>CM029925.1:22880000-25415968 GCA_017639245.1 Myiopsitta monachus
AGACAATGTTTTCAGAAACGCACAAGTATCCAAAAATCTGACTTCCTGTTTATTTAATCCAGTTTTATACCGGAGTGGCCCCACTGAAGCCAGGAAAGCAGTGACCAATCAAGCTTCAAACATCCTTGGAGTAGTTCCCTCTCACAAAGAGAAAGAAAAAACATAACTTCAAACAGTTAAAGAAGGAGAAAACAGGTGAAGGTATAATTATACTAAGACTAGGTTAGTACTTGTTTGCTTAATGCACCTAGCTAGCCATTTGTCTGGGCCTGAGTACAGAGCTTGCTATTTTTTCTTGTATGAAGAGCTAAGTTTACATCATGGCTTTGGAAACACATGAAGTGATTTCTGAGATCTTCTATTAATAGTCGGTCATCACTTGTCAACTTTACAAAGCAAGCATGGGTCTACTGGCAGGAATGCATGGAAGGAAGGCTCCCCATCACCAGAGTTAGGCAGAAGGGCATTTCCCTGTCTTCATCAAGGCTCAGTACTTTCAGTGAAGTTGCTCATGTTTCAGCAAGCCAGTTCAACAACAACTTTCAGTGAGATTTCATCTGTCTGGTTAACCATTACCTTAAGCTGTGGTGGAGCTACTGCAGTTAGCTTTAATAAAAATAAAAGTCAGACAAAGCCAGACAGAATGCAGAATAAATTAACACCTGCTTGGAAACCAATGCCTATAGAAGAATGTGTGTCTGTGTTGTAGATGATGTTGATTATGGGTTGATCTTGACTATAATCAAGGATGGCACTGAGGCCTGATTCAGTGATAGTGCCAGAGCTCATGCATTTACAGACAAACAGGTAAATGCATGTGGAACTTGTGCGGTGCTGGCTCCCTCTTCTTCTGGGCGTCTATATTAAAAGCCTGGCATGCTGTTTGCCAGCTGTCCACACTCCTGAGCAGTCTGTCAGACATACTCCACTTTGGCAAGTACCTAAAATCTCAGTAATCTGATCTGCTGTATTCTATGCATTGCTTTTGTGTCTTCTGAGATAGCATGGGAGAGAGTAACAGTGGAAACTAAGTAAGTGCTCTGCACTGTTTCAGATATTGAAAAGAAACTGGATATCATGGAAGTTGTTGTTGGAAGTATACTGTTTCTCACTTTAATCAGCCCTCTCAGTGTTGAAATAGACACTAAATGAGGAAACAAAATACCCATGCCCCTGAAAAACATCTGGAAGTTTGCTGTGCTGAGTTTTCCTTACAACCATTAGGGAGGGCTTCCACTTTAAAGGGTGCTTTAAAGCTGACTCCATGTATGCTTCAGTAAGAATGATCAGAATTTTCTTAGGCAGCAGACACTTCAAGTGTAATATCAAGCAATATAATGTGATCATTTATTTAATTCAGTCTCAGCTCTCCTCGCTTCCCTTCCCCCAAATGCAGAGTGGGTGTCCCTCATCCACTAAACATGTCCTGGATATTTTTCAGTGCTGTGTGAGCAGATGGTAAATGCGTGACACAGCTTGGGGTATCTTCTACCTTTATGAATGGACTACATTTTCATGGAAAAAAGCTCTTTTCATTCTTTTGAGGAATTTCCCTCCTCCAGAAGTTACCTGTCTGTCATTAAAGCCATAAGTAATGGTAGCACAAGGGAAAGGAACTAGATTCGTGGAAGATCTTGCAAAGCATTAGCAAGCTGAATTATTTGGTTGATAGGCATTGTCTCTCAGTAGGAGCTGGACTCTGAGCCAGGCACTAAATTAAATGAGGAACTTCTAAAATCAGCTCAGCATACTGAGTGTTATGGAAGCATGTCCCTTATTTTGTTGTCTGAGATTTGAGCTCTTTTGAGACTGTTTCAGAGTAACCTAAAGACCACTAAGACTTGGCTTCTTCAGTCCTTCTGCGGCTTTCAGAATTTTGCTATGAAAACTCTCCCTTGGAGATGCCTTCTTTCCTGCTTAGGAGACATATTCTTCCTCCTAATATCAATGACATACAAATCATAGAATTATAGAATCATAGAATAGTTAGGGTTGGAAAGGACTTTAAGATCATCTAGTTCCAACCCCCCTGCCATCAGCAGGGACACCACACTAAACTCTGCCACCCAAGGCTCTGTCCAGCCTGTCCTTGAACACCACCAGGGATGGAGCATTCACAACTTCCCCGGGCAACCCATCCCAGTGCCTCACCACCCTTACAGGAAAGAACTTCCTCCTTATATCCATTATATCCTTCTATCCTTCTATCCTTACTTCCCCTGTTTAAGTTTTAACCTGTTACCCCTTGTCCTCTCACTACAGTCCCTCATGAAGAGTCCCTCCCCAGCATCCCCATAGGCCCCCTTCAGATATTGGAAGGATGCTATGAGGTGTCCATGCAGCCTTCTCTTCTCCAGGCTCAACAGCCCCAACTTTCTCAGCCTATCTTCATACAGGAGGTGCTCCAGTCCCCTGATCATCCTCGTGGCCCTCCTTTGGACTTGTTCCAACAGTTCCATGTCCTTTTTATGTTGAGGGCACCAGAACTGCACACAATGCTCCAAGTGAGGTCTCACAAGAGCAGAGTAGAGGGGCAGGATCACCTCCCTCAACCTTCTGGTCACGCTGCTTTTGATGCAGCCCAGGATATGGTTGGCTTTCTGGGCTGCAAGTGCACACTGCAGCCGGCTCATGTTCATTTTCTCATCGACCAACACCCCCAAGTCCTTCTCCGCAGGGCTTCTCTGAATCTCTTCTCTGCCCAACCTGTAGGTGTGCCTGGGATTGCTCCCACCCAGGTGTAGGACCTTGCACTTGGCATGGTTAAACTTCATCAGGTTGGCATCAGCCCACCTCACAAGCATGTCAAGGTCCCTCTGGATGGCATTCTTTCCTTCCAGTGTATCAGTCGAACCACACAGCTTGGTGTCATTGGCAAACATGCTGAGGGAACACTCAATCCCACTGTCCATGTCACTGACAAAGATGTTGAACAAGAGTGGTCCCGACAGGAGTCCCTGAGGGACACCACTTGTTACTGGTATCCAGCTGGACATTGAGCCATTGACGACGACTCTTTGTGCATGGCCATAAAGCCAGTTCTTTATCCACCAAGTGGTCCATCTATCAAACTGATGTGTCTCCAATTTAGAGACAATGTCTCTCCAATTTAGAGACAAATACATTTACATACAAATGCGTACTAGTGGTCCTATATGAAGGTACTTTTTTCTGTGAAGGAGAAAGGCAGCTTACAGGTGTGATGGGATGAACAAACCAGTAATATCCCCTCTGGTCTTTAAAAAGTTAAGTCATGTACTCCCTGCACAGCACTAGCTGATGTGAGAGGGAGAAAAGTCATCTCCTCTTTCAGTTCCCTGCGAGAAGATCAACCCTTCGGGGTGCTAGTACTCCCTTATTGAGTGTGCTGAGCTGGCAGGCAGTGACAGAATGGAGTCACCTGAAGTGACTTGCAAACAGTTTGGGTACAGGGAGTCGTCTGGCTGTGGCAACACAGAGCTCCATAAAAACAGCTAATTTATTTGCCAAGCCAGCTCCTGTGTCTTGATAATTCCCTAGAACATACCTATTGCCCTCAGAGACCTTGTTTTTTTGTTTCCCTTCTGTGAAGAACCAGGATTTGGCCACTTTTGGAGTAGTTAGCTGTGAGTTAGTTTTCTTACATTGTGTTTGGGCAATTAAATAATTAGTCTGGTTTGGAAAATGCTGAGTCTACAATGGCTCCCTGTGAAGTGAGGAGAATTATAGACTACTCAGCAATCTGGAAAACGAGACCTTTTGCTTATTAAATATGGAGCTGGGAGCATAATTTATGATGTTCATTTTTTTAAATTTGAAGCTGCATACACTACAGCTTATATTAGGACTCTATGCATACAATGTTACTAAAGGGCTAGTAAATTACTAGTAACTATTTCTATAAATGACTGTTCAGTTGCTACAATGCCCCACAAGTTTTATGTTTTTGTATAACACTTAAATAGCCTGTGACACACCCATTCATGCACTTTTAATGTACTTTGACCTCTGTAATATGAAAGTATAGTTTCTTTGTCAGTTTTTATCTCCAGAACATCATGTGTGGCCGTGATATATTTGTAGAAGGGATTCTTTGGTTGAAATGGCTGCTAACTGAAGTCAGCTGGGGCTGACTTCAATCTAGCATGAGAACTTCAGTTTGGGCTCCCTAATAATGGGGCACTGTAGTCTTGTGGACAGCTTAACCAGGCAGAGAACGGAAACAGGTTCTTTGAATAGCCTTCCTTTGTCCACCATCATGAAATCAAAAAGTAACTCTTTTCAAAAACTCTAGGCAGTATCTCCCATGGGACTTTCCTAGTCTCATCCATCATGGAGAAAATCCAATTTTATTTCTTTCTCTATTGTACTCCAAGAAGCCCTGTGACCAGTTAGGTCATTTTAGCTTTAAATGTTAACTTGGCTAAGACATTTTGAATTAGCAGATGCTTTTCAAAACCCAGACTATAATCTTCCACTCATATCCTAAGAATAATGATCCATACTTTTTTTTTTAATGGTTAATGATTATTGAGGGAAAAGTATTTTATGATGCTGCTGTTGAATAATAATAATAACAATGAGTTATTTTTTTAAAGGTCTAGGAGGTGTGTGGCTTCCCACCAGAGAGCTGATTTGAGCCTGTTTCACTCTGTCAAAGTCCACTTCTATGGACATGTATAAGGTAAAGTGTCAGGTCTAGTGCTTCAGTTAGGCTATATCCCAGTTGCACCAAACTACTGAAGTGTTCATTCATTAATTCATTCTTTACCTGACTCCTATCAGCATGTCCTACAAAGATATTTTGCCAACCTTGTTTACATAAATTCCCCATTGTGCCATGCATTTTTATTAAATAAAAGTGGTGTTTGAAACAGCTTGTAAATTGACAGGATACAAATTAGTGGGAAGGAAAACGTTAAAGAGTTAGTGATGTCTGTTGGTGAGCTTTGAAAAGCATTCCATTTAGAAACAACTGTGCAGATGTATCATTTATTTTTCTGCTTTCCCCCTTCCTTCATTTGTTATAACCAAGGAAATTTGCATGAAAATTGGTTGTGTGTTTTTTCCCAACGTTTACCTGCTTTGACTGCTTATTTTATACCTGCACTTGTCTTGAGACATCACTGCTCATTGCTGGGGAGGTGACAGTGATGTCACAGAAGTTACAGTTTGTAAGACTGAATGCTTTTTGCAACTGGGAATGACTATAAAACCTTTCTGTCTCTTGGGCCATCAGCTGTTGCTAGTTGGTGGCTGTCATTCTCATGTGGAGCCTAAAGCCTATGTATAATGGCCAGCGCCTTTGTTGTACGTGTCACAAAATGGCCACTCTTCTGAAAACTTCACTGCAGAAAACCAAGTGTTCCTGATCATGGGAGAACATGTCCTTATTCAGGACACAGATTAATTTGGGGATGAGGAGTCCACTGATGTTTGTCTTGTGTTTTCTATGGCATATATATTCTTTGTCTAAATAGTCACCTCTGTCTCCATCAGTTCAAATCCAAAGCCTTTCAGTAAAATGGGACTTCCTTAGTCCAGTTTGAAGAGGGTGGGAAACCATGGCTCCAGGTCAATAAATAAACAAAAATGAGATTAACTAAACAGGAAGAAAACAAATATCTTCTTTTGGTATATAATTCTGTATGAATGAGAAGTGACAGAAACAGGACAGCACAAGAAGAAAAGATCTATCTAAATACAGCAAATGCTCTGAAATGTTCCTGGAGCTGTTGCAAGCTCCTTGAAAGCACCCCATATGCTCTTCAGTAGAAGATGGACCGCAAGAGAGACAGCCTTTGGGAAACCATCTTCCTTTAACATACCCAGAAGGATCTCATATATGCAGTTGCTGGGCAGTAACTGTAGAGTCATTGAGCACTCTTTTCACCTTTTTTTCTCCTTTATGCTCAAACTCATTTCCCACACCTTGAATATCTCCTGCTGAAAGTGACATACCGGTCAAGTTGCAGGCCCTCACCTCCAGCAAAGCAGGAGGTGACTTGGTTGCTCCTTTAGCAGCCCATGCTGGTAGCACACCACTGCTTGGCCCACAGGGCTTCTTGAAGAGTGGCTCAGGCTGCTCTGGTCTCTCTCTGATGACTCAGTTTGTCATTTCTGCCAGTCTGTGGCACATACACACACACTCGCAGCAGCTGCTAGTGGCCTGGGGGGCCTGGGATCCTCATTTCTTTTCTGAGCTCACTTTTCCTGCACGCTGCCTGCCTACATTGCAGTCTTTCACCTGTGATCAGCTCTGACCTCTTTCAGTGCATCTCAGAACACCCTGCCATGTAGCTCCAGTGGCACGCAGACATTCCACCCTGTTTGCTGCTGTCTCTCCCCCTGCTTTCAAATCACCTCTTCAAGGTCCATTTGGTACCACTGGCTGGGGTTTTTTGTTTCTTTTTGGAAGGTGGTGGTTGTATGAAGGAAGTAAAAACTCACTTGTCCATTTTAAGTACATTTGAATAATTGCTAAAAATAAAATGAAAAAAACAGGGTTCTGCTCTGCAAAGTAGTTTTCAATCCCCTGAAGAATAACATGGCTCTTTCTGACTCCACACAGGCAGACAGGCCTAATTCAGCTGTCTGTTGCATGGTATGTTTAAGTGGTTTTGTAAAACAGTGTTCCCTAAATGTTGACAGTTTAATGGATTTCATTAGTGCCTGCCTACTGGCTGAGGGCTCAAACCTGCCCCCACCAGGGTTAGCTCAGATGAGTTCAGATGTGGCTGTGTGGAGGACCACCCTCATCTATGTCAGAGCTGCTCCAAGAGCTGCATCTGGAGCCCTAAGACATAAGCAGGAGTGTTCTGTTCTCCCGCATCCACAACACAGTGCAGGCAGTGGATGGTAGATGCACATAGTCATGTGACCGCTCATCTTTCCTTTCTTGTCATTAGGCAGAAAGGGCAACAGGGCTCCATCACACACCCAAAGACATGTGGGGCTTCTCAGCGTCTTCCAAATTGTCATGCGGGTAAATGGCCTTGGTTCACTATCTTAGGGGTGAAGAAGTGTCTCTGCTATGCCAAAACATGCTTATGCTCCATCCTCTGTGCCTGTGACACCTGCAGCTGCAAAGAACATCTAATGACCCTCCAAGTCCAATTTCTATTAGGAAATAATGTTCATGATTTTGCCCAGTCACTGCTCAGTAAGTTGAGTAACATAGGAAAGGTAGTCTCATCGAGCTAAATAATAGCTGACTTGAGTCTTTGTCTACACTCTGTGAGGTCAGAGGAAGCTTGACTGCTTTGCCTGGAGTATGTGTTGAGAGAACATTTTGAAGGGGAAAGTTTTAAAAGCCACAATATGAAATTTTAGAATAAGCCACTGACTTTATATCTTTTGTGAACAAAACAAAGAAAAGGTGGTCCTAATGAACTGTGGTTGTAACTGAGAGCCTGGTTTAGTTATCTTGTTGCATGTTAGACTGTTCCCAAACTGAAGTGAAGAAGGCACTCCAAAACCAGCAGAAGTAACATAGTATTTCATTTGCAGATTGAGAATCTGGAGAATGACAATTAGCTATAACAGTTACAAATTGAAGGCAAGTCCTAGAGTTAAAAACAAACTCCTGCATCTATTCTGTGATGTCTAATGGTTTCCTCAAATTTCCTTTTTCTTAGGGGGACTGAAAATCCCAATATTTAGTCCCTGTCCAAAGATGGTTTCTTCCCTACCCTTCCTGAGAAGTACTGTGTGAGTTATCTGTATCTGGTATAACTGAGGGAGGACAGTGCAGAGTACCCCATGTTTTGGCATTATAAGCATCAGGACTGCAGTGTAGATATGCCCCAAGGAGTATTATCAACTTGAGTTTCCAGGTCCAGGTCAGTTCCCATGTCCAGCCCATCCTCATGGGCCTCACACTCAGAAGATGTAGGTCAAGTTCATTCTGGTGTCTCTGGTCCCATATGACTGCTGTGCATCTTTCTTGCAGCCTTCATGGGATCATTGCTAGTGCAGTTGAGGCAGTCAAAGTGATGTTCATTCATTCCCTAGCCTAGGGCTTTTAGGGCCTGCTTAACTACTACCATCATATCTAAAGCACCTTTTTTCCCCCCTCTTTTTGTTCTCCAAAGCATTTTTTTTAGGCATTGTTTTCTATTGAAGCTAGGCAAGAACAGTGAGACATATAAGCAGGTCTTTCATACTCCAGTAGAGGTCAGATACCTACAGTAAAGGAGCTAATTCATTACAGCATGATAGATGATAACAGTTTATTTGGAGCCCTATTATATAAATCACTTAAATGTGTATTTACATAACATTCCTATTAATTACCACAAAGACTGTAATGCCTGTTAGCTGTTCCAGTTTATCTTGTAAATATGTATTTAAGCAATTTTATAACAGGTAATATTTAATCAATAGACCATAACAGATCATTAATCATACCAACCCTTTGTGTAGAAAGTGAATTTGTACTGGTGAGACATAATGGATCCTTTGGAGTACCATTTAACATGTTACATTACTCATATGAAAACTTTATGATGCCACTACGATGTATGTTAAAAGCCTTAGTGTGAACTCCTAAGGTAGGTATGTATATTGACACATGTGACCCATTTCTTGAGGTAAAGAAGCCAAGAAGTTACTCAGTAGTGATTCTTTTAGATATTTGCAAGGAGCTGAAAGGACAAGCTCCAAGGGGCTGTACCTGCCTTATTCTTTCTTTGCGGAAAAGGTAGGGGGAAAAAAGGTCTGTGAAAAGTTCTTATATGTTTATCTGGTATTTGCAATTGTATCTGAGCACCACACAGTAGTGTTTCACAGCATCAGTCATGGCAATGGCTCTGGAAGATAGAGAAATATTACTCTCATTCTTACCTCAGAAGTGGGGATTAAAAAAGAGACAGATGATGCAGAACTCGCAGGGCATATGCATACAATGGAGGAATCAAGATCTATCCCACCCTGCACTATTGTCATTAAGCAGATCACCATCCTTAATTTACTTAAGTGTAGGCAGGTAATGCTGCCGTTTTTATGGAAATTCAAGATATTATCTCAGGGGAAGCATGTGTATGTTCAGAAGCCAGCGTTTACATAGCAGCAATTCGGTGGTCTTCACTGAATTCTTCAAAACACAGGAGCAGAAACTGAGATCATCAGCAGGGACATGTTTTCTTAAATAGTTTATGCACAATGTGAATAGAAAACAGAAAGTAAAAACCTAAAATGCTTTTAAGAGCTCACAAAAAAGTCCTGTGGGCTTTGTTTCCCTGACACAGTGCAGCAGACAAGCCATGTCATCAGAAAGCAGAGAACTTGAGAAGGAAATCCTGCTTACTTTACCTGTGCCAGCAGCCTGACTGATTTTAAACAGACTGCTTTGGAGAGGGAGGTGAGCAGGGTGTTTCTGCAGAACTGAATTATCAAGTATTGTAGCTGTGCCACTGAAAATCTACATGATGTACTGCATGCATGCTTGCCAAGCTGTCCTGGGAAGCTGGCTCCAAGCTACAGCTGAAGTCATAGCTAAAAGTTAACAGCCAAGTTGTGGTCATGTGTGCTGGTCTTCTGGCATCATGCAGGACTAACTGCACAGTTAAGATAAGCAGGGCTGGTTCCCATAGCAGAAATGAAATTCTAGAAACTGTTTGTCCTGTGTCACTAGTGTGCTAGTGTGCCGTGCAGTTTGTGGCAAGCAGCAGTGCCTGCTCAGGGAGGATTCAGGACTGAAATAGTAAAAAAGTCTTAGTCCAGGATGGCAATGTACTGGCAAAATCTCATAGGGAGTCTGTGCACCACTGACCCTGGCCAACTCCACAGATCTCTTGTTTTTATAAGCACTAAATTACCGTATTCTTTTAAAACACCTTTTATTAATGGTTCCTTTGGAGCTGTTGCAATCTGTTGTCTAATGCAAGCTTTGATTAAGTTTTAAAAAAACCCTCTGCAGTAACAGTTCTCCTGTGTAATAACTAATCAATATATGCTAATCGTTTGCCAAATGTATTTCTTACAGAGGAGTGGTTATAGAGTTAGGCGAGTGACAAAAAATGAAAAAAAAAAAGAAACACAAAACCCCTTTAATTCCTTAGCCAGTAGGTGTTCGTATCTGTAAAAGATTAACCAGTTTTGTATTTTTGCCAGTTAGCACGGAAATGTTATGAGCTGGCATGAATATTCAGTTGAAATGACTTTTTTTTACAGCAAAGTTACAAACATGTAGAAAACATGGAAGCTAACTCAACCCTGAATAGAGCAGTGCAGCTGAGTGCTGCTGTAATAAAGCAATCTATTAAAAGGTTATCTTTCATATAAGATTGCTTTCCCTAAGCACCTGAGCATATTAACAACCTCTGAAATGCACTTGTAATTATACACATCTCAGAAAAGACTTAAAATTGCCTTCTTTGTCCACACTTATAAAAACATCTCAGTCACTCTGTGATCTTATTTTACCTGTGCACCTTAGAGCCTATAAAAGCAAAACGGAAGAAGCAATCACCCATCAGAGAATTGCTCATAGGTGAACTCTGGCTGTCTCTAGTGGCATTAATTTTGCTCTCTGTGAACTGCACTTGACACCCTTGTAAGGTCTGGAGAAATTCTCCCATCTCTAACTGGCCTACATGACTATTTGCTACTAATTTGCACTTTGAAGATGATGCACTGGGAAAAAAAGAAATAGTTCATTTAGTCTCTGAAGAACAGCTTTCTAGCTAAATCCTCCAACTTTTTGGGAAAGACTGCTCTTTGCCTGTTCAGTTGGAGCTGGTGAAATCAGCAGCTTGCTTGAATGGCTGGGAATTGGCAGGAGTGGGTACAGCAGTAAAGCAGGAGGCATGCTACTTTAACCACAGTATCTTTGTGTTTGAACTGTAACCTCCTTTTGCCTCCTTGCTGACCATACTGATGAATCTAAATGCTCTGCAGTGCTGTTGCTGTCATCTTTCCATATATTGCAGAAATATATTGTGTACAACACAGTAAGGAATGTCTATAACTTACTTGCTTCTGGTGTGGTATTTAGTTTCTGGACCAGGCACCAAGCCCAGCAAAACACAATTTCTGAATATGCATTCCCATACAGTGGAAGCAGAATGGCTTGAACAGTACTGAGATTTTTAGACAAAAATAATAATTATGCTTTTAAAGTTGCTACACCTCTTTGCCTTGGAGATCTGATTTTGCTGTCCTATGCAGACAAAAACACCTTTGATTTGAAGCCCTCATAGAAATTCCATTTGAAAATTTTCAGCCGGCTTCATTTGGCAACTAGGTTTAGGAAGGAACATTTTTATCTGTCTCCAGTCTTCTGGGGTTACTGGTTATTTGGTGAAGAGCATTTGAGCTAATGGAGCTCACTTGAATTCCCCTTAGGATTTAGATTCTTTCCTGAATAAGGACTTTGGGATCAGTTATCAGCTGTTCTGCTGAATAAACTGAATACCCATGGAGCTTTTTAGCTTTTCCTTTGTGAAGCCTATGGCTTTTAAAAAGGTTTGTGATGGTGCTGGTGATTTTTATTGTGATAATACTCCTAAATGGCCAGGCACAGCTGAGAGTGGTACTAATATACACCACATGTTACTTACAGAGTTGCTACAGCAGAAGCATGGGGTCCCTGCCCTGAGTGCTTCGTGGTGTCAGGGTTTTCAAGATGATTTGTGGCAGAGTTCTACTTGCTGTATTTTATTTCTAAAATGGTCTTGTTTCCAAATGTTAATTTTCACAATGGAACATCAGTTATAAATGTATATGTTATTAGGGCATTTTATCATATTTGAGAGGACTTCCTAGCATTTCCTTTGGCAATTTTATGAAACAAAGTATTAATTTCCTGCTTCAGAAGGGAGAAAGCTCTGCAGATTGGTTCTAGCTATAGCAAACTGATGAAAAACTTAAATAGAACATAATGGAAAAATCCTGCAGATTGAAAAGCAAAATGTCATCTCTACCACACAATCCTCTGGAATGATTCAAAGCCAGATGAAAAGAGACCAGCATAATTTCACATCTCTGTGTTTTAGGAGCAATTTCTTAAAAGCTGAATATTGTCTTCACTGTGAAACTTTTATCAGTGTTGAGTCAAAGAAATCCATTATAATACTTTTGAATTTAACACTTCCCAGATCAAGGTTGGAGGCAAGTGTGATAGGAGGTGGGGGAAAGTGGGGAATCCATTGCAAAGATGTATTCCTCTGTTGTATCACACACAAAGATGATCTTGCACAAAGCATTTCCAGGGTATGAAACATAGCTCCTGAACTCTATCCATTTTTGCAGGCTGGGGGTAGAAATGCCTTTTAAATGTTAAGAGAGTGCAGTGAAGGCGATGGATATTCTGTCATTAGAGCTGTTAGCTCTAATGAGCTAACAGAAACTCTTCACTTCCACTTGCTTTACTCAAGCCACATCTCTATGGTAGGTGAGACTGGTAAGATGGTCACAATGGTCCCTTTTGGCCTTAGTCAAAAAGGAAAATCCTGCAAAGCATTTGCATAGGATACTGTTGGCAGGCATGCTTTCATTTCTCAGGGCATTGTATAAGTTGTATAAAGTCATATGCTGACTTACAAATGGTGAGAGTATCAGGCCTGTCTTCTGCTGTGCTGATACAATGGGGGAATTAATAAAAAAAATAATTCTGGTAAGTAAGCTGAATGAGGGCTGGAAAGTGCCTACTCTTTCAGACAGTGCAGGAAAGTCACTAATTGCTCTAAACTAACTTCACTGAAGTGCAGAGCAAGGGAACAGATAACACAGAAATGTATTAGTTCCTTTTGTTGCAATATGAAAGAGCGGCAAGGGATTATTTTTTTCTGTTCACCAAAGGAAGGGACTGTGTTGCTCGCACACTCCTCTTTTGCTATGGTTCAAGAATCTCAAGATACAACAATTTGGCAGTGCCAGCACGATAGTTTGACAGCACACAGAGTGGCACAGCACTGCCCCACAGAATAGTTTCCTGATGCCCTTTCAAGGCTGCTGCTTCTGGACACGCTGTAGCTGAGAACATTTTTCATGGGAACATGCAGGCAAACACACACAGATGGATGAAATTGCCCTTCTCCCTCTCACTCACCGGTGGGAAATAGGCACTTGTATTAAATCACATAATTATTGGGGGTAATGCTGTATTATCAGGTCAGGCAAGTTTTCTTCATGAAGGTTCACCTGGTAAGTACTGCATGGTGATAGATGAGTTTTGTGTTACTTCACATTACTTGGGACTGGAGCCAGTCAAATCACCTCCTGACTTGTGTAGCAGGTAATCAGTCACACCCAGGCTATCTAAAGCTGTGCTTGCCTGGGCCAGTCTGCTGTGAAAACAGCTGGGAAGTGTGCCATATCCGCTGCGTTCCTGCGAAATGGCAGCTAGAAAAGTTCAGCCGTGCTTTAAGTACATGATGGTACCTCTGGTGCTTCCAGGGAAAAAAGACTGAAGGCCAGGAGGAGGCTAGGAGATGGAGCGTGCAGAGCAGCTGTGGTCACAGAGCAGCGGTTGGCTTTCAGCTGGGGCAAGGGAGGAATGTGGGACGGTTCCCACAGCATCTCCTGGCTTCAGAAACCTCTTCACTTCCAGCACTGCATGCGCAGTGCTGCCTCTGAGGGCACGGTCGGATGTTTGCTTGAGAAACAGCTGTGGTTGTTTAACAAGTTACTGCTTGATCAGCTATTTGTCCCTGTGCCCCTCAGCCGAGGTGCAGTAACCAAATACATGGGCTTTCCAAGACTGTTGCAGCGCAGAGGGAAACAGGCTTTGCTTCAACTGTTTGCAGGTACAGACAGTTGCCACTTCTGAGTTGTGGAGGCAGAGATAAATAGTTAAGGGACAGCGACTTTAAGCAGAGAGCTGTCTACCAAATGAATGTCTGACTGTGCCATAAAAGACACTCAGCACCATTAAACATTGGGCTGTCAGCAATAATTACAGAACGTGTTCACACTGTTTAAAAAAATACAAGGAGGAAGAGAAGTGACATGAAAATTCAAATGTGAAGAAACTAACTACACTTGGAAAAATAAAGTGTTGCTTGTGTGACTAGAGAGTGTTGTTCCAAAAAACCCACAATTTAGGAACAAATTTTATCAGTGAGCCTTTCACGTAGGAAGTGGGAATGATGAAGAGAAAAACTGCTTGGCCCTTTTGCTGTCTGCCGCTTTCTTTCTCTTTCTGGATCTTGAAAGGTAGGCAATCTCCACTGCAGTTTTGAAATGCTGGTAGTTCAATGTATGTTAAGTAACATATCAGGCATATATAAACTCATATGTCTACTTCATGTACATATGTGGAATTGCAAGATACATCTGCATTGTGGAAGCTCAACAGTTTGCAGTCTATCATAGTATCATAGAATCATAGAATGGTTAGTGTTGGAAAGGACCTTAAGATCAGCTGGTTCCAACCCCCCACCATGGGCAGAGACACCTTCCACTAGATCATGTTCTCAAGGCCCTGTCCAACCTGTCTGTATCTCATAGTGGGTCAACCATCACTGTATCTCATAATGGATAAGGGAACACCTTCAGTAGAATGGTCACACTTTAGGCAACATGTGGTCCTGGAAAATAATGTCTCCAAGAGCTCCCAGTCAAAAAAAACTGATGAAAAAATGTGGCTTCTCAACTAGTTTATGCTAGATGTTTGCTTTTATTGCAAATTCAGCTTTGAGTTTCTCCATCCTTGTCGTTTTGTTCTGACAGTGAAAGGATGGGAAGGCATGAATGTAAAACCATGGGCACTTCCAGTGGACATGGGAAGGGGTGTAGTGCTGCAACTGTATTCTGTTGTTCTGTTCAAGTGATGAGATTTAAAACTGTTTCTGGCTCTCCAAAGAGAGCATCCTTTTGATGCTCTACAGCATTCTAGTTCAGATAATAGTGAAAAAAAATACACATACAAAGATGTGTGTAAAATGTCATGGGAGGGCTATTCATGTCCTTTGGTTTGCTGGCTTAAGTAGAAGCATTTTATAAACGCTTTTTGAGCCTTGAATTCTTGTGCTTCTTTCAGCCCTTTGGAGGCATTTGGAACTGCCTGTGACCATACTTCTTGCCCAGCACTCTGTTTTTGGCATCTCTGTCATGAGCTGACATGTTCCAACTGTTTTTTAACACATTCACATGAGCTTCAAGAAGATTACAGGTATTGACTTTGGCCACACTGTGCCAGGTACCAGCACTAGGTACTCTCTCTGTACTAAACACACCTGGAGTAGAGCAGCCATGCATTGGCAGGGCTGACAGTGCAAGCTGCTACAAATGCTTCTGGCAGTAAACCCTACAGGAGTACCCGCCTGTGCCTGCCAGTGCCCCGCAGCCTCCCATCATCTCTTGCAAACAGTGTTTAGATTCTCATGAGGTTCTCTCAGAAGGACTCCTGCCTTCCCTTTTTCTTATGTGCATAAGAAAAATTATGTGCTCCTGTTTGGAGCAGGATGTCTTGACTGGGAAATACAACTGAAGGCTTCATGCAAATTTCCTAGAAAGTGGTAAATTGGTCCATTAACCCATTTACAAAATCAATATGTCACACAGGGAGCTGAACAAAACTTGGCAGCTCTGCCTATATCCTCTTTGCACCTGAGGGACTACAGAGTGAAAAAATAAGAGCGCCTTCACTCTGCCTGTAGCAATATACAGTAGCCATGGACCTCACCAGCATCTGCAGATGAAGCCTTGATCGGGAAGTTAGCACCTGCAAAATTTTGTGCATAGGATGCCCACCTGCAGAAAGATTTTTCTTTAGCGGTATTGGTGCTTCATGTAGAAGTAGGTTGATCTTCCTGAGTCTCCAGTGACACACATCCTAGAGCTCAGGGTTATGTAGGGTCAGCCCTCTTGGTAGTTCCAGCCACAACAGAGGTAAGGGAGTTAAATCTGTTATTAATTCTCAAATATTTAATCTGCTTTCTTTTGTATTAACATAGAGTTAAACACATCAAAGGAGAACTCATGTTTCACAAATGCCATCATCATTTTCTTGTGGAGAATGGCTGTTTGAAACGTGAAGCTGGAGAAGCAACACACACCCCCCCCCCCCCCTTTAGTGCTTGGTAGGCTCCTTGTGGTGCTCAGCACTGACGTGAAAGGATATGGCTTTCCTGCTGACTTCAGCGAGTCAGTAGGAGCTGTTCAAACAGTAGGGCTGTTCAAACAGTTCTCCCTGGCGTTGCTTTAGTCATATGCATCTCCACGTGAAGCAGGGTTAAAAGACTCCGCGCCCTTCCTGACTGGTGTTTGAAAGCAGTGGTGGGGGGCAGCGAGGGGACAAGGGAGACATTAATACACAAGGAGAAGCTGAAACTAAAAGACTAGCCTGTGCTGCGTGTTCCCACTTCTCAGCAACTGTGACTCACACACGTACAACACATTTGCGTGCCGGTTGTGCGACTCGGCCCTAGAACGCTGCAAACTTTTTATAGCTACTCCCACTTGCTGCAGTGTCACCTGCTGGTGAGATCAAAGTACTCAATAGCACGCTCCCCCGCGCCACGCTAAACAAAGTCACCGAAGCCCTTGAAAACTCCTACAGATGTTTCCTCTCTGAAGACAAAAGGATAGTTTTCTCCCCTCCCTTCCTCCTTCACACCAAAGAGCAAATCCTATGCCTCGCTGGGTTTGTACCACCTCAGATTAATTGGCGCTAATGCAAATGTTCGTGGCTGTGTGGGGGATGTTGCTGAGAGCATAATAGTGTTGTATTTGCTTGCATGAGGTTACTCCACTTCAGCTGTGTAATTCATTGCTTTATAAAGTGCTTTACAATGTGCTACAGTGCAGGAACCTAATCATATGCCATGGCAGACAATACAGCAGAGATTCAGAGAGTCTCCTAAGGTCCGTGCCCTGGAGCCCCCAGCCCTTTTTCATCAAAAGTCCCCCTCGAGTGAGTGTCTATTTTGCCACCTGGAACAAACTCTTAGAACAGCCAGAATGTCTGGAGCTTTTCTGTCGGCTCCCTATGGAATTCCCTTTCATTCCTTTTTGGTCTAATTCCCCTTCCCTTCACTCCCACCCTGAGTTCCTCTCCCTGTTTTTAGGCATCTTATTGGCAGAGTACTCCAGGCATAGCAGTATGAAAGATGTATAAGAGTTTCCATTCTAAGGGGGTTATTTTGAGTTGCTTGTGTTTCTGGCTGCAGTTTTAAGCATTTGATATCAAGCCCAGAAGCAATTTTTTAATTTGAAAGTGTAATATGAGATAGGTACAAGAACAAAGATTTCTTAAAAAATTACACTTCCAACTGTGGGAATGGATTGGTGTTTGGTTCTGAGGTATCTCTTGGTTCTTCTGGTGCAACTAACTGTTATGGGTTGGTGCTCATGGGGCATTTTCAATGCACTCAGACTCTGCTTTCAAGGTACCAAACTACACTGGTACAATGCTCACATTTCTAGCTTAGAAAATCTCTCTCTCTTTGACCAGTAAGACATTGAGGAAAAAAGGTGAGCTCCTCCAGTAGCCATGGAAGAAGCAGTGAATTTGCCCAGTGTTTTGCGCAGGATTTTGCCTTGGTCTAGTGTGCGGGCATAGCATAAGCTGAACCATATAGAAGTTCATAACTTAATTTATTTTCTAAAAAGAATGAACAAAATTCTATTAAAAACTCTACATGGCAAGACTATCAAACTGCAAACACTCAAAAGGCTAAGGAAATGACAAAATTGAGCTTGCCTACTCAGTTCTGTTTCCTCGCTTGTATAGTCACAATAAAGTTTAATTAGATTGTCACATATTATTTTGGGGAGGTGTTGGAGCTGGGCTCCTGCCTCATTTGTTTTGCATGCTAATGTGGCACAAGGCTGTTTTCATGAACCACTGAGGGCCAGAGTACCTCACTTACTGCAGGGGCTCTATGGTGTGTCATAAATAAGACTGGTGTTTGTAGACAGGCAGGAGGTATATCGCACACTGTGAATGTAGAATGATAATGAAGAGTTTGGATAACGATGGGGTAACCACGATCTCCTTCACCCTGCCAGCCACCAACTGCTATTCCAGTCCTTCAAGTTCACAGCTGAGGAATACAAAGCTGATACTCCCATACCAGCTATCTCCCTAGCACACAAATATCCCTATGCTCCAATTGCCTGGGAACCATTTAACAGAAGATGTCAGGATGTTATGTGTTCTAATACGGAGGCCAATCCTGAGGGACATGCTGACCCTCTTAAGTGCCCTGTAGTAAATTACTGCCGTGGGAATGACAACTGCTGTATATCTCACTGGGTCCTTTGCTTTAATAATTATAATCTTGCTGTGTGGTTCTTCATAGTTAGAGAAGTTTCTTCATAGATAAACGTGCCAAGGACTCATTCTTTTTTCATTCTTAGGCAGTGGTAAACTTGAAATTCAGTTTCATGCAATAGAATTAATTCACATTCAGGAAGTCATTACTGTTCTCAGCAGATGAAAGGTTTATGGCCACTTATTTGAGGGGTCACCTATCAGTCTTCCCCATTTTGCAGTTAAGGCTGGCAATTGCTCCTGTGATAAAGACAGTTCTTTTCCCCTAAATGTTTTTCTGTTTATTTGTGATTGGTTTTAAGTGCTGGAGTGAGTTTTCCTTTTAACTACAAATGTTTCTCTTTGAAATTGGAGCGAATGACAGTAGAACTTACGCATAATAACAGAAGGCATCTCTGCTCCTGTAATTTCACTTGCCTGCCTCCCATGTTCTTCTGCAACCATAGCAAAATGCTGAATAGCTTCAGTATTTCATCTTCAGAAAGCTAGAAAATATGTCCAAGGACGCAGAGCCACACTGAAATGAGAAAGGGCTCCCAGAGCACTGAGAAATGTTCCAGTTCTTTTCGGTTCAGCCAGCCCTTTTCTGTTTGTTGCTTCAACTTATGTAAATTACTAGAGTTCAAGCAGATTTAATATTTATCATTCAGGACAGGAAGGGTCAGCCCTGCTTTCTTCTACACTCCCTCTACTGCAAAAGTGTAGTTTCAGTAAAATGTCAGCATCTGTGATTTAAATACATTTCAACAAGAAGATTTGCAAATTGTTATTTTTAATGTCTCTCCACCAAAGTGCCTCTTATTTTTTCTCTCTCAAATACTAAGATATAAGGAATAAAGAAAGATGATTACAGTTGCTACATAACAAGGCTTAAAGTCTGTTTCCCTTTTAAAGCTTTTAAGGTTCTTAAGAGGCTATGGACAAATTGCTGAGTATGGTACATCACATTAATAATGGTGATCTGTAAGTGTCTGGCAGGATCACTCCATAAGATCACCTTTGTAAGACAAGATAAATAGATAAAGTGGCAAAATTATTTACTTGTTCTTATTTATTATTTGGAGACATCACTGTTTTCACTGAAAGAATGCGTATACCCCATTGTGCCACATGCTGAGCACCATGAACTCCTATGATCTCTCCTTATTTTAACAATAAATAAGAGCACTGAGCAACTTGTAAAGCTGGGTGTGATGTCAGTACCAGAGCCATACTAAAACAGTGTCCTTGATTTACTTCCTAAAGACCAAGTCTTGGACTGGTCTGGGACATGATGGATTGTCATACCAGCATTTTCTGGTGGAATCATCAGCTCCTACAGAATAAAGGCTTTTACTAGAGAATTACTACATCCAGTTACAGAGAGTACATTCTTCACAAAGCAGGTTCAGCGGTGTTTTGAAAAGCAAGTTCTATGCTGTTCCACTCATCTTTCTGGACTTCTCTCTTCAGGATCACCAGACATTTGACTTTATTTTCCTTTGTGCATCAGGTTTTAGAACATATAGTGGGTTTTGGACATCCATGCATCTATCCATGGTTTTTTAATGGCATCCTTCAGCTGCTCCCACGTGGTTTTGTTGTGCAGGCTTTGTCCTGCTATTTATTCCTCTTAGTTCTGGCTTCACAGAGGACTGCAGGACCCCTTTTCTGAGCACCTTTCCTGGTTCTTGCTCTCTTGCAGGTTAGTCTCTAACTGACAAGTGCTCCAGAGCTCTGCACTTATAATCACTGTGGGTCAGATCAGAAATTCATGGATGTAGTTCTTGCCCTGTATTAGCCTCCATTTCCTTCTGTCATGGGTAATGCTCATGTAATCAAGATTTATTTTTCAATTGCAAAATGGCAGGTGTTTTTATCCTGTAGCTTACATTTTTGTGGTCTTGGTGCAGCCTCAGTGTTACTGAAAATCTTATCTGGAAAAGATCTAGCTGTTATAATTCAAATTTCACTGTAAAATCTCATGTATCGGGTATGATACATACCACCAACATTTTTGTTGTGTTCACTGTACCTCACTCCTCTGAGATGTGGTGCATAACTTGTAGCCTGTCTCCTGATGCTTGGCTTTGTAGGAAGCTACTGGTGTGTGAAAGGATCTTCAAGTTAGAATCTGGCTGGGGGTGGGGGTCACAAAATGAGAGGCTCCGATAATAAACAGTGACCGGGACTGATCTTGCAGATGATCATGCTGGGTGTTTTACCAGGGGAGGTATAGCACTATGGCCTTCTCACCCATTAGGTGACTTGATAGACAGGAGGGCTTGGGGAATATTAAGCATTAGAAGAGAAGGAAGCTGAGATACTGTCCATGCCAGATTCAATGTGCATCAAGAAATTCTTTGCTGTGAGGGTGGTGAGGCACTAGAACAGGCTGTGCAAGGAAGTGGAAAATGCTCCATCCCTGTCAGCGTTCAAGGCCAGGTTAGACGGAGTCTTGGGTGACATGGTCTAGTGTGTGGTGTCTCTGCCCATGGCAGGGGGTTGGAACTGGATAATCTTAAGGTCCTCACCAACCCAAACCATTCTGTGATTCTATGATCATTGTGACTCTTCTAGAAAGTTGGTGGCAGGAAGGAGAATTTCGTATTTCTTCCTCCCATTCAGCCCTTAAAACAGTACATTACGGCCTTATTACAAAAAGCGTATTCAAAAATCTGTCAGCTTCCCCACTAACATTGCTTTTTGTTCTCTCAAGCATTTTGTATTTTCATTTTGCTTGAACACTTCAGCTGCTTTCATCCGTTTCACTTTCATTTCGGAGCCGCTCTCTGGGTCGCCTGCAGTAGGCCAAGCGCTGTGGCGTTTGTACTTTCAGCGCTGCGGAGGAAACCATTACCTTAAAAACAACAACAAAAAAAGCAGGTATTTTCTTCTGATAGGCCTCATACTGTAAGAAAACTCCGAAGCGTGCAAAGAAATGAATATGAAAGTATGTGTGCATTTGTCCCTCTCTGATCAGTCACAGCTTGTTGAGGGAAGGCTGTTCGTGAGGGAGAACTGATTGAGCTCAGTGCCACAGCTGGGCTGGCAAACTAGTGCCTGCAGGGGCAGCACGAGGGAAAGAATTACAATCAATTGCAGACAAAATCTCATACTCCCTTTTTAAGCCGCTGCAGCTGGGGAAGTCAGGGAAAGGAAACAGTGAGCAGAGTGAGAAGATGCACAAACACAACTGCAGGGTGCATGCGGGAACAGTGTTTGGGAAGGGGAAGCTTCAGTTAAAAACTGAGGAAAATGGCAAAGGGTTATAGGTTTATTCCTGAGTGGAGTCAGAGATTGAGGACATTGCTGTCACGATCAATGGAGGAGAGCAAAGTCTTCTGTCTCTTCCTAAGAGCTGTTTGGAGAAAGTAGAAGAGGTGCAGAAAGGCCAAGCATGATGGTTAATGCAGGGAGAAGGGGACTGGGAATGACACGGTGCTTTGGGGCAGCTGAAGAAGAGATATTTTGCAAGCTGTCTGCTTTAGTAAAGTGAGAGGGAAGGGTGGTCAACTGTGGTAGTCTGTGGTTCACTCAAAAGCTGGGAGACGCTCCCCCTTTTGTTATCAGTACAAGTGATCCAAAGCACTGCTTTCTTAAGACTGTACTCATTTGAGCTGTAAGAAGAGAAAAAATAAAACTGGTCATATGATGGCTTTGAATCTCAGTGGATCTATTCAATGGCTAAAAAAGTACTGCAAATAAGAACAACTAATTAATGAAGACTATACAGTATATGTTTGCAGAATGATAGTTCCCCTTTCTCCCCTTTCCTCCATATTTTCCCCTTAAAATATTGTATGTGACCACTATGAATATCTGTGAATTCAATGGCAACCATTTGCTTATTACTGACTATGGCCATTACATGAGAATAGCCCTTAGGTGCATACTGGTTTTGTGGACGCAAATGCAAAATAGTGCCACAGCTGTAAATTAACTGGAATCACGAAACCCTTAACAGGTTTCCATGTTGGACTTCAGTGTCCTCCAGGGGCAGGTGTTTTTTTTTTCTCTGAGCTCTGTGTGCAGGGCTGGGTAGACAGTGAAAGTTTCCACAGCTTGTGCAGTGGTTAAAAAAACCCCAACCCCCAAAACTACCATCTGAGTTTAATTCATTCATTAGATGGTGTGTGTGAGCGCTGACGCTAAAAGTCCTTTAGGTTAGATGTTACATATATCTGACCTGAGAAGTTAGCAAAAGTTCAGGGTACTGCTGCTCTTTTGTTAGGAGAAGAGATGGATGAGGCAATCAGGTGGTCCTGATGAAATCTTACATTATGACAAAGAGTGCACGAGGAACTGCTCCCTTGAACCCGTGAGGGGTTCAGGCAGGAGATAATCTCTTTACACACAGGGTCGTGTCTCTCTGCCCCAGCCCCTGCTTATCCAGATGCTTATTCTTTCCTGTTTTGTCAGAATAGTGACAGGGTCTTTTTTTGTCTTCTTCCTCTGCTTTTCTGATCTTGCTGTTTCTGTCATGCACAATCCCTCACAACATAATTGCCTGTGAAACCTCTCTGTCCACGTGTCTTTGTTTTGGGAGATGGCATGTAGTTATGTTTGGGGTGGAGATTATTAGTGTTTTAAACATCTGGCTTCATAAAGAACCTTAATAGCTTCTCTGAATTTATTCTGAATGAAAGGATGAAGTGTTACGCCCACCATCTTCCACTAGCTTTTACCCAGCTCCTAGCAATGAAATGACTGGAAGCTGCATAACCTGTCAGACTGCTTGTTAAAGAAGATGTCAGGAGAGGACTATTGAACCTCTCTACTCAGAGGGGGACATGCGGCGACTGGCGTATACAGCAACTTGTGTTGCTGCGTCAGAAAAGCAAAGTCCAGGAAACTCCGTGTCTTATAGAGGGAGATACACTGCATAGATGGAGGAGCAGAGAGACATTTCCCTCAAGGCAGTAGCAGGGATTGCCCTGAAAGGGATGTGTTGCTGTGACCTTGTACTGCACTCCTCTCCAGCAGCAGGCTGTGGGTGCAAGGCTCTGAGGAAGCTGCCAGCACCATTCCTCCACATCCAGGGAGGTTTCAGGCAGTATCATAGCTCATGGCAGCTTGACATCTCTCTGTGCACCGTACGGCCATGTGTAAATCAAATCCCCTTGCCCTGAGAGGCGATGACTTTGTGTGGTATGAACCAGTATATATCCTGGAAGAGTGGCTTTGAAATACATATCTCTTTAATGTGTGTGCAGATGGGGAATTATATCATGTAAATGCTAATTTACACACACTGGAGACACAAGTGTGCAGTTAGTTCATTCCCTGACAGCAGAGGAGAGTCTTGGATAGAAAGTACATGAGATATTGAACAGATATAACACTTAACCTCAGCTGCTGATGCATGTGAAAGTGACACCATTACTGCTTTGGTTGTGGTGGAAGAACAAGACACCCAGTGGCGCTTCTGAAGGTTTGTGATACAGTGCTAACAGGATGTGTCAAGGGCCTTGTACCTCAGCCATGGGAGCCCTTTGACTGGATGGAAATTCAAGAATAGGAAGCGTAGGAAAGCTGCTGTGAGGATAGCCAACTAAACTGACATAAAATATGATCAGTTCCTGGGCTGCCATAGGCCTGCTCCTTATTTCCTTGCTGTAAGGCAGCAATGTGCTCCCCTATGGAGCCTTAATTTCTGGTTGTTTATATGGAGGTTCTTAGCGGTTTCTGGCAAGTTGTGCCCTCCAAAGTAAGACTGAGCCAGTGGAAGAGAGCTGCTCAGCGGCGTGCTATAGAAATGCATTATGCATGTCATTGTACAGCAGGGTTCCTGACAGGAAACAAACAGAAGTGGTGCTCCATTAATAGGAAAAATAGGTAACAATATAGTTTTATAGGCCTTGTCATCCCTGGGTCTTACAGGATATTGTAGAGAGGGGAATTATGTAAAATTTGATAATATGATGCAAGGATTATGGCCATTTTACTAACAAAAGGAGAGCTGAGGAGTTAAGGCAGTGTTTTCAAAAGCCTTTCTCTGTGCTCAGTTTAGTATGTCCTTTAATCTTAATGGTTTCTTATTTGGAGAGGGCTGAAAAATGAGTGTGTGTGTGAAAGTAGAACATTGTCCAGGCTATCTACCAAGCATGTCAGCAACATGGGGCAATATGGGATTTGTCAATCGTATTGTGTGTCCAACTTTCTTGTTCTGTAAAAGTCTAAATTTGCTCCTCGACAGCTACTGTTGAAGGCATCAGAGACTTGAATTGACCAGTGTTGAAAAATCAGGCTGGAGTCACAATAAATCTAACCCCCACGTGTGGCAGCTGCATTTGAGGGGAAGAGAAATAAAGGAAAAATAAGAAAAGAAAGAAGCATAAATGGTGTTTTTTCAGTTCAAGGTGAAAGACAAGTACACTGCAATCAAAGAGAACATTGTTTTAACCTCTCCATGCTGCTACCCTAAATGTAAATTGTACCACTTCCCAGACAGGTACCGCTTCCCAGACGGCTACCACTTTTGATTTTGCCAAATCACTTGATATGAACATTGATCCGCCATTTTTGAACAGCTAATATTGTCTCTCAAGCATATTCCTGGGATGTGAAGTTACTTGCTGTGTTGTAATTCAGAGGTGTGCCATTCGTTTATGAATGTGTGAATGCTCATATTTGTTCCTGTGTTAAGCCCTCTATGTATCACGTTTATGAGTCTAATGGTCTTCTCAAAAGAATCACCTCATCGGATGGAACAAATTGAAAAAGTACCTTCAGCTTTGCAATATTTTTTATATTGCTGTGAACATTAGTTTTGCTATTTAAATTGATGCTCTATTGTGTTTCTTTTTGTCCATAGTACAACAAAGACAAATTCTGCAATTAAATCAGAATAGTTCATTGCAGATGACACTAATAATTGAACAGAGACGTTGGAAAATAACTCTTCCCCTTTACAGCAGGTGTGTACAAGTGTCAGAAGATTATCTTGGACATAAAAAGTCACATAACACTAAAGGAAGTGCATGAATCCTTAATCTGGATGATGGGAGGATGTTGCTGTCAGGAAGAAAGGCCATTTTAGAGACTCAAAGTCTAATGAGTGGAAAAGAAGAGTAGAAACTGAAGCAGTAGCGTGTAAACCTATGAGACTGCTATAGGCTTGGCTGAGATATTAAGCCAAGAGTTATAGGACATTTAATCTTATGTATGGAACCAAAAGAGCTGAGGAAAATTTACTGTAAGCACTCTTATATCTAGACTTCACCTCAGTATTTCTTTCTGATCCCATTCCTGGCAATTAATATGTAAGGGAGGTACCACATTAATTTTCAATCTAGAAATATGTGGTACCTTTGTTCTAATACACATAACTTCAGTGCAGCTGGAAAGATATGAGGGAGAAGGAGGCAACCAGACTGTTTTTGTAGGCAAGCTTTAAAATACCTTTTCCACTAAAGCTAAGAATCACCATTTAGGTCACATTCTCATTAAGGAATGAAATACAGTGTTTCTTCTCTAATTTGAACTTGCCATTTCCCTCTCTCTGACCCACTATGAACTCTCAGAAGTTACCCACTGTTGATCCCAGTAAGAGGAAGGAAAATGAACCTGTACATTTTACACGAAGCGATTACATCGGTAGAATTGTTGTTATGGGTAGCACTTTCACAGGTGCCCAGCTGGGATACCAGAAGCCCAGTAACAGCTTCTCTGCTTTTGAAGGTGTGATGTTTTGCATCAGTCTGTCCTCGAGGTATGTGGAAGGCTTCCACTGATGAGAGCTGGAGCTGCATGGTGGAAATGAAGGCCTCTGTAATTTATTTCTTACCTGCTATTAACAGTTTCAACCCCAAATTTATCCACAATGACTTTCTTAATTCTTTGGGTTTTTTTCCTAAAGACACAGATTTTTTCCACGTGTCACTGCGCAAACTCTTTCACTGGAGATATCAGGGATTTGGAAGCCACTTCTGCCTTGGCCACCACTTTAGGGGATATGGGCAAGCTACTTCTCTTGAACTAGTGCAGACCCTTTTAGTGGGCGTTGCAGTTATTTGCCTCCCAATGATGTAATGAGGTGTGACTTGTGAATACTTTAAAAAGAATTTGGTGGGAAAAGGTTTCATATAAATATAATTTAAAAATATTATTATTTTGGCTTTTAGAACAAATGAAATATGGGAAATTTGGTATAAAGTAAAATGAAAAATTAGAGACAGTATTTCAGCACTAAAGCTTTCTGCTGGTTCCAGGCTGTAATGGAGACAAAGCTCAGCATCTTATTATTGCACACTTAACTTTTAAACAGATGCAAAAGAAAATCTTACGGTAGAAATGTTTGATCTGCTTTATGTGATACCCTCCTATACAACTAATTGCAGATTTTAGAATTCCTGTTCCTGACACAGAATTTTGTAATGGCATATCTCAAAGTGCTCTACAAAGTTCATGGCTTTTGTTTTGCGGATCAGGGAGCATCTTGGCTTTGAATGTGAAGGGTCACCTGGGGATTCAGAGAGTGATGGCTGGGAAGAGAGTTCCTGCCTCCAGAATCCCAGGGGAGCTCTACGCAGGAGACTGTTTTGCCTCTCTGAACAGGAATATGAAAACCTCCCCAATTAGCATTTGCCTGAGCCCTGCTTCTCGCTCCTTTTCTACTTCCTTGCAAGTGTTAATTTTGCTAACATTGTTCAACAATATCTTAAAAATATCTTTGGCACTGGAGGCATTTTTCACTTCACTGTTTAGTTGTCTTTCTCAAGTGCTTGCAATGAGTCCTTCTCTTCCTGAGATAACAGCCTTGCTAAGGTCTAATAGTTCAATTCCTAAATACTGGGTCCCTTTTAAAAGACACACCAGAAAGAATACAAAATGCCACATATAAAACAATATTTTGAAATATAAAGAAGCTTACTTGGATTGGTATTCCACAATAACATGATTATTTCTCTCAAACCCAGTGTTACTTATTTTCCTGTTTGAAATATCCTGCTTTGCATGGGTTTTTTTTAAATTTATGAAATAATTGGTTTTGCACAGCAATCTACAGCAAAAATTTTCAGAGACCCCTGTGCATTTCTGCCTGATCTGCTACATTTCTTCTCTCCAAAAGAAAAAGACCTTGGATGCTTTAGATACAGCAATTGGCATCCTTCGAAACACAAACTTAAAAATTAGCTCTGATGTGATATAACTAAAATGCTGATGGTTCAATTTGTAACTATTTAGGGTTGATGACAGCTGAAATAAACCGGTTACACAACTAGAGCATCTTTCAGGATCACATTTAAGCACATGCTTAAATTTGAGCTTACGTGTAAGGTCTGAGAGTTTAAATATTTTCCTTAATTAGATCTTTAGTTTCCTGAGGGTGTATATACAAGAGATTTCCCTCAGCAATATGTGTATTTCTCTGAGCACTGCCAGGGCAAAGGGGATGCAAGGCTAAAGTTTAGCAGGGGGGCCTCTCACTTCCATTTTTTTGAGGTTTTGCCTTAAGCATAACTTCGCTTCAGAAGGTTGCATCTTGCTCACTCTGGCTTTCTCTTGTTTGGTTTGGAAGATGTAGCTATGTATTTCCTTAAGTCCTTATTAATGTGGAAAAACATTCTTTTCATGCTCGTAAAAAACAGATGCATCCCAGCCAGGACCAGAACATATGTGACTGGTTCCATCCTCTTTACAACATATTGCTGTGTGAAATAAGGAACATGAGACAATCATCACTTTCCAGTCTCTCCGGACTGCGATGCCAGAATGAAGGCATCCATCCATTTTTTCCCTCATCCTTTTTTTAGTTCTTATTCTCCCATACTGATTAAATATGAATAGCCATTTTATTGCCAATTCTGTTAGCTGTGATCATGTGTTATTATACTGTTAAAGGAAGTTAAATGAAAGTAGCCAATAAAGACCTTTGCTCGTCTGTTGCTGGCCTGCAGGTTGAAATGTTTCACTGTTGCTTTTTTTCTGTTGTTGTTAATAAATAAGACACGTAATTCTTTCATTTAATAATCTTGATCTTGAGGTTTGTTGGTGGTGGCTTTCTAAGAATCCAGAAGGGATTAGTCATTTTGCAGTGCCAAAGCTCACTGTTCATAGCAGGGTGCTACTAGTGATGTGGGGGAAAAAAAAACCCACAGCAAAACAGATAGTAAGATGTTTATGCAGGTTTTTTTTTATACCTTGTGTTGCTGTTGTTTTAATATAAGGTAATATATTGACTGTAACTGATCATATCTCTGGCTGCACAGAAGAATGGACTCAGGTGTTCTCACATGAAAAAATCCCTCTGGAAAGATTCACACATTTTTGTTTAGTTGTGCTTTTTCTGTTTCTCTTTGTTCAAATAGAACCACGCTTTTAAGAGCTTTGGACATACACCTGGCCGTACATAAAAACCACACCTAACTTGCATCTGTAATTTACCTTTGTAAATTGTATTATTGTTTGCACACATAGTTGCCCAGTTTACATATGCACATACAGGGCTCCAGTTCTAAAACTTTACAATAAGTAGAAGGTTTGCCAATGAATTTGGTGAATATCAGGTAAAATTCCACATGTACAGATCAGACATCCAGTTTCTCATGTCTTTCATGTTCAGTGATCTTGAAAATACAAGCTTGGCTGGGACACACTTTGCAGCTGGATGCATTATCCAGTATTTGTCCCTGAGTGAACAGT
This sequence comes from Myiopsitta monachus, assembly GCA_017639245.1. Classification (NCBI taxonomy): domain Eukaryota; kingdom Metazoa; phylum Chordata; class Aves; order Psittaciformes; family Psittacidae; genus Myiopsitta; species Myiopsitta monachus. Next base: position 22,908,826 of record CM029925.1, read on the forward strand.
TATTCTCTTATGCCAGGAGAAGATTGCTAGGTCTGGCTCAGTGACAGTAAAGAGAGAAACATTTTCATCTATTGGTTCAAATAAAGAGTGAGTGAATAAATTTAGTGAGGCACGTAAAATACTTAGAAAGCTGAGAAGAATTAGGTTTGCATTATAGGAATACGATATGTCTTTGAAGAGTCTGTTATTTCCCTCCCTTTCTTCCTGATTTATTCAATAACTTCTGGGCAAACTTGTTTGCCGTGTGGTGCAAATTGAATTGAAACCACTGAATTTCCCTGACTGCTCAGGGTACCTACTGTCAGAAAATCTGCAGAACTTTTAGAATTAGCAGACACGCAAAATGTTTATCTCACTTGTTAGCTTGGTAAAAGCCCACTGACTTTCTGAAATCACAGCAGCGAGTTCTAAATGATGTGTGAAATGAAGAGGCTTTGCTCATCCAGCAAACACAGAGAAAACTTTGAGGAAGCTGTGCCACTGGACTGGGCTTGGTGGAAAGGAGGAAAACAGCTGTGATAAAAGCAGAATTAAGCACAGAATATACCAGCAAATACATAAATAAATCAAGTTTAATGTAATTTTATGGTTTTTTTTTTCCTGTGCAGGTCTTTTTTCTTTTTTTTTGAATTTCTGTCTTGCTCTGTTTCTTTTTGTACAGAGAGCTGCATCGAGGAGGGTGCAAAGCTGAGTGGTTCTGGTTTGCAACTTACTTGAAGGTTTAAATTTGAAATTATTGATTTGTGCATTGTGTTCCAGTACGTTCTGCTGCATCAGGAGCTTTGTTTTGTTTCTGTCCCTCTCTGTGCTTTAGTGGGAAACAGCTTTAGCAGGGAGCCTGTGGTAGAAATCTGACTTGGAAAATGAGTGCCAGTTTGAGGGCAGGGTCATCCGTATGAAGATAGGCTGAGAAAGTTGTGCTGTTCAGCCTGGAGAAGAGAGGGCTGCATGAAGACCTCATAGCAGCCTTCCAGTATCTGAAGAGGGCCTATAGGGATGCTGGGGAGGGACTCTTCATTAGGGACTGCAGTGATAGGACAAGGGGTAACAGGTTCAGACTTAAACAGGGGAAGTTTAGATTGGATATGAGGAAGAAATTCTTTACTGTAAGGGTGGTGAGGCACTGGAGTGGGTTGCCCAGGGAAGTTGTGAATGCTTCATCGCTGGCGGTGTTCAAGGCTGGGTTGGACAGAGCCTTGGGTGGCATGGTTTAGCGTGAGGTGTCCCTGCTGATGGCAGGGGGGTTGGAACTAGATGATCTTAAGGTCCTTTCCAACCCTAACTATTCTATGATTCTATGATCTTTCCTGCCTTCAGCCTTCTGATGTTCTGGGAAAGAAGGCGGAGCATATGGAGGTTAGAAACTTGAATGAGACTGAAATTAAAGGGTGGGCCACACTTTCAGGTTAGGCAGGCATATATTTTAAAGAGCATACCCTTGCAGAGGAACCAGATGCTGAATTCCTTGCGGCTATCATCACCCTAACGGAAAAAGGAGAAACGGCTAAGGTGAGAACCATGGGATCTCTCCACCAGTGGGTGCTAGTGGGTGCCAGTAGGGATGACCCATCTCTGGCCCTTCCAAAGTTTATTCTGTTTCTATACCTGCCATCCCTACCCAACACATTTGTTGGTTTAACCCCATTGAACACAGGTGCACCTATGCATGCTGGAATAAGTTGACACCAGCCATTACGTGAATGCTCCATTTAAACATCAATCCAGCGGAATCTGAATATATAACTAGAGTGGTAGCTAGGGCTTCACACAGTGTGAGGGTCATAACACAGCTTCTAGATGGGCTCTAGCTTGCACTGCCCAGTTCTAAGTGTAAGGACAGCAGGCATGTGGTTGTCTATCCATGTAAATTTTCTTCAAAAGGTGCCTTGCTAAGCACTATTCAATTTGAAACCCTTTGTGTAAAGATGCTAAATAGCTATACCTGTCCCAGTATCCAAGCTTTGAATTGGGGTTTTTCGTTATAATAAATTTTATTTACAAAAACCCCAAGATGCTCTGTTGAGATGATTCCTAACAGTACAGTTTACAATTTTTCTTTTGCTATGTTTTGGCTTGTTACTGTAAAATACTGTGACAGATGGAGCATCATCTGTCAACAATTCCTATCTGACATGAAGTAGAAATTATTGCTATGATGAAATTATTGATCCTGTATCTTTACATTCAGGAGCAAAGAGGATCTTATACTAGACTGAATAAATCAAAAGCAGTCTGGTTTAGGATCCAAAAAGGATTTTATTCTAGGAAGACCCTTAGTGACTGGAGGTGGAAAAGATTTTAGTCTTGGCAGGCACAGCCGCATAAAAGCTAATTTCTTTTAGCTGTCTTATTGCTTTCTATGATATGTCAACACTAGTATGGATGTATCCATGAATCTTCAGTGTGCGTTTTTCAGGCAGATAGGAACTAGGGCAGATTTAGGATTTTTTTTGTGTGTCTGTTCAGGTCATTGTCTTTGCTAGGAGCCAGCACATTTCTCCATATAAGATCTCTAAGTGAGGGAAGAGCCTGACTAGCTAGGCTTGCAGTCAGAAGAATCATGAAAGACAAAAGCATCATGAAAAACAATTAACAAAAAAGATTTGGGTTTCCAAGAGCTGGCTCACACAGATTGGATGTGGCACTAATGTGGTCTAATGTGACAGCTATTATAGTGCTAATGCCCTCTTATTAGTGCTCAAACCCAGGATGCCTCCTCATTTTAATGACCAGTGGCTTTTATCACTGATTTGCTACATCATTTGCTAATACTCTTGCTGTAAGTAGATGGAGTAACAAGAAAGGGCTAAGCTGAAATGATAAGAAGGAAGGAAATGTGAGGATGTGGCTCTTACCTGTGATGGTTCTTGTGCCTAAATGTACCTTCTTAGACTGACCCTACTAGTGGAGAGGAGAGCTTGTCTGAGCACAGGCAAATGCAGCCAATGTCAGACAGTCAGTAAAAATGTCTTGTTTGTAGCATCCTGAAAGTGTTAGAAAGGTGAGCAGGAAGTCTCAGGCTGTTCTTTAATTTTTGCGCCATTTGTGTGATATTTAAGGGTTTGTACAAGTTATAGCTGAGTGAGCCCATTCCTTAAAGCTACCCTGCCTAGTACATGTAAGAAATGACCATTCTTTTTCCTTCAGCCAATAGTGATGGGTTTTGGCTCTTTATGTGATTATCCCCAAAGAAAACATGCTGCCTGAACATCTTCAGCCTAGAGCTAGAGCACCTGTAAACCTTGATCTGAATCTTGACAGCATGGTTTTCTTAGCACGTTCCTTGTCGTGCTTTCTGCTGGGTCAGAAATAAAAAGAAATTATTATTTTGTCTCTGCTATCTATTTAAAGTAGAAGGACACAGGCCTTTTACTGAAAAAAAAACAACCCAAAACCCTCAAAAAAGAAGTCTAGCCACATTTGTGGGCAGTGATTTGGATTAGTTGTTATTTTTTTCCAAACCTGCCTGTCCATTCCCAGCAGTGAAAGGGAAATACTGTTCATTAGGTGATTAAAAAAAGTTTAGACTGGCTTGGAATTACACTGAGGTGGATTTTCCTGCCAGAGAGTCTATTAGTAAATGCTTTTATGGGACTTTTCACTCTTCCAGAGCGAATAAGTAAGTCATGCATCCACAGTCTTGCAAAGCAATCATCTGTGAATTGTACATGAAGAAATGTAGGGAAGGCATGTGTGGTGTCTGTTCCAATGGGACTATTCCCTAGCTACCACTTGCTTCGGAAATTGTATTAAAAAGTACAGTTGTTGGTCATTAGGGTTAGCCTTGCAAAGCAGGCATGACAGCATTAGCAGGAAATGCTTCCTTGATTTCAATTATAATGCATAAATTATACTCTTCTTCTGTCTTATCCTTGCAACATTCAGCAACAGCATTTCCACCTTGGTCTGGGGAATAGGATTTTGCACATGGTATAACTTCCATTGCCTTAAATACGGCCTCCCCAATTTTACCACTGAGCACTCACCATATTCATTATTACAGTTCAGCCAGCAGAAATTAGTTGTATTTAGATCCCAGTAGGCCATAGGATGCATGCAGCTTTGAGATCTGGCTTCCATTTAGTCTTGCAAAGCAGTCTTAAAGCTTGATGATTGAATTACAAGAACTACTCACACACTTCTGCCAACATTAGCGTAAAAACCAGAGCTGTCCTGGGGTATGAGAAGCCAGGAAAGAGAAATATGGGACTAATCTTTCCTTGTTATAAGATTGAAACATCTATGGGAAAATCCAGTTCCTGCAAAATCATTGCATGGAAAAAGAGGTTGAGATAATTACATAGTGGAGGTCAGTTTATTATTTACAGTGGTTTGTTAATGAAGCACAAGTACTTAGCTTGCTGATCTTGTCCACACATGTGAGTCTTTATCTACCTTTATTGAAACATTTGTTGAAGCATATATAGTATTTCTCTGGCAGGTTTGGGTACCGAGATCAGTGAAGCCTCCTTGAACATGGGCTTCAACCATGCAATTATGTATATAAGGGCCCTGATGGGCTTGCATAACCCTGTCATGCTGTGGAAAGTCACTTCTCATAGTATCTAACCTAGTTACTTCTCCCTTTAGTATTATCCTACCTCCAGTTACAGTGCAAAGCCAGCTCATGAGTGCTAATAAGCATGCACTGTTTAGTCTATCAACTTACTGTGTAAAATTGGTATTTCCTTTACCTTTTGCATTGAAACATTTGTGTGTGTATGCATATATTTGTGTTAGAGGGTTGTGCTGCTTTGCCTATGCTTTGCACATATCTTCTTGGTGAATATATATGTTGAAATGTTTGTGTGCATGAACAGAGGAGTTTTTGATATTGTCTCTATAGAAGGCTAAAAATTGTAGTTCCAGAAAAGGAATGTGAAGTGTTCAGAATGGCAAGAAAAACTGATCTGATGTTGAAAAATTGCAAGACCGTGATTTTTCTTCCAAAGAAGAAAACCACTTACCACTTAGAGATCTGCTATTCATATCTTTTAACTACACCATTAATTGGAATTATTCCAGATTCATGTCTTAATCAGTCCTTTCCTTCTCCTCAGAGGAAGCATCAGTTTTCCGAATTTGGTCCTGAACTTTTTAAAGCCTTCATGTGCATTGTAGAAATGGCTAATCCAAAGAAAACTGTTGCCTGCATTTCTATTTCCATGTATTCACAATTTCAACACTGGAGGAAATGCACCTAGCACTAGTGAAACATTAACACTGAAAGGTTTTCACAGTGGAGCACTGAGTTCAAATATTTTTAAGTTCTGGCATGAATAAAGAGTTGTTTTCAAGAACAAATACTTGAGAGTGCATGAGTTTACCTTCTTGTTAACCAAGATAATAGAGACAAACATTCCTTGTGATCATGGAGGACTGGGAGACACTGTATTCCCTTTAAGTTTTAGAAAGGCAGAAAGCTTAATTGTGCCATGTCATCCAATAGGTGCTGACCAATGGCCAGTAAGTAAAGGATTGTTATGACTGAAACATTTTAGTGATAAAATAACCATAATTGGTTTTTCATCCCCATTCTTCATAGGCAGGCAGCCCTGTTTGATTTGGTTTTGTCTGCACATCTCTGTCTTTCTGAATGTCCTTTTGCTGCATAAAGGAAGGAATTTTACGCTGTGCTCAAGGATCATGTTATCTACTGTATAATGTTCTAGACCTTGTGCAAACTTGGGGGGGGAAATCAATATTTTACATTCGTAAAGTGCCTTCTGCTCGTCTGAACTCACTGTGAAAACATGAACTCTGAATTAAGAAGCAGCACTATCATTATACCCAGCCTACTGATGGGTAAACTAGGGCAGTAGGTGCTGGGAAATCATGAACTAGGAACAAAACCTAGGAACAAGAAAAAATCTTCTGCACTTAAGAGACCAGAAATATTTCCCATTGCCTATTCCACTGTATCAATTGAATATATAAGAATGTGGCATTTTCTTCTCTTAACAATTTCTGATGTGGCAGACAAATGAGTAACGCCTGTCATAAACCAAGTTGAGACCTTTCTTAAAAGAAAAAGGTAGTTGAGTACTAACTCTACACATCAGGATTTGAGGACTTCAGTGACTGGGTCGGGGAATTTTGTATCCAAGTCTGTGCAAAACCTTCCCCATGTGTGCAAAACAACTAGGAGCTTCTCCTTATCACTGCTTTCTTGCAGCTGTTTCATCAAGCTCCCAGTTTATGGCTACAATTGGTGCTATAAAGAGTGAAGTTATCCTACACTATGTGCTACTATTTACAAGTGGCTTGGAATATAACTTTGCACTTCAATGCTGTGTGTGTGCCTTCAGCTAATAAGCAAGTGTTTGGCTCTGAGAGGTCTTAATGGTTTTTACAGCCAGTGACCATAAATAATGGTTGCTGATGCACAGAATCCAACTGTTTGCTTGGCTGTTTCCTTTTATTATGAATGTTGTGTTTTCCATTCTGACTATGTAGAACATCTTTATGATCTCCAGTGTACCTTGCTAATCTGGGAGCAGGAGTGTTACAGAACAAACACGCATGTTGGAGAGCCCAGGGCAAAGAAAGCCCCATATCCAGAGCCCACCTCTTGGAAACACTGAGATTAAGTCTAGCAACACCATAGTTATGTGCTTCCTGGAACTGAGGTGCCCTGCTGTTCTGCTCCTTTTGAACTTTTTCTCCTTAAGAATTGGGTTAGATCAAGTCTGTGAACAAGGTATCTTACCAAAAGAGTCTGTGGCTACCTTAAGAATTATATGGGCAGCTGAAATGTTGCTCTGTATCTTTCAGTAATGGGACTGTGCCATTTATTCACTTTACCCATCATCCTGAAGCCTCATTCCTAAAACAGAAATACTTACCTTCCTTATTTCTTAACATTGCAGCATTATTCAAAGTTTTATCATCTCTCCCACCATTGCAGTCATACAGAATTCATGTGCTTTTGCCCACAATGCACAGAATAGAAGACCTGGAATAAAAATGTAATTAAATCGTATGCAAATAAAAAATGCTGCAGCTGACTTCATAAGAAGGAGATTGTCATATCAAATACTGCATTGTATTTGATTTCAATATTAACTGATAGGATTAGCAGAGATGAAATTTACCTTAGAAAGGTGAGCCTGCCTAGAATCACTGGTGAAAGGATTTCAGTGGTTTTGCAGCTTTTGCACCCAAGAGCTTTTTTGTTCCTTACCTTGATGCAGCAATAGCTGTTTCATGGCAGGTGAAGGTTTCATTGCCTGGGTGGTGCTGTACCTGCATTTCCATCCAGTCTGGTCTAGCGGGCAGCCTGGTGTCTGAATATGGCTGAGGGGACACGACAGTCTGCTGCCTTTCCTGCAGCAGTGCCAGGGAACGGCTGGTAAGTTTGCTGCTTCTTCTAAGTGGGCTGTATGGGAGGCAGCCTCAGTACCCCAAAACTTGGCTGCTGCCTGGGAGCTGCTGGCTGCGGTCAGCAGGCTGTGTACACTGCTGCAATTTTAGGGCATCCTTTTCTTGCATCAACACAGTACCCTGTAGATAAAGAATGGAGGAGGAGCAAAATCCCTCTGCTGTGTCTCTGTATTTGTCCTTGTGGAGCCATTAGCCAGCTCTTCTGTTGTCATCTTGCTTGAGTTTGTCTTTTACAAGACCATTGGAACACATGTATAGTTTACAAGTACCTTGCACCTCACACAGAGACCTGTGCACTGTGGCTCTATTGAGCTTGGTGTCGCCTGGCTCTTCCCTGCCCGTGGGAATGTCGAGCCTGGTCCCATGGCACAGGGACCTCTCAGATCTTGGTGCTGCTGCACTCCCAGCCTTTACACCTTGGCTCAAGGCACGCTCTTGTGATCTGCTGTATTCATAAACACTTGAGTGGCTTTGCCTTCTGTGTGAAGTGCCTTGGGATCCTGGTATGAAAGGTGCTATAGAAATGTAGCCCTGATTTGATTTGTTTTGATTTATAGTTTGAAAAATGAAAATCTTTCTGCAAAGCTGAGACCCCTGTACAGTTATTGCAGCTTGCTTCTGCTGTTTGCAAATCTACTTGCATTCCCTTTTGGATCACTGGGGATTTCCTCGACACATTTACACTCCTGTTCTCAATAACTCCATACCCAGCTTTATGCTGACACTTTCTCCCTTTCTCTCTTTTTCTATTTATTAAAATTACCTGCTCCACAGTTATTAAGCATAACCAAGCCAAGCAGAATAGAGGCCAATCATACAAACATGGATGACTACATTTTCCCCATTATGATCTGCAATAGGTACTTATTCCTTTAAAAAACTGCTACCCCTTTAGAGCCTGGAGATCTGAAGACCCTGACAGCATCAGGGGTTTAAAAAAGTTTTGCAGATATTTCCTTTCAAATCTTTTCTGTCCTTATTTTTGTACTATGGTGCCACTCTGCTCGATCTTGGGATCCTATACTGGCAGCACTCTACAAACCCACAGGAGTTGCCCCAGAAGCCACTTAAGCAAAATATTGACAGCAAAACAGAAGTAGAAGAGAGGTGAAATGATTTTTTCAAGGCCACAGAGCAGTTCACTGGCAGGGCTTATTGTGGAAGACAGGATTTCTGGTGCCGTATCCACTACAGTTACCTGCCTCTAAATCTCTGAAATCATCTTTTAATCCTTTGGCATTCATGAAGATGTAAAAAAAAAAAATACTTTACTGGATTTGAGGAAAGCAGATGGTCCCTGAAGTGGAAAATATCAAAGAATACAACTAGCACTGGTAAAATTCTGTTGGGTTATTTCATGTATTCCTAACAGCTTATACCTCTGTAAAGAAACACAGTAACCCTGGTTCCCTTGCCAGCATTTCCAAATGTGCGACAGACTTAAGGTGAAGGACAGGAGAAAAAAGGGAATGATTTTACTTCTTACCACAAAGATATGCCAGTGCCTGATATGTAGTAATAAATGGTGAAACTACACTCAAACCTCAGCAGGTTGGGCACAGCTTTCAAGTTAAAATGAGGAAGCTGTCTTGTAGGTTTAAACAGTGGAGAAGTGTTTTGGGGCAGAATATGACTTCTTGGTGATACAGTAACCAGAATAAAAAGCTCAGTAATTAATCTTGCAAAAATGGGTTTCAGTTTTGGCACAGGCAGTTTTTTAATAGAGGCACTGCACTTCCCAGCGCTGTAAACTAACCCATTCCCTGCCAGCTGCTATAAACTAACGAGCCAGGAAGATAAAGCACATGGTGGAATAGAGGGCTGAGCTGGGTCATCCTTAGATGACACTGACACTGGTTTGAAAGAGTTGATTTAGGAGGGATTCCTCTCATCTCACTTGTAGCAGGCGTCAAATCTGTGCTTGTGGTCTGAGGCCCCTCTACAGTGGCAGGGCTACTCTGTGGAGAGAGAGCCCCTTCAGAAAGTCATTCATCATGTCTACCCCAGGTAACCGTCTTAGGAAGGGATGAATCACTTTCTGGAGGTACTGCTTGCTCTCCGCTGAGTATAAAGGGAGCCTGGATGACTAGTGCTCTTTTCTAGCGGCCTGGGCTTCCAGTGAGTTACAACTAGGGGAGATCAGTCCCACATTTTTATGTCCTCATTTATGTCACCATCAGAAATGGTAAAACCTGCCAGAGGCAGGCTGACAATCTGCGCTTGTGAGCATTGCAGATGCCAAATTTTAGGAGTAGGTCCTATGTCCCTCTCCCGAACGTCTCTGGAACGCTGTTGTCTTCATTCCTATTGCGTCCTTAGGTTCCTTTGCAGCCTCAAGGCAGGCTGGTGGCGGTGCAACATTTTGTGTCAAAACACGGTTTCTTGGGGGAGCATAAAGAGGACAGAGGTGCAACAAAATGGAGTGACAGGTGGGGATGTCTCTTTATATTTTTAAAAACTGCAGATGTGTGGTGCATGTACATAGAAATGCTCAGAGGGCCAGGATGCAGGGATTCATTGAAACCTACGCTTTTCAGAATGCAATCTGAGATGTACTTGGTTTGATGTTATATTTGTAACCAACACTATAATGGGTTTTATTTTCTGCTTGGGAAATTTCAGTTGTGGTATTTGGCTTGGTTTGGATTGAAGACAGTGTTTTTGAAACAGAATAATTTCCTTCAAAAGAAAATTTGGACTTTCAAAGGCTCCAAAGCTCATGTAGATAGTTTTACCCTGCTGCTCTGTTCTTGGTGTGCAACTTATCTTCCTTTTCTGTATGCTGTGCATGGCAAGGCCCCATCCTCTTGTTCTGCATGTGTCAGGGAGCCTTGGTTCTGACTGGGAGCTGCAGATACCATCCCATTAAAATTAATAAATAGGAGCAGTGGAGGTTCCTGGAGAGACTATGATAAACATTTGACCAAACTTACTATGTTTTAAATTGTGTCAATGTTCAAAACCCAGTATCTTCGCTATCTCATCCCTCGTGCATTACTATCATGTCTTTATCATGTGCTGAAGTTACCCATTCTCCTCTCAGCCCACTTTTCTCCCCTTGTCACACTTACAAGGTAGCTGGCACCTTTTCTTGTCCTTCACTGACTGACAGCTTCTAAACCAGGGCTGGCTTTCTGTGCCTCTCTCAGACGGGGACCGCTGGGTATTCTCAGAATGCGCATGGGGATACAGGCATCTTCTGCTCTGCAAGCGTCAAGTGGTGTCAGGCGGGTGTAGTGACTCAGAAATAGCATCTTCAAAAAGAAAATGTGCATTGTTCTTATTATTTTGCTCAAAAAAATATTTTTTTTAGCAAGATTATAAAACTGTGTTGTTTGTAAAAGCAATAGAAATCTATGTGTATAGCACTGCTCCTTAACGTTTAATCTTCCCTTGCAGGTGTTTGGAAGTTCTCCTCCACCCCACCTTGGGCTAGCATTTTCTCCCAGCTGCACATATTCCCTCACGTGCTGAGGAACTGCATGTGATGTTATATGACCAATCCTCCTGATGACATCCAGGCCCCCCTGCTGCACTCCAGACTAGGGATGGTCAGTAATTTAGCATCTTTGTGTCTAAGATTAGGTTAGGAAATATTAAACTGTTCTTAGCTTTTTTTTTTTTTTTCCCTGTTTCCCCCATGGACGCTCATGTTTGTTACTGTTTAACTGTTCCTGGTTGCTTCCTTTAATGAACTGTTTGACTTTGCTGGATGCATTGAGGCAGGAGAATGAGTCCTATTAAAAACATATGCAAAAAGTCCCTACCTCCCGTTTCCTGTCCTGGGGCTAATGGCTGGTAAACCAGGAGATGCCTCCATGGCAAAGTGAGCTGCGGTAGGTTCATAATTTCAGATGTTCTCCTGCAATGAACCCTAGGCCCTCTGTTTTGCCATCTTCTCTTGGAGGTTTTTTTTCAGGTTAGTCCCCTGTTCTGTAGGTGGTAGTCATACAGACTCCACCTGTTGGAAATCCCATATGCAGGGAAGGGAGTATCCTCGTGTTACACTTTCCCATACATTCACCTATTATGTCTTCCCTGTCATCTCCCTTCCACTTGAGCCGTCTCTGCCTCTGAAACCTTCTGACCTAAGGGAAGCCTGAAGAAGAGGAATTATGACAGGATGTCCACACTGTGAAACAGATAAGGGGTTGTATCTACTATGGTTTTAAATTCAAGACAGCAGTACCTTTTCTGTGACAGGAGGAGATTGTAAAAGCTAACATTAGCCACATTTGTAGAGGTCTTCTTCCCCTGGGAAGACCTTGGACCCAAGCTTCCTTGGGTTTACAAACTGTCTGAAACAAGTCTCTGGAAAACCCAGTGGTGAGTAAGAAAAGGTCTGATGCAAGGCAGAAAGAGGAGGGGGTCTAAATCACTGAGTGAGGTACCAAACAGACCTGAAGCAGCAGGTGAGACTTCAGAGAAACCAATCTCAAATATATTGTTCCTTCTCCTGAGAAAAAAAGAAAAAAGGCAAAAAAAAAAAATCAAGGGGAGCAAAACATTTCCTTTGCTTTGTGTATTACAAAAGACACCAAATGTAGAAAAGGAGAGGAGCAAGTAGGCTGATAAGAGATTTCATTTCATCCCCCTCAGGGTGCCAACTTGCCAGTGGTAACCTCGTGGTCTGCTGATGTCATTTGCACAAAGCAGTTACTTCTGAAGAGATAGATTTCCTCAGATTCTACCATCTGAGGAAAAAATAGAGGAAAAAATTGTTTGAAAGGGAAAAAATGTTAAGGTGTCTGTGTTTTACCAAAAGCCTTTGTAGGAGGTTATTAACTTCAAAAGAAAACTAAATTTATCATAACTTCTCTCCCCCCTTCCTGTGTTTCTGAAAAGAGCACTTGCTGTGATTGTCTGAGCCATTAAGTGCTCCAGGAAGGGCGACCAAGTCCCGCGCTCCCATGTCTGTATGCGTACTGATTTATAAACCTCTCTGTAGGCAGAAAGAAGCTGAAATTTCCCCTTTGGTGGCAGATGGCTCCAAAGGCTAAAATACAACTATTATGCAGACTCAACATGTACAAAATGGGAAGAAAGGTTTACCTCTAAGATCTGTATGAGGGAAACTTTCTTCTCAAGCTCTCAAGGGAGTAGAGACTTAATCACCCCAAATTTTCTTCTTTACAAACAAAGATTTCTGGAAAGAAAGACATGATTTAAAAGTAGTTTCTAGAGGTGAGCCATGGATGCCACTTCTTCATTTTGAGTGTTAGCCCAGGATTTGCACAAACCTGCTGCACTGTCCATGTACTTGTGTGGCATTTTGAAGAAAAGCTTTTTAAAGTGTCTGTGCTGTGGGACTGACAGAGGGGAGATTTGTGTTTTCTCGTGTTGTGCTAAAATCTGTAATCTGAAGGAGTCAGGAAGGTAGCTGAGCTGCTCACACAGTTGCTGGTGCAGCAGAGTTAATCTGGCATGAAGCAGAAAGTGGAAGATTTTATAAAGAGCTTCTGCCACGTGGTAGTTGTTTCTGATGCCCAAATACACATTACCTATCAGTGACATGTGCTGGCTTTATCTTCAAGAAACTTTTCCCTCTGATGCCCTGATCAGTCCACTTGCTGCTATGGTCTGTATGAACCTGATCCCTACTTTCTCTGGCAATGCCACAGTTTGGCAAAGCTCACCTCCTCATGTCCCAGCCCTTCTCTCTTTGCAGCAGGTAGGCTTGTGTTTGGTGGCTAGGGACCTTTTTGGGAGGTGCAGGTTTAAGATTAGCCAGTCAGTGCTGACCAACTGATGGAAGCAGTGCTAGGTTCACTGTTGGCAGGGAGACAGGCTGTCTTCAGCCCGACTCATGTGGATGCTGTCAGCAATGTTTGGTTTGGTGCTGTAGAGCCCTGTGGTGGAACTTCAGGCAGTTTCAGGGCAAATGAATACCCAACTGTGCTCAGCCTGGTGAGTGTGGAGTAAGAAAATTCAGGAAGCTTTTCCTTGGGACATAGACATTTCAGCATGGATGCATGGCTTCTAGCCAGTGCTGTGAGTACCACCAAATACTTGGGAGGGGATGTGCAAGGGCAGGAGACCGAACTGGCTGGGGCTGGCAGGAGGCATATCCCATGGCAGTGGAGGAGATGGCAGGGTAGCTGCTGTGGTATTCTGCCTGTGGCACCCTACAATGGGCAGGGGAACAGCGAGGGGAATGTGGAAAACAAAACAAACACTGCACTGGTTTGTGTTTGCCGTGCTCCAGTGTGTGCCCCAAGGAATTCCAGCGGTGTTACTGGATGGGTACCCGTGCAAGTGACAGCCCAGCTGAACTCTGTGTTTTCTGTGCCTCTGAAGTAATAGCAGTGCTTAGGAAATGGGTACTTAAAAAGCCCACATATCCCTGAAGTAACCTTAGCTGCAAAATAAGTCAGTTAATTAGCATACAGTAGATACATATTGTTAAGTGAGAATGCCATCACCTCCTGCAGGGATGAGTTAAACAGGATGATTGATAAATTGTTACATTCACACAGTGTCACTCAGTGATATAATCATGGCTTTTGTAAATATTTAGTCAAGAGAGCAATCCAGCTGTTCCCAGCCAGGTTTCATCCAGCGTCAGCCAATGTTCAGTGCTGCTGATTTATTTCATGTGTTGCTTAAGCCTTGAGTAAGATCACATTTTTATGAGTCTCGAAATACCTAAGGTAATAAATAGCAAGAGTGCCGGAGCTAATGACAACAACAGAAATAATTATAGGAAAGATATTGCCCAGGGTCCAGGATATGGACAAGTACTTAACTATCTGTAGTTTTTCAGGATAACTGCTTAGCAGCTTTTGTCTAGATTTATGGCAAGGCAGCCCTCACCAGATGCCATTGAATAGGGACGCTGTGCAGGAGCCATTTTTCAGAAGGGCAGTAGCATCTCTCAAAGCTTGACTTAGGTGTTGGCAGAGGGCTGAGGTTTAAAACAGCGCTGTGCAAGGAATGGAATTCTGTTTTCCAAATGGTTTAAAGATTTTTAAATTTATCTTGGGGTCAATATAGATGAAAGTCCCAAATTTTGAAACTCCTCTCGACACAGGAGGGTTCTGGAAAGGATACACTTTAGCTCAACTCTGCTGGTTTTGCTATGCAATATGGTACTAGAATGTAAAATATAGAAGTATATTTAAAATGAGAAGTCATTTTAAGATGAAACTCTGACACTGTTAGCTCTGAAGGTGTCCAAACCTGACGTATTCACAGCATTGCAGCCTTCTTGTGGCTTTTTCTTTTTTCCATGAAACACATATCTGCAAAACTGACAATTTTGTGAGGCATCTTGGTTTTAATGAATCTACATTTTCTGTTATCTATTTTCTGACCATGTTCTTCTTTGAAGAAACACCCATGCAACTTTTCCTCACTCATCTGTCTCACTTTTATTTTGGGAACTCTTCAGGAATAGCTTTTGTTCTCATGTCAGTTCTTTGTTGAGGAGCTGTCTGTCGTGATGTCCTACCCCCAAGTCTTGGAAGTGATTCATAAAAAAAGAAAGTTTAAAAAAGATGACACCCAGTTTGGGTTGTATTGCGTATTTGAGATCGCATGCTTCACCCACAGGACAAGATGGTAGATGCTGAATTTAACTTATTCCCAGTAAAGAACCTCTTCAGTGACCCATATAGACACGCCTCTTACTGACAGCAGATGAAGAAATTTTCTTTACTGCCGAAGCTTCATTTGCAGAAAATTCAGCTTGTTGTTCCCTTTTCACAATTTGCATTCTTTCTTGTTCAGAAGCAGGTCATAATTACAGGGTGTTTCTAGTTTTCCAGGGAATGTGGACATTTTGAAAAGAAATAAAGTATTAACAGCAATGCGGTGAGTGCCTACAAGAAGGTAAGCTTAGATCAATACACACACAACCTTTTGCTAACTTGGATCTTAAAGTGGGGGATGACACACCCCAGGAAGGGAAGCAAAGTCTAGGATGTGCCTGAAAGCAACTGTAGCTCACTGACAGAATGAGGTGAGGTCGTCCTACAGGACTGCAGACGGGGTGAAGCAGAGACTTTTTATTCGTTGAGTGCATGGAAACATCTGAGGCAAAGGAAAAGCTGTTTCAAATGGGCATTAGCATGCCTGTTGGCACTCTCAGGCTGATATCAAGGGCGCCCTTGAGCTCAGAGCCAAGTGGAGGTACACCCCTTGAGAACCTGAGGTGACAAAGTGCAGGTAGAAATGCTGTTCAAATGTATATTTAATGGACATAGGCATAAGCTGTGTTCCAGCTAGTAAAGGTAAAAAAAAGCACACAAAAACCCTCTAACAGTATCTCATGGTTGGTAGCACTAATGGGAAGTAGAACTTTGAAACCAATAGAATTAAACTAAAGCCAACAAATTTAACTGCAGAAATGAGTGGACGACCAATCATTTTTAAACCCATTGCCCAGTAGGTCATGTATGTTACTATTTATGCCTGAAATGTGGCAGGGATAGAGCAATTAGAGCCTTCTGCTGCAGAGTCCAGCTCGGGTTGTGTGGATTTGTTTTTTTTTCCCCTCTAGAACTTTTTTCTGATTTTCATGGTGGCTAAAGGGTAATTACCCAAATCAGTATCGAAACAGAAATTGCTCTTCTGCCATTTTCTGGCAATAATCATCATTTTCCCATAACTGAAAGCTATAGGGAGAATACTTTGAACTTTCATTGTCAGCAAATGCATTTAAAATGCTAATGTTAGTTGCCTTAGCAATACTTATTTGGTTCTTATGAAGACCCTTTCATGAAGTTGCAGAAGTTTCTGGGTATTATAAATCAGTTCTTGCTTCTGCGTAGAAGCTGAGAATTTGGGGTTTATGGTTTGCTCTTTCTTATTCCCGTTCAGCTGTGATGTGAGGTCTTCTCACTCACTTGGTTTTTGCGGGCTAATATTCACCAAGTCTGGCATTCATCTCACCTAACTGCAGTTATTCAGAAATTACATGTTTATCTAAGTGAGTAGCCTGGGCCACCTCTGTAGTCAGTGGTGAGACTCAGGCAGGGTGACTCATTCCATCCTCACAGGTATCACCCTCTGGAGGTGCCTGAGTCTCCACAGGAAGACAGATGGCTAAGGTTAGTTGAGGTGAACCTCAACCCCAGTGCTCAGCAATAACTACTTGGCGTATGCCCAGGACACCTGAGGTTCCCTGGGGAAATCACCCATCCAAACGCTAGTTAGAACTTGCACCTTTTAGCATCCAGAATTAAAGGAGTTTATGTGCTTTCTTTCAGTCCAGTGCACTTGTGGGTTTTGTGTGTAATAAAAAAGACTTTGCCCTACGGTTGACCTACATACTTAAACACAAATACAGCCTTAAATTACATATTCAATATTTTTATACATCTGCTGTCTGTGTGAACATGCACATATTTTCTGCATAATAATATTCAGATATATGGTTCTTTATGATATTTTATTATTAAGGTGCTGGCAATATCCTCAAAGCTTTACAAAATACAGGTAAAGGCAATTCCTGTCAGAAGGAGGCTGGAACAAAGATGAACGTTAGATTCATAGGGAGTGAGAGACCAGAAGATTCTGGCTTCACTGTTTGTTTTTTAGCCTCATTTCCTTAGAAAATGAGGCTTCTATGTTGCACTGTGGGTGAGGTGAGGTTTGTAGCTGTCCTCTCAGTGACTTTTGGACTAGTTGGCCAGCTTCAGCCAAATATAACCAAAGAACAGGTTGTCTCAAGAGACAAAGCTCTCTGAAAAAGGAAGAAAAGGTACAACGTGAGCTCGTATTAAGCACTAGAGGATTTATACAGGAATCCTATGCAAAAATCTGAGTGTGGAAGAGCACCACCTGCCACTCACTGATGGTGTGTTAATCCCTAGGGAACTGGGCAAGGAGACCCCTAGGAAGTAATTCATTGCTGCTGATTTTGTTGCAGAAGAAGCATATTTTATTCTAGTAGTGCCCTTGATCTTTGAATCTTCCTTAAGAAGGAAAGGTTTTAAGACTTCTCCCAGCTCTGGAGACAAAGCCTGTTAATTGGGGGAAGTAGCAGTGGAAGACAGAAACAAGAGATGAAACCGAGGGTTAGTACAATGAAAGTGTGAAGACAAAGATGAATTTAGTATTTCTAGAAGCCTCTGCCATTTTCCATGTACAAAAATATCCATCAATTCTACCCAATTTTACACTGAAATTAAAAATATTTTTTCACAAGTATTGTGTTCTTGGCTAGTCTTAGCTGGTGAGGACATCTCTGATTAGCTGTGCGTTGTGGATTTCTGCATCCTGCTGTGTGATAGCTCCCAGTGGCTTTGTAAGAACGAGTGAACCTCCCTCATCTGCTCTGACATTGTTTTCAAGGTACAGGGTTATCAGCTCGTGAGAAGAGCTGCTAGATATGACTGTCAGAAAAGAAGAAGAAATAATTTGTTGGCCAAATAGGTCAGTTCCTGGCTTGGGCATTCCTATGAATACAGCTTTATCAACATGCTTTATCAACAATTGGCAGTTTCATGGTGCAAAGATTTCCATCCCTGTCCACTGATGGTGAGAATTAGGAGTGCCTTTGTCAGATATGGAGCATGCCTCTGATGTACATGATGTCTGTTTTGATTTTGATGCTGCTGCAGACTTCAGTACTAGCTCTTGGCTATTCTGAAGATGACAAGAGAGTTCTAATTTGAGATTTTCTTATTACATTTCCTTGGTCTTTCTCAGAACAGGGGCAGGTAGACTCGAGTTGTTGAAGTGGGTTGGATGAAGCAGATGCTGTACTTCTACCCCATACATAGCCTCCACTGCACCCCAGGGCTTTGGGTCATCCTGTGCAATGCAGGTTGCTCAAGACTACATGTGCAAGGTGGTCTTTGGATCTCTTTCCAGCACATCTAGTGGCCTTTCAGGCAAGCCGTTTGCATTGCTGCTATTTTGGACTTTGAATTTCCCAAGAAGACTTTCCAGAGAAAACTGAGAGAGAAACACCCTTGGGAGATGGCAGTGATGGCAAATGTTTTCAATATTTTCTACCTGCCCTGCCACAGATCCTGGAGTAGTGGAAACTTGTATCGCCCGTGACATGCTGCAATTGCAATTGGTGCAGTGTCACTAGTTTTCATCTTTCTCTAAAATGTGAGGTACTGGCCACTAGATTTCATTTAAAATTAAGTGGCAAATTCTACAGTATATTCCCAGGACCCCAGGAGTGATAAGTCATGTGAGTTGTATTTTTAATAGATTGTTATAAATCATTTTTATATTGCTATAATTGAATAAGGTGCTTTAGAGAAACAGAAGATTGTACATTCCCTGCCCCTAGGAGTTTGCTTGCTAAGTACATCTTGAGGTATAGAAGGTACTTTGTGTAATTTTATGCAGTGCAAGCCCTTGCTACTAATGACAGTGCTATAAATGTGGCACATATCCTGAAGCAACTTAATGTGTGCTTAACATTGAGGATTTAGCATGCCTCCAGATGAGTATGGTGATTCATGCTAGAGAATACAAAAAGACTGCCTTGTCGGCTGCACCACCTGCCCTTCTGCTAGAGATGGCTGCCCTGCTGCCGAGTCAGCAGATGCAAGGGCGTGCTAGCTTCAGCACTGCTGTAGCTCACAGCCCCGCTTATTAGCTCATGACTTCTGAACAGCTATGCTAGGTCAGACCAAAGGTCCATCCTAGCCTAATGTCATCAGGTTTCTGACAGTGACCAGTGAAAGAGCAGAAGGAATAGGGCAAGCATGAAATGACCCATCCTCTGACACAATATCCCAGCTTCTGACAAAGAGCATTTTAGGGATTTTGTGAGCTAAAATTTGTATAATGGCCTGATGGACCTATCTTCCATGAGTTTAAGCTTAAATTGAAATCGATGTAGTTGCAGTGTGGTCATATTCCAGGCTGGTTAATTCCATTCTGCATTTTCAGCTTCCCTTGATGCATCTTCAGATAAAGCCTTTGTGCCCTAAAGCTGTGGTGTAGTGTTTGCTAGTGCAATTTCGTAGCAGCTGCATTCCCCCCCAGAGATAGGTGCATTTTGGCAGTAAGTGATCCTTAGATTTAAATAATCTATTATTCTTTGGAGCACTTTTGGGCTTGTAAAAGGTGTTATACAAATCAATGAATAATTTTCACTCACCATTGTTTGTAATATATTCTTAGTCCTCAGCTGAAAATAAAATTTCTCTTCCTATTGATTTTCTTCCTTTATGTTTGCCAAATTGATTTTTCCTTTTCCTAATGGAGCAGAAACTAACGTATCTGGATTTCAGTTACTTCACCCTTTCTGCTTCAGCATCATTTAGGTTATCAGAAGGAATAAAAACAGCTCTAAGGAATAGTATTCATTCATTAGCTTCAAGGGAGCTGACACTGTTTTAATCCGTTTTAAGGGAGAGTGTATCTTTTGGGTTTTTAAATTGCATCAGTGAATTTGTAGGTGTTCTCTAAACGGGTATTGAAGAGACAAGTATAAATATGATGTTATGACTCGGGAGGGTGAGATGGGAGAATTAAGCAAAGTTTAAGGTAGGACAGATTGTTGTGTTGCAGCAGAAAGCTTTGGAGCTCTCATTGCAAATGTGGATGGGGTTTTGCAGAGTTCTGAAAACATACTTCCATTTCTGCCTACCATGGCCCTTCTGCATTCAATTGCAACAGCAAAAAAGTAAATATTTTTATGGTATTTTCAGCTGAGCTTTGATCAGGAAGAATCATAGTTGTCTTAAGATACACCATTTCTGTCAAAGTATGAATGTCAACTAGGGGCTTGGTTTTATGAAACACTAAGCACTCCTTCCTGTTTAGGAGATGAAGGTAGCCTTTGAGCATTAGGTAGTGGAGAAACAACTTGAGAGCTTACTTCTGAAATGTGTAGCCTGAAATGGTTGTGGGAGACTAGATTATTCCCCCAAAATAAATAGCATTATTTGAAATGAATAATGTTAGCAGCTTTGGAATCGATGTTCATTAAGAAGCTCAACTATGACTGGAGGCTTAATATGGCTGGTAACTACAGGATAATAGCTTAGGCTGTTGTACAGAAAAATGAAATCAGAAAATACTGAGATAAACTAAAAGTTTTCTAATTCGTCTGGTCTCATGAAATTCAACCCAGGGTACGGAGAGCCAGAGAACTGGTTTAAATAATCCGGGAAATTTTAGTGTTTATCCCCAGAAGTCATGGAGGACAGGAGAGGACATGGAGGATGGAAAAAGGGCAGAGATAGTGTATATCCATAACAAGGAGAAAAAGCTGAATCAAGGGATTTGCAGTCAAGTCAGCTACCTGCCAATACATGGAACAAACAATCAAACAATAGATTGTAAGCACCTTGAAAGTAACAAGGATATGAGCAGAACAGTCAGCCCAGATTTGTCAGGAGCAAATAATCTGAAAACAGTCTCTTTTCCTTCTGAGACAAAGCAGCAGACCTTGTGGGTAGTCAAAAAGCAGTGGGATTTTTATACAGTTTTATAAGACATTGTCATAAGCAACCTAGAGAAACCAGGAGGAGAGGAAACTATTGTCTTAGGTCAGTGCAGAGCTGGCTGGCAAGCTGTAATCAGAAAGCAGTTAGCAGTGTTAACTGTGAAACTGCAAGGGCATTTTGAGCGGGGCACTTTGAGATCTGTGCTGGGACAGAGTGCAATGTGATGTTTTCAGTAACAAGTGGGATGGTGGAAAGCAGAGGGTTCTTGTTTGGGTTACAAGAGATAGAACATGGAAAGTCTTGAAAGGTGACTGAAAAGCAGAAAGAAATAATCTGTCCTCTTTGTCTACTGGGACAAGGGGTAATGGGTTTTAACCTCAGTAAGAGACTAGCTTAGATGCCAGCCAGATCCTTCTACTAGTGATAATTGCAAAATGGGGAAATAGGCTTCTTGGAAGGTTACCAAATGTCCACCCTTGGAGGTTAGGCAGATATCAGTCCAGAATAACATGAGTCTAATTCATCTTGCTTTTGGGAGATGGAGACAGACGAATCTTTTAATTTCATTTTAATTTCGTTTCATTTTAGTCCAGAAAAGCCTACCTGGAGTTAAGATTTTCTCTGTTTCTTGGTATCTTATGGAATATTGTTAGCATTTAGCATCCATTAAAATGGCGAACTCTTCTGATGGGCTTTCCACCTTTGCTCAGCCTTACCCATTACTGTTGAACCAGTTAAATAAATATGGTTTAACTGCAGTCTACTGAATAAATGTTCTTTCTTTCTTTCTCTGTATGTATGTCTGTACATATATAATATCTATATATATATATTTGAAATTATGATTGCATTTATCCTAGGTTTCTGGAATTTATTGATTTTTTTAACAGTGCTTAAATTACATCCACTTTTATGGAGACAAATCTGTTGAAGAATTAAACAGCAAAGTTTGCTCCAATCTATAAACATGACAGGGGGATGATTTCCTCTCATTTGCTAAATATACAGCTCCTTAGTCGGAGACATAAATAAGAATGTTGCCTAAGTAGGTCAGATTTGAGCTAGGGCTTTTCAAAAGACATGAAAGCACCCACCGTGAATATACACTTCAAAGCCAGAATCCATTTTTTTGTGCACATTTTGTTCCCGAGAAGTTTTCCATCTGTTCTAATGTCATGGCTTTGCCACAGTGGCTTGTCCTCAGACTCTGTATCTCTGGCAACTCATATGCTTTACTTTTTAATGTGGCAGGTAAAGGAGATAATTGGAAGACCTTCAGAGCCGGGGGGGGGGGGGGGGGGGGGGGGGGGTGGGAGGTAAGGGGGAATCTTTCACTTCTAAATGGAGACGAAGGACAGACTTCCCCTGCTCCTTGTTGTTAGGTAGCTAGTTTGATTGGATGCCAGGAGCTGAAAGGAGGAAGCGTGCATTTTGAAAGGCTTTTCTGGGAGCAAATCTGGAATTAAAAGACAGATAGTATTTGTAGAGGTTAGTGAAGTTCACTTCACCCCGCGCTCTGTAGCAGTGCAGTTCCAAATTCAAGATTCTTCATGGATTTAAACCCTTTTTCGTCAGCAATAGTCCGACATGATCTGCCTGTCACTTTTTCAAACGATGCCTTTCTGACTTCTCCATGTAGCTCTAAAAGGGGAGGAAGCTTCCTCACTAATATGTCACTCAACCCACCCACCCAGACACCTACAGCTTGTTTGAAGCCAGCATAGGAAAAAAAACCCACCACACACCCTGGATTGTAGCCATGCTGAAGAAAGTGCTTCTTTAAATATCAATATCAAGGAGCATTGGTCCTAGGGGAGAAGCCAGAAATAAACCAGCAACTTACTCATATCTCAAGCTACCCCTCAATCTTACAAAACAAGCAGAGCTGTGCTTTTGCTATTTTACCTGCAAATCAGTGACTGCATTATTGTGTGTTATATTTACACAAGACTGTTTATTTGGATTGTAGAGTGCCCACCACTCACATAGGAACTGCTGGAACACTGCTGGCTGCTGTATGACTCACGTGTTGCCCTACTCAGCATCCAGTTGGTGACACTTCTGTAATGGCCTGAGGAAGGGGAGCAACATCCAGAGTCTGCGGGTGGCTGTACAAGGAGCTGGCTACTGTGCCATGGTTGATACAGCAGTGTGGAAAATGACACAAATAGCGGGGAATGGGTTGTGAAGGAACCAGACATCAGCTGGAGCAGTGATTGCAGGAGAAGCAGGAGGGCTGCAGACCTAAAGGCCATGTTCATATGCCTGAGTAACTCCACAGCGATGATCAGAAGAGGGCTCAGCTGTGGGGGTTTGCAGGCCTCAGGAATGTGCCTGGGAGAAGATTTGCATGAGGCATAAAGAGCCTTTCTGATGTCTTTGGCATATTGGCCAGGCTTAGAGCCTGGGGAGTGAAATCTCCTTCTGAATGTCTGAAGAAGGTCTTCTGGGGCTATCTGCAGCTTCACACCCTGGGGCTGATAGCATCCACCATTACCACCACCCCCACTGCAGGCGACCCTGAGACAAGTGAGTATATTTAGTACATCACCACTCACATAGAATCATAGAATAGTTAGGGTTGGAAAGGACCTTAAGATCATCTAGTTCCAACCCCCCTGCCATCAGCAGGGACACCTCACGCTAAACCATGCCACCCAAGGCTCTGTCCAACCCAGCCTTGAACACCGCCAGCGATGGAGCATTCACAACTTCCCTGGGCATATATAGCAACTCTTTGGGCAGCACTTGTGTTTGCTGGTCTCTAAGGAAAAGGCAAACTGCCATTCTTTCTGCATCTCAAAGTGCCTTCATGACACAGTTCTAGCAAACCTATGAAATGCAGTTAAGATTCAGAGCAGGATGGACTGCCACCTGGCTCACAGCAACACCTAGCAGTGAGGTATGTGAAAAGATGTCACCATATACAAAGAAATTGATATTTTACCCATTATAGAAAGAAAGAACAGCAGAAGATTTTGCTTCAAAAGACTCAGCAATTAAGAGCAGAATGAATATGAGTCATCTGTCCAGCAAAAGCTGTGCCAGATGCAGACACAAAGCAATTCTGCATGTTAATACCACTTATGCAATGCTGGTCCTATGACAGGGAACATTTGCTGTCAGTTTCTGAGGCAATATATGCACATGCATGCATACACATGAACTTCAGTTTAATTTGGGGTTGTTCAGTTTGCTGATCTGCCAGCTATTCATCTTTGGGCATTTTTAATATATCTCAAAGTAATTTGGAAACTTACAAATTTTCCCTTTGGCTCAGAGATTATCAATATAGACACTGACCATAAAGCTGGCTACAGATTGGGATTTCAGTTTGAAAGAAATGCCATTGTTTTGAAATGTGATGTGTATTAAAGCAAGCAAACCAAAGAAAGGCTGAAGAAATTTCCAGCAGCTCCACAGGCTCTACCAGGCTCTGTAGGCAGCTCCTAGGATCCCTGGCTCTGGGGCAGCTCTGCAGGAAAGAGACTGTGAGTGCTGAACCAGCTTCCCAATGATCACCTCCAAAAATGGGAGTGAAGTTCCCAGAGAGATGAGGCGTTGGCTCAGAAAGCAGCGACTGTGTGGGAAGGAATGAATTGATATTTTTCGGTCAGGAAAAATTCTGACCAGCTTCATTTCAAAAGGCTTTGGTGTTACTTTATTTGTGGAATAGGAAAGCTGCTGAATCCCCTTTCTGTAATTACCCTGAAGTCCTTAGACATCCTGGGCTCTGTCTGAGCATCAGAGCCTTCAGAGGTAGAGTATGACAGTCAGTTTGCTGATGACAAATCGTGGCCAAAGTATTCCGTGCTCTAGTAGCTCTAGGCTTGCAGATGATTCCTTATGTGATGTTTGTAGCCAGTCAGAGACACCTTATCTAGCTTACAAAGAAGCTAAAAATGTGACGTTGGGGGTATTTATACCCCCACCTGACTCTACCTTGTGGAAGACAAGACTTGGTGGGTCTTGCTGGGGAGATACTCCGAGGTCCTGGAAAACCTCACTAAACAGGGTTGAGCTGGTTTAGTGAAGGTTAAACATGAGTGCTGCCCTAAGAGCCACTACATATGTAAGTGTGAAGGTACTAAATGCATAAGGTGCCTCAGGCTGCTTGTAAGAAGGGTGGTAGCAGTGGCAGACTTAGTGGTGCTGTAATGTGACTTACTCAGCTGCTTCTTATGCTTACCATAACTTCATTTGCCTGCAGTTCCTCATATCTTTCTGGTTGTCCAGATCAGGAAATTTGTATACGTGGGAGTGGGTATGACTCCTGGAACCTAGGCCTAGGGTCGCATGGAATATGCATGTTGCTGTTTGGGTTGTGATCAATTATGAAAACGCAAGAGGATGAAAAGTTTTCTTTTTGCTGGTTTGCTAATGGGTGCATGTGTCTCCTTCAAGTTATTGCAATGAAAACACCTGGAAATGAACGTGGGGTTTGAGGATCCAGGGAAGGAAAATGAGCTGCCAGTGCTCAAGGCAGCCAAGTTGATTGCTGATGTGAGTAGCTCGAGAGAGGACGCTTTCAACACCTGTTCGGGGGGAAGCTCAGCGTCCAGGAGCCCCAACTCAGAGCGGCGGCAGCCACCGAGGGAGCCTCCCGTCCTCGACTGCACTTGCCCAGGAGCCGGCAGCTCGGCCGACCCGAGCAGAGGCTCACAGGGGGCGGCGCCGGGAGGAGCGGCACCAGCCCCGGCTGGGTAAAAACCCGCCCAGGGAGCGCGGAGGACGGGGCGGGTTCGAGGCAGCTCGTGGGGAGGCGAGCGGGGCGGTGAGCCCTCGGCCGATGAGCAGGGCCCGGTCTGGGAGCTCTGCTCTGGCTGCCCCGGCGGTGGCCAGCGCAGGCAGCCAGGCAGAGCCGATGAGAGCGGAGGATGCAGTGCAGAGCTCGGGGTGTAGAGAGCGCCTGCACTGGACCTGTGAGGGGAGGGTGCGCAGTGGCGGGGCTGCACTCGGTGCCCGGTGCTGGAGGTCCTCCTGCAGCAGGGGCTGAGCTGCGGGACGCCGTTACTAGGCTGAAAGACGTCAGGGATGCTGAGAGAAAGCAGCACTGCTTGCTCCAGGCCCAAACTGTGCAGAGGCCCCAAGCGTCCCCTGCAGCTCATAGAGGAAAGAAGGAGGCCGCTAACCCAGGAAGCTGGGAAACAGTAACAGAAAAACAACAACAAAAAAGGAGGAAGAGGGCAATTAAAAGCAAGGGGCTTCCTCCTAAATCTGTTGTCCCCGCTTTGCTGTCCTGCAGGAGGCTTATGAGGAAACACCCCCACACCAGGAACAACCGGCTGATGCACTGGTAAAGAAGATCACTACTGGTGCTGCCAGGAAAAAGCGGTGGGTGGTAATAGTAGGGGACTCTACTTTGAAAGGAACAGAGGCACCCATCTGTCTGCCTGACCCAGCCTCAAGGGAGGTGTGTTGCCTACCAGGGGAATGGATCAGGGATGTTGCAGAGAGGCTGCCTGCTCTAGTAAGTCCCACAGACTAATACCCACTTCTAGTGATCCATGTGGGTGCTACTGATATAGATAGCAGTAGCCTGCTAGTACTACAGAGCTCTGGGAGAGGTGGTTAGGGGCTCTGGAGCTCAGATTGTCTTTTCATCAATACTCCAGGATACAGGGGAGAACCTTAAAAAGGCTAGGAGGATTGGCCAGGTTAATAAATGGTTAGAAAGCTGGTGCCATAGTCAGGGGTTTGGGTATCTAGAACATGGGACTCAATTTAGTAGGCCAGGTCTACTGGAGGCTAGTGGAGCTGGTCTGACAAAGAAGGAGAAGAGCGGTTTTGGTAGGAGGCTTGCCAGAGTGGTCAAGAAAGCTTTAAACTAGATATGTTGGGGGAGGGGGGTATCATTCCATCACAACACACCCAGTCAGTTGCCAGCATCTATAATAAATGCTTGGAGCGATATAGAGATATTCCAGCTGTTCCAGCCAATGAGCTGGCTTCATTTGGAGCTTGGCTCAGATGTCTCTACGCAAACGCCCGTAGCATGGGGAACAAACAAGAGGAATTAGAGATGTGTGCATGTCTACGGGGGTAAGATATCATAGGCATCACAGAAACATGGTGGGATGGCTCCTATGACTGGTGTGTTGGAATGGAAGGTTACAGGCTCTTTAGAAAAGACAGAGTTGAGCAGATGGGGAGGAGGAGTTCCTATTTATGTTAGGGATAGGCTGGAGGGTATGGAACTCTGTCTGGGGATGGGTGAGCAGTCGACAGTTTGTGGGTCAGGGTTAAAGAGAGAACAGCAATGGGAGACATTATTGTGGGGATCTGTTACAGACTGCCTGACCAAGAGGACTCAGTGGATGAAGCACTCTATAGACAGATAGGAGCAGCCTCACACTCGCAGGCCCTTGTTCTCATGGGGGACTTCAACCACCCTGATATCTGTTGGAGGGATGGTACGGCCCGGCACAAGCAATCCAGGAGGTTCCTTGATTGTGCAGAAGACAACTTCCTTCTGTGAGTAATAGAGGAGCCGACAAGGAGAGGTGCCATGCTTGACCTCGTGCTCACCAACAGGGAAGGGCTGGTTGGAAATGTGATGCTTCAGGGTAGCCTTGATTGCAGAAATCATGAGATGGTCGAATTCAAGATCGTCAGGACAGTGAGAAGAGCGTGCAGCAAGCTCACTGCCCTGGACTTCAAGAGAGGAGACTTTGGCCTCTTCAGGAGCCTGCTCAGTACGATTCCATGGGATATAGCCCTAGAGGGCAGGGGGGCCCAAGACTGTTGGTTGATATTCAAGGATCACCTGCTGCAAGCTCAGGAGCTATACATCCCAACTAGAAGGAAGTGCAGCAGGAGGGCCAGGAGACCTCCTTGGATGGATAAGGAGCTGCTGAGGAAAATTCGAAGGAAAAAAGAGGTTTATAAAAGGTGGAAGCAAGGACAGGTGGCATGGGAAGAATACAGGGAAGTTGACTGGGAAGCTAGGGACCAGCTTAGGAGAGCTGAGGCCCAGTTAGAATTAAACTGGGCTAGGGATGTTAAAGATAACAGGAAGGTATTCTATAGGTACATTGTGATTAAAAGACAGACCAGGGACAGCATGGGCTCCCTCCGGAAGCTATCCGGAGAACTGGCTATTAGAACATATGGAGAAGGCTGAGGTTCTTAATGACTTCTTTGCCTCAGTCTTCACTGGCAAATGCTCTGACCACACCACCCAAGTCTTGGAAGGCAGATGCAGGGACAGTGAGAATGAAGACCCTGGGCCCACTGTAGGAAAGGATCTGGATTGAGACCATCTTAAGAACCTGAACGTATACAAGTCCATGGGACCTGATGGAATCCATCTGTGGGTCCTGAAGGAGCTGGCAAATGAAGTTGCTAAGCCACTGTCCATCTTATTTGAAAAATCATGGCAGCCAGGTGAAGTTCCCGATGACTGGAAAAAGGGAAATATAACCCCCATTTTCAAGAACAGGAAAATGGATGAGCCAGGGAACTACAGATTGGTCAGCCTCACCTCTGTGCCTGGCAAAATCTTGGAGCGGATTCTCCTGGAAGGCATGTTGAGGCACATGAGAAACAACAAGGTGGTTTGGGACAGCCAGCATGGCTTCACTAAGGGGAAATCCTGCCTGACCAATTTGGTGGCCTTCTCTGATGGGGCTATGGAACTGATGGACAGGGGTAGAGCAGTTGATGTCATCTACCTGGACTTGTGCAAAGCATTTGACTCTGTCCCACACGACATCCTTGTCTCTAAATTGGAGAGACATCAATTTGATAGGTGGACCACTCGGTGGATAAAGAACTGGCTGGATGGCGGCGTGCAAAGAGCTGTGCTCAATGGCTCAATGTCCAGCTGGAGACCAGTAACAAGTGGTGTCCCTCAGGGATTGGTGTTGGGACCGATCTTGTTCAACACCTTTGTCAGTGACATGAACAGTGGGATTGAGTGCGTCCTTAGCAAGTTTGCTGATGACACCAAGCTGCGTGGTTTGGTTGATACACTGGAGGGAAGGAATGGCATCCAGAGGGACCTTGACACGCTTGTGAGGTGGGCTGATGCCAACCTGATGAAGTTTAACCATGCCAAGTGCAAGGTCCTACACCTGAGTTGGAGCAATCCCAGGCACAGCTCCAGGCTGGGCAGAGAAGAGATTCAGAGCAGCCCTGTGGAGAAGGACTTTGGGGTGTTGGTCGTTGAGAAAATGAACATGAGCCAGCTGCAGTGTGCGCTCGCAGCCCAGAAAGCCAGCTGTATCCTGGGCTGCATCAAAAAGAGGGTGACCAGCAGGTTGAAGAAAGTGATCCTGCCCCTCTACTCTGCTCTTGTGAGACCTCACTTGGAGCATTGTGTGCAGTTCTGGTGTCCTCAACATCAAAAGGACATGGAACCGTTGGAACAAGTCCAGAGGAGGGCCACGAGGATGATCAGGGGACTGGAACACCTCCCATATGAAGATAGGCTGCGAAAGTTGGGGCTGTTGAGCCTGGAGAAGAGAAGGCTGCGTGGAGACCTCATAGCAGCCTTCCAGTACCTGAAGGGGGCCTGCAGGGATGCTGGGAATGGACTCTTCATGAGGGACTGTAGTGATAGGACAAGGGGTAATGGGTTCAAACTTAAACAGGGGAAGTCTGGATTGGATATGAGGAAGAAGTCTTTTACTGTGGGAGGGTGAGGCACTGGAATGGGTTGCCCGGGGAAGTTGTGAGTGCTCTATCGCTGGTGGTGTTTGAGGCCGGGTTGGACAGAGCCTTGTGTGGCATGGTTTAGCGTGAGGTGTCCCTGCTGATGGCAGGGGGGTTGGAACGAGATGATCTTAAAGTCCTTTCCAACCCTAACTATTCCATGATTCTATTCTAAGTTGAGTAGCAGGAGACCGCAATATGCTACTGCTTGTAAGGCGCTGTTGGGAGATAGGGAAACAGAGGAGCACAGAGGTCAGTGCTATCAACTCTGTGTGTTGTATGTGTGAGTGAGAGTAAGGCTGCTTCAAACTGAGCTATTAAGTTTTTACCATATTTGGCTGATTTTTTCATCTTTTTTTTTAAGTAAAGAATATACACTATTGATGAGGGCTTGCAATGTGCCTTAAGAGGATGCAAGTGTCATCACACTGCAGTATCTCATGCTGATCTTGCTTAATTCAAGGGTTTGGACCCATTGACAGACTTAGGGGAGCAGGATCAGCCTCTTGAGGGATCCAGATCTGCCTGGCTTCTTTGCTTGGCTGCTCAGCTTGACTGTGAAATGCAAGAGCTGTAAGCACACAGAACACCAAAGCATAAAATAAATTCAAACTCCTGAGATGCCCAGCTCTAAAAACTGCCAGCAGCAAAGCGTGGTGCAATGGTAATTAACTTCCACGATGTCAGCTCTCTTATTTCACTACACATTAGGCGCTATGGGAGCTTTGGCGCAATGGACTGCTAAGGGGGATATGGGCAGGTAGCAGGGCCCCGGGCACTGGTGAGCATGGCAGGGCGCTGGAGGCAAGCAGCCTCACGAGGGGGAGATAAATGAAAGGATGCTTCGGTGCCTTCTGTACCTCCAAATGTTGCAGCCACTTGGAGAGGCTGTGAAGTAAGAAGTTTGCTTCTCCTGAGTGCTTGCTGTAAACAGTGAGTACTGCACTGTTGATTATACATCAGCTCACTGGGCTAACTATAGCACAGTAATTAAAGGGGTGAGAACATTTTGGAGTACTTTCCGTCACTTGTTGTCTGCATAATCCCCCTGTGTTTGGCAATAAACAAAACTTTTAAGTTTAATTAATATACACTTGGCTGGCTATCCATTCAAAAGCACGCTTCGGTGGCCTGAGACGTTATCTGTTTATGCATAATATTGCTGTTAACACTGGTGCAATGTTGGAGAGGGAGTGCAGGGCAGGGGCAAGGGGTGCTGGTGAGCCCCAGAGCAAGCAGGCACAGCTTTGCATCCTGGGGAATGTAGGTCAGTGGGCAATTCAGAGCACGCTCTGACACAAGCACTGCAAGAGAAGGCAAAGTAAATAAACAGCTTTTCTTCTGCATGCAGGGCAGCCTGGGCTATTTTTTAAATTCATTTCTGAGCACTGGGTTTTGTAAGTGAGTTCCTCCCAGGCTGGGGTATCAGAGGGTCAAATGAGTCTGGAGAGAGAAATAGGGTCTCATCTCTCCCCCTCAAACTTCTTTTGTGTAGGGCAGTTTGAACCATTGATTTTTTTGTTTTTTTTTTTTTTTTTTTTTTTTTTGTTTTTTTTTTTTTTAGTTTAGCAGAAACAACACCACCACCAAAATGGTTTGGATCAGATCACATATACATTCCTTCCCTCCTCCTCCCCTCCTGGGATGAAACAAACAAATCATGCCGTTTAGCACCATTGTGTCATTTGCCCCAGAATGAGCTGTTTCATTCTGTGCACTTTTTGAAAAGCAGAGGCAAGGAACAGCTAGAGTTTCATAAAACTGCCAGAGGACTTGGACTCCAGTCATGGCTCCAGCGAGTGCTGAGTTATTTATCTGCACTAGCAGAATGTCAGCAGGAGCTATTTCAGGCCCCCTCTTTGCTCCAAAATGCACCCCAGCTTGATGTTTGGAAGATTTTTCTGTGGGTGGTGATGAGTCTGTGCAGGTGAAGGAGTGAGCTGAGCTGCAATGGGCATGTGAAGTGAGCTACAAAGAGCAGCAGTGAGGGTCAGTGAGAATAGGGAAAATATTTAACTCAGAGTGGAAACAGGAGTTGGGAATGAACCAGGTCTCCAATGTTACAGCTTCTTTTTTTCTTTCAGTCTCTGGTACTATTTTTCCACTGCTCTCCCTGCCTTTCCTGTTGCTTTGCTCTATGCCTTCTCACCTCCTATTCCAAGTCCTTTTTCAGCTTCTTAGCCTTTCCCTGTGGATCAGTTGCTTTGATCTGGGAAATAGAGTTGGTGTGCCATGGTGTGAACTAGTTACTTATGCTTCCTAGTGGTGAGCATACATATATATGACTGTGTGTCTTGAAGACCCAATTGTATGTCATCAGCTCCAATTTCCACAGAGTTTATAATTTCTTTTAATTTTTATTTTTAAGTCTCTGTGTTAGAAAAAAAAAGATTCCTCTTGAAATTGCTCTGCTGGAGAGGATTCACTGACCTGTTCCGCAGGGCGAAGGGGTTAAGAAATGTACTTTCTTCTGAATTCAGTGGAGTGAAATGGGCAGTTATTGGGCGCAAATCACTTGTCCTATTTTCCATCACTTCCAGGAAGAGAAGAAGTGTTTCCCTAAGGAAAATGTTTTTCTGCATTATCTGTAAAGGAGCTCAGAGTGGCTAGCTCAGCTGCAAGCATCAGACATGTGTGTGTCCACCTGTGCCCAGAGGAGCTCCATGCTCTCTCTGATTGGCCTGGGAAGTGGCAGTCGGACTAGCAACAGTGGGTCTAGAAACAAGCAGATTTAATAAAAAAAGCTTCATGGGCCCGTGCTGTGCAGCTAATTAACTTGCTAATCCTGTGGAAGCACTTCCAAAGACAAACTCCTGTCCTCCACTTCTACGCTTCCCTCATTCCACTTTTTGCGCTGCTTTGGCTTCCGCCCCCTTCCCTGGGAGGGCAGCACGGCAATATCGCACAAGCCCTGCTGTGCATATGGGAAGGGACATATCACATCTTGTGCCTTTGCTGGACTGTCATGGTGACCTTTTGCGTAAGCTTCCCCTCGCTGAAACGGGGCAGCTGTTTGCTGCGAGATTTCTCCTGTCTTCGGCTTCGCTGTTATACACAGTAATCATCCTCAGTCACTGTATGTAAGCACAAGGAGATGGGTGCTTGTTTGAGCTGTACTTCCTTTATTTCATGGCAAACAGGATTGCCCCCCTGCACATTGATGACCAAAGGCGTAGGTGTGCTGCTCTTTCTTTTACATTGTGGGATTTACCAGCTATGCATACAAAACATGGCTTCCTTCTTCTAAGTCTTTCTGTCTTCTCCATTCTCAGAAGTATCTTGATTTTCATACTGTGGCTTGAAATGCCTGGCTCTGGCTTTTTGTACCTGCTTTGTAACAGCCTCACTTGAGAGGTGAAAAAGGAGGCTCTAAAGCCCAGTTCCTAGATAATGACCTGCACATTATTTTAATTTAAACTCACCTCCTGTTACAACAGAGAATCAAGGTGTAAGTGTGTAAAGTGCTTTGGGAGCCCTGTGATAAGAGGCCCTATAAAAATATAAATGTAAGCAGATGGCAGTCCCAACCTGCCTGGTAGAAGCAATGCTCAAGCTCACAGAAAAGGGTGCAAACTCAGCCCCTTCCTGGAGTTATCTCAGCCAACAACAAATGCAGTCTTTGCCAGGGTTTGCTTGTTTCTAATGTAGACCGCTCTATTTCTTACCAAGTTGCCTCATTGTCGGAGACAATCAAATCATTTGCGTTGCAGCTCCAAGGACAGTCAGACTTTGTGTGCCTGTTTGAAAAGAGGTTCATGTCTGCGGCATGGCATTAATGGCAAAGCCACAACCATGGCTGTATCTCAACCACTTTGATGTTGATATCTTCAAGCAAGGAAAAGCATATAATGGCAAGTCCTTGGATATAGTGTCACCAGTTTGTAGATAAGATCAGTCTGGGGCATGATGCACAGGAATGGAAAGTAGTGAAATCTAATGAGTGAGACATGCAGCGACATGTGTTTGCTGATGAAAAGGGAAAGCTGATCTTTTTCTACTCTTGCCTGCTCTTCTAAACACCATTTTTTCCAAAAGATGGTTTTTCTCTTTATCTAAGTTGGCTTTTTTCTCTGATGTGAAATGTTTTGGGTCAGATGATATTTTGCTGGGCTTTAGAAAGCTGCTAAGTATTAATTAATCTGTAATTAAATTGATGGGGGAAAGACGTACAGAACTGTTAATAGAGCTACATCCTCAAAAGGAACAAAAATAAGACAGTTTCCTTTCATTTCTCCTTTTTACAGTTTGCAGTCTGACGGATTTCTGACCAAGTTTGAGTTTAGACAAAGTGCATGTGGCAAAAGTTGGAAGTGTTGTAATGCTGCCTACTGTGATTTGTATAAACATTTAGGATCCCCTGGAGAGGAATGTAATCCAGGGTTCCCTGCTTACACAGAAACGCTCCAAACAATGTAATATTTGAAAGAAAAGAAACATTTTTAATTGGATTTGTGCTGACTATTTTTGAAATACAAAGAAGACACTTTATCCAGTAAGCTACAGATTTTGTTTGCAGTCACAGGGAATCAGCAGGCCTCAAATTAGCTGCAGGACAAGCCCTGCTGTTCCATGGGCCCAAAGAAATACAGGGGTTTGAAGGAAAAATACTAATGATAAGAAAAGGCTATAAATTCAAGCCACATGCTTCTCTATGTGAGTTAGGCTAAATGGATCATGTGGTTTCCTCATGCATTCCTCAAATGACAAAAAATCAAAGGAGAAAATTGTCAGGTTTGTCTTCCTTCTGACTAGGAATTTGCTCTGGGATGGGGCAGCCACAGACGTGTGCTTTGCATTGCTCACCAAGAGGGTGACCTTGGCTTGCTCCCCAAGACCTGCCACCTCACTCTGAACCCCTTCTACCTTTGGGGATCACCTTTCCTTTTTTTTGCACCCATCCCTCTGTAGCTGGCAGGAGAGGGGCAGTTTGAGGCACTGCTCCAGGTTTCATGCCAGTCTGCTCCCTTTCCTGTTTGTATTGAAGGCCAAGAGAGGAGAGTGCTGTGGTTTGGTTACTTTCAAGCAGGATCAGTAGCAACAAAGACAAGAAAATTGCATTCCAGAGTGTACATTCAGATTTGCAACATCCCTTGGCTTTTGTAGCAATACAGGGATGATATTAGAAGCTTTTGGTAAAGGTATAAAGCCTGGCTTTATTTCTGTTTTCCTTACCATTGTTACATTTTTCCATCTTTCCACTGATGTTTGATGAGGTTCATCAGTAAAGTCAACAGGCCTGATTTTGTCAGATGTGGCACTCTGCTGAACATCAATAGCAGCTGAAGAATCACAGAACTTAAGGAGAGAATAGGCTTCAGAGAAGATAAATTGCAACTAAAAATTCTGTGTTTCTAGTTGTTTGTATTATTTCCAAGTATTAAAAAGATGTTAATATATATTCCTATAAAAGGAAAATATATAAGCTCAGGATCACCCTGCTATCTTTTGGTGCTTAATGGATAACCCAAAATAAGGAATATTGCCGCTCAGGTGTTCTTTTATGTAACAAGAGAAATCAGTGGATATCTTCATGGAGCAATTAAAATGGCACAAGATCTAAGACACCCCTCCAGAGGGGACTGTTTCTTCATTGACTCAAGTGACTAGACACCTAACTTTAGGTGTCTCATCCAAGTACTTATGGTCAGGAAGGGTGAGTCTAGCCTATATTTACTGTGATGACTGAAACTTGGGACAGGACAATTTGTACATGATTAGATCCCCATAATTGCTGTTTGAGAAAGGTGCAGACTTGCATGGTTCCAGTAACTGTCAGAACCAAGCACATTAACTCAGGATTACTGTAACCAAGTGAGTAGAAATGATTTTTTGGAGGCACTTGAATAAGGAGGGCTCATAGAGAATGGGATTTAAGGTGGGACAAGAAGAAACTGGATGAGACAGAGGACTAAGAGTAAGGGGTCAGAAGCAGGAACAAGAAAGTTAAGCTGAATACACCCAAGTAACAGGTAAATGCTTATGCTCTTATCATCTCTTCATTATGGACCCTAAAGAAAAGTTCTTGGAAAGGATGACAATAGCTTCTCTTGTCTGTGGATGATGGTCTCCTGCTTTCCCAGGGGGGTTACAGTGACAAGGAGAAGCTAAGGTAAGGAAGAATGCAAAGGTATTCTTGATTCTGCAAGACAGCTTTAGGGGGTGATCGTCATCTCATTTAACATTAGACATCTACAGATAAGCTAGGTGTCCTGAGCTTCCTTTTCAGTCAAGGGAGAGTAACTGCTACTTTTAGGGTGCAGTTCAGCTGAGCTTATTTAGATGTCTGCTTAAATGTGTGATGAATCCTATCTTGCCTGTTTCTTTCTATTGGTGAAAAAGGAGCTGAGGGCAGTTAACTCAGATGGGAAGACTACGGTTTATCAGATACTATCAAGTGATCTGTAAACTTGCATTCGTCTCTAAGCAGCTAACAAAACTGCCAAACATTTGTTCTTTCTGGAAAAATCTTGGTTTTGCATAATCCAAGTAGCACTTTTAGGTGGTTGAGGAGACTTACAAGGCTGATATATGTAAGAAAAGGCTCAATGAGATGTCTTTTGTAGATTGCATTTCCTTATTAGTCACTACTTCCCTTTTCATTCTGAGAAACTGTCCTCTTCAGACTTGTTCATTTGGCAGAACTGCAGATAACTCCAGATGTGGCTGACTCTTTTTCAGTTCATTGCCTAAGGAAACTGCAGTTGCACCTGAGAGAAAATAGAAGCCAACCTGGAAGAGAAAGAAAGGAGATATATAATAGCCTTGCTAGAGGAAAAGAAAAAGTCAGATTAATTTATATGCTCAGGATGATCTCTAATTGTTTCCTTAAAGATGAATTAAAAGCCTTTTTATTCACAAAGAGCTGAGTTCAGGGCCTTGTACATCTCCTATTAGAGTTGAAAACATCACCAATAGAGTGTTGCATTTTCTAGCTCCCCTTAAGGATCGACAATTGCAATGGAAAACAGAGCACTAAATGTAACAGTTGGCAGGTAAGTGAAAGTGATAATAAGCTTTGATATTGAGGAGCAATATCCTAAGCTGATAGAAGTAGGTGTCATCTTCTAACTTCAGCAGAGCTGTGTTTTTTTTTTTGCTACAGCTGAAGACGTGGCTCTTGGATGCCTAACTATGGACTGGTGTAATTTTAAATCTGGAAATATAATGTGTTATCTACCACGGCTTTCACACTTCTGAAGCTTGGCAGAGAATATTCTTGCTGTTCTAATCTACTAAGGATAAAGCCTGAGAAAACACTTAGCATTGAGTTTTTTCATTCTTCAGGATACGTTTTCCTTGCTTACATTCTGTTACATCAACAGAGAGTGGCAAAGTTAATGACGTACAGACCTTTTCCTCTCCAAAGCAGCAGGTCATTTCTAGTTCATGCTGCTAGCTACTGAAAGGCATTTCACCTAATAAAAAAAATCTCATCCCATTCATGGCAGGTAAGAACTCACAAGCCTACAGCCACTGAGAGAGAGCTTTCCCCATGACTAAGACGAGTGAGTGGGCATGGAGGCCGAATGGTGTGCCAAACTGATCCTCCATGACACCTCTGGAAAGCTCAGCAGACTTTTCTGTCCAGGGCTGGAAGAAACAGAGATTTCCAAGCTATCATCTTTCACAAGAATAGCATTCAGTCAAAGGCAACTTACGCCTTCCAGTGAAAGTTCTTCCAAATAAATAAGTGAAGGAGTGGTATTCTTTGGAACCAGTGGTATCACTTCTGACAGAAAACAGTGATTGTGATGGAGAGTAAACACCTCAGTCACAGGGTGATGTGAAGCACGCTGATGCACACTGGAAGCAAAACCACAGAACTGCAGCTGAAGGCTGAATCACTGCTGTATCTAATTAGGCACATCAGTTAAGATATGCAAGCCTCCAATTGTCTGAGAAAGGCTGAGATTGCTAATACCAAACTGTTATTGTCCTCACTGCTCAGAAGAGGTGATAAGTGATAAGATTAAAGAAATAGTGTTTTATGTTAGAGTGGTCAGTAGCTTTCTGGTTGCTTGTTGGGAGGAAGGTCAGGCAGGCAGTTAAAGGATGTTACAGCATTTTCTGATTTGGCCCTCTGAGTAATGTTGAGGTAAAGAAATAAATTGCTCATATTTAAAGTGTGGGTGAATAACAACAGCCCCTTGGTTTTCTAATGTGCTGTCATTTGAATTGTATATGTTATTGAATCAGACAAAATATGTATTTATGCATTAGGTTTCTTCAAAATTCTGGGTTTTAACAAGATGCAGGAAAAATAAACTGAAATGCCGATCTTTTATTCCTGGGTTGTTTGTGACAGAGCGTCAGCAATGTCCTGTGCGGAACATGATTCATGTAAGGCACAGACAGCGGATACTGAGTTTGAAAGGGGGCTAATCAACAATCTTTGGAATAAAGAAGTATCTTAACTCAAAAATGTTGATGCACAAATGAACATAATTCTCTGTGCGCTGAGTTACTGTTTAGGGGACACTTGTACTGTAGCAACCACAGTGAATCAGTTCAGTGCCATTCACAAGCAAATTAAGTTGTAAAATCTCACCATATGTGTATGTATGTGTCTAAATATCTGTAGAGAGATTATTTATTTATTTTCTACTTCAAGTTTTTCCTCTCTCAGTCTACTCAGCTGATCCCTGGAGTCTCTCTATTGAGGTTAACATTGAGGTATCAAGGAGGTATTCTGCTCTTCTACTTAATTTTTAGGATAAAACTTTGTGGGACAAGGCCACATACAGCTCGCAGGAGAGCTGTCTGACCCAAGCAGGAGACTGAAGGGGGAGTGCAAGAAGATCTTCTCCTCTGGCCTGCAGTCAACACAAATCCAAATTCGGTAGTGTTCAATAGAGCAAGAAAGCAATGCAGAAATGCCAAAAGCATGTGCATGTCCTGGCCCCTAGGCTTTTAGGGTCTTCTGATGGAGGATGGTTGGAGACGCCCATGGATGGTATGCCTTGTAAAAGTGATGAAGAGCAGCGAGAAGACAGGGATGATGTAGGTCAGGTCAGAGTACTGTGGCAGCTCATCGCATTGATGGCCGGTCAATTGGACAAGGAATATTTGTGGGCTGCCTCTCAGGCATTCTTGTACTTGAAGATGAGGGATAAGAGGACACTGAAGAAGGAGACTGATCAAACTGCTCTCACTGTGAAGACAATGTTGTGGCTCTGTAATCTAGGCAGTGTTGAGTATTGCACGTAGACTTTTTGTTGTGTAAATGAATACAAAAATGTGGCATGCTCTTGAGAATTGGGGTGTAGCTCCATGCTATGGGTCCTTCATCAGTGGATCAAAAATACCCTCTCTCAGCCCTCTCTGCCCCCACACAAAGGGCTGCTGCCTCTGCTGCTATGCCTGTTCCACTGCTGGTGTGTCTAGGACTGGTGAAAATGAGGTGGTTAAATAAAAAATAAATTATAGCAGGAAGTCCATAGAAAAATAGGTGAATAATTGGAAAAAAAGTGCTTCTTTAGAATCAGATCATTTTATATGTCTGTTTGCTAAGCTGGTGCAAAGGAGAGGGATAACCAGCACTTCCTGAGGATGGGTGCTGGCAGGGATGAACAGGGGTGGTGGAGTCAGGGGTGGAAATTTCTTCACCAATTTTGCTGCTAAAAGATTGGGAACATCATAATCTGCATAAAGGGAATGGGATTCATTTAATGTTGCTGAAAACCAAGTGTGCATATGGACACTGGTTATGTCTGGAGAGCAAGAACCCTATCCCATTCAATAAATCAGCTTCCTACTGCTGAGCTGCTCTTTCTGTTCCCCATGAGGGAGTTCAGAGGCCCAGCTGACCCAAGTGCCTTAATCTCACATGGCTAAAGCGAGCTCAGATGAGTGCTACCTTTACACTTTAAATAGTTAGTGTATTGTCCAAGTTTACAAGTAAATACATTAGCTAGCTTCTTTATAAAATATTCTGTAAGCACCCAATGTTGAGCCTATTTTAATGACTTAAAAAAACCTCTTATCTGTAGGTTACATTCTTAAAGAAATATGATCATCTTCCATTTTGAGTCATTATTTGCCAAATAGTTTCTTGCCAACACTGAAAAATCATGTTCTGCTGGAGGAAATTCCTTAAAGACTTGCCATCTCTCAACATCTCTTCCCTCCTCTATTGTTTCTAGAAGGAATAGAACTCCAGAGTGCTTTAAGCAAAAATAACCACTGCTTCTCTTTGTCATTTGAACGTGGCTTAACCTCTTCTCTAAGGACAGCTTGTCTTCACTCTCCAGTGGGGGATAAACTGAAGACGTGATATTGGAAAGCTGGAAGGCCTTGCCCAAAGAGTAATTTTATCTAATCTGGCACCATAATTGCTACAGTAACTTTGTCATAATTTTATGTTTACTGGATATAATAACCATATGCAATGACTGTGCTATATGGTATAATGCATACAGTAAAAACAAGGCAGAATTAAGGTTATTTAGGTGTCCATTTGCATATAATTTGAAACTATTTCTTGGGTTTAGAAGACTTGGTTTGGAGATAATTAAACAACCATGTAAAAGACACTGAAAAAAATAAATATGTATTTAGCCATACAGCTATCTTGCTACAGTTTTTGTCTGACAGCTGTTACAGCACTGTAATACTGTAACTCAGCATTATGGTATGTATTATATTATTGGCCATTGATCAGATGAACTGCTGGCTGCTTCTCCAGGCCAGCTGATGCTGGTCTTGGTTTCCAAGCAAAATCAATACAGTAAGTCCTCAACTGACCAGAACAGCTGTGTTTGATTTATCATAATTACAATAAGGTTGTCTGTTCAGAAGGGGATTGCTTCTACTTTTCTTTATATTCTGTTTATAAAATAGATTTATTTCATTACTATTTTCTTACCTGAACAACTATAGGTACCTTTATTGAACCCTTAGCTGTTGCCTTTTTTAATAACCCAGCTGCAGAATTTGCCATCTCCTGCAGCTATGGAACAGAGGTATGTACATAAAATAAATCTTTGTAATTTGTGTGCCACCATGTGAGGCCCTCTGGAAGGATTTGGTGTCCAGAAAGTGCAGATCACCTGCCTTTTGATG
Source organism: Myiopsitta monachus (assembly GCA_017639245.1). Taxonomy (NCBI): domain Eukaryota; kingdom Metazoa; phylum Chordata; class Aves; order Psittaciformes; family Psittacidae; genus Myiopsitta; species Myiopsitta monachus. The sequence continues at coordinate 22,949,289 of CM029925.1, forward strand.
AGGAAGCTTGTCAAAACCATGGACTCATAGAGCGGTTCGCGTTGGAAGGCACCTTTAAGATCATCTGGTTCCTCCTCCCCTGCAACGAGCAGGGGTACCTTCCACTAAATCAGATTGCTCAAAGCCCCATCCAGCCTAACCTTGAACACTTCCAGGAATGAGGCATCCACAGTTTCTCTGGGCAGCCTGTGCCAGAGCCTCACCACCCTCATAGTGAAGAACTTCCTTCTTATATCTAATGTAAATCTACTGTCTGTCAGTTTAAAGCAATACCCCTTGTCTTGTCACTACATGCCCTTGTAAAAAGTCCCTTTTCAAATTTCTTGTAGCACTCGTTTAGGTACTGGAAGCCTGCTATAACATCCTAAGGTGAGTTTTGAAATCTCATGTTACCTTGAAATGATAAATCAATCTGTTTGAGATTATTGAGTATTAATTAATTTCGGTGATCTTTTTCCTTTCTCTTTCATTGTGAAGAATAAAAGGGAAAAACTAACCAGTTTCCATGTGCCCTTTCTGTAGTCTGAAAAACTACAAAACTTCTGGATTTTGTTCCTTTCCCACCCTAGCATCAGCGTAAACTGTAGTATTCAGGTTTTCCCCCTCTTTCTTTCCCATTAGTCGCTCTATTAAATATGTTAATTGTAGTATCCCAGATTACTGGGAGCTCCTTAAATCAAAGCCATGAGACTTGGTAGCAAGGCGCTTAGCTATGAGCTTTGCTGATGATAACTGCATCATATGAGTATTCATACAGAACTGATTGAGCCCCTGAGGCCAGATGCTAGATCTGTTTTGTGCTGCTCTGGCACCATAAAGCAAACTTCAACAGGATTTACAGGTCTGCTTGAAGCCTATTTCCAGGTGAGAAAATCCTGCCATAGTGACTTTGATGCTGTCTTGAGGATGGTCTATCTCTTGCAAAACCCAGCCATCCCTGGAAGGAGAAAAATGAGGCTGAAAGATGTATCCCAAATAATCTGGCTAGAAAGGTCAATCCCATTCATTGTGCACTGAGCTGAGGGAAGCTTGGATGGTTTGAGTAGCCACTATTGTTTTTAAAGTTACAGACTTGGACAGGCCTATGAGATGTTGCCATTGTATAATAATAACAATGACAACAACAATAATTGAAAATAAAGTAATTATTACTACACAGAACTGACATCTCATGGTGCTCAGTACTGTGCAAACATATTGTGTCTGAACATACTTGCACTGACAGCTTTAAAATTTCCCTAGCTGTGCACCTCTGATCCTACTTTTGGCTTTTCCCAAGGTATGTTTGCTGAGAGGGGCTGGTACATGCTATGTCTTAAAGCAAGTACAAAAGAGCTTTATTTGTACTGCCTGTCATTTCAAGCTGGAAGAATTCAGTGTCTATCTCACCGTCTTTGCCATATGCAGTTGGGTTTTCTCCTTCCCCTCTGTAATTCTTCTGGGACACTGCATAATAAAAGTCTCAACTTAATCAAGAAAAATTCAACATGTGGCATGGCTAGAGAGAGCATTGGGGTATAAAAGTGGAAAGCAAACAAACAAGCACACCCTTGTGATGTTAGTCTAATAACACATTTGCTGCTGTGCTCTCTGTCTTTCTGGTGTGTGTACTGTTTCTCCTGTACAACATTGTTCTGGGCTTTGTTTCCTTCTTCTGCTCAGCCCGAGAGGGTTCCCTGCTGCCAGGGAGGCTGCTGGGACACCAGCAGGTGTCTGAATAATTGGAATCACAATTCTTTCAGGAAGAAGCAGTTCATGGAAAAGAAAACTCTGTTCTTAGATTAAAAAGGTACTAATAACAGGAACAACAAAAATCAATTTACAGGACCATTAGCAGCATCAAATCTTCCTCTCTTTTACTTACAGATAAAATTAAGACACACATGAAGGTGCAACAGTTTCAGATTGGAGTGGACTCAGCACCATGCATGAAGTGGAGTGCGTCATCCTGTGAGCCTTTAGAAAGTGGAGGCTGTTTATGGTTGGCAACACAAAAACGAGGCTGTGATTTGTCACACCTGGCAGTGCTGCCATGTGGGAAGCCCGTGTGGTCTGGTGGCCATGCCTGTCCCCATTCCAGGCACAGTCACAGTGTTTTTTAAACCCCATTTTCCATGCCCTTTTTGAAAGCAAGATTGGCTGCTACAGCAGAAACTGGCTGCTTAAGCACAGATGGATGTGGGTGTCTTTTGGTGCTTGGGAGCCTAGTAGCCCAGGTAGCCAAAGGATATCAGTTCTCTGGGCCAACATAGAAACTGATGTCAGATGCCCTTGCTGGTGGGGATCCCTCCTGCAGAGGTGGTGAGCATCTCTGACTCCTCCCTTTGGTCGTCTCCAGGCTGCCTCACTTTTTTGCAGCCGCTTGTGCTCACCTTTGATGCTGGATGCTCCTGGCCAAGCTGAGGGAGGGGGACTCTTTCCACCTGGCATAAAATAGGTGTGGAGCTGGATGTGGGGTAGTGGATGTGAGGGATGTCTGTGCCCCAGGTTGTCTCACCAGCTCCCTTGAAGGCTTTGGGAAGGGTGAGAGGAGGGGGATGAGCTTGCAGGTGTGGATGTATGCTGGAACAGATGAAGAGGACTTGTAGTAACTTTTGGTGCTGGGCCTGGAGGAAAGATCTGGGCCTTCTTAGGGCATCCCTAAGAATTAGGTAGTAGGTCTGGCAGGAGCATGTGGCTGGTGGGAGACCCCTATGCTGGAAGCAGGAGCTTCTGCTTTGACCCTGAGAAAGGACAGATTGTCCCCTGCAGCAGCAAGTGAACTAGGAGTGAGGTGAGAGTGCTCAGACCTGGTCTAGGAGGGTGTCCTGGGACTGGTGGTGGGAGTGGGCTTTGGTGTTAGCACCTTAGTGACCTTGCAGAGGAAGGAGGACTGAACCCAGCATGTATGCAATATTCCTTGGGTGCTCCGCACTTCAACCCCAGGGACAAATTCATTCTCTCTTGAATGTGATTTCTCTATCAAGGCCATCTCAAAGTTCTGCACAGCGTGCAAAATACCAGGACTCCGACCCCCTAAAAAGTGAGGTAGTAGGATGAGCAATGGTTAAAATAAAAATCCCTGTGGAAGGACAGGAGGAGGGCCGAGTTCTTGCATTTGCAATGGGACAGGGAGAAAATGGCTTAATGGTTGAGTGTGTAAGAACTCCATAGCTTCTGAGATCATTTTGGCATGCAGCATGTTTATGAATAATGAAATAAACTGGTGTGACATGAGGGAATAAGCTGTTAAGTGTCACAAAGCACCAGAAACAAAATCCATCCAAAATGCTTCTTTTCTTCTTGAGGAAAACCTAAAACAACTTTTCTGATTACCTGACAGTCCATTTAATCCCCAGGAAACATTCCTTTGTTACAGTTTCAAGGAGAATTACTTGAAATAATCCTTTGTACAATGTGTTTCGTTCTATTTTAGTTTTGAATCATGTCCCTTTTCCTTTTTTTTTTTTTTTTTTTTCCTAAAAGGAGAAAAGAAAAAAGACATCTAATCAATGCCTATGGAAGAGCCAAGGGCAAATCTGAAGCTTTCTGGTACAGGGATTGCCTTTGTGAGTACACCCTTGCTGAAGAAACCAAGACTGCAGGGGCTGAACGAGAAATGAAAATAAAGAAATCCCTGAAGCCCCAAACTGTTGTAATTATGCAGTGCAGACTTGGCCCTTGATGTGTCCCTGGGATGAGGAATGGTCCATGGCGGGTCTGCGTCACACATGGGTGCCTTCAGCAGGGCTTTGTGCTGCCAGTGACCCAGATTCAGGAGGAGACCTGGGGTCTCCAGCACAGCGATCTTCAAGGCTTTTGAATGACACATGGTTAAGGAGGAGAACTGGGCTTGTCTATGGTTGCTGCCATCTGCCTGCCCTCCAGCAAAGGTCATTTTCCAGGAAAGAGCCAACTCGCCTCTTGGAAAAATGTAGTGGTGTGGTGAAGGGAGGAAAGGAAAAGGCAAAAGTCTCATAAATAGCACATATTTTTTCTTTGTATTATGTATGCCATGAGTTATTAATTTAAAAAAATGGTATAAGCTGGAGTATATTGAGGTCTCTGAGTTTGCATTTGAATGCTCTCATCTTGTCTTCTCTCTCCCATTGACCTCTGGGATTCATTTTCTTTTCTGTAATATTGACATAAATCCTATTCACCTCATAGGAATGTGTCAGAAATTACTGTATCCCTCTTCCCAGATATATGAGAGCATTTTATATGTACGGCTGAAGGATGCTTTCTGGTGGGGCATCTTGGTGAAGGCCAAGAGATATGTTTTGGGGAAGAGGGGTCTGATCCTTTCTCCAGGGTGGGCCTGGAAAGTGGTAGCATTTTTCTCCTCACCAGATCTCTTCCCTGAGTGATCATGCTGTTGGACATGGAGAGAAACTGTGTACTGCTGTCTGTGGTCAAGGTGTGTCACGTCATCTGTGACTCTGCTCTTGCCTGAATGAAGAAACTCACTGCCACAAGGTAAAGCAGAAATGAAGTGTTCAGCAATATTTCAGGAAAAACCAAGCCTGTTTCCTGGACGAGAACTTTCAAAATGACATTGAATAGGAAAAAAAAATAAATCTCATGCGAATTGTTGAATGCCTTCATCCTCTAAGGAAGAGCATCAGCACCAGCCAAGCTTGGTCAGGAGCTTGAGTTTAACCTGAAGTGGTTGTGGGGTGATCTCCTGTAGGCTGTCTTGCACCTGTGTCTGCAGCACCAGGTCCCAGCCGCATCTGGGAGAAGATACTGGAGTGTGTGTGAGAGGCTGGGGAAGGCTACTGAAAATTATCTGCTCTCACCATGGTTGAGCACAGATCGCGTTGGAAGGAAGAATTAATAGCTACTGCCAAGGCCACAGGTTATTCCGTCTTATTTCATTCTCATTTTTTTTTCACCTTTGCTTTCAGAAAATTCATTGCTTTTTTTTTTAACTCCTAGAGGAAGAAGCTCCTTTTGATCTATAAATAGCTCCACAAGTCAAAGTTATAGGGCAACCTTAAAAATATATTATGGAGACATTAGTAGTGACTCTTGCTAAGGTTTTGTTGAGGTTTGAACTTAAAGCAGGACTAATGTTCCCTCTTTCACACTGCAGTGATTAGATACAGTGGCCAGATGTGGCACAGGAATCTTCAGAGGATGGTTGCCTTTGTTGTGTATTACTTTAAGGAAACCTTGAACCTGCACCTTTCTTCTGAAATCTGCTTATGCACTGACATGGGTGTGTTAGGTACTATTTGCTCACTTTTTGGCATACAGAGTGGCCTGTATGCAAGATTCCCCCTCCCCAGAATGACGATTTTTTTTGCTGCTGAGGAACTGCAAGGCCATGTTAGCTGCTTTCCCCTGCCAGCATTCCCCATCACCAGTTGTGCAGGCTGGGACCAGGACCCAGCGTAGGGTGTCAGCAGGCTGGGGCAGGGCAGAGAGAACAATGGGGCTGCGGGATATAGAGTGAGGGACTCAGGGCAACTTTCTGGAGCAGAGCAGTGGAAGAAAGAGTGAGGAAGAAGGAGAAAGCAGGAAGTGTTTTGGGGGGCTGGTGTTTTCTCTTCCAGTGAAGGGAGGTGAATGGGGCACAGGAACAGAATGATGGGAGGGATACAGTACTCAGCAAAAATCCAGAATGATCTCATAAAAGAAAAAAACGTAAACTTTCTGAAATGCCTTCTTTAAAAAAAAAAAGCTCCTGGGAGAGGGAGCAGCAGTAAGCACAATACTCTTTAAACAAATATCTTTAGAAATAATATCCTATTTGGTTCAAACAGAGCAGGAAAGTAACAACTGAAAAGGCAGTTAACGTGGAATGCACTAAATGCTTGTGTGAAGCTGCCAGCACATTATACTTGTATCTTTAACCAGGGAGGACTTCACATGCGGAAATAGCTCTTGACAAAGTTAAGTGGCCCTATATATTGTTTGGGAAATTGCCCTTATTTTGTGTGCTTCTTGTTCCAGTAATGGAAGCCATGAACAGAGGATAATTGCAGCAGTCTCATCTGTCAAATAATATTAGAAGTCAACAGCTATAATCTCAGCCACTTGCTTTACACAGCTTTTCTCCGTATTTTCTGTTCAAATTGTCAGTTGTTACATGTAAGTGTCCCCATTCCCTGTGGCTGATAAAAGTGAAAAGATTTAAGTAAATCAGGAGGAGTGCAGAGACAGGGCTTGGGCAATGGCTTTCAGTGCTAGTACAGGAAATCATATGACAACAGCACACTGGATATGAAAAATTACAATCTGAGCATAGTGTTACTTGTTACTATTACTGACAGAGCTGTGTGGCACTGAATGGTTTGGCTTTGCGGGGATTTGGGGAAGATACTGGTTGGTTTTAGCTTGTGTGGGTTTGTGCTTTATGAGCTTGGATTTTAGTTCTGGGAGATGAACGGAACCCTGAAAACAGGACTCAGCTGAAATTATCTTCTTGTCTGTGGGTCAAATCAAAGCCATTAGAAAATGAATTTGTTGGGATGGTCATTCAGCTGGGACACTGCAACAGTTTCCCCAACGCTCCCTTCACCTCATCATCCTTATTGTTCTTTCCTTTCCCTAATGCTAGAGAAAGAAATATAACTATCTGTTACAGTGATACAGACTTCCCACACCACCACCTCCTGGCAAGGCTCTACCTTTGCTCCTGCCTTGTAGGAAGGAGGAGGAACACACTCTGTGTCTCTGCTGCTCACAAAAGGGCAAAACGTTGTGTTTTTGTGAGCATTTTACAGCTCTGTTAGGAGCTCAATTGAGACTGACAATGTATGTTTTATTGCCATTGAATAATTATCAATTGGTCGAAGCTGGATTGTGATTAGATGAAGCCAAATTCATCCTCCTGGCTGGAGGAAAGGGACTCTGTCATTACCAGCCCTCTGCACAGCAGACACAGTGATTGCTCCCACAAATAAGCTTGTGTTTGGCAGCCTCTCTTGTGCACTGAAGGCAGTTCCTCCTGGTTTAACTTAGTGGCATAGGTTACATGCACTTCTACTGAAATACCATGAGAAATATTTTCAAAGGTATATTTGAAGGCTATTGTTATATATATGTTAAGCTCCAGCTCTCCATATAGACATATCTTCCACCCTCAGACTGTCTTGTGTGAGTTTACTTTACTCTGTGTTGGACAATCACCTTTCAAATTGGCCAGAGCCTTTGTACTCTGAATTCACACCCTCCCATATTTCACAAGATCTTCCTTGTGAAAGAAGCCCTTAGTGGTCAGAGCTTTCTCTTATGTTGCTTTCTTGTTGATTGCATCCTCAGGCTATCAGAAATCCTTGATGTAAAGCCATATGATAAGTAAGTCCATTGTAAAGCTCTGGATACAAAGCAAAGGTGTATCATTGCCTGCACTGTGTAACTGAGTCGTTGTTGCTCAGATGCTCTGATAGTGTCAGCTACCTTCTTCTGCTGAATTTTATCCCTCAGAGCTAGTGAATTAGGGTGATCCCATCAAATCGCTTTAGATCTGCCTCTGGTACTTATTTTAGTATGTCTGTAGTAAGCTTTTTGACTTTCTTCAGTACAATATTTGTATGCACACGGCAATACAGGTCATGATTAATGGGCTTCACAGTCTCCTTTTTTTAATGTCAGAATAATAAAATATCTGGCTCGTCAGATTGTTTGCCTTGATTGTTCAGCTAAATGCATTTAGCACCAGAGGTAGAGATAGCATATATGTGTATGAATACCATTCTGGCAATTATTGTCAGAAGTGACAGCTGATTGCAGGTATTGGAATGATGCAACTTGTTCAAACTTAATGTTATCTATTATGAACTCTACTTCATGATGATAATAGCTGGAAGGCATTGATTTTGTTTTCTGTTACTTATCTCAAGCCCATACATTTTGCTTGCATTATTGACTTTTCTGATCATTTCATGCATCATATCTTCAGAAGATGTGTAAATCAATGTTGACTGTGCAATGTATGTTGTTTATTAAGCTGCTGCATAGGTTTACACCTTGAAGAGAATCATCAAATGCATGTCTTGAATAATTGTTGAGCAGGCCTGGCAAGAGAGGGCAGCCTTGGAGCATGCTGGCGCTGGTGTGGAACATTTCTGTTAATTATTTATCTGGGCCACAGTATTTGCATGCCTATATGAATTTTTTATGAAGTTAATTAGCTTCTCAAGATGTTGAATTGGTTCAGCACTGCAATGATTGCAGCCCGACACACTGGGCAAGTGGCTAAGAGTGAGACGCTTGAGTCACAGACAGGAAAACAGGCAGTGGGGAATGCAAATGGATGCATTGAACACTTTCAACAGGTGGCCCTTAACACCGCGAAACCTATTGTGGTTGCGGTCAGCAATTTGAACACGTAAGAGAGGAAGGGGCTCAGATTGCACCTATGTCTCGGGCAACAGATTTAGACATTTAGGCTGAAATAAAGCTCCACCCACATAAAACCCAAGAGAGTGGAATGAAGAGGGACTGGGGAAATTAAAACCCATCCTGTGAGATGGCCCAGGCTGCACAGCTGCTGCACAGGCTGTTCACTCAGAGCTGCTCATTCAGACTGTGGATGGAAAAAACCAGTCATCGCCTCTTTGCACCAGCTGGGGCCACTGCAAAGTCTTAAAAACAGGCTGTGCGTGTCAGGACTCAGGGCTGGGAGTTCAGCTGTACAGCTGCACTGGGAAGTCAATCCCAGTCAAATTTTGGGAGGCAAACCCAGGGCCAGGAACCAGCAAGAGCTGAGACTACAGAAGCTGGTGCTATTGCATGGTGTTCAATGGCTATTTCTTTTACTGCTCAGAGCAAGGCAGGGTGAGCTGGTCAGAATTAAGATCTTCCATGGATTTGTTAGGGTTGCAGGTCTTTTGCTGCTTCTGCTGGGGTAATAGGCTGCATCAGGGTAGAGTATAATCCTTATGCTGCAGGTCTTCTTCTTGTTTATCACCACTGCAAGGCTTTGTGCCAGCTTTTAAGTAGGAATATGGGCACCTAAAGAAGCCTGTTCGCCATGTACCTTGCAAAAGGGGCCTGGCTGATAAAAAACTTCCTGTAGAGTACCTCCTCCAAGAAGTGCTCCTGAAGATTTAGTTATTATTCTCCACTATTCCCATTCTCAAGTGTTTGATGGTGAACGAACAAGATTTAGAAATGTTTGCATTCTTTTCCTAGAGGTCTCTTTGCATTGAAACATTGCAGTGTCATCCACAGGAATGAAGTGCACATTGCGACAAAAATAGTAATAATGTAACACAAGACTGATAGCACTGTAAACGAGCAGCCACTATATAAAAGATGTACCCATGTCTGATCTTTTCACACATATGGTGATTTATTCAAAGAACAAATATTTTAGCATTTGGAAAGAGCCCCATCTTTGACTAATATTTCAAATCCAACTAAAGAGAAAAGAATGTCAAATAGGCCATATAAATCCCATTGAACTAATGTTTTCATAATCTATATTGAAAAAATCTGAGAAATAGAAGGTTTTTTTTTTTTTTTTAAGTGGCTGAGGGTTAGTTATTGAGCTCATTTGGAGAAATGAAATTTTCACAGGTCTAGAAATTACAAAATATAATTGATATCCATGAAGATTAAATGAGATTTGGAGCCAAGCATTGTTCATATTTAAAAGTTAAATAATAATTTGGCCTCCACATCATTAACAATAAGTTTCATCTCCATCTGATTTTATTGTTGGCTGCATAGGTCATTCTCTGTTGAAGAAAATGGGAAGATAAAGCCTTGTTGGAAACTGAGGGAATAGACTAGAAGGAGATGCATAGATGAATGAGAGAGATTGTGTTGTTTTGGATATATTTGTGAGCATAATTTCTCCCTGAAATTCTCATGGAGGTAATTTTGGTCCAGGAGCTCTATCAGGGGTACTGTGGCCACCTAAGCTGCATGACCCCTCTACTTGTTTGCATTCAGTACTTCATCTGTGCTTTTGAGTATACATTTGTATTCTTTGTGTACTCAATTTTAAGTGTCATTGTTCCCCATTTTTCCCTTTGAATGATCTCCTTGGAAATCTTCTTAATGAAAAACAAACAAAAGCCCCCACCAGGTGCCTCATGGAGTAGCTCTGTTCCTGCCAACTGATGAGGGCCTCCATGCAGTATCTGCTTCTAACAGATAGTTTCTCTCACGCTTTCATATCTAGAGATGGACTTCTATTTAACCACAGGGGTTCTTAGGTAGAGAAAAGTCTTTGATGGGAAGTTTTCGTTACTGATTGTCCGTTCTTTCTTATGCTGCAGACCTAGGTGCATGCTGGACTTCAGTCAGATGCTGGAATCAGTGCTTAACAGAACATTCTGGTCAAAAGATTTGTTGGACTGGGTATTTGAAACAGTATGTGAATATACATATATATATATACACACACACACACACATATACACACAGAATAATTGGGCAGTTCCTGGGAGGCACTGGACACCCAAGACCCTTGGTCTCATGTAACCTTCTCCCCACTGCAGAGTTTCCAGGGAAATGGTGGGTCGTGGTGGGAACGCTTGACCCTTTGTGATTTCTGTCTGTAAGTTAGTGGCATCCTTGCTGAAGGACTCAGGAAAAATTATGAAAAAGATCTTTAATTTTACTCTCAGAGGAAAAAAGGTTGTCAGAAATGACTACTAGTCAACTAAATGAGGGAGTTCCTCAACTATGCCAGTTGTGTTCATTTAAAGCTCTTTTGATGAAATTCTGACCAGGAGACAGTGAGAGTGGCTACTGAAATCAGTACAACCAGAATTTAACCTCTAGTGTCATCCTCATTTCCCAATCTAATAGATTGCGTGGCGTTGGTAAAGTACTGGCTACCACATCACCTATAGGAGATCTGTGCCTTTCTGGACTCCCAGCTGGAGCCCTCATACTGCCAGGCACCAAGTACTTATCTTTGATTAACTCAGTTGAGCCCATAGCACCGTTCATATAAACACTGAAATACAGGTCTCTTAATCTTGACCTCTCAGATTAAAAGACAACTAAAGGAAGATGTCCAGATCTCTATGTAGTTGCAGACACTGTATTGCTTCTTTTGTCCACGCTCGCACTCATGGCCTGTGACCTGGTTTCCTGTTATTTTAATTTTCCCCCATTTTTCCAGGCAGCTAGTGAGCACAGTCCTCAGGTAGTGTGAGTTGGATTAGCTCCAATATTTTAAGCCATTATTTAATTTACAATTGAATGTTTAATTGGCTAATGAATGCTCAGAGGGACATGGGAAGCTTTGTATAAATAGTACATAGTGCTAACTCCATGAAGGCAGAAGCTAGGAGGGCACACTGGTACCTGCCCAACCTGTAAGCGATCAGGTTATTTGGCAGTATTAATTTATTTATATTGATGTTGATTTGCATTTTAGAACCTCGTTATTGGTAAAGGAAGTTGAAGAAGCTTTGCATTTTACTAGCTTGGATGAAGTCTGACCGGAGAACTACAAAAATAGTAAGCTACCCATACCCATGTCACAGCTGGGTAGCTGTGAGTCACCATGTTTCCATTTCCTCATGGGAGCAAATCTGGTCTGGGAGGCAAAGTCATATTATACACAGATCATTGCAAAGAAATAGAGGTTTTAACATCGTTCCTTATCAGGATGTGTGCTCACTACTTATCAGAAAACAGCAGGTATTGGATATTTGACAGGTCAGAAAAATGTGTGACAATTCACAAGGAAAATAATTTCCCTTGATTATGTCTGTTCTGACTGCTGAGTCTGTGAGATTATTCTGTTTATCTCTATCGAGATACAGATTTGAGGAATTCTGTATTTTCCTATACATTTTCTTTCCCGTCATGTGATCTCTGGCTCATTCATTTGTTAGATGACCTGTCTTGAATAGGTAATACTTTCACAGTTATAAGCAGCAAACCAGTTTGGTCCTCTGTACATCTTTAGTGACATACATGCATAGGTGACTGACATCATGGGGATGTGAAGGCCATCACGTGAGGACACGCATCAGAGCAATCACACTTGCTCCAGAGGAGAAAATTTCCTGAACTCTATCTGCCCTGGACAGACCAGGGCAGAAAGGAGGAGACAGACCAAGCCAAAGCAAACAGGACTGAGAACTGGGAGGAAAAACTAGGCAAAGTTGCAACAAAAGGAAGAAGGAATTTTGTTTCCTAGTGTTTTACTTTCTGACTGGTACTAAATCTGTTTTGACTTCCTGTCAAAACATCTTCTGATCTGCAGCTAGATATTTTGGGTGGGAAAGATGCTGACATTTCTGCTGGGTGATTGCATTCATCTAAAGTGGAAGGAGGCAGGACACTGGCGTTGTTGTTTTACCAGGCAGTGCATGTGGTTGGGGGCAGAGGGAATTATGTTCTAGTCTACTTGCCATCTGCCAGGCACAGCTTTCTGCAATGCTGCTCCACACAGGGATGTTTATTCTGCAGGATGAATAAATTTGAAATCTTCTGGTGCACATGTGCCATCGTTTTGTGTTTTTTTTTAAAAACACATTTTGTCCCCAATGCCATAAACACTTCAGCACGTTGCTGTGGTTTAACTCCAGCCAGCAACTAAGCACCATGTAGGTGCTTGCTCGCCCATGCCCCATAGGATGGGAGAAAGAATTGGGGGAAAAAAAAAGTAAAATTAGTGGATTGGTTTCATAGGTAAAGCAAAAGCCACTAATGCAAGCTAAGCAAAACAGGGAATTCATTTACCACTTCCCATCGTCAGGCAGGTGTTCAGCCATCCCCAGGACAGCAGGGCTCCATCACGGGTAGTGGTGACTTGGGAAGACAAATATCGTAGCTCTGAACATCCCCTCCCTTCTTCTTCCCCAGCTTCATATACTGAGTATGAAGTCATCCGGTATAGGATATCCATTTGGTCAGTTGGGGTCACCTGTTCTGGCTGTGTCCCCTCCCAGCCTCTTGTGCACCCCCAGCCTACTTGCTGGTGAGGTGGGTGAGAAATAGAAAAGGCCTTGACTCTGTGCACTGCTCAGCAATGTCTAAAACATCCCTGAGTTAGTGACACTGTTTTCAGCATAGATCCAAAGCATAGACTCATATCAGCTACTGTGAAGAAAATTATCCCAGCCAAAACCAGCATACATGTTCATAGGTCTGCTCATATAAATTGCATTACTGCAGAATAAAGTGTCGGGTTTTTTTTTTTTCCAACTCTAAATATGTATTTGTTTGGAGGATCAGTGTTTCTTAAACTATTACTTTTATCAAAAATTAAAATGTAGAGAGATTGTTTTAGATAAATGGCTAGCTGATTTTTTTTTGTCAAAGCACTTAGACTTGCCTGTTCTAATGGTCATTTGTTATTCCAAGATAACTACTTGAAGTTATTACCACTTAAAAATGTAATGAAAGAGACCCAGCTGCAAGATATTTAAACTATTTCTGTGCTAATAGCTGAAGGAGGAGTGCAAGCAGTACATACATTTCTTGGCACTCTGAGAGACAGTGTTTCTGTTGTTCATCTCATTTTCTGTTGCTGGAGTACCTCTTTTGCGGAGCATTGTTCACTCATTAGCATGGCTCCACAGGTGATGCCAGATGCAGTCTGAGGTTACATGGCAGTGCCCTCGGAGCTGCGTGTTGCTTTGATGACACCACTCTTCCTCCATGTGCAGGCCAGCCAATGCTGTATCATAACATGGCTTATTTCACAGGGTAGGGGGCTTACTGCGCCTAGCCAGGATCATCAGAGTCAGAGGTGTGCTTGTCATGCGAATAGCCCCATGTGCCTATACATGCTGGTGTTGCCTCCTGCAACACGTTGTTACCTGACAACAGCTGACATGTGTGCTGTGGGAAACCCAGGGATCACAACCTCTTATCTAGGCTGTGAAGCTCAGATTTTACTCTGGGATTTGCTTTACATCACTGAGTAGCCATGTCAAACTGCATGTTATAAGAAGCGGTCACTGGTATGTAGAAGGGCCCATCAAAATGTGTTTATGGAACTACCAAAATAATATTTTTTTTTTTGAAACTTCCAAAAGAGAGTTTTAAGTTTTAAAAGGAAGGTGGAGAAAATGTCTTTTTTTTTATCAGTCATCCTGATAGCCTTTTCCCCTGAGACCATCTTGATGAAGGCATACTTGCTATCCACCCTGTAGCCCATCGTGGCATCTCCCAGTGCATCCAACAAACTCAATAACTAGATAACTAGATAGAAGCATGTGTGCTTCTGCTGAAGTAACCAGCAGTAGTATACCTAACAATGAAGAGGCAAATTATCACTGGTAGATTTATTTATTTCAATAGCTCACAGTTCCCTTATGAGCATTTTCTATGGACTTAGATGTCACAACAGTGGCAATGCTACATTCACAGTTTGAAGTTCTGAGAGATTTTTCTCCTTCGAGATATCCCAGGTTTAGATTCACAACGTAGATAATAGTCTTTTAACCTGCCTCAGGTTTGCAAGTTGTTTTTAACTTGAGAGGATATTTCCTTAAAAGCAAAACTGCTTCCCAAGGAAGTGAAAAATCTTGTTTCTACAATGAGTCTTGCAGGAAATACTGGTTATCTACACAGTTCCTAGCAAATTATTCTGATCAGCAGGAAGAGTTGTCCAGAGACTTTACCCCTTGTTAGGAGCTATTGGCCAGGAAAGTGACCTTTCTTTCCTGCAATCTATAAATTACCTTTTAATGTCATTTGCAATAACCATTAAAGAAAAGAAGCAGTTATGGGAGAGATGTATAGGAAGGAAGGTAGCTCGGAAGATGAGCCATCAGTAGACACTGGCCACAGTGCATTCTAAATCCTTTTTGTGTCAGTGGGAAATGAAATCTTTCTGCATAGGAAATAAAAGGAAAGGTAAATTATGATTAAAAAAATTAAAGATCTGTTTAAGTAGCTTTACTCATCTTTAGTGATCACCGGAAATGGAAAGAGGGTGAGAACAGGGGAGATGAAAACTGCTAATTCTTCAAATGCAAGTGAGGAACTGTGGTAAAACCCAACTTTGTGGTAAGCATTTAAAGGGCCCTTTAATTAGCTTTTCTGGAAAGTTCACTGATGATATGCTGGAATAATGATTCCATATGTTTGAAAATGTGTAGTCATTAGCCAGCATGGTGGCTGAACATACTAATGCATTTGCCTTTTAGATGTTTCAAGAGTGGCTGGTGCTGCTACTGCCAATGCTGGGGAGGTCAGCCCTTTGTTTCACTAAATCACATGGTGGCTTTCAGGACTGAATCATTTTCTTAGTCACGCTGTGAACATCAGTTCCCAGCAAAGAGAGGAGCATGATCATGTTTGGAGTGGAAAGAGCAGAGGGTTCAAGAGGGATGGGGTTTGCTTCATTCTTTTTTGTTTTCTATCCTGGCCCTGGTCCACCAAAACGTGCAAGGATATGGAGCAAATTAGCAGAATGAGCGTGAGACTGGCAGCCAGCTGTCAATAAATTACTGATAGCATGAAAAATGTTTTTTATTAACACTCAGTCGCTCAAGAACCTTAGATTTTCAGACAGCTGCCCAGGCGTTTTCTAAAATAAACGTCCTCACCCCACGTTTTTGTAACGGTGACAAACCAGTATCCTGTCTAACAGAGATGGAGACTGGGACCCTGAGACTATGACTTGCTGAGGACAAGAAATCTCTCGACTGACACCTCCGCTGTGAATTTACTGACTTTCACTCATTAAGTTCACGTGCTAGAAGACTTGAATAATCTTCTCTAAAGTTTTAGGGGCACATTCACCTGGTCCAGCTCAAGCCAGCGTTCTTGTTGACTTTATTATGATTGTATTAAACTCAAGTTAAAAACAAGAAGGAGGCATAGAGCAAAGTTAAGAAAAATTAACAGGTATTTCAGAGAGGTAGGTTGGAAGGCAGAGGAATGCAACGAGGCTGTTCTAGTTGGTGTGACTAGGAAAAAAGCATGGTGTCAGTACTGATGAGACCACAGAGAGTAAGTGAATTTTGGACCCATAGGAGACATAGAGGGAGGAATAGCACAAGTAATTCCCACATTTTCAAAACAACCAAAAGATATTCAGCAGGCCTGATTTTCAGGAAGCGAGAACAACAACAACAACAACAACAAAAAAGATTAAAAAAAAGAAGATATATTAAAGATTCTCAATTTAATATCCCAGAAATAAGCATCTCAAATCTGATTTAAGCTATGTCCACTGGAGTAGTTTGGTGGTTTGTTTTTTTCCCCCTTCTTACAATTTCCCTTTTAAAGTCTAGAGGATAGAGGAAAATACAGAATCAATAAACATACGACAGTGTCTTTTTATTGCTGTCTGTTACAGTGTTTGATGGCTTTACAAGAACAAAAGAAAGGTGTTTCTTAAGATAAAGTCTAACACCTTCTTTTTAATCATATTTCCAAGCTAAGGCAGTGTGATTAGCTATTTTCTTTGTCCCATTGCTCTCTGTAACAAGGAGTCTGGGCTCCAAGGGACATTTTAGTCCATACACAGTAGAAGGACCCACTTCAAGTTCATTTTTTGACTTCCATAGTCATGTGTGCATTGTGACAGTGTGGGAGCTGGAGTGAATTTTAACTGAATTGTGGCCTAGAAAACATAGTTTCTTAATAAGCTTGAAGGATACATCAGATCAGAATTTCTATTTCCAAAATTTAGAGTGAGTTACTCATCTGTGAAGCTGACAACAGCTTCCATGTTTAAGTGCTAAACAGCTTTTATTGAGCCAACTTTTAGAAGGTGCTAATATCTAGATTCACATGTCTTCTATGTTTGCAATGGCGGATACTCAAAAAGAAGCATAATTTGGCTCAAAAATGAGTTGATGTAGCAAAAAAGTTCACATTCTTTCTATGTCGTTGCTGCCTGAAACAGATATAGAGGCAATTTATTCAGAATAAATTATTGCCAGCCTTAGCTAAAATAACTTTGAAGCTTCCTCATGTATGTAACCAAAGAGAGCTGTCTGGTTACATCTGGTTTTGCACATCTTTCAGATATATCACATACAAAATCCAGCATTTGGGGATATTGTGTCATCAGTGACAGTCTCCAGGGAACTCTGAGTTCATAAACCAATGAATAGATTACATTCATCCATACACGTAGATTTTTCATCTGTGACAGATGTAATATTGATATTCTTCATTGTAATATTTAATGATCATCTTCATTTAATAATTAATGACGGCATAAATTAATGCAAAAAGTTACTTATACACGGGAGTTGGAAAAGGATCTTCAGTTTCTTAACTGTTTAAGGACACTATAAGAAACAAGTGAAATCGCTTGTAAAATAATAAAGAATATGGATTGGTCAGTTGAATTGTGATGTGGCATTACATGTACTTGGACATGTCAGTTAGGGGCAGATGCAGGAAATTCAGTGTATCTGTATTGCAATTCCTTTGCTTTTAGCTCATTGATCAGTCTACCAGTTTTCTTTGAGGCACAAATGCACTAACCCACTTCACTTTTGCACTCTCCCCATCTCCCGTCCCCATGTTAGAAGCATGTTGTGTCCTTAAATGAATCTCCAAGACTGTTGCTGCTCCTCTAGTGCCTCACAACTTGTCAACCCCACTTCAGTGACCAACAATGACCTCTGTTGTCTTGCCTCTTACCTGCTTTGCTTCTTCTCTGACGGCTGTAGCGGATGATGCACCCAGGTTTGCTTGTGCAGGAAAAGAAGATATGTGAGACTGGGGATCTCCAGTCTCTCCACAGAGGGTAGTAATACGTCACATGCTTTATGTCACTCTTTTATTTTTCCTGTAGGTGGCTTGGATAAAAAATTATCTGAGCTATGCTGCAGGACCAGGAATAGAAAGAGATACTTCTCCACACACCCCCACACCCCCCCCTTTCCTGCTAGCCAGCTGCAGCTTTGCTCACATTTCTGTCAAGTTTTGCAACACACAACCTGGGATATTTCTTTTTCCATTGCCCATGTCCTTGTGTAGCACTTACACTAATGTCAATGTGGCAGACTGCCTCCAGGATGGGGCACCTTACAGACTGTGGGCTGCAAGGATATGTGGATCTTTCAAGAAATAAGTTTATGTCTTCTTTGTTTTTGATAGTCTATTGCATGCCTCTGACAGAAGTAGAATAATTTGTTTCTGTCATCAAGTCTTTACTCTTTTGGGAACATTAGTCTTTTCAGATGTGGTCTTCTGCTCAGCTCACGTGTGTTGGAGTCAGAGAATGCAACCGAGGCATTCTTAGTGTATGCTGATGTAAATACCTGGTGAATGGGGTCTGGGGATTTTCAAGGCTTATTTGGAACACAGACCACAGTGGAGGAGTTTCCAGCAGGCAAGGCATAAGTTTTCAAAGTCTTAGGTCGCAGAGTCCAAAAATGACACCTTATGTCTCTGTACTGTGCTAAAGCAGATTCTCAGATTCATCCTCACCAGATGTACAGTGTGGCAGTACTGGCTTTTGTAAGGAGACTGTTACTCAATGAATTTTCTGTTTCATCAGACCAGAACTGTGGGAAACATCACATGCAAGTAATACAGCATATAAAAGATATGAAAAAAGTGAAAAATATACCTGTGGGAATTGTCTCATAATTTTATTATCCAAACCTCAGGAATTTGCCAAACTGAGCTGGATATCTCAGAGGACTGGCTGGCTCACAGAATTTCTGTTGCTTTGAGAAGGAAAATAGGGCAAATGCACATTTTAATTCTGAGCACTTTTTTGCTTCTGTTTTTAGTATGTAACCGAGCAAAGGAAGTGCAGAGGTATGCGCAAATGAAACCGAAGAAGAAAAGGATCTGTTTTTCTAATTGTCTTGGCACTTGGCCATGCCTTTTAGGTGATGTAAATTGGGAAAGCTGTGTGGCAAGCTAAGGAGCCACTTCAGTTTACATCACACGAGAATCTGGCATGTAGCATTAGGTTTTTGGAATTTAGATTTTCAGGACATAAAATGTAAGGCTTTCATTTAAGTACTAAGGTGCAAATAGAACCTGAGCTCTTCTTAGCTGTCTGAAAATATCTAGCTCTTCACAAGCACACTCAGAGAATTAACACATAAAATAGCTGGAGGCCCTCCTGTGTCAACATTATAGCATCATTTTTGCATAGTCACACCTATCGTAGTTGTTCGATGACTGCCCCCATTGCCCCCTTTTTAAGTTAAATTCAGCTATAACTGACTAATTAAGAAACTTTGAGATGTATTTCAGATCCTATTGACTAGAAAGTTATATTCTTTCAAAGCTGAAAGTGTTGCCTTAGGGGAACTAAGTCAGACCTTTAAATTTTTTAGTAGCATAGCTTTCTGCTCAATAGGTTTTGAAATACATCTCAAATTCATTTAATTAGTTATAGTGTATTTTAGCCCTGGAAAGTGTTTGGTTTTCTCCAAACATGGACACTAACAAGTAAGGCTTGCTGCAGATGTGCCACTTGCACACCAGGTCAAACATGCCAGTGCTGCCGCAGGTGTAGTGAGGCAGATGATGGTGGGGTGCAAGAAATTGGCTGTCAATAACGAGACAGGGTGTAGGAGACTAAGCTGCTGGTTGATGCACCACATGCAAGGGTTTACACGCATGCTAGGTGTCTAAGGTCCCCTCCTTTGCTCTCTTGAATGTCTGGGTGTTTCTCTTCCACCAACAATGGTGGAAACCAAGGCAGCACTGGTGAGATCCCGTTGCTGCAGCTGGTGTTAGTTAATGCTGGTGTTAGGTAATGTTAGTACTTTGTGGGATATTCTGCTTGAGAAATGTGCAGGACCTCTGTGAGTGCTGTATGTCTCTGATAGCCCTGTACAAATGTCTCAGATACTCCAGGACAGCTCACATAGCCAGGTACCTATGTTCTGGCAACTCAATTTTTTGTGTGGTGTGCCTGTACACACCTAAATTTAGGGAATTTAGTTTGGGTATTTTTTTGTGTCAAGGCTGCACTGTGTTGTGCCTAAGCATGTTGAACTCCTTGAGCCATTCCAGGCTCAGAAACGTGTTCTGCCTGTGCCAGGTCTGCATGGCAGAGCAACAGAGAGAGTCCTACTGCTTCCAGGCTTGTAAATCTTCTCTCCTTCCAAGCAGAAGCAAACGTGTCCTGCTGGACTCCTGATCACCTCTCTGTTCTTGCTGGCTTGAACCCATAGTGGCGTTCTTCATCTTCAAGGAGAAGAACATTTGCACTAAAACTAAACCAATACCAGTCTAATAAGTATAATTAGATCAAAGGCAACATTAACAAAAATTATATAACAGTATAT
Source organism: Myiopsitta monachus (assembly GCA_017639245.1). Taxonomy (NCBI): domain Eukaryota; kingdom Metazoa; phylum Chordata; class Aves; order Psittaciformes; family Psittacidae; genus Myiopsitta; species Myiopsitta monachus. Next base: position 22,969,430 of record CM029925.1, read on the forward strand.
GAACCTTAGTCAATACTGAAAGCCATAATTGGGCTTGAGGATGAATTAGAAAAAAAATAACCATCCCATTCCTTCTTTTATGAAGACTTGATAGAGGAGTAGATAGGAAAATGAACAAGATGAGAAAGACAGTGACCGCTCAAAACCAAATGATGAAGAGTGGAATGGTGTGGCTGTGCTGGGACATATTTAAATATGAGCATACCTGGTGTCCAAAGGCATAGACAGCCTCTTGATCACTACTAGTGCGAACAGCGTTGGTCTCAAGAAATCTGACCCCTGAGCACAACAGCCCGGATTACTTGACAGGTCTGGTTTGTTTGATGAACTTAATTATTTTTTTCTATTTACAGCTTATTATTTATCCGCAAATGACTTTGAGATTTGTTGAGATTTGTTAATATATTTGTGGGCATAAATAATCTGCTAATGAAATAATTAGCTGCTATGATGAGTTGAAGTTATATATTTATGGCATAGGAATAATCTCAGAACGCTGATGATACTGTCTGTGCTCCATAACTAGACAGTCTGCAGTTTATAAGCAATGATCTCTACCTTGTTCTGGACGTTCAGAAATATTTGTTATTGCTTGGGAATGAAGTAATCTTACACAGTACTAGCAATGTTATAGAAGTTTGTTTTAACTGATATTTATGGAGTTTTTGCTTTCTGTTACTGATTTCACAGCTTGGAATTATGCCAAACTGTGGGAACATCAGTGAAGCAAGCCACTGAACTTTATTTGGAAAAAAGAACTATGTTTTTTAAAAGCTGCTTTTGTTTGGTCTATTCCTTGTGAAATCAGAGCACTTATGAGAAGATAGTATTAACCAAAGAAACAGAGATAATAGAATCATAGAATCATAGAATAGCTAGAGTTGGAAAGGACCTTAAGGTCATCTAGTTCCAACACCCCTGCCATGGGCAGGGACACCTCCCACTAAACCATGTCACCCAAGGCTCTGTCCCAGCCTTGAACACTGCCAGCGATGGAGCATTCACAACTTCCCTGGGCAACCCATTCCAGCGCCTCACCACCCTCACAGTAAAGAATTTCTTCCTTATATCCAATCTAAACTTGACCTGTTTAAGTTTGAACCCGTTACCCCTTGTCCTCTCACTACAGTCCCTCATGAAGAGTCCCTCCCCAGCATCCCTATAGGCCAGAGCTGGTGTTTCCTATAGCTCTAGTAAGAAGTAGTATTTATAGGTGGAAACCTTTACTATTTTAAAACATCTGTAATGTGCATAGGCCTATCAGGTCTTTGTAATCTTTGGCCGGGGGCTGGCAGTCATAGAGTATAATGAAGGACTGAATGAACTATTTGAAGTTAAACCATAGTGAACATTTTGCTCTTTTCTTATTTTCCCCAGAAAGCCTGTTTTCAGCAGGAAAGGAGTGATTTCTTAATTGTTTTTTTTTCAGTTTTCACAAAACAAGGATTGGCAATAATTCGTTTTACCAAATTTTTTGCCCCTTTCTTTCAGGTTTGATTACAAAAAAATATTTCCATGAAGTTTCAATTCGTTTCATAATTTTCCCTGAACAAACACCAGAAGCCTTTTCTTATTTATGTTAATAAATGGAACTCAGCTGTATTAAGAAAAAGCAATGTTGGTGTTGCAGCAGATCAAAATTTTAATCTTTTAAAATTATCTAGAAAGTCCAGTAAAATGAAATGGACTTCCTTTTATTAATGAACGCTTTTAAATGAGCAGGTCAGTTATTTAGTGCAAATAGTTCTGTTGGGCTGTTTTGACTTACAGTTCTTCTGCCTGGTTTATGCAGTATATTGACATGTTTCTTTATCTTTTGATTGCCGAAATAATGTTCTAGAACATGAGCTGGATTTTGTGTACAAGCCTGGGAGCGTGTTTTAATTTTATCAAGCAGTGTTCTGGGCACAAAAATGTCTTCTGACTGGCTAAATTTTGCCTTACTTCTTTGGAAGCAGTGGGGTGGGAAGCTGGACTATCATTGCAGTCTTTCCCTTCTACCTCTTTCTTCCCAGGAATGGTTGTGAGTGGAATTACACAAAATAGCACAAGGTTATCTATTCCCATTGTTTTAGCTTGATATCAGTGATTTTTTTGGGGTATTGATGGTAATAACTAAACCGCCATGGCAAATTACAGATGTGGAAACCTTATGTCACCTCTCTGTGGGATCTCCCACCTATTCTTTCCACTTACTTTACCAAATTTTCCCACACCCTGCCCCTTTCACTCTCCAAGCAGCTCACCCACTTACCCAGCACTCTCTGGAGGTGCTGCTCTGTATTGATGAGCTTCTAGCAGGTGGAAAATCACTGCCCTTTGTCTGCGGCACTGGCCATGCCCTGCTAGGTGCAGGTTCATGGCTCTGGCAGGGCAGCCCCAAGGGAGATGCCTTAGCTGCAGGTGTCTCCAGGGAGTTTGGCCACCACGGGCCACTACTCACGGTGGCAGTGAAACCACCAGTGCTGAAGTGAGGCTGCCCCTAGCCCTGAGACTATGCCAGGGCACAAGCTGCATCTCAGATCTCAAAGCTTTTTCCCCACCATATCTCCATGTCTAGATCATAAACAGTGTGTGTTTAACTACTTATGCTCTTAATGGCACTGTTTTTAACCTTCTTCAAGTCCTATATAAATAAACCTAATTAGTTGTCTTTTACCTTTATACATTTGAATGCTGTGTCCAGTTTTCCTTTTGCTTTTCTTTTCCAGACAAAGGGAAAAATGTGTGTGAATTTTACAAGCTGGTACTAAATGGCTATAGTAGATGTATTTGGGAGCTGGGAGACTCTTTGGACTAATTATAGGACACGGTGTTTCACTTCCATCGAAGTTGTTCAAATCCAGCCCAGATCAGCAATAACAAAGAGCCTGGGATGGTGACTGGCCAATTTTATGGAGTGTAAAATTAGCGGGCTTTTCTTTATACCTTATTCCTGCTAACGGCCATATATTCATACAAACACTGTCACCATCGTCCTTGGCACCCACGGGCACCCTCAGCCAAGGCACCTCCAGTCATGAGGGATGATGACCCCCTTGATGTCCACTTACTCTCCTGGCCTGATCCCTGTAGCCCTGTGTCTGAGTCCCAGGTCAGAAGAAGCTTTTCCTGCTGGGCCAGAAGTGACTTTGCAGAGAGCCAAAATATGCCACACTGGGGTGTGAAATGAGCGGGATAAACCCCCTAATCAGCAAGATGTGTAAGGGTGTACCTGGTTTTAAATAAAGTTGTTCAGCAGACATCAAATTAAGCTCACTTTTAGGTACTGTGCTGCTTTCAGACTAGACAGAGCAGTTTTAAGTAGTAAACATCTCAAGGATGGAGATTTTTTTTTTGTTCCTGTGTTTTTCTCCTTCCCCCCCCCCCCCCCTTTTGTAAAAAGAGTAAGTAAATATTTTTTTGTTTGGAAAAGGAAGACTCTATTTAGGTAATCAGCTGTTTTGAAGGATCTTGCTTTTATTAGGGAAAACATTATCTGTATCTATCCAGCTTAGCTATTTTCAGGACACTTATCTCTGCAGTCTCTGAGAGCCAAGCATGATCATTGAGACTTGCATGGAATGCTAACATCTTTAAATCTTAAATGAGAACCACATTATGGGATAAGTTGAATTTCATGTCAAAGTGTGAAAACTAGAGCCTTGTTTAAGATGAGCTGAGTGTTGAATCTAAGCTGTATTAACTTTGTAAGTATGCATTTCATCCCCCTTTTAATTTTCTGTTTATTAGAGACTTTAGACCTTGATGAGTTATAAAATTTGAGGAGGGGGAAAAGGGGTATAATAAAAACAAGCAGCATTTGGGAGAGTGGAGAGTAAGGTCCACCTGCCACTCCATGAGCTGCAGCTGATGAAGGGTACAAAATAAATGATTGACACAAGCATAGAAACACGCACTCAGGCTAGACACAACAATATAGCTCAATAGCAAAGTTATAGCCTGTGACGAGATGAAAGAATACAGGCTTTAAAAGCAAAACACTTTGTGAACATAAACTCCCCATATATTGCAGCGAGTCCCTGAGGAGCAACAGTGTGGCCCTTGCTGCTCCTTCGCTCCTGCTCGCTGCAGATCCCGCTCTGCTCTGCAAGCAGCAGGCAGGTTCAAACAAGGTCAGAGTGTCTGGCTTCTCGGCAGGAGCTGTCCTTTCTGCAGACTTAATAAATGGAGTCCAGGTGCAGAAGATATTCCTTGCAAACATGTCCTCCATTGCGCCTGTAATGTTTTCCATTGCCTGGGCTGCAGCTCCCAGGTTGCATTAGTCTTCTGCTGATCAGAAAGGGGTCCAACAATGACCAGTTGCTAAGAGAAGGAACTTAATCAAATTACAATGCATAAAAATTAACAAATTTTCTGAGAAACACACAGAGAATTCAGAGCTACACCCAGCTGCCTAGGGCAGAGGCCTTGAACACCCTGCCCATAGGCTGGAGTTTTATTTCTTTGTGGGCCACATGGCACACAAAGCTTGAAAACATGCTTACTTTACGAATAAAATGATGCTCACCCACCTGACTATGAATACAACCTTTAAAAGCAAGATAAGCATAACAGATAAAGAGCTCTCTTCCTTCTGTGAAATGAGAGTTTGGGGAAAATTAATATCTTCCCATTTTTTCCTCTGCACTGCACTGGGGTGTTCACTCTAAAACCTAATAATGACACAAATCGCTGTCAAAATGACCAGGTTTTGTGAAATGAATTAGGAACAAGAAAGAAATATAAGACTGTATGACACCTCCTAAATCAACAAATGCAGTTCTCTACTGTCACTGTCAATAAGCTTACTATAACATGACTGGTCATGCTTAGTTTGATAATGAGTAGAGAAAGAAATGAAGCAGCTGAAGGAGAAAGTGGGGCTTGCTGATGGGAAGGAGGTTCAGAAGCAAGAAATTTAGGGCTGGAAGAAAGAACCAAGCAAGGGAAAGAGGAAGGAAAACCAATAAAAAAGTAGGGAAACAGAAAAAAAAAAAAAAAAGGAACAAATGGCCAAAATACTTCAGGGGCATAATTTCTTGCTGGTGGTCATCAGTATGACTTAATGACTGCTGATGACAGCTGTGAGTCTTCTTATTGCATATGAGACATATGCCACTTCTGACTGTAGTATAACTTCTTCCATAATGTCACTGCTATTGTGTAGTATCACTACTATAATAAACTTAATGTAGAAGAGGGTCATACATTTGTGTTTCAGAATTAGATCAATCTCCCTATTAATGTAAGTATTTGTAGTCACATTACATATGAATTTTCCCTTGATGGTGTTTGCTTCCTGGGAACATGAGAGTTTTACTTGGGGAATAAAAAAAAAAAGGTGTTTTATCTTGAGTTTTAACAAAAGCAATATTTAACTGTACATTTGGAGGCACAGAGTATTTGCACTATTAGTGTTGAATCTAGTTATGGAGCACAAGTCCGTAAGTGGCATTATTTCTCTTCCTGACTGGGTGAATCATGCAGCTGGTCAACATGGGTCAAATTTTGAATTGTAACATGCTACATTACTTCATCTCTGGGTTATCCAATCAAAGACACAAAAACCAGCATGGGACTGAGATGGCCAGCCCTTCTATATTAAATTGACACATTTGAAAGGTACGATTTATTGGATTTTCATACCATTTGCAGCTTAAAATCAAATTTTATTATTGGCTCAGTCAAATGGCAAACACGTGGAAAGCTGTGACTGACTTTGCTTGAGATAAATGTACCTAATAAATTAGTCATCCAGCTATGTTATGAAAATAGGGTTTTTTCCCAGAAATGTTTGTTTTCAACTTGCCAAGCAATGCTCCAGTTTTCTAAGGTTTTGGGGCAATTTTGAACAAAGCCTGGCAACAATACCTAACCCACTGATAGCTTTTTTCCTGTGCAGAATGGCTGGTAGGCTGGTCCCAGCAAGCTGACTTTCCTTTGCAAATTACCTGGGACTACAGACTGTTTCCTGTCATTGCCCCTCATTTCCCATTAACCTTAACTGATGCCCAGAAGTACCTAAGTGCAGGGCACTGGAAGCAAATGTACCAGAAATCCATCCTTCCACAGTTTTTCTATCGCCAGGCATTAGATATATCAGAGATCATTCTATTTAATTTATGAGGTGTGAGAATCAAATAACCTATATAAAAATTTATGTTGTGTCTCAAGATGTCCAATCGAGATTGAAATATATCTGGTTAACTTCCAAATAAATTGACTCCTCCGGAGTTTTCTCTGATTTTTTCTCCCAGGCTAGAGTATGATTGAATTTTATAGGTTTAACATTGTGAAGTAGCACCTTAGAGAGAGTAGAGTTGAGACATTTGCTTATACCATAGGAGTACGCTATTGTTTCTGTACCAGTGAGGGCGACTCACTTTAGAAGGGTTTATGACTCTGCTGTGTGTGTAATTACTGATTAAAATGGTACCATAGCAATATTTAAAAAGAATCAAGCTTTGGTCTACTGATGGATAGAGCCAGTGTTGCAGGAAGTATTTGTGGATGATCCCATGCTTTTTAGCCAGTGGAAATTCAGCTGTCATCTTCAGGTTAACTGGAATGGGAGAAGAGGAGACGTAATTACACTTCTGAGTCACATTCTTCCAGAGAGGTGACTGTGGGATGCTGACACTTGTGAATCCACCCAGCCAGAGACCTCAAAAACATAAGCAAGATGTCTATGAAGGCTCATTGAGGCACTGAGCACGCTCCTGCAAGTGTTGTGTCCCTCACAAGGAGCTCTACAAGCTGCTGGGCCATGTGCCAAGCAAATGCCAGCTTCGTGGGGTCCATGAGTCTTTCCTTGTGGCTGGGGTTGGTGCATCAGGCTGTGTCAGGCTTTCATTCCATTCACCTACAGCTCTTGTGGCAGAGCTGAACATGGGACAACTTTCATCAGCCTGGAGAGGTAGGTTTACAAAGTGGAGACCAACAGTCCTTCTGGACATGGGTGTATCTTCCTCCATTTGGTGCCTCTTTTTTTTGTTACTAATCACTATGCCTTGAAATGTATATTTCTATTCTATTTTCTATAAAATATAGTTTCTAATGAAATTCTATTTCTGGGAGGAAAGCTGGATTTTTACTTTGATGTGCGTATAATGTAGTTCAGATGAGGACAACATGGAGGAGGACAGATCCAGCACATGCAGTGCTTTGGTAGTGGTGTGGGGAGGAGCTGTGGTTGGTAAGGGAACAGCTTCAGCAGAAGAATTGGTTGTGTGCGCCCTGACTGGGAGAGATTAAGCAGAGATTAAGAAGAAATCCATTGCAAATTCTTCAGTATTGCTAGACCTAAACCTGGCATTTTTAACACTCTTCATCCATTTCCAGCAAACACTTGGAGTAATGTTAATCACACCTTGCTAGCAAAGGAATCTGTGCAAAGACTACACCATGTTCTCAATTTCCTTTTCTTCTGGAAATGGCAAAAGCGAGATTGAAGAAATGACAGAAGAACTGTGGTCTTACAACCCATTATTTTTTACTGTGTGATCATTCCTTTACTCTTTGGTATATCTGTAACAGAAGTTGTGTTTTACAGTGCTGGAAAGGGGAGAAGCTTTGCCTTATCTTCCATATTTTGTACCATTTCAGTCTTTGGCTTGATTATTTCAATGGATTTTTTGGGGTGTACAGAAGAAACAAAACAGAAACATCTAAATCTCTGTTCTTTTTCTGAGCATTTACAACTGGCACAATGATTACAGTTCCTCAGGGCTGTTAAATCCTATAGGTGCTGTTGAAAATTATAACAGATTTCACTGACTGTGTGTAGTAAATTTGATCTTTGGTTCCACCTATGTTTTGCTTTAGGTTGTTTTAATTCTTGCCCCTCCACTTTGCTCCTTTCATCAGCTCTTATTTAACTTTGTCCTGCCCTTGATTTTTTTTGCTGGAATAATCAAGCTCTCTTGGGCTCCATCTTCATTAGAAAGAAAAAAAAATGTTACCCAACTTGTCTTACCTAAAAGTTCTGTGTTTTTTTCCTCTAAAGGTGAAAAAGATGTTTTTTTTTCAGGCCTGCCAATTCTTGTCCTTTCTTCTGAGATTGCTCACCAGTGTGGAAATGGCTTTGTGTTGTGAATTCCTCTTTCACAGTTCTGCTCAGAACTGGGTTATGGCCACCATGTTGTACCTAGGTCACCAGGCAGCTATTCATTCGGACAGATTTCCAGTGACAACCATCAATGTTTTTTGCTTTGAAATGTTGATAACAGGTACTGTTAGGTTCTTCCAGTCCTGGGTGAGTTTACGTAAATGGTTCTGTATATATGTGAGGTAGCAAAGGGGGAAGAAAACAGATGGAAGAGAGGTGTAGCAGTAGTGGGGAGTGGATGAGTCCACAGCACATGGGTAAGAGAAATGTTGGGAGAAATAATTAGTGCTGTAATCTGATTTGCTAATAATCCATTTATAAACCAGTTATGATATATACTTGTAGGAATGTGACAAATGATATTACTTCCTCCCCTCCCGCTCTGTATTAAGGAACCTTAATTACTTGATGGCTCAAGACTTTGTGGGTGACTCATGCTACAAAGAGTCAGATGCTCACAGCACATAATGGAACTCTTGAAAAGCTTTCATAATGATGGCGGGCTCGAGCTACCTCCCTCCCATACATCCCTCTTTGCCAAAGAGTTATTAGGTAATTTAAAATAATTAAAAAGGAAATAATTAAAAGATTTTACACACACAGAAATAGCACTTGCAGCTAATTATGTAAGTCTATCACTTCTAACACTGGAACACTATTACCATTATCAGAGAATTGCGTTTGAATTGTGACGGATAATCCTCTAGTCCCATGTTACGCTCTTGCAAGTGGGAGCTGGTTGTCTAGGTTTTTACAGAAGGAAAGAACTCATACTCTAGCCATGTTTCTGCCACAAAAGGTTTCTGGTCAGCTTTGCTCCCTATAGATTTTTGCCTCATTAACATAGAAGGTAATGAAAACATTGTCTAATCTCTATGTGTTTGCAGAGGGTGTTTTGCTAAACACAGAGGAGTTCCTGTATGTTTTCAGCTCCTTGTAGGCTTGGAATGTTAGAGTAACTTCCTGACAGAGGAAACTGCAGGCATGGGTCATGTTAAATGAAGTAAATGACAAAATTATCCTATGGTCTTGCTACCAGTAGTATAGACATTGCCTCCATAAATACGGTGATGGGACTATGAGGTGATAATTGATTTCATCAATCAGCAACATAGAGCTACCCTTCATGTGGATAATGGCAGCTGTTTAGCAGTGAAAAAAAAAATTACATTATAGTTTTATGGCAAGAAGCTAATGTCTTGCCCAAATACTTAAGGCATTCAGAATCTAATTATCCAGAGTGAAATTTGGCCAAAAAACGTGAGGCAAACCTCCTGCCACCTTTGAAAAATGCCAGTAATACATCACTGCTGCTGATCAGCGTGCCCCTAACATTAGGGAGTCAGTAACAGCTTACTGCTTATCAAAGGACATGGCCAAACTGAGAAATAGCAGAAAGTAACAATGATCATTGTATTTTTGTATCTCTTGAGGGTTTTTTAATTAATTTATTTTTTTTTTAGCTGGAAAACTGTTTAAAATATTACCTTACAATTTGTTTCATTTATATGAAGGAGATATCAACATGCATTAACCACCAGAGGGTCCTTCTGATGGAAACAAATGCATCTTTCCATGTATTCTTTTCATGTCTGAGCCAGTGTCCCCAAAACTATGAGTGAAACATGGTGCTCAGGAGAAGAACTTCTGGGTTATGACTTTCAAAACAAGGTTTCTTATTTTGGCTGTCTTCAGCTGATTGATTGCCCCCCATAACGACCTTTTGGAAGCAGTCAGCCCAGCTGAATTTCAGTGGGAGCTGCGGGCATACAGTCCATCTGGAAACATTGAGTGCTTAGAACAAAAGGTCGTTTAAAATGGTGGCATTAGTTCATAGATTAGCAAACAACCTTCATCTCAAGGGGCAGCTGTGCAGGATGGGACTGCACAACTATCTTTGTGCCTCAGCCAGGCATGAAGCCCCAAGGGGAGTGACAGCCAGCTGTGCCTCTGTGCCTGGCGAGAGTAGCAGCTGGGAATGGAAAAGCACTTGGTCAAAAGGCAGCGGCAGATGTGTCTTTCCATGTTTCCAGCTAGACCATATAGCTGTTCCAGGCCTGCAACTAATATTCATATGGTCACTGCCAGACAGTTCCATAATGGTTCAGGATCTTCTAGATTTGAAAGGGTTCTGAGGAGGTCTGGTGGCAGCTGCTTATAAATTTCTTAGATCACAGTAAAGGCACTTGCAGTTTATTCCATGGGCAATAAAAGAGGCATTTAGGTAAGACTCTAATGGATATGTGGGAAAGAAACGGAGCACCTATGATCTACACACATTCATTTTTATTATTTTTGACATCTCCTCTTTAGTTTCCAGTGACAGGGACTGGAGTCAAAGCTGGTTTTTCGGGTCTGCAAAGTCCTGGTTCTGATGGATGTGCCTTGTTCCTCCTACCTTCCCTTTCTTTGTCCACACTGTCATATATAAAAAGGCTGTGCTGTGGGGCAGATATTGTCTAAGAGATTGGTTCACCACAGGGGCTTAACAGGAGGTTGTGTGGAAGAAGCCTGGAAGGGCTGACCAGTTTGGAGTAACTCTGGAGTAGATAATATCAGACTTTGGACCAGTGGGTGGGGATGGGGTTTCTCTGCTCCCTTTCTTCATTCCCCAAACTGAGCAGATCACAAAAAACGTTAGCTTCTGTCAGTGCTTTCAAGGCTGGGGCCAGTGGGCCTCTGGTGGTCCAGAAAGTCACAGACAGTGCTCTGTGAAGACATATTGAAGCAGGTCATTCACTTCATGATTATACAGATTTTTGTTGAAAATTGGGAAGTAAAAATTTCAGGTTTTCATCTTGGAAAACTACTGATGATTTACTCAAAACTTGACTGGGAAATTAGTTCCTTCTTGTTTCCCAACACAGAAATTTTCCCATAAACTAAGAAGGGATGAAGACCTGCAGTATGCTCTACCTGGGAAAGGGTGAACCGAGATTGGTTTGGATCCCACCTCTCTTTTGTCAAGGTCATTTGTCCAGAGGTACTTGCCAAAATCTTTCTGACTCCCTATAAAGAGGTTGGGATCCTGTAAGTGGCTGTTCAAAATAACTCATTTAGCCACTCCAAACCAGGCTCTAGGGATGTTTGTATGTCTCTGTCCCTTGGCTGTAGATGAAGCGAGGGAAAGGAAACCAGCTTTCATAGGCACTTGCACCATTTGCAGCCGTTTTGGTTGTAATATGGGGTAACAACGTTTTCCTGACATATGAAATGCTTTTTGAGTTATGGATAGATTGTGCTTTCTAAAAGCTAAGCATTATTATGATCATGCAGTACTTTAGGAGCAGTATAAGGAGAGGTTGTATTAAATACCATCATTAATGGTCTAAAAGAAAAAAGCGAGAAGAGCATGATTATGAAATTCAGAGGATATTGAATTAGGAGGACTAGAGAGAAAATGAGATAATAAAAAGAGACCTAAAGAGATTATGAAGGTAGGCAGGGGTTTTTATAGAAACTGAGATTCATCCCAGAAAACTGCAGGATAATAAATCTGAGGGAAAATAATCTCAAACACATATCTCCAAGAGGAAGAAGAAACCTGGGAAACAGTAATTCTGAAAGAAGTAAGATGATAATGGATAGCCAACCAAGCCTGAATTTGCAATATCATAAAGCTGCAAAATGTCCAATGTAATTTTAAGTTGCAAATGCCAAACTATCATGTCACAAGACCGATAATCTTTTTGCAAACAGTTTATTATGACTGAACACAGGACAGCTCAAGCAATTTTCAGCCCTGAGCAGTGAGGTTTGATCTATTTAGTTACTATGCAGGGTCCTCACTACAACCAGTATCCACTTTACATGTTTCAAGATATTTGCCTAAAACTGATGAGATGTTATTTTGTTCATGCTACTCTTGCATGTCACACAGACCCACTACCGTTTTCAGTTGCTGTCCACTCAATTGTGTGAAGCAGTGTAGTAGATAGCAACCATCACTATTTCTGTTTTGCTTTTCTTCTTGAGGGCATGGTTTGTATGTGTGGATGGATGCTGAAGGAGAAAGGAGGGAAAGATTCTTGCATAATATTTTACTGGAATGTGCAAAGAGCTGTTACTGGCAATGAGTAGGTTGAAAATCTGCCCTTCACTTGGAATGGGCAGTGAGGAACAAGTGGTGCAATTCACGGTGGTTTCAATTAAGAAATCTCAGTCTGCAATTGAGATGGACTCAGAGCACAAGGCAGGCTATTACTACACTTCATCTGAGGAGTGAAAACTCATACATTTGCAGTTGTTGATGACTTTTGCATTGCCCCCGTCATACCCTCGGTTCCTCAGCCCTGGACCTGCAGCATTCTGTGCTGTTTCCTTTGAGCCACAGCAGAACAGAAGACAGCAAAAGTTGTTCCTGAAAAGTAACATGATCCCTTACATTATCCTGGGCTGAGAATACTGTGCCTTTTGAAGATGAATAATGACATAATGAACCTACTGCAATAGGCAGTGAGAAGCCAGAACAGCAGGCAGAGGACAGTTCTGATATTTTCCTATCAATGAATATTGTCAAGAAGGAAGTCACTGGATCAGCTAAGCAACTGTGTTGCTGCATTTGGTTCCCATTGTATTTTTTTTTTAACCACTGAAGTTTTCAGATTGTTATGGGTTCGGCTTCCCCCCCCCCCCCCCCCCCCCCAGCAGAGTCTCATGTTACGCCGGGAAAGAGAGAAAAGCTGGGGGAGGGGAGACAGGGCACCTGACCTGGGCTGACCAATGAGGTTATTCCATACCACAGCACGTCATGCCCAGGAGGTAGGGTTTGGGGGCGGGGCTCTCGCAGCACGTGGTCTGGGGAGCGGCGCGCGGTCTCTCGGCTCGGTCGGGCGGCGAAACGGTTGTATCCTCTCCCTTTGTATTTACTTTGTCATTATTATTGTTGGTGGTGGTGGCAGTAGTGGTTTGTATTGTATCTTAGTTACTGGACTGTTCTTATCTCAACCCCTGGGAGTTACATTTTCTTTGGTTCTTCTCCCCATTTCCCACCCATCGGGGGGGGGGGCCGAAAAGGAGAGAGAAGTGAAATTTACGGCTTAAACCACAACAGTTTTGGCGCCCAATGTGGGGCACTTAAGGGTTGAGATAAAGACAAAATAGCCACTCGTCACAATGCTGATTTACTGGCTCTCATAGTTGTTGCTCTGGTTCTCACAGGTTCAGTGTATGATACTTTACTTACAGCCGGTTCTTCTTATCTTAACGCTTTTCAGATCTGGGTTTTGGGTTAAGATTCTTGTTACATTATACTTTATTGCACGGATTGTTAATACAATAGACTCAGTGATCATGAAACTGACCCAGTTTGTGTCTCCAGTGTGGCCACCAACTCTATACTTTGGGAGGTATATAATGGAAGTTCTTAGCAATTACACGTCTCTCTTCACCTCCTCGGGTGGTCAGCCTGTGAAGGAGACATTCTTTTGTGCTCCCAGCACCCCCACCAGGCCGTTTACAGCACTGTTTGAGAATTCTGAAGGTTTTGAATGGCCTTTAGATACCCTTGAGATCTGCCTGCTGGTGGTGACGGGAATTATCATGTTGGCACACACACTGAATATGTTGTACTCACAACTATTTAGTCTGGTCGGGAGAGTTAAGCAGAGTGGGGTGTGGGCCATGTCTGGGGTTAGACCACAATCCAGGATGGCCGAGAGATTTTCCCCAAGGCTGGACAGTCATGAGTGGCAGGGTGTGTGGGATAGTATGGGCAAGTATCTAGGCCAGTGGGCCCCTCCAGTGCTTTGGAACTTCACCAATGAACAAATGCAAAACCCAGGAAAATTAGTAAAACATTTAAAGGAGGTGTGTGATCATTCTGGTCACACCAGAGATGGACAAATCATGGCAACGTGCTGGGGCTTGGCTTATGCTTACAGAGCCTTGTTTAACACTGTCCAGCATCTTCAACAGGAAAAAATGTCTCTGGATCTGAGGGAGGAGTAATGGACAGCGCAGTTAATCCAGCTCCAAGTACAGCAGCTACATCACCACCAGCGACAGGTACAGCCACGACTCAAACCCCAGTGACAAGTACGGCAGCTACCCAAACCATAGTAATAATCGCTGCAGCTAAACCAGAGGACCAACTCATACCAATATCGGTTGCCCCTGTACGCAAGAGGAAAAACAAAGAAGAGGTGGGAAAGATGAAACAAGACAAAGAAACGTCACCACCTGGGACAGCATCTGACCCGGAGTTATTACCACATGATGAAGAAGAAGAAAAGGAAGAGGTGACCTCTCGATCTCAGACCTCAACCGAGCTACGGAATATGCGAAAAGACTTTACCCATCAGCCAGGGGAGCACATCATCACCTGGCTGCTCCGATGCTGGGACAATGGGGCCAACAGTCATGAACTAGAAGGTAGTGAAGTCAAACAGCTGGGATCACTTGCCAGGGAAGGGGGAATTAACAAAGCAATTGCAAGAGAGAAAAAGTCCCTCAGCCTTTGGAAGCGGCTCTTGGCAGCTGTGAAAGATAGGTTTCCATACAAGGATGATGTTATGAGTCGTTTGGCCAAGTGGACTACTCTAAAGAAGTTAGTCCAGTCTCTGAGAGAATCAGCCATTGTAGAGATGATCTATATTACCAAGCCGAATGTTGGGGATATACCCATAGATCCAGATGAAGTCGAATGTACACGACCCATGTGGCGGAAATTTACACGAAATGCACCCCAATCATATGCCCATTCATTGGCAACAATAACCTGGAGTGACATAAGACCACCAACAGTGGATGAAATGATTTATAAACTCCGAGAGTTTGAAGAAAATCTCATCCCTTCCATCATCTCAGCTGTGGAAAAACTGTCCCAGAACCTCCAACAATTGAGAGACGATCTATCCAGCTCCTCACGTGTACCAACACACGTCTCAGCTGTTAACAGAAGGCGTCCCACTGTTCAAGAGAGAAGATATAGAAGTTATACACCACGGGCCACCCTATGGTTTTACCTGCAGGATCACGGAGAAGATATGATGGAGTGGGATGGAAAGCCTACTTCAGTTTTGGAGGAGTGGGTGTGAAAACTGAAAAAGAGAGCAAAGGTCAAGTCTGATCACCCCATGAAGGCTGCAGCTTCAGTCTCTGGTGAGCAGGTTCCCAGATGGAGTGGAAGAGCAGATTTTACCTCAGCTCCTGTGATGAAGAAGAATAATCCATCTCTACAAGATGTGAGTGACCAAAGTGATGACTACTAGAGGGGCCCCGCTTCCAGCCAGGTGGAGGTAGGGGACAATCGAACTTATTGGACTGTATGGATCAGATGGCCTGGCACATCAGTCCCACAGAAGTATAAGGCTCTAGTAGATACCAGTGCACAGTGTACTCTGATGCCATCAAGCTGTCAAGGGGTGGAACCTATTTCTATTTCTGGAGTGACAGGAGGATGCCAAGAGTTGACCGTACTGGAGGCTGAAATCAGCCTGACTGGGAGGGAATGGCAAAACCACCCCATTGTGACTGGTCCAGAGGCTCCATGTATCCTTGGCATAGATCACCTCAGGAGAGGGTACTTCAAAGACCCAAAAGGGTACCGATGGGCTTTTGGTATTGCTGCTTTGGAGACAGAGGAAATGGAGCAGCTGTCCACCTTGCCTGGTCTCTCAGAGGATCCTTCTGCTGTGGGGTTGCTGAAGGTCGAAGAACAACAAGTGCCAGTCGCGACCGCAACAGTGCACCGGCAGCAATATCGCACCAACCGAGACTCCCTGATTCCCATCCATAAGCTGATCCGTAGATTGGAGAGTCAAGGAGTGATCAGTAGGACCCACTCACCCTTTAATAGCCCCATATGGCCAGTGCGAAAGTCTCATGGAGAGTGGAGACTAACAGTAGACTATCGTGGCCTGAAGGAAGTTACCCCATCCTTGAGTGCTGCTGTACCGGACATGCTAGAGCTTCAGTATGAACTGGAGTCAAAGGCAGCCAAGTGGTATGCCACGATTGACATTGCCAATGCTTTTTTCTCAATTCCTCTGGCAGCAGAGTGCAGGCCACAGTTCGCTTTTACTTGGAGGGGCGTCCGTTACACTTGGAACCGACTGCCCCAGGGGTGGAAACACAGCCGTACCATCTACCATGGACTGATCCAGACTGCACTGGAACAGGGGCAAGCTCCAGAACACCTGCAATGCATTGGTGACATCATTGTGTGGGGTGATACAGCAGAAGAAGTCTTTGAGAAAGGGAAGAAAATAATCCAAATCCTGCTGACAGCCGGTTTTGCCATAAAACGGAGTAAGGTCAAGGGACCTGCACAGGAGATTCAATTTTTGGGAATAAAATGGCAAGATGGATGCCGCCAGATCCCCACAGATGTAATCAACAAGATAACAGCAATGTCGCCACCAACTAATAAGAAAGAAACATAAGCTTTCTTGGGTGCTGTGGGGTTCTGGGGGATGCACATCCCGAATTACAGTTTGATTGTAAGCCCTCTCTATTATGTGACCCGGAAGAAAAATGCTTTTAAATGGGGCCCTGAGCAACAACAAGCCTTTGAGCAAATTAAACATGAGATAGTTTGTGCAGTAGCCCTCGGACCAGTCCGGACTGGGCCAGATGTTAAAAATGTACTGTACACCGCAGCTGGGGAGAACAGTCCTACCTGGAGCCTCTGGCAGAAAGCTCCAGGGGAAACTCGAGGTCGACCCCTCGGCTTTTGGAGTCAGGGATACAAAGGATCTGAGGCCAGCTACACCCCAACTGAAAAAGAGATATTGGCAGCCTATGAAGGGGTTTGAGCTGCTTCGGAAGTGATTGGCACTGAAGCACAGCTCCTCCTGGCACCCCAGTTGCCCGTGCTGGGCTGGATGTTCAAAGGCAGGGTCTCCTCTACACATCATGCAACTGATGCTACATGGAGTAAGTGGGCCACATTAATTACACAACAAGCTCGATTAGGAAATCCCAGTCGTCCGGGAATTCTAGAAGTCATCATGGACTGGCCAGAGGGTAAAGATTTTGGAAGGTCACCAGAGGAGGAAGGAGTAATGCGTGCGGAAGAGGCCCCACCATATAATGAACTGTCAGAAAGTGAAAAGCAATATGCTTTATTTACTGATGGGTCTTGTCGCATTGTGGGAAAGCACCGTAGATGGAAGGCAGCAATGTGGAGTCCTCAACGACAAGTTGCAGAAACTGCTGAGGGGGAGGGTGAATCGAGTCAGTTTGCAGAGGTGAAAGCCATCCAGCTGGCCTTGGACATTGCGGAACGAGAAAAGTGGCCAGTACTTTATCTCTATACTGACTCCTGGATGGTGGCGAATGCCCTGTGGGGGTGGTTGCAGCAATGGAAGCAGAGCAACTGGCAACGCAGAGGTAAACCCATCTGGGCTGCTGCACTGTGGCAAGACATCGCTGCCCGAGTGCAAAACCTGGTGGTCAAGGTACACCACGTAGATGCTCATGTACCCAAGAGTCGGGCTACTGAGGAACACCAGAACAACCAACAAGTGGATCAAGCTGCTAAAATTGAAGTGGCTCAGATGGACTTAGATTGGCAACATAAGGGTGAATTATTTTTGGCCCGGTGGGCCCACGACACTTCAGGCCATCAGGGCAGAGATACAACATACAGATGGGCTCGTGATCGAGGGGTAGACTTAACAATGGATACTATTGCCCAGGTTATTCATGACTGTGAAACATGTGCTGCAATTAAGCAAGCTAAACGGTTAAAGCCTCTTTGGTATGGAGGACGATGGCTGAAGTACAAATATGGGGAGGCTTGGCAGATTGATTATATTACACTCCCACCAACCCGCCAAGGCAAGCGTCATGTGCTTACCATGGTGGAAGCAACCACCGGATGGTTGGAAACATACGCTGTGCCCCACGCCACTGCCCGAAACACTATCCTGGGCCTTGAGAAACAGATTTTGTGGCGACACGGCACACCAGAGAGAATTGAGTCAGACAATGGGACTCATTTCCGGAACAGCTTGATAGATACTTGGGCCAAAGAGCATGGCATTGAATGGGTATATCACATCCCCTACCATGCACCAGCCTCTGGGAAAATCGAATGGTACAATGGGCTATTAAAAACTACACTGAGAGCAATGGGTGGTGGGACTTTCAAACATTGGCATACACATTTACCAAAGGCCATCTGGTTGGTCAACACCAGAGGATCTGCCAACAGAGCTGGTCCAGCCCAGTCAGAACTTCTACATACTGTAGAGAGGGACAACGTTCCTGTGGTGCACATAAAGAATTTGCTGGGGAAGACAGTCTGGGTTATTCCTGCTTCAGGTAAAGGCAAACCCACTCGTGGGATTCCTTTTGCTCAGGGATCCGGATATACTTGGTGGGCAATGCGGGAAGATGGGGAAGTCCGATGTGTACCTCAAGGAGATTTGATTTTAGGAGAAAACAGCCAATGAACTCAATTGCATGCTGTTGCTCGCTGTGTAATTTGTTTTTTTATAGCCCATCAACTAGATGTCTTCAAGTCATCCATGACTGACCCTCAGACCATCATCCCAACAAAGAACGAACTTTGATGAAACCAGACGGGTTCTGCAGTAAAGGAACAATCAGCATCAACAGGCAACGATCCAACACTGCACACAGCCTCCCCTGCTCTGAAAGACTGTTACAAAAGGTGGAGCCTGACATCATGGACTGGATGGACTCAGCAGCTTTGTAGGGATTGGTCCAGGCACTAAGGGATTATATCTCTCCATCTGTGTGTGTGTGTGGATGTGTATATATATATATATATATATATATATATATATGGGATGATATTTTGAAAATGTGGGATCTGAGCATGATGTGAATGGTATGGAATAAGGGGTGGATTGTTATGGGTTCGGCTTCCCCCCCCCCGCAGAGTCTCATGTTACGCCGGGAAAGAGAGAAAAGCTGGGGGAGGGGAGACAGGGCACCTGACCTGGGCTGACCAATGAGGTTATTCCATACCACAGCACATCATGCCCAGGAGGTGGGATTCGGGGGCGGGGCTCTCCCGGCACGCGGTCTGGGGAGCGGCGCGCGGTCTCTCGGCTCGGTCGGGCGGCGAAACGGTTGTATCCTCTCCCTTTGTGTTTACTTTGTCATTATCATTGTTATTGGTGGTGGCAGTAGTGGTTTGTGTTATACCTCAGTTACTGGACTGTTCTTATCTCAACCCGTGGGAGTTACATTTTCTTTGGTTCTTCTCCCCATTTCCCACCCATCGGAGTTGGGGGGGGGGGGGGGGCCGAAAAGGAGAGAGAAGTGAAATTTACCGCTTAAACCATGACACAGACCCAGGTAGATTATATTTACAATCTCCCTATTAAATCATCATAAACTTTTAATGCTGGGAATATGACCTGTTCACAAAACTAAATGTAAATAGCAGAGGTTTGGAGTGGTTATTGAAATTGCTGTCAGTGTGAATCATACCATCTTACACAAGAAATAAGCTGCTGGATTTATTAAGGCAGAAGTTGTGAAAATGAATATCTCCTCCAAATAAAGCAAAACTAACATTTCACCATCTTCTGATGGTTGAAATTCGTGGTGGAAGCTAAGATATGAATGAAAGTTAAATAGTCCTATTAATTTGATTACTTGTTTCCAGAGCTATCAGACATGTGGAAAATAATATCATGTAGGAAGTGGTGTAAGATTTACACTTGCCTGAGAGAAATCACTGCTCCGTCTATCAGATTTGATAGGTGTCAGAGGGGCTTTTGAAAATGAATAATAAGAGAACTGAATAATAAGGAAGATGCTTAGCTGTTTAAAACTGAAACATTTGGATGAATCTTTAAACTAATTAAAAAAAAAGTTTAAGTGGAAGTTTTGACATTTATCTGGAATATGGTAGAACTGCTCTGCTAAATGTGTGAATTATCTCACACTCACTGGCGTTTGTGAGGGGGAATTTTAAGGCGCAAAAGATTTTAGGGCCCTTCAAAACAGAAGAAATTAGATTTGAGTTTGTGCTGTATCGTTTTATGCTTTCACAGTACAAGAAAACTCAACCAGCTCAGGACTCTGCTCTCCAAGTGTTCATCTGGACCCAGCCCATTTTATGTACGCAACAACACTCATAAACAAAGTCCCAATAACATTTATGTGTTAAAATTTGTGAAGCAATGAAATGTGATAAAGTCCTCTTGGCCAGTGCAGTGCAATGGGCCCCAATTGTTGTAGTGGTGGTCACAAAACGATGCTGATGGAAGGCCCATTTCTTGCCTCACTTAATGCCAATCACAGAACCCATTGTTGGCTTCAGTGGGAGTGGTGTTAAACCATAAAGGAGGCTGAAAAAGAAATAACTGTCCTGAACCTGTGGATGGGACTTGTTGCATTTCATCTTTGGGCTGCCTTCTGTTGGGGGTAATATTTTCCCTGACCAACCCATGGAAGTCATGTCTCACAATGAGGAGCTTGAGGGCCCTGCAGTGTGAGATCTGCCTGGGAAGCAGTGGTGTAAAACAAAGCAGTGTTCAGAGCCCACATTGCCTATGAAACAGCAGCAGTTGCTGTTCAGCCTGGCACAGAACAGGGCTAGATTAATCTCTTATTCTTCATTTGAAAGGCTCTGTATTAAAACACTAAGGTTTAGGATTCTACATCCATTTAATACCTGGCTAAGTACTGGGGGTATGTGTTCAGATATTAATGTGACTAAAAAGATATATGCTTGGGTTAAGGTTATTTCAAAAAAAGAACCTCTGTCATTAATAATTTTTGGTCAGGAGCTCTGCCCGTCATCAGGAGATAAATCAGCTTGCAGCAGCTGTGACAGCTCTTTAAGTCTGAGGACCGAACAGCTTAATTGGGGAAATGATCAATTCTAAGATACATAGTCGAGATGACATCCTTGGTGCAGTAAATTTTTTCAGGAATGAACATGAATAAAATTAATATATTTATGGAACAGTGATGTAATTCAGAATCTTGGCTGTTAGGGAGCCTATGTGTCTTCATTCCTTCTCTGCCCTGTAGCAGTTTTCCAAGGCTTCAACCTCAGATAACTGTGAATAGTCTGAAAACTGCCCTAGGTGAACGTGGATTTTGTAAGAGTGAAGTCTTTCAAGCACTATGAATGAATAAAAAGTCCACATTTCCCAGTGAGTATTATAAGTTGACTGTACTTATTTTTTCACATATAGGGTAAACATAAGTCCTCAAAAATTCCTACTGTGGATTACTGGAAAATTTTGCCACTTTACAGTGACAATTATGTGCACTGCCCCAGTCGGTAGTACTATGGATCCTATAAGCAGACACAGGCATTTCTGCATTTCACATGCCTGAGCAGCATTTGAAAATCCATGGCTTAGTCTTTGTACCTTTCTTGAGCTGACGATTTATTCAGGTGAAGTCACTTTGAAAAAGAAGCACTAATTCACCTTTTGGGAAAAATGTACTTGCTTCAAAGCCCTACCAGCTGGTTCTCCCTCTCTGCAAGGGGTAATGGATTCAAACTTAAGAAGGGGAAGTTTAGGGTGGATATATGGAAGAAGTTCTTTACTGTAAGGATGGTGAGGCACTGGAACAGGTTGCCCAAGGAAGTTGTGAATGCTCCATCCCGTGTTCAAGGCCAGGTTGGACGAAGTCTTGGGGGACATGGTTTAGTGTGTGGTACCCTTGCCCATGGCAGGAGGCTTGGAATGAGATGGTCTTAAGATCCTTTCCAACCCTAACTATTCTGTGATTCTATGATTTTATGATCTTCCCACCAAGGAGAGCATCCTGCGGCATGTACTACTGCTGCCTTTAAGCACCTCACACAGCAAGGTAAATTTGTGGGGCCAGTCATGCCTAGGAAGAACTGCTTGAATAATGAAAACAATTTCATCACATGATTTATTTAAAGGGTTCATGGAATTCCTCACTGGGAAATTTGGACAAGCATCTTTGAGCTCCTTGGGGATGAAGCTTCAGGACTGCTGTCTGGTTAGGAGCCTGGAGGATTTGGGGCTGGGGAGATTGGTGGGGGCAATGCAAGAGGGATGGTGTTTGGCAGCAGATCAGGAAAGTCCTAAGGTGGGCAATGGATGCAGGACTCTGCCTGTGCAGAAATGGCACCATAAAGAGAATCATATGTGGCACTGAGGATACTGAAAAAGAAAAATACTTACATGGAGTGCTGGGCTGCCCCCTCCATCCTACTATTCTGGGGGCCTTGATGGAATTTCTGCAGTTTGTATGGTGCCCTGCTATAGCACCCAGGGAGTTTCAAAGGGGTGTGATTTGTTGCACAGAACAACTAATGGTCTGGCAGGTTTTCCTTTGGACATTACATTATTCAGACACAGGTAGCATTGGCTATTGGCTGGAATTTACTTTGCAAAGGAGGATGGCTCCCATCTGCATATATATATTGCTGTAATTTCAAATCCTGCCTGCACTGAGTGTTTTTTTCACCTGACAAGAGTTATCAGGCATGAGACACACCAGTAGCCCTGGAGGGGTGCTGTCTCTGTGCCTTGCTTACAGATCTCAAAGGCAGGGATCACACAAGGGAGGAACCAGAGCAAGGGCAGGACACAGGGGACCTGCTGCTGCTCAGGGAGGCAGTGGGTGAGCTGGAGGTGGTTGCCTTTTGGTAGGGGACTGTGCTGGGTAACCACCACAGACATGGGCTCTGGAACCTGCTAGGTATGTGCCAAACAATTTTGGTTTCAAGTTAGGTTATTTTCATTCTTACAATGTGCCATGTGCCTGTGTATGTTCCCAGGGATCGCAAACCACTACAGTAGCCATTCTTAAGTCATGATCGGTGACTTTATGCAGAAGAAATGGCTTCAGGTTATGTGAAGAGCATCCATTCATACACAGATTCTTGATTAACCTTGCAGGTTCCCACTGAGCTGTTAGAGTGAATAAAGCAAGAGGCCACATGAAAAGCACTTTGATATTGACATAAAGTAGAGCAGACCAAGTGCTCTTACTGTGTGTTTTGTCAAAATGATTTTCCTGCTGAAGTTTAAGCCACACAGCATAAATATTTCTCAGCTAGCAGGCAGTGATCATGAAGCACATACCGGAGTGTGTGACTCAGTCCATCAAAAAGAAAAGCTTTAACTGTGTGAACTCGAAGGAAAACCTCCAGTTGAGATGATATAATGCATTGGAAGTGACTTGGATACCTTCCCATCTGTGGTGCACTTTAATGAAATCTGTCCTCTCCCACTCTGGATGTGTGTGTGTATGTGTGAGTGTGAATTTAATAGTTATAGGGCAGTGAACTCCCCAGGATTAGCTAATGACAGTAGCACTGTAAAATTAATTGAGCAAATTGATACAGCTGGAATTTTGAGCACTGTGAAAATGCACCAATACCCCTCTCTTCTTGCAGCCAATATTTTATGTGCAAGTATGGGTTACAAACTTCTAAAATGAGACTGCTATTTGTAAATTGAAAGTAACTTGGGCCAGATGCATGGGCTTAGGGAAGCAAAGGGGAAGGAGGAACTCTTCAAGTAGCGGAAGATGGGCATGCCATTTGGAGCTCCAGGTCATGCTTGCCATTAGAAGGAACACCAAAGAGACCCTCCTGAGCAATGTTGGTGTGAGCTAGGTTCTGGTGTGTGAAATAACACAGGGGCTGAAGGAGCTGTGGGATTTTTTAAGTGTTCTTTTTGCCTTTCTGACCCATCTGAGGCTTCCAGCCAGTTGTGAGAGCAGTGGGACAGGAGGAAAGTTCTTTTTCTGCAAAAGAAAAGGCTGTGGATGGGCC
The DNA here is from genome assembly GCA_017639245.1 of Myiopsitta monachus. Taxonomy (NCBI): domain Eukaryota; kingdom Metazoa; phylum Chordata; class Aves; order Psittaciformes; family Psittacidae; genus Myiopsitta; species Myiopsitta monachus. Next base: position 22,993,222 of record CM029925.1, read on the forward strand.
AAAACCCCAGCCTGTGTGCCTTATGTAGTCTTACCTTCTGGGGCTTCATAAACACATCCTCCTGTTTTCTCCAGTACTGCAGGAACCCTCCCTTTGGGAAATGCAGAGGAAGTTTAAGCTTGCTCCATTTCAGGAGGAATTTTTTGTTTTTCACACAGGATAAATGAAACATAATTTGAAACGTGAATGTCATAATTAAGTCTAATTATTTTGCCATACTTTTGTCTTCATTAGACATTGTGTTTGTAATAATTGCTGTAATCAACCATATAGTTGATATTAACTCTTTAACTACATGAGGGCATATGATTGCTGCAGGAGGAATAGATGACTTCCAGGTCTGGAGGTGTCATGCTGAGTCCCATCATCCCAGAAAGCAGCAGAGGTTTGTCCTTCTTTCACCTCTCACAAATGACAGTAGGGCAAGTTTTCAGATGCTTCACGTAGCTGAGCAGGTTCAGAGCACATCTAAGCCCCAGACCTGAGTTTGGGCATATCTGCCTGTTATCTCTGCAGTGCCACAAAATACATCCATTGTGGGTGCTCCTTGTTCCCAGGGAGCAAGGCTGGGGAGCTGGCTAAATTGGGGCAGCCTCACAGGGTAGCTCCCTCTGGCACAAAGCTGGGTACTTTCGATAGGCAGACTACCATGGCTTAGCAGAAGTATAGAAACAGTCTGCAGAGAAACTGCTCCTCTGTGCATCAGTACTTAGGTTTATCCACAGCATCAGCTTCAACCTTGTGCCATCAACTGTGATTCCAAGGAGCCGCTACTAGCATCTGAGTGTGTAATGATGGTATCTACCAACTAATTCTCTTTCCCCTTGCTTGCTAATAACTCTGTTGTCTTGTTGCTAATGTTTCCACTCTGAAATGATTTTTTACATTTATAGTATATATATATATAAAAATCCAGATTAAGTACACTGTAATTGCCAAGGATTGTAGAATATGTGTTAATATTTCTTTTGTAGTGTGCCAGGCTGCCAGAATCAGTTAATCAAGTGTTTTATCCTCCCATATAACATTTGCAATGTACAATACTTACTGAGTAGCATCTTACTTGACCCACTATCAGGTGCCTTTTATTTCAATGGAAGTCATCATAAGTGGACTTTGGTTGGCTATAGGGCAAACCATAGGGCAGAATCTATTCTTTCTTTTTCTACCCAGATGTTTAACCCATATGTTGATTTCTTCATTCAGTTTCCTTTCTTCTGTTTCCAAGAAAGTAAACAAAGAAAAGTATTCACTCATAGACCCAAAAGTAATGATGAGCAGAGGTAATCCATAACCTCCTCAAAACCTTCTTTAGTGGAAATGCATAAGATTTATTCAAAAGCTTTCTCAGCTTCATGGTGGCATTGGTGGTCAAAGCCAGAAAAAGAGAGGATGAAAAATGATTGCAGTCCTAGCTGACCATAGGTGAAATTTGGTCAGGTCCAGCCTGAGCCCTTTCCCCAAACAGCCAATGCCTTAGTGCTGATGAACACTCAACTGTCATACATATTTGGCTGACACTAATAAGGAATGATTTTAAGCTTTATATGTCAAACACGCATTTCAGATGCATACCAGAGGTGGGGTGATAGGCCTTTTGTTACAAGGGGTGGATCTTCGTCTCCCCTGTGCTTTATTTCCTTCACTTCTACAGTAGCATTCCAGGGGAAGGTTTCAGAATCCTGAGAAGTAGAAACTGCTTCCTGCTTGTCTCCTGTCCCTGTGGCGCAATCTGAGATGGCCCTGAGCTGCAGGAGGTGATAATACATGATCTCATTAAATGATGCTCCTTTTGTGCCAATGGAATGGGCTTGCAAGGGGGATTCAGCTTATCATGAAGATGAGTTAGGATATTAACTTTACAATAGATTAACAGTTTGTTCCCTTGGTGGCCCTGTCCCCTTCCAAGCTTTGGGAGGCAGGAGGGGCAGCACAGAGAGAGATACCTATCTGAAAGGCGTCTACATGCATCCTCTCTTTCAGTTAATGACAGTGACACTGGAATTTGGGGCAGGGTAATTAATTATTTAAATAAGATTTGACAGACCTTCTGCAGAGTTAAAATGGGTTATTTTCAAGACTTTTTTTTTTTGCCCTGGACATATGCTAGTTTTTCCTTCTGGATGCTTTCTTCAGAAAATGGAAGGTGAAGAGGACTTTTTGGTGTCTGCTATAAATAGGCTGCTTCCCAAATCCCTTCTCTTTTTAGTTTACTGTAATTTGTAAGGAAAGAAGGACCTCTATCCACTGTAGGAAGGAAAATTGGGGAATTTGTTTTGTAGTGAATATAATATAGAGGATATGTTATCATTATATTACTCCTAATTCCAAAGGTAGTGAGTGGAATGGGGACACCTTTTCATGGGGATACAAATGGGGAGGGTGCTTTTTCAGGTGTGTTGCGATAAAATCTCAAACTTCAGACAGTCTGAAAGGTGGCAGAAAATCTGAGGCTAAGTGCTCACAGGGCTTGTGCCACCCTTGGAAGCTGGCTTCTGTCTTACAAAACATACAAAGCCCTATCAAGCATAGAATAACCACTTCATTTTAAATGAGGGCTATAAAAAATTACAGACAACACATAACAGGTGTTTTGCACCCATGCTAAGTACTGCCAAGAAAATAGTTACCTAAGTAAATCAATAAAGTATCATTCCCTCCCAAAGGTCTTCCTGTTCCAGCTGCTGAACCTCTCATTTCAGAGGAGTACTGAAACCTGTTCAAGGTTTATTTCGACGAAAGTAAGTATCTCTGCATTATCAGGCAATAAAGAAGTTGTTTACTACTACTATAGGAGTGTTAAAAAAATCCCTCTGAATACATACGTGCATTGTAGCTATCATAAAAATGTCTACCAGCTATTGGAGTCCCCAAATTGATTTTTTTTCTTTCCAGAAAACAAAGAGTTCAGCCTGAGACCTAGAAATTATTTCCTAAGAAAACGATCTGTGTTGAGAGCGATGGGCTCAGGTATCCTGTCAAATACACTGTTCAAGTTTGGTATAAAACATTTCTGTTCATATTCTGCTAGAAAATCCTGGGCTAAGGTAACAACACCTGTTCTGGGTTCTTTTCCTATAAATCAGTCTAGATATTTAATATGTTCCTCATTACCGGAGCATTTGAAAACCAGCGATACACATGAAAAACAATTTGCTGGCATAAATGTTCCAACAAGTGGTGAATTTTCAGCTCACATTTTCAATTATTGGCAGGAAGCAAATTTTGACTTGGCCCTTGTCAAGGTTAATACAATTCACGGTCATACTGTTCCAATCAAGCTATGAAAATGCAGTGTGTAGGGTACGCCATTGCAAGAGCTGGAATTTCAGATTTTTTAACACGTACAACAAAATCTTTGCACAGGCACTGCACATAAAAAATGATTTAGTGAAAATTTTCAAATACCAAAGACACTGAAGAAAATCTTCATCTGTTTGTAAAATGTGTGAACGGGAGAAGAGCTGACTCAGCTCCTAGCTGTAAAAAGCTTGTCCTGCTCTGAGTGATATTAAACTAAGTAGTTCACAGCGCAATATTACAAAGGGGAAAATGCCTGTCACTGGGGATTTGTCCCAGAAACAAACCACAGTGATATCTCCTGCCCTGCTTTGAACTCAAAACAGTTTGAAGGAGTAAGAAGGCAAAGAAGAGTGCTGACCTGCTTGGCATAGGGGAGTGGCAAGACAGATTTCTTTCTCATCACCTTCTCACCTCCCGGATGAGTTCCTGCGACCAGGCTTCATGGACCTCCTAGCACCTAAATAGATCTCCAGATGCTGCAGGAATCTTTCTGTTGAGAGACTGAGCATTTAGGAAGAGATTCAGCTTTGGATTAGTCATCTGAAAGTTACGTGTCTATCTGAAGCTTCTTAGTTAGGCTTTCTGCAGATAGCAACTTCTTAAGCCTTGACTTGAGGCTTTGACTTTATCTGGATGAGCTTTCTCAAGATTCCAATAAAGAAATGTGATACTGTAGGGATGTTGAGAAAACCAGACTTTTGCTAGTCTGAAATAGCTAGGATTTTGATGAGTGGGCAACCTTGGGCAAGAGAGCAAACTTGCTGCACTTACTGGAGCTATGATGAATAAAGGAGTGGAAAAGTCTTGCTCATCACTGGAAGGACACAAGCAATGTTTCTGTGTGCCTCATACCTCTGAGTAGTATGGGTCAGGTTATAGCATCAGACGCTGTGAGCAGCAGGCAATGGGAGCAGCTCTAAATATTCCAGGCAGCTCTTATGTCTGTGTCTGAGAGGTCCCACTACTGGAGAGAGAAGTGTAAAGGGAAGTGAATCAGCCAGGAAGGAGCAGATTGGCCTTAGGAATTGAGATTGGCTGATATACAGACTTTCATTCATACAGCTGGTGATTCTCTTTTCCAGACCTGGCACAATACCAACTCTTTACCATTATCCTCCTTCTCCCAGATGGAAAACACTGTTACAAATATTCCTGCATTGCCTAAGCATGGTCTCCTTTTCAGTATACTGAAATACTGGGTTCAAAACAGCTGCTAGTTGGGATTTTTGTGCTCTATATCCCTTGTTTAACTCCAAATTCCTCTTTTTTTTTTTTGCTACACTCACAAATAAACCCAATATTTTTTGTTACTTTTTTAATTACTCACAAATAAACCCAATATTTTTTGTTACTTTTTTAATTTTTACATCATGAATTAGCCTTTCTTATTGATGTCTGCCTTTATGTTTCTATGTGCAAATCTATCAAGACCATCAGGAAATGGTTTCCCAAACAGAATTTATTGCAAAGCTGATTATGTATGTATGTATACAAATGACAAATCTAAAACAATGTCAAAAAGCAAGAAAATGCAATCAAGAATTTATTATTCTCCCATTACTATTCAGCTGGGAAAATAGCTGCTCTACTTTACCAGAATACCTTCCCCCTCCAAACCCCACACCCAACCTGGGTTTTCTTAGTAAGTGCCACAGGGTTATTTGTAATAAAATACTTTAATATAGAATAATATCAGAAGTTCACTGTAATTTATCCACCTATTTTTTTCACTTCTATATTCCACATAGGCTTATTATAAAAATTTATTTTCACACCTATACATTGTCTGTGTGTGTGTGTGTCTCTAAAGTTACTGGTCCATTTTACATATGGAATAAGCACCTTCTGCAATTCATAACCCTGCATGTTCTCTCTTTTGTACGTGTTTTTACAACATTGTAGAAAATGTTTCTTCTAGAAAATATTCACAGAAGCATTTCTCTGCAGGAATTGCAGTTTCCCAAGCCCCAATTTAGCATTTTGGTTTTGGCAATTAAAACCCAGCGATTTGAATAAAATACATTTGAGAAAAAAAATCGAATGCTTTGCTTTTTCCCTTGGAAGGTGACATTGTGACAATGCCTTATTTACCATAGAGTCCCATTTTATACCTCAGAGAATAACTGTTCATCAGGCCTTTTTGAACTGAAGGACTCACAGATCTGACCATCTTGTTGCCCCTCATATTGTGCAATATTGGGAGGTATGGGAAAAGAATTATCTCTTGGAATGTCTTTGGGTAGCAATATCACTACAATGTTATATTGGCACTGTTATATTTGCTTGCCAGGTATTGTTAATTGTGAATGTATTTTGGATTTGGTAACTAAAACCTGCCCACGTAGCAACTGATGAAATGTCTCTCATTTGCAGTGGAAAAGTCTTTACTTTCAGGAAGTCCATGGCAGCCGTAGCTCGATTTTTGTTGCCGGTTGTTTCACTACCATATTGCCTGAGGGAATACGATGGCTCTGAACAAGAGGAACAATGAGAGCAAAATGGTTGATACACATATACAAGCACAGGTGCACACAAATGCGCACACAAACACACAGTTCATGTAACATGCGTCGTATACTATACATATACTTGTATATAGCACTATTACTAATGTACATGTGTGCATGTGTATGTATGCACATACCCAAATATGACCAAATTCTGTGAAGCATCCTGGGCATAATACAGAAATGATCTCCCTGTATTTCACACAGAGGCAATCACTCTACAAGCACATGCAAGAAGTGATTATAATAGTTATGCTATTTATGGAGAAACGTGTAGCTAAAATGTAGGAAAATTATTGTTCTCCATATTCTCACATTTTTATTGAAGAAACAAATCACACAGTAAATTACATCTGATTTGCATGAAATGTTGCATGCACCTACAGCTCAGCAGGAACCTGGGAAAAGACATGGTTTTAATTCCATAGACTTCATAGTGGTTTGTTTGTTTCTTTTTTTTTAATATAAATTTCTGAGCTATAGTTCTTATTTGTCTTCTCTCGCATTTTATAGGCCCTCTTGGGTATAATTTAACATCTGCAAATTGCCATGGTGGGTGAGGAAAGAGTAATGCCCACTGCCCAATAGGATGTGGAGGAGAAGTAGGAGGGAGTATGTGCCTGCCCAATGATAATGATGGATGTTGCCCATGCTGGGAGCTGCTGCCATTTTCTGTGGAGGTGTTCAGAGGGAATGGAGGCTCCTGGGGGTACTGAAACAACTTGGTTGCATCAGCTGTTTATCCTGGTCCAACCCAACATGCTGAAGCATTTGGCCTCTCCTTTTCCTCCAGGTTTTCCCCCTTTATTTCTCTGAATGTTATCAGTGAGATGAAGAGCACTTATTTCTCCATCACAGATAACCTGGTGTGTCTGAAAGCTGCAGAGCAGCCCCTACATGCACATGGGCTGGAGAACACACCTGGGCTCTTTGACTCGGCAGGGTAAACAGAGTCCTTGCATATATGGCCTGAGGGGATTTGTCAAAAGCCTAGTCTGAGAGCCCTCAACAAGACCTGAGCAGGTCTGAGTGAAAGTTTGTCCTCTAGTGGAAAACTGGATTTTTGATAAAGTACTCCTTTATGTTTTGCAGTGAGTGTGTACATAGAAATTCCAGTGTTTACTGCAAGAAGAATATGCTTAAATATAGAACCATTTTTGGTGAAGATACTCTGCTCTGTTCATGTAGTCATAAGTGAAGAGGATGATTTAGCCTTGCTTGTTGCTTTCTTCAGGAACAAACCCTTTGCCTGGAGTCATGCAACAGGGGATGGCCCCTTGTCACTGGCATTCAAGGTGGGAAGATGTGGTATACCAAATATACATATGTGTTTACATACACACTTTGATACAAACTCTCTTGCAGAGCTGTTGCATTGTGCTCCATTTATCTTTAGAGTCAGAGGAGTCAGTGAGTGGCTGCAATGGTGTGCAACACCAAGGGGGTGTGAGACATCAGACGGAGGGTGGAACAGGAGGAGGTAGGGGAAGGGCAGGAGAGGGCAAAGGCAGAAGCCAGTAGGGCAGTAAAAACCCTTTAGCCTCTATTACCATCTTTGTCTTCTTTCCCTTTAAGTCCACATCTGACAGTGCTTCCTGGGAGATAAGGTCAGTTGATTTTTGTTTTCTCCTGTCAGCTAAGCTGTTTCCTGGCTCTGCTTGTGATTGCTGTGATTCACTATTCATTCTCTCAAAAAAAGCTCAATACCTCAGGAATCTCCCACCATGAGAGGCACAATCTGGTGAGGGAGCTCAAGTTATGGAAGAGAAGGGGAGCATGTGGTATTAGGCCTGTGCTCCAAATTAAAGTATTCTGGGTTTGAGTCATGCTTGTCCCTTAGTAAATTGCTGCTACAAGATCACAGTTTTCTAGACAACGTGTTCTTCAGAAAAAAATGTTTGAAGGAGTGCAAAAAGCCAAAAGTGGACAAAAGTATTCAGCTAAGCTGGTTAAGTAAGCAGTGGTATGAAGGGAAAATTGGGAGGATGCAAACAGCAGAGAAGGAGGATTTTGGTTTCTAATTCAGAGAAGGACTTAAAGGAAAGTCTCAAATGATAGCCTGGATGAGAGTCTTGGTAAGGTATATAAGGCATACAGTTGTAGGATAAAGCTGAATAAATAAATATTTTCTCAAAGGGTCTTTCTCTTGGGGTTTTCAAAAAAAGAACTGCTTATATCATAACTTACAAAACCAGAAAATCAGCTTGTATAAGTTAACAGTCATGATTTGGGTATCTTCTTTTTTTTCTCGGGGGGGGGGGTGCGGGGCATGGGTGGTGGGTGGGTGGGTGTCCATAGAATTGCTCTGGCTTAGCAAATGAGCACTTACTTTCTGATCTGAACTCTGGCTGGCAGTGAGCTCTGACCCTTGTGCAGCTGTCAGCTAAGTCTGCTTATTTCAGCCCTTGTGATGGCGGTGGGCTACTACAGCACTGCTGTGGTTGCTGTTTCTCTGTGTACCATTGCGCCAGGAGGCCAAATCTATCCCATGTCCAGTCTTGGTGACGAAATGGATGTGCAGTGGGCAATGCCTCACAGTCAGCAATATGTTAAGCAAATACCCGTTTTTCTTTTGTATAGATTTTTCAGAGGGAACTTATATACTTTGTTTGCATGTGAAAGTGCAAAGCTCATTTTCACGTGTGTGTCTGCACATGTGTAAGGAGGAAATACCTCCCCATCTAATCTTAAAAGATTTTAACCAGGTATTCTACACTACCTTCATTTATATTGCTGAAAGTATACTGTATCTTGCTAGAAAAACTGTTTAGTATGCATAAGGACTTAGAAAATAATCTCAAAGTCTAGCCTTGATGGGTGTGATCTATTGCAATTAGAAATGTATTGCTTTGCAATTACTATTACTACTTGCTTTTACCTGCAGGCATAGAAATAAATACCTGTTGCCTATGGATATTTATGCCCTCTAAATTCTTGCCGAGAAGACAGTTCTAATTTCAAGGGCTCTGCTGGGTGAAGTTAATACCTCTAACTGTCCCTTGCATCTGCTGAAAAGTTCCGCAAGCAACCACATCTGGGTTGTAACTATGATCATGCAATTACTGTCACCTGTCTGTAGCAAAAAGTTAGAAAATAAGCATATTTAGAACACCAATCTGTTCTGCAAAGTCTAGGGATTGCTGCAATAACCTAATTTTGGACATGTTATGTGATTTCTTCACCTGGAGAATATTAATGCCCAGATATCTTCTTAATTATTCACTCTTCAGCATTTCTGGAGAGTGATGTCAGAGTTACTGTGAATGTGTCATCCCTTGCCCTTGCGTGTGATAACCAACTGTCATCAGTACTGTGTTTGTGGATATACCAGGAAAATAATAAATATAAATTAATCACAAGGTAAGTATGATGGCATCAGTGCTCAGGTGCATGCTGGTCAGTCAGATATCTCCTCTGTTGTACACTTTTTGAGTGGCATGTCCAGAGGGTGGTTTAGCAAGTATGCTATAGCAGCCCTTTTACCATACATCTGTTCTGATCCAGCAGAAAGCAAGGCTGCAGGAACAAGGTGTAGCTGGTACTCAGCTCGGTCCTGCTTAGCAGCTTGGTGAGAAGGAGTCTGAGGAGGTGAATAAAGGACTATGAAGGAGGAGGTCTACAAAGGACTCTCAGGAGAATGAAGGCAAATTTATAGTATGAAGTTCATAAATAGCGTTTGTGCATCTTTTCTGTTCTGTGTCATTTTCTCCATGGTCCAAATGCAGTTTTGAGGCTACAGGCTGAAGTTGTGGGGACAACACTGATCTAGGTTAAAAATATTCCTTGCTCTGTCTCGTCCCTTGCATTTTTTGCAAACTTGGGTAAGCATATCATCCCAGGTCACCATGTCCTCCCTTACCTTGTCAGCGCAACTTAGGGCATGAAGGTCTGTGATTGGGGACTTTTGTGTAAGTCTAGAGCAAGCCTATCACAGTCTGTTAAGGCTGGTGTAGCAGAAAGCTTAAATTATCCCTTGTCAGAATCTGCAGGATTTGATGGGAAATTTCAGACCTGATGCAGGGGTTGTTGAACCATCTAAAAGCAGATGGTGGCATTTGCTGAGAGCTGTGTGTTAAGTGAAATTACTTTCTCAGCTCCTGCCTGGACTGACTGCTGTCAGACAACGCTGGAGACAGTGCAGTGGCACTTGCTAGGATTTGTCTGTGGGAACAAAACTTGGCATTATTCAGCTCATGTTGGGAGTACATGCTGGGGATCAAAGTGTCTTGTGAGCGGTTAGTTTGATTGGAGATGAAGGAGTTCTCTTTTAAACAAGATATAAAAAGGGGAGAATTTGTTTCGGTACTTAATAGTGAGTTAAGGGCAATGGCATCTCCTGACTACTGCTTGCTAACCAGAAACCACAATGAAATGAATTTGAGCAATAAGAGACTGCTGTGTGCACCGTATACTTGTCAGGTTAGTGTGCCTGATGCTGGATTGAGGAGCAGCTGGGTGCAGCTTTTCACCACAGAAGCATTTTGAAGGAGTGACTCGATGAATTTCCATGCCTCATCTAGTCATTCTCTCTTGTAGTTAGAAACTCTTAAACAAAACCTCTGAATACAGCTAAGAGTGGCAACATCTATCTTTATAAAAAATAAATTAGTGGGATTTAAAAGTAAAATTGTATAAAATCCTTTGCAAAACTATGGAGTGGCCTGTAGGCCTTATTGGAACCCTGTTCAGCTTTTACTATTGATGTGTTTAGGATGCTGACTGGTTACAAGGGACAGAAATTCTCAAATTGTGCCTTATAAAGCCCACAGGTATAAAAATATGCATCTCTTCCTTTTGGACTTCACAGATATATAAATGCCTCCACCGCAGTCTTGCTTGGATCCTATAGAGCAATATAGTTTAGGAGAGTTTATGTCATTGCATAAGGAAGGATCATAGTGCTGTAAGCCATACATATCACAAAGCAGATGGAAATTTCTTTTGTAGAGTAGCAAGAGAGATTTCCTGCTGATAAGTGAATGTAGGAGGTACAAATACAAGAGCAAGGTTAACACTGGTGTTGCACAGACTTTCACCCTTCTTGCTCAGTTAATCAGATCCTGATGGCTTTTCCAAGGGAGCTGAAGCTTTCCACAGGCCATCCCTTGAAGTGTCCTGTTGTACTCTAGCCCTTCAGGCTCTAGGTCTGCCCACAAATGGGGAGAGATGGAAAATTCCTGCTTGACACAAGAGATGGGGGCACCAGGGGAAGGTAAAGTCCGCCTCTTTGCTCTGCTCTTCACTTTCTCCCATTTTTCTCCTTTCTTCTGAAAGACACAAAATTACCTCCTGCCCCATGCAATGAGGGAATTGTTACACATTGCTGCAACCACCCATCACTCCCAGCAGTGCCGTTTACTTGACACATAGATATACAATACGGCTGAAGGAATTGCAGCTTTGCTTGGCTTGCAGCTCTACTCATCAGCTAAGGGAAAAACCTGCCACATATCCTACAATGCTGAAATCTGTTCCTCAGTTTTGTACAAACAATTCTCACATTATTGCATCCTCTCACATATGATTTTCTGAAGCACTTAAGTAATATGAAATTATCATCAATATAGCTGTCACAGGTGAAAAAAGCCTACAGCATGTTGATGATACAGTTCAAGCTAGTCATTGATTTCTGGACCTAATGTAGCCCTTTGGGTGTATCTCAAAGCCAAGCAATGTCCTTGAGAGCTGGATTTTGTATCTGGATTTCTGAATGAGGTGGAAGAAATGCTTTAAAACCTTTGCATGACCTGATACACAAGTCTGACTTCTATTGACAATAATGTGTGTGCCCCTTGCAAACAGGTGATTCTGATATACCGTGAGTGTGGGTGTCTGAAGACTATATATATAGACTGTATATCAGGGACTGTCTTAGATACTAGGATGTGATGAACTAGGCATGATCTACCCTCCCCTAGTTTGCCAAAATACTTATTTCTCTAAAGGTATTTCTCTCTAGGTAGAGGTGCTCAGTAAAGTTGGAGAGTTTTGGAAAAATGGTAGTTTGTTGGCATCACTGCTTGTTCTTGAACTTGCAGGCACATAAATTTAGTCTACCAGGTGCTGCTAGTAATACCTGGCTCTCCTGCTGGGCTTGACTTTGGGAAATTGCAAAGTATTTCTCACTAACACTAGAATTACTGGTGTCCACAGCTTTTCTGTGTGGAATTGGAGCTGCAAGATGTGAAGTGTCATGCGAAAGTCACCCAACCCCACCCTGGAAAATAATTTTGGATCATAGTCAGTTCTCTAGCTCTTGGGCAATCCCGTGCCTCTTCTTATTTGGGGATCTGACTGCAGCACTGACATCTTGGTAGATGAGCATTGGGGACTTGTCATGTACTCCAAGTGCCAGCAAAATGTTACCCAAGTCTGTAACAGTGTTGGATTTGTTGACTGTTCTTGTTCTGGCTGAAATTCCCAATCATATTTTGTTCCTTCCAACTTGGAAAGGCTTCTTCCAGTGGAAGCAGTTTCCAGGAGACATAACTTCTTTTCATTCCTGGCCATATCGGGAAAATGCTAAAGGACGCTTCTTTCACCCTCTCCTGAACACCCTGTCTGTGAAGGTTTTATAGACAGAAAATAATAGCAGGAATTGTAAAACATGGATAGTATTCCCTGCTCTGTCACTGACTCCAGTGCACTGCTTTTCTACTCTGTGCTTCAACAGCTTCATTTGTAGAGGAGACCGAGTTAATCTGATGCACTTCTGTAAATTATTTTGAGATCCTGAGCTCATTTTGCATCTTTTATTATTTTTCTGCTATTCCTAGTCCTCTGACACTAAATTCTGAAAGAGAAATGAAGCAAGCAAATAATAATATATATTTATTTTCATTGACTACACAAAGTTACATACATTTGCAGTGGACATATGGGCTACATCCTTTTGTTCAGAATGGAGAAAAATAATTCTCTCAGTGGGATTGCTATGAAACAAACAGCTGACACTCTGTCCTCAGTTACAGGCTTTGTAGTGAGACTCTGGTTTAATGCTTTTCTAGTCTGGAGAATGGATACTGTGATCAGAGCTGCCAAAAAAAGGTAATGTGTGTAGCATATATATATATGTATATGTAAGTCACTTTCTTAAAATTATGTGCAAAGAAAATGAAAACTGGTTTATTTTAGCTTTAGAATGTTCATTAGTTGTTTTTCTCACCCACCTTTAAGCATTTTTAAATGTTAACTTTATCTGCCAATTTTCCTTGCTCCTATAGATTAAAAATGGAGAGAAAAAAAAGGAATAAAGAAGTCCCAAAGGTGGAAAACAGAAAAATTCTTTTACTTGACAAACACAAAAAAATATAGAATGAAAAAGGTACAAGAAATGATTTATTTGGGGGGGAAAGAGTAACTTTTCATGTTAAAAAGTTTCAGATAAAACTTTGGCTTGCTCTAACAATGTCTAAAGCCCTGAAACCCAGAAGCAAGACTTGTGAGGTCAGGTTTCAAAGTGGGAAGCAAGGGTAGGCCCCCAGAATTGTGTATATGGGGTAGCTGTAACCAGCCTAGCAAGCTATACAGTTCTATTATTCCCTTAACCCTTTACTGTTTAATGTATTTAGCTCATTGCAAAAGTGAAGGGACCATTTCTGAACCAAATGTTAGACTTGCCTATGTTTCCCATTGCCACTGGTTTCAAAACAGATGCTGTGTCATCTCTGCCACTGGTGATCAAGTTCATAAATGTGCAGTACTGTCCTGTGTGTATGTAGATGTATCCATAGATTTCTGTATTTATTTTAAGATGCAGTGGGTCTTCCCCCTCTTTTAACTCTTTAGAAATACATAGCTTTTTAGATGGGCTAAAGCAATGGCTTGTTTCCAGTGTCTCTCTGATACTGGAGCATTCTCTTGCTCCTCCCTGGCAGAAGGTTTGTGGTAAATGATTTCACCATTAGAAAAGAAAGATGTTTTAATATTAACTGGTTAATATACTCTTCTGACAAGAGATACTCCATTTCTCATTCCACCACAGATGTTGTGTGTGATCATGAATAAACACTTTGATTCAGACACGCAACTCTGCTGAAGCAGCTAACACCCATAAAAGTCTGCGTTTGTCTCTCAGTTCCTCTTAGGCTAAGCAGTATGTAAACAAATAAAGGATTTTTATTAAAATATATGTGTTATGGGCAGCAAGGCTGTCAGATAATGCTGTGTTAGGAAGTCTGAGAAGCTGCAATTTTTCCTCCTGAGCTCTGATGTCAGGGTGCGGGTTTGTGAGAGCATTTTCATCTTTCTCAGTGTTTCCAGATGGTGAGATGGTGTGGAGCACAATTGGGAAAAGGGGTTAGTTTCCTGATGTCATGTTTGTTATGCATTTTTCTGGCCGCTTCTTAACTGGTCAGCAGTTTTGGTTTGGACTGCAAAAGCTTGTAGTTAATAGAAAAATTCTGCTGATAATCATCATGCTTTCAAGAGATATATTCCTAGAAGAAGTAATGACAGGGAAGCGGGTGGGGGACAAGTTACAAATGAACAGCAGTGGCTCCGTTAGACTTGCACAAAATTAACAGAAATTAGATCTCTAGTTACTGAAGAGAATCTTCTGTACTGAGCTAGCTGTTAAAATAAAACAATCAGAGATTATGGTACATGTGAGGCTTTTTAATTGTTAATTTGCCCACTTCAAAATGACCATGCAGTGAAATGTCTCTCTTCTTAAATACATTATTTTCCTTAAAATTGGTTTGCCTTTTCAGTGTTATCTTTCTGAGAGCAATGTGGTGATATTGTTGGGAATTATCTATCCCACACTGAAGGGAGCCTATCTGAAGCTAACACAGTCCTGGCAAAGTGCAAGGTAATTAACCATTCTCCTCCCCCTATTTATCTTGATTTTTGCTTCCATCTAGTTGTTCTTCATGCCTGTAAAGTGTAATTTGCATAGAGTTTTAGTACTTTCTTCCTACACAGCACCTCACTCTCTGTTCTCTCCTTCCATAACATTGGAGTGATCTGGGTGCAAATTGCCTCAGAGTAAGGATGGGTGAACTCTTCTGCCTGAGCACAGCAACACTGAAGACAATGGAGTAGAGAGCATCAGTGATTGATACAATTCTTTCTTATAGAGACGTTTGTTATGCTAATGAACCTCTGATATCAAGACCAGACTTTTTGCTGCTAATTCTGGCAATATCACTGGTGGGGACGTAATTTCCACCCACAAGGATCTTCACAGAGTAAAGGAGTGAGCAAAGAATGATGCTGAGTACTGATGTGACTCTCCTCTTGGCTTCACTCTTATGTTTTGCCCGCAGCCAGGAAAATAGAGCCTCTAGACCAAAGCACTTGGCACCCTGTATTTCCTTTCAAGTGCTTCTATGAGCCAGGCTCCTTTCACCACTGAATTCCTCACAGGAACTTCTCTTTAAAGCAGTCACTGCTTCCTTTGTAATTAACCCAGAAGACACATCAGCGTGGCCAGGAAATATTGACCTAATAGGTCTGAGTGGTGATGGTCAAGATCAAGCAGCCACCATGAAATGGTAATGTTTGAGACCAGCAAGAAGGCGCTTTGTTGCATTTTTTTGTGCTTTATGCAATGTAAAACGAAGGAACACAGAAGGACAGTGAGATTCAGATAACTGTGTTTACACAGTAAGTGTCACATGCAAGGCATGACTTTGCTGAGTAGCTTTGCAGAAGGTTGAACACTCAGAGCAATTGTTCCCAGTCAGCTCTTAGCGCAAAATCTGTGTGTTTCATTTTAGACCAAAAGAAGGACTTGTGGGAGCCATAGTTCGTCTGTTTTTTCCAACCAGGTCAGTTGGTTTAATTAGAGACTCTGTGTCTCCCTCCATGGCTTACTTCCCTAGGCTACTCAGCTGTTTGAATAGATAATCCCAATTCCTAATAATTACAACTGCAATATTTCATATTTTGCAGAGATCACTGTTTCAACTGAAAATTTAGAGCTGCCAGTTACATCCTCTTGTATTAGTTCTGCTTTGCTATGCATAGCCTGGCTTTTCTTTTCTTCCCTTCTTCTGTGCCATGCACAGCTTTTCTTAGCACTGCCAAAGTGTTGGTCTACAGAGCTGTGATTCTACACCAAACTAGCCAGGCTGGTGGGACCGCTGTGGGGATTTGTGTATTTTTGTTTAAAAACAGGTTATGGCAGTTTGACTGGTGGTTCTACATTTGCAGGTGTAAGTTAATCTGATATTAGCCAGGTTTCGACTGATTTAATAATGTTCACACCCAAAGTTAGTTTAATTAAGTTGGATTTAGACCAGGGCGGAAGAGCGGACATGTTGGTTTGGGTATTAATGAAAGGAGTAGGAGCCAGCAGATCTATCTCTCCTTCATTCCAAGCTCTCCAATAGATTAGCGATGTGACCTTGGGCACATCTCCTGGTATGTTTTTGCCTTGCTCTCGTCAGCCTGGATATAATCAATTTCTCAGGATAGGTGCAATACTGAACTCACAGACGTTGGTGAAACTGAATTCCCTGCCTGTGGTAAGGGTTTTGGCAGCTGTAAGGGAGTGCAGCTCCGTGGGGAAGAGGCAGGGCTTGCCTGCTGCCTGATTCAGCTCATTGCAGAGCTATTGTTGTTAAGTGCTGCCATCCATTGCAGCAATGGTACCTTGCTCTAATCCTAAACTGGAAGGTGCATGGAAGCGCATTTGAGAGGCTGGAATGGTCCTATTCAGGAGTTTGCTCTCTTTTTGTCAATACTGATGGGAAGTCTGTTCAGTGGATTTACTATGTTGTTTCTGGTTGGTTTTTTTTTGTTGTTGTTTTTTGTTTGTTTGGGGTTTTTTTTGTTTGTTTGTTTTTGCATTTTTTTCATGGGAGAAGGGTCCTGTTGAGGAAAGCAATCTTCTCCCTGTTTTGCCTCCATGTGCAGGACAGCTGTAACAATATGCTTGGCGCTTGCAGGAAGCAAAGGGCGGAAAAATCACTGCTCTGCTAAATCAGAGCAAGTGCTGCCCTCAGGCAAGCACAGGTAGGGCTGCTCCTGTTCTCCTGCTGTGGGCATGGCTGTGTACAGCCATCTGCCTCCCTGCTGCCCACGTCTCTGCTGGGAGAGTACCTCCTGCTGAGGGCCTTCTCCTGTACACCACTCTACATGGGAAGTATAGTCTTGTTGACTACTTGGCCAACACTGTTTAGTCATCTGCTGCTGCTGTTGACTTATGTACCCTTGCTGCCTTCCCTTCTTCATGTCAATCCATCCTAGAAAGTGTAAAAGCCCTTGGTAGCTATCTGTTCATCTGTGTCTTGGTGTAGTTTTGCTGAGTAATTAGCTTGGCATTTCCATTTCTTATTATTGTTATCCTGGCTTACACTTTTTGTTTTGTTTCTCTCTGATAAACTATGGCTTTAAAAGTAAGGGAAGGGACTTACAGGTTCATGGTAATTACCATGGTTTTGTTAGGGTCATATTTGGGTTTATAAAAGTACTGTGTCATCAGTCTTGCTTTGAAACATTAGAAGGAATCTAGGGAAAAGAATTAATTTTTTCCCCTCAGAAATGACAGTGGGAAGAGATTGGCATTTCTTAATTGTCCACACTGGTCCAGCATGAGCTTCTTGATCAGAACCCTTCGATAAATCAAATACTCTAGCCTCATGCGGGGGTGCTCCAAAAGAGCTGAGAAGTGAGAAAACTACCACACAACTCTCTGCTCAGAGCCCACTTATGGGTTTATTTAATAGGTGGGAGTTTGCACACAATTAACTAATTATGAGCAAAAGTCAGTGCTTGGGGTGAAGAGCAGGCCTTCAAAAATAAGTATTCAGCCTCATTTGAAGGGCAAACACTTGACACTCAATGTGAACTTAAGCAGGAACTGACTTTCAAAGAGAAAAATGTCTGTCACATTTAAGTCTGCACACATATTCTTTTCAATATTTGGGATTCTAAGCTCTTTGAAGAAGTCTCTTCACTTCCCCACAAAGCACTTTTTTGTTCACCTTAGCAGTAATTTCCTCTCTTCCTTTTCCCCCCTCACCCTCAATCCCCTTAAATGTTACAAAAGAATTTGCTTCTGGGATGAGATTTCACTTGCTGAGTTTCAGCCCCAAATTATATTTTACAGATGACTTTGAAATTCTCTGTAAGTGTGCTCTCATTATTGGGTATCTTTGATACAACTTTAAATACAACTGTGCAGACATCGCTGCTATTAGTGCTCAGAAAATATAAAACCTACACAGAGAAAGCAATAGTCAGAGCCAAAACTCCCTGTGATGGATAGATAAAAGTAGGGGTATGTTTCAGATACGGGACCCTGGCCTCATAAACATTGGGAAACTCTCTGAATTAGTCACTTCACACAATATTCTTGGGGGAGTTTTAATCAGATTTGCTGTTCAGGGACTCATCCTGAATGTATTTAGCCTGGGGAAATTACCCTACTTGGGTGTGCCTTTTTTTTAAAGCCATTCCTGGCTTCTGGAGACCAGTACAGCAAAAGAAGAGAAGATAGCAAGCAAGAGCAGGCCAGTCAAAGCAGTATTGTGCTCAATAAGAAACACCCTTGAAGCATGTTGACTACAAGTTACTGCAAGCCACATATATTTTTCAGCAGACTGGGGGACCAGTTCGCAGTTGGAGGGAAAAACTGGTCATACAAAGAGAATGTGGGCATTGCAACTGACTTACAAACTCCCCATCACTAATGTTTCTTCCACCATGTTAAGGCTTTTTTGTGTTTTCAGGCAGCTCAGACACCTTTTCCCAGGAATCAGAATACACAGGCTAAACTCACAGGCCTCACTCAGAGGTAGAATCTACTGCCCCAACAGTTGCACCAGAATGGACAATGACTCATTTTGCTTTACCTTTAAGGATGGGAGGACTACATATTTGGAGGTCTGCACAGATTTCCTGTGCAGCTGGGCAGAACGGGTCAGTGAAAGCCACCGCAAGACCAGGAGAGCCTTGCCAGAGATTTTGTTTGTTGTCCCAGTTTTGCTCCAGAATGGATATGGGAGGGGTTTGGTTTTGCCCTGTTTTGCATGCTGTAAAACTTCTTTGTACTCTTTGAGAATGTGCATCATATCCCTCACTGTTTCAAAATATCCTTATATAAGGAGTGCTTTGTGAACATTCTCCCAGGATGAAGAAGAAGAAATGTAGCGAAGGTTGAAAGAGGTTTCTTATAGGGTTTTATGAACTGAGATTGAGTGGTAAATATTTGCAGCAGGCTGGAAGTTTCAGTGGTGTGCGTGTGTAAAAGAACCTGTTAAAAATTCAGAGTTCCTTTACATGAAGCTCTTTTTGGCTGAGTTGCTCTATCAACAGGGTATGTTGTACAGATCCTCAAAGAGCAGGAGGAGCTACGTGTTTCTGAAGTCCTCCTGTTGTGCCATTTTGAAAAGTGGCATTCGTGTAATGTGTACCCTGGACCTCTTATCATTGAGCCAGTGTTCTGAATATTTCTGAAATCCTCATGCTGTGCTGTTTTGAGAAGAGGTATTCATGTATCATAGATCGCTTAGTGCTGATCCATAGCTTTGCCATATCAGAGGGGACAGAAAGAAGCAGGCAGCAATGTGGCTAGCACTGGTGGAGAAAATGCTATTAAAACTCATAAGAAGCAGAATTGAGGGGCTCTTACTGAGATATAATTTGATCAATTGGGATGCACATGGGTTAACTGAGAGATGGTCCTGTCTTAATAAGCTAATAATATTTTTAAGGCAAGAGCACAAAGAACTGGCAAGAGGAAGCTGGAGATAAATTATATCTCCATTTATGTAGGTTTCATGATGTTTTTGCAAGAGCAAAAACCACAAAAAGGCTAATGTGTGGGGTCAGCAGTATGGCACTGCACACCACTGAAACTTCCAGCCTACTGCAGGGGGGTGATGTGTTTGTGTGGATTAAGGGGTGGTCTCAGTATAGACTGCAAAGAGATCACACTGCTTTGGTGGGATCTGAATGAAAGAGCAAAGAATTACATGGATGAGAACTGGATTAGATTTGTTCCTCTTATTCATACTACTTGTCTGAGGCCTGAGGAAGATGAAAATACTACAAAGCAAAAATATTTGCAGATAATGCAGAAATAGGGAGTGCTGTCAGTACAAAGAATCTACATGTGTGTATGGGAAGACGAATGACCTAGATAAAAGTAAAGTAATGAGGTGCTTGACAAACAGAGGACCGGGCTCTGAAAGATCATACTATTCAGAAATGTAGTTCAGGAAAATGTAGTTCATGGGTAGCCGAAGAAATCTGAAGGTGAAGGATTAAAACAGGTGCATACATATGCAGAAATCTATAGAGATCTTTGCAAATTTTACATAGTGGGTTTTATATCGAGAGGTATTGAGAAATTGCCCCCCTTCGGTACTGCAGAGACCATTCTTGCACCATCATCCCAGTTTCTGATCACCCTATTTTAAAGAATTTTTACAGCGATAGAAAATGATGCAGGAAGAAGAAGCAGAATAATGGGGGGGTGGGGGGTCACTAATTGTCCCAAATAAACCAAAGAAATTAGGACTCTACTCTGTGAAAGAGGAGACTGAGAAGTGAGATCATTTTGCTCTATAAAATTCTTGAGGGAATAGGAAGAATGGTTTATGCAAGACAGTTTGAATTTGTGTCAAATACAAGAAGCAGAGGGCACAAATTAAAGTTTTGCATTATATGGAGTTCCCACAAGGAATTTAGTTTAGAATTCCTTTATGCAAGAAGCAGATAATATACAAGATGCTGAAAAGTGCACTGTGCTATACAAAAAACCTAATGGGAACACAAATTTTTACTGCTGTGTTCCCCAAAGCCACATCTTTGTCTGAAGAATGCTTTAAAGACAGCACCATTCTTGCAGAGAATACAGGAGGGGGCTGTAAGAAAAAATAACTTCTCTCATTCTCAGAGGAATACTCAGAGTGCTTCTCCTGGATTACTGGTAGCATTTTCAGGGAGGCTGGATGTCTGAACCCTTTCAAAAATTTTGTCTGTGAAGGAACTGTTTCCTGGAAGAATCAGTGAAACAGCTTTGAAATTACACAGAACTAGAGCTGAAATTATGAGACCCCTTTGGGATGTAGGACTGAGAAGACTGAATTTATGGTTTAACTTAGTTTTTGCAAGTTTTATAGGATGAATAATATTGTAGCAGTGGAGATAGAAGGCACGTGGCAAAGTCTGTAGGACACAAATGAAATGTGGCATTATTTGAATGATCCTAAAAAAATTATTCACATGACATGTAAGAAAAATGTTTATTTTGTATAGACCGGATGGTGCAATGAACGCAGATGAATTTACCTGTCCCTCTGGCTCTCAGGTGAAGGGTGGATGACAATCTGGTTTAATAAGAAGAAAGTCCTGACTCTTCCCAACTGTCCTTTTCCTTCCTTCTCTCTTCTTTTAGTTCAGTACAATAAACCTATAGAGTACTGGCATATTGAAAATAGATTCTCAACTCTTTTCTCCACTGAATTGTGTCAGGAATTTTGTATGTGAAACAAACACTTGAAACGTGTTTGTGAAAACACTCTGACTCAAAGAAATGTGTTTGCTTCTTTTCTGCCCCTTTTCATTAGGAGCTCTGTGGGCTTCCAGCATCTGAAGGACTCCTTGACCTGTCAGTGACATCTGGTAGCATATTACATCTCAGCCGTGCACACAAACTGCTTGCAAGACAGTCTGAATCCAAACCTCTGAAGCACAGCAGCAGTCGCAAATAAACCTTTCATACAAAACAGAAAAGAACTAACCCTATTACTGCATGTGTCCAAAAACTATAGGCTGTAACCCTTTGATGTCTGCAACTTGATTTTCACTTTCTTCCTTCAGTGAATGCACCATAGAGCATCACTTGCTGACACCTAGAGATTTAAATGCACACAAAAAGACAAACAGAAAGGCACCTGATCCAGTAATTTACAGCATGAAGTATATTCTGCTGTACAGTGAATTATTTTTACATAGGTAATTAATAATAAACAATGCAGTGACAGTGTGAGTCCCAGGGGAGAAAATTGTCAGCCTATATATTCATTTATTCTTTTCTAAGTAAACTGGTGGGATAGTCTGATGCTTTTCTGGATTCCACACAGATGATGAAACTGCAAACAAGTTTCATTTAAATAACAGTCAAATATTCCAATTAGTCTAAGCCTAATTCTTATTCCCTGAAATGATAAACTGCACGTATTGTGGCCTCTGTCAGTCTGAAGGGGAAAAAGTGGCCCTCCAAAAGCCCAAAGACATTGATCTGAACATTTTAGGCACCAACTGAAATACATTAATCTAGTGTGATTTGCCAAGATTCTGCAACTGTCTTTTCCATTCCTAGGTTCATGTTAAACGGGATATCGCTAGTTCTCTCATATAAACTCAATTTCTTGCTGTTGGGGAGTTTAATGTAGCTAAAGCACAGTTCTAGGGAGTATGCAGAGGGTAGCACCTGATTCTGCTCTGTAATGTAAAGCTGTGTCCAGTCTTCTGTGTGGTTTACACTTTCAGAAATTACACCCTGCACAGGGGCTGGAATCCCAGCTTCAGTAGGAAAAGGATTTTGATAAAAACAAAGTGCTAAGAATCTTAAAAGAAGCTAATGTCCAAAAAACCCAAATGCAAAACAAATATTCCGTGGCCATTTCTGTCATGAGGCAGGTATTACTGCAGGTAAAAATTAAGCTCCCAAAATGCAATTTTTAAAGTGAAAAATCTTTGTGTGTATTTTTTTTGTCTTAATCTTTCTCTAAGATTTTATGTCTCTACTTTAGCACCTGTTTGTTTTCCCATCTCTGTAAGTTAAGGATCACATCTACTTCAATGTTCCTGCATCTTTTTAAATGCAAGCTGTTTGCTAGCATACATGTGCGGCAAAAATCCCCAGAGTCCAGTGAGTAAAGAATGATTTTTGCAATAACTATCTACTGCTGAATCATGATAAATCGTGCTGTTTCATTGAATTTATCTTCTGAATATTAAATTTAAGAAGCCGTGTCATGTTAAAATATTGAAATATCTCCAATGTAATCTACTGTAATCCATTGTTGGGAGTTTTGAGGGTGAAAGGGCAGTGAGAGAAAAGGTTGGCTGGCATTAGATAACCAATAATCTGCACGAGCTCTTGGAGCTGGCAGCAGAGCCACACTCTCAACACTAGTTTCAGCCTGGGAGCGATTGACACTCCCTGTACCAGCTATTTGGCTGGAACTTAAATATGCCACTTGGCACTGACAGTTGATAGAAGCCTTGTTATTTTCCAGGCTGAGAGCTAAATAAGACTGCAGCCTTCCTAAACCATTACACAGTGCTTATAAGGAATTGTTGGTTGATGTGAAGTAATTTAATCAACCTGATCATTAGATAAATTTGCTACTTCCACATTTTATTCTAATTGTGTTTGTTTATATGCATATTACACTTTTGCCCAGTTATTTAGTTCTAACTAATAAATTGGAAACAAGCATGCTCTGAATGTCTGCTTCTCAAAGAGCACCTTCCTGAAATGGAGAAGCCTGAAGGAAAAAAGCAGGATGGTGAGATCAGAGGAAGCTCTCCAGAGCCATCCTTGCAGACCACCAAAACCTGGGGCCTGAGCTGGAAAATCCACCATCCATTGAAGGCCTGGCATCTAAAGCTAACGCATTTCCTCTCATATGCCTGTGTATGTTGCATTACTTACCTCTGCATTATTTATAGGAAGATTGTTAACATTTGGGACATAAACACTAAAAACAGTAGAACACTTACTGTTAATCTAAAGAAATATGGCAAGCAGGCCTAACGTGTGCCCCTTAATTATACTTGCTCTCGGGTCTTTTTCTTTCCTTGTTCCCCTAGTGCAGGACTCTTTGTGTCTGCATTGTCCATCACTTCCCACTTCATTTACAATCCAGTGGGTAAAGTAAGCCCCTCCTTCAGAGCAGCACTAGAGCTCATGGTGTAAAGGTTTCACTGTGAGAGCTGCAAACTCAACATTTTTCTTTTTTGAGGAAGATTTTTTTTTTTCCCTAGAGCAAAACCCAGTCTTTTTCAGACTGAAATAAATAATAATCTTATTTTTGTTCCATTCATGTACCTTTTATATAAGCACATCTTTTGTCGTCTTCCTGAGTGGGAGATATCCTGTAACTGAGAGATGAACTGGGTGTTGTCATCTCTGTTGCCAAGCCAGTAAGTAGCATTTTATATGCTGTGTATTGAAGTAAGACTGCTGCTTGGCACAGCTTTACAGTGCAGTGGTCTTTTAGCTGCTGTCAGTAGGAAGGTGATGACTTTGAAGAAAGCCAGGCTGGGTTTTAAATGCACAAGCGGAGGAGCTTTGCAGTGCAAAGATACATTACTAAAAGATTTCTTTTAAGTTTTCAAGAGTATGTACATCCCCCCTCATTCCTTTTTAGTGGGATACAGTCAGAATCTTTTGAAACAAAAATCTGAGATGCTACACATAGACATGGTCTTCAGGAATAGTATCTTGTCCTTGAGATGTTCCCCAGAAAGCACCTAAGAAAGGTGCACCTGGGAACCCCTTTCTGTCTACAGTGACCCACCATGCAGCATATAAAGACCAGGATGCTTGAATCAGAGAAATGACCTCATCCTCACCAGCTAAAGGAAAAGGCCAGGGCCTGAGCTAGGATATTGGTGCATGGTCATCCATACTGTTGGATTAAGAATGTGCTCCTGGCCCTGTTTTGGCCTGAGTCACTTGTTGTTCTTAAGTTACACCCAGTGAGGTTTGAAGGATGCCGCAGTCCTGGATCTGCACTCACAGGTATACAGATGAGGCTATGTAAAATCTGGGCTGGGGGGAAGAAGAGGATGGAGACCTGTGGGACCCAGTCATGCTATGCTCCTTCTCTCCTGTCCCTCAGGGCCGGTTAAGTCCCAGGAAAATGTCCCACAAGTTTTGGTGTTGGCTGTGCCCCACTGTGGGTTATACTGGGTCTCAGTCTCTTCTGCAGGAACTATTGCAACCTGTATAGGCCATGAGTCACTGGAGTGGGGCTGTGAACCGCACTATATTACACAAATGTGAATCCCCTGATACTGGGCTGGAGGAAGCCTTGCTCTCCTTTTCTCCTGCTTTGACTAAAAATTCTATGCTACTTGAAACTTGTATGTTTGTTCCCATTAAAAAATTTAACATTGAGTTTTGGAAATAACACCCAGGAGAAAAACTCCTGATTTAGTAAAATATTAGTTTAAGTCTTATTAATTCTACAAGCCTTCTCTGTTTTAGCATATGTTGGGGTTTTAAAAGGCCTCGGTGAAATGTATTTGAAGCTTGTTTAATTTGGAGAAAAAAATGGCTGTGGCAGGTAATGGTGTCACTCATAGAGGGAGAGGTTATTTGGAAGCTGGAGCAGTAAAGATCTTGCAGAAGAAAAAGAAAAGACGGGCAACACATAGTTCAAGAGGTGTGAAAAAAGGAAGGGAAGATGAGTTCATGGAAAATTGTCCATGCATTCAAAACAGTTGAACTAAAATATACTCTGCAGTAGAGCATATGCAGCACACCAACCTCTCTGGATTTTAGTGACTTGAGAGCTTAAAGAGTTAAATTTTTTTCTGCATTGTTTACTTTTCTTCTGCCCCACTGTGGGTTAGTTTTTTAATGCCAGATCTACATTGACACTCATATCGAAAAGCCTGTAATTTAACCTGATAGATCAGCTACTGTGAGGGGGTAAGGGTGGGTAACTGACCCTACTATTGAGATATACGATGCTTACTTAGAGAAATGACATATATTCTTGAGATACACAGGCATAAACTGCACAGTTCTCATTCAAGGTTACTTACAAAAAAGGAGGAAAAGAAGATGGTTTTATTCTTCTGCCCTCCTTTCTTTTATTTAAGATTGAAAATGCAGTGTGTTTTCTGCTTTAGAAATACTATGTGCTGTGGGTGAGTGAAAGAGCAGATGAACTGTGATACCACTTGACATTTATGTGGGAACAGTTCAGCTGCGATAATAGTTTTAGTTAGCTGATGGTGGAATTTGGGATTTTTTTTGTTGTTTTTTTTTTTTTTTCCTGCACAAATACAACTTCATACATTCAGAGGATGTCACTCCTGCAATCAGGAGATTCCCCATTACTTGTGATATTTCAAAAAGGTGATTTGTGGGAAATAATAACCTCCTGGTGTGTCTGGATAATTCTAACTACTTGAAAGAAAGTCAAGAAAGAAATCCATAAGCTCCAATAGTATCGCAGGTAAAAAGGCAGTGGAAGGGTTTCCTAAGACACACCTGAAGGTAAATTGTAGGTGATAAAACTCACCTTTAGAGGCACATTCTTCAGGGTGGTTGGATAGGAAGTCTTTGTTATCTATTTCAATGAAAAATGCTGATTTGCTAAAAAATTTGGAAAATGAGCTGTTTCATTTCAGTGAGTTATCTGTTAAGAAATCACATGTGCAATAAGAAATACCTACTTTACTACTTACAAAGATTTTAAAAATTGATTTTCTTTCTTTCAGTCAAAATATCATTTCTTTAGAAATTTAATTTAATTTGCATAGAATCACAGAATGAAAGAATCGTTATGGTTGGAAGGGGCTGTTGGAGATCATCCAGTCCAGCCCCCCTGTCAAGCCAGGGCCACCTAGAGCAGGTGACACAGGAACGTGTGCAGATGGGTTTTGAATGTCTCTGGAGAGGGGAATTCCACAGCCCCCGTGGGAAGCCTGTTCTGCCATCGTCAACGTGAAGCAGTTCTTCCTCATGTTGAGGTGAAACTTCTTGCGGTTTAGTTTATGGCCACTGCTCTTCATTCTGCCACTGGGCACCACTGAAAAGAGTCTGGCACCATCCTCCTGGCACCCTCCTTTGAGATATTTATATGCATTAATGAGATTCCCCTCTCAGTCTTTTTTTCTCTAGGCTATACAGGCCCAGCTCCTTCAATCTCTCCTCATAAGACAGATGCTCTAGACTCCTTATTATCCTTGCAGCCCTCTGCTGGACCCTCTCTAGCAGCTCCTTGTCTTTCTTGTACTGAGGAGAAAACTGAGAAAGGAGAAACTAGGTCAAACATAACATTTCAACTGAACAAACTCTTTTTTTTTTTACGTTTTATTTTGCAAAAAGGATTTTTGCCATCTACACTATACTCTGATTCTACGAGGTTCCATTTTTGAGGCTGGTAAAGTAATTGAAATATCAAAACTTTCTGGATATGAAAACTATTTGCTGCCTAGCCCTGCTTTCTAATAATGTCTTGATATCTCTCTCAGACAGCTTACAAATAAGCAAATTTGTTTGCATTTCTTTATGACAAAGAGAAACTTGGTAACTCAGTTAAAGATGTAGAATTGTTTGTGTTTCCCCCCCAAAGCCCTTGAGCTCCTTTGTGAAGAACCGCAACGTGATGTTTAACTTACAGTTTTCAGTAGCAAAGAAAAGCTCAAATGCTGGAAATATGCATTAAAACTCTACATAGCTGAAAAAGATTCTGAAAAACTGTAGCTCAGTCTGCTTTCCATTTGTGACAATTCTGTACAGTTTTTCCTTTTGTTATTTTTATGACAGTTTTTAAATGACCCACATGAAAAGTCTTCTTTAAATCCAGTGCCTTTTACTAGACCAAAGACTCCAGAGCATCACAAAATGAATTATTCCAGGAGGAGTTCTTAATTAACTAAAAATTGAAAAATAGGCCACTAATCCTTAACACTGAGTGGAAATTCTTCACGTTACTCTTTATTGTCTTATTGTCATTGGAAATTAAGGTAGGTGAATCTTTCATGAAAAGCATCAAAGACACCCACAGCAGAAAAAAAAGAATGAAACTAAGAGAAAATGCTCAGGTACCAGAAAACTGGAGTGGCAAACAGTCTTCATCAGTGTCTGTAGTTTGGGTGAAAGGACCTACATAAATCAAGTACTATGTTTTTTGTTTGTGTTTTTTTTTGTTTGGTTGGTTTTTATTTTTTGTTTCCCCGAAAGAATAGACTGTAACAGTGAAACAAGGGTATTTAGAACAGGTCTCTAAATTTCTCAGGTCATTTGCAAATCCATTGCAGTTCCCATTGCAGTACCTATGGTTATTCCTTAATCAGATACTTATAAATATGCAAGGAATGGAGAGGGAGCTTCAATCTGTAGGCAACCCATCTGAGAGAACCTATAATTAAGGCTACCATATTTCTGAAAGATGTCAGACCTGCTGAGCACATGTACACTGTGTGGATGTGTGTCAGACATGCCAGATGACTGCAAACCCTGGGCAAATATAGAAGAATTTTGAAATACGTCCAGAACAAACAGAGCATGAGAAACCCCATTTATCTATAGTGGTCCTAACAACAATGCTTCACATCAGGAGATTATAGGCAAAACCAATAGTATTGTCAGGAGAAGATACATGGTCTGCATACGAGACTGACCAAATAGGAGGGTCTGCCCATAAGAAGCTGAGATTTTTGAAACTCACCATTTCTTGCAAGACAAGGAAGATTTGTGAATCACCTGAGGCAGTGTTGTCATGTGTGGATTTGAATTGGTCACATCAGCCACTGGAGGCTGAGTCAACAGGAAAGTGCACAGCTTTCATGTTCCAGGAGAGTGATGGAACTTAGACCTAGACAGTAAGATCAAAGTAACGCCTTGGATTCTGTCTGGTTTGAATTTTCCCTTGTAAAAATTCAAATGATCCTTCAAAAGTGGACAGTAGCTTTGAATGTCCACTTCACCCCCAGCAGCTTTTAATTGTGACTGTTTAACAGGTATATGTTAATATTAATTCAATGTTTCTGAACTTGTTCAAATGTCTATATTGCAGACAGTATTGAATGGGCTCTATCTTGTTTTCAATATTTAAGTCCCCTTACTGATACTTCAGCAGAATAGAAATTGGGCTTGTGATCTCTTCCACAGCATTTCTGCAATACAGTTGTTATTGTAAATGATGCCACTTTAGGCTGGATAGATACAAGCAAACTGTAAGCGCAGAATTGCCCATTGTAATCAAATTGGCTATTTTCCAAACAATTCAGTCTCTCTCTCTCTCTCTCTCTCTCTCAGTGTGACCTTTCAGAGCCCTGCACTCAGCAAAATAGGGGTATATTACCTTTCACGCACTACTGTTCGTTTTCAGGAGAAAGCCAGGATTATTGTTCAAATTCTGTACAATTACACCTGAGCACCTCATTGTTTTCAGGGGGAGGACACAAGTGAGGTGGATTGGCATCTGGCACAGAGATGTGTCTAGTGTTACACACAGCAGGACAGAAACAGAGAGGGTTAAAACCACACTGTGTAATAGATACACAGCAAACTGAATGCCTCGAGAGAGAACAGATGATATCACCCAGTTAGTCCAGTCATTTTCGCATAGCCTTGATGATGGTTTCTAGAGGTGTAATTTGACATAATGTATATGTTGGGGAGGAGTTGAGTGAAGAAGGGACAGAGAACATAAGTTTTTTAACCTGTTTAAATATTACCTAAACAGGTAAAAGAGCAAGCAAAATCTGGAGTTAGGGATCCTTAAGGCTGGGGTACTTGGGTTCTAGGCTGCTTCCACTTTCCTGTGCTCTTCCCCAGCATTATAGCTGCTCTTGGAAACCTTTGGGTTTATATAGATACTTAAAAAAACAAAATCCAAAAGACAATAGATTGCCCAGCAGAGAATTATTTACATGAAAACTCCTACCTAAGCATAATTTTTCCTGAGATGACATCTGCTTTGAAAATACAACACAATTTCATCTCAGATGTAAAAGTAACACCTTCCCCTTTATTTTTATTTTTTTGCTGACACCGTGAGATCCATAGCTTGCTGATGGTACATGGCTGATGGCTGTATCAGTCAATCCTGAATAGTCTATAAATCCATGTACAGCATAAAATATCATTGATTTATGTAATTGGGAATTTTTAGCAATACAGTTTCGCATAATTATGTTTGGTTTTCCCTACCCAGAGCCTTCTTCCCTTGTGAATCTGGAAGCAGTCTCTGACTGTACAGAGCCACTATTTATTCCACCCTCGTGCTTCCCTCGAGTATAAGTTATGATATATCAGCATTGTCTTTGAGGTCTGCCAAATCTGCGGGTATGCAATACACAGAAAAGTGGAGACGGAATGAAGTTGAAAGGATTCATGAATAAAATGTAAGTGGATGATACTTCAAACTAAAGCACAAATACTGCATTGCCTAAATGGAAAGAAATTGCTCCTTTTGCTCAAGCAGGAGCAGTAGCAGTAACAATAAGCCAAGACAATTGTGGCCTTTGGTCTTGGGCTCAGTTGTTACCTAAGACTGGCACACAGCAGCTACTGGAATACTTTCTTTCCATATGACGGTCACAGCTGAACTTTGGTGAGGAAAATAAATACCCTGCTGGGTACAGAGTCTTTAAGATCTGTGAGAGAAACTGGCAACTCCAAGTGATCCCCACAAACTGTAGCACCTACACAAATAAATAAAGTTCTCAATCCAAAATTCTTGATAAATGGAAAGCACTGTTCTGCCTCTGACATTGTCAATTTTCTCTCCTTTTTCAGGGAACCTGATTATTCATACTCAGTATATAAACATACTGCATGAAATAAATAGGTACCAAGGCTAGTGTTGTTTTTGAACATAGATCATCATTTCACTTACTCCCTTACACCATTTAACTCTGTTCTGGTGACCCTGGGACCTGGTAATACACACTGCAACCAATAACCATAACTCCATGATCTGTATGGAATACGTGAATGATGGTGGCAAATATATAATTTATTACCTTCTGTAGTGCTGTGTTATTATTATGTGACTGTTATAGCATTCACAGTTTGACAGATTCCTATTAGCCAGTCAGTCAGAGTATGTAGTGTATTATTTTACCAATACCTGATGCATATCAATAAAGTGGGTAAACACTGCTATAAAAGAACAGCTGAATTGGCTTGGATGGTGTAATCTCCCATCCTGAGTTCTCACCTGAAACCTGAAGGAAGTTTCAGCTGACTGATGCTTTTGTAAGGCTCAGAAAAGTCTGAGTAACTTTCTTCCTCACCTTGTCCTGGAACACTGAAAGGAAGTGTCAAAATAGAGCAAGAGATTATTTTCATTGTACTCCCATTCCAACAGCAGAAGCAAAAATTATGAGAAATCTTGTACTGTGAGGCAACCTGTTCTCATTAGATTTCCAGACCATTAACTCAAGAATCACACTGCTTGGACTAAGTTTGCACAAACAGACGTGTTTTTCAGGTGCATACACGAAAGGCATTGAACCAAATCTTTTGAGATTTCATGACATACTTAATATATTATGCAAATATTTACTATATTTTGAGACAAGAGCAAGATGGGAGAAAAATCTTGTCCAGGACAAGCAGAATTAGTTCTTGCTGGATAAGTAAAGCTGTCATGTTTTCTGCTGGCTGAGCAAGAAACAGCAAGAGGGAGGGAAGGCATAGAGAGAGAAAGCGATGTGGGACTAAGGGTAACCAAGGGGCTGAGGAAGCCTGGAGCTAGAACACAGTGAGCTGCTGGAGGGTGGGAAGAGGTGATGATGCTGCACATAGCTGCAAAAGTCTGCCAAATTATGGCAAATACAGACCTAATATAAGAAAAGGATATGACCAGGGACAGCTGTGAGGCTGGGGAGGGGAGCTGGGTAATACAACTGCTTCACCTGCATGTGGCCAGAGCTCAGCTCACAGCCAGTGGCCTCATTGGGGGCCATGGTGGAGCTGAGCAGGGGGGTGTTAGTCCTCTAAGGGACAGACACTGCTGCTATTCTGCTGAGGCAGACTAGCTGGTTGGAGCCTGTTAGATCCCTGCTTGTACTCTTCATCCTCCTGCATTTCTAAATGAGAAAAGAGTAGATTAGCCTATAATGTTTATTTCAGGATTGTGAGGTATAATACTCTGATTAGATGAGATACATATAAGAAACTACATAGGGAAAAATGCTAGTTATCTAGATTTTTTTTTTCTGTAATTTCCATTGCACGGGGCATCTGACACAATATGTTGCATATAATTCGACTATGCTGTCACTTTTCACTAGGAATGTAATCAATATTATCAAACAAACTTTAATCAAGGTGTCTGAAACAAAGTATTTGTTATTATATAGATTCTTACCTATAGATTTGTTATTATATAGATTCATTTCTTCTATGTTATTATATAGATTCTTACTTATAGATTAATGCTTTACAACAGTATGTTAACAATCTGATGTGACGTATAAATGTTTAAGAAGAAATTGCTTGACCATTAGAAGACCATGAGTCGTATCTCACCCAATGTGTGACTGACAGTAGCACAGACAGCAGGGTCTGTATATGAGTTAGTCCTACTGATCCTGCTTCTGAGGGTAATATAATAATAACGTACAACTCTGTCCTTTCACAATTTCATGAGTGGTGAAGCAAATAAAGATGATACTTTTATGTTACCTCATGATGAGCTGCTAAGCAAAGATGTAATTATGAAGGGCTATAGAAAGGCTCTTTTTTTGATTTTACTAAAGGAAACATCTGCAGACACTCAAAGAGCCAGTGGGAAGAGAACAGGGTTGTACAAATTCATGGGAGGGAGTCAAAATGTTCTTTGCAGTTCTGGCTAGCTGACCTGAGCTAAGACAGAGCTTCTTTCCACCTAGTTTTAGACATTTATGTGGTAAGCATTTAGGGATTGCAGTTATTGTAGGATGCCTTCATGCTCTATAGAGAGAAATAGGCATTTTCAGGGAGAGATTATTTTTAATGGCTTTAGGTGTCTTCAGGATAAGATGATTTATGACCTCATAATTATTATTCTCATAAATGAAAATAAGGTTCATCAAAAGTAACTACATTTATGGTGATGTTTAGTCAGAAGAATACCTTCCTCTCCCTCACCAGAGATCTTAATATTTTGTTCATTGTATCTTGCATCAGCTACGGCATCACAAGATGGTTTGTACAGAGGTACTCGCATTTTTGAAATAAACATGCAAGAGACGCTTTGTTTTCTCAATGTACCATGAGAAGAATGTCCAACTCTTTCACATCTTCCCCAAGCAAAAAGGAGTCTTTTTTAATAAGCTCTGCCAAGCTAGGGTGACTGGCAGAAATATGCAAGTTACCCTGCCTTCTTCAACAGTGTTTAAACATCTGAGAGGAGTGTGAGTGGTATGCTCCACTACATAACTTTCTTCCATACCTTTGGTACCAATTGAAGTGTTCTTTGATGGCACACCATTAGTTATGCATTTTTATACCCACCAGAAAGACTGAGGGGATATGTAGAAAGAAGAGTGGAAGATCATTATTACAGTGTCTCCAGTGAATCCATGCACATGAGGACATTGGCTGTTGGTGGAATTGGTAATGCTATTCCAGCATGGCTGCCCTGCCACTGGCATAGACATGGTAACTCATAGACATCACTTTAGAGAGGATTCCAGCACAGATTACCAGAGCAGATAGAGTCCGTGGAAGTTGTGTACACTGAGAAGCTTCACGCAAAACTCTGCTATTCACATGGAGCTTGCAAGGTTGCAGCTGTCTTTCCTGTAGCTGCACCTCCACAGGCAGCAGAGACACACCCTTCAACAGTGAAGCTGAACTAGGTAGCTTGCATGCATGTGGTGCTCTTGAATAAGTAGGTGGAGAGACTTTAAAGTTGTAATGTTTTTCCCAGTGACGGATTGTTGATATTAAGCCAAGGGTATCCTAGGAAGCACAAGCCCACAGTAAATAGGAAGAAAGTCTACTGCTTCACTGAACACATTCCTCTAAAATTTCAGAAAACCACATATTATAATCCTTCCATTAGAAGAAACAGCTTAATTTAAGATTAAGTATATTTTTCTGATCTTTTTGTGCCCTAAAGGTACAGGTGCCTGTGAAGAGTCATCAGAATGTGCAGGTACTCAGCAGATTTCCCACTTCAAGCTCATGATCCTTGTATCTCACCACTGCTGAGTGCTTAGAGGAGCCCATCAGGTCTAGGTTCACTCTAGATGGAAGCATTTAGCTGAAGTAGCCTTAAATCAGATAGCAAATGTCCTCAGACAAACAGCAGATATTCTTCCTCTTGCTATTTCTGACCGACCACTTTATTAAACTCCCCAGTCAGCACTAGGCTTCTGAGTCTCTCTTTGGAGATACCCAAACCTCTTCACTCACTGTATGGAGATGCTAATTTTGGATTAATTGATTAATCAATTAATTACTTTTATGCTGGGGCTAAGCATCTCTTTGTAGGTGCTGTAGTGTTTAACACAGATGTCTAGAGTAGGCACTCTGTTTCTTATTCTTTTTCAGTTTAGTGCTCTTCATAAATGTTGTGGAAATAAAGCATGGAGAAATCAAGTCTAGATTCTTCAGTCTTCATCATAAAGATTCAGGTTTCGATCAAGCAGAACTGGTGTACAGCAATAAGCTGGTACTCGACCATTTGTTCTTATTGCAAAATATATGCCTTAGATCTAAGAAGAGCTTGTTGAGAATTTTCCAATATGACGCTTATCTGTATGGAAACATGCTTCTCAAAAGTGAGAAATAAAAAATGTAGTTCTCTTCAAAATATCTCTTCCCTCCCCCCCCAAAAAAAAGTTTCTGAGTATAATGGTTCAGCTAAAACTGAAACTTTACATTTGCTGAAGGAGACAGCAATATTTGTTCTTAGTACAATAGCCCTTCTCACATGGGAAGAATTCAGGGCCAAATGTCATGTCCATGATACGACTATGAGTTGGAATTACAGGGCTGTGGCTCACATAACATACCCTTTCCACGAACCAAGATGAAACATGTCAGTGTGGGAAGGATAAATGGCAATCTTTGGCTGTCATGCTGTAGGATCTTATTATAGGCACAGACATAATGAAACTAATGTACCCTGAGGCAGTGTTACTTAAAAGAGTATCAGAACAAGAGAATGTGTGCTGAATTTCATTTACTGAGACTTTTTTTTGATGTGTTTGAGGCTAAGTTCCAGCAAACAATACGGAGCCTTAGTCCTTCAGAAATGAAGCGATATTTGGACAGCTGGCAACAGGATAAAGCTGCACAGGGTTTGCCTACCTATTTGTGAAGCTTTCTTCTCAGGAAATGTATGCATATTTATGTCACCCTTTTTATCACTCAATCAATCCTTCACTGAGATATACAAAGTAGAGGGTAGTCTGGGAGGAACTGTACCCCATACATGTCTTCCACAAAATGTTTATCTCTGTTAAGGAAGTAGAGGAGAGGGTGGGAACGGCTGATCCAGAAACTAATAAGGTCAACTGATGCAATTTTTAAAAAATGAACAGATATGACAGAAATAAAGCTTGTCTTCCAGCTTATCAAGGATATATGTATTAGTTTAGGTACATTCTTGGACATGAGATATTGTCTTATGCCTGATCCTTCCTGATAGACTAGTGTTTTCACAGTTCTGGCTAGGACACCTGCATCTATTTCATGACTCCATGTATAAGCAAGCTGTAGGCTGCACTTTAATGTCTGAGTGGGTAGACCATCTCTCTCCACCAGCTGACATAACCTATTGTTATGTATGGGAAGCATGTTAATCCTCATAATTAGCACAATTCTGGGGTCAGTGCAGGTGAAGAGATTTCATACATATTTTAAGTTTACTCCAGATATTTTCTTCATCTTCAGTCCACCTTTATTTTCTCTCACAATAGCTACTGAATATAACTTCCTCCTTATGCCTCAAATGCTATGCTGTCACTGGCAGTTATAAAGGAAACAAAACAATCTGAAAGGAAAATTTCCATATGGGAAACCTTTCCTGACAGGGTATGTTTTTATTTGATTGGATCCAGGAAAGTAGCTTGGCACAGTTAGAAGCATACCCACCTTATTCCATTGAAACTTTGAAGTTTTTTTGACTCCAAGAGTTAAAAAAAAACAAACCTCAAACTTTGTGTAAAGCCCCATGCACATTGGTCTGTGTAGCATTTATTGTCTGTATTAAACTGCTACTCAGAAACCTTGGCAAGGACTGAGTTCTATTATAATGTGCACACTTCAAACATATAAAAGGTGACTCCTCTCTCCAGATTTTAAGCTTTCAGTCTGACTGTCTTACTTGCATGTTATAATAGTCCTGTCTCTGGCATGCTGGTATGTGGCCTTGATCAAATCACTTAGCCTTTTGCTTGCTTAAAAAAATAAACTACTCCTGCGCTTGAATGAATGATAAGTCAATAAAGCCACTCACATACAGAGGTGGTGTGCAGGACTGAAACAGGCCATGCAAACAACATCCTCTTCTTGAGGAGCCTCACGTTCCCAGAGGGACCACTCTGTCCCTCTGTCAGGCATGCTTATTCCACTTTATCTTTTGGCTGAGCTTCTTGAGTAAGAGTTTCTTGCTCCATTTAAATCAAAATAAGTCATGCTAAAAGTCACCCCCACCTCTGAAAACTGATATTTAAGCTACCTAGTTTCTTTGGGCTGATTCAGATTTGAGAGAAAGTATAAGGTAAGTTGAGCTAGCAGATCTCACTGGGTGACAAACTTAACCATGTGGCTTGGATGACAGCCAGGTTGGAATGGGAGGTGCTGAAAACCTTCGAAGTCAGCCTATATGTACCTAGAGAGAGCATGAACAAAGTGCCTTAATCCTTTTATTTCTCAAGTTTGAGCTACAGGTGCTGAAAAATAAAGGAGGCTGATTCTTGTCGCTACAGACTGATATCCTTAAAAATTTTAGAGATGTATAATTTAAACACATTAAGTCTTCCAAATGAAAGGTCAAAACTGGCTTACTGTAGTCATCTCTATGTTGTTGGTAAAAATTATATCAAGAAGGGAGGACATTTGGGTAAAGATAAGGAGCAGAGTTGAGGATACAGATGGAAGAATTGAAAACCTAAGGAGCAAATGCAAAAACCATTTTGTTTGAGTAGCAAATACTCACCTAGAATGAGCAGCAGTGAAAAGGACAACTGTAAAAGACAAACTTAAATTTGATGAGGAAGGAACATACTGTGATGGGAAGGTGTGGGCCATGGAAAGCTAGACAGATGACTGCTGCAGCTGAGCTGTGAATAAAATGGAGGTAAAAGCGCTGCTGGGAATCGTGGGTGAAAAAGAAGTCTACAGTGTCAGAGCTCTGGACAAGCCTCTGGATAGGAACGCGTAAACATTTACAAATGGGAGAAGGAAAGATTGAATTGGAGTCACTGAGCACTTGGATGTCGAAGAGAGTAAGAATACAATAACAAGTGCAAAAAGTCTTGCTTTGTAAAGAAAGGCTTCTCAAAAATACACCTGTCCAGAGAGTTGATAGTTACTTATGTACTTAATATCTGTGTTTTTCAGTATCTGATATGTAACCCATTTTTCTTCACAACCCAGAGAAGACCTGATTTCGGCAGCAGTTCAACATTGTTTGAAAGAGGACTCTGAGGACACAGGCTAAAAGTGTCTCCTATAAACTTCAGTATAGTATGTACCTATAGGCACCTCTCATCCTTCACAGATATTCATCTAACTGCACTTATTTATTGATCTGAAATGTAAAATGTCCAAGAAAGCATTGGACACCCCCTATTTAAGTTGTTCTCTCAACCTTCCCTAAAGATCCATCCAAAAGAGACCCTGAATGTTTGTCATTTGTCAAGGATTCGATAATTAGCAAGAAAGGATGTCTTTGGGACATAGTCCTGTTCCTCCCTCCCTCTCCCAAACATTGTGATCTTATTTCGCTTTGTACTATCATGTCAGCTGCTTCTATACTTGCTAGGGTTCAACCTGTATCTTGTGATGGTGCTGCAGAAGGTATTCTTGTCACCTTGAGCACTTTCCACTCCTTCCTCACGCTGACTGCTGTTTCCATGGAAGTCTGTGATGTGTTTAATTCAAAGTACAATTTGCAGAATGTTTGCTTAGAACAGAGGAAGGGAAAAATAACTTCTTCAAGGCAGAGTGAAAGAAAATATACTCTAAATTTAAAAAAACATCCACCCCCTCTAAACCCTAATTCTTGGCTCTACTGAATCCCCAATTAATACCAGTTCTGTTTAGGACAGAAGTATTCAATGACAACGCACAAGAAGACGTGTCAGGTCACAAATGCAGAACATGAAATATCTCCACTCTTCTTTGTTATGACCCAGCCTTACCAAAAAAAACCAGATGCTACTGCTTTCAAAGCTGCGTGTGTGCACCTGTGTGTGTGCATATGTATGTCTGTCTTACGAATGGCTTCTTCAAATCAAGCTTTGGGGTTCTAGTCAAGATAACAGCTTCACTGCCTGAGCCATCTTGTTTTTGTACTCTTACCAGTACCAAAAAGAAGGAAAGCTGCAATCAAGTTTTATTCAACTCCAAAGAAAAATAATACGTCCTACGCTTTCCAGTAACAACCCACTATGCATTATTAGCCTGTGTGACAAACATGGGGAAAAGCATGCTCGGGGCTTGATTCTGCTTGAAATTTTGCAACTATGGCATCTGTAGCTTGATTAATGCAAGTAAAACTCAATAAACCTCTCCTCATTCCCCTTTTGCTTGTTGTCGGGCTAGAGGGTCAAACTTTATTCATGAACATAAGAGATCCATGCATAAGCAGAGAGATCCATCTTCTCATGCAGGGATGTGCAGCATTAGCTATAGGTGCCCAGGAACACTGCTGTACTCTACAGCATCACCAGCTATAAGAGATTATTCAAAAGAAAGTGGTGTCTACACCAATTCTTTCAGATCAGCCATGCCTCTGAGTACTGCAGGTACAAAATTCTGGTGTTAAATCAACTCTTTCACAAGACCTTGCAGTGCAGTTCATTACTACGAAGTGTCAGGAATTCAAAAGGAGGAACACATGAGAAAGGAAGTAAGTGCCTCCAGACTCTAGCGGCAGTGCTGCTAATTGGGACACTTGCAAAACAGTGTCATATCTATCACTGGCTTTTACTATCCCCCAGAAACACCTCCAGAAAAATATAAAATAGTAACCTGATTTTTTTTCCTAAGCTTACAGCTGTTTTACAGGAGGCTGCCTCTCTTGTCCCACAGAATGGATATTGTTTAGAAGTATTTACAGACAAAACCTATTTTCTAGCACCACTGACACTGGGACACAAGCATTAAGCAAAAATAAACCAATCCCAGATGCAACGGAATGAGCAGTTAGAAGGCAGGAAGGTAACATATGTGCTTCTCTGCCTAGACCCAACTGGGTGACACTCTAATGGTTTCTTATTCTGCTTTCTTCTGCTAAAAGACTGGAAGACATATGTCACTTTTCCACCTTAACTGTGCATTTTCTAGTTTGTTTGGATTTATGTCATAACCTTAATGGGATTTAAATGGAATTTATATATGTGAATAATACTCTGCATTAACGCAAGAACTTTAGGTTGCTGTGCTACCAGCCTGATTTGCATAAAGGTTTTTAAATATGAAAGAAGAATATCCAGGCTACTGTAGATGGCAAAATAAGAAAAAAGACACTGGCATAATAGTAAGGGGATGAGATAACCACCTGAAAATGTTGGCTTGTGAAAGGGTTAATTCTCTGACTCTTAGGTACAACTGGCTGTGGAAGAGAAGCCTGGAGGTCACGCTAGTCATGAATATTTAGTTGCTGGAGGGTCAAGGCTGGATTAAATGGTGAATCAGCCAGGTCAATATCCTAGGTTTACACTTTATCATAAATCATTTTCTGTTCTAGTGTACTGTCCATGATCTGTAAATGTACATTGTCTGTGTCAATGCACAGCTTCCATGACAGTTACACGTGCACTGCATATGGTGTGCAAAAGTGTCTATTTCCTATAGTTTTATGCTATATTGCAGATTTTGGGGCATCATTTATAAATAATAAAATCAATAAGGTGATCATGCCTTACTTTGAAAAATGTTTTATTATGAACTTACATATTGCTTATGTTTAATATGCTGTATATTGTGCATCTGTTTCCAAGTCCTTGTTTACCTTTGAGGATATCAAGTAGGAGTAGGAGGATACATATCCCTTTTGTGTTACTGTATTTTCAGAAAGGGAATCTGGGGCACAGATATTTCCAAAGATTTATCCTGACAATTCTTTTGTGGCAGCACCGGGAGTAGCGCTGCAGCTCCTCTGACTCTTGATCCTTTGCCTTAAACAAAATACCATCCTTTTGGCTTTCCAAGCCTGAATTATGTGCAAGCAGCTCTGAGTTACTGATGGTAGTGCAGTCAATGAACTTTCCTGCTGGCATGTTTTTCATTCTTAGTATGCCATTATTATTTTTAAATGAATTATGTATATAACACACTTGGTGTACAGACTATTCTGCATGTGAATAATAAAGCATAGTCTCTGCTCTGAGAAGCTGACAGTCTAAGGGCTTGATCCAGTAAACATTTATTCCTGGGTGATTTGCTTAGCCTACTATCATGAGTAATCTGTTGATCTGGCCCCAAACTAATTAGATAAGTTGACAAATAAGAACAATAAGACATGCTAGGTAGTGAAAGAGAGAAGGGATGAGACACAACAGTACAGTAAGATTTAGGAAGAAAGAGGATAAACACAAACTGGTTTGTATTTGATTCCCTTCTCCATGGCAGTGCCTGCACAAAAATGCTGTTAAGGATGGAGCATCGGATGTGGAATGAAGTGTGTCAAGTTTCATCCAAGCCTTATGTTTTATCGTGCATTCAGCCTGTCCTCATGGCAGGTGATAGCCTTGTCTTGGCCTAAGTGTTTTCCTTTATGATCCACCTTTGCAGTCAGTTCCAGAGGAGTCTTCTCGATGGTCTTTTTAAAGTAGGAGAGATGGAATAACACACACAGGTCTGAAGAGGATTGGAGCAGGCTGAGTTAAACTGTGCCACTTGCAAGCACTTAGCTGACTGTCCAGGAATGTTCCATGCTAAAGGAAAAGGAGGCTTATGCTTCTTGCAAATGAGTTAGTTCCTTGCCCATAGGGAAGAGAACTGCAGCATCCAGATCTATGTATGAACTTCATGTTCAAAAAGCTTGAGCAGGAGGTAATACTACTTTGGAGTTGAGTTCTGGCTCTTTTTATCACCTGAGGAAGCAGAACATGCAGTGCCGGGGTGCCGATATGCTGGTTTTGTGTTATCAGCTGGAAGTCCTGCAGGGTCAGGGGCCAAGCACTGAATTTACATTCTAAGATTTCATGTGTTGGTACAAATGAGCTTAAAGCACTTTATTAGGGTTGAGGCCTGGATAAGCACTGAGTACAGTTAGTTTCTGTCAAATAGTAATATTTAGTTTATGCTTAAAGATCCTGTTTTTACTGCCATAACTGATTCTCAGAATTGCA
This sequence comes from Myiopsitta monachus, assembly GCA_017639245.1. Lineage (NCBI taxonomy): Eukaryota > Metazoa > Chordata > Aves > Psittaciformes > Psittacidae > Myiopsitta > Myiopsitta monachus. Next base: position 23,034,213 of record CM029925.1, read on the forward strand.
GAGGCCACCACTGACCACGTTTGTATAGGTTCTGCATTTAAAGGCTGCACTAAGGTAAAAAATACCCATGCATTTTTGCCTGGGAGGTGACCGAGAGCAGATCATCAGTGGACGGCTCTGAAGGGAAGAATGGAAATACCTGTAAATGGCTTTGGAAGCCCTTGAATCACGGACTTAGTAACATACTGCTCAGAGGCAGCCTTGAAGCACTTTCCTGGTACCTGGTTTCTGCTTACATTATCTGCGAGCTCAGGCTAAGGGATCTTGAAAAGTCCACTTCTAAGCATTGACAAAATTATTTTCTCAAATGATTATCCAAGGCTCTTATTTCAGCCACTGCTACTGTTTGCAACCTGGGAAAAGCTTACAGGTGACTCAAATATGATAAAGTGGTACTTATGCAGCTGGCCATTGTGCTGGAAGACAGATAGATATATTCCACCAAATGGTCCCAGAAGGAAAAATTTTCTTTAATGCAGAGGCAAGTTAATTTTGTTCTTACTCTAATACAGAAGTGGGAAAATGAAATCAAGTGTGGAAAAATACCAAGGTGTCAGGCAAATCCCCCACCCCCGAATATAAAAATCTCAACAAAAAGCTTGTTTTCTCTCTTAATTTTTTCTCTTTCATGTCTAGTACTTGTAAGAAAATGTTTCTTCATGCTCAAATGAAACTAAAATATCCCACTACAGGTGTCTATTTTGTTTCTTTGTTTCTTTCTTTTTTTTTTTAATAAAAAAAAAGGAAATATATCTCTCAAAATCTGCAGGGATAAAAGTTTAATTATGTCTTAGTTGCTTGCTGTGATTTTGAAATCAGTGCTTTAGTCTAAATAAGTACTTGGTGGGTTATAAAACGACATGATGAATATTTCTGTTTCTCATGTTAAAATCTAGTTTTTGTAAAGTAATTGACAATAGTGGAGTTGACACTGGAATAACAGAGGTGATTTGAAGTTGGTATCCAGAAGGAGACTTTTTTCTAAAGGAATGAATGAATGAAATGGGAAAAAAAACAAACAAAACAAAAACAAAACCCGTGGACCATACTGTGGAAGAAAATGTGCTTGCAGCAGTAAGGATTCACCCCCTCATGTTTTCCATGTAAATAGAGCTGCAGATAAAGACATGTAAATAAGCTAAAACCCACATAAGTATTTTTTATCCTGGTAGAATTGTATGAAGGCTAGGTCATTGGACTCTGCAGAAATATTGGCTTCTACAAAAAAATAAAATTATAGAGAAATAATAATTCAGACACAGCTCATGTGAATAGATGAGTCCTAAGAACAATAGTTTTCACTCACTGATGAAAATGACAGATGAAAGTGGAGGTCAAGACAAAATTCCCACAGAGTTTCTAGACCAAAGCAGAGAGAGGGATAGAAAGCAGGGACAACTCTGAGGAGAGACAGTGATACTGCTAATGGCTAGCGGTTGGGCAGATAAAACGGGCCCTGACACAGGCAATTTGGGTAGAAAATGACTTGAGAAGTCTCAGTAGAGCTTACTTTTTGGTAGTAAAGGTTTTAACGGTAGGGACTACCTCTGGAATATTTTGTGGCCTCCCATTTGGGGCCAATGTGGTTTGTTGCTTAGACTATATATGAACGTGTTTCTGCATATCATATGTGTGTATTGCCCCACAGTGTACCCAAATCCTGCAGAGTGCCTCCACTTCTGCCAAATCCTCAATTAATTAATAGGTCTTTCTTTGAATGTGAAGCCTTTAAAGGATGCTTCTGGGCTTGTGAATAGGTCACTTACATTGCCTTCCTTCCAGATACTCTTGTTAGAGAGACAAAAATAGGAATGAGTGTGTTCAGAAAGATTTCTTTACTCTAAGAGATGGTGCTTCCATGTTAGGAATCAGACAAGCTTTTTTTTCCCATGAGCTCCTGGTACCCTTTCAGCCCTGGACATAACTAAAAATCTACTCTAAAGATGGAAATAATCTTTATAACTCCAGAGTCTGGTCTCTAGGAGCTAGGATAGGAACCACTGCCCAGAGAGGCTGGGAATCATCTGTACCACGCACTGCAAGTCTTGTCACAGCTCCAGGTAAAAACTGTAAAAATGCACAGGCTTCACAACATTGTCATAGCCTTTTGCTTTGTCTCTGATTCATCATCAGAATAACTGGCATTTGGCAGGTCTCTGCTAGTGCATTCCTTCCAATTACACAGTTTGATTCGGATAGACTGGGAAATACAAAGATCTAAGGCTATGAGACTTACTTCTGACCATAAAGCTTTTAGAGTTCAGCTTCTTGCTGAGTAATCCTGGTATATGAAGAATCAATTATGCTAACTGCTTTAGGGGAAAATGTCTAATCACTGCCGCAAAGCATTTCCTTCTTCACTGGGGTAGAGTTTTTTGCAAAAACTAAGGGAGAAAACAGGATGGGGAGCAAATATTTTAAGAGATAAAAAATATTTTAATAAAAGCATTTTAAAGAGAAGAGTTATTTGTCAGTCATAGTACTAAAATACTTTTCTCAGATCTCTGTAACTCTCCTATAACGCAAAAAAATTCAACTTCAAATCCATCTCTGCTAGATGGAAATCAGTTTTCTTGTAATGTCCTGTGTGTCTGATCTCCAGTTTATTTATATTAACAGATTTTTATCTTGCATCTTCCGTTTTGATCTTTAGGATTCACTGACAACCATTTACCTAATGAGAATGTATACATCATGCTGGCAAATGAAGTTGCTAAGTCACTGTCCATCATATTTGAAAAATCATGGCAGTCAGGTGAAGTTCCCGATGACTGGAAAAAGGGAAATATAACCCCCATTTTCAAGAAGGGGAAAATGGATCACCCAGTGAACTACAGACCAGTCAGTCTCACCTCTGTGCCTGGCAAAATCTTGGAGCAGATTCTCCTGGAAGGCATGCTGAGGCACATGAAAAACAACAAGGTGGTTTGGGACAGCCAGCATGGCTTCACTAAGGAGAAATCCTGCCTGACCAATTCGGTGGCCTTCTCTGGTGGGGTTACAGAACTGATGGACAGGGGTAGAGCAGTTGATGTCATCTACCTGGACTTGTGCAAAGCATTTGACACTGTCCCACATGATATCTTCTTCTCTAAATTGGAGAGACATCAGTTTGATAGGTGGACCACTCAGTGGATAAAGAACTGGCTGGATGGCCATGCACAAAGAGGTGCGCTCAATGGCTCAATGTCCAGCTGGAGGCCAGTAACGAGTGGTGTCCCTCAGGGATCGGCGTTGGGAGTGGTCTTGTTCAACACCTTTGTCAGTGACATGGACAGTGGGATTGAGTGCACCCTCAGCAAGTTTGCTGATGACACCAAGCTGTGTGGTTCGGTTGATACACTGGAGGGAGGGAATGCAATCCAGAGGGACCTTGCCACGCTTGTGAGGTGGGCTGATGCCAACCTGATGAAGTTTAGCCATGCCAAGTGCAAGGTCCTACAGCTGGGTTGGAGTAGTGCCAAGCACTGCTACAGGTTGGGCAGAGAAGAGATTCAGAACAGCCCTGTGGAGAAGGACTTTGGGGGTGTTGGTCGATGAGAAACTGAACATGAGCTGGCAGTGTGTGCTTGCAGCCCAGAAAGCCAACCGTATCCTGAGATGCATCAAAAGGAATATGACCAGCAGGTCGAAGGAGGTGATCCTGCCCCTCTGCTCTCCTGAGACCTCACTTGGAGTACTGTGTGCAGTTCTGGTGTCCTCAACATCAAAAGGACATGGAACTGTTGGAACAAGTCCAGAGGAGGGCCACGAGGATGATCAGGGGAATGGAGCACCTCCCATATGAAGATAGGATGAGAAAGTTGGGTCTGTTGAGCCTGGAGAAGAGAAGGCTGCATGGAGACCTCATAGCAGCCTTCCAGTATCTGAAGGGGGCCTGTAGGGATGCTGGGAATGGACTCTTCATGAGGGACTGTAGTGATAGGACAAGGGGTAACGGTTTCAAACTTAAACAGGGGAAGTTTAGATTGGATATGAGGAAGAAGTTCTTTGCTGTGAGGGTGGTGTGGCACTGGGATGGGTTGCCCAGGGAGGTTGTGAATGCTCCATCGCTGGTGGTGTTTGAGGCCGGGTTGGACAGAGCCTTGCGTGGCATGGTTTAGTGGGAGGTGTCCCTGCTGATGGCAGGGGGGTTAGAACTAGATGATCTTAAGGTCCTTTCCAACCCTAACTATTCTATGATTCTATGGTTCTATGTAACACAACATTCATGGCAGGCTAATAAGGGTGGGAGTCAGAATGGCATGTGTGTATCCATCCTATCAATCCATGCAACCTAACAGGTGACAAGTGAATATCCAAAGTGGTCTTTTGTTAAGACATTTTATTAGGATATTGTTATAAGTAACGTTTTACCATAAACAGTACTATTTATTAGCAAGTGTTTGGCAATAATATGATAAAAATGAAACGAGTAAAAATAGGAAAGAATGTTGTGGGATCATGGGATCACTTGATTTCTTGAGTACAAATACAGAGTTAGTTCATCCACCAATGTAAAGTGACTTCAGTGATGCAATGATAATTTGTGCCAGCTGGGGATTTCTTACTTCCTGGTAGACCTTTGTTTTCAGTTGTGCATTTATGCATTTAGCTTTTGTATGTTTACTGAATTGTGTATGGGAGGATGCATAAACTGAGCAAAGCGGAATAGAAATTACTTGATAAGGGCCATGGGAGGGGGCATCACAGAGGGTCACAAAGCAGTTTTCAGCTCTGCATGCTTTTTCTCACAGCATCCTTTTGCAGTTTCTTGCGTCCTTGCTGATTTCTGTAGCTGAGCTGTAGGTTTATAATGTCTATTTTAGGGCTGATTAAGTGCTAGCAACAGGAAGTTTTGTGTGCTTGTGTAGTTTGAATGAATTTCGGGATTTAGTGCAGAATTACTATAACAACCATAAAGAAGAAACATCATAAGCAAAATATTCAATACAGTTCATGGGTCAGTCAAAAAAACCATGATTCTCTTTTTCATCAGTTGCCCTAGCTCCTGTTAGAAAGGTCCTAAGGCGGAAAAAGTCTCCTTCCAGGTGACCAGTGGGTTATGGCCAGATTTCTTTCTCATTTAGTATTTCATAGAATCATAGAATCATAGAATAGTTAGGGTTGGAAAGGACCTTAAGATCATCTAGTTCCAACCCCCCTGCCATCAGCAGGGACACCTCCCACTAAAGCATGCCACCCAAGGCTCTGTCCAGCCTGGCCTTGAACACTGCCAGCCAGTTCAATATAAAATGATAGAGTTATTGTAAACTAGTCTGCACTGAACTGTTTTACTTCATGTTCTTGGTGTCTGTGTCTCTAGCATGTTATATGGTCTCCTGTCTAACACATTGGTGAAGCTGAATTTGGAATTTCAGATAATTTTTATGAGCTCAGTGATTACGTTATTTATCTTAGGAACTGATGCATTGAGAATATAGAAATAAAAATAGGTGCATTGAGAAAGTAAAGGCAAACATAAGAAGAAGAGCAGAGCCATTTTGACACTGAGTATTGGAGAGATATAGTTTCTAGCATATGCTTGATAATTTGATTTAATCATGATTGCTCAAACACAGGATTTTGCTATCTGATTACTCTGAATTGTGCTGAAATAAGTGGGATAAACTGCTTTCCCTGGGGATGGTGAATAAGGTGATGTTTAAAGAACTTTTAATAAGGATGCAATTAAGGCTTTGATGGGTGCATAGATAAGAATTGAGGTATGGTGAATGTTAATCTATTTGGGCCTTCAAATGAGGTCAGGTTAAGTATAGTTCTTGTGCCTCTCACTGGTGTGCAGCGGCATACATGGCTTGCATTGAATGATTCCTGTGGTTTACAATCAGCTTTAATTCTGATGACAGTTGCCTTTTTTCTTTTTTTTTTCAAGTGTATAATTCTTGTGTTTGTGGTTTTTGTGAATCTCAGAATGGGAAAGAACAGTCAGACAAAATCTCTGAGCTTGAGGAAAGTTTTGTACAGCTTTAGTTACAACTTCACATCATATACAACTACAGAGTTAAAGCAGGAATGCTCTGGTCAGGGCATTTTTTATGAACATAACCAATGGAAAAAACATGCATTCATAACTGAAATATCAGTTAAATGTGTAGTGAAAGAGCCCATAGTTTATGTTTGAATTCTGGTAACCCAGTATCAAAAGGGTAGGTCTTATGCTGCTGATCAAAATTAAGCAAGGAATGTATCTTTTCTTCAAATTCCTAGAAGTCAATTATGTGATTTCTGACAATCATGTCAGGTACTGTTACAGAAAGCTGAGCTCTTGTGACTATTCCAGACCTGTTTGATGTTACTGGGCAACCTGCCAAAGACTCCTTTCTGTAAGCCAAGATGGTAATTATTGACACTTCATAGGGAAAGGGTTTCAAGGAACTCACATCAATATTTCTTCCACATTCAGAAACTGGAAATGCCACTATAGCAGAGATCCTGAAATTGATGCTGATTATATTCCTGGTCTGAATGACGACTAGAGAGCACTAAGAAAGTTAACCTCAGGCAGATAAAACAAGGCTAGCATGCAGATGCCTAGAGTGAAACTTAGGCAGAAGTATTTGAAGAGAATAAATCTGCTGAGGAGGAGTGGAAGTGGGTGAAAAATGTTTGTATGTGCAACATGTCTTTTAGGATTGAAGGTTTATGATGAAAAAATTATCAAAATTTATCAAAACTTATTATCAAAATTAGTACCTGGGAAGGGACTGAGTGTCTTGGCTCTACATATCAGGAGTAAGTCATAGAGCTGAGGGGAGGTGGAACTTCCATTAGGAAGGTTGAAATTGTCACTTTCTGTGCTTTCAAGGTTTTGAACCACATCTTTCTGTGGCATTTGACTGCTTAACTTTTTTTTACTGCTTAAACCTCCCAGTAGATGATGTTTTCAGAGTGAAGGAGGGGTGTCTCACAAAGTGACCAGACTTTAGACCAGGATGTAAAGTATCTGGTCATCCTCTTCCCTTTCAGATGTGAATTTTAGCGCTGGTACTACCTGTTCTGCTGGGCTCTTCTGCTTGTGTGAAATGTGTGCGCTTCACTACTGAGATGACAGCTTCCCAGAGGGGTGTGGAAGTTTATGTAGGTTGCTATTAAGAGTTCACACTTGACCAACCACTAGCCACAGTGATTACAATTTCTCTCCTGCACTGTTGTTTGAATGCTTTAGATACTTGTATGCTTTTGTTGCATCCTTCCCCCTGCTCGCTGTTTTGTCAAGCTCCATGTGCTTCAGAAGATGCTTAACTCTTGCTAATCTTTCCTCATGCATCCCAATGTGTGTCAGTTATAATGCTAACAAGTAATTACGTAAAAAGCAGAAATTACGAAGTTTGAATTCCCATTTGTTTTGGACTTGGGTCTGCTGGCTTCTATTAAGAATTGAACTCTTATTTCAGTTTCTTTCATGGTTTGCATTTCAAGAAGATCTCTCTTAACTTGCCTGCCAAGTCCCAGAGACATTTATGCAATTTTCAAATTTGTCTGAAGTTACTTTAGTGTGTTTAAAAGTTACTGAGGAAGGGAAATAGACTGACAGACAAACTGGAGGCTGAAGAGATCGAGTGAGCTGTGTAAGACTTATTCCTTTAAGAAACCTATGAAAGAAGTTAGAAGAAAAAAATCTATATAGTAAATGTTACATAGGTCCACTTAGTTGAGAGCTATTACATTCACTGTCTCCCTGCAAAACATTTCAGGTTTTGCCATAGGTTCATCTTCATTGCAGTGCTAGCTTGAGTAGCCACACTGAAGCTCTATTGTTTCAAAACAGTTTAGCTCAAAGCTCAGACCAAGAAATATGAAAAGCTTAGTATAAACAAGTAATGACTCCACATTTAAAGACAAGCTAAAATTGGTGATGATGTAGCCCAGAAAGTGCACTTTTTACCTGCTAACTCTCGGGATCTGTCTGTTCCACAGCTCAGGTGCTTGCACAGTGTGATGGAGATGGTCAGTCAGGGACAGGGTCCCTGCCAGCATTCCAAGTCAAGCCATCCTCTGCTTCTGCAGCCATACTCCAGCAGCTCCGGTTCTGTGCTGTCAGCAGGAGTGTTTGTATTAGCACAGGATAGTCAAGTCTTTATTGCTTTATGAGCTGGAAGGTCAGCTACACTTGAGCTTCAATCTACTGTCCCCTGCCTTCCATTAAGTTAGCTGACTGGAGCTTAAAGCACAGTCTAATCTGTGATAGAAACTTATGGGAGCCTGCACAGGGGCAACACTCAGGCTATACTTCAAACTAATTCAACAATTACCATGAGACAGGGGTGTTTCTTAAGGAAGATACCAGGTTTCAAGGATGTGTCTATGCAGTCCAGAATAGCTCTTTATTGGTGCCATAGTAGGAAGCTGAAAAAACTGTAGGATTAACCCAGGGATGTCTGTGAGAGGGGGAAACTGGTTTACTTAAAAGGCCCATGCATTCTGTTATTTTAAGGTAACAAATGAGTGTATAATAATCATTAATACTAATAACAAATATTAGCGTAGTTTAAAAGCCTTGCTCACCAGCTCTGTGAAAAATCCTTACAAAAAAGTAGACAAGGGGGAGAGAAAGGTGGTTACACTGTCACTGCAGAAATGGTGCCTGAGGGGACAAAAGCTTATAATGTCTGTAGTGTCTATGTGGCTTGGTACTGCATCTGAAGATTGACTAGATGCTTGTCTAGCCTCTGGTCCAGGCTGAAGAGCAGGCAGTTGCCTCCTCATGAAAAGGCAGTAAGGAAGGACTCCTTAAGCCACCTCTTAGCTATTAGTTACCATTTCACATTCCCCTTTATTCAACCTGACAATTAACAGCCTGGTTTAGGTCCTTGGTGATGGCCTAACTAACCTGTTTGACTTTGCACCTAAATGAGGGAAGGGCTAGCACAGAGTCTGTTGAAGAGGAGAAACTGTTTCAGAAAGTGCTTTCTGTTCAGTTCTCAGCCTGCCCAGGGACATTAACTCGTGCTGCAGCAGGGCCTCAGATTTCCCCGGCTTTCCTGGAAGCACCAGGGGCTGCACCACTGGGGACGTCTCCAGCTCCCAAATGAAGGAGTTTTGGTGTGATAAGCGCTGAGTTACTGTGCAAACCTAGACCAAGTCCCTGCCCAATACACTAGCCTGGTTTTACAAGCACGCAGTAGCAAAATATTTCAGCTCCTAAGTCCTTTTTAGGCTCCTGACTTTGCACTGAGTTTAACAGGAAGTTTGTAGCCTAACAGAGGGCTGAGTATTTAATTTGGTTTGGAACTTCATGTTTGTGACTTGCTATCAACCACAGTAAAATCAAGTGCAGTTCTACATACTGTATGTTACATTGCCGTGCTGTTCTCGTTAAGGTAATTAAAAGTGTTTGCACATTAAAAACCAAACAAATAATAATAAAAGTAAAGGTGCTAATCAGATGCATTTCAAAAAAAAGTTGAAAGAAAAATGATGCTGTCTTAATGGTTTGGAGTAGCTGGGTCTGTTCTATTATATGTCTGCAGCAGCAGGATATAACAAAGATAAAGGTTTAAGGCAATTTTGACACCTTAAAGCAGAACTGTTAGCACTGCATAGACTTTCAAATCCAAAGAGGATTCAGCCTGTTCACTTACTGCCTTCCACATCTTCAAAGGACTATGGCTCTTTTTTAATCTTTCCACTTTGCTGTGAAGCCATAGGAAGTTATTGACTTTACAGGAAGTTCTAGTACACAATCAAGCAAGAAAAAATGTTGGTGTACTCTGAGGCTCTGAGTTCAAATCCTCATCCTTTGTGTCACTCCCTTCTGTGTGCTGAGGCAGAATTTAAAAGTAGAGAACAAACGGTGAGCTGTTACACAGATTTTGGTTTTTGACCCATTTGTTGAGCCAAAATTCTCTGAAAACTTTCAGGGAGGCTTTGGCTACCCACTTATCTTCCAAATGGAGCTGGAAGAAGCTTACACAATAATGTTGCTTGGTTATGATAAGATACAATTTGAGCTCTGGATCTGATCTCTCACAGTGCTCTTCTTGGAATAGCCCTGAGGCAAGCGGAGGCTGGAGGGCTTCCGGTGACTGAGGGTTTGCTTGCTGGTAAGCAAAACCAGTTTGTTTACTGGTATTACAGTACATACACACTGTATGGAGTGCTGCCTGTTTTCCTTTCATAGCACTTGAATTTCCCTTGACTTAATGCCAGGAGCTGCTATTAGAACTGATGCTTATATCACCACCCAGCTGGCAAAACTGGAAGAGGATCTGAGGTCATGTGTTTGAATGGGTTTTCCTGGAGCTCTGGGAGCATAGACCTCTCCCCAGTTTCACTGGGGTGAAGAGCTCAAATTTCTCTGGCCACCAAGAAAGAGATGGAAGGTAAATAGGAACAGAAAACCAAGAAGCCAGGAAGAGAACTGTCGGAACTGTGGTCCCAGGATAGTGCTCCTGGAAGCATTCCTGCACACACTGGGCCTTGAGCCAAGGCTGAAGTTGGCCTTCACCATACAATCTCCAGTGTGTAAAGGGAAATAAGATTTTGTGTCCATCCTCACAATTAAATTCATGAAACAAGCTGTCACCAATGTCCCTTCCTCAGAAACCCTGAATATTAGCAAACAGTTTGGGGTAATGTCCAAATAATGGACATTATAAAAGAATGTAAAATAAGTGTGATGAAGAGACTCAAAAATCTGACACCAAACTACCTAAAGAGGAGGAATTCAGTTTTGCATCCTGATCCTGACTGCACTTCAGCAATACAGCCTATCAGCTTGCTTGTTTCTGTCAGCTCCTAGAGTGGCATTGAACTAACTTTCCTCCCAAGACAACACATGGCCTTGTTTGCTTCAGCTGTACAAGATGCCACAGGATACCCAGAAGAAGGAGTTCAACTGCGTATTTTGTTTTCTTGCTCTTTTATTTGTTTTCTCCTGCTCTTAGCTCCTGAATGGTTCCTTGCAGAAAGCCTTAAAAACCTTGGAACTGCTGCCCTATAGCAGAAGCGTTTGATGAAGTCTAAATAATAAGACACAAAAGATACATTAACTTTATTTGAAGGCATAAAGTCCTAAAAACTTAACAGTGTTGACAATTAGTTTTGAGTGTTCTCATTTTGGGACATCTAACGTGAAACTTTTAGAAGAGTCTTGATTTTATAGATGGGCTAGGTGCTCTTGTAAATTTTATGTAGTGAGAAGCTCAAGAATGAAAATATGTTAAGCTCCTCATTATTTGGAAAGTCTTGAACTGTAGCTCTAGGGAATTTATGAACTACATACTGAATAACTGAGAAATAAAGGTTCTGTGTTATCGAGGTCTATTTAGCATTTGTCTTTTCTGTTTAGAAGCAAGGACAAACAACATTAATTACATTTCCAAATATTTCTAAATTTGGAACAGTTGTGTATATTGGTTGAAAATAATACGAATGAAGGACTGAAAGCTTGTCTAAACATGTTCAAGGGATAAAAGTGTTAGTATCTGCCTGAGCATTAGTTAATGTAGGAAAAAAATCATAATGAAATCAAAGAATGTCTTTCCTTCTAATGGAAAGAAGGCACTTGGGAAGCGCAGACACAGAATCTACTGGTGATAGCTCTATTTTCAAGGCCTGAAATTATACCCTACCCTCTATAAAAATGACTAAAACCCTAACACTGTAACAAGAAGACAGAACATCTTTTCTACTATCTTGAGAGCTAGGCACTGCAATGGAGAAGTTTTAAGAAGAAAGTTTGATAGACAGTTGAATTGGACCAAAGGACTTGATGTCTGCTCAAGGGCCTTTGCAGTCTTATTTTCTGGGATTCTCTGACATGCCACAAGAAACTCAGAGGAAGGACTTCAGTTAGGCCTTTTGTTTTCTCTCTCTTGTAATTTTTCACTTATTAAATGTGTGATCCTCAAAAGAGTGAACTCCTAAGGAGGATTTGAACAAGCAAGAATAGTGCTTGGCTTTATAAGGTTAAAAAGATTGCCTTTAGTGAGTTGCAAATTAAACGGTTTACCAGATGAGATGGTAATCAAAAATATTTTGTTGAATGCCATCAGGATGGATGCAGGCTCAGTCTGAACGAGGTAGGAAGCTGTATAACTGTGCTATTGCCAGCATATTGTGGACAGGGAGGACATGTGTGAAAGCTATTGGACACTGCTAAATGGAGGTGAGATTATGATCTCATTTGTCCCACAGTAAATGCTTATTTGTTTACTTGCATTTTCATCATTTCCTGATAGACCAGGACATGATTTATTCCAACTTAATGATCCGCTGCATCACATCTTTATATATCTGGAATTTCTGCACTCCAATTGTCAAAGAATTAAATAACTTTTTCCCCTTCATTGGAAGAAGCAGCAGCAGCTAGGAGTCTAATACAATATGCTTGTGTTTGGATTTCTGGTAATTCGATTTAGGACATTGAACCTTTATCAGCCTTTGCCATTCCATGAAAAAAGGGCACCAGCTGTGCGCTTTTGCCCTTTTTCACTCTTAGCGTTGCATCCTAGTGCTCTTCTTGCTTGCATCTATGCCATCATCCTCCTGCAAGATCCAGCCTAGGGCAAGCCAGTCAAATTTTGCTTTTATTGCTAGAATTCTCGTTTGTATCTTTAAATTTTCAGAGAGAGACCTGAGGGGAATTAATTTAATTCATCTGAGGCATTAGCAGCCTCTTTTTTGACAGCCATAACACTGTCATGACCTGTCCTGCACGTTTAACAGTGATCTATTCATAGTTTTCCTATCAGCATGCTGGGCAGGTTTTTATGCTAAATCATCTTTCTTCACTGTCCCTACTTATACTGCAGCAAATAAAAAGGCTTAGATTAGTGCAACAGGCAAATAGGTCTCTTTATGTTCTGCTTTCTCAATGTGATTTTCTGAGTGAATTAAATGGATGGACTAGCAAAGCTGGCCCTGAGACAGCCACATGTTGTGGTGAAGCTATCCCACAGAGGGAATCCTGTTCTGCCAAACTCTTCAGTGTTTTGTGATATTGACTAAATGAGGTCAGTGAAACAACTTTAACCAGTGATGGTAAGCAATGTTTGAACAGAAGGCACCAGAGGTAAAAGATCTCCAAAGTCAACAGTCAGCCTGAGATCTGCCTGGCTGAAATGCTCAGTATGACAGGTAAGAACATCCTCAGCAAGGCATAGGCTTGGTGAAAGCTGTGGGAGCAGAACACCCCTGGGCAAAAGCCTCGGCCAGGTACCTGAGGCTGCAGCAGCTGCACAAGTGGGAGCAGCAAGTCAGTCCTGCCTCTGAGCAGCTTACAAGGAAACAACAGATGGAGACAGGCAGATGGGGGAACACCAGGAAACACAGAAAATATTAGTCAGCATCGTAGGCAGTGACCTCAACATACCAGAAGTCTAAATGTTGTCAAGCCTTCTGTAGGCATCCTAGAAGAGGAGGACTTTGAAGAGTGATAAAGGAAAATAATGAATTGTTTTGTTACAGAGAGTGGCTTCTGAGAGTCTGAGAGACTGGAAAGCAAAGCATGAATGTGTTTGAAAACCCATTCTGAAAAAGTTTCAAGCTGTCAAGTGAAAAATTTCATGGGCGGGAGCCTCTTAAGAGGCTTACTTTTCATACAGAGTAAGAAGAGATGGTAGAAGATCAGGAGATAATCCATGAAGAACCTTCCTCTAAAAATGAAAGAGATGACCTCTAAAGCATCAGTCTGGATAGATATAGATGAGGAAAATGCTATGTGTGAGGGCAAGAGAAAACAGAAGATACACTTTTCGGAAATACTGCAAGAGACAGGAAGGGAAAGTGTCACAGAACTCACTGATGAAAAAACATGGGGAGCTACTGTGTGAGCAGACTGAAGGTACTACCTGAGCAGCACAGTGTTTCTTCTGGCACAACTAGTTCAGATCACAAACCTGCTCTGCTGTTTTAATGAGAAGAGAGAGCAGGGAAGATGATTGCCTTGTACCTGTATACAACCCAGACAGAACGAATGTCCTGTCTGAGTGAAAGGAAGAAAAAGAGCTCAGCAATACTGTCGCAGTTGCCAGTTTTTCCTCACTGGCTGAAAAAGAATTGGCAGTCCTAGAAAAAGTGAGTGGCAGTGTGCATTTCTGAGGGACTGGTGGATGATGCTGAAAGAGACATGGAAATTACAGAGAACAAGATCAGGCTTTGTGGAACCTTGGGTGAAGAAGGAAAACTGATGTAGGTGATAGAAACATAGAGGGAGAGAAGTAAAAATAACTAATTGGCAGCCCCATTCAAAGGAGGAAGAGTGGGAAGAAAGCAACAGCTAGAAATGGAAGCACAGAATATCTCAGTGAGTATGGAAGCGGGAGAAGTTGTTGCATTGGACATCCCTGCCTGTGTGAGAGTCATGGTCTAGAGGGCCTGAAGTGTGGAAGAGATGCACCCCAGAGACAGCAGTAGCTAGGAGTAAGGAGAGAGAATAGCCACAGATATGAGATGAGGGATGACAGAATGGCAAAAAATAATAGCAGTGATGGCATGTGAGTGTGGGGAGTGAGGGTAAGCAAGACTGAGGATGTGTATGTGGGCAGGCAATTAAACCAGTGCATCTTTTGATTTGGATTCTGTGGCAACAGAAATCGTGTTGGTTTGATACTGTTTTAAGCTCAATAACATTTCAAAATAGTTATGTAGGCTCAGCTCCTATTAAAAAAAATATATTCATACCAATTTATTTCTAGTGTTAGTTCAGCTTCTTGGAGGTAAAATAGACGTGTTACTCGAAGAAGCTGGTGTTAGAGAAGGGTGGTGTAATATAAATGGGGAAATGGAGGCAATAGAGGGAGAGAGATAAAAATGGAGAGAGGGAGGAGGAGGAGGCTGAGGTGACATCCCTGGGAGGCAGCAAAGAGACTGGGTTTAAAAAGAGAGATGAAGAAGCCTGAAAAAATGATGTTGTGAAGATCCAAAATAAATAATGTTTGGAAAAAATCCCATTCATAAAGAGTGCAAGGGACATATGCAACTTCTATGCAGCCAAGTAAAATGCAAAACAATGGAGCTGAAAATAAAGTCTGTGAATAAAAGAAAAGCAACTCCTGGAAGATTTGTTAAATAGAAGAGCACAAAAAAAGCAAATGTCATCACAGATGAAGTCACAAAGGTAAAAGTGACAGAGTTGCTAGTTCAAGCAAGCACAGTCTCTTATTTTTACATATTTTGTAATTTAATATAACCTAATGATGTCTCAAACTCAAAACAAGTCAGGTAATTCAAAGCTAATCCTTTGAAGACTGCAGGAATACAGTATATACATACATTCACCCAAGCATTCATTTGGCAGGAAGCCTAGAAAATGCTGGTGTTCTGTGAATGCTCGCATGTAGCAGTGAGCTGCCAAAATTTCAACAAGATGGTCTGTCACAAATTTGCCATTGAATTGATGACACACCTAGCTGGCAGGCAGGATTGGTTGGAAAAGAGAATTTAATTTCAAAGGGGAATTCTGAAAAAGAGCCAACCAACCCAAACCCTCTCAAACTCAACACCTTTTACACTGAATTTCTCACAATCTAAGCAAGCAAACAAACAAAACCTTGAACTAAGAACTGTAGTGTTTGGGGATTTTGAGAAATAAATTTTGTTTATGTTCCCAGCTTTTTATTAGTGTGGGTGTGAGTGGTGTTCCCCTTCTTTGAAAAGAAAGTCAAAGTGCAGCACCTGACACCTTAAATCTGGAAACTAGATTAGCTCCTGATGTTTCGTGGTTTTGACTTACTTCTATTCTTTTTACTTACTGTCTTAAAAATTTTTATCTAAGAGTTCAGGCATCCATCTGAATTATGGCCGCTGAGCAAATTCTGCATGTCCTGTCCTTCAGAGGCAGAGTAGGGTGTGGATGACAAAAGCAGGAGAGAGTTTTATGAGGTTAGAGTGAAGCTGGCTCTTGGAGGGAGGGCAGTACAGCTTGTGGAGGAGATGCTGTAAATTCTTTTCAATTTTAAATCTATAGGATTTGATGTTCTTGTGAGATATTTTAAGCCAGCAGCTAAGTCTGGTGTGTCAGAAATCTTAATTGAACAAGACAGATTTATGAGTTCAGTTGGATATCGACATATATTAGGGAAAAAAAATACTATGTATGGCTGGTTTGACTGGGCTGTCATAGTGGAATAAAAGGTACTTTTCTCCTACTATCTTTAGGAAGGCAAGAAAATTGTGTAGGTCTCTTACTCAGTTCCCTCACTTTGTTTACTTCCTTGTTGCGTACTCAAGAGGCAGCTGCACTCCCTTGGTGCAGGGCAGATGCTTGTCAATTGGTTCTTCTGGAGAAAAGTACTGAAGTGTCAGAAGAAGTTCACTTGGGACTGGCTCACAGGAGGATGATCCAATGGTTGTACCAGGATCTGTGTGGGTGTCTCCATAGGCAATGTCATCAGGACAGAGCTGGGGAATAAATCTCTCTGGTAAATCACAGCTGGGGAGGTAACAAGATAGAGGCTGCAGTTTCGAAATAGCGGCAAAAGACCTGTGTTCAACCTCCAAAACAAAGTGTTATCACTTCTGAAGGGTAATGGAAATACTTTGAGGAGGCTCTGAAGAGCTTAGTGGATTCAAGACTGAGAAGGTATTCATATTTTCGCATTATAAATAATGTAGAATATTTAAGAACTTCTTAATATTGATGTTAGTGGCACACTGGTAAGCAGTACTTAGCAAGTCAATGAGAATAATATCAGACAAAGAGGTAGAAAATTTTTATCACTGATATATTTGGTATCACTGTTGAGGGCTTTTGCTAGCCTCTAGAAAGCAAGTTATTTTAAATGCTGATTTCCTCAGGATTATCATCAGGTATTGTCATTGTCTTTTATCTCTACATACGCTTCTGCAAGTAGATGTGTTAATACAGTTATTACATTCTATTGTTTAAAAATGTATATAGATGCCATCTGGTCCCGGTGCTGTGTGGGCTAGTAACTGTTATATTGCTTTATTTATAACATTTTGGGACTTGCTTGCTGTTAGAATTTGTGGCTATTCACATGTTTGAGAATGGAAAGGTTTAGCTGTCTAGAAAGGTTCTTTTCAATAGAAACTGGTGACCTGAGATAGGCCAAATGCTCTGGAATTTGGCTTAGGTGCTTTTTGTGTTAGTTCTGAGATCTGAAGGCCTTTCTGAATGGGCCCAGACATTGCAAAGACATGTTCTGTGAGGGCAGACACCTGGAAAACTAGGGTTGGCTGCTATGAAGAGGGCTACAGTCCTGCACAATCACAGGTGAGAAGAGCTGTGCGTAAATTAAAATGCAAGATCTTTCACTCACACACCATAGAAGGGAGTTAGTTATGTTGCACCATTGTCTACCTACAGGTAGATAAAATCTACATTTGTATTCTACTGAGTGAGTTTAGCTCTTCTTTCTCAGTTTTGCAATACCATTGCTTTCTTTATTTTAACAATAAAATGTAAATTGTTCCTACTGCAAATCAGCTCCAACTCTACCTGAAACCTTTTGTCTAAAGCTTGTATAATAGAGTCTCTCATTTTTGAAAAACAAATTATTTTATCTCAGCTTACTCTGTGGGAGTACAAATGTGTTCTCCAGGCAGTTGTTAGGCAAAGTCCTGATTCAATGGGGTTGCAGAAGGAGATTATGAAAGAAGAGTATGTGGGTCACATGTACCCTGTAGAAGACAAATTGACTCCAAACTAAGGCAGCTGGAATAGGCTTGCAGTTCAGGTTTTCTGGAGGAGGATATTCAGACTCAGAGACAGAAAAGTATTGAGGTGCCTATTAGCCACCATTCCTCTCATGAAAATATGGTTAATGGAAGGTCATGAATATTACCTTCAGGTGAAGGGTTGTTGGAGAAGACTTTTCCTCTGCGGATGTTTTGCCTTCATGAAACCAGAAGCCAGGGTTATATAATTCCCTGATGTGAACTGGATTGTTGTGGAAAAGAAGGTTCAGTGCTCACAATTGCAACGTACATGCCCAGTATGGAGCAGTATTTAGCTCTGTGAATCTCACAGTTCATGTGCATGGCACAACAGCTCTGAATGAAGGAGCAAATATGTAGTGTTTCAGCCCAGTGCAGAAGCAAGATAGATCTAACCCTGGACAACAGCATGTGGCTGGTATTGAGATATTGACAATAGCATGTGACTGCATGTAAGAATCTGCTAGGAACTGAGGAACAGAAAAAAAGAAGCTGATTTGCATTCAGTTGCAAATAATAGCAACTATACCCTCACGATGTAGCCCAGATGCTGTTAAGAGTCCTTAGTCCAGTCTGTTTTGAGGGTGGGGGTGGGAAGAGGAAGAGAATGGAATAAAAACCACCTATCTAGTCTGTGGAAACTTAGGAAATGCCCGAGCTGACAATCACATTGTCCTGGATGATGTTGGGTGTGAAATAGCTAATAAAAACTTTACTTCATGGTTTTTAAAAACTACAGATGTCATTGTTTCCAATCCAAATGTCTACAAGAAAGACTCGTGAAACTGTCAATGTCACACTCAATTACTAGACAGAAGAAGAGAGAAGCACCTTATTGTGAGCTAACATCCTCAGCCCCTTTGTATCTCTCCTTATTTGAAGCACTTTACCTAGCAATGAAAGTGCCACTTATATCTGAATAAAAGAGTTTCAGAAGAGCCCTTTGGAAAGCAATGAACTCAGACTTATAATGATCAGGCAATACCGGCCTTCCTTTCCCAATCCTTTAGACTTCAGGCTAATAAGAATGACTGCATTTTCCAAAAGCTTGGTTTTTTTGGATGGAGATGGAAGGAGGAGATGACAATGTTGGTAGACCCATGCTTCATAGGAGTGGAAAAATTTCAGTGTTTTGTTAACATTTTTTTATTTTTTAAGGAAAGATTCACTCTACAAATTGCATGGATTTTTAGTGGAGACCTGATTCTTCCAGTTTTCTTTTTATTTGTGCTTGGGAACATGCCCTTTATTGTGATTAAGGAATAATTGGATTAATTTTGGATTGTGGTAAATGGCATGGCATTCTTTTCATGGAGTTTCTGGTTCTGCAATTACATTTCTGCAGCACTGTCTAGCAGTCACGAAAGATTAGCTGTGTTTTCTTCTTCTGCCATGCAGTTCTCTAATCTGTCTGGAACAAAAATAGATCAAGAAGCGCAGCTTTGTAGATTGTATCAAATGCTTCTGTGTGTTGCTTTGTGACTGTTGGGTCATTCTTGGATACATAGGGTTGACATATATCTCTATAAGCATTATTTCCAGAAAATATGTACCGTGCACTGTCAGAGAGGTGTTCTCTTTCTTCCTTTTAAGTTCAAATTTCATAATTAGAACAAGATGAACAATAGCATCCTCTCAAAGAAGAATAAAGATGTGCTCGACTCCCTTTCTACTGCCTTTGAAAGATGAATAAATGGGTATTTTCTGCAGCCTTGCTTAATCTTCTGTTCCTCTTCACACCTTGCTCCATTTTTGAGTATTTCAATAGGGATGCATGAACTGCTTAGATAAGAGTCAATTCCAGAAAGAACTTCAAAGAAAAAAGATGAGGCCAGGCAGCCTCAGAGAATTCCTTTGGAACACAAAATGCAGGTGTATTTGGTACAAGGTATTGGTGGTGACTTTTGTTATAATTTTACTTTTCCTGTTCATCCATCTTCCTTCATTGCTTTGTTGTTTTCTCCTTTCTTCTTGACCTTCCCTCCTTCCTCTTTTTTCCATCCTTTCCCTCCCTTCCTTTCTTTCCTTTTCTTTCCCTCTCTTCCTTCCTTTCCTTTTCTTTCCCTCTCTTCCTTCCTTTCCTTTTCTTTCCCTCTCTTCCTTCCTTTCCTTTTCTTTCCCTCTCTTCCTTCATTTTCTTTCCCTCTCTTCCTTCCTTTCCCTTCAGGAGGGCATGTGATACTTTAAGATGATCACGCATCTGTGGCAGAAGAAGCTGTTTCCCTTCTATCTCATCTCACATCTACACATTTGCAGAGGGGTACAAACTTGCACATTACTTGCACAGTTGTTTCTCTTTGGGGTGTGGGGAATTTAGCAGAGTGACTGCCATTGCTGTTAATGGGATTTGTTCAGCTGAAATCTTGTGCAAGCTGAGCCTTTTCAAAAGGGAGAATTTCTTTAGAAGTACAGATAGACCTGGTTAAAGACTCTTTTGATGAGATATAAGGCAAGATCTTAGAGCATATCTAACAATTAAAGAAGGTGAACAACTTTTCAGCAGTTAAAAGTGTTAGTCTCACCATTGTAGCCATGTTTCCATTTGGCTAATTACTTCCTGCTGTGTAAAATTCTTCCTATCATTTAGTTTAAAGTTATTATTTTATGCTTGTCTAGAATGACTATTCGATGTTATTGCATGATTTTTAAAGCTGAACTCCTCAATTATCAGAAAAAATATTTGCCAAATAAATGTTTCTATGAAAATTGTCATTATCCATCAAGTGATTTATTCCATGAACAGTATTTGCAGAGCTATGCAGCTGGTTGATTACTACAAAAAGAAAAATTACTCTAATATATTAGTTGAGAAAAAAGGTAAAAATGAATTAAGATAATGTATATGTTGGATAATATTTGTCCAGCTGTTGTTTGAAGTGTATCACCTTTCATTTTGGTGGGCTTACATACTGGTAAAACAATCCCTATATAAGTAGTTCTGAGTTTATCCTGTGATCTGCCATCCTTACTCGAAAAATGCTGTAAAGATGATCATTATTACCATTATAAATCAAACCATATTTTCATTTGGAATAAAATATAATGACATTTGAACAAGCAATGCAGTGGGCCTGTAGATGAATTGAGTGCTATGTGGTCTGATGTGTGCACTTTGAGGTAAAGCCTAGGTTGTTCAGAGTCTGGGAATAAGTGCCTGGCCTGCTGGAGGCAACTGTTTGTCTGTTCTTTTTTGTAAAGCCACTAAGCTTCCCTAAAATTAAAGATAGTGCAAATACCATTATTACATGGAATTTAAGCAAGTTAGGTGAACAATATTTTCAACCATTACAGCTCTCAAAACTGATTTTTTCTGAAATGTTTTGTTGCATTGGCAACAATACAAAAATAGATTACATGACTTTTGTTCATCCTGTCCTAAAACATACTATATAGCTTATTTTATCACAATTAAATAGTGCAGTTTACAACCCAAACAAGAAGAAGGATTTTGCTCGAAGTCTTCAGTAGTTTTTCCAATTACAAGTGAGTTGGATTGGAATGTAACTGGACATTCTTTAAATGTAAATTTAAGCATATGATTATTATTATTTTTTAAAATCAGATTTAAAGTACTCAGCAACTTCAGGGCTCATAACACTACCACAACATCAGAAATACTACAGACATACAAGCTGAAAGGGAAAACATTTTTAAATTGGTAAAAAATGCTGAATTTATTTAAATCGGAGACAAGTGTTATCTACTCAGTGATCTTGAATCTTCCCTTCCATGAATCTTCTGAAGAGAGAAGTGAAACGTTTGGGAAAACTTTTTTAAGCCTATATAGGCAAAGGTGAAAGGAAGATAAAAGTGAAATAAAAAGTAACTAGTGGAGAGGAGAACAAAAAGAGTAATGGTGCACATAAATTTCAGGCCTTTCTCTTTTCTTAGAAACTTGTTTGAAACAATTGACCTGAAACGGTGGTGAGATGATTGAATTGAGAAATGCTGTAGACATTAATGTCTGTTTGTATTACAGGGGAATGATTCAGAGACCTTACAAATATGCGGGTAATCAGAAGAGAAACGGCTGAATTTCAAAGTTGATAAATGCAAGTTAGAGCACATTCAAATGATCACAGACAGTGCTGGATACATAAAGATTGCTTGGACTAAAGAGTAGGGAATCACCACAGACAGCCTAGTAAAACATCTGCTAGTGTGATGTGATAACTAGAAATGCAGCTAAAACATTAGAGTAATACAGAAAAATGTAAACCTATTGTATATAGCAGTGGTATGTTCTCAGCTAGGCTATTACATTAATTTCTTGTCATCCCATCTAAGGGTAACAGAAGCAGCTTAGGCACATGAAATATAGGCAAAGCAAATTTTAAAAAAATTAACAAAAGAACAGAAAAGATGAAAATACAAAAAAATGTTTTTAAAGGAACACGAATCTTTGAAGCTGCACCTTGTGATGGTACTTTTAGAATTAAATGTGTGTTAAAAAAAACCCAAACAGCTAATCAGCCAGCTGACGACAGCAGTGGTTGCAAAACTGGAGGGTCAGAATGACTAAAGGCTTTGTCAAGTGGGAGTATGAGGAATTTTAGCTGTCCACAAGTATTGATGAAGCCTCTGTTTTTAATTTTCAAAATAAAATGAAAGCAACGAATTAAAAGGACCCCTATTACAAATATAATTCACCTGCTGTTTTCCCCTATGTGCTCCACAATGTTTTACAGGAGATCGTTCTCCTAAAACCCTAACATTCTGCTGGCTGGAGGTGGGGGCAAAACCACAGCAAGACATACTCTTTCCTCTTCAGACTGATGAAAACTTGATGAAGAACATTTTCCATAAAGCTCCCACAATCCCTCGTCACTTATTTGCAGATGTCAGGATAACTACTCACTGAAATATCTTCCTGTGACAATAGAGAGTAGCAAAATTTTGTTTCCCTCCACTTATGCTTGGACTTGATCCTACTCCAACTGCAGTTATGTGCTTGCAGATGCCTGAAACAGGAATGAATTCTGTCTGTTGAGAAAACTTTTGCATCAATGTGAAACTCTTTAATGACAGAACTTCACAGAATTATATGTGAGTTAAACTAGCAGAAAATTTGACTCCAAATCTGTGAATTCATCAGCCTGTTGTTTTCCTCTCTTTTTCTTCTGGTACTAAAGGGTGAAAGATTTTTTATGTGCTATTTAGCCTTGCATTTGTAACTCATTTTCTTTCTGTATGGAAATTAACGGTAATGGTTTGTGTGTTTATTCATCTCACAGCTTACGTACCAACACTTACCTCAGCATCTCAAACCTTTTATAAGGGAGACAATTTCTTCTCAAGCATTGAAATATTAATTCATGGCTAATACCAGATACTAATATGAAATAGAGTAAAGGTGTAGAATTTTCTGCCACCCTTGTTCCTGCCTGGAATTATAAACTCTTGCTCCAAGGGCCAACATAGCAGTACATCTGGTAATGTTTCACAATTTCCATCACGAAGTATGAAACTCCTGCATTTGAACAATGTCTCCCAAGGACTCAAGTCTGGCAACACAAAAGCTTATCTCCCAAAAGTTCGGGCATGCGCTAAATAGATTCTACCAAGCAGCTATTCAAAATATATTAGGAATAATTGTTTAGAGATGATATGCTTTTTGAAGGTTTGTTTTGGAGTTATTGTTCTCTCTTCCATCCCTCACCATTAAAACATTAAAAACCATCAGATCCTGGTGAAGAATATCAAACAAGATAACTCAATTCAAACTGGAACATATATGAAAAGGATGGGAAGAACCTGGATGTGGGAAGTGGTTTTGTTTTTTTGTTTTTGTTTTTTGGTTTTTTGTTGTTGTTGTTTTTTTGTTTGGTTTGGTTTTTGTTTTTGTTTGTTTGTTGTTGTTTGGGTTTTTTGTGTGTTTTTTTTTCTTTTTGCTTTGTGGTTTGCATTTTGTTTATTTTTGTACATTTGTTTGTCTGTTTGTGTGTATGTTTTGGTTGGTTGGTTGTTATTTTGTATTGTTTGGGTTTTTTTTTTTACCGTGCATTTTGGGCTTAGATTTGGCAGAATAAAACCCAGTTTACTAAACACAAAGATAGAAGAATTGCTTGTGCATCCGCTATTCCAATTGTTTTACAGCTCTCAAAAGTACGTCTCTGGTAGTAGAGATTTTTTTATACAGTATGATTTTCTACAGCACAGCTATGGTATCATTGTGTCTTTAGGCTATTGCTGTATCACTAGCACATTAATCCTACCAAATGCCTGTTACATATTGTGCCATGGAAACTTTGATGGGAGAAAATACACTGAGCACAATTTTTTGCATCCTTTTTCCAAGCTCTTGACCCTGGTAGCCTATGAGTTAGTTGAAAAGATTGAAACGTACAGCTAAAGGAAATCAAGACTCTGAGCACCTCTTGAGGGCTGGTGGTGAGACACACAACTTTTTAGTTTCAGTTAAAATCCAGCCTATTGTAGAAGTTTTCATATAAGGTACTAAGTAAGTGGTTATATATGAAAGGTACAAAATTAACTTAATGGAATTCATGCACACAATTTCTTTGAAACCTGCTAAACTAGCCTCTGAATAAGGAGGAAAGCCTTCTGCACCCTGTCCATAAAAAGCCTGGTGATGGCATGGTCAAGGAGAGGGTGATGGAATTACCAAACAAGGGGATGCCCTCAGATGCCACTCTTTGGGTTCTAGTTCCTTCTCTCATTCAGATGGATGATGGTAGGCTATTTTGTCATAACCGCATTTCTTTCTTATTATATTTAGTGAAGCTGAAGTCCTGGTGGGTAGCACAGGTGTTGCTGGGCAGCTATGGGCCACAGAGGATATGCTCTTGCATAGGTGGGATACTCCCTGGGCCATGTTCACAGCTATGCAACACTGCCAGTGATGAAGAGAGCAGCTGCTCCCCACCTGGGGGCTCAGCCCAGTATATGAAATGCTACAGGTTGACAAAAGGATCTGCTGCTGCTTGTTTTCTGTGATGACAAAAATTCTTGAATTTGTTTTACACATATACAGAGGCTTTTCAGTAAGGAGGTGTTTGAGGAAACAGCTGTGGGGCTGTCAGGAGTTTCTTACAGCCAAACTGAAAGATGGATAGGTGTTTTCTTCTAAGGGCACTTGCTCTCCATTCTGAATCCTGTTAAATCATCCTGTCTTGTAAAGAATATTCTCCCTTGAGACCATAAAAATGCTTCAGAAGAGAGCGCTTCCCCCACAGGCTTTTGAATGCAGTAGATTTCACCAAGGGTGAGGAATTTTCTAAAGACCTTCTCTCTTTACATTCAAATTACACAGGGGTTGAACAGTGCGCTGTGCTAGCAAGATAGCCCCTGTGTTTTTGCTTTTGGATAGAAAGTGTAGCTTTCCAGCAAGAACATTCTGTTTCTTTGTTAAGTGGAATTGCTCCTTCCTAGCCTAGGGTGATGAGAAAACATTTTGTTTAAATGCGGAAACAAATGAACAGTTTCCATTGCCCTTAACACACAGAATCCCAGTTTAAGGCTTAGCACAAATGTATATGGAAAGTGATGTTTGCTGGATGCTCTTCTTAAAACATTGACAGCACACCACAAATTCAGGAAGATGCCAGATGTCTCACTTAGTATAAAAACACGGTGAGTCTGATAACTGTGGACAATTTCCAGCATGAACTATTAGATACTGAGAGCATTATTATTAATAATATTAATAATATTATAAAAATATTATTATTATTATTACTATGGTTATGCTATATTTTTTACTAAAGCATATATTTAAAAAAACAGAAATAAGGGTACAGAGAGAAGCCTGAAACTGAGATTACCTTCTACTTTAAAAACAGCACACACTGATTTACAGATCCCTTCAGAAGTCAGTGGTGTACTTTGCACTTCTGGGAAGTGGCATTCCCATTCATGTATGATCTGAAAGGCAGAGCTGAATTCAGACCCTCACTTTGTATGCAATAAAGCTTTCTACAAGTATAGCTTCAAATTCCTCCTGCATGGGAAATCTTATGTTTTGGTAACATCCATCATGGTTGATACCCACTGACCAGGGCTTTGGGTATTAACCCAAAAATGAAAGGAAGGCAAAAAACTGTCACACTCTTAGTGATTTTTTGTTCAGTTACTGCCTGTTGAGGTAGCTGCAACCAGTGTAAGCTCAAGCAATCTCAGGACTGACAGGTTTTTCAAAGATCAAGGTGATGTTATTCTACCATTGACTCTTTGATCAAGATCTAGTACTACTGAACTTTAACCTGACTCAAGACAATATGTAAATGTTTCACTACTGAACCTGACTGTGGTCAGAAAAACAGATCTTGCAAATTAGCGTGTGCATCTATATCTGCAATCAGACTAAAAAAGAATGTATCTGATTTAAAAGATAAACTTGGGGGACTTTTCAATGGTAGAAATGTTATAAAATAAAATTTTAAATTAGGAAGCATTTTGAAGTGGCAAAAAGGGAAATATAACCCCCATTTTCAAGAACAGGAAAATGGATCACCTAGCGAACTACAGACCAGTCAGTCTCACCTCTGTGCCTGGCAAAATCTTGGAGCGGATTCTCCTGGAAGGCATGCTGAGGCACATGAAAAACAAGAAGGTGGTTAGGGACAGCCGGCATGGCTTCACTAAGGGGAAATCCTGCCTGACCAATCTGGTGGCCTTCTCTGGTGGGGTTACAGAACTGCTGGACAGGGGTAGAGCAGTTGATGTCATCTACCTGGACTTGTGCAAAGCATTCGACACTGTCTCACATGACATCCTTGTCTCTAAATTGGAGAGACATCAATTTGATAGGTGGACCACATGGTGGATAAAGAACTGGCTGGATGGCGGCGTGCAAAGAGCTGCGCTCAATGGCTCAATGTCCAGCTGGAGACCAGTAATGAGTGGTGTCCCTCAGGGATTACTGTTGGGAGTGGTCTTGTTCAACATCTTTGTCAGTGACATGGACAGTGGGATTGAGTGCACCCTCAGCAAGTTTGCTGATGACACCAAGCTGTGTGGTTCAGTTGATACACTGGAGGGAAGGAATGCCATCCAGAGGGACCTTGACATGCTTGTGAGGTGGGCTGATGCCAACCTGATGAAGTTTAACCATGCCAAGTGCAAGGTCCTACAGCTGGGTCGGAGCAATGCCAGGCACCGCTACAGGTTGGGCAGAGAAGAGATTCAGAACAGCCCTGTGGAGAAGGACTTTGGGGTGTTGGTCGATGAGAAGATGAGCATGAGCTGGCAGTGTTTGCTGGCAGCCCAGAAAGCCAACCGTACCCTGGGATGCATCAAAAGGAACATGACCAGCAGGTCGAAGGAGGTGATCCTGCCCCTCTGCTCTCGTGAGACCTCACTTGGAGTACTGTGTGCAGTTCTGCTGCCCTCAAAATAAAAAAGACATGGAACTGTTGGAACAAGTCCAGAGGAGGGCCACGAGGATGATCAGGGGAATGGAGCACCTCCCGTATGAAGATAGGCTGCGAAAGTTGGGTCTGTTGAGCCTGGAGAAGAGAAGGCTGCATGGAGACCTCATAGCAGCCTTCCAATATCTGAAGGGGGCGTATAGGGATGCTGGGGATGGACTCTTCATGAGGGACTGTAGTGAGAGGACAAGGGGTAACGGTTTCAAACTTAAACAGGGGAAGTTTGGATTGGATATGAGGAAGAAGTTCTTTGCTGTGAGGGTGGTGATGCACTGGGATGGGTTGCCCAGGGAGGTTGTGAATGCTCCATTGCTGGCGGTGTTCAAGGCCGGGTTGGACATAGCGTTGGGTGACATGGTTTAGTGGGAGGTGTCCCTGCTGATGGCAGGGGGGTTGGAACTAGATGATCTTAAGGTCCTTTCCAACCCTAACTATTCTATGATTCTATACAAGCTACATAATGCCACGGATCTGGCTCGGTTACTCTGGACAAAATTATTTTGTCTTATATTTACAGAAACCAGTTTTGAATAAAAGTAATTATCAGTAATTTATTGTAAACTTTGTTTTCCCTCTTCTTTTTAGTGGATATTGCTTCTCTGGCTGCAAGGTAGGTAACTAATAGTTTAGATACTGCTAGCTAGGCCATTCTGCCTGTGAATGTTCTTATTCTATTAATGTGGCTTCAGTGATCAGAGTGCCAAACACCTGCAGCTTTAAGGGACTTACTAGCTTTCCTATGGAAAATGAAAAGGGGCTCTGGTAATGTCATTAATGTGATTTTCACTGAATTTTTTTACACTGCAGTTTTAAATGCTTTATGTCTGGCTTCTGAGAGAAGTTCTACATTGTGCAGCGAGCATCTGAACACTGTGCACAGAAAGTTATTTGACAGTACTGTTGTCTACTCACACCTCAAAAGGTTATGTTTTTTACCAAGCCCCAGTACTTCCAGACCTGTCTTTGGAAAAGTCTCAGATGCTTTTGTGTGGTGCAATGGTCACACCCAGTGGCCAGTTGGGTTAATCACATATGTGTATTCCCTATGGATATCTGAGGCAGTTTGCTCCAGGAATTTCTTCTTATATACTACGACAGTTTGGAATCTAACTTGATAGCTGGAAAGCAATGTATGTCCACATTCACCTCAAGGTTTATTCCCAAAAACTCCCTGGCTGATCAAAATGAAGGTGCAGATCATTCACGAAATGAATAGCATGGAGCTGATGAAACCCCTATGGAGTCTGACATTCTTAAAATTAGGATCCTTGACTATAATGAGCTGGTGGTTAAGAAAAAATTATTCAAGGACAGACTGAAACCAAAAAAACTCCATATTTTTCCTTTGTAACTCAGCTTTCTTTTAACTGTGGAAAGCCTGAATGTTTTGAACATATGCCTGATTCTTCTTTCTTGGCACTATCAAGGTAATTTGAAAAAGAGCGTTTTTCTTTCCTATAAATGAAAAATGTATGGAAGTACCATGGATAATTGAAAGAGGTACATACACATAGCCCCCCTCCCTTTCCTCCCAGCCTAACTATAGCATCTTCTATTAGCATCACAATGACACTAATGTTTTCTTTCTCTCAATGTAGACCATTTTGCCAAGGTCCCTGTTTTCAATTAGTGTCAGCAAATGACATGAGTGGGAATACTATAGGGGTGTTCAGTGGAGGTAGCATTAGCCACGCTGATTTTGGGGTGAGGGGTGGATGAGTCAAGTTCAATGGGGAAAAAAGGGAGGTACTGCTCTCTGTAGAAATCCTTGTTTAATGCTCCTAATGACACAGACATTAGTTCCTTTCCCTACATCACACATGTACAAGTGATATCCACTACAGACCTGTATGACATGATAGGGTTCATTTGCACAGTGTGTCAACCCATTTAACAATCAAATAGCTAATGCTGCATTACCTAACTTTGTTAGTCTTGTCCCAGATGTTTTGTAGCACTACTTTAAAGCCGTATATGAGCGGGGTTCTTTTTCAGCCTCTTACCAATTCCCTCACCTTTGGAACAGGCAAAACTTAATAATATCTGCACTTTTCTTCTACCTACAGCATCTGCTGCTCAATTCTGCTTGCATTTTTTTCCCAAGGAACTGAAGAAGTTGCTCCTCACTGATATGAAAAGCTCTGCTCCAGCTCCAGCACTATTGACTGGATGCTGGCAGCTGGCACCTGCAGGAATGACACCAAGGCTTTATGATCTTTTTCTACTAAGAAGCTTCTATGCATTTCCTGGTGAAGATGTAGACTTCAGATAACAGATTCAAATATACTGACAGTAGTCTTGCTTTACTCGCTTTTCCTTCACACACTTTTCACATGTAGTCCATGGTCTCCCAGGGCTCCCCAGGCCACATGTTATACAAAGCAGAATAGGAATTTATAACATATTTTTTGAAGAACTCTGAATTCCTTTTCCTTAGTGAAATTTCCTTTTGTGCTTAGCTCACTGGAAAAATCCCAGCATGTGACACCGGACATTCAGAAAGTGACTCCAAAAATTCTCATTTCAACTGAGACCGTCAATCTGGAGTCAACATAAGATGAATTCTGGAGTCTCTGCAGGGAGTGGCAGGTTTTATCCCAGGAACCTCCTCCCAGGAACTAGGCACTAAAATATTGCAGCTGTTTCTGTACTGGATTTTCTTGCACCCCACAGCCTGGAGACATTCAGTGCAGAAATCTGTGCTTGCTTTTCATGTTTGCTTTGCAGGTCACGTTTAAATGAAACTTCCACACTGGATCAAGCTTGACAAAAAAGAGCATTGTACTTTAAGAAAAAGGGTTGGCCTGCTTTTTGTCTCAGTCCTCTTGTTGATTGTTTGAAGGTGTAGGTGATATAATGGGACTCTTAGATCATCTTTGCCTACAAATTCAGATTGCATTCAAGAATAAACATTGGGGGGGTGGGGGGAACACACCTAAATTTAGTGAAAATGTTTGTGATTTAAAAAAAATATGAGAAACCTTAAGCCAGAATACTTCAGGTGCAAATCCTTTCCTGTGCTGCAAAATAGCCCTTATGCATGGGAATCATGCAGGAAACTTTTGTATAAGCAAAATGAAACCATCAATGCTGCTTTCTCTGACTAAACTGAGGGAAGTTAAAAAATTGCTTCCTTACTTCTACTGTATTGATATATTCCCATTTAAAGCTCCAGTTGATACGTAGATCTATTTATGTGAAGTGACAACTCTTATTTAATGACCAATAAGCAATGGTGAAAAAAGAAATGATTTGTAAAGTCCTTGCTAGCTTCAATGACCTCATGTAGGAGTAAATAAATAAAAAAGGAGTAAACAGAAGACATGCCTGTATGCGTTGCACTGTGAAATACAGTCTCCTTCACTTTATGTTCCCCAAACAGATATGATATCTTGTTTTTAAAGGGGGCTGGCCCATTCCTACTGCAAGTGTGAAATCAGATTTGAAATATGCAGTTGGTCGAGGCCCCAGACTTTGCAGTGGGGATGGAACAAGGAGTCCCTCTAAGCTGCCGCTGTTTTCAGCTACAAGGTCCAGCAGGTGAGGAAATGAAGCCCAGCAATTTATCTGTTGTCAGGGGAGTGTGTTTGCTGTACATGCTGTAATATCTGGAGGCAAGCCATGAAGCTGGGCATATTCCAACTTTTCATCTCATTTCTCTGTTCCTACCCCAAAAGAATTCTTCCTTTTAGGGAGAAGGACCAGAAGTCCTACAGCAAACAGTATTTGTCTCATGTTTCACTGCAACTGACAGCGAGCATGAGTTACTGTCCATGCAGATTCCCCAACAGAGACTTTCTGTATGTGCAGTAACAGGATTGATGCTGTTATGTGAAGCTGAAAGTCCACCAATAATGACAGTGTATTATTTCTGCTGAGAGCACATGCATGGCAATTGCAGGGGCGATTAAAATCCTGTCGAGGGGGATTAAAATTCTGAATCAAAATGAGGTCAGTAGAAGATTTCTGAGGCATACCCTTCAGTCCATGTTTTAGGGTCTGTTGAGAGTGCAGTCAGGTGGGTTGAAGTTAGATGCACTCTAGTGCCTTCTGAAGGAGCTTTGCCACTGCAGAAGAAGGATCACTTTGACGATATTCAATATCCCATCTGGAAGTGGTTCTGCAACCTCTTCCCTGGAGTTGTACAAGGGTGCGAAGGATGCAGCATGGGGGTTGCAGCAGGTATAAGAAGACAAGACCTTTATATAAGCATTGAGCTTCTAACTTGAGTGTCACTGGGAAAGCCTGGACAATTTATATTAGTCCTGTCTGCCACACAGACCAGGCTTATCATTTTTCTGCTAAGGGCAGGACAGTGCATCACTGGCATTAATGGTGTCCAATGTGTGGCGTTATCATAGAGTCATAGGATGATGAGGGTTGGAAAGGACCTTAAGGTGATCTAGTTCCAACCCCCTGACAATGAGCAGGGACACCTCACACTAGACCATGTCGCCCAAGGCTCCGTCCAACCTGGCCTTGATGCATAAGCATGAATGAATGAAATAGTGAAATGGCAACTTCCTGTACTCATTTAGCTTTTTTTCTTTGCAAAATATTGGTAAATGAAAGTTGCATTTAACTGCATGCACAACATTCAGCTGAAGATCAGAACCAAACCAAGTGACCTTCCTTCCTCAAAAAGGTAATTAAGCTACGTGATGTCCCTGTGCTGTTTGTTAGACAGCAGCTTCTCTTACTTGAATCAAGTTTGTTCCTATCACTTTGAATGCAAAAAGCAGTTGATCATTTCATCCATGTGACTACAAGGGTGACTGTCACAGCTTGCAAAGCATATGGTAGTTCTTGCAATATCAATAATAATCTCTAAGTAATGCAACTTTGGGTTGTAGTCATCTTTTATTATCACTCCAATCTTCCAGTAGCTTCCTCCCGTCTCTCTCTTTTAGAATTTTTGTCTTTCATTATTAAATGAGACCTTCTATACTTAGTAATTACATTATCAAGGATTACCTGCTGAAAGGGATCAAAACCAGCCAAAATAAAGGCTGCATTATTCTGAATAAATTTCACTTATTTTGAGAGGCTTCATCAAATTAATTACAGGATGAAATTAAACAATAAGCAAGTAATGTCATAGGCATTTTGCAGATGGGGACACTGAAATTTAAAGCGAAAAAAGGGGCTTGTCACAGGCTTGCTGTACCGACTGAAACAAAACAGGAATTTTCTCCTTGAAGGCTAAGTGCATCTCTTACAGATTCCAAGTGGAGTGGAGCTTATAAAGTGTTTATTTAAAATCTGTGGATGGGAATGAAATACTTTTTGGTTGTCATTTTAAAGTCAAATTCTATTAAATAAGGAAGAAAATCCACTGTAACTATAGCAGGTAATTTTTCTTTGGAAGTATCAAAGTATTCAGTTCCCACACTGAAGTGTATTCAATATTGAGCATATTCACAGCATTCCTTACAATTTCTGTAAGATCTATTTAAATCATTCTTTTTTCCAAATGAGATGCCTTGCACACTCTCTGCCTGTTACAGGGTATTGATAACATCTATTTACTAATCTAAGAACAACATCCAGTGACTCCCGAGGATGTGGCAGATTTGAATGGCTGTCATGTTAAGTCAGGTGGCAGAGTGCCTGACTGGTCAGCTAATGAAAATAACATAGGTCTACAGACAAAATGAAACAGGACAGCAGCAAACATGAGGAACTGTCTACTTATAATGCATCTTATTTTGGGAATGGAAGAGTGAACCTATGTAATTGAAATTCATTCATGTTTCTGTCTGTGACTCAGAAGATGGGTTTTTAAGTCTCTGAGTAAAGTGATTCCTTCAGTTGTGCAAGGAAAGGGTAGAACACTGCCATATTTAATTTATGAAGCCCTTTCCATTTTTTTCCTGGACAGGTGACTTTCATGGCCTTGCATCTAGCTGTTCATTGTGGGTAGGGATCCAGACCCTTGCTTTCTGCTGCCTTACTAGGACTGTAATCAGATCACTTTCACCATGAAAGAACAAGATTAAAACTGTCTCCAAGAGAGCTGGTTCTCCAGTTTGCCCTGAAGTGCCCTTGCCAGAGCAGTCCTAGCGCAATGTGATGGTACAGTGGATGCTTTGGAAGGAAAATGATACAATTTTCTTAGGGATGGTTAAAGAAAAGGGTTGCTCTTTCTGCCTAATCACACTGTGCATTGGTGTGAGCCTGGAAAAGCTGATCTTGAATGGAGTCCACAAAGGATGCAAAGGGTGGGAAGGGACCCTTTATCTTTGAATGATCTTTCAGGCTATTGGCAGGATAAAACTAGGTAAAACTGCACTTCTGGCTAAAATATTTTTTTAAAAAGGAGGCTAATTGTGTCTGGTTCTTGTGTGGGTACAAAATGAGGAGGGAAGGCATAATGTACTTTCTCTGTGCTCCTCCCACAGAATCAGACTTTTTGCATCTCACTTAGGTATCTCAAAGTGATATCTGTTCATATCTGAAAATTTTATCCTTAGCTCTTTTTATAGCCAATGGAAAAAAATTAGAAGATGGTTTTCTGCTTTGGATAAAGCATATAATCTTAATAGGTTGGTCTAAGATGGGGAAAGAAAAAACACCGTGTGAAGTTGCATCCTTCTTGCCATTAAGTGTAAAGACTAGGGTAACTCAGATTTAGCTAACTAATTTTTAAGCACAAAAGTTAAATGAAATGTACAAGGAATAAGGACCAGCTCTTACCCTGTTTTTGGTTTCTGGAAAATGGAGGTATCCAGAAGGAATAATATTTTTGTTGATGGGTACCTGGTCCACAGTGCAAGGGAGATACCTTCGCTGTTGATAGGTGACTTGAGACATAGGTCATCCAAGTAAAGTGTGTAGGCTTGCAGATACTTCTTGGTTTCAATAGAAAATAAACTCAGTGAGTCTGAGCCCAACTGTCAGATTGTCATGAATCCAGCTTTTGGTCATTTGTAAATTTTACCAGTAGTATCAGAGTGATTTTTAAAGCTAAACTGAGTCAGAAAAGCTTCCTCATGTAGCTGAGACAAGATAACACAACTGAATTCATAGAGCCTCATAATATTTGCCTACCTAGAAAAGACACATTTCTTAGTCCAACTTTAAAAATAGGTACTAAGAAAAAATACCCATCTCTTCTCCCCCCCTAGCTATTGTTCACTCGTGAATATGTAACGCAGCATAACATTCTCAAACTATAATCTGCTCAACATTATCTAATTGCATCTGTCATTTTACTCTGCAATAAAATACTTCTGGGGAAAAAGAAATACGGAACTTAGCACTTGAGCTACTTTTTAAAAGATTGCTTCTGATTTTAAACATGTAGCAATGACATTTACCTGCTAAAATTTGAAAAGCAAAAACAATCTGCATGTTATCGAGCTCATATGTAGCTATCATCTGTAGCTCATATGCTAAAGTGTGGGTATAACTTGCTCAAGTGATTCTTAGGGCAGAGAGGCTTTTACACAAGAGCTGAACTAAGGTCTATGTCTCTATTTTTTACATACGCTTCGATCAATCTATGGACTGCCTATTTAATATTGTTTAATTATTGTTCCTCTGAATGTACTAATTGCACTTTGCCTCTATAACTTGTAAATGGGAGTGATGCCAGCATACTCACTAAGTAACATCTTTTGTGCTGTCCATGCCAGCTTCCCAGAAAATACATCCAAGATGGTTATTGATCCTTTTTCTTGTGCTTTTACAGCTTAATCCCCCTTCATTCTTTTTCTTTTTTTTTTGTGATTCTCAAGCTGATACTCTGTGAAAGCGATTTCCTTCAGCAGATCCCACACCAGCAGCATGCCAGCTTCTTCAGCCTTCCATGTCACTCGCAATCTCTACTTTCTCACCTTTCTCTTTTCTGCCCTTTCCCTTTCATATATCTCATTCCTGCTGCAGCTGAATAAGGATAGGAAAAGTCTATTACTGCTTGATGGCTGGCATTCTCAAGTTGCACAGAAAGTATTAGGCATGAATTTGTTATTGCCTTCAAAAACCACGGGAGCCTGTACACAGACTTGTCTCCTAAAATTCAAGTACAAAGACAGTCTTGCCTTGTATGTGCTTACATAAAAAGCAAACAGCAGGGATTAATTACTTTAGACAGCTAAATAAATATTTATTTCCCCATAATAGTCTTCAAAAATATCTGTCACTGTTTCACCACCTAACAATGGCTGGTAGTGACAAGTGGGATCTTTTTCAATTGAAGTTGCTTTTTAATGAGTGTTTTTCGAGTAGGAGGTTTAATCTGATGCTGGTTTTGGAGCAATGCCTGGCCTATCCCAATACAAACTCCATCTGATTAACAAAAGACCTCATTTTCAAACTGATCTAGCTTGGCTAATGCTAGTTGATTCTTTTATTTAACTCAGGCTTGTTTATGAGTCAATTAGCATTTAAACTAAGCTCCCAGCCTTCATATAAACTCTCAGCCACCTTAACCAAACAAAACATCCCTTTCCCTTTCTTTTAGGGGCCACTAAGCACCTATACAATATCCTGCTGTAGCATTCTGATGTTGCCAGGGCTTAGGGAATTCATCTAGTGATTCTGGCTGAGATTCATCCAGGCTGAAATTCTATTAGGTACCTTCCTCAGACTTGGCACTTGCACTTCTGCTCCTCTCAGTGTGTTCGCTGCCTACCCTCGAAGCAACTTCCTGCTGGGAGTGATGGGGCTGATGATGATACAACGCACCTAAAATGATCTGGAAATGCTGAAATCAGGTCACACATAGACTTTTCTGGGATGGCTCTCCTTGTTCTAATGTGTTATGCAGTCAATATCTTTTTATTTCCACTTGAGCTCTCTGTGCTCTTTCACTTAATCACTCTCCCGTGGCACACTAGGCCTCTCTTGGCTGGGTGAAGAAGAAGGTATGGGTGTTGCTCAGTTGTGAGCCTGCTCAACTGAGGAAATGCTGTCCTGAAGGCTGTCATGTGCCTGTCATTTATGACATGGCCTCTCTGTTGCTATGTCTCCCAGCACCATACATAAGCCCTGCATCCCCACATTCCGTACTACCTCCCTGTTGCTCCCCCTGCCTCCTTGGAGCATGAAGTGAAGTGATCCCTCATCTCCAACAGGGCACGATGGGCACTGGGCCCACATTATAGAATTATAGAATAGTTAGGGTTGGAAAGGACCTTAAGACCATCTAGTTCCAACCCCCCTGCCATCAGCAGGGACACCTCCCACTAAACCATGCCATGCAAGGCTCTGTCCAACCCAGCCTTGAACACTGCCAGAGATGGAGCATTCACAACCTCCCTGGGCAACCCATCCCAGTGCATCACCACCCTCACAGCAAAGAACTTCTTCCTCATATCCAGTCTAAACTTCCCCTGTTTAAGTTTGAACCCATTACCCCTTGCCCTCTTACTACAGTCCCTCATGAAGAGTCCATCCCCAGCATCCCTATAGGCCCCCTTCAGATACTGGAAGGCTGCTATGAGGTCTCCATGCAGCCTTCTCTTCTCCAGGCTCAACAGACCCAACTTTCTCATCCTATCTTCATATGGGAGGTGCTCCATTCCCCTGATCATCCTCGTGGCCCTCCTCTGGACTTGTTCCAACAGTTCCATGTCTTTTTTATTTTGCGGGCAGCAGAACTGCACACAGTACTCCAAGTGAGGTCTCACGAGAGCAGAGGGGCAGGATCACCTCCTTCGACCTGCTGGTCATGTTCCTTTTGATGCATCCCAGGATACGGTTGGCTTTCTGGGCTGCAAGCGCACACTGCCAGCTCATGTTCAGTTTCTCATCGACCAACACCCCAAAGTCCTTCTCCGCACGGCTGTTCTGAATCTCTTCTCTGCCCAACCTGTAGCGGTGCCTGGCATTGCTCCGACCCAGCTGTAGGACCTTGCACTTGGCATGGTTAAACTTCATCAGGTTGGCATCAGCCCACCTCACAAGCGTGGCAAGGTCCCTCTGGATGGCATTCCTTCCCTCCAGTGTATCAACCGAACCACACAGCTTGGTGTCATCAGCAAACTTGCTGAGGGAGCACTCAATCCCACTGTCCATGTCCCTGAGAAAGATGTTGAACAAGACCGATCCCAACACTGATCCCTGAGGGACACCACTCGTTACTGGTCTCCAGCTGGACATTGAGCCATTGAGCGCAGCTCTTTGCACGCCGCCATCCAGCCAGTTCTTTATCCACCATGTGGTCCACCTATCAAATTGATGTCTCTCCAATTTAGAGATAAGGATGTCATGTGAGACAGTGTCGAATGCTTTGCGCAAGTCCAGGTAGATGACATCAACTGCTCTACCCCTGTCCAGCAGTTCTGTAACCCCATCAGAGAAGGCCACCGGATTGGTCAGGCAGGATTTCCCCTTAGTGAAGCCATGCCGGCTGTCCCCAACCACCTTGTTGTTTTTCATGTGCCTCAACATGCCTTCCAGGAGAATCCGCTCCAAGATTTTGCCAGGCACAGAGGTGAGGCTGACTGGTCTGTAGTTCCCTGGGTGATCCATTTTCCCGTTCTTGAAAATGGGGGTTATATTTCCCTTTTTCCAGTCATTGGGAACTTCATTTGACTGCCGTGATTTTTCAAATATGATGGACAGTGGCTTAGCAACTTCATTTGCCAGCTCCTTCAGGACCCACAGATGGATTCCATCGGGTCCCATGGACTTGTATACATTCAGGTTCTTAAGATGGTCTCGAACCAGATCCTCTCTGACAGTGGGCCCTGGGTCTTCATTCTCACTGTCCCTGCATCTGCCTTCCAAGACTTGGGTGGTGTGGTCAGGGCATTTGCCAGTGAAGACTGCGGCAAAGAAGTCATTGAGAACCTCAGCCTTCTCCATATGTTCTAATAGCCAGTTCTCCCGATAGCTTCCAGAGGGAGCCCACGTTGTCCCTGGTCTGTCTTTTATTCACAATGTACCTATAGAATCCCTTCCTGTTATCTTTAACATCCCTAGCCAATTTTAATTCTACCTGGACCTTAGCTATTCTAAGCTGGTCCCTAGCTTCCCAGTCAACTTCCCTGTATTCTTCCCAGGCTGCCTGTCCTTGCTTCCACCTTTTATAAGCCTCTTTTTTCCTTCGAATTTTCCTCAGCAGCTCCTTATCCATCCAAGGAGGTCTCCCGGCCCTCCTGCTGCGCTTTCTTCTAGTTGGGATGCAGCGCTCCTGAGTTTGGAGCCGGTGATCCTTGAATATCAGCCAACAGTCTTGGGCCCTCCTCCCCTCTAGTGCTATATCCCATGAAACCTTACCAAGCAGGTTCCTGAAGAAGCCGAAGTCTGCTCTCTTGAAGTCCAGGGCAGTGAGCTTGCTGCACGCTCTTCTCACTGTCCTGAGGATCTCGAACTCAACCATCTCATGATTTGTGCAACCAAGGCTGCCCTGGAGCGTCACATTTCCAACCAGCTCCTCCCTGTTGGTGAACACAAGGTCGAGCATGGCACCTCTCCTTGTTGGCTCCTCTATTACTTGCAGACGGAAGTTGTCTTATATTATGGAGGATGCAGCATGCCACAAAAATAGTGTTGATGGCTGCCTACTCCTCTGGCCTGTGAGGTGGACACCATGCCTCCAGTGGTGCTAGTATGGTACTAGCGCCTGTACCATCAAGGACCTGCTCTGCTGTGGTGTGCTTCCGGCAGCAAACACTGTTGCATTATTGCCACAAAGCAGCTGGCAAACACCCAAAGAAGGTGAGATGCAAAGGTCCAAGGAGACAGGTGTTAGAGAGAGAGGAGAAGAAAGTAGAAACTGTGGGTGTTCCATTAAGATCTTTTGTGTAAACTGGCTGTGGTAATCATGCCAAGATGGACTGATGGGGACTGTCCCTGGTCCATGGATGGAAATGGATATGATGTGCAGGATAAATAGATTTTTAAAGCATTTATGAAGAAACCGCTTATCTCTGCTTGTGGTAAAATACTGTCTGTATCTGGTTGGAGATTTTACGTCCACAAAATTGACCTGTGGTCCACAAATTGGAGCCATTACCTGTGACATTCATGAGCCCATGTTCTGTGGTGTTGTTTCTGCATAGCTTTAAGACTAGGATTAAAGATGTTATTAATTGTGGGAAATTAGCTTTCAAGCAGAAACCCAACATAGTTCGGCTTCTGGCCTCCAGGGCATAGGCAAAGTGCATTAATTGTTTATTCTCCAATAGCTCTGATTAACTTCTTCAGGGTATAGCAGGCACTTTGCTGGATCTTTCCAGGTACCAGTATCCTCACACATATCTAGAGGATAGTGGTGACCCCACCTGCATGTGGAAGTGTGTTCCTGTCCCAGGAACATGGGGCTAAATTTTCTGATAACAGCTTCACTGGTGAGGCAGAAGCCTGAACTGTGGACTGCTAGTCTTGGAGGCTGGCTTCTAGGCTGTGCCTTCCTACTTCTTCCTCCACAGTGTATAGAAATGGCACACACGAATATGAATGTTTCTTTTCCCAGATTTTCCTAACCTGCATTTACTTTCTTTTATTCTATCTCTTCCCTGTACTTTCCTGCAATGTCTGGGCAATGTGTTAAGTGTCCCTGGGGCTCAACAAGTACAGTATAACCAGCTGGTCAAAAGAAGTGATTATTCCACTGTATTCAGCATTGGTACTCAACTACCTTGAGTATTGTGCGCAGTTCTGGTCCCCACAATTTAAGTAGGATATTAAGGTCCTTGAATGCATCCAGAGAAAGTTAACAAAGCTAGTGAAAGGACTGTAAGCTGGAAGAAATATCTTATGAGGAATGGCTAATGACTTTGAGTTTGTCTTGTTTGGACAAAAGGATATTGTTCTTTACAGCTTCCTGATGAGGTGGAGAGGGAAGTGCTGATCTCTTCTCCCCGGAATGCAGTGATAGGACATGTAAATGGTTCAAAGCTGTACCAGGAGAGGTTTAGACTGGACATTAGGAAGCATTTGTTTACAGAGAGAGTGGTCAAACACTAGAACAAGCTTCCTTAAGTTGATGACCTAAGCCTGTCAATGCTTAAGAGGTTTTTGGAAAATGCCCTTAACACTATGTTTTTATTTGTTCAGCCCTGAACTGGTTGGGCAGTTGGACTAGATGACCATTGTAGCTCCTTTCCAACTGACATAGTCTATTCTATTCTATTCTATTGATCTCAAACTCCCATCTCTGCGCAGCATCCCTAACTATACCTCCTAAGACCCACCTTTGCCTGCCTCCAGTGCTTATCTAATTTATTCCATC
Source organism: Myiopsitta monachus (assembly GCA_017639245.1). Lineage (NCBI taxonomy): Eukaryota > Metazoa > Chordata > Aves > Psittaciformes > Psittacidae > Myiopsitta > Myiopsitta monachus. The sequence continues at coordinate 23,074,410 of CM029925.1, forward strand.
ACCAAACTAAACTGATTTGACTTGTTGCTCCTACAGAAAATCTAATCTCCCTCATGCTTCCTCCTTTCTTCCGGTGTTACCTAGCAGATAGGAGTTGGAGAAGCATGCAGGGGTGGTATTTCATTTCCTGAAGATGCCCAGCATAGTGAAGTCATGCTCCTGGCATGGAGATGGTGAAAATGGAACAAACAGGAAACAAATCACAAAAGCACTTAGATTACTAGGTTTCCCATACAGCTGCATGAGGAACTATGCAAATGTCTTTCTGTGTCTGGTCATCCAAGTGCAGCTGCCTGGTGAGCAAAGATGCCTCTCAAGCTTTTGAAGTTCTGTGTGAGGAGAAAGGAGAGGCAGATGAAACAGCTGCCAAATGCTATACATCTGAAACAGTACTATGCAACTATTTCAGTGAGATGAATCGCACCCTTGAAGACCTGAAAAATGTGTGAGACTTTAAAAATGTTGGTAAGAAAATTATTGATTTGGTGTGTGGTTGATTAAACAGCAGCTGGTACTCTTTGCTTTTTTAGATGATTGTTAAAAAGAAAGCTTGATGACTCTGAAATGTTGGGCCATAATCAAAGAACTTAAACTAAACAAAAGTAGTTGATATTTTACAGTGATCGAGAAGTTAACTTCTGCCTTTGTACGAGGTCAACAAGTGTGAGTTGCGGCCACCAGCTGTGAAGGACAGAGAATGCAGCCTGTTGTTCTGACAGATAATGTGCAACCTTGTACTTTGTGTTCATCTTTAAGAAATGTTTCCAACATCTTTTTTCAAATTAGCAGTAGAGATTTGAAGAGACTTCATCTAATGTTTGCAATAGTCCTGATTTCAGAGGGGGTTGGTTGGACTCGATGACCTTCAGAGATCCCTTCCAACCAACATCTCTCTGGCAAAATAACACATTCAGTATTTAATGCCTTGGCTTCAAGGTCACTGAAAACATTGAAGGCCCAGCCTGCATTTGTTGGCACAAGAAGGCTCTTCTTAGGCCATGTATATAACTGAGCTGCTGAAAGTTCTTCCAGGCTTGTCTGGTACAAGTTTTCTCATGCATTAGTAGGAGGAGACGCCTGTTTGAAAGCTGCATGAAAAACACAGTGAAGAAAGAGACTACAGCTTATGTCACCAGACATCTCCTGCTTCTGGGAGAGAGACTTGCCCAGAAAGGGAGGGTGCTTTGGCTTGTCCTGGGCCCTCACAGCAACCCCCTGCTTTCCTAGGGGCAGGCCTGGTCACATCCGCCTGGGACAGAGGTAGGAGATGGAGGGTGAGAGTGAGGATGTTGTGGTTTAAGCCCAGCCTGCAGCCCAGAACCACGCAGCCGTTTGCTCACCACCCCCCCCTTCCTCCCTCTGCTCCTGGAAGGATGAGGAGGAGAATCAAGAGGATGTAACTCCCACGGGTTGAGATAAGAACAGTCCAGTAACTAAGCTATAACACAAAACCACTGCTGCTACCACCAATAATAATAATGATAAGGGAAATAATAAGAGAATACATCCGCTCACCACCCACCAACTGATACCCAGCCTGACTGAGCAGTGATCTAGCTTTTCCGGGTGACTGCCCCAGTTTATATACTGGGCATGATGTGCTGTTATATGGAATACCCCTTTGGTTAGTTTGGGTCAGGTGTCCTGTCGCTGCTTTCTCCCAGCTTCCCCTCCTCCCTGGCAGAGCATGAGACTCAGAAAGTCATTGGTCAGAGTAAACATTACTGAGCAGCAACTAAAAACATTGGTGTTATCAGCGCTATTCCCAGGCCAAAAGTCAAAACCACAGCACTGCACCAGCTACTAAGGAGAAAAATGACTGCTACTGCTGAACCCAGGACAGAGGGGCACATGGGTGTGTTGGGGCAAACAGGGAAGGGTAATGTGGAAAAATGAGAGAAAAAGGGCCCCAGAGAGCTGATGTCAAAGGGAATCTGGAGCAGAGTAGTAGGAGCCATGTGGAAAGGGTGAGTAAGGAGAATAGACAGAGTGGAAGAGGGCAGTGGTGTGTCCTCTTCCCTGTGGCCTCAGCGAAGAGAGTGTACAATGATAGGAAGACATGCATGTGCTAAAAAATGGGGCACTACACAGAGACATGGGTCTGGGAAAGGAGCTGGGAGAGAGGAGGCAGGAGGAGGTGTGGGGAATCCCTCACATTCTGCCATAGAGAGCGGGCAGAAGGACCGGCAGGAAGCTTGTTTCATGATGCATGATGAGCAGTGCCTCTCGAACCCAGACCTACAGAGGCAGCAAAGTGTGCAGCCCATGGGGTGCTCCCGGGGAGGCAGGATGAGTGTGTTGTAGTGGTGTAGCCTGCCACCTTTCCCAGCTTTGGACAAGGAGTAGGTAGGGGAGAGGACTTTCAGAAGAAAGGGACCTAATTCAGGAGTCACCTCTCCATCTCCCTTCCCCCATTCTATATGTTTATTTGTATACTCTAGTACTTGATAGATGGTTTAATAAATTCATTTTATGTGTGTCAGGGTACCTCCATCCCCAGTTGAACTCCACTGTATCTAGGTCATTATTAGAAAATTGCTTTATAAATAAGCCTGGACTGAGAGACACTTTCCATGCTAAATACAAAGCATCCTGCTTCTAAGCTGCTGCATGTTTTCTTGAAATGCAAACACAGGCAGCAGGCACATCATTGTTAAACTAATTAAAGTTTAAAGAGAGACCTTTATACATTCTAGTCTAGCTAATTTGCTGTCATAGGATCATAATTCATTTAATATATTTTCTATTGTTAGTTAAATTAATAATCAGCAGAACAGAGCATATGGAATGTGTCAGCTGATGAGTCAAGATGGAAGGAAACATCTTTACTAAGTCTTGAAGTTGTGCCTTTTACACAGTTTCCTTTCTGGATAAATGGCTAGAAGGTTGCCGTCTAAATAAATATGGTGGACTTTGCCAGCAGACGGCCTGCTGTGCTGAGCTACTGTACTTTCCTTCCATATTACAAAGCCACTGAAATGCAAGGTTAGAGCAACTGCTGCTTAGTGAGAATTCAGACCTCTGTATTGGAGCCAAAAATTGGAGATGATGTGAATAAAGGAAAAGTTGACCAGATGTCTGGGAAAGTGGTGTAAATTGCAACAGTTTGATTTAAAATAGATGCATTAAATGATTCACTCCAGGACATCTTAGAGGTTTTATCTCTGCATGTCTGCCCCATGCCTTTTGCAGGGGTGACTCAGCTGAGCCAGCAGCATCAAACTGAACTCCTGCACCTTAAAACACAGTATTTAAAAAACCCTCTAAAGCTGTTACCAGCTGTGCTGCTTCACCCCTGATGCTGCTTCATGAGCGTAGGAGCTGCCTAAACACTGGCAGCAGAAACATCTAAGACAGAGGCAGGGCAGATTGCTGAAGGCAGAAGCTGCAGTGGAGTACCACGACTAGGTGCCCCCACGGGTGAATGGGAGTTGTCAGTCCAGCATGGCACCCTTGAGCACTAAATTCAGTTCTGGCAGTAGTTTATTGGTTGTGTTATTGGCTGTGTCAGCCTGCTGCACAGGGGGAATGCTGCTTGGTGCACTATCTCCTATTTTTCCTGGGAACTAGGTGGGCCTCTGCCCTGGGACTAGATGAAAATGGAAAGGATCATCCTGTGAGAACAGATTTTTGAAAGTGTTTTTTATGCCTACACAAAGGCAAGTTCTCAATAAAAAGTTATCTGATAGGTAATGGGTACCAGTACTTCAGAGGGTATTAGTATGGTATGGGTTTAGAGGAAGCTGAAGCTCCAGAGTTTTCCTGTATTCCTGTTTCACCTCTGGCCAACATACTGCCTTTTCCTTGGCATGAATGATCTGGATTCCTTTAGAGGTTCATGCTCTTGAGTTTGAATTCCTGCCTGTGGCAGGAAAGTGGACTTTCAGCATCCAAATGCTCTTAGTTCCAGCAGGAACAGACTTATGATTTCCCCGTGACTCAGGCTGAATGAAGCTAATAGTACTCTTCTGAGTATTTGTTTGATAAGGGAACTCTTTCTGAGCCATTATTAAGGAGAACGGAGCTGCCTATCTCACCTCCTTTTCTTATCATGTTAAAACAAGTGGTTCCGTGACTGTGGTGTTAATCAAGATGAGGGTCCTTGTGGATTTGTGCTCATCAACTCATGTTCACCCCCTCTTTGAAACAGCCCTGGTTGTCCTTCCTGTGCCCCTTCTGCTACTGTTACTGCAACCAGTGTTTCAGGTTCTCCTGGCATCTTCCAAATGCCCTTCAGCTCCTTTCCTTCCTCCCTCCCATGGTCTTAAGAAATCTCTCCCATCCATTGCCTTCATTTCTATCCCACATTTACTCCCACACCCTGGGACCGTGCAGGATTTGACAGCCGCAGTGGCTGGCCTGCAGCAGAGTTCCTGGGTGCTGCCAGACAAGCTGGCTGACAAACAAGAAAACAAGGGACAAGCTCTGCCTCTTCTAAATCAGCAGAAGGGTGGATATGACCTCTTTTTTTTTTCCCAACTTCTGAATTTCCCAAAGTTGTAACAATTTAATCTGGATTTGTTGCAGCTTCTTTGTTAAATTTGGTTGGAATCAATGCATGCTCTGTTTCTTAAAGAAAGAGGGGAAGGGAGGCAGCCAGACAGCATGGGCGTTTAAGGCTCAGTTGCTCTGGACTGTCTAAGGCTTTGAACTACACAGGAGCATCACTTCTTCCTATTGGTATTTAGTATGTCATTACCCTACTGGTGTTTGGCAGTGTCCAGACATCCTGATCAAGTCACAGTGGACTCTGCTATATTCCTGGGGTGTCCAAGAATTTGTGTTTTTCCTTCCAGTTCCTGATTTCTGATAATTTTCTGCTGAAATGTGCCTGGCCAGATCATGTCTTTCTATATGGCAAAAACTTGTGGAAAATTTATAAAATAAAATAATTTATAAGGTCACCAAATACAATCTTGTTTTCTCAGTCGTATTTTCTCTGCTCAGTGAATGTGTCTTTGTAAAATAACTGAAACTAGACATTGGCCCCAATATATCTATGAAGTAACTGTTGGTGTTTTGTGCTAAAAAAGTTTTTTAAAGGGGTAGCAAGTGGTAGAACAAGTAAAGCCATGACTTCATTGTGTTGCAGTTTAGTTTCTAAAGTATGGTTAGAAATATAACATGCTTATTAATAGCCAAAATTGCGGGTTATAAAAGTTGGAATAGAAGTGATGTCTCCTCTTCAAGGGTCTGGGAGAGTGCACTACCAGAGCTGGAAGCTGTCAGTGAAAAGAATCTTCTTTTTTGACTAAAGAGATGTAAAAGGTATATTAAATAGAGTGTCTGATTCCCAATACTGATAGCACTGTCACGTGAGTATATGATGGATGTGATTAGTACTGTCAAATATAGACATTGGTTAATGTTCTCTTTAATTAGCACTGAAGTGTGCCTCACATTAGCATGAATGAGAACTAAGCCTTGTAGAGGGAGAGGAGCAGAAGATTCCCAAATGGAGACTGTAAATGTGTGTCCAGCAGCACAAGAATCACCTCACTGCTTTAAAGAAACTTGAGAAGCAAAATACCATAGGATCAACTGTGGCAAATGTATCCCAATAAGATGGAAGAAAGGCGAGAGGGGGCTCTGGTCAGAGGGAGGATACTATTACCTTGCATTAGCAAATTTGTCACCTCATGTTGCAGGAACTGGACAGGCAAGGAGATGTGAATTTTAGCTTTACCTCGAAGAAGCAGGGGTGAATGTAAGTTGCTAATCGAGGTTATAATCCAAGTTTCACAGTCTTTGTTCTTTCATCTGCATTAAGTATAACAACAGGTAACCAGAGCAACTTCATCCAGGTGATATCTTGGCAGACCTTCTGTGGACCCATGGTACCAGCAGTGCTGCCCATAACACTAACCTAATTGTGCTGTAGAGCCCCTGCAGCAGCTCTGTACCATGAACACAGTTTACTGCTCTACTATTGTCACAGGGGTTTTGTCTACCTGAGGGCGGCTGTCTGTATCTAAGAGACAATGCCTTCTCCTCGGTGTGCATCAGTCATCTAGACTATTTCATGGGTTCCAATTTAAAACCACCATTCAATGGGAATGGAGTTTGAATAGAGCTAAGCACTCTGCCACTGCAATCCTCACACCACCTCTTACTCTTCAAATAACATTGGTTGAAAAATTTTATACAAACTATTTTGCATGACTTCTACAAGTAAACAAACTCTGTTTGAACTTAAAGTTAAAGCAAGACAGGTGAATTGAAATTTAACTTACTTTCCTTGTAGACCTTTCCACTGAAAAATGAAAAGAAAAAATAATTAAGTTATATTTTCCTATGAAAAAACATTTCCTAACAAAAACCTCATTCTTTAGAGAAAATGATTTTTTACCCAACATTTTTGAACAGCTGAAGTTTCAAAATAAAAAGCAAAATACATGAACTTACTGCGCAGTTTATTGTTTACTGCCCAGTAATTCATACTTCAAATGAAAAGTGAAAGCAACCCACAGCATGTAGAGTAGAGGGATGGAAGAAAAACCAGAAGGAACTGACAGGCACAGGGTGAAGAATAATTCATCATTCAGCAAAATAAACAGACAGATTTGCTCTGTAGCTTACTAGAATCCAGAGCCTTTTGTACCTATCTCCATTTTCACCCACAGTCTTTCAGTCTGGATGTTGCAAATTAGTACTTTAAAATTATTGCTCTGGCTATTCTGAAATATTTGCTGCTAGAAATTATTGTTCCTGGCACTTGTGAGAGTCTTAGAAGGTCACAGAGTGATTTCAGGGTCTCAATGAGTCATGATACAGTTACAGAGGTGTTTCAGAAATTCAAATCAGGAAGGTTATATTTCACTATAGAGGGGCAATCAAAGAAGGTTGTAACCCTGAAAAAGAGCACCATTTATTAATAGAGCTATTCCTTAAGTCAACAATTGCTCTTTTTTTTTTTAATATCTTATGGAGTTATATTGCAGTTTAAAATATCGTGATATGTTTCAATATTAAAATTTATTATCATTTGGTTATTTAGATGGATACCACTGGCTTAAAATAAAGGAAAGAATCTGGTTTTGCCTGTTCCCAAAACACAGGCTCTTCTGTGCCACCAAGACTAAAGGGACAATACACATACAATGTAAACTCAGAAGGAGAAGATAAAGAATAGTGCAGCTAGAGTTGTCTTAGAAATTCAGAACACTCAGAAAGAATTTCCAGGCAACTACTTTATTAAAACAGCAAACCCTGAAGCTGCTTCTGCATGTAAGGATGAAACATCACATCTGTTGTTCATTGATTAGCAGCCAAAGAAAGAGGCAGAGCTCTCTCTTTTCCCTTTTCAAGCCCTTCTGTGTGATGGTTGCTCACCTACTGTATGAATGGCTTATACTTTCCAAGCTCTCACAAAGGGTCCTTTATTAATCGTCATCTCAGAATATGGAACAAGAAATGGAAGGAGGAAAAAAGGAGAAGGAGATGGAGGAGAAAAAGGAGAAGAAGAAGACAAGGTAGTGAAAGGCTAATATGGAACTCCAAAACAGCTTAAGCTCTCAGAAACAGCACACAAGTGGTCGAAAAAAGCTGTATCTATTTCATATTGGCAGGTGGAAGAGAAAGGTGAGCAAAAGGTTACTATGTATTCAATATAGAAAATGGGAGGCTAATATTTATTTTAAACCCCTCATTTGATTTATAAATAGCAACCTGCTGAAGAAAATTAACTCCTAGTTAGCTGGCGGCTTCTGAGAGATCATCTGCATGTAAATAGAGTGATACTTCTGAAGTGCTCAAAACAGAGTTCAGCGTGAGTCAGAAACAGCATTTTGGAGGACCATGCTGTGCTTGCTTTGAGACAAGACTACACCGGGTATCAGAAACCTCAGGCTAGAAGATCTCAACATGAAGGTAGAAAACTTTTTTGCATTTTACCTAACTGCAGAAAAGAACCAGACCAGACTTCATAAAATGAAAATGAGCAAAACGTCTTTGCAAACCATGGTTCCATAGCTACATGCAGATGCAGAGAAAAATGAAAGCACAGGAAAAATACTCCACAAAATTTTAATGGAATGAGTTTGGGAGAAGTCACACAAGCAAGTACAAGTGATGTGAAAAAAAATCATAAATTTAAAGCATTGTTTTGTGCTTAAGACTGTGCTGCCGTATTTCCATAGAGTAGAACCCTTTTGGAAAAAATAACCTGTGCCTACAAAAAAATACACACATCTTGAACATAAGCAAGGATGTCTTTCAGTGATCTGTACAAGAGATAGGTACTTCTTTACACAAGAATATTGTCTTCATTGAAAATCGGCTTCTCACTACTCTGAATCTAGAGAGATGTAAAACTCCCAAACTAGGTAGCATAGGCAATATACACAGCTTCCAGAAACTGTTTGAAAATAAGTTAGTTGTGTTGAGCAGGAACATATAATTTCTATTCCACAAGTGAGTAAATTGTGCATTTTAACTGTGAGCTTGATATAAACAGCAGCTTTAGCAGATACTCTTCATAACTGCTTTCACAAATGGAGTACCTACTCTCATGCTGCAAACATCTTCGACCTACTGACTGTTGATGGAGTACATTCTTTGGAAGGACAGCAGCTCATAAGATGGGAGATTGTTTTCCAGATCTTTTTAATATCATTATATAAAGCCTACAAAAACAAGTAAAAATGACTGAATCAATTGCCCTGTCATAGATGTTCCTAGAAATCCCTCTCTGGAGCTGAACTGGAAACTTGGAAGAGTTATTTTGGCCAAGTTAGATACAATGGAAACTATCAGAGAGCTCCCAGATTTAGTTATCCCACAATAATTATGAAAGAAAAGGAAAGATTAGTATTTCCCTGCGGCTGGCACTCTGAGCAACAAACAAAGCATGCAAAAAGGGGAAAAAAAACCAAGCCAGAGAGTTGTTTCTGGGTATCACTGGATGCCTCAGCTGTGTTCTAACAGGGCTCTCCAGAAAAAAAAAAAGGCTTACATCTGTGCAGTTTTAATGCACCATTTAGAAGGCCCCAGTTTCCCACGTTATTTGGAAAGTGCTTTTAAAAATCTCAAATATTTCCCACAAATACACAATAAATTACACGAAACAATGAGGAGAAAATGAAGAGAAAAATAATAGAAAAGGTGTTGCAATCAGAGACTCTGGTAAGCTCCTAGAAGGGATTCAAATTAAGAGGTTAAAATGCAGAAGACAAAAATGTGAGTTCAAGGCTAAGAAATAACCAATCTAGGAAAATGTGGCAGAGGAAAAGAAAAAAAGCCAACAAAACAAACCCCAACAAACCCCCCAAAACCAAACCAAAACAAAACCCCAACCAACGAACAAAAGCTTAGCAGAGTATGCAAATAGGTCTGATTACTAATATGTCCTCATACATACATAAAGAAGACACGCAGAAAGAAAAGGCAAATTTTGTAGGGGAGTTTTTATTCAAACAAATATAAACAATTTACACTGCTATCTGAAGGTCCTTAGTATGTAAAAATGCATAATGGGCGTGGACTGATAATAACAACAAGGACTTCCTCAGTCTCAAATAGTTGATAAAGAAGGAACCTGTCCTCAGAGTGTAGGATAATAAGCACCAAAGCTGGCATTTGATGCTTCTAAGCAAGGCCTTGGGGCAACACTTTTAATAAGGAATGCTGATCACTGGAGACCCATGGCATATGCTTCTAGAGACCTAACTGGAACAGCATATCAGCATGCACAAAAATAATCAGAGGCTCTGCCTATAGTCCATGCATGCAAAAAATGTTTGCTGTTTTTAAATGGAATACCTGTGCTAGATTGAAGAGATCACAATTGCCATTAGTCGCAATTACTGAAAAGGCTTTGAAGGCAGATTTCCTATAGATTGCAAAACCTGGTATGATTTACCACTCAAATATAAATCTGGAAAAGACTTCATTAGAGCAGACATTTTGTCCAGAGCTTTCGATAGAACTAAAGTAGTACAGACAGACACAGAGTTTTATGTGCATGCAAAAACTGTTGAGAAATTTTTTCTTCTCAGACAGGATGTCATTGTGGAGACCTGTCACTGCAGAAGCGCAAATGCTAGGTAAAACATTGAAGAAGGTAATACAAGCTATGAGACTGACTAACTGGACAGCACTTACTGATCCTTAAACAATTTTGAAAGAGGATTTTATATAACATGGACAATATTTTCTCAGCACGCTAAACTGCTTCCCAAAACTTTGAATCCAGTGTTGTTAAACAAAATGCATACATGATATTTGTGTATGAAGCAAATGCAAAATGCATTATATTATATTTATAAATATTAACTAGAGAACAGTGTGGGGAAAATAGCCAAAGAATGAAAGAAACCAGTCAATTTCAGAAATGTTGGTAAATTAAAATAAACAAATAAATAAATAAATTGTGGTAAGTCCAGAAATGTGAGATTCATGCACCACAGCTAAAAGGAATTTATTCATGTTTGCTGTAAATAAATTCACAATTTTTTCAGATCATTATTCCTGGTATGCAGAAATAACATTGCTGCAGAAGTCTTCTGTTGAATGTGTGGTCTCATATAAAGATGCATATAAAGAAGGCATTTGTCTGCCATAGCATACAATGCATGACAATGCCAGATAATGGACCATAATTTGATTATTAGTAATTTAAACATTTTCTAAAAGAGTTTTAAACACACTACTTCTGATTCAGATATCCACAGCCTGATGGCAGTGTGGGAAGAAACGCTTAAACAATCTGTTAGGTTCCACTCATATTCCATTTAAGAGTTGTTTAATTTCAGAGCAATGTTCTGGATACTGAAACATGTTCAGTAGCAGATTTAGGTTAAGACTGTCCAACGATGTAGCCAATGACATTAAAATGAGGGATGTCTAACTGCTGTGAAAATATCAACTAGAGAATGTACTGTATCAACAGATGTCAGGAATAAAATCTTTGCAATCCAGGACAGCTAGAATGCATTTAATGGAAATATATTTAGTGGCACAAAAGGCTGCTGTCATGAGGAGTTGCTTCTCTCTCTGAGTAATGAGCAAGCACAGATCTTTTGGGCAAAGAGAAGGTATTGCGCCTTCTTCCCTTGGCAGGAAGAGATTGATGCCAAATCTTAGAAGTAAAAAGGAGCCCATGAGCCATGTGTCATCAATGGAATGACCCTAACAGAGCCACAAAGAGGGTAAAACCATAGAATGCCTCAAAAAGGCATGAACTTTGAGCCAGCTCAGATAATGATTAATAACTGTGGATGTATGTGTTGTATTTGAAGTAGTCACTGACACCCCCCACACCTCCCTGGCTTTGGAATGGGGGAAAAATGAATGTAACTGATCCTTGATGAGTTCAAAGTGTGACATGCCCTGGAGGGCTCTGACTGGAAAGTAGCAGTTGTTATCTGCCTGCAAACTTGAGGAAGAAAGTGAAAGAGGCAGAGACAGACCCATTTTAACAGTCTTAGGAAAGACCGATCACATGATAAACTCTGACACAGAATGGCTATTGCGCATACTGCTGTAGTTATGCCTGTTCATCTGCAATGAGATTATTGGTAGTAGGGAGAATTACTAGTAATGTGGTTTTCAGATTTGAACTGGACAGAAGGGTATCAAAACAGCATTGATCTTGGTGGTAGAAGATGAAAAGCTTCCCCTGACTTCAGCTGATGTCTGATCAGGAAATGTGGAATGAGCAGACTTGCAGAAATGAGCTTGATGTTCTGAGAGAAGAGAGAGGAGGTAGAACAAAGAGATCAAAACACACTTTAAGAAAGGGCAGTTTTGAGTGAAGTTTTGAGAGAAATGGGGGGAATTTTTATGTTGATCTGTGCTGGGCTGAAATCCAACAAAGTTAAAATCCAGGTCCTTGAGAAATGCCAAGGACATGACTAAAAGCAACTCAGGTGGCCTTTTGTGTTCTGGAGCAACTGTTGTGAGGTGGAAAGGCATTAGTAATCTGTACCCATACCTTTCTTTTTATCTTTGGGAGACTTGTAGAAGGCAGCAGTCTGGATGCATCTCTAGAGACAGCTTAACTTTCACAATGAGCAGTTTAACAGAAGTGACAGCTTAGGTAAAATAGTGGGGGAAAATAAACCCAGAAAGGAAAGTGTCTGCATTTTGTGGGTGTGAAAGAGCACAGCATTTTCCCAGTGTCTGTGAATGTGTCTTTTAGCCATGAAAAATCTGCAGGCATTGGTGTTTTGCCTACACATCAAGGGGTTTTGCTCTTTTGTCAGACAGGTTTTAAGCTCCCAATTTTAGTGGCATTGCTTCTGATTTACAGGGATGTAGGAAGACAGAGCAGGCATTTTCCTGACTCACTCCTGATTGATAATGTAGAAAAGCACTCTATATCATGGCCACTAAACAGAAGATTTTTTAGCAGTTCTGCTTTTTCACATAATTATGGCAAATATGAATGGCCACAGCTTTTCGTATGGGTATTGCACATTTAAATATTTATTTACTTATTTTAAAATAGGTATTTCATGCCTTGGTGTGCAATTTGTAATTTCTAATCAGTGAAAGGTAAAATAAGTGAGCTTATTATGAGGTGCTTGTTTGAGCTAAGAAAACATTTTATATAGAGATGATATAGCCGTGCTGGGAAACATTAAATAATTCAACAGAAATCCTGAACTGTTGTGCATGGAGCTTTGTGTATGATCAATTTGGTGTGTGTGCATATAGATATATAGATGTGTGTCTGTGTACCTACTTACTTTGCTTTATATTACTCTTTTGCTTTATATAATTAAATGGAAGTAACACACCCCGTGTGGTATTTCCTGGTGATACCTACAAACAATGGTAGGCAAATTTCAGGGTATTGTGTTGCCAGAGATGGGTTAATTCCTATTTCTTTCTGCCATTATTTTCAGTTCCTTCATATTTTGTATTGACACATTACCCTTTAAAAAATGCTAGATTAAGCCTCAGTGCCTGCAGTCATGCTCCTTTGACCAAAGTGGATCTCCTCATCTTAATTAAATATTTTGCATGTCTTTTTCCAGGAGAGGGAAGTGGACACATCTGTGCCTTGCACACAAAAATACTAATATTTCTTACACCAATACTGGGATCTCTGAAAAGCAACACTCATTGTGAAAAACAGTGCAGTGATAAAATGGTTCATTGTCTCTTAATCTGTATATGTAGATTAGGTATAGAGGTACCACAAAGCAAAGTGAAGATGGCAACATGCACCTCCATTCTCTTTTTGTTTGAATGTGACATACAAACCTTGTGACTCCCATTTAAAATTCAAGAAGGAGACATTCCAGACCCCACCTGAAAGTTAAACCAGCCCAAATCAGTGATGGAGGGGAGTGGAATTGCACCTGTGCCCTTGCTGCTAAAAGATATATGAAAACTCTGTATTTAACATCTTCCTGCCTACTGTGATGTACTTTGCAGGCTCTAAACCATAATTTCAGAAGAGGAAAGCAGAAGCCTCCCTTGGACTCTTTATGTGCTTCTTTCTCCTGTCCACAGAGTAGCTCTCTGCATGCTGATGCCACTAAGGAGGTGGGGGCTCTGTAAAGATCATTCTAGTTTCTATTGTTCTCTGTAGTCACAGGAAAATGAACACAGCCTCTCAAAAAGTTCCCTCCCACGGGAAGATACTCAAGGAGAGAAAATTGCTATGAATTTGCCCTCTACTTCAGACACTTACTTGCTCACACAGTTCTAAAGTTGTCAAATGTATTTATACATATAAAATAGCAAATGTTTGATAGTGCTTTTGTCCCCTGAGACAAGCTCATCTGCATATTGCCGATGGTGCTTTAGGTACTGTGTAGGCATGAGTGTTACATGACAAAAGCAGGTATATCTATCTAACACTGGACCTGAGCAGGTTAGTCCGAGTGAGATAGGATGGACTCGGACAGAGCTATGACTTCATAGCCATCAGCTACAAAGTTGAACTGCTCTGCAGATGTTACAGTCTGAGGCATTCAGAGAGTGGCTGCGCCCTGCTCTGGATTCTGTGACTGGCTCCTAGAAAGCCATCACAGCAATGCCTGGCTTTCCAGGAGAAATAAGTGCAAAAAATAATCTTCACATTTTGTTCCACGTGACCAGAGAAAGGAGACAGTTTTCTGTCCATCATTCTTTTTTAATTTTGTTTATTTCTCTGAAATGGGCATAGTGGCTGGGCAAAGAAACACCACTTAAAAATTCAATTTGGCAAGGTGTGAGAGAGGGGAAAGTTCTGCTCCCAGGTATCTGCAACAAGCTCTGCCCCTTTCTTTATGGCTCAACACGTCTCCTTCCAGGCAAGCTCTGTAGAAGGACTCACTAATCATGATGCTTTGTGTGTCACACCAGGAGATGAAGATATCTGCCACAGGCTCCTGGTTCTGCTCATGTTCTTGAAGAGAGAGGTCCACCAAGGATAACACTTCAGGAAATAGCCATGGCATAAATCCCATGTCACCCTAGGAGAAATTGGACAGGAGCTTTCCTTTTAATTGCAGCAGGAAGCTAAGTGTCTCCGTAACACTAACATTAACAGGGACTAGGGATCTTGGTGGATCTAAGTCATCATAGCTCAGTTAATTTTAGTGTTATTATCCTCATTTAGTCCTGAGAAGTATTGTCTTGTATTTGGATCAAGGCTAAAATAAAATATTCTTTGTGGCTCAGGTCAGGCCTTGAAGAAATACGAAAGAAATGGAGAGGCTGCATTACAGGATTCTACAAAGGATAAATTTGCACCCAGGAAGAAAACGAAACCCAGGAGTCCATGATAAAGACAACATCTGCATAACAGAAGTGTGCTGAAGAAGGATGCATTAAACGGCACCAAGTTCATCACTGAAGCCCAAAAGAGAAGAATCAAAAACCTCAGCCCTAACTGGCAGCAAATAAAAGGTTGCTAACCACATGGAGATATGTCTTTGGGCACTGCCAAATTGAAAATTGAATGGAACACAATTTTGAAGGTTATAACTGGAGAGATGATTAGAGGCATGAAGGAAGCTTTTTCAAGGACTTACGAAGGAAATAGGATTGTAATTAGAAAAGGAAGTGGAATCAAGGGGAGATTTCTAAAAGGTGAACAGAAAAGGCTTTAGTAAATAGTAAAAACACATGGTAAAAAGCCAAATTGACAGAACAGTATTGGTGGGAGTTTGCTTGTAATTTTTAGCCTGAAAATGATAAAGAAGTGGATTTTAAACCTAATTACTTGAAAATTTGTTTCCATTTTACAGCTCTCTCAGAAATGATGTGCAAGATTCCACGCTTGCCATGAGAAAATGGAAATGATCTCTCAGCCCTGGAGTGTCCTGAGCCAGCCAACATTGCAGATATACTTAGTTCCATGTGTGCATTTCACTACTGATTGTACTGATTTGAATATGAACACTGGCAAGACTGGAACACTGAGTGAGGGCTGAGATCTCTCTGAAGTCCTAGTTTCTCCCATGAAGACAATTTAAAGAGAAGAAAACTTATCTGATTAGATTTTAGGAAGAAATTCTTCGCTAAGAGGGTGGTGAAGCACTGGAACAGGTTGCCAGGATGGTTGCCACATCCTGGAAGTGTTCAAGGACAGGTTGGATGGGGCTTTGAGCAACCTGGTCGAACAGGAAGTGTCCCTGCCAAATCTTTAAGGTCCCTTCCAAACCAAACCATTATATGATACTATGATTCTATGATTTTTAATTAAATGTTATGTATGTAGTTTCTTGGACAACAGCCACCTAGAACACCAGATGGTCCTGAAAATCTAAATGGAGAGGTAATGAAGAGAGAGGTGGGGGTAAACCTCAACTCCTGAGCAGTTCAAGAGCTTTTCTTATGCAAGGACTCCATCACACGGGTAGCATAGTACTTCTCCTTCCTGGAGCTTCCCAGCAGAAGGGGAAAGCAGATCACAGGGTCAGTGAGGCTGAAATCCCACTGCCATTTGGGTTACAACAGAGCCCTCAGCCAGACCTGTCCAGTGTGAGCCCTGGGTTGTTCCACCAGTCCCTTCTAGTCTGTGATAAAGATCAGCAGCTGGGGGAATCAAAAGCTGAACCTCACATTTGTCTGGGTACCAGCCAGGAAAAAACAAAACCTAAAAAGAGAGCAAATGGGTTCCCATGACTCTGCTCTGATGAATTTCACTTCTAAAAGTGGCTTTAGTGGTCCATGGAGTCTGTGTGGGGTGTCTTCACTGGAACAAAATCCAACTTCATGGATTTTCAAGCTGGAAAACTACTGATGAATTACTGACTTTGCCCCTAAAGAAGTCAGAGTGACTGTAGTCCACGTGAAGGCTGGGACATGTACTGGTCATGAGAGTGTTTGTTATAGAGACATCATGCAGAAAGCAAGAAGTAAAGGCAGGCAAACCCTGTTGCTAAAATCCCTAGAGCATCTCCAGTTCACACTTGATGAACATCCATGGCCTCATCCAAAACTTTGCTCTTCAGGTAATGCTGGTGCATTTCTCTCTTATCAAAGAGAAATCAATATTATTCACCCAGGTATATCTTGCAGAATCCTTTCCCTCAGGCAGACGTAGAAACCTGTTCTTTCATTGCACAATGGAAAGGTAGCAAGAGAAGGATTTTATGCTTTCTGGTTTCATCTGACATATCTCCGTATCAGCTCACTGCAGATTTCTAAGATACACAGTGACTGAAGTGAAGTATGCAAACCCAGCAAACACACTGCCTTGTGGGTTGTATTTGCAGAGAATATGACTATTTTTTTGAATTAAGAAAAAAAAAAAGATTTCGTGTCTGCTGTATCCTGCCTTTGGGGTGAGTAAAACTCCATAATCCAGGGAGTGGAACGCAACAGCAAATGTTGGGAGGCTTAGGATCTACGCAGCCTTACCAATGCCCTATCTTGGACATGTCTGGCCACAATTGCTGATCTTGGCTGATGGTATCAGAGCAGCTCCGAACAGGCTGTGTGTCTGCATCGTCTAATGCTGTACCTTGCAGAGATACTAATTGGATCCTGGAAGCAATATAGGTATGGCAGCATGTTGCTGTGTCAAGCTAATTAGTGGTGCTTCTAATGAGCGCAGGTACTGTAGCATGTTGACATGGCACTGGTGCTTCCTGCTCAGTGCTAGCCTGGCTGCCTCTGCCCAGAGCTCTGCATAACGGCATAGCTGTCACCTTTCTCACACTGGGAAGCGCTGCTAACCTCTCTGGGCAAAACTTAGGGGGATTTGAAGCAAACGGAAGATTTTGTTATATACCTATATGTAATGCCTTAGATTCTCCATCTGTGAAGTTGGGCATAACGAAAAGCATCTCCTTTTGCAAACCACTGAAAATCCACAAATGAAAAGTGTAGCATGATGCCAGTGTTAAGATATCTTTTAATTCTTATTCTTTATTATAATTCTTTTCCTTACTATACAACATACGTGCTGAGACAGAGGTCATGAATTTCAATCTGCCAAATCAAAAAAAGAGATGCAAGGTAGGCAAATGTCAGAAGGAGAAGTAAAAAGCCACTGAGCACTGAACAAAATATGAGTTGAATTTGTATTATTTATACAGTTTTGTATTCTGCCTACTGCTGAGCACATGAAAGTTGAATATTCCCTCTGCTTTAGAACAGGGAAAAAGTAACTGCAGAAACTGAAGGAGGATGGTTGGAAGTGCAGGTGGAAGAATAATTTATAATGGATAATTTATTCAACAAATTTTTTCCTCTCATCTCTTCTGAAATCATCCTAAAACAGATTGCTGTTTTCTCAAATTCACTTGTTACGTGAAATTATTTACTGAACAATTCTTTCAAGTTGTTTGTGAATTTAAATTGTAGAATGTTTGTATGCTTTCGGTTTGATAAAAAAAGCTCCACAGAGCCCACTCTGTCGAGCTGACTGGAGGGATGCCTGCCTTCTCTGGTTCCCACCTGCTTTCACAGAGCTCCATGAAGGTTTGAGTTCTTCTCCAGCGGAGCACCGTCCCAGAGAGGAGCTAAATAAGCATGTTTGGCTCCAAGTCCAAATTTCTGATTGTGTTGTTTCTTAATGTTCTGCCAATCCAGGGGGGAAAATGCTCTTTCAACCTTTCATGACAGTGACCCGAAAAGTCTTCTGCCTGAAAGATTGTTTATTTTTCCAGCCATTTCATCTGCTCTGACAGAATTGTAATCTCCCTTTCCCCAGGCTGCGCCTTTTTGAAGCCCTTTAGCCCCTGCAGCCGCAGCCACACCATTTCTGATCACTCTTTTCTGCTTCATCAACCCTTTACACTTACCACGAGTAACGGTTTGTGAGGTGTCTGATACCTTTGGGGGACTAGATACTGGTTTGAGTTGGAAGTAGGAGCTACAGAACATGCTGATCCTGGAGAAAGCATTTGAATAAGTTTTTCCTCCTTGTCAACTGAACTGAAGTTGTTCCTTCCCTTATGGTACAATATGAGGAGAAGATGCTGTAGCGGAGGCACTAGCCATGTGGCTAGCCCACATGCCAGGTGGATATTTTGTCACCATGCCATCAGCACTCATGTCCCCTTCCCCTAGAAACAAGAACAGTTGTGCCCGTGCAGGTCTGAGGGTGACCCCGATTCTGAGCAGTGGTAGGGAGGGGTAGAAAGCTTTTCCTGTGTATGTGCGCTAATGATCTGTCTGCAGAATGTTCCAGTTGCTTTCCTTTGTGTAGGCTGGTAAGAGATCAATTAGAGCAAGAAAGTTCACAGACCACTTAAGAAGCAATATTCCCCTTTTATCTCATCTCCTTCTCAGGTTTCTACCCTTCTACAGCTGTGTGGCTGCTGTGCTAAATGCTAATGTGAAAGTACTTTATCCAGCTCCAAGCAGACATTCTTGTGGAAATGAATTCTCCCTTCTCACATTAGTCTCCTACTTTCTCACCTCCCTACCTGATTGATAGGATCCTCCCTTGGCATTTAGGGACAATCCTTGAGGTACTTGGCCAGCCACCCACATCTGCAGGCAGCCTGATGCTGCCTAGTTCAGAGCAGGTTTGCTGCAGTCACTTTATTTTTCCAGGCAGGCAAGGAATTAAATAGTCTTTTTTTGATCACAAAAAGGTGTAAGTGTCTGGTATTCAATCAGCACCTTAAATGACTGAATAGACTTTGCTGAATAAAATATTCGTCAGGTTTTTGTGGGAGTTTGTTTTGTTTTGTTTTTCTCCTTTCAGTCATTCATATTTGTTTGTGATTTCCCTCTGCCCTTTTAAACTAGCTCTTCTTGGCAATT
The DNA here is from genome assembly GCA_017639245.1 of Myiopsitta monachus. Taxonomy (NCBI): domain Eukaryota; kingdom Metazoa; phylum Chordata; class Aves; order Psittaciformes; family Psittacidae; genus Myiopsitta; species Myiopsitta monachus. The sequence goes on from CM029925.1 coordinate 23,093,571, forward strand.
ATTGGTCTAATTGTATCTAGTCTATTTAGGTTCTTATATTAAGCTCATTGCTGTGGTGTCTGAACATCAGATCAATGCCATGTAATTACAGTCACACAGCACAATCAACAATTATCAGTGATCACTTCTCAGATCTTGCAACAAAGAAATGCTACCTGAGACATTGCTGCAGGATTTCAGATTTCCAAATATTTGCACTTCTAATTAAGCAGATGGAAGACCTGCTGGTAATGAGAAAGCAGGTTTCAGAACTTCTTCCATAGCTAATTTCTGCCCAGACCAAAATAAATTATGCTGCAACAATTCTTTTCCAAGGTAAATAACACACTACTTGGCAAAGTGCCTCACGACAACAAAAAAACCCAGAGAAGTGTTTAAAGGTATTGCACTCAGTGGGAGATTTTCACACCGCAGTAATAAATGCAACACAGCAAAAAACTACAGCTAGTGGAAGGGAATGCTTTCTTATCTAACTGCTGTGGAAGATATTTGCTGATCAATCCTATGAAAGGATGATATGCTTCTGTGTGTGTCCAGGGGATGAAATAACAAGCCTGAAGGCAATAACGCTCTCATAACATGTTTGAGAATTTTACAAATACAGCATGAGGCTCTGTGACTCAGTCTGAATGGAATTTTTCTTAGCACATGAATTTTACATGATATTTCGATACTGCCTCTTTTGGGCACTTTTCCTAACACGGTGCAATGTTAGTTTTTAGGTTTTTATCATATTAGTAAATACCATGACACATTTTGTGAACTGCGTGAGGAAGGCAAGCAAACCTGAAAATTTGAAAAGTATGAGGGCATTTGATTTGTCTCTTTTACTTCTACAAACTTTCAATTGTTTTTTTGTTTGTTTGCTTTTTTTGGGTTTTGTTTTGTTTTGTTGTTTAGAAGGTAAAAATTGAAAGCACCAGAGAAAAAATAGAGCTTAGTGCATTCTTTGCATAAGTTTTGGGGTGTGTTTTCCATTTTTGAATTTTTTTTTATGCTCTGTCCTTAACATTTCGATTTTGCCACTGGTTAAACAAATACCCTCATGTCCCAGATTAATTAAAAAAAAGTAAAATCAAATAAATAGCTTCTTTTTTTTCTTTTCTTGCTTTTTAACAACAACAACAACAAAAAAAGCATTTCTTTTTGTTGTTTCCAAAACACTAAAAGCAACAATTCTTATCATTATCAAATTTCCCTATAGAAAACTGGTATGCATGTGGGGGTGTAATAGCACAATCTGATATTCTTGTAACACCAGTTTTCTATAAATAGGGAAATCTGTTATTTATCACTGGAACTATTCATTAAAATTAAAAAAAAACTACAGTATGGGCATCTGTTCCTAGATCTTTAGTTGACTGACAGTTTTTAATCCATTTAGCTACCGCTAAGTGGAACTTGCTGGAATCTCATCCTTTTCAAGAGATCTTTTCCACTTGGTCCCGATGTGTTTTTATGCCTTTTCTCACGATCTTCGGAAATTAATTTTTTTTTAAAGTTTGACTCCTAGAGTCAGGTGAGTACATGAAAATTGCAGCATTTATTAAAGAAATAAAGGTTTTCACTGGACAGAAGAAAGCTGAAAATGAGACTCAGTCTTCAAAAGGATTTTAAGCAAAATACAATATTTTTTTTCTTTTTTCTTTTTCAAAAAGACATAATTTTTAAGCCATTCCCATGACTTTACAGAGTCTGGTCAAAGGTTTTTGAATATTTGGATTTTGTAACAATTTCAATCACATGCTATTTTTGTTTCTGCAGTACTGTTGAAATCTGACTGATATATGCCATAGCATTACATATTTTTAGCTCTTTAAGATACGGGCTACATCACTTCAGCATGTTTACCACCTTGTTATTTTAAGCATAAAGCATCCACTGTTGGCAATGAAGGTATGTAAGGTGCATTGGACACCTGTGTGTTTGCATCTGTACTTTATCTCCGCATCTTAAATTCTCATATTAATATTTTGCCTGGGATTTTCATTACTTCTCTCTCAAAATAATATCCAACATCTCACCCAGTGGAGCAGCACTTACGTGGCAGACAAATCCAGGTGAAAACTGGCAAAATGTTATAGAACATTTAGATACCCTGCAATTATTTGCACCTCTTGATACTTTAAAGGCTTCCATCCTACATTTGCCCTTTTGGTTTCTATAGTGAAGGCATCTAAAACTGCCTGGACTAATGCTGGTATTCACTGGTATGAATCTGCAGACAGACAGGGAGAGAATTTGTCACTCTGTCTCTCTCCTGCTGATTTACGTGGATGGGGGTTTGATCACTTTCTGTTGTCAGCATTTGTTTTCTTTTCTACTTGAGACATATCTTATGTGTAGAGTAATAAATAACGTAATTCCAGCTCTTATGGCTTCAGATGGCACAGTGCCCTCTGCTCGAACTCCTTGGGGAGAGAAACACTCCAGCTTACCGTCAGAGTTTCATTTGCAAGCTTTACTTTACCTTAGCCTTATTTTAAAAATTTCAAAGATTTGCCTCCACAAATCAGGTTAAACTGTACATTACAAGGGAACTGCTTGACCTTGAAGCAATCTTTTTTGAGGCAGAGGTGACGAAGGGGTTGGCAGGTGGGATTTATTGTGCTCTGAGGAATGCAGAGGAAGCACATGAACATAAATATACGGAGAAACAGGAGCGGGAATCGCAGATAGATCTGGCAGATAAGACTTGGGCCTGTACCTGTAACTAGGTCAAAAGTGTGATGGTATCATCTCCAATAGAAATACAATTCAAAACCCTGTTTGGATGGTATATGATGCCAGACAAGCTTCATTGGACAGATAAAACATTATCATCATTATCCTGGTAAGACTGCAGAGTAAGTAGGATACTCAACATATATTATAGGCTTGAGAGGTTTGGGGCAAAATGTGTAAGGTAATTGGAAATACTGCACAGAAAACACTCTTGCTGAACCGTTCCAGAACTGTGAGGGGCTGCTGGATAAACAACTTAAAATGCTGCTCACTGAGGCTGGTGGTAGGGATGCAGGCCTACTGATGTGACACATCTGGCCTTACTACCCTGGTTCTCGCTCCTCAAAGCAAGAGGAAGAGAAGCAGAAAGGGTTGGATGTTGTTAGCTGGTAGTCTATCCCTAACAAAACAAAGTAGGGGTCACAGTGGCCTTCATTCATAAAAAAGGTGAGACTCTCCTTGTTAAAGGTAAGTGGGAGAGATGTGCTAGCATGCACATTTAGGAAAAGAACCTATATTTGCTGGATATGATTTTCCAGTGCATTCCCTGGACTGATTATCTGGCATTACTGTGATCAACTGTTTCAGCGAGTGCTCTAGGACTTTCTTGCTAGGATGTACGCAGTGAAAGTCAGAATGCTTTATTTTTTATTTTTCCAGTAAGTTCTAGCTTTTTAATAAGCTCTTGCCAGGTAGAAACCCCAAGCAAGCTCTCCCCACTTCCATCCTGATTCCACTCCCACGAGCTGGCAGCCCACCTCTGCTTTCTGCAGCTCTTTGATCCCTCTTTGGTCTACAGCTCTGTCATCCTTCTTTCAAGGTCTTCAAGTCTTCAGCTGGCCCAGAGAGAAAAGGGAACAAAAAAAAATGCTGAAAACATTGAAAAAGAGGACTAGAGGAAAGAATTGAAAGGAGATGAGTAGGCGTGGGAAAAAGAGACAGAACAAGCACAGCTGAAGAGTCAGAACAGATTACATGTTTACCTTTTGAAAGGTAAGTGGCTGTGTTTTGAAAGGCTCCTGCTGTTGTTCTTTCCAGCAGTAAAGCCTTTTACATGAAGGTTTTTTTCATTTTCCTGACTCTTTTTTCCTTTTAAAGGAAAAAAAAAAACTATTTAAAGGCTTTGAGTGTGACCTTTCAAGAACATAGTTGTTGGATTTTTGGACCCTTGGATGATAGTGTCTTCTTATGTACATATTTGCATAATGACTTAATTAGGCATATGTGGTTAAAATTATCTACACTGCACTCTTTTTATAGAAAGTCAGCATAGTTTTCTGCTAAAGTGTCTCCTTAGACACTCTCCTGGAGGCCTGTTAGGATTCCCTGCCTGCTTTCAGATGTCACTAACTTCTGGTGATTAATTTCTGAGCTCCAATAAATTATATATGCAGTTTATACACATAAATGCCTCTTACTCTGGAATTTTAGGATTATGTAATAATCTAATTTTATATTTATTAAAAAAGAGGGAAAGAGAAACTCAAGCCTCCATGATTACAATGAAGAATTTGATAATGTCATCAAAACCCATCCAACATGCACAGAAATTAAAGCAAACAAAGAAACCAACCACCCATCTTTGCTATTAATGGTGTACTGCACATAACGTCTTCTGTTAGTTCCTATGACAGTAATGTTTTCTGTCCTTCCCATTTGGAGATGAAATGGCACTCTAAGTGACATTCAGGCTCATTAATTTGTTTCTTACATCTTTCCCCAATCTTGACATCTATCAACCTGTGTTAACGTCCATTACTGTAGACCTGTGGTCCTCAGGGTTCTCCATATGCTCTTACTCTCAGGGTGCTCTTACTCTCCTCAAGCATGGTGAGGTTGATTTCTGACACTGTGTTCACTGGACAAAATAGGATGCAACTGATTTCCTAATCTTTCATATTACCTCTGCCCTTTGAAGCTGGCCCTGCTTTGAGTAGAATACTAGGCCACAGACCTCTGGAGACCCCATCATACCTCCTTTATTCCATAAATCTTTCGTCATTTGTCCTGTGGTATGACAGCGAATATTGATGCTCCAGACATTTCAGCAACGGTTTATAGGAAGTAGACAACAGACCTAGCTTCTCTGAACCAGAGCTAAAGCTCCTGTATCACACTCCCTTATTCCTCTTAAGCATGGTGGTCTTTTTTTTTACCTTGGAAGTCAACCTAGAACAGCAGATTTTGTTGTCTTTTCAGATGTTCAAGCTTATTCCTTGTTTCTGATGACTTATGCAGACATATTCCAATGTCTTCCTTATGGCATTGCATTCCCAGTGGTTTCTGCGCCATGACTTTACATGCACCTGTTATTATATTGCTTGCTCCAGGTGATGTAGGGAGAGCTATAAGAGGAAATAACTTTAGGTGTGTGACCCTTCTTCTTTCTGACCATACACCTTGCTAATTTCCTACCATCCCTTTCTCCCACAGGCATGTAAAGCTCCTCTTGAAAGCAGTGGACACTGCCCAAGACAAGATGCTAGACTAGGTGGAGTGACAGCCTAATACATTTAATCAAGATGTAGGTAAGAACTGAATCCAAAGTAGAATTTAGAAAGCAGCCTTAAAGTCACTTTTGCTGTTTTTTCTCTATTAAAATCCAGAAAAGAAAAACCTGCTTATAGTTAATTCTTAGTGTCCTCAGTGTTGTACACAGCAGGAGAAATAAATGACTAGTAACCAATACCAATATGTGCCACAGAAGGACACAGGCACAAGTCTACATGTTGATTTATACAACAACCGCTTTCCATAGGTCACTCTTCTGGCCTCAGAACCAATGCTGGATGAATCATGTTGTTTCAACACAGTGAAATAATTGAAAAAATATAAATTGGATTACAGTTTTCTCTAAACAGTGTATCCTTGTAGCTATTAGCTCCAAATCTGGAACATATGTACATCTTCTGAATGACATTATATAGACTAAAGCACTGGCTGTTGAACAATAATCTGTAGCTGCATAAAATTAAAGTATTTTCCATTCACCTTTGCATAAGTTACTTTATGCCAACTTTAATTCACAAGCCCTTTATGGACAGATTAAAAAGTATGGTCATTGAGGTGTAGAGTTAGTTGTTTAGACAACCATAGAAAAATTTAACAAGTGGGATAGGAAGAGATAAAATATCAGATATTCTGCAATGGCCATGAAAAAAATGGATGATTTTTACATGCCTGCGATGTTTAATACAGTGTTCAAGATTTACAGATTTTACTCAGCAAATTCTGACTGCTAGGTTTGAGGATCAGGAGGTTCTTTCCTAAAAATGGCATGGTTACAGGGTGAAGCAAAGGCTTTCCACTTTTCTAAATGGGAAGAAATCCAAATATGAAAAGGAGGTGCAAAAGGTGTATAAATTGGGTAATTCCATCCGAGTACCTTGAGGAAGAGTACTCCATGGAGTTTCCATGGAAAGCAAATGCACTGTTGACAGAATTAGCAAACAGTTGGAACATTTCTGACAGAAATGTTTTTCATTAATATGTGTAGATGGATTGAGACAGATATCTCATGCAGAATTTTACCACTTCTGATAAAAATTCCAGTGCACAAGATTCCCAACAACAGAGTGGAATAATTTTGTCTCTTTTTCACACTGGGGTGATGGAAATAATTCTTGCCCTCCTCAGCACATGTGCTATTAGGGTTCTTATCTGGTACAGGTTCCTGCTCTGCCTAATTCCCACCCCAGCTGTGAACTTCAGTTGCCAGTTTCATATTTGATTAAAAGCAGGTCTTCTGCCAGGGCAATTCCATGTTCCACTTCAAAAAGGTGGGAAAAAAAGTTCTATACATCAGTGCTTATGCAGTTAGTGATGAATTTGAGTCCTTATTCTTGTTTCCTAGCTACTGCTATTATTATAGAAACCTAGGAGATTTCTGGTTTATCTCAGATATTTTCACCAGGCAGGAAAAGGATAACTTTTCGTCCATTAACACTTGAAGAAATTCCAAAGATGTGCTGATTGAACAGGATGTCCCAGTGTCCCTTCCTCAGCCCTCTGTATAAAAGCCTAATTATTCAAGAAAGCCTCTCTGTTTCCCTAGGTAAAGGAAGGGAAAGAGAATAATTTGACAATGTGGGTTTGGGTACACACGTGTCCCTATAGTTGTTTGAAACTCTTCAGAAAATCGTGTGCTTAAGAGAGATGGTGGTGTAGTGTCATCAGCCCTATCACAGAGAGACAGCCCAGAAGAGAGATTTTTGAAGGAAAAAACTGCAAGTAAGAAAAGCAATTTTGCAGAAATCGACATGGAAACAGAACCTGCTATAATCATCCTGAAAGGGACAGATGTTGGCATTCCACCCTCAGCTTGTCTGGCCTATTATGTCTCTGAATGCTGAAGCTCACAATGCTTTTTTTCCTACAATTTCAGAAGTGTCAGACAGGAAACACAGTGCCAGTGAAAAACCTTATACGGATCTCTTGTTAGCTAACTGTGGTGTTTTGTTCCACAGTTACATGTCTGCACAAGCCGTCATTGTGTCAGTCATAATTATCACCTATTCAGTGCCTCCCTTCAGCTTTTATCACCTTTGCAGTATTAAGCAGCCAGCTGCAGGAAGCAAAGTCGGCTGCCCTAGAGCAGCAACCGTCAGCCTCTGGATTTCAGGGTATAATTGCTGGGCTGCATGAACACAAACATCTCCCTCCTCCCTGCATAAAACACCCAATCCATTCCTTTCTTTGGCAGAGATCACAGCCCCATCAAATACACTTTTTGCCCAGGATAGGAAAATAGACCTTATCTTCTGCAGGGGCAACTTAGCATGGACTAAATGGGGGTCTGTGCCACCACATACCACCACCTGAAAATGTGTGATTGTACTCCTTATTGGAAAGGGGCCCCGCCTTTCCTGTAAATCACTTTTTATCTCTTCTGTGAAAGACATGAGCTATTTCTGGCATGGAACTCTAACTATAGCATCCTATATATACCTCTGATGTAGGGATTTCTTCAGAATAAAAATTTGGAGTACGCCTATCTAAACTTGATTCACTCTTCAAAACCTATGCTTTGGTGGAAGGACAGGTAGATGAGTCCTTGTCTTGGCCAGCCAGGCATTAAAAAATGGAAATGCATAACTAGGAGGCAGTTGCAGAGCATTCCTATTAAGCTGGTGCATTGTTTCAAATGCCAATTGCCTTTCCTCTCTTTCTATCCCATTTATTGTGTTTTATAAGTTCATCTTTGGCTATATGACCCAGACCAGCAGGCCTGCCAATAATCACATTGCATTTTGTTAACTGCTTATGACTTCTGGACAGTGTGCTGCTGTGATTGTCACACTCTTTCACTTAAATGTATGGCACATGGAGACACAAATTACTCCAGCAAGCAGCTTTCCATGATAGATTTTTACATATCGATTGCAGATGTCGTTTGAGGCTGCTGAGATTGGTGTGGTCCAACCCTGGAAGCAGTGAAAAACCTCTATTCTGAGAAGTAATGGCATACTGGGTTTCTTAGGCTCACTTAGGAAAGCCAAAGGTGCTGTCAGACTTTTCTCAATCTGATAGAAATGTTACCAACATGGACTAAGTATGTGTATCATGCTGGAGAGACAAGAATGACAATAAAAGCTTTAAAGTAGTGGGAGTAAGAAGTATTAAGAGGCTAACTGAGGAGAAAAAGCTATTTCATTTTAATCAGGAAAAAGGAGAAACTTAGAGATTCAGAAATTCTGCCTGATTAAGGTACCCACATTGTGACGTTTGTAACATATTTGTCAATACAGCATATTTGAGTGGGAAATTTTCTGAGGCCCTCCTTGCACATAAGACATTCTGAGATAATTTTGGGACCATGTTACCACAAGAAAACATGAAAGTGTTGACTGTTAAAACTAATATTCAACAAAACCAATATTCAAATAAGTAAAAAGATAGCATAGAACCCCCAAATACCTGCAAATGTTCCTCCAAAGATGCAGAATTCATTTATATGCTGAGGGTCAGGGATGAAAAGTGCTCTTCTTTTCCTCTCTTCCTCTAAGTTGATTCTTCTTTGGTTTTGAGTCTGAATCAAAGAAAAATACGTTGCATGACCTTCTTGCCACAAAATTCTGTATTGATATCCAACATTGACATAGCCTGATGAGAATAAACTGGATAATGATCGTCTCATCTTTTTTGGTGAGGCAGAACATGGCATAAATTTGAAGGAGGGAAAACCTGGAGGAGAAATGGGTTCTAATTTTGTAGAGACACATTGCAGTCTTCATACTCACATATTTTTCATCAGACTTGCTGAACTTGAAAAGGTGCAAGTAATACAGTAATAAAAGCATACAACTTCACCAAACTCTTTAATGAAGAAGAGTTAGTCATGAATCTCTAAGTAGAAAATCTGAGCAGCTGCTACACTTCACTAACTGCTGCTTTCACTTGTAACAGTATTTCATTATGCTTAACTGCATTGTAGTGCATTGACATGAGAAACATTAGTTCTGGATCCATTGGAAGCTAGCTTGTGGGAAATCTCTAAAACTTCTTGGCATTTTAAGCTTCTGAAGTGCTGTGATCCACCAGGATGTGTTGCTGTACGGAAAGAAGTAGGTATGTAAATGGTCACCAATGACACTATTTTTCTTCACTTTCCTTATCCTCTTGGTGTACCTTCAGACTTGAAATTCTTTTCTTTCCTCACCTTCCTTGCTTACAACTGTATGTTTCTCTTGATTTCTTTTAAAAGTCCTTTAAACAAGTGCAATTGAATTTCCTAATGTGACTGCAAAGAATTGTTCCACTGTTCCTGTCTAAACTTACCTCTTCACAGCTGGCTGGTCTCCTGCCATCCATCCTATGCAAGTACAGTATTATCCCATTGTCCTACCTTGCTCCCAACAAGCTATGAGCTTGCTCATGAGTGTTATTTCTCTTGTGAAGTTAGTGGACCGGAGTAGGAATTCACTCAGTACATTGATAGAAGTGGAGTGGACTGGAAAAGAAAAAAATCATGATTGACAATTGCCAAGATGACCAACTAATCTAAGTCTATTTCGTAGTTGAAACGACTTGAGCTAAGTATGGACTGGAATCCCAATTCTGAATAATCTGGAAATGTAGGAAAGCTCAAATCTAAATCAAGACTTTGTTATCTGCTGTTTTCTTGAAATATATCAAATCCACTCAATGAAACAATACACATAAAAGGTCTCTAGCTTCTGTCATGGTACAGTAGGAAACTAATTGAATATTTCCAAGGGTCCTCTCAGCTGGTAGTTAATCTGGAGTAGGTGGGATACATACAAAAGGTTTTTCTAAGCATTTTTTACTTGCTATTACCAAGAGCAGTGTTATAAAGTCTCTGGATGAATAGAAACTGTTTGGAAACAGCTGGTTGTTAGTGAGCCAAACCAAACATGGACACTGTGGGCTTGATGGTGTGTCGTGACCATGTTTTCAGTGAAAGCTCACCAGGATGCTGTGTCAGACAAATGCACTCCCATAGTACAAGTGGCAGGAAAGGTTTGGCCATATGGAGAGGCATTGCTGTTTCTGTCACTGCCAAAAGCTGTACTAGATGCTCCACAAAACATAAAGAGGATTTGCTGCAGTCTAAGGGGCTTGTTAACTCTGTTGTACATAACATAATGAAAGCAGAAATGTTTTCCTTTGTCAGAAAGAGTGGTGTTAAGAAAATGGTGGTCAGTATTAAGTGAATGATGCAGTTACATAAGGAAGGAGCTATAGGAAGGCGTTATCAGTACCGCGGCCAAGATAGAGTAAGTACTTGCCACTGAACCTCTGTCCCCCCTGTCTTCTTTGAGCATATCACCAGAAACATCATGCCTATTGTCACTCTTACTATGAGTTATGTGACTCCCTCACTTTTGAACTGGGCTCTGGCCTGTGATGTCCTCTGTGTCACTCACAGTTATGCAGTAACTGAGTGAATTTGTATCTGCAGGCAGAGCAATGAAGACAGTGACCTGCCAGCTTTTCAATTCTACCCCCAATCAAAGAGGGATTTATTTCCTGACAGGAGTGTAAAATTTAAAGAAAATGGAGTTTAAGGCTTCAGATAGTTGCTGGACATCATCCTGTCTCTAAAATTAACTGCACATCAAAAATAGCCCAGATAGGCAGACCCACCCCAGATACCACTCATGTGGTACCACTGCACAGCAGTTAACTTTCATTGGGGCAGAAAGTCCATTTTTAAACCTTTCAGAATACATGGCAGAACTTGCCTGCTCAGCCAAAGGTGCCCAGGGAGCTGAAGGTAAGGTTAGATCATCCTCCCGAGCCCAGGACTATGCCATTTCCTTATGCCCACCCCAGTGCCCTGAGGTGGGATGTGGCTTGCCAGGAGCAAGTGGGAACACCTCACAGCCTCTCCATGTAGGTGGTATGAGTTTTCAGATTGACAGATATAAGCAGCATATTGTTGTTTGGCCCCAGACTGCATTGTTGTGTGTGTTGATTTAGCCCAAGTGAGCTGCAGTTCCTCCAAACAAATATATTCACTGATGCTGTGACTAAACTACTGGTGAGCTATGCTCACGCATGTGCAAAAGCTGTGATCTTTGGTACCAGTTGCACCTGTGGCATCTCAATAGGTCATCTAGAGTGGGCACTACATCTAAACTACACATGAAAAACATTTGTGAAGCCTGTTTTTAAAACCCACTAGAACTAAAGACTTCACATCCCCTTCAGCAATTGATTTCTGTGCTAACATCACTGGTTCACTAAGGTATTTTAAAATGCTTAATCTAAATCCTTAAGCCAATAATAGCCACATGGAGAGAATCCAAAAATAGCACTGACAATGCGTGCTAACACCAGTTCAAAACCCTTAAGCCCTAGATTGCCTGTATGCAGCTGTTTGATGGCCACACCAGACCGGGTTTGTAGCCAGACAGTGCAAGAAGCAACCTGCAGGTAATATGATGCCATGGCTTTCCAGGAGAAGTACAGCTTCCCATTGCTCCTATGTGTGCCTAGAACCTTCTTGAGTAAGATCAAGGACAGAAAAAGATATTTCCTCACAGCAGTCCACACAGGAGGCTTTTGATTGTGTTGCAGCCTGAGGGATGTCTTTGGCGTCCTCTGAGCCCTCCACAAAACAGCAGAAGGGAAAGACCTTTCTTGTCAGGACGGCTAGATGCTCTGAGGGGGAAAGTTGTCCTGAGGTGGGAATATTGCTTCTGGTGATTAAACTACTTCACCTAGAGCTCGATAGCATGTCTCCATAGGGCACTGTGCAGGACCATGTGGATAGAGGTGTTTAGCAATGACTGTTTTCTGAATCAGCAACCACCCAGTAATTTAATCCAAGGAACCTTATTTCCTTACTAGACATAAACACAACCCAAATCTGGTTAGAACTAGCTAGGTTAAGTCTGAGCTCTTTTCTTCAACTCCATGGCATTTTCCTGTATTTCCCATATAGCGGCTCAAATGTGGTACCTCTCCCAACCATTCCTGGGCTGGCAGTCATCCAAGAGATTTTCATGTGCTTGCAAAGCTTCCTTCTTCCATCCAGCTGGGAATATGAGGAAAACAGTCTGTCTCAAAATAGACTTCTACTTTTCATTCTGACCAAAACCACTATATGGTGGGAAGACAGCATTTCCACCGCTCACCTTAAAAATTGCTTTTTGAGAGCTCTGCTTCTGCAGTGATTTGGATTCAACTTGTCTGAATTTACTTGTATAAGTTGCTCAAAGCAGGAATCCTTTATAGATGAGAAACAAAACACAGAATTTCGTTTGTGGGGACAGTTCATCCCTCGGAACAGCAATGCCTTGTTTCTGAATATCATGGGACAAGGACGACACCGCTCTTATTCAGAGACCAGGGCAGAAGGAGCAGAAATGATGATGTCAAAAATGGGAAACATTGGAATGGGAGTTCAGTTTCCTTCTCAAGCACTCAGCGCTATGGGTCTAATGAACTGATCGAAAAACAAGTCTCCTGAACAAATCAAAAAGGAATTCAAGCCAGTGCGATGGAACAAAGAAGTTCAAGCATTAAGTCTCACAAGCATTCAGTATCACAAGGTACAGAATATAGCAACAGCAAATACAATCGTAAATACACCTTGTTTCTGAGCTCCCATGGAGGTGCGAGCACAGTACAGGGACAATATTTAATTCTTCCATGTTCTTTTCTCTAAGTCTGATGCACTGCGGTGTAATTTTGGAAGCTTAATCTAGTTTCATCAGCCATGACTGGAGCTAGAAAGCAGGGCAAGTTATCAGAAGATACAGCAGGGAGATAACTAAAGGAAGTTTCATTTGGCACAAAGCATCAGGAAATCCTCCCAAAATCGAGCCATCAAGGAAATGATGGAAGTACATGGTTTCAATAAAAATGAACACATGCATACACCGCAACACACACAAACACAAAAGCACACCCCCTTTCCATCCTCTGAATGTCAATTTGCTTTTTATGGGGCTACTACAAATATTAAATGTATCCTGGCTCCAGTCCAATCCTCTGCAACTGCTGGCAGCCATTTTATATCATCCCTGTTGTAAGTTTCACTGTCCTGGGGATGTCTGTGCTTTGATTTTTATTTTGCCCTGATCCAAACCTGACAGTCTGGTGCAGTTTAGGGTCTGCACCCGCATCTGTTTGTGTGCAGCAGCTGCCACATCTGCCTGAAATGGGTCTTTACTATTTATTGCCTGTGCTGTGGGAGTCCCCAGCAGCTGCCTCCTGAGCAGGGCTGTGCTCCCAGGGAGCATTTTGTGCTGCCAGCAGCTTCTACAGCAGAAGCAGAGGCAACCCACACCTGGGGACCAACAGGAGCAGTACATAGGGAAGTTGGGGTGCAAGGTGGCAATTACAAGTAATAAGCTTGTAATGTGATTGCCCGTGGGCATTGAAATGGCTTCAATTTTTTTGGATCTTAGAAAGCTGAGTGCCCCCAGCCCTCCTCACAGAAGCCAAGGTCACCTTGCAAGAGGTGCACTGTGGGGATCCGGCCCAACAGGCTCTTGTCTTCCTCTCCAGTTTGTCTGGAGATGTGTAATTTCTGGCACACCTCAGTGCATCTGATTGTTGTCACTATCAGAGCACAAGGACAAATTGCTGACAAAGATGGCCCTGCAAATATGCACTTGGGTGTAATAGCAGTGGGAATATTTCAAACAGCTTCCTACTGTACATCTTCAAGAGAGATGCAAGCACTTGTGCTTTATAATTGTGCAACCATATCACTGAATATGGATAGTGCTTACAAGTGCTGTGTAACGTGTTGACAACTCTGCACACATAAATATGTATTGTTTTTCAGGCACCACCTAGGCAAATAGAAACATGGAGTTTTAATTTCAATTTTTTTTGCAATGTCTGAGCAAACTGCTACAAGACTTATAAAGAAAAGTGGGAGTCCTAATGACTTAACCGGCAATCCAAGACAAAGCACCTCAGATCTCTGAGCTCAGCTCTCTGAAACATTCCTATCTATTGCTCACATCCCACCAATTATTCATTTTTTTTTTACAGCTATTAGCTCTTGAACTTCCTGGTTTGTTCTTTACCTCTTCTGGGTGACTTCTCAAAATTCAGATCATTCCAAAGTAAAAGCTTTAACCATCCTTTAAACCAAGATTCCTCTTTCTTTCTGACATCAAGACTTCTCTCTTTGATAACTTCAAATGTTTCTCCCTCTCTGCAGTGAGTACTTAATTCTCACCAGTGGTTTTGCTTTTCTCTCTCACATAGCAGTAGCACCCTGAATGTTGTTTATCTGCTTTGGCCATTGCTGCCTTCTTTGCCTTTATTTTTTCTTTTTTTTACTTTTCAACTAAATTGATAAACACAACACCACTATTTGTCCAACATTGTTGTGGGGGATTTTGTTTTTCCTAATTATGAAAAAATACACTTGCTATTTAAACTCAATTAAAGCTTCCTTTATGTGTTAGCCGAGCTGCACAACGGAGGTTTTCATTCTGTGCTCTGTGAAACAAATAAAAGCCAAGCTTTTGCATCTCATAACCTTGAAGTTCTCTGAGTAGTTTCACCTTCAGGGCTGGGTAACTGAATGTTTTCAAGCAGCTTAGAGAGAAAAATGGGGAGGAGGGGTGAGATAGAGGAGAAGGTGGCGGTAAACAAGAATATGATTTTGTATTTCCATGATTTAGGTTAAACTGAGTAGTAGCAGCAGTAGCAGCCAAATTAGAGAGGAAAAGAAACTGTACAAATTTGATGGAGTAGTTTTATAATTTAAAATACATACTGTATTAGACTTTAAATGTGAAAGGGCTAAGGCATTTCTCATAACATCCCACAATTTGTTAGTGCTTTTCACTCCATACTAGTACAAATGATATCTGAGTACTGATAAGCAGAAGGGAACATGCATCAACCATGTTATCCATTGCAAGGGCATGGCTGCAGACAGGGTATAATGTGGCAACTGTTCTAATATTGCTTTGCATTGCTACACAGCATTTCAGGATAGATCTGGGAGAGAGTTTTACTGGAAAAGCGAATGCGCTAGAATGGAAGTAGTGAGTCATGAGTGGTAGTGAGCTATGCAGCACTGCTAGGATCATGGGGCAGGAAGAATGTGATGCTCACATTAAGCTATCACTGCCCCATCTATATACCTGGGGTTCTTCTACTGCCACAAGAAGCCAAAACCCCCTTTGTTTTCCAAATATTCGAACTACTGGGTCCTCTAGCAGTACGCTGACTTTTCATACTGCCCTTACTCACTTCTTCTATCAGTACCATGTCAAAAAAGGTCTATCACATCTATAATTACTAGTACTCCTTTCTCTAGTAGGCAAGTTTACCTTAAAGGATGCTCTTCCAACAGTTGACCTTGTCTGACCTTGCTAAACTAGTGCTAGCTATAGAATTGCAGAAAAGTGCATGCAGAAGTCAGTAGAAAACAGCGTTTCAGAAAAAAATTGGGAAGTATTTACATCTTCTATACAAAAAGTTCAACCCAGACATGTAGATAGTCCCTGATTCGATAGGAGATTTATTTCTGACTTTGTAGAAGAAAGACTATGGATTAGAAAAAAAAAAATCAAACAAAACAAAGCAAAACAAAAAACAATATTAAAAAACAGACTTTGTTATATAGTGAAGCCAGGATATTCTTTAATTATGCCATGTGTTAGAGGCTACATAGAATGGAAAGAATGTAGGTGCCCCTGGTAAGAGAACAGCAGTGAGATACTGCTTCATGATTGGAATAAACTCATAGCATGCTTCATGTTATTTACTGTCCATGTTAAACAAAACCTCTTCTTGGCAGTCATCATGTGAAATAATTCCTTCAGATTCCAAACCAATTTTTTAATGGCTGTCTTTGCATATTGAAGTTGGTGGAGGGTGAGCATATATTATTAATCTTCCCACAAAAAGTGGATTTTTTGCTCTTATATTATGTGCCTACAGGATAGTGCAGTTACAGATGTGATCTGCAAAATATCCGTTTGTAAGTAAAAAATTCAAGTTGCACAAGGGCACGGGGCTCTTCCTATGACTTTCAAACACAAGCCTACTCTTCAAAGAGCTAGAGAAGAAAGTGTGAACACTAGTAAGACAAACTGTTCTTTTTTCACTTCAATTTCAGGCATACGCACTGGAAATCACTGGCCACTGAAATGTATGCTTTGTAGTCCAGAGTTAGTTACTTACTGCTCTCTAGCACTTTCTGCATGTGAATAAGCACCATTACATTCATTTACAGCTCTGGGAGAAGAAGGTATTCTGAGGTTTACAAGATTTGACTAATGTGCTGTGACCAGTCTCTTGTTTCCTTCAGGAGCTCAGCACATTAGGATACCCAGTGAAACAAGGAACACATGTTATAGTTGGAACTTACATGCAAACATGTAAGCTTCTAATTTAACTGACCTGTGAGATGATGTGTGCTCACAGATAAAATGGCCAATCTCTCTCGCCAAAGACATCATAACTATTTCCTGTAAGTGCCATAGTCCATGACTTTTCACAGGAGGAAGAATGAGAACTAGGGACCAGTCTTATTTTTGGCAATGACCTTGGCACAAAAAATAAAGGTGTGCTAAGGTATTTTCTTGTTTGTATGAGGCTTGGAGGCATTGTGAACACAGAAAATGTTTAAATGATAGCATAGAAGAAGATGAGGACTCAAGTAGTCTGGGAGAAAGAGATAGGATGGTATTTATAGTTCAAAAAGAAAGATCATTTACTTTAGAAGTAGAAAAATCCTTATATAGGAGTTTATTGATTACAGATAACAGAGGGGAAGAAACACCTCTGTGCACTAGACAGTTTACTATGAGTATGTGATGTGATATAGCTATAGAAAGGCAAATGCTGTACTGGATGTCTCCCACAAAGTATTTCTGACAAGGAAGTGGAAGACATAAACACTGTATCTGCTTTTCATGAATATGAATTTAAACCAGAGTCAGTGCACATCTTTTAGGATGATCAGGACTTGTAAAGCCCAGTTTGTGAGGGGAACCAAGCTGGTTATATATTGGATCAATTTGTGAAGTACTTTACACAACGCTCCTGTCCATTACTTCAAGAAATGGGCTCAGAGAGGAAAGAGACCCTCCCCAAACCTTTTTTCTTTTAATGGTACTGACCTCATGTTCGATCAGAGATCTTGGCTATGTTCTAAATTTGCTGATTAGCTTGTATGTTGTTTTAAATAAACTGGTAGTGCTTGCATATACCAGCTCTGGCAAGACCCTTATTTCTGAAGAAGTAGCTGTACATGCTTCACAACCTGGGATGGACTTGGCAGCCTGCTGCCCTGTGCCCAGACCCCTCCCCAGGCTGCTCTGTCTGGTCCCACTGCAGTGGGGCTCTCTCCCAGCCAAGCACAGTCCAGCAGGGAGGCTCTTGGTTATGAGAAACTCAAGTTGCTCTGTCACAACCTTACATGTCCAGGACAAATACCCTAACATAGCTAGGATGAGAGCAAGCCTCAGAGGCAAATGACAAAAACAGTGCTAATGACATATTTTTCCTATACTAAACCCAGGAAGTCTGCACTGGAGTCAATGCCTGGCACTTGTAGACTGAAGGAAGAAGAGGAAAAAAGGAAAGTACTATCATCAAAGCCACACATCTGTGAAATGCTGTGATACTGCAGTGATGACCTCAGAATCAAGACAGGCTAAATAGATACCTGTCCTTCAATAGTGGGTATTGTGTGTGACTTATGTTGAGCGCAACACACAGTGGTACCCCTGTAAAGGTAAGATAGGAAGGATGATTATTATCTTCAAACCATTTAATGTATTTAGTGAGCAATGATTATAAAGGCTGTCCATTCAGTAATGAGATTCAGACTCCCTTAGTTAATTGATATATAGCAGATAACATTGAAAGAGATCCTCTTCAGTTCAATGCACCTTTATACTCTAGTTGTACTAAGCATTCATATGCTGTAAAAAAAATAATTTTGTTTGAATTTGCCTGTAAATTTTCAATGAGAGGAGAAGGTGGGCTTGGGGACTTTGTTGGAAGCAATAGTGGTTTTTAAGACACATGACTGTAAACCTTTATATCACAACCTACCGAGATGCTGTGGTCTCGAGGTACCTAGCAGAAAAAAATGCAAGCTCATCATATTTTGATTCTAGCATGAGGTTCACTAGGAAGAATGAATTCTCAGACTTTCTAAGAACATAGAGCATGTGGCAAGAATAAAAAACAAAAGGAAAGAGTAACAAAACAGTTTCTCATGTAATCCTTACTCATTTGCAGGCTGAATATTTACACTTGAGTTTTCTCTCCCTGTACATATAAATGAAGAATTTAACATGAACAAAAGCAAAGACGATTGAGAGTACTCCATGCTAATGGCTGGCATTTATGTGCAGATGACAGCTGTTAGATGTAAAAATGATATTAATATTGCTTCACTTTTCCCAGCTCCCACTCCACTCACTCACCCTCCTTTAGCCTGTGTCTGCAGTACACAAGCTGCAGATTATCAAATGGTCCTCCACTCTGAGGAAAAGCTATGAATTCTCTGAGGTATGAAGGAATAACAGAAGCTTTTTATTTTGACATAATTGTAAAACTGTAGTCAAATTAAGATAAATATCAGATTTTTGAAACTATTTTATTTTGCTTCTGCCATGCAATGACTGCCCAAAGATGTCATTTGCCCTGAGCAGGCTTTATCCCAGGACCTCAGAGCAGTTGTCCCAGCAGATAATGACTCTGGACACAGAGATTGAAAGCAAAGAGCAGTCCCATTACTGTGTCTGTTGCTTGTGCCCTGGCATCAAATGGGTTGAAGAAATAGCCACTGTTCAATAGATCTAGATGAGAGCTTCAGCTGTCTGGGTAGCAGAGGTATTAGGTATTGGAGAGCAGGCTTGGGACAGACTAGAAGAGAAAAGGGCACAATAGAGTCTATACCCATGGGCACACATGCATTCCCATGAAAATATGAAGCAAGCTGAAGTTACTGCAGCCTTAGCTTTCTTTTCTTTTTTAATAATACCTGTGAAGCTTGAAGCAGCCTTATATGCCCCTTTTCGGTCCTGTGCTGTGTCACAGAGGGGCAGCTGCCTACTGCTTCCAGGCACCCCACTAGCTCCAGGGATGGAGGCTAGTGTAGGAATATTGCTTAATTAATATGGTGCCAGGGGATGGAAATTCACTTCCTCTCCTCACCTCTTCCCTAAAAAACTGCACACTGAAAATAAATTAAATTAAAAGGAACATGAAGATTGAGAAAAATCAATTACTCCAAATTAGCAAATACAGTTCTGAAGGTTGTTAAAGCTTAAATCAGCCTCTTTTGGTGCATGCTTTCCAATGCTGCTTTCACTTATGTCATGACAAGGAATCTAAAACTGCTACCTTAGCAGCAGAAAAGGGCTTAGTGTAGCCACAGTCATCTTTATACTCTTGCTGACAGTGAATCATTGGATTCAGCCCGCTGAAATCCCCTGTAGAAGCTGAAACTTCTGTAAAAGGAACCTTTCTTGTGCTTCAAACAAGGGAAAAAATGTTGAGGCTGTTGTAGTTTCAGGCACAAAATTTTAACAGGGAGAACTGCATCAAATTTGTCTAAAATTCTGCTGACATGGTCCTTAGTCCTTCCCAGGAAATAAAATTGTATATAACCCTTTTTTCCCCTCCAGGGGTTTAAAATTGTTCAGTTAACATTTTTAGCATGATTTTTTTAATTCCTTCCTGTTTCCAGCAAAGCAGGCAGAGTTAATGAAGTTCTCCATGTCCTGTAGAAAAAGCTGTCAGAGATTAAGTTTTGCTTCTTAGATTGTCTGGGATTACAGCACTGTCTGAGGGTGTTCAATAAGCTCACAGCCCAGTGTGCAAAATTCTATGAAGATGCAGCACAGACTGCCTCTTGTAAGGGGTGCTCATCTTCTCCACCTCATGAGCTGTAACTTCCTTACTCACAAGATACTAAGAAAGGATTTCTAATATAAATAATTCATTGTCCTAAACTAAAATATAATCAGCAGAAATGAATTTGAATATTAATGCATGCGACATGTGTGTTCTTCTCTATTAGCTGTCTAAGGCCATCCCATTTTGCTGACATCTTACTGGCCCACGCTTTCCCCTGCACCACAGAATGGGAGAACCATCGGGGATGAATTGCTGTGATCAAAATAGTCTTAATCACAATACACACACACCACCTTGGGAGTTATACCGGGGAACACAGAATATGGATGCTCTCCTTCACCTCCTTACTCAGCACTTGTATTGTTTGCACCCACTTTATATATAAGACAAAATCCCTTCAATACTGGGGGAATTCACCCCAGTCACCATCTCTACAAAAGAAAGATCAGTCTCACTTTGTGCGATGTTGGTTGAATGAATGCTGGATCCAGCTGCACTTACATCACTGTCCTTATGCTGAAGGAAAAAACTATGCTGCTGAAAGGCAGATCCTCGTGGGACCCTGACCTTCACTGCTCAGAGGACATATTATTCTAGTTTCAGAAAGAGAGTCAAACACAATCTGTTTAGTTTGGTGCCATGGGTTCAGCAGCAGCAGTCATTTTTCTCCTTCTTGGTAGCTGGTGCAGCGCTGTGTTTTTAATTTTGGGCCTGGGAAGAGCGCTGATAACACCAGTGTTTTCAGTTACTGCTTGCTAATGTTTTAGTCTGGCCAAGGACTTTCTGAGTCTCATGCTATGCCAGGGAGGAGGGGAGCTGAGAGGAGGCAGAGACAGGACACCTGACCCAAACTGACCAAAGAGGTTATTCCATACCACAGCATGTCATGTCCAGGATGTAAAACCGGAGAGCAGAGACCCAGAAGGGGGTGGTGGTGCAGTGTGGGGTTAGCTGCTGGGGGGTGCACTGGCTGGGTCAGGCTTGGTGAGCAGTTGTATTCTCTTTCCCTGTGTTTCTCTTGTATTATTATTGATGGTAGCAGCAGTGATTTGTGTTATACCTTAGTTACTAAACTGTTCTTATCTCAACTTGTGCAAGTTGCATTTTTTTTTTTTGATTCTCCTCCCCATCCCCCTGGGACTGGGGGAAGAAAAAGAGGGGAGTGAGTGAGTGAGAAAACTTCGTGGTTCTGAACTTAAACCACGACATTTGGTCTTGTGAAAAGCTGGCTTTATATAAAAGCTATGGACAGAATACAACAAACCAACTGAAAATAATGATCATGTTTTTAATACAGGTGTATGAACATTTCCACAGACTTGCACAGCATCAGCCTTGAGTGGAAATACTGCCATGACAGACATTTTGTGTAAACTGCCCAATCTGTTGCTCTCACATATCTCACGCTATCATAAAGCCTATTACCTCCCCAAGGCCATAATCATGATGCTGCTGGTCAGAAAATTCTGAACAGTGAAATGAAAACCCAACAGTAAAAAACAAAGCTAAGGTTGGGGATTTGTGTCAATAAATCTGGGGCAAAGTCATTCTACCTGTGGTTATAATTATTCTCTGAAAAAGCAGCACAAACTCTGACATTCAGAGGGAAAGTCTTAAAAAGCTCTAGCACTGCTATTAAAAGACCCAAACAGTATTGCACCTAAAAGAAAAAACTATTCACTTATTCAAATATCATGTCACCCTGCCACTGTAGATTGATTATGTAAAAGCATCTATCACCGCTGCTGGTTACATGCAGAAATAATATTCAGCCCCTGAAGGAAAAGGACTCACTTTTTTTCAGTTTAACATGCTACTCAGAGGGAGATCTTCTAACAATATTGAATAAGGTGAGAACACAATTCTCACTTAATTTGTGGCTAGAGCTAAACTTAAGCTGGGGTTTACAGTCTGAGTCGATATTCTTCCTCTAATATCTTCAGTCTTCCTCAATTAGCAAAGACAGAGACTATAAGAAGCATATGGGATACCAACCAGGACATAATCAGCAAAACAGGGGACATTCTGAGCGTACAAGGCAGATGATCACTCAGAAAGATGTTGATGTCCTTATGCCTATTCATCTATCTACTTGAATCAAAGGAATGGAGGAAGAGGGGGGATGACTTAGGAAGGGGGGAGGGAGTCTAGGCATGATTAACAATAGGTGTGAGACAGGAAGAACTAGATTAAACTGATCCATATGCAAATGGTCTGAGTCTGATTGCATCAAACCATGCAGTTTAATGAGTATGGTAAGATGCCTTTATCTCTGCTTGAATATGTTCAGAAAAAAAGGACTGCTCCAAGATAAAACACAGTTTAATATGAAGGTTTTTCATTATGGGGTCGATCTGCATTTGCATTTCTCTCTCAGCCACAGAGCTTTCCTTAACCTCCATTCCTTTTCAAGAGATTAGTCAGTAAGCACTTATGTATTGTTGACACACACCTTAGGGCATTGCATACTTAACAAGTGTGTGAGCTTTAGCCTGGTCCTTCATGACCTGGATTAGACATTTCAAAATGAAGAATAAGTGGCAAACTCTTATTTTTCTGCTTATCTACTGAGCACTCTTTGCCCTTCTGCTATTTTGAAGCTCTGTAAAATCTTTTTGGTATTCATACACTGATACAGAGATAGAATTTAGCTTGGGTACTTACAGAATCATGGGCCAGACTCAGAACTGCATCACTGCTGTGAGATGGTGATAAATCCTGCTTCTCTGGAGCAAATCTGCTTTTATACTATAGTAGCTGAAGTCTAGCCCTCTATTTCAAAAGTGTGTGTTGGTTTCTTCCAAGTGACTGCCTTTGTACTCTGAACGTGGTAGCTAGGCACTGCCTCAGCTTCACCTGTTTTAGGCTCCACTTACTGTTACAGGTGCAGGTGAAATAAAATAGAGGCAAGACTTTACCTCCTTGTGCAAGCAAGACGGGACTATCTCCAAGGCTTTCAGGAAGACCATAGGAAAGACAATGCGCTGATCTCTGCTCAGACTCCAGCAGCCATATGGTATAGTAAACACTAGTCTTCTCATCCAAGTATGATTAAAGTTGTAGTTAGCAAACTAAATCAGAGCAAACTGTGAGTACCTTATTTTCACTCCAAGTCATAGCAAGTGATGCAAATTCCTTGAAGGGCAAGACCTTGAAGAGATCTGACCTGACTAGCACATTCTTTAGAGGCCATCTATGGATACTGTGTTCTTTCTCACTCAGGGAAAAATTCTCCCATTTATGTGCTGTGTTCTTCTCTGAAGCCTATGTGCACACTAACACCTGTAATCACACACTGCATATTTACACAGGTAATCTTGTTGCAGACAGAAAGTATTTCTGTCTCCAAGAGCTGATACTGAATATTAACTCTCCCACTAATGGAAGTGAATAAATACCACTGGCCATTAACATGTCTTCATGAGGAAGAAATCCCTTTTTACAGGAACTATAATTTGTTTGTGCAACAAGTATCTGTTGAACTAGGCTGGTTAACAATCAACCTTCTCCATCTCAGCTTCAACAGATCACCTTTATTCTTATATCATGAAAACAAGGCATTTTAACAGAAACAAGGCACTTGAATAAAAGCATTTCCATTGAATTCAGTAGAAGTAATCACATGTGTAAGCGCCTTGCAGATTGGGAATCCAAACCTGTTACTGCATATTCCATCATTATCAACATGACTGCTTCTTTTCCATCACTGAGCTGCTTCACGTCCTTAGGAATTTCTGGGTTTATGTTCCTTTGACTATAGTGTATGTTTGCATAATATATTTCTATTACTTTGATTTGAGTTTCAGTTCTGTACCTTTAGCTTTCTTGACTCTATGCTGAGGTGTCTTTCACCACTAAACTGTGTATGTAAATGCCACATCTACATGTCTTTCAAACACCTCCAGGGATGGTGACTCAACCACTTCCGTGGGCACCCTCTTCCAACATCTGGCAACCCTTTCAGTGAAGAAATTTTTCCTCATGCCCAGCAATGATGGACATGATTCTTCAGGTGGCACTGCCAAAGGCCCGCCAGGCTTCTTTTGAAGGAAGCATTTTCAAGGTCAGATTTGAAGACAGAGAAGAATGCAGCTTTGTGAGTGTGACAGGGAGCATAAGTGAAATCAGGGAGCATAAGTGAAATCACAGAGGTAGGTACTGAGAAACGTAATGAGTGGTATATGGAGTCTGGCACCACCACAGCTATCTGAGGCAGGGTATGGAGTTGCTGTAAGAGATTGTGCAGACATCTCAGGCACAGTTCCAACTTCCTTTAATTAAGTGGTCAGATGTCCTTTGTAAATCTCTGCTCTTCTTAGTCTTGATCTGGATTGGTATAAACACATTAATTCATGCTGGCATCCTTTCTCAGGTGTGTATCACAAGTAACGAATTCTTCATCTTGCAGTGAAACACTTGGGGTGAAATTCCTACCCCTTTGTAAACCCCTAGTTCACCTTTGGTTTCAGTGACATCAAAATCCAATGATTCAGTTCTAATGATTTTTGCCTTTTCATCTAGGTGGTCATCCCAGTTACAGTGGCAGCCTGTTACTTCCCTTTCGTCACAGGTAAGAGGGGTGAGTGTCTGGTTTCAGTCAGGTCTCTTAGCAGCTATGCTTATGTTAACTTAGCAGTTAATATGACTGTTAACCTCCTTGCAGTTCTTTCAGTTATCCAGGTTACATTTTCCTTTTATAAACAGGGGTACTGCCATTAACTATCAATCCAGAGCTAGCATGAGAGTTTAACACCTTGGTAGCTTTTTCAGTGCCAGTTGCGAAATGCATCTGATGACTGTGGTCTACAGTGAGTAATGACTTCTTGCACTCTGCCTGTAAACTAATGGTGAGAAAGAAAAATGTCATAAACATCTGTTGTTAATGCCATTAGAGTTTTGTCTCTACCTTATATGTGTAATTTTATTCTGATGTCTTAGTTCCATATTGTCATTTGTACTTTTGCCCCTAGGATCAACACCGGAATCTGCATTGCAAGTTGAGAGCAGGTATTTATGTAGGTTTTGGGCCATACCTAAATGATGTTTGATCACGATGGCATTATCACAACATAGTTGTCTCTTTCTTCTTTTCAATTCTCTTTCATTCATAAGGCTGAAAGACCTTTTAATCTTTATGCAATTTCCTCTGCAAGGTCTAAATTACTTTGATATCTAGCAACATTGATTCTGTCTTTCCCTTCTTGATTGCTCAATCTTGGAGAATTTTCTGAATAATAAAAGTTATGTCCATATATACAAATGTGGCTATAAGGCCTCTTTCAGCACCCTGGCCTTATTTATCATATCTAATTTGTAGAGGATTTATATTAGTCTGTATGTGTTCCCTACAGGCCTGATCCAACTTCAGTTTATGTCAATGGCACTTTTGTGATAAATCTTAATGGTAGTGGGATTTAGCCCAAAGCCTGGTGTATTTAAGTCAGTTTTAATCTGAAGAGCCTGTAGTAAAACCAAAGACTTTGATCTTCTTTCCTGGGAGTCAGAGGCTTCAATTTTTCTTTTTACTCTTAAGTAACTGCATGCTAGGTGGATGACTGTGAGGGCAATCCTCTTCTGCACAAGTTGTTCTTTGTGTTTAAAATAGTGTGTTGGACTTTGGACTAAGAAGGAAGTTATTTTTGTAAAAGGCAAAACTGGCAACATGTCACATAGAAACCTACCTATAAAAATAATGATCTATTTCTATTAAGGTCCAGTAATAATGTGTGTTTATATATGTACATATACAGGGGCTGTATTAATGAATGAATTTAAACGATTTTTTTTTTTCTCCTAACAGCACAGTAAAGCAGCTCTTGCCCTCTTCATCCTTACTGGACTCTTTCTTGGGCTGAGTCTCAGTGTCTTCTGTAACTGGGCTACTCAAGTAGTAGTTATGATGGGATCTTTCCCTGATACACTCATCTATCCAGTAAGAATTGAATGTAGATCACCAAATGAGTTACGAAGTGGTAACAAATTTCAGGTGCTATCAACACTGGCTTGATATGCACTGGTGAGCTAAAGGTGAGGGAATAACCTACTAACTATTCTTTTGAGCCATATATTCCCCAGCAGCAGCAGTTTAACAGAATTTCCAGAAAGCTTATCTATTACAGTCACAAATCAGGTGGTCAACATGTGTTTTAATCTTAATCTACCTTTACTTCTCCTCTTGTTTCCCCTTTCCCCTCTGCCCCTAATACATAAAAACACAGAGACTTTTCTCTTTTATAAATACAATGGATGTTGTTGTCAGTTCAGATAAGAGCAAATGCCAGATAGGATGGCAATATTTTCAGTCCTGGCAAATGCAATCATAAGTTCAGTTTATTAATATTGCAACAGTTGCACTAAATGAGATCACTTGGATAACAAAACATTTATCAACAAAACGCTGCCACCTACTGAAGTTTTGCAAACAGCCCAGATGATTGGATAAGATCACAAATTCACTCTGTCACAAGCTTATGGTCTTTGCTGAAATCGTTCTTAGGGAAAAAAAAAAAGCAAGAATGATAACCAGCAGAACAAGACAAGACATGTCTTTCGTGCAGTCTGTTCAGCAAGTGTCAGAGTAAATCCCGAAGAGCAACCTCCAAAGAGAAAAGGAGGTTTGGCTCTTTGCGCTCAGTATGTCATGGAGTTTTCAAGCACAGTGGCTAGTGGGCTTTTTCTATCAAATGTTTCAGCTAGCAGCAGCCCATTATAAACTTCCAGTTTCCTTGTGCTGATTTTCAAAGCTTCTACTAAGACCACAGTAAGCTGATACTAAAGCTTGCCAGCTTTCTGGGTTGCATCACCCCAGGTTATAGAGGTAAATTTGTAAATAAACAGCAGTCTGAATGATTGCAAGAAATCTTGTGCATTTTCTGTTGCAAGATCTCAACCAACTAAAAATATTCGTTATTGCAATATAATTCCACCACACATGCCCATGAAACAAGGCTAAGTCCTGCACACCATACATCAGAGATCTTTGCCTACCCATGCTTCATTGCTTTTGTGTGGATCAATGAAATGATTAGATATACAAGGGCTGTCAAGGCTTTGGATTGAAATCATTGTGCCCATTTGAAATTAAAGACAGCACTTCTAGAATGCCATAACCTAAGCTGGCTTTTAGGTAAGAATGTGGATCTCATTTCCAGTCTTCAGAGAACTGCATTGGGGGTTTAGCTCTTAGTTATTGGTAGAAGTATTTAAATAAAATGCAAACAAAATTATTCATGGTGCAACTAACTTTGTACCCTATGAGCAGAAAGGAGTATTTATGCTAATGAAGAAAGCAAACTCAAAGAGTCAAGACAGCATATTTAGAAATGAAAATCTCATTGCTATTATTTCATGTAATAGGTGATCTGTCTTTTCCCTATTTAGTTTCTTATTTGTAATAATGGTAAAATTAATACTTTCCCCCAGAACATCCTTGGATGTTAAAATTATGGACACTTAGGAAATGAAAAAGTGATTCCATTTTAAGACTGGAGAACAACAGTGCATTTAAACATGAATAACTTTAAGCATGGGAGTAATTCCATTGAAATAAACAGAACTACTCAGACATTTCTGATTTTGCATGTGCTTCTGTGCTCTGCTAGCTTAGGGGCTAAGAAGGATATGCTTTTTTAATACACTGTTTATCTACTAAGCCTACATTTAGCATTACTGATTCCTTTCCTTTCATTGAACAGAGACAAGAAGATCTCCATTTTTCTAGCCCCCTTCTGGGCCAGTTTCAAACTTTGTTGTACCTTCCCATGCATTTGCATCTTACATCTGATGTAGAAAATTGCAGCTATGAAACCAAACCCTGAGTCCTGAGGGAGTAAAACAGAAGACTTGAAAGGAAACACTCAGAGGTTTGTCTAGATTAGGGGGCACAACCAATATTAGGCTACAGCTGGCTCTTCCTAATCTAATTTTGGACCTTTTTGCACTGGGAAGCAGGATCTTCTTTCTTCTTTGGATTTAGCTGTTTGCAATCACCCTTGGGTTCCCCTTCATGACTGTGACCCCATGTACTGACTAACCCTGGCCTCATTCTGTCTTCCTAGTGCTGGAATTGTCTTTGCTGCTGTGATGCCTTATTTATACAGTGCAGGTATTCTGGGTTCAGCAGTAGCAGTCATTTTTCTCCTTCTTAGTAGCTGGTGCAGTGCTGTGTCTTTGACTTTCGACCTGGGAACGGCACTGATAACACCAGTGTTTTTAGCTACTGCTTAGTAATGTTTAGTTTGACCAAGGACTCCCACTGCTCTGTATCCACCCCTTATTCCATACCATTCATGTCAAGCTCAGATCCCACATTTTCAATATACCATCACTCTTATCTCATATATATATATATGCATACATCCATGCACATACAGAGAGAGAGAGAGATCATTCCTTAGTGCATGGACCAATCCCTATAAAGCTGCTGAGTCCATCCGGTCCATGATGTCTGACTCCATCTCTTGTAACAGTCTTTCAGAGCAGGAGAGGCTGTGTGCAGTGTTCACACTTGTGAATAACTTGGGCAATAGTGTCCATTGCTAAGTCCACCCCTCAATCATGAGTCCCTCTGTATGTTGCATCTCTGCCCTGATGGCCTGAGGTGTCATGGGCCCACCAGGCTCAAAATAATTCACCGTCCCCTCCAGCAGTTTCTGCAGCTTGTTGTTAGGGACTCCATACAGCTGCCTTCCATCTCTGATGCTTCCAAAGCACTAGAGGGGCCCAGTGGACTACATACTTGCCCATACTGTCCCACACAGCCTGCCACTCATGACTGTCCAGCCTCGGGGAATATCTCTTGGTCCTCCTACATCATCGTCTACCCCCAGACAAGGCCCAAACCTCACTCTGGTTAACTCTTGGGACCAGACGAAATGGTCATGGGTAAAACACACTCTGTATGCATGCCAACATGGTGATCCCCATCACAATCAGCAGACAGGTCTCAAGGGTACCCAAAGGCCATTCAAACCCTTTAGAAGTCTCAAATGACGCTGCAGTACTACAGACGCTGCACTGGGGCTGGTGTAGCTGCTGTGCTTGCCGGCTCTCTCACCAACAGCTGCTCTTTGTCTGAGTCCAGATCCCCCTCCTCTGCCTTGCTGGGAAGTGCTGTGTGGTCTCCTGCATCCTCCCGGGGCTCGGGCTCGCAGGGCTCAGTGGGCGTCTGCCGGGGAATGCTCTTGGCCTATGCGGGCCTGGGCTCAGCCACCGGGCTCAGCTCCTCTGCCTTCTCCTCCCACTGCTCGGCAGCTGCCTCCTTTCCCTCCTCGACCGCCCGGACCTCCTTCACCGGCAGCTGCTTCCTCCCAGCCTCCTGGTCCCCGGGGCCATTATCCTGGGCCAGTTCGGCTGCCAGCAGCTCTGGGGGCCGCTCCCCCTCAGCTCCCCACAGCCTCACGAAGACAGAGGCGAGGACGAGGGCGGTGAAGAGCAGCCGGACAGCCAGGTACAAGTCCACAGCCACGTCCATCCCGCCCTGCTGCTGGAGCCCACCCGTATTACAGGTAATTATCATGAAGAACAATGAAACAAGATCCTTAGCCCAAGCCCCCCAGCTGATAAACCCTAACACAGCAAATAGCGGCTGTAAGTAAGGTACGACATGCTGAAACTCTGAGATCAAGAGCAACAACTTTGAGAGGCAATAAATCAGCATTGTGATGAGTGACTATTAATCCGAAACAATGAATGCTTATCACAAATATGATTAGACACACTCCAGTCAGAGTGCCGTTATCTCAACCCTTCGTGCCCCACATTGGGTGCCAAAAAGAACTGTTGTGGTTTAAGCCCAGCTGTAAATCTGCCACACAGTCATTAGCTCACTGTCCTTCCCCTTTCTCCGAACCCCCACTCCCAGAGGGATATGGAGGCGAATCAAAAGAATGTAACTCCCATTTGTTGATATAAGAACAGTCCAGTAACTAAGGTATAACACAAACCACTGCCGCTACCACCAATAATAATAATGACAAGGGAAATTACAAGGGAAGAGAATACGACCGCTCACCACCCGCTGACCAATACTCAGCCCGACCGAGCAGTAAACTAACCCTTCCAGGTAACTGCCCCCAGTTTATATACTGGGCATGACATGCTGTGGTATGGAATACCTCTTTGGTCAGTTTGGGTCAGGTGTCCTCTCTCTGTTTCCTCCTGGCTTTCCCTCCTCCCTGGCAGAGCATGAGACTCAGAAAGTCCTTGGTCAGACTAAACATTACTAAGCAGTAGCTAAAAACATCGGTGTTATCAGGGCTGTTCCCAGGCTGAAAGTCAAAAACACAGCACTGCACCAGCTACTAAGAAGGAGAAAAATGACTGCTACTGCTGAACCAAGGACAGCAGGACACGAATATATGCTCACCACTGTTCTGGAAAACCCTAACTAGTGACAAGGCAGACCCAGAATCTTTAGTTGGCCACTATGCTTAACTCTTTTGCAGTAAAATCTGTAATATCTTTTAGACTTCAGTGGGTTTTTAAACCTGAATTGTTTAAGTTGGGTTAGTTATGCTACTGTACCTGTTATGTGCATCCTGTACCAGCTCCACTGCCTTCCTTGATGCGCAAACAGGGCAAAAACTTAAATCCACTATAGGCTACCTGGAGCTGACATTGCCAGGTATAAGCCTTGACTAGTTTAGGTAGGCTTGGGCTTTAAGCTGTGCTTTGCTACAGCCGTTCTTCAACACAAAAGGACTTCAAAGGTTTTTGACTCCACTCAGGGACGCTGAAGCCAAAGCACCTGCTAGCTCCTATAGAGATGAAAGAGAGTGTTTAATGCACACCATTGCCCTAACCAGTGTGCAGGTGCAATTTCTGGCTGGAGCTCTTCACATTGGTTTGTCTGTATTTAACTTTTTCTGTCAGGATTCATGGCCATTTCTAAGCTCAGAGATCCTGGCCTGTCTCTCAGTGACACTATTCCTCTAATAGCATCTGTAGATTGCTTCTTCCCTGGCACCATGGTGGCAGCTGTTGGCTTTCCAGGATCAGGTTATCAGGGCAGGCTTCCCCAACCCATGGTCTCCAGTGCAAGGCCAGCGTAAACAGTATATGCTGAGATTTATCTACATTAGCTAATAAAGTAAGATTACTGGCTACTAAGGCAGCATACCAAGTCCTCAGCTTAAATATTCTTTCACCTTTGTAAAATCCCAGCCTAGAGTAAAGGTTTGAGAAACTGGAACAGGTTACCTCTTAGAGGGCCTCTGGGCTAATATGGAGTATGCAGACAGAGCAGAAAAGCCAACAAACATGGGCAATGGCCAATGCACACAGGCCAGGGTCTCACTTCAGATGAAGAAAAGCCCTGGTGGTTTGAAGTGAAGGGCTTTGGTGGCTTGGAGTTTTCTCAGCTTGCTTCAGCTCTGCCTGAGCTGCTCTGGAAAAAGGGTAGTGACTCCTTGCAAGGGAGGACAAGGTGCTGGCTGGATGGAAGGAGCTGCCAGTTCATGGCTCCCTATGTCTGAACAGTTGACCTGTGATTTCACAGGCATTTGAAGTGTTTTCTGGTTAAAGGGTATCAGAAACGGAGGAGGATGTGTTGATTTTTGACAGCTGTCTCTTTCTGTATCGTGCCTCTTGATGTGTACTATACCTTGCTGCACACATTACTGAACTGCTGTGAGAAGGCACTCTTTTGTGATGGAAAATGTCCCGGAGAACAGCCAAGAAAATACAGGCTTCTAAGAGAATCTGTTTGTAAAGCTAATTATTCCTTGATTTAAGGCTAAAGTCCCAATCCAATGCTGAGGGCCCACTTACCCTTACCCAGCTCAGGGCAGAGCCATGTGAGCTGCTCCCAGAAGAAGCCGTGTTGGTTGGGCTTTCCAGCCAGGCTGCTCATTGCTTGGGTGAAACACAGCTTATGCAGACTGTGCTCCCTCAGTAGGGGCTCCAGGGTGACATGTAGGCCCACCCTGAGGTACATATGCTCACAAATAGGTCTGGAGGCAAACACACAAGAGTGTGTGTAGATGGTTTTCATGCACAGCATGGAGATAGGCAGACTTCACCTCTATAGACTTGTGTGTGTTGTAAGTCAGGATTGGGCGGCAGGGAGGGCTTGACAAATCATTTTGTGCTGGAGTCTGGAGAAACACCAGGATGAGGAAATGGGCTCCTACAGCCTGGAGCAACAGAAGTTTGTCATGCTGTTAGCAGAAGCTGTGGCTCCCAAACATAATTTTCAACCTTTCTTTGATCACTACTTTGATTTTCTCCACTGATAGGGTGGAGGGAGCAATCTTTGGAGCTCCTCACTGAATGGCACTGTCCTGTTTGGGTGGTGACAAGATAAATGCCTATGTAAGCTGCCACCTTTCAGTTTGGAGAAAATCACTGCATTAGTTATTACTACAGCAGCTGCTCTTATATCCTGGATGTGTAGGCACAGTCATAGTCTGGAGAAACAGCTACCATCTGTGGCCTGTTCAGGCTTCCATGAGGATCCCTCATACTACACTTGCTTCTAACTTATGGGATTTATGCACTCTGTAAATGAACATCTCTACTATGTTGCTATTAATCTGGACACAAAGTCCTGCAAAATTGTTTACTCATCCCATCCAGCTATAAGCACATTCAGAAACTGCCTACTTGGTATCTTGCCTGCCTGCCTGCCTCCCTCCCCCCTTTCTTGTTTTGCTTTAAGGGTACACACAAGAACTTCCGAAAATGTCTGTAAATGCTAACTCAAATTGAACTTCTTTAAAAAGCAATAAACCCCTCTTACTGAATGATCTATCATAGACAAAGGAAATAATCATCATCTATCATAAATTTTAAGATAAAGAATAAACTGCAAGTGATGGACATGACTTTTTTACTTTTCATGTGTTTTTTAAGATACTTTTAGAATGTGCATAAATCAGCTCCAACTGTAATAGCTACACATACTTTTTAGCTAATGCTTTGATCATGTTACTTAAAATTTCATTTTATTTACCATCAAAAAAATGAACAACATTCGTACTCCTTTACTGCCCTTTGTACATTCTCATTTCTTTCTGAATGGAGAATAACAAACATGGATATTGATAATCAAAAGCCATTACAGGCAAGATGTATACCTCATTTGTGGAATCACATTACACCACTACAAGTTAATTTCACATTTTCCCTAGAAAGAATAACCAACATTAGCCTGGTCCACACAATTGATTCAGTGTCACTCTGTAACAAAGTCATAGATACCCTTCTGCAGGCTGTATCGTCTCTGTTCATTCAGAGAGTTGATAGATAGCAGGTCAAGCCTCTGTCTTGCCAAAAATGTAGGAAATGTCCTAACCTTAGGGTAAAGTTGTTCCTCTGTGAGTACAGATTTCTACGTTTGTAAGGGAGCAGTGCAGTGTAATGGGAGGAACGGAAGCTGGGACCTGGCTTGCAAATTTGTGACTGAGGTGCCTCAACATTTATAATGTGAGGCAATGAGTGTCTAGGAATGGCTGAACAAAGTTAGCCAGTTTGGCAACCTGTGGGGAGGTAGACTTGCTATTCTGCCTTCTTCCTCACAGAGCACAGCAGTGCCCACCTTGCTGTTCCAGGAGGCAGGGAGTTGACTGCAAAAGCTCTGCCTGGAGCAAATCAATGCAGCACCACTGACATAACATTGATTTGCACTGACCATCAAGAGACTATCCTATGCATAGGCTTGTGCAAGTACTGGTTGATAACCCAATCCTTTCAGCTGCATTTCCTGTCTCTTCTCACTACAGATGTTCCAAGTTCACAATACCAACATTTATATTACTTCAGCGAGGCTTTTTTATTTAGATGGAGCCCAGTTTTTTCCACTTGGCCCCAGATGTTTTTGTTCCCATTTCATGAAGCCAGTGCCTAAAGTAATCTGTAAGCCAGCACTGTAACTTCCCTGCTCTTTGGCATGTGTTTAGAAGTCGCACTACACAGATTTAATGCTGGTGGATGGTAGAGAGATTAAATTTTCAAGTGCCAACTCATCACATCAGGTTGACATAACTCTCACTGTTACTGAATTTACTTGAGTCCTTTATTATGGGTGTGGGGAGAGGTGGCTTAGGGGATTTTGAAAAAAAATTGTTTCTTTACCAAGACAGCAAGTAAGGAAATACATGTTTAAAACTATAAATTCTCTATTCTGAAAAGTTTGGCATTGTGCCTTGTGTGCTGTCTGCTCTGTCTGAAAAGTACATAACTATGAGTGCAAACTATGTATGCATGTGTGTATTTGTGGTTTTATTATAAGAAGCTCAGTGTGATGCCTGGGAAAGCTGAACACCAGTGGAATCTGCTGGCTGGAAATAATGTTCATGAACTTTCTTGTTGATGAGTTAGTAAGCCACAGAAGTTCCAGGACCTCATTAATGCGGCATTCTCAGACTGTGGTTCATGAAGATGGGGAGAACGATGTGCACTTCTGTAAACGTGCTCCCTTCTCAAAATAATGGCTCATGGGATGAGACTAGCCTTGTAAAAGCTCAGTTCACCATTTCTTGGGGACTATTAGAGGGTTTTAACTGGCTTTCATACTAGAAGCTTAAGGGACAAAGACACCAGCAACCTTACCCTCCATCCTCTGCCTTCTCCTGCTAACAACTCACTCCTGCACCAGGGACAGATGATTAAAATGGTGGAGCACCTCTGGTCCCCACTAGAAATACTGTACTTTGCCAGAGGCCATGAT
Source organism: Myiopsitta monachus (assembly GCA_017639245.1). Classification (NCBI taxonomy): domain Eukaryota; kingdom Metazoa; phylum Chordata; class Aves; order Psittaciformes; family Psittacidae; genus Myiopsitta; species Myiopsitta monachus. The sequence continues at coordinate 23,128,288 of CM029925.1, forward strand.
GTAGCACTTTGACTGAGGCAAGGTGCCAGTCAAGTCTGGATTCATTACTTGCAGATACTGTATGCATGTGTGAATAGATGATGCAACTCCTGCTATACCATTTACAGTATTTGTAAACAATGAAATATAATACATGTCTACCCTGACCCTTCGTTAATCGAGGAAAAACAACACTGGAGGAAGCACCAGGGACCTTGTTCTGCTTTGCAACATGTATTCACCTTAACCCCCATTAATTTGAGATGGAGTCATGTAGATGTATCCTGAGGGGGTGATTGCATCCTACATCAGCTACAAGTGACTGAAAAAGGGAAAATAATCGGCCTGATACTGGTCATTCGGACAATGTGTATTTGATGTGTCAGAGTCGTTCCAACCTTCCAGTTACCAGATGTCCGTAAAAATTCATAGCAGGCTATTAAATTTAGCAGATCCTGTCTTAATTAGATTAGCTTCTGCTCAGCATGACAGCAGAGTATTTCACTGATGGAGGATTTATAAAGATTTCTGGTGGGAATTCTTTATGGAAGACGTAGTCTTTTATCCAGTGGGATTTACAAATGGAGAAGGGAGGGGGGGAAGGGAGGAGAGGAAGCCCCGATAAGGGCACACAAACATTGTCATGGCATGTTAAAACATAAATGGATGCTTTTATTTTATGGATGTTCCCTTTTTATTTCTCCTTTGCACTACAGAAAGGTGGTGAGAGTGTTTTCTGTGTCCTTGCATTATCAGGCCCAGCTAACATAATGGCATACGGGTGGTGGAAAACTATGAGCAAATTCTGGTCGTCAAATTTCCTCCTAAAACTAGCACCAAAGGAGTACTCAATGTTCAGTTGTCTGTCAGATCATGAGTTATTTTTTCACCTACAGGAAACAGAACTGTACAGTTTATCATGGGCTGGTTTTATGTGCTGCAATCCAGCATCTATCCATCCATTGTCCTTCTTTCTTTAAGGTCACTGCAAAGAAAGAACCCAAAACCAAACCAACAAACCCATTTTCTTATTATTTCTGCCTCTGCCCCAATGCCAATGATTTTCTGGTTTTCTCTGCACAGGCTTTTATGGAAGATATATGCCATTAATGGTGACAGTGGTGTCAGTAATAGAACGTGAGCAGCAGCAATGCCTGTGTTCTATTCCCAATGTGTAGATAACTTCATAAAGAAAAAAAGGTGGGTGGAGGGGAGGGGAGATCTGGATAATTTTTCTTGTCATTTGATTCACCATTGAAAAGGTCACTCCCTGTAAGAAGAGACAGTCTTCCCTCTGAGATGTCTGGGGGAGGAGCAGAAATGGCAGAGCCAAAATGAGGAGGACTCCTTGACACTGTTTGGCTTTTGTGAGGTGGCAGAGCAGCCCTTCTGAGCACAAGAGTGTGCAACACGCAGAGTATGCTTGCTGGAGGCTGATAAAAACAGAAAGGGACCATCCTTTGCTCACACCGCGGGCTGATAGCATTCACATCATACACTGTTTGTTACTAGGCAACTGATTAAATATATGTGCCGGTCCTTCAAGCAGTGCTTGCAATTAATTAACCAAACCATTTTCATTTCGACTGACTTCCGCCCTCCCCTCCCCAACACCAACCACCTTCCTAAATGCTGACAGCTGACAAAAGTGCAAGTGATTTGATGCTCCTCCTGACCTGTGGTGCAGCAAAATAAAGAATGGACCTCTTTGCATAGTGGATGTGGTTTACACCTGGGCAGTAGACACCTCTGAGCATCCCTTCTGGATCTAGATAACAGCTGGCACGCACAACAGACATTTTGCTTTGCCTTGCCAGGGCCAATGTAAACTGAACTATGAAAACCACAGGGCAAAGTCCAAAAGAAGTTCTGGCAAATCTATTTGGAGCACAGTGTATCGAAGGATGGAGGATGCGTCTTCTTTCTTGGTTTTAAAACCAGGATTCCTCACCCCTGAAGCACTCATTCTAAATTTAAAAACAGTATGGAGCACGTTTGTGTGGGTACAGATATAGATACATATATATTTTGATAAATATAAATATTTATATAGCTACTAATATATATGTGAGAGGTGTTAATGTTCAGGTATCACCAACTCTAAGTGCACACTGCTTTGTGCTAGCTGTTATGCCAGGAACCCAAACCAGGCAGTCAGTGCTCTGCTCAGCTCACAGTCTAAATAGCAATGACAGGCAAGTAGAAGAAGGGATCTAGACATCAAAGGTTGTTCAAGGTCATGCAGGGATCAGGAGCAGGGCTGGGAATAAAAAAGGGCTTTTGTTTTGATATCAGATTTTATAATAAAAAAACCTGTGAGTCATCTCACCCCAAATCCTCCCTCTAATTTTGTAATACAGTTGTCGTATTAAACTTGTATGAAATAGACTGGAATTACACATGGAAAATGGGTAACTACAAGGATCCTGGAAGATCTGACTGTTCCTATTACACTTGATCAAATGCAACTGTCAGCTGCTTTGGCAGAGATCACCTTTGATGATTAAAAGGAGAGGACTACATTACAAGAGGGTTTGAGCACGAAACCACTTGCTGCAATCCACAATTAAACAGGAGAGGCTATTGTTCTGTTTCTGACTGGGAACAGAGTTACAAATTTATTGGAGTTCACAGGCTTGCTGCAGAGCTTATCTTTAACAAAACTGTAGCCCCATTCTGTATTGGAGCTTCGTACCCTGCTCAAAACCTCCAGTGCATTAAAGAAGCAATTTAGGCTTTATTTGAAGGGGGAAAAATAGAATGTCGAGTTGGGTTTCTTTCTTCCTTCCTCCCACTGGCTTTCTGCTGGGGAGGGAGGGATTTGAATCAGCAGATTCTCAATGGCACTGTCGCCTATCGGAGCTGGTATAGAATCACTAGAAATGGGTAAGAAGCAAATAATGAAGCACTGACTGACTGACAATTTGAGTGTTTTTTTTAACATGCTGGCCAGCAGCTGATTTGGTATGAACCATCTGTGGAGTCACACTGTTTTACGTTGCCTGTGCCTTTGAGTCAGAACTGGAATGGTGCCTCTGAAAAAAGTGCTCTTTGGGCTTGTGACTCTTGAATGAGCCGAGGCCATTTCCACTCCTAATGGGACTAGGTTACTTAGTCCTGCTTTGGTTTGACTCTGTCCTGTCATATTTTGGCCCATACTCTGGTCTGAATAAAGAAGGGTTTGTGGCTTTTTACCAACCTTGCATGAGCTGGGCAAGTCTGCAGTATGGCAAAAGCAGCCCCCCAGCTGCCATCCTGCCTGCCACATGCGCTCACAGCCTCTGGTGATGACAGCCATGCTGCAGACGAAGAAGTCACAGGCTGCCCTTATGAGATACCAGATTAAATCCCTCTTCTCCAAAGGTGCCTGTCTGCTTTCACCAGTCTGATTAGAGCCATACACTCCTCCTCTTTAACTTTCACTGTGGCTTTGCCAACCTTTGAATGAGAAAAACATTAGTAAAGAGCAATTTTATGCCCTCATAAAGAGTTACGTGTCACTAGGCAGTAATGGAAGTACAAAACAACCCATCCAAAAGATTTCAACCTCCTGTTGCTGCTTTCTTTGATAGTGCTACTACATCATTAAGCTACTTTGTGCTTGTCGAGGACTGGAAATCCCACCCAGCAGATATGAAGATTATTCCCAGTGTCAGTATAGGCACTGATCCTCAGCCCTCCTAATCTGCAGGGTGGAGGGAGAAAGCCAGAGAACACCTGTATTTCTTGCAGGTTTCTGCATGCTGCTCCTTTCCTCTTATCCCTGTAATGATTTATATTTAATTGCCTTGTAATTATACCCACTTTTTTTCCCCTTGCAGTTCATCTTGGTTGTTCCATACCCATATATGGTCTGTCACTAGCCTCGATTTTTTTTCCACCACAATGAGGCAATAAATCCAGTGGGGCTGGACAGGAAACCCGGCTTGCCAAGGAGAGACAGGATGAATATCTCCTAGAGACAGCCAGAGGTTTGAGTGCGTATTGTCCATACAGCGTCTTCCAAGGAGTGCCCAGGGCAAGCCTGGAAAAATTTTTATGTCAGCAACAGTATTTTTTTCTGGAAAAAACAGATTTTTAAAAAAGCCCACTGTGTATTTTTTGCTCTTTTATGTGTGTGGAATCCACAATATATAGAAGATGACTCGTTTCAAAATTTTAGCTAGGGTCTCTTTTTTAGAGGCAGAAGATAATCACACAGAAATGCCTCCTTTAGAAAATGTGTGTTTGCTGTCACTGCTCTCTTCAGCTGACTCAACATGGATATGTGTTTATTCCTCAAGTTGGAGATGACTTCTATGATCTTACCGTTCCAAATGCCTTAATCAAAAACACTGAGCAAGTTTTATGAATACTTTCCTGGGCTTCCACGCATGTCTAGGCTCATTCATGTTTATGCTTCACTGCAAACACTGGTGAACATGCTGATCACACATTCCACCCAGCTGCTTTTTCCTGTAAATGCAGCAGAGAGACTGGGATATTGTATCAAAACTCAGATTAACTCAATAAAATGGTGATAGACAGCACAGAAATGGCACAGTAATGACACAGTGACTACTCTGCATGGTTTGTATGAAAATGCGCATTCCGGATCCATTATTAAGGGATCATTTCTGTAAGACTCCTGTGCTATTTGCAGTCCAGGAAATCTACACCAAGCCTTGGAAAAATATTACTTGCAGTAAGAACATAACGCTGCTCGGACGCATCAGTATCTTACTCTGCATGCAATGACACTGGATTGCATCCTGGCACACTGATGCAAAATCCCCATGCTTGAGAATGTACTTGGTATTTCAGATATTAAGGAGAGGTTACTTTTATTGCCGCTAGTGTAAATGCAAGGAAAATACTAAGAAGCAGAATCCTTGAAGCCCTATTATAGCTGGCTAATCAATATGTCTTTCAAATTAAGCCATTTACTGACACAGGGGCTGGTTTGTGAACTTTAGGAAAAGAACTGGGTCTTTAGTTGTCAGTACATGGGCAAATTCCCAGATATACACAAGCCTGTGAGTACAGCATCACTTAACTGTGATCTCTTGCTTGCACACACATGCAGCCATGCTCCTTCAGGGTTTGCCAATGCAATGTAGTGCTGCATTATACAAGTGAGCTCTACAAGAATTAGCTTGGGGACTGGAACTAGTCTAACAGCAGTGGCAAGATACATTAGCTTGCATGCCTGAGTTAGCCTATCTGGCTACCACTATGATCAGATGGCTTCTGATACTGAAGATAAGTCATAAGAGCCATCTTGTGTCTTTCAACATGACACAGTGGACTGCAGCCCACTCCTCCTGCAGCCCCCACCCAGCACAGTGCACTTTGCACACAGACTATACATACTTGGCATTCGAGGTCTGGATTCTTCATGGAATGAACTGGCCCAGCTTCACTGTGGAAGTTAGTGGCATAGCTACACTGATTTACATTGACAGACTCCCGGCCAAGATGTTTCAGACTGTCTTTTGTACTTACCACGCTCTACCAATCTGGGGGCTAGTCATACTCTTATTCCTTTTAATGGTGATTCTGCTGCAGTCGTCTTTTTTTGCTTGTTGCAATTAAGGCCAGCAGGCACTATTATGGTCTTCTAGCTTGGTCTTGCAATGATTTTAGCTTTAAGGGATAATTTTGAATAGGACTGCAGAAGCAGCAGCAGCTTCTTTCTGCTGCCAGCCGTCAAAGTTCAACCCCTCATTCTGCTTTCCCCATGTTTCAACCTGCAGTGTTGTGCTAATTTTGCTTGCAGCTTCAAGTCAGCTGAATTTCCGGTTGGCTTCAACTTAAGCTGTTTTTATCTCAAACAAAGTGAATTACCACTTCAGTCCAGGGCTCAGTTTCCAAGCTTCCGTTCTGCCGGTTTTCAGGCTTCACTCAGAGCAGCTCGGCATAATCCCTGCAGAAGGCATGTCCTCCACTCCTCCTGTGCCAGGGACACGCTGCTCCGCTTGGCTGCTCCCAGGGCTGGAATCCTCCTCTTTCTCCTCCCTCTCTTCTTTGGATTTTTGGTCTGAAATCAACAGAAGTTATTTTTCACCTTTATAGAAGAGACTTCTGCTAATAGTAGCTTGCCAATACATAGACCCTCCTCCCTTTTTCTTTCCAGACTTTGCACAACAGCTCACTGAAGAAATCGAAAGCATGCCTGTGACAGTTGTCTCCATTAATGGCTAACCACAATTATGCAGTACACCTGATGGGGCTGAAAGCTCCCTAGGAGACCAATGGTCCCCAGTTTGCCTTTTCTGAGGCTTAGGGGGTTTGCAAAAAAATTTAGTAGTAAGAAGGCTGTGATGGTGTGGAGACATGGGCAGAAAGTAAAACCAGGAGCATTTGTGATGGCAAACCTCATTTTGCCATGGGTCCCAGCTGCACACTCAGTCTCCTCTAGCCATGGAGAGACACGGGAGGTCAACAGCTCTGAGACCTCCTGGCACCACAGCTCACTGCAGTACACTGCCTGTGTGTGTGTCAGCAACCACGCACTTTCAAATAAATTGGAGACGTGAGCCATCTCTGCTATCATGCCTGAAAAACCAGAGACAGTCTCTCCCTGAAGGCACTACCTCAAAATTAATAATCAAGATAGGTGAAGGAAAGGAAGAGACAATAAAGCACAGAATGGTGGGGTGACTTAATTGTGGTCACACAGCAGATCAAACCTGAGACATTAGTCTCCTTGATCCCACTAAGTGCCATGGCGCTGTGGAGCAGGTTAGCATATGCTCCAGCTTCAAAACCTTCAGGAAGCCAAACATGAACTAAGAAATACCTACCTTCAAAAAAACTGCATGAGGTATCATATTATAGCATAAAGGAATAGCATTTCTTTGCTTGCCCTGTGGAAAGCTGACATTTTCTATGCTGTGCATTGGCATTTCCTGCAATGCTGCCACAGGCACAGAACTCAGATTGCTCAGGAGCACATTAAATACTGCTTCATAGATGTAATTTTGGACAGAAATCTGTTCTATGCATGTGGGATAGATAGGCAAAGCGTTGTCTGACACAGATCATTAGAATCAGCAAAATATTACTGAGGCGCTTTGCAGAAATCTCTGTTCAATACAGATAACCCAACCCTCATTTCTCTATGACTTAATCAAAAGTACACATTTCGGTGTTGTTTTACTCCCCTTTTATGAGACTTACATTTGGCTTGGTTCACCTTTTGCATATGCAGCTGTTTCATTTAGGAACATAGGATAGCTGCTACTGTGGTGGGCTGACCCTGTCCAGCAGCCAGACTCACACACAGCTGCCTACTCACCCTTGCCCCCACAGCAGGATGGGGGACAGAAGAGGAAAAACAAAAACCAGAAAACTTGTTTGACTGGTGAGGGGAAGAGGAAAGGAAAACCACAAGCAATCGATCACTATATCCTACAAACAGAACAGCCAGTCTCCAAGCACTGGCCACTGCCTTGGAAGCCAAAAGGATCCTTCTTTGTCTACCCCTGTTTTCATTGCTGAGCATGACATTATATGGCATGCAATATCTCTCTGGCCAATTTAGGTCAGCTGTTGTGGCTGTGTTCCCTCCCAGTCTCGTTTGCCTCTTACCTATTTGCTGCAGGAAGCGGGGACAGAGTGGGGAAAAGAGGAAGCTTTGATGCTGCTTATGCATTCTTCAGCAATAACCAAAGCACTGGTGTGTTATCAGTACTGTTTTAGACACAAGTCCAAAGCACAGCACCGTACAGGCTGCTATGGAAAAAGTTAACTCCATCCCAGCCAGAACCAGTTCTGGTATCTTGTTTAAGGTAATTCCACTTTAGAAAAGGTTGTAAGTGCCTCCGAATCAACAGAGAGGATTATAGGGGGAACTTAGAATTGATAGGCACCTCCTGTGGATGATCCCATGGTGTGGTTTTGGCTCTCTCCTTTCACTGGAGAGGCATTTCAATACCTAGCTTTTATACAGCTAGAGTGAACTGGGATGACCTACATTCTTCAGTGATCAACCCTGAGTCATTCTCCTGTTCTCTCTGTATTGGTTGTTATGCTATAGCTATCAGTGTAGTTGTCATCAGTCCCGTAACAGGTTTGATATAACTTATCACTTAACCTTTACATACAGTAAACAAAAATAATTTTAAATCTTAATTTTTCATAATTTTCCTCAGCACTGAGTCCCAGAGGTTAGTCATGTGTATTTTGTCCTTGTAGAGTATATTTCTACTGGTTAAGCCTCAATGCTTCCTGGCCATGAATCCTACCTTCTCAGATGTAGAGAGAATCTTCTCTGCCTGCTGCTAAAATGACCAAAAGCCTGAGACTGAGCAAAAGCTATAACCTCTGATAACTGTCAGCCCCAAATAAATATTGATTTTAAGTGTCAATTCTTAGTAAAGATGGATGTCAAAGCCCAACAAAACCAATTATAGTGCAATAAAATGTATTTCATAACTCCAGTTTAAAGGCATGCCAAAGCTTTTCTAGTGTAACATGGAAAGACAGAGAATCTACCTGGCCTTATAGGTACAATATATCTAGAGAGATATTTATTAAGTTTATCTTATATTTATTGTATCAGCGTAGCCAAGTGTGTTGCATTTCTGCCCTAGTTTACTTTGCTTTTCACTTTCCTGGCCATTTTTAATAAACTTTTAGTGCTGCTTTCTTCAGCCTGGCTGTCCCTATACATGGGTGTGTGCCCTTCTGCCTTCACTGTGATCTGTAATCTTTGAACTAGTTGGTCATTTCTAACTTGTTTGGAAGCAAAAATATCTCATATATACTAACTTCCCAGAAGTTTAATCAAACCAGGCAGCTGTTAGTGGTCTGCTGACAGGAAACACTGTGGTATGAGCTCATCTTTTCTAGATAACAGTGAATCCACATGCAAAAGAGTTGTCCACTCCCTTTTTCTTGGGAAAGACTTTGCCAGAGCCTACACCTTTCCAGCCCCCAGAGAACATGAACATGAGGGGAAGAGCCAAAAGAAACCCAACATTGCTGGGTCCTTTGGCAGCCTGTTTCTTTTTTTCGCCTTTGTGCAAGGTGGGCTGAACCTGAGTATAGTGGCCAAGGCAAAAAAAGAGATCATGCTGTGTGCTAGTACGATATCACAGGATTATACTCCTTTATTGGTTTTGGTTTTTTAACTTTTTCATAAAGGCTGATGATTTTTTTCTCAACCACCACTGCATGGTCACAAGGCAGTTTCCTTGAGTTGTCTGTACTGGTCCCTGATGTGTTTTGGGATGTTTAAAAGAAATTAAACACCTACTCATGTGCATAAATAGTTTGTATTCTTCTCTACACATCATTCTTCTCTTGCGTGTGTTAACTTCATGCACTATCTCAGTTTTCTTAATTTTTTCATTCTCTGCAGTTTCTCATGGTTTTCTGTTTGACCCACCTACTTAATTTTGCATGACACAAATTCCATCACTTTTGTTCTTCACTGTATCCCAAGCACATGTCTTATTTTTAATCCCTGAGGCATCCTACCTGTAATCCCTTTCCATGCTGAGATTGACCATTTGTTCCTCCTCATTGTTTCTGCTCTCTCAACTGTGGGCTTTCCTCTCCCCCCATCCCGGCAGGACTTTACCTCTCACCTTGTGTTTACTACATTTCCTTTACAGCCTCTTCTCAGGAACTTTATCAAAAGCCTTTGAAAGTCTAAATAAAATACAGTCATTGGTTGTCCTTTATCCACTGTTTTGTTAACTGTTTTAAAAGCCTTGAATATGTTTGAGGTTTCTTCCATGACAGATCATACTGGTTTGTCCCTATCATATCACCCTCATCTACCGCTCCTGCTTTATAACAGTCTTTAATGACTTCCCTGTATCAGGAGTATGTTGCTTAAGAACAGAAAGCAGAGGGACATAGTTGTCTGTGGAGACTTTCTCTAACAGCATTCTAGCTGGTTGGTTTATGTAGCCTTTAAGCCCTGAGGTAAGGAAACAGGAAAACAGATTAATAGACATAGCAATCTCCCCCAAGATACTTTTAGATAAACACAGCCTTGGGCATTTAGAAGGTTGGATTTATTACACCTTAAAAGAGGTTTCTGAAAACCACGGCTGTTTTGTTTTAAAGTATGCAGCCAAAGGCATGCACTTCTTTAATCTTTGCCACTATTTTGTGATAGCCAACCAAAAAGCACAGGTCCCAGGGTTTAGAAACAGTTGTGTATAAACTGGAAACAATCTCAGCAAGCCTTTATAACAACAAAGATCTCTTTGGGGGCACTGAAGTGGATTTGAACTTAAGCCAAAACACATTTCCAGTGCACAAGCTGTACAGAAACACACAAATGCACAATTGATATTGGTAGGGTAATATAATTGCCAATGTTTTCCTGGAAAAATGAGAATGCAGACAGTGATGTTTGAAGGTATGTGGTTTTTTATGCTCAAAATAGCGCTGGAGAGCAGTGTTTGGCTTGTGCTGGAGGTCTGGGACCCCAGCTGTGACCCCTGTTGCCTGCAAAGCGGCATTACCTGTTCTCGTCACTAGCTGGCTTTATCCCAAGGTCCCAATACCTGCGCTGTGATGTTGGTCGTGTACTGCACAAGCCCAGCCCAGACAACTCAGTGATAAGCATGTACTTTAGGGGGCCTTTGGACTTTTTCATTCATTTTCTGTGAGCTAAAAATCTTTGAAAGGGTGGCTTTCCCATTCAGTGTTCACCTCTTTCTTTACCTCCACAAGGGCAGGAAGCATGTATTTGTTGATTTGCTTCTGACATGGGAAAGAGAAACTCATATGCCTAGCCACTTTCACCTTGTAATTTGTGATTTTAATTTGTCCCTGAGTGGTCCCACTGACTCCCTCTGCTCCGTTCCCAGCAAACTGGTAAGTACTGTAATCTGAATTTCTCTGACTCCTCAAAATGCTTCTTTCTCTTACAGTTTGTGGTCTATAGAGGTTTTTATATATTGATGCATTAATGTAAGAAATGTAAGGTTACTTTGTTACTTGGGAAAAGAAGAACTAAGCTCAGCTTTCAGTGTTGCCATGTTGATTTGGTTTTGGTTGGTTGTTTTTTTTTTGACCATTTCTTTTTGTTGTTGGTTGTTTTTTGTTGTTGTTTGTTCGTCTGTTTTTTAATATTACAATATTCTTGAGAATGGTCTCAGTTCTGCCAGGAACTGCTAGTCCCTCTGGAGATGCTGAGGGCTGCTGGAGAACTATAAAACCAGCACTGTTCATAGCCAGAATAGCTAAAATGAGTACATAGTTCTTCAACTGCAGCACTGGGCTGAGATTTATAGGATTCCCTTCTTCTAACCTGGTTCCTGTCTCAGATAAACCCACCTGCACATGTAAAGGGCGTACACACACACAGAAACAAGCTGCTGATATGGTGCATTAGGTGCTGGGGCTAGTACTTTGTCTTCCCTTCTAGTTCGTCTACACAAGCCTCCCTGGGTACTCCTTGTCCCCAGCATTTGGAATGTGCTGCCTTCTGTGCTGCCTAAAGCACAGTTGGCTTGTGCTTAGGTGATTTACTAAAGGCTGCATAACTGCTTGGAATTATGCAAGGCTGGTTTTGGCAGTGCTGGTGTAGATATTTCACTGCCCTGCCTCAGATTGATAGTGTTACTCAGGGAAGAGAAGGCAACTCTGGAAAATGTTTTGAGTTCAAAAGGAAAAAGAATTTCTGTAATCACTCAGGCTCTCAGGAAACCCAAGACCCAGAGGGACAGTCTCCTTGTAGCTGAGACTGTCCCAGAAAATCAGTGGCATTCGAAAGCAAGATCACAGCCAAGGAAGGTGCTGCAATGATGGAGAGGGCCCCAGCCAGTGTGAGTGAAATGGCTACTGCCTCTGCTGCAGCCAAAAATTGGCAGGGAGACTTGGGGTTCGGTATTTCAGGAAGAACTGCCTGTTTAGCAATGCGGTCTTTTCTGTTTGAAATATCTGGGCGGGTTTGGGTCAGATAACCAGCATTTAAAATCAGTGTGGCCAATGATCTATTTCAAGTCTCTCCAGATTACGTTCAGGGACTGATCCTGCAATTTCTTGCTTGTTTTCTTCTCTCTCTCACCCCCTAAATATACATACCCTGACTGACTCCTATGAGATTAATTCAAACAGAGCAACTGCTGGATTAGACCTTAATCCATTTTCCATCCATTTAAATCATCCTGAATTGTGAGGGATTGCGGTGTGTTCCAGCTCTGGCCTAGAACTCATTTTATTCTGGCACCGTTCTGTTTTGCATCTGTTTTCTGTCTTTTTTCTCCCCCTTTCTTTTTCCTATTCCCTTTGGCAAATGCTCTGGCTTCAGTTGTATTTGTAACTTGCAATCTTACCAATATGATCTGGCAGCGCTACCTGTCTTGAGGGGATCACTCTTCCCTCCACTTGCTCTGCAACAGCCAGTTCATTCTTATGAAACACCCCTCCTCTCATCCATTTGGCTTTGCTCCGCAGCTTCGTGGGGTGTGAACTTTGAAAGAATCAGCTCTGATTATTTACATTGATAACTCTTCTTTTTCCAGCTGTGCCGCACCACACCAGTCACTGGCTCCCACGTACAGTAAAAGCAGCGCTGCCCAGAAGGCAGAATGTGGGCTGCAGACTGGAAGAAAACTCTTCTATACGAGAGTTTCCTTAAGGTAACTGGAGGTCACCTCCCGGCCAACAAACCTTCGGGGTACCAGCCCTTAATCTGGGAAATAACATTAACAGGGGGCACTTCCCTGCACAACCCAAATCACAGTGGTGGGGCGGGGTGTTGGATATATGCACACCCCGACCAACAGCCTGCGCACAGGGCAGCCCAACAGCGTAAAACCAAAACACTGCCCAGGAGCTTAAACTCGGCCACCGAGGGCCGCCGGCTGCTGCTTGGGACCGAGGGGGAGCTGGGCTGGGATGGGAAGGGCTGCTGGGGGCGAGAGTCCGGAGCCGGGACGGCAGGGAGGCTCGCCCGACAGCGGTGGCTAAGGGGCGGAGGTGCCGCGGTGCGGGAGAGGAAGCCTGGCCGGCGGGTGTGGGCTCACACGGGGGCGAACTACCGTAGGAAAGGGGTAGGAGGGCGGTCCGACCGGGGCAGGCCGGCAGCGGGGCGCGGGGAGCGGCGGCTGGTCGGGGCGGGCCGGTCGGGTGCACCGCCCGAAAGAACGCGGGGTCGTGACGCCCTCTGGTGGGGGCGACGCGCAGCGCGCCCCGTCCAGGCCCTGCCCTGCCCGGCGTAGAGTGGGGTCGGGGCGCTAGCGCAGGCCGGGGCGTTTGTGTTAGTGTGAGTGCAGGTGGAGGTCTGGGAGGGAAATGGGTTCGGGTGTGAATGCCAGTGCCTCCCAGCACTGAGATCCTCTTTGCATCATTACGATGCAAAGTAGATACAGCCCGTGCTGTGTTCTAGCCTTGTGAGCAATGTGATGCCCCATCTCTATTGGCCCCGAATGCCTTTTGAACCCCTCTGGAGTGGCGAGTGAGGACTGAGCCACCGCGGTTCCCAGCTGGTGGGAAGCGGCTGGTGGCTGTGCTCAAGAAGAGTCCAGCGTGCAGCAGGGCATCGGCCTGGACTGTACATTTGGAGAGGGGGAGCAGAGCATAGCCTTGATCCAAGTGGGTCAGGCACTAGAGATCAAGGCACAGCACACCTTTCTGTGCTGCCTCAGAAGGGTCTGCCTGCTGCTCCTCATGCCTGAGAGCGGGACAGGTGCCACCAGCATCCAGGACCCTCCCTTAGCAGATGATTTAGTAAGAGGAGGTACCTTCATTTTCTCTTTCCTTTTCTCACACATGCCCTGCTTAGGTTTCGTGTGCTTTTGGTTTTTTGCATCCTGCTTTTGTTTTGTCATGTCCTCCAGAAGAAGTCCTACTTTCAGTAAAAGCTGAAAGGTTTGAAATGAAGGTTGTTGACCTGAAAATTTCAGCTGGTTCAGGTCTGCTTCTTGTGTAGTACTGATCTAGGTTTGTTCATTCTTAAACAGTTTTAAATTAACTGGGTCAGCGGGAACCACCTGTATGTCACTGTCTGAGATAAATACAGTGGATTTCTTTTTTGGGAGCTGCAGAAGAGAAATGTCATGCTGGCCCTTCCAGTCACATGCAGGAGGTAGTTGTGGATTTCAAAGCAGAAAGCCTTTCTAGCAATGAGCTTCTTGAAGTGGGGAGGGTGCTCTTCGCTATCTGGCGTCAAATGTGTTTTGAAAGTGTTGTTTGCTCATTGTCATCGGTGCCAGCCCAGATCTCTGTTTGCCAGTGCTGGTGGTTTGGCATCACTGATCTAGAGTGAGATCAAACAAGGGGGAATACGGAGCCAGAGCCTCAGTTTATTTACCCTAGTGTGACTGAATGGAGACATGCCAGCGTTAAATGTAGGTAAGCAAATACATAATCTGTCACTTGGACTCATTTTGACACTTAGTAAGAATAACTTACAATGCATCCTGTTGGACTACAGTGAAAAAGCAAAGACAGTGTGCATCTATCTATATGCTTCTAACTAGAGAGAAGGTTTGTAATCCATTAGCAAAATGAAACATGAATCTTGCCTAACTCCATATTCCTGTCACCCAGGATAACTTGCATCTCTATAGCGTTCTTCCTTTTGGCAGGAAGAATAACAAGTAGCATATGAAATACTTTAATTCTCTTAAATGTTTATAAATGATGAGTAGAGATTGGACTTAACCAAAATAACGTCTTTAAATACATTTTAATAGACCAACTGAACCATTGAACAATATAGAACAACATAAGACTATACATGTATTTTCTGTATTCTTTTATTATGCATAAGATTTTGTTGTTGTGGTGGTTATGTGCTGACAGTGTGCTTAGTAGCTTGGCAAAAATAGCTTTTTTTTTTTTCTGAGGAATGTTTGTAGAGGGTAAACAAGCAACTTAGTCTATCAGGGGAGCTGGGAGCGCTGATCTTTTGTTCCTGATGAGTGTGGTCAAGGTATATGGCATCCTATATTTCACCATTGCTGATTTATAAGTAGCTGGGCCTCTGTGCTTCACAAACCAAAATCATTTAAGTAGCTGAACTTGTTCTGTGCTCAGAATCTCAGTTTTGCTAATTTGCTCGAAAGCAGTAGTAGACTTACTTTAGCTTTTATCTGTGAACCACGCTCTTAGCTTGGATTTGAAGGTATGTCCTGTACAGTCTGCTGCAGGAAACTGGTAGCTATGTTTGCAAGTAGGCAACCGTTACTTAACCCTTGGATACTGCTGTGTTTAAATGATTTAAATAGTTTGTTTGATTATTCATGTTTTTTCTGATACTTTCCCAAATAGTCCATTGAATAAATTTACTACCAGCTATTGAAACAGTAGTATTTAAGTAAATATTATGCAGTATTTTCACAAGATCATTTTCTGTTTAAAAAAACCTAAGTACTGAAGCAGAAACTTGATTCAAAATGTCTCATTTAGCTAATCAAAGAAAATAAATGTCTGATCTCTGTCTCATATTCTGAGTTTCAGCATTATTTTGACTAATCTTGCAATAAATTGCTGTGGACAACAAATAACTTAGACAGTAATTTCAAATTAATAACTAAGGAACTTGCAACAATGCAGATAAAAAATGAGAACATTTTAATTGGATGACTTACTCACTGTGAGCTATCCAGCCTGTGCAGTAGCTATTGTTCCTACAGGGCTTTGGAGAACATTAGTGCCTCGCTTGTCTTCCGCGCTCCTTTTGCACAGCGGCCCTGCAGGATACATGTGGCTCGTTTCGTGTCAGACTAGTGGTTAGGTAAGAGATTTGCAGAGAATGGTTTCCAAGGTTTTCCTTCAAGGCCAACAGTTTGTAAACAGACTTTCAAAATGCTGTGAAAATGGTTCCCTTTCCCATTTGCCTCTGGATAACAAATCGCAGGAGCTCTGCACTTCTCTGTGTCTCTTCCTCGGTTCTTCTCCTGAAGGTGAAATCCAGGGTTAGAAGCCAGTTTCTCTTGGATTTCCTTCACGGCTGAGATTTGTTAACAAGAACTTGATTATTGCAGTGGAAGTAACTTGGGGAGTAATGGCTACTTCTGGCTATTTGCTGAAGTAATCAATTGCACTAATAGTGTATCAGCCTGCTACTACTTGAGGTGTTCCTCCAATTTCAATAGCGTTTTTGCCCTGTAGAGTGAAAAATCTGGCAACAAAAGGCATTGCATGCTCCAGCTATTCTGTCAGGCTGTGTTTGGGTGACAAAAGCTTGTTACACCTCAAACAGGTTCTGTGGAATATTTACAGCTTTCATCAACTTCGGAGCTGAATCTGAGCTCCCTCCATAGATCCTTCTTTGCATAATATGGGCTGCCCTTTGTGTGAATGTCACGAGCATGTTGAATACAATTGAGTTAGGTTGTGGCAAATGCCTTTGGCTGTTGAAGGTAAGAAATCGCTCTCACTATTTTTAGGAATTCTGTTAGTGATCAGTGGCAGCGGCCAGAAATTGAACTATATTGTTAGGTGAACTGGGAAAATATGAAATAAAAGGTCCTAAACTGGTACCATGGCTGTAGGCAACTAATACATGGTTTAAACGAAGGACAGAGTGGTGACAATCAAGATAATTCTTCGTTTTAGTGCATGTCTTCTAGTTGGCTAATCCCATGCTCTCGTTAGTCCAAAATACCTTTCTACTTCCTTATATTCTGTAGATATTGTGTAGCATGAGTTGCTGCATTTTTGTCTCGCCTTCCAGGTGCTGCAAAAGGCAAACGAGCTTCCTCACCAGCATTTTCCCAGGGCGAGCTTTGCCTGGAATTGGAGAAAAGACAAAAATGAAATCAACAGCTCAGCATGACCATGCAGCTCAAGTCACTTGAACCATGTCAGATGGCAAACTATATTCTTAGGGGTCCTTAGTGCAGCCAACTTATCTTCCAAAGAGGAAAGAAGCACTTTTTCTCAGATGGGTGCTTCACCTTTCGCCAAGAGCCTCTTTTGTTCCTGTGTTTCATATATATTCTCTGTGCCAGCAAAAGTACTGCTTCTCATGGAATGAAGACAGTTAGGCAAACAAGGTAATCACTGAGGCTTTTATCAGTCAGTTCCTTAAAATTAAACTGAGCAACATTTATCCAGGAAAACATAGCATTGCTCTGTCTGGCGAATTTCCATTACTCTTGCATAATGTGGATACATTTGGCATAGACATACCATGAGGTTCAAGTCTCGGGAAAGGATGCCAAGTAGTCACATCTGCTGGCTTGGGTGCCAGAGCAAACACTCCGCATTGCTTGAGTCAGGGCTTATGTTTCTCTTGGAGTTCAAAAGACGAGTGGAGGGAAAATCAGCTTCATAAAGGCATTTCTGCTGAATGTTAATACAGTTGTCAGAATTCTTTATGCTGTTCAGGGGTCACAGCACTGATTATCACCCAGATAACTCTTCCCCTAACACCAGGATGGCTCTTTCAAGATCGGTAAGACAATATGCTGGAGAAGCCCTGGGCTGATAAATTAATGTGGCTTTTATGAGAAAAAGATGTGGAATTCTTTTGCTGAATCACTTGCAATACCCCACCTATTACAGAGTTGTGGTGCATGCAAATGCTTGCTCAGACATCCGAAGAAGTTTAGTTTCCTCATAGTCCCAAGTACACTTCCCCAGTGGGCAGAAATGCTGGTAGATTGCTCTTATTTACTACCTTAAGCTCATATAGACTCGTTACTGAAGGAAAGGCACCCATTTTGTCCTCTACCTTGGGAACAAGAATCTGACATACAACCAATTCAGCAATTAAATTCCCTGTTTAATTTCATAACTCTTGGGTATTGGATTGCCTCACAGATGATATCAACATGTTCCAAGGCTAAGTAGAGACTTTCATCTCTCCTGACTACTGTTTAATGCATAAATGTAGTTACACAGTTCTGCATGATAAACTCAGTGCAGACAGTTGGTGTGGAGAAAGTAGATAAATTGTAGTTTTCTTTGCCGGTTAAAGATACCCGGGGGGGGGGGGGGGGGGCGGAGGGCTGTTAAAGGAAAGTCAATACAGAGCTGTATTCTTCTCTCACCCCAGTAACAAGAACAAAATGGACAGGGGTTAGGCTGGGGCAATTGTCGCAGTCCAAAACCGTAAGTACACAAGATTCCCACAAGTATGTCAAGGCATGTGTATCAGGGATTACTTTTAAGTTACTGAAAATATTTGAATTTCTGGAAGTCCTCTGAAAACACAGAGAGCTGTAGAAGAGATATCAGGTAGATCACTATCCAACATCACTTAACAGGGCTGCCTGAAGATGCTGATATTCAGAGAGTGAGATAGAGCATTCACCATACACAGAAATTTATGTCACAAGCAGCAGCATCACATTGTAGATTTTGAGGGGGAGAGTCAAGGAACATTTGAACTGTTTTCCCTGCAGGAGAACTTCCCACAACATTTTATGATCCTAAATTGCAGTTTTTCTTTCTGCAATCCTACTTCTGCAACATTTCCTTTATCAGTGAAGGGAATTGATGTCTATAGAATGTAAGTTTCAGAATCAGAAGAACACATTTATCTAAAGCAGCCTGAAATTGGTATGTCCAAGTGTGCCTGGCAAAAATGGCTAAGTAGCCTTGGAATTGAAAATGAACAGTGCCATCTGAGTCAGACATATCTATCATAACTTCTGTGTGAGCTGCAATTAACACTCACAAAGTACATTTTGGAAGTGACACACGCGGTTTGTATCTCATACAAAAAAAATATCATTCATTCATTCAGACATTTGATGGTATACATTACTAGGAGCAAGTGGAGACTCATCCCTGTGATACATTATTTGCTGCAAGCAATTTGTGCAGGTGTTATTCTTCTTTTCAAAAGGGAAGTCAGCAAGTGTGTTCTGTGGAATATACTTTATTATGACTCTCTTCAGTGGAGATCACCACAGATCCCTGATAGAGACATTTGCCTCTTGTTTAATTCAGGCTTTGTCTGAACTAAAGGTGGGGATAGATTTGGTCAGTGTTTAGAGGCAGATGCAACCCAGTATCGGTGGGTGGGAAGGGAAGCAATGCAGCCAGACAGCTCCTATCATGCTCAGCTTGGCTGTGCTTGTAGCACTAAGCAGGGCTGATGGAGGAGGCTATGTTACTGTCCTGAATTTCTGTGCTTGTTTCTGAGTAAGCAGATTAGTGGATGTTGTCAGGAGGCTTCTTGTCTGACATATTGCAAAACCAAAGAATGTGATCTGGATCTGAAGCATTGGGAGCTTTCTCCTGAAGTGACATACATACTTTAAAATGCACTGCTGAAATAAGAATATCAGTGAATGAACTATTGAAAGACAAGTTTGTGTGTTAGCCCCCAGTAGCCAAGTTAAGTTTGCAATGAGACTATGCTGCTCAATACTTCATGTGGTTTGGTCTTGAAAATTTCAAAGGATGGAGGCTGCACAACCTCTTCATTTCATGGAGAAATGACATTTGCAATAGTTTAGTTTGCCACCATCAAAGGTAGAAGCTCCGCACAACTTCAATCAGCCTACTGCCTCTCTGGTACAACACTTGTTTCTGCTGACTGTGGAGTTTTCTCTTCATTAGTGAGATTGTAGGTTGTCAGGCTGATTTGTCACTGGAAAGAGATTCAGTAGAGCAAGGTAGAGATGCAGAGGCAACTGTGGACAGTTTTAACATCAAAATCTTAAATACTAAAACTGCCCCACTGAACTGTGCCAGCGCACTTCTGGGCAGCCAAGCCTAGTAATCCAGCTGCAAGAGTGATGTTGTGTGTTGTCTATTCTACCACTGTCTGTGTCATGATTTTAAAAGACTCTAGATGTTAGCATGGGGTATAATGGAATTCATTTAGAAACTTGGAAGAACTACAGAGTTGTCCCACCTTTCCCATGTCCTGCAGAAAACTTACAAACTTCCCTACTTGCAAAATGTCTTTAAAAGCAAACAATTTTGTTGTAATAAAGGAATAGTGAAAGTACTTTTGTATTTACTGTGCTTCATTGCACTAAATAGGATTTAAGTTGTTTCTCATGATCAGAACTACATCTACGAGAGGTCTACCAGACAGAAGCCATTTATGGCAGGATTATTTTGTCACATGGATCGTGGTGGAGAAAGAGCAAACACAATCCACTTGCAAAGCCCCATTTTCAAAATAATCTTGCAATAAGATACAGTATAAAAGAGCATCCCTAAAAGCAAAAACCCCCACAAGGACTGTCCCTCAATCATTTCTGTTTACCAGCCTCCTGAGTATGAAATGCCATCATGTCTGAGCATGGAGAAGTGATTTATAGCTAAAATGAATCCTGCAATGGCTAAAGGTCTGCATGAGACTGGAGAGTTTGTTTGCTCAGTTACTATGCAAATTTAACAATTAAATCTTCTCTCAGGTCCTGAGGGAATAAGGGGGATTACTAAAGGGAAGGAATTTGACACAACTGAAAAAAAAGCAGATGAAAATGGAAGGATTCCCTGTGGTTGATCAGCTCTGCCCTGCACAGAAGGCATCACAGCAGTTAGTGAGAATTACTACAGAGATTTCCAGGAAAATTTGTACAAAGCAGGAGAAATACAATGAGGAATTATAAAACCTCCACCTCGTAAGTCAACTTCTATTTATTTTTCTGTTTGCAAAACTGAATTATGAATTTTTCTTCAAGGCCTCAAGTGAATTCCACACTTCTCACTTCTTCATCCAGCCAACCAAAAATAACTAAATAACCTCAGAAAACGGGGTGTGTGTGTGTGGGGGGGGGTGGGTTGGAGGAAGCCAACCAAGAAACAACAATTCTCTTTGGTTTGACTGATCTGAACCTTTTAAATTTTTTTTTATTTTTTTTTTCCTCCATCCCTACTTCCTAAGCTTGGTAGTTTGAACAAGAGACTTCTGTTTTGACAGCCTGTCTCCTGGGTTCTCCACTGAAAAGGCCAAAGCTCCCAGTGAAGCAGCAGTAGCTGCCTTTAAACAGGAGACGAGCACTTTATGCTTTCCTGTACTGCATGCAAATACCGAATCTCAGTGCTACCTGGCTCTGCCAAGCTTCTCTCTAACGTGCCTTCTGCATGGCAATGGCCAGTACAAGTGATCATCCAGCAATGTGTCTTTGAGTGTGTTAATGCCTCTGACCCTGGTCCACTGATCACCTGTTTCGACAGGGGACTCATCGTCTGTACAAACAGCATTTACAGAGCGTGCAGCCTCCCAGCTTTACGTGGCAGGGAGCACTGCTTTATGCTCTGGCTGTTCAGCAGAGCCTGGTGAAGGGCAGCTGTGCCTTCCATGCTTGTAAGTAACACTTCCATGACAACACCTTCAGCTCATTAGTTTTGTTTATTTCCTTCTAGAATGGCAGTATGTTTTCTAGTTTTTTAAGAAGTGTGCTAAAGAATGGGTCATCATATCTGTTACTAAGCTACCCACGGGGTAATTCAAGAAAAGGCTGGAGGTTTTAAGAACAGAGAAGAGATGATCACACAGCAGAAACTGTATTTATTTCATCAACCCCCACCTCATTGTTCGATCGCCTGTGGCGGTGCCAGAACCAGAGCCCAATGCATACATTTGTAGTCACACAAGCATAAAAATGTGTCTAATAAAGCAAGAAACTCTAAAACCCAAATTAGCAAAACTTCAAGCAAAGGCAGTCAAGATGCTGCCTCTGTTACCTTGCTGTTTACTCCTCTGATGAAGGAAAAAGTGATGCTTCCTTCCCTCTGCCAAGGGGAAACCAAGTAGCCAGTCAAGCCCAGAACAGTTAAATGGGAGTGGACTCTATGGAAGTGGGGGAGCATGCTGGTTGTCAGGGTGTTTGTGAAGGTGATCTTTGAGTTGATGTGTTTTTTTCCCGCAGCCATGCAAGCAGCTCTGGGCTGCCAAGGCACCGCCCACCATCCACATTTCATTTTTGACATGTCTGTGTCCCCCCATCCAGGGATCTGAAGCTATAAAATCTGTGCCAATAGAGAAGACAATGCCAGTGACTGGGAAAAAAATTCGTAGCCAGTCAGCACCATGAAACATGCCCTAGATTTGCATCCTAGAAACAAAGAAAATACAGAAACAGAAGTATGCAGAATATGAAACACCCCAGCTAAAAAACTTCACCTTTGAGAATGTTTTTTCTCCTCTTATATTTCTGTCTGTCTCTTCTGTTATTCTACTAGGACATGCTAGACCCATTCATGAAAAATAAACCCATTGTCCTGGGTACCATTGCAACTTAAAGATGGGTTGCGAGGCAGTGACCATTTGCTTTTCACTTAGCACTTACTGTTGTAGTGCACTTTCTGTCTGAGACTGTAGAAAAAACAGAAGATATTTTTTCCCCTCTCTGAAATGCTAGCATGTTTCTACAGCTACTTCATTTCTTCTTGCTCCTCCAAAACCATACATGAACACACATATTAGACTTGCTATTAGGAAAAATTTCTTCACCAAAAGGGTGGTCAGGCCCGGGAACAGACTTTCCAGGGAAATGATGGAATCACTGTTCTTGGAAGTGATCAAGAACTGTGTAGACGAGACACTTAGTATCATGGTTTCTTGGCAAACTTGGAAGTGCTGGAGGAACAGTTAAACTTGATGATCTTAAAGGTCTTTTCCAACCTAGTGCATGCTATACTACGCTACGCTACACTACACTACACTGTGCTATGCCATGCTATGTTATGCTGTGTGTGAAGTCTCCTTTAGTCATGTCAAAATCCTTTGCTGATTGCCCCTCCCAAAAAAATAATGAAAAAAGAAGTTATAATTCTATTTAATAGATTAATTCCATTCCTAAACCCCACAAAATCTGGTTAAATCTCAAAATCTCTATGAAGAGATTTTTTAAAATTTCCACAATATAAATAGTTCAAGGCACTGTTGTGTGAAAGATCGTGCATGTACAGTGGATATCCCCATGTTTTTGTTCTTCTCTTGCCAAACATGATTAGCCCTTTTTTATTCCTATTATAAAGACTGGACCTCAACTGCAGCATGTGGGCAGAGACTAGGAACCACAACAACACTGGTTTTCTTTTTTGTTCTTTTCCCATACGTATCTAGCCACAGAGAATACGGTTAGCTATCATTGATGCTATGAGCTGTGTACATGAAGAGCAGCCAGGCAGATAACAACAGGCCAGGGATAAAGATTTATCCAACAGACAAATGCAGCAGGATTGGTGCAGGGGTGAAGGAGGACCAAGGTGGCAGTGCACCTCAGCTAGCTCACAGATGGCAGAGAGGAAATAGTACAGAACGTGCTGCTCCCTCAAAAGGCGCTGAGAGCAGAAGCAGGAGAGAAAATGGGGAACTGACCGCAGGTGGTTAGCTAAAAAGCCACAAGTAAGATGAAATGTCACCTTCAAGCAGGAGGTGGTTCTGTAAATGCTGATTCAGGTATAGCCTGAAGCAGGGCATGAAGATACTGAAATGAAAAGGCCCCTGTTTACTTTAAGAAATTGCTACACAATGACTGTCTACTTGGGTCTCTGCCACTTTCTTCCCAGCGTTTTCTCCCTCCTATAACCTGGCTGGTCTTATTTGCAGTGGCAGTCTGGCTCACAGGCCCTGCTTCCTTCTCTGACAATTTGCCTGTCACCCATCCAGCTTTCACAGTAGCCACAAATCCTCCATGCTCTTGTCTTTTGCTGACACCACTTTCTGGAGTGAATATTTCAGGTAGCTCAAATTTAAAGCCCATGGTCTGTGACACGCAGCAAGTCACACTCCCTTTGTGGGCTGTTCATCACTGTTCTTCATGTTAGGATGGGAATTACAAGAACTGAGACTGAGGTATGCTAAGGAGTACAAGAACCCTTCAGTGCCTGGTTGCTATATGCCAGAATGGCATCCCTCAGTTTTATGAGCATCAGCTTAACTCAGAAAATTAGGGGGAAAAAAAATTCACCCTGAAGCACATTTTCTCATTCAAATTAAACGTTTTTTTTCTTGGACAGCATGATCTCTTAAGAAAATGCTGGTACAACCCTAACCTTGCCAGCACGAGTACTGGGGCTGTGATAATCACTGTAAAAAGCAGTATCAGAACTTGAAGCATGAGTAAGAATTCTTGAGAACATAGCTTGGAGTGGTAAAAAAACAAAAAAAGGTCACAACTCAACAAAAAGGGCTTGGAAATTTCCCTCCCTCTGCTGAAGTTCAGTCTTCTTTCTCTATCTCTGATATGAAAAAAAAAATAGGAAAATGAAATTTAATTTTTTCTGCAATCTTACAGCTGAAGTTTAAGCTTAAAGCTTAAAGTTAAGTTCTGCCTGCATGCAGATCTTGACAGCTTCAGGTCAGAAGAAAGTAGCCATTGTAGAACTTGAGCACACGAGTTACTACATATATAGAAGCTGTGTGCATGTGTGAGAACAGTTGCAATAGGGACAGCCTGTTATTAGCAAGCAGATACTCTGAGTTTCAGGTTCATGTTACCATGAGACTCAAAAAAGTTGAAACACAGCCTAACCAGGCTGCCAATGGCCTCTAATGAAAATTTCCATTTGGAAAGGCTTGATGTTGACTTGGCACGACACCAAACAAGCAGCCTGCTGCAAAATTTTACACCAATTGTATTTCTCCTAATTAAACCTTGTCTGACCTCAGCATTAAGAAACAATTTGTTTCAGGATATAACCAGCACACATAAGTGATTACATTCTGTTTGCCCTATTAGCATTATTTGGCTTCTATGCTTTCCAGTGCTCCTACTATTTCAAATGCTGCCTGGGAGACAGAGGTATAGAAAGTGTGGAGTGCTTTAACTTTTTGTGGGATAGGCAGGAAAAGTAGAGCAATGGAAGTTTAAACTGAAAATGTCATAATCATCTTTTAGTCAAATCATAGGCATCCAGAATTAGTAATCAGATGGTCTTTTCAAGTTTATTCTGGGACAATGGAGACAGAAATAAAATGACTTGTGCAAACCACTGAGAACATATATTCAAATTTGCTACAATTAAAAAATAAAATAAAGAGGTTAACATAATTATCTGTTATCTCCCCTAGCTTGTTATTTTTCATCCAGTTCTCTAACTTCTGATTCTCATCAGTCAGTTAGAAGTATCAGAAAGGACAGACTTCAGTGTCCTAGCTGTGAAACACTAAGCCATAACCTATCCCTAACAAGACACAGGATAAACTTATTGTCTCTGCCTTTCCGACAGCCGGGGGAATGTGGCTGTGGGAAAAGAAGTGATTTGGAGGTGGAGGTGAGAGGTGGGACCATGCTGCACCTCCAAAGCTGGGGGGCATCTTACAGAGACTTTTCCAGTTTATTAGGAGTAATTCTCACTGGCAGTTCAGTACCCTTAAGGCAGAGAGAGGAGAAATATTTAACACATATGGGATGTGAGGAATATAGAAATCATCTCTGCATCATGGTTTCTTCACAAGACAGTGCTCTGGAAGACCTCTGTCTCCAACAGATGGGCTGTTGCTCATTGAGTAAGGACCTAGTGTGATGAGGAGGCTGGAGGAAGGGGAGAAAAGAGAAGGGGCAGCCTATCAACCACACATTCTGCAACATGTGCAGATGTCTAAACTGTGAAATATAGTGGTGAACCACAGAGGAAAGTATCCAAATGAGATGTGTCTAACACAAGACAAATTAGTTACAGTTTGGAGATCTCAACATCTTTAGTCCACAGTGGGATAGGGCTAATACCTAAATTAGACCTTTCTGTGTTTGTCTGCCATTATGAGACTGAAGAAGACTTTCTAGTGTTCAGATATTCAAGGAACTGACTGGAAAATAGCAGCAAGATGTGTTTGTGCCAAGGCCATTAACCCTCCATTCTTGCCAACATCAAATTAAATAAACTGAGAAAACAATTTGCATAACACTGTCACCACAATATACAGTCGAGGCAACCTTTTGGAAAACTGAGCCTGTGAAGTAGTATACTACAGTAGGCACAATCAGTGACTATGGGGTCAGACCTGTGAGTGACTAAGCTTGACCTCTGGAAACAAACTGCAGGCCTGTGCACAACCCTCATGTACAGTTGTGCAAAACCGCTGCCAGGCTTATATGGGCCATGAAAAACAGACTCCCACTTTGACCTCTGGTGCAAACTGCTGGTATGTTTTCCTGGCAGTCTTCTAGAAGGTGATGAGATCCAGGAATATGCACAATGATGTGAACTATTCAAAAGCAACAAGAGAGCAGCAAGCATAGAGTCTGTGATTGCTGGAGAACATGGAGTCAACTGGTGTGGAGATGCATAAAGTGATCACTTCTTTCACTGTTTGTATCTGTTCAGACCTCAAGGAGGGAAAGGAAAGAGGCACTTTCTCTTTACAAGCAGTTAAACTGTCTGCTTGGGCAGAACAGCAGCAGACACTTCCCTGGCTTGCTTTCACATGAACTAAGCACATCCAGGAGACACTTCTGTACCATATTTGAGCCTGGCTATTATTTGTGTCCATGTGGCAGCAAATGGAGTATGAGGATGTGCAATTAAGGAGCAGAGATCTAAAACTCTGAGATGAGACACAAGACAGTATAAGGCACATCTGGAGTCTGAAATCTTTATGCTGACAGGCAAAGCTACTTATGGTTGCTTCAGAATTGCTATGGCTTAGCAAAAAAATGTGTATGTGGATAATTATGAAAGTATGCTTTAACTTGAGAGATTCTTTCAGCTCTCAAGAAAACATTTAAGGCTGAGTAAATGCAAACATGCATTTTATACATTGCCTCACTATGTTCATTCTTTTCTGTGTATTTGCATATTTAAACAATTGACTGTAAAGAATGTCTTGTGCTATCATACATATAAGCTCAAGAGAGCATGTCTAAATCCTATGCTCTTTGAAAGCATAAAGCCTAGTTTTATTTAAGTACCAACTCATGTAGCTTAATTTTCTTTCTTACTTTGATTTTGTTCCCCCATGTAGGTCTCATCAAAAACAAAAGAACCACCCAAGTACAATCTACCTTAACACCTGCAAAGTTAAGAAAAAGCCCTACAAAAAGGGAAGCTCTCACTTGGAGCTGTCTGTGAGCAGATAAAACATGTTCTTTACAGTCCATTGTGTAAATATGAAAATATGTGGAAATGGAATATATTTAGGCGAGTTTTAAAATGCATAATATTTATTCAACTCTAATAGCTTCTTATTAGGAGTCAATAGAGTCTATCAACTAAATGGGTATTTCAACCATTTTCAATAGGCACATTATTTACTCAATAGACCATAATGATTCTGAAGGAGGCGTTAGGGCCTATTATGCAAATCTGTGTGTATTGTAGGTGTATTCAAAAATGGTGAAATTTTGACCCTGGCTGTTATACAGATCCTGATGCCATTGCTCTTTAGAAAGCAAATTGTGTAAACCTAGTTTGAACGAAATGGAAAGGTTAGAAGTAGCACAGAGGAAATAATAGATTTTTTTGGTTGGGTTACTGAGCAGAGAATATAAAAAATTCAGTTCTACTTGAACCAGTCCTTTTCTTCAGCAAAATGGAAAAAAAAAAAAGAGGAAAAAAATAATTGTGTCTCAGAAGAAGCATTTCCTTTCACACACAATGTTTTCACTCCTTTTTTATCCAGTAGCTACACAAATAACGTCATTGCATTTTTGGCTGGTTAGAGCATTCTCCCAGGAGACCTGCAATGAATAACCTGCTTGACACTGGATGTGAGAGGGGGGAGTTTGAACATGAGTTTGGACTCTTTCTAAGATGGCAATGCCAGTTCACCCAACACTTCTGTTGGCCAGGCCTCCAATTTCTTTCCAGCTATACTGCTGACAAATTATTTCAGGCTGACTGAGAACATTTTTTAAGATTCTTTTTCTTATCATTTACTGCAGAGAAAAACTACAAAAATTGCCCATCTGTACTGACATGGGGAAATCCTCATAGCACTTGGTAGGTGACCCGGTTCAAAACTAATAGGTGTTCATTGAAGATCCTTCATTTGATTTCAGTGGGGTTTAATACTGTGCTCCTTGTTGCATGCCAGATACAAAGAGATTTCATTAGGGACACTTACAAGCATCCTAGAGGAGACATATAACTAAAAAGATACTTCTGACTCACGTAGAACGACATGAAACTCTCTCAAGTTCAGCTGAAAGTGTTGAAACAGGTGTCTTAATTCTCATCAAATATTGAAAAAAACACAACTAAACGATTTCTGAAAGAAAAAAGAATAAAGGTCCATGCCCAACTATTTAACGTAAAGCATTGAGCCCTGAACTAAGACATCCAGCCTAACTCAAGGACCAGAAGTGATATCATAAAAGCCTGGATAAAATTTTTTGCACATTTGGCTGTATAGTTTGGGCAAAATCTCCAGTTACTGAATGGATATTGCTGCCCAGTGTGGCTCTCCGCTGTGACTTTGCAGAGTGCAAGATAACATAAATGTGACATTAAAAAAATAGCAGTTTGACTTTGCTTTAACTTGCAGTGTACTGGGAAGTTATTTGATTTGAAGGGCTCCTTTTTCTTTCCTATTTTAAAATGCTGAAGTATTCAAAACCAAACAAATGACCAAATGACTGGGTCTGCTTTTGTCAGGAACAGACACATAAAATGTCTGCATAAAAAGAGTCAGTTATATGCAGCATTGGCAGCGACTGCTACATTTTTTGTCTGTATATGAGTCTGTGTAACCAGTGTTTTTAAGAAAGGGCACAATTGCTGGTGAGGCAGGACTTATGGAAAAAAGCAATATTTTGTATGAAATTGTACTGTTTGGAATTATGTGCACTGAACTAATAGACATGCATTCTCAGTTGTGTACAGCTGGTGTATTTGGAGAAAACCAGATGGACTTCTGGGCACTCAGACCCTTCATCACGTTCTGTTCATTGGAAATTAATTTGCAATTACAGCCTGGAGGGTGACCAAGATTATGTGAATATGTTACATTATATAGTATACTCTTCATATCCTTCTCTGAAGACCATATAAGGTGAGTTAGCTACACTGCCACTTACAGCTTCCTTAGCTTTAGTAGGGGCAGAAAATAGGTTTTTCCAGAATAAGATAGATTGCTAGTGAACATTAATGCAGGTCTCCATAAGCTGAGAGATACTACTGAGAGCAATGTGAGCCAAATGACCAACCCATGACAGTGGATCTGGGCAATTGTTATTGCTGGCCTGGAGCTTACAGGAGTAAATATGAGGTATGAATGGACAAAGCATAAAGATCAAGCAAGAATGAGGGTGAAGGTTTAAGTATCTTGACTATCTAGGCAAAAGTACCCTGCTATGCTTATCTATATTTGTGCTTCATGATCTCACACCACCACCAACAGAACTTTCTTTCTCTTTCCTTTACTTTTTTAATTTATTTTTTTTTTTTTGTCTTTATAGGAAGGAATTATTGAAATGAGTTTTGGGGCAGATTAATACCCTGGAGGTGCTTTGGCCCATTACTTTCTTTTAGACCATTTGCCTTTAACTCTCACTTGAGCTACTGTTCGACAAAGTTAATAGCAGCAAATTCTTCAGGGATGGTTTATTAAATCATGTCCAAGAAAATAAATAAAATGAATGAGCAATCTCAGGAGAAAGTCCTGACATTTAAAAAAAAAAAAGTAAATGAGTCTCAGAAGTATCAAGACATGAAATAAGCGAAAGTACATTAGCAAAAGTGAGATATGTTTTGCAGCAATTAGGGGAGAAGATAAAGCCTTCTCCAGGGACCACACCCGAGTTCTCGAAAACTCAGCCAAAAGCTGTTTGTATACCGCATCCTGGCATCTAACAGGACAGACCTGAATGTGCTCTGTTCATAACTCCCTCCCACTCTCCCAGCAATTCAGTGTGCTTGGGCTGCCACTGAATCAATGGACTTTGATATGAGGAAGCTGGAGTATAGCTTTGAACTCCACTGAATCCAATTATATGTGGTCATTTCAGAGAGCTGTGGTGGTATGACTCTGAACTGGGAGCAGAGAGTTCACGACAGATGTGAATGCTGCAGCTGCAGGAGCAAATTCATCCCATGCTGTGGTATTGCAAGTTTTTTCCAGAAAAGAACTGGAAATCTGAACTAAGCTGCACTAATTAATAGGAGGGGATTTTGGCAACTGGTGTCTGGTCTGTCTTGGGGTTAATGTCTTTTAATTGCCATGGTACAAGTGGTAGGTTTTATCTCTGATTGTTACTGGAGGTGCACTGGGGATTCAAATCATTTGCTGAAATGGGGGGAAGTCAGCTTTTTTTCCACTACCAGTATAGAGCATACCTCTTGTCTTTGGCAATTGACACTTGCCATTTAATGCTCAAGAGAGGATAAGCATAGCAGGAACCTTAATTTCCTAGAGATACAGGGAATACCACATCAAAATGATATTAGAAAGCAGACTTAGTTTTGCCCATGGCTCATGTAATTAAAACCTAGCCTGGTGACAGGGTACTACATATAGAGAGTAAGATACCCATGGGCAGAGGACTGCTAAAGTCTTATGCATCACTAAAGTCCTATTAAAACCTTTTTTTCTTGGCTTTATTAAAACCAATTTCATTCCTTGTCCCTGAAAATGCACCTGTGAAATGTTTCCGTAGGCCTTCCCTAGTATAGACAGCTTTCAAATGCTCATTGCTGATTCTGTTCTCGCAGGGACAAAGCCAGTGAATTAGTCCTGATCTCCACCACATTTAGCAAGAGTGGCTTCCACCTGGTTTTCATGGCTGCCATTGATTTCCCTCAAGAAAAGAGGAGAGGACCAGGAAAACCTGCCTGCCAGCTTTTTCTCAGGTGGGAAAAAGCATGAAATTGTGCACCTTCCACGTGCACATAATCATCTTTCCCATTAAAAGAAGATAAAAATGCATGGTAATATCTGGCCCTTTCACTCCAGAATATATTCCAATTACAGATAAACCTTTGCTTTATATACATAAGATCTTCTGAGATGTGCTCTTGTTTTGTGGTCACATAACTGGAGTTTGACATTATCCAAATCTCTGCTAAACCCTTTTTTCTTGTGCTTGTGACTGCTGTCTAAGATGTTTAGTCTCTGTATATTGCCCTCTTTTGATTGATTGTTAGAGTATTTTTCACTCTGTCTAAATATAATTTTAAATGCTGGAAAGATCTTCTTTGGATATACTCTGACCAATGTTGTCTGGTATTTAAACCTACTAATTTATTATAACACATTAGTTTGCGGTTCTAATTATTCCTTGTACTCCTTATAAAAAGCTGCCATGAAACAACAGTGAAAACCAAACTTTTCCATGTTAAAATTATGTTAAGAAATCTTTGGTAAGACTAGTGAAATTCACAGTTTCTAGTCTTACTCGTGGTCTTGAGATGATAATTTTCAGGTAGTCAGACTGGAAGTGGGAAGGAACTGATTTAAAAAACATATTATGAAAAGCAGACACTCCAAATTTTTAAGCTGCAAAGTTAAGCCAAGTTTTTCAGGTGAAACAAAATTAGTGGAAAGTAATTATAACAGAATTTAGTGAATGTAGTCCCCTGGAAAAGTCTCAAAACATCAAACTGGAAAGCTACTTGTCATGGTTTAAGTCTCTAAAACTCACGAAAGTCGCTCACTCACTCCCCCTCTTTCTTCCCCTAGTCCCAGGGGGATGGGGAGGAGAATCAAAAGAATTCAACTCACACAGGTTGAGATAAGAGCAGTTTAGTAACTCAGGTATAACACAAATCACTGCTACTACCATCAATAATAATACAAGAGAAATACAAGGAAAGAGAATACAACTGCTCACCAAGCCTGACCCAGCCAGTGCACCCCCCAGCAGCGAACCCCCCACTACCAAAAACCTGACCATGCCGTGCACCCCCAGTCCACCACCACACCCTTCCTGGTCTCTGCTCTCCGTTTTCACATCCTGGACATGACATGCTGTGGTATGGAATAACGTCTTTGGTCAGTTTGAGTCAGGTGTCCTGTCCCTGCTTCCTCCTGGCTCCCTTTCTCCCTGGCTTAGCATGAGGCTCAGAAAGTCCTTGGCCAGACCAAAACATTAGCAAGCAGTAACTGAAAACACTGGTGTTATCAGCGCTCTTCCCAGGCCCAAAATCAAAAACGCAGCGCTGCACCAGCTACCAAGAAGGAGAAAAATGACTGCTACTGCTGAACCCATGACACTACTGCATCCCAAATAGTAGCCATAGTTATAAAGGCTTCATCCTAAAGACTGTATCTTGGTTAGCTTTTAAGAAGGCATGAAATATACTGAATTTTTAATTCTAAAAAGCATTTAAGGTAGAGCAGCAAATGGAGAGCAAAACCCCCAAAGTCCCATTATTTTACCTCCAAATTTGCCAGTAAACATCTTCTGAATGTTCTTCAGATACTAAGGACAATTTTTCTGCCTTAACTTCACATAACTAAAAATTAATTATGTTATTTATAATAGCTGTCTCAAACATCGTTCTTTTAAAAACATTTCACATATAAAGAAATGGTGGCATTCATCTAAGAAAAATGTACAATGGCCAGAAGCAGAAGGCAGCTACTAGCAATGTGAAACAGGACTTTTTTAGTGTTTCATATCTGTCAGGTTACTTACATATTTAAAAATTCCTAAGACCAAGCCTTCAGGGTTTTCTTTTGCCAGAGTACTTGAATAAATATAATCTGCAATACTACAAAGCTGAGCTGGATATTGAAGCTGGGAAGGTTTTTTATATTTTCTAATATAAGGTAATTAATATAATTGCTTTAATCAAAGCAAAATACAAACCTCAAGAGAGTATTAATAACCTCAACCTCAACAGAAAGGCATTTGATCATGTAGAGTAGGATTTCTTCTGAAAATCAGAGAGAAACCTCACTCCAGAGTAATGTCAGATGCTGAATTTTTCCATCTGTAGTGATAACGTTCAGTGTAGCAGCAGATTAACTTTCAGGGACAAGGAAACAGATCTGGTTGGTTTTGTTGGCATTGTTATGCTCAAGCTGCATATGCTCTATCAGTATGATTCTGAAAGAGAATTGACTTTTTCTATTCAGTTTCTTTTTTACATACAGGATCAGCCTCGAACATTTGAACCACACTATACTTGTATTGCCCTGTGGGTCTGTAAAAGACACATATGGTCCCAGAGAAGTCCATATAGTCCCAGAATGCTTCAAAGCATGAAATTTTCTGATGAAGGTCATCTGTGATATTTTTTTGTCCGTCTGTTTCTGCTGTCCAGTTGATAAAGCCAATTACAACTCATTCAGTTTTCCATCCACTAAAGTTAGAGTCGACACAGAGGCCAAAACTCCCACAGGGTGTAAATGCTCTGAAATCAGCATATTAAGGGTATCATTTCAGAGTGTTTAGCACCAAACATTCCCACGGAGAACAATAAGGAAGGATGTTTGCTCATTTAATTGTCTCCTCTGATGCCTCAACAGGCTATGAAGTTCCAAAGACTTATGAAAACATAAGCTTCAGATTCTAGCCTGGGAGCATATATTGTGAGGGATCTTGTTTC
The DNA here is from genome assembly GCA_017639245.1 of Myiopsitta monachus. Classification (NCBI taxonomy): domain Eukaryota; kingdom Metazoa; phylum Chordata; class Aves; order Psittaciformes; family Psittacidae; genus Myiopsitta; species Myiopsitta monachus. The sequence continues at coordinate 23,161,579 of CM029925.1, forward strand.
CTCCTATATGGTCATGTGAGAAGGTCTTTTAGTTTCCCATCTATAAGCAAGGTAACACTATCTTCACTAATTTTTAATCTTTCCTCTCAGTCTGTGCCTGGGCTCACCAACACTGCATCTTCTTTTGCAATTGGTAACAAGGAAAAATACTGTGGGTAGTCTTCTTCAGGTCATTACTGCAAATATAAATAAAACAGTTCTGTTGCAAAACTGATGACTAGCCTCTGCATGTTGTTACTTTCTCTTCAAGTTAATCAAAATACATTACCTACAACTCATTAATTGCTTGCCAATGATTGGTTAAAGGGCTGCTGTGTTCCTGTTTCCCTTAAGCAAACTATTTTCTTCCTCATTTTCAAGAAGGGCAAGGAGAAGGTAGCTGTTGCCACTATCCCTCTGCCAGTTGTGTCTCTCACCGGGCACTGGAGTCTTGGCACCATGATCAGGAGTTGTTGGTGATCTCAATTCCCTTCTTGAGGCACCTCACATGCTCTTTAGTGGCTTTTATGTAGCGACACAGCAACTTCACAGCTGGCTTCAGGTGTGCTGCTTGAAATGCCACTTTTCCAAATGCTCTGTGGTTCAAATGAGTTCATCCATCCCTGACACTTGCCCACAAGCACTCTGGAAATATATTATTTAGAGCCTTCCTCCCTTGGTGTTTCAGAAATAAAGGTGTAAACTTTCTTTAGAGGTCTGAGAAAAAAGTATTTCCTTTGCTCTTGTAGGAAGAAGTGAAGGGCCAGCCTTTGAGCTGTGCATACCCCCAGAGGGTCCTTGCATCAGGAGAGGTGAGAATTAATGGAGATAATATTGCCCTCTCCCTCTCTGCATCTGAGAATGGTGAAGCAACTGAGGCATGCTGTGTTGACACCTTGCCACTACAGTCACTGGAGGAATGGTGTAACGTTACCAGAACAACCATGCATCCTGCATCACACCTTTTGCTGGGCAGGGATGGTAGGAGCTGCCTTAAAAGTTTTATCAGGTCTCTTAAAGATTTATGACGCTTCCATACTTTCTACTATTGTCCGCTTGACCAGTTGCTTGTGGTGAAGAGCAAAACAAGGAGGCTGAAAAGCACACTCTATGGTTAACATATTTTCAAGGGCATTTTGAAGGGCTGGGGTCTGGAGATTCAGTGGAAAAAGTGTGAGGAGAAATGACTGGATCTTACTTGGATTTTTATCAATGTGCTTTTTCCTTCTCCCAGAAATGCTTCACTGAGGGGTGTCCATTTAAAGGAAGGTGTGAAGAAGAGCACTTTTGAAGGCCAAGACTCCTTGTCTCTCCAGGGTAAAAAAATCTCCAGTTTTCTAAGCCAGAGTCTAGGGGTTTTTTATTCTGCAAGTCAAGAATTTTGCAAAATATGAGCCTGTGAAGCTTCTCAAAAGATGAGCTTTTCACTCCATTACAGAATGAAAACAAGTTTGAAAGCTTATGAACTGGAATCGCGGGCCTCCAGATAGCAGTACATGATGAGCATTTCCTTTAAAAAAAAAAAAAAAACAGATAAATACTCCAGAATATTGCAATAGCAATCCCAAGTAGAGCTGTAAAACCAATGTACAGTGGATGTGTTGGAGCAGAATGGTGACAAACTGCAGTAGTTTAAGGGAAGCATCTGTGCGTGTGGCGGTGTGGAGTACAGATCCAGTCAGTGTGTCACATGCAAGCGGTACCTCTTGTTGGAGCCACGTCTGTGTAAAGCAATAGAAAAGAGCTGAGCTTGTTGAAGCATGGGATGTAAGAACATCTGCCCTTCAAAATGACAGTAATACATCAGGTAAATAGAGGTGAGCTTAAACCACATGCGGCATCTGACATAATTAAAGGTGATGCAAAAGTACTGCTGTTGTAATGGGAAGATACGGTTTAATATATCTATCACAAAGAATGCCTTTGTAAGGAGAATGGAGCCAGAAATAAAGATGCACCAGATTTGTACCGGCAACAGAATTTCCCAGTACATATCCTACAGCTTTCCTCAGACACTTGGCTGCATCTGCTACAAAATGACTGCTTATGTCTGGACGAGTTTGAAATCTTAAGCTATACTTCTATGGACTATGTCAGGTTACGTCTTGTTGCAAGGGGTAAATCATGCACAATGGCTTAGCCCTCCAACTTCTGTTCTTAGATGAAATCTTTGGGCAACTGTCAGGTCAGTAAGAGGAGCGAAAGGCAAATCTTAGTTCAGTTCAGGAAACAAGGGTCATGGTGTTAGGCCCTCACCCTGTTCTCATACAACAGCCTCCTCCCCAGACCATGTAAGAAAATTGGTTAAATAAAACAAGGCCTGTGTCAAAATCTGAAATTGAATATGCAAACAACCAATAATAAAACAGGATTGACCCAAGTAACAGAGTTTCACAAGGAGAATGCAAAGCATGGAAAAAAAAATTTGGGGGGGAAAAAAAAAAATCAGGCCAGGCAAATGACTGCACAGATTGCAATTTAGATAAAATAAATGCACTAAGACCAGCAAGAAACCCATTTAAATATTCAAGCTGAGAAAGAACCAAGGCATGCACCAGAGTTTTAGTTGCCTCAGTCATTAAGCAAGCACAGATTTTATGGATGTTCAATAAGGGGAATTGTCAGGTCTTCACAACACAGTATGAGAATGAAATGACAAATTAGAGTTAAAGGTTGCACCCAATTGCTGTGCTGCGGTAGGAGAAATTTTATGTGATGATCTTACCTCAGGAGAAAGGAAGAAAAATTAATAAATGGGAAGTAGGCAAGTTAAGAGACAGAGCCTGTATAAATCTTATGTCTTATGTGTGTTATTAGAAGTAAAAGATTAGCAAACATCCCCTGGGAGATGTCATTGAAGCAATGAAAGACATGGGGGAAAGGATTCTTGAAAGATTAGAGGGACAGCACCAGCTGACCGAAGGTTTTATTGTCAAATGTGGCAGACCTATTGGGAACATGTAGAGATCCCCAACTCCGAGCTGAAATGCTTGGCCTAGTGCCATGGCTGATGTGCTATGGGACAAGCAAAACTTGACATCTTTCTGTGCAAGAGGAAAGGACTTGATAGTACCCAGGCAAAACCTGCAGTGAATCAGCTCTGCTGTTGACAGGTTTCGTATCCTTCTCCAGCTAAAACTGCCAAAGATGGCTTGCTGAGTGGTCTCTGCTCCTCCCCGCTCCCCCAGACTGCAGATGCAGGAAGCCTGTGATGTTCTTTATACTTCCTTGGGAAATACTGGGTCCTTCCTGCTGGAGGGCTAACACCATGAAGAACTATGATGTATCAGAGCTTAGGCAATGGCATGAGCAACTCATTGCTGCAAACACAGGGGTTCTTGGCTGAAGCCTGCCAGTGGGAGAACAGAAGTCTTGCATGAAGAGTTGGCTCTGTGCTGTGGAGAGAGAGCAGCCAATCAGCAGGGCTTGGATGTTGAGCTCTCTAAGGTAGCAGATCTGGGAATTCCTGAATGAGAATAACAGTCTTCACTGATGCTTTCACTTTTATTGCATTCAGGAAAATGGGCCTTGGGTGAAATTTTTTGTCCCTTTTGGGGGGTGTTAAGTAAACAAGATTATTTTAAGATTATGCCAAGAGTACAATTAACTTAGACTGATTTCTTATGCTAATAGAAACAACTCTGCAAGGCTTTGAAACTTTGGTTAATCATTCAGCCAAAATTGCTACTCTATTTTAATAATAAAGACATCTATTGATGATTTTGTTCTGGATTCAGTAATCCAATCACAAATGCCTTTTCTCTGTAGTTTCTTTGTACTCATATTTCTTACTCTTTTTTTTTTTTAATATAAAAATAATTGGAAAAGCCTCAGTAAATAGATTATAGAAACAGAGAGGATTTCCATTACCATGCAAGTTCTTCCCCTTTCAGCATTTGTATGACAATCATTTAGTAGCAAAATACAATTAGGGCAACTAGGGAAAAGTGTATGGCTTTGTGTTACATGATATTGCCTTCATTTGCTAATACTGTGAGTGCACAAATGGGCCCACAAAGCTGATTTCACTAGAAAATCCAGATTGGACACTGGTGCAGATGTTACATCAGGACCTTTTGTGAATAGAAATGCATGTGTTAGAACTGTTCCAGGCGCTTTTTCTCCTCAAAAAGGAGAGATGAGCTAAGGTCAGCTGCTTTTTTTTTTACTTCTCCTAGAAATTTTACAGACAGGATTATTTGTAATCCAGTTTTCTGGAAAGAAATAGTTCGTGCTCAGCAATTTAAATTTCCCTGCTTGTTTCCTGTATAAACTACTGTGATGCTTTCTGCACAGTGGCCTCTGCTTTCACATCTCCCAGTGGTTTGGTCACTGTCTTCTCCTGTAGGAACCCTGTCTTCTGGGTTCCACCTGCTGTAGCTGTATGGATACCTTCAGGATCAAAAATCATTTCAGCTCAGTAGAGGGAGAGATCTCACTTGGAAAGACAAAGGCCTGACCAGAAAAAATGTGTAGGTCCAGCTCTTAGTGTTCAGATAAAGAGGACATGTGCCAGGCAGTTAAGGATGTGATAGTAATGTTCTGGAAATAACAGAAATGGGCCATTTCTGCTATGACTGCCCCACCTCATTCTCTCCTTCTGCTTCCCTTCCAAACTGTCATCTATACATCTACTATGTCCCTGCTGCACACAAGGTGCATCTCTGTGTTCCACCACCTCCACGCTCCCTTCCAGACCACAGGTGCAAAATGCTGCTTTTGAATTTATAGCGTTCAAGGCACACTGAGATCTTCTTGTCTTTTCCAGATAAGGGACAAACCAGCTATGCTGCGGATGTAGAAAAGTGAATATTGCTACATCCTTGTCACATCCAACAGGAAAATGCGGACACAGGGAACTGTAGGGCTGTCATTTTCCCTTTATTTCTGGTTTGTTTTTTAGTTTTGGTTTTGGAGGTTTTTTTCTACACTGCTTAAACCCTTTTTCAGGATGATATTATTTTGCAATAATTTAGTCCCATAAGCTGTATTTCTCAACTGGGCAATTTTCTGCTATATTCATGTGATAAGATTATTTATAAGAACTGTAACAAGTAATATTAATTTCTCATATTATAACTGCAGTCTCCACACAATGGATAGTGTCAGGGTGGGAAAAATAATTCAGTGAGAAGGCTCAAGAGCTTATCTGTCATATTTACAAGGAGCAACTTAGTAAAGAGGTTTCTGTGAGCCTGAAGTTGACATTTTTGTGCGTAGATGATATGGAGTGGTGGTGGCAGTGGCAAGAATGAAGTAAGACACAAGAGACAAAAGCTTAGCTTTTTCACTTTGCTTTTGTAATAATATTGTTAACAGTATTAGTTAATTAGTATTGTTAAATTCTTTCTTAGCAAAGAAGTTGTGGTTTTGTGGAAAGTAATTTCATATAGGCAGTATTCGAGTCATACAAGTACTGGGCTGACAAAGAACTCGTATTCTAACAGTCTCCCCTTTTCTATTTTCGGTAGCGGAAGGTGAGCCCTGCTTTAAGTATGAAAGGGTGATTTGCAACTTCCTGCAAAGCCATCTCACATTCCCCAAATATTGTTTATAGGTGAATACAGCTGGTGAAATAAAAGTATGTTGCTTGCCCCCTGCTGTTCTGAAAAGCAGCCCTGGTCTGTGCTCGTCCTTAGGGACCAGAGCCTCCTTGTGATTCTGCTTCTGTCCTTTTCTGCAATGCAGTAACCCATCTCCTCTCAGTCTTTGTGCTTGGGTCTCAGGGATGCCCTGCTGTGCCTTCTGCTCCCATGCGGCAGAGAGCAGAGGCAGGGATGCAGTGGGGGAACTGGCTGGGTCAGAGGTTTCCCCTTTTCCCCACTGAGCTCCCAGGGGAGTGTGTGACTGCCCACACACTTTGTGTGCAAAGAAAGCAGCAAGGTGAGCTGGTGGACTGCAGTGGTGATTCTCTGCTCTGCCACATTCCCAGGCTTCCTGGCTTCAGACTGCTGCAGGTCACTGGGCAGGGCAGGCAACTGATGATCCTTTCTCCTCAGACAACATGTGCAGAGGTTGATGCTTATTATTTTCTGCCTGTAGCTGCTACTGGTAATAAGGAAAGGAAAAGGAAAGTCATAATAACTTCTTGTTGCTTTCACTTGCTCTCTTTTTTTAGGGTACGTGCACATGTACTCCAGTTGCATCACTTAAATAATAACCAATTCAAGTACATTTACAGTCTGTCTTTGAAATGTCAGCCCCATATTGTATTTACCAATTAAGCATGAGACGATTAATGGGATGCATTGTTCTCTTGGGTTAACTCTACCATATTGTCATTAGGTGGATAAGCCTTCGTGAATCCAAGTCTTCATTCTGTGAAAGAAAAAGAAAGTGCATGCTCAAAAAGTAAGGCAATTTCTACCAAGCAGAATCAGCTGAGAGGAAAAAAAGAAAAGAGTCTTCTCCTTCCCACTTTTTTATTTCAGTTGTTGTTTAATTCTTTCTTTGACCCAGTGGTTTAGTGATTTCACATCTATTTAATTAACAGAGAAATGGATAGGGTGCACTGAAAAACAAGGAAGGAAGATCAGACAGACAAATGGTCTCTGTAAGTTCACAGTTCTTAAAACAGATGTTCACCTCCGCTGGCCATGGTATATCATTACCTCCAGGAACCCTGAAGAGAAAGCAAAATCCTTCATTAGTTGTAGGAAAAATAGAGCAGGCTTACAGGGCTAAACAGATACACCAGCCTATTCCATCAGATCCCAGACCTCTGCTGTTGTGTTACTCACAGGTCAAGAAGCGTGTGTGTCTGGAGAAGAGTGAGGCAAAGATAAACATTTCAGATGTCTGTGGAATAAGATTATGATGATGTGATGAAGAGCTGGTGTCTGCAGCAGAAGCAGCCAAATGGGTGGGTGGCTGGGACTATTCCTCCCTTACTTATTTGGTGCAATGGCAAAGTGCCAGTTATCTCTTGGACCTCTTGCTTGTTTTTTGGACAGGGTCAGCTTACTCTTGGAGTGGGACTGCCTGCTCCCTGACTGGGGTCTGTTCCCTATAGCTGCCTAAGCATCCTGATTCAAGAGTTAGGCAGTGTGTACAGTAGAAAAGCATTTTGCCCCTTGCTTTTTTTTCTCTATTTTTACTATAATTTACAGACATAAATAGATAAAATGTCAATGTAATGCTAATCAGTTTTCATCTCTCCTAACTGGAAAAATCAATAATTATGGGAATTTATCCTGTTCTGGAAAGATATACAAAAACACAGGAGAAATTTGCCTGTGCAGCCAAATCTGCATGCATATGCATGCACAAACCCACCGGAGCAGACTGGCTACTATTTAACTCCCTGGGCCATGCATCTGGTTTCCCCACCTGTGGGGCAAGAAATACTATGTTCTGCTGGATAAGCAGTTGTGATGGCAACCATGAAAGAGCGCCTTAGAAAATGTGGCCTGAACAGTTTGATTACTGGTGCCCCAGATTTAGGTCTTGTGATTATGCTTTATCGCTTCTAACGTCTCCACTTACTTTTAATCACAGTTCAGCATTTCCAATCTGGCTGCCATTTCTGACTTCAAGTGTATTAAAGGACTATTCAGATTCCATGATAACAAAAGTGTGAGGATTTGCTAGGCAGGAGGCACTAGAGGGACCCTCTGCTTCCTCTCTGGCTCCCACCCGCCATCCTTGCATCAGAGCCCTGGTAGCAGAAAAGAGATGTTGAAATCAATATGAGAATAAATTGCCACGTGGTCCTTATTGTGGAGACAAAGTTTCTACAGAAAATCCTTGTAATCAGAAAAGGGGGAAGATGAGATTAAACTGATTAAACTGAGAAAGTCAAAAAAGGACAAGTTGAAAGATTAGCTTGAGGACGACTGAAAAGCATAATCCTCCATGCATGTTAAGTAGAACAGTCCCTCTCTGTTATCAGCCCCTTCATCTGGTGACCTTCTGTTGCATTAGCACAGAGCTACTTGATCCAAGGCAAATAGTGAAAATTGAAAAGCCAGAATGCCAGTAATTATAACAGGTATCAATATTACTGCAGTGATGGTTTGTTATCATTAGGGAGCTCTATCAGAGCTCATTCTGGAAGCAAAAGGAACAGAAAATAATACGGCTTTACACTTGTGGCAGGGAATAGAAGATAAGACCTTGGGTTACGATGGAAAAACCTTTTTCATCTGCTTCCACCTCTAAAATTACAGCAGCAGAACAGGAAAAGAGATGGGGGAAGTAGCACAGGAAGATTGTGCTTTTGTCTCAGAGAGCAATTGAGCTTCAGTGGGTCACACACAGCCAGCATGTTACACTTTTCTCCTGGAGTGAGGCAAAACAAAAGGCCAGTGTCAGTTTTACTGGTTCAATGATTTTTTTGCTTCTCACCCCCAACATTGCGGCAAATCTGCTCCCCGGCAGCCCCAGCAGCAGCAGCAAGGCTGGCTCCTCTACAGCCCAGCAGCAGCCTTACAGCTCCATGTTGCAGGGCTGCAGGTCCATGCTTGGCACAGTGCTGCTCTGGGGCAGCATCTCCTCTCTTCTGCTTCAGAGATGTAGAAAGGTCTAGAAACAAAAAGCAAATACGCTCTAACCCAGGGTTGTTGAGCCCAGTTATATCACATAACTCAACTAATAAAATAAGATTCCTTCTAATTAGACTCACAGTTTTTGCTTTTGAAGTGTGATTATCACTACACTGGTATGAAAAAACTTTTTTAAAGAGTGGTTTTATTGCCTTTTTTTAAGCTGGCAGAGGCCGAAAACCCAGGAAATACAGAGTAGCACAGGTTTATGACTGTGTACTTTGCCAGTAGCTATGAGTGATACTTCACATTTTTGCCTGTTTTGTCTTTTTCTCTGTTCTCCCTGTCAAACCTGTCTTTTTTTTTCCCCACTAATGCCCAAAAATGCAGTAGAGTCAGGCACTCCTTTCTTTGTCAAAAACCTCAAAGTCTACAGTGGTATTCATCTCTGTTGTAATGTGAAAGGAGAAGCATGACTCTGAGTCATTTAAATGTTTTGACTGAATCCTAGATTTGCCACTGAGCTGCTATTTCATTTTGCTCAACCCACCGCAACTCTGTGCTTCTGTTTTGCCTGCTGCCTTTTGTTGGTATCTTTCATTTAAGCAGCATGTTCTGTGGAGGTCAGAATTGTTTCTTACTGGGCACTTGGCAAAGGCTTACAGGAATGTGACACCAGTTGAAAATTGATAAAAATACCATGGTCAATTCCCATCAATGGACAAAAGAAAAAATATATATTTTAAAATAATTTTTCTTAATTTTTAAAACCACAAAATGCCATTTCACAGTGAAAGAGCACAAAGCATTAGTGTGACAGCTTCAGGCTGAAATGTTTATAAAATCTGGGGAAAAAAGGCTCTGCTACTAGTGAAATTCAATCCAACCCCAGAATCCAGAGAACAGACGCATTTCTGGCAAGCCTCTTTACTATTAGTTTGAAAGATTTGATCACATGTAGCACTAATGTCAGTAAGAGGAAGATTGCTACCGTCTTACCTGGCCTTTCTTTACCAGAGAAGAATCCTGCAACACTTCCACTCACAGAAGGCTTTTCACCTTCTGTCAGTAGATTGGATCAAACCTAATCTAGGCAGAAAGAAGTACTGTTGCCTTGGGAGAGCTCCTACTTCTACCATACCTGAATTTGTCCTCAGTTGCCTGTCTCAATGAAAAGAGGTTTTCAGTTCAGGAGGTAAAGGGATTCATTTTATCTCATTCCCAGAAATGTCTACCTGATTGAGAAAGAGCCCCTTCAGGGGCAATGCTCATAAGCAGGCACAGGCTGAAGGGCTGAAAAATGACCCATTTTGAAGTTTATCTAATTATCTACAAATGTGTAAGTTGGGTGTTTTGCTAGATGGATTAGCGTAATTATCTTAGCGCACCTATTCATGCTAGGAATGTCAGAAAACGAGATAACAGAGAGACCCAGTAAAAAATCACAGCGGTTCAGCCTGTTGACTGCCTTGACACAAGAGTAATTGTGCTATAGAGGAAAGAGAGGAGGCTGGAAAAAAACAAGGTGAGAGGAACTGCTCCAAAGACAAAATATTGACAGCTGACCTGCAAGTAAACTGAGAGAGATCTACCTTGGCCCAAGCTCCTAACACAAAAGTACTGCAGAAAAGTCATCCATGTGCATGCAGTGACTGCATAAAAGCATTATCCTTCTTCATACATCAGCAATTACATCTGAGGTATTTGTTGTAAGCTCTATATCTTTGGTTTTGCCTCCATCACTAAGCCATTTTTAAAATGAGTTAAAGGATTTTTCTTCATCTCAGAAGTGTTTCTTCTGGTGGAGAACGGATTACTATTGTGTTGTGTGGTTACAGCTTTTCATGATCCATTGATAAATTAGATCCCACACATCTCTTGAAATCAGTTACAAACTCCCTTGAAAGACAGTAGACAGCTACGAAATAGCTTTTCCCAAGAACCTTCAGTGAAAAAAGTAAACAAAAGAAAATAAAGGACAAAGAAAATGGAAGAAAGATAAAAATAGAAGCTAATATCAGACAGCTTCTTTATTCCTAATCTTGTTTGTGTAAGGGGTTCTGTCTAGGTATGCATCAGCTATGAAATTTATCAAGAGCTTGGATTAAAAAACAGCATTGCCAAGTAAACCTGAGAGCAATCAATGTACCCCCCCAATCATTTCTTTCTGCCCAGTGAGTGCTCCAGTTGTGCAGCTTGTTCCACTCACAGAAATAATATTGCAAAACTGGGACTCATGGCCAGACTTCCTCAGTGTTTGTGCATCACATAAAATCCAGTGAATCTAAACTTACCCTGTTGAATGCCTTCTTTGCTCCTAACTCAGACTGCCTCCATGCCCCCATTCTGTAGGATTAGCTGAGTTTCAAGCTAATGGCATTTCTAAGTGTATCAAGTGTGCAATGTTAATTTCCCCAGCATCTCATTGACTTTTTAGTCAATATTACTGTGATCCTTTCAGAACAACTCTCCTGTTTGAAGTATTGTAAATGAGTTTAATCACTGGAATGACCTGGTTTCCAACAGGGATTTGCACCATTGGAACAGTGCAGTCACCAGGTGACCAGCAACCCCAATGCCTGTTGATTCACCAGGGCTTTGAGTCATGTCTGCAGATTTTAACCCCAAGATTAAAACACCCCTGAGGGTGTTCAAAACGAAATTATTTTTCTTTTTTTTTACGTTTTTTATTTTTCCCCAAATAGCTCATTTTTGAGTTTGAAAAGCATGTTCCACAGAAATCTTAATTTTTCATGTGAAAAATGTCAATTATTACCTTTTTTTTAAGGTCTAAGCACTAGATAGCGGTCTTACTGGGACAAACTGCTTTACTGGTTTATGAAATTTATCTTATTTAATTCAATGTATCATTTATAGTACAGCAAGTCACCTTTATTATTACAGCTTCCTCTTATGTTTCTATAATGTAAAATTGAAGGATCGAAATCAGGACACAATATTTTTATTTTAATAAAATGGAATGGTTGTGATTTATCTGAAATTATGATTTTTCTTTTTCTTGTAAAGTTATGTCAGAAAAGCCTTATTTTACCATTTGGAATAAAAACAACACCCAAAATGTGGCAATTTCAGATAGTTTGAAACTTCCAAGTGCTGTCCAGCTTTATCTGCCTGCTTGTGCTAAAGTCATTTTATAGGTAAGTGAAATTTCTCCTTTTGTTGATTTTGTCATGCTGCTTAAAAGGCAAACATTTGCCCTTGAGTCACAGCAGAGGGCAATCAAATGGACTGGAGACCGGTGATCTGCTCCTAGCCTGTATTTCTGGCAGAGCACAGAAGTTAAAGGGAGATGTATTCCCACATCTGTGGCATGTGGTGGCTGGTGAACTTCCAATTTCACAGCCACGTTCTTTACTCAAATGTGCTCCTTTGCTGTCAGCTCTTGGCATCCAAGAAAAGTGACTACTAGCACCTGGAGCAGGGGGCCTTGTCCTGGCTATGGCTGAGGGATGTTTGTTCTGAAGAAGTGAATTGGTATAAACATTTTTGTGTGGACACCAATGAAAGAAGAACTCAGAGTGACCCCAAGAGGTAAAAGGAGAGGGAAGCAGCTGGGAATTAAGTAGCTGAAAAGATGAAAAGAAATCCAGACCCTGCAATTAAGTGTTTTAAGCCTGTAAGAAATTTCTGGGAGGTGGCATGAAAAAGAGTTAGAAAGTTCACACCAAAAAAAGCAAGCTGCTTGCACTGCCAGCTCATGGCTTAAGGCCAGACTCCCATCCAGCTGTCATTACCATTACGGCCTGCAGGATACGTTAACTGTTATACATCTGGATGGATTTCAACACTCTCCTGGTTAAATCCTATTTGCTTCCCCAAAGGTTTTGGTTCAGAGTGTGGTCTTGATTTTTGAAGTGAATAAGAAATACTCTTTTTAGTGGGCTTTCAGACTCTCTACTTGGTGCCATCTATTTCAGCATCTGCCTAAGTGAACATTAATGTGGCATTTTAAGAGCACTGCCTGTTGGTGCACTGCGTTTATGGGCAAGACATAAGCTCTTGGATGAACAGTAACAAATGTAGCCTGTAGCAATAAACAGGACATTAAAAAAAAAAGGTAACGGCTGAGGAAATGGCATCAAACCAAGGGTAAGGTGTAGAGTTTATGTTCTAAGGAGGCTGGTGAGGAAGAAATATTTTTGATAATGACTAAATGCTTTTTAGGACATGTGGGCACAAGCAGGGTATATTGGGCATGTCCTGATGTTATTGATGCATCAAAAACTCACAGAAGTCAGGACATATCTTCATTACACGTGTTATTTTTTACAATTGGTTAGCACTGTGTACCCTCTGAGGGCTGACCTTCATAACCACACAAGCTGAGTTTATGTAGATTTTTGCTTGACTTGCTGGAGATAGATCAAAAAAGACCTGCCTTTATAGTCAGTTCAGTCCTCTGCTACAGCTACCAATCACAGCCTTTCATACCTCTTAAGTCTTGTCCCTCCTATGCCAGCAGGAAACTTGCTTGAGAACCACTCTTCTCTTTTACTACATACATCTCCTCCTAATGTCTAGGTTATTTCTCTTTTAGCTGACACTTTCCCCAGGCTACACAGGTCTGTGTTTCTCTTCTTTCCATCCATTTGCAGATGGAAGTGCCTGTTTGCTCACAGCCTTCTGAACAGACACCTGAATGTGAGTTTTTGACATTTCAGGTGAATGTCGGAAGGATGGTACTCTTAGAGGTCTGAGCTGAGGCTATCTTTGATTTAGCAGTTGGAAACTTGAGATGTTAAACATTCAAACATTTAAAGAAACTAGCTGTATAGACCCATCATTTGTGTGGTCATGTGTGACATAGGAGAACCAGACTTTAGCAGCACTGTTCTGCTTATCATTTAGTTACCTGTAAAGTAGAAGAAAATCTCTTCTAAACAGCTGAGCTCTGGTGATGAGGCACTGTAAAAGAGTGGCATGGGAGGGTTTGATCTTCCCAAGAGTCTTCCAAATAAGTTCTGTGCCACTGTGGTAGGAAACCATATGTATCCACATCAATCTCTCCCTGTGAACAGTTTCCTAGAAATATGCTATTAAAGCAGCTGCATTTCCCAAGACAAGTCAAAAATGCTCTCGGTAACGCTGATGCTTGGCTCAGGATAAGAGATAATAGAGCTGTAAAGGCTGGAGTCCTGTCTTCTTCAGAAAATTTCTCATGCTGCCGGGATGTCTATCAGGTGATTAAGGAAATCTAGACTGAGGGTCAGAGGGTGGCCACTTTTTAACATTCAGCATTTAGAAAGTGAAGACCTGAGCACGTGTCCAGCCCAAATAGGGTGGGAAGAGCATGAGAAAGATATCGCTCAGGGCGAATGCCTTGTCTCCAAAAGCAAGTCCTTGTGCTCTGTCCCATTGGCTTTGCCTATTTTTTTGAGACATTTTGTCAGCTGTCTGTGTTGAAGAAGCTGCAGGTGGATGCACTGATGCCAGCAGGAGCTATGCCAGTCCCTCCCTAACACAGCAGAAGAGCAGTAGTACTGATGCTATGGGAATTAGTATTGTTGTCAGTCCCTTCTTGTTTAACTCAGTATGAAACGAGCTCAGTAAAATTGAAGAATGGCCCAACAGTTAGCTACAATTTGGCTGAATGTCAGGTAGTGCCTTTGGGTCTGTAGAAATCTGCAGTGATTAAACCACCTGCTTAAGGAGCCTGTTTTGCTGAGCATTTTGAATCTGTGCTTTTAATGTCACTTTGGTATAGACTATGAGTACAGGGCACAAGATGGAGTCACTGTTGTTCTTTGAAATCAATGACCTATATCCATGGAAAATATTAAATGATGGACTATTGACTCCTAGATCCATGACATGTCTAAGAAAGATTGGGCATGCAAAATAACTGATGAGAATGATTCTACAGTTAACACACAGACAACCACGCTCACCAAACCAAGTGAATTGCATTTACTGCACATTGACGTCTGCACTGACAAGGAGTTGAGGATTGGTGAATCTTTGTTACTAAAAAAGCCCCAAATATTAAAAAGGTGGAGCCTTGGAGGAAATGCAAACAGTAACTGCCAATCTTTTGGCTGACAAGCTTCCCCTTCTTGCCTTTCTGTTTGCTGGTCTGAGTGATGGCTTGCTGCCTAGAGGCAGATTTTGCCTGGCTGTTCCCAAATTCCAAGCCATGTGGGATGTTCTGCATTTTTTAAGGAATACATGATTTGAACCACTCTGTGGGTCCCTTAGCTGTTGTGTCATGCATCCCACACTTGGCAGCTATGGAGACAACATAAAAGGCCTGGCAGAACTGGCACTGATTCACCATCCCTTTTAACAGATCTCAATAATATTCCCAGCTGATATCAATAAAAAGTAGAAGACTTAGTAAAATTTTCTTGCAAACCTCTGTAAAATTCACCTGAATGCCTATCATCTGGTATAACATAAAGTAGTTAATTGGAGTTAATATAAATGGATTTACAGTGGCTGAAAGCGTGTTCCAATGCTGTAAAACTGAATCTTCACACTAAAAGCTGCCACAATAGTTTTTAGCCCCTTACTCACAAGTAAGTTCTTGCAGTTGTTACACTGAGTAAAGTTGCAGCTTTATCCAGTGTAACAACAGTGAAATGCTGGCAAAGCATATGAATATCAGAAGGTGTTTCCAGATGTATACAAAGGAGAAAGTGCAAGAATAATGGGATTGCTGATGTTGTTACTGATGTGTGCAAATATGACCAAGTACCCAAGTTACGGACTGAGCCCTGCTGTCTTGGCTGCCATTCAGTACCAGAACAAAAAGGTGGTTGGGGCACTCTATCTAATGGAGACCAAGTTTTACATCAGCTATCCTGGTGAAACACATAAGAGTAAATAAAGACAAGTCATCAAGTACACTATTTGCCCACAGCTACTGTATATGCCTTGTATGCTGCAGG
Organism: Myiopsitta monachus; assembly: GCA_017639245.1. Lineage (NCBI taxonomy): Eukaryota > Metazoa > Chordata > Aves > Psittaciformes > Psittacidae > Myiopsitta > Myiopsitta monachus. The sequence goes on from CM029925.1 coordinate 23,176,949, forward strand.
CTGGATAAATATGTACCATTTGCTGTCAGCATAGGTCTGTCTAGATCAAAAGGAGTTCTGTAGAGTACAGTTGTAACCAGGGACAACCTTTTGTTTGTACAAAAAGCTTTCTGACACTAATTAAATATTTTTTTAATTTGGAAAGCAGACAATTCATGACTACCTACATGTCCCCGGATTTACGCAAATGGTTGATTACAAACCTCTTATGTTCTGAAAGAGTGAGAGGGAATTCCTATTTTAGATGTGCTGAAATGACAGAAGTAGGCAATTCAAGTAATGGCCTGTTGGTAATTTTTTAATATTGCTCTTCAGCAAAACTGCTAATGATGATGGTCTTTCCATGCTACCTTTAAAAGAGTGCACAGTATATTCTGAAAAGAGATTATCTTGGATACAGAGGGCCACTAGTTTGAACGCTGTCCAAATCAAGCAATTATCTGTGGCAACCAACCAACTCTGCCAGGCCACACAGAGATTAGTTGCTATATAAAGTTCCATGCTTTAAATTGAATGGCTAATGTACAAATATGAAATTACTCAGGAGATGAGACTTGATTTTTAGAGGAAGGATAAACTTTTAGTAGAGGTGGACCACCTCCTGGGGGTATAAGAACCATAGTTCTGGGTAAGCATCTTGTCATAGAATCATAGAATCATAGAATAGTTAGGGTTGGAAAGGATCTTAAGATCATCTAGTTCCAACCCCCCTGCCATCAGCAGGGACACCTCCCACTAAACCATGTCACCCAAGCATCTGCCCAGCCTGGCCTTGAACACTGCCAGGGATGGAGCATTCACAACTTCCCTGGGCAACCCATTCCAGTGCCTCACCACCCTCACAGTAAAGAATTTCTTCCTCATATCCAATCTAAACTTACCCTGTTTAAGTTTGAACCTGTTACCCCTTGTCCTATCACTACAGTCCCTCATGATGAGTCCATTCCCAGCTTCCCTATAGGCCCCCTTCAGATACTGGAATGCTGCTACGTATGTAGCATGCTACTGAATATCTCCACACAGCCTTCTCTTCTCCAGGCTCAACAGCCCCTACTTTCCTATCCTCTCTTCATACGGGAGGTGCTTCAGTTCCCTGATCATCCTCGTGGCCCTCCTCTGGACTTGTTCCAACAGTTCCATGTCCTTTTGATGTTGAGGACACCAGAACTGCACACAATACTCCAAGTGAGGTCTCAGGAGAGCAGAGGGGGAGATCACCTCCCTTGACCTGCTAGTCACGCTGCTTTTGATGCATCCCAGGATACAGTTGGCTTTCTGGGCTGCGAGCGCACACTGCCAGCTCATGTTCATTTTCTCATCAACCAACACCCCAAGTCCTTCTCCCTTTTAAAGCAGTTCATAAAAGCTGTCCAAGCATAGCTGAGCTAAAATCCTTCAACCAACATTGAGTAACATTGTGGTGTCCACATCTAACTAGACACTGAACTGTTCCTAATTGTTGAGCTTCTCAGTCTGAACAGACAGAGGCTTGTTCCCCATCAGAAAATCATGAAGTTGATCATCCCAGCCATTAGAGAAATGCCTATTGATTTGGTGGGTTTTTTTCGTTAGTGCAAACTGATACGAGCATATGCACAAACCGAATAGCTGTCAGTTGTCAGTATAGTTATAAGTACCACAAAATCTTCCCACATAATTTTGGGGATTCCCAAAGTGTTTCAGCAATGAACATTTCATGGCTGACCCCATTTACAGATTAACAAAGTTCTTGTGCATTAATAAAAGATATACTGTATTATCTTTCTTCCTCCACCTGATTGCAGTGAGACAGTCTTATATTTTGTTGGTGTTTCTAGCACATTCATAAAAAATTTCCTCAAGAGAAGTGGAATGGTGGATGAATCTTTACGTTGAAAAACAGTGTCATTACTGATGCCAGAAAGAATTCTATAGAATCTGCTTTGGCTAAACTACCGACTTTACATTGCGGATGAGAAATTCTAGTATAAAACTTCATTATTGTGTTTTTATTTATCAATATAAAATGCCCTTATCCACATTTATTGGCAAGCAGTATTCAGACATTATTCTGCAGATCCTCTCAGCAGAAAAGTTTTCTCAGATTCCAGACACTGGCACTGAATATATTGTCAGTATGGAAATAACATATTACAAAAATCTCTTCATGTTGCTGTTTAAACAAAGGTGTTTCCTCATATACAGCCAAAGAAGGATGTGTGGATTGATATGGAGTTGCTTCATAATAAATTTGAATAGTATATGCTGGGCTGAATATATTTAACTAAGCCAAAGGGAGAACAAAACAAGTCACCAGCAAGGCAGTGTGTTTTGTCAAGGCAATGAAATGCAGGTTTAAATCACAGGGCCAAGACCTCAATGAATGTAAATGGGAGCCAGCCCATGGCTTTCACTAGAGCTGGCTAAGGATCTTACTCTCAGTTTTCAAGATACTTTTAAGAATTGAATATAAACAACTTTCTACCATAGATACACTTTTGTTTAGAGTGGATTTTTCACTGCTCCAAAGTACCTATTAATTGCAGTATGTTTTGCTGCAATCCTTTGGATTAAAATGCTAATTGTAAGTGTCAGTTAATGAGTTTTAGTGAAAGCAATTTCTTAAACATTATGTACTCAGTTTAAATCTAACAGGGTAACTAAACATTAAAGTAACAGGGGGGAAAATCTATATTGCTCTAATTTGTATTGTATGTTCTTTTCACCAAGTATAATTGCTATTGACTGCCTAAAGCAGCATTCTCCAAATCATGAGTAACCTGAAAAAAAGAAAAATTGCAATTGCATGTAAAAAGCAGTGTCATGGCTTACTAGCATAAACATGGGATGAAGAGCCAAGAGTTATGTAATTTTATACTCTGCATTTGCTGTTTTTTCTCCCTTTCTTAGACAGGGACATTAATGACTATCCAGCTCCCAGTGGTGTGAGAAGATTGTGAGCATAACAGATGCATGCATATTTTACTGGTAATGCAAACCACAATAGAGGGACTAAAACCAGGTTGAACAAGTGCTTGTAATGGTATAAAGGACAAGGAGATGCATGTCACAGAATTTATTCTCACACAATGTTAGACGATAAATTCTCTTTTCTTATTTTCAGTGATGGGTGTCCCTCCTCAGTGCACAACAGGTTAGACTGCCATAGACTTAGGAGAGTGGTGTTCACATCATTACGTGTGAATATAGGAGGAGCTGGTGTCCAAGTGTCATGGTTTAAGCCCAGCTGGTAACTCAGAACCACACAGCTGCCCGCCCTGGAGGGATGGGGAAGAGAATTGAAAGAATGTAACTCCCACGGGTTGAGATAAGAACAGTCTAGTAGCTAAGGTATAACACAAACTGCTGCTGCTGCCACCAATAATGATAATGATAGGGGAAATAACAAAGGAAGAGAATACAACCACTCACCACCTGCTGACTGATACCCACACCGACACGAGCAGCAATCTAGCCCTTCCGGGTCCCTGTCCATCATTTTTACATCCTGGACATGACGTGCTGTGGTATGGAATACCCGTTTGGTTAGTTTGGGTCACGTGTCCTGTCTCTGCTTCCTCCCGGCTTCTCCTTCTCCCTGGCGGAGCATGAGATTCAGAAAGTCCTTGGTCAGAGTAAACATTACTGAGCAGCAATTAAAAACATCGGTGTTGTCAGCGCTGTTCCCAGGCTGAAAGTCAAAACCACAGCACTGCGCCAGTTACTAAGAAGGAGAAAAATGACTGCTACTGCTGAACCCAGGACACCAAGGTATCACTGGTACAAAGAAGACTTCAAAGGAAAAAATAAACAAGGGCAAAAATCATACCTTCCTTCAAATTCATAGGATTTTATTATTTGGAAATAATAATATCTCCTGAGATATCACTCACATGAATCCCATTATTCTCTGTGATAATCCACATGGTTTTTAATATCCATTAAGAATTTGACTTTTGAGAGGATAAACTATCATCAAGAGAGTCCTCGATACTTTGCCCATTCTACTGAGTTAACCAAAACTTCATTACAGCCCTATATCTATCCATAAATAATGCATAGTGTCCTGCAGCTTCACGAAACTCATCAACAGCCTATAAAGACTGATGTCAAAGCCAGGGACCCTCATGCTCTCATCCTCAAGGGTTATCAGCAGCATTTTGAAGAAATCTTACTGACCAACTATGATTCATTCACTGCCTTGCCTTCACTGTCATGATCAGAAGAAATGGTCTCCATTCAGATGCTTGTTCATGGCAACTGAATGCATGCCTATGAATCAAAACTTATTGTTGGGAGAGGAAGTATGAGCTGATGAATAACAACTTTTTATTCACAAAAATGTAGACTTTAATATTTAGCTGATGTCTGCCTCTTAATGTTTTGCTTTCTAAGTACTAAAACCTGATATTTATTTTCATTTTCTATAGCCAAAAAATATCCAAAGAAAAGTGATCATTCTTTATGTGTTTAACTACTTGCTTTGAGGTTGGAAATGCTCATATGCTAAGTGATGAAGCTCATGTGCTATGGAATGCATTTATTTTGTGATATATGCTTTGCAACCTGCCTTCACCTGTGCCCTGTCTGCAGGTCGATTTCCTCCTGGCAGGTGCAGATTCATGTGGGATAAAAAGAGAACTTAATCTTCCTCACCCTCAGCCCTTGGCTCACACTTTCCTTTGATGGCATTCACAGCACACATTTTCCCAGAGCAATGCTGTAGATTATTTCTGAGTCCCTGGGCTTCATTTCAAAGGCAGAGTTAGAAGCTGAGGCACTCAGAGAGTTTGGGTCCTATGCCCTCTCCTACCTCTGCTTCTTCGTGCACATCCACCACATGGAGGGGACAGAAAGACATGTCTCTCAGCTGAGATCTGGGAGATATCTGCTACAGCTTTAAGTCCTACTTCTAGTTTGCTTTACTCCTTAGTAACCAGAAACAGTCCTCAATTCTCTCACAAAAGTCAACTTGACTTTTGAAGTGTTTCTTTTTTCTTTCTCTCTTTTTTTTTTTTTTTTTTTATGTAGCCTGTGTGGAATGCATTTGCTGAAAATTACGGTGTTGTAAGGGCCAAAATTAGTTGATTTTCGAAAAGGTAGCACACATGTCCCAGGTTAATGTTGATGATTTTTCACATATTTTTGTGGAAACCAGTTGAGCTAAATAACCTATACAACCTCAGGTCTATCTAATCCCTTCACTTCACTTCCTGTGCCTGACCAGGGTGGGTTTTACAGTGGACTTTTCTGCTGAACTCAATAAAAAAATGTTCAACCAGCCTGTGCCAGCAAGAGGACAGTGACAGACAGTTGTAGGGTAATACTGTCTTGTACTAACACAGACATTTCTGTGTGAACTTGTCGCCTTCTAAAGTAGAAACAGAGTTCAAGGGAGCTATAGAGGCTGAAGTTGTTTTGTGGCGCTGGAGTTGGTAGATCTGAAAGCACAGCGACTCCTTAGGGCAGGACCATGTCTGTTTTGTTTAGTATTTTATCAAGCTTGGCATTCTGTAAGTAAATAAAAATAACAAGGATGCTATGGTGCATTAGTGTCTGTATCAAGAGCCCTTGGCTGGCTGTATTATGCGTGTCAGCATAGAGAGTATAGAAACTCCTCTTAAGGAGCTGTGGCCAACAAAGGTTGTTCAGCCAGTGGTGTGCCAGGGGTGTGCATGATTGATTCTTACAGTGCTGTTTACACTTTGCTAGCAGAGAAAGCAAACTAAAAAGGAATTTCTGAGGAAATCTGGGACCATCTATGTTTATTGCTTTGCCTGTATTGCAAAAAGTGTTCTTCAGTAAATTCAGTCCATATTCAAATAGAATTAATATAAAGTTGTTAAGGCATAAGCATGCAGGCATGAATTCAAAATAGCAGGAAGTGAGATGGTCAACTGCATCAATTGGAAAAAGATTCTTCGTTACAAAATTGCAGAATATAAAGATTCTAATAACAGGTAATAATAGAAGTACTTGCTGTATATTTTGTAGGTATTTCTAGTGAATTACGGGCATTTTCCTTTATTACCTAAACATTTACATTTAGCAGGCCTGCCTCGACCACTTTGCATCTCCTTCTATACCAGACAGCGTCTGTGGAATGTCAGATGATGGGATTATCAGTGCCATTTTACTTTCACCCCAAGTTCTCTCAAGTCAGCGATGAGGATGGAAGAGTTAGTTTGCTACTTGAAAAATGTTATAGGTAGGAACACTTTTGGAAAAGGTCTCTGGATCTGCGATCTATGTGTCAGAGTTGTTAGTTAATTACAGTTGTTAGTTAGTTGTTTGTTAGTTAATTTCGGCAGTTCTTTTAAGCTGGTGATTGCTAGGAGCTGGGACAATCCACAGAGAAGAAAATAATTCAGTCCTTTCTGCTGTGGCTTTTATATTATTTCACCAGGCAACAGTTATTGGCAGGTGTTGGAGACAGGATATTAAGTTAAACAATCCGCTAGTCTGACCCTATAGGGCAGTTCTTTCAGTTTTATTTAGAGCCACATCTCAGCAGTGGAAGAGTCCATAGCCTGATCCATTACTCAGTTAAAAGAGCATGTTGCAACTCACTTAAAAGCAAATGCAGTCTTAAATTACACATATAATAGCTAAAAGTAGCCTCAGCTTAAATTAAAGGTCATGCTTTCCCAGAGGGGCAGCTAGCTCTGGGCACTCAGAATAAGTCTTTTCCTGTGTGGGAGATTCTTTTTTTAAGGCCATATCTATGTATGCCAAAATGCTTCCTGTTTCAGGGGCTGTGCTAAAGCAGGCAAAAAAGGAAGGGTGAAGTATTACACACTGCTATTACATACTATTTAAACAAATATCCTTTTTATGGACCTATGGAGGTTTGTTGGTTTGTTTTCTTTTTTTAAGATAGAGCAGTCTTTTGGCAGAAGGATAATAAGAACTCTAGAAGGAACTCAACATGATGTTTTTTTTATCATGCTGCCAGGGTTTCATGGGAAAACCAGGGTTGTGGAAAATGCTTTCAGCTGTGGTTCACAATAGCACCTATCATCTGCCTGCACGTGGGTCTCCAGTGAGGAGCTAGGCAAGTGTTTTGTGCTAGCTATACAAAGCTAAGGTAATTTAAAGTGAGGATTGCTACATCTGTAAGAGAATGCTTAGGTAGGAGGCAGCCATCTGGACTAACGATTATTTTTGTAACAAGTATTCTAAGAGAAAAGGGTTTGTTAGGTGTCATGGGTTCAGCAGCAGCAGTCATTTTTCTCCTTCTTGGTAGCTGGTGCAGCACTGCGTTTTTGATTTTGGGCCTGGGAAGAGCGCTGATAACAGCAGTGTTTTCAGTTACTGCTTGCTAATGTTTTGGTCTGGCCAAGGACTTTCTGAGTCTCATGCTCTGCCAGGGAGGAGGGGAGCCGCGAGGAAGCAGAGACAGGACACCTGACCCAAACTGACCAAAGAGGTTATTCCATACCACAGCACGTCATGTCCAGGATGTGAAAACGGAGAGCAGAGACCCGGAAGGGTGCGGTGGTAGTCGGGGGGGTTCGTTGCTGGGGGGTGCACTGGCTGGGTTGGGCTTGGTGAGCAGCTGTATTCTCTTTGTACTTCTCCTGTCATTATTATTATTGGTGGTAGCAGTAGTGGTTTGTGTTATACCTTAGTTACTAAACTGTTCTTATCTCAACTTGTGTGAGTTGCATTTTTTTTTCTATTCTCCTCCCCATCCCCCCAGGACTGGGGAAGAAAAGAGGGGAGTGAGTGAGTGAGTAAAACTTCGTGAGTTTAGAGGCTTAAATCACGACATTAGGTCATTTGCAGGGTCTAGGGAGAAGGAGGGGGGAGGAGAGGGGAGGGGGGAGGGGAGAGGGAAGGGGAGGGTAGGGGAAGGGAGGGGAGGGGAGAGGAGAGGAGAGGAGAGGAGAGGAGAGGAGAGGAGAGGTAAAGCTTGGACAGTATTTTCAGGATCAGAGGTCTGAATTCAAATGCCTGCCTTTAGACAGATATTTGATACCTTTGTTGGATCTATTTTTAAAACTGCAACACAACAAATAAAAAGGGTTTGGTGCTGGGAAGCTCAACCTCAGACACAGAAGCGTTCCTCAGGGCTAACATGCATGTGCAGGTCCAAATTAGCAATAATGTGACCCAAAGGAGAATGCATAGTACAGATCTGCTTGGTGTACTTTTCCTCCTCCCTCCCTCCTGAAAGCTAATCACACATTTGGTTTCGTTTTCCTATGCTGCTACTTCAAAGCCTCATTCTTACTCAGTTCGCACTTCACCTCTTGGGTGTATTTTGTTTCTGTTGTTCTCATTGTGCTGGCTAAATAAGGCAGGAAGCCTAATAATTTCAAATGACATTTCTGATTGGCTTAGCATCAGCTTAACTATCTAGAATAATTTAGTGTTATTGGACACTTTATATGATGAGTCCATGATGTTTAGACTAGAAAATAATAAAATGCGCTCAATTGATTAAGCTCTTTGTAGGAGCCTAAGAATTAGCATATTGTCTAATGGCGAATAATTTACAATTACCAAGAAGAGCTGATAAAGGGTTCAGTGCTATTGACTGCCTGACTTGATAACCTCGATCAGCAAGCTGCTTTAAAAGAAATGTCCTAGATTAAACATAACTCTGTTAAAGCCATGAGATGACTTTAACACTTTGTCTCTTGAATGGGATGCTGCTGTTCTGACAGACAGTCCCAAAGCGCTGCCTTTGGAGACTAGCACATGCTTTAGATTGAGGGGCATGTTGCTAGTCTGACTGGCAACGCGTTCCCAAGTGGAAATTTGCCCTGCAAGCAAAATCTCTGTTTTGAAGTAGTACAGAGATATTTATAAAGCAACTTTCTGCAAGATTTTGGCCTGTACTTCATTAACTGCACTCGTAAGAGTAGGAAGATGAGTTATGCAGTGGTGTTTGCTATACTCTGTACACTGTAGTTGGAGATACAGTCTGGTTTCTTTTACACATATCTCTGACGCGACAGCTGTTTGAGCCAAATTTAAGGTTAGAAATAACTTGTAGAAATACAGGAATGTGAGTAAATCATAGCTTCTGGAATGCACCTGCGGCGACTTGATCTTTACTAAACTGGAAGAAGGTGAATAGGTGGGGCTTTCATGGAAAGGTACTGCATGAAAACTGAAAGAAGCTGATGTGGCAGGAGGGCTGAGAGCTCTGCCACTTAAATGAGATCTTTTGAAGGACATTCCCTATTCACATTGATCAGTTATTGCTGGCAAGTCCTCATTTAGTTCAGAACTGCCCTCATCTCTGACTGAAGATATCAAAAAGAAAATCTGGCTGTTCACTTGTTCTGTTGGTGTGGACCTATGCACACCAGCTCTCTGCTTTCCCCACAGTTTCACTGTAGTGAGTAGAAAGGTCTGGTTAAGTGTTTCACACAAGAGGGGAGCAAGCAGAGCCTGTGGCTGTCATTGGCAAGGAGCAGATTTGTAACAGCCACAGATCTGGCATTTCAAGTCAAAATACAACAAACTGGTATGCTTCCATGAAAAGTCTTTAGCCTACAGAACAGGATAAAGATGATGAAGGAGGAAAAGTCCCTGGAAAGTTAAGGAGTATAATAAATGCATCCTTTATCTGTCTATGCTTTTACAGCTTTCTTTTGGAGTGGGATGGATAGATTTTACTGCTTTAGGAAGGTAGAAAAAATTGGATTCTTACCCTCTGTTGTTGAAATGTTGAGATCTTCAGTTTCAAAATGGACCCTTTGAATGTGTCATCCCTTCTGCCCTTGTTCTGACACAGGAGAACAATTGGTTTGAATGCTTGCCTCTAGCCATGCTCTCTTCAATCATCAACTCAAGGTTTCTTGCAGTCAGATCAAAGAGATGGAGCTTTGTAGGATACCTTTTATGGTTTTGAAAACACTTCTTAGGAGCAGTGTGCTCAGCTGACATTTATATCTGGGCACTCGGCAGACACTAATAGGAATGGGAATTGCTGGCACTATATGCAAAGAAATGGCAACACTCCCCATATTTTTCACTGTATTTGCTAGGTGTCACATTAGAAGGACTGAAGCTGTGATGATGGACTATCTATCCAACCACTGCAGCATATCATGTAGCACCAAAACTGCTTTGCTAAGAAGCAGAACAATTCTCATTTTCAAAAATAAATTCTCATTGCTGTCAAGACTGGAATGCAATAGTTTGAATGCATCTTATGTGTCATAAGGGCTCAGTCTGGACAAGCGAGCAGAGGCTGGTTATGTTTCGTTCTAGGATCACAAAATTTTGCATGTTACTGCTAATTAAAAATACTTCAGAGAAGACACTTTAAATTTGCATTGCTACTGATGAGAAATGTGACATAAACTTGGAACCATGAAAGTTTAAAATCTCCTAGAACCTTGGGGTTTTAAAATTGCCTAATTATGTAGTGCAGCATAAGCCTAATTCATATAGTTAAACAGTTCAGAACATAAACATATATACTTATATAACATATAAATAATTCCTTAAAATATCTTCAAAGCTGAATAATTTGTCATAGCAGAGAAGAGCCTATGACAATAATATGTACTGATATGCATAATATACTACTAATACTATTAATACAAACTAATGCTATCTTGTTTGGTTTCAAATACCTAAACTCATGTTGTATGACTGGGTTTGAAACAGAGAGCAGGAGTTCCTAGGAAAAAGTTATCTAACAATTAAGATTCCTCCTGTTCTTGGAATGCCTGTTTTGATTTTATTTGCTCTTGAAGATTATTTGAAGAATATCTCTCTAAAGCTCACCCTGCAGATAAATTCCAAATATTTGACATTTGCAATTGTAGGTTTCATTATTGTTGGTCTTATCAGTGATATCGTGTATTCCGTTTCCCAGATGAAATGACTAACAACTTTTTTCTGAGATCCTTGGAATTAAATTCATCTGAGCTAGTCATGCTAGGCTCTCTTTCTACACAGATTTAGACACTTCCATAATATGAACCATGACCTCCGAAAACAAATATCTAAAATAGATCTAGTGATTCACATCTAACAGAGTCTGCTTTTCTCCTTTAGCTACAAAGGGATTACAGGGTGACTAGCTTGGATGTTGATGTCCACATTGTCAAAGTCTGAAGCTAGCTGAGAGGAATCCCACTCTGGATTTGATTTATATATAATCTGTTTATATTTGTATTAGAGAGTGCTGTAAAATTAATTTTTCAGGAACTTTATTGTTCTAAGCATGATGGAAAGTTGGACTGGTGGATAGCAGAGGAACAGCTCCCTAAGTAATGGGTGACAGCCTAGCACTTGTCAGGACTGAGTTCATGTAAAGTTGCAGATTTCTTCTCTGACCCAGGCCTGACCTCAGGAAGATCATATGAAGTCAGTTTCCCTGAAAAGAAGAAGTGTTTAACAATTTCTCTGTCTCGCAAGAACTTTTCTGGGATTAATATCATGGCACTGTGAGGGGAACTATTTATCTTTCTATTCAGATGACTCAGAGCAGATGAGTTTTTAAAATTCACAAATGCTTATGGAGTTAAAAAGGTTTGCTTCACAGGGAAAAATCAGCTAGTCCATCTTTGTAGGCAACTTTTTACTGCCTGAGTTTAAAAGACTATCATGTTACAAAAAGGACTTAGCATCAAAGATGGTACAGGCAGTTGGGAAGAGGTGCAGCTGGTGTAAGATTTCTGCTTTCTAGATCACATGATAGAGTAGGCTCACACACGTGCTGTGGAAAAAAATGGCTGCACAGGTTCTCTGACTTAGCAAGAATTTGTGAAGCCATGTCTGATGCATGCTATATGTGCCATCTCAGAACGAGGGAAGAAAAGGCATCCAACCTTTGGAAAAGTTAGCACCCATTGTTGCCTTTTACAAAAGACAGAAGCCTTCCCTGATTACCATGGTCTTTCAAAGATAATCAAGACTGGCATCACAATGATGGTGGCCAGCTCCCTGAGTATTTGAGGGTGTCTCCCATCAGGTCCCAAGGGCTGGTTTATGTTCAGTTTGGTAAGTGTTCTTATGTCCTTCACCAAGAGTAAGTTTTCTTTGCTTCAGACCTTCCCCTTGGTCTCTGGTGCTTGAGATATTGAAGAATGGTCTTGCCAGTAAAAATAGAGATGGAGAAGTCATTGTAACCTTGGTCTTTTTTCCATGGCTTTTTGTAGAGGTCCTCATTTCCATTCTGCAGCAAACTCACATTTTTCTTAGTCTTTCTTTTGCTGCTGTTGCTGCTGTTGTACCTGTAGTAGCTCTTTTTTTTTGCCCTTCATGTCCTTTGCCAGATTGAACTCCTAATGGGTTTTGGCTTCCTAATCTCATTGCTCCACACTTGTACAGTGTCTTTATTCCTCTTGTGTGCCTGACCCATGTTTCCTATCTCCTGCACAATTCCTTTTTATGTTGGAGTTTTGACAGGAGCAGTTTGTTCATCCATGCAGGCCTCTTTTGCTTCACAAGGCTGTGTGAATCATTCTAGATCTTGGAGGAGGTGATCCTTGAAAGTCAGTCATCTCTTCTGGAACTGTTCCCATGGGATGCTTCTAAGCAGGTCTCTGATATAAGTTCTCTCTTATGAAGTGTATGGTTGTGATCCTGCCATATGCCTTGATCCCTCCTAGCATTCTGAACTTGTCTTCTTTCATGAATTTATGATTCTGTCGTGCACCATTCTTTTTTGTCTATATATACAAATTTAAGTAGTGCATATTTTCTATTCCAAGACTGACCTCTGCCTCCAGTTCCCACTGCTCCATTGAGACTGTACTTGAATTTAGCCTGCAGTAACAGGGTAGTAACTGGAGTAGTTCTACAGGATTGAACAACGTGGAATAAATCTGGCCTAAGGTTAGGATTGGGCCCCTCAGTCCTTGCAGCACAACTAATACTGACTTCTATTACACAGTCTTCTGAAGGATTCTCTGATATTTTTTTTTTTGTTGTTCCTGGACTACCTTTATTTTATTAAAGTAATGAAATAATACATCTTTACCATCTCCTCAATGCCCTTTATATTAACAAAGCATGCATTATTTCATCTCTGTCTAATTAATATCCTGTTTAATAGGTATCTCACTTCATGTTAGGTTCCTGTATTCTTAAGAATTTTTACTAATTTAATTGAGAGCAGTCTCAAATTAATTGTATAATTAATCTTGTCAAATTAGGTAACATTCATACAGCACCTTATTAAAGAAACTTGAATATTTTAAATTACCATGCTATTAGGCATTAATAAAGAAGTTCTTCCTCTGTATTGTTCTGCTTTATATCACAAAGAAGGTAATTGCAATATAAATTGCAATATAAAAGCTAAATTCTATAGTACATTAATAATTAGATACACATTATTCCCCATTAAAGCTTCTTCTGTTATTAATTCAATCATAGAATGGATAAGCCTTTTTAAAAACAGGAATAATAACCTCCCCCCAAATACTAGGAATGAACTATTGTGCTGATGCCTGAACAATAAGATGGATAGAACCCATGCTGATGCTTGACTGATGTCTCAGAGAAACAGGTTTCTCAGAAACCTGGTGATGTGCTGTAAACCACTTAAAGACACATGTAGCTGTGGAAAGCTTTCTTTGCATCTCATGTTGCAAGAATGTGACAAGAAATCTGTCAATTTCTTGACTGAAAGTGAAGAGGTGTGCTCCCTGATATGCTCCTGATGATTACAGAGCACAGCAGCCTCCTTACAGAACCTGAACCGGTTGTCCCCAGAGACCTCTGGAGGTGACCATAATGCTGATGTACAGGACTGGGTAATAGGAGGTGGTGGCTGTGATGTGGGAGGGGACAGTGGGTGGCCTGAGCAGAGGGGGATGGATAATAAAAAGTGCTATCAATTTTTTATGAGTATATGGAAATTGTACTCAAGGTCAGAAAGCCCAAATACTATATTATATCTGTGGGTGCCAAAGAGATTTTCATTTATGTAATATATTGGTCTACTATTTTAAATCCTTAATCTTAGTGCCTGTAGTTGTGTATACTAAAAGTGCCTATTAGATTAAATACTTTAGGCGCAAGAAATCATCCACGCATGAACGCTGTATGAGTAAAACAGCACTTCACATAGGGACATATGCTTGGGTATAATGTGTGGGATACAATAAATTACAATGTCAGCCATATATGTAGAACAGTCTGTTCTGATAAATTCAAAGTTACTGCTGAGAGGGAAAACCATAAACTAGCAGTGTGAAAACTGCTCTCACCAGACAGCCAAAATTATTAGCAATTTACAGGTGCATCACATGGAAGTTCACTTAGTTGTCTCTGTGAACATGCTCTACCATGGAGCAGTGGATTACCAGCCTTGAGCAGCTGCCCATGCAAGGCAAGGAAAGGCTAAGAAATGTAGTTTCTTTCCACCTCTTCCTCTTACACTCTTCTTTCCCCCTCTTCCCTAGGTAAAATCACCCCTGGATTAACTGTAAGTGCTCTCAGCCATGTTCTTTGGAGTACCTTTGAAGCAGCTCCATCAGCCCAGCTCTAGCTCTCTTAAGCACAGGTTTGTGAATAGCTGCTCATTTACTTATTTATTCATAAAATTGAACAGGAGAAATGTGTTTTAAAACAAACCAGAACATTTTATCTATGCCATTTAAAGTAAAAGGGGGAGAGGGAAAAGGGGGAAGGAGATATTGAATTGAAACATTGCATTCAGCCTGACACCAAGTGTTCTCGTTTGTTATTTGAGGCTAGATCTTTCCTATTGCCTTTTTACTTAGCTCTGTTTTCCACAGGAAAAAAAAAAGTCCTATTTCAGAGGAGAAATCCAGATTTGTTTTGAAATGTTATCAAAGGAATCCCTCCTTCATTTTTCTTGGTTACGGCTAATTACCAAATGTGATCAGCATTTGCAAATAGGGCTTATCTCCCTCTCCTTCCCCAAATCTGAATCTGCTGTCATTTCTTCTTGGTCTCTCTCTATCACCTTTACTTTTTTTTTTTTTTTTTTTTTGGTTGGTTGGTTGGTTTTGAGTTTTTTTTAGTGACTAAGCTGGCATTGAGCACTTTTCCCTCAGCTCTGCCCTTGGGAGCCCATGATTCCAAAGGTCAGCCTAGTATTCTGATTAGATATGATGCAGCTGTCTTCTGGAATGGGGAGCTCTGCTGCCACTTCATGTTTATTTGTCAAAAATAGGATGTTCACAGGGTGCACTATCAAAGAATCCTTTTCTCACTTACCCTCTTTTGAGGACAGACGTTTCCCAGATTCGTTCTTGTGTGGTAGGGATTGTGATAAAGCACCTAGTTGCTTCAAACAATGTGCTATAGTCCAATAAAATATTAAAGCCTAAGAGGGTAGGCAAATCTGTAAAAGTTGCAAAGTTGTGAAAGCCTTAAAGTTCTCTTTATCCAACAAGAAGAGTATTAGATAAGACAAGGTGCTGCAGAACACTGATAAAAACTACAAGAATGCCTCTGAATAACAGGACTTCATAGCTCAGCAGGCAGTGTGTTGCCATCCTGAGGAGTGAGTGGCATGAGGAGATGGCTTCTGAAGACAAGTGGGAGAAAAAACCCCCAGGCTTAGCACAACATGCTGCAGAGAAACAACTTCAAAGTTTTAATCGTCAATTCTGATTTTTAACCCTACTGGAAAAAATGTCACATTCTGTGAAATCCAGTGTGCTACATATCCGTGCAGCTGTTACTTGAGTGAGTAATTACTGTGGGAGTGGTGCTCCCATTACCAGGTCTTGAACAGTTAAACACTGAGTGGGAGCTACACGGTCACTGAAGAATGAAATGTTGACAAGGTATTGTATTGGACTTCCTTCACTTTCATCCTGGTTGTAATCTTCAGCACTGGGACTTGTATTTTTTACAAGAATATGAGCCCTTTGCAGATCTATCTTCCCCCTTCAGTGTGGGATGCAATGTGTGTCTGTTGCTAGTGGTATTTTTCTTTGCAATTCAGTATGGTTTGAATATGGAGTTCAGTTCTTGCTGCTTTTTTTGCAGAGCTGTCATTCTGATTTGTTTGTGGGTTGTTGCTGTTTTGGGGTTTATTTTTGCTGTGTATAATGATATCTGAATAACCCTGGTATATCCTTTCTCCCCCACGTAATCTGTAATATTGGCCATTCTGCACCGCACTACTTCTCTTGGAGATTTGACTTCAGTCCTGTCAGCCACACAGCTCATCCTGTCACTGGCCTCCTGCTGGTAAGACTGACAACGCCAGACTGCACATCTCACCCTCCAAAGAGGAAAGGGGGAGAAAATGTCCCAGAGATATATTTCCTCTGTTGCTTTTATTAAAATCAATCTTGTTCACCTGCAGGGTTTCTTGTATTATTTTAAACATTTTTCCCCCACAGTCATTCCACATTATCGTTCAATGTTAATAAAACTGGTTGCTTGCAGTGAGGAAAAAAAATGTTTGTGTTTTTTTTTTTTTATCAGGTGTATATTAGCAGAACATGCTGAGTCCAATTGCTGCTTCTTGCAGTTAGTCATTTGTTTCTTACAGCTCCTCTCCCTGCCGCCCTAAAAATCCCACCTTCTAAAGCAATAGCTTTTGGAAGAGAAGTCTGAACACAGATGTCAAGCCCTGGAGTTGTACTGTAGTCAATTGGATCACACAAGATGTGCCTGTTTCCTTAGGGCTTGGAGCTGACCCATTTCAAGGTCTTGAGTCCTCCAAGTCACTGTGCCTTTGGCCACAGGGTCCACCCTCATAAATTGCTAGTGTCAGGATCAGCTTTGAAGTGCAGGGCAATAGACAATAAACAAGAACAAGTTTATAGAAATATCTGGGCTTCCTTTGATGCTTTTGTTTGAAACAATAGTATTCATGATGTATTCGATAATACAAGAAGACTTCCACTAGAAACAATCCATAAATTCATAATCTCTTTAAGACTTTGACCTAGAGCAAATGTCATATTCATGTTCAAGTACTTAGCTTAAATGTTGTCCAGGTTTGTGATATACACAGAAGAAATATTTGTGGAAAACTTTAGGTATTTAGGGAGGAATTGGGCTGATGCTTGGAAGAGCATTTGGAGCAGAGATGAAAGCTAAATCTTGAGCCTTAAGAAAGAACTTACTTATTTCTGCCATGCTTAGATTCATCCCCAGAGGCAACTCCCAGCACCTGCCTGATAAACCTCCACCCTTTTGTGATACTCAAGTACAGATGATGAAATCCCGTTTCAAGCATCAGCAAGCACCAGTGCAGAGTTTCTCTGATAAACAAGTCAGTGAGCTGAACTAGTTAGTTGCATGGGAAATGTATGCTTAGATGGATGATATTATCACATCATCAGTGGATGGGCTGTGAGAATCAATGTGTACAAGTCATTTTGAGGAGTACAAATGGAAGACTCCACATACCAAGTATGTCGGAGAACAGAAGGCTGATGCTGGTTCAACTTTTTCATAAGTGCAGACTCCCTGTAGACCTTTGGACATGTGACTGATTTAATCTTTTTTTGAGTGAAAATGAACCTTATAATTCCAAAATGTACCCTAGCTTCTGATTTGCAACCTGTGCTTTCAAAAAGGAACTTCGGCTAACTCAGTTTCCCCCCAGAGTTCTTGCTGTGTCCCAGTCTTAAAGCTGCTGTTGAGGATAATGTCTCAGTTCTCTTCTGCTGTTCTGAACCACTGCTGCTTTCTGAGAAAGTAGTATTTCTGCTCCCCAACATCACAAATCATTTTCTTAAACAGAAACCAAATCAGCACACAGGGTAAATTCCCTGCCCTCAAGTAGAAAGGCTATCTAAAATTTTGTCTTTTCCTTTCCTCTCCTGCTCCCTGATACAGTCCCTTGTGACACCTGGAGCAAGACAGCCATGGCTGCATTTCCAGAACCTCCCAAGAATATGACAGCAGGGAACATTCCTATGGGAATGGCACAATAAAGGTCCAGCATGCAGCTCTCCTCCTGGTCACTGCTGTGACTGAGAGATGATGCTGCAGCGGAAACAAAAGTGGTTGCGTCTTTTCCTAGATATTGGCATCTTTCCCAAGAGACTCAACACAGCATATAGATTCTGCTCAGTATGGGTACGGCCCTGTACTGTACAAATGGGATACATTGGCCATGCTGAGTCTGTATGGGAACTTAGACAAAGCCTACATATCACTAAGGACACATAGTTTACTGAAGGTATGTACTGTTCAGTAGAGACTTCAGAATTAGTATTTCCATTAAAGCAATTCTGTCTCTGTGAGTCTGCTTACAGTTCCTTTCAATGAGTGACTGCAGAAATTGGTCTGGAGGGCTGTCAGCACTGAAGATTTGTTGTAAAAGAAATTAAGGGGAACTGGAGGAATAATGACATTTTTTTAGTCCCATTTCATTTCCTCCTTTGGTGTCAAAAGAAAGCAACTATGAATCATTGTCATGGCATAAGCTGCTTCAATGAGATTTTGGAGCTGTCTGCCCAGAGCAGCACTAAACCAACATGGCAACAATCTAGGGTGCAGTATATCTTATTAAATTCAAGTTAGCCCACTCAGCTTTCATCTTGGTGCTCTTAGCAACTTGTTCTCCTTCAGAAATGTCCCTGGTTGATAGAAGGTCCCTGCATCTGGTGTGCACATTCTGAGATTTCTCCCATAGTGCAGGGCAGGAGATAGTCCAGCGAAGCAGAAAACATAATTTGCTTTCCTTAAAACCACCTGCTCCCAGCTGGTCTTTTTTTTTTTTCTATGAAGATATTATTTGAGGAGAAGCATATGAAGAAAGGAGGAGGAGGAGAATGAAAGGCAAATGCCTGCCATTTCAGGAGACCTGAACATTAAAAACAACAGTGATCTTCTTATGCATGCGAGACTTTACAGAACCGTCCATGTTTCTCAACATGCCACTACAAGTTAAGGGCAGAGTTATAAGATCTGTACTTTGCAGTGTTATGCAGTGAGTAGGAAAATACCACCTGGACACCGCTGCAAGAAAATGTAGTTACTGAAATAGATCTAAAGGGAAAGTATTAAATGTTTGTGGTTTAATATCTGGATTATTTATACTGGAGTCTCACTGCTTAAGATAAAATTACCTTCCATTTTAAAGGTCAGGAAATGCCATCCAGCCTTAAATAAGCCCTGTTATGCTAGATAGAATATGTGCATGCTAGGATACCAGCCGATTACAGGACCTTGCAGTGTTTTTCTGTGGGGACAGGGAATGTTCAGAGACCAAATAAGCAAACTGACAGATGACGAGGCAAGGTGCATAGAAAGAAGGATCATACCCTCAAGGAGATTTTATTCCTATGTGCTCCCCAGATTTGTCATGAAATATTAGATGACGTGTTTAGTCCAAACTTCTAGAGGTCTCACTGCCAAATGCTGGAGCCTTTCTAAATACTTTTTTTTTTTTTTTTAATACTAGTTAAGAATTAATAGGTGGAGGACTTTTTTTAATTTTTTTTTTTAAATTTTTTTTTTAATAACTTCTGCCTTGATTCCAGAGAGCACCAACTACTGAGAGCAATCCTCCAGCGGAAAAATATCCATTTCCCCCTTCTTCTTCATTCTGTTTGAACTCTACAACTTCCCTAATTCCCCCAGGGAACAATTCTCTTCCCTACAGAGCTACGCTCAGTTTCAAAATTGACTTGAAAACAAGAAAACAAAAATCTGCCTTTCTTTTTCTTGCTTTCTAAAATTTCTGACAAGAGCCTTTCTCCAGAGAGCCATCTTCTTCAATCTCTTTGTTTTTACTGTCACCTGCCAACATTTTGCTCTGCATTAAGATGACAGTAAGCTAGATAAGCTGCCTCTCTTTCGTGGCTTCTTCTGCCCACAAGCCAGCTTCCAGCTAGATGTATCTGAATCTGGTCTTCAGCTTGGTCCCTATTCATTTCTCTGATTATGTGAATACATCCAGAACATCCATATTGTTCCTTGGATGGGTCTCTTTAATTGGCTGCACTTTGCCTTTTTCACTATTTTTTTTTTTTCAGTTTGTTCTGCATTTGGGAAAAACTCAAAGCCATGACTGTGTGTGGGGCATCATGCAGGAGCCTTCTTTAGTGAGATACTTGCTATTAAACTATAGTAGGATTCCTTTATTTCTGCTGGAGCTCCGTACTGAATTACCTGGATACTTAATTAGACAGACTTCATTTGATTCTAATATCCACATGACTTGTACAAATATTATTCAGGCTCTTGTAACTTCCCTGTACCTTTGATATACTCTGTCTACAGAGGGTAGTGACACAAAAACACACAGGCAAAAGATGTCTCTGCCATTCTATGCATCATGTCAGTCCTGTTTTAGGAAATACTTCGAGATCTTTAGACAGTAGGTATTTCACCGAAATAAAGAGCAGTATTAAAATATTGGCTCATTTCCTCACTTATTATAGCTGTACACTAGTCATGCTTCCTCATCCAGATTGGGGCCAGAATGCTATTCGGAGCACTTACCTGAGTATCAGATCCTATGTGTAGCATACTTGTACGTGGATCTCTGTTTAGATGCCACTGGCCTGAGAACCTGGATGATTCTCTCTGTCTCCACAGTAATTCACTTTCCCATACCCTAGCTTCAAGGGGACTCAGACAAACAGTTTACTGCTTTGACGGTACATTGTGGATGAAAGGCAACACAAAGGTTTTGGAACAAATTCTTCTAGTCAGCAGAAAATACATACAAGCCTGGGTTAAGAACCTGCATGCTTTTCATCACTTTTATTTCATGACAAGCTTTTTTTCTGATGCAATAATACACTTTCATGATAGCAGGCAATCATGACTTTCCCCATGGAACATGGTGTATATTTTCTCTCTCCAGTCAGCTTGTTTGCTCAATATCAGATGTATATTCCATTTCTAAACCACTGGTGTTCTTTGTCTTGCTGTTATCCCTGCTTGCTTGCTTTTGTCAAAGGTCCTACCCTGAGAATGGTGCACTTACATTTGATTATATAAGGATTTTCTTCATAATGACCTGGACAGAACTATCTTCTTTCAAGGCAAGCATCATCCTTTACATATATGTGTCACAAGTTCTGGGAGAAAACCTTGAGTAAATTTGAGAAACCAAAAATAGCAAGACCCAAGTCATTCTACTACAGCCTACTGTAGCCTACATTCTATAACCTACATTCTACTGGCAGCCTTCTGCACATAAATGTTCCAACTGTAGCAGATACGAGATGTAGGAATAATGGAGATAAGTCTCCAGAGAATCAATGTGGTCAGTGTTTTCTTGGGTTCAGTCTTGTAATATTCTGAATCATTTCTCTCTTTATTAGTTCTGCTTCTAAACCTAGAGGACACTGTGTCACAGAATAACCTCTGAGCCCACTTTCTCTTTGAGGCTGTTGTTAAAGAAGGTAGCCATATACTAGCACCTATTTGAAGGAAAAAATCCCATCACATCCTCATAGTAGGAGTTTAAAGCTGTTTTGTGTTTTCCACAGACACCAGTACTCAGTTTTGCATTTGGGAGACATCATTTATGTGAGATATGTCACAAAGCTAGGAGTTCTCAGCTAAAGAGCTTTTAGTACCTGTTTAACTTGTAGCTGGCTTAGTCATATACTATTTTAAGATTTTTCTGCTTTGGAAAATCTACTTTCAGTGTCAAAATATTAGTGGCACTGCAATGTTATTTCTATGGTGCCCTGCTTTGTTCCAGGTCACTTATATTTTGTCAATCAGTCCTACAGTGTTAGTTATTTATCTATCACTTAATAACCATGATGCAGAGAATAATTTATCTGGCATAGCATGGTAATTTGTACTATAATTTCACCCCTGCTGCTGCAGACTTGCATTCCGTTACAGCAATGATTGAGGAAAATTAAGATTCCTAGGTCACACTTTAGGCTCTATGTTTTCTGCCTTTCATGATTTCATTTCACTTCATCATCTTTGATTGAAGAAAGGGTTCATCTAGAAATGTGAGAAGTGGTAAAAATCACCATGTTGTTCAAGGAGATAAGGGGAAGGGGACTGTTCAGTCTTGAAATTGGCTCAGGAGACTTATATGCCACCAAAGTTGAGTCCATTGTAAAGCCTCTGCAGGCAAGCACAAACTATATTTTTTGTTTCTCACTTCTCTTAGAATTATAAATAAAACATACACATAACACTGATGCACCCTTTTCCCCAAAGTCTAGTCAGTATTAATGCCAGTCAGGTATAGATTCCAACCTTATCACTCATCTGTGTTAATTTAGGAACCATTTATCACAATTAACTGTGAAACAGGAAAAGGAGGTAAATATGAAGAAAGTAAAGAAGGTTGAAAGAGAAGGTAAAAATATGTACTAATAGAATTAGTTTTACTCAGCCTCTTTTACAGAGCATAATAAACATCCTTAAAAAGCAAACAATGAAACACAAAATGCCACAAGTTTCAATATAATGATCAGATGATGCAACTTCTTGCAGTTCAAGTGGACAGCCATCACAGAAATACTCTATTTCAGGTTGAGGAAAAGGTGAAGACTATAACATGCATGCATTTTCCCCCTATTAAGTACTAGCATTTCGGTTGTTCTGTCCGTGGAACAGAGAAATATTCACATTCAAATTTTATCCATATATTGCATCCTTCAAAAAAGGTGTTAGAGATGGTCATTTTTTGATACAAGCAGAATTGATTAATGCCTGCTAAAATGAGACTCTAGTCAGATTTCTAAATGCAAAGGAAATATAAATAGTAACAGAATAAGCGGTATTAGTTTTATGGAGATTAATTTTAATGCAAGCCCCCCTCTGAGAGATTTAGGGGACTTGCTACACACTGACTGCATCCCTACCATTTATGTATTATTTTCAGGTGCTTTTTTTTTTTTTTTTCTGGAGAAGAGCTGCTGTAGTAATTGCAAAGCAGCCAGAGAGTATCATCTGCTTATCCAGTGTTGACATTGAGTTGCTCTTTTCTCTGTTTTTTGAGTAAGATGTTCCTGTGTTAGCTGTTTTATTTGCCTGAGCTCTGCTCCAGTATTACAGAAGAACCTAGAAAAGAAAGGCTATTCTCACCATCAACCATTTCTTTCTAAATTGCACTTGATCACCACAGCACACTAAGATTGGTTAATGGATACTTCAATCTGGTGTCTCAATTCTAATTCTTAGAAGTTACTTAGAACTACAGAGCAGTCAGTCTCACCTCTGTGCCTGGCAAAATCTTGGAGCGGATTCTCCTGGAAGGCATGCGAAGGCACAGAAAAAACAACACGGTGCTTGGTGGCAGCCAGCATGGCTTCACTAAGGGGAAATCCTGCCTGACCAATTTGATGGCCTTCTATGATGGGGTTACAGAACTGATGGACAGGGGTAGAGCAGTTGACGTCATCTACCTGGACTTGTGCAAAGCGTTTGACACTGCCCCCCATGGCATCCTTGTCTCTAAATTGGAGAAACATCAATTTGATAGGTTGACCACTCGGTGGATAAAGAACTGGCTGGATGGCCGCACGCAAAGAGTTGTGGTCAATGGCTTAATGTCCAGCTGGAGACCAGTAACAAGTGGTGTCCCTCAGGGATTGGTGTTGGGACTGGTCTTGTTCAACATCTTTGTCAGTGATATGGACAGTGGGATTGAGTGCACCATCAGCAAGTTTTCCAATGACTCCAAGCTATGTGGTTAGGTTGGTATGCTGGAGGGAAGGAATGCCATCCAGAGGGACCTTGACATGCTTGTGAGGTGGGCTGATGCCAACCTGACCAAGTTAACTATGACAAGTGCAAGGTCCTACACCAGCGCCGGAGGAATCCCAGGCACAGCTCCAGGTTGGGCAGAGAAGAGGTTCAGAACAGCCCTGCAGAGAAGGACATGGGAGTGTTGATTAATGAGAAACTGAACATGAGCCAGCTTCAGTGTGTTCTCGCAGCCCAGAAAGCCAGCTGTATCCTGGGTTGCACCAAAAGGAGAGTGACCAGCAGATAGATGGAGGTGATCCTGCCCCTCTACTCTGCTCTCCTGAGACCTCACTTGGAGTATTGTGTGCAGTTCTGGTGTCCTCAACATCAAAAGGACATGGAACTGTTGGAACAAGTCCAGAGGAGGGCCACGAGGATGATCAGGGAACTGGAGCACCTCCCGTATGAAGAGAGGATAGGAAAGTAGGGGCTGTTGAGCCTGGAGAAGAGAAGGCTGTGTGGAGATATTCAGTAGCATGCTACATATGTAGCAGCTTTCCAGTATCTGAAGGGGGCCTATAGGGATGCTGGGGAGGGACTCTTCATGAGGGACTGTGGTGACAGGACAAGGGGTAATGGGTTCAAACTTAAACAGGGTAAGTTTAGATTGGATATGAGGAAGAAATTCTTTACTGTGAGGGTGGTGAGGCACTGGGATGGGTTTCCCAGGGAAGCTGTGAATGCTCCATCCCTGGCAGTGTTCAAGGCCAGGCTGGGCAGATGCTTGGGTGACATGGTTTAGTGGGAGGTGTGCCTGCCTATGGCAGGGGGGTTGGAATTAGCATCCTTTCTAACCCTAAGTATTCTATGATTCTATGATATAGGACTAGGGAGTTCAGCTTGGAGTCATATTTCTTTTTTAACAAGTAACCTGAGAGGTAGAGATATGCTAACAAGTACAGATGTGGTGAGACTACAGCCTGAATGATGTTTTTGTTATTTGCAAGTTATAAACGACATTTTGCTGGTAAAACCATGTCCTGGGTTCAGCAGCAGCGGTCATTTTTCTCCTTCTTAGTAGCTGGTGCAGCGCTCTGTTTTTGACTTTCGGCCTGGGAACAGAGCTGATAACACCAATGTTTTTAGTTACTGCTTAGAATGTTTAGTCTGACCAAGGACTTTCTGAGCCTCATGCTCTGCCAGGGAGGAGGGGAAGCCGGAAGGAAGCTGGGAGGAAGCAGAGACAGGACACCTGACCCAAACTAGCCAAAGAGGTATTCCATAACACAGCACGCCATGCCCAGGATGTAAAAACGAGGGGCAGGGACCCAGAAGGGTTGGGGTTCACTGCTGGGTTGGGTTTGGTATCGGGTGGTGAGCAGTTGTATTCTTTTTCCTTGTATTTCCCTTGTCATTGTTATTATTGGTGGTAGCAGCAGTAGTTTGTGTTATACCTTAGTTACTAAACTGCTCTTATCTCAACCTGTGGGAGTTGCATTCTTTTGGTTTTCCTCCCCATCCCCCTGGGACTGGGGGAAGAAAGAGGAGGGAGTGAGTGAGAGAACTGTGTGAGGGGCCTAAACCACAACAAACCACTGACTATCTTTTTTCATTATCACAATCTCAGCCTATCTAGAAACAGTTCTGAGTACATACTGGTGAGTTGAGCTGTCTACACAATAAATGAATCAATGACAAATATTTGGTAAAAGACATATTAGAAACATTAGGATTTGGGAGAAACTGCTGCATGGATGCCAATACATACAATATTTTAGAGATTAGTTAACTCCATGGTATTTCAGACTTGTAGTTTATGTTTTACTTGAACTGCTAGTAAGGGACGAAATATTCATGAAACAAAACAGCATCTGGAAATAAGCAGGCAGCAAGAACTTATTGCTGCTGAGTTTTGATCTTCAGAAATGCTGATAAAATCCAAACATCAAACCATCAGTCTCAGGACTGTCTTGACTGTAGTGTTGTCCCCCACTTTGGTTCATTTGTATGTAGCTTCTTGTTTGCTAAACCCTTATACGCGGCTTTGAGGCTAATTTATTGGAAAACATTAGTTCTCAGTATAGTCTCATGCTGCTTCTTTCTGCTGCATCCGTTTCAAGGATGACTTCCTCTCCCCCACCTCCTGGTCTTATTTTGCAGGTGTTCCTTCCATTTCTACTTCATAATCTAGCAGATGTCCAGTTAATGTCATCATGACTGCATAATTGAGCTCAAACTCTGCTTTGTCAGAGAATCAAGCCTTACAAGCTGACATCTAAACTTTATTTCTTTTTGTGCATTTAGCCTCTCCAGGTGGCAGGTGATAAGCATCCGCCTTTCTCCTGCTAATCCCTGCAAAAAATTCAGGCAAGCCTTCCAAATAGATTTTTAAAAACAATGAATTTAAAAAAAACCCTCTTAAATGGTCCATTATTAAAAAAAAAAAAAGTTTACTACGTTATTATAGAGTGCTATAAAATGTGCACTTGGCAGATCTTCCTTTTGTTGCCTGTGCTGTCCTTGCGTGCAGATTGTATCAAAATTTTATGAGAACTGCCTTTGACTACTTTTGGGGAGAAAGGCTGGAGACAAACAGAACCAGCCCTAGAAAACTGTAAGTCCGTATCACTGACAGGATTGGGCAAGGTGGGCAGAAGGACAGCTGGAGCAGTTTGTGCATTAAAGTTTGGTTTTCAGAGCTCAACTTCACATATCGAGAGTATGATCAGGAGAAACGCTGTTCGAGTCAGGTCTGAGTCCATCTACATGGGTCTCTTTGGAAAGCTAGGACTTTGCATCTGAGTCCTGTTCCATCTGCCAAGCAGTGCAAAGTTTCAGGCATTGCACTCAAGCTTTAAGTCATCTAAAAAGCTTGTACGTAGCCACATGTCTTTTTTAAGACCTTTAGTGAAATTTGAGAGCAGGTTAAACCCTCCATGTAAATACAGCTCAAAATAGATACTGGCAAATGGTAAGAAATGTTTTAAATGTAGAAACATTTTAGATAGCAAGATAGATATGAAAAGTAAATCTTTGTATCTGCCTTCTGCTAGCTTTATACTGATGTAACAGCAGATTTTTATCTTAGAGACATATCCATCAGCATATCGCATTGATATGGAAACTAGTCATAATGGAACAAATGGAGACAGCTGACCAAGTCCTAGGAGTACAGTAAATCCTGGAGGGGTTGTTCTCTTTATACTAACACCAATTTTCACTCTCAGGTGAGGAGAGATTACTCTGCATTTCTATAACACCACGTAAAAATTTTGGGCACAGAGCCTAGCAGATAATTTAGATACCAAGGCAACTGATAGGAGGGAAGTGAAGAAACACCTCTGCCTTTCTTTTAATTTTTTTAAAGTCTTAAATTGCTTTCTAGTATTGTGGAAGAATCTGATACCTCACCTGGAGTCTCCATCCTTCTCACTCTGCAAGCCAGATGAGACAGTGGAGTGAGCAACCTGTTACCACAGGACAGAGGTCATCTCAGCTGAGCCAGGAATGAGAACACATCCATGGTGTCAGCCTATCAGCAAAACTGAGAAAAATACTTGGCAGTTTGCTTCTGTATTGATAAAGGCCACTTTCAAGGATGAATTTTTCCCAACTGCTAGTTTTCAGTCACCCCCATGTTACTGCTGGGTTTTTACTCATCTAGGCTTCTGTACTCTGCCCTTTTTCATGCCCCTTTTCTTCTCATTCATCTTTCAATCTCTTCCTTATAGATCCCTCTATCAGAAAAGGTTTCTTCAGCAGTGGTTTGTCCATGTACCAGTGTTTTGCACAAATGATATGGCTCCTCCCAACCCCTTTGCCTCATACACAAGTGTTAGCACCATCTTTTAATCTGAGGAAGCCTTTCAGGTTTGCCTCCTTTTACTTGGGTCTGTATGTGCCTATTGCCCTTTGCAAAAGAAAATAATATCACTTATTATTAATTTTCCTCTTTAGGAGCATTTTAAATATTGCCCATTATAAATGTAACTAAAAAGCTGATATGGCTGGGGCTTGACTTCCCGTGCCTGTAAACTGCCTTGCATCCTTTTGGGAACTGCTACCATATACATAGCAATTAAGCCAGTGATTCAGAAGCTCAGAGAAGGAGCATTTCCAGAACAGACAAAGGTAAAGTACTGCTCCTGCTGTTTTCAGTGTCCTGTCATTACAAGAAGCAAAACATGCTGGTCTGGCTCTGACTGGCTTACCTGAAAATCAATAGATGTCTGCCTTCTCTAAGCAGCGTTTACTTGCCTTTGCAACTACAGTTATTCTGACTTTGAAATTTGCAATCTGCATTTTTCCTTGGTTGCATAATTTGAAGTTAATTATTTGTACATCTGCTTACAAAACCTAATTATTTTCAAGGTTATTCCTGTCTGTACTTGATCAGTTATTTGGATCCTTTGAAAGGTTATGTCACTACCTAGTTTCTTATCCATTGGTTATCTTTGAAGATAGCTTTTATAGTGTTGTTTGTTTACTCTGACTGCTCAGTGTCATTCACAACTGTGCACTAGAATGCAAAACCCTTTACCATACCACCAAAGTATCCCACTTCAGTAAGAGTTGCAGGCAAAGGTGTGTGTTATGCCTTCAACCCCACCAGGAACCCTCTGAAGCAGCCAGTGTGAACTTTGTCTGCTATCTCATGGATTAAGAGAACAGAAACGTTCGCTGTTCTGACATACAGCCTAGAGGAATGCTGTAGCATTAGCAGAAGATATTAAGTGCAGTCTCAGAGAAAAAATAGCGTTAAAAAAATAAAAGGTGAGAAACAGTGCTCTTTTGTTATTTTTGTTGGGTTTGTATGCTGGGCCAGGTAGTTTGCCTGGCTAAACTTCCAGCCAGATTCTACCAGGTCCTGCAGCAAACCTCTTAGAATTGAATGCAGGAAGCAGCTCTGTCCAGGCAGCCTCATCCAAAGATGCAGGCTTCCCATTTCACAAGGAATAAGTGTCTGGGAGAAAATGGTGCTCTCTTTGTGTTTATTTATATTCCTATGGAAGGAACACAGCATCACAGACCAAATGGATTGGGATCTATGAATCTTACACCACTCTAACAACTTTTTCTTTTTTCATATCAGTGGAAAAGATCCATGTTTTGTGCCCATCTAAACAGCTGCTGTGTGCATGTGCATGTGTGTGTGTATGCATTTATAAGGATGCTTTATTGAATGAATTGGATGTCCTAGAGAGACACCTGGGGATAATGGATAGTTGCCTCCCACTGGTATGCCCAGTTACATCCATATTTATAAACAACTTTATCCTCAGAACAGGAGCCATTAAATCACTATCCCTGAGGCTGCTCTGGTTGTGGTTAGATAAACGTAAGTATATCTATGTATTTTTATGTCTCAGGATTGTAAGCCTGCATAGAGAGTTAAAAAGGGCAAAAGTTCAAAGCAGGATATGATTGAATGGATGGATGGTAGGATCAGATGATAGTAGAGTGCCTTGTGTGGAAGGAAGTCTGCTCATTAGCAATGCAGAGATGCTCTAGGAAACAACCAGGCAAGTGTCTCTGAGGCACAATATTTGAGAGGTCTACAGGTATGGGGTACCTATGAACAGCAGGGGAGGACCTGACTGAGGGACTGCAAAAAACTCTGGAAGCTTTGAGATGTTTCAAAGGATTGCGTTCTCCCCTGCATGAATGTGCTAATCTGACCTGAGTAAGGAGTGATGCAGCTTGTAAAAGTAAAATCAGAGGCTTCTGTCTACTTCTGGTTTTGCATATTGTCCATTTTGTACTGTCTTAAAATCCTGATGTTTAGCTAGGTTTTGCTAATCTTCAATTCATCTGGGATTTGTCTGTAGACTCAGAATTCCTTGGAAAGGCACTGGTTCCTACTGGGGACATTATTGATTTCTAGCATGATGCAGGATTCCATGCCTGTTTCTTTAAATTAGTGTGGTTTTATTTCAGTTCCTCTATACTTGTGTTACCTCTCTCATGTATTTACCATGCCCATGAAAGGTGTTTGCTGGACAGTTTTGGAGCCTGAAAGCTGCTTTAACAGGCGAGTTTAATGGCCTGAAGCCAAATGCAAACTTCAAGATACATTTGCATGGCACATTCAGATACTCCAGAAGCTTTTATTTGTTTTACCACGTAGCTTGTATGTCTCTGGCTACAGTAACAGCTCAAGGTAATCAATGTTTAATACACAGAGCAAGATCTGCCTGATTCTACAGATCATCATGAATGGTCATTCAGAGATAGATAGGCATTCATCCAGTTGGTGAAAGCTGTTTACAGCACCTGCTTTGAAGTCCAGTGATGACTTGCCTCAGTGCTGCCTTCAACTCAGTCTTTACTAGTAAGACTGACCTTTAGGATCCCAGGGCCAAGACCAGAGGGAAAATCCGGAGCAAGGAAATCTTACCTTCTTGGTGGATAAGAGCAGGTTAGGGAACATGTTAACAAACCAAACACACACGGGTCTACAGGGCCTTACTGGCTGCACTAGTAAATCCCAAGGGTGCTGGCTGGTATCAGTGGGAGGCCATTCTCTATTATCTTTGAAAGGCTGTAGCAACTAGAAAAAGTTCCTGAAGGCTGTAGGAGAGCAAATGGCACTCCTATGTTCATGAAGGGTGATGAGGATCTGGGGAACAAGAGGCTGGTCAGCCTCATCTTGATTCCTGGGAAGGTGGTGGAGCAGCTAATCCTGGGAACCATTACCAGGCACGTGATAAGGTGAAGAAGGTGATCAGGAGTAGTCAGCATGGAATGAAGAAGGGAAAGTCACATTTAACCAACCCAACAGTCTGCTACAAAGATTTGACGATCTGTGTGAATGAAGAGAGAGCAGTGAATGCTGTTTACTACAACTTGAGTAAAGCTTTTGACACTGTCTCTGATAACAACCTTATAGACTAGCTGGCAAAGTACAGATTAGAGATATGTACAGTGAGGTGGGTTGAAAAATAGTTGAACAGCTGGGCCCAGAGGGTTGTAAGCAGCAACACAAAGTCCAGTGGGAGGCAAGTCACTTCTGGTGCATCCCAGGGGTTGATACTGTCATTAATGATGTGAATGATAGGACAGAGTGTACCTTCAGTTACTTTGCTGATGGTACAAAACTGTGAGAAATTATTGATGCAGTCAATAGCTGTTCTACCATTCAGGGTGGTATCAACAGACTGGGGAAATGACTGCAGAGGAACCTCATGAAGTTCCACAAAGGCAGGTGCAAAGTCCTGCTGGTGGGAATAAATAATCCCACGTACCAGCACAAGCTGGGGGCTGACTGGCTGAAAAGCAGCCCTGGAGAGAAAGATCTGGAGGTCCTGGTGAGCAGCAAGCTGACCACGAGCTACCAACATGTGGTGAAGAAGGGTAACACCCTCCTGGGCTTTATCAGGAAGAGCATTGCCATCAGTTCGAGAGATATTCTTCCCCTCTACTCAGCCATTGTGAGACACATTTGGAGTGCTGGATTCCCTCATGCTGGCTCATAGACTAAAGTTTTAAGATCTCACACTGTTCTTTTCTTGGTAGAGTGAACGTTGTATTGACGCCAGTTTGGCCACAGGGTCTATTTTGTGGTGAGAAGAGTGCAGTCTTCATGCCTCTTCCACAAAGGACCTCTTGTCTGAGCCCAGCCCCAGAGGCACTCGCTTCAGTCATACACCTGAGTATTACAATAGGTTTTTTTAGCAAAAGACTTCTGATTTTTATGGGAAGGATGTAATGCATGTGCCATATGAACTGGTAATTAGAAGGTGGAGATTAGTAGATGGAATGGTGTCTGTTCAAGAAAACCCTCTACTATAATTCATAGTGATTTATGAAACATTTGTCACCCTCCTTTATATGACCCCTGAAGTATGGTCCTCCTCTGTAATGCAGAGACATAGGATTAAAAACCTAATAAACCCTAATGTTTTAATTTGCTCTAATGAAAACAATTGAAATCCATTTTTCTTAAACAAAGTGATGTTTATATTGATCTCTCTGACAGGACATAAGAACTGAAGTATATAAAAACTGAAGAATAATCTTAAGGGCATTGCAGACATATTTTGAACAGGCAATAGCCATGTTCTGACTAATTTCACTCAATTTTTCTGGTTCTTAGACCACACAAAATAGCTTGTCCTTTTAAAAATTATTTATTGCTTTTAAGCCCGGAGAATTGGGTACAATAGCAACACGCCTGCAGGCTGCAGCCCAATATTATTGTACTCATTAATGTAAACCAGTAAAGCAATACAGGTCAGATACCACTTTGCTATCCCTTTGTGACCTCCTCAAGTTCACGTGGGCTGTAAGGGGTGAAGGGTAGCCGTCTGACTTCATGTAACTGTCTGAAATAGGATGTGTAAAGTTAATACATACTGTAGGGCAATGACCATTTATTTTGTATTTACATTACTGATTGAATTATACTCAGCCCAGGAAAGGAGAATGCTGTGCTGCCATGAGATGGCTGTGATGACAGAAAGGTCTGAGAGAAAAAAAAATAATTAAGCTTTTAAGGAAGAGCATCCTGACAATGATTTAAGAAATCAGAACCACCTGGGGCAAAGAAGATAGCTGACCCAAACTGAGACAAACACAAGGAGGGCTTATAGGGCAAACTCATCTCCGAAACAATTCCTCTCCCTTTAGTAGAGCTACAGGAGGTATAACTTGACCTGTATGGGTCACTTTGCTATAAAAGAGGGATGTAGATAGTCTTAAAATAAATTGTATCATATTTTGGAACTATTGCCTATATAGAGCAGGAACTGGCCATGTGTTATGCTGACTGGTCCATTTGGGAATGCATGCTACAACCGTGCAAGCTAAATTAATGGAAATAATGAGTGTAGGTTGTTTTTAACCTGATTTCCCAAGAAAACAAGCCTCATGCAATCACCCTGGCTAAGTATATTGTCTCAAAAGAGGTTGTTTCCTGATAACTTTTAAATCTATAGACTACTTCCAGCCAATTTAACAAATAAATAGAGGTGAAAAAATTAGTTTGTTTCTATGAATTTTGTGAAAATTGATGGAGGTTTCTCTTACTGCTTTATCAGTGAGAAGACAGATAATCTGACCTTTTATTAGAATAACAGAATCTACTCAAGAAAGAGATTTGTTTCATTAATTCTCCTACTAAAAGAATTATTTTTTTCACTTCTCATCTCTCCTCCTTTTTCATATGGGAGCTCGCTACTGAAACACTAAAATATTCTTAACTGTCTGTGGGAAGATATTCTACTCTTAATTGAAAGAGCCATAGATAAACTTGTGTTCATGACAACTGGACATAGACTTCATCTTTGGTACATTTTTCCATACTGACCAATCATTGTCAAAGTGAGTACAAGGCTGATATGTGTGAGAATGGAAAACTTTATCTGTTGTCCAGTTATACGCATAGCTTCCACACTGAAGAACCTGGCATTAAGCATCACATAAACTTAATGAGTTTATAGACTAAACAGAGAAGAGGGGAAAATGTGGTATTGGGCTTGCTCAGAGCTAATCAGAAATCCAGTGAGGAGAAACACGACTGAAATCCTGATCTCTAATCTGAACTGTATCTTTTAGCCCTACAAACCTCTTCTTAACTCCATACCTATTGCTCTTGAGAAACAGCTGATGTCAGAAGTATATCTGTAAAGAGACTATATTTCCTTTCTTTTTTTTGCCCCCTGCTGTTGAAATAATTTCCTGTCTTAGCTGGTTAACCTTTCCTACTCATTTCTATTTTCATGCAATTTCTTATTATAGTTGCAAGTTAATCACAAATCTATTGAGAGACTCCTCTTTAATCTAGCAGCCTTCGTTTACTTTCTGTGTCATTTAGAACAGTTGTGCTATGGTTAAGAGTGTCCAATTACATTCACTGCAGGAGAAAAAGCCAAGAGAACAGCAGCCTACAATTTCAGCTGAAGAGATCATCAAATGGGAAAACAAATTAGGTACCTAAAAATAAAATTAAGGATAAAGATTCACATGCCAGATTTGCTTGTACTGAGTGACACAGAATGTCTGGTCTGATAATTGTCAACCTTTTCACCCTAAATAAGAAAAAATGGTGTGACTTCTTTTTTTAACAGTTCTAAAGCAAAGAAGAGGCAGCCTTGTAGAATCTGTACAGATGATGTATTTTAGAGCATCTGCCACTCCAGTTTCTTAAATCTCACTGTATGCTTGCTGTCACATAGGAAATCAGCAGAGATTTCTCTGACTCAATCAACAGGTTCATATCCTAATACAAAAATGGTAAAATAAACCATCTTCTGTATGGTGATGGTGGAGAAACTTTTGAAAATGGGGATATAATACACATTGACTAGTGGGTCATGTGCATCTTTGCTTGATTGCTTCCTTCCTTCTTCCCTCCTCTTTTTTCTTCCTACAACTCTCCCTTCCTTCCTTCCTTCCTTCCTTCCTTCCTTCCTTCCTTCCTTCCTTCCTTCCTTCCTTCCTTCCTCCCTCCCTCCCTCCCTCCCTCCCTCCCTCCCTCCCTCCCTCCCTCCCTCCCTCCCTCCTTTTTTCCCATTCTTTTCTTCCTACTGTCCTCCCTCTCTTCCTCCCTCTCTTCATGGGGACCTAGTAAATAATGTTTTGAAATAAATCTAATTTCTCCCATCCAGCAGTCAAAGAGTCCATATGTTCATCAGTACTCTGAAAGCTCCTTAGCTAGGAAAAGATTATTACCTGGACAGTCATGGTTTCAAACGCAGACTTGGATACATAATGTTTACTCATACTTTTTTATATATATATATATATGCTATACTATATATATATACACACTATACTATACTATATATATATATACTCATACTTTTCATACTCATACTCTACATTTGTAGAATACAGAGAAAGTGGTAAACACCCATTCCATCATGCACAGATCGTTGCACCCTGGCACTGCCTTACATAAAGCATCTGCCTCAGAACCTTTCAATAATGACACTGTGAATGATCTTTAGCGCCAAGATGCCACTTCCCTGAGCAGGTCAATAGATTATTCAAGCACTAGGTAACTAAACCAAACAATTCTGCAGGTAGAGAGAAAATGAATTAAAGTCTCCATCTAGTTATCCAAATAATTAAATTTCTCCTAGAAAAATCAGAGATAATATTCCACTCAAGAATTCTTGATAGAATAAATTTGGCAGAAAAGCAGCTTTTTATAGCTGAACTTCAGACATTATCAATCTAACAAGCTCTCCAAAAAGGCCAGGAATCACATACTTCCCAGAAAACCTTCATGTTCTCCAATGTATGAACCCAGGCACAAATCTGAAACGTTGTCAAATATCAGTCCTTATAACTATCAGTCCTTATAACTTGTCTGCCATAAATGCTCTTCAAGAGTAAATATAATAGAGTAATTTTCCAGGCACCAGATTGATTAAAATTGCAAACTGCAATTCAGGGCTTGAAATTCAGCACATGAAACATCCTAAGCTCAGATTCATTGCCCAAGTTACCATGGCATCTTCTGAAATCATAAAAAGAAAACAAGCCCAGCAATATAATCTAGCCTTTAAAGGGGAAATCTGTCCTCAATTCAAAAGTAATAAAAGGTCAATCTGTTTCAGGTCTGTGTGGCTTAAAATTATCCTGGAAGAACTGAAATAGGCTGCTGGTCCGTGCATACATGTGTGTGTGTTCCTTTCTTTAACATGCCCATACCCCATTTCTCAGCTTTCAGCACATAAATCAGTGTTTGCCAGCACTTACATGACAGTGTAAATAAAAAGGGCTTGATGACTCACTGCACAACTATAGTATTTCATAGGCAGGACCGCAGCTGCTATCCACCTACCCTTGAATTGGTTCAATATACCCTGTCTGGGTGGATATTATTGACTTGCCTCATTTGTCTGTGCTAACAGGCTCTCTTTGGAGAAGGAAATGGGGGAAGTGAGACAAACCATTCTGAAACTGCTCTTGCCGTTCGGATAAGTACTCCAAACACTCAGTCATTGCAAATCTCTTCAAGTTATTCGTCACACAATGCATGCACTTCAGGGTTTTGGGAGCTTGCTGATGAGATGCATGGAAGCAGGGGGCAGCATGAGAAAGCCCTCTTCCACAAACTTTGTGGGGACTGTAGAAAAGCGAATGGGACTGGGCAGATGGAGGAAAGGTTCCAGGCAGTGCCTGCTTGATGTAGTATCTGGCTCTGGGGAATAGCAGCAGCCCTTAAAGAGCTTGCTTTGCTGTACTTGTTCAGCTGTCTTGTATTACAAGGCGCCTGATATGTATCTTATCTATTTATCTGTGCACTTACATGTATATATGCATCACCACCCACTGAAGCGTTATAAGTGATAAACAAATAGGAGCTGAACCGAAATACAGAAGAATCCTGGCTCTTTCCACATCATCTGATTTCATGAAGCGGAGAAGATTTGTTCATTACAAGAGAGAATGGAATAGAAGGAAGGTAAAATTACAGTCTTTCAAGATAATATGTAGGAAGTTGTTGTGTGGAACTCTATTTCTTGCCTCTTTCTGCACAGAAAAATGCATAGCTTTACATGAGGAAACTATGCTTGGAGCAACTAATTACAGCTATCCTGGAGCCTTGTATTCTGGACATTCCACTTTTCTCTTAAAGTAGGAGTTAAATCAGAGTAACTTATGCCCATAAGCACTAATATATCCTGAAAGTGAAGCATTTGCTTCTGGCCTCAGATTACTGTTTCCATCACCAGATACTCGTTCCTTTGGTGTGCACGCTTACACACATGATTAAGGTTTATTTAACATTTGTGCACTTTTCAATACCTGGATATTCTTACATTAAGATTGGCTCTTCATCAATCCCTGCAAGCTGGAACCAAAGAATTCAGGATAAGACTTCCGTAACTCCTGTCTAGCCTAATAAATACGGGCTATGAGGCAATGCAATCTGCTGAAACATTGGCGCACATTTTAAACAGTCGTCATGGTGTAAATATTCCTAAATAGAAGTCCATGGTAATCTAATACAATACTGTGATCTGCAATATGGTAATTACAACTGTGACTTGACTCATTAATTTTGGTAACA
The DNA here is from genome assembly GCA_017639245.1 of Myiopsitta monachus. Taxonomy (NCBI): domain Eukaryota; kingdom Metazoa; phylum Chordata; class Aves; order Psittaciformes; family Psittacidae; genus Myiopsitta; species Myiopsitta monachus. The sequence goes on from CM029925.1 coordinate 23,213,493, forward strand.
GTTGTTAAGCAGCTCATTAGGTGGGTATCGAACAGCAGACGTCAATCTGGGGAGCCTCTCAAAACCTTCCAATATTTCCCTTTTCACAGCAAGAAGTATGGCAGAGGAGGGGGGAGGCTGGACTTAGGGACTTCTGAGCTGTGAAGTTCTGAGCATTTCATGATCTTGGCAAATATTGTGCTAACTCTGTGAGCCAAAATTAAGCAAAGTTATTATTGTGTAGTACATTTCAACTGCTAGCCTTGAAAAATTCCCATTGGTTGCTCATCACTTGTGTTCCAGCAGACTCTCCAGTTTCTGCTGACAAACAAGGAGGCTAACAGAGCACACCCCTGCACAAGATCACACAAAGCTGGCCTGTGCTTCCACTTATTCATTTCATGTCACACTTGTGAGTGATTTGATGTTCTAAACTGGGTGATTTTTGGTGCTTTCTTGTATTAATTCAGCTATAGTACATTGGTTGGAAATAAACATGCATTAGTTCCTCTTCATATGTATGCTGGCTATGGTGAACAAGATCACAAAACTCAGAGACATGAAAATTAAAGCTGTCAATGGCAAACACATGATGTATAACATTTTTAACGTATACTTTAATCTCCCTGTGGGAGCAGGGGTTAAATTGATTTCATCAATTCGTTCTTAGGCACTTAAAGAAATGGTGTGACAATGTCCGAGACAGATCTAAAATGGACAGTTCTGGCCAGATAGCCACTCTGCAGGGTGGAAACTAGATTTGACTTTAAGTATTTAGCTTTTTCCTCTTGTTCTGAGGTGTTTCTTGAGCAGATTCCTCAAGGGAATTTGGATAGACTGTTCTGAAGCTGACTGACTACAAACAGCAACACCAATACACACAGGGCTAGGTTCAGGCGCAGTGTCCATAGATATGCACAGTTTGATCTTTGAACTGAATGAAGCCTAAAAGCTGTCAAATTTACCTCCTTTGCCCTTCACAAAACCTGTCCAGCCAGGCACAGAAATGCCAAGATCACTCTCTGACTTACTACAGAGGGAAACACTGGAGCTATTTGAAAGTTGTGAGTAAAATCTCTCAGTCCAACTCTGCAATGATTTGGCAGGAATGGAGTCAGCACAGCATCTAACCGATGTCCCCTGCCCTGTATATCACACATGGCTTTCTGTTGGTGCATTTCCCCTCATGACTGCAGCCATGAGTGAAGCCTTTGTCTCCAGAAAATAAGCACCATCACTTTGTAGTTTTGTTTCAGGGCAGTGGTGTTTTGCGGCTGGCAGACATTTACTGGGTAGCCAAAGCTTAATCTGCATTCCAATCTACTTTCCTGTGGCTCTTTAACTCACATCATTCTTTCTCCACAATGTCAGCCAAAGCTATCCTGTGTAAATGCTTACCTGCTAAGTAAATGACAATTTTCTGGTACATAGACCATTTAAACCAATGGTGCAATATAGCTGCCTTTTGGACATTTAGGCATTTTTATCCTGTGAGTGACTAAGTATATTAAATACTACTTTTCATCCACTTTCCTATCTTTTAATCATCCTCATTTCATTCTTGATAAACAGTGATGACAAATAACACCATACATCCTATACTACCGGGAGAAGGACTAGTAGTGGCAGCGCTTAAGTAACAAACACTAGTATGTTTATGTCAGACTTAAGGTTAGCTTAGAGATGAGAGGCGTAAACTCCTTACTGTGAATCTGCCCCAAGATGTGGTTTGCTGAATCTTTGCAAGCTGGGCTTAAAAAAGGCTCCCAATGCCTTGCTGAGTGAGCTGCAGAGTACGGCCACATAGGGTAAAGCATTTGGCATCCATAGCAACACTGGATCTCTTTAAATTCTCTGTTAACATCTCCCCCTCCATCACAGCCTCCACACTGACACACAAATAATGATATTGCAAATAACAGTCAAAATGGTATTCCCTCCCCCACCAGACATGTTTTCTACCATTAGGTTACATATGAAATAAGACTTTTAAAAGCCTGGTTTCCCCCTAGGAATACAATCTGGATGCTGTTGAATGCAAGCCTTCTCACCTGGGTCACCTTTAGTCTGGAATAGCACTTTTTGTCTCTGTCTTGTTAAGTGTTCATCCTTTTTCAAACCTTACTGGCAAAATTCTTCTCTGCTCCTTAAATTTAATCCTGTAGAGTAAGTTGTAGTAGGATATTGGTTATATGAAAGATACTGCAGGTCGGTTCCACCTTCCTGAGTGTAAACTATTGAAAAATTGATTGTCTTTTCCAAGTTAGCTGTCCAGGTTCCTTCTGTAGTCAGTGGAGAGATAAATGATTTAACCAATCCTAGATAAGCATTAGAGGACAAACTGCAAGTTATATATGGGCTGGTTAATACTGTGGAGAAGTCTGCTCCCTCTGACTTAATTGTATAACCAAGGTCCCAATCCACCTCAAAGTCAGTCTGGATCCAAATTCTGACAGCCCACCTGGTTTCTCAGAGCACTAGCAATCTTGCATTGTGCTAAGGAAGTTTTATTTAATGCCAGTCTCAGCCAGCTTTTCTTATGTGGAAGAAGCAATTTATTTTTCCCGTATTTGAAATTTTTTGTGCATCCCTGCAAAGCAGGGTTGCTGGATTTTATAAATGCTTTTGCAAATAGTTGTCTAAAGTCCTGTGGTACCACAATTCAAGCAAAAAGCCAAGCATGTGTCTGATCCTCGAAAATGCTACTAGCACTCACTTCCCTTCCTATCTTCTTTTGTATCACTCACTTTTCAGGGCAGAGACTTTTGCTCCTCCAGCTCCATTGTGTGCCTTTTTTTTGCTGCACCAAGCTATTTGCCAGATGTGGGAACTGTAGAGAAAAAGCCCTTTTCCAGGTCTTCACTTCTTTGTCTTGTAATCACCCACTCCCTGAAAACAAAAAACTAAATATAAACTAAATAAAAGTTCTGTTTAGCTGTTAGGCAAGCATAAAAAAGACCCCAAATCTGCAGAAAGTTGCTCCACTCAGACCCTCTGAGATTCAAACTATTTCAAGCCTGGACAAACACAAAGCTGTTGACTTTTGTTTAAGGTCAGACCAGGTTGCCATGGTCTTGTACTGGTGGCACCTTTGGCGTATTCATATGTGTGCATGAGTAAAGGCTGCTGGGTTGGAGGAGATGAGCCCTGGAGGGAGCTACTAAATGTCTAGTAGCATCAGGATGGCAGATAGAAAAGGAAGAGGGAGAATGATGCAAGTCTTTCAAAGTGTTTGATTTGCCTCAGCTCTTGCATTTAATGCTTATATTTTTTTGCAATGAGGCAGATAACTATCCAGTGAGCAAAGGAAACTAAGTGAGGTTTTTCCTACCTCTTTTACTAAACCCAGTCCCCCAAAGTATCTGCTATAGCAGGGTTTTTGTTTTGTTACTTAATTTCATTTTCTTCCATGAGATACAGCACTTTTTCTCCCCTTTAGTTTTGGTTGCACCCCTGAGGCAAATTTTCTGAAAAATGTTTCTAGCTATTGGTAAGTTATTGGAGAAAGTGGATAAGGACAGAAAAAGATTAGGAATAAATTCCATTTTGAGGAAGCAGATTTTGTCAAGCATTCCTTATTTTTAAATAGTTCCAAAATATAGAAATTGTAGTGAGCTGGTTCTTTATATAGAGATAAATAAATTGCCATACACCGTAAAGCAGTTGAATTAGTTCATAAACTGGGTATGCTATGTGTGGTTACTTGGTTACGAGCCACTAGATGCAATCAATAATTCTGCTTTATCATTGTACTATAACAATATTTCCTTGGCATAAAGGGCTAAGAAAATCCACATCTATTCTGAACTACTGTCTCAGTTTTTTTCTATTGCAATTCTTCATGAGCTACTTTTTTATGTGTGTCAAGTCTCATCTGTGAGGGAAGAATAATTTAGAAGATCAGTAATAGGATGTGTAACATTTCACCTCCAGGTCACTTGTTTGAATCTAACCCTGAACCAGTAGTGATTGAAAATCATTGCCATCTGATTGCTTTCTTTTGCTGGCCTAATGGATGTGAACCATTGGTCCTAGTCTAGAGCATAAAGGACGTCTGTCCACATCAAAAATCTTCCTTCAGACTGTAGTTAGCCTCTTTACAATCCCAGCAGAGAAAGGACCAGAGTGGAACGGGCGATAGTGAATGAATTGCATTACCCTCATGACCCTGAGGTAGCCTTTTCACATTAGTGAGATATTCTGGTAGAGTTATGGTGAAACTTTTATTGCCTGCATGATACTCTGCAGGGAGATAGCAGACCAAGCCTCCAGGTCAGATGATGTCACACTAGTTTTGAGTACTAAACTTTTCAGGAGAGTTGAAGTATTTTGGGAGTTATTCTCTAACCTGCACTGCTACTGGAGAAAATCTTATATCAAAGATTTTAGGAGGCTGAAAATAAGTAGAAAGTGAGTGAGAGGAATGAAGGGGAAGATGACAAAACAAAGGCAGAGGTGATGGTCCTACAGAAACAAAAAGTAACTGACACTATGACATTACTGGCCAAGAATTTGTAACTTGGCTAATATACCATACTGCACAAATTGTCCAGCAAAATCAGTCCTTTTAAGATGGGTTTTTAGTGTTGAATCCTACTGTCTCTAACTGACACAGTTTAATTATGGTCTTCCTCTTGGCTTCCCTTCTCTTACTTCTTTCTGAGGGGCTGCCTATTAGATACTGTCTGTAACTCAAAGGGAATGTGCCTGGAGAAGAGGTCTGTATTTGCACCCCAGAGAGAAACTGCTGTTTTTAGAAGGCATTATAAAGCTGTTTGGGATCTGTGCTGTTGTTCTGGGAATAAATAATCTTCTTTATTGTTACCTGAGCTGGTTAAAAGTGATCCACAAGGGACATATGGGTATTAAAAAGGGGAAGGTTTGATTGGATATGAGGAAGAAATTCTTTACTGTAAGGGTGGTGAGGCACTGGAATGGGTTGCCCAGGGAAGTTGTGAATGCTCCATCGCTGGCAGTGTTCAAGGCTGGGTTGGACAGAGACTTGGGTGACATGGTTTAGTGGGAGGTGTCCCTGCTGATGGCAGGGGGGTTGGAACTAGATGATCTTAAGATCCTTTCCAACCCTAACTATTCTATGATTCTATGATTGTATGACTGAATGCAAATGGACATGCCTATGATGTTACCTTTTCTCTCTCTCATCAGGCATAGGGCCCCTCAAGTCCAGAAGCTAGAAAGCTACATTTCTCAGTGCTGCCACAACTGATCTCTAGTTCTCCTTTTACAGGCCTGTTTGTTTTCTCAGGACAGTAGATCAATCAGACAGTGTGAGGAATACTCTTATTATTTTATTACATAAGACTAGAGAAAGAAAAATTGAATCAACTCTGTGAAGTATAACCAAAGGAACAGAGGGTTCATTATTATTCTAACTACAAAGCCCTGCCTTAATCATGGAGCTTTGCTTAATTCTTCATCTGGTAAAATCCTTAGGTAAAATCCTTTTTGAATTAGTATCAGTAATGACAAAGCTAAAAGCTAAGGCAAGACTTCAAGATTTTGCCCCATGTGGTTTTGGTTGTTTGGGGGTTTTATTTGTTTGTTTGTTTTGTAATGCAGGTCCTCGCACTTCAGTACAAAGCAGAGTTCAATACCAATTTAGGAGAAAAAAGCAATGAAAAAATAGAACTGTACTGCTGCCTTCCAGTGAGCCAGTAAGACTAATGTCTTAGATTATAAGAAAGGGCAGTAGCAATATCACCAGTGCAAAGAACAAGTAGCAACTTCTGGCTACTTTATCATTGACTTTGTGTTTTTTTGCCAATTTAAGATCAAGATCTTAGAAAGAATTACATTCTGTCTTAGGAGGAACTGACAGAAACACATTTTCAATTACCAGTGGGTGACAACAGAACAACAATGTTGGTACTTTTTTAAACAAGGTTATTTCTTGGTTTACAGAGGTGACTATTTATAAATGACTGAACAAGATCCTCTTACAAATGATCTTATTTTTTAAAAAGAAAATACCCTCATTGTGGGAATGGAGATGTTCAATTTATATCCTACACTCTGTCGTAAAGTGCAAAGCATCTTTGTACACACAAAAGTTGCAGTAAAAATATTTTTAATTTATCAGCTCTTTTATGCAATTTACCTGTGTGATGGGGTCTCTTGTGCCAACGTTTTGCATGGACACAATCCTGCCAGACTCATCTGAGTTTTGTCCTGTGTGAAAAGAGCCTTAAAAAAAAGTGTGGTACGGTCTGTAAATCACCTCCTCTTTGAAGGAAGAAAAATGCTTTAGTGTGCAGCCACACAAACCAGCAGGGACAAGACCCTTGCAGATAACAGACATTACAGTGGTATCTTAAGAAAAATAAAGAAGTTTTGCAGTTTTCCAGTGCTCTGAATAAATGCTTTTAGTGAGCTAAGCAGGAAGGAAGAAAGGTGGAGATCTTGTTTCTATGTGATTATAATGAAAAAAGAAGTGTTGCTAAACTATTCCTACTTAAATATTTATTGAATTTGAGCTTTGCCAATATAAAAACTGAATTGTACATTAAAATGACCTGGAACAAGCACCATTCTGATGTCTAAGCACTGTTTACCAGTGCTGGAAAGGAACACACTTACACAGAAGCACAAGTCAGAAAATGATCCAAATGCAAGGCATCATGACTCCCACCTAATGGGGCACTTTCTGAGGTTGTAAAACAGATGTTATATGCATTACTCCAATGATATATAAATTACACCAGGATAACAGCCCTTAGTATGTAAAGGAGTTACATAAACATGGCAGGCAGTATGGTACCTGGGAGTTGGAAGCTGGGTAGCAATAAAGCAACAAACAAGCGTCTGCGGCAGATGTGTCCTATTTTGACTTGCACTGATACCTGGCTGGCATCAATACTGCAGCTGCATCCATTTATCTTAGGATGATGATCCTGACAAATGCTGGTTCTTTCTGGTACCACTTAATGTATTTTTACAAATCTGGCAGTGTCATAGTTATACAAGCATGCCCCAAAAGCCCCAAATGGAAGGGTTGTCAGACCCATTGAAATCTGGGCAACGGCAGAAGATTAGAAGGAATGATCTGATGATGAAGTCTGACACTGAACACCAAACCTGGAAGATCAGGTGTGAGAAAAGACTTGGTGTTGATAGAGGATTTTAAATACCAAGGCATATTTTGGAAAATTGGTGTGGTGACGAACAGCCTGTCAAACAGATCCTATCCCATCTCAAAGAATTTATCAGCAGTTCATTGTAGATAGGCAGCTTGTGTGAGAACAGTTCTGAAATAACAGGGCACATTTCTTAGAAATAAAAGTAAACTTAAAGCTCTACAACCCCCTTCCCCCCCCCCCCCCTTAGGAAAATACTGAAGCAGGGGTTCACACAATCTAGAAAAGAAGGGTCTCCCTGGGGACAGTCAGATTGACATGTGAGAATGATCTTGCCATGAAGAAGAATAAACAGTGCTCCATATTGTCTCTGAGCAGGACAAGGGGAAATTAGTTTAAATTGCACAAAAAATTAAAATCATAAAAGATTAAAATACAAGAGGGAAACTGAAAATCATTAGGCCCTCAAATGGATTACTTAGGGAGGATGTGGGATTTCTCCCTTGGGACAGCTTCCAGGGACAGGTTAGACAAGGCATCACGAATAGTTCAAGTACAACTGATCTTGAACAGGAGGCATGTAGTGGGCAGGGCTCTCTCTATGATGAGGGAATTCACTTAGTCTTCTAAAAAGAAAGCTGAAATTGGAGAACAAGGCTCAAGCGCTAGCCTTCATGGAAAAACAAAAATGTTAATGCTATTAAGGATTTTTTCCTTCAAAAAACTCCCAACTTCCTCACTGTTCAGATTGAAAATTTTACCTATACAATATTGTCCACCTCTTCATTTTATTTCCTGATACCATTAATTTAATTATTTCCAGGCCATATAATTCAGGTTAAAAAGCTTTCTTATAAAAATGGCTTTTGCTTTAATGCTTTTTGACACACCTATCATATTTTAGGCTTTTCCCAAAGAGCCATTTTTCTTTTCTGTCTAGTCCTTTCTTTTCCAACGTGTCTATTAGAAATCGATCTAGCTAAACAAGTTTTGTAGTTTAGCTGCTTGCAAATTGCCACTGCTCTTCTGCCAAGGGGAAAACATTTTAAATTTTTGGAACCAAGTGCTTTGCCTTCACTGAATCTAAGAAATTTCAAGAAACTGAATCTTAGAATTTTCTTAATAGGAATAACAGTTAATGTTTACAATTTAAATGGATATCATGCGCTACAACTGGTTTGGAGAGGCTGTCTTTTAAAGTACCTTGTTTGGGAAAAGCAAACCTTGCAATTGTCAGAAACAGGAAGAATGTTAAATAAAATACATAACCCCACAATTTCCCTTTTTTATGAACTGCAGTGCATAAACCCAGAAAGGGTAAAAGCTGGAATTTGCTCCATGGCATTCCCAGGACTCATTCTACTGCTGGACTATGCTTGCTACCTAGAAAACTTCACCTCCCAAATCTCAGATAAAATAGAAATTACCAACAGTGGAAGGAAATCTCAATTAAAATCTATGACCTTAATGTTGTCAGCAGAAAAATCTGTGCCAGTTATGTGTGTCTTGATTTTGCAATTATTCCAAAAGGGCTGAGGTGTTTGATTTTCCTCTGGACTGATCATTTTCATATCAGTTTGTGGAGAAAGCTGGCTTATCTGTGGGCATAATGTTGAAAGCAATTTATGTATACCATCTTCTTACGTCCTCTGTGCTTGCTATTGAGCTTGAGGGGACAAGAAACACTTTTTCTGGAATCTGCAAAGCAAAAATTGTATATTCACAGTAGGAGGACTGGTTCAGATAATCACAGATCCAGAGACCTGGACTAGTACTTAGGCTGGAAATACCAGAAGATTATTTTTTTCCAGTGCTACTTCCATAATCTTATTTATAGACCACGATGGAAAAAGGCACACAAGAACTACTTTACAGGAAGGCAGAAGAGTCCAAGTAAGAGAATAGGCTAAGTGCATATTTCATAAAAGTTTTTATTTTTGGCTTAGTTCTATACCGTAGTGAAAAATTTTGTCTGAATAAAGTTAATCCCCTCTTTTTTAAAATGTTGGACAGTCCCACAAAATCTATTGCCAGTAACTTGTTGTAGATAATGCCCTGTGGCTAAATGTCTTCTGCAATATTTATTCAATATATTTTTCTATATAGAAGATAAACACGTGTCTTCAGCATATTTTTATGAACCAGTTTGTTAGAATACCTAGTGGGTTTTTTGTTTGCTTGACTAGCTTTTGTTGTTTGTTTGATTGCCTTTTCTGGGTTTGTTTTTGTTTGTTTGTTTTTATTTTTTCTTGTGGAGAAAACAAACTAAACCAAAATAACTGCAGGAGGCATCATGACACCTTAGCTACATTTCAATTAGACAATATAATAGATTATTTATGTGCTGTGGTGGGCTGACCTTGAAGTCTGCCACCCACCCACCCAGCCAGCCCTCAACACCTCCACAAAATAGGGAGAAAATGATGGAAAAGCTCCTAACTTGAGAGAAAAACATGGAGATCAATTACCAATTACTGTCACAGGCAAAACAGACTTGGCCTGTAGAAATATAATTATATGTGTATTGGGTGTAGGTTGCCAAATGTTGACAATAGAGAACTGCACCTGTCACCATGCAACCCTGCAGGCCCCCCTCCCACCTCTGCCCCCCACTTCCAACACCTGCCCACCTTCATCCAGTATACATGTACTGACAGTGTCCCCCAGCAGAGAAACTGGGACTGTTTTTACATTGAAGACCCTTGAGCTACCATTACTTCAGAACATGGTGTCTCAGGTGATTATCTCATGGTGTCTTGAAGCACAGGACATCATTGATAATGCAGGGACAATTTTCAAATGCAGAAAACTCTAGCAGCTAAGTCCATATTTTAGCCTTTAAACTGACCTGCAAATAATTTTTGATCAGCACTCTACTCACCAGGTCCTGAGCTAAGTTTCTAAATACTGGTATAGCATTTGCAGTATCACAGTATCTGCGTTTTCTTCAAAGTTTGTGATTTTCCTGGATTTCACTAGAAACACTAAAGTAGTCACTGCTCCTCTTGAAGGTGAGCCCACATCGGGCACTAGAGACAATCCCCAGGGAAGAGAGTCACAAGTCTGTGTAAGGATAGTCAGTGTCAGGTTGGCCTCATGGCAACTTGGTACATGGTTCAGTGGCAGTGAAAGCTACTCAACACCACAGGATGGCTACAACACAGGACTTCATGTTTCTTGAGCTCCAAAGAGTGGTAAACTCACTTTTGGTCAGCATGATGCTGCATTATTCAATTTAGTGGTTTGGAGTATACGAGTTTTAATTCATCTTTCTTATTTCCTTTTTTTTAATTTTTTTTTTTTAATTTCTTAATCTGCCACTCAACTAGGCATGAAAATACGATGGTGAGGTGCACACAATGACCAATGGCAAAGGCTCAGTTACTGAGTTAAATATTGCTGCCTTATGCTAACAAATAAAACATAAGGCAGGCATAGAAGTTAGGGGAGGTACAGAAGAATGACCAAACTGGCTGGTTGCTTACAGCTATGAAAAATTGAAATATACCATTTAAGTGAAGTTAAGGCTTCTTCTCAGGTTGTTCCTTTAGGCATCACTTCATAAGATTTCTTCCAGCAGCTCAACTGGCTTAAATATCTACTTCAAACATTCTGTAACTCCAAATCTGTAGTCTGAAGTTTCCACCAGTGCAACGTGGCTGCTAAATCAGACCTTATTTTCTCCAGATGTTGCGCATCTGTCATTCTTAATTAACTAACGGGAGTTGAGGCTGTGGAAAGGCATGCACTTTTGAAGGTAACTTGCAGTGGGATGGAAAACTGGAATTTTGCCCTTTCTGCTTCTTCATGATGCGAAAAAACTTTCTCCTTTTGAGTCTGAGTTTATTTTATTTAAATGATATGCTTCGAAATATCAGGAATATAAAGTCAGGCATTTCCTGGTTTTGCTAGGGAACTCTTTGGAGGCTTCATATCCACATATTATTTATTTGTACTGAGGTATGGCTGAATAGCAATCAGCGCTGCATTGTGCATGTATGATTTGTACAGCATCTGGCACAATCTTTGTTTGCTCTTAAAAGCTCTGTGGGTTTTAAATCTTAAACAAAAGAGTGTTTTCTCACAAGGTTTTTTAGGTAGAGCTGTTGAATCAGTGTGTTTAAGAAGAGGAATGAAAATTCCTTTGCCATTTCATCAGTGTGGGCACAAAATGCTTTGGCTTGGTCTCATGTGATGTTGGTTAACCTGGGAAACAGTGTATCATTGTTTATAATTTAAATACGTTTTGTCTAAATGTCTTTCAGAACTGTGAACATAATAGACTTTCAAATATTTGGTATACATTAGTGAACTTTCTGTATAGAAGGTGTTAGTCATCAACGGAAAAGATACTTCATTTTTCTTTAGCCATAATAAAACTAAATATTTTGGACAATATGTTTGGATAGGTTAGAAAGTTTGAGTCAACCAGTTTCTATTATCTTTTTGATTTTTGCTGCCATAACAAGATAAATTTTTCTTCTGGTCTTAAGTCCTTGTTGGAAAGAACAAAACAAAACAAGACAAATCAAACCAAGCTATCACAAGAAAAGTAAATTGAAATTCTAAATTCTAGACATAAAAAGCAAAGGATCAAACTGAAATATATTAATTTTAAAAATAACAAGGATTAAGGGACCTTTATGAGATATATAATAAAGAAGCAAATACAGATACAGCTTTATTCTCTTTTCATTTGTGTGGTACCTCTGAAAGAAATTTAACTTAATTGCTTAAGTAGAAATCTGTCCTTTGGAGCTCCCTCTGTTTTCCTTTTCATTCTCTCTGTTGTTCTGGCTACACTGAAAGCCTTAATTGTGCAGAGAGAAGCTATCTCTTTCAGCTGAGGCAGAGACATCTATAAAATCTCAGCTGTTTGAATCAGATGGGGGAAATGTAAACAGGCTCAATCATGCATGAAAGTTTTCTCACAGTATGCAAATACAGAATATAATTTGAGAGTACCAGAAGTGCAAAAACTCGTATCATTCGCATAGCAAGATCAGGGTTAATAAAAGAGAAGCTGAAGCAGAAAGCCACCTTCCACAGAAACAAGGAGCAGAACATGAAGATTTTTTTGCTGAACAAGGATTAATCAAGCATCTATGACATTTTAAAAAAAACACTACATGCAAGGAATGTTAGTATCTTCCATCTGTAAGGAAACAATGACCCACAGAATCACTAAGGCCACTTACCTGGTCCTATGTGCACAGCTGCTGTTGATTTCACGGGAAAACAAAAACATGGAAGAAAAGGCAGAACCAACTTTTATAGATAAACATATTGATTGATGTTTTTGTTTCCTTCAGGTTTAAGAATCTAGTGGATAGGTGTACTAGGTCATTTTGTACCACCTGATATTTTAAACAGCTGTAACTTTTAAAACTGATTAGTACAGTGTAGTGTTCATCTTGCAGCATTGGTTTTTATCTAACAGAAACTTTGCTAAGCTGAATTATTTTACTTTTCATTTTCCTTTGGCTATGGACCACATGTAATTGTAATGCGAGTTAATCCTGATAGTTGTAGCATTCGAATGGTGTGGTGAAGATCCAAACCACTTTTTTTGTATGCATTAAAATGCTTCCTACTTAATACGGTCGATCTTTTTACATCATTCCTGTTAGCATATATTCTGTAGCTTCTTTTTGATCAGTGTTTGAGTTGCAAACAATCTGCTTAAATTGTCAGGGGTTCTTCAGATACTGTGAGAGGATATAAAGATCTCTTTACCTCTAACTTCCCCTCATTTTGTTTTGCGTGCTTTTATCTTAAAGATGTAGGACAAGTGCCTATTTTCGCTAAAAAGTTCAGTCTCAGTTTTTATATAATCTATGTTTAAAGAACATTACGGCTTTTCACATATCTTTTTACTTTAAAAAAGAGGCAGGCAGAAAAAAGTCTTCCTTTTATCATTGTATTAGGATTTGTGGCATTCAATCCAGTTAGGTGTGGCTAAACCTCAGACTAACAGTGGGTGTTAACATGTTGCATGTGAGCTACAGAAAACACCAGTAAACTCTACTGAATCTTTCTCAAACTGAGGAATCAAGCCCACAAGCACGAAATAAAAAAAACAAACAGAAAAAAAACCCCAAATAATAAAAACATACAACTTTAATGAAAAAAATAAATACAGTGTGCGCTGATAACCACATTTATTTCTTTATTTTCAAGAGGAAAAGTAAATGTCAATAGGGAAATCGGCTTTTCCAAGGTCATCTCTTTGTGTTAAAGGGAGCAATATTAGAGAGGCTTTGAGGGTTTCACATTCACACAGATGCAAAGCAGCTGATTCAAGGTACACCAAAGTGAAACCACTGATAAATAAATGCATAGATTTTGAAAGGAGCTATGACAATAAAAACCTTCTTTTACATTCAAAAATACTCAAAAAAGCTCAACTCTGGAGGCATTGAGGCAAGGAATAGTGAAGAACAAATCCTAGGATACAGAGAGAATAAGGGACTGCTTCCAGGGTTGCTGCAGGATTGCCTTCCTTCCCTTGCCTGCATGCTCTTCTTGTGAGCTGTCGTTCCCAGTAATCAAGAACTTGCCCTTGCCTTGATGAAGTAACATGTTTTTCCATTTCTAACCATGTTTATTTTTAACAAATTAATTCAATAGACCTGACAAATTGGCACGCTTTTTAATCTCCTTGGAGTTAAGAGGTTTGCATAAGGCAGCATTGTAAACAAAGACACTTGCTTTTTGAGATCTAGGCAAACTTGGGGGTCTGTCCCTGTCTGCTAGAAGGGATCTGAAACCTGGTACTGTCAGCTTTCAGGGTGCAGAGGGCAAACATGCCCTGTCAGGAGTTCCCTGGTGTCTTTGGAAAAAAGGCCTGCAGAGATGGGAAATCCTGTTGCTTCAGGAGTCACATATTCTGATGTAAATGGCCTGCTTAAACAGGAACACTTAAAAATAGTGGCGGCAGCTTGAATTGTCCTTCAGCTCTGGTGCCTTTTGGCAAGTCACTGAAAGGTGATTATTGCTTAAGAATGTCATAACGCCTTCTCAGAGCTCACTGAAAATCAGCGTGTTTTTTTTTTTTCCAGAAACCATAAGTTGTATGCATTCATGGAAAAAAAGTAACCAAACATAGAACTGCTAAAATACTCTTCAGTTAAGTTGCTCCAATAAGTTAATCATAAATTAGTCTTTCGCGTTATTTGTGAAGCAGAATTGTGCCTTAATGGTCTACTTACTGAGGCTCTAGCTTCATTTGTCCACTACCTTGCAGTTTTCTAGAGGAAAGGAAATCATCTCTGCGGTGGGCAACCCATGAAATGAGCCAGTGAGTGTGAAAGTTTCATCCCAACTCCCCAAAGAGAGATTGGTTGTCTGTGTTGAGCATGGCGCTTTCTAAAACTCATAAAAAAGGTATGAGAACATTTGTGCCTGAGCTTCATCCTACAAAAACTCAGTATGAATTTCATTTCAGGAATATCTATTAGCATTGCATTCCCAGACTAATCATGTAATGTTTCTTGAAAATGTTCCTTTTTTTCACAGTTTTCTAAACCAACGGGGGACTTGAGCAGAAAGCCTTTTATCACTTGCTATCTCTATGTACTTTAAAGAAACCTGTAATAGACAGTTTAAAACTGTATTATGCAATGTTGTATGAATCAGTGCTGGAAACACTTATGAAATTTTAAACTAAAACCAATATTGACTTACACAGACTTCATGCTGATATTTTTTTTAAGTACTTTCATTGCAGCTCTTGTTGTAATACTTAAAAGACAGGGTGAAAAATTAATTTGATTTTGGACAAAATATCATATGAATGTATCTTTTGTATGAGGGAATTAAACAATTAAATCAGAGAAATAAGTAACTCAACTACTTTACCTAGATAGATGCAATCAGCTGTTATCACTAAAAGTGAAGCTAAAGTATTGGAGAGAGAGAGAAACAGTACAGCTTAATGTCAATCTATAGTTGCACAAGCTGCCCATTAACTGTCTATAGAAATGAATAAATATTTTTCAGTTTAACCCTGATATCAAGTCAGAAACAGTTAATTCCACTCCTCTGCCGTTATTATTAAGCAGACAAACAAACAAGAACACAGAACATTTTACTCATTTTGCAAACCCTGAAAAGGTTTCTTTTTTTTTTTTTCCAAGGAATAAAAGGTTTCTTTTTTTTTTTTTTCCCCAAGAATTTCAGAATGCAGAAATTCTGATCTTAATACTTCTTATTTGTGTAACTATAAAATCTAACCCACTTCAGGAGGGCTCCTCATGAGTCTATGCTCAAATTAGGAGTAATTTTAATACATTCTGAGGACCACAGCCTTGGTTGTAATAAGAGAAATCCTTGTCCTTTAGCTTTGTGATTAAGAACACAGGGGATTTCCACTCTTGATGCCTGCATCAAAGGCCAAGGGTAAAGAAGTAAAATCATACAAGTGAAATTTCATCTGCCTTGCTTACAGCAGGAACATAACGTATTAGCTAACATTTTTTTCTTTTTTTTTTTTCTTTCCTGAGAATACGTTCCCCTTGACCAGGGTGACTTTAAAACTGTTTCGGTTTCCTGTTTCTTATAATCATTTTAGGAGTAGCGCCTAGCTAGCTCCACTAGCTCCTGACGGAATTTTGCTTTGAAAAATGTGCTAAAGTCTTGAAGTTTAAAACTTGAACAGCTGAAAAAAATCAGGGCGTATTGACTTGTGGCAGATGTTTTCCCAGCACTGCTCTCACAGCAAACTCCTGCGCCTACATCATCTTGCAAGTGCAGATTTACCCTTCTTGCCCATTTATCCCTCCCCTGGGTGCTGGATTCCATGGAAATAACAAAATGAGGCTTCATTAGCATTTCTGCAAGAGCCTTTGATCAGATGTCTCATTTAGGGGAATAAAGGAAGAGTGGAAGGAGAAGGCCACATGGTTATTGCTCCTTGTTACTGCTGGCTGTTCTCTCCAGCCTTCCTGTTTCCGATGCTGACATGTCAAAAACCTCTAGAGATGTCAGTGTTTTTAAAATGAATACACAGATTTACTTTTCATGTGTGTCTTGGTTCTTTAAAAGGGACCAAACTCCCCACTCCCGTCTGTATCTAATTCTTGCTGGATATAACATGGATGCTGTCGTCCTTACCAGAAAGTCTATATGATTGATAGATGTTTGTTCCTGTTATGTAAATGTCTAGCCACCTATTACATGAGTGTAGGAATATGCACATGAACTTGCGCAGAGCTATCAGTCTGGACAGAGCTATCAGTTCTGACAAAAGCAGTAGTTATCTCACCCACCATGTGAGTCTCCACTGCAAATGATTTGGGTTAGTAACAGCTGGCTACTTTAGAGGAATGAGTACAATTTTTCTTATTTCTGAGGTGAAATCTTCATCTTGATTTAAAACCTTTTTTACTGACAAATGACCAGAGTGATTAAAGGGAACTGAGAAAACTTGTTTCTGTCACTAGAAGTTCATAACAACAGATCTCATACAACTATGCTATTAAACTACCCCCAGAAGATGTTTGCAAGCAGTTGTGAGGAGTGAGTAGAGTGTGGAGGGAACTGATAGCTACCATTGCCTACTTTTGGTCTGCCAGTGCTATGGCCAAAAGCAATGCAGTCCAGAGTAAGGAAGGTAGCTTCTGCTTCCAGAACCTGATAGCATGGCAGAATGTTGGAAAAGAAAAAAAAATTAGAAGAGTCTGTTGTTATCCTTAATATCTCTGCCTCACCACTTCTCACTTCTCTGCAACACACTCTAGCAATGCCTTCTGAAGTTACTGTGAATGGCTTACTACCCTTCTGTTTCCCTTGGGCCTTCCTCTCCAAGCATATTTTAATGTCTTATCATATGCATCCTGTGTGTGTTTCAAAAAATCCAACCAAAATTGTGTCCAGTATTGCATGCAGACACTTTCCCTTCTTCATTTTTCTTGTCCAATTTTTTACAACGGTAAGTAGTGTCTTCCAGCATCACTTTAGGTGTTATTTCTATTCTTGCATCTCCAATTCAAAAAGCCGTCTGCTCTTTGTTCTAGCCTGACAAGTCATTTTTTATATGCCGACCAACCTGGCTGGAGATTTTCAGCCTGACTGTAGCTATCTGAGCACAAAAGAGACAAGGCTCATATATTCTTACAATTCCCTCTCTGCTCATATAAAAAATAAATTACAGACACGACAGATTAGCGTTATCCTGTTACATCAATCGGGGATGTAAAAAGTTCCTGCCACTGTACACATACCAGTATTTTTTGTCCCTTTCTCCAACTCAGCAGCTCTGTTTTCCATTTGGATAGTCTCTGCCCTGCAGAGCTTATAGTTTGTTATGCCACTATGGTCTTTATTTACTACTATAAGAATATAAAAGTTTATTAATATCCTGCAGCACTTCCAGACTGGAAGGAGGAGAAGATCTTAGAAGATTTTAGAAATTGCTGCAGATCAGGCAGCCCTTCCTTCTACAGAAAAGTTCCCCAGTGAAAAAAGAGGAGGCAGGAATAGGCACAGATGCCCCAGCATTAAAATTTCTACTGTTAGATCCTGTTTGGGGTCCTCTGTAACTTCATGCTTCACCATTTCATAGGTCATACAATGAGTTCTGAAGATATCTTGGAGGAAGGGGATAAGGAAAAGCTTCTCATTTGAACATGAAAGGTAAAACTGGCCCTACCAGAATAATACAAGTACTGGATAGGGTGCTATGGTGCTATGGCTTTTTGCATAGGTGCAAATGGAAAAACGAAGACATAAAAATACACACAAGCCTATCACTAATGCTAAATGAAGTAAATGTTGTGTATAAATACATGAATATACATTTGTATTTAAATATGTGAAAATAAATTTTATTGTTACTATGATGTACAATGTCTCCAAACATACTCCTTTTTTCTCTCATTTGCAAATATAAACACTCACAAATGTGTTTTGCTGAATACTTGGGTACTATTTGGTAGCAATAAAATTGTAGCTAAGAAAAATAAGAGGCTCGTGGTCTTGGCTTTTTAACATGGTAACGCTGCAACTTGTGATTTTTTTGAGTCCCAGAGGACTCAAGCTTCCTCAAAGCAGAACAGGTCCCCTTGTGCTGCTTTTCTCAAGTTATGCTTAAAATGACCCATAAGCAGAGTGAGACTAGATGAAGCTCTCTTCCACAGCCCAGTGAATTTTTAATGCCTGGAATTAAGGTGAAAATCATCACTTCTCTCTGCCTACTGGGCGATGGGCCATCAATTAAACTCTCTTTTGTCCATATGTAAAATAGCTAATGGTTGCAGCTTCTTTCCATAATAGAGCCATTAGTTGTAATCTAAATGGCCCCTCTCTGCCAACCGATTTACTCAGATGGGTATAGATGAATTGGCAGAAATGTGCCATATAAACCTGTCTTTGTAGATGTCCTGAAAGCAACAAAAGTCTCAATATGATAGTTAGCTGCATTGTATTGCTGTTTGATATGTAACATAATTATATACTGGTGTGGCTGTAATTGAATTTGCAAATGGTTTTGTATTCCAGGATTTCAGTTTACACAAATCTGGTTCATGATCCAACACAATGCATGTATAAAATGTCTTCAATTTGGTAATGTGCATCTGATTCACATTGATTATACTCAGTGCTGGTATTCAAAGCCCTAAATAATCTTCGCTGTTTGCTTACAAATACAGCAGATAAGTGTTAGGGAATTTGAGAATTTGAAACCCTTTGCAAATATGCCCATTTGACTGCTACATGATTAATATTTTATATTTTATTTAGAAGTTGTCTTCTCTAAAGAGCCCCCACTTCTTCATGGAGGGTGGGGAGAACAAGGGGTCACATCGCATCACACATCGCATCACACAACATCGCGTTCCATGGTAATGTTGAAGCAAGAAGGGAAAACAAAATACAAGCCACCTATTGAACAGTGATGAACGTTTCAGTCATGTGCTTACCCACACCCATGTGCAGTGGCTGAATAATCAGCAAGATAGGCCATCATTTTATTTGTATTTGCTGTTTGACAAGTTTAATAAGCCAAGTAACTTATTCAGTAAAAAGATGGCAATGGTCCACGGAAATGCGTTTTTATTTTGTATTTTCCCAGCCTTGAAGTGCATTAATGTATATCCAGCTGTTACCAGATGTGCCATTGTTTTGAACGTATAGGAAGACTACAGCAATATGAAAAATCTCTATAGCAGTTGGGAAAGATGTAGAGAGTATTTAAAAGTGAAGTTGCCAAAAGAGTAGATATACTTCTTGCACTACTTAAACATTCGATGAATTAAAATGGGCTATCAACAGAGCACTTCTGTCCTGACAGTAATTCACCGAATGGACCAGTGTTTACTCCAGGCTATATGTAAAACGTTTGGGGTTGTTTCCCTTTTCAATAATGTGAGGGAGGAAAGAAAAAACTGGGAAGAGATGCTGGGAGAGGTGTTCCAAAAGCTATTGCCAGTAGTTCCACTCTACTCTCATTTGAGTCTGAAGCGGAATCCAAGGAGTTGATGCTGAAACGAAGTTAGACCAGTACTGAATGCTCCCCTGTCCTGTATGTTTACGTGCACACATTCAAGTTTATGCATGTATGCATACATTGTAATTAATGTATCTGTGTCCAATAAACACATACACACTTTTTTTCATGCGTGCTTTTCTTGACTGGCTCACTTTCTGCAAAATGTTTCCAATTTGGGTCATTTCTGTCCTCCTGCCAGTTTTCCAGTCCAGTGTGATCCAAATTAAATAACCTTCTATTGTACCATTCCCGATGAATGTCAGATTAATCTTAGCAGAATGTGGGACTTGCCTGACAAGATGATTACTGTGATATTTAAAGAACTCTTAGAGCCTTAATTCACTAACAATTTATGGTCCACCCTATATGTGAGTGCCATTCCTGTCTCCTGAATGTACGGGTGCACTCTGCTGTGAAATACACAATATACTAATGTGTGGTGACAGGTACTCACAATCTTTGTTGCACAACAGAGTGTTTTAGATAGGATCCAAGGAGAACTTTAAAAATGCTCCCCTTTCCCCTCCACCCCCAAACTCCAAGGAAAAAAATTTCAACCCAAAGAAAAAGAGAAAAGTGCTGACAGCAGTCAGGAGGAACCAGGTAAGGGAAAACCTCTCTTGCTTACATTTAAGCAGAGGAGCTGTGAACCACACTGTGATGACTGTCCCTACCCCTCAGATCAAGTGAGGAGCACAGCCTCTGTTCCCTGCTAGAGCCAGCTGTGAGTGTGGGTAGTGGAGGAGCTGTGAACCACGCTGTGATGACTGTCCCTACCCCTCACTCAGATCAAGTGAGGAGCACAGCCTCTGTTCCCTGCTAGAGCCAGCTGTGAGTGTGGGTACTGGAGGAGCTGGGGCCAGCCAAGGAAAACCCTCACTGGAAACCCCAGTCCACAGTTCAGACACCAGATGAAGAGGCCAGAATAGAATCTGGGAAGTTTAGAAGGAATTTAAGAATTAAGCCAACATTTAATGAGGCTTGGGAAGAAATTTCCCCTGAGGGACTGCTATTGAATAGCTGCTCGCTGTAGGCTTTTTTCATTCTCTTTTACAGCAGCTGGTACTGGCCATTGCTGGAGACAGAAAAGCTGATGGGGTCAGAGATGGTTATAGCTGTCTTTAAGGCTTGTTCTAATTTGAGCTAATAGAGTACAGATTCTAAGCAAAGGACACATCATGATGAGGATGTATTTACAATTTATGAGTGAAGGAAATACCCCGCTTTCCCTCTCACTTTGTGTCCAGCCTGTCCCAGGGTACAGGGTTATGTTTTGCTCTCACAGTGTGCCTTTTTCTGTCTTATGTCTGTAGTGTCATAAAGCAACTGGTAGTGTTTAGTGGCTCTCTGCACCAGTAGCTCCATCTTGAGGGACTGAAATTGATGTAATTTATCATGGCAGGTGAATATGCAAGCTGTGCCTCTTGCCCTATCACACAATGTAGCAGAAGAAGCAATAGACAGCAAATCTATTGCTTTCTCTTTTCTTTTTTTACCACAGCTTTCCGAAACAGCAACATCAGATGTCTGCATGGCTGGGATATCTAGGTACAGTAGCTCCTCTTAATGGAGTTGTATACCACAGCATACTCTCAGAAGCTGTTGATGCCTTATTACTGAACCATTCACTGTGCATCTATTTTGCCAGAAGTGGTAATAAAGAATGTATTTTGTTTTGTAACTTTTTTTTGCCAAAAGAAAGAATTCCTTTCCTTGTGTTTATACCTTGTCTTGATACTTTTGTTCTGTCGCTTAACAGTGAAGGGCCCTTGTATATTTTCTTTAACAGACATATCCCAAGCAGGACTGAGCAGATGGATGGGGATGTCATTGCCTGGATTGGCATTTTTTCTCCCTCCACACTTACTATAATCATATAGTATCACCCCTGGTTTGATAGATTCATTAAAAATCATAGCTCCAGGCCTTTTGATTACATGTGCCAGTTCTTTCAGAAGTTTAGGATGAAGATTACCAGGTCGCCCTGACTTGACCAGCTTGACTTGAGCTCCTTGAGTTTTGGTTCCACCTCAGCTGTGTCACTTTGTGTTTCCACAGACTTATTTCCATTAACCTTCTTGCCTGCACTTCCACTCGGAGAATCATTTCACTAATCCATGCCCAAAAGACAGGAAACATGGGTGTGAGTCATATGAACAGGGGGTATCCAAAGGATACATAATCCTGTCCCTGCTAGGAAGGATCCCTCAGCATGAATATCGCAACTTGAGTTCAGATATGCTGCTGCTATTATTTGGAGGAGAGGGACTCTGCAGGACTGGAGGGAGAAGAGAGTGAGTGACCTGGTTTTGTCTGGGCAGGGACCCATTGCAACCACTTCTAGAATTTGTCTCGGTTAGCCTTGCTTCTCACAGGTGCTGGCCCCACACAGTCCCTGGGGTGGCTGGTGGGAACCACAGATGCTCTGCGCCTCTACAGGCCAGGCTGCTTATGTCTGGGACTAATCAGAAATTCTTCAACCATGAAAAGGTTTGTGACTTTGAGAATATTTTACATATCCCTGCTAAGAAACATCAAAATAACCCTAATCCCTTTGCAAATGTTAAGTCTTAACACAATCTTTTACTTGGCGCTGTAGCTATGGGCAGTCATACACACATGTTAATAGTCCTAATGAGCAGAACAGTTAATAAAATAAAATAAATAAAATAAAATTAAAAAAAATAAAATAAAATAATAAACCCCTCCTGTTCCCAACAGTGCAGTCTTATCACAGTTGGGCTATATTATTCTTCTGCAGAATTCAAAGTTTTGTTTTAAATTCTGCACATCACAGCCATACTAAATATCCCTTTAGACAAGACACAAAGCTGCTGAGTAAGACCCCTGCAAATCAGGGATGCTTTTTCATAAGACCAACATGCATAATTTATATCTGCATACAATTAGCCTGTTCACATTTATACATCTTCTGTTTCCTTTTATGTGAAATATTCCACAGGATACTTGGTAATGCATTCAAAGTAACCTGCTTCTTGTTGTTTTGTTATTTTTTTTAAGGCTTGAGGACTACACAATTTATAAAAGCTCACACCTAATAAATACTTTATATGAATACAAAAGCATTTTCTTACTGGGTAGCAATGGCTTTACATTAAAAATAGTCCTGCTTTTTTCCAGTTTTGAAGCTCTCTCAAGCTGTAGTCCTTGACACATATAAAAAAAATGTGTTTAAATTGTGGTTTTTTTTGAATGTATTCAGTGTCAGAGTCATAATCATCTCTACAGAATGGATACAGCAGACCACAGTCTTTCCATCACCCCTGATCTGAAGGGCCACTCCTTTAAGACTCCAAGATCCTTTAGGGAGTTGGACTTGCTTCATCAGGCTCATGGAGTTTTTCTTTAATCCTTCTGTGCCTGGTCACCTTTATGGTGTCTCTTGGCCCAAATTGCGAGGTGAGGTTACATGTACATAACAGATGATAATGAAGACACTTGGTGTGATCATCAGAAATACAGCTAGCCCTCAGGAAAAGCTCAGGAGTGCAGTGGTAGGGCATGCCTGCATAGCAGGTAAGAAGATCGGGAGAGTTCACACTGGGACTTTTGCTGAGAAATCAGTGAGGATGAGAAGCACTCTCTGGGGCAGGGGGAACTGGTCTGGGCAGGAGGGGTCATGGAGAAGGAGGCCTCAGGGAAGGACAAGTGTCTGGGAGGGAATGAGCAGGAGGAGAGGCTGGGAGAGATGCTTGGGAAAGGAGACTAAGATTTTCAGAACAAAACTGTTTCTTGCTGAAGGGAAAGAAACCCTCTTATTCCCTGGGTAACAAAGACCACGTGCTTTTTATACAGATAATATTTAATAGTGAAGACATATGAATCATATCCCTTTGTAAACAACCCTACTAGCTCTGTACTCACCTACAATGGGGGAAGTTGTGCCTATTATAAAAACACCTACAGCTGTATAGCAGTGATGCTCTCTTTTGAAGCATGTCATGCTCAGAACAATTTGGGTTCCCCACATACCCCTCTGCAACTTCTACCATGCAATGATGAGTCATGTCAGTAGTATTTTAACTACCAGCTGCTGAACCTTGCATTTGAGTGTCTGGGGAGAGACTGGCACTGCCTCCCTCAGCACACCCTGGCACTTAATCCTGGAGCATTTGTTCTTTGGAGCGGATTTCCTTTTCATATTCCACCCTCTACCTCCCCCTTCTTTTTTTTTTTTTTTTTTTTTTTGCAGTATCTCCTGACAACACAGTAGCTGTTTTCTACCCATGAGTCAATGGTGAGAGCCATGACGAATTTGGTATAGGATGACCCAAGAGAAGGGGAATTACTGGTGTTACTTTGCTCTCACTCAGCACCAGCTCTCCAAAGAGCTGTTATTGTAATATAAAACACAGCTGGAACATAAAACATTGACCCTTATGAGTTTTTTCTTCAATCAATATTTCTTTATAGGGAACTTCACTTAGGATGCGATAAAGAGGTACATCATAACTGCTATGTACCACAGGATACAAGGGGTCATTTTAGATGCTCTGAGTCCTGCTGGTATTGAAAAGGGACTGCAGTGCCACATCAGGCCAGAAGATGATACATTTGGAATCTGGGCTCTACGGTCTGTGATGCTGGCAGTGAGAACTAGGACCTCTCAGATAGCCTCCAGGGAACAACCCTTGAGTCTGCAGCTCTTGACCTCTCCTGTACCTTAGTCTCCAGGAAGTTATTTCTCTGTTATATTCTTACTCATCAGCTTTGAGACTCATACTTACTTCTCTGGATGAGGAACAGGATGACTAAATACTGACCTGGGTAAGTCCAAATTATCTAGATTCTCATAAAGCCTGAAGGATTGAAGACGAGCAGAGAAGAAACGTCACAAAAATTATTTACATAGCAACAAGTTGACTGGCATAAAAAGACAAATAAAACATTCATCCCGTCAGTGCATTGTTAAAATGAATTCTGTTAGGGGCCCAGAAAGAGCTCAGAACCACCCCACAAGGCAATAAGGAAAGAGTGTCAGATAAAAACTAGTGTTCATACAGCTAGACAGATGGGCTATCCCATGCAGCTCAGATGTGGAAGGGGCATTTGCTTATTTTTTGAGACTGGAAAGAACCAAACAACTTTCATTGTAACAATAAAAGTTGTCTGTCAGATAATGAAACAGAGCAAGATAAGTTCATATTCTTACAGTTCTATGTTCAATGCTAAATAGAGAGTTACTATTAAAATAAATGGAGGAAAATGAGAAGGAAAAAACCATCCTGGGACAAGTTAATCTTCTTTTTTATTGTACCACTTGCCATTATTTTGAAAACATCCCTGTTTTTATTTCAATTTTATTTTTAGGATGGTGTTTAAATCCTTTCCCACTATCCTCTGCTGTTCATTGTGAAATTAACAACAACCAATTAATGTTGCTGAAACTGAGCTGGACTTTTTTTGCCTCTGCTGCCTAGAGGTCCTTGTCAGTATGTGAGCATCACTACTCTGCCATTTTTCTTTTTCCACAATTCAGTGACCAACAGGTATCATCCTATCTCAAGTAGCCCAGAGATTTAGTTAAGTCTCAACAACATACAATAAATAGCAGGGGAGAGAGAGATAAAGATTACAGAGGCCAAAGCCAAAAGCAGAATGTGATAGCTACAGATCATTTGGTTGTTCTAAAATTAATAGATGCTGACAATTTTCCTTCAACCCTTTACAGACATGCCCTGCAAAATGGGTTACGTGTGGCACTAAATCTCTCTGTGTTGTCTCATTTCCAGTTACCATCTGAGGGTACGGCTCTAGTAAGCTTTGTTTGCTTCCTCTGATTTTCTGAATCTCCTCTCAGTTTGGTTCCTAACAGATGGCAGAAGAAAAGATGTTACCTCTCTTTCCAACTCTGCTCCTGTCCTCACTTCAGCCCCAGAGGTTTTAGTGCTGAGAAGGTGCATCCCAGATGAATTACATTGTGGATGGGGGATCCTCACAGACTGACTATGATGGCTGTCACTGAAAACAGCTGAGAAGTGCAGATCCTTCTGTTTTGGTGTAGAAACAGGTATCAGCTGGTTATAAATAAACTGATAAAAAAAACCTTGTGACTTTTTAAGTAGATACTTGTCAGTTAAGGGATTGCTTGCCTTTAAGTAGTAAGGCTCATCTACCCCATTTTCATCTGTTTTCTTTCTATATGTTCTTCCCTTAGATGCACTGTGGGAGAGAAACAAACAATTGAAACAAGCCAGAATGGTGGTTGACTTGCTATATCAGGAGGTCAATACTAACATATTTCTGAGTCACTGAACTATGCAATGAAAATGCTGGTTATTTCAGGGAGATGGCAAAGAGCATGCACAAAGCATGTACAATGACACATATACACAAGCGTATACAAGACATACACACATATGTAGTAAACAAACACTCGCACTTAAGTAAATAAATATCATAGTGATGTCCAATGAAAAAAATGGGCATTTTCTCAGACAATTCCAGATAAAATGATTGCTTGTTTGATCTACTATGTTGACTGTGAAAAGAAAACAAGATGGAAGAGTAGGCAGAGGTATGATGTGGGCAGAGAGTGTTAGAAAGTTCAGAATTATATCTTAGCGCAAAAATGCTTTGGCAGAGCACATAGGTGTAAAAGTCTGAAGATAGAACGAGAGGGAATTCAATTTCCTCCATTTTGAGCCTTTCTTTCACTAAAGAGGTGAAAAGTTCTTAAAACATTGAAGAGAAACACAGTTGTTTGAGCTGTGAAAAACTCACTTCACATAAGCATTGCTGATTTTCTCACTTTCTGTTGATAGGGAATGCATGGAGATATCGCACTAGTGATATTCCACAATGTTTCTCAGACCCCTGAAAGGTCACTGGATCAGTTGCTGACAAAGTTCTGCTACAAATGCTGATCAGACCTGCAAGATTCAGTGCTAAATAAGGTATGCCTGAGCATTTTTCACTTTGAAGTTCACTGAAAAGTTTAGAGAAAGTACAAGTTATTTGCTACACTAAAGCAGGACAAAAGAATAATGTTAGAAATGAAGATGCTTCTCACAACTATCCAGCATGTTATGGAGCAGCAGGTGGAAGTATTAGGAAAATCATGCCTAATTTGAGAAAAAAGGATTTGCTACACTGTCAAAGTATAAAGATCTTCTGGTCTCTTTGAGCCAACCTTGTACCCTAAAACTCAGCAATGAAAAGTAAGCTATTTGCAAAAAGAAAAGTGGAAATCCCTTAAGATATGTAGTAGCTCTATCATTTAATGAACTACATGAATAGTAATCATTAGTAAGTGTGTAAAATATTGGGTTACTTGCACAACAGCAAAAAGAAAGATTCTAAGAAAATGCATATATATCCTGAGGGGGTTGGGAGTGGTGGTGGAGAAGGCCATAGAAGAATGGTCAGTGAGTGAAAAATGGTCAAATGAGTTTCTGTTTCCAGCCTTAATAAATGACTCTGACAATTACTGTACTTTGTTGATTTATAAAATAGTTTAACAGCTCAGCATGAACACTCTGTCAAGATTTAACTCTATCGTAGAACTGAAATACAACCTTTTGCGGGTTTTTGCTGTTCCTGGTCTGCTACATGCTCTGTCAGGGAAGACTTAGTATAGTAATGAGCAACCAAGAAAGGGCATTTGTACAAAATTTCCTCTGTTCTATGATTTGATATTAATGCTGGAGCTTCAGGAGGGACATTCAGGCTGCCTGACACTCATGCATGTGAATCTGAACTAGTCCTACATTTCTGTTGCTAAGACCCACAGCATCTTGCTGAACATAATTAACTCTGTGCTCTGCTGCTGCTAAGTTTCCATTATAAATGGTCTTCACTGAGAACACTTCAATGTCTCTGAGATGGGAAGGAAATCTGTGACAGAATTTTTCCAGAGTGTGTTAAGGAGGCAAAAGTTAGGTTATTTATGTAACTCCATCTCTATTGTTGCTGAGGGATGAGTTCACTTTACAGGCATAGTGTAGAAGTGGCTTCATAGTTCACTCTACATTGACCTAATTTAAAATGCTTTCTGACATGCTTGTCCATAGCAACACACCATGAGTGTCTGAGAGATGGGCAGATGGATAAAGATGGTTCAAACCTGACATGCTGGCCATGGGTAGGCTGAGAAACCCATTCTCCTGATTTACAGTCTAAGTCACTGTCTAGGTATGCATCTGCTGCCCTCTCTAAGCATGCCTTGTGGGGTGGTAGAGAAGTAAAGAAAGAATTATTGGCTTCTCAGCCACAAGAGATCAGAATCTACTGGCACTGTGGTGTATGATACCTCTCAAGTGACTCCTGAAATTTAATCTTGTTAATGCCATGAGGTGTCGATTTTGCACACAGGTAGGGTATGAACGTCTTGATTTTCAGCCAGCCTGCACAATGATGGTTTGATTCACAGGTTATGTAGAAACTGGATGGGTAAGTGATCTGAAAGCTGGTGAAACACCTCTGTGATAAAAGCAGTGAGGGAGTGAATTTATTGAAAGTGGGACTGAGCATCTTCATACCCTGCCAGGTAGTGAGAGAGAGGATTTACAAACCTTAGTGTTTTTATGACATTAGCAGTCATAATTCTAACCAGTAATGAACCTACTTGGAAGAATCTTTTGCTGGTGTATTTTGTGTGCAATTGTGTTTTAATATATGTCCTTTATTCTTCAGATACTGTTCAAGCAACTGATCTCACTACTGACATTTGGTGGTGTTTATCTGTATAGATGAGGACTAGCTGAAGGAAGTTGAGGTTTTATGATACATTTGAGAGATGCTTAGATACTTTGAAATATGCATATGTTACAATACATATCAATATAATTATGCAAAACAGGGTACTGGGCAATATAAAACACATAAAAGGAATTGTTTAGACAGAATAGTGAGTGTAAACCATTATTTTGTACTGAAACTTCTTTCTGAAGAAAACTGAGATTTAGAATGCTAAACTGCTGGTGTTTTGGTAAATAAGAATCTGAGCTTTTTTTGTGTGCTTTAGTTCAAAACCGTTTTTAATTAGTTCTAAATAATGACATTGCTTCAAAAATATTCCTGAGTATGGTGAAAAAACTGTTTCTTAGGATGAGATCACCACTATCTAGATGTACATTTAGTTGCTGAGACACAAAGGCAATTCTAATCTAATGCAGGTGGCAGCCATGGGGGGGGGGGGGGGGGCAGAGTGTCATATTTCTATGCTGATGTGCCCTTTATGGGTTTTTTGTCCCTTCAGTAACTGCCACAGCTATACAGCACTCATCACCCAGTCTTCTCAGCCCCTTCTGCATCCTTTTAATTCTTTGATGTGAGCTCCTTATTCAGGAATGTATATATATATATCCTTATTCAGGATAATACGTAGATAGAGAGTTCTCAATGAAAAAAACCTCCCTTTGCAATGTTAGTTGATGATCTTCATCTTAAAAAATCTCTCTTAGGTGCTTCAGTAGGGAAGAATGGTCATCTTGTTGGCAATTTCATTCAGAGTCTATGTTGATTTTTTTCAACAAGTCAGAAGATTGACTGGAAGGGCAAATTAGATGATGAGGATGCAGAAGATGTTATCTCTGGTTTTAGTTATACCACAGATTAAATCCCTTCTCACACCTGACAGAGTCTCTGCTTCATCTTACTAATGTGTAATTTGGGATAATGCATAACTTAGTGGGTGGTCTGAGATGTAGTTGAATACTGTTTGCAAACTCTGTGGGGTTTTTTAATGATCAGTAGTTGTGCAGTGACACCCATACTTCTGCTATTGATCTTTGCTATGAATATGACTGATACCACGGAGTTACTGGACCAGTGACCACTTCTGCCGCTGAAGGTTCTGGCCAAAAGAACTACTGCAATTATCACATTAATTTTATTGCTTGGATGATGTGTCAGCCTCCAAATTGTCCTTACTCACCTTGAATAAGAAGCCAGGCTTTATGGAGAGTAAAAAACCTTACTCTTATTATAATGTCATGAGTTACTCCTGGATTGCACTGATGATGAAACTTCATACTGAAAAATATTCCATCTAGAAAAAGGTGAATTTATCCTTTTCATTAGAAAGTGGCAATATGGAAAGAATTTGTGAACATATCTTACATGCGGTGTAATTCTGTTTGTATTTTTTTCTCTTTCCCTTCCTTCCTTCCTTCCTTCCTTCCTTCCTTCCTTCCTTCCTTCCTTCCTTCCTTCTTTCCTTCCTTCCTTCCTTCCTTCCTTCCTTCCTTCCTTCCTTCCTTCCTTCCTTCCTTCCTTCCTTCCTTCCTTCCTTCCTTCCTTCCTTCCTTCCTTCCTTCCTTCCTTCCTTCCTTCCTTCCTTCCTTCCTTCCTTCCTTCCTTCCTTCCTTCCTTCCCTCCTTCCTTCCTTCCTTCTTTCCCTCCCTCCCTCCCTCCCTCCTTCCTTCCTTCCTTCCTTCCTTCCTTCCTTCCTTCCTTCCTTCCTTCCTCTTTTTGTACTTATCAATGACTATTTGTGTGTCTGTTTTCTTGCTTCTCAATAACTATAAGTTTTTTTCTGTTCTAGTGTGACAAAATTAATCCTTTGTGGCAGGTAATTTGATTCACATAAGCTTTGTAGCCTAGTATATTTTTTTTGAAATAGTTTTTAGTTAGGGCATTGAATTTACAGTCTTTGATTCTAAAATAAAATGCTGGAGAAGGAAATGTGTGCATTTTGAATTAGTAGAATACATATCAGGGTCCTCATTTAAACTGTATATCAAAATGAGGGTATGAATTCAGTGAGTAAGATCTTCAGCTGAGACATCAGTTTACAAACTTGTTAATTATGCATCTTAAATATATAATTATAGCAAGGAAAAAGTCTTCTTGTATGTCAAATAACTGGGTACACTATCACCAAATTCTCCAGTTGTTAGGGAAAAGTATTCTTTCTTCCTTTTTATTTTAAAGATCAAATAGAGCATACCCGTTTGTTTGCCAGGGTCAGAAAGCTAAATTAGGATGACTTTTAGAGAGAGCGGCTATTTGCCACCTTGCTGTTAAAATCATGTTTTGCTGTCTGAAAACACAGTATTTTCAACATTGTAATGCTAGGCAGGAAGCAAAAGATTACTAGTTATCCTTTCTGATTTCTCTGTTTCCTGTTTCATGGCTTATCTGGCCTAAAATTTCTGTAGATAAATGCAGTTTCCAAGTTAAACACAGATGTGGTGCAGTGTAATTCTGGCAGGTGCTATTGTGTTTGTGCAATAAGAGGTGTTACCTGATCTTGCTGTTCTTTAAAGCTGAGGAGACAGGGGGGCTGATTCTGCTTTCCCTTGAACATGCATAGTGATGTAAAAAGAAAATCTCCACCAGCAGCAACATCTCGGAGGAGGCCCACAGTGAAGAGTTTGTTTTCCAGTCCTTCTTGGACTTTCACAAATACCCACCCTAGACTGTCTGGGAATTATGCTTTCCTTTGCAATTTTTGTGTGTGCATTACAGCAATTTGTGGAGATGCTGATAAAAAAAAATAAAAGTCAAGGGTGTTCTAACAGGCATCATGCAGAAAATAGGTAGGAGAAGAGAAATATGCACTATAATGTGGAGATTAAGAGAAAGTATTGCAAGAAATGATCTAAAGATGCATGCAAATAGGAGAATTAAGCAGGAAAAATAAGGTAGTAGACCATGATTGAAAATAGTTAGCATGAAAGCACGAGGCAGGCAAAAAGGGGCTAAGACAATACTTATTGAAAATTCATTCATCAGAGGAACAAGAAAAACAGGCACCTGATTTTCATGAGTGTCCTAAAGTTCAGCAAGCATAAAATTATAGTTAAATTACAGAATACCAACACTCTAAATCATGCATACATACATAAAACAAGATGTTTAAAAAAAATAAAATGTAATCTTATTTTAAACAGCTTATGGTCCCCTCCAGAACCAATTTAGCCATTTTGTTTGTAATATGCTGGCCTGGTTCCTGTAAAAATGGGAGCACTTCGAGATTCATCAAGTTGGTTAGCAATTTAACTGGGGAAAAAAGATCAGCTTGGCATATTCAAATAATGTTAAAAGGTTTTACTCAAACTTAAAAATTACAGAACTCAGGTATGACTAAGTGGTCCTACTTAACCCCTTTCACTCTGCTGAAGGATTACAGCAGCTATCCATTTATTGCAACTTGTTTTAGGACTTCAATTCAGCAGATCAAAGATCAGATTTTGAAAATTGAATAATAGGTGAGAAGTTTGTGAGAATAATAATGACAAAAGGAGCCATTGTCATCAAATTATTCTATTTTGATAGTTATATTTATAGTTGTGTTGGATAATGCCTAAGAGCTGGAAATATTTTTAAACCCTTTTTAACTTCTTGACTGTCATTTTTCTCTTAGAGTGATATGTCTGTTCTGCCTGTATGAAAGTTGCTCAGAAACTAGGGATAATACTGAAGCTGAAAAACATCTTTTTGTTTTAATTTCTCCAGTATTGCCAACATGATTTTTCTGGTTATCAGAACACATTGATTTGTGAGAAATCAGATGCTTGTCTAATAAAAAGTACAATAAAATCTGGAAAGCATTAATAAAAAAGATTATTAAATGGCTGCTTCTAATAGAAAAGAAACAAAGTCTACATTCTTCTTATTCCCTTTCATAGACAAATGTGTTTAAGGAGTTTTGACAATTGTTTTGTTTTGATTTAATTATAATATTCCTTATAGAAATATTAATACCATAAAATATCTATCACATGTAGGCATATATATCATATTTGGATAAGATGAGTGGAAGAGGTAATGGCTTTGTGATAACAACAACAGAAGTCTGGCACAAAGTTAAGCTTTATTTCTCAAAACAGATAGCTGTGAAATTGAGTACTAATAGATTCAATGGGATTTGATAAAGATTAATGGTACATTTGAATTTCAGACAGTATGTGCTTTACTGAACTGTGGTATAAGGTATTTCTCTATTACTTTTTCAGGTGAACAGTATTTTTGAAACTCTTCCCTCAAGTAGGTACTGGATCAGCTTTTAGAACAGCTGATTTATGATTCTGCACCCTTCAGAGCCCAGAAAAGTTCTCTTTTAACAACTAATTTCTCAAGGTTTTATTTTTGCTTTAGGTCAGCTCTGGTCCTGTGATAATCAAGAGGACAAGTAGAGATAGAGCGATCTGATAGCCTATTGACAGAAGAAGATTACTTCTTTGTTATTAATGGTTTTGTTAATAATAAATACTGATTTTCACAAATTCAATCTCTAATGCACAAAACTTAAAATAAACATACTTTCTATATCTAACTGAAATGCTTTTCTTGGACTGAGATCCTTCTGTTCAATGTTTTTGCTCCAAACTTTCAGCATTGCCTTGGCAGCTTGACAATTATGTATTGGCATTACCAAAATGTTCTCACAGGCTTCATGTTCCTTCAGACTCCCATCATAGGAAAACATACATGAGAGCTTTGAAGCTTCATACCTTTGAAGGCTTCATAAGCGCAAGCTCAAGAGCTATAAACAAAATACATTAGTCTCACGTATCTTGCAACAGCATTACTGTCTTTTAGTTCATACTACACTGGTCCATCCATTCATTCAGAAGCACTGCTGAATTCTGAATTCCAAAACTTTTAATTTAAGCCATTGGTTTGTCAGTTAAATGCTGATTAAGACATTTGTTGCCTTTGCGTACAGGCAGAGGCAGGCTGGCTACAAGATTTCAAATGCTGTGTGACCAGAACTCGTATACTGTGACTGAACGATGAAAAGAATTAGCACAGCAAAGAAGCAAAACCACCTGAGAAATTTAAGGCAAACTATCTTGCATGTTTGTGCTAAAAGAAATGGTTATTTTGAACACAAACCAATTACTCATGTCTGTGATACTATGCCACCTTCTTACCTGTTTATAGTACTAACTGTTAAGGTAACTTGAGACTAAACATATGAACTTTCATAGCCTTAGATTTTATGCCTTCAGATTAAAACTGTTTAAAATATTGCAATTAAAATATTCTGGGAATGTATTTTTCACTTGGATTTTTTTTTTTTTTTTTTTTTATAATAGTAAGATGAATCCCACTGTGGATTATGTCAGTCTTGTCAAATTCTATCATGTCAGCTATCAGAAAGACAAATGGAACAAAGGATGGAAACAAAGATGTAGGTTACTGAGCAGGAGACAAATCAGGATGTATATTTAGTGAGCGATAGAGAGGATGATATAAAATGATGAAAGGAGAAATGACAGTACGTTATGGAGCAGAGGAGGTGAAAAAAAAGTGATGATATAATGAGAAAGGAACATAGCGGTATACAACAGTGAAAATCTCCATTAAGCCACCTCCAGTAAACAGTCTAAAAATACTTTAATAACCTTAAGATGCTCAAAGATAGCTTTAGGTTATCTCAGTACGACTTTGTTTGACCTTTATTTGTCATCCCCTTCCATCAGAAATCCTGGAGAAAAGTTTCCCTAGATTGTATGCTATTCAAAGTGTATACAAGGAAGGCATTAATGCATTGTTGGTGCTTATACCATCCTTGTTTTTAACATCACAGTGACCCAACTCATAGTGCCTCTTAGTGCTTTTCCCCAACCACAAAATTTCTCCCATCATTGCATCTTGTCCCATCTATTTTGTCTTTCAAGATCTGTTAATTATGAACTACACTGTTTGCAAATACAAAGGGGATGAAAATATAAACAAGTCTTCAGTTTATGTTAAAATATCACGTGGCAGTGCATGTGAGATTCTTGCAATTATGAGGAACTGAGGTTTGTAGTGTTACAGCAGATTACTTGTTCCACTGAATGTCCGTGAGGTCCCTGTTACCCTGGTACCAAAGCCCTTGTGAAAACCATGCTGTGTACAGTGAGCTGTTATTACTGCTCTTCCTCAAACAGGTGTTTTCAAATATTTCAATTACTTGGATGGCATATTAAAAGAAAGAAGATTTTATAGCTTGTCTTTTTCTTTCTTTGCTGACTGAGGAGCATCCCAGTGGTATTTACAGCAGCTGATTATACAGAAACATAATGTTAAGGAAGAACATTTGATTTTTTTTTTTCTTTTCTTCCCTCTTTCCGTTATTGACTGTAATGTAACAGTGAGAGGAAAAACAGACTTATGATTTGCCACCATCCTGATCACAAGCAGCATGTATCATCGTGGTCCACAGGAATCAGTTTAGGAACCACCCTCTAGGACTGAGCACTATGTTAAGAAATGTGTTGTCTGTGCCTGCTCTTGGACATGAAGCTCCATGAAGAATTTAGATCTTTGTTTTAGAAGCAAAGCTTGTGGCACAGTGAATACCAGTTCTGACTCTCCCAGAGGTGAATATCCTGCACACAAACCTGTAATCACAGGCTTTTTGTACCACTGCCTGTCAGGTGTCATGGATCTTTATCTTAGAGTATATACAGTTTTTGCCATAAAGGTTTTTTAAATGTAATCCATAAATTTCAGTGTTTGCTTTAGAAAGGCAAGTCTACGTTTGTATGCACACAGGTAAGTGTAAAGAAAGCTTTTTGCCCAGCAAAAGACAGGCATACTTTTACACATTGAGAAGCTAGAAGCATACACCTCAGAAGGGTTGTTGGAGAAGCTTGTTAGAAAAAAAAATCATCTTTATGGGGGACTGCAAGGAACCCACCATTGAAGGAAGATGAAAAAAGAAATATACTGGAAAGCAGCACAGAAATAAATCCCAGGATGTGGCAAGCGTGTTGAAGGAAAACATGATGGAAAGAGAAGTGAAAACCAGAAATATAGTCACAGCTCTTTATCTGAGATTAATTTCTGCCTCCCACATGGGAATAAATATTATTTTCATACTTAATGGAATTTCAAAATTCCTTCAAGATTCCTTTTTCTCAGTTGAAGGCTAATTTCAATTAACCTCATGTTTTTCAACTCTCACATGAATTTCCTCCTGATAGCTGGCATCTAGATACTGACAGGAATGATGCCATTTACAAATCCTTTGGGGAGAAGCTTCAGTAATTTATACTGCATTGATGTCAACTGTGTACAAAGAAACACTTGTAGGTTAAGGAGGTCAATAACTGAACCCCTTAGTTAATGATAAATGTACGGTTTTGCTAGGAGGTCATAAAGCACCCCGGGGTAGCTGCCAGACATGTGAAGTGTCTGATCATCCAGTCTTAGCATCTCTTGAAGCATTGAATGGTGTCATATTTCCACCAGAAATATTTTTTCCAGGTACCTGTTTTATAAGTTGTCACAGAGAAAAATCAAAAGGATCCACAGATAGAAATATAGTTTAGAAGATTGTAACACCAACTGACAAAATCTAAGAGACTGAAAATGCAACGTAGGTCACAGCCTGTGTTTTTCTTTGCAGAGAACAATAAGGCAAAGTTCCACTCCTACCATTGAACTTCGTGGCTTTTGTAATTTTTGTCATCATGTTAACATTGATAAGCATTCAGCAGTGCCAAAGGGGTGTGTGAAAATGATTGCATAAATATAGTATTGCTATGCATATAATTAATATAATAACAGAAAATATGCACAAACTACTGCTGTACTTGACTTGTTTGACTTTCATTGGTTGAGCTAGAATCTGCACTTTGTTTCAAGTGTTAATATGAAGTGGGGATGAGGGAAATGTGCTAATTCTTGGAACCATTGCCCTTCTGAAGAGTGACAAGGTGGAATTTTCTAGGATACTTGAAATTTCAGTCCACTTGTATGATTATAGCATGTTGCAATGCAAAGTGGAATTTCCTATTTAAGAATGTGTCTCAGGTTCCTAAGCCCCAGGCCAATGAAACCTGAGTGTACTGTGAAGGTGAAAGTGTTCAGTCTCCAAAGTAAAAGAGCCATCCACATCAATTTGCAGCAGGCTAAGTGGCATCAGCTATGGGAGGCAAACTTACAAAACCTAGCTTTGAGAATTGTACTGCAGAAGTTGCATAGCACAGAATGAAGGAATCTGAATAAACAAGTTAGAGGCTTGTAACTAAAATACTCTAACACCATTAACTCTATAGAAGCATAGGGCTGCAGTGGAGAAGATGATAAAGGAGAAGTAATATCTCCTGCATAGCATTAAATAGTGTTGACTGTATTAAGGAAGAAACTTGATTGGTTAATATTATGCAGCAGCTGGGATTTACATCAGACCACATATTAGGGAAATTTGTGAAGTAAGCTTCACTTGTGATATTGCAAAACTTTGAGATTTTACATTTGCAAGGACACGTACATATATATATACACACGTATATATATGCACGCAGTCTGTGTGAATCTGCATCCCACTCCTCCCCGTGAGATTCACTGAGGAGTGAGCACCAAATCTAAAATAAAAACTCCCCAAAGCAGCCAAAATTGTCCTGGTACCCACCACTACAATGGCACTGATTGGGCAGATTGATTCAACGCAAGTTAAAAAAAGGCCCAGGCTGTTTCTTAAATTTTATGACCTCTGATGATTCCGTAAAAGCACATAGAATACGAATTAAATTATTATAGTGGCATCTGAAAGCATCAAAGTTCTCAGATTTCAGGTTTCACTTTGCTCTTCTGAGACAAGTAACGCAAAAAAATTGAGTTAAAATAGTCTGGCAGAAGACAAATGTGTAACATTTATGGAAGAGTGCTCGAAATTGTGATAATACTGCATTTTTAAGGGAACTTTAAAACCTTCAAATAAGACCTGTTTGTGTTAATCTCATCTTATTTTCTTTCAAAATAAGGTTAATCATAGAGACAAAATCTGAAAGCAGATATTGCAACCTGATACTTCAATGTATTTAAAGTAAGGTGTCAATTTAAGTTCTTGTTAAAAGGCGTACAGAAGTGAAATCTGCATAGAATCAGAAAGGCAAATGGATAGCAGATGTTGTTAATGTCATTAGCCATACACAAATACAGATCCAGAGAAGCCTCTATGTGGGAGAACCTGGTATCCAGACAGTGACTAGAACCAAGCTTTACTGTCAAGGTTATAGAGGATTCTGAACTTCCAGGAAGATTTTCCTCCAGCTTTAAGGAGTGTTAAACACCAGATTCAATCTTAAGTGCTTCTTCCATTCCTAAAATTTTCTATTTTTTGTTGTATATGCATAATAGTTTCAGCAACTGCATACTGATAGCAAGCATCGTAGAAAATATGTTTTTCCTTATAATGAGAGTCAATAGAACAGAAAACCCTAAAAATGTAATATAACATTTGATGCACCATGGAGTGACACCTGCTGTTGTCATCATAAATACCTGCTACAGTGGCAAAAAAGAAGCTATATTGACATAATTTAATATATTGCGTATATCCAAACTCACAGCCCAGGAGAGCTTTTACTCACAGATAGT
The DNA here is from genome assembly GCA_017639245.1 of Myiopsitta monachus. NCBI lineage: Eukaryota > Metazoa > Chordata > Aves > Psittaciformes > Psittacidae > Myiopsitta > Myiopsitta monachus. Next base: position 23,251,344 of record CM029925.1, read on the forward strand.
TTCCAGTGAATATATGCAGGGGTGTTTTTTCAGCTATAGAATTGAAATGACATATGTATATTTGGAAAGTAAACTTATTGTTACAGGAAGAAAACATGGTGGCAGAAACTGTCAACAAGAGAGCCTCTGTCCTCACTGGTATCCTCAATTGCTTCTTTACTAAAGAGGTTCACTGCGATGATGAATACCTGAAGGTCTGCTGAATTCATAACTTCAGGTTCCCACACTTGAATGTTTTTTTTGTTTGTTTAAAAGATCAAGTTTTCAGGCTATAAATTTCAAGCACTTTTATTTAACTGGAAGCTAGGCATCATACTTTTTCATCTTCTTATGAGCAGTTTCAATAAAACATTATATATAGCCACTTGGAAACATATGATACATGTTGAGTTTGCATATCTACAGTATTTTTCTCCTGTTTGGTGAATGTCAAGCTCAGTGCACACTTATGGATGCTAAATGTTGTGGTGTTCCCTTTTATAAAGATGTTCTTGTCACTTCCCTCTGACACAGTAGCTCTGTGAGGAGGAAATAGGTTCAGTGGAAGCTGCATGCTAAGTAAGCATTTTCAAGGAATGCTTTTGTGCATGACAAGTTCAACATTTGAGATTATTAGCTTTCACTTGTGCTATTCTGTCCAACAGAGCAGGATTTGAAAGAGATAGAGTTAAAAGAGAAAGGAATGAGTAGTAGCCAAGTGATTTATCTTGATTTTGCTAAATTCTTTAACAGTCTTTAGGAACAACATATACAAAGACTCTTTGCTGTAATGTACCTGCTTCCACTGTACTGTTGATTGTGTTCCTGTTACTGGCTTGTCTGGACAGCTAAACAGAACTAAATAACATGTACAAATAAACAAAACAGTACAGGTATATCTGTCCAGATGCCAAACATGAGCAAACAGGAGGGTGACATATACAGATGCTGAAGGAGACCCTTGAAATGAGTTGAGAACTGACAAACAATAATGATAATAGCAAAAATGGTAATAATTCTATGAAATTACTGTTGGCAGTTACTTTGGAAGCAGGAACAGGCATAAGGCAGGACTCAAATATAGAGAAGATGGTATTATGGCAAACCAACACTGGTTCCTGGTGATGTGTGCCGGAATTGGAATGTAACATTATTGTCACCCAACAGCCACCTTCCACTTTCAGGGTGAAAACTCTTATTCTACAGTGGGATGAAAACCAGGATTCTCTATGCAGGTATGGGTTTACTGCTGTGATTCTAATTTTTTATTAATTACTGCAGGAGGTTTAGAAGGCTTTTCTTGCAAAACTGTATTTAAATTTTTACTAAAAATTTTTTACCTATTTCATTACCCAGTTAAGTTTTCTTAATGGAGAAAAAATGATGCAGAAGTCAGGGAACAATTTAACCCCCCAGGCAGTACTGACATGATGGTTTGTCATGGTTTTACATCTGTTGTGTGTACTTCAAATAAACATCAGACTTCCTTATTTTTAATTTTACCTTTTCCTTTTCTGAAGTTTTACATGAATATGTGTAACTGCTATCTTATGAAATTCTTCTAGGTCCAGCAACACATGAAAAGCTTTGATCAAATGCCTGTCTTTTCATACAAAGTTCTCTCCCTTTTGTTCCATGTTTTGAGCGAATTGAAAGGCTGCTGTGATAGTGGGACAGTCTGCTCCAATATGGAAGAGTAGATGCTTTATATAGCAAGTTTGGGTTGTGGAGTGCAGCATTATGATTTCCCTCTGTGAGAATTTCCCTGTGGTGATATGGAACTATAGTCATAAGCTTTGTGATTCATAAACTATACCCGGAATCTTGTACAAAAATAGATTAATTAGGAGGGCTGTCTGACAGATACACTAGGCAACAGTATCCCCACAAAAGCTAGCCAGGAATTTTGTGACAAAATAACTTTTCATCGTAGAAAAATGATTCATCAAGCCTTAAACTTCCAGTGAAAATTTTCGCCTTACCCCTTGCAGAAAGATTTTACAAGCTCAGGGTAGAAATAATGACAAAAATAACAAAGTTAGACAACATTGCTATGACAAGGGACTTCATCAAAAAGAAACACCAGGCCTGGTTTGGACTGGAAAATCAGCTCTTGGCCTTCCAAATGTCCCTTGCGTATCCTGACTTTTCTCCAGAGGGCAGCTTTTTGTGAAAATTAAAATACTGTGAAGCAGGGACCTGAACTTTTGTCTTCCATGCCCCTTGTGATTTCTCCTCACTGTAGTATACAGCAGTTTCACCCTGTGATGGCGCACTGACTGCTGAGCTGCTTGAAAGGGAGTGACTCTATCAAGGAGGCTCAGCAATGATGACTTGTACATTCATCTGCACTGAAGATTAAGAACTTCGCACACCCAGGTGAACCCCTTGGCATCCTTCCCATCTTCTTTCCCCCTCCTGCAGAAGAGATTGAGATGGGTATTTCCTGTCCCCTGTTATTCTTCATCACATGCTTCTATTTTTCAGTATCTGGTAAACATGCAGCTTTTTGCTCCTGAGCTCTACCACAAGGTATATTCTCAAGAAACCTGTGTGCATTGTGTTACCATGCCTGCAAGGAAATGCTCCAGGTGACAAACAACCTGTTGCTGCCTGTGCCAGAAAGAAAATATTTCTGTCTGAAAGCTGCTTTTTTCCCTTGGGTAAGAATACCCTGAGAGGAAGAAATATGCATGTGAGTGATCTTGGGACATCTGGGTTCTGTTGCCAGCATTAAAATTGGGAAGCCTGGGCAAAGGAATTCTAGATTGCATTTTGATTTAAGCATTCCCTGTGCTTTTCCTTGCTGCTCTTTTCATCACAAACCTTATTTTTTCATTTCTTCTGTTAGCTCCTGAAAAAGCTATTTTATCTTTTAATGTATCAATATCATTTCTGTCTTTGGAAAATCTTTTCCCCACTGTCCAAATCACTGTTGCTTCTTTCTGTTCTATAAGGGTCTCATGAATATGGCAAAAAGAAGGACTATAAATAGTCTTTTCAAATGCAGTTGAATCATGTGTTAAGCCTAATACGTATTCAAATGAACATTGCTGCCCTTGCAGTCTCAGCTATCCTTCAGTCTGGTTGGAGAATTGAACTGTAACACAAAATTTCTCAATCACAACATTTAGGGATAAGGAGATGGAATGCATGTCTGAAACTGAACTTTGCCTTTTTTGAAGGTAAAATAGATTTGACTACATCCATGTCTAACTAGACATTGTATTGTACGACTTTTTTGCCACTTGTTTTATAATTTTTTCCCATGACTGGACCACACAACACATAACCTGGCAAAATATACAATTAGAGGACAGATCATATTATTTGCACACAGGCAGCAACATGCAGTTTTGCCAGTGTGTGCAAAACCTGTATTTAATAAGAAACAATGTGTTACAGAAACTAGTACAACTTCCCATTCCCACAAGTGCTTCCTATAATTTGAGTCCAGTTATTGACTGATACAGAAGAAGATCTTTAAGGAAAAATTTTTATAGCATGCTGAGGGAAGGAAAGCATGATGCCAAAAAATAGGCTGCCAGGATTATTATTAGTCTGTTCCCAAAAGTCATAACATCATCTTAAAAGGAGTGCATTTGGATTTTTTATATTTGCCTCTGGGGTTTGCTCTCAGTTTTGTGCTTGAAGCATTTTGTATCCCTTGAAGGACAGGTGTTTTTCAAAAAGGAAAGAGAAAACAGATTTTCACATAATACCTTCAATTCAGATGATGAGATCTAGGAAAATCACCACACAGCGCAAAGCTCTCAATAAATATCGTAAGAGTTGATAATACAGCCTCCAAATAATGATTTGGGGTTTTTTTCCACTGCAGGTTTCTATCCTGATAGAAGAACATCTAGAGTTCAGATCCAGCATACAGAATAGTCCCTCTTGAATGTGCGTTCTTTCCTAACCAACGCAAGAAAACTATTTATTGTCAATTCCATTTGCACTGCAGCAAAATATGACATTTTAAATCATTGTAAGGATCTCATAAGACAGTCTCACAATATCTGTATTTGGGCTACAACAGTAAATTTTGCTTAAGAAAAACAATTGTTATTGGGAATAAGTTCAGCTGCTTTACAGACATTTTGCAGTCTAGCTGTTGCAGGAAGGCTATTGAAACTTAATATTTCAAAAGTGAAGTCTACTGTATGCTTAGCAGGTATTTTTAGCTTCCAAAACTATTTTTATTGCTTCTCAAAGACTAAATAATATATATTCAATTAGAGAAATTCTTCTTTTGCTTACCACTGAGTGGATCTAGAGCAACTCCATTACCTTGAACGTATCATTTCAGCATAAGGGAAAGCAGGATTACATTCTGTATGTTTCTCAATTCACTGTGTTTCTGTACGTATCCAAATGCATTTCACAATTTTCTTAGTGTTAATTAGTAAAGCATATGTTTTTTCAGTTCAGCCAATTTTGCTTCTCTTTCTCCTGTAAGTATTTCATAGAATACTCTCTCAGCACATATTTACCAGTATCTGTAATATTACTAGATATGGTATAGAGGTATTTTATTGTCTTCCTAATGTTAGCTGATACAGTAAGTATTTCTTGGTTACTGCAATACTGTATCTCTCTTTATATAGAGAGAGGAGGTATTTCACACTTCCATGGTTGGGAGTATTCTTCCATTTGTCGGTAATATTTCATTACAGTGCATTTGAAAGTTCCAAAATTGATTTTTCAGCCTATAATGTGTTTCCTGCAGAACTTTCTTTGTTTTAATATTGATTTCACTGTATCTTTGCATCTAAATTTTTTGTACTTCCCAATTTTTTTTAATATTAGCTTCAGGTATAAAGAGAAGCGTTAATTCTTGCTCTTTGATGTTACTTGGACTTTCTGAGTTGCCTCTAGTATGCTAACTTTAGTCTTAAATTGACTTAAAAGTCAGGAGGCCCTTTGGCTGTCAGAAACCCCACAACCAACATTTAAAAATCTACCCATCAGCTTCTCTGTGGTAAATCTCGGAGTTGGCATTTTTTCTTCCCACTCCTGCATTCCAAGTTTCATCTCTCTTCCTTGATTCCCAGTTTCCTATTTCTTATTTACTACATCCTTCATTACCCTTCAGTTCCTCTTCCACATGTTGTCCTTCCCATGACACATTACCCAATTACACTGTTCCCTGCTGCTTCTCTTCCAGCCTGCTTTTCTGCTCCCCATTTTCTACTGCAGCCACATTTAAGAAACGGAAACAAAAGTTTATATTTTCTACTAGGGGCACTTCAGTATTTGCCTGCAAAGACTTCAGAAAGGTACTGACCATATTGTAGAAAGTATCATAGCTACAACTGTATTCAGAGTAGTGGGAGAAAATGGCGTGTTAGTAAAGGGGAAAACTGTACAGATTTGTTTCAGGAGGTAAGCCTTAAGGAAATAAAGACAGTTGCTACACTTCTGGCAATGACATAAGCATCTGGAACTCAGCTCATAGTCTTCCACTCTGCAAAATATCCTTTCTCTCCTACTCTCAATTTCTGGAGATAGCAAGATAGAATGGGAAAATGTAATGCTCTGTGAGGAGGGGAAAGCGTGTGCAAACCACAGAGGGAGATGCAAGCTGATGTTTTTGTTTAAGGAGAAGACATTTCTCTGGTGCTTTATTCTATTTTTTTTTTCAATGCAGCTAATCTGACATTATGCTACACCAAATATAATAAATACTGAACTATTTTCCAAAATACTAGAAACAGGGACTATTTTTAGAATGTTGCTTTCCATAACAGTATTTACCTTATTCATTTCTGCTGTGACATGCTGAAGGGAAATGACAGGTGTAGAGGGAAGGACATGACCAAGCCCCTAAACTAGAGGTATTTAGAGCTGCAGATGAGGGTGTGTGACTGCAATGAAATGGGCCTAAGTTATCAAAATAACTTTGTCTAATTCTATGCTAGGCCTTAATTTATTAGGTAATGTTCAGTTTAGTTCTCACAGAAATCTAAGAGCACATTGCTGTGAATTTCTTATAGTAGTTCACTTTTGCTGATATAGATATTCCTGGATTTCTTTTTACTATGAGTCACTGTGAGCCACTTTAAGTTTGGAAAAAGGGCTAGATGCAAGTTATGGGTGGAGTGAGCATCTATGTGACTTTTTTCCATTGTGTTGTTTAAACCCATTGCACTAAACTTACTACAAGATTTCATTCCCTAAGTCTGATGGTATGTAAGCTTCACATTTACAAGGTGTAGGTCATACAGTATAGCACTGAATATTAGTTGATCAGTGTAAGTTTTAAATATACCCATTGGGAATATTAATTATTTTAGAATATATATTCAAACCCCCGTCTTGTGAAGACCAAAGCATCTACTTAATTTGTTCTAAGTCACTGCATGGACTTCAGAGAAATTACCTGCAGCCTATGCATGTATTTTTGCTAGATCAGGGTCTCCATTAATATTTTGCAGCAATTGCTTTAAAGCAGTTCTAGATTTTAGAAGTACCTGCAAAACTACTTAGTATATGGGACAGATAGATATAAAAGGAAACTTAAAATTCTTTGACAATGGTTGTCAAATGTTTTAATGAATATTTAGTTGGAGGTGATAGGTTATTTGCTCACATCTGATTATTTTTAGAATAAAATATTTTCGCTACAATTTCACAAATAGTAGAAAAGAATATAGTTCCAAGTAGCTTTAGCTTACCCTGAAATTACGAAGGTACAGAGCAGTGCCTCTATAATTGACACTACAAGCAGTGGAGAATAAAATCTACATGGAGTATGTTTGGCTAGGTGAAATAGGTATCAACAAACCTAAGTCTTGACTGTCAGTGTACAAAAAAGATTTAAGTGATATAGATTATAGTAGTAAGTGATATAGATTATAGTAATTTGACAATTATTAGTTGTAGTGAGTGATATAGCTTATAGTAATATGACAATTCTTAGTTATAATATAGAATTATAGTCTGGAGTTAGCTCATGATGATGCTATACAGAGGAAAGATATCATATGAAAAGTTATTTGATTACTTCTGATAGAGCATTCTTGCAGAAGATCCCATTTTATACCAGGAAATTAGAATATGGGGTACTATTATTAACAACTTAATTGAGTGAAAGGAGCTTAAAGTGCTGCTGATTTTTTGGACAAAATTCCAGCCAGGCTTTTAAAAAGAACTATGCAAAACTGCATAGTTGAACTCTCTGAACGCAGACTTAAATGTAAGATTTCCTTAGCCAATTTGGTTCTGAAGGCTTTCATGGACCACACGAACACAATGGACTAAACCGAAAGTCTGGAAGAGTTTGTTCTGATTTTGACCTGTATATATACATGCATATGTGCATATACTCAACAACACAACTGATATCCAGGAAACAGAGAGGGCACTCTGGAAAAGGGTGTGTCTTTCTTCTCTTGAATAGTATTTGTGGAAAAACTAAGAAACAATGTTTTGCAGAAAATCTGGGGTTTAGACAGAAATAGTTTTCATTTATTAATTCTGCCTTCATAATGTGTCACATTAATCATAGCTGTATTGTAATTAAATGAAGTCATTCAAGATTATTTTTGCCTAATAATTTGACTGAAAAAGGGAAACCGTGTGGGATAGGAGGATATTTTGCTGCAACATGAATGCTTTCCTTAGGTCAAATATTTCATTGTTCTTTCCTGCTATATGTTACTTCGTTTTTACACTCAGAAGATGAGGAGGGAGAGAACTCCTAAAGTGGAGTTGTCAGTTAAGAGTGCAGTATTTTAAATGGCATCTTTATTGTATCTGAAAGCATACGCTTACCTTAAAGTGAACTGCAAAGCACTGAAAAGGATAGAGCCCATTAGTTGGGGTAGAAAGAGTAGGTGCCTTCTGACAAGTGCTGTGGGATTTTTAATGGCTAGAAGTGGAGGGATTTGGTTTTGCAGCTCATCCAGCACAAAGAGTACTTCCTTAGTTGAAGGCAGCTGGAGGACTTGGCTCTTTATTCGCCACAAGGCTTGCATATGCATGCTATGGGAGTGCTTCTGTTTGGGCACTGACCATGTAGTTTGCCTTGCCTGGTAAGCCCACAGCTCAAACTGGTACTGCCTGGATCTATAAAATTCAGAGAGGTGCAAGCCACTTTCAGGCTTGTTTGTTCTCCCCCTTCATGGAGATGTAATTATTTCTTGTTGAAGTAGTTAAATGCTTTTTGCTCTAATTCAAGAGTTAAAAAAACCAAAACCAACACATCAGACAAGTAATGAAGATTTCTATCAATGATTTGTATCATCCTATAAACTAAAGGAAATGAGAGAAGTGAAAATCAGGCACATGCCAAATTCAGAAAAAAAAATCCAGTGTTTTTTTGAGCTCTTAAATTACTAATGTAGAAAAATCTTAGGAAGAAGCTGGCTTTGTACAGGAATACGGATGGTATATTTATATTTATGATCAGAAGAACCTTGGTTCATAATCTCACGAAATATTTTTTCCTGTAGATTTAATTCTTTGCCAGTTTAACATTAGAACAAAAACTACCTGAATTGTGATAATATGTTTGAATGAAATATGCTTTGTTGTATCAAACAAAAACCATTGAGGTGACAGAGAAGCACTGTGCTTTAGCACACTGAAATCTGTCTACCAGAGATTGAATCACTGAAATTTTTCACACCTATGCCAGCATTCTGTTTGTTATGATTTTTTGTTTAGTTTGTGTCCTACTGTAGTTATAGATGAAACTATGGTATAAGTTAAAAATCAACACTGCATACAGCTCACAATCTTCATTGGAATATGAATAAGTGCAACCTGTATGTATGATGGAGGGGTGGGGGCAGCGGGAGGCTTGAAAGTAAAAGTGGAGACAAATGCTGTAGAAATTGTACTTTTGTAGTGTATTATAAAGGAAAGACAATGCATCTAACAAATACTGAGAGTGATCTATTTCAAGCACTGGGAAAGAATGTCTTTTCAATTGAAAAGGAAATTCTATCTAAAGTGAAATAAAAGTTAAAGCCCCTGTTCTCTTATAAATGATCTCATAAATGAGAGATGAAAACACTTGGAACCTGATAAAGACTCTATAGAACATAGGACATAGAAAAACATGCAAAATATGAGATAGAGGCTTTATCTTAAAAATGCCTATTAGACTGACAAAACAGAAGCTGTGAAATACATGGTTCTCGAACAGGCAAGATTTCTGGGAGGAATAATATATTTTATCCCCTTATGATATGGGGAAAAAGAAATAACCTCTCTCAAACATATAAGTACTTCATCAGAACTGGAGTAGAAGCATAAAACAATAGCTTGCTGTAATAAATGTGTGGCTTGTGATAAAAATGCTGAGCCTCAAAAAGACACACTGGTTCAGGTTTGCTTTAAAAGTAGCTGAAATTTAGCTAAATCTTGGCACGTCTGTTACAGAGCAGGTACTTCTGTTTTCCTGAGTAAAATAGAAGTGACAAAATGAGTTTTATTACAAACTGACAGACTTTCTTTCTTCATGCTTTCTGTTTTGATTTTGTATTATTTTATTTTGAGTCCTTTTCCCTACTTTAAGAAACGGGGAAAGCTTTAGAATTCATGGCCAGAAAAGATTTTATTTCCTTATAAAATAATAAAGTTGTGAGACCTTTTTAAAATGGCTTGTGTTTCTTTTGTGATTCCTTCTGCGAATATTCCAAAGTGGTGAATAATCCTAATACACCTACTTCGACTACAGTTGCCTGGCAGATGCTTTTATGATGCTTTTGCTCCGCTGAGGTTATTGGGCTTTTAGATTTCTACTCAAATTCTGTAGAGAATTAGAAAAATGCAACATACATTGTTTCATAGCCGTACTCACGATGAGCAACACAGAATATCACTTACAGTTTAAGGATTTATAAAACAGAAAGCTTATTTAACTCCCTTGCTTCAGTGGGTACTGAACTTAAAGCACCCTTTGATAGTGCATTTTATGATTCTTCAGACTAAAATGCGACAAACCACAATAGGAGACATTAGAACTTCTTTTTCATGAGTATACTGGAGTTCAGGCAGCAATGTTCATTTGTTCTATCAGTATCCAATTACGAGACTGCATAAAACACTGAAAGTAAAAGAACAAAACCTATTTCTAGAACGGTACTTTTTTTTCCTTCTTTTTCACAAACAATCAAAACCCCCATATTGCAGTTGAATTAAAGTTCTGCATTTTGCCAGAATCGCTGTGGAACGTGTTGCCAAAAATGCCAGAAAGTCAGCCTAATTTTCAAATACAGGCACCTTAATAAGGTATCCAAATTGCACATTTGGGTACTTACATGGACACTTAGTTGTGTAAATGCCCACTCCATGGAACTAAGTGCTGATTTGAGCTTACACGCCTGGGATTTAGACATGCCATTAAAACATCCATATTTGATATTGGGCCCATAGAGTGCAAGTGTATTATTAATGTTTAAATAGAGCAAGAGCATATGAGCCAACTATGCATCTTATATAATACTGGGTAGCTGAGTGCATTTCTAATGCATACACATTGGATATAATAAAACAACACCACTGAGGCTCCCTGTAAATGTACAGACAATGCTTTGAAGTACCTTGGATAGGAAGAATATGAAATGTCTGCACTATAAAATAAAAACAATTTCAGGATACACTTTTACTTCTAAATGCATGCACTACAATAAAGTTAGGAATATAAATATAGCAGTAAACATTGAATCTTATTTTTGTTGTGCATAGGTCTACTAGACCCCGAAGAAAGGTCACTTATTGTAATAAAGATGTTCATGGTTTAAGATGTTCCCTAAGCAGCAGTTGCCCAGTGTATTGGATATTAAGCATTCCAGACATACCAGACAAATAGCCTCATTTGGTCAGGAATTCATGTCTCTACCAAGCTTTTTCATGCCTTCCCCTCTTGTTCATTGAACAATCTTCTTTTATGATTCTGTGGGGCTTTTCAAGCTTTCTTCCATTCACCCTAGCTTAAGCATAATCTTCTGAGTTAGAATCACTTCAGGCATAAAAAAAAACACAATTAGGCAGGAATAAAAAGAAGCAATCAATCCAACCTCCTGTGGAACTCAGAGCGCAATGTGAAAATCTTCATGTTTGTCTTTTAATTCCAATGTGCAGAAGTGGTTGATGTTAAGCTTGGAGGTGTAATGAAAGTACAGAAAAACTGTGACAGACTTGAATGTGATTTTAAGTGGAAAAATGTAAAAAAGGAAAATGGAAATGTAAAAACAAAAACCAACCAACCAAACAAAAAATGTTTGCAGACAGACTGATCTCGATGAAGTAGGCACCTGAAAGCTCTAGCACAGACATCCAGAACTTGGTTTTCTACAGAAGCCTTGAAGCACACAGATCCTTCGGCCAGGTGGCCCAGAGGCCCTTTGGATGGAGCCCTGCCTGGGGATAGAGGAAAGTGGTGGCTCTTCCTCAGCTGCTGGGTCCCAACATGAGAAGAATCCCATCAACTTTGCTTATAGGAGATGCAGAAATCCTCCAAATGACTTTCTTTTTATCTGGAATGGAAATGGGAAGGTAGAATTTTACCAGGTTTTTTCCTGAGTATGTTCAATGCAGGTACACCTTCTGTGATCAAAGGCTTCCTGTTCTCTGTTTTTCGCAGCATCAGAGTGAGATCTAAAATATGCATCAGGTATGAAAAAGCAGATATGAAAATGCTTATGAAAACAAGTGTGGACAATGAAATGATAACGGAGTGTGTAGGAAAACATCAGTCTTAGCATTAGTTAGGTAAAAGAAAAAATGGTCATCTGAAGCAGACAGGAAACAAGCACACAGGAGAAGAAAGCCAACTATTTTTCTGCTATAAAAAGATCTTAGTTTAGTCAGACTCAGCTCAAATTACAATAGAGTGAAACAATTTTAACAGATTTGAGTTACAATTATCTTAAACAATTGTACAAGTATAAATTGAGTTAACACACCAGTATTTGAATCAATGAACTCAAACTATGGGAAATTTTTCTACCATTCAGTTTATGGTATTTGGGAATAAACAACAATTTTTCTTATTTTCTGATGCAAACATACATGCCTAAAATACACAACTAATTTCAGGAAATGATTTTTTAAAAGGTTGGCACTCAGCTTTTCTGTTCTGTATAGCTTGCACGATATTTTAATGCCATTAGGTAACCCAGTAAAATGCATTGCAAAGCCACATTCAGTTCTGGTGCAAATGAATACAAGTTTTGAGTTGCTTTGCATATTTAAGACTTGATAGGTTAGGTCCATTCTCTTCCCTGTATTTGAAAATAATGAACATTTATTTTGCCACTGAAGAAATTGTCATAGTTTACTTTGCACAAAGGTGCAAAAGAACTCAGTGGTGTACAGCAGCTCTGATTAATAAAACTTTAAAATTTGCTTGAGAAACACGGAGTTAACGAGTAAGAGCTGTTGCTGAAGAAACATTATATATCAATAAAAATAATTACCTTTACATTATAATATTATGAATTTAAAGTTAAGCATCTATTTCCAGGTAGGACAAGTCCAAAGAAAGTAATTTAAGTATAAATTAAGGGTTACGGTTTGTATGATTTAAAAATAAATGCCTGACTTTACAAAAGGATTATAAACAACTGCATGAATATGAGAGCAATTCTTCAAAAATAGAAATGTGACATGGTAAAAGATGTAACAAATGAATCTTACTTATAATCATTCCATATGAAACTGCTCTGGACTTTCACTCAGTTGCATATTTCAGGATTTTTCAATTTACTGGTGCTCCTGAAAGTTCAAAAAGGCTGTCAAAGCTTTCCCATTATACGTAACTCATAACTTTCATAAGCCAAATAATAAGTTTTATAATATTTTACATGTTCACAAACTACTTTTTTGGATGGATGATAGGATTTGTAGGATGAAAAATTTACCGAAATACTATCCACAAGATGGATGAGAGTATTGCTGTGAGCCCAAAAACCTTATAAACCACGTCCTGAGGACACTCACCTGAAATGGAGGAAACCTATACTGAGGTTCTCACCTCCACAGGTATTGTCTGAACATTTTCTGCTTTTAATATCTTGCAAAATAGTCAACAGTTTTAAGAGACAGTAACAGGATGGCTTTAAAACTTCTGGACAAAACTTGAAGGAGGTGACGCAGCTAGTTTCCTGACCCCTGAAGCAATGCATTCTTTTGTTAAATGGTGTGAAAACATCCAATTCTTAGCCCTTGAAGCCAAAGGTTTTAAAAAGATAAGAAATGTGGAGGTGAACTGTTCTGATATAATATTTTTTTTGTTTGTTTGCTTTTGGTAGAAACTATTAATTAAACATGACTCATTTGTGTGTGGCTCAGACCCAGAAAAATTACAAATTCTTTTTTTCCAAAATATAAATAATTTGCCATGTTCTATTTGTATCTTACAGGTTGGGAATTGCCAATATCTTCTCTAAATGTGATAAACTGGCCAATAATAGAATTCAGTTAAATGCATTCTTCCTGTGCTTGTCTTCCTTGAAATAAAGACGGTCTGCTCTCTGTTTCCTGACCACTGAAGGTGGGTTGTTGTTACAAAATTTGCGTTCTTTAAAGTAGGATTACAGCAGTTCTAAAATACAGGTGGTATAAAACAAAATATACTGCGAATGTGTTTCAATCTGAAAATGCCCAATGTGTTAGGCATTTTTCAAATCAATTCAAGTTTTATGAGGATTTTTTGTTGTCGCTTGGCATTTGAACACAGAGATGATTATTTGTCCCATGTATTATATTAAATGCCTGTGCTCTATGTTCATCTCTGAAAGAAATAGATTGTGAATAGTTTTCTGCAAACAGAAAACATGTCTGTGGACCTTGATCATATATCACTCCTCTGCACCATTCTTTGCAACACAAACTGTACTGCAATCAGCAAACAATGTTGTCTTATTCTGCAAGGAATATTAAATACAGTTGAAGAGAGGAAAACAGCTTCTTTAAACTTCTAGTCAGTTTATAAAAACTTGGCAAATCCTTTGAAATGTCAATAATCCAACTTAATGTTGAATGAACAACCAAAGTTACGTAAGTGATAAAACTTGATGAATATTAATCCAAGTCAAGCACTATGCATGGAAGTCTCTTTTTTCCACCTGAGATTTTTTTTTTCAGTGAAATACTTCATTATAATGAAAATTAATATTTTTAAAGATGAATCTGAGGGAGCAGAGAAGTGAAGATACATTTTTATTGAAAATCGGTCTGTTTATAAAGCCTGTTGTTAGCGAAGCAGTAGCTTGAATATATGACATATTCAGACATGATCAATCTGCTAATTAATTATTAGATGCATTTGACTTAAACTTTTAGGGTTTTTTTGGTTTGTTTGGTTTGGGTTTTTTTTGTTGTTTTTTTTTTTTTTTTTGCTTTTGCTTTCCTTTGGGTCATAAAATTGGCAGAGTGTTTTGTTTATTCACATTTTAGCAACAGATTTGCATTTCAGAAAGCAACTTCTCATCTCTATTTTTGCCTTTCACTGGGTTTTGGTTCCTTTTGGGGGATGGGATCCAAAGCTTCTTCCAATTGAAATCTATCCGGGATGGTTATACTCCCGTTCTTGTGTGGCTGACCTTCAGCACCATATATAAAAAGTAATAGCTATTAACCTTGCAGTAATTGTCTTTTTTTTTTTTTTTCCCAGGCATCTTCCGTGTATTACCTTTGGCTGAATTTTAAATTGTGATCACATTTTGGCAAGTTAAGATTGCTTGATTGCAGTCTATTTAATAAGCATAAGCTACCGGAGACAATTTTACTCTTTTAACTAATTTCATCATTGCATGAATTATTTAGTAGAAGCTATATCTTCTGTTGGTTTATGACAATAATTCTGTTATATTGACATTTTTTGATTCTTAAATACTCTGTCTTGTTATTCAATGTTCTTTGAAGACAGCATATTTGTATGTAACATACCATGTATGCCTGTGTGCAGATATAGGTGATTGTTACCTTCAGATCTTTTCAGTCTGAGATTGAGGTTATAACAGAACCATTTCTATGTTCAGGGAACTTTGATCATTTCTTCACCCAGCTCAAAGAGTATTTTTTTTCATGCTTTTATCTGCGCTTGAAGGTTTTGAAGACCTCGTATTGGTGAATATATAATCTTTTCACGTTAAGGGTGGGGGGAACCGCTGGGTGTTATACTGCCATCAGAATGGTGTAAGTGGTCTTTCACAAGCACAATGTATGTATGCAAAATTTTCATGTAATGAACAGCTAAATAGTCAGACAAGTCCAAAAACTCAGTCAGCTGCAGAAGGAAATTAAGACCTCTTAAAAAAAAAAAACTAGTTTGGGCTGCTAGTCAAGTCTTTACAATGCTGACAGCCTATGCAAGGCAGAGGAAGATGACACTTTAGATGTAATTACTGATCCTTCAGAGATACAGCCTATTATCTCCCACACTCTTTGGACTTTATGCAGATTTGACAATATTACTTTATTTACCTGAAAATGATGCACTTTTAACTACACCTCTGCTATATTTCCCATTGCACTTACTGCATATAATTTAGTTCCTCTTCCCTCTGCCATAATCATAAGCAGATGGAAAGTGCATTTGCCTCTGTGGATTTGAATCAACACTGTCTGTCTTGCTTAGTGCAGGGAAAAAGATAAAGCAAGAAAGAGAGGGTAGCACATGCTGAGTGAAAGTGCACAAAATCAAAACCGACAGTTGGGTATCTCTGTCTGATTGAAAGGTCCCGGGGAATGACCTGTCATCTTGGATTAAGTCAGACCTGGAGACAGAGTCAGGGCCCAGTTATTCTGATTTTCAAGGCTGGCAATGTTGCTAACCTTACTGTTTACATCACACTTATTGCTGACTTACTGTTGTGTCATAACTGCCTCACTCCCACAGAGCAGCAGGCTGTTGGGTGGCAGACTGGAAAATATAAGGAAAAATCTGGGAAAAAAAAAGGGAAGTTGTTAAAAGATGGTTCAAGAAATAAGGAGAAAATCAAAAGCAGGAGCAAAAGTTGCGAGTAAAAGCCAGAAGTACGTAACTGAGAGAAGGAACCTCAATTGAATGGTTAGATAGATCATTAGGTGACTGAACAGTCTGACTGTTTAAAAACATACCGTTTATCAATGAGAGAAATATAATCAGCAAGGGCCTTGGAGAAAGGAGAAAACATGGTTGGAGGATTTCAGGTTGCCTTGAGACACTTTACCAGTGAGTGAGAAGTCTTAGGTTTTTTTATCTTGTTTCACCAATCTACAGCATTTCAGATGCGATTTGGGTGAGTGCGCAGCATGACTAAGCTATATTAAGGCATGGGAGTGAAAATCATACCACCTTGTGTGAGAAAGGAGGTATAATTTGATTGTTGAAGGGAGATTTCTCAA
Source organism: Myiopsitta monachus (assembly GCA_017639245.1). Taxonomy (NCBI): domain Eukaryota; kingdom Metazoa; phylum Chordata; class Aves; order Psittaciformes; family Psittacidae; genus Myiopsitta; species Myiopsitta monachus. Next base: position 23,267,670 of record CM029925.1, read on the forward strand.
AGCTGAATTGCGGGAGGTAGTAGCTTTAAAATCTTCTAGAACTGTTTGGAGAAGCCAGTGGTATATTTTAGTAGTCTAAATTATCTGTGCAAGAGGTGTTTTATTGCTTCTTTGGAGACATTTCCTTTGCTCTCAACATTTCTATTTCATACTCTTTGCTAGACAGAACTTGAAAAGAATTGTGAGTATTTCTTGGTAGTAGAGATGCCCTTTGAGAGTGAAAAAAGCTTATGAGGTTAAAGCTCAAACCTGGGGAAAAATGTATTTTTAGAAGAGGTATTCCTGATTCTGATCTGAATTGCACCACAGATATAAGACAAATTTATTTATATGCCAGTTCAAGACCTTTAAAACAGAAATAATTTCTTCCAGAATGCAGAAAACTAAGTGGCTTTTTTCCCAGAAGGGGTAATGCAATGGTGAAAGAAATAAGAGTGTTCATGGGAGACTTGTTACCTAGAATAGCACACTGATGGGTGTTAGGAAGAATTAACAACAGAAAGAGTGATATGACAGCTTAAAGATTTAAGACAAAGTTCTGTTTTGTTTTTTTTTTTTTTATTAAATAAAGAGTGGACAGGAGGCCATTCAGTGTTTTAAAAAGATCTGCAATTTCCTCAACATGTAAGTCAAATATATCTCATTTTGCTGGATTTTCAGCTGTCCAAATAAAGCACTGGAATTTAAAACAAGCAGAAAGTTATCAAATGTTTTCATAATCAATATTAAGGAAAAATCTGAGTTTGCAGGATGGGGCTGATATTTTGTTATTCTTTTACACTCATTAGCTCTAATATGCTTCAAAGAGCACTGAATTAGCACACTCACTACAATATGGTGCAGTTTTAGCCTCTGTATTTTATTTTTTCAGTCTGTCTATTCTCTGTGAGCTGAGGTGCTTTCAGCACAGCTGATCATGCTCTTAAAATGCCATCTTTCTTGACCTCTTGAACCTTTCATGGTTGCTCTCCTACCTCTTTAAAATCTGTCTCCCAAATAGCTGCCCAAAGCGATTTTTATTCATCCCTTGATTGGTTCTTCCCTCTCTGTTACAGAAAACAAAGCTGATTCCCTTGTCTGTCATCTTTTGCATCCTTGCACTGATGCTGCCTTAAATTCAGATAGCAAGTCTTTTGGATCAGAGTCTGTCATTTCACCTGCTTGTGCTCAGGGTCTCATTAGGTTGGAGGCTACTCCTTCACTAGGTTTCCTAGGCATTTTGGTAATGCAATGCATTAACAACACTCACAAGTCTAAGGTCTTTTCCAGTCCACAGGGAAGGGAAATACAAATAAGCAAATGGACAGCTGAAAATAAGACAAGTCTCCCAAGCAACAAGGAAGTGACAAAAAAATGTATTGAGTCGGTAATTCGGAGTAGAACTAAGTGGAAATACTGCCTTCAGAATATATTGTAGAATATAACTCTTTATTGACTTTGTCTATATATATGTCTTAGAAGGCTCTAACTGCTTGTTACTCAACTAAATTTTTACGAAAAAGAAGATGATGTGATTTACAGAAATCCTTTCAAAAAATCCTGTTACTTTTTAGTTGAAATACTGTCACCTCTACTGAAAAGTAGAATACAGGCATATCCAGATTTTCCAAAGCTGTACCTTCTCCTCTCTTTTTATTGTATGCTTTTGCTTTCTTCCCACTCCCAAAACTTACGTAAGGCTGTACCTGAAGAGTTATGTTCACAGGGTGAGACATTCTGCTTTGCGGATTTTACTCTACGGGACATTTTCTGGATCAATGACTTCCTCAAGAGAGTGTGTGCATATTTACGAAGTCTTGTCCTGTCTACTGAGGCAACCCAGAAGCTGAACATACTCTACAAATGAAAAGAAATGCAAGCCTTAAGTACAAATGAAGGTTTGCTGTAGTTGGAGCACCCTGATGTTGGAAACAGGTTACCAAATTAGTCATGCAGCTGAATGTGCCACCTTTTTGCTAACAAAATATCACTGTGGAAGTAGGCTAGTGAATCACTGACTGACAGAAAAAAGTATAAGCCAAGACAATTAATTAAGTAGTCGATAGCAAACTCATTCCAAATGTTTGCAATAAGCAATATGACTGTGTAGAAGCAGCATTGCATTTAAACCCCAGATACTTATCAATACTGGTAGAAAGCACTCCAAGAAATTGGATGTTGTTTGTAGTGGAGCATTTCAGCAGTGATTCATCAAATGCTATCACATATATCTGACAGAACTCAAAACTGGCAAATGTTCTAATGGAACATATTAACAACGATGAGTCGTACATTTGTAGCACTTAGTAAAAAGAATTCCAGGATTGACAAATTGGAGTGGCAATGTTGGCAGACTTAAAATGAAGCATTTGTACAGTATATACAGTACTCAGAGATGTGGAATAGATTCCAATATGAATTGTAGAGAGGTTTCTTAACATCTTTCCAAAGCTTCATGCCAAGATGGTGCCTGATTTTTATCCTGTCACTCATAAACTCCTTTGCATCTGTTGTTTCAACATGTGAACAGTGACCCTGTTCAAGCTGCTGCTAAAACTTAAGCATTAATTAATAAGGAGAAAGCTGGTTGATGGATAATTAAGAGCAGAGTAGGAAATTCTGGACAGTGTATTTGCAAGACTGCACTTGGAAGAAAGATGTAGTGTGGTTTAAGAAAAATAAAACCATTTTGAAATGAGATATTTCGGCAGAAGTATCACATTTCAATCAGCATGGAAGGCTTCAACCTTTCACCTCCCTGGGAAACTTCACTGTAATCATCCCAGCTGCTGGACTGGCCTTGTACTTGACTCAAAGTTGCATCTCTTCTCTCAAGGGCAAATAACCAAAAAGCAATTTTTAAAGGGCCCTAGCTCTTCAGTGCTACTTATAGTAGCAGGTCTACAAGAGGTGTAATTGCTAATCTGTCTCTTCATGTAGACACCCTTATTGTGGAATTAACAGAGTGGTTCCCTTACAGCAGTATGCCTGGAGCTCTCAGCTGAATATTAAGCTTGTACTGCAGGAAAGTCCCCTTTCATCACCAAGAATTGCTTGAGGCACAAGACATGCACAATTTCTATGTGGGCCTGTTGTCTGGAGCTTGTCTTAAATCTATTTATCAAATACATTTATTTCTTTGTGATGTCTTCTAAGAAAACACATTATGTTGTGCTAATCCATTGTCCTTTGCCATTTTGTACCTATTAGAAATTCTTCTTCGAAATGATTATTTTTTACCTTCTCTTTTCTTATTTTGCTGTGGCTGAACATAATAGGGCAGCAATCCAGATCAGAGCTTTCCACAAAACAAATGCAGTCTCATACGTAGAACAACAGAAAATATTTTGTAATTTTTTATTTCTCTGGAGATTCTTTTTATCTCCTGTTTACTTCACTTTAAAATACAGTTTCACAAATGGGATTATCTGATTTCTTTTTTTGAACAGCTGAAGTTGATCAAGTTAAGTGGAAAAACTATAGCTATACACACACAAATTAGTTTACATTTATTCTGGTTTTGATTGGCATGTAAAATTACGTTAAGTAATGATTTTACTCAAAGGTACTAACTACAAAAAAACTACCAGTCACAAACCTCTAGGAAATAATTCCAAGCATTTTTTGATTAACAACCACTAGCTTGCACTGCTGCACAGATGCAAAAACACACGAAGGCACCATTATCAGAAGGCATGAGAAAGGCTCTAGGATTATGAGTAAATCAGCCGTGTTCACCTGTCCACATGATACCAGGACATGCACAGAGGTGGAAAACAGGGTTTTCTGAGAAACAGCCCTGTGGGCTGCAACAACTGCTTCTTAAACCATTGCTGCTGCTTCCTTCATAGATCTCAGTCTTAAAGAAGAAAGAAAAGAAAGCCAGAACACATTTATCAAAAATCCTTCAATTAAACTCAGCAAATCCTTTTATGGCATATTCCTCAACTGGTGCCATACACAAACATCCACACACATGTTATGAGAATTAATTTCAGGAGTGAAAGAAATAAAAATGCTATCAGAAATAAAGATATGGCCTATCTGAACAGAATGACTGCCTATGTGCTTTCATCTTCTTCACTTACTTTCTTCTAAGTCCTAGCACTCCATTTTTAAACTGTCAACAATGATGCCTTGATGGTCATTAGATATTGAATCCATTCTGCAAGGAGGATGTTTTCTCTCTCTGCAAACGATGAGCTCTGGCAGAGCTAATTCTGGTAGTCGCATCAATGTGATCTTCCTCAAGCATTCCTGCAACCTTCCATCATTGAAATATGTAATTTTACATTTGAGATTCACATTTGAGTACAATTTAGGTTCCAAAAGGTGAGTGAAAAAAATATTTTTTATTCTGCTTATCTGAGGCAAATACAATTGCTATGTTACTTAAACTCTTTTTCAGGTCAGTACTCAAAGTTTTCTTTTGTGCAGCCTAGTGCTTGCTGTCAGATTGAAGCAGCTGGGTGATATTTTGGCCACAGGTGCTGGGTTCCTGCCGAACTGAGCGGAAGCAAAGAGTCAGGAGCTGCCTGCTCGGAGAGGGGAAAAATCCCACCGCAGTGGAAAGGCTCTGGTTTGCAGAAGGGTCTGAATTTTCTCCCTAGTGACAGGCAGAGTCTCCTGAATCACAACTCCCTCTGTAACTTTGCCATAGCTGAGTGGCAGAGACCTGGCCCACTGCAGCATGCCACTGAGCTCAGCAAGGTGCAATGAGTCCTCAATTCAGATTGGGAGAGGAGCAGACCTGGAGCCAGCTGCTTCACACAGCCTCCAGAAACAGAGAAGCAGTTCCTGCTGAGCAACTCCAGGACCCCTGCATGAAACCCCCTTGCAAGGAGGGGCAGAATCATCACGGTATGTTGGCTCATCATCTTGCCTCATTGTCAGCAGCTTTGGCCAGGGGTGCCTTGTACGTATCAAAGCAAATCGCTCTTTCCAAGATTTGAGTAGGCACACAGCATGTAAGCATTACCACCCCGGGGCTGGAAGGGTTACTGTTTTCCTCTCCTTTCCTTGAGCAACAAGGTGAGAGCCCACATAATTAATTTTATTTATGCTTCTGTAACTCAGGAGTAACTCCTGTAAGGTCAATAAAGGATGAAAACAGCATCAATTTCTGAGGCAGTTTGGAGGCTGGGCAAAATTAAAAAACCCTGCAAATAGTACTATCTATCTCTGAACAGAATGTTTCTTTATAATGAACATGAGTGGAAAACTTGATTATTTGCACAATTTTTGTAAAAATTCAATTTGAAACAAATATGACTCAGTATTTATAACTCTGACAGATATGTTCTATGAGGTGAAATGACTTATTTTAGTCCAAAATTAAAATTATATTTTTTATTTTGTAATTCAATTTGGAAATGAGAACTCTTGGTACCTGTTGTGTGAAAAGTGATATTCTTTTTCAAAATACTTTATAGCTTAAAAGGAAAGATAATATTGATTGAGAACTCATTTCATTTTTTATAATATTTTTATTTCAAAACTGCCTAAATACTACTATTGCTAGTCCAAACTTCTTTATGCGTTTAATTGAAAGGTGCTGATGACATAAAGCAGAAAGCTTTTAAAGGCTACAAAAAAAAAATCTTTTCAACAGTTCCAGTCTAGCAGCCTACAACAGGATGGGCTGTTGGGTTAGGGGAAAAACAAAATATATTGGAAAATACACAGTTGCATTCATTTCAAATAACCATAATTACCTAAGTTCGTAATGACATGTAATCAAAATACAATTTGGGAGAGGTGTCTTTGCTAGTGTAAAATCCTTTTTTGCTGAAAAGTGTGATAATAATAACTGCATCTAATGACAATCAAGATGCAGCTGGATAATAGTTTGGTGGAATCTTCCATAACTATTTCAAGGTGTCAGCATATCTGAATATCATACTTTCCATAGGAAGTTATTCTTTTTTAACATTGCTGATATCAAGGTGAAGGGTTTAACCTATTTGCTGGGTTAATAAAAAAAGGAATAAGCTTGTGTCCATCATCTGCTGGACATGAAAGGCCTGTGGGCTGCTGACAGACACTGTTGACAGAATGGTGGGAGGGAAGAAGTTAGAAGGAAGAATTGCAGTTGTCTATCCCCTTAACATCAGAAAAAAAGGAAAGTCAGAGCACTATGTAGCTGGTGCTGTGTTCTAGCTCAATCCTGACTGCTCCTCAACAAGGATTTTGTTTCCTTATTTCCTAGGATTTGAGGGACTTTACAGGTTTTGACATATCTCTGTAAGTCACTCACTCTTGAACTACTGCCTCCCAGAGAAAATTATTCTGTGTAAAGCTGATAAGGACTTCATTCTTGAAAACCACCAGAAACTCTAAAGTGTCTCATTAAACTATCGATCCAAAATATTTCCCTGTAATTTGAAATTTTGTGGAAACTGGAGCAGCTGTCCAGCCTCAGAAGCTTAATACCAGCCATGAAAACCAAAGTGGACTTGGTTGAAAGAGATTGTGTGATCACTCGGTTCTCAAAACCCTTAAAAATATCTGAAATCTGCTTCCTTTGTTGCATTAAGCTGTATTATGTCTCTCTCTCCTAGTGTCTGCATTTTGAAGCATCTCTCTGAGCCTCAGCTCCCCCAAGGCAATTTGGAGGTGGCCTCTCTGCCTGAATCAATTGGGAAATTCTCCTGTTCCTGTGCAGAAAATCTAATAATGTTGTGTTGACTTCATTGACTAGGGAGTGGAAGCACCGGATTTTAAAGATTTGTCCTGATAGAAAGAATTTTTTCTACTTAGGCATTTCTGTATCACCAAAAGCTTGGTGTGGGAGCCCCTTCATTCAATTTTTTTCATATATGACTCCCCTAAAATGTCATATCTCATCTTCATATCATATGAGCTCAATCATGGCATTAGCCATACAAGGCACTCAAAACTGAAACCACTCTGTGCTCTCCAACTTGAGCACTGAAGATGGATTTTTCTCTGTATAGCTGGTGCAACCTGCCACAGACAAAAAATAGCTAATATTTGTTGTATAACAAGCAATTCTTTGTTTACAGCGGGAAAAGTATTAGCCATTCTAAATAAAGGAAAAGTCTGCAAACATCCTCAAGGCAGCAGCACTCAGAGGCATAAAAAAATAAAAGAGAGAGAAAAGGACCTCTGGGAGTCGTGAATATATGTTGAAAACTAACAGGCAATTGCCACTTTGTGCCTCTCTGCAGGAGGCAGAGATAGAGGAAAAGCTCCTGCAGATTAGTGTTTAAAAGTGCCTATACAAATATTAAGCAGCATGTCATCCTCCTACCCAGCCAGTGTCATTTGTACATGGACGAGACTGGACCCACAGCTGAGGTCTGCTGAGGTAAAGATGTTGCGGAGGTTATCAGCAAGAGCAGCTCTTCCTTGAGCAGCCATATAACAACCCTTTTTGTTATAAAGCAGCAGAGCTGGGCATTTCCCTGCTTTATCTGTTCTGCAGCGTGCCATTCCCTGGAGACTTCCACCCGCAACAGCACCTGATGGAAGTACCTGGCCTTTCAAACCTTACATGCCCTCAAGAATTTGTTTGCATGTTGTTGTCAAACTTTAATGTGTAAAGTCTGTATTTTTGTACTGCTGTTTAGCCATTCATACAGGAATACAGCTCCACACTATAATCACCAGAGGATAAAAACAAAGTGCTTACTCAGCAGTATTAAAATACAGTAAATTCTGAATAATTTATGACAAAGCTTTAGGTGCAAAACTTTACCAGAGACTGCTACTAAATAATTGTATTAAGGAAATGGAAAGAACAAGGGAATATAGCAGAAGTATACAAATTTGACCATCCCTTACCATCCTCTCCTTTTATATTTTCTTTGTACGACAGAACTCTGTTATCATTTAGAGACCATTAACATCACTCTCCCACTACAAGTAAATTTTTTATCCTGTAAAGATATTAAATAAATAAGTTTTTTCTGTATAGCATACATAAAATAGTTTGCTACAGCAGGCTGACTGAACCAGAAGAGGTAGAACATGACACAGTATGTGGTTAGGTAAAAATTAATTTTCCCCTGAAGCTGAAAAATTAGTCTGTTCTCAGATTTTAGTGGCATGTTCTCTATCACTGGAATAGGATGGCACAACATTATTACTATTCATGGCAAATTGCTGCATGTTTCAACCTGTATTTTTCTTGACCTTCTGTTTGTTGATCACTTGGACCATTGGAAATTTTACAGGATGTTGTTGCTTAACTGAATTTTCCCACCTGTTCCTCAAACTTCTTTGGAAAACATGCATTCCAAATTTGTACAATAATTCTGAAGTAAATTGATGCAAAACCAAAACATAAAAAATGTGCAGAAAACTAAAAATATCAGTAGCTGCATTTTAAAAGTCTTTCTCTATTAGCTACTATGAAAACTATTGTTTTTTATTAAATGTGTCCTTTACCTTTCTGATCTTCTGAAATGATTTTTGGTGTTCTTTTTTTGTGATTCAGCTTTTCTGCTTTTCTCCTCAGAGATCTTTTCAACCCTTGGATCTTCTCCGTTTCTCTGATTTCATGAAGATAAGGAAAATAAGCCTCAAACCTTAATTACTTTGGCAAGATATTCACCCTGAATGTTCTTTATCAGCATGATTAGATTAATAATAAAGTTAATTAGCAAAATATTTTACTACTTTTTAATTATTTTTATTTCTTTTACAGAGGGTGTCATAATTAATATTCAAAACTAACAGTCAGAGGAAAGAAACAGGATAGAGCAAATTGGTCAGTTGTGGTGTGTGCAGAAACAAACTTCATATTGGCATGATCCTTTGGATGAAGACAATTGACGGTCTGGTTTTGAGAGGAAAATATGAAAGTGTGTGGTAGATCTTCAGGTTAAACTCTGGTTATGAAAAAGTCCAGGAAGTGTGGGACTGAGCAGCTTCACAGCAGTCCAATAGCTGAGGTGCTCCCCCCTTTTCTTACTCCTTTTTTGTGGAGCTAAAGCTTTTCCTTTTCCAAGTCACATTCCTTTCTTCAAGTGCAGAAATAGCTCGCTTTAAGCTACCTGATGGAGTTGTACTTTATACAGTATATTGCAAAATATTTTCAAAACCAAACAGTTCAGCAGCATTAGGAGCTGTTCTTTACCTGCAAGAGTAGCTCATGTAGTGTATTTCAGCTTGGCCCAATGTTTTACTCTTTACAATAATCGTGTATTCTACTTTATATAAAATAAGATCTGAAACAGCTACTGAGACCCAGCTAAAGTGATGCAGATCTTTCACTTTTGTATCTCTCCTGCAAGTTGCCTGAATTGTACAAAAGTGACCTCTGAAGAAGCTTTCACGTGTAGATAAAACATTTATCACAAAGCACTATCAAATGAATGGTAATTTTTGTGTGGCAACATACCAACATAGAAAAATGGCTTTAGTTAGAAGATATATTTTTGTTGCCTGAATAATGAAGTTTACCTCAACCTCCTAAAACTTACTGACTGCATCGGCCTTGAAAGCACTGTCACACTGCCCGCACTTATGACTACACAGTTGAAACCCTCCACAATTAAATATCTTCTACCTTCTGCTAATGGAAGCAGGTATAGGAGTTGTGATTAACTTGTGGTTATTGCTGTTTTCTATCTCTCACCTGCAGTGCTCAGCCATACAACGCACTCTTATTTGAGGTCACCTGTACTAGTGCAGCCCCTCGCTTTCCCACTGCTGCTGGCCCCAAAGCACGTCACCTAAACACACCATCAGGGCCTCATCTGTTCACCACTGCGAAGTATTTTTGTGGAGAATAATGTCATAACTTTGAAGGAGTCTTTGATGGCATCTTTGATTTTCTTAACATCCCTCCGGGGTCCTTAAGGACAGGACTCTCTGAGGGCACGGCTGTGCTCTTGGATAACTCCACCATTAGTTTGGCATGTGATAAAAGTTGATTTAATTTCTACTTTTTCAGGCTTCACAGCCTGCTGTCTAAGCTGCTAATTGGGTTGGAGAAAAGGGGAGAGGAAGTGGGAAAAAAAGGAGTAGTGATGAGAGAAGGTGAAAACACACTGCTGTTGGGATTAGTAACAGGTGCAGAGGAACAGGTCTTTCAAAAGATTTTTGAAAGATCAAGGTTTGCTCAGACCTGCTTGAATCACATAAGAAATGGCAGTCTTTCCTAATAACTTGTGGTCACTCTCAGTACTTTGGAGGAGCCAAAGTAAAGCTCCCCATGCACTAATAAAACACTGCCCCTCTGTCAGGAGTTACATAGTCATCTAGATTAGTTCTCTACTTGCTCCTATTTCCAAATCACAATTTTATTATAATTAATGTGCTATTGTACTTTTAAATATCATTTATAAATATGCATAAACTGAAATAATCCGTATCAGAAAGGAATTGGGAGTAAAAACATTATGAAACCTATGCATTTCCAATATAAAATATTATAATGTAAACATATTGCACATAATTACATATAATGACAAATGAGCCTCTGTGTGGTATGATTAGTAATGTTGTAACAAAAGAAGAAAGAAGAAGATATCACTCTAGCTGTCAGCTCTGTCAGAAAATAAATGCAGACAAAGCATCCCTCGCCTTTATTCTATTTACTCGTTAAATAGTCACTATAAACTAACCAACAACTTGCATTTGACTATAGAGTTACATAAATCCAGGAAGGATGTCCTCTACTGGGGACAATGAGCTGGATTCAGATTCATACATCTCATTTAGACAAAGAATATGTGCAAAATGACTCATCAACTTTATAAGGAACAGAAGAGCTTTGCTGTAGTTGTTTAGAAACCAGATGACAAATCGTGCTCTGAGCATGCCTTCATAAGATTATTATTTGGGAGACCTAGAAAATGGTTGGGGAAGAATGAAATCTAAACTGTATTAAACAAAAGCAAGGTCATGAGTATCTGTAGGAAACTTTCACCAAAGACTTCTGAGTATATACACATACGAAACACCATGGTGAAGATATCTATGAAAAACTCTCCAAAAATCAGAGCAATGAGGCTGGACCTAATGCTGTAGAGCTGGCAGACACATTTTAACTGAAAATGACAGGGACATTTAAACTGAAACTGCTGTAAAATTTTTCAAGCTCTGCTTGGGATGAAAGCATCCACCAGTCTGACAGCAAATACCAACCACCTATCCCTTCAGTAAGGTGGGAGAGGGCAAAAAAAAGGTCAATGTTCTAAGTGAAGTAGGTGAGTGGGCTTACCATTGAACTTTGAGGAAGTGAACGGTGGCCCTAGCTTGCTATATCTCATTTTTGTAAGAGATTTCTGAAGATCTCATTTTTATCCAAAAATGTAACAAAACCAACTTTGAAAGATTGGCTTTTTTATAAAAAAAACATTTCTGCACAGCTTGGACACAGAGCAAGTAACACCAAATGCTGAGATTAAGCTAAATGTCCTGGAAATAGGATGATGAAAAGTGGTATCGTCAGTAGGCATCAAGTTACCTTGGAGCAGATATGTTTTTATTTTAAAAAAAGTAAGCACATGCATGTCCAGTCCTAGTGCTGTATTACATTTCTGCCCTTCCAGTCTGTTTAGCAGTGCTTATGAAGTGCATGCATTAAAGCTACAGTCAACTACACATACAGAGTGGAACAAGAAAATGTAGTCCACGTTGCCTTACACATTAAACAACTACTGTGACAGTATAAACTAGTAAATGGTAAACCGAAATATAAAGGTAAGCCATATTTGCCTTGGCACACGTAAAAGTAATTCAAGTAAATGTAGAACCTGCTTATAAGTCTAACTTTATTGCTGGCTAAATGCCCACAATAATTTTCTTCAGACATGAAAAATGTACACTGTCTTTTTGAAACAGTAGACTGAAGGAAAGTGCTTCTGTAATTACCAACATAGTAATAGACATTTTCTTGCTGTCCACAGCACTGAATTGTGGGAAAAAAATACTCATCTGTGGAATATTTTGTGGGAATTATAAAATATATCTCCCCTCTCCCTCTATCTTCCATTTATTTTTTTAAGAAAATTAAGTAGCTTACGAAAGACTAAATGTATATCAGTGAAGAACGCACACATTTCTCTGGGTTTTTTTCTGCACACAAAAGATAAATTATCAGAAAGCAGTATTTACTATAGTGCTTTCTTTTGATAAGAGCCCTTGATTTTGCCAGAAATGAAAAATACTTATCATCTGCCTACAAAATCACATTTTTAAAGTGAAACCAAATTATCAAGGGAGTGACAACTCCTGCAAAAAGAGAGCTCAATCAGTGACAATAAGGCCAAAGAGGGGAGAGGAAAAGTTCAGATGCATAGAAGGACCTTCCCGATGTGAGAGCATGTCTTTACCCCCAGATGGTAGGAGCTCTCCCTTGCCTCCTTTTAGATTTTCTCTGTTCTCCTCTTCCCAAATCAACCATTTTGTTTGCTCCCCCCCCCCCCCCCCCCCCGAAGGAGGAGAAGAAACAATGCCTGGGAGAAGGGAGATTGAGCCTTGTTTTCTTTGCTGGCACAGCACATTGGTCTAGAGTGACAGCCCACTCCACACAGGACAGGATTCTGACTAGGTCTGGCTCTCAGCTCTGAAATCTTACATTATATTTATGGTACCAGATACAATTTAAACCAAGCCCAGATAGATAGGATTTATTTGCCCCTTCCATGGAGCTTTTCTTCCTCAGTTTCTGTAAAGTGCTCTTGCTCTCCACGTGGTAGCTAAACCACTGTAAATTGATTCACTGAGCTGTGGCAGGAGTGAACGGTGAAACTGCATGCCAGTCATTCTTAACTCCTACAGCTGAACATAACACCTCCCTGGTAAATCAATTGTTGTTGTTGGGGAAGGAGCAGAGGATATTAAAAAACTTAAACATGTTGTGCAGCATAATTTCTTTACTTTTTACAATGAGAAAGAGTGAGTGGGAGGTCAGCATGAGTCTTCTTTCAAATAAAATAACCTGAAAGTAGCCTCAACTAATTCTATAAGAGAAGAATACAATATTTATGAAAGCAAATGTCAGAAGAAGCTGAATCAGTCCAATTGATTTTTGTCCAGTCTGCCACTACTCTATAAGCAGGGCTGGCTGTGGTTTCACACTCCCTCTTATAGCCTGGGCTTCAGAATTACTCTGCAAGCAGCAAAGAATACTTTCACAGTGAGTCAGAAACCTTCATTGTCCAAGGACTACCATGGAAGCCTCCTGCAACTGGGAAGGTGGAAGAACGGGTGTAATGAGAGACAGTTTTTCCTTTGCATTGTGATAAACTGCTGGCTTTTGATAACAGCGGCAGCATCTCAGCACACATTCATCTTGCCATTACAAATACTCTGAGGAGAAGGAGGTCTGTATTCTACAAAGATCTTGCTTCTTGTAAGTTAGACTCAGCTCTAAAGCCTAGAGCAATCTCATACCTCTGGGATCCTTTGTTTATTCTTAATTGACTGTTAAGTTCTGAGAAAACAATTTCAGAATGTCACTTTTAGTCAACACAAGGCTCGCATTTCTCTGTCCCTTTTGTCAGTGTCAAGATCTTAGTAAATGAAGATTTTTTTGGTAAATTCCATTTTGGATTACTGTGGTCATTTTGTAAAATTATATTTCAACATTTAATTTAAAACGTACTGTGAGAAAAGTATACTTTCAATGGTATTTTTTGTAGCCAGCTTTTCCTAAAGTGAAGTTTCTGGAAGAAAATGTCAAACAGGTAGTCCTGTTTTAAACAAAGCCACCTATGAGGAGTCCTGGAGCAAAAGAATGCTGCAATTCTGCAGCATTCAAGTCTCCATCTAGCCCTGTTTTCCATCACAGTTGCAATTGTCTGACTTCAAGAGGCTGAAAATAAGTAACTGTACAAGATAAGTTTCTCCTGCTAACCCCTATGCATAGGTTGCCAAATCCTACCAACCGTAAGAACATACAACAGCATTCACAACCATTAGCTTTAACTTTTTACCAGCAGAACACTGGGGTTTTTTGTCACTTGTTAGTATCATTTCTTTGTGGCTTGTTGTGTTTGGTATTTGCAGAGCTTTCATAATTTATTGCCTGATTATGCCACTGAATAGCATACACAACTCTTACAGACTTCAAGAAGAGTTTCACACAGAGAACATGGCAATATAACGCGACACTTCTAAAGTACTTCCAATAACTATTCATGACTTTGTCTACACTGGTATTAAGATGTAAACTGAAGAATGGAAAATTATTCCCAATAATTCCTTTTGTCATACTCTACTTTTGTATGTTATAAAGACAATAAGAATTTGCAGCATTATGGTTCCTACCAGAACAGGAGAAAGCAAATAATTTGCCAGTTAAGTCCACTATGGAAGCAGTATAGTTAGAAATCTATATACAGAGGTTTTGGCGCACATAATATTCCACAATAACTGACTTAAACTGGTATATAAATGGGAATGGAAAGTGCTGTGAAATCTCCAGGAAGAATAAGTGATTGTTAAACAATTTTCTGATAGTATGTTTCCAGTGGGCAGGTAAATTTAGAGTCAAGTATCCCCAGCTCTCTGCTGAACATAGGATGATGGCAACAATTAGAGCACTTGACACCAGTTTTAATGGTTGAGGCACTCTCTCGTCACAAATGTAATTGTTGCTTCTTTACTGCGTTTGGGAACAGATACGTTAGATCATTGAACTAGCTTCAAGGAAGGTGGTTCACTAGCATATTCTCTCCATAAATCCTGGAGAGTATCAACTTTAGGCCTCAGAAGACGTCCCACTTAAACTCATCAGCCTGGCAAGACAGAGTCTGTACCAGCAGAGAGGTGACTCAAAGAGGAAGATAGGAGATTATTCCCAAAATAATGCAAGACAAATGACAACCCCAGATCAGAGGCTTCTGAATTATTTTTCAATACTTTTTGATAGCCTATTGCCCTGAAGGACAAAAAGTGATTTATAGAGATGTCTGCTGAAGGATGAAGAGGTGCTAGCTTGGCCCCCAAAATAGGCCATAAAGAGCCTGTGAAAATGATGTTTTGCCAATAGAATGAAAGAGCTAAAACTCAATATATATGAACTGTAAGTGATTAAGACGGACATTTTCTTACCATGATGAGAATATAGCTGTATTATGCTGGGACTCTAAGCTGGCATAAGTATTGTGTGCAGTTCTGGTGTCCTCAACATAAAAACGACATGGAACTGTTGCAACAAGTCCAGAGGAGGGCCACGAGGATGATCAGGGGACTGGAGCACCTCCCGTATGAAGATAGGATGAGAAAGTTGGGGCTGTTCATCCTGGAGAAGAGAAGGCTGTGTGGAGACCTCATAGCAGGCTTCCAGTATCAAAGGGGGGTTATAGGATGCTGGGGAGGGACTCTTCACTAGGGACTGTAGTGATAGGACAAGGGGTAACGGGTTCAAACTTACACAAGGGAAGTTTAGATTGGATATAAGGAGGAAGTTCTCTACTGTTAGGATGGTGAGGCACTGGAATGGGTTGCCCGGGGAAGTTGTGAGTGCTCCATCGCTGGTGGTGTTCAAGGCCAGGTTGGACAGTGCCTTGGGTGGCATGGTTTAGTAGGAGGTGTCCCTGCTGATGGCAGGGGGGTTGGAACTAGATGATCTTAAGGTCCTTTCCAACCCTAACTATTCTATGATTCTATGACCTAAATTATTCCAAAATTATTATTTTTCCTTTTTGCAATCTTTGATTGAAGAATCTTAGCTATTCAGTTGGAATCAAGGAGGAATAATTTCGAAAGAAGTATCTGAAGGGCAAAAACTCCTCCTTACCACAGGCAATGATCATTCAGGATGATGAAAAAAAACCACCTCACTCAAAACCAAGGCAATTATAACTT
This sequence comes from Myiopsitta monachus, assembly GCA_017639245.1. Lineage (NCBI taxonomy): Eukaryota > Metazoa > Chordata > Aves > Psittaciformes > Psittacidae > Myiopsitta > Myiopsitta monachus. Next base: position 23,283,438 of record CM029925.1, read on the forward strand.
GGGAGTGTCTTCAAATTGACACCTTTGCAAATCCTCTTGCTGAAGAGAAGTGTATTCAGAATAAGCAATACACCTATCTTTGCAAGAGTAAAAGAAAATTCTGGGCTTGTAAATTCTGAGAACATAAAAAGTAGACTTTTGGTTCAGGATATCTTTGATTCTAAGTGCAGATAAAGTGAATTGCAGCGAAGTTTAGGAAACAGGTTCTGGAGACAACTTGTGTTGCATGAGGTGTCAAGTTAAGAAAATCATGTTCTTAATTTAGCATTTTGGTAGGTTATCTCAGCAGGGCTTTTCAGGAAAGATAGCAAAACAAGACAACAAGACACATTAAAGTGTTCAGTCTGTGCAATTCAGTAAGAAGTAGCATAACCTCGGCAAATAAAGTTTGGTTGTAAGAGAAGTAAATGGAAAAACTAATTAATTCTTCTGGCATTGTCTTTTAACCAGTGTTACATGAAGACTTTAACGAAGGAAGAACTTCATGCAAGAGATCATATTCATGGAGTTTCCACGGTTTCCTGTCTTAATAGGTATTGGCAAACAGGGATTTCTCTGCTTCCCTGCTGATACTGCTTCTGAGCCATTTATGTGCATCTACTGTAACAGAGAAACATCCGCAGAGCCTATGGGCTTCCTATGGATGTGGAAGGAAAGTGGAGAACAGTCACCGTCATTGATACCTAACCTTAATGGCCAAGGACACATCACTTGCATATTGGGTGAATTGGGTGAGGGAGAAGAATCGGGTCAAAGAGGAAAACCTGACTTCTATCCGCAGAAAGGCACATTGACTGTTTGAAAAGTTCAGAACCTCAGAGAGTTAAAATAAGAAGCTCAGCTGCAAAGTACTTGACTTGGAAGAAAAACTTCCAGTGAGAGACTTTGGCTAGGCACCTTGTCATGGTTTAAGCTGTAAATCACGCAGCCTGCTCACACACTTCCCCCTCTTTCTTCCTCCCAACTCCGGGGGGGGGGGGGGGAATGGGGAGAAGAATCGAAAGAATGTAACTCCCACAGGTTGAGATAAGAACAGTCCAGTAACTAAAGTATAACACAAATCACTGCTGCTACCACCAATAATAATAATGACCAGGGAAATACAAGGGAAGAGGATACAACTGCTCACCACTCGACTGAGCCGTGAACTGAGCTCTTCTGAGCTCCTGCCCCCAGTTTTTTGCATTCTGGGCATGATGTACTATGGTATGGAATACATCCTTGGTCAGACTGGGTCAGGTGTCCTGTTTCTGCTTCCTCCCAGCTTCCCCTTCTCCCTGGCAGAGCATGAGGCTCAGAAAGTCCTTAGTCAGAACAAAACATTCTAAGCCGTAACTATAAACATCGGTGTTATCAGTGCTGTTCCCAGGCCGAAAGTCGAAAACACAGCGCTGCACCAGCTACTATGAAGGAGAAAAATGACTGCTGCTGCCGAACCCATGACACACCTTTAAAGGTGTGAAATGAGAGAGCCATCCATCTGGCTGTCAAAAGAAGCGGGGCTGAAAGGTGATACTGAGATGCCAGTCTAAAGCAAGGACGAGAAGCCATTTATTTGACTTAATGTTTGTGGTGGCAGGCAAATTTACAGGCAAGGACTGGGGAGATTTTAGGTAGTGTCTTACTTACCACTGTACCATAACTTCTAATGTGCCAAAGATAGGCAAGGCTTAATTATGATCTGGCATGGCCCTTTATCCCCTAGTCTCTATTCGACTCTTCATTCTGCTTCCCCTTTCATGATTACCTTACCACACCCCTCTCTTTCTCATCAAGGGATGAAGTAAGGTATCTGTTCCATGAAGCAGGGATTAACACAGGAGAAAAAAGTGGGGAACTGCTGCATTTATAGAAGAAGCGGTTATTTTATTTTCAAACGCATGAAGCAAGAATACTGGCTTGAGACATGAGATGTTATCAAAACATAGTATATACTCGTTGCTAGCTGTCTTTGAGCATACAGCGCACTGGTTATAAAGCACCTCACTGCAATGCCAATGAAGTCAATGTGTGAAATTCTCTCTATAACACCTCTGAAACCCAGAAAATCTTCAGTGCTGCTGCATGTACCTGGGGGTGAAAAATTACCTAAAGTGTGAAGTATATTCTGGAACATGGTTTGAATATGTTATGATCTGAATTTCATTCATTAACTGAGATGTGAAATAGACATAACATATATTTTGCCTTTGTTTTACTAACAATACATTGGAACTCAATCAATTGAATGATAAGATGGAAATAATAATTACAATTAAAACTGTAAACAGTACCTTTTTGGGGCTGAATGAATTATTGGATTATGCTAATGGTCAGCAAGTACTATAGCACCAAATATTTTTATAAACAAAGGACAATGGTTAGTGTCTTTCAAACGACTGGTGTCAAAAAGATCATTTTCAAAACAAAATCTTAAGCATGCACAGATATCATGTAATTGACCTTCTCAAGCCAGGCAAAAAGTCAGGAAACAATTCTCTTACTTTACTTCGGAAATTATTTTAATTACACTATCTGCAAATTCATGTACTGCAAAAGCAAAATAAAGACATTGATGCTTTCTGCTACCATGAGACCATTCTTTGCCATGTTGTCTTGTAGCCAACTGGAAAGCATAATTAAACACCTAAATATGCAATAAGCAACCTCTTTTCTAACCAGGAGCTTTTCTTTAATTTTTTTTTTCATTAAAAAAAAAACACTTTAAAGCTATCTGCTGTCTCACTTGTATTCCCTGGGTTCTTTATTTGTGTTCCAGAAAAGCTGTGCCAAAGAGGTCCCCAAAATTTGTCAGAGTTAACTATTTCACTAAACTTAAAGCTGCCACCTCTGGTGATTAATCAAATTTTGCTCTAAATAGGATTAATTTGGGTGTATCTGTGAAGAAAATTGTTGGAGTGCGTGTCCCTCTTCCCTTCTGTCCTCAGGTCTTTTTTTCTTGCTGAATTTAAAATGAAGCTTGAGCTATAATCTTGCATGGCAGATACTGGATCGTTCCTTTGATAAACATCTAAAATGCTAATGAATGTGGGCTGCAGTTCGGAAACGGCAAAGCAAATGATTTGACAAGAATCTGGAGGGTAAAAAAAAAAAAAAAAGAACTTTCTGACTTAAAAGAAAAACTCTTTTTGTTCACACACAGTATTGTTTCCCCAAGAAAAATCTTTCTGCTCTGCAGAAAACAGAAAAAATCCTACTACATCAAAATGCGGAAGCATGAAAAACTGATGAGCTTTCAGATTGTCCTCTTTTGCATGCAAATCATATCAGAAGTTCTCATTAGCATAAATGCATGAGCAACTCTAAATGCTTTTAATTTCCAATCTCAGCCAGCAGAGGAGTAATTTGTCACTGTCAGGGTGAAAATCTAAAAAGAAAAAAAAGAGAGAAGGACTCCATGCTAAATTGGAATCATATAAATTTTTGATTTGCTAATTGACTGATGCTGCAGTTCAATCAGCTGCCTTGAAGGTGTAAATAATTCAGTGTACAGTCAGAAATAAAAGCATAATGTGCTTCTACTGCAGGCATATTGCCGTTCATTGCACCAGGACACACCTGACCATGTCTTTTTCATAATACCCTTTAGTCATGTTCTAACTCTATGCTGGCAGGTGCACTACACTAACAAATAAATCTAACTCTGAAAATATTTAGGCTTTCATATTAAGAAATATGCTTTAAGAGATAGTTTAAAATATTTTCACTCCAAATAATCTAGTAAGTCAGCCCTAATACCTGCAGGAATGGTGGAATACATTTGTATAACACTAATGCAATTATAAAACATAGGAAGTGCATAAATGGAAATCCAACACTTCTATCAACTTTTAATTATATTTTTCCCTTAATCAACGGCTTTAAATGTCATATGTAAAGTGTATTTATTGCAAAAATGCTTTTCATCAATGTGCATACACTAAGGGTGTGTTAGCATCTGTATAGGTATTTACAATAGTTGGTGATTTACAATAGAGGAACAATATTCAGATGCTTTGTGCCATTTGTGTTAATCAAAAATTATTTCTTTCAAAGCTGCTGCTTAAGTAAAACCTATTTTCAGCTGACTAGACATTTCCTCATTACCTAAATCAAATAAGATTTATAGCCATCTTATATTGTTATAATATAATTTGACTTCCAAGAATGCAAATGAATAATTAACGAAAACACCTTGAATATACAAAACCCCTCCTATGGAACAAATATGATCTGTATACATAAAAGATCCAGTTTATAGTTTACCAGATGCATTAAGCTAATCATTAATGTCTCATGGACTGGTGGATTTGCAAATCAAATATGGCTATACTGACCCACAAAATGAGTATTGTTGTGAATTACATTTTGCATAAATTCCAGTTGTGCTGTTCTGTTGACATAACACAAAAATGTATCAGATACACCCTATCTGTTTTTTGGATGCATCATCAAACTTGTTTTCTCTGTCCTTATATCTCTAAGTATATATTTAAAACAGGCTTGGTTTAAACAATTTATATTAAGATTTTATACCAGGCAACGAGCAGATTTAATTGCCAGTGGCAATCTTACAATGGAAATCTAGGTTTCCAATAATGAAAGGCTTACACCAAATTCCTCAGGGTTTTGAATGGGTGTATAATCTGAATAAAGTCTGAAGGATTAGGTTCCAAGGTGTTCAGTTTGACTGAGCATTTGATTCTGCTTTCAGTGAAATCAATGATGGCATTGATTCAGTCATTCACACCTTTTACTTGTCATAAATTGCAAGTTTCCTCTTAAAATAGTGTTAAAATATGAACAACAACAGCCAAGTAGTGGGAATACATGAAATATAATGGGTTGAATACAAGCTGTAAGGATTCAGTTTCCAAAGAACCACTTCCTGCTTACTCTGATGGTTGACTAAGGAAGAAGGATAAGTCCATTTAGTTTATATGAGTCTAGAAAAAAAAAAAAATCTGAAAATCAGTTTTATAAATATATTTTTTTTATATGCCAGGCTGTGGAAAACCCAACTGGAAGGCAAATCCCCAAATTCTTACTAGACAAAAGGCAAGCTAGTGTGAAAAAATCTTGTGATGGCAACTGAAGTGTCTCTGCCATGCTGAGTATAGCCCAAAACAGTTGCAGATCACACTCTGGCCCAAAGACCCTTCAGTGCAAGCATAAGAGGCAGGTGAGAGCAGGCTGAGCAGATACCCACTGATGTCATTTCAGATAACAAAAGGCAAAAGGTAGAACTGGCAAAAAAAAACCTAGGATGGGTCATGCAGTCTCCACATCCACTGAAGTGTGACTGCTGTGCTGCCCTGGGCTGGGGGTGGTCCAGGGCACTGGTGAGGGATCACAGGAACCCTAAGCAACTGAGCTCCTGGGGGTTGCTCGTAGGGCTGCACTGCCCTTTCTTTCGTGCCCAGGAAAGGTGCATGAGGGGGCTCTGCTTAGACAGAAATGAGATCTCCTTTCTACAGGCTCTTTCATGTTCTGGCATCCCAATGCAAAGGGAGCATTGTGGGCAAAGCCTTACTAAAATATGAATGTCTCACCACTGCTTGGCTCACCATTTGAAAGATAAGCTGCTTTGTTCTGCTGGTCAAGGTGAGTTACAGCCCTAGTTCCTAGTGAGGCTAGCAAGGGGAAAATGGGCTGGATCGCAGGACTAAACAATGGGGAAATGTCCTGGTGTTTCTTTCAGACTGTTAGTTGGCAATTAAAATTTTACTCTAAATGATGAATGCAAAAAATATAACAATTTAAAGGATTTTTTTAATAGTTTCTCAAATTCCCTTTAAATATCTGTATTTTTGTCTTTTTAACCTCTTCTTATGTAGCTGCCTCTAGTTCTCTTGTGACTTGTGCATCGTTCTGGTAACAACTGGGGCAGCCTGTAAGATGCAGCAGAAGGGAGATTACTTGAATTAAATTCAGTCTTGCTCTACCAACTTGTTCATATCTACACTTAAGACATTTATATGGAGTACAACTGCAGTCTCTGACAAAAGGATTGCAAATACTCATGGTTATGATGTTAAAATAGTTTAGAATCCCCATTAATACATCCACTTATTTTTTTTTACATAAAGGAAGAAAGACAAATTTGGAAATTTATGAGCAGAATCTCTTTACTGCTTGGAGAACAGAGGGGCTTAGACTCTTTGGCTGTAAAACCCTGCCCAAGTTACTGCCTGGCCACTGGCACAGGCCCAAGGGTTAAAGAATTTGCAGCCCTGAAGTTCCTGTGCCAGGCAGCCCTGAGTGGGGTAGATGGCGTTATGCTCTGTCAAAATTACAGCATACCAGGATAGGGTTCCTGAGTGGATGTGCTGCACTCCTATGACCACTCAAGTCACACCAGTGGGAGTGCTTGCGCTGGACTAGACTGTGCTGGCTGGTAGGTTCACCAAATGTGCTTTGAAAATATCTACCTGTGCACTGACCAATACCAGCAGAAAGATGTACTGCATTTGCTTCTGTTAAAAAAATAAACAAACAAAACCAAAACCAAAACACCAACAACAAAACAAAAAAATAAACACCAACCACCAACCAAACAAAAAAAAACAAGAAACCAAAAAAACCCAAACGAAAGAAAAAAAAAATAACTCACCCTCCCTTTACCCCATTTCTTGACAGTAGAAGTGGGTATCTTCATTTGCTTATTAAAATGCATGCCACTCATAGATGTGAAATACAATAACTGTCCTGGGGCTGCCAAGCCCATTGTTCTCCCTCCCATTCTCCCTCTCTCAAGTGATTTTTACTCCAATTCATTGCATTAATCTTTAGATTATAAATAAATAAATAAATAAACAAACTAATAAATAAATAATTTAATTAATAGCAATCCCTTGGGCCTGGGTTGAACCCTTCTGCATGTCCAGAAAAAAAAGATACTGCCCTGACCCTGTAGGAATGTAGTATGGTGGTCAGGTTCACAACTGTTGTAATCCTGCCAGGACTGAATTAGGAAGGATTGCTGCTGCTGCTGCTTCCCAAGGTTTGTGTGGCAGCAAAGGGGTCTCATTAAGAGCTCCACTCCAGGGCCAGGAGGGTGGCTCCTCCTAGTCCAGAGCTTGAAGTGACTATTTTTGCAAGAGAGGATTATAAATACTCCTTTCACTATTCACAGCTGCATTGCTTATCCAGTCTCAGTAAATCCCAGAGTCAGGTTGTGCTGGACTTGGAGCCTGAGGACCGTGCTGGGGACATCACCAGCCCTGGGGAGCATGTATTCAGAGCTCAGTGCTGATACTAGCTCATCTACATGTATTTAGCGGCCGGAAGATATTGTGATGACCAGAAATACAAAATAGCACCCTTTTTTCAGTATGAAGGCTTGGGTCTGAAAGGTGTTATGTGATTTTATTTCACCTTTTCCTTCCTGTTTTTTGACTTATAGTAAATCCTCTCTATTTCAGTTGATTCTTAGAGCCTTTTTTTCCCATAGTAACATGGTTCACTCTTGCAGAAATGTATGCAAATTAACTTTTTATGAAAAAGGGGGGCAGAAATAAAACATTATGCTGCTCTTACAAAATAAAAAATCATTAGTGATTGCCAAAAGCAACAAAGTTGATCTCTTGGCAGCATATTGTATATAATTATAATTTTCTATTTTATTTCAGTCCTTGTGAACAGGAGAAGAGTAGACTTACCATAGGACACAAAATACTTCTGACCCCACAGTAACTCACTTGTCTGCCTCATTCTGACCAGCTTCACACCAGCATTGTTTTAGACAGGCTACATTTTCACTGGAGCTTTGAGAAGGAGGGAGAGAGCAAACACTTTTTCATTACTTGAAAGTGCCAAGGATGCTATAAGCATACCTCAGGCAGATTTAATTGTAATATTAATTAACTGGTTCACTTGCTCACTAATTAATCTGCTGCCCTATCTTTCTCACACTAATGTATTTCAGAAGCAGATTCAGAAGAAATGTTAGAAAAGTTTCTTTTGACAATCTCTCTGAAATTTGCAGAAGTATGTGCACAAAAATTACATTAGGATCAGAAGGGCAATGTTTAATCTACTACCTTCATTTGATCAAGTAATTTAAAAATAGAAAGAGGCAACTACTTACTGACTGGATACCTTGACTTAAAAGACAATCCAAATATACTTTAACAAACAATCCTTAGAGTTGTTATAGACTAATAAACATATGTACGAGTGATATCCATGTAACAGGTTTTGCTGCTGTGTCTTTAACTACAAGCAGTTCTCAACCCCAGAGAAATACATTACAGATTTTAATATTAAATTAGTATTATAAAATACATGGAAAACTCCACATAGACTGTATCCTACACAACCTTCCTTGTTATTTCTCTGTTCTTGATTTTTTTTCAGCCACTCCGTGCAAATAACTGTTCCTGTATCTACAAAAGCCAACCTGCAAGAAAAGCATTCCCCCACTAGTGGCATTCCCATCCTGTTGGTTTGGAAACAAGACACTTCTGTCATCAAAAGAGGAGACTGCTAGCCTGCTGATGCAATGTACAGCATTGCTACTTGTTCAGACAGGGCTGATAACACTGGTGTTTAATCTAAAGCACTCCTATTCACAGACCAAATTTAGAAGCATTTTCAATATATTGGTTACAATTTCTCTTTCCTTTTGACAGAAAAGCTTTCCCAAGAGAGCTTCAATTAACAAGGAAATGGACCAAAAAAAAAAAAAAATCATATTCTTCTTGCTGCTTTGCTAGTGCAGTGATGTAAAGCTTCTTAAGGGGGGCAAGGTAAAAAAATATTCAGATCTCTTGCTTTAGGCTACGGTAAGTACTAGATAAAGGGCCATGACAAGGTTTACACATGCAACAGCATGACAAAGGTGCCACCAGCTGCAATTCTAAGCACTAAGTGCAAACATCTTTTATCACCTCTTGGGATTTAGGACCTGTTAAAAAGTAAGACCAAACCACAGAGCCTAAATGACTTTCCCAAGATCAGACAACAAACCTGGGGCAAAGCAGGAAGCAAGTCTATGTCTTCAAGTACAGAGAGACACTTAGTGCTGTGCTGCATTTTCTGTCTCTAAGATGTTTTTAGAGGTTGGTAGAATAAGTAGCACACATAGAGAAAATGATGACATGACATAACATAACTTCATGGTTTATTTCAGTGTCTTGAGGCAGCCTGCATAGGTTTCTCATGGCTTCAGCACACTGAGTGTAAATTATTTCCCAAGCCATGATGCTTTTCTTTTTCTCTAGCGTTACTTTGATAAAGAGACAAAACACATCCTGCTAATAAGCACTGTCAAATTGTTTCAAGTGGATAGTCCAGTGTTTTGGCTCAGCTCTTAATTTAAAGGTTCTTTCAAGCTTATACCTCCAACAACGGTGATGAAATCAGTGTTCATTCTTCAAGTGAATTGCCTCTGAGACTGCAATAAAGTTAAACACTATCTTTTTGTTAGAAAATTTTTCCTTATCAGAATTGAAGAAAAGTTATTTGTTATGCAGCTAAAGATGTTAACTTGATTAAACTTAAATATCTTTCAGTGGGCAATATCTAGTGATCCAATTTATACTTTTAAATTGGCAAAAATTGCTAGAGAATAGCACTTCGAACAGAACAAATTCAAAATGGTCTAAAATAATTCAGTGAATAAATTCTTAAGATTTTTTGGTTGGATGAGGACCTGATCCCAGTGTGCCCATACATTTTCACTAAAATTGTCACTGAGCAAGACATGCAGTCACTCTCACACATATCCTTACAATCACATTTTGATAAAAAGGAAATTCTTAAATCCAGCAAATTACTGAACCAAGGAGACACAAGAAAAGCATGGCAATAGTAAGTTTTCCTAGTTATATTTCTCAAAATTCTTTCTCTGTATAATGACTCAGATTTCTTTGGTGTCATGAGTCTCCAAAACTGATACACTTCCTCCAAAGCTTGGCCAAGTAGAACGTTTTGCTTTCCATTAAAAATCTGCCTGGGAACAGGCAGATAATTGCTATCTGAATAACTAATACGCATTTCAAACAAATGGTTCAGCTATCAGAATAGTAAAACAATGTCCATTCTAAGGTAAAAAAAATGTTTTTGAAAAATGTACAAGTTGATATTTGAAACTGCATTTCAAATTAAATCATTTTTGGATGTCCCTTCACCAAATGGTGACTTAGTTTCTTGCACACATTAACAAAGAAGCAAGAGGAGATTTCTGCTTTGTTTATAGCAAGCCTTTCAGGAAGGTCTGCAACTGTAAATGATCAAGGTAATTTGGTGTTCTGCTCTGTCTCAGCAGCTAAACACTTTCAATAAAGTAAACTTTTCATTGACTATAAATCGACTTTTTTTCCTAAGCAAAAATAGGCTTCTGTTTGTACCACTTTTGTTCCCAGACCCTGCTTACAGAAGAACAATTTTGTGTCAATTATAAATCTACCAGATTGAGATGTTCAGTAATTTGTGTAGACCTGGGCAATATTCAGCATCCTGCATTGTCTTGTGTTTTCCAGGAAAAACAAACAAGGGAGTTAACCCACAGAACTAAGAGTCAATGTAGCATGCACCAGCATATCACTCTCTCTTTAAGATGTACCCTTCAGTATAAAACGAAATTTTTCAGAGCACACAATTCTGGGAAAATCGAATTATCTGAAAATTGCTGGAAATCTTCCCTGCTTTCTGGATTAAGAATTCACTCTGCATTTCTCCACTTTATAGCTGCCTCATTTTAAAGACAGTCTACTTTTATTTTTATAACTTTAGAAAAGGTAGTAGCAGGGTTTCTTGTGAAGCAGTAGCAACTCTGACAAATTGCTAGTGAAAGCATGCTTTAACTCTGTGAAATGAGAGACACGGTGTGTAAGAGGCATTTGTTGTAAGAGTTGTAATCTGGCCAGGTAAACATTTGTATTGCTTTCTGGGAGGGAGAGTCTTGAAATGTTAAAAAATAGCCTTTTGATTCAGCCAGCGCATTTTCATCTCTTTTCAATCATGCTATGAACATCTTCTGCTCACTAGAAATACATCCTGAGACTTATGAGACAGATTAGCTATTGAAGCCTGAGTCAGGTGGGGTTTTTGCCACCATCTGGTTGTGAACTGTATAAAGAAGCTATTGATGGGTCTGCTTGATATTTAAGTGGTAGCCATATCCACACTGGTGTACCAATTAGGGGGAAAAAAAAAAAAAGTTATTTAATTGGAAAGACAAATTCACACATTTCCAAATTTTATGGCAGGCCCAGATGAGAACAAAAACCCAAACCATAAAAAAGAGACCAAAAAAATCCCATCCTGGTTATGTCAAAACTGGATTTTTCTCAAATTGGCACAGAAGTGGCCATATTTTGCTCAACAAAATTCTGAACTATCCTTGGTGGGATGGGGGAGGGAAGAAAAATTTGTAATTATTTTTCTGATATAAAGAGGGAAGAAAAAGCATGTGGATTCCAAAATGGCACCTTTCCAGGAACCTGATGAAAAATCTGTTATTTTTTGAGAAAGAAATTAAGTTTTGTAGGTTTCTAAACTGAACAATGAAAGGCTTAGATATTGCTAGCTTTTAAAGACATTTTGGGGGATTTTTACCAGCATTTTGGAGGAGCTCCTATTGGCCTAGCTTAAAAGGTAGCCTGTATTTACTAGACCTAAATATATCACCAGCAGCGAAGGTGTAAGTCCTTTCTAATCTGATTCAGAGTTCATTGAATGTTTCCTTTCAATTCCACTGCATTTAAATACCTTTCTCTAAGTAATGCACAGCTACTTAAAACCCTTTACCCCTATGACCAGATATAATTACATATATAAGAACTTTATTTTTAGCCATTTTCCTGCAAAAGTGTGTGCTACTGTAATTCCCATGAGCATTAGGTGCATGGGTACTTGCAGTCTTAAAAATGCAGCAAACTGTTAGGCCAGTATTACAGCTACGGGAATCAGAACGTAACATATTTGAATAATTTTAGTTTTAAAATATTCATTTGTTTTAAGCTGAAGCAAAAAATAATAATTGTTATTCCCCAGCTAGCAGAGGTATTCAGCTAGCAGAGGTATTAAAATGCCATGAGAGCTCATGTTTGAGTTCCATTCCACCAGTGCATGATACTGTCCTTTGAACCCTAAATATAATAATGAAATTTCAATTAATGTATTTCATGTAAGTTGGATTGCCATTAGCTAAAATGGGCCAGTCAGTTTGCTCTTGAAACTGAAGTCACTTTTTTTTCCACATACATAAGTGGTGAATCAGTAGCTCCTAGGTGTTAAAAGGTGGACTGGCATTGCCATATTTGTAGTATAGATAGATGAGGTCATATTGAAAACAACCAACCCCAGGTTGCTGTTCCTCTCGCCCGCATATTAATGTGGGAAATAATGGAACATCTTTTTTATTCTACAGCAACGAACTGTCAGATGCTGAAAAATGGGACCAAAATCCTTATTGCAGTGAACATACAAAGTTCAGTAGTTGTTTTATCACAAGGAAACCATCAAAAGTTTCTGGCACTGGCCTAGCAACAAAACTGTATCTAAACCAACAAATGCAGAGCATGATGCTTGCTCAGCTAAAAAAAAAAGGAAGATATTATAGCAAAGTGTAAAGAATATATGATATATTCTGAAATACTAAGTTACTGCATACATGTGTACACATTATGGAAACATTCACATAATTTTATGTCTTTCAAGGATCTTTTCCTAGGAAAATGGGCAGCACTTTAGGCAAAATAAAAGCGCAATTCCCAAAGAGGCTTTTTTCTGCCTAGCGGCTTTGTCTGAAGGCACATAGCAAACGCATGTTAAATACGCATGTGGTGCAAGCCTGCAATCAGACTCCTCGGGTAAAATCTACGGTAGCATGTGCCGGAGTCAATATATGTTTAAATGAATACAAGATAGCAATGAGTGATATTTGAAAATTTACCAATACTGATGTCATATCCTAGGAATATATCAGCATCCATCTCCTGCTGTCAGGCAACTCGCTATGCTGTTATGTTACAGACTACACCTTCCCAGGCTCTGCTTAAGCAGAGAGGCCAGAAGTCAGACAGTCAGTGAAGTGACTGAGGGCTGCTATAAATGCGCTGTTGTATTACAATATATGAGGGATCCCTTATACAAGATAAGAGCTGTGGAATAGCTCTGCTTTCTTTTCTGTACACCAGCCAACTGAGGTAAGACAGAAAGGAGAATAAGGAAGAAAAGAGTGTAAGCATGGCTCTGAATTGCAGCATCTTCTCTGATCTGCTCATGGGATGTTATAGCTAGGTGATACTTTCAAAAAATTGGACCAAAACTTGTAAGCTATAGTCTAGATCAGACATTGCAATCTAACAGCCTAATCCATACCCTGCAATTTTCCATCTATTTTTGGATTCATACATGTAGTATCTGTTAGCAATGTGTATTGGAATGCTAGGTGAAATCCATCAAAGTTTTATATACCTAACTTCAGTGTGAATTTCAGTGAACTGTCTCCTGTGCACACAAACAAACTGAATGTTCAGTATTTGTATTCTCAGTGAGACTGATGAAAATGTTGTAAGTATCACAATGGGGATTGGTAGAATTCAATAGATGCATTTTTTTTTAATTCTCTAAATTTGTTTAGGTAGATGTGGTCTGAGAAGAAGCTAACTGATAAAGGAAGAAAATATTTAACATTCTCCAATCCTGCAATGAGTGTCTGCTGAGCAGAAAGGAAGGTCTCAGTCCCAAGGAAGTAAACTTCTGGTGTTATTTCTTCTCAGGGTGCTCAAAGGCCAGAAGTTTTGACCTCCAGAGAGTTCAACAAGGGCTGCCTACTTTACCTACTAGAAGGCATCTGTCAGATAAACTCTTAAATGCAGCAAAGCAGAAGAGAGAAAGCTTTCTGGCATAAGAGGTACCCATATTTTTTTATATCCTTTCTTATGTGGATTGACATCATCTAACTCCTAGGAGCACATTCTGACCACTAGCTTCTGATGCACAATGACATATCCACCATCCAATTTTCTCATAACAGCTGTTTTACTGTGTGTAGGAGACACAGCAAGATCTATATTGTGGGTTTCCCAAAAAGCACACCATCTTGCAACCAAGCCACTTTTTATTGTCCCTAGCCAAAGGAAGAAGATTTGTTGCAAAAAAAACTGACATGGAGGAAGAAGCTCCTGTTTGCCAGGTGGGCTGTATCTGCCTTCTTCACATTTCCTTGCAACTGGTCCCCTGATTGAATTGTCTGGCATCTTTGTAATTGTGTTTAGGTGTCACACCAAGGGCAGCAGGTGCTGTAATACTAGGTACAGTTTTATATTTGGATCTAGATGGTGATAAAGTGTTGGTTCAGTCTAGACTATATACTGTTTGACTGCTATGGCAGCTGCTGCTTCAATAGGCCATTGTAAAACAAAAACGTAACCTACACCAGACAAGTAACCTAAACCTCACCTTCACAGAAAGGTACACAGCTCATGCCTGTAGCAAGAATCCCCCGAGCATTCACATGTAAACTAATCTCACCAATGTAAACATTTTCTAAAAAAGAACTGCCCAGGAGTATTGCACATTTTAAATGCTATACTCTCCTCTTCATAAGGCTTAAATTCAGAGATGTTATTACAATGCTATACAATCATAGAGTTTGTCTCACGAGTCAGGAAAATTCATGGCTCTACATTAATCACATGGGGGTGATCTGCAGTATTTGGGCTCCAATATGTTCTAAGAAATCATACATACAAACACATGAGGCGTACATATACAGAGTTCAGAATGTGCATAAATTTAAATTAACTCTGAATGAAGTTTTAATGTATTCCCAAACTAAAAGAACGCAGAAATGAATATACTAAACAGATTAAAATGTCTATATTTGAACTTTATAGTCATTGCTTATCAGTCTTTTGTGTCATATTTAAATTGTTCACATTCTGTTTGTTATAATAGTTCTGCTAAAGCTGAGAAGAGTTCCTCAATAATGATAATAATTAAAAAAAAAAAGAAAATTAAAGGAAACAGTTAATGAAAAACCCAAACCAATTAAAGGTTTGCATGAGAAAAACCAGAAAATGGCTTCTTGGCAAAAGCTTTTTTCTCTCTAGGCTGGTCTTTCTGGTCAAGAGCAGAGATTGAAATCCTCTAAGTGAACAATATAGCAATGAACAATGTTATATGTAATACAGGGGTATGAGAACAACCATTGAGGACCTTTGTCTTGGTTGTTAGCATCTCAATTAAGTGCCATAAGCACAAGGCTACCAACGAACCTGTGGCCAATGTCTCCCTCTAAGTCTCAGAAAACTTCTGTGGGTCTGAGGTCTGACAAGCACAGAAAAGTCTTGTAAAATCACAATTCAGTGGGACAAAGACATTGATTGTCTCCTGCCAGGTTCTATTCAATATCTGTTGGTCACCAAAGATAGAAAAAGAAAAATAATTCTGATGCTTTTACATAGTTTCTAAAAATGCATTTGCTGAACAATTTACAAATGCTAATTTATTTGTGAAACAATAAGCTGATATTAAATTTCCAATGAACTTCATGTGTAGAACACACAGACAGATCATCTGATCTAGGACAGCATTCCCTATTTAATGCTGTATCCTATTTCTAGCAGTGCTCAGAGGCCCAGTTGCAGAGGCAAATATGAAACTGTAAAACAAAGGAAAAAAATAAATCAAATCATAATTCCTGCAGATGTGAGTATACCTGTGGCATGCTGTATCTAATATTACACAATATAGAACTTATTTTAAAAAGTAGCACATTTTCCGCTGTTGGAATCTAAGCAGTATTTACTTTATATGTCATAGGCTCATACTTTACATATGAGAAATTTTTTCCTCAAAAAAATGAAGGAGAATCATCCAAAAGTTTCATTCTTGCAGAATGTCCTTTTATTTCAATGGAACAAAATATGCCTAGTGCTATTTCATTCAGTAATGATCTGTGCGCTCTCAGCTCCCAATGGCTGTTCACATGATTAGTTGTTCAAGACAAATAGGATTGTTTATCCGCTTCTGTAATTGATTCTGATGTGCAGGTCTGGACATTGTTTCTGTGTTGTGCCACTTTGATTGGCCTATTTAATTAAAAATGTGTTATGTTTACGGAACATCAGAAGGATCACGTTTGTAAAAGTCTGTTGAAGCAACTTTCAACCACAAGATGGCAATGGTGTTTACATTTTTTATTAGCGCTTAGATTATGTTCTGTTATATAACCTACAGTTTGGTTTATGTTAAAAAATAATTATGATTTGACTCTGGAGTGGCATCTTCCAATCTCTAACCATCTATCTAAAACTTCAGCTATGGCCTTCACACCATCCGGGAACATGCAGTGAGTCGCACTGTGAAAGCCATCCCACTGTCTCCACCTTCCAAGTCGAAGGCACGATGACACTGTGTTGCAGAGAGCCACCAGATGGCTCGTTGCAAGACGGCTTGAGTCCAAGGGACAAAATTCATTCACCAACATGAACTCACCAGCTGCCTCACACACACCTAGGGTGAGATGCTTCATGTGTTTTTTTTTTTTTTCCCAGAGATGTTCATTTGCTAACATTTGCTTCATTTTCTTCAGTAGTACCCACCCCAATATCCACTCTTAACCACCTCTGAAAACTTAACCTGCCATTTTCTCTACATTTGCTACCAAACTGGCTGGCTTGGTTGGTTAGTAGACTTTCCCTCCCAAGATGCTTGCCCTACTCTTCAGATAGGATCTAATGTCTATGGAAGGGAGCAAAATCACTACTTGATTTGACCAGGACCTGAAACTCCCGCTGTTTAGCTTTCTCCCTGTGACATTACTGCCAACACACCCTTACTGCACCATGATATTAATGTATATGTCTATGCATATTACCCCCCCCAAAAAAAAAACAAAAACAACAACAAAAAAATTTTAAATGCATCAACAAAGCAAATACAGAATTGTCAAAGCAAACTCCTAATCCTGCAATTGTAACTGCATTATATCCCTTGGCATGGAGCTTAGAAGTTAGTTTTTTTAATTATGAGCCTCAATGTGGAATATAATATTTTAAGTCAGGGAATATTTATTCTTATTTTTTGCCTAAAACATGCCTACAGTAGAAGCAATAGACAGACATAAGTAATGCGATACAGGAACAGTAGAATATGATAAACAGCCTCACAATAATAAACACTGATGAACATCATCTTGTCTATTTTATTATAATCTCAAGTATAGTAAGTAATGATTTCAGACATCCACAGGGTGATTTAGGAGCATGAAAGAACTATTCACAGAGGAAGAGGAAGGGGACAAAATGGGGTTATAAGAAAGAAGGCCTAGTTCAATTTTGGCCATTAGAAGATTAAATCAACAATGGACACTCACAAAGATGTATGACTGAGTTTATCTCCAGCATTGCATTGGGCAGAGGGAAGCAGGATGGGAGCATAGAGGGAGATTTCTTAAAGATAAAATACTGAGTGGTTTTGTGCAGAGCAATGGATTATTGATCCCAAAGACAAGAATGGCAAAGAGGAGCATACAAAGAGCTGTTTGGGCTCTGGGTCAGAAAGGCATCCTTATTCAATACATTATCTAAGCATGTCAGCATACGATTCACTGTTGCTTTGAGCAGAAATGCATTTCATCAGTTTTTGAATAAAGACTTAAATAAATATTGAAAGGTAGAAGATGAAACAGTAGAGGACTAAGCTGTGAAAACAAAGGGAAGGTAGTATTTCAAGGCAGTTACCATAATTCTGAAGTCCAAGGAAAAGTCAAGAAGGGTGAAGGTGGTATTTAACTACATGGATGGTGTTAGCTACTTAAGTATAATTAGATTTAGCATAATGGAAAAGGTCTCAAGAATGAGTTTGAAGAAGCAAGAGAAGAACAAAAGACAGCAACGGTTGAGGGAGAGGTGGGTGCTGAATAGGGAGCTGGGAACAGTGTCAGGGAACATATGACGTGATTTGTGAAGCGCTGGGCTGTGCTGGGAGCAAGACGACCAAAAAAAATAATAAAGGGTGAGAGGAGACAGGGGACATTGCAAATGGAGCTGTTGGGGAAGGGAGAGAGGGATGGAAAGGGCTATTGTGCAGCTCAGCTGGCAGCCAGTAATGTCAGCCTGGCCCATGAAATATTTCAGTCTGGTTCATCAGTTTTCACTAGAGGAAGAGGAGGAAAGCGCCACCATGTGCTGCTGCTTCCACAAAAGGCAATGCTTTCTCCTCTGCCTGCTGATGTCAAAACTGATGATGCTGGGGGACAGTGGTTGCTGATGAAGACAGGGTTTCCAGACAGCTGCCGCCTCCTCTTGCTTCCCATGGAGCTGCCTTGTTCCACATGCGAGGCACCAGCTTGCCCTCCTGCTGCCCTCCTTTGTTCTCTCTAGTACGATCCTACAAGGCTAAAGATTCAGTGAGGTTTGGAAAAGTTGACTTATGGCTTAAATATGATATGCATTAAGACTATTCATCAGAAACCTTCTTGTGTCATCCAAGAATGGGAAGCGATGGATGTGCTCTGCAGTGCTTGCCTGTGAATACTCATTCTAAGGCAGCGGGCATTTTGCCTCAATACAGGCTGAAGAATCCACCTACATGATGGAAATATTTCAGTATCTCACTCTAAGCCTGAAGAAGCAAGACTTGATGTTATGGGTTCGGCTTCCCCCCCCCCCCCCGGCAGAGTCTCATGTTACGCCGGGAAAGAGAGAAAAGCTGGGGGAGGGGAGACAGGGCACCTGACCCGGGCTGACCAATGAGGTTATTCCATACCACAGCATGCCATGCCCAGGAGGTGGGATTCGGGGGCGGGGCTCTCACAGCACGCGGTCTGGGGAGCGGCGCGCGGTCTCTCGGCTCAGTCGGGCGGCGAAACGGTTGTATCCTCTCCCTTTGTATTTACTTTGTCATTATTATTGTTGGTGGTGGTGGCAGCAGTGATTTGTATTGTATCTTAGTTACTGGACTGTTCTTATCTCAACCCGTGGGAGTTACATTTTCTTTGGTTCTTCTCCCCATTTCCCACCCATCGGAGTGGGGCAGGGGGGCGGGTGGAAAAGGAGGGAGAAGTGAAATTTATGGCTTAAACCACAACAGTTTTGGCGCCCAATGTGGGGCACTTAAGGGTTGAGATAAAGACAAAATAGCCACTTGTCACAATGCTGATTTACTGGCTCTCAGAGTTGTTGCTCTGGTTCTCACAGGTTCAGTGTATGATACTTTACTTACAGCCGGTTCTTCTTATCTTAACGTTTCTCAGATCTGGGTTTTGGGTTAAGATTCTTGTTACATTATACTGTATTGCACGGATTGTTAATACAATAGACTCAGTGATCATGAAACTGACCCGGTTTGTGTTTCCAGTGTGGCCACCAACTCTATACTTTGGGAGGTATATAATGGAAGTTTTTAGCAATTACACATCTCTTTTCACCTCCTCGGGTGGTCAGCCTGTGAAGGAGACATTCTTTTGTGCTCCCAGCGCCCCCACCAGGCCGTTTACAACACTATTTGAGAATTCTGAAGGTTTTGAATGGCCTTTAGATACCCTTGAGATCTGCCTGCTGGTGGTGACGGGAATTATCATGTTGGCACACATACTGAATATGTTTTACTCACAACTATTTAGTCTGGTCCGGAGAGTTAAGCAGAGTGGGCTGTGGGCCATGTCTGGGGTTAGACCACAATCCAGGATGGCTGAGAGATTTTCCCCAAGGCTGGACAGTCATGAGTGGCAGGGTGTGTGGGATAGTATGGGCAAGTATCTAGGCCAGTGGGCCCCTCCAGTGCTTTGGAACTTCACCAATGAACAAATGTAAAACCCAGAAAAATTAGTAAAACATTTAAAGGAGGTGTGTGATCATTCTGGTCACACCAGAGATGGACAAATCATGGCAACGTGCTGGGGTTTGGCTTATGCTTACAGAGCCTTGTTTAACACTGTCCAGCATCTTCAAAAGGAAAAAAATGTCTCTGGATCTGAGGGAGGAGTAATGGACAGCGCAGTTAATCCAGCTCCAAGTACAGCAGCTACATCACCACCAGCAACAGGTACAGCCACGACTCAAACCCCAGTGGCAAGTACGGCGGCTACCCAAACCACAGTAATAATCGCTGCAGCTAAACCAGAGGACCAACTCATACCAATATCGGTTGCCCCTGTATGCAAGAGGAAAAACAAAGAAGAGGTGGGAAAGATGAAACAAGACAAAGAAACGTCACCACCTGGGACAGCATCTGACCAGGAGTTATTACCACATGATGAAGAAGAAGAAGAAAAGGAAGAGGTGACTTCTCGATCTTGGACCTCAACCGAGCTACAGAATATGCGAAAAGACTTTACCCGTCAGCCAGGGGAGCACATCGTCACCTGGCTGCTCCGATGTTGGGACAATGGGGCCGACGGTCATGAACTAGAAGGTAGTGAAGCCAAACAGCTGGGATCACTTGCCAGGGAAGGGGGAATTGACAAAGCAATTGCAAGAGAGAAAAAGTTCCTCAGCCTTTGGAAGCAGCTCTTGGCAGCTGTGAAAGATAGGTTTCCATACAGGGATGATGTTATGAGTCGTTTGGCCAAGTGGACTACTCTAAAGAAAGGCATCCAGTCTCTGAGAGAATCAGCCATTGTAGATATGATCTATATCACCAAGCCAAATGTTGGGGATATACCCATAGATCCAGATGAAGTCGAATGTACACGACCCATGTGGCGGAAATTTACACGAAATGCACCCCAATCATATGCCCATTCATTGGCAACAATAACCTGGAGTGACATAAGACCACCAACAGTGGATGAAATGAGAGAGTTTGAAGATAATCTCACCCCTTCCATCATCTCAGCTGTGGAAAAACTGTCCCAGAACCTCCAACAATTGAGAGACGATCTATCCAGCTCCTCACGTGTACCAACACACGTCTCAGCTATTAACAGAAGGCGTCCCACTGTTCGAGAGAGAAGATATAGAAGTTATACACCACGGGCCACCCTATGGTTTTACCTATGGGATAATGGAGAAGATATGATGGAGTGGGATGGAAAGCCTACTTCAGTTTTGGAGGAGCGGGTGCGAGAACTGAAAAAGAGAGCAAAGGTCAAGTCTGATCACCCCATGAAGGCTGCAGCTTCAGTCTCTGGTGAGCAGGTTCCCAGATGGAGTGGAAGAACAGATTTTACCTCAGCTCCTGTGATGAAGAAGAATAATCCATCTCTACAAGATGTGAGTGACCAATGTGATGACTACTAGAGGGGCCCCGCTTCCAGCCAGGTGGAGGTAGGGGACAATCGAACTTATTGGACTGTATGGATCAGATGGCCTGGCACATCAGTCCCACAGAAGTATAAGGCTCTAGTAGATACCGGTGCACAGTGTACTCTGATGCCATCAAGCTGTCAAGGGGTGGAACCTATTTCTATTTCTAGAGTGACAGGAGGATGCCAAGAATTGACCGTACTGGAGGCTGAAATGAGCCTGACTGGGAGGGAATGGCGAAACCACCCCATTGTGACTGGTCCAGAGGCTCCATGTATCCTTGGCGTAGATTACCTCAGGAGAGGGTACTTCAAAGACCCAAAAGGGTACCGATGGGCTTTTGGTATTGCTGCTTTGGAGACAGAGGAAATGGAGCAGCTCTCCACCTTGCCTGGTCTCTCAGAGGATCCTTCTGCTGTGGGGTTGCTGAAGGTCGAAGAACAACAAGTGCCAGTCGCGACCGCAACAGTGCACCGGCGGCAATATCGCACCAACCGAGACTCCCTGATTCCCATCCATAAGCTGATCCATAGATCGGAGAGTCAAGGAGTGATCAGTATGACCCACTCACCCTTTGATAGCGCCATATGGCCACTGCGAAAGTCTAATGGAGAGTGGAGACTAACAGTAGACTATCGTGGCCTGAACGAAGTTACCCCATCCTTGAGTGCTGCCGTACAGGACATGCTAGAGCTTCAGTATGAACTGGAGTCAAAGGCAGCCAAGTGGTATGCCACGATTGACATTGCCAATGCTTTTTTCTCAATTCCTCTGGCAGCAGAGTGCAGGCCACAATGTGCTTTTACTTGGAGGGTCGTCCAGTACACTTGGAACTGAATGCCCCAGGGGTGGAAACACAGCCCTACCATCTGCTATGGACTTATCCAGAACACCTGCAATACATTGATGACATCATTGTGTGGGGTGATACAGCAGAAGAAGTCTTTGAGAAAGGGAAGAAAATAATCCAAATCCTGCTGACAGCCGGTTTTGCCATAAAACGGAGTAAGGTCAAGGGACCTGCACAGGAGATTCAATTTTTGGGAATAAAATGGCAAGATGGATGCCGCCAGATCCCCACAGATGTGATCAACAAGATAACAGCAATGTCGCCACCAACTAATAAGAAAGAAACACAAGCTTTCTTGGGTGCTGTGGGGTTCTGGAGGATGCACATCCCGAATTACAGTTTGATTGTAAGCCCTCTCTATTATGTGACCCGGAAGAAAAATGCTTTTAAATGGGGCCCTGAGCAACAACAAGCCTTTGAGCAAATTAAACGTGAGATAGTTCGTGCAGCAGCCCTCGGACCAGTCCGGACTGGGCCACATGTTAAAAATGTACTGTACACCGCAGCTGGGGAGAACGGTCCTACCTGGAGCCTCTGGCAGAAAGCTCCAGGGGAAACTCGAGGTCGACCCCTCGGCTTTTGGAGTCAGGGATACAAAGGATCTGAGGCCAGCTACACCCCAACTGAAAAAGAGATATTGGCAGCCTATGAAGGGGTTCGAGCTGCTTCGGAAGTGATTGGCACTGAAGCACAGCTCCTCCTGGCACCCCAGTTGCCCGTGCTGGGCTGGATGTTCAAAGGCAGGGTCTCCTCTACACATCATGCAACTGATGCTACATGGAGTAAGTGGGCCACATTAATTACACAACGAGCTCGAACAGGAAATCCCAGTCGTCCGGGAATTCTAGAAGTAATCATGGACTGGCCAGAGGGTAAAGATTCTGGAAGGTCACCAGAGGAGGAAGGAGTGATGCGTGCTGAAGAGGCCCCACCATATAATGAACTGTCAGAAAGTGAAAAGCAATATGCTTTATTTACTGATGGGTCTTGTCGCATTGTGGGAAAGCACCGTAGATGGAAGGCAGCAATGCGGAGTCCTCAGCGACAAGTTGCAGAAACTGCTGAGGGGGAGGGTGAATCGAGTCAGTTTGCAGAGGTGAAAGCCATCCAGCTGGCCTTGGACATTGCGGAATGAGAAAAGTGGCCAGTACTTTATCTCTATACTGACTCCTGGATGGTGGCAAATGCCCTGTGGGGGTGGTTGCAGCAATGGAAGCAGAGCAACTGGCAACGCAGAGGTAAACCCATCTGGGCTGCTGCACTGTGGCAAGACATCGCTGCCCGAGTGCAAAACCTGGTGGTCAAAGTATGCCACGTAGATGCTCATGTACCCAAGAGTCGGGCTACTGAGGAACATGAGAACAACCAACAAGTGGATCAAGCTGCTAAAATTGAAGTGGCTCAGATGGACTTAGATTGGCAACATAAGGGTGAATTATTTTTGGCCCGGTGAGCCCACGACACTTCAGGCCATCAGGGCAGAGATGCAACATGCAGATGGGCTCGTGACCGAGGGGTGGACTTAACAATGGATACTATTGCCCAGGTTATTCATGACTGTGAAACATGTGCTGCAATTAAGCAGGCTAAACGTTTAAAGCCTCTTTGGTATGGAGGACGATGGCTGAAGTACAAATATGGGGAGGCTTGGCAGATTGATTATATTATACTCCCACCAACCCGCCAAGGCAAGCGTCATGTGCTTACCATGGTGGAAGCAACCACCATATGGTTGGAAACATACGCTGTGCCCCACGCCACTGCCCGAAACACTGTCCTGGGCCTTGAGAAACAGATTTTGTGGCGACACAGCAGACCAGCGAGAATTGAGTCAGACAATGGAACTCATTTCTGGAACAGCCTGATAGATACTTGGGCCAAACAGCATGGCATTGAATGGGTATATCACATCCCCTACCATGCACTAGCCTCTGGGAAAATCGAATGGTACAATGGGCTATTAAAAACTACACCGAGAGCAATGGGTGGTGGGACTTTCAAACATTGGCATACACATTTACCAAAGGCCACCTGGTTGGTCAACACCAGAGGATCTGCCAACAGAGCTGGTCCAGCCCAGTCAGAACTTTTACATACTGTAGAGGGGGACAACGTTCCTGTGGTGCACATAAAGAATTTGCTGGGGAAGACAGTCTGGGTTATTCCTGCTTCAGGTAAAGGCAAACCCACTTGTGGGATTGCTTTTGCTCAGGGACCCGGGTATACTTGGTGGGTAATGCGGGAAGATGGGGAAGTCCGATGTGTACCTCAAGGAGATTTGATTTTAGGAGAAAACAGCCAATGAACTCAATTGCATGCTGTTGCTTGTTATGTAATTTGTTTTTTTATAGCACATCAAATAGATGACTAGATGTCTTCAAGTCATTCACGACTGACTCTCAGACCATCATCCCAACAAAGAACGAACTTTGATGAAACCAGACGAGTTCTGCAGCAAAGGAACAATCAGCATCAGCAGGCAACGGTCCAACACTGCACACTGCCTCCCCTGCTCTGAAAGACGGTCACAAAAGGTGGAGCCTGACATCACGGACTGGATGGACTCAGCAGCTTTGTAGGGATTGGTCCAGGCACTAAGGGATTATATCTCTCCATCTGTGTGTGTGTGTGTATGTATATATATATATATATATATATATATATGGGATGATATTTTGAAAATGTGGGATCTGAGCATGATGTGAATGGTATGGAATAAGGGGTGGATTGTTATGGGTTCGGCTCCCCCCCCCCCCCCCCCCCGGCAGAGTCTCATGTTACGCCGGGAAAGAGAGAAAAGCTGGGGGAAGGGAGACAGGGCGCCTGACCCGGGCTGACCAATGAGGTTATTCCATACCACAGCACGTCATGCCCAGGAGGTGGGATTCGGGGGCAGGGCTCTCACGGCACGTGGTGGGGGGAGCGGCGCGCGGTCTCTCGGCTCGGTCGGGCGGTGAAACGGTTGTATCCTCTCCCTTTGTATTTACTTTGTCATTATTATTGTTGGTGGTGGTGGCAGTAGTGGTTTGTATTGTATCTCAGTTACTGGACTGTTCTTATCTCAACCCGTGGGAGTTACATTTTCTTTGGTTCTTCTCCCCATTTCCCCCCCATCGGAGTTGGGGGGGGGGGCGGAAAAAGAGGGAGAAGTGAAATTTACGGCTTAAACCACGACACTTGATTTTCAATCGTATTTCTCACCCCAACTACTTCAGTGACCTATGTTAGCGTATTTTGTTCCGCAGCTTTCTAAACGACTGGTAATTTTGGTGCCATACAGCCTGATATTCAGACATGCTCAGCTGCAATTTCCAGCTTAAAAATTAAAGACTATATGAAAATGCTGCTATTGCTTCTGGCCCAATATCCCTGTTTGTAATAAGGAGTCAGCTTACTTCCCAAGAATGCTGAGAATTTAATTACATAATTAAAAAGCAATTGGAAGTAAAGCACTATATAAGTGTAAAGCATTATAATTGTATTAAATGAGTATGCCCAGTATTGCAGGGAAGGGATGTGATTATCTAATAAGCAACGACCTCTCAACACCAGCAATGAAAACCACAAGCTTGTTCTAGCATAGGCTGAATTAAATGTCAAGAATACCAGGTAATGGTTTTAAAGTTTTCATTGCACAGAAGGTTAAAAGAATTTCTGTTAAAACATGTACTGCCCAATCAGAATATTCTCAGTACTAATGGCTTTACAAATACTGGTGCAGATATTAACTGAAAGAGCTAATTTGAGGCTATCTGCTGTCGCCAGTGCAGGTTTAGATGAATGAATTCTAATCTGACCCTCAAGAGTCAGCCTAGCTGAATAATAACAATGAAAAATGCAAGGGAATAGCAATTTCAACATGGCTATTTCACAGACAAGCTTATTTTATGCATCAATAGCAAATAAATCAAGAAATTGGATGGACTTTTTGAATGTCTTTCACTGTTCTAAGTAAATCTATCTAGCCCGTGTAACCATCAGTTGTAAAGATTGGAGAGTAAACGGAGGAATATTGATGGATTGCTTTATTTGGAATGGAATTCTTCATCAGGAATTTAGTTTACAGGGGTGAAACTTCTGTTTTTCTTGCTATAAGCTGAACTATAAGATATGCTTACTGCTAGCATTTGCATTTCACTGATTATCTGAACAGAAACTGCATCTAAAAAAAAATACTTGTTCAAACTTTATGTAAACACCAAGGAATAACAACTGACTGTTAGCAACAACTTGTTACACAGCTCTGGTAGAAGGGACTAATGAAGTGTTTTTAAAAGACCTTCACAAAAAGTACTGTAAAATATGTGTCCTAATTAGTAACAATGGGAATTGCACATTGTCACAGAAAAATGAGAGTACTTAGTTTGAATTTAGGTGCCTAAAAAATAATTCAGCTTATTCTGGCACAGTGTTGTGATCTACCACTTTTTGCTCTTAGAGTTTCCCAGTGAGCACATAGAGAGTGTCACTATTAGGCAGACAAACAAAAATACTGGGTTTGGTGTGCTATTTGTCTACTTCTAATATTAGATGCTCAGGTTTAAATTTTGAGCCCAATTTCAAAACATTTCTCATTTGCTTTGGAAGATAATCCAGACCTTTGTATTAAAAAAAAGCAGAGAAGTTTTTATATCAGTGCTTACCACTGGATTCAAGTGGAGTTGAGGCAGCCAATGTTTCATTTAAACCACCCAGCTTTAAATAGTAGCTTAGAAAAGCAACGGACCATAGATTGTTTTGAAAAGGAAATTTGACATATTTTACTTGAAGAGTATTCAGCTTTGCTATATGAGAACTGATGCAGCATCAAAATAATATTCTGTAACATAAATCTCCATGTTTATTTCAATATCTGAAAATCAGATATTTTTAAGATGATTTTCACTGAAATCCTCAAATATGAGCATATGTATTCAGCTTTGTGAAGATTCCCCTTCTATTGAATGAGGCCTTATAACTGTCCTATTAAGCACAAAGTTAGGTAAGTGATGTATTATTATACCTTATTATTATACCTTACCAGATGCACAGGAAACAACTCTTGGATATTACCACTTTGCACGAATGTGTGCCTGCACACATGTGGCACTGAATGGCTGGGACTGATATTTATGTTTGAAAAGCCTTAAACAAAAAGTTTCTTTCATTTACCCTGTCTTGTGTGGATGTCCATTCACATGGGCAGTTTAAACATGATATCACAATTACAAAGGAAACATCTTACTGCCCATGGAATTCAAATTGCATTGCTGAGAACAAAACTAAGCAAAAGTTAATGAAACTGTCCTTTGATGAATCCTCAGCAGAAAGGTGATATGAAGCCCTTTTGGGCTTTCATTTCCAGTATCTCTTTCTCCTGGCCTGATATTTGCAGATTGATACAAATGAAAAAGAAATGCTCATGGGCTGCTTGAGATAACCTAGCCCATTTTTTTTCTGAGCAACTTCTGTGAAATTGAAATTGTGTGTAATAAACCAAGAAGCTACTTTGAGAATGGATCTACCAGGATAATGGCTAGAGAAAGTACCCAATGAGACCTGACAATTAAAACCTGTTATTTCAAAGACAACAATAGCATATATAAAGAGAGGTTTGTCCTTAATGGGACAAAACTAAAAATATATGTGTCCTGGGTTCAGTAGTAGCAGTCATTTTTCTCCTCAGAAGCTGGTGCAGTGCTGTGTTTTTGACTTTCAGCCTGGGAACAGTGCTGATAACACTGATGGTTTTAGTTGTTGCTCAGTAATGTTTAGTCTGACCAAGAACTTTTGGACTCTCATGCTCTGCCAGGGAGGAGGAGAAGCAGAGAGGAAGCAGAGACAGGACACCTGACCCAAACTAGCCAAAGAGGTATTCCATACCACAGCACGTCATGCTCACTATATAAACTGGGGACAGTTACCTGGAAGGGTCAGATCATTGCTCGGGTCGGGCTGGATATCAGTCAGTGGGTGGTGAGGGGCTATATTCTCTTCTCTTATTATTTCCCTTATTATTATTATTATTGGTGGCAGCAGCAATGGTTTGTGTTATACCTTAGTTACTGGATTGTTCTTATCTCAACCCGTGGGAGTTACATTCTTTTGATTCTCCTCCCCATTCCTCTGCGAGCAGGGGGAGGAGAGGTGAGGAGGGGAGGGAGGAGTGAGCAAGCAGCTGCATGGTTCTGTGTTGCCGACTGGGCTTAAACCATGACAATACGAAATATCTATTGCAATACAGACATCCAAAAAATCCCGACTTCTTAGGATCAGAGAAAACCAGAATGAAATTCTGTAAACCCCATTGTTGTATCTGTACCAATAAGATGCATCTCAGTGAAAAGACGAAGTTCTATGCCATGTGTTCATACCACATCACTAACATCACTTTCATCAAAGACACTAGAAGGCAATATCAAACTTCCTTTCTGCACACTGGAGAAAAGAAATACTGAGTACAAAAATCCTATATGAAAATCCCTGTCCCAGTGTATTAAAAAAAATAACATAATTAAAATAATGGAATTTGGAGAAAATCTACTGTCAACTGTGTATGGCTGATACAATTCATAAGCTTACCTGAGTTTTGTCTGCGTTAACATTTATTTTCAGATAGTATCGTGGCACCTGAGCTAGGATGACTGCCACCAACAGCAAGATTAACAGCACTGGAAAAGACATCTTGGAAGATCATGGAAAAGATGAATATAGGTACGAAACAAGGGATTCTGGTCTAATGTAGCCAAAGCTTGAGCCTCTCTACTTCAGTGGTATCCAATATATTTTCACAGCACATATATTCAGCATAGTAGCTCTTTGGTCCTGTATCAACAGATCAGCTGGAATGATTGCAATGGGTTATCCCTCTGATACTTTCAATGTTTGGAAAAGGTGTGATGAAAGTATAACTACACAAAAAGCATCTCAATAAGAAATGGCAAACATTTCAAAATAGAAATAAATTGTTGTCTAATAGGTATTTTTCTGTAAGTTTCATGGGAGGACAAGATTTTTTGAAAAGTGGGGGAAGACTTTGGGAGGAAATGGGTCATATGATACTACAAAATGTTTGTGCACATAAATCAAAAGCATAAATAGAGAAAGAATTCCTTCAAAATCAGTACAGGTACAATGTCTGATGCCACCAGGACTCTACCTAGGCAAGTATAAAGAGCCAGAGTAACCCCATGTATGGAGAAAATTTAAACCCCAAATATTTCAGGGCAAAGAGCTGTTTAAATACATCTAATAAATCTAGGATGGAGGTCAGGTATTAAGATACCAATTTTGGAAATATTTCCAAAGAGCAATTATTTTTATCTCCTAATCAGCTAAATGCTCTATTCATTAGTTAAGTATATAGCATATACATGACTTCATAATAAACTGAATTACAGTACTGTATTGGTAAAGCACAGCTTCATTTTGTACTTTCAGTACAGAATCGTTAAAATCATAGTGTTATATTTACTGAGCATTGTACATATATCAGACACTAGATTGAAAAGTGTTTACTTCACATTTTATCACTGTCAAAACAATATTTCTCTTGACTTAGTCCAAACACATGCAAGTCCTAATGAATTAGCACATCATAAGGTTTGCTAATGTACTTAACAAGAGAAGGTGGCTTTTACGTCAAGGATAAATCATCTGTACACTATTTATCCCACAGTCCTTAAAGATCCTAGTTTGGTAAAAAATAGTGAGGTCTTTGTCTCCCTGAAGTCCAGTCTTCTCTTGCCAAATTTCATAGAATAACTAAACCCAAAACCTTTACACAGAAATGAATCCCACCCAGGAAGAAAGGCATCCTTCAGTAACAATAACATGTGTTCATGCATATAAATAAGACAGTAGTTAAGATTGTGTAGATCATCTTGATTTACATTTTCACACTCTTGAATGCTTTGATCTACTACCTTTTAATGTAGGTGTTCACTAATATAATGAGGGAAAAGCCATAAACAACTTCACCAGACACAGAAGCTCAAAGATTTGCTTTTGGGATCCTACAGTGAGACTATCACTGTGATAACTTATGCAATGAAACGTGCAACAGAGATTTAACTCAGGCATGAAAATTGTTTATCTGGATCTGATTTATCTTTGCAGTCCTGGGTCATTCTTATTTAGCCTTCTGCCAGCCCTTTTACTGCATACGCTGTAGTGGAAACTCAAGAAAGGTCCTCAGAATGAGTTAGAGCACGGTAAAGATGCCCAGCTTCAGCTTCATCAGTTACAACTTCACTTTTCCAACACTATCCTCACTTGAGCTATGAAAGGATACATTTTCAGACAGTGGAAGAAATGTGTTGGAAAAAGATCCTGATCATCTGCAGACTATCAAATTGTGTGGCTATTTATACAGGGCAAAGAAGGAATAAATCAAGTCTCCACTCAATCTGCAAACAATGCTGTAAAATATAAAAAAATAACAGAAGACAAAACCCACAATGGAAGTAGGCTTATACTGGTCAGTAATGGAGAAGCAGAGAAGGCATTCAACAGAACAGTAGACATATAAACTATGTATATCATAGTAAACTGAAGTGTAGGACCAAAGCTTGCACACTGTCACACAATTGCTCAATGCTTAATTTTTAGCATACTCTGTATGACGGTTGTGGCTGAGTTAGCTACCATTTTCCCAGGCAGTGCCCTGGTATGCACTTCTAGATAACATGGGCTAGGAAGTGATTCAGTAAGGAGCACGGATGGGAGCATCTGGTTAGGAGCAGGGAGGAGGGAGTTCAGCTGGACAGCTGTAAGCCAGGACATGCACTTGCTCTGAAGGCTGGAGAACAGATTCCAGTCACTGTTGTTGATTTGTTAGTATAGATGTGGCCAGAAGCGTACCTGATGGAATAGTCTATTTGCTCTCCTGTAGAAAAAAACTTTTTCACCCTGCTACATGTATGCTAAAGGGGCAGGGAGGGGAAAGGATGGAAAGTTAAACATCTTTATGGAAAGGTAAAGAGCCATTAAAATTATTATTGCAAATTCACCAAATAAACTAGACTTTTAAGTTCATCTACCAGAAGACAGAGAGGGAAGAAAGAGTAAATCGTCCTCCTTGGTATCAGAGTTGCTCTGTGGCCAATACGGAGTAATTTTACTGTGTTTCCATATAGGAATAAAGAATCTCCATGGTTTAAGCCATGAAGATCTGATTAGCAAACCTCATGAAGATGTTCACAGTTTAACACAAGTGACACTTATTTGCCTACAGCCATCTTTCTGGTAAGTGAAATAACACAATGAATAATTGAAACATTGCTATTTGATACCTGTTCAATTATTCAATGGTAAAAGAGAGAACATAAATTTTTAGGTAAACATTGCTATCCTGAATTTGTTTAGCTGTGGTGCTAAGATCACAATGGCTGCTTTACCCACAGTGACAGTAAAGAATTCCAGACTATTTTCTGGTGGTTATTCTATGTTCTAACAGACTAGAAGCATTATTTTCAAAGGAGGCAATACTGGGCATTCTCACACTGTGGGTCTGGGTGCAGTGTATAAAAGACCTCAGAAAAGTCAGTTCTATGTATTGCAAGGCAAAATTTATTTTCCTTTTGGTTTTGACTATTTTATCTTACAGAAAATTTCTGATTCATTGCAGAGCACTGCTGCTGAGCACCCTATTCAGTTATTGGCAACTGGATTAGATTTCCAGGAAAAATGTAAGAAGGGCAAGATACGAGATTTAGATTGAAGCAATGATGAATCTACAACCTGGGAAAAAAAAAAAAAAAGAACTGAAAAGGTTTGCAGTCTCTAAGTTACAGAAGTAAGTTGATGACCTACAAGAATTATGTACAGATAGACTACATATGAACACATACAGTACATATATTTCCATAAAAGGGCAAAAAGCTTACAGCTAAAATTGAGCACTCAACATTTCACATGAGATTTTTTTTATCACACTAGCAAAATATACCTACTTAAAAAATCGAAATGTCGGTAGCCCAAAGTTCAGATCTGCCCAGAGAAACACCTTAGGCCCACTGTAGGAGAGGATCAGGTTCAAGAACATCTTAAGAATCTGAATGTACACAACTCTATGGAACCTGATTAAATCAATCCGTGGGTCCTGAAGGAACTGGTGAAGGAAGCTGTTAACTCACTGTCCATCACATTTGAAAAATCATGGCAGTCAGGTGAAGTTCCCGATGATTGGAAAAAGGGTAATATAACCCCATTTCAAGAAGGGGAAAATGGATGAGCCGGTGAATTACAGACCAGGCAGTCTCACCTCTGTGCCTGGCAAAATCTTGGAGCGGATTCTCCTGAAAGGCATGCTGAGGCACATGAAAAACAACAAGGTGCTTGGTGACAGCCAGCATGGCTTCACTAAGGGGAAATCCTGCCTGACCAATTTAGTGGCCTTCTCTGATGCAGCTATGGAACTGAGGGACAGGGGCAGAGCAGTTGACGTCATCTTCCTGGGTTTGTGCAAGGCTCTCAACACTGTCCCACATGACATCCTTGTCTCTAAATTGGAGAGACATCAGTTTGATAGATGGATCCCTGTCATGAGTTCAGCAGTAGCAGTCATTTTTCTCCTTCTTGGTAGCTGGTGCAGCACTGTGATTTTGATTTTGGGCCTGGGAGCAGCGCTGATAACACCAGTGTTTATAGTTACTGCTTAGCAATGTTTTGGTTTGACCAAGGACTTTTCTGAGCCTCATGCTATGCCAGGGAGGAGGGGAGCTGGGAGGAGGCAGAGACAGGACACCTGACCCAAACGAACCAAAGAGGTTATTCCATACCACAGCACGCCGTGTCCAGGATGTGAAGACAGAGAGGAGAGACCTGGAAGGGTGTGGGTTCAGTGATGGACTGGGGGTGCACGGCATGATCAAGTTCTTGGTAGCGGGGGGTTCACTGCTGGTGGGTGCACTGGCTGGGTCGGGCTTGGTGAGCTGTTGTATTCTCTTTCTCTGTATTTCTCTTGTCATTATTATTATTGATGGTAGCAGTAGTGATTTGTGTTATACCTTAGTTACTAAAATGTTCTTATCTCAACCTGTGCGAGTTGAATTCTTTTGGTTCTCCTCCCCCTCCCCCTGGGACTGGGGGAAGATAGAGGGGAGTGAGTGAGTGAGTAAAACTGAGTGGGTGGGTGGGTTAAACCACAACAACCCCTCAGTGGATAAAGAACTGGCTGAATGGCGGCACACAAAGTGGTGTGGTCAATGGCTCAATGTCCAGCTGAAAACCAGCAGTGAGTGGTGCCCCTCAGGGATCAGTGTTGGGACCGGTCTTGTTCAACATCTTTGTCAGTGACATGGACAGTGGGATTGAGTGCGCCCTCAGCAAGTTTGCCAATGACACCAAGCTGTGTGGTTCGGTTGATATGTTGGAGGGAAGGAATGCCATCCAGAGGGACCTTGACACGCTTGTGAGGTGGGCTGATGCCAACCTGATGAAGTTCAACCATGCCAAGTGCAAGGTCCTACACCTGGGTGGGAGGAATCCCAGGCGCAGCTCCAGGTTGGGCAGAGAAGAGATTCAGAGAAGCCCTGAAGACCCTTGGGGGTGTTGGTTGATGAGAAACTGAACATGAGCCAGCAGTGTGCACTTGCAGCCCAGAAGGCCAACCGTATCCTGGGCTGCATCAAAAGCAGCGTGACCAGCAGGTCGAGGGAGGTGATCCTGCCCCACTATTCTGTTCTCATGAGACCTCATTTAGAGTACTGTGTGCAGTTCTGGTGTCCTCAATATAAAAACGACATGGAACTGTTGCAACAAGTCCAGAGGAGGGCCACAAGGATGATGAGGGGACTGGAGCACCTCCTGTATGAAGAGAGGATGAGAAAGTTGGGGCTCTTGAGCCTGGAGAAGAGAAGGCTGTGTGGAGACCTCCTAGCAGCCTTCCAGTATCTGAAGGCATCCTACACGGATGCTGGAGAAGGACTCCTCATTGGGGACTGTAGTGATAGGACAAGGGGCAGTGGGTACAAACTTAAACAAGGGAAGTTTAGATTGGATATAAGGAGGAAGTTCTTTACTGTGAGGGTGGTGAGGCACTGAAATGAGTTGCCCAAGGAAGTTTTGAATGCTTCAACACTGCGTAGCAGTGCTCAAGGCGAGGTTGGACAGAGTCTCGGGTGACATGGTTTAGTGGGAGGTGCCCCTGCCCATGGCAGGGGGGTGGAACTAGATGATGTTAAGGTGCTTTCCAACTCTGAGCATATGGACTCTATTATTCCATATATTTTTAACACTCTGTCTAAACTTTAAGGAATGATGTCTTCGAACTCCACTAGGAATCAGCCAGGACTTCAGACTTGTACAGCAAGTCAATTGAATGTTCTGAACTCCACTCTGTGTATAGAAATCAGACTCTAAGTTTGAAGGCCCAATTGCATTGTTTCTACAAATCTTTTCAAGGAGTTTCCAGTTCTGACTTGACCAAGTACTCCCCTCTGAGCAATGTTTTCTTCTAGTTTTTGCTCTGGAATAGATGGATGTGTAGGTTATTAACATGCATAGCTTACAGGTACTTCATAAACATGAAATGTTGATGTCGTTAACTCATATTGTTATAGGCGTAACATTTGGGTTGGCTCCAAAAACCTGAGGTTCTAGTAAAAACTTGCTCACAGTTCCATAGAAGATACAGTGTAAATTTCTAGATTACTTGTGAAGGGTACTGGCTAATCTTTTCGTTCCTTGTTCTAAAAAGGACAAAATATTGCAAAGAGAAGCATAATGGAATGATTTCCTGAAGTAATTTAATTGTCCCTGGTGCTTTCCCAAGTTTGACAGGCATATCAGAAGAAACAAGGTACTGCTTCCACAACTTAATGATAATGCCTTCATCCAGGACAGCAATAATTGAGTTTTAATGCCCTGCACTGTTGCTTCTCATAAATCCTCTCTATGTGAAACTCTAACCTCTACTAGGCAAGATTAATGGTTAACAGTGTATATAGTATTTATTAAACCTCTTTTTATATTGCTTGGCAATCTGCTCTGCCATCAAACAACTTGAAATAATTGACATTTGGCGCATCAACCTTCTTTTGACTAAGCAGCATGACATTCATGTAGATAGTAAACATTTGGCAATTGCTGTAAATGTCTTCAAATTTAACGCCATGACCTTTCCTCAGGTAAATGTTTTGTGATAAAATGTAAATAGTGATTTGCTGTATGTCAAATATCATGCAACGTCAAGTTTACTGTCTTATTATTCTTGAGAGGTTTGCAACTTGATTTTCACCTGTTGCTTCATCTTTTAAACTCTTATACAAAATATATATGTGTGGGTTTTTTCAGTATATTTTTGACTTGAAGACTAAGGGAAGTTCATAGAAATTTTTTTTTGGTTTTTAGTTTTGCAGTTCTAATGACAAGAACCCAGTAAAATTACTACTAAAATAAATAAGAGGAGACACCTAAATTTCAGCAAGGTGACTTTAGTAATAATGTATATGTTAAAATGTTTTTAAAAAATATTTTTTTTGTTATTACTTGCTTGTTCTGCCATGTATTGTGAAGACAGTGCTCCAGAAACAAACAAAACAAAATTCAGGCTAGAAAAAGTAGCTGAATGCAAAAGCAATTAACTGTTGGATTCATTCAGGTCAAAAAAAGGCATTACTATATTGTGGTTGAATTTGGTCCAGAATGAACACAGCAGGTTCTCATGTTTGCATGTGAGTTCAGCAGGTAGTTATTTATATTTAACCACTGTGTTAATTTGGAAAGAAAACCTGGACAATTTCCCAGTATATACCTGTGATTTAGAAATGGAGGTACTTGGTTACTGACATGGTTCCTACTAGTGAAAACACATCCATGTAAGAAAACTGGAGTGACAGGAGCATGGAGTTACTAAGAGATCTGCTTTGATCATGGGAGCTGGGAAGGTACGTTATGAGAGTTAAAACAAGAACCATGCATGACTTGTCTGCTTGTTATGGTACTCCATTGCCATTTAGATCAGCTTGCACCTGCTCCTGCCAACCTTTGGTCATTTTGTGAGGCCCATAGAGGTGGTAGTAACAACTCCTGTGTCAGAAGAAGGCTCAGGTGTTGTTTGAAAGCAAGCTGAAATCCTTTTGATACTGCTGTTAACTGCCATTTTAGCCACGAATTTGAAAACAGTTTCTGATATGGAGGTATCTTCAGGATAGCAACATAGCAGAGCACATGATCTATGGTCTGGCTATCATTGCTCATCACTACCATCACTGGTCTGCTGTCTTTACCTTTCTCTTCTGCAGAATGGTTCTGCTCCTCTGACTCATTTAATCTGCTGTTTACAGAGTATCAGTTTAAGCAGGAAAATCCAAATAAAGCACAGAAAGCCTTAGCAAGAACTGCTCATGTAAAACTCCACATTGCTGCTACAATCCTTTTCAGTTCCCTCCTCCTATACCTCCACAAAGAGTTGTAGGATACAGGAGGATCTTGGGTTGTTATTGAACAGCAAGCCCTTCTCCAGAAAATTCCATGCAAGACCAGATAAAGGTATTTTCTGCTCACCCCAGCTTTGGACTGTTCAACTGGTGTCTCTCACATTTGCTGTTAAAAAAAAAACCAGCAGTCTCTGTTCCTAATCTTCCATGAACATCATATGTGCCAGGAACAGACTCTTGCCCAAACAACATAATTCCTTGCCAGTAGTCAGTAAAACTTCCTGCTCTGTCTCTATAGGGCAGAAAAATCCTCTGCATGGGTAGCCAGATGTGTTGTGACAATTAAGCTTTCAGGCATCTATTCACCCTTTTATGCCAATGTGGTATTAATGGACATTCTCACAAGTGAACATACTGTGTAAAATTAAAAACAAACAAGCAAAACACAGCTGAAGTGAGTCGCTGAAGTAAAATGCAGAGGTTGGATTACCAAGACTCACTTAGCTGGGAATATATTTGGATTTGTGTTCATGAAAAGGACATAGAGTTAATGGCATTTGAGTAGGAGAAGCACACAACAGAATCCATTCAAACTAGGCATCAGAACATACACTTCAAACATTTGGCAAAATGGTGGATATATGATAGAAATTAGAGAAAGTCATTAGTGTAGTCATGAACCAGAGTGCAACCTGAGAACAGTAACAGTCATCCAGAAGTTAGACATAGGTGACCAGCGGGTCAACTGAGGTGATCCTGCCCCTCTGCGATTGTGAGACCTCACTTGGAGTATTGTGTGCAGTTCTGGTGTTTTCAACATAAAAAGGACATGGAACTGTTGGAACAAGTCCAAAGGAGGGCCACGAGGATGATCAGGGAACTGGAGCACCTCCCATATGAAGAGAGGCTGAGAAAGTTGGGGTTGTTCATCCCGGAGAAGAGAAGGCTGCATGGAGACCTCCTAGCAGCCTTCCAGTATCTGAAGGGGGCCTATAGGGAAGCTGGGAATGGACTCTTCATTAGGGACTGTGGTGATAGGACAAGGGGTAACGGGTTCAAACTTAAACAGGGGAAGTTTAGATTGGATATGAGGAAGAAATTTTTTACTATAAGGGTGGTGAGACACTGGAATGGGCTGCCCAGGGAAGTTGTGAAAGCTCCATCGCTGGCGATGTTCAAGTCCAGGTTGGACAGAGCCTTGGATGACATGGTTTAGTGTGAGGTGTCCCTGCTGATGGCAGGGGGGCTGGAACTAGATGATCTTAAGGTCCTTTCCAACCCTAATTATTCTATGATTCTATGATTCTATACCTGCTAAGTAACAAGGAGCAAAAGCCCTATCCTAAGACACCCACAATTTGAAAGACAGAGCACATTATACATTATTGGTTGGCTTGCATGACTGCTGACGGAGCAATAAGGATGAAGTGTATTTTGCCACTTTGTCACTATCTGCAGACTATCAAACAATAAGTGCAGATATGTTTTCTAAACACTAAGAAATCAGCTTTGTATTCACAGTGAGATATTCAGTGACTGAAGATGTCTATCTATTAACTACATATTTGCAGAACAGGCAGTATAAAACTCATTATCTCTGGACTCAAACAGCAATCAAAGACACTGATGAGCAAAAGGGCTTACTCCA
Source organism: Myiopsitta monachus (assembly GCA_017639245.1). NCBI lineage: Eukaryota > Metazoa > Chordata > Aves > Psittaciformes > Psittacidae > Myiopsitta > Myiopsitta monachus. Next base: position 23,321,481 of record CM029925.1, read on the forward strand.
TCAAGTCATCAGTAGCTATAATCAATAACTAGATCCATTGGTTTGGCCATCAAACTGTAAATGGCAAGAGAAGATAAAGGCAGTAATTTGTTACAGTGAAATGACCCTATAGTCAATAATAATGTCTCAAACTTATAAAAGTTTAGTTGGATTTCTCCAGCCTCTAACTTCCTCAGATACTTTGTTTCTGGATTGTATTATTTAGAAATTTTGACCTTCCCTATTGATTAAATGGCAATTTTATATAGCCAATGATTAGATAATCCAATCTTATCTGCCAAAAGTGATCAACTGTATACGAAATAAAGGGCAGAAGTTGTGTAATTTACAATACAAATGAGTTGGTTCCTGTGGCTCTGATTAAATATAACAAAAAAATCAAATTAAACGGTGATCAAATTATAGGGGTGGCACTGTAACCATTTTAATTTTTCATGATTCATTTAATTTAAAAGAGCACTTAGCTAAAAAATAAATAAAAAAAAGAACCCTTTTTACTCCTTCCTTCTTTGAAGTTAATTAGCCTTACTTCAACCTATTTCTTGAAATGCCATGGTGCGAAATACTGAGAGCTATTTTCAAAGTCATCCAAATGTTATTTCTACACCATACATAAAAGTGCTGATAACAACCTCAGTGATAAATCTAACTTGGGAATAATGCTTCTACTTTTTAACAGAATTTCCCCCTCTGCGTCAGCCCATTCCAAAGAAGTTGCTTCCATTACAATACTGAAAAGACATCTTCAAAACATCAGCTCAGTTTACTGTGTCCTAATATTAATGAGGCAATTCAGCCTGGCCAACTTAGGTAACTTTTCTTGAGCATCCACCTGATCTCTGTGCCCACATGCAGGAGGACTAGGGGAGGCAGGTGGCTCCTCCAGGACACCGTTCAACTGGAGGGAGGGAAAAAAAAGTGTCTCTGGCCACTGAGCTGTATTGTGTCAGGCACAGTTACAGGTGGGCATGTCAAGCATCACGGAAGTTGTGCTTGCACTGGCAGAGCTATTTCTGGAGATAGACAGACTACAGCTGTGCCTCTCAAAGCATGGGAGGGAAAATCCATGAAGCTATCTCTGAGGAGCATGCATCATTAGACAGCTTTGCATGATACAGCTGTTTTTCACAAACATAGGAATTATGTTCTGTGACTTGAAAATTTGTACTAAACTTCTGCCCAAATTACTTGTGGAGTACCCTGTCCGTTTTCAATAAAGAACTCAATGCCAAAAATGTAATAAGATTGTCACTGTCCCTCCAGTATCCAGATCAATAGGTCAAAGGTACACAAGAATGCAGGGGTGGTCATTTATTGACAATACAGGTTCAGAAATCATAGACTCATAGAATAGTTAGGGTTGGAAAGGACCATCTAGTTCCAAACCCCCTGCCATGGGCAGGGACACCTCACACTAAACCATGTCATCCAAGGCTCTGTCCAACCTGGACTTGAACATCGCCAGCGATGGAGCATTCACAACTTCCCTGGGCAACCCATTCCAGTGTCTCACCACCCTCACAGCAAAGAATTTCTTCCTCATACCCAATCTAAACTTCCCCTGTTTAAGTTTGAACCCGTTACCGCTTGTCCTATCACTACAGTCCCTAATGAAGAGTCCCTCCCCAGCATCCCTATAGGCCCCTTTCAGATATTGGAATCAATCAATTACTGTAAGCATGACATCAAAGCCATACTGTGAAAAAATAGAAGACAGGTTATTTCTGAAATAATGCAAGTGAAAGTATGAAAGTGGAGTAGGATAAAATAAAATCAGATTGATTTGGTTATATTTGGTGTGTTGTTTATCGGCATTATTTTAGAGAACACGATGCAGAGCTAAGTAGTGGTTTAAAAGCAGCTAATTTCAAAAGAAAAGAGCTAAATGGAGTTGGTGAAAGTGTCAAAATCTGTTTTAATAACTAGTGGTTTACATTCATAAGAAATGTACTGATTAGAATAAGATGTACCTGCCATCCATGCCTCTGTGTACATTCTCTATTCAAAAGTATGTTTCTAGCAGTGCCAAAATCCATTTATCATTCTAATTAAGCTTCTTTTCCCCTTAGCACCATTAAGGAATTGGAGTCACTGACTCAAACATTACAGACAATTTGGTACTGTGATGGTGCCATTGTTAATCTTGGCTTGCTACTTCAGAAATAATTGTATTTTAAAAAAGCTGACATTAAGCTATCAAAAATGTTCTGCAGGTCGGTCTAAACAGATGGTCACCCTACATGTGTATGCCTGGCCAGTGGAAACTTCAAGACCTGTTCTTTCTCAATTCTTTGTATTAACTCACTGGTTCTCAGATAAATATGGGTGTTTCAACAATTTGAGTACTTTGACTTGTTCTCAGTTATGGGATGCTGCCTCACTGGTACTAGGAGAGAGGCAGCAAGGTGAATTCCAATTAATGAACAAAATACTTGCTTACAGTAAGGACAAAGTGTTACGTTGCCTTGTTTGTAACCAGTACTTACTTGATGAGCTATAAAATCTCTGGTCTTTTCAGCAGAGGGTTGAAATTCAGTGAGGGGATCCTACTCAGGTGACAGGATGGATTTTGGGGGTGATACCTATAAGAAACCATGTAGAGTTAATCAATTTACAAACCTATGAAATTCCACAGACTCTGAAGAGCCATGAAAGAGATTATTTGAGTAAATCAGGGAGTGATACCGTTTCAATATAGTTACATATAACAGAATTTGTTTTTATAATCACTGTAAATAACATACAAAAGAAGAAAATCACAGTTGCAAATTAGAGCACATCAAAGATGACACACTCTTAAATCAGCTCCCATTTATTATATATCATGATACAGTCTTTAATGACATGATAACATACCTCTACCTTATTAAGTGTGTAGAATGTGCTGTGATTAAAGGAAGAATTTTTTACAGCAGGGAAAAAAGTACCTTCTGTTACAGCACAGGATGAAAGCCCAGGAAAGCCTAATGTACCCATGATTCTATCACAGACTGCATATGCGATATCTATCAGAAGACAGATAAAAAAGGATTTGAAATTTGACTGCATGGCCAAACTTGTACTTGCTAATTTCTGAATACTTTATATTTTCAAACATATATTTCTCTTAACACCATTCTCTGTATGAATTATGAGTTACATGCAAACATACTACAGCAAAGTTATGAGATGCTTAAGTAGTCTTTTACTGGTAATAAATGCTTTCTTATTTCAATTGCATTAAAATACATAACAGTTCTTATCAACAGTAAGCTAAGAAGAGTAATTTTCACCACAATGTAAATTATATTCTAATAAAGAACTGCAAACTCATAAGGAATTGAAAACATTCTTACCCTTTTATTTCTCCTGATACAGATTTACACCTCGAGTCATGGAATAATACAAGCTTACAGTGTTCAAAATACAAATGCGCTCATGTGTTTGATCTGTCCAGTTAATGCTTTTCTGTACATTTTTTGGCAGACAGTCCCACTCTACAGAAACAAATTCTAATTCTAGACTTAAAAATATCCTGGTACAAAACAAACAGTGCCATCCATAGCTAAGCTGTTGCTGATATTCTCCAACTAATTTTTCACTAAAACACTTCTTTCATGTTTTCAAAGTATTGCAGAACTTGTTTCTGAAAGCCAAGCAGGAGAAAGCACTGTTTCAGTTGTAAAAGATACTTCTTATACATAAGAGGCAAGATAAAGAAGACATTAAAGGGTAATTAATGTACTGAATAATTCACAGTCATATGTTAAAATGTATAGAGCTTAGAGATTCATATTCTGTGAGTCACTACTACCTCATTTTATACAGGAACATTATACATTTTTCAAAATGTTAGCAGAATTGTAATTGGCACTTGAAACAAAAGCTCAGTGATAGTAAAAACTTTCATTAACTGTTAGTGCAGCTTAAATGAGAGTTAATACAGTATTTTAAACCAATATACGGCTACAAACTGAGAAATTCTAAACCAGAAAAATCTGTCTTGATAAGAATTAATTTTCTCCAAAAGGCTGATGTGGCTTCCCGAAATTTAGTGCTAGTTCTTGAAGTCACCTCTATTAGTTCTTCAAGCCAAAATGTACATAAGAATACACAAACACTGTTTGCAAATCTGAAAAATAGATGTTTTCAAAAGTGTAACGCAAAGGCTTTTGAACACTCAAGATTTCTTTTTAGTAATGCTGCAAAAACCAGAAATTGATCACAGAAGAAAATTAGAAAAACACAGAAGAACTCATTTCTGGCTTGTCAACTGTTTTGGAGTAATATGATATAAAACCTGTGATCAGGATTATTAATGCCTAAATAAATTGATCTACCAGTAAGTACTTTATTTTCCACTTAAAATATCCTGGTTTTATTGAGTTCAATATGAGGTTTTAAAGCTTGTTTAGAACACTGCTGCATATTTAATTTATTTCTGACTTAAATACCTCTGATTTTCTTACGATTGTAATTCTGTATAAATTAACAATTTCGGTCAACAGAAAGGAGTGACTGCTCTTTCAAATGTCGAAAAGAATATAAAAGTAGTACTCAGCAAAGACATTAACTGCACTGTCAGTCATTAATCTTATTTCATGTGGACTTAACAGGGTTAGCAATTGTAATTTGAATGTTGATTTTTTGGTGTTGCTGTAAAATGAACAGATATTTGGGCAATTTATGGAAGATCTGTAGGTTAAAAAAGGGCTAACTAGGCTATTTTTTCTACAGAGCAAGTTATTTCCTTGCTATAAAATGTTAAGTAGAACAGCCCCGACTCATTGTTGTCACACTAACAGTATACTGATTTAACCTTTCTTTTTCCTGGTTTATAGTGAGTTCGAAATAGACTTCATCAGTTATACCATCCTAAGACGAATCAAGCTCCCTGATTTTATACTTCCTATGAAATCTGTATTCAGGACATTTTCAGAGTTGAAGGCTGACTATTAGAAGACAAAAGCTTTTAAATTTCAACGATGTCTGAAAAAGGAGGAGATTCTGCACACAATTTATAATTCAGACCTGAGGGGACCAGTTCATATTAATTGCTTTTAATTTATGGATCAGAAATTGAGCTCCATGGAATCATTTCTGGCACTTGTTCTAGCTGCTTGCCTGCTTGTATAAAAAGCAGAAAGCAGCCAGCTGAAGCTAGTGACTGTGGAGGCTCCTTCAGCAGCCCCCTGCAGTGGATGTTTCCAGGAGAAAGCTCCACAGCTGGATGAAGCAATGCAGTGACAGCTTGTTCCAGGATTGTGGGCACAGCAGGAAAGGCCTATTTGCATCCTGCTCTGCACACTGAATGCAGCTGAACCAGGTTGGAGAATATAAACCTGCACAGTGCCTGCATGCATGCTGGACATCAGCAGTATTGTAACACACTGTTCAAAAGTAGCACAGATAGATATTGAACATTTAAATGTAACAAAATGAGACTTTGGGAACTCTGTTATCACTAAAAATGCTTTCAATAAGAGCTTGTTAGCAGCACATACTTTTTTACCTAGAGAGGCCAAATCAATGTGTGTGTGGGGCATCATTCCTGTCCCAACCCAGGGGGGACCTTCTCTGCCTCAAAAAGTTGTTAACAAGTTATGCAGTAAAAACTACACACGCAGGTGGGTGGGATCTTAATATGTTTTTCCTTCTCAGGCTTCCTCTGGCACTGAACTGAATGTCTGCCAACCTCAGGATAAGCACCTGTGTGACAGAATCTTTCACATTGAAGGCTGAAATTATTCTTAGGCTTTTGTTTAAATCTTCCCTTTTTTTTGCTGGTTGCTGGTTGCCCTAGATCATGAAATATATCTGTAAGTTGAGTAGCCATGCAACTTATGTCCAAAAACTCTGATGCTTAATATTTGACCTGTATGAGTTTTGGGGATCATGATTTTGTTTTTTACTAAAGTTTTTAAATATAAATTCCAGAAAAAAAAGAAGAAAACCAGAAACAGTGTTTGTAACTTCTTGAATCTGCTCAACTTAAAACGAAGGACTACAGGGTCCTGATACCCAGAAGATAACTCACTGTATTTGCTGGAGATGTGTCAAAACACACAGCAGTGCCCTTCACTAAATAAGGTGCAGCCAGAAAACTTTCATACCACTTTTCTTTGAAAGTCGTGAAAGTTTTTGCTCATATCCACAGCCTCTGTAAATACTGGAATACATATAGAAAGGCCATTCAGGTATAAACTAACCCCTAGATCTTCAATAACTTTAGCTATCATGCTCCTAAACTGGTTCTGACTCGCAAAGGCTTTAGTGACCTAAATAGCTTTGAAGATATGGCTAGAGACATGACTTTTTTTTCCCCTTCATACTAGTCCTCACAAGAACGTGACTATTCAAATGTACCTGTCCACCATCTGGTATTCCTGCTCAATGCAAAAAAGAAAAGCAGACTCTTGTTTATAAAATGTCATCTCTTAGGGAAGGAATGGAAAAGAAACTCTGCACGATGGGTGTCCCAAGCCCAAATTTGTCACTGAGCCCTCACAGACAGCAGTGAAGACTGGATGCAGGGATGCCAGTGCCAGATCTTTTCTGTGTAAGTGACACCAGAAGCATTCTGCCCCTCCTTGTGCAAGTGACAGAAGGAGGCTTTTAGTGTATACAGAGGATTTGAAGTTATTGAAGCTTAAGTGTTTTCTTATTAAAGTAAAAAATTCCAGAATAGGGAATGGACATGGTTGCTTGATAGACAGCCATAAATAAAACTACTTTTATCCAGGGTTCTGTTCTAACAGAAATCCTCTGTGTAACAGAGAAAATTAGGGTAATCAATCAATATTTATACAAAGGGCAGAAATAATTTTCTAGCATATCTAGCATGTCCTGTGCAGAGATGTCACAACAAATCTTTGTAAAATAAATAAAAAAAGTAAAATAAATTGCAAAAGTAATCAATAGACTTATGCATACTTTTTGGCTAGATAGACTAAAAAAAAACCTAGCTGTCATCAGCTTACTATCATAAAAGAAAAATTACTTTTATATTTTCTAAGCTACATGTATGAACCTAGCTCAGCTCTGAGGTACCAGGGACTTCTTGGGACAGAGTACAACAGAACACACCGTGTCTCTAACTGAGCACTCAGAGAAATGCCATACTTAAGAAACTACCAGGAAAAATATTTGGAAAATAAATAAGAAAGTTATGAAGCTGCAACTATAAATAGAGCTTAGAACATCTTACTTCTAGCTCCTTTTCAGCAATCAAGCAAAGCAGTTATTAAGTGCAAAGAAATTACCAGTTTTCAAATCTGGTTATTTTGAGTACACTCACCCAGTAATAGCTGTACTATTTAAGTTAAAATGCATGCTAGTAAAATGGCTATGAGTAGCTAATAATTAACAGGAAAAATATGAAAGTAATCTTTCACCTTTGTTAGTGAGCTGCTGATAACTAGTTTTTTATGGCATTCCAAATACATGTATTTAGAAACAACTGTGAAGCAAAAGTTACACAAATAGAATTATAGAAAAATGACAAAAATCAGAAATAGGCACTGATTTAATCCTTTACTTTTGCATTGGACCAACACAAGAATTTGTTTTCACATTAAACATTTCATAGTGTACTACACACAAGAATATATGAAATTAAATACCGAAAGATGAGGGATGATGATTTAACCTCTAGGATGTGATCTGTATTTGATAAAACTGACAGCATCACTAACAGCTTTAGAAAAAGAAAGATCAGACTGTTAACTATTCGAATCAGCTTTCTTCCAGCTGCCATGAAAATTAAGGTCTTAGAAACCTGCATCCAAGTTGGCTGAAACTGGCATAGCAGGAGTCCTAACCAGGTAGTGTCTCTACAGACAAGTGCACAAATCTTGGTTGCAAGCACAGAATTATCTACCAGGTCTCAAAAGTGACTTTTTTTTTTTGTTGCTGTAATCGACTTAGGACTGGAAAAACTAAATGTAAATTGAGCTATTTTGGAGGAGAAGTTCTCCACCATATCTCATCTTCCATGAAACACAAAGAGGAAAAGATGGGAAAGATAGATTACCTCTTCCTCAATGGAAATAGCATGCAAGACATTTAGCAGTAGGTTTCAGCGAAATCTGAACAGCTTTGCACTGTAAGAAAATACATTTTATTTATCCAAAGATTTCTCAAGAATGCTGCTCTCCTCAAAGACTCTACTAGAGACCCTAGTAGCTTTTCTACCAATGGAAAGTCTTTTTTATCTTTGCTAATGCCCAAGTAGATTGGTTTAGTAAATCAAAAATTTTCACCCCTCTTTGTATGCTTACATAGCATATTACTAAATTAGATATGAACTTGAATTATTTTCCTAGGTGGAGCAACAAAATGGAGTTAAATTGCTACTACTCCACTACTTCAGTGGTTTGTTTTCTGAGGTTGATCTCAATACCCCTCTCCCTGTTCTCTGTGCAGTCCTTTGATAGAAATGGTTTGTCTTTTTCAGCGCACCTTTCCACACAGGATGTTTACAGAAATGTAGGATTACAGCTTGCAATTCTTGCACTTAAGTATCTTGCTGTGAATGCATGGTCAGTAGAAGAATTTGACCTATGACTGGAAGTATCTGAAATGATGGCATGACAATGTTGTTATGGTAATGCCTAACATACAAAGCCATATGAGACAATAATTTTAAACATACCTTGTCTGAGAACTAAGGATGAATCCTCGGTTGCATCACCAACAGACATATGGTCTGAAATCTGTTCTGTGAATGTGAAAATTTTGCTAATGGAATTTATAATTATTTTACAGATTGGGCTAGTTTATAAGGCATTATATGTGATTTGTTCATGTTGACTTCAACTCCTAATGAAGAAAACAGCATCATTTAGACTATAAAGAAATTGTGGCATTTTCACAAATCAGCCAAACTGTGAGTTAAAGGTACACTGTAGCCTTGGTTTAAGCAAATGAGTTGCTAGTAACAAGAAGCTGTGAACGCAGCTGCTGGTATCAATCAGAATTGCTGTTACTGAATGTATCAGAAAGGTCATTATTGAAGCAGAAGTCACCATGGGAAAACCAAGAAGAGTTACTTAAGTAGTGAAATATCTGTAGGTCATCAGTGAGAGATATATGTACTCAATACCCCTTTTCTTCTTTTTTAAGTAGAAAGGAGGATGGCTGAGAAGGAGGGAGAAGTGGCAACTCTTTCTCAGCTATTAGTAGAAATAACAAATCATGGGGGAAGTTCATATGCATGTTCTGTAATAGGGATGAAGTTAGAGGGGGAGGAGGCAGAGGCTGTGACTCAATTTACAAGTCTTATAGATTATTTTTAATGCCCACTTATCTATTGTAATTCCTGACCAGAAGTGCTTGAAAAAAGTAAGAAACCAGAATAAAGCTATCCATAAACCTCTGCAAGTTTCTCAGTCATATCCTGATGTCTGGGAGGAACAACTTCCAAAGTGGGAGAAGCAGATGAAATAATTTCTGTCTTCTGAAATGCTCTGCATAGAGCTTCTGTTCTTGATCTTTTGTTCTCAAGACACTTGAGAGGTAAAATGTTTATTTTTAAATGACTGCATGTATAAAGATTGACCCCTAAAGACAGATTGTTTTTCAAGCAGCAAGAAGTCTCATGCTCATTCACAAAAGTGCTGTTTGCCACCAAAGTTAAACTGCATGTACCACAGTCTCCTTTTTTTTTTCTTTTTCTAGGTGTCAGCAATAAAGAAATTCAAAATCATTTCTCATTATATTTGGCACTGATCTCACTCTTAATTTGAAGCACGCGGTGTAAGCCAGAGCTGTGCTTCTGTAATCAGTTGTCTTTTAAACAAATAGACTTAAAGTTTATGGCAAACACATTATCAGTAAAATTAACCATTTAATTCCTCTTCACACTTGTTCCTGGTTGCAGCTTTTCATAGCAAATGTTAATTTTTCCAGCCTGGAAGTGTACATCTTCCAACAACAGTGATATACCCCTGGATTCTTTTTCCTTTGGGCATGCTGTAACAGGCCGTTGTCTCTGTCACAGGCTACACACCACAGTTCAGGAATCACAGGCTTGGCAGAATGGCTCTGGGTAGACCTTTATACTCCTGATCTGCACTTTTCTGTCCTTTGTGCTAAGGAACCTGCAATGGTTCTTAGTAATTATTGAGAAACTGAGTAGTTTTACCAGTCAATGAGGGCGTCTGCAAAATGTATGTTTGAACTTTTTTTCTTATATCATATTGAGGACAATGAACAGAGTCTGTCATTGTTAATAATTTCTCAAAAGCATTGATGTCACTTGGAGTGAACAGCTAAGGGAAGTGAGGCTGATGAAAAGCAAAGGAGATACCTCTCAGTGCTCTGTATCTTCTTCCATCAGTATGTGGTTTTCCTTTTTAATGGGTTCAATTTCATGGGGGAAAAGATCTCAAGGCCCCCACATAAAACGTTTATTTCTAGATCTCAAATATACCACAGCATCTGACTCACAAACTAAGGCTGAAGAGCCAAATTTCGTAGAATCATGGAATAGTTCAGGTTGGAAGGAACCTGTAAAGGTCATCTTCTCCAACCCCCCACTTTACAGCAGAACCCCAGTCTGGAAATATTTCCTTCTCAAAATTGGTCTGCCAGCAACAGGCCTAACTTCCTCTGCTTCCTCCTTATTTCTCTCCACAAGATAGGCCACCTCTTTGAACCCCATTTTACCCCCCCTAAAAGTTCCCAGACAATACAGTCAGATCCTGAAGCATGTCTCAAGCACCACACAACCTAGATACTTGCCAGACAGGGCAGTGTCCCCATGGAAATTCCCGAAGTACTTCTGCTACTAGAAAGCAATTTTCAGCTATCACATTTCTTCATTCTCAGGGGGCAGTGGTGGGAGGGAAGACTAACTGTATAAATTGTATCACGTTCCAACTGCTCAGTTTAGGTAAACTGACATCAAGACAAGAAGTATGCATGTTTAGCCAAACAGCATATATAGAATTGATTTAAAACTCAATATTTGAATATTATCCTAACTGATTTACATCTATTTAGAAGTTTAAAGATATTAACATCACCATATTAATATTAAACAGAAAGCATATAAAATATAAAAGTGTTCAGCAATAAACTCAGTGGTAGTACAATCAAAGTCTCAATACTGCATTAAAGGCACTATAATAGCTAGATGTGTATGTTTTATTGTTTTGGGCTTCTTAACTAATATTTTTATTTTTATCTCAGGAGGACATTGTTTAAACTAGATATATTACCTTTTGAAATACCAGAAATGGCAGAGCTAAAGCATAACACGGATATGAGGTTTAAAGCAGAATGAACGCATGAACATAGGCATAGCCTTATCAGTCAGATTTATTCTGTGAAATAGAATACGATTGAATTACTTAACTATCAGTTTTCAAGACATGCTCTCAAGTGCCTTTTAGTCTTACTATTTTCTTACTCACTCATTTTCTTGAAAGAATTTACAGTTCATCAATTAAGAGGCTTAAAAATGTTGATTCTTACATTTTGCCTCTTTTTTTATTTTACGTCAATATTTTATAATGAATGGTGAAATAGTTGCTGATTTCTATGCAATTGCTTAAGTCATTGCTAAAGTCAACACAATTTCAATCAGTATGTGTAGGGCCATGCTTTTAAACTCAATGTTTATACAGAGTAGCTAGCAGAAATACTAGCTGGGTGTACGAATCATGGTGATAGCAGTATGATATTGCACATGTCAATGAAGAGTGTCTTGAAGGCCCACCTATACAACTAAGTTTTTGAAAGGCTTTGAGACAAGTTTATTGTCTTTTTTACCAATAAGAATAACTTCTAACTCCACTTTGAGTGCATACTTTTCTATTTCTTTATACGAAGACTCATAAGGCTTGAAGTTTTGAGCTATGACTTAATTAATGTATTTGGACTATCATTAGCTACAAATCTTTCCCGAACCACTTCAAAATGAAGCCTAATTGTGAATGAAGTTTGAAGCTATCATAGTGAAATAAGTAAGTTTTAAGTAATTTAGTACCCAAACTAGGTAAAGTAATGTGACTGGAAAGTTGGGTGCTAAACTGTACAAATGGTATCAAAAATCAGCAAAGCCAGTAAAATGTATCTGTAGTTGAATTTGCACCTCCTATACTGTTAATTCATTAGAGAATTTGCTATGTGCTCTTTATCCCAATGAACAGAGACTGAGAGATTCTTCAATGATTACAAAATCAGATTATATCGCTGAGCAAAAAACTCTGTTACAGGTATAGTGCCAAAAGGTTTAGATGCATTCTTTCCCATCTGACACTGAAGAATTAAATTTTAGTTTCATGAAGAGGGTGAAGCATCTTTTTATTTCTAAACTTTTGAATATATATTAGGCACTTACAGAGATTAAAGATCACTTTAGATGATTAAACTCAGACAAAGTGAGTCCTTGGTATGATCAACTCCAGAGCTGTGGGAAAAAAAATCTGAGGGAAGAGATCATCTTGCTTCCACAGATGTAGTGAGCTGTTGTGTGGAGTACCAATAAATTCCATAAGATGTCTTGCAGAACTCCAGTATTCCGGGGTTTATTTGCTTTTACTTGCCACAGAGTACAAAAATCACTCCAGGAGTACCAGATATTTGTACCATATCAAGGAATACATATTCTGCTTTCAGTTTGTACAATCTTGGAATGCTGGATGAAAATACTATTTTACTGATTCCCCGAACATACCATGTTGAGGTTCTGTCCTGATAAAAATAATATACAAACTAATATTACCTATAGATACTGTCAAGTAGCCTTAAGCTAAAAAATGAGATACAGAGATGCCCGTAATTACTCAGTCGAATGAAAAAAGATTATGTATTGTCCTCTTAGACAAATTCACCAAATAAAGATTTTTTTTATCACTATATCTTATTGCAAAATGCAATTACACTTTTTTTTTTAAGTAAAATTGATAATATAAAAGCCTTCTGGATAATTTGATAGTATACAAAACAAAAAGAATCTATGTTCCTATTAGAATTCATTGAAAATAATAGTGCCTGTATTCTTCTTAAGTGTCATGAGTTCTGTAATATTTTCCTATAAAATAAAAAAGTTCATTTAATAGTCTCTAAAAATTTCTTTTTTAAGTTACATCAGCATACTAATTAGAGAACAACTTTGGCACCTTTCCGTCTTCCAGGTGTCTCCTTGCTATCAGCAGCTGAAAAGTACATTGAGCTAACATTGCCTCAGAGACTGTTAGGGTGGGAGATGAGGGACAAAACAGGCATTTTCAGCAGTTCAATGAGCTGACGTAGTTTGGTTTGTTTCATCAGCTGCAGTATAGCTGGAGGGAATGAATCATCATCCCCTTTGGTCTGTGCTTCTGAATGAAGTTTGGACAGCTTTTCTTTCCTCTTCTTCTTTACTTTTTACTCTGCACATCAAACAATTGAAAGCAGTGTAATGTCATGATCAGTCCTTCCAACACAGGGATGAGCTGAATGTGAATGCCACCACTATAAAACAAAGACAAGAAATGGCTCTGGTAGGTTCTGTTGGCAGAGATGCACTCCAGAGTGACTGTCCCTTACTAGGACAACATGGATTGTTTCCTCTCTGCTGGTGATTACTTTCAAAGATAATCAGAGGATAGGCTGCCGGCTATGCACCTCTACCTTAAGCTTGCTGAATTTATGGTGTTATACACCTTCAGACTTTACAACAAATGTCCTGATTAGTCTGTTAATATCCATTGCAAATAAATAAATTTTATATTCTAAAAGAAACACATTAAGAACTTACTCTTTTAAGCGTAACACAATAGACTGCAAACCAGTAAAAAACAGAAGGGTTTTTTAAAGTTAAAATTTTAAACAGAGAAAAATCCTTATGCTCTCTACCTGTATCTCTCTGATAAGCAGGAAGAGGCTCCACCTGATATTATGCAGCTAAATGTCAGGTTTCAATTGCTCTTACTTCAGATTTCTGGAGCCTAGAAATAAACTCAAAGAGGGCTCACTTGCTATTACCATTCTGTTTGCTTTTTTTGGTGAAAAGTGATTTCTTAGGGCATGTTATTTATTTAGTGTTGTGCTCTAGTCTTTGGAATTTCCCAAAGACACATTAAATTTAGCTTAGATCAAAACTTCACCACATCTGTAGTAGTTAGTGAGTGTTATATTGATTCAGCTTTCGTTTCTAATCAATGGAAGCTCATTGTAGAAGTTGTGCCGAACCAGTGACAATTCCCCCATCATGCACGCTGTCAGAAGACCACGTTTATACTTTGTCCTCTAATTGTGCCTGCGGGCTGCCCCTGAAGCAGCCCTGAGGGTGGGCTAGAAGAGAAATCACACAGGAGCTTGGGTAAACAGGGGAAGGAACAACTCTTTAAATTGTCATCACTAAATGTGTCAGTCAGCAGAATCCTTGCCAGTGCAAAGTCAGGCAGTTTGCAGGAAGCAAAATGTAATATACTGCCTAGGCCTCTTTGCAAAGTCTTAGATATCTCCAAGACAGAGTGCTTTCTGGATTTTTTTATCCCTTTTGTTTCTAGGACCATGAATAAGAATCATAATATTTAGAATAAGAAAAAGGAAAAAAATACCACTTGTAACAACACAGAAGGAAGAAGGATTTGAAAATACCTTGGCTAGTTAGGAGTCTCTTATTGTGCTCCTATCATCACAGAAACAAAAGTAAAATAACTAGAAAGACCTGGGGCCACTCAGACAAGAAAATGATTGTACATGTTCTTAATGACTTTCCTTTACGGATTACATGAGAATACTAAAGATGCATCAACAGTCATAAAACATAGCTCCATTTTTCCAACCAGCATGGGCAGTTTTGCAAAATGACTCCTTTGACCAGCTTTAGATGTAGGACAAAAATTAAATTTCATCTTGGCAAAAGCATCCTCACAAGTAGAGCAAGATTTTTAGAACAGACAATACTGATGTGGGACAGGCTATCAGTTTTTCTGCTTTAAACTATGCTGGTTGCAACTAAATTAAAAGAGACCTTTAAAAGCATGTTTATTGTATTAAGTGCTTTTTGGAAGCCATTAGTAAAAACTGTTTTCCCAAAGTAGTAAGTAATATTTACCGGGAGTTTTTTTCTCTTCTTGTTTTTATTTAAAAAGAAATAATCATATAAAAATTTCTGTTGCTTTGAAGTACATTTTTTTAGGTATTTTGATTTCAAGTCAGGAAAAACAGCAGCAGCAGCAGCAGATAAATTCCTATCTGCATATTTTTATGCAAATACCTCTATTAATCAATGGGGAAAAGTAATAAAAAAATGTATGCTCCAGAAACAAAATTATTTCTAGGTAATTTTTTTTCAGAACATCCCAGAAGAAGACATTAGTTTTTAAAAGGTAAGTTGGAAGTGTCATCCTTAATCTAAAAAATAAAATAAAAATCTATGACAAGTTTTTCACAATATATTTATGAAAGGCCAAGAAGTAAAGTTTAAAAGGCTGCATGCACTGTCAACTTTGGAAACAGTTTCCATTAATTAAATATGTGGACAATTCTAGCTATTATGTTGAAAATATGCCTCTGTGAGAGCATCTGGCCTAGCACTCTCTGTCATCTAATCACCAGGTTGCTGTCAGGGAGAGCAGCTACTCCATCACCCGAATACATACCCCAAACCAGCTAAACTAGCTGGTTTTTTCACTCTTCCACCATAACACAAATTTGTCCTTTCCCATTCTTCCTGTCAAACCTGCGAGCTGCCTGGTTTCCACTTTAGCTCCCTAGAAGGTATACCATAGACATACAGCGAATAGGGAAATGAAGCTAGAGTTAGCTACAGATGCACAATAGATTGCCATAATTGATTACACTTGATTTCATCACTACTTTTTACCCAGAAACATGAAGCTGCCAAGTCATTCAAAGAAAAATTTCCAGAACACAGTGCAATTTAGGCTACTTTAGCCTTCTTCGTTTAGCCATGTTCAGGAACACATACAAGAAGTTCATAGCTTGTGTGCCCTGTCTTTGAAGACACCAGCAGCTTAACAAACACACATAAAAGAAAGGTCAAACTTTTCCTGCATGGTCTGTTCTCCAACTTACACCCTCCTACCCACTCCGCCTCTGCTCCTTGAGATTATTTTTCTAATTATTGCATGTAGTCCTCTTTTTTAATCCAGTCCCTCTGAGGCATTTTTCATTAGATGCAAACACAAATTCTTCCACCTTTGCCTTAGGCTTGATGGAGCACTTCCAGCTAATGATGGATACACAGGCAGTGGTTTTCATTTGCACAACAGCTTTAAGCCTATCAATCAGCTATATACTATTTCACCCAAATACAAGGCAATCATGAATCTAAGGCAATCCTCTCTGTCAAAAGAGTAAGAGTCAAAAAAATTACATTAAAAAACAAAACTGTATTTGCTCCTCCTTTACCTAGACGCCTTTCCTGTACCACTGCACAGCTCACTTCCCCTGCAGTCTGACTCCATCCCTCATCCTCCTCCAGCAGATAGGTACTGAGCAAATAAGAAGCTAAAGAAAATTCATAAAACTTGAGTTTCTCCTCTCACAATGACATTTTGGCTGATAGAGGACCTGTGCAGACAAACAGCCCTTAGGCTATCCACAAATACATGGTGAGTTTTATCTTTCTGATCTTAATTCCCAAGGACAAAAATCTAGCTTTATGTTCAAGTTAATGCGTTAAAAATTTCTAAATATCAGCATTAACTCCTAAACTGCTGTCATGATTTTACCTGACAGGCAGCTAACCACCACACTGCCATTCACTCACTTCTCCCAGCCAGACTGGGGAGAGAACTGTAAAAAAGGTTAAACTGGTGGGTTGAGATAAAGATACTTCGATAGGACAGAAAAGGGAGGGGAAATAAATAATAATAAAAGGGGGAATCATGATAAAGAATATACAAAATAAAATAATATGCAATGCACAATGCAACTGCCCACCACCCACTGACCAATGCCCAGCCAGTCCCCAAGCAGCAGGCCACCACCTGCTGGTCAGCTCCCCTCCAGTCTTATTGTTTAACATGACACCATAGTATGGGATATCACTTTGGTTAGTTGGGATCAGCTGTTCTGGCTGTGCCCTCTGACAGCTTTTAGTGCCCTCCAGCCTCCTCATTGGTGGGTAGTAACAGCTGAAAAGTCCTTGACTTAGTGTAAGCATCACTCAGCAACAACTAAAACATCAGTATGTTATCAATATTATTCTCATACTAAATCTAAATCAAAACACTGTACCAGCTACTAGGCAGAAAATTAACTCAAATACAGCTGAAACCAGGACCCTGTATAGAAAGATTCCTTAGATCATTGTCCCAAATTGATCACTGATCACCAGGTCAGGGTGAGGTCAGATTCTTATCCTTCACTGTCCTTTGGGCAAAGAGTAGATAAGGTATGAACCAGCTCCCCTCAGTCCACCTCTAGTATTACTAAAACACCTTAATTTTGTAGTAATTTCGGGAAGTATTTAGCTGAAATATACTCATGCACTTATCAAATAAATACCTAGACAATTATAGATTCTTTCAAAAGAAAGAAGATTTTGGGCAGAAAATCAGCTTGAGAAGATCAGCTTGATATCAGTAGGAAGGTAACCAACATTAGGCACAAATAACCTCCTGTTTTGACTTCTTGAATGCACTCGTCACATTAAAAAATAAGAAAAATGAAAATATTTGTAAAATTCTTGGACAAAACCCCGAAGTAATAAGCAAACGCATAGTCACGATGATGGAATCTTTATCAGGTACTTTTATCAGCACACTGTTTTATTGAGATCTGACACTTTTATCAAATTATCAGCTTTAGTTTGTACATAATCATTGTTATTCACAAAAAAAAAGAATTTTTTGTTCAGTGAAACTTCCAGATTTTGAAATGTTTTGTATTCAAACTTGGGTGAGGATACAGCTTTAATGATACTCATTTCCAAAACTGCTTAGAACAGTTAAACTGCCTTATTTAAAATATATGCAGCTGGGTTTGACTGTTTTAATGCAATTCCTGATAATTTTTCTCTTCAAAGAGAAAAATAAAAATTGAAAATTAAAACAAAAAAGTTAGTTTTACATGTTTTGAGTATAAAACACCACTGTAAACAGATATTGACAAATTTAATATCATAATTTTGACCACTACATCCTGGACCAAGCAGTATTTTCTGATGGAAAGTTGAATATTAACAAATTTTCTAATGGCTTTGAGGATCAGAAATTGGATGAAAGAGCATGGAAGTAGAAAAAAAATGTACAAATTATCATTCAGTTGACGTTCAGACAGTGTAATTTACATGTAAAGGAGACAGAAGGAAGTCATTAAAGGGAAAGCAAATTATGGGATAGTGTAAGTCAAAATCTGTTCCCTTAGAACTTTAATTAGCTAGCCTCATCATTGCTTTTCTCTTGCAGGCATTTCTGCCCCATCTCATTCAATCTATACCAACCTAGTGAAGCCCTTAAATTCAGGGATAAATTATATGTTTAATAAATACACCCATTCTCTGACAGGCTCATTCTACAGCTTGCCACTCTTTACAATGTTGCCAAAGTTAGGCCAGTTTTGATGGAAGATTCACTCACTTAGAATCATACCACAGCTCTTTATTTATCTGCCTTGGAAGCACAATCTGAGGCAAGCTTCTTATGTTTTGTGGAACTGCAGTGAAAATTTTACAACAGCAAATATTTATTTTTAAGGATTATTTTATTTGATTAACTACAACAGTGCACAGCATGATTTATATAAAGTGTCTGATATTATATTTATTTTGTAGCATTTTTGCCACTTCAGTTTTCAACATACCATAGGCTGTTATTTGAACGTTTGACATAATAGTTCATTCATATGTGCAGGACGGTCCATGTTCCTCAGCAATCATCCTGTGATGTCTTTAAGGTCCGGAAAGCCTCACTAGATCAGTTTATATTTGATTTATATTTTCAAGCCTGTCACCACAACAACAAGGTCTAGGATGTTTTTTATTTATTTGCCAACTGAAAGCTGAGATTCTTCAACACTGTTCCTGGGCTGATGTATTGTATTCTACTATATTTGGAACTGACAGTGTGCAGAAGTTTTTCAAAAGATGGTATTATCTTCAGCCCTGATCTTTGTGGATATGTTCTCTGTCATTACCTATTCTTCTACATAATTTTTGACTACCAGCTCTGGATGCATTTTCTTGTACTGACTTTGCCAGTGCTATAAAGCATGCCATATTCCAACTCCTACTCGTGACTCCCACAACCACGTAGCCATTGGCTTGCTCAGACAGCTCACTGTAATAGGAATTCAGAATGACTCAGTCTTCTGTTCAAGAACAGGAACCTTTCTGAAGTCACTGCTTGCCAGGAAACAAAGCTTCATCCTGGGCATGCAATTTCATTCTTAAATACATAGATCAGCACTTAAGAGTCTATTTTCTTTGAAATGGTCAAAGCTGCAGCAGGATGAACCAGTGTGCAAGTGTGGCTGGTGCATCCTCCCCAGGCTGGGCAGGGGATGGACTTCTTCCTACAAAGCAGATCCTTCCCCAAAGGCAAGTCTCAGTCATCAAAAGAAGCATCAGCCCTAATGTCAGGTCAGGGATGCTGGAGCAGGCCTTGCAAGGTATGGCAGCAGTTTCCCATCTAGGAAGTATTAATACTACATGGGGGAAAAAAGACTTTAGAAGACAAATAATGAATTAAGCAATAAATCTCCTGTCATCTTCCTTTTAATTTCTTGCTGCCATTCTCTCAAGCAATCTATCAAATCACGGTAAAAACATTTGGGTCTAGTGATCACACATTATCATTTTCTCCACTACAATAACAATTAAGAGTGTAGTTTTCATGTTCATGTTTCATGTTTTCATGCATGAAGAATGTTTCCACTTTTTTTCAAAACAACAGAAAAAATATTAGTCTCGTGAACTGCTTATAAGATGCAACCTGTTAACAGTTGCTGTGACTTTTTGGCAAGTCACTTAATCATAGAACCATAGAATAGTTAGGGTTGGAAAAGACCTTAAGATCATCTAGTTCCAACCCCCCTGCCATGGGCAGGGACACCTCCCACTAAACCATGCCACCCAAGGCTATGCCCAACCTGGCCTTGAACACTGCCAGCAATGGAGCATTCACAGCTTCCCTGGGCAACCCATTCCAGTGCCTCACCACCCTTACAGTAAAGAATTTCTTGCTTATAACCAATCTAAACTTCCCCTATCTAAGTTTTAACCCGTTAATCTTCCATTCTGATATTTTTAATAACTTATCTTTGTCTTACAGAGTTTGATGTAAAGACCAAACAGAAATGTTTGAACAGTAATTTAAGTATGACAAGAAGTACCAGAAAAATTAGTGCATTTTTTTCAATGAAAAATACATTATTATATAAAAAAATTCTATAACATTATAATATAAAGTACACATAATATATATACTGTCAATTGAGTATGGAAGTAAATGAAAAAGAGCACTTTACCTTCTTTAAATTAAAATAATTTAAAGATTAGCATGATTTGCAAACAGATTTTCATCAAGGTTTTATTTCTAAGAAATAAATTTTAAAAATGTTGCTCAACTTTAAAATCGCTAGCATTTTACACTTAGTCTTTTAAGTCTCTTTTAATATCTTTATTTTCAAACCATAGGCAGTTGTTGCAACTATTATGAGATCTGAAATGAGCAATATTTGAATATAAACCAACTTTAATCTCTTCTGGTTTAAGGCACTACATTGGGAAAACCTTTAATAAAATTGAATTCATTAGCTTAGGTTGTAACTACAATATAAACCAGCATGCATTAAATACTATAATCACCACATCCTTGCAGTTACCTTTATGTGCATACTTACTATAAGGTAAATTTACAGCTCCATAGAAATTGCAGGCAGCTCAAAACCTTGACACACCTGCAACATTAATCTAAATTTAGAGCAAAATTATGTAAGAGCTGTCTTACCAGAGCCCTGTTGGAGGACAGGCATGGCTGGGGTAGGACCATGAGGCCAGGGCAATGTGGTGGTGCTTGTGGTGCTGACAGGTCAGCAGGGACATCGCTGGTCACCACCTGGTTGGAGGAGATCAGAGCTGATGTGCTGTTGGTGTTGCTTTCTCAAGGAAGCACTGTGACAGAAGATCAGCCTGCATCCAGGGAGGGAAGGAGGAAGCTCCTGTACCTTGCCCAATAGGGAATGGAGGTGAAAAAAGAGCATGAGCTGGTCTCCTGCTTTTTTCTTCATGTTCAGCTTCAAACCCCTATTGATTTGGAATCCCTCCACTACAGGAGAGAGAGAATAAAATCAGGGTCTTACCAGAAATGAATCACTCAAAATTTAATCCCAACTGCAGGGACCAAATCATGATATGGGGTAAACATGTGCAAACCCTTTGGGATGGATTTGATGTCCTAAAACTTCACGGCTTTGTCTACAACATGTTAAATCACATGTTAAATCACAAATTTTAAGTATTTAAGACATTTGATCTATGCACACTATTGCCATGGGATGTTGAATCCTGAGATAAGACTAATTATTTTTAGTTACTAAAACCTACAAGGTTTTTATAAGAAGTTTAGGGAGGGAATAAAGATGTGGAGAGAAAATATTGAAAGGAAAAATAGGTGGAATCAGGCATCACTTGGAAACCTTTGCACACAAGGGTACTATTGCTTAGACTATGAAAATGCTGTTTAAATGGCTGTCATCCTTTCACTTTGTCTTTATTCATTGTTTCTTCACCTCTTCTTGGTATATCCAATCTTTATTTTTCCCCTCCCCCCAACCTATGCCTCCTCATGGCTTCTCACAGCAGATATTTTATAGACAGTGCCACCGGTTTATTTGAATTTAAGGTAATGGAAGCAAATAACATTTTAGCAGCAGAGAAATGAGTCCAGAACACTTACAGCTTATGCTTTTATATATCGCTATACTGCAGTGTTAAAAATGATGGCCTGTAATTACTTTAAAATACAATTTCCACTTCAAAAATGTTAGAAAATGCTTTCTACTAGGTGAATTCTTAGCTCTTGACCTATGTTCTCGTGCACAGCTGTGAATAGCCATCTGGAAAGGTTGTACATATTGCTGTACCTCCTGCATGTGCATATGATTACTGACACCAAGGAGTACATAGGCGTGACCTTTTAATGCTCCTATGCTAGGCAAAATGCATTTCATTTTTAATTTAACACGGAATAGGATTTAATAACGATATGAGAATGAATTTTAGAAGGAATATAAAGTCTAAATGAGGAGAAATAGTTCACTGAAAACCATTCAGATAACATACAGTTTTTATCAACTCTGCTAATTTTACTACTATGCAAATGAGGAATTTACATCGTGATGTGTTTTTTGAAAAAAAAGATTTGCAGCAGACAGCTTTAAAAACATACCTACAAGTCCTTAAATTGATTTAATGAAAGTCTTTATATATGTCATTGCTACTCATTGTACAGGTATATGAAGCCACTTAAATGCCTATGTTTCCTTCTTATCCTTGTTTTTGGTGAATTTAAGACTGCATCAACCAAAATTGCTTTAAAATATTCCACTGAGAATGTTAATTCTAGCACTCAAAAACATTTCATCCTCATAAAAACAGACTGCTAATGGGATCACAAAGCTCTGAATAAGAGCCAGAAATAAAACCAGACTAATCTAATAACTTCCTCATGAAAATTTTAGCAAAAGACAAATTAATTTAGTTAAATTAAGTATGCTCATAGTCTAGGGTAAGAAATTTCTGAATGTTCCATTCCCTTTGTTCTAGTACACTAAGCGGAAATCACAGATATCACAAAATGTCTGAGATTGGAAAGGACTACCTGAGATTGCCTGGTCCAACATCTGCTCAAAGCTGGATCACCTACACAGGGCTGCTCAAGGCTTTGTCCAGATGGGTTTTGAGTATCTCCAAAAAGGGAGACTCCATACCCTCTTTGGGAAAACTGTGCCACCTACCCTCATAGTAAGTGTTTCCTGATATTCAGACAGAATCTCCTTTATTTCAGTTTGTGCCCATTGCCTCTGGTACTGTCACCAGGCAAGACTGGGAATAATCTAGCTCCATCTTCTTTGCACCCTTCAGGTATTTGGGCATGGTTAATGAGAGGTGCCCCTGCCCATGGAAGGGGGTTGGAACTAGATGACCTTAAGGTCCTTTCCAACCCTAACTATTCTATGATTCTGTGATTTAAACACATTGATACAATCAGCTCATCTTTAACCTGTTTTCTGCAGCTTCCTTCCTAAGAAATAGCTGAAAGGAAAATTCATCTGAGTAACCTATGGACACATCTATCTGTACAAGATTTCAGGTGTTTGAGGGGTTTGGGTTTTTTATGAAGCTAGAAAACATCTTGTGTGGGAAAAACAGAATTTTACACATATAATTAGGAAGTTAGGATACTCCTGGAGTATCATCATGCACATTCAAGAGCTGGGAGATTCTGGCATTTACTGAAACAAATAGTTATTCAATGTCTGAAGTTGCTCCTGAGTATATTTTGAGTACAGTGTGAGCTTGGTAATAAAGGAGGCCCTTGAGAGAAAAAAGCTTTGCAGTCAAATATTAATATAATTTGGCTTGGAACTGAGTATCTCCCAAGCTAGAGCTGTTGGGTTTCTTATTGATAAACCTTTCTACTGGCTTGTGGATAGAGTCAAAGTTGAGGTTGCTCTCTGCAAATAGGGTGCCAAGTCCTGCTTAAGGCAGAAACGATAGTTCTCACACTGGTCAGTGACAGTCGCCCTTTAGCCTCCAAAATGACCTTTGGTTTTGATCCCAGACCTTTGGATTCTGTCATTTTCTAGACTCTATTTCTTGTCTCTTGTAGGCATAGCTGGGGTGTGCTGCAATTCCAGATGCTGGCGCTACTTGTCAAAGGAGGTATTACTAATACCAGTATCAGGTCTTCTCATGCTGAGAAAGGAAGTGGTTTATTGCACTGTGCCTGTTTTATTGCACTGGCTTGTGGAGTTCAAGAGGAACTGGACCTTTAACAAAAAGACTTTTCTTATTTTTAAAGGGGTTCTTAAACTTTATTCTGCTTTTCTGGATAGACACAGAAGACTTTCCCTCCATTTCGTGCCTTTTGATCACTGATGGGGTTTGTGAACATAATCAATACTTGCTATACCATTGCTAATTCTGCCAGCTCCATCACAAGTGCTTTAATAACTGCATGATTTTTTGTTGTTGTCCAAGCCCACTTCTGGGGCCAATATTTTGAATATTTTTTTTAAAAATAAACAGAGTGTTACTGGAAAAAGCTGTAAACAAGAAGCCAGATGCCCTTGAAGTCTTAATACTCAGGCAGTGCCCTCCCCCAGACTGCATAATCTTAATTTCATAAATTTTAGAACAGTCTGATAATTTTTAAATTTTTGGCATTGACAGGTCTTTTAGACCTTTGCAGTTCTCAAACGGCAAAACAGTTCCCTCATTCGTAATGTGAGTACAGTTCATAAAACAATCCATTAATATTAACGAGGTAGTTAAAAAAAACCCAACCCACACTATAAGAAAATCTCTAAAAATTATATAGCTGCTTTTCTGCTACTAGTCACTCAGCCACTGTTTGGAGAAATTCATTAAGTTTCTTTTACAAAGCTAGAATCAGAGCACTGAAGAACAACCGAAGCTGAATCTCATCCTCTATTCCTTCAGTATCATCTTTAAAAGAAAAAAAGGGAGAAAAGGAAAAGGTTTGCACTCTAATCAGCTTTAGCAGTTTCTCTCTCCACAAAAGTTGAGTGGTTTATCAAATATATTGTGCAGCTTCTTCATCCATTCAACAGAGACAAATCTGTCTCTTACTTCTTACACATTACTGCAAAACATTACTTAGAAATAATGTAAAAATTAGAGAACACGGCAGAGCCACCATTTTGTACGGTCTAATACAAAGTATATACTCTTGGTATAGTTAGCAATTAAATGGCTGTCGGATGGTCCGCAAAATTAAAGCACTCTGATCCTCTGGATCACTTGTTTATCTGTATCCATCTCTATATGCAGCATGGTAAAGCTTATCAAGTTCATCCAGGTTACTAACAGACATAAAGTCAACCACATAGGAAAACTAGGGATGGTTAGGGCAAAGTTCAGAGTCAACTGAAATTATTTCACCTTTGAAAAACAAGGCATGCATATCTAATAGTAAAATTAAGATAGCCTACCAAAATGAAATGTATATAGGAATATGTATACAGTCTCATGCTAATTATGAATTAGTCTTGTAAAGGGTAAGCACTGTTGAAAGTACTTTAAAAAATTACTAACAACCTCAGATAGAGGTTGCTGTCAAATAGAATATAACTAACTGCGATTGAGATCTACAGCAGTAATTGACATAAACATTGACATTAATGCTGAGATACTTACACGGAAGAATTCAGCACCTCATAAACCTTTTTCCATGCAAAAACTGACCTTTCAAGCTAAAGACAGAGTTGCCTGTCTCTTGAATAGGAACTCAGCATGCCCATTGCCGCTTTTGCCTCAGCTGCCAGAACAAATCCCTTTTCATCCTTCTTCTATATCCTTTTTAGGACAGTTGCAGTTTATGATAATGATAAAGCAATAACAAAATGGAATATTTCTTGTGACTTTAGTTAGATCTTTAATCAATAAAATATACTTTTCTGAGTCTTGTCTGAATAGTTTGTGTTAGAAATTGGCTGAGATCACTGCAAATCAATATAAAATAATGATGACCAACTCCTTTATAGAAAATGAAGCAATAAAGAGCTTTTGTGTTAGCTTTATGTTTTTCTTGATAGGTACCATACTGGAGAACACACACATTACCGTTATATATGAGAAAAAAACATAGCTGTTTCAACAGACAAAAAATAAAGTGCAGTTGATTCATCGGCTCCTTTAAGAGGACTGGCATCTGGACCGCATGCACTTCAAAGTCAAATGCTGTACTGAGATGTATTGCTTTGAAGTACAGCTGCTGATCCAGACAAATTTTGGAGCCGAAACCAGCAGATGAATCTGCTGTACTTTGAAAGAAAAAAAATTTTAAAAAAAGACTATTTCAGATGCCAGTTTTGACTCATTTTAGAAAATTGCTGTCTGGATCGGCTGAACTTCAAAGCAGAACACAGCAGTGCAGCGTTTCCCTTTGAAGTGCAGCTAATCCAGATAGTGGGTTTTCTCTCCTCCCTTTTTTTTTAAGTAGTTAAAATTGGCATCTGACCTTACCAGTATGTCTCCTCACCCTCTGCACATTCTTCTTCCCTTCTGCCTTATTTCTTCTTCTTTTGACCTTTCTGAAAAATACAGCAATACTCATTATCTTGTTAGCTCCTGCATTACCAAAGCTACTATAAAGAGGATGGTTGTGGGAATAGCCTATATCAAGTCACATAATAGACAGTGGCCAATTACTGCACATGGTTTATCATAAAGTTTGTTAAAAAGTAATGTTTAATTTTATCATCCAAGAAAAATGAAGCTGAAAATAAATCCCTTGTAACTGCATGCATCCAGAGTATTCAAAACCACGTTCCCATGTTTCTGCTAGCTCACATTGATGGTCATTAGCCCTGGTTTAATAAGCAAGTGAGTTTAATAGCATTTCAACTTTAAGAAATTTTTTCTGTGACAGAAAGGTGTCCTTCACAGCCAAGTCAGGAAGGCCTTAAGAAAATGGGTTTACTGGAGAAGGAAGGAGTTTACCACAAGCAGATTTTGTATGGCTTCCGGCAAGGGGAGACAAGGGTAAATGTGACACACTCACCAGGACACAACAAAAGAGGAGTTAAGACCTGGTTAGTCACAAGGACTTTCCTGCAGTGGAGCTGAACATGTTTTAAAGCAATCTCTTCCTTACCCCAGTTGTTGCCAGCGCTACTTTGTAAGGGAGGCCAAGGGGAATGTCCTTCCCTATGGAGAAGTGCTTTAAAGTCAACAACTTATTCTCTAAGTAAAAGCAAACCTGGAAATCTGCTCTTCATATTGAATATAATCATGGTGTTGGCTGCTCAAAGAACCACCTACTATGGAAAAGACTAACAGCATTCTCTGTTACACTGGCCTGTCAAAAAGTTTTGACCTTGCTGAGAGGTACTGGATCCTGCTGACATATTTTTGCAGATGGCTTGTTAGATCCTCACAGGAGTAAACCTCTGAGGAAAAGAAGTAGGCTGAACAGTCCTCAGGACAAACTCTGAGAAACAGGAACATCTGGTTTTATAAATAAAAAACTAATCTTGGGGAAAAAAACAGAGGTTAAGCTCTAGTGCGGGGCAGTGTTTGTGGATTGTATTTGGAAGAGTCATATTTCCTGAGTACCTTGAATTCTGCCAAAGCAACATCACTTTGCAGACAAAATGTGGGAGCAGGGTCTGGAGTGCATGGAGAGACCTGCTCAAGCCACATGCACAAGTCAGGAACAGTTTTGCCTAACCCCTCTGGGCTCAGATCTCTGAAATAAGCATCCTCTTCTCACCTCAGAGGTCATGGGTGAAGGCAGCTGTTGTTTGTGAGGCTTGACATAGAAGCCCAGTAATTGTTACTTCTCTCCTCCTAGCAGAGAGGGAAGGAAGTAGGATTTATGTCCTGACACAGAACAACAGGAAATAGGAAAAAGAGAAAGTAACTGCTTAGTTTATGACTGAAACCAAGTGAATGAAAAACTATCATGCATTTTAACATTGTCAGAATCTGTAATTGCAAGAAATCCAGATGAATGTTAGATGGCCCCCCTTCGTTCTGACAATTCCCAACTTCTGACTGACTTTGCCACTCCTAAGATCTTTTAGCAGTGCACACATAAGGAATGCTCCCATTTGACACTAAATTAAAAGACAAATCATGAAGACATACTGCCCTCTGTTAAAACTGCAAAGACAAAGCATTCTAGTACAGGACAATTTAATGACAGCATCTCTCATTTGCTGAGAAATAACTGTGCAGAGAGAAAGGACTGGACAATGACCAGCATTTTATTTACACAGGTCATGAGACATGCCACTTGGGTGATCTGTTCTTGTCAGGCAGTCCTTAATTAGAAAATTCCTAGACAACTCCTGCTTCCATTAGGTGCTTATTAAAATCTAAAGACAAAAGGAGTTAGTAGAAAAGCATGAGGAATGGATGGAGAACTCAGGTTACGCTGGAAGGCAGGAGTCAGCTGCTGCTAACACATAGGGAGAAGCACTCAGGATGGGATGCTGGATTTTGAATGAAAAACTCTCGGTGCTGTTGTTTGTGAGTATTTTTAGCATTAAAATGTATCTGATTGGATACATATAAATATTTTAAGCTTGTTTAAAAGACATTTTATGGTTTGCTTACAGTAATACTCCCAAGCTTAATGTCAAACTTGCTATAAAATATTCATCAGCCTTTTTATAACTTATCTTTAAAGCAATTTAAAGACTTTCTTATTGTTTTATTTTTAATTATTTTTAAGTCCATATACTTTAGACCTCAGATAAAGAGAACAGGGGTTTGCAATTGTATTGAGATTATTTTTCAGAGGTTTTGATGAACTAAGTATGGGGAACAGAGAAAGGAATTTCCTCAGCTTTTAACTCCCTCCATTTCTGGAATTCTTTAATTTTAACTTTTATAGCCTCCTTAGAGACCAGGTTAAGACCTGTGTTTAAGATCAAGTTAGGATCACACAGTAAACACCATCTATCTCCTCTACTGGGGATATGGGGATAGGATTGTAATCTTGCATTTGCTAAAAGATAGCCTCATTCCAGCAGGCATTCATGATTTCTATCGTCTGTGATCAAGAACGGCACTGCATGCTGATTATGAAGTATCTCTCAGATACATTAAAAACTGAACCATAACCAGTTTTATATGCATTAAAAAATACTGTGTCACTAATCTGTAGCCTATCTGCTTTGCAGCTGGTGTGGCTGGGACTGAATTTCTATTTGTTTATTGACACCTTCCATTGGTATGAAGACGAAGATGCTTACATTTATACACGGATTATGCTGGGAGTAAGTACGAGTTTGATTTTTAAAGGGCTCCACAAGAAGAATGTGTGCATAATCTGATTTTATTTACATCCTTCATAACAATATTTTTGATGATTCAATAGTAATATTCTCATACAAGAGTATTATGTTAATATAGTATTCTCTTTCTTTTTCCCTGCCTATAACAAGCCTGCAATTTAATTTCTTTACACTGCTATATCTACAGTCAACCCTGGCTTGGGCGAGAGCTTCGGCAACGTGCCTTAATTTTAACTGCATGCTAATCCTGTTACCAGTCAGTAGAAACCTTATTTCATTCTTAAGAGGAGCAAGCATTGTAAGTATCATTTCTTAAACCGCCACATTATTCTCCTTTTTTATTTCCATAGTTCAGCAGTATTATCCATATCAAACATTTTCTAAGGAATTTTAATTTTTGATAGAGAAATCTATACACTATTGCTTAGTTATTACCACTTAAATTCATGACTGAAGAGAAACAAATGGCTTGCTTAACACGGTGCTGTAAATGCAACACTGATTTTGGCAGCCGCTGCATATCATGGAGTCATGAAGAGAAAAGTGAGGAGTTACAAAAAAGGGAATGTAATAATGCAACTTGGCCAAATGGAGGAAATATGCATCCATCAAATGTATCCTGTGTAGCTACAAAGTAAAAATTGGAGAGGGAGAACGTACAGATAGATAAAAGTCAGGGCATAAGGATAATAAGGAACATATTTAGATGCTTTTGCCTGAATGGCCACCATTCAGGTCTTACTTTCTTGTAAGCACATGTTTTCGTAATGGTCATCTGGTCAGATGCAGTGAATTCGCTTGCAGTGAATTACTACAGTCAGGGCAATTCCAATACCACACATTTGGGTAAAAAAATCACTGATCGCTTAATGACTCCAAGAACAATAGGAATTTAGAAATGGTAACATTATTTTATTGTAAGCTAGTTCTCAGTTCAATACTACCTTTTTTTTTTTCTTTCTTTTTTTTTCCTTCAGAGTTAGAATTACATTTCAAGCAGTCTTTAGGCTGGGAATCAACACTGTTTTAACATTGTCTGAGACCAGGAGCAGAGCATTTAAAAAAGCAAAGTCTTGTTGGACTTCTAAATTAGTTTCTGAATTACCATTAAATATATGCATGCCCAGTTATATACTGAGTAAGAACTCAGAGAACTGGAAGTCTTCTCATAGAAAAATTAATGTTTTGCTCTCTGGACAATATTCTGCTTTGAGGAGCATGGTACACAGCAACTTGACTGGCTGCAGCATGGCCAGCACAAGTCTGCATCCAGTGACTCTCCAATGAGGTGCTGTGTTCTTGGCATTACACCCAGCAGTGCTCCAGATACTTGGAAGATTTATTAGTTAGGAAACAATGCAGATACCCACCAGGATCTTTGGCATGGCACTGTGCCAAGTCAAGAGATTGATCCAGGCAGCCACAGCATCATCCAGAGACTGAATTAGGTCCATGAGAGCTGTCTAGGATCCAGCAGGCCATGTTCATTTTGGCTCACTGCAGCCGGCCCCAGCCCCAGGACAGCTCTTTGCAGAGGCAGCCAACTGGCCATGAGCACACCACCGTGAGCAATTCCAGTAATGGGAAGACAGCTCAGTAACACAGAAGACACCTTAGGTCTAGAGAGCCTCACCCTCCTGTGGCGTGCATTTCATGCAAGCAGTGAAAATGTTTACATTGCAAGCTGTCTTTGCCAGCAGTTCAGCTGTGTTTATGCAGCTAAACCTCAGCTTGCAAAGCAGTGGTAACCCATAATGGCATCCTTGTACCAGTAAATGAGTTAATCACCAGCACAGATAAACCACTTGCAAATCACAGTTAAATGTAGCAGAGTTTTATCAAGACTGTTATTGAGCCCCTACATCAGCTGAATAGCTTAAGAAACTCTGGAGTGTCACTATGCTGAAAATAGTTACCTGAAACTCAAAGTTAAGGCTAACCCAAAACTTCCACTGAATTCCTTCAACATTCCATTTTTAAAAGTACTGAACTCCTTTCTTCTCTCCAAAATGTGAGTTGTAAAGAGTTAATAGGAATGATATAAAAGAAGTTCTGCTTTTTCACCAAGTGCTGCGGAGGAGCACTGAGAAGACAGCTTGACAAAAACATCACATTTCACAAGATGGTTGCCTATGGAGTAGCTATAAATGCAAGTAAGCTTTTCCTCCTTTTTTCTTCTTTGCCTTTGAACTGTTTTGAATTTCACAGTGATTCTGCATAATGCTGTAATCCCTATCAGCTCTGAGACATGTTATTTTAGTGCAATCATTTGGTGACTGCAGCTTTAAATAGGTGTAGGAGTCCCATCTGATTAACTGTTTGTAACCCTTTTTGCTTGAGAAAAGTTTGACTGTTAAGTCAATAACCTCCCAACCTGGAAAATAAGTACTAGCCGCCATTTAGTTAAGATAAGCAGCTTGTATGCTCTTAACATTTAGTGTAAATAACTTTCATTCACCTCCTGAGGGTAGATGCTAGGGAGAAGACATGGCATTGCAGTCTGATTTCCTAAGGAAATTGTGATTATGAGTAAAACCACTCATCTATGCACTGCTGCCTCTTCAACAATTTTTCAACCAGGTAATACATTTAATCTGAATTTGTGACAAACAGTAGGTTTCTAATTGTTTTTTGTTTTTGTTTTTGTTTTTTTTTTTTTTTTTAATATGGGATGGGTCCAGGGAGCTAATGGCACCCTTGAGGGAAAAACTGGATCTTGAAATCCAAAGTTATCTGTTCTGCTGGTGCTAGTGACTTACTCAGCTATACGATGAGCCTAGCTGGAAGAAGACATGGCACCTTCCTGTTTTCCAAGTGATTAAAGGACCTGGAGAAGCCTGAAGCTTGTAGGAGTTAAGAGAACATGAGGGGAACAGGAGATAGTATGGGGAAAAGGTGTGTGCGGAGAAGGAAGAACAAAAGGCAACATGAGGAAGGACGTAAGCACATAGAGATGGAGAGGTATCTGCGGCAGAGAGTTTTCTTAGAAAATGTGAAGGAGGCACAGGGTTATTTGCAAACATAAGACATTTCAGGGTAACAGTTCTACCCCCAGGCTGTTAGAGTGAATACTGGACCCAATACTTTTTCAGTCTACATGGGGGAGCTGCTTTTGTGTGTATAGGCTTCTAATGTTCGCACTCAGTGAGACAAGAATATAAAGTCAGGATTGCCATCAGGAATCAATAGCTGAAATTTGCCCTTTGTATGGAGTGTTAAAGAATTCAGAGGCGAAGGCTAGGGATGAGAATATGCATCTTATAGGGCATTATGATGATTTACTTGTCTGTCATGGCCATTCATTTATCAGAATTCAGTTTTAGCATAAAGCAGATTCTTACAGAACGCAACATTGCTTCTTTAATTAACAAATCAACCCAGGAATGTAAATTAACCAACTTCTACTTGGTGTATAATTTGTCATGCTCCAGAAAGAAAGTAAAACTGCACAGTCAAACCTTTAATGTTTTTTGGTTTTTACATTTGTATAAAAATGTTTGCTAGTGCATTAAGGTGGACATTTTGGGAAGTGCAAGTCTATCAGAAAAGTGATTACTTTATGGCTTCAGTAATTCCAAGGAAAAAGACTCAGGAGCTGATATGAAATGACAGAAAGCACCGTTCTTTAATTCTGTCACTCTCTAGGGAGAAAATGAGGGTTCATTGTTGGGTTGTTATTTGTGCTGGGTGTTTTTTCCAGAATATAAGATGAACTAATAGTCGATGAGATATTTGAGGAAGACAGCAGAATACAGGGAGGTCTAATGAGCACAGTATGATGACTTACTAACTCACGCTTTGCTAACAGGCAAGCGAGAAATGATTATCATATTTGGGAAAGCACTGCATTACTGCTTAGTCAGACCTGGGGAAAGAATGGCCAGAAACACAGTTGCCTGAAATTAAATTTCAAATTAGTTAAAAAAAAAAAAAAGGAAAAGAAAATACAGTACATATTGCGACAGATACAGTTCAGAGTAAATAGGTACCCACAAGTATACTGAGTCCCTTTTAAAAAAAATTAAAAATTTCCTTTCAACTGACACATTATTTATCCAAGTACTACCTATATTGCCTTTGTTACACAAAAACATAGTCAACTTCTATCAGTCCATTGCAATTTAGTAATTTTTAGTTAAATTAATGTTCTTCCCTGTATGATCAATAGCCTAAATGGGGTGGCAAGAAGTTAAACCAATTTGAAGATCAGATCAGTAATCTTAGCCTCACCGTATGAAATTGTAGACGCCTTTATTATTAAAGTAACATGTATTCATCTCAGCATGCCAGGTGGTGTTATTCCAGCATATTTATTTAATAGCATGCTAAAAATAGTCAGTACAACGTTAGTATTGTCTGGCTTCTAACAGGCAGCCAGCTCAGCCGAGGCACGCATGGCCTTGGAAGAACTACATCTGTACCTTTAATTTTTCATCAGCTCTAATACAAAGTCAAGAGCAGGCTTTAATTGGTCAGGTCATAAAGGGATATAATTAGAGACTAGTAGAAGAGGGAAGTTGGAGAAAAGAGAGAAAGTAAACAATGCTATCTGTAATCAAGGGCATCACTGAAAATTCAGTAAAGGGAATTCTGCTTAGTTTGGCTTCCTGTGTTCTGCACGCCTGTCTGTGATAAGAGCTGTCTGGGAGTTATTCACCCACTAATACATCTTCCTTATAGACCTGTAACTCTGCTAGAATAAAATCATAGTTTCATGCATTCTCAGTTTGATCAGTGCAAATCATTCTATGCTTTCTAATGCAAAAGAGACTTTTCAGTTGAGAAGCAGTTGTCTGGAGCCTAAAGATACATACAAGAAATAGTAAATAACATTTCATACAACTCCTTCCTCTTAATATATTGTTTTTAGCCTCTTAAGAAAGTACCTTCATACATTTTCTGATGTGGGAAGTGCTGAGAGAGTTTTATTTTACTTTGACATACAGCGCATATTTCAAAGAACAAACTGCTTCTTGTTTTTTTTTATGTTTGCAGAAAGGTCATATAGATGTATTGCTCAAACACCTTTTGAACTATGATAAGAACAAAGCTTAAGCAATTAAGGGAAAGTAGGGGAAGGACAGTAAGGCTCTTTGTAGTTAGGCTGTTTGAAATGGTGGCTGCTGCTCCTTAAAAATTCCAGCACTGCAATTTTCTTTTGAAACATGCAAAACACAGACTGAGATGCAGCAATGCCAGGTATGTTTGGCTTCTTACAAGCACTGAAAAATCTATAGCTAAAAATACCAGAAAACCTTTCCATTCGCAACCACGTTTTGGTAGCAGTGGCTGTGTAAAAGGCTTTGGTGATCTGATTCACATTTCTGTGGAAGTGATGAAGTTTTCAGGGAAGCAGATGCTTATCTTCAAAAGAGGTTGAGCTGATATCTCAGTGTTGTACTTCCAGAAATTACAGGAAATCCAGTTTCCATTAAACTGCATTTTTTTAGTCATGCTGCTTAAATCCAGACTTAGTGCAAGGACTAGGAAAAAGACTACATTAAATTAAAGATTATAAGCTTCCAGCTAGGATAAAAAATGGTCCAAGTCATTGGATTTTAATTTGATGTTTATGACTATTCTAAAAAAAATTAATCCAATGCAAATATGTGTGTGGTCACTATTGTAATTTTTACAGAACCTGCACCTTTTAGTCCACAAAGACAACATGAAACTGAATGAAGGTTTCTGTGTAATTAGAAAAGGCACAGGGTAGTGTGTGGCTAAAGAATCCAGGCTTGGTCAGGGACAGAATTCACCCTTGCCTAGGTCAGCTGCTTGCAAAGCCATTCTCTTCTCTGTGGGCAGAAAACCCAGGATTTGACCCTTTGATTTTATCATGATGGGTTTGTTAACCAAAACATTTAACTGCTAGCAGCAAGCTCCAGTTTGATTATTATCCTGTACAGGCATGCAGAAGAAGAGTGAAATCTTGTTCTCAGATAAACACATGCAATTTCTGTTTAGTTCAATCAAAGTTGTGCATGCTTCACTGAAGGCACAATTGGCTAAATAAGACTAGCTAAATTGACCAGACTTTCAAGATAATTTAATTACATCTCTTTGTATTTAAGAATATGTACAGTAAACACCCTGCTTTAATAGCAACCCTTTTCCTCTCTCCCTCCTTCCAATAAAATCTTTTATTTGATCTCAGAGGTGGATTAGATATAACATCTTGGGGTCAAATACAAATTAATGTATGTTAAGTG
This sequence comes from Myiopsitta monachus, assembly GCA_017639245.1. Classification (NCBI taxonomy): domain Eukaryota; kingdom Metazoa; phylum Chordata; class Aves; order Psittaciformes; family Psittacidae; genus Myiopsitta; species Myiopsitta monachus. The sequence continues at coordinate 23,356,628 of CM029925.1, forward strand.
CTTCAGAGTTTCCAGATGTTGCTAAAGACAATATGAAAATGCTTCAGTCTTCATGTACAGTTATAAAACCCCCTTTGTTTAAAAGATTACATGATTTATTCTGTACTTTATATTTGGTTATGCAGAATGAGAAAAAAATTGAACTAAAAATCCTAAGATACAGTAACTTAAACTTTGCTCTCATGGTTAACTTCCCTAAATTGGTGCAGGGAAAAAAAACTGACAATTGCCCTAAGCTCAGATTTCAGAAATTTGCATATTAATTTTGGAATTGCTTAGTAAATTTCATACACTGCTGATGCAAAGACCTTCAGAAAACGCACTTTAGGGATGTAAAATATTTTAGCTAATGGTAATGTATCCAGTGCCAGACTTCTTAGTCTGCCACAACTATTGTACATTAAATGAACCACACTGAAAAGGGAATTAGATCTTTGCATTACTCTTACCATCCAGCTATAATTCACTTTAGATTGCATCTTTTTTTTTTTCCTAGCAGCACACAAAACCCATCAGAGGTATTAATCTAATAACACTCTAGGCAGTATTTAAGATGATGGGACACTCAGGTAAACCAACATATCTAGTATATCATTTGTCTGAATGTTAATATTTTCAGTGTACCATTATACCCTGTACGTTAAAAGCATCCACAAAAAAGCTTGTAGAAAAAAAAACAACCAAACTCTCCTGTTCATTCTCGAAATCTTCTATGCTTTCAATATCCTCTACCCATTAGCTGAAACTTGGAGGGAGTGTCACCCAGAAGGGAAGATGTGGTAAATCTCAGTGGTAGGTATGATGATATTTCCATTGACATATCACTTATAGGAAAGCAGAACAATATGCAGATAGACAAAATGGTGTCCTTTAATAAGCCTGCAGAAAAATCTGACTAGGTAAAATTGCAGAAAGTGGATCTTTTCTTTCAGGGAAAAATTGCGACATGACTACTCTTCATTAAATCTTTGGCTCAAGACCTTGGGAAGCTACATCTATTCAACCCATTTTTTTTCTGTTCAAGACTAGAAATAAATACTCTGTTAGGAAATGTGGACCTCTGTCTGCCTGAAAGAAACTACCACCTCATTTCACTCTCAACACCTGGCATACACCAGATAGCACCAGGTTTCCTGTTGCTACTGACATGACTAGAATTTGTACAAATCATGTACAACCCTGCACTTTGAGTAAAGTGCAGAATTTCATAACCTCCTAAACAACGGAAATGTCATCATTTCATGCAAAGACTTCACAGTTTGCAGCACTGCTTTTTAAAAAAATCCATGTGTTTTGGAGGTGAAAGAGAGAAAGAGTGTTATGCTATGAACAGATTCAAACCTCTGTCTCTAGTCAGTTACTATTCTAAATAAGCTAGGACAGTCAAAAACCTGCAGTTTACATGCTGCAGAGAACCCTTGGTAAAACAATACTATGGATTATAACCGTGTGAAGCTTACATGGTCCCAAGGCTATGGTGACTATTACATCATACCAGAGTTACAAAGAGCATCCTGCAGGTGTAGAGGACAAGAGGCCCAAGCATCTATAATCACTAGCAAATGCCAAGATGTAACTGCTCAGTAGATTCACTCAGAGATTCACTGTCAGGGCTTTCCATCCTTTTAAAGATTTCTCTCCCCTTTCCCATAGTCCAGTACTGCACTACATGCAGCATGTAACTCCACAACCTACCACAGACTGTGGTTTGTTACCCCACACTCCTGTCCTCCGAGTTCACTTTGAGATGTCAGAGAAATCAGGTCCTTGTCAAGCAATGACTTGATTCTCTTCCAGCTGGATCTGATAGCATCCTTAACCAGGCCAAAACATCTGTTCTGAAAGGAGTCCCTTGTTTGAACAGTTTCCCCCCTTCTCACTCAGCACTTAAAAGTGCTGTTACACTTAGATACATAAACAGTGTTTATATACTGCTTATACATCAGTTGTACGCCGAGGAACAGATTGCCAGAGCCCCCACACAGCTGCCACCTAAACCCTGCGGCTCAGAAACTCTCAGGCTTTTAGGTTTTGACAGTCTGAATCTACACATTTCACTGGCTGCCTGTGGTCTAGTGTAACCTTCTTTCCAGCATCCCAGCACTGCAGAGGTGCTGGGAGCACCCTCTCACGCACAGGCTCCTGGGAGCATTTTCTGTCTGACACTGGCTGGGCTGTTTCACATGCAGCATCTAATCTATAACAACGTACGCAGGACATGCCGGGTCACTGAGTCCAATACCCTCTAATGCTCACAGTCATGTCATATATGCTATTTCATAAAATGACCAACCTTCAGCTGAAAGCTGCTTAGATTGCTTGATCCCATTATCCCGTTTATTGAAAGGTTATTTTAGAGTCTCATTCCTTTGATGGCTTGAATCTGTCTTCTAATTTCCAGGCTCATTTTATCTCTGTTCAGTTCATACCCATTTGGATTCAGTCTCCATTCTGCTGAAGCTATTCCAGCTTGTATAAATAATATATTATTCATTGGGCCAAAGATTCAGAAAAAATGGGAGCTTGGTTTTGCAGTTTGGGTGCTCAGGGCATTCTTTTGGGATGCTTGTGTCAACAAATGTTTTACCAGGCCAAGTGCAAGGTTCTAAACCTGGGTCAGAGCAATCCCAGGCACAGCTACAGGTTGGGAAGAGAAGAAATTCAGAGAACCCCAGTGGAGAAAGACTTGGGGGTGTTGGTCGATGAAAAACGGAACATGAGCCGGTAGTGTGTGCTGGCAGCCCAGAAAGCCAACCGTATCCTGGGCTGCATCAAAAGCAGCGTGACCAGCAGGTCAAGGGAGGTGATCCTGCCCCTCTACTCTGCTCTCCTGAGACCTCACTTGGAGTATTGTGTGCAGTTCTGGTGTCCTCAACATGAAAAGGACATGGAACTGTTGGAACAAGTCCAGAGGAGGACCACGAGGATGATCAGGGGACTGGAGCACCTCCCATATGAAGACAGGCTGAGAAAGTTGGGGCTGTTCAGGCTGGAGAAGAGAAGGCTGCGTGAAGACCTCATAGCAACCTTTCAGTATCAAAGGGGGGTTATAGGATGCTGGGGAGGGACTCTTCATTGGGGACTGTAGTGATAGGACAAGGAGTAACGGGTTAAAACTTAAACAGTGGAAGTTTAGATTGGATATGAGGAAGAAGTTCTTTACTGTGAGGGTGGTGAGGCACTGGGATGGGTTGCCAAGGGAGGTCGTGAATGCTCCATCACCGGCGGTGTTTGAGGCCGGGTTGGACAGAGCCTTGCATGGCATGGTTTAATGGGAGGTGTCCCTGCTGATGGCAGGGGGGTTGGAACTAGATGATATTAAGGTCCTTTCCAACCTTAACTATTCTATGATTCTATGATTCTATGATTTTTTTTATTGTGGGTTTCATGAGAAGACAGCTCACAAGCGAATAAAGACTCAGACCACTGACTAGGACATGTGATTCACTTTAAAGCCCAACTTCAAATTTAATGTAACAAGGATTTTCAAATAGGTCTTTCATCTCCTAGTGAGTACCTCAGCATGGGGCAATGAGGTGAAGCAGGTGTCAGTGAGTGGCAGAGGGAGTCCCTAAGGTAACATAACATTTTGAATGAAATGCAACCTGAAAGTCATCCAACCCCAGCACATCTACTGCTCCAAAAAGATCACCTCAGAAGAAGAAAGTGAAAATGACCTTGCTTCAGCCTGGACACATGGTCTACTGTTGGGGAAGAGAGCAGTCTTCTACTTTTTTCACAGGCTGCTTTAAGCATGTCCATGGCCAGCAGCCTACCTCAACTCACATTCCCATGCCCACAGCTGTCCACAGGTGCTGCAGAGGAGCTGGACTCCAGCATCAGCGTGAGGGAGCTCACTAAGAAGAATGCACCTAAAAGACTTAGCAATACCAAAGTATTGATGTGTTTAATCCTCTGTTTCCATCTGTGATTACACAGTGACTAGCACAACTAGCACAGTAAGACATTACTTTTGTGCAGTTACAATTAAAAAAAAAATGAGAAAAAAAAAGAAGAGGAAGAAAAAGGAAAGAAGAAAGAAGGAATAAGAGAGAGAGAAGAGAGAAAAGGAAAAGGATAAGGAAAAGGAGAAATAAGAAAAAAGAAAAAAAAAGTAGAAATTAAGAAAAATGAGAAGTAAAAAATAGAAAAAAGGAGAAATAGAGAACAAAAAAGAAAAAGGAAGAAAAATAACCTTATTTTGAGAGAATGCTGTTCAGGGAAAAAGGTTGCATTTGGTTTACTACAAATACTGCCTTTTAGGAAGGTATTTTAAATGGTCAGGGACAGGAATAGATAAACGCTGAAGGAAAGATAATAACGGGAAGCTAATTATAAAAGCTAGAGATAGCATATCCTAATAGCTCTACTGTAAACATATAATTGTTTTTCATTGTCATTTTTTCATCCTTCAGCATTTAATATTTTGCATTAATTACAACTTTACTCTAATAGATTTGAGAATCTCTCATCCTGAAAACTGAAACTCTGCATGATTACGACTTTACATGTTAGCCAATTATAAATCAAAATCCTTCCCCTCTTCTTCTTTTGAAATTATCATCTTTCCACTGAAGAAAAGAATTACAGGGGTTCTAACTTCACTCTAAGGTATTTTTCTAAACTGACCATTTCATATACCTTTGGGAGCAGGCCAGAAGTAGAAGTGATATATGACACTCAGAGCAAGTCAGATCTAACACTGTGATTCAGACTTCTTCCTTAAAACCATCGTTCTGGTGGCTTTCCTAGGCTCCACCTGTGTAAAGTAATGTTACAGCTACTTGTTAATAGGGGACAGATATTGGATGCATCTCTTAAATATCCCCAGTGCAAGCTGCAAACTGATCTATGCCTAAAAGAGATAAATTAGTGACCTGCATAGCAATATTAGACCATTGTACATCCTAATATATTAATGAACAAAAAAAAAAAAAGGGATTTTAATCAGTTTAGCTCATTTTGAACAATTTAAAATCAGAGGCAAACACTTCTATCTTGTCTCTGAAGAGGTTCTCCTTTGATGACACCAAAGACTGTGCAGGCACTTGACTTTAATCGTGGGAGGTAACCCCAGAGCGGTTTGTCTCCTCTCCAATGTGAAGCAGCTGCTTCATATATGACATGTATTTCATAAAATTTTCCTTTTCTTGTCACCTTAACCCATGCAAAGTCCTCAATGTATGCCCAAGATATTCAAATAGTTTGTGATGTGATTAATGAAGTTTACTTCTGGCACTGTGGACACATACAAGTGTGTCTGTAATTTCACACCACTCTTTCTCTCATGCAGCCATCCATATTGTTGCCCACTTGATCAACATTGAGCGGTATCATACCAGCCAATCTAAGGAAGCTGGGGACTTACGGAATAAACTTTCTGGCCTTGGCAAGGGTCCAAATGAAAGCTATTTGAACCCAATCAGGACCTATGAAACAGTAAGCTGTCACTTTTTGGTTTTCCTCATCTAAAAAGTTTTCCTCTGTGGATTCTATTGTCGGTAAAACTGTATTTCAAAGCCTTTTAACCAGAGCAAGAAGGTGTTGCCAAAGGTTAACCTCAATTTCAGCTGAAAACACTTACTGAGAGCTGCAATTTTCAGGTTACTAAGCTCAAAGAAATGTCTACAGTATTTTAATTAGTTTGTCAGGAGACAGCTGGTGGGGGAAGGATAAGGAGTATTGTGAATAGTAGACAATGAATAAACCTGCAAAGAATTAAAAAGAAAAAAACCCAAACAACAAAACCTAAACTATTACTACATGGAATAAACACAACTTCTTTCTAGAAAGAAAAAAAAAGATAAATAAACCAAACTCCAAACAAAACAGAAATAGCACTTAATATTTCTTTCACAGTTGCTATTTGTCTCTTGCCAAGCTTATACAGTATTTTCCCGACCTGGGGGTTGATTCTGCCTTGTTGCATATTGAGTATGGTGGCCCGGGGAAGAGCACATGCAAAACCACCCAGAGGTTTTCTGTGTATAGGAAGCAGTGCATGGGGAAACTGTGCTCTCTTCTGAGCTAAGCAGGACTGTGGGCACCTCAGCCCTGCAAATAAAGGGTTCTGGTTACTTTGAGGAAAAAAGTGACTGTGCCTCCTGTCCACCTCCTTGGTATCTCACAATGGCATTATAAGCTCATCCTTATAATACTCATAACGTAAAGAAAAAAACAGCCCCTTTCTGCAACGTGCGCATGTAAAACATGCAAAAGCTCATCAGCTTTTTTCCTTTTTACATTACTCTATACGTAACACTTATATGTTTGCTTGTGTATAATGTAATATACTGTTACATATTCCAGGGTTGAAACAGCCCTGGTGAGACTTCCACACGTATTGTTTCTGCTCTCCAGAAAATTTCCACATAGCATGCAATAAAGATTGCTTGAACACCATAGAGTGAGGCTCTTTTGATCAGTAGTGTGCTTCACTGAAACAAGAAACAAAGTGAGATAATGGCTGCACAACCAGCAGTAGGATTTGACAGTACTTTTCGGATCCAAGGCATGTTGTTCTGTTTTCTCTCACTTCCTAGTGTTATTTTTGCATCTTTTAAAATTAAAAAAAAAATAAATAATTCTCAAGTTTGAAAAAATCAAGCAAATAAATGGTCTCAGTGGTATGAACACAAAAGTCTTCATGTTAATGTTGACAAAGTAGTCAGATTTAACAGAACAGGACAGTGAGCCAAGGATGCAGCTGCACAGTCTTTCAGAACAGAGTGCCCACTCTCACTGCACATGAGATATTCCCCAGGAACAGAAAAAAGCTCACAGCTCTGAATGTGAACCTACTATTTTTCAGCATGCATTTTTTTCTTCACTAAGCCTTCGATAAGGTGATACAATTGTGAGGTATGCCTCTAATTAGCATTAACATGCTAAATACCCTTGAGGAAGAAGGCTAGCATTTTTTGAGATCCTTTCCTAGATTTTTCACAGTAATATGCCCCACAATTGCCTTCTAATTTACAGTCTAGATTTTACTCCAACCTCTAATATTTGTAAGTCTTTTATCACCCACTTGTGTCTCAGTAGCTACATTCAGAATTAATAAATTATGACGGAAAGCAAACAAAAAATTGTTTCTAACTTTAGAGAAGAAAGTTCTGAGAGCAACAATTCAGGCTTGCATTTCAGCTTCATCTTACCCCTGTAGTAGCAATGTACGAAGTGTCTTTGACATTTTTCCTTGTTTCATCTCGGTATTCAAACTAGCCACTGTAGTGGAAATGTTCAAAATATTACCTAGATCAATGCTGTTAATATGTAATAGGATCTGAACACACTCCTCATAGGCACCAATTTGAAAATGTACTGTGTGCTGTCAAGTGTGAACATTTGAAAGAATGATTATACTGAAAAAAGTGACTGTAAAAATGGCATTGTGGTATTTTATCACCTCTAGGATTTCCATATCAAATGAGAGCACTTTACAAGTACAATATAGGGGTTTTTTACTCCTAGTGTATTAAGCTGTAGAACCAACTCAGGATCCAGAAGGCATGCTGAGTTCCTTCATTCTTGCGCCATCAACACCAAGAAAACTGATATATATGGTTCACAGGCCAAATGAAACTTCATTTACATTCTGCTGGCATATTTAACTTGAGTCTCGTCTTGTATGTGAGATTTTTACTGCTGTTCTTCATGATTTGCACCTTATAACTGAGATCAGCATCTGACTGTTGTATTCAAAATACATCTTCATTCTCACTTCAGTTTATTTTGGTGGGTTTAGACAGATGTAACAAATCTGTGCTGATTCCTGTCAGTCATGAACAAGAAGAAACGTGTTCTAGCCCAGCATATTGATGTTTTATCACTGACAAGCATAGAAATGTAAATTTAAATATGTCTTTTAAAAAATAAACCCAAGTATTATCCAATGCATCTCCAGATAAATGTAAGAAACAAGTAAATGAGGTATTCTGTCAGGTAAATGAGAGCATGCTATTTTAATACACCACTTCAGGGCTGCTAAAAAAACCCACAAACTTTGGAGTAAATTAGCCACAAAAGAGCTCCACACCTTTATGGTTCCAGGTGTCTTAGCACCTCACTTTATCACCTTAACATGAATAAGTTGGTTTCTAGTGCTGTTTTACTTATCTTTAGGATTAATCTCATTTCTCTAATAATTTCCCTTTTTTTCTGAGACACTTTTACATAAGTAAAATAAATAAAAGTACTACATCACTGGAACAGTTTGCCCAAAGAAGTGGTAAATGCCCCATCCCTGGCAGTGTTCAAGGCCAGGCTGGACAGATGCTTGGGTGACATGGTCTAGTGTGAGGCATCCTTGCCCATGGCAGGAGGTTTGGAACTTGATGATCTTAAGGTCATTTCCAACGCAAACCAGTCTACGATTCTATGATTCTATAATGAGACTGTCTGATCTCCTTCTTTCAATTCCTGAAAAAATAAGTGACAGTAAACATTTACGCATCTGTCTGTGATAAGCCTGAGGGGAAACAGAGCAAAGGGATGTTTTTCTATGCTTTTCTATGGGAAAATGGAGGTTTGCCTCCATGTCGTCTTCTGGTTTTCTTCATTTACTGAAAATAGATCTTAGATTTTGGCTTTATATGTAATAGCAGCAACAGTAGCAATAGTAACAGTAACCAAAGTAGTAATAAAAATAGCTATTATAACAACAATAACTACTAATACTAATAATGTATTCTTATTCTAGAACACAACAGGAGAGGTACTAACCACCATCGCTGGAATAACTGGAGTTGTGATAACTGTGGCTTTAATTCTGATCATGACTTCATCCACTGAGCTCATCAGAAGGTCATGCTATGAGGTGTTCTGGTATACCCATCACCTCTTTGTGGTTTTCTTCATCGGTTTAATAATCCATGGTATGGGGTAAGCATCTGAATAAACTACATGGTGTATATGTACATAGTATGAGATGAAACACTATTCAAACCTCTAATCCTGTGCTTTCCTATTAACAAACTGCTGGGATCTTTGCTTGGAGCCAGATTGCAGATTGGTATCGCCCACCACTAAAATACATAAAGACCACTATTCTCTGACACAGAGGAACTTCCTAGTACCTTGTGCATGTGCCTGTGCTCTGGAGGTACATGATGTCTCCATGGAGCAGGGAGCAGGAGGTACAATGTTTTGTGGCGTGTTACTTTTCTCACCTCTTTCCTTGCAATTTGAGAGCTGCCACATTCAGTTTGGCATTGAGAGTTCCTGAAACTGGCTCAATTAATTAGTCCCAAGTTTCAGAGGCACAGCTGCAAACAAATGCTGTAAACTGTATCCTGGCCTGATTAAAATGGCCTCCTCCACTCTCTCCAGCAAATCTTTTAGAATCCAATTTCAAACAACTATAATGAACCCTGTAAGCCCTCAGCTTTGCAAGCACCCTCTGCCTAGCCAGCTGATCGACACTCCTCAGCAAGAGACTTCCCTGAAAAGGGAACACTTATTTAACACCTCTGTCGATAGTATTCAATGAGCACATTGCTTGCTCCAGGCTGGGAGTGCACAGCAACAGAGCAGCTCCCTGCTGCCCCAGCACATCCCTACCACTACCCGATTTAAGAAAAGAAGCCAAAACACAAGGTTTAATTCTTTTCCCATCTCTTTCTCCTTCCCATGTGACTGAACAAAACTCACTAAGTCTACCTCCTTTTTTGTATTTCTGTCTGAACTGGTGGCAGGTGTTAACACTGTCATGTAAAAGAAGGCAGTACTTCTTACTTCCTTGTCTGTTGTTAGACTCGTGGGCAAGACTGGCTAACGTTGTAGAGCCAAAGTATTTATGGAAAAATGGAAAATTCAGAGAAGAATATGAAACAAACACCGTTTCCCCATAAAAATCCTCCTTCTCTACCCATAATCAACACCAGCTGAAACCCATTTAAACTGAAGAGTCAGGATTGATACGTTTGGGAGAATTCATATCATTAACATTCTCAGAAGTAAAAAAGCTAGTATTTAATATGCTTAGAGAATATACATCTAATTACAGTCCTCCAACTTTATCTGCAGCTTTAAAAAATGTATTTAGAAAGCAGCAAAGGAAAGAGAAGGACTGGCACTATTAAATTTTATTATTTTTCTAAACAATGCAAGATGCTTATATAGAGAGGAAGTCGAAGTGCCTGTTCTAAAGAACTTGGAAATCATTCCAGTTTTGCCACGAACAGCAAAATGTATATTCTCTATGCAGGGACTCTACACGCTTCAGCTGCATTGGTGTATATCGATACTATAACGCACTTCTTGCATTTGGTCAAAAAGTTATGACAAGAGAGCAGAGCAGGGTTGAAATGGCCAGTTCTTGAATTTTCAGCTATCTCCAAATCTGAATTTGACAAGTAATTCAAAATGCACAGATGCACAGAAACCTTGCAAAGAAGCGTATCACTGATGGACATTTTTGTTTTAAGTCAGCTTGTCCGAGGTCAGACACCTCAGAGTCTGCTGCTCCACAACGTCACTTACTGTAAAGATCACTACTTGGAATGGGAGAATGCCACTCAGTGCCCTTTGCCGCAGTTTTCTGGCAATAAACCTGTGGTAAGAGTGATGTTTGCCTTCTGGTTGTAACTCAGTGTCCTTCCTTGGAAGGCTAAATGTCTTAGGGAGCAGGGAGCTGAAGTGTATGCTAGTGACTGGTGCTTAGTGTCATGTTTAGAGAGTAGCTGCACATTTCTGTTCCATGACCTCTCCCTGTGCACTAAAACAGTGATCCTGACCTCTTTTACAATCAGTATAGACAGGTACAGATGAAGAGTGATGAATAAAATTTTGGTGTCATTAATAACAATTTTTATTTCTGGAAGATCCTTTTGGTAGGCAACACTTCCTTTGTATGGATTTCATGAAGGGTATGAATTTCAGAATTACACTCTATTTAAAACTCTCCTGTACATTTATTTTTTACTTATTCAGTCTCAACAATATCCTTGATGTGCTCACTGCACAAACATAGGTTCCACGTGAAAACCTTATGAGGGTAGAGATGCAGAAAATAAAATGGAACAGTAAAGCTAGGAATGCAAGTTAGTATTATTATTTTAACTAACTGTACTTTAATATTGATAGTCTAAATACCATGGGAGAATAAGTCAGAGTTAAAATTATGTCCTTGTTTAGGGCACATTCTTCATATCATCCAGCCTTGATGTCTTAAGTTAGGTAAAAAGGAGAGAAATTGAAACAATGAATTATGAAAGGAAAGGGGAGGAAAAATGTCCCATGGAAGGGTGACTTTCCTGCAACAAGATTGCAAATCCACAGGGGGTAATTAAGTAGCAGACTTGTACAGTATGTCAGATGTCTCGCATCCAGACACAATCATTTAACATTTACAGCTCAAGATTTAGCTTGCTCATATGCAAGTTTTTGTTGTTTCTTCCAAAAAGAAGAAACATACCAAAGGAAATGCTGAAGTAAAGGAGAAAAATTAGCATTCAGTGTCTTGCAGCTCTTTTAATGGCTGACATAGATTTTTCTAAAACTAAACTATTGTTAGCCACTATCCAACCTGCATATTAATGGGGAAATGAATGCCTCTCTAAAAATTTCAGCTACAATGTCACCATAAAAATCAATACATGGCTACACACCATGAATACAGACACAATCTTGCTTGCAACAGCGTGTCTTGACATTCATTATCATAAAGCCAACTGGAGAGAACTTCCTCTTCTCTGTGTTAAACATGTTTTGCCAAACTTTCCTGCATACCCAAGGCCATATTTGCAAAGTCACATTATTTTAAATAAATTGTGATAATACCATATAGCATATAGATCATCTGTAAGAACAGTTCAACAGGGCTTTGCTGGATTTGTAATGCAGTATGGTGCGATACCTGTTGGACACCGCAGATAGATAGCACAAATTCATTCAGAGGCTAAAAAGCCGTGGCAAAGCTTGTGCAGCACAAGCAGGCGGCAGGTGCAGATGGGACTCAGAAGGAAAGGGATGGCCTTGTAAATAGCTGGAATTGCATGAGGTGACGCTGGAGTGCACACCCTGCTGACCACAGTTCCCAAGGGAGGCTATCATGGCAGAGGCCCTCTCTCAGTCATGTCACGTATGATCCCCTGCTTCATATTTCAACTTGATCTGGATCCTGCTTGAGGACAATGAAGCACTTCTGTTGCACCCAGGGTGCCCAGACTTTTATCCTCACAGCCTCTCCTGAGCCATCACTGTCCCATCTCAGCTCATTCTCATTACAGGAGGAAACACCACTTGGGCAAGAATACCAATGCCCTGATTAACCAGTCAAGAGCTGTGCTTCCTAGCAGCCCATCCTTCCTGCTGGTAGCCCTGTTGCCCCAAGCCAGCCAAAAGATATTTTGGACTGAATGCTCTGCTGCACTGGAGCAATGGCATATATGAAATATCAGCTGAGCTCACAGAGGGTAGCCTCCAACCTTAACATTCCTGTCACATGCTTTTATTTACAAGCAGCACAAATTGAAAGGAGGAAAACCAGGTCTCATCATTATTGTGGTTTGATATATGCAAATATATTCAAGACATGAGATTACCCACTGTGCAGAGACACCTGTAGTATTTAAGGGCAACGGATGTGATGAGTTTCTGCTTTAACCAACAATCTTCTGGCTTATGCTGGTTGCTTCCCTATATTAAATCATGCATATTTTTATTTAATTTTCAAGACTTAACCTTGGGAAATTGCCACTCCATCCTTTTAGCACTTTCCAAGGAAGCCACATAATTTTATGGCTTGCTTCTCATAAAAGATACTTTATAACCCCTGTTACCCGGCTTGTGGAGAAAAGTCAATGTTTCAGCAAGTGAAGTTACTCCTTGGAGGTTTTAAAAGCCACACAATTGTGGAGTCTTCAGTTGCCTAAAATGAGCGGTGTAATTTAAAAAAATGGAAATAAACCAGTATCTTTTCTAGAAAAAAATATCATGAAGATTCAATAACAGCCAATTATCATAGCTATCAGTACAAGTCAGTGAAATTATTAGCTAGTATACTTGAATAGCCAAGTATCTCTGTTAGTATATGAGATTAGCAAGTAGAAGCACAACAATTACCTGCAATACTTAAAGTAAGACCAGCTTAGTGTCCTAGATAAAAAAAAACACATTTATTGATACAGAGCCAAGTCACGGATTAAATGGAAATGTATCCCATACCTCTAATTTAATATTTGGGACTTAATGCTTTCTCATACAGTATCAGAAAACTTGCAGCTGACAATAACAGCTACTCCTATCTGACCCTTCTAAAATATTTTAGACTTCAAAGAGCAAAAAAATTTAAGGCTATGGGTAATTTTGTATAAATATATGCAGCCCTATGTCTTCAGATCCAATGATATCTATATGCAACCCCTAAATTCATTAATCCTTTTGCCTTTTAGTAGAAAAAGATTTAAAAGGACTCTTCTTGGCCAGAATACAGATAGATATTAGCACCACTTTTGGAGTGCATCTGTGAAGGAGTCCCATATGTCTGCTCCACAAGAAAGCCAGAACTGCTACAGTAGCAACAGAAATACTCCCTTGAGAAAAGGGAATCAGAAATCAATGAAGAAAAATCAAATAATTTAATCTTACGCTACCTCGCTACCTGCTGATTTAAGCCAGCAATGCAAAGCATTTTTGTAGACATTCAACTAAATGTTCTTTTTTAATATGCAACTGTCTACAGGCTTGGAAGTGGGTTTTAAGTCCTATGGTGTTGTACATCTGTGAAAGAATTGTTCGGTTTTGCAGATTTCGACAGGAGGTGGTCATTACTAAGGTATGTAACATAAGTTACATGTCTGTGTAAAAAAAAAAAATCAGTCAATGACTATTTTTACAGGTAACTTCTCCATATTAGGACCTCACTTTTCACTCCTAACTTCAGCAGCTCTTCAGTCACTACCATGGTTTCAGCCAAGTATTGATATTAGATTTCGAGTTTATCCCAACAGCTAGTCCATAAAAACATTCCATAGAGATCCAAACTTGATTAATGAAGTGCCAGGCTTTACACCATCATAACACAAACATCTGCACAGAGGTTCACTCTTTTTAATGAACTGAAACCTTGTTCCACTCCAGTAAATGCCAGAGATGCCCTTGCCTTCAGTAGGACATGGTTTTTACTTTCAAATCTGGAGGCTTCTGAGAATATTAAGGGTTATATTATCAGCATAAATAATCTAAGCTTCTTTAATACCAATGTAACAATTTATCCCAGTTGTAAATATCTCTGTGTGCTAAGGGCCTGTTTAAGTCAAAGCAAAATGGATGGAGAACGGTGCTATTGAAGTAGCTGAGTCCCCATGTATCAAAACAAAGATCAGAAACTGCTTTTTTTTTTTTTTTTTTTTGTGAGGGGAAAAGCATGTTAGATAAATCTTGCTGCTGGTTTCACTGAGTGTCTGTGATCTGAGAATGTCAGTATATGCTGCATATAAAACTGGCTGCTTAACTGAGATTACTTCTTAATAATAGTATATTAGAATTGAGCTCATAGGGCTTTTTTTCATCTTGCCAAACCAACAATAATCCCATTCATGTTAATACTGTTACACAACACTAAAAGTCGGATATTATTCCAGTTTATTAAGGAATAGGCTCAAGTAAAAAAAAAGTTCACAAATTGTTGAATTGTTACAGTCTTTCCTCTGCCTCTTACACTCACAAAGCAAGCTGCCCCATGATACACATTGTATGTGCTCTCAAGCTACTGGGCAATACCAGCACTGCAACATGCAGTTTAGGATATAATCTACAAGACACTTAATAATTACTGTGCATACCAATTTGCATTAACTTGTTGTTGAACTCAAGTAGAAATGATTGCAAAGTCTCCTGTAACCTAATGAAAACAAACAGTTACTCTTCTGAAGGAAAATAAAACAGGTCATTTTATTACTCTTTAGGTGGTGACATATTCCTCTGGAGTCCTTGAGCTTCATATGAAGAAATGTGGCTTTAAAATGGAACCTGGTCAATATATCTTTCTACAGTGCCCGTCTGTCTCATGGCTGGAGTGGCACCCTTTCACCCTCACTTCAGCTCCTGAGGAGGACTTCTTCAGTGTTCACATACGGGTCGCTGGGGATTGGACTGCAGCCCTCTTCAAGGCCTTTGGAGCACAGGAAAAAGTTTTCAAGGAATTGTGGATGTTACCAAGGTTTGAATTACAGAAAATACATATTAAAATGTTAATTCTACATTTTAAAATAAATGTTAATATATTAAATTTCATTAATTTTGTGTGTGTTCTTTATGTTAGAGTATTAGATAGTAGTTTCAGATACAAAATATGCCATCATGCTAAAAAGAACACAGAAAAACATAGTCATGAACTTAGGCCACAGCTACCAAGAAGACATGATGACTAATCCAAGATTTAAAGTCCATATCAATATCTATATCTCCATCACTATCATTTAAATCTCTAACCTCCATATCTACACCTAAAGTAATCCATTTTGACAGATTAAGAGCTGAATTGGAACAACACTGGAACCTCTCTGCTACCTTTGTGCGTCTGTGTTTATGCTCTTATGGCACCCATCTCCTGCCATCCAAAATTCCAGATTTTCCCTTTCAGTTACTCAGACATTTTATGGCCCCAGAAACTTATGCTTGAACCTTACTTCATTCCAACAGTATCCCTCAACTCTGTCTCTAATTTCCAAACTCTGCTACACTTTATAAAGGTTACTGGGGCTCAAATTCTGTATCTGTGACAACTTACTTCAAGCAAAATGTTGATCCTTCATTGTTGCAAGTCAGGAGGGTTCCTCGGAAGTAAATGGAGCCACCCTGACCTACACCACCTAAGCATCTGGCTCTATACATAATGGATTCAAACCATGTAGCTCCTTGCAGGCATAGTGGTGATTTTCAGCAAAGAAAGTTCTGGCATAGGATCATTTCAATTCTGGTGGAGTGTGTAGAGCCTGGGACTGAAAGGCTTACTTTCCCCCTGGAAAATTGCTTTTGATGAAGCAGTTCAAGTAAAACTGAACAGCAAAAGGCACTTGTTTAACTTGATTTATATAATTTAATGGGACTTGGATGTTAGAGAACATTCTCCCAAAAAGCTTATAGATACCACTGAGCTACAGAGGCATACTAGAAGGTAGGGGCAGAGAAGAAAGACTGTTCCAGTCTTGCATTGTATCAGTTAATAAAATTTATAACTGAAAGCCATACCTTTGTTAAAGACAACTGGAATGAGAAGTATACCATTTCAGCAGAACTAGAGCAAAAATGGTCCAAGGTGATTGACAGCCAGTGTAGAGAATGAGAAAGAGAAAACAGTTATCAAATGCTGCTGGCAACAATGCAGAGCTGAAATTAACAGTGGTGTCATATATAAAGGCTCTTCTTTTTAATCTTTTTAAGGTGCCTAATGCCATCATTCAGTTGCTTTCTTGAAATATATTAAAAAGAATATTTCAATAGTTAAGCTAGCAATAAAGCAAAAAACCAAGTCTTTTTCAAAGGTTTCAATATCTAAAGATAAACACCAAATTGGTGACTATATTAAAAAATAACAGCAGAAACTGAGCAGAGGATGGAAAACCTGTAGAAACTGAATAGATAAGGTAAGGTTCTAAAAATAAAATCTTTATATCGTAAGTAATAAAAGAAGACTAAAATAAAATGCACATACATGTATAGAGGCAGGAAAGACTGTTGTGATTTGTGGCCAAGTTGAGAGATAAGACCATAAAAAGGACTATTGCTGTGTAAATAATCAAATTCTGTATTATAATAATAATACATCATATATATAATATATTATATATATTATAATAATATAATAATAATAATAAATTCTGTATTATGCCTCTTTGGGATTTTTGGCTTACTTAATTGCTGTTTTAGCACATTGTCCAAAAATCTAGCTTCTCTTACAGTCAGGAGTACTACACAATCATGATGATGAGCAAATGTTTAAATTCCAAAAATAGTACAAGAATCCATTAATGTTATTTTTCCAAAACTAAATACTTCCCCTGCCTTCCCCAAAAGTATAAAGTTTCTTTATAATCAAATTGTGTAGATGGACACAAAGAATATGGACAATCCAACGCATAGTTAGAACCAGTCTATAGCTCTATTTTCTACTCCTCCCTTGGCAAGCACAAATGTAGCATTTGTTTTCATTTTGCTTCCTATCTTCTTACCTTTCTCCACCCCCTCTAGATCAAATGAATGTGTTGTGTAGCTCAGTTTATCTCTGCTTTCTCCTCTCTACTTCTCTGAACCATTGTATTTGGCTAAGCTCTCTAGCTACAGCTGTGCAATGTGTTCAAATCAATAACAAGATCTCTGTCACCTAAGGAGTTAGGAGCAGACTGATGAGGCAAATATCTGTAAGGAATGATTCAGAAATAATTGATCCTGTCTTGTATCAGAGGAACAGATTAAATAACATCTTAAAATTCCTTCCCAATCAATTTTTTCTCAATCTACTTACAACAATGATAATTGCTTCCAAACCCCCATTGAACTTCATAGAAAGCTCACCTAAAAGCAGTTCTTAGGCACTTCATATATATACCCTAAATTAATCATATTTTACAGTGTTAAAAGTGCTTAAAAAGTATAGAACTGGGCAATAATCTGAATAACAATACAATCTTTTAAAAAATATTATTTCGTTTATATCAGAGGCCAGGTTTCCAAAAGTCATCCCTGAGTAGCCCTTTCATTTGATACAGCACATGCAGAGCATTTGGAATCTTGAAATAAAAGTGACAAGTACAAATGAAGGGGAAAATACTTGCTAAGACTTTGGTACACATTAAGAAAGCAACGACAGGGTTTCAGATACATTGTGTCTCCATATTTGTGTGTACCAATTGTTTGGTGACGCCTCCTTCTTTTCCTTCTTCTGGAACAATACAAAATCTGAAAGAAGGAAAAAAATAATTTTTCCTAAGGACTAGGTGTTAGTGAAACCATCTTCCAGAGCACTTACTTTGTCTAAAGACAGGCTAGACAGAGATCTCCAAAGTAATGCATGTGTTTACATTCATGCTGCTAGAGGAATGAATCTGATTATTTAATAATCCTTTTCATTTCTAATACTGACCAAAATGAATGCCTCAGCATCAGCAACATTGATTATAGGAGGTAGTAACATAAACAAGCATTTTTACTTACATTTTGCCTTTATGTCAGATACTAAATACAGTTTTATTTCCAAAAATGCATTTTTAAAATATTGGGGTTTTTTCAGAAAAAAACTGAGAAAACAGTAGTTTCCTTGCATATGATCTCTTTCTTGCTTTCTCTTTTATTAACATATATAAAGAACTTTTCAAAATTATTAATATAATCTCTTCCTCTTTACTTTGATATACACAATACAGAAAATAAAGCTCTACACCAGGATGCTTTTCAGTAATTTGTAATTAAATATGCAAATTCCACAGCTAAATTTGGACATGCAATTATATGACTAATCACATTTCAGAAAGCCAGAAAATTGCAATCGCATGCTTAAATAGATGGCCAGGCCTCAAACCCACATGAGTGCTCTTATTCTCTCACTTCAGAAAAAACAGTTGCTTTGCTATTAAATGGCCCCCACTGAAAATTAAATGTGTTTCTATGGGGTAATTTGTGTGCCAGCTTAGACACGTCTTTTCTCTTTTATTTTAACAGAATGTCAGTTTTGAAAATATGTAGCCCAACAAATGGAAACCTTTCTGTCATTTTACGTGTTGCTGACCCTTGACTAAATGTTTTATTGCTGTAGACTGGCTGTGGATGGACCATATGGATCAGCAACCACAGACGTCTTCCACTACCGAGTGACTGTGTGCATTGCAGCAGGAATCGGAGTTACACCATTTGCCTCTATTTTAAAATCCATTTGGTACAAATGCTGCAACCCTAACACAGAACTGGTGCTCCAAAAGGTACGTAGCGAAGTTTATCACCCCATCAAAAAGTTACGCAAACAAGCCTATTTCACCAGGTGAGAGAGGCAATTCAGAGCTGGAGACTCACTTGAGTGCTTTAACTCGCTCTCAGAAGCAGCCAGTCATTTTCCAGTTGTGTCAGGAGGCGCTGTTGGGGAGGGTCTCCTGAATTCACTGTCATTCCCTGAGGAAGAAGGTAGCCCTAGCTGCAGTGTTTTCAGTAAAAGCTGAAGAATTCAGTTTTCAATAGCAACTGGAGATAAACGTGGAACATCTTTCACAGCTGCACAGATAGTTTGAGAGCTTGAATAGAAATCTGACCTCTCTCCTAAGAAAAATAAATCCTCCAAGGTCATCTCAGACAGAAGTGAAAGGGCAGCACTTGCTCCTTGTCCAGCTCTAGGTTTTGTGAGGGCCCTTTGGCTGCTTGTCCTGATTGAGAATACTGCATTAAGTAACCATTATCTGCTTTTCACACCTTGCAAAGTCAGGATATTATCCAGCATAGAAGGAATAAAAAAAAGCTATTTAAGCTCTGGATGAGGTGCATATATCAAGATGCATATTACTGCTTCAAACCACTTTAATTATTCTGTTGAAGAAATACATTGGGGTCTGTAAGGCATGGATGGCACCAATTAAGTTAACATACTCTCGATCTGCTTACTTGTTATACATCTTCTGCTAAGGATAGGTGAGACAGCACTGGGGAAGGATAGACAAAGAAGAGATAGTATGGGTGAAGTAGGGTGAGGGATAAGTAGGCAACAGAAAAGAAAATCAGCATTAAAGATCTTTTTCCCTATCCATCATAATAAGTGGTAGTTTGTGGACCTTAGAGATTCTTTTAGCTCATTTTCCAAAGTAAAAGCTGAATCTGGAACTGTTCCTCATTCACATTTAAGGACAAATGTTGAAATTACGTTGGAGTGGACAGATCTCTGAGAGGGTCAGTACATATGGAGCTGATTGCAGGACCCACGGGCTGATCTTTTTAAATGAAAGAATGTTAAAACTGGCATCTTAATGACAAGCTGCTACTGAAAAAGCATCTGGGATTTTAGTAACTTAGCAGTTCAGGACAGGTTCAAATTGCCAGGGGGGATCTTTGAGGCAG
The DNA here is from genome assembly GCA_017639245.1 of Myiopsitta monachus. Lineage (NCBI taxonomy): Eukaryota > Metazoa > Chordata > Aves > Psittaciformes > Psittacidae > Myiopsitta > Myiopsitta monachus. Next base: position 23,376,665 of record CM029925.1, read on the forward strand.
AAAAAGCAGTGATAAGGGAGGGAAATATAAATGAAAATATGTGTTAGATGTGAAATGTATTTGCAAACACTACGATTGTATCAGAATGATCTTCTCCAGGACAGCTAAATATACGCACATTAGACGTGTGTATTATGTATATTCTACATGTGTACAAGTAAAATTGTTCTTATTGTCATTACTATTATCTTACAAGGAAAATAACAGAATTTAACTATGCATTGAGTGTATAATATACTTCAGGGTGTTCATCCATAGCTTAGGGAGAATCTCGGGTAAGTGTGCCTGCAAATATAAATGCATGGTGCATTCTGCCACATTTTTTCTTCTATAGAGATCAGTTTTTCTAAATTCTTGCGAAATACAAAAGTATCATGATTTCTCCATGTCCTTTCTCTGCATCTTGGCTTCCTTACTGGTGCAGTAGGGACAGTGATGCTTATTTTTCACAGGTGTTAAGAGGCTAAACTTCATTGGTGCTTGCAAAATATTTTGGAAGCCTGGATGAAAGGTCCTGGGGAAGTTCACAGCAATACTTAAAAAATGTAGCAGTCATCTTAGTAAGAACGATTAATCTCAGGGTAGCTCCCCCTTTTTTTTTTTTTTCCATTGGTTAAAAGCTTCCACTTGTGATATAATTACAAATAATTTAATCTCCCTCAAAGTATTCAGCGCTCTCTTTCTGCCATGATGAGTACCATAGAAATGTCTATTAAGGAAATAAATAAGAGGTTTTTCTTTTTTTAACAACTTCATTTTGATTTGAGTACAGCTATCATTACGCTTATTGAACTAATATTTCTTAGTGTTGCCCACATACGGTTTAGATATAAATACTCATAGCTTCCATAATGTCTGCAGCTGTATAATTTAAAATCCCAGCAAATCAAAAGGAATACACATTTATCTAATTGATTCTTTACAATTAAATAGCCTTAGAGCCTTAATTTCCATGTCATTTTTCTGCAGTGAGGAAGGGCACTACTACTAGTCATGGCTGGAAAATTTCTACCAGCTTTAGTTATGCACCAAATGATCTTTCTTCCACATTAGTGGTCTCATTTTTCAGATCTATTCCTGCTGAAATTGATGAAATCATACTGATTCATCAGACACATACTAGCAAACACCCACTTTCACTTTTGCCCTATATAAGAATGCAAGAAATGTCCTACTGAGTATCATCAAAGATGCATCTAGCCCAATATCCTGTCTCCAACTGCGGCTCTTCATGACTGCCTAGGGAAAACTATACAGACCAGAAAATCATATGGTGATAAGTCTGTAGTGGACACTTTCTTGCCTTTGAGTGACTTCCAGTTCAGTAATGTCTTGATACAAGAACTGCAGCTCTCTGTTTAATATCCTTAGCAGTTTTTTCTTCCATGAATTTGTATAATTGCTGTTTGGATCCATGCAGATATTAGGCAACCAGAGCATGCTGTGGTAGTAAGTTCAACTACAGACTGCGAGGAAAACAAAACTAGCCTTTTCCATTTGCTTTGAGATCAACTGTCCCTGCCTGAGGTAACCTGCTGCAAGCTCTACCCTAGTCTACAGCCTTCTCCACAAAACATCTTCCCCCAAAGACCTAAAACCCTGGGCTCTTTTTTCTGTCAAACACAACCATCTTTCAGAGCTGTGTTTGAAGAACAGTTGAGGACTCCTGATCCAAATTTAGAGGCATGAATTCAAGCTTTGTCCTGCATTTACACAAAAGGCTTCTTGCTGCCACCCTAGCTCTTCAGGCACTGTTGCATCTCACCTCTAGTGTTCCGCTGGATCAATTGATTAGGCCAAGAAAGATGTCAGATCTTTTTTTCGTATGCTGCAGCCCACAGGTAGTGTGGCATACTCAGGAGCAGAAGGGACTGGGGTTTTGCAGGGAGGTGTTCAGGTGCAATGTGTAAGAAGGTTTTGCAGGAACTAGTCCTGTCTAAGAGGGAGAAAAAAGTCAGGGATGAAGGTGTCTCCCTGGGCATCCCCTGCTTCATCACCTTTTACAACCCTTTGATGAAAAGCTGGCTGTGCCCAGGGCTGCTGCTCCACCTCTGTCTTCAGGGAGAAATAGATGGATGGTCATCAACAGATAATTATTAATGACTTTCCACATGATGGAAGCTGATTTACAAGGTACCTTTTTTCACCTTACAGGAAAGAGGTATCAGAGCTCTTGCTCTAATCTGTTGTACAACACTCAGGATGTGGGAAACTGAATGATAAATAGCTGCGCATTTTAAGAGAGCAGAGTATTAAAGAAATAAGCAGCTACTCATAACCCTGCATTATGGATCTGATTAATAGCAATACTGCATCTAACTCGATTTGCAAAAGGAGCACTTGGAAAATTTAAGACAGTTTACTTGGGCAAGCCATCAAGCTGATGAATGTAATCAATGGGGGTAGAGTGTGTGGAGACTAATGAAAAATAAATCCAAAACAGATTTTAAGGGTCCTAAATAACTGCAGTCAGTTAATAGCATGAGGCTTACAAAAGAAAAAAAAAAAGATTCAGAATAATTGTTTAATTATAGAAATTCACTGATGCTGGCCTTATTCTACAGCTTAATAAGGATTAATTTTACTGTGCGTTCATTGCATTTTAATTATATATGTAATATGTTATGCTATGCTGTGGGCAGTCAGTGTAAAGAAAGGAAGACCTCTTTGTAAACACCATTTATTTTAACATGTTATGCTAGAAATCTTCTTTGATCTAAGGGGAACAGGAACTTTTTGCCCATAGGCCATCCTTCTTCGCTACGTCTTTTCTGCCTAAAATTATAATCCTGGCACGAAATACTTCTTATAGTGATAGTCTTTCTCCATTACTAAATGCTTTCCACCTCTAACATGAAAATCAGAAGCAGTGCAAGGGGTATCGCTTCAGCAGAACCACACCAGGAATGAGTTTCAGGAATTACTGCAGCTTCAGAAAGCTGCATCTTTTATTGAGACAACTGTGACTGAGGTGGCTTGACACAGATCAGTTGAACGGGCTGTTACTGTAACAGCTAGGTTTGTAACCAGCTAAAAGCACTCCTTCAAGCTCCATAGCCTGATATTCTAGAAACCTGTCCCCCATTCAGGGGAAGACCACATCATCTCAACTCATCAGCTAGCTTTCCTTCCTCCTTCCCTGAATGTGCTTGGCTTCCAGTCCCGCCCACATGCTCCCAATTGCTACCCCATGCACAATTCATTATTCATTTAGAAGCACTCCATACACATGTACTAAATATACATTTCCATAAAATGAACTGCTGAAAAGACTTGAGAAATAAGCTGATCAAGTAGAGGCTGGGGGAAGAAATTTCTCACTACAAATCAACAGCCATGGTGTGATACAGACTGACAGCACTCAGTGGGCTGATTTTTGAGGTGCTGAGGATGTGGAACAAGCAGGAAATTCAGGATTCAGACACAAAAAAACTACATAAAGGTTAAGGCCATAAATCTTATCTAATTTGGGCAATTTAAAATAATGCTATTGTTGGTCACAGAAATGAAATGCTATAAAGTGAGTGGGCTTTCTCCTCCTTACGTATGCCACTGTAAATCAGCAGCAACCCCCCTGTAAAGCAATAAGGTCATATTTAAGGCAAAACATTGAAACAGGAGTGGAAAAAGCAAACAGCCAAGATGGTTGATACTAAAGTTCTGCAGACAGTCCTATTCCTGGGCTGTAAAAATACACTACTTAACCCTGAATACTTTATCTCTGTTTCCTGGGATCATACTTCATTTATATTTCTCACAGAAACCACAGATGGTTCCTTACAGTACACTCAGATCTAGGAAACATCTCAAATTACTGTTAGTCTCTGTCACCAAATCTCCAGTGAAGCATGGTGTTACCACATTTTTCTCCCACCACCTTACCAGAAGTCTCACAAGCTAGTATATTAAATCTTTGGGAAATCTCTTAATAGCTCTCTGGTTTCTCCTCTGATTTTTCACTTCAGAAGAGTCTAATATGCATCTTTATCTCATTAATCCTACAGAAAAGGGCTACAATTTCCAAAACATCAGAGCTCCCACAATGATTGCTCTAGGGACAGACTTTTCAGATTACCTTTGACACTGAGGTATAATAAAACACACAGGGACTGGTGAGCACAAAGAGAGATGGGCTGGAGGAAATGAAAGGATTTTGCAACAAAATAAAAATCACAGTTCCAATAAAACAAGTTCCAACCATTCCTTTGTTATAAGCTTATATGTTATCCTCAGTGCCATTCCTTTTTAACCTGAAATTGTGCATTTTCAAGTTTTCACTGTGTTTGTGAATTATTTCTTTGGAAGCACTATAAAAATAATTACACTCAAAATTACACTGTTACAGAGGCCCATTCAAGGTCTGGCACCCTCTCTTCAAAAGTAATGACGGATTGCATGGCAAGAGCTACAGAATTCAAGTTCTAAGAATGGCAGTCAGATTTGCCTTGCAACCATGGTTCAGCCGGGCACCAGAGTGGTGCCTAGACAGGCAGCCAGGGAACTTCAGACGTTCACCCTCTGAGTGGTAAAGGAACTCCCAGTCTAGTCAACTGTACATCTGGACCTCCCTGAGACAAGGAATGGAGCTGAAATCAGGGGATGGGCTGTGCCCCCACTCCTCTGTGCAGCACAGCATTGCTGGAGGAGTTTTCCAGGTGGGAAATTTTGACTGTCCTGAAGACTCCCTGAGGTAGCTCCTGCTTGGCCCGGTACAGCCTATGTCTCAGTGTGTAGTTTCAGATCCTGAGAAGGGAATCTCACCAGTCCCAAGACTCCACAGACAGTTCCTGCTGCAAAACTGATGAACTTGTTCACAGATAAGACATTCGCAAATGGTCAGCAGAAACTGTTCCTGCAGGAGTGGTCACACAGGACAGTCATTTATACATAGTTAATTAGCTAGAAAATCCTTTGTAGGTAAAGGCAATAGATCACACTGTATCATGCACATGCTTGAGTGGTCACAGCCGTCCCTGGGCCAACTGGCTATAAGAACTGTGCAGAAAAAGGGTTTGGAGGAGTCTCAGCTGATCCAGCTGAAAATGCCACACCAATAACTCCTGAAATAGAAAAGAAACCATCTTGTCTGAAATACTTTATTCCCTATGCAAGCATTACCTTATGCCAAGATCCTAATGAATTAGCTTCTTAAAAAGGAAAGGAAAGGAAAGGAAAGGAAAGGAAAGGAAAGGAAAGGAAAGGAAAGGAAAGGAAAGGAAAGGAAAGGGAAAAGAAAAGGAAAAGAAAAGAAAAGAAAAGAAAAGAAAAGAAAAGAAAAGAAAAGAAAAGAAAAGAAAAGAAAAGAAAAGAAAAGAAAAGAAAAGAAAAGAAAAGAAAAGAAAAGAAAGAAAAGAGAAAAGGAAAGGAAAGGAAAGGAAAGGAAAGGAAAGGAAAGGAAAGGAAAGGAAAGGAAAGGAAAGGAAAGGAAAGGAAAGGAAAGGAAAGGAAAGGAAAGGAAAGGAAAGGAAAGGAAAGGAAAGGAAAGGAAAGGAAAGGAAAGGAAAGAAAAGAAAAGAAAAGGAGAGAAAAGAAAAGAAAAGAAAAGAAAAGATAAACTCTCTGCTTTGTTTCTAACTGACTGCCGCCAAGGAGGAATAGACAGGAACAAGCTACAGGAATCTTTTAAGGATGAAAAATTAGTCTCCCAGTGACAGACCCCAGGAATGTTTGGTTTATCATTGAGAGGATTATAGTATGACTATATAGATGCCAGTCTCTAATTCCTACCTGGGGAACAAAACTTTAATAACAGGCTCTCCAATCAATAGACAAATATAACAAGACCCAGCATATGGAAGATGGAGCTAGAGAAATCTGGATGAGAAAAACTATAAATTTCTCATAGAGAAGAGGTTTTCAACCAATAGAAAACCAGTCATGGGATAGTGGTTCAATTTACCCCTCTGGCAACTTTAAATTAGAACTTCATGTTTCTCTAGAAATTATGTGCTCAAGTTTAAACAAGAAATACATTATAAAAGAAGTAGGGACATTTTATACCCTGTTTTATACAGGGTTTCTGACTTGAAGAGCATAACTGTTTTCACCACTTCCGCTGTTAACCTATGGCATTAAGGTTCTGAAAAACTGAAATTCCATTTCAAACATAACTGAAGATAAATCCAAAATTTTAAAGAATAATGAAGTTATTTGCAAGAAATGCAGCACTAGGCATTGTAAGTAAAAGTTGAGATGCACTGGCTGGGGGAGATGTACACTGCCTACCTTCACTAGTGCATTAATACATTAACTCAGTGTTTAAGATGAAAATGAAATTTTTAAGAGGTAGAAACTACATAATCAAAATGATGTGCAATTATGTTTAAATCTTATAGTGGAGAAGAGTGGCACACTATTGATTAATGAGTTGAACCAATCATTAAGAAGTTTGACTGAAATTTTGCTTCTTGTTAAATCTATTTACTTTTATCTGACAGGTTTATTTTTACTGGATTTGTAGAGACCCATCAGCATTTGAGTGGTTTGCTGATCTTCTGTTCCATTTGGAATCAAAAATGGCTGAAAAAGGGAAAAATGATTTTCTAAGCTATCATATATTTCTTACAGGCTGGGATGAAAGTCAGGTAATAATGAAACTCTTATGAGACTGAGTTAATGTACCTTGCTTTTCCAGTATGGTAACATATGGAACAGGAACAGTTGAATAAATGATGGATGGAGCAGAGAGCTGAAGGACTGTAAATATAAAGACACCAAGCTGTCTGTTTGCTTCTTGCATTTAGGAAAACAGGAATGGAGAAATCAAGCCAGTCATCTTTCCAGTCCTATATCTTGTCTTGGGGAGCACTGATTACCAGATGTCTCACAGAAAAGCGCAGAGAGCCTTTCAGGAACTTGTGAAGGGACATTTTGTCCACATCTTTGGAATGGTCTTTAAATAGATTCTGGCATTTTTGTACTGAAACATGGAGGGTTGTATAAAAAGTGTTAGTTTTATTTACTCTTTATTCTTTACTATAATTTTAGTTGTTCACATATACAGCCAGTGCACTTTCGAAACCTGCTACGCTCAGAACATTTTGGCAACAAACTCTATGGTCCAATTCATATTGTTTGAAAAGACATTTTCTCTGATTGACTTTAAATCTGTCATCTCGCAATTTTATTATCATCCCAGCTCAAGGCACTTAATCCTTAGACAGGGTGATTTTATTCAACTTCTTTAGCCTATACCTAGACCCAAATGAGTTACTTTCTCTTTTCTTTAAATGGATCACTTGGATCACACTGTGACCAGAGTTAGGCACCTGCCAGAAAAACTCTCACAGGAAAGTCTTTTCTCTACTGTTTTATTTCCTGCTGCCTCTGTTGAATGAAGGACTGTCTAGCACAGATTAAAAAAATAGATTTCATAGAGCTTTTTCCTTCCTGCCTCTGCTGACACAAAACCCCATTGTTTCTTTCTGTTTTCCTTAGGGTTTCTGTCAAGTAATGAGGCATGTGCATAAAGCTGTATTCAGAAAAATCTATTCTCATTGTGAAGTATATGGCAGTTACAGAAACTACCATTCTGCATTAGCAATATCACAGGTATTACCTAAAACCTGCTCTAAAGCAAACTATTGAGGAACCTAACAAAACACAAAGTTACCCTTATCTCTCAATTGTCATCATCTCACTTCCCTTTTGAGCAAACATCAGGCCAGACATCAGGTAGAGAGACAACTATGCTTGCTGAAATGCCTGACTCTTCACTCATGTGCCCTGCACTTTTCTGAAGTGCCTCCTTCTTCTCTTCAAAGCCCATTTTCCAGTCTCCTGTCAGCACTGCCTTGTTATCCCATGCTGCTGGTCAGGTGACATAGGAGCACCCCTGAAGCTGCGCTGCCTCCCAAAGGCCCCTATCACCCTACCTCTAAAAGGTTGTGAAGGAAAAGGAATGTGTTTCAGTGGCCACTCCTATTCTGACCAACCCTAGGGAACTGTGCTGGGTAATAGCTCCACCTTCTTCAGGCATCCACAAAGCTCCTTTTTGTACGTCTTTCTGTGTCTGTAGTAAATTTCAGTTCAACACTACTCAAAATTTGAGCTTCAGCACCAGTAATATTTGGATGGCGCTTTACCTTACTTCACTTGTGCCTTAGCAAATAACAAACCCAACATTCTCTCCCTATCTCACCACATAGTCTTGACCAGTAGCCAGGTGAAGCTGAACTCAGGAGGGGCAATTTACACTTTCTAGTGCACCCTCCACTACTGGCAGGTGTTTGCTCCTTGCATATAATATTTGTTCAATGTTTCGGGCTCTTTGTAGATTCCATGGTGGCAACTGATGGGCAGTTATGGCATGCATTTGCCTCTGCTTGGACAAGAACTTACGTTTCAGCCTATTGCTCCTTACACTGCCCCTGACATTTCTCAGCAACTTTAATGCTGTGAGCAATAACAAGGGCAAACGCCAAAATTTCTGGAGAAGTTCTACTTAATGTGGACAGAAATAGCCCATCTGCTCAGTGGCACAGTTTCACTGTAAACAATTAAAAAATACTGCAGTTCCCCACCTCCCACCCCCATCAAGCACTTTCAGTTATTTCTTAAACTATTCCAAGTTGTCCATGACATTGGCCTGAACTAACAAAAACTTCTCAGAAACATGACCTTTTGTGACAACTGTGCTTGACCAGAATAACTGAGATGTTAAGCAACATGGAAGACTCATTAGCACAACAAATATACAATATTCCCAGGAAACTGATCTAAATTTCAGCAACCGCTTCTGCAAGAGATTATAATGATGCCTAGCTCATGCTAGCACCTGAACTAAATGCAAAGCCCATTTTTTAACTTAGCTTTGTCTGGTAATTTCTTGACAGTGATAGCAATGATAATAGTCTGTCGTGAAAACAAGCATATTACTCCTACACAATCACAGCACAATTAGGAGAGATGGTGGTTTTGTTTTTAAATGCATGAGAGAAGTACTCAGATAGCACAGTAATGGGCACAGCATAGGGGATGAGAGACACTAAATGCTCATGAAGATCAGGATTTGTATCCTTGGCACTGGGAGCTGTGCAGTTCACTTAGTTCAGTGCTTCACCTGAGATGATCCACTTTCTGCACCTGCCTCCACCTAGGGAGAAGAGTCAAAACATTCAGGGTTTTATCCCTGCTGAGCTGGTACATCAACTATCTTTTCCATCAGCAGCAAAATGCTCTGTACTTACTTAAAGTGCACATAATTGATAACATTTATTGTCAAACTCTACTACAGTACATTTTGCTCCCTTTCCTAAACTCCAACTCAGCCTTAAAATGGTGACTGTCACTTCAGGATCTGCAATGAAGGAAGTGTAGAGTGAGATATTTAAAGGCTGAGACCTGCCTGTAAAAGGGATTGAGGCACTAAGGCCCAGGCTGATAAGAACAGGTGTTTAATCCCAGCTCATCTCAAACATTCCATCTCAGGAAACTGAACTCTTTTAAGGTCTTGGCCACTTTTGGAGTGCTTTTCACAACTCTAGTAACTTTGTGAATCTCTCCCCTTCCTTCCGCTCCCTTCTCCTCTCTTTTCCTTTCCTCTCCTCTTCACCTCTCCTGCTATTTGATAAATACAGTTTCCTTTCTCTCATTAATACTTGCATCTCTCACAACTAAGCAGCAATATTGCTCTCTCCTCTTACGTGGAGTATATGTTGCTGACTCTAAAATGACTATCTTGTAAATTTGCCTTTAGGCTACTCACATAGCCCTACACCATGATGGCAAGATGGATGTAATTACTGGATTGAGACAGAAGACCTACTATGGAAGGCCAAACTGGGACAATGAGTTCAAGCAACTAGCCGAAAACCATCCTAAGTAAGTAAGACAGGTTGGCTTCTAAGCTTGTTTAGGTAACTCTTCTCTCAGCATAAGCAGTGGGAGAAGGGGAGGGCAAAACTTTCTAAATGACCCTTTTAAAATAATTTCACTTTTTGCTGTGTGGAAAGAAGATTTATGCTTAATGAAGCTTTTAATGAAGAAATCTCGGAAAGAGAATGCCAATAAAATCTAATTTTTGGACAAGAAAATCTAATATTTAGAAGTATTTCAATATCCTGGCCTTTGTCCAGATATAATTGAAACACACAATCCAATTATTGTTCTGCACAAAGGACAAAGTAGCATTAATTTCCCTTGAAGATGGTTATTAAAGAGATAAACTGTGATTTTTTTTTTCTTAAGATGTCAAGGATATGTTTGTTCCCTAACATATTTGGCTGCTCTTGCAAGACTATGCTGTTCTGTTATTAGTTCATCTCTGCTGGCAAAGACAGTTCATTTGAACTTGGTGGATTCACTACTGGTCTGAGAAAAGCTTCTTTGTTCCTGGAAGCCTTTGAAGCAAGAATTTGAAATATTTTGTGTTCAGCAGTAGAAAATTCCAGAATCTCTGTGACTCTTTATGTTTTCCAAACATTTACCTGCTTATACAAAATAAAGGCTTGCACTTGGGAGACAGACATACAAAAAGAAGAAAACTTTTTAAAGATGAAAAAGACCCAAGAAGAAGCTGAAAAGGATTAGATCACAGAGAATACAGTAAGCTACAAGAATACCATAAAAGTGCAAAAATAACAGTAATAGAGAAACCGTTTGATGGAGGTCAAAATAAATACAATCAGGAAATACGAAAGATTAAAAATAGAAAAAGGCCAAGAGTAGAAAATAGGATTTTTGAAAGACCGTTTATAGGGATTCTACTGCATAAACAGGGCTTTCAAAGTTATAGTTGAAATATTACTTTTTATTGCTTTTGTTAAGTACAACTGAGAAAAACCTGTTTTTCTGATGCTCAAGGTGGGAGATGAGCATTAACTTCCTATACTGGATCTTGTGGTACTTCCTCAGAAAGCCAGTGCTAAAATGACAGCAAAAATCTGCATTTGGTTCTGAACCTAAATGCCCTTGTTTATGGTTGAAACTTCTAAAGAAAACCTTGCATGACATAAGGATTCCTTATGAGAGAATAAAATACCCTACCTTTTCATATTCTGAGCTACAGAAGGTTCAAGAGGCAAAGAAACTCAAGAGTTTCTATTCTGTGATGGAACAATCAGCTTTTACGAGCTGACTAAATTTTGGATCCCCACACTTGGGCGCATGGAATTTCCCTTGGCTGCAACAGTATCTTTTAGTGGATTAGCAGGAACATACCACTCCGGGTTAAACCTAGCGCAATTGAGCACCACAGCAACATTGGCACTACTTCCAGGGACTACGACTTAGGCACCAAAATGGTTATCTACAGCCCCCTCTTCACAGGAGCAAACTTTTTGAAACTCATGCTGTCACTTGTCACTTGCACTTGCACATAGATTGAGCTTTCCCCAGCAACACAGCATGTGCATCTGTGTGTACATATATATGTTTTAAAGCAATATGTGCTACGTATTTAGAAGCAAACCCTCGAAGACATTTTGAAGCGAGTAACCAGGTTTCCAGCTTGCTGTAACAGACTTGTGTGCTTATGAACACAATTATTTGTTACACTGGTCATGCCCTTATTTTACCAGAACTACATATTTACAAATTTTATTATTAAATCAGACATCTAAAAATTGCCCATAGGCAGAAACACATTAAAATAAAAGGAAAAAAAAAAAAAAAAAAAAAAAAGAGGAAGTATACTTTGAAGTAACTGAGAATTTTTGGGTATATTTTTATAAAAAAAATAAAAATTAACTCAGCTGGAGGAAACGCATTGAAATTTTTCAGCCCAAGTAGTGTGTTTGTTTCTCTGATTAAAAAAGCTATGAAAACCAAACCCAAATAACTACCATTTAAACTAGTTTGTGACCTCTAATCATAGCAGTCCAAATAAATAATGCAGTAAGACATAATAAACACTAATGTATTAAAATAATTATACTGTAAAATTTTGTGATAGTACCACAAGTTTTTTCAAATGTATTTTTCAAAAAGCCATTTCAAAAGATGCAAAGCCAGAGGCAGCCAAAAGGTATTGCTTATGCATTTACTCTCCTACTTTCATTTTTTTTTTGTTGTTATTGGAATTACAGCAACAGTATTGGAGTATTCTTCTGTGGACCCAAGAATCTCTCTAAGATCCTTCAAAAGACATGCAACTCGCATTCATCAGTTGATCCAAGAGGAGTTCATTTTCACTATAACAAAGAAAGCTTCTAGGCTGTACTTCTTAACTGTATAATAGATATTACCAAATCCTGTATTTTTATCTCACCTTCTCCTGTCCTCTACTCAATCTGCATCATTTAGGCCAGATATTAGGAACTGTAAATTGATGTAGGTACATTAACTTCAGTAGAAAAATGGCATCTTAAGCCCACTAAAGATTTGGATCCCATCCTTAGCTTTTCCTTCAAAGACCTGAAAAGCTGATTCTCCTTTCTTACTTAATGATGCTGTGAATCCATCTACATCTGGGTGAAAACAACCACAAACCACTAACCTCTGAAGCAAAAGGCATGAGTAAAATGGACATTTTGAACTGTTCCTTACTGCTGTGTGTGATCAAACTACTACTGCAGGCAATACTCACATTCCTGCTGTTTAAATCATGCGCAGGCATTCAAAGCCTTTTCCTTCCTGGTGTTCTGATTTTGCACTGCTTATAGCCTCCCACTGCACACACATCCATATCCACATCCCCTTTTGTGCTGTAGCAATACTGTTTATATGTACACTGTCCAACAAATCCTTTTCCTTACCAAACCATGCACCATTTAAACCTGCCATTTCCACAGTGATGGTGGCTGTGCATGCCATAAGCTCGTATGTTCTGATAATTAGTATGTCTAAGGAGATTCCAGAAATTTTTGCATTCAGCAAATGGATGTCCTGAGACAGGCAACTGAAACTATAGAAGAAAGTTCCAGGAGCCTTTTAAATGTCACATGGCTTCACGGCCACTGAAGAATGAGCTGTAATAGATAAAGAATCACAGATATATGGCAGAGTGACCAAGGTGGGAAGGCACCCATAGAGATCATCTACCCTAAACCCCTTGCTCAAAGCTGATTCTTTGAAGGCAGGAGAACTCTTCCAGTTGTCAGGACCTTATCCCATTGCCATGACCATTCAAAGATAATGAAGAATGGCCAGCTCCCTCAGCACTTGTGGGTGAATCCCATCAGATCCTACAGGCTTATTTAAAAGCTTCCTTGCCTGATCCTCCTTCACTAAGTCTGAATTGCTTCAGATTTTCCTACTGGTTTGAGAAGCCTGGGTTCTCTGAAGGTCAGCCTTACCTGAGGTGAAAAAGTCGCTGAGTACTTTCACCTCTGCCATGGCCCTTGGCATCCCCATTCCATTCAGAAGTGGACCAACACTTTCCTAGTCTTCCTTTTGCTATTCATGCACACATAACAGCCCTTCTAGCTCTTCACCTTTCAGATTCAACTCCCAATGGGCTTTGGCTTCCCTAACCCCACCCCTCCACACTCAGTGTCTCTATATTCTTTCTGCATTAGCTGTCCCTTCTTCCACCTCTTGTACACCTCCTCTGTGCTTGAGTTTTGTCAGGAGGCATTTGTTCATCCATGCAGTAGTCCTATCACCTTTGTGTGACTTACTCCACTCAAGAGGAATCACTTTTGAACTTGGAAGAGGCAATTCTTGAAAATCATCCAGTTTTCCTAGACTTCTCCTTTCTCTAGGTCCATACTACATGGGATCCTTCCAAGCATGGAATTCAATCTGTGTCCTCTCCATGCCACATGTGGTAGTGTACAGGCACTTCAGATAGACATCCAGTCATGTGGGTTTTCCAGAAGAGGTGTTACAGCTGTCCTGTAGGCACTTGCTTGTTGTCTTCCACCTTGCACCCTCAAGTATTACTTGTACTTAGAGTTGTGACTTAAGTATTGTTAAGCACATGGAGCACAGGACAATTTTAGAATGAGGGAGAAGCAAAATATAAAATATGGGAATGTTGCAACATCCACATAAGCTAGAAAAAATAAAATATTTCCCTATTCTCCAGCATAGAATATTAAAGAAAAACTATATTTGAGTTGGACTGAGGTGTTAACTAATATCCTATAACACATTTACTCAGCCACACAATAAAAACAGAAGGTAGAAAACATCCTGTGTATGTCAACACTCAAGTAAGACAAATAGCAGCGTTATATATGTATACTTATATATACACACACAAAATGCCCACTAGAGGGGACATATCTGCACAGACAAAATAAACAGAATAATAAAATTCATGTCACAGAAGACTCCAATATTATTTTATACCTCTTCTATTAGGGGATAGAGTAGCACCTCCTGTATGAAGATAGGATGAGAAAGTTGGGACTGTTCAGCCTGGAGAAGAGAAGGCTGCATGGAGACTCCATAGCAACCTCATAGTACCTGAAGGGGGCCTATAGGGATGCTGGGGAGGGACTCCTCATGAGGGACTGTAGTGATAGGACGAGGGGTAATGGGTTCAAACTTAAACAGGGGAAGTTTAGATTGGATATGAGGAAGAAATTCTTTCCTGTGAGGGTGGTGAGGCACTGGAATGGGTTGCCCAGGGAAGTTGTGAATGCTCCATCGCTGGTGGTGTTCAAGGCTGGGTTGTACAGAGCCTTGAGTGACGTGGTTTAGTGTGAGGTGTCCCTGCTGATGGCAGGGGGGTTGGAACTAGATGATCTTAAGGTCCTTTCCAACTCTAACTATTCTATGATTCTATGATTCCATGTGTGAACAGAGATTGCTGTACAAGATACAGTTGAATTATTATTAAGTTTAGGGCAATGAATCTTTGTTTTAAAATTGTTGAAGTATTTTTTTAATGCCTGCCTATGTGAAATGATTAAAGCAGTGCATACTGTGTAGCAGTAGAGTGAGTGGAGAATTAGAGCCTCTGCCAGTTCACCTAGGGACATTTATCTTTTATTTTTTCCCCTGGTGCCCGTGCTGAGCCTCAGCGTAAGCTGACACATTTTTTAATATAAATTAAGCTTCTTTTTTTTTTTTATGTGTGTTGAAAATCTTGAAGGAAATGAGAAATGTGTGTAGGCACCAATACCAGCTGCCATTGCATCAAAGAAAGAGGTGACAATTTCCTGCAGATTCTGAATGATTGTTTTAATGGGGTTGGATCGGAGGTAACAAGCACAAAGATATTGTGCTGCCAGAAAAACAGGATCTGTTCTCCCCATAGCCTCATGCAACAAGATGTAACATTTAGCTTTTGGCTCGACATGGCATCTCTTCACTGCTTTGATTTATTCCCACTTTTGCAAATCACTGTGGTATGTTACAGGAGACGCATTTAGAGCCCTTGTTACAGTTCATTGAGTAGCACTGCTGTTCTCATCACCAGAGGAGAATTTTACTTGTGTCAGGACTGACTGACCTAGAATAAAGGAAAAATAATAATAATAATTAAAAAAAAATGAAGTGGGGAGGTTTGTTGGACTAGGAGAAAACTTCATTTTGGTTGAATGAAAATCCCTCTATTACAAATACAATTTAAATCAAAATGGGAACTTGGAAAATTTGGCTTCCTGCCTTGTTTTGAATAACACTGAGCACAGAGCAGCTATGATAATGTGAGTGCATATGTAATGACTCTATTATTATGTTTATACATGGAAACGTCATTCACTGTCAGGAAAAATGAAAGATATCTTCATGGATTTGTCCATTCAGCTTCTTCAGAGGGAAGTGTTCAGCACTGTGTAGGAAAATATTATTAAATAAAATATAGTCATAACAGCACAGACTCACCACATCCTGTGACAGAAAACTAATCGTAGACAAGGATCGTAAATATACAGATTAATTACTTTGGATGTTACAATAAAAAGAATGGCATTATAATGATGGAAGTTGTGTTATGATAATTTAAGCTTATTCACTAGTAAGTATAAATTGAAATACATGGGTTTATATGTTCTGGGTTACTCCCCTTCCCCTCTCCTCCCATATTTTGCATATAGTAGAAATTATTTAAATAAGTTTGCTTTTTAGTTTACACTGACAGATTAAACAGAAACTGTCACTTATAATAGAAGGTCCATCATATGGTGCCTGTACCATATCATCACCATTATAAGGACTCTCTTGCTTCTTTCCTGCTTTTAGATATAATTAAATGGTTAAGAGAAAATAATGGCAAAAAAGTGACAAATTTTTCTAGGTTTGAGTTCTCCTGATTTGCAGGAGATTTTATAAGAACTGCTTTAAACATGCCCTGGAGAAATAATAAATTAAATGACATGGTAGGTTTATAATTAAAACTGGTCAACAATTTCACTGTGGGGTTTGGTTGTTTTGGGTTGTTTTTTTTGGGGGGGGCGGGGGGGTGTTGTTGGGATTTTTTTATTATTATTTTTGAGGGAAATGAACCTGAATTTCCTCAGGAACAGAAAAAATGAAAAGAAAAATGTGAGTGCTTCCACCCAGTTTGCCCTCTGAATACTAAAAACTTAAATGAAACATGCATAGTCAGTCAGCTAATAAGGAATGCAAACCTATAGGCAGCAGAGGCAAATTGTCCCTAGGCCATCAGATCTTCTCCTGACACTTCTTAGACCATCATATACCAGGTGTGAAGTCATCTTGGTGACCACGTGTAAGGTGGAGGGCACTCTACTAATGACTGGCTGACCTGAACCTTCCTAGTGCTGGAAACTGGCAGAGCTGAGGCTTTCTCACCAAAGTCAGGTTATCTGTTCTGCAGCAGCAACTCTAACTCATCCAAACACTTAATTGTGCATTTTTGCAGAATAAATTTGGGCATCCAACTTATTGAAACCAAAGCTGCAGCCACAAAAAAAGAATAAGTTTCCATGAATGTCTACTTACATGTTACTGACCGTGTTCAGTGACAGCAGTCTGATGATCTGCATTTTAAAACTCTAACCAGTTAAGACTATCTAACAGGAGTCTTCTTGACCTTCAACAAATTACACCTTATGGTGAAAAAAATCTCAATTACACAATGGTCTAAATATATGTGAAAAAATGTGTTAGTTGACTTGGTAACACACTTTTTCTCCTTTCAAAAGCAAGAAAGGACAAAAATACTTAAACACTTTAAAAGATATGTTAATATCCTTCCAGAATATATAGAAACAAACAAAAGTTGTACAGTCAACCACTCAAGCCAGCATATTTCAAAGGCTATCTGCTTCAAGTATTTGCAACTATTGTTACTAAACGATAATGACTTATAACATGGTAAGACATTTGTATCCATTGAGGATAAAAGCCCAGAGCCTGCCAATGCTTACACATGTGCTTTACTAACTTCAAACAATCTTTTTACTGTCCTAGAGGACTAAATATGGTTTTCTTTGAAGCTCATGCACAGAAGACTGATTTCAGGCTCAATGCTGAGTCCTGAAGGCTGATCTGTATTATTCAGCTGTTGAACTACTGGACTGTGTTGATTCTTGTCTAAAGACCATTTCTCTGGTATAGTAATTCTGAATATGAAAGACAATTTACAGTCATGCTTGTCTTAATGTACACAGATAAGGTTGCACTTACTTTAATAAAAGTCTGTTTTTCAGTGGTCATACAGCTTCCAATAAGCAAAAAAACTGTGGATTTGGGGGAAGCTTTTATCTTGTTTTGGTCAAATGACAAATACACAGATGTGAACATTTTATTATGTGAATACAGCAAATCAGCAGGAAAGAGGGCAGACACAAGCCCATTCTTTTGAGACAGAAGTCCTGGTGTCTAGCCTACTGCTGATCATTCCCCAGCATCGCTGCATTGAGCCTGTGCCCTTGCTTGAGAGAGGGGTACTCTGCACAAAAGCAGATATTTCCTCTTGCTACTGTCCAAGGCTGCAAAAAGCCTCACAGAAATCATTGCTGTCAAAAAAACTGAACAAAGTGAGATTTTGTGAGCAATAAATAAGGAAGCATGCACAAGTGCAAATTCGCACATAGTAGCTGTGGCATGAACCACACAGGAAATCGGTAAGAATCTATCTATCTGGTTTAGGTCTCACAGAAGCTGACGTCCGCAATTCCCTCTTATGGTAACAAGCACAATGTATTTATTCTCATGGTTCCAGGAATTGATCAAGGTTAAAATAATTAAAGACAAACTTTGAATTTAAAAGGTCACAGGCATATGATCAACCTGCAACACATCATACTCATTAATTATACATTACTATACAATTAGATTACATTTAGATAAAACTGTTCAGATTGAAGAATGCCCATCATTTGCTCATTAATATTAGGAAAATATCCATGCAATTTTCTGAGTTTGTGTGCTGCTAAGGAAATTCAGAGGGCTACACAGAACGCATACCAATGTAGAGTTAGTCATTCAAGATCTCTCTTTTTTAGATTCCTTATCATGCTGGCAAGAGGAAGATAGTTAAGAGGCACAGCTGGAGAACTTTGAATGCAATATCAAAGATCTGAGGATGAAACAAACAAATATATGCTGTGATACTGGTTAACACAAAAGTTACTTCAAATATAAATCATGTGGAGAACAGCTAGATTTGACTGAACTGGACCTTGTGTAATACAAACATGCCCAAATATAATTTCTCTGGCAGGAATGTACATCAAATATTTTATTATTTAATGGAAGCTGTGGTCATCACTACAAAGATGCATCTGCATTAAGAGACATCGAGCATAATCACAAATGCTGGCCACCCTATGTATTACAGCAAGTACATCATTATCCTTCTGTAACACTGTGCATTTATAAACAGGCCTGAAAACAATCTAAAAATGGTCTGATGCTGGGAGGTGCTGAGCTGAGAGAGCTTTTAGTGAAACCAAAAGAAACTGCATCTCCTCGGCATTCTTCAGAACCAGACCATCGGAGTCTAGACAATGAAATTAACTGGGATTTTGCCAAAATGAGGACAGTAAAATTTGGCTCAGTTAGTCAATGTCAGTGCAGAATGATATATTGCAAATACCAAACACTGAACTTTGAAGGAAGAAAACTAATTCACTTCAAATTGTCTGACTTGCTTGTAATGAAATAGCCAGTGCCTTACCACATGGCGATTGTCTTACTGCTATACATGTAGGTAGCTATCAATAATTAAATGTGTAAGTGGGGACACACCTTTTGGGGGATGGATGCAATTATAGCTATATAAATAATACGTATTATATTATTAATGTTACTACACAAGGCTCCAGTTCAGCAGAGCATTTGTGCTTATGCTTAGTTGAAAGCGTTTAAGATGTTTGGTTTTTTTTTTCAAGGGGATTAGACAAATGCCCAAGACTCAGTCTGTGTCTTGAGAGCTTTGTTCAAGTGAGACACCAAATACCTCCACAGGGAAGTTTTTCCTAAATTAGAAGAGACTTTTCTTACAGGTTTAATGAAGAAACTGGAATCTCCTTGGCTCTGCTCTCCAAATAAATCTTGTCTTATACAGGGGTTTAAAATTGGTTATCCCCTTTTCTGGGGAGTCAAGTATGACCAATCTCAACTCTTAGATTTGCATTTTCCATAATAACTGGTTGTAATGTGGTTCCTTAAAGAAATAAGATTTATGCAGTTATGATGTACCTGTCTGTCTACTGCTTGGTTCTCTTTTCTGCACCTCTACTCCTCAGCAAATACTGCTTAATTTGCCAACCAATTTCAACCAAGATATAAGATACATAATCTTATTCTAAACTCTTAGCCCGTTTCACCAATAAAGGTCTGAATACTTCAGCTTTAACAAATGGGCAATGTTCCAGAGCAGTCACTCAAAGATAAACTGTCTGAACACAGACAACTGAGAAGCTGCACACCTCCGGGCACAGGAAGCTTGCCAAACTCATAGCATACTGCTGGACTTTGGAAATTAGTGACACCGAAGAAGAAATTGAGGCTTTGCTTTACTAGATAAAGATCTCATCACATGCACTCATTAAAATAATGCAGCAAAAGAGATAATTACTCCTTTATACATGGGAGGGATAAGACTAATGCTGGTGCATTGCAAATTGTTCTATTGAACATCATAGGATGTTAGGAAATTAGGGTAGAGAAAAGAGCCGCAAACATATTCAAGGACTCGAGAAAACACCTTGCAATTAAAGGGCTCAATCACTTTAGCATATAAAAAATTAGATTACGAGATGACTCTCTAACAGCATACAAGTACCTTCATGTGGAGAAAACCTAGGCACTAGCAGGCTCTTTAACCTAGCATATCTTAAACCATAACAAGAACCATTTTGAAGATGAAAATAGGCACCCACTTGAAACAGAGGAGGTAGTTAGCTACTGGAAGGCCCCTGTGGAAATGGTAAAACCTCTATCTCTTGATGTCATCCAGTCAAGCCTGGGTGCTACTCTGGAAGAGATCTATGCTCACTAGACACAAGTTAGGGCCAGTTAAGTGGAAGTTATTGGAGCAACTCACTTACTGTGTTCAAATTATCGGCTGCTACTACTAAAGCATCAAGGGTAAAAGATGTAATGGTCTCTGTGGGGCTCAAAATGTTTTTGAATGTATGTTTTCTCTTAATATCCTTGTCAGGTGGAAAATTTATTACTTCCAGTTTTAGATGGGGAACTGAGACATAGAAATACTAGGCAATTTGCCTCAAGCTCTCAAAGGAATGGCAGAACAAGGATTAAACCACAGCCTTCAGATCCAAGACTATTCCTTGAACTACTACAGCAATCCTCCTCTCCCATAAACTGTGTTATGTATAGTTTACATGATCCTTAAAAATGTCTGTGAGCTTTCTGAATGAACATCAGAACTGAATTATTTTCTTATTAGTGGCAATGGTCAATACTGTTACTAGGCAGCATGGTCTGAAAGGCAAGTATTCTGATTCTCAGGACCAGCATGATACATGCTTGCTCACTCTTAGAATTATATGTATGATATAAAGTATTTGCATGAAAAGTAGGTCCCCTGACATACGAGTAATTTCTGTGATAAAACAGGTGGTTTAAAAAAAAAAATGAATCAGAAAAGAATAAAGATTTTCTACTAAGCAGCATTATCTAAATGTCTGAGTACAGATTTTGATGCTGGATTCAAGCCTGATCCTGCTCTAAGCAAAGAGCATAGGAAAATGCTTGTTGCCTCACACAGTAACAGGATCCAGCTAAACACCACATAGCACAGCAATGTGCTGTCAGGAAAGCCAAGATTCCATTTTCATGTAGAACATCAGAAAATTTTCAACTGTATTAAAACTATTCTTTAAATATTTCGTGTAAAGAATATACAATAAAAAGTAGTAAAGCTAGGTAAATAAATAAAATTCTGCTTCAGTTTCCTGGGATAGAATTACCCCTTTATGACTATTTGAGGCCACTCTACATTTGCTTACTTTCTGATTTCTGCCATCTTGCTTATACTTAAAGAATTTTCTAAGATTACAAAGGTGGACCCTGCTATTTCTTATGTCTACCCTCCATTAACAGCTTAAAATAAATTCTAAAAGAATCAGATATGAATTCTTCATCCTGACTCTTTATCTCTTATTGGCTCCAAAGTCCTAATGGTACCTGGTTATTGCCCTCCTTAAACACACATTAAAGCTGTGTCTGCAATAATACTATTTACAGAGTAAATTCATTCCTTCTCATTCCATCCACTAATATTTTCTATTAAATTAATGCTAGGGGAGGAAGGATTTAGTACACTTCAGTTCTGCAGAAGTAATGAGAACACATTTATGAACGTTTGCAATTGTAATGGAAGGAAGAGAACAGAAGGCATTTTATTATGCTGATTATATCCCATTTCTTTTGACTGGTATTAACTAGTGTACAAAAAACCAAAACTCATCAGAGAAAATGGATCAATAAATTTTCAAAATTCCCTGTCAATAAAATAAGCTGGGGTGGAGGGGGAGACGTAATTCACACCTTACTGTGTAAGTACAACTCTGCTAGCTGATAACACCACAAAGCACTGGGACAGACTGTTAAGCAGAGGAATAAAAACTATTATAAAAGACAATATGAATCTAGAAATTCAGTAATTGAAAGCTTGCTTCATGAACTGAAGCTAATTAATGCTCTCATGTAGGGTTGAACCCAAACCATCAGAATGATAGCAGCTCCACAGCTGAATTAGTTTTTTAGTATGCTGCCCCTTAAAATTCCTCTCAGTCACTAAAAGAATGGAGCACATGATTAAATTCTGCTATGGGAAGGGAAAAGATGAACAATTAAATTAAAATCTCCTACAAAACAAAGATCACCTAAGATATTTAGATACAAAACAACTTAATATTGCAAAAAGAAGCTTTATGCAAAAAAGCATCCTTTAATTATCTGCAGTTACTCCTTGCACAGCTCTGCTGGGAAGCTCTAGAGAAAGTACCTTTGTCAGCTCAGTCTTACATAGCTGCTTCAGTAAAGGACTGGAATATCCTAGTATCAAAGCACAACAATGACACTGACAGCGTCAGCTATGCATATTTTTTTAACCAGAATAATTTGTCCATGCAGATGTCTGGAAGAATATATAAATATATATAAAAACCAAGCACAGACTCAGCAGATCACTTTCCCACAACACAGATCATTCTTACATAGGGTATGAGACTGGAATATTTCCAAGTTACTTTCACATTTTACAAAATGACTTTAACTTGGGACATTGTCCATAACAGTCCTTTCAAACCCTTCCAATTTATTTGCATTCCTAGCTGCTCTTGTTTGGATACCTTGCTCTCTCAAATAGGCAAGAATGAGATTTCAATGTGTGTTTAGGCTGAGAGAAGACAATCAGATGTATATGGCTATAAAACCACATCTGCTAATGTCTCTAAATGATGCTACAGCTGCTGAAAATCATAACATTTACTTGCCTAGGTTATCAACTAAATCAAAATGATATTTACAACTGGATTTTTCATCTAATACATGGGATTATCAAAGGTAACATTTCAAAAGGAATTGAGTTAGGAGACTAAATCACATTGACTTTCAATACAATGCAGGCATCTATGTGACATAAATATATGACATACATAGATTAGTATTTTCAATATTAACTTGTGTTAAAGGTATGAGGCCTTTCACTGAATTGGGAAACAGCACACTGTATTTCAGAAGAAGCTAAGGGAAAGTGAGGGGCAGAGGAAGCATATCAGGGGGCATAGCATTTGCAGAGGTCATTCAGTGAAGCACAGTTTTGGCCTCAACCGGGAATAGCTGGAAGGCTTCCTCATGCTGCCCTGAAGGAGAATTAGCATCTTCTTCTGCCTGGTGTTTGGATTTGTTGTGATTTATGCAAACTGTGACCACTTGTGAGATGCAAACCAACAATGCTTTGGCAATTTTTTGTGATAGTCAGAAGATATGAAGATTAGTCCCACAATGGAGCAAAGGTAGGCAATGAGGCCATGGTCATGGAAGAATGGGTGCTGGGGAAGCAGGAGCTGTAGGAGGCTATAAAGCCTGTGGAGGCCCAGAAACAATTCTGTTTCTAGCCATTGGACAGGGCTCAGATATGTCACTTAACGTAGTGGCACACAAGGAGAGGGAAGGCTAATACAGCAGCAGCTTCTTTACAGATGTTCCAGAGTCACACGAAAGGCCTAGAAATACCCTGGGCATGTATGGGTTGCCTTTGCGTGACTGAAATGGTGCATAGATCAGCCATCCCTAACTGTAGCTATGTGAGTGAAGACATCTACCGATGATGACTTAGGCAGGAAATGCTCTTTTCAGGACAACATCACTGCAGCTCAAAAGTTTGTGCAGCTCCCCCAGAAGCACATTCCCCTGCTGAATAACTGATTTTGCAATAGCTTTCTACCTTGCACTATACAAAGCTTTGTTTCCAGCAATGTCTCTAGCCCTGAGGAAATGATGTAACATGCAGAAAATGGATAGAATTTTGACTCGAGGCTTTAGAAGACCAAAAAAGCCAAAAGCCTGAAGTATTGAGCTCTTAAGTTTTTCAACTCCTGAACTTCTAGGCAGCTCCCCTTCTAGACTGGATCAACTTTTTTCTGTGCATATACACTGGGTACCACGGTAGACAACAGAAGTGATTTCGGAGTGGTGAGCACCTTAGCAGAAAGGAGAGGACCTTGAATTATATAACAGTGAACAAGTCACAAACCTAATGTCTATGGTTCCCTCATGTTGAGTACATGTAGACATATCTCAAAGGTTGATGAAAAGCTTCTAAAACTACAATGGGAAGAGCATAGCAGACAACTCAGAACTCTCAAAGCTGAGTAACAGGCCTCAGGCATGTTTATGGATGCAGCTGTGGATCCTGCCATGTGGCCAAAGAGACACTGATGTTGAAGTCATGTAAGGTCATATGGCAAATGGCTGCGACCCTGGTGTATATAGGCCTAGGCTTGAAACTGGGACCTAGGACATTGATTCCTGTTATGGATCATTATGATCAAGTTCTGTACACTTGTGTTAACTGCTTAGAAGAAATCATCCTTTTCTCTTACCACTTCAAACCAATGAAAATCAAGTCCAGGATGGTTGCTCACTGGAGGATAATAGCGTACCCTCAAAAAACAAGCTCTGCAGGTTGACTTTCTGGGGCAGAAAAAATTCCAAGAGAGGTGACCAGGTTATTCAGCTAATTCTTCACATGACTGGCAAGTGAGATGCCAGTTTATCCCTTAATAGGATTCCCGCTACTGTAGGGAAGGGAGGCACCCTGATGAGGATGGCACAGAAAGAAGGGATCAGGGTTTCTCAACACCAGATCTTGATTCCCAGTATAACAAGTTCATATAAGAGCAACAGAATCCCAGGTTGCATTATGGAGAACCAGTTGAGAGAAGTGATCCTTCCCCTCTACTCAGTGCTGGTGAAACATATCATGATTGTTGGGTCCAGTGCTGAGCTACCCAATATAAGAAAGATAACAGACTTACTGGAGTGAGTCCAGCAAAGAGCCACAAAACCAGTTATGGGACCAGAGCATTTTTCATAAGAGGACAGGCTGAGAATGCCTGGAGAAGAGAAGGTTCAAGGGGATCTTATCAGTGTGTGTAAGTACTCAATGGGAGAAAATCAAGAAAAGAGATCCAGACTCTTCTCAGTGGTTCTTAGTGACAGAACAGGAGGATATAAGCACAAACTGAAACACTGGACTAGATTATCTCAAGAGCTCCCTTCCAACCTAAACAGTTCTGTGATTCTTTAAAGACACTGCTGTATTTCTTGTTTGCAATTTAACAAGTCTTAGGGTCATCTATGGAATTTTCTCCCTTTCCATTATTATTCATAAGGTAGCACCAAGGAATATTGAATATGCAGGGGAAAAAAACTGAAACAAACAAACAAAAAAAACAAAACAAAACAAAAAAAAATACACACACACACACACACAAAAAAAAAAAAAAACAAAACCAAACAACCCATAGACAAATTAAAAAACCAAACTAACAGGGAGAAGAAGTAAAAATGGGATCTGACACACCCTCAATCTGAAGAAGTTGCATGGAGTTGGATCCTTTGCCAAGAGCCTATATGCCACACAGTATTTTCCATAGTAATGTAATTCAGTAGCTTACCAAAAAGGTGATCAGATTTTGCTTTCTGATGAAATATGATGCCAAATTGTCAGTAATTGTCATGTCTCATTTGAGATACCAAGGTTAGTGGGGAATCTGAAAATGTAATTTTTTTTTAGTAGGGAAATTTGGCCATGATAGTCTACTGCAATTTTTGAAAACAGGGAAGATGTTTTAAATTCAAAGATGCCTGTCCAAACTAAACTTAACAATTCAAGTATGCGTCTTGGCAGAGGACCTGAACTACACCTCAGAGAAAACCTATCATCAATCTCAAAGAGGAAGTGACATGATTGGTTAGGAAGGTGTCAGATGTGTTTACAACCAGGTCAGCTAAGCACTTTTCTAACTATATGGAATCACTGCCTAAGTTAAAGGAAACACTTTGCGAGATGATTGTCAACAACCAAGAAATACTTACAAAAAAAACAGTTAATTTAAGCATCTTTGAAAAGTCCCAGTTGTTTTAGCTTGTAGTATCTGCATTTTGTATTGATTACTACAAGGGTACTAAAAACAAAGCAACTGAATTTGTCCCAGTCTGATGCTTTGAACTGAAGAAATGCAAGAGACTTGGGGAACAGCCATTGAAAAAACAATCTTCAGTTAATGAATGTATATTGGCAAGCTCTGTTATTCTTGAAACCCAGAGTTACATTAACTGCCTCTCTAGTTCTTATATCAGCTGTACCTGCTCCACATACTGCTGTTAGGGCTAAATGGAATAGTTTGACAACTTGCAGAGGAGATACTTTGTTACTGTGGATATTCAGACAAGCACCTTGATACACCACCTTGTGAACTGAATTCTTGCACAGACAACTCCTCAAATCTCTAAGGGCTTTTCCTATAACAGTGCCACATAATTAACTGCAGGCTTTAGTAACATCGAATAAGGTGTTTAGATCCTCTGCAGCCTAGTTACAGTGGGTTTAATCAAAGGAAGTCTCCATTTTTCTCACACCAAATATAAGTCACTTATCTTCACCCCAAAATCCCCCAATGCCCTATTTCCACTCCTCTTATGATCTCTTGTTCACTAGTGTAACAGTAGAAGTCAGTAAGTAGATTCCTGCTGATTTTAATTCTTGGTTTAAGGCCTTTTATTTAACACAGAAACAAAGTTTCTGAGGTACTCAGAGCAACAAACTTTGACAGTCTGGGTGTGGTCTCTCTCTCTATGTTCAGCCGTTCTTCCAGATTGTAGCCAGATGCAATTTTTTGTATCCTTCTCATTTATAGCTTCAGTCTTAGTAGTCTCCTCCTATCCTTTAAATACTTCCCTAATTTTTTCCCAATATCCAGTAAATGGAGTCTTTCAAGAGTGCTTCTTGATCTTCTCACTTTACTCTTAGCATATGCTAAGAGGAGAGGGCAAGAGCTAAAGCCTCTACCGTGTACCTGTGTGCCCAGAATGAGGCCTGGGATGGCATGGTCTGGACAAAAACATGTTCTTTGCGCGCATTCTTAACTATATGTTTTCTGATTACTGTCAACTATATTACCACTGTGCTCCTACCTATTCTTACAATCAGCTTATCATTATCACCTTGGACCTCTAACTGGGCCTCATTCCCGACCTTTGTCTTGCAGATCTTTCTGCACAATGTCTGTAAGATACTTTTTCAGTCATGCAGTTAAAATTTTCATCCAATTCTCAAGTCTTCATACCTTGCATATGGAAACCACCTTAACTCTGGCCTTCATAAATGCTTCCTTGTCCCACCTGTCATATCTATCCTTCATCATGTATCTATCTATCTCTTGCTCTGGCCAAATCCATCCTCTACACCTTCTACTGCTTCCCCTTTTATATTGCAACACATGCCACAAGCCCTCACGTTCACTTGCCCCTTTACAAAGTTTTCTGAGTCTGTTTCCTGGAAACTTACTCATTGTTGAGAGGACAGCTGGCTCATGAGAGCAGCCCACGTTTCAAAGAAGCACCTTGATGTTTCTTCCTCTCTGCCCTCACTGTAAACATCCTCAAAGTTCACTTATTGTACCCTTCAGATCCTTCTTTTGTGATGCAACATGAAAAATGCTGCCTTGCTGAGACCACAGTTTGTCATGCTAACCAGCACTAACTCAGTGCCTCCTTATTCTCTTAATCTGTTAGTATCCACTTTTCCCTATTCTTCTGGATCACATGGTGAGGTTTTCCTGACAGAGGTCACACCTGCTGTTAGTACAATTTCTGACATGGAGTTCTGTTGGGGGCTTCTGGGTGTAACTACAATAAAAAAAAAAAAAAATCCATTCTGAGCTTTGAATACAACATTGAATAGTGCTCATTTAACACACAGGGCTAAACAGACACATTCATTAGCAGTCTGAGCAAAGCTGGGGCTCCAAATTAACTTCAAACAAGGGTTTCACAAGTGAAGAGCCGAAAAAAAAAAATCAGTCTATCCTCCATCTACCTATGTTTTCAGATCACAGTATGACAGAAAATATCTAGAAGCAAGCAGATCACTGTTGTATTTTCAAAGATGTTAATTTTGGTTTTAAACCAAATCAAACTAAGAAGACATAAAAGAATTAAAAAGCATTCCCACCTGCTAGGAGTCAGCACAGTCACCATGACTTTAACAGAACTGTGGCAATTTATGCCAGGTAAAGCCTCAGCACAATCCACTTAGAAAAAGCTGACACTGCTGATTAGGGGAGCAATTTCTTGCAGATGATTTTTAATTTCAGTTTAGCACTTACTTCCTTTAGTCTCAACAGAGAAATCATTCCAGCTAGCATTACTGTCCCATGCTCATCACTACAGCAGTGGTGGTCATTTGTCACCTCACAAACATACGGTCAGAATGCTGTGGTAGCTACAGTATGATGTACACAGGTCAAGGTTCAGAAAGAGACATTATGTTTTATTGTACCAGCTGCATTAGATGAAAAAACTGACTTAAAATTTAGCAGTTAATGAAATGCTTTCTTTTTAAAACAGATTTTTGATCAGTCTTCCTACCTTTTTCTTAGAAAAATACAAATTCTGACCTAGCCTACTTAGGAGCTCCCAAAAAGCAGAGCAACTATGATCAACAACCTTCATTCTCAAGAGGTATATTCAGTAAACCTGAATCTCTAGCTTTCAAGGCTTGGATATTGCTTGCTAAATCTTCCATTCTTGTTTACCGTAAGTGTCTAAGTGACCTTCTGCTTTTTATTTCTGCCAGGCGGACTATACAGCGTTCGTATTCTGGCAGCCTGACTCAACATAAGGACATAAGGTGGAGTCAGTTAGCTTTCTGGTCCTTCCTAAAGACTATGCAGTTCACTCGCCATGGAACAAGAGTGGCACCCAGTGGCCGGAAAGATGGAACCAATACTCATGTCTTGAAGTGCCTGTCTTCTGCATTTTATAAATCCCCTCCCAGCATTTTGAAGACAGAAATCCTTCTGTGCTCAAGTTTGCAGACCCCTCTTCTACCTCTGTACTTGAAAGGCAGAAGGTAGAGAACTGAAGCAAAAAGGTTTCCTCTCTGTACTCTTTTTGAGTATCACTTTTTCTGAGAGCATAAATAATCCACCACAGGTATTACAGCACTTTCAAAAGGGTACCCCTTATCTGAGGTATCAGGCAGCGACTGACTTGCCTGACATAAGCACAGAAGAAGGAGGAGTTCAAAGACCTCATCTAACTCTAACACATTGTCTAGTAAGTCCAGATAAGGTAAACATATGTTGTTAAACTGTCCCACAGAAAATGTGGCAGCAGGAAAGGAAAATCCAGGGATGAAGCCTGCTTTCTGATCTCCCCTCATGGCGAGTACACAGGCTCTGTGCTGCTCCCAGTCTGTGGCTGGGTTTGGTTTCACAAGACCATAAATTAGATGGCTGCAAAGGAGGCATAGGTGGTAGGGGGTGACATAGTGTGGTGATGAACACTGTTACCTGTGTGAGGGTACACACTTCATAGGCCTCTCAGAGGTTCATGTAATTTTGCATTAATTTTTCATGATACACAATCAGAGTATAAGTCTGGCTTTCAGTTAATTTGGTATGCTGCACTTTTAATTAAATTGTTTGTGAAATTCTTTAGCCGTTGCAAGTAGGGAGAAAGCTTTTGTTCTCATTATTTTTCTTTAACTTAGGGATACTTAATGCTTAAAACTGGAGCATCAATTTTGAAAACACTCTGACAGACAGCCTAATTAAGATCAAACAACTATTACCCTTATAGAAACATTCTCCAAGATGAAGACCTGGGTATGGAGTGAAC
Organism: Myiopsitta monachus; assembly: GCA_017639245.1. Classification (NCBI taxonomy): domain Eukaryota; kingdom Metazoa; phylum Chordata; class Aves; order Psittaciformes; family Psittacidae; genus Myiopsitta; species Myiopsitta monachus. The sequence continues at coordinate 23,406,350 of CM029925.1, forward strand.
AAACCCAAGCTCACTAAAACACCAATGTTCCACAATGCTGTAATATTCCCAATGATAAGTGGGTGATAATGGTGCAGGGGCTTGCAGGGCTGAGTCTGCACCATTAGTTTTGTGGGTTTGTGGTTTTGGGTTCTACTTGCAGGGTGAAAATCCCCATTTCTAGAGAGTTCAGCAGATAAAGTGAGAGTAGTTTTGATTCTCCTAATTTCCTGGCACTACGAAAATTTTACTTTGGATTAACTGATATTCCTTCTAAATGCTCTAGCACCTAAAACATTATGATCAAGAGGAAATCAAAACTGTCAACTAAAAATAAATGTTCTAGTATGGAATGCTATAGCTAGAGCTTGACAATGTGACCCGAGTAAATTAAATGGCTCACAGATCAAAAGGCACATCAGAAGAATCAAGCATTAAAGAAATTATAATGTTTTAAAATAAATATAATGATTTTTAGACATCTGCTGTGGCAATACTGAAAGCCATGGATCTTTGTACTTCCTGAGTTATGATAGCAAAGAACTCAGCAGTCTGGACAGAATTTTCTGCCAGATTTTCTGTTAACAGGAATTCTTTGTTCCTTGACTGTTTAGTTTTTGCCACACAATATAACTGAAGTGGTAACAAGGAAAACATTGTTCTTGATCATAATGTGGCTTGACGAATCCACAGTGGTAGACTGACAAAAGTAGGAAAAATTTCCCCATAACTGGATTGTTTTGCTCTAGGGAAAGATATTGATACAGTAATATCCTGTTTTATTTAACATTGAATGTAACTATTGCACTAAGCAAAACATTTAGTTCAAAAACGGTATTCTAAAATGCATTGCCTCCACATTAAAGAGCAAGGAACGATCTTGTAGATCCTCTACAGAGTTAACACTGAAGATGTTTCATGACAGTTTTGCACTTCTTTGCAGCCTGTGGGTTCTAAAATTACTGTGACTAGGAAATGTACACCTCTCTACTCTTACCTTACCTAACCTTTTTCATATTTGCTAATTAATTTTCTTCTGCCTTTTATCTGGTAACAGAAGTTTTCCTGAGGGAGGGCAGTCACTGTCTACAGTGCCAGGTGCAATGGACTTCTAAAATCTATTTAGGATCCTTATGAGCTACTGCAATAGAAATAACAAACAGTTTATTTTAGCAAACAATAGAAAACAGAGTCCTTGAGAACAAGCCAAAGAACAGAGGCCTTGCGGTATGAAAGTACTTCCAGCAGGGTGGAAAAGAAAAGATTTTCTGTATTAAATATTCTCTATTTCTGCATTATATCTTCTGTATTACATTTCCTGTATCACATTTCGTTGTAATTTTTCAGTGCAATCTGACCACTAACAATTGGTCACCTTATTTACCTTAAGAAGATATAAAATAATTGTCAAATAGATTTTTCTGTCTCACAATTTTAACGAGTGTGGCATTTCAAAAGCATGGTCTGAACCCCATTTTCTACAACATGATGCCGTAACATAGAATCACAGAATCATAGAATAGTTAGGGTTGGAAAGGACCTTAAGATCATCTAGTTCCAACCCCCCTGCCATGGGCAGGGACACCTCACACTAAACCATGCCATCCAAGGCTATGTCCAACCTGGCCTTGAACACCACCAGCAATGGAGCATTCACAACTTCCCTGGGAGACCCATTCCAGTGCCTCACCACCCTCACAGGAAAGAATTTCTTCCTCATATCCAATCTAAACTTCCCCTGTTTAAGTTTGAACCTGTTACCCCTTGTCCTATCACTACAGCCCCTCATGAAGAGTCCCTCCCCAGCATCCTATAACCCCCCTTTGATACTGGAAGGTTGCTATGAAGTCTCCACATAGCCTTCTCTTCTCCAGGCTCAACAGCCCCAACTTTCTCATCCTCTCTTCATACAGGAGGTGCTCCAGTCCCATGATCATCCTCGTGGCCCTCCTCTGTACTTGTTCCAACAGTTCCATGCCCTTTTCATGTTGAGGACACCAGAACTGCACACAATGCTCCCAAGTGAGGTCTCACAAGAGCAGAGTAGAGGGGCAGGATCACCTCCCTCAACCTGCTGGCCACGCTGCTTTTGATGCAGCCCAGCATACGGTTGGCCTTCTGGGCTGCAAGTGCACACTGCAGCTGGCTCATGTTCATTTTCTCATCGACCAACACCCCCAAGTCCCTCTCCACAGGGCTGCCCCAGATCTCTTCTCTGCCCAACCTGGAGCTGTGCCTGGCATTGCTCCGACCCAGCTGTAGGACCTTGCACTTGGCATGGTTAAACTTCATCAGGTTGGCATCAGCCCACCTCACAAGTGTGTCAAGGTCCCTCTGCATGGCATTCCTTCCCTCCAATGTACCAACCAAACCACACTGCTTGGTCTCATCGGCAAACTTGCTGAGGGAGCACTCAATCCCACTGTCCATGCCACCGACAAAAGATGTTGAACAAGACTGGTCCCAACACCAATCCCTGAGGGACACCACTCGTTACTGGTCTCCAGCTGGACATTGAGCCACTGACCACAACTCTTTGCGTGCCGTCATCCAGCCAGTTCTTTATCCACCAAGTGGTCCACCTACCAAATTGATATCTCTCCAACTTAGAGACAAGGATGTTACGAGAGACAGTGTCGAACGCTTTGCACAAGTCCAGGTAGATGATGTCAACTGCTCTACCCCTGTCCATCAGTTCCGTAGCCCCATCATAGAAGGCCACCAGATTGGTCAGGCAGGATTTCCCCTTAGTGAAGCCATGCTGGCTGTCCCCAACCACCTTGTTGTTTTTCATGTGCCTCAGCATGCCTTCCAGAGGAATCCGCTCCAAGATTTTGCCAGGCACAGAGGTGAGGCTGACTTGTCTGTAGTTCCCTGGCTCATCCATTTTCCCCTTCTTGAAAAGTGGGTTATATTTCCCTTTTTCCACTCATCGGGAATTTCACCTGACTGCCATGATTTTTCAAATATGATGGACAGTGGCTGAGCAACTTCATTTGCCAGCTCCTTCAGGACCCACAGATGGATTCCATCAGCTCCCATGGACTTGTATACGTTCCGGTTCCTAAGATAGTCTCGAACCAGATCCTCTCCTACAGTGGGCCCAGGGTCTTCATTCTCACTGTGAATGAAGGCATCTGCCTTCCAAGACTTGGGTGGTGTGGTCAGAGCATTTGCCAGTGAAGACTGAGGCAAAGAAGTCATTAAGAACCTCAGCCTTCTCCAAATCCAGGTGTGTTCTCCTGACACACCAGCCAGTTTCCTGATAGCTTCTGGATACGGCCCATGTTGTCCCTGGTCTGTCTTTTATTCACAATGTACCTAAATAATCCCTTCCTGTTATCCTTAACATCCCTAGCCAAGTTTAATTCTAACTGGGCCTTAGCTCTCCTAAGCTGGTCCCTAGCTTCCCAGTCAACTCCCCTGTATTCATCCCAGGCTGCCTGTCCTTGCTTCCACCTTTTATAAGCCTCTTTTTTCCTTCGAATTTTCCTCAGCAGCTCCTTATCCATCCAAGGAGGTCTCCTGGCCCTCCTGCTGTGCTTCCTTCTACTTGGGATGCATTGCTCCTGAGCTTGCAGCAGGTGATCCTTGAATATCAATCAACAGCCTTGGGCCTCCCTGCCCTCTAGGGCTATATCCTATGGAATCTTACTGAGCATGTTCTTGAAGAGGCCAAAGTCTGCTCTCTTGAAGTCCAGGGCAGTGAGCTTGCTGCACGCTCTTCTCACTGTCCTGATGATCTCGAATTCGACCATCTCATGATCGCTGCAATCAAGGCTGCCCTGGAGTGTCACATTTCCAACCAGCCCTTCCCTGTTGGTGAGCACGAGGTCAAGCATGGCAACTCTCCTTGTTGGCTCCTCTATTACTCGCAGAAGGAAGCTGTCTTCTGCACAATCAAGGAACTTCCTGGATTGCTTGTGCCAGGCCGTACCATCCCTCCAACAGATACCAGGGTGGTTGAAGCCCCCCTGAGAACGACGGCCTGTGAGCATGAGGCTGTTCCTATCTGTCTATAGAGTGCTTCATCCACCGAGTCCTCTTGGTCAGGCAGTCTGTAACAGATCCCCACAATAATGTCTCCCATCTCTGTTCTCTCTTTAACCTTGACCCACAAACTCTATTGACTGCTCACCTGCCCCCAGACAGAGTTCCATACTCTGCAGCCTATCCCTAACATAAATAGCAACTCCCCCTCCCCGCCTACCAGGCCTATCTTTTCTAAAGATCCTGTAACCTTCCATTCCAGCACACCAGTCATAGGAGCCATCCCACCATTTTTCTGTGATGTCTATGATATCATACCCCTGTAGACATGCACACATCTCTAATTCCTCTCATTTGTTCCCCATGCTATGGGCATTTGTATAGAGGCATCTGAGCCGAGCTACAATTGAAGCCAGCTCACTGGCTGGAGCACCTGGAATATCTCTACATTGCTCTGAATGTTTACTATAGGTGCTGGCCAGTGACTGGGTGTGTTTGGATGGAATGATGCCCCCCTCCCCCAACACATCTTGTTTAAAGCCTCCTTGACCAGTCTGGCAAGCCTACCAAATTCACTCTTCCCTTTCTTTGTCAGACCAGCTCCACCAGCCCCCAGTAGACCTGGTCTACTAAATTGTGTCCCATGGTCAAGGTACCCAAACCCCTGACTATAGTACCACTCTTCTAACCATTTATTAACCTGGCCAATCCTCCTAGCCTTTTTAAGGTCCTCCCCTGTATCCTGGAGAATTGACGAAAAGACAATCTGCACTCCAGAGCCCCTAACCACCTCTCCCAGGGCTCTGTAGTCTTTATATTCTCCAGGCTACTGCTATCTATATCAGTAGCACCCACATGGATCACTAGACGTGGATAACAGCCAGTGGGACTGACTAGAGCAGGCAGCTTCTCTGCGACATCCCTGATCCGAGCCCCTGGTAGGCAACACACTTCCCTTGAGGCTGGGTCAGGCGGACAGATGGGTGCCTCTGTTCCTTTCAGCATAGAGTCCCCTACTACTACAGCCCGCTGCTTTTTCCTGGCAGCACCAGTAGTGATCTTCTTTACCAGTGCATCAGACGGTTGTTCCTGGTGGGAGCGCGGCTCCTCATCAGTGCCCTGCAGGACAGCAAAGGGGTCCTGGGTGGGGACAACAGATTTAGGAGGAAGCCCCTTGCTTTTAATTGTCCTCTTCCTCCTTTTTTTGTTGTTTTTTTTCTGTTACTGTTTCCCAGCTTCCTGGGTTAGCGGCCTCCTTTCCTGCATGAGCAACAGTTGATGCTTGAACTAGTAATAATATTCCCAGCAACACAATCATTTCAGGTCAGTCACACTGTACCTCCTTTTAGAGGGGGTTATTTTTAAATTGTAACAAACTTAACATCAAACCAGTAAATAATTAGTTCCTATGAATGAGCTCAGCAAGTCTGCAATAGTAAGACCTGAAATTGCCACTGAAGTTCTGCAACTACTGCGGAAGCCTTTCACTAGTGCATATGCTCCTTCACGATTACGGCCGCAACTTTGTTTTTAACCCTTGCAACCTGAACTGAAGCTGCAGTCAAGAAAGGAACTACAAGCAATCCCATTAGACTGTTTCTGCACAACTGATCTCAGGATCTGAATCTGAGATGATTCAAATGCCCAGTTTATTTTTCCCTGCCATCAATCTGATCTGTGGCAAACACGCTAAATGTTTCATTGGCTTTAAAATTAGTGGGCTCTGTCTCTAAGGTCAAGACAAAACTGAACGATGAAATAATTCAGATGATAGACTCCTGCCATTCGCTAGTGGGTTGATTTTTGGTTTTGTTTTTGGTTTTTGGGTTTGGTTTTTGTGTTTGTTTGTTTTTTGGCTTTTTTTTTTGTCAACTTGTGCCACCCTGGAGGAAAGAAAGAAAACAGATTTAAAACTTGTTTAACAGATTCTTTGGCCAACCTCCAGCATCAAAATGCAGCTGTTCAAAGTCCAGGTTGAGGAGTCATGAAAGTTTTATTATTCCTATTTATGGTAGTGCTTTCCATATTCCAGCTGCTTTCTACATATGTAAGGACTGTCCTGACCATGGTGCTCATAACCCTTTGTTTTTACACAAATATCAGAAAGTCAGTCCTATCACTCTTATTACCCTAAGAGTTATGGCCACATGAAGTACCTGAAGACTTCTGTATGCGCATCTAATCAACAAAAAGCTTGTACTTTAACTATGGCAGAACAATATTTGCATACAAAGACTGAGTGGACTTGAGGTGTTGAGATGAAAAAGCTCAGCCTTGGTGACAATTAAGTATGAAATGCATAATTAAAATAATATTCTGACATGACATGTTTTACGTACTGGGAAAAAATTTTAAACTGACATCTTTCTTGCCTTACTGTTAAAATAGCCTGGATGCCTCATCTGGTCATGAAACTGATCCATCCCATGCCATTTTCACACCTGCTCCTCCTAAGACCCAGCTCATATTTCTTCAAATTTCTCCAGATTTTAAGTAGAAAAATTACCATATTATTTTCTTGTAAAGCCCTTTTGGAACTGAACAAAATAACAAATTTTATTTGAAATCTCACATTTTCACCACAGGTGGAGGTTACATTTTAGACTTAATTCATAATTATTTTAAAATCAAATAATATATATTAATATGAATACTTTATACCTCACAAACTCAAAACTCCAGTGTTTCAGGTAAGAGTAGGACCATGACATTTTATCCCAAAATTCCACTGTATGTAAGCACTAAAACCTAGGCCAGTTTCTTTTCTTACTGACAACGACTGCAAAGTTCTCAATGTTTTTAATGACTATAAAATTAGTTCAATTTTCATTTTTCTGTAAGTGTGGCCCCTTCACAATATATTCTCTTTCCTGTTGGCTCTGCTAATGTTCACACACATCTTGTCTCACATGCATAGGATACAACTGTGATAAACTGACTGACTTCAGAACATGACTGAACCCTCATTTGCAGAGAGATACTGATGCAGATATTGTTTATCAAGATTTTTCCACTCAATTCTTCACAGGACAACACCAGAATACCTTACCGTATCTGTTGTTATTACTTAACTTGAACAGGCTACTGATGGCTGAAGCCATGTCTAATGCATAAAGTTATTTACAATTGCACCCATTATTTACCCTGAGGAATTACTTTCTGCAAATGCTTCAATGTCTTCATTTTCTCACATCTACCTAACAATATCCTCAATTATCTGTGGCTTTTTAATAGCTGCTCAGCTTTCCGGAAACATCATAACATTCAGTTTCACTGTGATAACAGCCATCAAACACGGAATTTTAAATTAAAATGGAAAAAAACCTTAAAATCCAAGAATTTTTCAAAGGTGCTGTGGGGAATGGAACTTCCTTAACCCACTCTGACAAGAGATATTGCAGAAATACTCTGCCAAAACAGCTCCTGATGCTACCACTGAATTTTAGGATGAGCAAAACTGGACAATATATACATAGACATACATGCCCAAATTTCTGAACACATGGACTTACATGTTGGTATAATTTATTGAAACTACAATTCTGTTGCAATACACAATTTCTCAGTTTATATAGTATAATTACTCATAAGAAAACTATTACTACATCTTTTTCTTCCATGCCAATTTCCCAGTCAGATCAAGACCTCTGTGTTGTAGGGTAAAACTGAAAAAAACTTTTACAGAAACACAGAAACATTTGTATTTTCAACGGAAATGAGCTTTCGGTTCTGATCACACTTTAAGATTTTGATACACAGAAATAAGCTCAGCCATCTACGCAGTATCCAGTCTACCTGTAAAATGGCTTAGCAATTAGAATAAAAATGAGAACAGAAAAAACTGCATTCTAAGTATGGAAGAGGCCAATTCAATTCTAGGCTGATCTGCAAATCTGTGAACCTGCATTCCAATCTTACTTCCATGCCATTTGAAAACATACCATCAACACCCAAACGCCTCTTCCTGGAGCATGCAGACAACAGTTCTACCCATATGAAAGGGTGTCAGACAAATCGAGTTACCCCAGAACAAACTACACTTTAACACAAAACGACTGACAACAGGGTGTTTTTATTGTCCACAACCCCCATCGCGGCGGTAATGCGCACACCCAGCGTCACCCCAACCATGCCCACCCCTAACAGCAAAGCCTGCAGCTCCAGCGGGGCCTTGCTCAGGGAACAGAGGCAACAGAACTCCTCCCGGGCAGCTGCAAGTGAACGCTTTCTGTACGGTATATACTGTGTGGGCAGAAACGCCTCTGCGGCCGACCCGAGCGGCCAAAGCCCTTAACCCGCAGAACCGCACGTGCAACGCACAGCGCCCACCCCATCCACAACATCCGCGCACCGCGCCTACGCGCACAGCTCGGCGGCTGCGATCCCATCAGCATACTCGCGGCCGTGCCTCCCCGGGACATAGAGCCAATCATGGTGCCGAGCAGCCGGATGCGCCCGTACGGCGACACGCCGGGGCAGAGGAAAGACACTTCCCTTTCCGGGTCAGTTCCCATCGCACACAGTAAGGAGCCGCCGCGGCACCAGGGGGGCTCTTCTGAGCTTTCCTTTTCCTAAGGGAAAAGGGAGGAAAACCTGTGCGCGGCCGGATGGCGCCTCCGCCCTGGTCCCAGCTCGCTCCGCTTCTCCTCTGGACCTTGCGCAACCCCACTTGCTCCTACACTAAGGCCTTCCGCGCCTGTGCCCGTGCTACCCCTCTCGTGCCGTCACTAGGAGCATGCGCACTGCGGAACCCGTCTCTGGAGAGGCAGGGGGAGGAGGGGCCAATGTGGGGGGAGTTGCTCGCTGCCCTGCTTTGCTTGGCCGGGATTGGGGTCGTTACGGAGCGGAACCGGGGTTCGGCTTCTTGCGAGGGTTTCTGACCCAGGCGGGGCGGCTTGTGCTCCGTGCGCTGTCTCCGGCCTGTCAGCAGCTGCCAATGGCGTCTGCACTTGGAGGCTCGCTTTCTCCCGCCGTGTAGTCCTGCTGCTCTGCGGCTTTACCGCCGTCGGTCTCTGTCGTGAGGCTGCTAAGAGCTAAAGGCCGCTTGGCGGCCGCTCCTGGGACAGGCTGTTGAGTGTTGGGCTGCGGCGTTGTGTGTCAGGCCCCGCTACCGCAGGGTGGGCGCGCCGTGCTGGAGCTTGTTGGTCCCGGGGTCTGTAATGGCAAGGTCAGGGGTGCCAGGTGCAGGTAGAGAAAGGTGAAACATTGGGACCTGTCATCCTCAAAGTAAAAAGAATTTTTATTCTTAATTAGTTAATGTTACTGTTTACGCTTGGGATTCTTCTGCTTAGAAAGGCAGGTGATTAATACAAAATAATATTCTTTTTTGATGACATTTTAAATACATTCTGTGATGCCATGAATTGAAGCAGATTATTCTTAATGGTTCTTTTATACAGTAATGAAAGATAGGCACTGGATAATTGTGAGAGGAATTGACATTGAACAGTTGTGAGAGGATTTTGTTTTACCTGGTGTTTTGGCAAAGCTAAAAAATGAGAGTTGTCTAAGTCCCATGAACACGTGCAAAGCACTGCATACAGTGGTCAAAATACTGATGTTTAAAATTTAGCACTTGCATAATGATTTATAAATAATGTATTTGCAAACTTTGTAGTGTTTTTAATGTTAAGTATATTAGAATTTATTGCATATGCTAGAACCATCTCTTAAATGTCTCTTTTAGGAGGAAGGGGCAAAAGTTCTCGTATGGCCGCTCCAGGAAAGGTGGCAGCTTTCCGTCTGCCTCCCCTGCCAACTATTGGAGAGATTATTAAACTGTATCGCCTTAAAGCACAGAAACAACTTTCCCAGAATTTTCTACTGGATTTGCGACTGACAGGTTAAATATTTTATTGTTTTTTTTTTTTAATCCTCTATAAAACATGTATCCTGGTTTTCTTCAAAATCCCAATTTTAGCTAAGGAGATGGTGTTTGTATGATGAAATCTGTCAAGTTAATAGTAGCTTAGTGGTAAACCTTTAAAGACTTCTTTTAGTTTTAGCTTAGACAAGCATTACTTATAAATACTTAGAAAATGTGTTTCTGTATAAATAACACAGTAACTCTTAGGTAGAAACTATATTCCTTTATGAAATATGGATTATTGATTGAAATGCAAAAGTCCAAGCCTTAATAGTATATTTACCATTCAGGTGCTATTATAGTTTACAAGTTTGATTTAAAAAATTACTATTTTTTTTTGCTTATTATGTATCATAAAAAGTACTGCAACTCATTGTGCAATTTTATTTACTATATAGCATGGCTAGGAAGGTAATTTGTCTTAGTTTATCAGAAATGTAGCTTTTTTTGAACCAGTTTTATTGTTCTGAACAGTTCCGTTTTCTGCATTTTCATGTCTGTAATGATGGCAAAGATGGCATTGTTCAGTCAGTGGTGGGTTTCTTTACTGTTCTAGCAGTGGCTGGGTTTTGCAGTAAGAAATGCAGTGCAGCTCATGAAGCTGATGGTTTGAATACATTTGAAGATTCAGATTGATAAAGATTTAGAGTGCAAACATGAAACACAGCTCCTCTTCCTGAACAACTGGACTCTTACTTTGGAATTAAAATGTCTGCATGCATTTAGTAAAACCTTATGAGTAAGCAAGTCTTCAGGTATTCCTTATTGCATGTTTAAGAAGTTATGGAATGAGCAGCAAAATTTCTCTCAGCATCTTCTCTCCATGCTTCCTAAGGATCCCTTTATTTCATCAGCTACATTTTTAATGTTTATTTTAAAACCTTATTCTGTTTTCTTTCCTGGCTGTAATATCTTCCAATATTGTGTCTTTTCACTAATGTATAGGAATTCTTTCCCCACCTTTCATTGGACCCACTTTCTACGGCTACCAATCGCCTGTATTCCAAATCTTAGTTTACTCCAGTTCCTCCCTCATACAATTGCTGGGTTCACATTGAAATCTTGTATCTTCTTAAATTTCCTTGAAACATAGGCTCTAAGGAAATGTAGTGAAATACTGTGGTGAGACTTTAGGATGTTGAACACAAGTGCTTACTTGCAGGAGAATGGTTCTGCTGGTTTACAGATGAGAAGTAATATTCTGTTTTCATTTGATTCTGTAACGAGCAACAATGTATATTAATAACATTAAGCTGAAAATACTATTTTTAAAATAGTATCTTGTAGTATGAAACAAATCTGATTTCTGTGCGGTGTAGCAGGTGTGTGATGAACTGGGATGTGTCACTGTTTATGTCTGTTCTGAGATAAGCACCCTTGTGTTTTAACAATAAACAATGAGTTTATCTAAGTGAGCTAGATCTTCTGCAGAATAAAAGCTTTGTATGTTCTTTGTGTCTTGCAGACAAGATAGTGAAACATGCTGGCAATCTGAAAAATGCCCATGTTTGTGAAGTGGGCCCTGGGCCAGGAGGGATTACCAGATCCATTCTTAGTGCTGGTGTTGAACAACTCCTTTTAATTGAAAAAGATGCTCGATTTATTCCAGGATTACAGGTACCAGCTGGAGAATAATTTGGATAAATGTATCCACAATATTGAATAAGAACACTTTAAGAACATAGAAAGTTGCCAAGCGTCTTGCTGAGATCTCAGCATTGAAAACAGGTTTGCTTCTTTGGCTTAAATCAGAGCTATTGTTTGCTTGAAGATAAAAATGCACAGCATAGCAATTAATTGCTCCTGCTTTCTCCTAGGTCCCTCAGGACCTGGTCCTGCAACTGAATTAGTGCTGAATCTTGTCTTTTTTTTCTTCTGATTGAGATGTTTCAGTTGCATTTCACCATTCAGATGAACTAGTAGTTTGAAGGCTGAACGAAATGTCTTTTGGTCTTATTTTGAATTTTAAACCTAATAATTATGCTTTATAAAATTGTGAAAACATATTTCCATTCCAGTTCGTGTTCAGTATGGGTAATATCATAGAATCATAGAATAGTTAGGGTTGGAAAGGACCTTAAGATCATCTAGTTCCACCCCCCCACCGTGGGCAGGGACACCTCACACTAAACCATGCCACCCAAGGCTCTGTCCAACCTGGCCTTGAACATCGCCAGGGATGGAGCATTCACAACTTCGCTGGGCAACCCATTACAGTGCCTCACCACCCTCACAGTAAAGAATTTCTTCCTCAAATCCAATCTAAACTTCCCTGTTTAACTTTGAGCCCATTACCCCTTGTTCTGTCACTACAGTCCCTAATGAAGAGTGTCTCCCCAGCATCCTTGTAGACCCCCTTCAGATACTGGAAGGCTGCTATGAGGTCTCCACATAGCCTTCTCTTCTCCAGGCTCAACAGCCCCAACTTTCTCAGCCTGTCAGGTGCTCCAGTCCCCTGATCATCCTCATGGCCCTCCTCTGAACTTGTTCCGATAGTTCCATTTCCTTTTTATGTTGAGGACACCAGAACTGCACACAATACTCCAAGTGAGGTCTCACGGGAGCAGAGCAGAGGGGCACGATCACCTCCCTCGACCTGCTGGTCACGCTCCTTTTTTATATCCTTTTATATCCAAATACAGAAGAATAAACCAGTGTTTAAGGGCATTTTTATTTTTAATGTAAAATAAACTTTGGTTCCTTTGTTTTAAAGTTGGTATAATTTCACAAGTTATTGTGGCATTTTTCAAATGTCATTTATTTGTGTTGCTATTAAATTTCCATGTTTATGTAATGTGGATGTATAAATCTATGAAGAAAAACAGTAAAAAATCTCAATTTAAATCAGATTTAACTGTTTTCTTGTGCCTCTACAATCTCAAAGGTCTTTCCTTGTATTGTGCTGTGTCTTCTGTAGTAAATCAGCAGTGAAAATAAATAGGCATTTCAGTTGAGAACTGCTACCATCTCTTTGTAGGACAAAACCAATCTAAGATAAGAATGAAAATGCTCATATACTTAAACCTGAATATGCATGTAACTATGTCTTTGTAGGCTTAGCCATTAATAATTTATAGTATGCTATCCTTACTTTATGAAGTATGAAAACTTCATGTTTTCACTTCTTTTGAGTGGGTTTGGAGAGAATTTGAGATTCAGCGATACTTGTTAAGAGGTTTTTAAGCATTTGCATGATTTTCTGCGTCTTCCAAAATGCAGCCACTGCAACAGATTTGTCTGAATAAAAGTATACCTTTCAAGGTCTATAATGAGGTTTTGGTATGTAATTATCTTTACTGTTCAAGTGAATTAACATTAGTCATTATTTTTAATTAGCAACCTCCTTAAAGTAGAAATAAATATGCCTAAATGAGGTTATTTGGTATAAAGATGTTATAACTTGGTAGCAGTGGATGTGAATGAAAACTATATATGTTGCATCCATTATTGTTAAATTTGGTTTTTCCCTCCAAATAAGGTGATGCATAATAGAACAAATCTTTCTTTTGTGATAATGTGGGTTGTAATAGCTTTTTTTTCCTACTTAAAAGCATCAAAACCAGATGCTCATAAACGGGTTGAGGTTTGAATAACAAAATAGCAGAGATTAAAATAACAACTGGGGACTCTTACTTAAAAATATCTTAGATACTTACAAAATCACTAAAGTGTACAGTATTTTTTTATTAAATTTTTCAGGCCGTCGTCTCTATCAGAAAACTGAAATTGTGATCCTCTTTACTGCAAAACTGAAATTTAGTGAAAAACATATGTGTACAGAGTAAAAGTTTACACAAACTGAGAGTCTCAGTTCTGTCTCACTCTCAAAGAATCTCGAACTCCCTGTGCCACATATGCCCTCATAGTTGTTAGGCTGGAAAGATTGATGATGAGAGAAAGGGGGCTCTCTGCCAGAGAGTGGATTGAATACAGAATTCTTCCAGGAACACCATTTTATTTTTTAAACTGTGCCCTTTGTGTTTTCTTCATGCTCTTTTGGTTGTGTGTGATCAGCTAGAGGATCTGTATGATGGGGAATCACTTGGCTAATGTGCTTGGTGCACAAGAGCTCCTGGAACTGTTAGCTGCACACATCAGCCTTAAAGTGGAGAATGTTTCAGTGGGTTTCCAAGTCTTTATTTCCAATTATAAATATACAACTGTGATTTTTCTACTCACAAATTAAATCCGGTTCTCATTTATGTTGTGATACTCAAAAAAACCCCAAAGTCCTCTTGACATGAAAACCATTATTAAAAAAACAGTATAACATATGTTAATCCATTACTGTGTAGGCATCTGTCTGCTTCCTCTTATGCTGTTTCCTAACTTTATTGATTTTACATTATCATTCATCCTGTTATACCATTTATTACAGCTTCAAAGAAAGATTTGACAAATCATGGCAGATAGTGAATCTGTATGCCATATAATTGGTAGTGTAATGCTGAAAAGACAAAATAGTTTGGAGTTGAGGTTAGATGTATTTCTTCTATTTGACAATAATTACATTTAAAACACATAGGAACATACAGGTTTAGTTAAAATTTTTATTTATTTATTTATTTATTAGTATTCTACACAAAATTTAGCTGTTTTGATGGTAAAAAAAAAAATTAAAAAAAATCATGCCAAAGTTTGTAGAGCAGTATAGAATCATAGAATAGTTAGGGTTGGAAAGGACCTTAAGATCATCTTGTTCCAACCCCCCTGTCATTGGCAGGGGCACCTCACACTAAACCATGTCACCCAAGGCTCTGTCCTTTTTCTGTATGAGAAAGCAGCTCTTCCTTTGGCTCAGAGACCTGTGTAAGCTATTCTTGCCCCTGAGCATATAAACATGATTCAGATTGGAGATGGAACTAACGATGGTGAGCAGTTTATTTCAGCAGTCAAGCCACTAGCACTTAACTGTTTATGGTTTTGGATTTCTGTGCAAAAGCAAAATTTTTTCTTTGAGCCATTTTTCATTATTCTGAGGTAGGAACAATAAATATCCCCAAAATCTTTGTAAAAGTTGACTTTGCTTTTTATTTGTGCTGTTTGTGCGAAGCTTCATACTTAAGAGAAAGATTAATGCAGCACTAAAAACCTTAGCTAGTTGTGATTGTGTAATCTGACACCAGAAATGGAAGAGTTGGTCATCAAACCACAGCCTGTTCTGAGTTTGCATTTCAGTCTTTATTGAATATGAGATAAGCTGCAGAAGTAGGATAGAGAAGTTGGCAACAGTGAATTTTTTTGGAATGTTTAAAAAGATAAATTTTTTTGAGGTGTTTCTCTACTGCTAAATACTCATTCCCTCATTTTGGGGAACTCCTTGGCTTTTAATGGTGTGAGTACAAGCTACTACAGGGAGTATTTTCCCTGAGAATGTTTTGCCCCTTTTTTAAGCAAAAGAAAAACTGACTGAATATTTGTGCAGCCTTCTATCGCATATGGCTAAAATCGGATAATAGACCCTGCAGCTGTGGGGGAGACAGAATAAACAACATGAGCATTGTTTCCAAAGGTAATGGATCTAAAAACTTTTCAAAACCTGCTGCTTGCATTATTACCTAAATCAGGTGTGTTTCTATTAGTGGCCCAGGTTTGTTAACTGTCCTTGTTGAAGACACTCTTAGCAGTCTTTTAAAGTTTAAATTCACTGTTGAGAATTCTACTGCTGTGAACAGTGTTTACAGAGTCACACATTAAACTTTTTTTGTTAGTGTTTGCTTTTTGAAACTAAATACTTACTAATAGTACCCCAGTTTTAACAACTATTGTGGGTTTTTTGTGTATTGAAGGTAAATACATAGCAATGTTTTAATTTCTGCTGTGGCTGAAACTGGAAATCATTTGGTTAATGCTCACTGTGAATTCTGCTTGCTTGCTTACAAACAGTTGTTATCTGAAGCAGCTCCAGGAAAAGTGCACATTGTTCATGGAGATATCCTGACATACAAGATGGAGAAGGCTTTTCCAAAGCACTTAAAAAAGAACTGGGAGGATGGTTAGTATTTGGATTTGATTTATTTTTAAGGCTTCTTTTATCTTAAGTGGTATAATTGCAGTTCACTGAGGGCAGGTGTTACTCTCTTCTGGTACATTTTGAAGGTGAGAAGAGAGAGATGAGCTTGTTTTCTTCCTTTCCAAAAAGAAACAGAATCCTCTTCTAAGACAAAGCAGTGGAACTGATGTGACCTTCATCTTAGTCAACAGTGAGGAGCTTTGCAGTGATTAACCTTTGAATGTCTTGACTGTACAATAATAACTCTTGGAAAGAGTTATTATTATAAAGCAAATAATTTTTCTGTATTACTGTCATATGAAAATCTGAAAGGCTGGTGGGTTTTAGAAAGATACTTGGCCATCTCTGATACATGTGTAATATCACAAATATTCTAGAAATATCACAGCCTAAAAAGTGCATAATAAGTGTGCCAGAAAAGCAGTGTGAATTAATATTATAATAGAATCAACCAGGTTGGAGGAGACCTTTAAGGTCATTAAGTCCAACCATTAAATGCATGTCATTAAATGCTGTAGTGTCTAAGAAACAATGCACGTGCATTTGTTTTGCCTGATTCTATTGCACTGCTGGGTAGACATAAGGATCCCCACTAATGTAATGCCTGCTTTGTGTTTGTACAACACACATGCACTGATAGGATCCGTAATTGAAAGATACATATCACTTCTTAATGGTTAAATCTTGTACTTGCCCTAAACCCTTTTGATTTCAGAGGACTCTGTACAGAAGGAGATATCTGTCCAGTTTGACCTAGGTGATTATTTTGGGGATTATGAAGACTTGATGGACTACACTCTTGTAGTTTTGCTGTTCTGGGGTAGCTCAGCTGAAATCTGCTGATGAGCTGAAAGTCAGCTGAAGGCTAACTGGTCTATTCAAACGTAAATGAGAACCAAACCTAACCACTTTTTTTCCAAGTAATTACTGAGAATAGTAACACAGTTTTGTCAGTGTAAGACAAATGTAAATGGAAAGGCATAATTCTGGTGAGGCACAATAACATTTGGTTTTGTGTTTTAAGTCTTAAGTTGATATGCACATATCTTTATTTCTTATGTGTTCTTTCATGGCAAAATCTCATCCAAACCTCTTTGACAGTTGTTTTTCTTCCATCAAATGTTAACAGAGCCACCAGGTATACATATCATTGGGAATCTCCCCTTCAGTGTTTCAACTCCTCTAATCATCAAATGGCTTGAAAATGTTTCCAAAAAAGATGGACCTTTTATTTATGGCAGGACACAGATGACATTGACTTTTCAGAAGGAAGTTGCAGAGGTAAGATATTAATGTTTTCCCAAAATTTTACAGATGCTAAGTGGAACAAAAATTTGCAGCCTCTTGTTTAAAAGTACAAACCTAATCTTAGATGGCTTTAAAAAGAGAGGAAAGAGTTGGTTTGATTTTTAGTCTGTGTTGCTGTAAATGATGACTTTTAATGTTGAATTAATCATCTGCTCTGATTCTTTTACAGCCCATAATTTTATTTTTTTTTTCATTATGGAAAGATCTATTTCTTTGAGGTACTTAGCCTGTTATTTTCTGAAGTATTGATTTCTTAAGCATTAATAGATTCCAGAACACTCTTCTGTTTTTAACTATCTTCTCTCTCAGTCGTTCATGCACCATTTCATCAGTCTATTTTTCTTTACCTTTCAATCCTCTCACGAAGTACACTGATAGTTTTTTCCTTTGTTCTCTTAATTAAAAATATTTTCTTTTAAAAAGACACCTTCCTTGAAATAAGGAAGAATGGAGGGTTTGCATTATTTCCAGTTGTGATTAAACAACACACAGAAAGTGTTTGTAAAGGCCATGGAAGCTGACTTTTGCTTTTTTGAATGAGACTTGATAATCAGAATTATTAATGGATTGCTGACAGTCTTGTGTGTGTAGAAAGGCGTCGCTGGAGTTCTGCCTGAGGAAGTCCAAGAGCAAACTGAGATTTTACTTTGTGTCAATAGTTACGTTCTCAAAGCTCATCTGCTATGTAGTATCATTAATTCTAGATCAGTTGATACTCCTCAATGCTTTCAGATTTCAACAGTTTATTTCTGTTGCCATTGGATGAAATGTATCGTATTACAAAGGCTGGAAGACTTTTTGCTCTGTATTTATGAAAGTAGTATGGCTTCTTACAAGCATCTCATTTGCTTAAAAAAAAAAAAAGAAAAAGGAATTGCATATCAATCTGAAAACTGGAATTCCATCTAATTAGTCCAGTGTTAGTAAATATCAGGGGTTTGATGTGCAACCTAAAATGTGTGTGTGATTTTAATCTTTCGATGTAAAAATCTAATAGTAAAATTTTGCTGGATTTTTTTGTGCATAAATTAGTAATAAGTATATATGCAAGTGGGGTGTCTGCAGTTATTTTTGGGGGTCACAGAAAACCATATTGTGCTGTCATTACTCTAACCCTGCAATCAACATAAGACAAGTACTGATATTTCCAGTAGATGGCTCTAGAGAACACCAGGGACAAACATGAAATAAGCTGGATTTCTTAATTCAGCTCTCATCTCATGGTTTCAGGTATTAAAAAAATCTAGGATCACTTTTCCAGAAGAAATTCATGTCATATTAGATCATACCTTGTTGCAAAATATGTCTAATGGACTATGACATAAACTGCAAAGTGGTAATGGGAAAGATGCAAAGTTTTGTGACTGCAGTGAAAAACTTGGCTTAGCACTGAGAGCATAAGTGCTTTATATAGCTGTAACCAGCTGTATATGCTGCTAGTGACATGTAGATTATAGTGCTTCTTCACCCAGCATAGCTCATTGAGGTCTTAAATACCATGCACTCTTTTTATGTTTTTTGTACTTAGAATGCTGAGAAGTTAGAAACACTAGGAAACTGAGTATGTTGTTCAAGGTCATGCAATGAATCAGTGTTAATTACTGAGTTTACATTCTGGGATCTCTTGATTCTTTTTTCTTACATCTATTTAAACTCTGATCTTCCACTGAAGACTGAATTGTTCAAGGTTTCTGGTTTGTGTTTCCATAATTGATTTGACATCATGAAAAACTCTTTTGAGAGAAACTATTTTGGTTTATGATTAGGAGGAAGAATGGTAATTAAAATCTGTCTTTTTCTAACCCTCTGGGGTTGCTTAAGTTAATAATTGTAATTTGACATACACAAGCATATTCAGTACAAGGAAATAGAGAACAATGTCATGCAGATAATAGGTAGCTACCGATATTATCTGTCTCTGGTTTGATATTATTGAAAGGGATATGTTTTATACCCAGAAGTTTGATGTCCTCAGTCATGTTTCTAAGCTTAGAGTGTAAATAGCAAAGAAGCCTCAGTGTATATGCCATAAACTCTGCAGAAGGGTAGGAAGCTGTCATGGAATGAAGCCATGTGCTTTATCATCAGTTAGGATAAACTGATGTTAACAGTAAGAAAATAAAGTATTATTTGTCGTCAAGCTCGGTTTTGCTAGTATAACAGTAGAAACTACTTTTGCCCTTGTTACAGTGGTAGTTTCCTGCTCTTCTGTTTCCTTGTAGTACAGATATGCTGGCATGAGTTATGTCACTACAGACCACTCTGTTCTGATATGATTTGATTAAATTGATTACAACTTGGTTGATGAGAGCCAGCAGTTGTTACATGCCGAATTCTGAGACCTGTTAATGAGCATAAAGCCAGATATTCACAGCAGTGAAAAAGGCACTTTTAAGTGTTGAGCAGAAAATTTTTGTCTCTCTGTAGTTTAAATTTATAGATTGGTTAGTTACATTGTGAATAAGAATTTTTACCTTGCCTCAGATTCCTCAGACCCAGCCCTCTGTCACCTTAGTCTGCAACCTAGGCCATGTACTTCTTGGCCCTCTTCCATTAAAATGAGTCATATTTTAGTTTAACTAGAAGTTCGTCTGTCGTTAATTCTGAGTAAAACTGGGTAAGGAATACTTTGCCTGAACTGCTCTCCCAAAATAATCTGCAAGCTGGGAGGTAGAGTAGCTAGAAGATAGGTGTGTGGAACACTCATTGTTTTGTATCTAATGCTGTTGTCTATTTTGAAGGCTGGGCAAAAGGTGCTAATAAAATGGAAAACAACTCAGATCTTTGAGCAGTAAACAGAAGAAAAATTACTACTATGTTTTCATAACTGATACAGGTTGGATAGAAATACTTACATTCTAAAATAAAATAGTTGTTTTGCAGAAAGTGGTTTGTGTACTAAAATGTATTTAATATTCCTTTATATGGCCAGCTTTGACAGTCTCATTCTTCAGGTAGGTTAATTACTGTGACAGATATTGCAGATTCTTTGATAATGGGTTTTTAATACGCATTTATGAAATGCACAATTGTATGGTATAGCTTACTGAAGAACAAAACAGTCATTCCTGAAGTTAGTCAGTGGTTGATAGTGAGCAGCATTAAAAGAGATGTCAGATACCACTAGATTGTATTAAGCTTCAGAATCTTTGTTGTGCTTCATGCCTTGCAAAAATTTTAATAGCAGAATGTTTCCTAGTTAGCTGAACTTCAGCATGTGTTCATATGCAGTTTCAGATGCTATCCGTATTTTAAATGAAGGAACAAATTAAATTTTGAGAACTGAGAAAAAAAACAAACCTACAAAACCAGGACGTTACAGAAGAATGAGGACAAACTTTTTAGCAGGGCCTGTTACAACAGAACAGGAGGTAATGGTTTTAAACTAAAAAATGAGATTTAGACTGCATAAGGATGAAATTTTTTACAATGCAAGTGGTGAAACACTGGAACAGGTTGCCCAGAGAGGTGTAGATACCCCATCCCTGAAAACATTCAAGGTCAGGTTGGATGGGGGTGTGAGCAACCTGATCTAGTTGAGGATGACTCTGCTTATTGCAGGGTAGCTGGACTAGATGACCTTTAAAGGCCCTTTCCAACCCAAACCCTTCTGTGATTCTTTTCTTGGCATTTTTGTGTTCCTGGAGCAGTGTCATACACAAGTATGTTCTTGCTGACATGGGTTGAAGCAGTTTAAGATGTTACTGCCCAGAGGTGGATTTTAAGTTATCCCTTCTGCAGCTGAGAAGCAAGAACTGCCTGAGGCTCATTACATGGGTTTTGTGGGAAGACTGGCTTGTTTGAATTGGCATTGGAAGGACTACAAGCGATGTCATTAGGTCTGCTTCATTTCTACTTCAGAGGTGAAGGAAGTGTGTAGACTTTGCAGGCTGGTTTGGTTTTTGTTTTGGTTTTGTTTTGTTGGGTTTTTCTTCAGAGAATAATGGTGGTGGATAGAGAGGTGTTTTTTTTTCTAGTAGGTTTCCTCTGAAGCAATGATGGCAGTAGTTTTAAATGCTGATTTAGGCAAAAAGAAGGACCGAGCTTTCTGAAAAGTCATTGAAAAGTGTTTTATTTGGCCTGTGCTCATACCAAAACGGCCTTTCAGGAGAGCTGTTTTTAAAAAAGCAAAATAAAACTTTAGCAATAGGTTTAATTTTATTTTTCAGGGATATTTTTAATAAGCATGGAAGCATTTCATGACAGTCTTTTCATCTGAAGCTACGTAATGTACAGATATTGCTAGATATGCAAATTGGTTTTCATATTTCATTTTTTTTATTAAGGTAGTGCTAAATAAGAACAGGAATCTTGAAAATTGTATTTCTGAATAGCTAGTGCAATGTCTTTTACCATTTAGAAACTTGTCTTACTGGATCCTTTTTTTGTTTCAACTTTGTGCTAGCAGAACACACAGAACATGTTTCTTGCCAAGCTATGAAAGTGTAGACAACTTCTGTCCTGGCTACTGTTTTGATAATATTTTTAAGAAATCTCTTGGGAAAATTAGAGGAATGCTAAAATGAAAATATGAAGTATTGAATGCTCTTACTCTTTGGTATGCTAAATTTATGTAAAGTAGATCCAGCTTCCTTGCATGTACTGTAAGCGTAGACCAGTCAATAATGAAGAAAATTTTGTTTTCTATCTGATTCTGAGTTTACTGAGCTTTATTTTATCTTGAAAGAGGAAAAAAATAGTATTCTTCCACTGTTTCTGTATCAAATAAAAGGATGTGAGAATATGTTAGCTGATGTTATGTTTGTTTTGAATCCTGCAGTCAGAATAGTTTTAGTTTTCTCTTGTGCTCACACAGAATTATTTGACATCCAGTAAGTTCTGCAGAAGTTCAAAGAGCATCTTTTCACATGCATTTGATTGCAGTATTTGGGTTGTAGATTAGCATGATATTTTAGTGAAATGCTGCTATGCTAGAGGGAAAAAATGTAGAATAACTGAGCATAGACTATGATACAAGTTTTTAACAATTAATTGTTTGTTTTAGTTTGTCTTAGCCTTTGATTATACTGAAAATCAAGCTTTAATGTAGCTCACCACATGTAAATCTGTGAAACTGAATTGACTATGTTTTGATTCTTCAATAGAGGCTTACAGCTAATCCAGGAGGTAAGCAACGTAGCAGACTGTCCATCATGTCTCAGCATCTCTGCACTGTTGAAAACTGTTTCGTGATTCCAGGTGAAGCTTTTGTTCCAAAGCCAGAGGTAAATTTTGATGTATTTCTTCTGGGGCTTTTTTGTTGATCTGTTAGTCAAACAGTATATCTGATTTTGAGTAAGGAGCACAGGTGCTGTAGTACATCTCCATACTATGAAGTGATGTGATTTTCCTTTAAACAAAACATACTTGCTTCAAGAAGGTGCTTTTCTTTTTGGTTACTCAGAACTTGGCTTTGGCCTTCAAGCTTGTCTACAAGATCGGAATATTTCTTTGGGTGCTTCTGAAAAGCTGATCAGGATTTAATAATATGATACTTCATTAGGATTGTAGCATCTTTGGAAAGCCTACAGTTTTACAGTTTGCATTTATAAACAGTTTGGGAATTATGCCTAAAAAAGTTGATGGGTCTTTTGAAAGACACTGATAAATAAAAGCTTTTCTTTTTTCATCTTTGTCAAAGACCTCTAATTTTACCATGCCTATAATCTTTACATTCCACCCTACTCATCTTTAGCATATTTAGCTCCCTCCTATTCACTATAGCACTTTGTCAGTTACATCCCACGGCCTGTTTAAAAAAGTAATGATCTTTTCTCCCTTTGTTCTTGAGTAGAGAACAGTCTCTTTGCTGTCCTATTATCTGCTGTTTTTTATTAATAGCCATTATGGTTATAGGAGTCAAAAATTAATAAACTGTATTTTGGGCAAGAATGTGCCTTATTTGTTTGTTTTGTAAAAATGTGTGCCTGAAACTTGAGTGGGGTCTGTTTTCCCTGAATGCATGTGGAAATGTATTGTTCTGTTTCAGAAATGAACTTTCAGCTTCTGAAAGTTCCTCTTAAACTGGTTAGTTCAGCTTATCAGTGCATATCACTTCTCCTTTATTGCAGTCTATTTCCTGGTCTTTTTACTCTTCAGGCTTACCTCTTGAGAACTTCTGGAAGGTTATGCTCTCTCTTTTTATCACACTAAATGTTAAGGCCTCTATCTGGGCATATTCTGATGATAATTTAAAGTTCTATTACTATTTTTTGAGCAAGTAATTGATCAAGTGTGTTCAGTTATTAATCGTGACAGCAGTGTGTTGTGAAGAAAAATGACCATGCTGAAGACATTTCTTGCTTTGCATTTGTAGATTGGTGGTGGTTTTTTTTTCCTGTCTCCTAGGTGAATGAAACATAAATTCAGTATGTCATCTCCCTTTTAAATATGTGAAAAAGTCTCCAGTAAGGCCAAAATTTGACTTTTATGGTGGTTTCTCAGTTGTGGATGCGATGTGAGGGCACAGTAGAGCTAGTGTAGAAAAAAGTCTTGTGCGGACCATGCCTCAGAATTAGGAAGCTATACCTGATATTCCCATTTTCCTGTGCTGAAAAGACCACAGTTGGTTGAGGAATAAGTAACTCATAGAATTGTGACAAATGTTTTAGTATAATCAAAATCCTACAGTCATCTGGTGCTCTGTTGAATAAAAAAGGCAGTACCACTAACGGCAAGCATACCTTTATTTAATGTTTCTTTGACTTAAAACAAATACCATTTATATTGCAAAAGCAGAAAATACAAGTTTTTCAGACAGACTTAGCACCTGTTTTCAATATATTTTATTTCCTTCAAACTTCTGTTTTACATGGATCCTCTCCTTTGGCCCTGTTCATTTAGCCGTAGACGGACATGTGGGGTTAGATATTTCTGTTTCTGATAAAATCTTTAGTTTTCGTAGAAGGCTCTTCCGCATATTGTGAACAAAATGGCTCAGTGCTTGATTTTTGTTTCATAGATATACAAAGAAGTTTAGGTACTTCTCTATAAAATTTACTGCTTTTCTAACCAATGAATACTTCATTTTGCTTGTAGTTTACGATTCTTCCATTTCACTTATGCCCTCCTGTAAAAATGCTGTTGGTTCTTATTTTACAGTGTTAATTTTAATTCACATACATAACAGTGATCACACATCAGTGTCATGTCAACCCCCTTACGACAGGTGGAGATTCATGTTTTTGGAAATGAGTTATTTACCTCATTTGTTCATTGAATGAATAGTATTTCAACAATACTATGAATGTTGAGACGCAAAAGACTCTTGGTTTATGGAGTGGAATGGTGCTGCACAGCACTGTCTAAGCAAAAGAAAATTTGGCTTTTTGGTCAGTTAAGTCTCTGCAGTGCTGAATAACTACTGGTACTAGCATTAGGATTAGTACAAAACAAGCTCCTTGATGAATACGTAGGAAACTCAAAGCAATTGTGTAACATTAGTAACACAAACAAGATGTAATTCCATTCTATGTGTATTAGAATAAAGCCTCTTTACACATTAGATGCATTAAACATTCCACTTTCTCAAATGCTATAACAGAAGATCTTTCCCCATCAAACTATGCATATAATATTAAGACCCCTTTATACTGTTTAAGTGAATTTAAGCTAATAATATGGGAAATTAAAGTTGTATATAAATAAATAGCAGTTGGTCTTGTTAAATGACTTGTCCAGCATTATCGTATTCCTAAATTTAAAGGCCTGTATTATACCCCTTTCATTCTCTTACCTGTGCTAGCAAATTCACCTCAATTTAATTCTCATTTAGGGAAGCATTTAGATAGACCATACTCTGCCAAAGATCAGTACAAAACAAAATCTGTGTGTTGGAAGAAAAGGTTAAAGGATCTAAGATTATTAATCAAAATAAGGGAATTACTTGTCTCGTTGTCACCACTGTATATTACATTTTACAGTAACAAAATATGTGGGTGTGGGCCTGAAACAGAGCCTAAAGTGATAATTAAAAAGACTTACAAAGTTCTTTTAGAAAGCCAGAAACATAGAAGTCAATACATGGTAGCTATATTATTTGAGCTGTTAAAAGCTACTTTGAGAAAGTATAAGCCAGAACATTTCCAGATTTTTCTTGAACATATTTAGTGTTCTGTATGTTACAGTTTGCAGGTGTTTTCATAGTCGTGGTTGCATTTCTGTTGTTGTATTGCTCCTCAAATCTAACATTCATTGTGTAGTGACAGATTAGTAGCTATTGTTGAATCCCAAGTAGACGTTTCTTTAAGAATAATAAACGAAACCCGCAGCAGGTGGCAATTTGGGGTTGGAGAGCCATTTTTGGCAAGATCTGAATGGTACTGCTGATTCTTCAGCCTGATATGCAGAATATACAATGCAGTTGAAGTTTGGGGCTTACGGGGTTTTGGTGGGGGTTTTGTTTTGAGGGCTTTTTGTGTGTTTTTTTGTTTTGTATTTGAAGAAATCTAGTAACTGAGGCAATTTAGAACTGAAAACGAAAGGCAGATTGGTCTGCTATTTAAAAATCATTCAATTTGGCTCCTTGGACAAAGAGTGGTTGAGGGTTTTTTTCTTGCACCATAATTAAAGATCAAAATTTAAAATATGCTGTAAAACAGTATGTTATTGATAGCCTGATTTGCTAAATAGAAAGCAGTTAGTTTTTAAGCATCTTTGCTGTAATAAGCCATCAGTACATTAACTGTACTGTCTGTTATGTTTTAAAATAGTTCCTGTTTTCTTCAATAAATGTTACTTGGAAAGTCACAAAGAATGGTTTGAAAAATCAGCAGAAAAATACTCTTGTAGCAGACTTAAGCATTATTTCTTAATTTTGTTCTTTTTGTGGATGCCGCTATAAATTAAATACTTTGCTTAAACATAACTTCAGCTCAGATGTTAAACATAGTAAAGTGCTATGTTATACATTCTTTGAAATAATAAAACTACACTTAGCACAAAAGACTGCATCAATGGATAGAAATAACTGTATTTACACATAGTCCTTCAGGTTGTAGCCTGTGTTGCTCTCCTGCTCTGTAGATGAGAAATGGTGCTGCTTTGGAGGGTAAATCCATGCTCCTTGCTGCTTTTTAAAACATGAAGTGCAGAAGATAACACCTGCAGTAAGCAGAAGTCCTGCTGAAATAAATCCTGTATAAACCGCTCCTCCCGGTTCATGTTTACTGCTCTCTGGAACAGTCTGGTCCAGAAAATTTGAAATAATTTCTCTTGTATACCAGGATGTTGGTACTAATCCAAAAATTCCTGCAAGAATGAAGCAGACTCCTCCAGCAAAACAAGCATGACTTTTGCTGTCAGTGTGCCCTCCCAACTTTGTGCACTTCATTCCAACTGTAGTGATGCAGATCCCAAGGGCTGATAGGATACAAGACAGTACCATGGTGGTCCGTGCAGCTTGGATGTAGATGGGGAGAGAGAGAACGGAGTATTTTAGGGTACAGCTAAACATCCCAGTGCTGTACCATGTGCAGTCCATCCAAAGTCCTTGCATCTGTGTTATAGCTGTTATAATATTTGAACCAACATCTGCATTTACCTTCCAGTTTGGTAGCAAGGTGGCTGTGATATCTCCAAAAACACCAAACAAAGCCAGAATAAAAGCAAAGAACTGCAGACTTGCTGATGCCATAATGGTTTATCTGCTGTCACCTTTTGTCTGCCCTTTCTCTCTTGTAAATGACTGTAACTGGTCGGTAGCTTCGTAGCCTAGGCTGTAGCCCTGTGTAACAGGGAGAAAGGGGAGGGAGGAGAAATGTGAGGGGGAAAGAAAAAGAAATCGGCAAACAACAAAAGCTTGCATTTAAAATTAGAGCTATCTGAATGAATATCTGAACATGACCCTGAAGCAGATGAGAGCAGCGGAGCAGCTGTACACAAGGTACTCAAGCATAAATGATGGCAAATGGACAGTGTCTTAGAATTGTTTGTAACACAGAGCTGCTGCCCTTTCCTACATGATTGCAAGCCATCAGGCAAAACTTATTTTTCTCTAGTTGTCTGTAGTAATAGTGTGCAGATTGCAGGCTTGCTAGACAAATATGCATTGTCAATGGAATTATTAGAAACGTGCAGATTAGAAATCATTGCAGAAAAACACTGGTAGAAAATATATTCTACTCTTCAAGTACCTTCCTTAAATGTGTTTATGGCTGTAGTTGGTTCCTGTTGACTATTTTATAACAATGAATATTGATAATATTTTCTTTTGTTTGAAGAGTGGTTAAAGGTAACCCTTTATTTCAGTTATTTTAATGTTGTCTGTTCTTTTGTTTAATAACTTACAACATTTCCTGGGTTTGAAGGGGAATAAGATTGAATTTATTTTTTGCAGTATTTTCACAATTAAGTCATGTGACTTTTGTAAATCAATATTTTATTTTCAGTCAATGATTCTCAGTCCTAGACTTAGAGCAGGAATATCAGTCACTTACCTGTCTGAAATAATTTACAAGTTTGCTATGAAGTGGCAGTTTTAAAAATTCATTGAAAAAATGCTCCCTGCTATTCCTGCATAAAGAGTCAAATTTCATTTGCCAGATGAGAACGTTTTAGGCAATATGATAACTGCACCTGGCAAGACAGAACCATTGCTATTACATCAGCTGGACCGTTGGGACAGCAGATGAAGAACAATGGTTTTAGACCTCTGTAAGGAGGATTAGAAAGGGTAGTCTGCCTTTTAAGTGGGGCTGTGTAGTTGGCAAGTTTTGTCTTTTATCAGAGTGATAACAGAAAGAACAGTCCTCTGTCTGGATTATGCTTCCTGAGACATTCTCTCTAAATATGAGCAAAATCTTAAAATTGCTATTTAGCATCAGAAGTTTTTTGAAAAGCTGTGATAATAAGGGTTAAGGTTGAAACAAGTGGAACACATTATCTGTTGCATTGTACTCTTATTTCATTATATGTAAGACAACAAGGTTTTGATCAAAATATATCAGTCTTTGGTGACATTGCGTAACATGTAATTCTCTAATTTATATATTGTACTTAGTCCAGGTAATTGTTCAAGGATGTGCTCATTTTGTCCAGCATGCATCTGTTTAAAAATTGTTATAGTTAAGGATTTGACTACTCAGAGCTACTTATTCTTAAAATCTTACTTCAAAGACATGCCTATTTCCAAATCCCTTAATTTTGTTCATACTGAAGAGTATGTTGTTTGCTGTATTAGGCCTAAGAGAAAGATGACTTAACTTCCCTTCACAGAAGGAACTGACATGCCTTGGTAGCTCAGAAGTCATTCAAAAGCATATTCTGGAACAGCTAATTAGGATCTTGAGTTAGCTTTTTTCATTGCTTCCTTTTTAAAATTTTGGTATATAAAAACACACGAGCATAAACGCAAATCACTGCAAGTGGTAGTCATACATTCCATTTAATGGGATGAGCCAAATTAAAGGCATAATAAATCTAAGTGTACGCACTGCAAGTGTAATAAAAAATACAGTTACGTTTCATTCCTGGTTTTGTAGCACTTACTGCTGGATGTGAGGTCTGGGATGTTTTCTTCACTGCAGATGTCCTAGAAAAAATGCAGTTTTTCTTGAATGTAACTGTCCTTTCGCATATAAAACTGTATTAGCAAAATTTCTTGGAATGTTGTTTTTTTCTCTTCTCTACAGCAAGTGCATTACTGCTGTTTGTTCGCTCTCTTAGTTCCATCCACCCGAGAATAAAGGAGTACTTTGTTTAATGAGTTTTGTTTGACAAAATGCTCAGTAAGGGAAAGCAAAGAGATTATGGAGGAAAACACATAGAGGCCCTTAGTCCTAAATACATAATGATATCCAGGTTCTGCGATGAAAGCTCTGGGTTCTATGATGAAAACTGTGAACAGTGATTAAAAGGAATAAAATCTTGGGAATCCAGAAACTGTAGACTTAGGGATTGAGGGGTGAGAGGTGGGTTAGGCTCTGAGGGGGCAGGGTAGGCTTCATTTAAGTTGAGCTGAGACCCAGAGGGTTTTGTTGTTTGTCGGTTGTTGGTTTTTGGTGTGGTTTTGTTTTGTGGTTTTTTTGTTTGTTTGTTTGTTTTTTTGGGGTTTTTTTGTTTGTTTTGGTTTTTTTTTGTTTGTTTTTTGTTTTTTGTTTTTTCATCACAGATAATCTTATTAAGAGTTTAAATTTCCTGGGAAAGAACTATGCAACTTATTTTAACTTGTAATTGGAACAGCAGGGCATTTCTATTCAAGTACACTTTTTGCTTATCTATTCTTGGTAGCCTTAGCCTTCTGTAGGTCATTCTATAACTTACTACCTTTGTATGCATCTGTATAAAAGGATGAAATGATAAAGCTGCTGGAAAAGCTTGTGTGGTAACTGCAGCACATCAAAGAAGTGTCCTTGACAATTTGCTGTGTTAAATCAAGACGTTAGGAGAAAAGTCTTGCCGACTGCAGCAGTGATATGCACATGGGTTCTGCACCTGACTTTTAGCTTCCTATTATCCTGTTTGTGATCCTAGTATGAATGGACTAATTACAAAGCTGTTCTTACAGAAGAATTAGATTATTGCTCTTAATGTAGTGGCACAGTTATTTTCTGCTAAAAAGTGAACCAAAATGAAACCTTTGCATTAGAACAAGGTTGCGAAGAGATACACATATGTGGTGTATATAGACATAACTTTTTTATATATTAGACATAACATTTATCTGTAGTAGACAGATAAAATGCTGGTACTGAACATTTAGCTGGTGAGAGTGCTTGGTTAGAAGTGTTTTAGTAAGATCTCAGTCTGTTTTAATGAAGTTGTAATATGCTGCTTAGGTTTCAGTTCCCTGTGAGGAAATTATAGCTTGAAAAACGATCTTTGGGTTTCTTTTAATACGACCCTGTTTGCAAGATACATGTATTGCCCATCATGAGACCCTTATTTGTCAACAATTATTAAGTAGAAATTGCCTCATTTAAGCTTATTCTGATTTATAGTGTTGGTTTCACCAGTAAGGCAGCAGACTTCTCTAAATTAAATTGTGTTCTTCCTACCTTCAATGTTCAGATACATTAAGCCAGCAAGGGGAGAATAATTGCCATCCTACTGACAGTTCAGGGTGTATCAGTTGAATAATTTTCGTATTCATTATGTTGTGAGAATTGAGTATTGCTTTGTAAATATTTCTAACAAACATACTTGATAGGGTGAAAAAGAAAAGTTTTACTGGTAAAATTATCAGCAAATTAATGTATGCTGTTGTGTACTCTATTGGCTTTCATAATTCTACTCTATGCATATTAAAAAGGTTAGAGAAAAATAGCGTGTATAATTTTAAAGGAGTGGCCAATTACAAGCAAAAAGCTTTCCCCTGTATCTGTTGCTGTAGTAACCAGGCAGCTTTCCTGGGGTCCAAAGAAAACAGCGTTTATAATGGAACAAATGCTGAGAAGTGCTGCATTTTGTTTCAGAAGCAGAAATTATTGCCCACTGGCCTTGAGTTACAAATTGAGCTGTTTTTCTGTTAAACTGTACACTGCATCTAGATGGTGGGTTTTTTTCTTCTTCAGTAATTTTTGTTAAAGGTGCAGCTCCAACTCTCAGAGAGACCTCATATATCACTTGTGAGCAGTTCTGCAAAACTGAGGTCCCAAATGGTCTTTCTGGTGATTTTCTTATCCCTAATTTTGTAGAGAAAATACGTTGTTTCATTTCTTGACTAAAGCATAGGTAAACGTATACATGTGTGAATGAAAGCCTACAGTATGTCTGTAAAAGGAGCTGGCTGGCTATGTGAAATATGTATTAGCTCTGTTCTGCCTCAGTGTCAACACAAGTTTTTGCTGCCTTCCTGTGGTCTCCCTAACAGGTATCAGCAACCTGTGGCAAAGGTAGAAACTGTTGGCACTTCAGAAATTCAGAAACTGCGTTGGGAAACAAGTTTATGTGTCTTTCACTGCAGATTCCATATGTCAAATTTTCTTTGTTACATATTTTTTTAAACAACTTCTTGTGTCATTACATTTTAATAATTTATGGGTTTTTTTTTTTTCCTACCTTATTCTTAACTCTAGCTTTCAGAAAAGGTGGAAAAACAGAAAAAAAACCATCTGTAACATTTACTTAGATTAGCACTGCTGATACTGGAAAGTCGCTGTAGTAAAAACATTATCTGTAACATTTACTTAGATTAGTGCTGCAGATACTGGAAAGTCGCTGTAGGTTTTTTTCATCAGCACCTTTAATCAGTGGGTTTTTTCCTTTTGCTAGCCAGTATTTTCATTCAGCTTTGTAAGTTCTAAGTGAAGAAACTTGTTGTTTGAACTTAATAATTTCTGTTGAAAGCAAATACAATACCTCTGCTGTTGAAGCAGTTGTAGCGGATGGATGTATTTGACAGCTGAGCTGTTCCCACTGAAAGTACAACATGGATGGATAGCACTTTTGTGCCAGAAAAATATGTCCACATCAGAGGTTACTACTATTTAATTGATTTAAAAACCCTCCACAAACTTAAAGCAGTTTTGGTTAAAGCAGTATTAAAAAAAAACCTCTTTTTTTTTTTTAAGTACTCTTTTGCTATAGGCTTTCTCAAACAATTGGTACACTGAGAGTGTGCTTAGAACAGAAGGTGTTCTTTGGTCTGAGTCTATCTCTTACTTCAGCCAGAACAAGCACATCTTCAGTTTAATGTGACGTAGACTGTTCCATGAATGACAATATTGGCTTTCAGACCTTTTAAAAAATGGATTATTTTTTGTCCATTGTACTAGCAGACATTTTTATTAAGAAACTGAATATTTTTAAAAGTCTGGAACTTAAAAATTTTGTAGTCATACAGTTCCAGTACTTGTAGAAATCATATAAATTGTCAATGTACTTCTTCACAGGAATTTTTCATTTATATTGTTGTTAATATTTAGTATGGAACGCAAACTGCTTTACTTGGTGTTGTGCAAACTGCTTTACTTGGTGTTGTGCAGAGCTGGATTTTTAGCCCAGCCTCTATTTTTTTCATACAGAAGTCTGAATTTAGGGCATCTTATTAAAGGGAAGGTATTATTTCATTCTGTTTTCAGACACAGGGAAAGTAACTATTTTGTGAATAGAGCCGATTTTAGAACTATAAAGAATAAAACAACGTTGAAAAAGATCTTTGTAGAATTATTTAAATATAATTTTGGATGAACTGGGATATCACTGTAAATACAGAGTTGTATGGTCATTTAAAATGGGTGCAAACTTATTTTTACCTACCATTCTTTTAAATGGACAAGAATTTTACACTCTTAGTATGCTGAAAACTAATTCCTTGGCTTACATTTGAGAAAAGCCCTAGAGCAACAGAAAACATACAGGGAATGGGTTTGATTTCTAATTATAATACCAATTTTCTCCAGCTGCCCTTCAGCCTGTATATCAAATGTTGCCTAATTTGTGTATTATGTCTGAATTGTCTTGTGAAAGGATTTAAAGAAGAGAGTGCTAATTACTTTACAGATTGCATGGAAGTTGTTCTAGATTGAGGAAGTACCATGGGGAAAAAGGTACTGAGTATTAATGGCATGTGAACTAATTGGAAATATGTAGATAACTATGACTAAAATTCTGTAGGGCCATGAAATTTAAGCTGAATTTTTATATTCAAATACCATGACATTTGTCACTGCAGTTACATTACCTGTCACAATAATGTCTTCCTATGTTCTGCCTATTTCCTGAAGTCTAGCTGGTTAACATGGAAATAATGTGTCTCAGATGAATATATCTACTCAAATTTCTCTTTCTTTTCCATATAGGTGGATGTGGCTGTGGTGCATTTCACTCCACTGGTGCAACCAAAGATAGAGCAGCCATTTGAACTCGTAGAAAAAGTGGTTCAAAGTGTTTTTCAGTTTAGAAGAAAATACTGCTTCCGTGGACTTGAGTAAGGATCTCTTATGATAAAGTCTCAGATACTGTTTTTGAAAATGCATCAACACTTGACATTTGATTTTATTCCTCCCATTCTAAATTTGTCATCATAGTTTATCAGATCTTTCCATTTCTGAATAATTTTTGGAGACTATGAGATGAGTCTCTGCTGTAATTATGTAGTAATTATTGTGTGTAGTTCAAGTTGTTAAAATTACTAGGATAAATTAGTGACAGTTTATGTCTCAGAAGCAAACAACCAAAACTACAGCATTTTTGGTTGAGTTACAAAATGAAAGTGTCAAAATTCAGAACCAAAGATGGCAGCATGAGGACGGAGAGCATCACCTGTGGGAAATCTTACTTATTTGGGGTTAATATGTCAAAAGGTTAAATTCTTTCTGTGCTTGCCTTTTTATAGAGTTCTTACTGACTCTTTAAAAATCCCTAGGTGTACTGAGGGAATTTACTAGGTTCCCTAAGTGATGTGAGAAACCTGTTCACCAAGGATCCTGTTAAAACTCTAGCATGGCCATGTGTCTGGCTTGGTATGGGGAAAAACCCAGCATTCAGCATTGTAGAATATGGGAGAGAGCTGCTGTTAATACTAGAGGCATGCTGTTACAGGGTGGGCTAGCTGAATGTTACTGAGCATGATCTTGGCCCTCATGTAGTCCAGAATTAGGAAGGATGCCATCTTATGGAACTACAGGCTTTGACTATCACTATTTTAAAGGTGATTATAGAAATTTTGTGGGGTTGTTATTTTTTTTCTTGAAGTAGTAAATGCCATTGATGTAATGGTGACAGACACTGGATCTAAAATGAGTATTAATTTGCCTGTGTTAAGGTTCGAGGTGGTTACAAAATGATGTAGTCAATCTCTAGATCAGTTTGTATTTGATTTACAGGGTGGTGGTTTGGGTTTTTTTATTTTGTTGGTTTTTTTCTCTGGGAAAGAATCATTTCAGTTGACAGCGTAAGCAGAAGGCATGTGTAGTCAGCATATCTACTTTATGTAGAATATATCTGGCAAAGTTTTAAAAAAAAAACCCAGCTAATCTCAGATGGCTACTAACTGCTCAGTGTGGTTTTTTGAGGCAAGGAGCGGGAGCCTGAACTTTGGCACATCACATATCCCATAGCAACTCATATGTTAGCCCTAGTGTGCAGCTAAGAATTACAATCCTTTTATCCTTCAGCTGACTTGAAAAAAATAGCACATTTTGGTGTGTAATAAGTCTGAGTTCATCGTAAGGTATTTGTCTACCTATGTATCACATCATATACTGTATAAAACCAAGGTAATAGAATCAGTTGACATTTGTGTGTAAATTCTGGGATCTGAGATAGACATAGTGTATAAAGCTACTAAATCCACAGAGAAAGATATTGTAGCTCAAGTTGCTGTTCATTGACATTTATAAGATGGTTCTGTATATAAAAGGTGATTAAACATTTTTGGCTTCAGGTACCTCTTTTAACTACCAAATAAAAGAGAATAAGTTAAGGAGGGATATCAAAATAAGGGTTGGTCCATTTTAACCTTGTTGCCCCTAGATGCTGAAGTAATGGAGACATTTTTTGACCAAGGCCTGGAGTAGCCCATACTTGAAACCAGGTTATTCCTAGAAGTTCCATCCTTCTCTTGTCATTTTAAACCCTTTCTTAACTTTGTATTGTCTGCTCACCAAGAGCCACCTATTGCTTACTTGTACAAAACATTTTGAGTAGCTTGTCCAGCCAGCGCGTGGAACACAGCTAGGGCTGGGAGGGTGTTAATTTATTAGGTGAATAGCATTTTTAGGTCTTAGGTATGTAGGATAGAGGCAGATCGTTTGAAAATTGAGACATACACATCAAACATGTGCAAATTTTCTGCTTTCCTGACCCATTGTAGACTGAGAACTACTGCTAATAGGAGCCAGTACTTTCAATAGTCTGCATTTTGTAGTATGCATTTTTATGAGGCATTAAAATTACTTGAACTAATACTATTCATTGAAATTTAGGGAGGTGCTAGTGCATCTGGCCACAGAGTAGATGATTAACTGATACAACTCTATGAACAGTGACAGCTCAAAACAAAATCTAGGACTCCTAGCACATACTCCAAGTTCTAAATATTAAAATGTGAATAATAATTAAATATTCCTTTCCTCCTCCTTGTTTGTTGGGGTTTTTTTTCTGGCATTAGAATTATAGTATTTATGACAAGTCATA
Organism: Myiopsitta monachus; assembly: GCA_017639245.1. NCBI lineage: Eukaryota > Metazoa > Chordata > Aves > Psittaciformes > Psittacidae > Myiopsitta > Myiopsitta monachus. Next base: position 23,441,584 of record CM029925.1, read on the forward strand.
ATATTTTCCCATTGGAATGAAACATTTACTTACCATGAAAGTCATATGGTTCGGATCTGTTTTCCACAGTTTAATCTGTTGTTGCTCTCTAAATATGAGGCAAATTCTAAGACTCTGTGACTCTGTACCTAAAGCTCCCTTTAAACACATGCATGTTTGTTCCTCTTTGTTAATATTAATGTACAATGTATGTATATGCTTTTCTATATTGTCACAATTTGCAGAAAAAGGGCCCTTACATGTTTCCATTTGCTTAGATAATGAGCTATATTGAGTACTAAAGCTAAAATAATGACATACTTAATAGTAGACCTATATTAAGTACAGGGAAACTGAATAGTCTGTCTGAACTCTGAATTTGGTCGTCTTCTCCCCACACCTTTTAGGACCTTGTTTCCTGAAAGTGAACGTTTGAAAAGAACAGAACAGCTGATGATGACAGCAAATGTTGATCCAACTCTGCGTCCTTTTCAGCTCTCCATGTCGCAGTTTAGAAATCTGTGCAATACATACAGGAAAATGTGTGATGAAGACCCTAGCCTTTTTGTGTACAATTACAGAGAAGAACTAAAGGAAAAGAAGACAAGAAAATTGCTTAAAAGTACTGAAGAGACTGAAAAGGAAAATGAGCTGTAACAGCTGTAATTGCAGCAGACTGATTTTTTTATTAGTTTTAACTCCTTAATTTAGAGGTGTTGATTCAGTAAAAGGAGGATTATATATTCCTACATCTCTGCAGGTTTGGAAGAACTACTTTTGAGAAACTGGTGGAGAGAAAGGGCTTTCCCATTTTATTTATTCATTCCATTCAGCTGCAGACAAAAGTGAAAAGACAGTCCAGTTACAAGGTTCCTACAGGTTTTTTTACTTCAGGGGAATGGCTAGAACACATACCAAGAACAAGGTATGTTGTAAGACATGTAATTAATTTGGGATACTTCTGAAATAACTGAGTTCTGTATGAATGAAAGTGCATTATTAAAATGTAAAAAAAAAATACTTTTCATACTTCAGCAAGTAGACAGTATTTGGTGTTTTGTGCTCTTTTTATCCTGGAACAGCCTACTGTGCAGAGTAATTGAAAAAAACAAAAGCCAAAACTCCTGTATAAATATACTCAAGTGACTGGCTTACAGGAGGATAAAGTGCACAGATTGTCTCAAGGTCTGCTAATACTCTCCTCATTTATGCAAAAGCAAAGAATTTGGGATTTAAAGCTCCAGCTAGGGAAAAGCAGCATGATAAAAAGTAGAGAACATGGCTATGTACAATACTTATTTGTCTTTTACTGTACAGGCTGGTATAGAAAATAAAAAATACAGTCAAATAAAAGATTACAGGCCAAGCTTTGGTTTTGTATTTACACATATGTATAAAGTATAAACAGCATCTTGAAACTTACAAAAATGAAATTCTGGCACTATTGTGCACTAAAACACATTAAAATAACTTAATTCTGCTTTAAATAAAGCAAAAATGAAAACCAAAAGAACTAAAATGCCCAAGGTATTGAAAAATTCATTTTGCAATGCTTCCCATTGTAAACCCTTTTGCCACTCGCTAGCACCTTTTCCACATTACTTACTTAATCTACTAATGAGGCCATCCTTCCCTTCCCCTAGAATACTACATCATCTTAATAACTGCATGAAAGGGATGAACTAATTTACAGACCTTGGCTAACAATCTATTTTTGACCAAAAATAAATTAAAATAACTTAAGAATCCTTTACAGCTGTTTTTGTGGAAAAATGTCTTAGTGCACAAAATCAGAGAGAAGTTTACCTGCAGCTCCCATGAATTTACTAGTTTTAAAGCAAAATAAGTTTGTTGAATTTTATGTGGACTTCAAATGAATATTTTAAATATAGTGCTTAGAAAGCTAGGATTTCCCACGCCTCTCCGCAGCTTCATAAAAACAGTCCTCATTAACTACAGATGTTAAACTCTGGACACTAAATTCTCTCTCTAAAATAGAGTTCAGATCCAGATTTGCAGCATCAGAGTGACTGTCGAGGGACTGGTGGCGTTCTTGCATTGCCATTAAAGTTCCCCTGTTGCGCTTTGTGCTGTGTACTTTTCTCTTCACTGGGCAGAAATGGCCACGCACGAGCTTTGGATGCTCGTGCATGTCTCCTGTCTCAAAGCCATCTCCTTCCTCATTTTCAGCAGCCTGATCCTGTTCAGAGTCAGTACCTGGATCCTCTGAAATTTTCAGCCGTTGGAACTGTATTTCAATGTCTTTTGTAGGGCTTCCCTTCTTTAGGTTTCGATAGTCGTTGTCATCATCATCATCACTGAGAATATCAGATTCTTTGACAAGAACATTAGAAAAGTCAGATGCACAGCTCTGCACGTGTTTATTGAGAGATGAATTTTTGGGCTCCTGTATGCTCTCAGTGGTGTGGCAGCTGCTGCTCTGAGTACTGCTACTCAGGCTGCACTCATCAGAGTCCTGGAAAGTACCCTTCCCTGGATCACCGTTCCACTCACTACTGGATGAATTCTTCAGTACTTTCAAGGACCTCGTGGAAGCTGTGCAGAAGAAAAAGGTTAATTTTTGCAGCAGAACATCAGCTGGTTATACTGTTTGTCTCAATCACCCACTTACATTTACAGTTTACATAGACTCGTTTGATAATCATCCCAGGTCGGATGTGGCAGCAGTCTTTGCTACTTTGTTAGTTTTTTTAAAAAAGTTACTTTGCTTATATCATACAGTGTGACCCCATAGAGTTTTCGTTCCACCTACCCAGGGCTCTGTGCTTGCCTTCGTGTGTACTATATACCAAATCCTCCAAAAATTGTACTAATGATTTATACACTTATGCAGGAAAGCAAGATTGATTCAGGCACCTCAAGCACTGGAGGGCCAGATTGTAGGCGGAGGTTGAGCTGTCCTGGTTCCTGTGAAGTTAAGGTGGTTTTATAGACAACTGGTCAGATGGCAGACTTGAAATATTAGTAGCTACTCATTTAGCTAAAATGTTTAAAGCCTGTACTTAATTAGTGTATCTGCTGGGATGCTAGTTTAGTGCACTGAAAGAAGCAAGACTCCCGCCTTTTGCCAGTTCTTTTAGCTCTAAATGTTATCAGGGCTGAGTTACAAAAGGGAACCCAGAGGAAAGAACACTAATACTGCACGCCAAAGGGAGTCTGTTTCTTCCCAGCACAATTAATTTGGGCCATATCAAGTCTTCCCTTAAGAGAGCTAATGGGACAGCACAGTGTGGGGGGATGGAAAGCCTGCTTATCTCCTCTGGTCTTTGCCATGCACTGAGTGGTGGCGAAATTCTACCATGACAGACTACAGTCATGGTAATAACTGCAAACCTTCTGCCAGTGGTGGAGAACAGACTCCATTTTTCACTTTGAGAACACATTTCTTTCTTACCCAGTTTGGCTGTTGCAGGTACACGGTTCTTGAGTGGAACAAGGCGATCTTTACTTGTTTTATCCAGTGGTAGCTCACATTTTATATGGCGTCTGAAATTCTCCCGCAAAATAGAACGGATCACCTTCACAATGTTAGTCTTGTTCTCACAGTCACTGCAAGTTTAAGGGAACAGGTAACTTACTTAATTTTCCCCTCTGGAGAAGACACTATTGGGATAAAGTTTGCTTGCCTTCTTTCTGCTGACATGCTTTAGTGCAGTGGGGTTTTTCAGTAACTTGCTTTAGTAGTGGTTTTGCCACATCTAAAGATAAATAATCTTTAAGATGTTTAAAAGACATCTTTATGTCTTATTAGGCATTTCACACACTTCAAGATCTTAGTTACTTCCCCTTAGACAAATAGCCCAAAAGGTAGCTTTATACCAAGGGATCACCCCTTAGGTGGCCTTTGTCAGAAAATAATTTCTGCTAAGCAACTGAGAATCTGATAAAAGCAGTTACTTTGCCCATTTCATACAGGAACTTATGATCATACATCTGTGCAGATTTCTGACACTGGATCACTGTGCCAAATTCCCTCCTGTTTCAAACTGTTACATTCTATGCAGTTAAACGCTGGCATAGTGTTTGGATTCAAGGAGAGATGCATTGGAAGTGCTGATTCAAGGGTCATGGCAGGGGAAAATATATATAATTTTTTTAATTCCATTAATGGGATTCATCGAATACACCCTTCGTGTAAATCTTACCTGCTGCACAACTGAAAAATTGTTTCTGGCCTGCCTTCCAGTTCTGACTTGGTGTGAATCAGTTCCCAGATACAGCTGTTCTCTGTTCCTGCACATGGAAGAAAACATTATTTTTGCATATACTTCACAAAACCTTTGTCATCAGAAAGATGAGTGTAGAGCTCCTTCACTCCTGAAGGTGATGTTAACATAACCATGGGTGGATCCACGAAAGATCTCACCCAAGATGGAACCCAAAGGAAAGTCTCCTGAACTCTCCTGTTGAAGCAGCCTAGCGCTCCCTTTAAAAGGTGCTTTCTTGGAGAGTTGCTTTCCCGATTCTTACTGCTGCTTGCTGCTTTCCAGCCTTAAACTCCAAGGTGCGCAAAGCATTGAATTTTCCTCTAAATACCTAGTGTCACCTTTTACAGGAGATATAGAACTGGATAGGATCATAAAGATCAACTCAAAGGGAGAATAAAAGCACAGCCCTCTACTACCACAAATTAGAGTCATCTTTCCCACGTTTGGAAAAACAGAAGGGTCAGCCCACACACAGTGTAAGGGCATCACCAGGACATCAACCATGGTAAATCACCTTCTGTTCATGGTATCTTTTCATTGTGGATTTCCATTCTGTCATTCCTTTACATCATGCTGCATCTTCCTGAACTTGCGGAAGAACCCAACATACCAAATGAAGAAAGTCTGTTAATGTATCAAGCTCCCCTGCATGCAAGACACAACAGCAGGTGGTATTTTCTCTGCACCTGCCTGTTTCCAGAGGCTCCAGAAAGACATATGGAAGAAGCAGTATTGCAAAATCCCAGAAAAGCATTCAATCCTAAAGTATTCAGAACAAGGGGATTACCTGCTGTGTTCCCCAGTCGAACTTGAAGAGCAGATAAAGGAATCAGCCAACGAAATTTAAATGGATCCAAGTCACCATAATTATGTACAGCACGAACATTAGTAGGCTGCAAAAAGAAAAACAACCAAGGATATTTCCAAGAAGTAAAAACACTCTTTGTTTTTTGTTACTCTTGAAGACCTGCCTCTGAAGAGAAACTAAATTCATTAGACTTTGGTACCCTAATATGTGCTTGCAAATGTAGTTGAAATGCTGATAGACACAACATTTGGAATTTTTAATTGCTTCAACTTTTAAAAGCAGTTGTTTTTAATGGATAAAAATAATACTTTCCATATAAGTACTACTAGTGAACAAGCCTTCCATGAAGGAACCCGCAGGCTGTTGATTAGCAGAATACATTAATCATGTAGCTGCTGCTGCTACTTTTAGAGCCCCTCCGTCTGTTATGATAAGCATGGTGCAGTACTTCACCACTAGTACTCAGAATATGCAACCTGCTACTTGCTTTCAGCATTTCAGTTTTTTAAATGGGGGACAGAGGAGGTTATGTTTATAATGCCCCTATTCCTTCTCTTCCAGGGTGATCAAGTGTCTATAAACAGAGGTTTTTAGCCTATGCACTATGTTGAGGAGCCCATTATAAATGCCATCTGAATGAACTGATGATTCGTACATGGCAATGTTTCATATTCCACCTGACAAAACTAAAATGGGGCTCATGCAGAGAAGATGCTGCTGCTTACTAAGTAAAAAAAAAAAATATTTATGGGTACACAGATACTGATGCACTTGTTCTGGCTGTGATAGGTAAAATTCCAGCCTAGTAAGGGAAGGTGGTGTCACCACAGTCACTCCCCCTTCAACGCTGGTGCTCCCCATTGCACACTGCAGTAGGATCCTGTGCTTAAACACCCACCACCTCCACTAATACCTGACTTACCATTTTCTTTTTCAGTTTGTAGTTCTCCTTATACACCAGTATTACAGCCCTCTTAAAAACTAAAAAAGAAATCAGAAAAGGAAAAAATTACAGGTGTAATATTCAATGAAAATATTGTCTCAGAGAAGCTGTTTATTGTAGTCATGGGAATGTGAAGGATAAGAAAATGGATTTAAAAGCACCTGCCCAGCATTAAAATGACAACTAGGTTTTTCATCCTACACTTGTTCATGCAATGGCAGTGTTATTTCCTCAGATTTTGTTCTGAACATTTAGTATTAAGCCATTCTGCACATTTATTCTGAAATTAGCAGCAACTTGTCTCCTGTAAGTCTTCACATAAACAAATACAGCAGATGTAGGTTAGATGTAAAGGTTCAGATTTCCTTTTTGTAACCAGAAGGGCCTATACAGCAAGAGAATGCCATGTACAAGGACACTAAGTCTATTCTTCCTGCAGTTCAGCATTTGTTTTGTTGGAAACTCAAACATCTCAATTCCTACTTTTCCATCTGCAGGAATTCTCTGGCTTCCACAACATCTGACTGGAGTGGTTCACTAATGTTACCTAATCTTTCAGCTTCCAGGGAGGCAGGAACATGTTCTCTCTCAGGTGTAAGGAGGAACAGAAACATGGGTGCATTGAAGCTGCAGGGAACTAGGGGATGGCTCTACAGAGCAGTATCAGAGTCCAGATTGGACTTTAGGGCAGTATAGATCTGCTTGTGCATCCATGTTTACTTCCAGTGGAAGAGGAGAGAGGATGATGATATAGCAAGCTCAGCATTAACCCTAGAGCTTGTCAGTTTCCTTCAGTTCCATATTAGGTACGTTTTCTAAGCTGCCAGCATAAGGTTTAAAGTGAGAATAAAGTTTGGTTTCCCAAGTGGCAGATGATCAGTCTAAGCTAAGCACTGGGCCAGAGTCCTTTCATTCATACGTGTCCTTCTGGGAAGTGTCTGGCATACACAGATCATCAAGAAGCTCATCCAAGGAATCTGGCAAGTAGATACTGTTTGTTCTGTTAGAAGCAACCAGTCTCCAACCCATCATAATTCTGAGGGAAAAAGTGCATGACAGCCCTGAGAAAGACAAACTTGTGTCTTGTCAACCTGGAGTTGTTCTGTCATTGTTTATCCAGTGACATTTTGGACAAGTGCCTAAGATGTTTCATTGGAAGATTTAATTACTTAGGTAATTATTTAATGATTATAGTATATATACTATTAAATAAAACTGTTGTTTGTATGCTCTCATTTCCACATCCATTTTTCAGGTTAAAATAATCTGAATGGGGATTTTGATGCAGTAATTGTAAAGCAGAAGTTACACAAGAGTAGAATAAACCATGATTTTTCTACCAGCCTCCTTCCTAAGCTTGGTTTAGCAGATTGCTCTAATGACAATATTGCCTCTTGAAAATCACTGCTTTCCACAATTTACATGTAGGTAGGAAAGCAGCTAAGGTTGGCTCACAGAGGATAGCAATAGCAAACTAATGGAAACTTTTCTCATATTAGGAAATACAACTATGTACTTTTTCACATGTAAGTCTGCCCTAGATATCACATGGCTACAGGGAAAGGAGCTGGTGGCTTTCATCTTGTTAGAAGATTTAATGTGCTAATCTTTAGATTTGAAAGAGCAGAGAGTCATTAAGGAAGACACTTACCAAACACTGTAAGTTCAAGATCTTTTCTTGCTTTGCCCAGCGATGGGAAAGGATTCAGCCAGGAAACTGTGGAGTGCATCAGAAGTTCTCCCATTGAAAGCTCTGTCACCTATATTAAATTAAAACAGTAAATAATATGTGAGTGAAACATTAATGAGTACATATCAATAACTTTAAAGATCTATGTTTTCTCTATGTATGCGCAGAGAGAAAGGCAGAGAGATCTGTACTACCGAAGGATAAGCGTGGGTAATTCCCTTTTTAAAATAGGTAACAGCTGTAAAAAGTAATAGCCCCTAAGCTATGGAACCTGGATAGAAGTTCTTACTATTAATAGCTTAGAAGAATATTAAGTACATTGGATGATCTGTCACTTACATATAGCCAGTTCTGAACTGGCTGATTTATTAGCTGTAAGTATCATTAATTTCTATAGAGTAATTAGTATTAATGACACTGACAATGACAGAATTAATGGAGGTCTTGTACTCTGGGGCTGCTTTCTTCTGTGGAACAACATGACACTGTGAAGAATCTCCCAGGCTGTCAAGTTTTGTTTCTCCATAAATGATGAGATACCAAGCAGCCAATGGGAGCAATCTGGCGCTTTTACTAGGAGGAAATAAAACAACTGAGCCAGCATCTCTCATATTTGATCTCCACCTTCATGAATTTCATCTGCTTATAATTGTTTGATGTAAATGGCTAAGTTGAGACCTTGCTGCCCCAGTTCTGGGAGATGCGTGCACACAGTCTGTTTAACTAATGGGTTTTGCTCTGACAAATACCCATGGATGCCTCAGCACTGGAAGTGTAGAGAATAAAAATAAGAGACCTGAATGTGAAATCCCTTAAATTGCCATTTTCATTTACACGGGTGAAAAAAATATCTCAAGAATTCTATAGCATAAAACCTGAATGCCTTGGGGCATGGATAATCTCTGCAACATTTGAGAAGATTTTTCCTACTGAGAACTATGTCTACTCCTGCTTGAAATTCTTGTCAGTCCAGAAGGCGTCTCTGGCAGCTGTCTGAAAATTTTACTGTAACCTACTGACAAAAAAACACTTGGCAGGCAGATATGAAATAGAAGTTAAAATATTAAAGGAAAATGGAGGAAGCCCAGCACAAAGAAGTTGACAAAATCAACTTCAGGAAGAGATAACGACCCAATGGCAAGTCGGATGAATAAAAAGTGGTGTTCCTTCTCTTACCTCCTTCTCTGTTCCACTTTGATCTGCAACCAGCTGATCAAATACAGTGCCGTAATCTTCATATATCTTCTGCATCTCATTGATGTGACTTGCTACTTTTTCCATTGCCTTCAGTGCTTCTACAAGGTTTAAAAAGTTTATAGACAGCTATGTAATTCAATTGTATTTTTTAAATGTGACATTTTTTATTGAATTCCACTTGATGCAGGCAAAATGACCCAGTGCCCCCAAGGTTTGGTGGACAGTGTTTTCTCATAGCAACAGTGGAAGGAACACTTCCTGATCAGAGTAAGTGAAAAATGCTCATGTGGTGTCATAAGGGCCTGGAAAGATTTCAGTAAGTATTCCAGTGATAAGCCTCAGATGTGTAAATATTTATAGCAATATGATAGTAACCACACTTAAGTTTTGCTTCTTGTATATATAGGGCCATTTGGCTCACCACAGAATGGACAAAGAAATACAGTGCTAGACTGTATAAGTTCCTTATGTAGTGTATGTATAAAATAAATGCTGGTGGCCAGGTTTTGTTTAATTTTTGTTTTCGAAGCAAGAATGATGCTAGAATTCATTAGACTTCTGTGTTAATTTAGAAAGGAGTTGGACAAGATTTCTCTAGTCCTGCCAGCTCTTAATTGACCTGCAAGTAAGTTACCCCCAGCTTGCTTGTAAGGGCAAGAGAACAGTATTAGAAACTCCCTTTAAAGTCAGTAACAGCCTTGTGACTTTTTGCTGACAATGTATTTTGCCTGAATGTATTTTGTTAAAATGACAATCAACCCATAAAATAGATCTCTAGACTTTCATCTACCAGGTGCTGACAGACCTGAACTGGAATTTGCCAGGGTCAAGTCCCAAGCATCTCAGCCTAGAAAAGCAATCAATCCTAATATATGTTAGACAAACACGTCATTCTACATGGGAAGACTGCAAAGTTTTGACACAGATCTCCTCTATGCAAGCAAGAGTCAAAGCCAAACCTCAAACAACTAAAATTTCCTTCTGTGGCACTCTTCAACTTTTGAGTTCAAGAGCTAAGTAATAACCACAAGATGGAGCTTTGCTCAGTGTTTCCAGGCGGGGAAAAAAAAGCAACACTGACCTGACATGCTCCTGTGCAGGAAGTGAGGAGAAATACCCCAGTCCTATTTGCCATGGCAAATCATGGGCATATCTGCTTCTCAGAGGGACTTGGACATACCAAGCAGGACTTTATGCTATAAGCATGAAAAAGTTACTTCTTATTTTTTATTAGAGAAAGGGAATTTCCTCTAGGTTTTGACAAGTCTGTGCTACCTACCAGAATGGCTACCTGCATCTTTAGAAAGGGCTGGAAAGAAAACTTTAACTCATATTCATTCCTGTAGAAGAAAAGAGGAAGTTACCTGTCAAATGATAGTGCTCCTCACTTTCATTGTCTGTCAGAGACACCAGCTCTTTTAAAAGCAGAGGATATTTCAGCACTCTCTGAACAGGCTTTATGAGATACGACTCCAGTGTAGAAGAGTGTTGCTTTGTGGGATTTCGGGCGTCCAGAAAGGCCTTAAAGGCACTATCTGTTTTAGCTAGAAGTAAAAAGAGTTGGTCAGCTGAACATGGAAGTCAGAATCACAGAACACCAGGTTGGATGGAACCTCAAGGATCATCTGGTCCAACCTTTCTTGGCAAAGGCACAGTAGAAGCTACAATCATTTGAAAACACAGAACTGCAACTTGTAAGCAGCACCAAAAGCCTCAACAGTCTTAATAGATGGTTTACAAAGTCGTTTACACTATTCATTTCATAATAATTTCCTGCATTAAATAACATATATAAGGGCTAAGACAGCAACTATATCAAGGTGAGATTATTCTTCAGTGTAATTTTTCCAGCACACTACAGTGGATGGCAGAGGAAGTAACTTATTCTACCATTTGTTGCTGCTTTTTGGAGCATGAGTTGGATCTGCAAGCAGGACAAACTTGTGGAAGATGTTTCTGTCGCTACTCAAGCTACTGCCTGGATGTTACAAAGAGGATCTTATCCCTTCAGTTCTGTAGAACCGCAGATCTTAGCTACTTCAAGTGAAAGACATCTCTGTCCTTACTTTGAGATATTTATCAGCCCATCCTTTGCACCAATATTGTCTACAAGTCAATGAGATGTTACAGTAGTTCTCAGCAGTTTAAATTCATGCAAATTAATTACAATAATGAAGAAAATTAATTACCTCTCTCAAGAACTTTCTGAACTTTGATGTGGTTTGCACAGAAGCCGCTGTACAGTTTAAAGTGGTCAGCATAATACAGAAAGGAGCCTCCGAGGGAAAAGAGCAATTTCTGAAAACACAATCAAAATATTAATTCATTACTAGAATCCTAAATAAATATTTAGGCAAATAGCACACAGGCTCAGCGGTATGATTATCTGCTCTTTCTATATATATCCTATATTTTTTATATGTATATATATTTCACATGAATATACTACTGGTAGTAACTCCATGATGTTTCTGTATTTCTCTGAGCGCAGAGTTCAGCCTATTTAGTCAAAGCCTGCAATTTTCTCCTTTCTGCCCAAACAGTTAACACCACTGCAGATACTGGCTTACTGTATATTTCAGGCAGCACAGGAACAAAAATTAGCAGACACATAACAGCATATATTGTGCTGGCAAAAAGCATGAGCAATAGGAAGCAAGGCATAAAAGTGCCAAAGCCAGAGGAGACAGTGTAAAACAGAAGATTACTTTCCAGCTGTTCTCCTTCTTTCATGAGGTGGTAATCACAGGGCATCTCTGATGTTCTTGGATGAAGGAGAGGTTGGGAAGATGTGGGAGGGACTGAATCACAAGGGAGATGTTTTTAGAAAACTGCTTCACAAAGCAAAGATAAGAAAGAGGAGTAGTGAGGGAGGAGGAGGGAGAGGAGGAGAGCAGCCCTATCCCTCTTTTAATCTATGTTTGTTCTACAAAAGGCAGCAAGTGTCTGGGAGACCGGCCAACAGTCTCACCCAGTCCCGAGCCGCACATGAGGAACTCATGCAGTATTTAACAGTAAAAGCTCCCAGACAGTAGTGGGTGAACTGGGCACAACTGGGAGGAGCACCTGGCAGGGCAGAATTCAGCATAGCAACATAACCTTTCTACAAAGGAGTTCTGCATCATAAGCATTGCTAGTTTATAACATACTCAAAGTCTTCTCTACATCTTCCACATTTCATCTTCTGCCATGGCAAAGAGGAAGATAAAACCATGACAAAATGCACTTTCACAGCTGAATAGATGCCTATAATCCTAAGTAAAGCTTTAAACATTAAAGCAACCATATGAAACATAGAGTTCTTAATGCCAGATTTCACAAACATTTGCAGGCATACTACAAAGTATTTAATGACAAAATATTTACCCGGAACTGGGATGGTGTTTCCAGTGTATTAAAATCTGAGGAAGAAGATATTCCTTCTTCAAGGGTCTCCAAAAACACCTTCTGGAAATTCAGCATTTCTGGCAGACTGCCAAACAAGGACTCCATCTGTGAAAAACATCAGGCTATGAGGGACAGCACTTCATGCACCTAACACTGGCCTTGAGAAAATCAGTCCCATAAGGAGATGTGCACACAAAGAGGTTGTAAAGGCCAGTAACATCTTCATTAATGCTTTTCAAACTGGTTTTTTATTAAAAAATCTGTACAAAAAACCAATGATTTCTCAGCAGTTAAGTCAGAAGAACAATTACCCTTTAAATTGACTGAAGCACCAGACAGAAAGGCACTGACTGATGTAATCCCTATTGTAATCTTTGTTGTTTGCTTTTTCTGTCATGCTGTCAGCAACAAAAAAAAACAAGTGCCAAACTCTTAACCCACAAAAGAATGAAAAGCACACCTTTCAGTTTTTCCCTCACCTCATCCTGGGTAAGGAAGGTTTCATTCTGAAGAGGCTCCAAGTACAGCTCAAAGAGACAGCTCAAGTCCTACAAAAGAGGGAGCTTGTTCACTTTTATGTAAGCATTTGAAATTGTTTTTTATGTGACACCTCTGAGATAGGGGTAATTTTTGGGAGCAAATTAGAGATGCTCCTTTTCTACAATAAACAAGACCTGTGTGTCATTAGCCCTAAAGTGATTGCCAAATTGGACACAAATTGGTTTGAGTAATGTTTTTGTTTTGTCTTTCAGGCTTTACAGCTTGATTATAATGAATTATATTCAGAATAGTATGAGGAGAAATGTTACAGATGACAGTTTTCTAAAGAGTCCATGTATATGGACAGCAAAAATTTGTCTTAATCATGTATGTTAGATAAACCACATAGATAGCCACTCATTTAAACTTCAGCAGTACTATTCAGAAGGGCACCTAACATTTTAAAATCCTATCAGTTATTAAAGTATTTAGTTATGTTTTCAGGGAGGATGTGATCAAGGGCTTTTTCAGTCACTTCTTCAAAGAATTGGTGCCACTTCTGAAGACTTACTATCCCACACCAAAGCATGACAGCAAGGCTGGGACCCACCAAAGGACTCTCTGGCACTGAGAAGGGCAACAGCAGAAATTCTTATGGAAGAGTAAAGAGCATCTCCCTGAGAATGCCATAATGAGCATGTGCAATGAGTATGCGCCAGGATTTTGCCTGGTGAAAAATTTCCCATATGTCAGTGACCTCCAGGGTCATGTCTTTCTTCAAGCAATTCCCCTATAATAAACACCAGCTGGACATATGTGGGGGTTCATGTTCTGTAATGCTTCCTCAAGCTTTTCAGCATATGGCTGCATTAATGCATTCATGGAGGTACTAACAGTAAAAGCCTGGAAGTGTTTTCTCTTTTTTCCATATACATAATTGCAATAAGTACTGTTATCTGTAAGCATGTGCTTTGACTTCTGTTAAAGTAGATGATTCCTCCTTTCTGAAGGTCAGTGAATGCAATGTTTTCGGGTTTTGGCATCCAGTCACATGAATTCAGGGTTTACAGAAAGAAGAGACATACATCTAACAAATCATGGACTTATCAGGGGAGAAATAACATATGTGTGATGCTACAACCAACTGGAGTTGTGCCTTTTAGTTGTGCTGATTAAAAAATAATTATGCATAATTTTCCACAATGAAACTTTTTTCTATTTTGTAGGAGAATATTCTGTTCTTCTACCAGATTTATTTTCATCTTGAAAATTAGGGAAACATCCCCTGGAAAAACCCTATGTTAAGATATTGCAGGTGTCTACTCCCCACAAATTGCCACTCTCCAATATCAGTACAAATTGGCTAGACCTAAAGGTACTAGATCAAATACTGCAGCCTCTAGTACAGGAGCAAGGCTGCTGAAAACAACAGGATAAGCAGACTTTGTAGATGATGACCCTTGTATAGAGCTGGTTATATAAAGGGTAAGCATGAATATGTTAAGACCATCTGTAAATCATGGTCAGCCCCAAAAACAAGGCTGTAGGTAGCCAGATTTTATTTTACTTTTTACCTTGACGTAAGATTTCTCAGTGTCCATAAGTTCTTGGATGACTTTCCTCAATCTATCTGCATCAGAAAGGTGTCGAGCCAGCGGCCGTGGTGGTAAGTCCTGGTTGTCCTTCTGTCCTTCCATACTGCTTGTTTGGACTTCTTGGAAGTTTCGGCACAATGCACTGATCTGTTCTGCACTCTGTTAAATGAGAGGAAAGGGACAAGCACCAGTGTTTTAGACTACAAGCTGTACTACAATTATTTTTAAACTCCTCAAATTTTGCTCATGTTCCAAATTCAGAGGCCAGAGCATGCTGTAGATTTTTGTCAAATATGTATCCTGATAGCTCTAAGCACCTTGAATATATAGCAGATCCAGATCACAGTAGTAAAATTAAATGAAAATTTTCTAGTGATTTTCCAGCACAGATTATTTTTCGTCTTCAGATACAAGCTTATGGTATGCAAAAGATGACAGAACACTAAGGTATATCGTAAACTTTGCTTCTTATGACGCTAACATCACACTGTTTTCCATCTCATTTTGCAATACTGACTTCATAAAATAGAAAGAATTAATAGATAAAGATCTTTTAAGCATCCAGAATAACTGTTTTATCACCTGCTGCCTATATTGTGTGGTGTGTTTTTCAGACAATGAGACATGGAGCGGAAGGTTCAGATTCTGATGTCCTGGGTTGTCAAAAGATGTTTAGATGCTTTCTCTCCAAGTAGACAAACACATATCAAGATTTTTTGCTTTCAAGAATGGCAAATGGAAACAAAAACCTTTGAGATTCTTTGGAAGAATGATAAAGATAAAAAAAAAACAAACAAAAAACAAAACAAACAAAAAAAAAAAAGAAAGAAAAAAAACCACAAAAACAAAACAAAACAAAACAAACAAACAACAAAAAAACCAACAAAAAAACCCCAAGACCGAAAAAACCCAAAACACCAGGAAATTTTCAAGCAAGGTTGGAATTTGAGATGGAACAACAGTTAATCTGATAAGGAAAAGATGGAAGAGAAAGAGATTTTTCTGACATTAAGAAATGGTTGTGTAGTTCACTTTTGCATGACCACCACCAATATCCAAGAGCTACTTTTGCAGGCAATGATTGTTAAGGCTTAATTTGAAAATTATTCTACTGTTCTCTTTCTTACATGATGTTTTCCTGAAAGCTAGAGTATTCCTATCATTACTCAGTTGTACCATAACAGCTGTTGGTATCCATCTCTTTGTACTACATGAAACAATTCTTAAATACTATCTTTCAGAAGGCTGTGCTATCTAATATCTTCTATATTTTTATATATATATCTTCTTGAGCAAATGCATGCAAATAAGGACTACATGAATGCTGCCTTATTTCAAGTGGAAGTCTTGTTTCAGTGAAAAAATTGGGACGAGTGCATTTCAGAATTATCTTAATCCGCACTAATTTATTCCCCATGCTCTTTCAAGTGGTTCTTTGGGGGTCTCCTGATTCACCACTGATTATCGGTATAGGTAGATTCACCAACATACTAGGCCATCAAATAAGCAAATGCGAAAGTTATTCTAAAACTGAACTGAGCTACACAAAGCCTTCTGTAAGGTGGAGGCTAAATGCACTAACAACATTAAATCACAAACATTCATGTGACAAAACATAAGTACATCACTCACACATATATGATGGGAATATATGCTAAAGTATCGAATATTTGCCATGTAATCTATATTACTCTGTAGTTTCCAGCCCCCAGTTGTTAACAATGCCATGACTCTAAAAAAAATTACTTTACTCACTAATATGTGCCACCATCTTCACAGTCCTTGCAGGACTATGAAATTTTGATACATTTTGTATTTACAACAGGACCCAACAAAACACAGCGTAAATTGAATGCCTGTTGGAATTACAGCTGCACACTGATGGAATATATTTAGAAATCACAGTCACATTCAGACACTAAAATTAATTAGTGCTTTACAAATAAATCACATCTTAATTTAGGAAACGTGTGTGTATTTTAAAGCAACTTTTAAATAGCTGAATGCCAATGTACTTGAGCTTTGTTTTCTTTGTTTCTGATGTCAGAAAGATTTGTATTTGCATCAGAATTACTCAGATTTTTTGCTCTATACAGCTCAAGGTGTGCGTGGGCAGCTACTGGATACCTGGTCAAGGACACTAAAGGATATGAGACAGCCTATTGAAAGTGAGTCATAAACACCATCATGAGGCGCAGTTTCATAAAGAAGACTTAGAAGTCCTCTATTCTTCCACAACTGCCTTTGCACATAGGGCAGGCAGACACGGGAGAACATGTTATGTTCTCTCTCTCCTTCCATTTCGGGGCCAGAGCTGCATCTGCCACCAAGAGGCACTGGATAAGAAAGCATATGGAAATAGATAAAGCCTTCAACATAAATACTATTTGAGCATAAGAAATTTCATAATAACAAATAAGTGGAGATTAATATAAGCTATTCTTGCCTACATTTCTTCCCAAAGCACCCTTACCACCCAGGTTAGGATCTCTACTTTTTTCCACACTGCTCTGGATGCTACTCTCTGCCTCCCACACTAAAGAATGTCCTGCACTCTATTATTTTTGCTGTTTAAAGCAAACCTTTTTTAGAAAGGCTCTAGTGACAACCCCTGTGAACATCTCCTTTATAACTTTTATGTATAGGCAGAAGAGGCTCAGCCTCTGCCCCATTACTGACTGTAGCTGAGATTTCAAAGCTACTAAAGCTACCTGAGCATTCTGGATGCCAAAGCATAGTTCAGCAGTCCAGTGTCCTTAAGCCAAGAAGTCTCAAGAGGAGTCCCAAGCTGATACTACAGACACCCACTGTAATCTTGAATTAACCCTGAATTTGCTCTGATAATGACACTGCATTAGCTAATGCAGGCAGATGTGACTCTTTTGCACATCTGGTAAACTTCTCAAGAATATAGCTTCTGCTTTTGTTTGCAACAATACTGTCTCTACCTAGTAAATGGCAAAAAGAAATTATTTATGACAACCTTTATAGTGTGCAGCTTATCAAAAATGAAATAATTTAAATTGACAAAAAGAAAAATGCAGATGACTGACTATGAGCAAGGCTGCAAATTAACTGGGTGCAGAGAAAAAGCTGAGGAGAGTATAGAGGGGAAGCTACAAACTTTCGCCAAAATCCATCACTTGAGCTTACATATGCCACTGTCAGCAACATGCACAGGAGACTGCAAGCATCTTCAGCTTACCTTTGGCACTGAACAGCAGGCAGATAAGGTTGAAAATGCAAAAATTTAGACTAATAGCGATAGTTAGGAAAGACAACTGGAGCTTATGCAGGGTTTATAGAAAAAAACAATACTTGCATTCTAGAGAGGATGAAGTTAAGCAGCACTGTACAGTTTCATTGGCCATTTTTACAGATTTCCCACAAAGCTGTATAAATCCTTCTACAGACCCAGCAGTTAGGGGAAGCAGCCTCCTGCCTCTCTCCTGGCCTCTAAGAGAACAGAAAGACGTGTAGAAGCAGCCATAAGAATGGAGGTTTTTTTCATCCCTGAATGTTTGGACTTGTACTTGTACCCATGTCCTTTTGCAGGGAGTATTCCCTGTGAATGTGGATTGCTCACAGTAAACTTAGAAGGGAAACTTCCAGCACACATAATTGTTGGCTTGACCCATGGCAGTCAGCTATTACAGTGATGCTCAGCCTGTCAGATGGAGATGAAGCACACCCCATTTTCAATAATACTCCCACTATGAAATGTTAAAAGATTATTCCTTTAAATTGAGCAAAAGGGTACTCTTACGAAGAACATCTTGCAGGTTATCTTTACTTCTTGAAGACAAGCATACCATAATTTGAGGCTGCGCTATCCCCACCAGAATTTAAAAACTCCATAAAATTAATTGGTGAGAAAGCAGAAGACATTAATCAGCAGCGGTTAAGCATTAGTAGAACAATTTCATGCCTACCCTGTGACTTTCTACTGAATGATACTGATTGAGCATAAATGCTGACAAGGTCAATTAGTGTTATGGTGTCTCTGCTCATTGCTGTTTATTTCACCGTCATTTATACACCTCATACACTCCGTCACTCAGTCAGGGTTTGTTTGAAAAAGTGATGAAAAAGAGTATTTGGAGTAGGCTTAGAAAAAACTACAGCTTAAGAAAGACTCCATGAGGGGGAAGAGGAGGGCTTAAAGCCATGCCTTTTGATGAGTTTCCAGACTTCTGTGGCCTTGCGCTGGACATTGCCCACATCTACAGGGTGATCACCAGTCTTTTGAATTCCTTATCCGAAGAGGAAGCATGCTCAGAAAACATCCTGCAGAAACAGATTAGTCTTGTACCCTCCAAAAACAAACAGCTAACAGTTCAGCTCAGCTTGATGTATGTATTTCCAGGAAGACTGAATGCACCATTCAACAGAAGAAATACAGCTACCTGGGATTTTGAGAATTGAACAGCTGGCCTGAGACCTCTTAACATCCTCAATCTGTGGAAAGAGAGAGCTTTTGGAGATGTCCAGCACTTTTCCTTTGCGTTAGAAGATGCTTCTCTCCAGAACAAAGGCAGTCATAACAGACCTTTTTTTTTTCTCTTTTTGTATGCCCATCACTCTACAGACACCCCTGTCATCCTCAGACCAGGAAATACTTTGTAACCAAGCAATGTCAATGGCTTCAGAGCTGCAGGGCTTAGCTTCCTTAAAGACCACTGCTCTATATAATGCACCAATGCAGTATGTGCACTCCCCTTAGTTGTTTATTAAGTCTTAGAAATGACAGTAGAGTTTTACTGAAAAACGCCTTGTGGGTTTCCAATATATGTATCTGGGCAAAACTGCCACTCAGCTTCGGGCAACAGAAGCTAAAACAAAGTAGTAGCCTCAGTCATCACTTACCTTTTGGCACTTCTCTTTCTTATCCCAACTTCCAAGAATGTGAAACTGTTCCTGGCTGACACTTCTGAAATCTTAGGGGTCTGTTTTGTTTTGCTGTGTATCTTGTATGTCTTCTAATTAAAATGTGTAAAACACTGCTAAAGAAAAGGTATTTTCTTTTAAAGCGTCCACTCAGATCCTTTGTAGCAATAAGCCAAGCATAGTCACAATTAAGCTTTAAGGAGGAAGAAACAAGTCCTCCACACCCCATTATGGAAAGCTGCCCTACCAAACACTACCAGACCAGACAATAGGGGAGGAATTAACTACCAACTTTAGTCTTTGAGTCAGAATTTCCTAATTTCAGGGATATTGACATTAGCAAAGTCAACTTGTTCTATAACTCAAGTAGGTGTTACCAACCTCACTTAGAAATCACAAGTGCAGTAAGAAGAGGGGTTGATGACCTAATAACTCTTTCCTGACAGCACAGACCAAGGTCTGAAAGAAGGCTTGAATGCACTCTATATAAAACAGCTAAGATGCAACCCACCTAACGTGGTGCCTGAGCTACTAACATGAGTTGTGCAGTGGCAAATATTCCCTCTCACCTGCCATACAGAGAGAGATGCCCTTCCTTCTCCTTGGGTGTAAAGGAAGGACTGCTGGTGATTTGGGTACTTGACTGAAATAGTTGTTATAAACCAAGTCACACAGCAGGGATTTGGGTCCAGAAGGCTGCATCAACCAGGTCCCAAGGACCAGCAGCTGCCATTTTCATTGATGCTGCACTCAGCTTCTTTAAAATCAGCCTCCAAAGTCACCTGACCCAGTGCATAACAAAGTCAAAGACAAAACAGAAGTCACTTCCATTGTGGAATGCTAAATCCTGACCATACAAAATGTAAAGCTGAGAACATCAGTAAAATGAAAAGCGAGGAGCCTTGACAGCCCAGGTCACAAAAAGGAGACTCTTGTCAGGTAATATTAAAGCACACAGTGCAAGTTTTCCCAGACCCTAATCTTATGAAAATACTGTCATTCTTTCATTCCGCATGTCCTTATCCTGATGTTGTCAACTTTTAATGTATTTTTCTACCACCTGGGTAGCATATTTACAGCCTTCTTATATTCCCACAGCAGTAGCTTGGTTGTAGCTCTTTTTCTTTTTTATCCCTGTTTCCACAATCCTACAGTATTTGTGAAAATCCAAAAAATAGTTGAAACATTCTTGCTGCAGTTCTTTCCAAATTTCCCTGAAGAATCTTGTTACAACCATCCCACTTCTCATCAAAATCTGCATCATGACTTAGTCCTTCCTCTGACAGAATTGAGAGATAACTATTTGCTTGAGCCCAGCAGCAAACAGGGCAGGCAAACAACCCACACTTCCCTCCCCCAAACTTCAAAAAGCCCAAGCCTTTTCTCATGCAGAATACTGGTATAAAATAACCCAATACTACACCTCACCTGACTCCATTATTTGATTATTAATGCTGGGACAGTCACTACTTATAAAGCCTAGGCAGCCTGGAATGCTCCTGCAGCCCCATCACCTACCTTAGCCTAATTAAGCAGCACCCCACAGCTTAACCCGTGCCGCTGCAGAACTCACCACAGAAAACATCCTGTGCAGGGAGCCATACGCTGCTGCTGCCTGCTGCTGGGTTTTGCGAGCCAGCGCCAAACTCTTTGCTCTGGCTTTACTCCTCCTGAAGGCGGGCATTGTGGCTTGCGAATACAAACTTTGCCAGAGGAAAAGGCCCCTCAGAAGGAAGCCACAGATGCTGCGATCCCCCACAAACACACCTTCTTCTCTCTGAGCTCAGTTGCTCAAGTTTCTCTTTTGTGCCGATTAACGAAAACCAGAGATGCTGATGACATTCCAGTGTAACAGAGCTAAGCAGCGTACAAGAGAGCACAGACCTGCAATGCCTCCCTTTATTACTACAAATGCAGGGAAAACGTGCCAGATGAGAATGGGGTTTTTATAAATAGCTTGATGTAGTGAATGCAGGACAAAGTGCAGTCATGGCAAGAGAAGATGGGTTTTAGCTCCCCAGAAAGGTACCTGCCTGTTAAATTTACTGCATAAACAAAACATCAGGTGCTTTGAGAAAGTTAGCCAAATACCTAAAAATATCTGAGGGCGTTGACCGCCCTGAAGGTCAGCATGAATTATCAATGGTACTGATGCTCTCTCAAGGGTATATGCTGCTAAAAGGTGTGGCATACAAATATTCTTACAATGATAAAATGAAAAATAAATAGGCAGCTCTTTGGATGACTTCTTTACATAATTGTGCTTGTCCTTTGTTTGAACTTTTTGTCATAATTACATCAATAAAAAGAAATGTAAATTGTGCTCACTAATAAATTCAGGCTTGAAAGGCAAAGTCCGCATGTTAATACATATTCACACAAAACCAATCTGGTCTACAGACAGATGATTCTAAAACCAGTGTAACTTTAAACAAAATATAATAGGACATGACACCACTGAGCTTAAGAGTTATAAGACTGACAAGCAATTCATTGAAAAGAGTTATAAGACTGACAAGCAATTCATTGAAAAGACAACTATACCAGTGGCATAATAAAACTCCCATGTTCCCTCTATCACAGCACTGATAGTATGCAATGAAGCTGAGCTATAAGGCTTCATTCCACACTGCCCTTGTGACAGCCTATTGCTCTCCAGAAAACTCTTTTCTAGAACCCAAATGATACAACCAAACCCTGGTATCTGTACTCTCAGTTACGAGGGTGCTGCTTCAGAGGTTTCAAGGGTATTCACCTTCATACAAGCAAGGGAATGGCGCAGCCTTCTCCTTTAATTACTGCAATTAAACTTACATCCATCTCTTTCCAAATTATTAGCACAACTTGACAGCTCAGCATTTGCCAAACTACAGAGCTCAGTTGCTGAGCAGCTGCTTATCAGAGGAACAATGATGCAAGCCCTGAAACAACACTCTGCTGATAATGATGTAGTAGGAACCTCTTTCTTAGCTGATGTACTCTGCCCGTTCTTCCTTTGTGGAGACAGATTCAATGGGTGAGAAGACTATGTAACAGAAAACTGAGGAAATGGCCTCAAAAGATTGAGAGAAGTTTTACCTGCTCCCTAACATTTCATTTTTCAGTGGTCACAGAGCTTGTTTTAAAAATCCAGTTATATGGACTACTGTGTAGCATGTACAAGGCTTTTCTTATCCACCATTAGTGGTGGCCTTTGCAGTAGTCCGCAGACCCTCGGGATACACAGAGCAATTCTGAAGAGAAAAAAAAAAATCACTACTCTGTGGAAATTAAAGGTTTACAGCACCACATATGGCATTTTAAAAATAACACAGGTCAGGTCACCAGATCCACATTCATTAAGAATATAACTATACTGTCTGGAAAAGTACTGTTTCTTCGTTTCCTATCAGCATGAGTTGTGGCAATTTCAAGCTCATAACAGATTATGTCTTAAAACACAGCTCATCCACTGGGACCTGGGAAAAATAAAACAGGCTGCTAAATTTCAGGTCCAAGCAGTATTGTCAGTCTTGATGAAAAACAATGACAGGCCTTTTCAATTCCATATTAGGAAGTTATTCTTCCCAGACTTGTTAATTAAACCTGTGTTATTAGCTAGCCATATGCCAGCTGAAAGATGTTACCAATTAACAGCTTTTTTTAAAAGTATGCATTCATTAGAATAAAACCCAACTATGTTTTAGTAATCCTTCCAGCTTGTACTGAGGGACTTGGATAAATCAAAAGAGTTAAAAAGAAGCTAAAATAAGCCAAATTAATGAAAGCATTTTCTTTAGCCATTCTTCTCCTCTAGAAGCATGAAAACACACATTCAAGTCCTTTTCAAGAACATGTCTCCTATGTAAAATTTACATGTAAAATAATCAATCACGTTGAAATACTTTTAAGATGACTGGAAAAATTACATAGCCTTGTTGTTTGTTCCTGTGTGCTTTGCGTAACACACATTCCCTTTACAGACATCTGGTTTTCATCTTCCCATTTTAGAGGCACCAGGCTTGATAGTTAACATAACAGTAACATCCTTTGTAATACAGGCTTCCCTCTATTGTCCTGATATATCTAGGTGCACTTACTGTCATCAAGTTCATTTCCCATCTTGCTTTTGCCCTTAATGCATGAAGGTAAAAGGCTAATTTTGCTCTGTCTGGATATACTTTGAATGAAAGGAAACAGCAGCTTGCCTCCGGGACAATTCTGAGCACTTGTGGGCTACTTTGTAAGTTCAGTCTGGACAATCAGTGAAGCAGAAGCATAATTTGTACATACATTTTGTATTTTTTAAATATGAGTATGCGTGTGTATATATGTATATATATGTACACACACATCTACATAAATATACAATATGTACATATGTAACTTGGACTAAGAGACGCCCTGTGACATTAGTGGTCTCTAAGTGTTATAAGCTCAGGCTTAATTCAGCTGGTCTCCAGATCTCTACAGTGATCTAGAGGGACTCTGCTTTTTACTTTTTACAAATGTGGGGGTATGATTTTTCTGAATATTTTTCTATCGCACTTATTATACTAATAACATGGCTTTTAAATGCCTTCAAAATGTATTTTCAAAGCATAATTTGCCACAGTGAAGACATCTACTTTAATTCCAGTGCTAAAAAAATAGTTAACTTTCCAAATGTTTAAAATGAATTAATGTTTAATTTTAAATTCCAAGCATCTTAAATACTGTTTGTAACATTCTCACCCAAAGTATTTTGGCCTGAATGTAAAAACTTTTCTCAAGTGCTGAATTAGAAACTATGGCAACCACTGAGACATTATCTTTGCATTCATCTTTCACAATATATTTTTGCACTGGGCCTTCTTTGGAGTCAGAGAGGGCAATAGTTAATCTCTTCTTGTTAGTAGCAGGCATATTGTGTTTCAAATGCTAAAAGACCAAATAATCTCCCTGTAAAATACAAATACAGACCCTCTGAACTCCACATCCCTCTCCCCTAGTTTTGCTGGGGTTTCATTTAGGCACAACAAAAGGATTTTGCTGCCTCAGAAGGAAATAATCACCGTGTGAGTAAAGGTCTATGTAAATTATTCAGTATAGACAGGCATGTAGTGCTATGGACAACAGGTAACAAAACATGAAAATGTGGTGGAACTTCCCTGTGCATCTGACTCAGCTGACCTCTTACTATCTCTGATTTTGCAGAATCAGCTGCAGGTAGCGGATTTTATTAAGTTTTGGAATTGCAGGTCTACCTGAGGTCTTACATATTCCTGACAGCACAAAATACAGATCAAAGCCTCACTGAAGTATATAATAGCACCCAGGATGCAGTATGTGTTTAAAATTCTTCATTGCAACTTTGTGAAACCTTAGGAGACTTTGTGTCTTATGGGTAACTGCTGGGCACATGACATAGCTTGACATGCACTAAAATCATGCTCTAATGTTCTGCATCACAAGGGGAAAACACATACATTATAGTCAGTGCAGTAAGTGAATAGTATCACAGTCTTAAGACAACCCCATCAAATAATCTACAATGGGCAAAGAGGTTACCCAGTTCCCTGGGTCTGTCAGATGTGTGATTAGATAACTGCCTTTCATTGCAAAGTGAAATGCTGCCATCATATCCTGCACTGCAGGTGACGAGGGTTGCCTTTGGAGGCCCAGGGTTGTGGACTTCCAGGCGACTTCCAGCCCTTCATCTGTGAAGTCACAAGCATCTCCAGAGACACTGCTAACCGCATGACACTGCTAACTGTATCCTGTCACAATGAACCAGGACTGCTGTCATATGTTTCTCTTTTCACCTGCAGACAAGCCTTGTGGATTTTTCCCAGAAGACTACAAAGAACAGCTGCATTGTGATTCTCCACTGGCTTCTTTCATTTGCAAGCATCCACATATCACAATTTCTTCTCCTGGTCAAAACCATCTGTACATTTTGCACTGCCAACTGCCACAGTATTTTTGAAAGGAAGTTTCCTTCAGCCAGAGGAAAGACAACAAATACCACCCCCAAATGCCAGTGACTCAGTGTAATAGCACAAAACAGAGCAACACAAGTTCACACCTCTGCATGCAAGAACTGCAGTCTCCCTTTGCTCTTCTTTCTTGCAATTCTTGTACCTCCTTACCAGTAATTATACACACAGGTCTCCATCCTTGACCCTATCTTGACCTAACATCTGGTTACAGATTTCACTCTAAATATAGCACCTTTCATGCTTTGAGCTTTATGGTTTCAGGCCTCCTTACTATGTTAGCCAAACAGTCAACTGCTGTATTTGAGTTTGGGACAATCTATACTGGGGGCCTGATGCATTTAAAGAACTACAGGATCAAAACAACAAAGTGAAATTCAGGTCTGGGGTCAATGCAAGCACTCTGTAACCCGTAATCCATCAATTTTGGTGTCTTCTCTGGGGGATGGAATAAAATACTGAAACCTAAATTAATTAGAAAAATTCTTACAGACTTCTAACAGGCTACAATTTCACTCGTATCACTGATACACTTCTCAAAAGGCACATGATGACAGCAGGGGCCCAGCCATGGCTCCACACTTCTGCAGCCAGCAACTCTGGTTGTGCTCACTATAGGCTGGGCTGCCTGCAAGGGAAGCACAATAATTATCAGAGCTCCCCATAGGCTTCTCCTTAGCTTTCAATGCAGAACTGTCTCCTCCAGGCACAATGGAATCAAGGAAAACTACTGCTGAGGAACATGCTACGTTCCCATGTTACCTCTTACGCTCCCTAAATGCATCTCACATCTGGAAGGAAACGACACTTGTATTGCAGAGACGTATACATGATTTTGAAAGTACTACGCTGCTAAACCCCTTCCTACAAAGAACAGAAAAAAAAGGGATGTTAATTGCAGACTACTCCCCAAGCTTCTGGATCTCATCAACTGCTAAAAAGAAGTTCTCACAATTAAAATAAAGGAAAGATCCTCAATGTCCTATGGATGCTGAGTAAACCTTCAGGCAGGCAGCTCTCCTGCAATTAATGACATGCTGTGCAAGTGCGAACTGCCTGGGCAATGCAAAACAGAGCTAATGAGAAGCTATTGCCATGAACATCATTTAACCGAGATTGCCTCCATGCAAGAAATAAGTTTGGAGCCTTATGGGCATCCCCGTATTTTTTTTCTTCCTCTTATTTTACTTTTCCCAGAGGGACCTCTGTTGAGCTTCTGGCAATTTCTGCTTGGCTTTCTTTCAATGTAACTCAACAATTGAAGTTTACTTGATGAGTGACATTTTACAGTCTTTGTTGAAAATTACTCCACACACATTTTTGTTTTGGTTTGTTTTGGTTTTTTTGTTTGGTTGGTTTTTTGGGGGGGGTTTGTTGTTGGTTGTTTGGTTTAGATTTCCCCTAGTTTTATTTCAATGTTAACATTTCTTTTGACATATTTTGGGTATAAAGGTCACTAACTGACTAGCAAGAAAGGATGCCACTTATACCAAACGGAGAGAAATATGGCTCTGAAACCTACCAGACACATGTTGACATACATACATACACTGCCACATCATCCTAAATGTAATCAAAATACAATTTGTACTTGTCAGGTTTTATGTTTTATGCACCATATCATTACAAATTTTCTTTCTAATTCAGTATATTTTGGTAAATCTTTAACTTTCTCACTGAAATGTTTTACTAAGAAACTGTTGGACTTCGATGGGGAAAAAACCACCTCTCTTGACATCTACCCACTGACAGACAATCATCCAATTCTTAAATACACACACTCAGACTGATGATCCTTATCTCATCTCTGGAAGTAAGTGAGTGTTGTCACCAGATCAAAACAAGTAAATTAACCACCATGACCACATATATAGCATTTATTGACAGTGCCAAGAGAAGGTCATTTGGTATGTTTTGAGTAATGGTGCACTGAACTATCCTACAGCACATATGCTACAAATCACGTGCTTGTACAATGTTTTCTAGGTAACGAATCAGAAGAATACATCATTCCTAGCATCCACTTGCTTTCTTCTGGAAAATAAAATACCATTCAAATAAACCATAAACATTGAACAATTGTGTTAATTTTCTGCTGGGATTGGACTACATGAATAACGATTACTAACTGCTTTTGCCTCTACTATTCCATAGCAACTGTCTTGGTTGCCCACTTCCTCTCTCCAAAAATCAAACCACATTTTTTAGTTTAACAATTGAGAATTCAGCCACTAGCAACAGGACAGACATTCTTTAATTCAGGTTTAAACCTAGACCTGAATGCATATTATATCTCAGGATTTTTACCCTTCAATTATTCTGTCTGAATGAGAACTTGATGGCTTTAGCACTTCTAATGAAGGGGTTCCAGAATCAGTTTGAGACAGTTTGAAGACAAAATATTAATTTCTTCAATTTATGAAAGCCATCCCTTGGGTACATGGCTATGCCGTATATACAAGAGGCCAAAACCAAAAATGTAGCAAACTCTTTACAGTTTGTTGATTTTCATTACAGAAATAGCCATATGAAGTCAGCTAATAGGTAACACAAGTATTTCCTTTTTGAAATCATGACACAAATTTTTCATCTGTTGAAAGCACTATCTTGGGAAACTTGTGGTGGTAATTGGATGATGCAGAAGTGGGAAGATGGGTTTGCTTTCTGACCCAGCCTCAGCCTCAGTATTCACACTACATGGGCAGCACCTGACATGCAAATCAGCAGCTCAATTGCACATACGCTTTAGATTGGAGGGGCTGGAGAAAAACCTCAACAGTTATCCAATTTAGGCACATTTGCACATTGGCTCCTTGAGCACAGGAAGCGGGACTGTGTGCAGGAAGACCAAAAACCAGATTCCTCAACATGGTCCCAAACACACAGAGCTCATGGAAACATCTGCTTCTCACTGCACTTGCAAAAACTCTTATCTGGCAAATGGAGGACTATCTACAACTGGCATCACAATAAACAGAATACACAAACTTCAACAGCACTGGAAGAATGATTTGACATTGTGTAGGAAACTTGAGCATCCAAAAGCAGACTTCTGAAATGCCCAAGTACATAGGTTTTTCTACTTTATTTTTCCCCCCCTATATCTATAAACATTTCAAGTAGGGCCATTATAATGATCTGCATCTCATCCCTATAAAAAGCTGAAAGTATTTGATGAAAATGCTCCATCCTGCAGGAGATGAAGATTTTCATTTGCCAAAGATGCCATTTGCTCTGCTGACCAGACTTGTCACGAGTCCTTCATTCCCTCACCAGATAGACGGAAAGTGAACACAGGAGTGGCAAAGCAGTGAGCTAAGCTAATCTAAAACAGTCCATGCTAAGGAAAGGTGTTCAGAAATTTTTCATCTTACTTTCTGTTCATTGCATTAAGAATGGTATTCCCAAGAAAAAAAGTTTTCTTCCTCTGCAGTATGTAGTATTTTCTACTTATTTTTTATTAAGAGGTGCTGGGACAGACTTGGCCATATATACATATCCTAATGAATGATCAATAACCCATTCTGAGGGTAGACTGACTATTTCAAGAGTTAACGGTAAAGCAAAGGCAATTTCTGTAAGTCTCTATGCCCAACTTATTGCTACAATCAATTTTGCTTCATTGTTTGAAAGAAATACAGCACTACTTCAAAAACATTACAAAATCAAACCAGTTGGCCGTTCTTTAGAGAGCAAATTCATGTTAACATCCAAAATGTCTCATCACCGAGAAGAGTAGCTTCCATTTCTGCGTCTGCAATGTTAATTTTTGAAGATGCCAGCATAAAACGATTCTGCATTCATTTACTATTTTTACCATGATTACAAAGCACCACATTAGCTATTTTTACTGGGTTTCTTAGGTTTCATAAAGAACTGTAAGATACAGCTGAGAATATAATGAAGTTCTGTGAAATATTTGCATGGACTTACTCTAAGGCTTTTTCTTAAGACCTGTAAAATATCTTCCTCCTCACACATGCATTTATATGAAGTTCTTTCTTTCTGTCTGTTCAAATTTAATATGATTTAGGAAATACTTATCTCCAATGATACTCAAAAGATTCAGAGCAACTGGAAGTCAGATTGTAGCACTATTACAAGAGACCATAGAATAAGAGCTACTTACATGGTAAAATTTCACCTTTTAGCTATGTTTGTCCTTCATGAAAGGACATTTTTAACATATTGAAAATACAAATTAAAGATAAATTAGTAACAGACTAATAAACTTCATCTTTAAAGAAACTGTGGGTTAGAGAAAGTATTTCTAACCAATACAGTTTGCAATTAGAAATCATGAGTAGCTAAAGGAAAAGTTGCATTTTTTATTTATTCAGCTTCATGCTACTTGGATGTACAGAGAACTTGATTCTTGGCAACTGTCAACATACCAGGATTTAACTGAGCACCAGGAACAGAGATAATTAGTTCTCAAAATGAATAAACACAACTAAAACTAATTGCACTGACAGGCATACTCAATTCCCACATTTTCTGAGGTCCTCTATTCTTCTGTCAACAGCATGCCCACGTACTCCAGAACCAACAATTGTAAGGATGATATGCCACAGCAAACAGTATTTTAACACAGTTTGAAAATGTACTGCAGCAGATCTATACTATAGAAGTATAACATCTAACCTTGTTAAATAAAATAGAAAATAAAGTTTAAGGTGTTAAAGGTATTAAAGGTATAAATGGGCATCCCAGAACTACAGAGCTGACAAAACTAATGAGCATCTGGAATGAATGGCTCTTGATGTCCACGTGTTTTTAATATTATTTTATAACTTAGGGAATGGCTTCCTTTTCTGGAATGAAAGAATCCTCTATTGCCCTTCTAATTAATTTGTTAGTTCTCACATGAAACACAAATGTACGACTATTCTAAATGGATTCATTTCTTGGGCTACAAAAAACAAATGACTGAATGAACCCATGTTTGAATGTAGTACACATGCAACAAAAGACTCATTCTTGTGAGATTACAAGGAACTTCTGAAATGCCTCACTGTACTTTCAGTTAAGATGATGCTTAAGCTTAGGTTGGTATGAGATGAAAAAGATAATAATGAAAAACAAACAAAAATGCTCCAAATGAGAAACACAAAATCTAGAAATCAGACATGCAACCATTAAATCCAAAGCTTTAAGACTTCTGTTATTTACTTACATGTTATGGGACAAAATCAACCCAACTTCAAAGGAGTCCGCTCCCTCAGAGCCAAGTAATTGTATCTACAGTTTCTGTTAACTGGGAAGTGAGCATCTCTAGCTGTCTTTCCCCTGAAATATCCCAAGCTGCCTGTTCCAGGCTGTGCTCAGAACCTCTTAGTGCCACCAACGCCTCCTCTATGGAGCAGAGCCTACAGATCTCTCTCCCCCAAACTTCTGCAGCATTGCCTAATGCTGAGGTGTCTGCACTCCTGCTCTCCCACAGGCGTGGGTCAAGTTAGCACGTGCAGGAAACAGAAGGCAAAGGAGAAAAGAAAAAATAAACCCAGATCCAGATGCTGTACTTTTGGAGGCTGCACAATTTCCTCGAAGTAGCTTTTATTAGGAATAGCTGTTGTTCATCCGGCGAGCAGTCTCAAATCACAGCTATAAAGACAGAAATCATTTTAATTCCTTTTACACCCAATCACAAAAGCACCTACTATATACATATTACCTACATTTACTGTAAGGTCTGGGTGTTTTTAATTCCACATCTATTGGAGAAATGAAAAAGCTCAGATAAAAAGCTCTGACAGTAATAGGCACTTTCCAACAGAAAGACAGCAATCAATTACAAACCATTTGCAGAAATTGTAGAGCTGTCACAGGCTCGTTTACAGCTGCAGTTCAAGTCAGACTGCCTCTGCCAAGCTGTTTTCCCCCCTTGTACCTACAAAACTAGGATAGCTTCAGATAATTTTTTAAAAGGACATTAGCAGACCTGCATGCCAACCCAAGAAGTGAACTGCCACATGGCATAGCCCATTACTTCAGCAAATTGTGTACAAGCCATTAATACTGCTAGACATGACAGATTTGAGGTTGCAGAGAGGGCAAGGAGTGGATCTGTGTTTCTCCCCCCTCCTTTTTTTTTTTTATCTTTAATTGCAGCACATCATTTAGAGCACTGGAGCATATTTAGTGTGTTCAGCACAACAACTAGCACACATTAATTGCTCTTGGTGTATTTAAATCCTCTTGAACTTCCCCTTTCTGTCATCTGGTGTACTTGACACAGATGATCAGGACTGGCTTTGTTTTTCTGCTAAAGTAAAGCTGGTGCTCCAAAACCTCCTCCCTTTCATCAGCACAGAAGCTCAGCCACGTATATCCACACAATGCATGAGGGGGTGTGCATGTAGCCAGGGCAAGCAGGGCACCCTGAGGCACCTGGGAGAACCTGACCAAGCACTAGACTGCTGGTGCAGTCAGCTACAGAGTCATCCCAAGCTTCTGGGTCACCTCTTCTGTGCTTCTGCAAAGATCCTTGCCCCTAATACTGCAGAAGCCCTGAAACAAGACAGTACAGAAATCCACATTTCCCCTTCCAAAGAAACAATGTGTCCTGGGAGGAAAATCCAGTTCATTCTTGTCTGGTTGCAGAGACTTTTAGTAGTGTAAGCAATATATTCCACAGGATATAGACTATCTCTGTGGGAATCCCCTATGCAGCAGGAGATGGGCTGAAGACTCACAATCACCGGGCTTCTCCTTACTCTGTCAGGAAACCGCATAAAGTCACCTATATAGACTAAGGTAGATTACAAAATAATTCCAAAAGTAAGAGAGGATCAGCTCCTCTAGGTATGGCTAGAGGCACAACATATCTTCCCTATTCTTGCCTTCTGAGTTTTTATGCTCTGCCTTATCTCGACCAATTCTTCATACAACCTAGTACAAGACAGTAATATATTGCAGAACTGTAAGAACTTTATGACTTCATTTATATTATGCAAGAGTGTAATGCAAGTGTTATCATAAATTTGCCTGGAGATATAACCAACTCAACAGAAGTAACAAAAAGTTTCTGTTGTTGGGATTGCAATGCCTAGTAAAATTACAGCCACCAACATGAAAACACTCCCACAGTAGCAGTTAGGGGGCTCAAAACAATACGCACTTGAGTTGCACACAAGCTGCAATTTGACTGACTCAGAGCAAAATTGCTCTGAGACAACAATTGCTCTTCAAAGACCAACGCATTTGAAGGTGGACACTGATTCTGGGGGTCCCTGCCTCACTTTCCAAGGTCCTGACTGAGAGAAGGTCTGAGCATCCATCACTTCAACTGAAGTCAAACAGTAACTGCAGACACACAAAGGCACTCCAAATTAGAGAGTGGGCTCTTAAACACTGTGCTTCTCCAAGTCTGCAGTCCTGTCTAAAGCTACTGATATTAAGCAAGTGTTGCTATGGTCACTGCAGTCTTAACAACAGCTGTAGAAGTACCAGCAAAAAAGAAAACATGAACCAAACTGAATCAATTTGAAGGCTGTAGCAGATTTACTGTTCTCTGAGAACTGGCTTCAAGCAGCAAAGAAAGATGAATTTGACAAATCTCAAACTATTTGCCATTTGCACTCATCATACTGCTTTTGGAGATGCAGCAGCTGTGGCAAAGATGATGTGACCTGTCAGGTAATCTCAAGATGATAAAACACTAAATAAAAGTAATACACATAATTGGTTTTTTTTTGATGGTGGTTTTTTTGTTTGTTTGTTTGTGTTTGGTTTTGTTGGGTTTTCTTTTTTTTTTTTTTTAAAAAAATTAGTGCCATACGTTAAATTCTTTCTCACAAAATGCAGAGCATCAACACTACAACACTGTCTTTTTGTTTGTAATGACCATTACGTCAAGCATGTTCTTACCCTGAAAGGTGGATCAGCCTTCTCCCTGTGTGGCACTTGGTCCAGAATGCCATCAGTACTGCTCCTTTTCAAGCTGGGTGTGACATCAGGCACATTACTAAAATCTGCATTCGAAAGAAAACAAATAAAGAAATTAGAGGGTTATAGGACAGGAACAGGAGAATTATTTGCTTTTATCTGCAAATACTTTTGGTACTAGCCAAAATAATAGTAGAGAAGGAATACAAAATCTGTGATCCTCTCCACCTGCCAGAAAAAAAGCCACAAAAGAGCAAAGCAAGGGGAACTATGCCTGGAAACTCTGCTTTCAAAACAGCAGCTGAGCACCTAAGACTGTCTGAAGCAATGTACAAATTTGATCTACCAAAATAAACCTAACGCTCTTTCTAGCAGTGTGCTTTCAAAGGTAGCATTAACTATAATAAGCACACTCTGTGCTGAGACAACCAGTGAGGATAATTAAATGCACTCAGTAGTTCTTCTCGGATAAGCACACTATTGTTCAGCATGACTTAGTCCTGAATCCCTTAAAGATTTAAGAAAGGAGAATTTTGCCTTGGAATAGGCACCACAGTTCACAATATGGACAATATCTCTTCTTGCTACTAATAGTTCACCAAGTTTACTAAGTTTGGAGTCCATGTACATAGTAGCTGGCACATTGTAAAAACCAGAGGAGGCGCTGCCCTGCTGTACTTATTGACAGACTGTAGCTTTCAATAACATTTATGTGTAAACTCAAGATCTATTCAACAATACTGAACATTCATATAAAAATGATGGGTTTTTTCTTTACAGTTCCTCAATTGGCTGCTTAAAATCTGCAGAGACATTTACACGGAAATTCTAATTAAAACTTCTAGCAGTGAAGAAGTGATTTTTGAGCTGCAGTATTATCAATCTGAGTAGCCTCAAATGATAAAATAGTAATAAAATGAAGCCTTGTTTTAATTTGCTGCTTTGTTTTCTAGCCTTTAAGCCTCTAGGGTATAATTCACACCACATTACCACATTTTCAAGCTCTTTCTCAACACCTACAAATGCTGGAGATTTTTTTTTAAGTGAAAGGCAAGATTCTCATTTAATCTCTGACTCCAGCAACTGAGGTGGTAATTAAAATAAATATCACTCATCTTGCAGTAAAATCATGAGAGCTAACAATAATAAATTGTGAAGAACAACAGTATCTCTCTGCTCGGGTGCTGCTGTTGTCCCTGCAGAGCAGGACCAGCTTCTCTCAGCAAGAATTTCCAAATATGGACTGAAGCAGGGAGGAAAACGGGAATTTTATGGTCAAAAGAGCACCTTAGGCCCATGAGGGGTCTTCCTGGGAAGACTAAACATGGCAGACAGACTCTACAGGGAAGACAGAAAGATGCAAATACCTAAGCATGATGTCATCTTGGTATTTTATTTTTCCATATGTTATTAAGGTGACTATGCCAAGCTTAGCATAAAGGTTGACACTTTCCACCCAGATATCAAAGATGTAACTACTCTGTCATTTCCCCATCCTTGCAAAACCAAGGTCCCACTGCTTTTCTCCCCTCAAGCTTTTTTACCTTTTCCTCCTGGAGACAGGTGTGGCTCTTGGTATTTCAGAGCCTACATAATATGCAATACCCTAAGTTACCACCTTTGCAGGAAAAACATTTTACACAACTCCACCAAACAGACACCCATCTTCTTTAAGACCTTAACAAGGAGTGTGGCTTGTCTATTTGTTTTACTATGCTTTTATCCCTCTTCCTCCACCAAGCCTGAAAAGTTTTCTCCTGCCCTCTACTTTTAAAGTAATTTTGAGTCTCTCTTCCGTATATGGGTAAAACCAGGAATGCCTATTGACTTTCACCACTATCTACTTCTGGGTATACAAAAGGTAAGCCAACTCCTAAAATTTGAGATGACATTTTAAATAACATCTTTTGGGGGGCTGAGCCAATGCCAAGGATATTATTTCCCATTTTTTTCTTGGTTGTGCTCTTTGTACTTGCCTTCTGTGTTTTATCACTCTTCTCCCCCATACCTCCAAGCAACATGCAAGTGAGATAGATTCTGCAGTGGCATAAAGGA
The DNA here is from genome assembly GCA_017639245.1 of Myiopsitta monachus. Taxonomy (NCBI): domain Eukaryota; kingdom Metazoa; phylum Chordata; class Aves; order Psittaciformes; family Psittacidae; genus Myiopsitta; species Myiopsitta monachus. Next base: position 23,476,678 of record CM029925.1, read on the forward strand.
TCTAGAGTTTAACCTCAGGTAGCTATCTAATGAGAAAAAAAAAAACTATGTCCTTTCTCTGATTTTACAAGGTGAGCATTCAACATATTTGTCCTTTACAAAACAGGAAGTAAAACTAACTTACGCAAGCAATGAAGAGAAAATATAGAAGTAGGAAGAGGAAAATAAGATAAAATGATCAGCAGACAACAAGAATGGAAGAAATCAGGAATATACTCCCCAAAGTAGGTAAACAGAACATTATATCACTTTGTCCAGATGATGTATCTTTTCCTCCTTTCACCCCAATCTTTGTTTTTCCTTTGTAGTCTATAGGACTGTCAGCAGTAGGTCTATATAGCCTTGACCATTTATATAGCACTTGCTATTGGCAGAATGCACTGCTGATGGTAGTTAGGGTAAGCAACAGTAAATGTTATTTTAAATAGTAAAACCTAAAAAAAGTTACACGGAAAAGATCCAAGGTGAAAAGGGACATCCTACTGCACGTTGCATGACAAACTAACAGGGGGAGGGAAGGAAGGAAGGACATATGGTTCACTGATCAGTTTAGCATCCATATCCTGTCTCCCTTTCCTTCTCTTACTGTGGAAGCAGACTTCCTTTGGATCTGCTCCTATAAACCACCAAACTATTTCCAAAGAGCATAGGAGCACCGATATCAGCTGCATAGCTAAAAACAAACAAACAAATCAAGGGGCAAAGAAAATGAGTATTACCTTGGAGAATGGGTAACTTCAAATGCAAAGCCTAAGGACATCAACACAGCAGCAAGTTGAATATTGGAATTCTCTCTACTTCTAGTACTACACAGAAAGGGAGCATCAAGCCAAACCATGCAAAATGTATCTTCTTTGAACATTCAAATTTAGATTTAGCTCTACAATGGGATTCTTATTAACAAAGATGTTCAAAAGTAGTAGTGTAAACTGTTACTTTACAGGCAGATAACTACTACCCTTTCAGGGAAAACTAGCAATAAAACTGTAGAGACTATGAACAGAATTAATTCACAGTTGTTCAAATATAAAATCATTCCAATATATAATATTCTGGATCATTGCTGGGCATGAGCACAGGAAAGAATGCAGGGAGATATACATACCTAAAAATCATCCAAATGTGAGGTCAAATCAGCACTTCCTGACAATTTTTTTAATTAATATTATTATTTTTAAAAAGCTATCTCTAATGCTGCTTACCTCACTATAATTTCATTACTGACTAGTTAAAGAGAACATGAACTGCTTTGCTGGAAACATTGCTTAAAGGGCTTTCCAGCATAGTATTGGTGAGTATACCATGACACAGCCTGACTATACAGCTCCATTACAGTAGCACATCGGATTTATTCTATTAACATATCTGTGATAAACCTGTTTGGAAGAAAAAAAGGACTGATAATAGTTAAACAAAACTTGGAGCTGGCTGGCATTGGCTCTATCAGACACAGGGTAAGCTCCTAGCAGCTTCTCACAAAAGCCACCCCTGTAGACTCCCCACTACCAAAACCTTGCCATGCAAATCCAATACAATCAGCAAACAAGAAGAGTCACAACCTCAGATAAATGCTAAAATTCTCAGAAAAGTACAGGTGGAAAATGCCATTATGTGAAAAGCTTAACTTCATCATATGAAATGCATAACAACTTTTTGCTTGGTTTCTAGTAATGAGCAACCAAGTACTAAGAACCCGCTTAGCACCTTCATCTACCAATAGCATCACCAAAGAAGAATGCCATTACTCCTACAATGTTGTGGCTTGCTCGCAGATACGTGACTCACAGTCATTCAAGAGAAATGACAATGTAAGCGCTTAAAACTGAAAGAAAGCATACTTCCTAAGTCATGCTCCTCCCTACTCAACATTCAGTTAAAAGTAGGCATAGAGCACACAGATGGGACAGTTGGTGAGAAAAACAAACACATACAGCATATCCTGGAGCTCTGTACGCCTACAGCAATGTCTCTTCCCACATCACTGTGGTGATACACATACAAGTGGTCAATATGGAAGTTATTCACATGGTTGTGAGCAGTGAGGTACAGTGGAAACACATCCTCTAGCAGATGTGTGAGACAATAATAATCTGTGCTACAATCCCAGCCAAGATACCAAAGGAAATAAACCGGAAAACAACATCAACCATCCGGCAATTCATTTGCCATAAAGAAGCCATCAACAAATGCAAATGTCACTTATCCCTTTTTTTTCTGTTTAATTAATGAAGAAGCCTTAATTACTTTCTACTCAGCACTGCTCTTACAACTTTAGCCACTCACTGCAAAGCCAGAATTACCATGAGAAGAAAATAGCAAGTGAGGATCCTGTTTCTTTCATGATTTTTTTCCCCATAATACTTCAGAACTTGTACTGATTTATAATTTTTTTTTCACTATTTTTTTTTTTAAAATGCCAAATAACCATCACAAGCATGGCAAGTGTTATCACATGTCAAGTACTATGCAGGTGGTGTAACCACCCCCTTTTCAAATGACAGCAAGAGGGTGTGTTTCCACCTGCCACTCTACTGACAGTGATAATTGAACACAACATTACTTCTAGCTCTACATGAGAAGATAACACAACAAAATTAAATGTACTCAGTCTCTCATTCCAAGACAAACCAAGACCACTGCAGGGCATCATTTTCAGGCCTAGCAGGAGCAGCAGTTCAGTGCATCAGCTGATCACTACCCTCAGCAAGTAAAGAGGCGCCCTGACAGGCAGTCCTGACCTCAGTAAAAATATAGTGACTATGCCAATACGGAAAATAAGGTTTCCATTTTGCAATGTTTCTGAGATTTCAAAGACAGTTTGCTCTGCATCAGAATGAAACCATATCCCTTATATTATCCTTAACAGAGAGCAAAAAGAAGTAGCTTGACACCAAGATGTTCATCCATGATGTAGAAGAGAGAGATCAAATCACCTGTTCTGTCAAATTCAGGTGACGAAACCAAACCTGGGTCTGTTCCAGTGAAGGTAAGATACTTGATTATCAGCTAGCAGCTTTAAATCTTTCCTGGTCCCCTAATCCACCGATCCACTTAACCATATCACCAAACATTCCCTACAACAAATAGATTCAGAGCCTAAAGTTCATGGTAAAGCTAGTCCCATAGGATGTGACTGACTCGGGCTGAAATTTGTCTGTCCTCAACAGAGAAGAGAGAGGCAGGATAGCAATTAATGACTAGAAAATTACATGTCTGAGGTGAGTGCAATCCGATTTGAACTCATGCAGTTCATCAGGGGATTAAACTTTCTTTAGCTCTCAACATTTTAAACCTGGCATATGAAATTGAAACTCAAAGACCACTGATTTTAATAAATGATTTTACTGATGATGGAGAAAAGTGGATGATGCAGCTGGTGAATAACAAGCAATAGCTATATTTAAAGAAGAAATAAGAATGTTGGGGAAATCTAATGAGATCTGCGACCTATGTAGTAACCTAAGGCTTTCACAATCAATTTTAGGAAAGAAAAATTTACAATGTGGAGATAAACGGGAAGTTATATACATATGGTATGGGTAAAAGGACTGTGTCAAACTAACCTGACATCTGCCTTTGGTAAATTCAACCTTCTGGAAACTTAGTTAAAAACAAAAAAGTAAGTAAATAAATAAATAAAGATATCTTTATAATATCCCAGGGGAAATTATCAGCTAAAATGAAAAGGATAGGAATTAAGGCAGAACTGCTAGCAGATAATATAACAGTAGATCAGCCTGAATGTACTTCTAAGCCCAGGAGAAGCTAATGATAGATTTTGTCTAGCATGGATTTGGGGACCAATTTTACTTGGTGTTTTCATTATTTGTTTCATTAAAGAAAGTACAACTGGAATTACTCATTAAATACTTTAATCATTCAAAATTAATGCACAGCATTAATTAAGAGCATGACTGGGGATGCATAAAGGAGGTGCAGGATGACCTTGAAGATGGGGCCACAGTCCCATAATGAAATTACACAGAACAAAGTTTCAGGGACCAGTAAGAACAATTCCTCCTATAAGCTGCAACTCCTCAGTTGAAAACATGAAAGAAAAGAAGCATGGAAGTATGAAGAAGGGGTTAACAACATGTAGCTGTGAGATAGAGCTACTTAAGCAATGGTCAAGGCCAACAGATATCGTTCAGTTACAACATCGGCCGGGAATATGCCTCACTCATCAATATATATGTCTTCAGTTAAAAGACTGGCTTTCAACCATCACAGAAACAACTTACCTCGGAGCAAACAATAAGAACACTCTATCCTATTTTAAAATGGAGTATGATAAATGTATCAATAGGGTTGCTGAAAGCCTCGACTAGCAGAGTACTGGACTCACTGAGTCTGGAAATTCTTTCCCATCCTAGGTTTCTCTGTCACCAATATAGCACAAGTATTACACAGATGCCTAAATACAGCCGCATGGACAGACCACTGAAAGCCTCTGTCTGCTCAAGTAGAGCGCAAGAAATACTTTAAGTTTCATTAGTAGTGGTGTGCAAAGATACTGGCAAAGGGTGTCTATGGGTAAAAGAATGCTTATATCACAAGTGCACATTGGTGAAGAAACCCCAAGAGCTGCCCTACACCCCAGTCACTTGCTGATTCTAGCTCAGCTGTTCATTTAATAATGAACTCCAGTGGTTCCTCTGTTACAAACTGATCTTTTTCTCATTTGCAGTTCTTTGGCACCTGAGAGGGAAATGGGTCTCTCATTCCAGGTCCTTGCTGATGCAGTTTTTTATCTGCAGTACTTAAAACACACATGCAGAGCTTCAAGCTTGGTCTAGGCTTTAAAGTACAGATATCCTGATCTCAAATCACAGCAACTGACAGCATTTTTAAACACTAGTATTATCCAGTGAATTCAGATAGATGTTACAAAAAAAGTGGGCATCAACTTATTTCTGAGAATACTAACAGGAATTTTAGCTTGAAAAAAAATTAGGATCTGTAATTACAAGGAATTATAGGAGGTCCAGTCTATCCACTAAGAAAGAATGCATTCAATATTTTCACTAATCCCCAGATGCTCTAGAAACTGACAATAAAACACAACACAGCCAATCTTCAGCGTGTATAATATTCTCCCTCTTCCCATTACAGAGCTTTTCCATAACACAGCTGCATGGTTTGGATGGAAATGAGATATTATGTTTGGGTAATAAAGTTAAGCCAGGTGTATGGAATGCTGCATTTTTTATTGTTGTGTTAATTCTCCAGACTGATCAGTTAATTATGATAAGCTTGCAGTTCCCATATTCTTCTAGTCAATGCTACTATCAAGAGAAAAGTAAGCTTCCAAGAGAAGATAACAAGTATTTCCAAAATCCCTGGTGCAAATCATACTAAGGTCTCAGCCAACTCTCAGAAAGGTACAAAGCCTTGGTGGTCTTAATGCCTTCAAACTTACTGAAAAACAGGGAGTGGTAGGTGAAGCATTCCAGCATTGCCTGGAGAAGAATCAGTGTGGTGAACTCTAAATGTGCTCCTTTGGAGTCTAATATCTATAACTTAAACGGTTCAACCTGGCAGGCAGCACACATGTGCTTATTTCTTTTGGTTTGATACAACCAAATATATTTCAGGTTTTCAACAGTATATTTACTCTTTTGTAGTGAGTTTAAAAATAGGTATGTAAGCATTTCCTTCTGTTTGCCTTTCCTTTCTGACTGCAAGAGAGATCTTTAAAAAAGTAACAGTTGACCCAAAGGAATTTACTGAATGGCTTTCAAGAGACATTCTCACAATCTCTGTTGAAGAAGGCATCCAAATTTCACCAGAGAGATATGAAGGGTGCTGGGTTCACTAGTTCAGTTATTCATACCTTGTGGGTCTTGTTATCTGAGAATCAGACCTTTCAGTTCTTTGGCTCATGTTACCCCGAGATCAGCAGGGAATAGCCTGCAAATGGCATCCAGTACAGAGCCCATGCAATCTCTGCAGCCCTTTAAATTTCTATCTAGGTTGCAAAGAGCACATTAACTCCGAACAGGAGAAAAGCAAGAGAGTTCTGGAGGGAGAATTCAAACTCCCATGGAGGATTCATTAACTGTCCCACAACAGCCATTTGCACTGGAGAAATTGCTAGTAAAAGTGAGGAGGGTCTAGAAGATGAGGTGTGGATAAAGCAAGGTAGGTTCAGTAAAGCTGTGATACAAGAGGACACTGGACTTGCTCCAGAGTTTCCATTGGGAAGGTCCACATCTGGAAACATTAGGAGGCATTTGGAGGCATAAAGTTCTGTAAGACCTCCACATAAAAGCAGATTTCTTCCTCTAAACCATCTTTGGCCAGAGAAGGATGACTACAGATTCAATGAAAAGTCAGCTAAAAAAAATTCAGAGCTTGTAATAGAAGAAATGGTCCAGCTGAAGTGACGCCTGAAGAGCTACTTTCCACCTAGGAAAAGTACACTGAAAGGTCCTACTTTACCTCAAGCTGTTGACCTATTTCATCCGCATGTCACAGCAGCAAACAAACAAATAATTTTGGGGCTTTGGTTTTGTTTTTTTTTCGCTCTTATGCCCTACCAGTACAAGTCTCCACATATGAAAACTGGCTGCTAAGCACTGAGCTTAGCACAAGGAGTTTTTACAGCCACATTTGATTTCTAGACTAAAAGCTGCTACCAGGTACCTTCTGCACTAACGAAAAAGATCAAAGAGAAGGCAGGTAGGTTGCAGCCACTTATGAGAAATACCAATTGAAACATCAATCTGAAAGCCAAAACAATTTGATTCACCTTTCATCTTCACTGGGGTTCTCTACGAATCGGGCAAATGACTAAGGTACCATGGACCCTAAGTGCAGGCTCCTATTAATCTTCAATTAAGTTTTCTAGACTTATGGGACTGTTAGCTCAATTCAGTAATTTTAACTGGAATTTATTTAAGTTTTTAACTATTGCACAGTGCCAATTCAGTTGTTACCCCACAGCTGGTACTAACAGGCATGTATTATGACTTAGGCATTCACACTCCAATGCTGGAGTAAATTAAAATCAATTTGCAGGTGGTAACTGTGGTTATTAACTGTACAGTGCTTTACAGCTTTCATGCTGCTTTAGCCAACAGATAAAAAGACAGTGAAACAATAAATTTGTTGCCAATTCAAAACCCCTTCCTCTTTTTGCCTAGAAAATTTTCAAGTTCTTCTGAAAGCCTCTGAACTAACTGCAGATACCAACTAGCACATATACTTATTGCTAAATTAATATGACTTGAGTCTCCTAGTAGATGTAACTTCAGTTTCTAGGCAACTAAAACTAAACATGTTAAAGAAATTCACAAAAAATGCGCTGGATTTTAACAATTCAGAAAACTTTAAATCTCTGTGAGGTATTTTGGCTTTTATCGTTTGTTGCTGTCCAAGGCATTTTGTAATCTGTTTTGGGACTGGCTAGAAGGCATGTTCTCAGCTTAGCATAAAGGCTGTAACAACTGACTCTTTGGTGTAGCTAGAAACTTCATTCAGAAATTCATTCAAGATGTTAAATCTGGGAAGAAAACTGGCATACAGCTGTCATAACACCAGTCTTCAAATAGGGTTTTTAAGCACAGAATTACTAGATGCCTGTCACTGACAAGACAAATTGTTACCAAACAAGACATGCAATCACAGGCCAGAGAAGAAAGTTCCCTTCATGGCCCCTCTCATGCATAAGTTTTGCCTTCAGGGAGCAAACTGTGAAACACTGGAAAGTGCTCTACATGCTTCCCGAAGAACAGTGCAACCAGGCTGCTTCTTTTTGCAGATCTGATACTGCCTAGACAAAGAGAAACTCATACTTCTGGCCAGGCCCTGAAATGCTCAGGCAGGACAGGACGCTCCTTTTTTCTCATCCTTCAGTGAGGCAAGTGATGCTTTCCTTTAAACATGCCACATTTTCTTGTTTAGAAAAAGCCAGTATGTTCATGCAAATATTCTTGTATCATACAGCTTGCATAAGATATGTTGTGCCACATGCTGAACAGTGGCTTAGCTCCAGTCAGCCACCTACTTCTGCAAGAGTGACTTTCTGTAGGTTGCTTAATGCTCTGGTTTTTGGGATCTTTTTTTGGGGTTGTATTTTTTTTAATATCTGCAGAAATACCCAGTTTGAATATGGAGCAGAGTCCTTTAGATCCGTTGGGAGTTCCTTTGTTAATTTAACTGTTCATGATGAAGCAAAGTAATTTGACTCATTTGCTAATTCAGTAATCAATAGGAGATACAAATTAGCAACATAATAGGGAATAGCTGCCTGCAATTCTGTAGCAATGCCTGATTAGCCCTCTGCCTGTCAATGGTATGTTTTTATAAGGTTATTTAGCTTTCTAAACTTTTTCTGTCCAAGTTCTGCCAGACAACTGTTCAGGCTTTTCAGTTTTAAGCTCAACACTTCACACTTGCTTCTCAAATTGCTACTCAAATACATTTGTTTCCTAAGTGCAAAACAAATGCCTTCTTTATATAATCTCACTGGAGGCCAGTGTTAGCTGTAGCTATGTACCACCCTTCTACTCCAGTTCAACAACTGGGGCTATGTGTCTGGGATATGGAGGAGGAAAATACAGCAGAGCCCATGTTGGGTGGCCATCATTCTCTACAAGTGCCAGCAAAGGCTGCAGCCCACTGTTTTCCCCAGGATTCCAGGCTGTGGCTACTGGACATACAGAGGTGCTGTCAATGGTTCTTCTCCTGGTTTCTGCTGCTACTGTAGGTTTGCTCACATAGAATCATAGAATAGTTAGAGTTGGAAAGGACCTTAAGATCATCTAGTTCCAACCCCCCTGCCAGGGGCAGGGACACCTCACACTAAACCATGTCACCCAAGGCTCTGTCCAACCTGGCCTTGAATGCCACCAGCGATGGAACATTCACAACTTCCCTGGGAAACCCATTCCAGTGCCTCACCACCCTCACAGTAAAGAACTTCTTCCTTGTCCCCAGTCCAAACATCCCCTGTTGAAGTTTGAACCCATTACCCCTTGTCCTATCACTACAGTCCCTCATGAAGAGTCCCTCCCCAGCATCCCTATAGGCCCCCTTCAGATACTGGAAGGCTGCTATGGGGTCTCCACGCAGCCTTCTCTTCTCCAGGATGAACAGCCACAACTTTCTCAGCCTGTCTTCATATGGGAGGTGTTGCAGCCCCTGACCATCCTCTTGGACCTTCTCTGGACTTGTTCCAACAGTTCCATGTCCTTTTTATGTTGAGGACACCAGAACTGCACACAATACTCCAAGTGACGTCTCACAAGAGCAGAGTGATCCAAGGATCACTTCCTTGGACCTGCTGTTCACACTCCTTTTGATGTAGCCCAGGATACGGTTGGCTTTCTGGGCTGCGAGCGCACACTACTGGCTCATGTTTATTTTCTCATCAACCAACACCCCCAAGTCCTTTTTGGCCATTCTCAGAGGTCACCTGCACTGAAGAGAGTTGGAAAGAAAATGGAGCTGGCCCTGTCCAGGTACCAAGTGTATCACCTTACTGGTACATTTTTTTTTCATCTCAGTTTTACAGGCAGAAAAGTAGTGAAAACAGAAAGAAAAAAAGGAAAAAAAACCTCACCCAAAAAACCCATTACTTAATAGTTTAGCAAGAATTTGTGGCTAACTTAAACAGGTTTTGTAATTACTCAACCTATCTTACCTCTGAAAGGTAAGAAACACAGAACATCTGCTGTTTGATGTGCTTTAAGTCATACCTAAGACACTGGTCTGTATCTAGATGTCTCTAACTTTATCATCATAATAAATCTTCTTGCTGTCCATATTGTGATGCCACAGAATTCAGTAGGACAGGCAATGTCATGATTTATGCCTACATATTGTCACCGAGCCTGAAGGTGCAGCTCCACAGGGTTTAATGGAGTTTATATCAGGAAAGAACAATTAGGCCCACTGATTTTACAGGGACTAAATCATAGAATAACTTAGCAAAGCAGAACAGAATGCTTTTTCAGTAGAAAAGCACAACAAAGAGCATTTAAGGCTGTCCCATTTTATAGCATAAACAATCTTCTAACTTGCAGCATACACACCTAGCAGGAAGCCAACAGGACAGTTTGTCAAGTGCCAGCAAGAGCTCACTAAACCAGCACTCTTGTGTAACACCCTGCATTGCAAAACATCCAGCAGGCAACGAGTGCTCCTATGAATCCAGCTTCTGAAGGCTAGCATATACTGAAGAGCCAAATGCTTTCTTTGAATTAATTTCTATGCCGCTACAGTTCTGGGTATTGTTATAGGCCAGACCTAGTCTTCTCCCAGTGACTCACATGAGCACAGGACAGACACTTGCATTAACGGCACACAAATGGCTGGAGTGGGAGCCAATCTCCCACAACTGTCCAAGACTACTAAACACACACCTCACTTCTGAGCTTGCTTTTATGAACAGTCACTGTGCGTTCAATCACATCTATGTGGCTTCCTGCTGAAGAAAATTAGGTAGCAATTAAGAACAAGAAAACCCAGCAGTCATCTATCTTCAGGCAGATAAGCAGTCATGTTGCATAGGCAACTACATGTCTATGTTAAAAAGAAGCAATGCATTTCTAGTGTGTTGCCCCACAGCACACAAAAGCACCGGATGAGATCTACTAGGGAAGAGTGAGCGATGTGTGCAGACCTGCACAACCAACACAGATCAGGACTGTGGGCGCCCTTAGAACTTGGCAGCTAAGAAGCAATATTCACCACTTCTGAGCTCCAGAGTTTCCTGTGAAAGAATAAAAAATTTCTTTGATTCCTCGCACATGGAGTGGAAAGAAGGCCATGACCTACAGCACAATCAAGAGAATTTAAATGTTGAAACAGTAGCAAGGTGGACAAACAGGACTTGATTTGGGAACAGCTAAATGTAGAAGTTATTTTAGAAATGTTTCTCAGTTAAGTTTTAGTTTTACTTTTGTAAAACCTAAACTTTATATTAAAAACTTTATATTAAAAGACACATACAAAATGCTTTAAAAACTACAGGCAAACAGCAACAAGCAGAGTGGTCTGAGCCAGTGCTCTAGGCACAGCTCCCAGATGCTGGAGGCCATAGACCACCTTAGTTTCACATCCTCCTGACTTATCTCTATTCTTAAGAGGGACACACAGGTCTTTCTGATATTCAGGCTGGACTGGGGCTGGAGGAGGATACAGGGACTGCTGTATCTGGGGATATGCATGCAGCAACATGCATACAGCCAGCTGGCTGCAGAGTCAACCTCTGTCTCCCTTCTTTTCCTCCCTCAACTTGGTGGTATCTGACGAACCTGGTTGGAGCAAAGTTTTCTGGAGAAGCTGTGAGTTGCAATTACACATTACAGAGGCATCTAAACCATCTAGTGGAGCTTATTTGAAACAGAAAGTACCTTGGAATTTAATCCAAACCAATTAATTTTAAAAATGTGGTCTTAATAACAATTTAGTCATGTCAAAATTAAGCTTGTGGCCAACTGACGTGTTTTGCTTCTGTGAGTGCTTACTTAGATAAAAATCAGAAATGGCTCATGTCTTCAGAAACAGAAGAGCCACTTCCCACACGAGGGGAGATCCTTCTGATCCTCCTCCTGAAGCAACTGAATTTTGCGAAAATATGTTGGTGCTCAGCAGATTAAGAGCTGAAATGTCATTGCTCCTCTTCAACACACATCCCAGCCACTTGTCAAACACTATGAAGACTGACTCTCTGACTCCAGCCATGCTTTATACAATGTGAGATAGGTTCATCAGGAGTGACTCAAAACAGCATGTTGCAGACTATGCTCCTTTTCAGGAATCAGTGCAAGAGGTGGGAAAGCAGAGGGCAAAACCCAGCTCCAAAATGGGAACACTTCCTGGAAATGTTCAAGACAAGGCTGGACAGGGCTTTGAGGAACAGGCCTAATGGAGGGTTTCCCTGTTCATGGTAGATGGCCTGGAACTAGATGATCTTTAAGGTTCCTTCCAACCTAAACCATTCTAGAATTCTATGAAAATGGCTGGAGAGGTGCTCTGTGGGAAGGGCAACTGAAAGAGAGCTTGCCCTCTCTGACAGTAATTCTCCTTACTACCAGCTCTCCCCTGGCACCTGCCTGCTCACCCTCATCTTCCATACCTGGCTCTGGCTCTTGTCAGACCTCTGCACCCACTGGTTCAACTCACCGAGCTTGCAGGGGAGGGGAAAAGAAAGTTTTCTCCTCAATTAGCTTCTTCAAAGGCTCCAGCAAGTGCTGCTGCCAGCACAGCGGTGGGGTGAGTGCTGTGGGGTTGGAAGGGAAGGCTAAGGCAGAGCAGGGGAGGAGAAAGAGGAGGAGCAAGCCTCCCCTTTGCAGGCAGCACCCAAGGCTGCTTCATACTCCTGGGACCACACCTCTAGAAAGATGGACCAGACAGGAACTGAGACCCCATACAGAAGGTAAGTGCCTTTCTCCAAAGCTGAGGACTACAACAGGGAGCAAAGGAACAGTATGACCATCTTCTTTTTCCCATTTACTTCTCTAACTCAAGATGAAAGTGTGTTAACTCATTAAAACATATCCAAACTGCCATTCACCACTTTTTTTTCCTCCCTCCTCCTTTTTATTTCTTCCTCTTAATCACAGAGACCTATTTACAAGTTAGGGTTGATTTCAACAGTGTCAGCTAACCAGAAATGACCGCTTTTGTGGAAAAGAAACATTTTCTGGGGGAAAAAAAAAAAAAGTATGACTCTGGGAGCAACTCACATACTGCAATGGGTTTTCACACCTACTAATGCTTCTACCTCCTGCCTCAGCACTCTATAGATATACCATTAACCCACATGGAGTTGCCCTAAATATACAGTTTTCAATCTTGTGCCTCCTCTGTTGTTTATTCCTCAAATATCCACTGGGAGGAAAAAATGAGGCATTTTTTTTTCTTACCCAGTTGTAAGAATTCCAGTCCAATTCCCTCATTTTTATTTCTGCACAAATATTTGTTTAATTTCCTTAGCACTGGGGCTTGAAGCAAATTTAGTTGCTCTGTTATTTGGTTTTCCACATTTACAAGTGCATTTTTTAAAAGTATTTCATCTCATTTCTTTTCCAGGATAAGCTTATTGCTAGCCAAGTGGCTAAACAGTCACCACGTAGCACTGCCATGTGGGAGATCAAATGGTATGACCACAGCAGGTCCAAAATACAGCTAACAAGGGTATAGCAACCTCTTGGAGAAAATGAATCACTCTCACAGAAAATTCCCTGGGAATTACTTTTAGGACTGGCAGAGTTAGTGACTTTGGGCAAAGTCAATCACTTCCCTTCTGTACAGTAAAGGGTGCCAAAGTTTGCCATGAGATATAATTGGGTATCCATAGCATAGCATAATACATAGAAAAAGGCATTCATCACAGTTATGCTAAGCAGTTACAAAACCATAAACAAATGTGGACAAACTATAACCATCAAAGTTATACGAAGCCAGTGATTTAAAGTAAATTCTGTTTTGTTTTTGCCTGGTGGTTGTCACCAAGCACCAGGCAGGGTATTACCACATGACTCAGTGCCGAAAATTTCCATTTTTCAAACACTTTGTTAATTTTAACTCATTAACCCTCATAATACTGTAGAAAGATAAATAGAGTTAGTTAATTTTTAAAAGCAGGCAGGTGACAACAGAACCATTTACATTTTTATCTCCAGGTATGTACCTTGAGCCAAATTGTGTTTGATTTTTGAAAGATGTTCTCCTCCGCTGGCATTAACTGACTTTCAAAGGCACTGCCTTGGAAGAACAGGCTCAACATGGACAAGAAAATGTCACAGATTATTTCTGAAAACTGTGGTCTTAAGAGTGACTCACTCAACTCTGCCAAAGGAGATAGAACAGTATTAAACAGTGGATATGAATTTAGGAGGCTCTGGCCTCCAAATCCCTGCTTGGATCATTAAACACTCCCTCTTCTTATCTAAAATCTTATTAAAATCCTGAGCAACAGGACACAGAACAGCTAAACCCTTTATGATTACCTATTAATTCAAAGTAATGCCATTTTCTTCTGTTTCTATTTGAACTCGATCAGGTGATCAGACACTAAGCACTGAATTCAACAAATATGAAAGTCCTTCTCACAAAGCTTAATTTAGAACTATCTGCTCCCTTTCAGAATAAAATAAATCTTCCTTCGTTGCTTTTAAGCAGAAAAGCAAATACGCTATGTCCCTTTATCCACTAGTGCTTAGAGTATAATACAGACTCCAGTAATTTCCTATTATAATGGAATATTTGCACAGGTTGCAAATCTATCCCGAAGGAATGAAGAATGTAGTGAACGGACATATACATTTATTATATGGAATACTCCAGGTAATGCTGGCCTATGATATCAAGCCAACAAGCTGAATGATAGCCCTGGTATAATTATGTAATTAATTAGCTCTATCATAATTTTTGGTTTATGACACTAACTTTTATGTGCCACTAGTCAATTTAATGGCATTTTAAATTGAAACAAGGCCCCTGAGAGAGATGCTACTTACTATATCACAAATCTTGTATTCAGATTTCTTTTAATTTCAAAAGATGACCTAATAAAATTACCTTATAATTAAATCCATTCTAACAACTTCTCCTATGTGATTCTTTTTCTTCTCCCATTTTTAATTACGAAAAAAATTCCAATCAGAAAACACTTGCCACCGTAATTATATACAAAAATCACCATCCCTTTTTGTACCTCTTGCTGCTCTCCTCACACAGCCATGCACACTGACTAGCCTTCCTGCAGAATTTTACCAGCATCCCCCAGAGGTGCAACAAGGAAACTGCACCTTTTACACTCAAAACTAGAGTTAAACTTGTTTCTATCTTGTTTGAAAAATAATCCAGACATGGGAAGGAAGGAGAGCAAATCTCCACATACTTTCTACTTCAGACAGGCGTCTGCAAGTATTCTGGTATCACAAGATGAGATTCTCATATGAAGTAAGAGCAGCTAAAGGAAGGAAAGGGTGACCACAGCTCTCTTCGACCCAGCACAGCAGTACCCCTCTATTTGCCACCATCTATTTCCATTTCCACCTGAAAAGGCAATCCAGCAGCGAGCACTAGAACCTTCTTGGAGGCTGGGGAGGGCTGTGTGCCATCCAGGAGCAGTCCTTATCATGTAGGCTTTTGGCACCTTCCCTGCCTGGTGCTCCTCATATGGAAACTCATCAAGATATCACTCTGAATCAGCACTTCTAGAATATGACCTCCATTCAGTGCTTAATACAGTGATATTACATTAAGTAATAGCAAAGGTAGTAGCAAAACAATTCCTATGAAAGTTGTTTTCACAGACTTTCTTCTACACAGTGAGCAGCTGTGTCCAATGGGAACACAATTAATATCATTGGATGGAAGCAGAGTTAAATGACTCCTTTCTGAGGCAAAGATGATTTTTGCATTTAAGGTACTCTGAATGCATGTGGTACATTACCACATGTAAAGCATAGTAAACATAGAACAATACTCCTGCCTCAAAAAGTCCTTGCATCATTTCAACCACCAGTGCCTGGGAAACAGATGTACTAGAGGTACCAGAAATGACACAGAACAGTTAAGAGAGCACTTGATAATACTGGATGTGCAGCTAAACAGATTAAAAGAATACAATTTCCATGCAGAAATTCATATTCTCTTCCATTTCTACTTCCTAGAAACTAATATAACAACAGATGCGGAGCATAAATGGAGCTTAAACAATCTGTACTTTGGTCTCTCACTAAGGCAAGAACAGTATTTTAAACATAATTGAGCTTTAAAAAACAGTGGTATTGGAAGCAATGTGAAATTAATGGAATTACTGCCAACCTCTTACCATTTGCTGTGTTCTTTTTGAAGTTATCTAGAAATTCTTCTAGGAGCTGTGACTGGTTTGGAGGGGGCAACAAAGTCTTTGAGTCCCTGGAAACATCACCAGCAGACCAGGATGCACATAAGGGTTGCTGGGTCCCATACTGATTCACTCTCAGAGTGAGCATTACGCTTCTCTCTGAAAACAGTAACTCCATCTGCCTGAGGTCAAGATCAGATACTGCCTCTCCATTTACGCTCAGGATTTCATTGCCTACTCGGAGCCCTGGAAGCATATGAAAGGAAAGAAGGAGAAAGAAAAAAAAATAGGGAATACAATTGTAAAGGGTCACAAAACAAAGCTTACCTTCTATTTTCATGGCTTTAATTCAAATAGTGTAATTCTGTAAGAAATCCATTAGAATCAATGGGAGCTTTATCTGTGCAATAAATACACTGACTGACCTCATGCTTACTTGGATAGGTGCTACACACAGTAAAGCAATTGAGTTGTGCCTTTCAAAAGATGCTACAGAATTTGTGGATGGGAGGGCAGCACAACTTTCAAGAAGGCATTAGAAGCACCTCTCATGAATTGGATACTACAAGTGTACAGCACCATAATACCTAGTTCATTATATGGGAAGAACAAGGCACTAGTCACACAGATCAAATAATTCATGCAAAACTAGAACAGAGGATGGAGTCATTATCAGCTTTTGTATAAATCTAAACAGTAGCAACCACTGCCTTTCAAGGTCAGCTATAGCCAAGTGGTCATTACCTTCAGATAGCACATGGAATTCACTGTTGCCTTTTTTTCTGGGTTTGTCTCTCTGCTTTTTGGAGAGCAGAACTCATGTGATCCTGCTGTGCCAATGAAGAGAAGCACAGTTTCTGAGCAGTGCAGTAAAGAAGGCACTCACAGAAACATATGCAGAAAACTATTTTGGGAAGGGAGGCTACTTTTAGTTGCCAGCAAAAGTGGAAATGATGGGACTTGGAGACTGACCAAGCCCATGAGGTTCCCCAGTGTGAGATGAACTCCTTTGAGTGAAAGCACTTGGTCAGATGGCTGAACAAAGATTTTGTTTCCAAGGGTGAACAAGAACTCTCCCCGCTATATTCAAAGTTTATTTAATATTTAATTTATTTAATATTTAATATAATATTTAGTTACTCTTTGTGCATTATCTTTCCTAACATCACATACTTTCCATGGTCTTCAGGAAAGAAAACCATGAATAATAAAAGACAAGAACCATTTCAGATAGCAGTACTAAAGCTCCTTCATGTTTTGGAGCTTTAAAAAGATAATGAAGTACAGTTTTAAACATAAATACGATACAATACCTTCCTTGTATGCCAGTCCATCAGGGAGAACATTGCTTACAAATATACGGGCGAGATGCTGATTTTCATCAACTTGTGCTGTGACAGCAAAGCCTGAAGCAAAAGAGGTTTAAATAAAATAAATTCCCTTGGGAACATTTCCCTTTTTTGTGTGTATTTAGTAGACTCTACACAACAAGAGGGAAAATATTTCTCTTGAGAACACACCCACAGAGCAAAGAAATTATCACATTGTTTCTCAGTTATTGTGAGGTTAAGTTAAAGTTAACAGAACTTTTCAACTTCAGGAAAAGTCACGCTCTGGTGTAAGAAAAATAAATTACAGTTAAAAAAAAAATTTCTACCTCAGCCCC
Source organism: Myiopsitta monachus (assembly GCA_017639245.1). Taxonomy (NCBI): domain Eukaryota; kingdom Metazoa; phylum Chordata; class Aves; order Psittaciformes; family Psittacidae; genus Myiopsitta; species Myiopsitta monachus. The sequence goes on from CM029925.1 coordinate 23,494,152, forward strand.
ATATGACATTTCAGTAACACAGCCCATTGTTACAGAAAGAGTTCTGTAGTGCATCCATCAGACATAGAGGTGTCCTAAAGAGATCCAAAACCTGGAAACCCAAACTGTAAAGCAGAAAATCCATATACACCATGAGTGAGACAGCCCAGAAAGGAATAACTTAGAGCAACAGACTTACAGCTAAAGAACAGCACAGAGGTGCCTTACAAAAGTATCTTTGCAAGGGACATAATTATTCCTAGGTATAACCTTCTCCGATGGATAAAAAGTCTATCAGAATTTGTACCAAAAGACACACTGTTGATAGTGTGCCAACAGAGGATCCCACTATCAAAAAAGGGAAGACCTTGACCAATTTTATTAATCCTAGTACAGGACATTTGTCTTGTGATAATTCCGCGCTTCACTTATTTTGCCAGCACAGCAGACCCTTCTCAAACATAAAAAATTTGCTTGCCAGTGTAAAACAACCAGTTTGTGTCTTTGTTATAATGCCTCAAGTCCTTTGCAGACTCAGACTTTGAGCTATCAAGGATGGCTCTACCTGCTCTCAGATACAGAAAAGTCCTAAAGAAAGAAAGTAATGAGAGGAATAAAAAGAAAAAATCCTGAGAGCTTACCAAAATCACTTATGTTTTCAGTCTTTGTAAGATGAATGTGATAAACATTTAACGGACAAATTTCTATTTCATCATACACCTGTTGGGAAGAAACAACAGCAGTCATCAAATTAAGAAACTGCAAGCATCAAAACCCAAACATATAGCACGAGAAATAAGCATAACATTCTTTCTATCAACAAAGAGCCAAACTTTGCTGGTTTTACATAGAGAACTTGCATTACTGTGAAAGCATCACCAGTATCAGTGGGACTAAATGCACAGTGAGCTAAAGACAGTAAACCCAGCTTGCAGTAGACTGACACTTTGCTTTTTCACCAGAAACCCCACTTATGTCTGCATAGGCATGGAGTGTGCGAACAAAGATGCAGAATGCAGTCCAGGAACAGCTTTAAAACTTTCATCCAGATATAAATCTCACACATTCCTAGGTGTTAATTCAACTGTAGTTACAGACATCATGAAGCTTTATCTAAAAGCAGTCACACTTTCCTGGTCTACTATGTATTCATATGGTTCAGGAGCACAATACTCAGTATTTTCATCAACCAGTCTTCTGAGTTGTAGGCCATAATGTCTTGGCTCCAGCTGTTTCATCTAAGAAAAAAAGAGAACGGGGTTTGGATTTCCAGAGTCCCAGAAGACAAAGAAGTGACACACACACACACACAGCCCGCCCCCCCAGAAATCATGCAAAAGCAATCCTCAACAAGTCATTTTCTAACTATTTTTGTGTTATAAACAAAACTAGCTGCATTGCTTACAAGATAAGGTTCAAGTGCAATTTCCATTTTCCCTTATGATCCTCCCAGATCCTTTCATAAACACTGTTTCTTGGTTATTAGCTTAAGTGAGCACTGCTGCATGTTTCCAAAGATACCAGAACTATTTTCTGTCCTTTTGAGCTTGCACTCACAACCATCTTTTTCTGTGGCTATATTTAATGACTCAGTTTTGCTCAGCAACTTTTTCTTCTGAGGTAGAAAATGTATATGCATGTATGGGCTGCTAGGAGAGGGGATGGGATGGAAAGCAGGTTCCCTAAGCATTTGCCTTTATTGGATTTTATTTTTATTGCTGGTTTTAATCTGCGATCAGAGAGTTTCACCTATCTTTTTTAACCATGTGAGGTCACAGCAAAAATCCTGTCTTAGCAGAAAGTCAAAGGGAAATAGGAATATTCCCAAAGGATATTAGTCTGAAAGTTCCCTGATGAAAGTCTCTGAGAATCAGGATGCTGGTGAGACCACTGCACAAAAGCATTTCATTTTTGCATATTAATAGAGCAACATTTCTAAAACAGAAGGAAGCAACATTTCTAAAAGGCGAAGAATGAATGCATCCCTGAGGGTTATTTAACCTCTTCAACACATCTCTGCAGCTTACAAAATCTAAATCTACTGAGTAACTAGTAATTACCTTAGCATTTTATTATGTGCAACAGTTTACGAGTTGCATATGTTCTGTATCCTTAACAACTGTATTCAAATGCGCATTTTTTTTCCTACATGTGCTATCCAAAAGCCTTGGATGGAAAAGAGAAATGAGAAAAGTATAAACCCAATAAAGCCTGAATGAAGAGGGGAAAAAAGCCCAACAGCCCCTTTGAACTTTATCCTTACACACATAGCATCCAAACATGTTCTGTTAAGAAGAAAGATTCCTTACACTCACCAGAGCAGAATGAAAATGTAAGAAGGAAAAGAACCAGGACAGATGAGCAGAAAGTATTCAGCATTAGAGAATGCTTATGACAAGCTTTATACACAGAATAGAAAGAACAAATAAAACAGAAAAACATTACAGAAAAAATCAAATAATTTAAAACTAAATTTTCATGCGATACAGACAAAGAAAATTAAAAGTCAGCTTTACAGTTACAACTATTTTGGAATGATGGAGTAAGAGAGGCAAGGAACTTCCTTTCCAACTTAATTCTAAGTTCATAAATTTTATTTCCTCTTTCAGGGGTCTTGCAGAGCACGGCAACTATTTCCAAATGCTTCAGCTCTACCGTGCCATCTTGTGGTCAAATAACATCTCAGACAACTGCACTAGTGAATATTTAAAAAGTAAAGCCAGGCATTAGACTGTTTCTCCAGGATTCAGTTTCCACCAGCAAAAGCAAAGAGAAGATAATTTCTTCTCAGAGATGCCAGGGATATGCATTGCCACTTGGCTAAACCAGCGTGCTGGTCTTGATTTAAAAAAAACCTAGTTCACCCCAGACTTTTAGAAGCTTCTATAATTTTTTGTTTGTTTACAATATTATCAGCTGCAAAGAGCCATTAAATCACGTCCTTTCCTCCATTAGAAGACTCAAAAGTCATTAACTTCAAGCCAGTTGAATGAGCTCACCTGAAAGTTCATGCTAACTGATGCCAAAAGCTACAGCTGGATTTTGCACAGAGCAGAACGACTTATTTCCTGTTTTCCCCTTTACTCGTGAAGTAAATAGACTGTATTTACCAGTTGTCAGAAGGCTGAACGTGGTGTAAGAGTTAGTCTTTCCAAAAAGCTTTTTTGCATGATTCGTTTGAGCTAAATTCAAGCACTGACACATGAGGAGACAAAGGTACCAGGCACATTGGTATGTTTTAGAGGTGCTGGTCTTTTGCGTGTAGTTAAAATTAGCATTTCTACTTCACCTTTGACCTGTGACTTAGTTTTCTGTCCCAAGACCTATAACAATCCCTCTCAAATTCCTGGCACTTACTTGCAGAAGGGAATGCACTCTTTGACATTCATAAGTAGAGCTGGCATTTAATTAAAAGCTCAAAAGGGTTCTTTAAGGAGCAAACATACATGATAGCCTTTGTCACAGCAGTCTTAAATGTTTAGTCTCCTAGCATTAACTCAACCAGTCCCCATTACTCCTCTGTGATTAATTTGCACAGAACAATTGGGTTTACTACAATGACAACATAGGGTGGACATGCGCTAAATACCTGGCAAACCATCATTGCTCTTTAAGTATTCACTGTGCAATGCTTCTTGAAAATCTTTCTGTAGCCCTGCTACTTTGGCTACAATACATAAATGACACAACTAAATGAAACAGGAGCATGTCCCTTAATACAGTGAGAGAGAGATGCTGGTATTACGCTCTCACTATTTAGGCATCCTCTGATATATTACATTCTTTCTCAAATCCACAGCTATTAACAAAGGGCAATCATACACCAAAAAAATTAGTACCTTGCATGCCAAAGACAAAACATCTTCCACCCTGTGCTCTGGCTTGAGGGTCAGTGCCACTCCTTGGCCATCACAGAAATGAACATATGTCTGTGTTTCCCAAGCACTCTCCTTCTGGATGCTCTCTGGCACTGAGCAGTAGACATTCAAAAAGTCATCGACTTGCTGCTGGGAACAAGGAAGAAATGTACAACATATGTGGATGCTGCAAAAAAACCCAAAATTACACTTACATTGGCAGTTTGCCATGGATGTGTATTTAGATGGTACTGTGTGTTTCCCCATGGCAAGACAGGGACAAAGTTCTGTTACCTGCTCTCATTCAGTATCAAAGACTTGGTTCTCTTGAGAATAGATTTCACTCTGCATTCCCATTACAGGCTTTTGTGCCTTTATGAATTGTTGATTTGACTCAACGTGAAAATATATAGCTACCTGATATTATATCACAGGGGAATAAATTCTTAGGGAGAACCAACTACTACAATTTTACCTAATTATCAAATGTAAAAAAACCAAGCAAAATTACTGCTGATAGAAAATTACAATATAGTAAACTTCCAGCAGAGAGCACTGTGGAGCAAGGCTTGCCACAACACAATAAAGGAGTTAAAGCAGGAACAAAGCGTTCTTATTCTAGAGTTTAAGAACAAATTATTTCATAGGTAGCATAGGATATTTGCTTGTTTACCATTCTGCTTCACAGACATCCTCGTTCCAGAGACACTCCACTTGGTCAAATAACAACATTCACCCTGAATAAATTCCCTATCGCTTTCTCACCTTTCATTTTCACACTTCCTCCTGCACTGCACTTCAGGCTACATGTTTCAAAGGAAGCCACCACACAAGAAGAAGAAAAACAATGAAAGCTGTTCAGAATTTGGAGTTTAATCTTTATATTTGTGTCTGCGTATTCTGCATATCACTTAAATGCCCATATCAAGGCATTTAAATTTAGGCAGGTAGGGTCCCTCAATTCCCCTTATAGCCAATGGAAAGGGACAATAATTCCATGAAGAATCAGAACTGCCATTCAAGACATATCTTCAGATGTTCTGAGCTGTTCTCAGTAGCACCTACCTCCCTAATGCTTTTTCTTTGTATGTTTGTGTGATTATTTGTTTTGGTACGGGGAAGTAGGGGGGATGTGCCTACATAAAGCCCCTTGATTATCCAATTCTTCCTCCTGGCTCTGCAGGGACACAAGTCCGGGGTGCACTGCAATTAAAAGCTGTAGTAAAATCACTACACAGGGACTGCTTCCTTTGCTACAGGCAGCAATGTTATTGATAGCAATCTACCAGTAGCAACAGAGATCAGTATTATTTTCTTTTTCAAATAACAACCATGGCTATGAAAATAATGTAGTAAGCAGTCCTATCCAGATAATTACCAAACAATGCAGAAATTCAGGTTGCAGCCAACTCAGAGTATGGCACATTAATAATGTGATGCCAAAGTAATGCTAGTTTTGACAGAATAATATTAATGAACTAATGGCATTCATATATCTTCTATCTCTTGCCCAACTGTTACTTTTAGTTACTTGAAAATGAAATTTCAATTAACACAGGTCCATGAAATCCTACTAAAATTCAGCAACTACTATATATAATAGGAACACTGTTATGCTACTACAATTAATGAAGCGATTAAATCTACACCAGGTTAAGTTTCACCTTGGCAACGATGGTTCCAGACTGCTCATAAAGCATAACACACTGGTTTTGTTGAAGAAGGTAATTCCCACAGAAGTGTGGTCCTCTCAGCACTAAATCAAGTACTGGGAATAAATACTGACCTCCTTCCACGATGTAAATAACAGAAAGGAGAAAGGGGTAAGGCAGCCAGGATGTGAGAGTTTAGCAAGAACAAGTCAGACTAAATTCTCCAGTGGCTTCCTCTAAGGAAAACCAAAGCTAAGCTGCCACAGCAAGGTGGATGCTGCCAGCAGCTCAGAGGTTCGCAACTGCCACAGTGGTTTATTGCACTGCAATAGCAGTTCTTCAAAACTGTGCAACTGAAATACTATTGCCAGACATGCAGAAAAAAAACCCAAACCAAACCCCAAAACACTCAGGATTAAGGTAATGAGAAAGAGGTTAAGGCCACTTTTTGTTTCAGAAGCTTTTAAGGCAGGACATACAGTTCTGCAGCCAGTGTGAGATACTTCCCTTTCCTTGCCATGTACATTGGTGCTCAAGCATATGCCTTGAGATAAACTTGCTCTGTAATTAAACATGACTATGTTCCTTAAGTGCAGTCAAGGTACTGTTGCTTCACCCACATTTTCCATCTCAGAAAATCTGACATGAAAAGAGAGGGTTTCTTTTTTCCTGTTATGCCTGCAGTGACTAATTCTACAATAGTTCATTCATTCGTTGCCACATAGAGTTATAACAACTCATCCAGTTTTCCACAAATAGGTGCCAGGATTTGCAGACTGTCACATGTTGTGCCACAGGGCAGCTGCACGACCAATAGGTTACTTCATAATTTCCTTCCACTATTTGCCTCCGGTTTTATCATCTTTTTCAGGGAAAATACAGCCTCCATGGCAGACTTCACTATTTGTCACTCTCTGCACTCCTCAGGTAACATTTTATAAATGTTTTGATGCTGGTTTGTTTTTCTTTTGAAATCAGCCAGTGAAACCAGGTTGATGCCAAGGTAACGGTTTTCAGAGTTATGATGAATCATTTCTGAGTTGTTGTATGAATCACCAAATGTCAGCATCTTACAAATGCCTGTGCTATATTTAATTGCCATATAAAAGAAAGAAAAAAGTTTAGAAATAAGGTTGAAATAATATTAGTGGTTTTTCTAGAAATAAGGTTGAGCTCCAGAGCTCTGCTTCAGCACCTAAATTGACATGGGTTTTAAGTTTTGAAACACAATCCTGCCAAACTTTGTAAAAGCCTGGCCCAAAATCTGAAGTGACACTGTCCCCCTCTGCTTGGGGAGTGGGACTATGAGCCCCTGCCTGAATTTGGAGATGTTTTTATCCAGAGCTGGGTCAAGAAGTCAGACTTCACCCATTCCCTGACATAGCAACCAAAGGGAAAGGACTTCATTCTGCCACTCCCTGGTACCTTTCTGTGTCTCCTCAGAAGGATTCAGGAAGAGCAAATAATCTTGCTAGGCCAGAGGACCAGAGACCCACAGCAGACCCCGCTGCACAAGGCAGCACCATTGACCTCCCAGCCCTGAGAAGGTCGGTGCTGAACTGAGTGACTGGCCTCACAGCCCTTCAGGAGAAACCTTCAGGGGGTGCACCCAAGCGATTTTGCCTATCCTCAGTTTTAGAATGGACCAAAGGCGTCTATGTTTTAACGAGACTGGGCAGGAATGTATTGAGTTTGCTGTCTCTAGGGTGGGAAATGAATGCCATCTCACACCACACCCAGTGGTACATTCTGGAAGAATTTGTAACTGTTCTCCACAAGAGATCATTTCACCCAGAAATCCCTCATAATTATAATTTATTTTGAAAGGAGAGGAGTGATTTTATTTAAATGCTTTCCTGCCCCAGGAAAAAAAAAACAAGTGGTCAAGTAACTGAGGGAATTCAGGTGTTTCAATGCACTTCTTCAAAGAGCAGACAAAATGCGAAGATCCTTTGAGGATACAAAACAGCATTATAGGATTAGCTGCTGTCAGTGGGAGACGCCTCTCTCAGTGGTATAACTTCTGTGTAATTATATATTTCATTCTTACTTAGCCATTAAATGAATACACTTGATGAGAAAATAAACCATGTAGAACATGATACAAAAAAAAAAAACCTAAAAATGTATAAGAAATTATGAACTTTGTCCAAACCTTCCTCATGCGATTCATTACAGCTCTTCATTATAGTTAATAACTTTCAAGAGTAATATTTCATTTTTAAATGCAGGTTTTGACTTTTTGTCAAATACCTGGCACACAAACTCAGTTGAAAGGGAAGAGTACTGTGGGATGATTTTTTAAAGCCTTCTTTCAAGTCTTAAACTGTATTGGGGGAATATCTGGTTCAGGAAACAAAGGAGGAAAAGAGACAGGGTAGATGGGAAAACAAATACCCCTTTGAGTCTGGCACATGTTGCCATTAAAGAAATCCAGCTACAGCATACAGAAAACAAAGTTCAGAAATCCTGTGCCTAAGACTTAGGTTGAATTTGTCACGTGAAGCCTGCGCAAGCTTACCAAGGGAGAAGGACTCTGTCTGTGTAAGCCCCACAGTACACAGTCAGTGGTCCTAAATGTAGTTACGGATTTTTGAGCATCCTGCTTTGCTTCCAGACTGGGGGACACCAATGTTATCCCCAGGGAGGCTGTGGGAGCTGAGAGGGACTGTGACTCACACCAGGCAGGGATGAGCAGCAGCTCTCCTCCTCTGAGCACTGGAGAACATCAGCCACAGCTATTTACTTGGGTAATGCTGTTGAGTGGACATCACTTCCTCCTCCTTTGCTTGGGCAGTCTCCAGCCATACATTAACTCACACTTCTCTGCTGGTACTCTCCACAGGCTTTAATTAGACTTTATACCCAAAATACACAGGTTCTGTTGAAGCATGCAATTGGGAAAAATAAACCTTGGGTTTCACCACTGTGAAGGGTGGTTTTAAACAAGCTCAGTTCAAAACATCTCTCAGAGAGTGTAAGTAAGGATTAGTGCTATGAAAAAGGATTTTTTTTTAAACTATTATTATTTTTAAAAAGACTACCATGCATGTTCAGAAACTTACACTAAAGTGGCTTCATTAGCACAGTTATAATCCTGCCATCTAACACTAACTGCGTTTTATGAACATCTGTGGGGTTTCTGAACCAGCCTGATCAGACACTTAGCGATTTACATTCAGGAATTTAAACCCAAGATGGTGCAGAATGAGGACAGGCATATATTACCTCAGCAGAGTTGGCTGAATCCTGGACACCAGCAAATCCATGTCCTCCAGCTGAATCAAAAATCTATTAAAAATATTACAGATGAATAAATAGGTTTCTTGTGTCAAGTTAATTCTTTGAAAAAGTAAAAATGAAAACAAAATTAACAAATATCTATCAACCTGCTAAACTTTGGAGATATTTTTGAATTTTTTATCATTTTATTCTGACTGGAATGAGTATGAAAGAAATACAAATCTTCCTCTATAAAGAAAATTTAAGGGAGTACTCTCTTTCAGGCTCCATGCGCACTCACATTTAAATATGTATAAAAGCATTAATGTCCTTAGTTTTTTCCTATATACTGTTCAGCAGTAAGACTGAAGTCATTTATCTTCAAATCATGTACTATGCTGGAAGTAACAGTTTCACCCTTTGGGATCCTGTTAGGTACAGCTCAAATCCCATAATGATATAAAGAAACTATTCCAAATAATTGTTGCTTTTTTTCTAAAACTTCTTACCCTATAGTTTTTCATCTCTTCTAACCAAGCATTTAGCTTGACACTATTGATGGAAACTTTTAGCTTAGCTTTAAAGGCATACTTGACCCAAAACCTGCACTATGAAGTAATAAAAATAGCTGACTACCATGTCTGCTTTGAAAGTGCTGAAAGCAGAAACTGAGACTTACGTTCCCCATCTGTTTTGAAAGCTTAACTGCTTGTAACTCCCAAAGGTTTTACGCTTATTAATGACATTTCAAAGATCCAATAAATAGCTATGTATACAAGCAGATATTTTGGTGATAAGGGTTGTAGAAACACATGGATAGATCTATACGGTTTATACATGATGTTGAGATGTGCAGGTAAAAACATTACGCTTCTCAGTCAACATATCAGGACAATATCAAACTTATATATGAGCTTTTTTTCTTCTTTTTTTTTTGTACTAGCATAAGCCTTTTGGATAATCCAAGACAGCAACAAACTCTCTCTCTTAAAATTTCATATGAAATCCAGTTTCTGCCAATGCAAATTAAGAGCACCACTTCTGAACTTCCTCTTCCTTGTCTCATCCACAGATATGAAGTATTTTATTGTTTATGATTCCTCAAAACAGTTTAGCATTTAGATACAAGCAAGCAGATAAGCATTTAAGAAACTGAGGATAATGTGAGCCTAGACATCCCCCATCTGCTACAGTGCAGTTTTATTAACTGATTTGTAAAAGGCTCATTAATGTTTACAAAAGCCTCCAAGCACAGAATCTCTGAACCTCTTTTTATTAATACCATAAAATTAAACTTAAAATAAAATTAGAAACTTCTCTGACACAATAATGCTCAGGAATATACCAACTGAGTTTGAAGCCAGGGTACGGCAGATTAAAACATACCAGTTCCCGTCAAATGAAATTTAATTAAATCCAAGAAAGCAAGAGATTTTTAACCTATTGTTTGACACAGACAAATGAAAGCACAATGAACAGAGAAGCGAGCTCCACTTCTCTGCTTAACCCAGTTTCCCAGTGGGCTGAAAGAGACAACAAGAAAGGCAGCCTCAGTCCTATTCTGATTTTGCTATACAATTACATGCAAACAAACAAGTCTGAGCAAGGAGGTGACTCCCTTTTCGGCTACCTTCTTAGGTTTATGGGTCAAGTTTTCAAGAAATGCCCTTCAAAATTCCTTACTTTTATGAGCCATAGCCCAGAGTTACTCATATGCAATGCTCAGCATTTACATTTCCTTAATTTTATTGTAGGATGTTTGATAAAAAAAAAAAATTAAAAAAGGCAGTAACTCAGCTCATGGATTAAAAATTAACATGCTTTTGGGTCAGCTGATTGCAAGGTTTGGTATAAGGAAAGTGAGGACATGCCAAGGACACCTGCACCTGTGCCATGGCTCCCACCTCCATGCTTGGAAAAGTGCTGGGAGGCCGGCAGGAGCATCCTGTCCTTGCCATGGATATAAGATTCCCTATCCCCAAGCTCTGCAGAATCCCCTTCATGTGCTATAAACCATATGGGAAGATGTATTACCCAGTTAAGACAGTGTGAGGTATCAGCTCTGCTGGGAACAGAGCTAAGGAGCGTAACATTCCTTCCCTCAGGGCTCTTAGCAGATAAATAAAGGTGCAGGACTTGCAGACCAGACTCATCTACTGGGAAACATAGGGGAAATGATGTGAAGAGGATGGTCTGGAGAAAATTTCACCTTCAACTCCTTCTTTCGTAAGACTGACTTGAGTTCTTCTCTTATTCAATTTCACCATGTAAACACATCTTGATCGATACGCTAAGATGTGTAACAGTCACCCAAAGAAGCTTAATCCTAGTGTAACATACAAATAAATATTTGCCTATTAAAAATAGAAACCACTAGACCAGAAAATCCTGACATATTATTTCACAACATTCAATCTGTTGCATGAGCTCTGGGACTACCGCAGTATGTGCACAGATAGGCTTGTTTAAATATTACACAAGCCGATTACCAGACATGCAGAAACAGCCAATTTTCAAGTGCTGATCATATATTTCTTGACTAATAAAACCAAAATACAAGGGCCAGGGAACAATAGGAACATAGTCACCTAATGAACGATGCACATGATACTGCTCTGCAGGAGAAACAGCAGACATAGCAGGGGCTGGTGAAAGCAGTAACATTCTGAGTGTGGGTGTACCAATATACATTCTGCCTCCCCATCAAAGGATTGTCTCTGTTGTAATTTACCTTTTTTTTTTCCCCCATGAAGAAGGCAGCAAACTTTTGTTTCACATTTAACTGTGGTTTTATTGAGAAAATGCAGACTCCTGCACTACGTGCATGCATGGAGCACTAATTTCACAGGGAGAAAGAAACCATGTGAGGGGCTGTCATTTCATCAGCAATGCAGCCCTTCAGTGGGGGCACACGAGCCCAGTCCCTTTCCCTGTGGCCAGCCTGACCTAGCACATCAAACCTGCACCAAGCCTTCACCAGGCATAAAATGGCATGGCTTTATTTGTCAGCTGTCTGCACTTACAGCCAGCCTCCTGCATGACAGCAGTCTACTCTTGTTGGCTAAAATGCTTCTCCAAGCAGCGTGTGTTAAAAGCCCGTACCAAAGACTGATGCCTTTGCAGCCGTATCTTTGCTTTCTTCGTTGAAGACTCACTTGTGTTACTCTATATTACATTGCAATAGCACTCCAGAGTCTCAGACCTAGGCCAGTACACACTGTGTTAAGGACTGCGCACACAGGCTATCTCCAAAGAATCCCTGCTTCCAAACAGTTTGCAATGTGCCAGAAGACAGGTTCTCTTACAAATTCAAAACTGATGGTCTTGTGCTGCTGCTAATAAAATAACCCACTGGGCCAAACCTCTCATTCACAATAATATCATTTATCACAAAGAAACACAAAATTAGATATACATTTTTCTCAACTGGATGCTTCCACTGCAAGTCTGCCATGTATACTGAAACTGCGAACACAGGTTTGAGTGACAGACATCTCCTACCCCATGCAGCAACAGCACTTCGCGGGATGAGCTCCAGCAGAAAAAAAGACAATTCTATGCTAACCATAGCAAACAAGATCTACCTGAGTTATAGAAGGTCGCTTCTCTTTTCCTTTTCTTGCCAATGTGTCCAGTCCTTTTAGTGAAGAAAATAAACCCTTCTTATTTCGGACCCTTTGTGACAGAGATAGGGTACGTTTCCTGAGAGCAGCTTCATCTCTGGAGCAAATCTATTTAAACATAGAGACAAGCCTTTCTATATCACTTTCATAACAGCAAAATATTGGCAGTTATTTCAGCATGAGACATCAAATAAGAGTTACTTCATTTCATCCCAATATAACATGCCAAAGTGCAAGGACAATGCTTTAAACTTTCAGCAGCGATGCTTATTTTGGTATTCTACCAGCATGATAGTGTAATTTTTTTTGTCATGAGGTGAAATTAGGAGGTCATAAGAAGGTAGGAACTGAGAAAATATTGCATTCTACAACAAAAGAAGTTAATGAAAAGGCTCTGAAGAATGAGAACCTATCATTTAAATATAAAATTATTAGAGGAAGAAAGACTCTCAAAATCACCAGATAAATGTGTGATGGCATGAAGTTATTAACAAGCAATGACACAAACTACACAGATAAAACAAGTGGCAGATAGAAACACATTCCAAAATAGTGGTAGTCCTGACTTCTCATGCAGCAAATGTGGTCCACCCCTCTCTGCCAAGATCAGCCTCACAACGCTGCCAAGGCTAAACAGCAGAGGTGAACCTGCTGTTGCTATACTCCCTTGAAGCCAACAGGGCAACGGCTTACAGCAGCTGAGGATCTCCCTCATTCTTCTTTGTAAACACAGCCCACAGTTCTTAAAAAGTGATTTATAATTTTGGATTGTTTCTACTTTCAGTCTTCCAAAAGTACTTCCTCGTCAGGAGGGTATTCACACTGTTTCTGAAAAATGGTGCCATCTGGGACCTCCAAAAAATCAGCTCAAGATCAGCTGAACTTTCAGAAATTTCAGTGTTAGCCACTTTGAGTGGCTTGGTTCCTATAGACCGTAAACTCTTCACTCAGTGCAGGTGAAATCACAGTGACACCACTTCAACACAATGATTCATTTACATCTGCAGAATATTTTGGCTTGTCTGTTGGTGGTTTTTTTTTTTTTAGGCGTAGGTCAGAAGTACCCAATTTTGGAGTCCTCAGAGGCCAAAAAAAGTCATAGCCATATTCTCATGGTTTCAAAATCTGTCTTGGGAAGACAACTTATTTGCAGTCAAGGGATAGGCAGAAAGGGTGAGAAGGGAACAGGACTGTCTAAACAATGCATGAGGCTGCACTCACGTATTATCGCAGCCCAGTTCCATGTCTAAGTACAATAACTAATAAAGGCTTTGTGCAATGCACCCATGAAAAGAGCATTTAGACTTACCAATGCATGGAAGGATGAGACAGAGAAAATGCCGAGCCGTCCCAGTGCCAATTTGGAAGGACGACTGGCAGCAGCCAAAAGGCTCTTTGGGTTTGGGAGCTCCCCACCTTGCAAACTGGCTAGGTAACATCGCATTCGGAAAAGGTCCATGTTAAATTTTTCCAGGTTCTGTTCCCACTGCTGGATCTGTTTAGGTATAAAAGGGGACAATTAAAAGGGGAAGAATGTCTTTGTGGGCTGCACTGAAAATTCAAGCTCTTCCCCAAACCCATAGTAAATTACTTTCATCTGGTAGGGTATGGATTAGATTAGTTATTCCCTGCCAAGACACATTCAGTCATATTGTCTTACATCAACCCAAAAGATGGCTTGAAATAAAACAAAGCTGGTGGTCTTAAATGCATACTGACAAGATGAACATACCATGAACTTCGGGTAGTTTGATAGCCACAAAAGCAGTTACATAAAAACACAACCCTGTGGTTCATGAAGGCTTTTGTTGTTGTTGTTTCTCCACTTTTCTCTTTCTCTCCTTTTTGGAGATTAATTTTGTTTCCTTCATTTTTACGACCTTAGATTGTATAGCTGGCTGGCTGAAAGCAAAGCAGCATAGCTACACCAACACACTGGGCAAAGTGAAGTAACACTGATAGGTCTCACTCATAATTTACTGCCGTCCTATGGCCTTCCTATCTGTGAACAAGAGACAATACTGCCGACACAAGCATGTGTGGTTCTTTGTCTGACTAATAGGTTAAAACATGCTTATGTTCAGGCAAACTGCAAAATAAGCTATATATACACCCAACACAAACCACTGGACCAAAAGCAAGAACATATGTATACTCTTCATGCAACTTTTAAACATATCTAACACAGGTAGAGATGTAACAGATGGCTTAATCCAGTTTCAGTGTAAAAATAGGAAAAGGAAAGAGACTCAAATATTTACTAGGCAGATAAAGTTCTGAATCAAGGCTTAGATGACAGATCTTGAGTATCTGTGTACATGCACACTCATCTACACAAGCACATATGCTCATGCACTGCATGAAAGTAAAATTTTGCTTTTCATTTCCCCAACTTACAGATTGGTAGTTGCAGCTAAAATTTGCCCCATGGTGTACAATATCCATTAATAACAATAAATAGTTCAAATAAAAAGGCAGTTGTGTTTAATGGAGTAGGTACATTCACACATGGGAAGCCAGAAAAGGAACATCCATTAGGTTAATGTACACCAAGATCACGTACTGAAGATAGTGAAAATCCTCTAACAATGATGATCTTTCAATGTCAGCTCCAATCAGTGCATTTTGTTTGTTCAACCAGTGGTTTAGGGCTGTGGAGAAAATTCATAATATTTTCTCTAAGGTGCATTGACTTCATACCTTTCCCTGGCACACCCTGCCTGACTTTGTGCACACAGGACATTATCACTCTCCTTTGAGATTAGCCAAGACTGGGCAAGCACCTTTGTGACTTAGAGAACAAGCTGACACGCATAATAAAAATCTCAGGTGAACTATGACCCTCAGGCTTATCTAGAAGCAAAATCAGTTCAGTTTCCTTATAATGCTGCCAAATATCTCAAGAGCTAAACAAGTATCTTGCTTCTTTCAACCATGAAGAAGTGAGCAATAAAAGGGCAAAAATGGCCCTGTTAACAAAACAACGCTGAGGCTTGTACTACAACTGATAGAAACCTTACCTAGTCCGGCTTTCTTACACATGTGCTCACAAATTGTGGTATCAGTTATGGGTATACTTTTGGAAGTAAGAGGAAATCTTATCTGCAGGTAGGGTGAAGAAAGGGAGGACAAGACACTATTTTGTACATTTGCAAATGCAAAATTATGATTTACAGTACACTAAAAAGAAGTTTTTTTGGGAATCAATATTAAAAGTAAAAGACGTAATTTACAAAACATTATGAGAGCAATTCCCAAAAGTCCAGAGAAAAAGAACAGACATATCCACATTATGAAGATGCCAAATCTAATCCCTTACCACAAACACTCAAAACATGCATCTTTGAAAGGATAAAAATTTTTTTCTTGGGTTTATTTGATCATTGCCCTTTAGTTTGCTTCCTTTGTGCTCTCAGACAGTCCTCCCAGAGTACAAGTTTCTGCTTGCCAGTACTTTACAGATGGTACATACAACTCCACTAGGAGGTTTTGGGATGAGCTCTGTGTCAACACTTAACTAGAATGAAAACATGGTTGTCAGCTTTTCACGAAGCCAAAAGCTACAAGCTCAGGTGAAGTCTTTCCCTTCGGGATGACACCTTCATGGGTAGAGAGCCAAGCCAACTTTTAATAGCTCAGGAACAGAGCAAAGCTTGTTCTGGATGCTGCTGGGGTGGAGCATCCTCTCCCTGTTGAGCACAAGCTGAACACAGGCATCCATCTGTTTCTGTGGCCTTCTTCAAAATCTCCATTGAAGAGAGTATGTGTTTGAGTTGTGTATTTGTGAGTTGTATTTTTAAATAAAAATAATCTAAAGAAGAGGGAGTGGGGTATAACACAAGGACACTCTGAAGAAATAATTAAATTACTGTGTTTATCAGTCACACAGGATGCTAGCTAATCAGCTCCAAAAGCATTGGTAATCACAATGTTACATTTAATGGCATTAGCAAAAGCTGTAGGCAGGGAATTTCTGGGATTGTCTTGTAGTCTTATCAAAACCAGGGATGTCTGGAACCAATTGGAGACCACAAAGCAATACCAGCTGCTATTTGTCTAAGCCTTTTAAACTATGATAATGCTTCCTAAAGATTTATATTCTTGAAGAGTAAATGGGGGAAGCACACAAATAAAAAAGCAACAACTTCAAAGCACAGTATGACCTGGTCCATGAAGTTAATTTACAGCCTGCAGTCTAGCCACTGCTGTCCTTATTCTGTTATTGTGTGAGGCAAATCTCCACCCCGCTTGGGAGGACTGCCCAAAAGATGCTCAAGGACTTAACTTCATCTTGCACACACAAAACAGCCCTTTTGAAATCTGCTAGAAAGCAAACAGGAAAAAGTGGAGGCACCAGGCAGCCATGAGAGCAAGAATAGGGACAAAGGCTAGCATGAAGCAAGTCTGCAAAGAGATAAGGTACACGTCCCCATGTGAGGCACACCAAAACAACCAAACACACATGAAATGCTCCACACACGACCTGCTCAGCTGCTGCCTGTACTACCAGCTACAGTAGCGAGGGCATCCAAACCATCCTCTCTCAGTCAGTTTCAAAACCTCCATGTGAATTTCTAGTAAAAGCATTAAAGGCTTTTCCTAGAGGAAAGGGAGGCTGTCATTCTCAGTACAGGCAGATGTTAGGTGAGAATTTCTAGGTTTAGTGGCAGCCTGGGAAAGCCTGGGATAAAAGCAAGGAGGGGCCACCCAAATAAATAAATGTCTTCAGCCTAATAGGAGCACTGTAAGGTAGAGATGAAAAGGAGGCTATGGAAGAGAGACAGAAAGGAGTAAAATGCGTGAAACCTTAAGAATTAGGGTCATTAATGATTTAGCCTGGGCCCCCAGGAGAACTCAGGCACAGAAGCCTCATGCAGGAGCAAGACAGTAATTACATGGGGAGTGCTAAGTGAGGGGACAAGCTTTTGCATCAGAAATAGCTTCAGGAATGAGTTGTTTAAAGTTACCATACAAAGGAACATCAGCGTGATACTTTCAGTAGTACTTTCATTATAATGATCATTTTCAGAACACAAATAGCCGATTGCCCTCCAGGTTAATGAAAAATCTATTCAGACACCAAGAAACAATTGTAAATTAATTACATTTTAAATCTCACAAACAGATGGCATAAAGGAAGATGCTTGAAAGCAGGCGTCTGCTACTTCAATAACCCTGCTAGGTTTTCTATAGGTAAACTCTGAAGTGGGAGCTTGGGAACGGCAAAGGAGTAAATACATTCAGACCAGACAATACAGAACTGTGGTTTCTGGCAGGCGACATGGAGATCCATAGCTCTTACATGTTATACAGTTCTCTCTGTAGGTGACATTTCTAGTGTCACCTCCACTTGAACATTTTTACGGTTTGCAGACCCAACAGGGTGGCTCTGGAATGGTCCCTGGCTCCTTGCCCATTTTACAGTACAGCTGCAAATAGCATCTTTTGAGGGGCTGGGGAAGGACTGTCCCACTTTCAAATACCTGTTTCATAAAAAGCAAGAACAGTTCAGTGTAATAAAAACCAAACCAGTATGTGAACTGTGAAAAGCAGTGCCAGAAATGACACCGTATCAACTGGAAGTAGCAATACTTCAAGAACCTGGAGGAAGGACGCAAGAAACTTCCTGGACAGCTCAGCTGATAACAAAATACCAGTTTTCCACTTGGCACTTATTTAAGGCTGCACAAAAGAAGATGCACAGGGAAGAGGACCTTCTCTCAGTGCTTAAAAGAAATTGACTGGATTTAGTAACACTTCGTATACCATGTAGAAACAAGAGCTCCTGCCTGACACAATTCACTATCTATAGCAGCAAAAAAATTCAGAATTTTCCCCTATGCAACATCTTCTTCCCAGATGGAAAGTACCTCTGCAAGCTGATGTAGGGAACTCTACGGATTTAAAAGAAACTTCTGCCGCTGTTTTATATGAACAGCTTTTCAACCACATTACAAACAACACCAAACTGCATTCCAGTCCCTGGTTCTCAGACACAATTCATACTGTACCCATCTGAATAAATGAGTCACTTGGTTTCTGGGGACAAGAAAAAGGTTTTTATTGTCATTACTTCCTAAAGAACACTCAAAGAAGCAAAAACATCACTCTCCCAGAAAATCCATTACTTTAAAGGACACAACAGAGATACCGTCATAACTTTTAGCTCAAAGAAATAAAAAGAGAACATAATAGAGCTCAATAACAATGACGCACAATTAGCAATACCCTTTAATCTTAATTCTTCCTAGTGACTTAAAAAATTATTATGAAAATTTCCTGAAATAACAATAGTTTTTTTCACAATAAATGCTATTTTTCTGCTTGTTGTTGGAGAACAGCATTTTCATTATTTCTAACCAAAACAAGGGAAATCTTATTCCCAATACCACAGACAGCACAAAACTGCACCCACATGTACCCAGTTTACATTCTTGTTAATAATCTGATCGAAACTGGCAGTACCACATGTATATCTATACCTAGGGATGCAATTAAGAAAGCCAATGAATCTTATTATTCAGCTGCCCCCCCTCCACAAAAAGAAAAAACAGAAGACCAGCCCTTTCTACACATTTCCCCCACAAGCTTCATTGTATGAGATCATGATGTGCAACTCCACATTTAGGAATAGTTTATTCATTTTTCATTATTTTATACTAAATCCTTGCAATACAAAGACTGAAATTCATCCATCTGCAGAACAGTAAATAGAAAGGTCAGAAGAATGAGGATGACTTTCCCTAACTTTCTGTTTGCCTAATCATTTCATTCCTTAGAGACAGTCCACTACTACTAAATAGAAGGATTTTATTAATGATGCAGGGAGGGACCATCCTACACTGAAGAGTGATACCTGAAAAGAGTACTGAACCTCTCGGAAAGTGAAGCCTTGCTTTAGACAGTTCAAAGACCACCTAACCTGAAGATCTGTTCTAACCAGTTTAGACGAATTTTTTTTAGTGTAGGATGGTATGGAAGAAAGAAAAGTAACTGTGTATCTGATTCAAGTTGAATTTGTATGAGGCAAAACTGACAAGTGTTACCAAAGTTCCCTGAAAAGATTCTTTTTGAGTGTTGTTATTATGAGTCTTTGTTAGAGGCTTTATAGAAAATTAAGACATGGAATTTGGGATTTGGGAAGCCTGAAGAATAAAATTCCCAAAACGATACCTGTCTTCTTCCTATAAATGTGAGAGTAAAGAGAAAGGGTCTAGCAAATTTTAAATGAAAAAAAAAAAATAATGAAGTTACGCTCTGTGTAAAAAGGCAAAGACAGCTAAAGGGAAGGGAAGAAAGGTACTAACAGATTTAATGACCGCCCAGAGTAAACAGACCACCACCTTACCTACACACACCCCCCCCTTCTTTTTTACAGTAACTTTTAGTTGGAGGACACATGAAAACTTCCATTAAAAATATCTCCAAAGCATGTGCCTGTTCTTCTCATTAATGCCTTATCATTTCAGTGCCTGCAAGTAAATACCTGTGTTCATAACCTATGTGATAAGTTGAGTATCATGTACAAAGAGAATATGAATCACATCAGAAACCTCTGAATAGCTTGGAACACATGATTATACCAACATATTTAAATTTGAAAAGAAAACCACATAATGCTTTCAAGCAATTGTTGTTCATATTATTGTTCTAAAGTGAGACAATGGAATAGATTTATGTACCAAGTACATAAAGAACACCCAGAGCTGCGGTGCCCTCACTGTGAGGTAGATTTTCCATCCCATTAAAACCAGTTCTACAGGCACAGACTTAATGTGCAATATTTTGTTAAAAGAACTCCAAATAAATGCTAATAATCCATTTCATATTATTTCATATTTCATAAATAATAATTTCAGTAGCAGTTAGACAGGGCTCTATATTCACAGAAAACACAGTGATTTCTCTAGCAGGTTCAACAGTGATGAAAAGTATTTTTTTTTTTTTAAAGACAGGCTTTCAAATTCATCTTGTTGCCAGGGGATTTTCAAACTTGCATCCTAATTCTCTTCAGTTTAGGGGAGAAGTTACACCCTGGAGGAATACCAATACCCACAACATATTTATTGCATACAGTAATAGAAACGCATGTGGTTGTAGGTAGTATGTGCCAACTTGGGATTTCCAGCCATGCTGCCAGAGGCACTGGCACTGCTACTACTAGCACTGCCTGCTCTATGTACAATGCTTTTGCAGATGCTTCACTTATCTCTTCTAAACTACCCCAAAATACCAACAGCTGTGTGAAGGGCTGCCACTTTCTCTTAAACAGTTATTAAGTCTATTATTATTACTGGACCAGACAGAGAAGACTCCCTGATCTGGGCCACAAGGCTGAAGATGTTTTTCAAGCAGTTCAATACAATCATTACTTTAGAAAACCCAAATTTTCCTTGTAACTTTTTTGGTTGAATTTCTGTTTAGCACTAGGTTTGTCAATTGACAGACTCTGAATACAGCAAATTTAAAAGACTGCATCAGATGAGCTTCTCCAGTTCATTTGCTGAACACCAAAAAGAAACATATATGTACATTAAAATAGGTATAGCAATTTTAGGAGTCCAGGTTTCCATATAGCAACTGCCTTTTAAGTGATGGTAACTGTGCAACAAAAGGTTTTGCTTGCTTGTAAAGTCCTGTGTATTACTAAGTCTTCAGCAGAGAAGTATTGGTTTTAAATCAATACAGATGTGAAAGAAAATAGAAAGTCAAGGTTGGGTGGTTGCTTTTCCGAGGAAGAGGAAGGAAAAGGAGAAAGGATATAGAAATCACAGTTTCCAAGATAATTCCCCAGTGGAAATAAATTAAGACTGTGTCTCATCTTTCTACATAAAAAAACCACCATGGTCCTTCTGAAGTCAATCACGCTATTTCCGCTGACTTCCCAAAATATATCACCAGTGAAGTTTTCCAGCACAGAATGTAGGACAAGCTTATAAACTACAGTGTTGGCAATACAATATACTTCAGCATGGTGGAATGATACTGCCACATGATTGAAAACACCACCAAATTTACACAAAACCAAATCCAGAATTCATATTCCTCTTTTTATTCGAAGTGGGAAAAAGACAACTAAATAACCGCAGTTACTAAATAACTGAGCTACATACACGCAAACTTTTCCCTCAGGAATAATGTTTTTTCGAAACTGTTAGCTTACTAAGTATATCAAGAATTCTTGGTTACTAATCACATCAAATTTTTTTTTTTCTTTGCAAAAGTCACTCTCTGAGATACCAAATCAGAAGATCAGGAAACTCAGTTATCGACTGACTTTGAAGTGACTTTGTCAACAAACCGTCAGCAACAGTAAGATTTTATAAAGATCAAAGGGATCAAGACCAGAGGAAAGGTTCATTATAAATTTATCGTTTGCTAACTAGTGGATATTGATCCATCACATGATCCATCTCACACTCTGTCTTCTCTGGTCTGCCCTCATTCAATATTCTTTCATAGGTAGAAGATTAACAGGAATAAATCTGCAGCCCTAGTGATGGATTTCTGTTCTAGGAAAATACAGCCAACTTCTTCCAGAGACTGAGCTGGAAAACAATGGCAGTCGTTCAAGGACAGAACATCTAATTAGCAGATATTAAGAAGCACCATTAATACTCTTCAGCTAACTCTGAATAAACTGCTAGCATCAGTCAGAGCCCAAAGGAAGAAATAGTGGTAAATACGCTCCTGTAAGAATATTGTTTCCAGTACCTGATTCTCTATGGCCTTCCTGTTTTTTGGATCGCTAACAATTGAGAGCTGCAACTCTGCCATTTTTTTCATCTTGCCATCCATGTCAATCTTCTGGAATAGACTCTTGGTTTGATTTTTTAGCAGCCTAACAGTGTCTTCTTTCCCAAGCCTCTTCGCAAAGAGGGAAGCACAGGCTGAATGTATGGCAGTAACCCAGTTTTCTAGATCTGTCTGGCTTGTTGCCTGTGAAACAAATCAACAGCAAAAAATTATGACCAGACAAGAGGGGGAAAAAAAAAGATAATAAAAATCAGCAGCTCTAGGACATGAAGTACTTGACAGGTTCTCTGTGATCTTAGGAGTTTATCTCAAAACAAGTGAAATAAGGTTTTATCTTTAAAATTGTGCTAACAAAGGAAGCTTGAGGTTTTCCTCCACTCCATCATAACTTGCTTCCGACCTTCACCTTCTGCTTCTTAGACCTGCAAGGTCGGAGAGCTCCAGGAGCATAACAGAGCCTCATGAGCTGTGGGAAAGATGTAACTACAATTAATTAAGGTAAACCCCACCAGATTGCAAAGATAAACCTCTTCTTCTGCAGGTAACATTGCAACAGAGAAGATTTTACAAGTAAGGTCTGAGGAAAAGTGTTTCCTTCCTTAAAAAATGCCAAGTTAGTAGAGAGAGGACAGCCAGGTAAAGATAATACATCTGCACAAGCTGCCTCTTGAGTTATTTACAAGCGTTGACTATGAATCAACATGTTTCTCTACAGGCAGTTCTACATAATACTGTTCTTTATTAACATTTCCAGTGGTGCAGATAAGCAGCCAAGATCTTTAGATTATTTTCAGCCTTCGCTTTTGAACATCTTGCTCAAGTAAACTCTCTTCAAGGCCAGCAGGTTCAGGGTTGAGCACACCATTCTGTAAGGGTGGAATGCTAACAGATGCAAAAGAAATGGATAAAAAAGCTGATTCTCTGGAAGCCTGTAACAACCTTTTGTACCAAAAAGGTTTTGCAGATTTGTGATCTTTGTTCTTTTTGTATCTGAACCATAATTGACGGATCCAATTGGTGCAATATCATATATCTGATGTCATACACATAAATCAATATTATAATAGTTAAGTGTAATAGTGCAATTATGCTATTCTTTTTAAGTTAAAGGCACAAGCATGATGTCTGTGTGCATGTGTATACACAAACACGCACCCATGTGCATACTCATAAATACATTCTAAAATGGAAACAACTACAAAGTTCCGTATGCATACTGTTACCTGAAACAGGTAGACATCTCCAAAAGAATTGCTGAGACAGAACACATTTTCTTTCTTGGGATGTTCTGGAACAGACTGGACTATACTGTCTTCTGCAAACAGGGCGTATCGAGGCAAACTGCTCTGCTCCATCGAATTCCTTCCATAGGTCTCATAAAACAGCAGAGTGCAACCTTTGTAGTTCAGAGGGACAAAAAAAAAAAACATAAGGAGAAGGCAAGTTCTGGATCT
The DNA here is from genome assembly GCA_017639245.1 of Myiopsitta monachus. Classification (NCBI taxonomy): domain Eukaryota; kingdom Metazoa; phylum Chordata; class Aves; order Psittaciformes; family Psittacidae; genus Myiopsitta; species Myiopsitta monachus. Next base: position 23,517,695 of record CM029925.1, read on the forward strand.
CCCATTTGAGTTCTCTTACTTTAATGCTTTTGTGAATTAAGTCATCCTTCAGCAACTGGGAGCATCAGTTCTGATCAGTTCAGCCTCTTTTGAAAAAGAACAAATGAAGATCATCTAAACTGGAAAAAAGGCAGAAAAAAATGATGAATTTGCCAACAAAAAGTTGGAACAGGCATCTAGTATGGACATAACAAACATTCCTGGATTTAAAAAATAAAACAGGATAACTCAGAATGGAAGTGTCAAAGATCAGACTGGATGGGGCTTGAGTAACCTGATCTAGTGAAAGATGTCAAAGTCCATGATAGGGGATTGGATTATGTATCTTTAAACATACCTTCTAACCCAAACCATTCTGTGATTCTATGAATAAACTCAGCCTATTAACATTTTTAAGCCTGTAGAAAAGATTCATGCCTGCTTAGTTAAACTGGCTTTACTCTTTCTTTATTAAATTAAACCAACTTTCTCATAAGAGCCACCTGAGAAATCTTTGTATTTGTTGAAAAGATTTGCAAAACTCTTACCTTTATCCAACATGCTTAGTGAATAAACTTCTCAAATTTAAACTGGATTTCCTTCTACCTACTTACAAACTGGAGACTAAGACAATTCTGATTAATTTAAAACAGGTTAAAGGGGTTGAGTTTGAGGATTTTCAGCCTTGCAAATAGTGTAATATCTAAGGTACAAAACTTGCATCCAGAAAGCATGCATCATCCTTGATGATGACAATCCTGAGTGTAACAACAAGAATTACTTCTGGAGAGCAGCAGAGGAGACTTGGTCCCAGTCCCAGACAATATGACTACATTGTCATGTTGCCTTAAGGAGTGAAGCTGGCTCAAGAAGGCCTTGTCTCCTCCAACCCCACTAGCCTTCCATTCCTGCCTTATGTTAAAATCCACTGTCCCCTGAGATGCATCAATTTTCCTGTTCAAGGGAACACAGACTGAGCCACTTTACTAAAATAATCTAGTTCTAAATTAGATTTCTGAATAATTTCTAAGGCTTGTTGTGCATCCAGAAAAACAAGCAAATAACCCTCACTTTCACCCCTGGGAAATGGCAGCTTAATAATGGAGGGTTTGGTGCCTTTTTCTTTTTTTAAATTTGGAAGATAAATTAATACTATACTGTGGCTGAAGGTTTTAGCTGGAAGAACTAAGATCAGATACTGTAAATACATTTTGAAAACTGAGGATAATGGAAGTAGTTAGAAAAATCTGAGGCTGATGATGGACGTTCCAGCAAGGCAAACCTTCCCCAAAAGATATGCTCACATTCACTCAGGAATTAATTTAAAGATGACCTATGGCTATGTCACATAGCAAGTCAGACTAAATGATCACAGTGGTCCCCTAGCGCCTAGTAATCCATGCATATATTACTTCTGTATGACCAATACATATTCAGTAGAGGACTTAAAACTCAGCCAATACAAGGATTGAGTTTGCTAGAGCAAACTAGTCGTCTCTCTAGCTTGTTTTTTGCGTTTTTTTCTTTAAAATCAAGAAGGCACCACAACATACGGCAGCACCAAAACTGAGATTTTGGGTTGACATGCTGATTTTCAGTCATTTGGTGTTTCTCTGTGTGACACAATGTGTGTACACATGCACTTAGGAGTGTGTATCAAGGGGATATAGCAACACTTGTAAAACAAATGTTTCCTCTGTGAATGCTTGCAAAACAGGTAGGTAAAACCAGAGTTCAAACTTTATTTTAGCAATTCTCTAACATATGCACTTAATGCTGCACTAAAAATCCCAAATACATTATCCAAAGTCACATAAATTTGAGGGAACTTCCTCAAGTGTAAAATCTGACATCAGAACCAAAATCAAGGGGATTTTTTGATTCTTCTATCTGATAAAGGGGAAAGCGGGGCCTACTAGAGTTTGTGGAACACATTTGCTGTAACAAGTTATGAGGTGGAATACACTTGTCCTCATACAGCCCAGATTTCAAGTGTACAAAAAGTGAGGCCCATCACAGAACAAGCATCAGAAATGGCCAGGACAACTCTCCAGAGGGCCAGAAGGTCTCTGCTGCTATGTTTGACAGAGACAGATCCCACTGATCCTCAATGGAAGTACTTTATACCTGCTCCTCCACTGCATTCAGGCAATCACAGTGCGAATGTACAGCTACAAGAAAAAGGGAAGTATGTATCAGAGCTTACTGACCAAATAATCTGATTATTGAACAGTTCTCAAAGGAAGGAATCCAACAAACAGAAATGCTTCTATACCACTTAAGTAGTATAAAAGGTGCACTTAAGTGCACCTTTTCCTATTACTGTCCACAGTGTCTGGCAGAATATTTAGGATAAGAACAAATCCTATAGAGTTGGTCCCATCCTTTCCCCTTAGCAGCCCTCACTTGATCTTTATGACACAAAAACATTTGGAGATCTCTGCTGTTGGAAAAGAAGCATATGGTTTGTTATATTCTGCGTATCAGGCATGGCACTTATCATTTTAACATAACACAGCAAACTACACCAACAAAACCAAGTCTCCTCTTGTACTCAGCAGCAGCAGCAGGACTGTACAAGCACTTCAACTTCTGCATTCTAGAAAAGCAAATTAAGTTTTATTTTGAACTCCCATATGCTCCCCTATGTGCTATCAAAAAGGTAACTAAAGATACGTCACTTTTATCTTGATAGTTTATATGTACATTAATAAAAAATTCTGAAGGGCATGCATGTGTGTTCAGGTGTATGGCACTCCAGGTATATGTTTAAGTCAAGCCAAGTCATCCCAGGAAGCAGCTAGTTTCATAAACTCTGACAGACCCACTGGGGCTGATTAGCATCCAAGTATTTTAATCAGAACTTGAACCGAAGGGGGAGGGCAACGGGAATGCAATTTCCCTCGTTAAAATAAACTAATTAGACAGGACAGATGGAAAAGAGAGTTCCTCTTGTTAAAGGGTTACTATTCCAGCTCAGGTCTTGGTGGCCCTGAAAGCAGAGTGAGGGGCCTCAGGACATGCATACTTTGAAGTCTGGCAGGTAACCAGATGGTTATAAGCCTTCTGCATATTTATAATTAAACACATCTCAACAGAGTGCAAAGAAACATGCTGTTCTCCATTTGCATACGTGGCTATTTTAAGCCATATTTTTAAATACCTTGGCTATTTAAACTTCAAGAACAAATTAAATACAGATATATTCAAAACTCTGTAAAAGGAAAACCAAAGCAAGAGCCTTGATCTTGATATAGCATATTATCAAAACAGAACTACGCCTTGATATCCAGACAGGCAAGTTTATTTTGGCATCAGAAGTCTCCACAGGACAATAAAGGTACAAGATCAAGGAAATGAGGAATGTATATTTAAAACAGCTAACAAAGCGGAAGAGATTCTGCACTATGAATGCAGCCATATCACGCACCTGAAGTAAAAAGCATTGTATTTAATACTTCTTATAATGTTAGAAGTTAATAAATTTTATTACAAAGAATTTTATTATTCCTTTTTACAGCTGGGAGAATTCAGGAAGCAAGAAAGGATGCCACTTGTTCAAGGTCACCAATAGGCCAATTTTATAGCAAAGAACTGCACATGAAGTAACTAAATTCCTTTCCAGAGCTTCATTATCCTAGAAATGCATGAACTACTAGTATACAATGTACTTCAGTTTAGAGTGTTGATAGGTTTAGAAATTATTTGAATTTCAGAAGAGGCAAATCAAACTCATATTCATACTTCAGAACATAAACACATACAATAAGAGGGTAGAACTCGGATATTGTTTTTCCTTTTGTATACACTGCTTGCAAGCATGAATCATGCTATCTGATGATCAGGATAAGCAATTTAAACTGTTAAGACTGCCTACATTTTGATCCCTTGATAACAGGTCTCTGAATTATTAGGCAGAACTGCTACATTCCTGCATGTGTGCTTCTTTTAAATCAGCACTATCAACAGCAACATGCCCAACACTTGCTGTTTGCTGTTCATTTTCCTTCAGGTCTACACCCATGTGGGATTTTGAAAAGGGCAACCTGTGGGAAAGCTGTAATTTTCTCTCTTCCAGTCCCAGATATGCTAGGAAATTATTAAGTTTGATCATTTCCTTACTCATTAACAGCATTATATTTACTGAAAGGCAAATCCTTTGGATGTAATTCAAAAAATAAAAATAAGACTATGAATTCATCCATTAAATTCCTCTTCCTCCCCACAATAGATGTTATTTTTCATCTTACACTACCTAACACCCATGCACTTCTTGCGGCACACCTACCTGCTCAATTACTCTGAGCCATGCATGTGCACTGTGAGAGCAGCAATCAGCACCACAGACCCATTAGCATCAGCACCTTTAAACAGATTCCCCTCCTAAAGGGCTGTTTCACAGCAGGAGCAGCCAGGGAAAATGGGAAGATGGGCATGCTGAAAGACAGAAGGGGCTGGCACTGCGGGGAGTGGGCATAGTGAAAGGTCAAGGAGGGAGAATAGCAAGCCCTGGCATTCATGTTGTCTGTGGCAGCTAAGCCTCAGGCACTTCAGGGCTTCCCCTGCTCCTGCTTCAGCCTCCTCTGCCCTGAATTGCACTCTTTTCAGTGTAAATGCTTTAGCTAGGGGAGTTCACCTCTTCACTATGTTGCCACATGAAGTACTGCGCGTGAATTGAAAATTTTCACATTAACTTAACCCAACTTTAAGTAAACCTAATAGCAAAGCTCAGGGAATTGTGTGACTTGGAATTGGGCACCCAGGACTTGTCCCAATCCTTAAATTTCGACTCCCCCTGAGACAGTGGTGTGGCTTCTGTATTTTTCTCGGTTTTGGTTCAGTTTGGTCTTGGACCTCCAAACATCCAAAAGGATCTTCTAAACCCCCAATTCTGCGTTAGTACAGAAACTGTGAAGTCAAACAAAACAACACTCTTGTCATGGTATGAACCGCAATGCAGCACATATAATTTCAAAGATATGAGCACCACCTCAATTAAGCAGGCTGCTTAGGTACATGCTCCACTTTAAGCATATGTGTAGATCATGTGAAGTTAGGCATGAACTTCTGATCCCACTTAACCTGCTCAAAGGAACCAGCATGCATGAAAAGTTGCCAAGACACAATGGAAACAACTGCCACTGCCAAGCCTAATGAGCAACACGACGGCTTACCTTTGAGTGTGACCCAGTACTGTTTCCACTTCCGCCGTGTGACCAGCTCCAGCTTCTTCTCCTTCTGCAGGGTCACCAGGGGCTTGAAGAACAGCCACCCTGCCTTGCGCACCACTCCTTGTTCTTTCTCATACAACAAATCCAGCTGCTCCAAGGAGCTGAGGGACTCACCACTGGAGTCCTCTGTTTCTGAAGAAGTCTCAGTGTTTTCCAGGTTCGTCCTGCTCATCTCCAGCTCCCGCATAAAGTTTTCATAGATGTTCTGCCTCAGGGCATCACTTCTGACCGCACTGGTGGACTCGCTTCTCTGGGACAGAACATGGCTGGAGCCGGGTGACCACAGCAAAGCAGAGAGCTGTGATGGTGCCAACATGTCTGTAGTGAAGTTGTCCATTCTGCTATCAAAGTATTCACTCCCATCTTTACACTTTGGCTCCTGTGCAAAGGAAAAAGGAATTTGTCGGTGATCAGTCAGCAGAGCTATGACGAAAAGACACACATATTTGGTATTTAAATTTGCTTCAAGTTTAGCCTCAGCCAGTTCCTTCATCAAGGGCCACCTCTTTTCATCATTATATCATAGGATTTGCCTCAGCAGTCATTGACACTGTCAGTGCCACCACTTACGGTTCTCTCAAAAGGACCCTGTTAAACCTTACCAAAGCTCACAGACTTAGTGGTTAAGTCAGACACCTGCAAGTAATATCCAAATTCATACTAACTACTGGGGCTTCCTCTGGCTGAAACCTGAGCAACTGCAGGAAACAACCACACCATCCAGCTGAAACCCAACAACCACTCTTTACATGCCTGTTTGAATACAAGCAGGAATAGTGTCACAAGAAGTTCCTTTATTATTGCAGGGTTTTCAATACTTTGGTGACACCTATATTTAGCTTCAGCAGAGCTAGGCTGATTTTACCTTCACTTTCTATTTGCCATATAAGCTTTGCTTAGCCAACACAAAAAAGGTCAAAAGTTGAGACTATTTTAAGACGTCACTATTGACCAATTGACAAAACCCTAATTTAAGGTGTGATCAAAAAAAAAGAAGAAGAAAAAAAAAAAAAACCAGCCATGCTTGCTGACTGGCACAAATCCGGTCTCCAGACTGCAGAGGTGCGCATTTTCTTACTTCTTGGAAACCCCCCAGAATCTTGGCTGTCTCATCAAGCACTGACAGGCTTTTCTCCTAATTGCATTGTGCAACTTCATCCCCTGTATTGAGAGGGCTGGCCAATGTTATTTGAAATACTAAGACCTGATGGAATGGATGCTAACCTAGGCCCATTTCTTGCAATTGCTTGTTAATATGGGACGTTGTTGGCAGATTAGGCCTTTCTTTTCTTAAGCCTTTCCCAGCAATGTGCTGAATGGTCCCAACTCTCCCAGAGTCCAGTAATGGACAGGGATTTTCATCCTTGGTTAGACCCCTTGGTCTAGCTTCACTACTGAGAATCACATTATCCATCATACAAAGCCATTTATTGTATTTTCAACTGAAGCACTGCTGATGATTTCTAAAAGCAACTACAATTTAAGAACACAAAAAAACCCAATGCCTTTTGCAGTAAAAGTGTGAGGGAAGAGATTGCTATGAACAATTCAAAAAGCAAAGCTATTAGTCTCAGTAATAATAAAGCTATTATACTTTCAAGTTTAGACTACCTCTCTAAAAGCATTTACTTGCTCATAGACTTCTGTACATGAAGGAAGTAAATAAACCTTGGTTTCCTGTGATCTGCTATCATCAGCTGCTTTGAAAGCAACTACTTTTTTGTTCGTTTCCTACCCAGTGCTCTTCAAGACTTCAGTGGAAAAGCTGTGTTGTGTTTTGATAGCATCAGGACCTCCAGAATGGAGCCAAGAGCAACAGTGGGATCACACACCCTGCCAGGTGTCACCAGACAAGCCACTTCTCAAACAGCAGGACACTGCTGGTCATGGCCTCACAAAAGCCAACTTGAACATAAACCCACATTCTCTTACAGCACACTGAAGTTCAAGTCTGGCTTTTCGGGTCACTGTGTCTGGTGACAACAATTCGATTCTTCTGGTAATGGAGCACCCTCCTCAAATCTTACTGTAGGCTGTTAATCAGAGTTCTCTGAGAGAACTCCCTAAATATCATCAGTTTTGCTTTCTATGTGGTAAAGGGAGAGAAATAGGGAGAAGCGAATGTGTTTATGCCCACAAAGCGACTGTAGACTGTAGAAGACTAATATACAGTTTATGAAAAATATGTGTTTCTTTCAGTCCCAAAGCACTAGTGGGAAAAACAACATGAGATGGTGTCTGCTGTGAGGGCCACTACTGAAACTACAAGCATTAATGAAAAGGGTGGGATACAACCTATCCATGAACAACCACTAACCACATCCTATTTTTTTTCCATGCAAGCAGAAAGGGTAGAAATGAGGAAGTACCAGAGCAGAGTAAACACAGGAACCAAAATTAATATGTACACTTCACCATGACAACATCACTTCTATTTTGTGGGGTTTTTTTAAAGAACAGAATTGGCAGAGTCACGCAGTCTCTGCTGGTCCTCAGTGAGGGTGTCACTGTAGCAGTATCTGTTCACCAGTATCTGTTCATTTGGGTCTGACCCAAATTACTGCTGGTGGTGGTTTCCCTGCCAGGCGACTCACCACTCGTTTACTCTCTGTTGCATCCAGCAGTGATAGAAAACTACCACTGTTTCTGCTCAGGTGCACTCAAGCAGAACTCTCAATGTCTGAGATGCACCACAGAATAGTTGTAGATAATGCAAAAGAAAGAGTGGCTAAGGTATCAGTTATACAGTGATGCATGTAATAATTAGCTGTAAAGAACAGCACAGGAAACATTGCAGCCTCCTAAATTCATTAATGCCCAAGCTCAAAATAGAATCTAATACTAATTTTCAAGCCAAAGAAAGAGGTTGTCTCAAAGTACTTTTATTTTAAATTCTCTTTACACCACACTTCAGGGCTCTGGCTTACGAAGTCAGGAAATTTCAGAAATTATTCTCATAAAGAGGCTATTTACTATTTAATCTGTCTCTAGCAGCGGTATCTGGTGGCTGGATTTTCATTATAGATAGCAATTTCTCCATGTCATACAGCTGCACACTGACTTTACACCACCACCTTAGCAGTGGCTGACTGCGCAACAAGCCCGCCTAAATTCTATCCACAGGTTACACTTGCATCATGTATACCTTGCTGCTCACGCAGAATGTATCCTGATACATCATCTACCAATGCCATTTCAGCAACAATTAAACCAAGAGAGGACATGCTGTGCAGCAGAGTACCAGGGAACACATTAGGAACCTTCATGTGATGAAAGCTGGGTCATGGTGCAGAATTGCTGCAAGTCTTAACATGAGATCATTATTAGAAAGGCAAACTAAATTCCAGGATATATCGGATCAAGTATCAGATCAAGTCAGACACAAGGAAACATCCAAGTCACTAGACAGGGTACAGCCACGGGCTCCTCTGAAATATCCCATATCCAAATCTGTTTATGGATTATTTAAAACAGATGCAGAGGAAGGGTGCCAGAGTGAAAGAGGAAACACTTCCTATCTTCAGACAGGAGACAAAAAAGAGAGTCTGCATAACCCCTCAAATGTGGCCCAAGAAAATACACCATTTCTCCCTTTAACCAAATCATGACAGATTAAATAATAGGAAGAATAATTAATGTAGTGGGAAATGCTGGCATCAGAACAAACTGGCCAGGACTACATTTACTATACAAATTAGCAACTACTGGAGTAAAAGGGTTTGGAAGCAGACTTCAAGATGGGGAAAAGACCACTTGGTTTTAAATTGCAATTTGCTCACAAAGGAGATTAAACTCCACTGCCTTTCTAGCAGCAAGGTACCGGCCTCAATATCCCAAGACTGTGCCTCCTGGTCCTGTGCCCTATGAAGCAAGGGGCTTGGCCAACTTGTTTCCACTGGGTCAGCTGGAGGAACCTATCCACCTAGCCAGCACCGTTACTTAGGCCTACTTACAGGGAAATATTTCAGCTTTCACCTACATTCAGCCCAAGTGACTCACAGTCAGTTATTACTAATGTACTGAGGAAGGGACACATTGTTCAGAGCAAAGCAAGGAGGCAACAATCACTGTGAATAACAGTCTTACAAACAGGGATTTAACCCTCTGGCACATCACAACCACGCACAGTACTTCTGCATTTTCAAGCCAAAGGACCCAGCGAGAATTTAATCATTACCAAACTACAACACAGCAACCCCCAGAAGAGACGGCAGGTTACTCAGAGTGCGCAAGGCAGAAAGGAACTGATCAAGCTTCATGAGGAAGGCAAAATCATAAAGCTTTCACCACTCCTCTTATCCTTCCTGTCACTGGATATTTGATAAAAATCAATTACTATATCCTATACCTTTCTCTAAGAAATCACCATTTTTGAGCTAGGGCTTATTTCCTTCTACCAGAGTCAGATTCAAGCTTGATGCAATCTCACCAGCCAAATTTCCTTGCTGCGTCTGAAGCCAGCTCACTGCACAGTGAATTCAAAACAGCTATGAATCGTGCACCACAAATACCATTCTGAAAATGTCATAACTAAGTAATACATGGCAAAGGTCTGGGATGCAGAGATCATATGTAAAGCCTGGCTGTAAAATCCAGAACAGCTACAGATGTTGAAGGTGCTGAGGCTTTTCACTGATTCCAGTTTTTCTGCCTCACCTTCTCTTTCTTAGCCAAGTAAAAAGGTGAAGACACAACATCTGATAAAGTACATGAGCACCAACTCACAAAGAAGTGATCCAAATAAACAGCTTTCATTTTCGTTTTCCCAGTTCTGTAGCCTGTATCTAGGATTTATGCTGTCAAACCTTATGCCGACCTTATTTCTGAGCCTTAGGGTCTGTCAGTGGTTTACATCGCAATGACAGGTGCCTGCCAAGCACGATACCTATCTGAATTTCTGACATGGGAGGCAGAATTTGCTTTACATGCCACATAAAACATGTATTATGATCTACTGCATAGCTGCTGCCTAAATTGCAGAAGAAGGTGTTGCCTCCACTCTGCTCACTTCTGAAGTGGTCAGCACTCCAATGTGTCTGAAAAGGAGCAGATCCTTCATTTAGGGGAGCACAGTGACTCTTCCTGTATAAGAAACACTAGGGAAGATTAAAAAAAATAAAAACAAACAAACAAAAAAAAGGGATCAAAACTGAAAACAGTCTGTGCCCTCCATTTCAGCTTGTGAACTCAGAGGCAGAAGTCCAGGCACAGTCTGGCATTTAAAGAGCCAATTCTGGGACCTACAGCTAGAGATGAGAATTTCATTACTAACCACAGGCATCCTGAACTCCTGTTAATGGGATTAAGCCTTAAATTCTTCTAAGGGCACATCCTTTCCTTCCATCTTGCCCTCTTCCCATCTCCTTCTTCACACCACCATCTCCCAGCAAGCCACATGGCAACTCAAGCTTTCCCATCTGGTGAACTAAGCACCATGTACTGCCTTAGTGGAGGTGGAGGCAGAACCAGAAGCCCTGGTCCATACTCTACAGTTCCTTGCCTTGCTAGAGATGGACTGGCAATGAAACCAAAGTGAATGGTTAAAGCCAGCAATACAAATAGAGAATACCTTCAAAGGTATTTATAATATCCTCCTTTTACTGCTCTTTCTACACTCTTCAGAAACATATGCTGATTCACAGCACAGGTGAAAAAAAAGAGAAGGCTTAAAAACTCCAAGTTGCCTTTTAAGTAACGCAATGATTTTAAAAAAATGATTTCAAAAGCTAATTCACTGAGAGATTAGACTGCAGAGACTGGAGTTAACTAAGAAACTGACAAAATAGGAAGGGGAAATTTGCACATACAAACATTTATCCTTTTTTGCTATGTAATTTCAGACAGCTCCAGAGATGCAATGCTTCTCAGTATTCCACAAATTACTAAATCAGATTAGTAAGTAATTATCCTGTGAAAAGGACAAACATGTTGCAATTGCTACATTTGTAAGAAGAATCTACAAAACAACTTTCAGGCACTTAAGCTGGGGTTTCCTACATACCTGCAGCTTCCTTTTCTTCCTCGAGAGGCTTCCAGTCCAGTCACTGATGCGTCGCATTCGGTTTTTTAATGTATCCTTCTTGGATGCATCCTCACTGAGGGGCTTGGACTTTCTGCATGGGAGCGTGTAGGATGAGTAATGTGCAGGACTCCCCTGCTCTACCCTGGAAGGAACATCAATGTCTGAGGCAAATGAGACACGGTTGCTTAGGCTTCCATGAGCATCAATGTACTCGTCAGACAGCCTGATCCCAGGCGAAGGAGTGCTTTCCAAATTTGTATCCTTATAGAGATCTCGGAGTGAGGAAAGAGATGAACTTTGGTTGAAGGACTTCTTGTTGTCACTTGCTGGGAAACTGGCATGAATGCTCGTATCTGGAGTGCTCCTGGTCAAGTACGGACCATCCAGCTCATTGATATCCCCAGCATTTCCCCAGAGAGAGTCATACCATGAAGACTCAGAACTGAGGGAGCTTCCTTTACTAGATCGAAGCCTTGAATCGGTAGGTGACAGACGATGGCTTGAAGAACAGTCTGCACTGGAGTTCCTCCTGACATCGAGCAGGTTATTCGGCTTAGATTCCAAGGCAGGTGAATACCTCAGCAACTGGACTGGTCCACTGGACTCCTCAGTCGGTACCTTGCTGTTGCTGCTATTGTGGAACTCAACCCTCAAACAACTATCCAGCTTCCCCAATGTTTTAATGAGAACTTTTGGACTTCTCCTGTCCTCTGACGGGGAGGTTGATGCAAGACTCTCATTCTTTCCGTAGCAATTTAAAATGTGCCCATTGCATTCCCGAGAGGAAGTGTGATTACTTCCAGCTTGAAGGCCAATATAGTGGAAACCGTTCTCTGGCAAAAAAACCGCGCTACTTCCTTGGCAGTAGTCCCCTGAGGTATTTGTCCTGTGTTTGGCATGGGCATTGCTTTTAGAGACCTTCACCACAGTGTCACCGAGTCTAGATGAGTAAGGCTGACTACTCTTGAAGTGTGAAAGGCAGCTTCTGGCAAGCGACCTTGATTTGTAGTTTGAGCCACTATGTCCCCATCCATGCACAGAGCAAGACTTTTCATCTTTTGTATGAATGCTGCGAATTTTCAGAGAACAAGGCTTCTGCTTGGCACTGGCTGTAGCAGCAGCATGATTTTTTGATCCTTGAAGACTGTATTGGCTTTCTGAATTCCCCATTTTCCACTAAATTAAGTAGAGTTTCATTAGAAACAATGGCTATTAGACAGCGAAAAGTAACAGACCATTTTTACCATCTACACAGGAAAGTGCCTTTTTAAAAATAATATGAAACAATTGTTTCAAAAAAAGCCATTAAAAAGCCATTTACAACATTAAATTCATAACTGAACTTCTTTTAGGGGCAGGCTAGGAAAGCCTATTCTCTGTGTGGTTCATTGCCCCCCTCTTATAAAGCTGGAATCTAACTCCATTGAAATCATGTCAACACCTTTCTCCACCCACACCCTTGGCAACGTCCTTTTCTTACAACTTACAAAGTCTCTGGCTCCCCAGAACAATGGCATAATGAAAGGGAGACAGCAAGATAATCATAACTTAGACGTAAAGTGAACTGTACTTTCAAAGAAATCCCTTCTGTCAGGAGACAAGCCCACTGCAGTTTCAGCTTGGCTGGTTTCTTTGCAACCAAGTGTTGCCTCAGTGAACTGCTCAGCAAACCCCAACTTTGTGCTTAAGTGGAGTCAATCCAGGATAAAGGAAAAAGAAAACCCAAATAAAAAATAACTTGGTTATTGAATAGCCTCATCTTCCATTACAGCACAAAACAGCATTATGTTCATTCAGCATGGTAGTTCAGTTAGTAAAATGCTTTTCAGCTTTTCACTGAATTCACAGTGAATAGCACACACTGGAGCAGTCAAATTGCCCCAGTGAGATGACTGACGGTTTTGGACCTCCATAAAGTGTACCCCAAAGTAAAAAAGATTGATCTGTTCTTTTTGTGATTTGGAATGAATCTCCACTGTTTTGCAATTTACAGAAACAACATCAAAGTGGTTTTCCATTGGCAGTATGCTTCTTTGCATGTCAGATCTCAGACTACCACTCTTAGGAGAATATACTACAGCCTCATTAAAATCTTGTCAAAATAAGCCACTGCAAAAGCATAATCTTATCTTCTAGAGTCTGTATATATTTTAACATTCCTACATCTATCCCTTAGCACTTTTAGATGAAAAGCATAGTATAGAACAAAGAGCAAACCTGTAGAATCACTCAAACTCAGGTACAGTTAGCAGTTAACATGCTCTGCATTGTCTTTGTGGCCAGCCATTACACTTGCCAAAACCAGGATGGAGTTGCACGCAGCTTTCCTAGAAAACACCAAAAAGACAAAGAAGGTCCTCAGTCAAACAGAACTTACATTTTACTCCAGCTCTAAAGCAAAACAAATACAAAAAAATTCCCACAGACTGAAGTTACAAATGGAGAAGAGAGGTCTGTTCCAGGGATTCCTGGACTTTAGACATACATTTTTATACACATACTTTAATAACTGACATTGAATTCATACAATTAAGTCACTGCTTGGGTGTTTTATTTTCTAATTGTGTCCTTGTCCCCTCTCAATAACACCTTAAGGCAAACTTTGAGCCCCCTCCAGTTTTCTTTTTGGAAGACCAATTGCAGATGGCAGGACTGTGCAGCGATCCTTTATAATGTGGACTAAACTGGTCAGAGCAATGTCCCACCACATCTGTTTATCCTTCCCCAAGCCTGGATTCCAACTGTGATCCTTGCCGTGAAAGGCCACTATGCAATTCACTCCACCAACTACCCAGCAACCTCCCTCTTCAGGTTTGTTCTGGTTTTTAAGTTAATCTGACAGTAAATCAAGGAAAAGGCAGCACCAAGTGCTGCACACACACAAAGGTAACAAGACCTAAGTTCTTCCTGACCATCTGAACATATTGTCTTTTCACTTGGCACACAAAAGCCACAACTCAAATCAAAAGGACAGAAGCTGAATCTCACGGAACACACCAGCAGTTTAATGATTGAAACACTCAGAAGAAAAGACAATGTACAAGATCTCAGGCTCAGTTCTGGAATACACATTTTTAACTAGAAACAATTCTTTATATACTACCCCAAAAAAATATTCTTCTCTGCATAAATTCAGTGGCTACTGTTCATAATTTTTAATTGAACACCCACTTGATTTGAACATGTAAAGTTTTGCTTTTTTTTTTTACTTGTTTTGTGGCTATTTACTGTATAAGAATCCTGAAGATACTTAAAAGAATTCACTTGCAACTTAGGTATTTTGCTAACCTTACCAAAAAAAAAAAAGGTAAAGAATGCAAACTAGAGCTAAAAACAGTCTCAAAAAGCCTAGGGAAATTATCTTTTTAACTTCCTTATTCTACCAATTTGGAACATTCCTGTTTAACACACTCTTGCCTCATGGATTTGATTTGCCTACGCTGTTAAGTGAACCCATTTATGTACACCGTTTTAAAAATGTCATATGTAACATGGATTAAACAAAAGATTGAAGGTAAACAGAAGACAACACACAAACTTCCTACACTTCAAGCTGCCGAACAAATTGTGAATCCTCAGCAAAACTGCCTTCCTCAATCCAGGAGGCACAGACCACATACAAGCAATGGGTTTACATTCAGAATTCTTCATCTGGGAGCAGAAAGTACATTCCACAAGGAGGCTTTGAAGGGCTTATATCTATTCATAAGGGAACACTGAACCCAATTTGTCTAAAGAAACAGGCAAAAAGACCATCTGGTCTCCATAGCGATTGTGCAATGGCTAGGTAATCCTTTTAAGATAGTTAGTGGCCAGCAAGCTGCTGTCATGAACCTCAGAAGATAGACATTCAATTCATCAAGGCTCAAGCTGCTGCTACCAGGGTCCATTGTATGTGTCTGATCCAATACATAGGTCACATAATGGGTGAACGAATAAATTTATCTCGGGGTACAATGTCTGCAAAACAGTGCCTCAGTTTGTGAAGGGATCAGTCAGCAGTACAACAGAACAGTCAATAAATCCCATAGAAATAGCCCCAAGGGATTTTTCTCAGCATCATGGCTGTCCAGAAAGCTACGGTAGGCTAAACATTCGTGCACACTGCAATAACCAATCGAGGCATCTGCGAGGCTGCACAAAGACCATCACCCTGAAAATCAGCTGTGATGTCTTTCTCTTGCCTCACACTTGTGTGAAGCGATTTTCTTTCTGCTGATTACAAATGGGATGGAGTAGGGGGAGAGAGCAGAGTGAATCAGCTGGCGCCCAAAGGACACTGGGGAAGGCAGGCGAATGTGGAAAACCTCTGGATGCGCTCTCTCCAATGACACATTTTACACTATTTGAACTGTGGAAGCACTGGAAGTTACAGTGCAGGGAAGAGTTCAGCTTCCCCTGTATTTCTCACAGCAACCTATCACCACAGAAGAAAATGTGGTTTTCTCTCTTCTTATGCAGAGAGATGAATAAGTCTTGTGAGTAAAACCAGTTTCTATGAATATTTTCTGCAGTTATAATCAGCATATTCAGAAAGCAGCTCACTGTGCCTGAAGATGACTATTAAGTTTATTTGCTTTCAATTATACCACATTCCCTAAAAAAGAAGTTTTTAATCTTCACCCTGGTTCCCCTTAACACATTCAAAAAAACCCAGAGATGCAAACACACTAATCTGGGGTGATTAGTATGTTTCCCCACCACACCCAATAATTACTGCAAATCATAACCCCAGAGCTAAAAACGTATTTCCCCACCTTTGGGCTTCTCCACATTAAGTTCCCCTAGACTTTTTGGGCTCCAAAATACAAACACACAAGCTGTTCCAGAGAAGTGCCTGATCAGGTCCTTTCCAAGCTTAACTATTCTATGATTACTACCACTGCACCTAGACTGCTCTATAAATGCTAGAGGGGAAAATGCCTTTCTTAAGATGAAGGTGAGCACATGTACAAGTAGTACTCTACAATTGCATGGGTGCTTTCCTCCTCAGTCTTAATCTCTCAAAATATAGGTTTAGAAACCTTGGCTTGCTAACCATACTACAAGCAAAACTGAACCATAACAGTAACATCCCAGTACTAGGTTTGCTTATAAGATACAACAAGGAATTATTACATTATGAATTAGTGGGAGATCTGAGTCAAGGGAGACAGGCTCCTGTGTTGGTCTCATCTGCTACAGTGGGAACACAGACAAAAATGATTCTGCTACTGCCGTCCATCTGCTTCCTGTACAGCCACAGTAGCTAGGCTGAGGCTCTCTAGAACTAGAGGTCAGAAAATGGCAAGCTCCAGATTGATGGGGGGCGAGCACAGAGGCATAAGTAAACTGAATGCTCCACAACCACAGTCAGCATTGGGCAGTAGCTATATACCAGTTACAAAAAGGCAAGAGACTACGGTAGCATCTTCCTAGGGAGGTTCAGCAGGTTTCCATGACTGGGACTGGACAAACCCAGGATGTTGTAAGAGCTCAACTAATTTCAGCCCTAGCAAAGTTAGGCTTTAGCCTGGATCAAGAAGTTACCCTCATGAGACACACAAACACATGCACCAAAGCTATCTCTCTGATGTATTTTGATGCCTTTATTCCTCTGGATGTCTGGTGACAATGAATCTTCACTGGCAGCTGTATAAGAAATGATCTACAAACAATTTAATACCTGCTGAAGCTTGAAGCTTTCCCAAAAAAATACTGATGAAGTACAGGGAAGTTGATCCTTCCTTCACTAAACATGGCATCGGTGCAAAACCAGCAAAAACAATGACAAAAAAAAAAATAACAGGTCTAAATGAGGATAACATCATGCCATAAATTTAGCACCACTGACTGCGGACTCATTAAGAAATGCAGGAACTTATGAGTCTTCAGAATACCAGGAACAGTAACTCTCCATGCACACCAGAAGAGCATAAATTTAAAACCTCCTGTCTTTAACAACAAAGAGGCTTTTAAAAGAAGCTGTGGATCAAGAGCTAAAATAGGTAGGAGCCAGAGCTACCTGTCTCACCCCTAAAAAGTAAAAGCCTGCATCTTTTCAGGTCTTTACAGTGACACACCGGGACACAGTTTAAACTTTTTAAGAAGGAATTTCCTTGAGGACATTATTCAAGAAAGAAATAAGCTAACCAAGTATTTTATTCGTACTTGTAGCTTACGCAGCTGTCATGTGTCACAGCGCCTCTTCAGAACTTCTTCATCAACAGGAGGATTGTTACCTGAACCACTGCAGTACCTTTAAAGAAGGCACCTGCCTCTGGACACAGTCCCTTTCAGCCATCCATATTGGTATAAATATCTGCCAAAGAAAGGCAGAACTTCAACTCATTCTGTGGTGATATAAATCCTTCTACAAAGAGCCTTTACATGCAAAGGGCAGAGTATATCCCACCAACTGCTCTCTAGTAATGAAGCAAGAGGAGAGAGCCTTGTATGCTTTCTGCTGTATTTGAAAACCCTATTTTCACATGGGGAGGTAAGGACACTCAACTGCAGAGTGGGACTATGACGGCCATCTCCAGGCAGCACATGGTGCAGAGGGGAGGCATAGAGGGAAGGCTGCACCAGGTCCTTTACACAGGTTGCTGCTCTGAGTGCATGGATCATAAGCGCAGAGCAGGAGACTGTCATCAGGATCAGTGGAACTGGGATAATGGAGAATCTGAAAGTATTTCAGAGCAATAAAAAAGGAAACAGAAAGCCCCCTCATTCATATGAAATGAGCAACCTGTTTTCTTTTAATGAGAGCTCCAGTTAGAAATGTTGCATGCTGTCATGTACAGCAACTACATTACTGTTTTTTTACATCAGGAAAACCTTTTCTTTTTTTTGTTTGGCTTGGGTATTTTTAATTGACCAAGCAGTTCCTATTTTTTCTTTCATTTTCCATTCTCTTTTACTTAGTGGTTAAAACACTGTCCATTTTAAATGGCTTATGTAAAGTTTTAGAAATGGTATGTAACTATCACATACTAACATGTTCATAAGCTGTTTGCAAACAATCAGCGAGCTTTGTGAATTCTTACAGGGATACAGAATTACAGGTTTGAAGTTTAATTAATTTTTAATCTACTTGGGGTTTTAATACAAAAGTAATACAGAATGCTAGAATGTGAACCTGTCCTCCTCTTCTTGCACGTATGGATGGATATGTGAAATTAATGAGGGAGGCAGGCTAGCACAACATTGTGGCTGGATTAGATGTAGAACTTCTTACTGGAAACAATTTACTGTATTTTTTAGAACTACGCACTTTGGTCACATGCTTCCACAAATCAGAAGCAGATTTCTTATTCCTGCAATCTCAATCACATTCCTATTATAAAAATATACCATAATAATTATACCATGGTACTCTTGGCAGGACACTTTGCATTATATACCACTGTATTCAAAGAATGAATAACCAAAACACCACAAGTATGCCTTTCTTTTAAAAAATATAGGCCTATTTTGTCTTAAAAGTCCAATTTGAAGCCAGAATTCCTCACTCACTCATTAGTCTTTTTAAAGCTATAGTCGCCTGCATTACGAACTGCTTGGTAGCTCACAGATCAAATTAAAGCAAATAGTTTTCTCACTAAACATCAGTCATCATTATGACCCCAGAAATTTCTTTCATGCTGTGAATCATACCTACATGGCATATAGACTTCTAATTTCACAGTTTAAGCAAGAAAAGGACACTCTTCTTTTCTGGGTTCTCTTCTTTAAATACATTAATCCAAACAGGTCTACATTGCATCACATATATGCTGCATCAGAATTACACATTCCTTACCTGGGACATGATTCCTTCTTTTACTCAGCCTATTCTTCTGGGTCCAAAACATTGGCAGCTTAATTAAATTATGTTTTATAGTTTTCAAGTTAGGGCAATATAGAAGATTAAGTCAAGCCTAGAGATCCTTATCATATTACACTGGTGCTGATACAATCCAAGTCTCTAGGGACTTATTTTTCTTTGGCAGGAAAACCAAATTTCACCATCTGTAAATGTTATTGAAATTATACACAATGGCTAAAGTGCACACCCATTTAAGTAAAAGCCATTTAGCTAAAGAAAAGGAAAAAAAAAAAAAAGAAACAAAAAAACCCCAACCCCAACAACCAGGAATGCCAGCTAACATCTTGGCTTAATGCAGTAGCTGCAGTAGTCAAAGAGTTGCTATGTCAAAGGGTCTATTTCCTGCCCTTGAAGGGGAAATGAACCCAGTGATTTGAAAGGTCTTTTCTTCTCCACCTACTGTGGTTGTAAGCATACTGGCAGGTTCTGATGCAGATTAATACGTTGCTTTCAAAGGATTTCAAGGCCTGGGGCAGAGAGGATGGTGCACCTGAAAGCAGCCAAGACGCTCCAAGCAAGGGATCTTCAGCTCCAGCCTCACTGCCTGCCCTGGGCTAGTGAGTGACAACATTTCAGAGATTGAGCTCAGACCTGCAGACTTCCTGCCTGAGCTTAGACATAACCCTGAAGAGATCTCTGCCTCAGACCTCCTTATTCATGGTAACAACAGGAGGTGACACTTTGGATTTTTTTGTCAAACTGGGATTCCCAAACCCCACCAGGACCATCTGCCCTCCTCTCGTCTGTTTCAGTAGCAATCAGCTCATTTCATCAAATATAATCATAGTCAGCAGGCAGCTATGGGGATATTCTCTGACCTGTATCCACCCAAAACTGTAGATGACAAAATATCAGCTTTGAAGAGGGTAAAAGAAAGGTTATTTCTGGACTAGGACACAGCTTACAACACCATTCCCCGAGCATCCCTGTAGACAAGTAATCCCAGGTAGAAGGAGAAGTGAAGGCAGCAGAGCAATTCCAGGCAGGAACATTAGCCCATTCTGCTCCAAAAGATCCTTTTTGGTGCAAACCCTTCCGAGTCTATTGGACCAGCTCTGAACCATTGGAACCAGAGAAAAATTTCCAGTAGCAACTGCAAGACAGTGTGCTTCAGGCTGTGGGATAGGGCCTGGGATGGCTGCGGGACTCCCTGCCTGCCACCTCTTACATAGCCCACTCCACAAGTGGGAGGGGAACCCATGCTGCATTTGGCATAGTCTTTTATACTTCTCAGTTTACACATTCATAAACACTTGAGAGTATCAGTTCCAAAGTAAATGCTTTCCCACCTAAGGCCCCAGGACTTCCTGAAGAGGACAGAGGATCTGGGAGTTAGATACCAGAGGTAAACCTGAGACACAGACCTTTGGAAAATTAAAAGCAGATCTTGATTTTTGCATGCCAAGAGCCCTACAGCAGTCACACAGCTCTGGGCTTCCTTTTCTGTACCCCTGTAGGACCAGCATGTTACTCACACATCAGAAGAATAAAAAAGTACTCTGAGGATTAGGTTTCCCCACTGAAACACTTGCTTTGTAGCTTCACAGCCACAGATTGCCCTATTCAGAGTCCTCTCTTCCATGATATGTGGATATTCTTTTCCTGCTGAAGGTGATCAGATGAAAAAAATACAATCCATCCATAGCCTCTAACTAGTAATTTGCCACACATTGTACAGTGTTATTGAATCATCCACCCAAAAGGGAAAGAAATGCACCATTTCCAGAATTAAGTCATCGGTGTACAAAATTAACTCTGTGACCATCAGCAACAAGCATAAACAAAGTAGCAAACTTTGGTTGCATTGCACAAGCAATTAATCACCCTGTGCATAAAAAAAAAAGGGGGGAGATGGTAGTGGAAGGCACTTCTCCATTTCTGGGGCATTTCCCTCTTTTTTACTTTTCCTATGCCACAGAAGATTGCACTGTTACAATTTTTGTACAGTTATGTATTAAAAACCTACAAAATATTAAAAATCTATGTAGAAAGATCAAAACCTGTGCAGGACCTACCTCTCTGCCAGATGCAGGAGCTCCGGTTTTCCTTACCATCCCAGTTCAGTGGTAGTAGTAGTGATGACTGAAACTTTGTCCTCTAACTCTTCACAAACATACAACCCTTGCTTGGATACACTGCCTATTTACTGCAGGTTACTTTGAGTATTCCTGAGAATAGACAGCATAATAAAAAAGATTCGGAGCACTTATTAATCACACTGTATTAGGAGAGTCACTTTAATGTTGCAGAAACTGTAGCAGTCTCAAACATACTTTCTCATAATTTGCCTTAAAAAAAAAACCAGCCCTGTCATAGCCGAGCTGTAAAATGACCCCAATGGTGGTTTATTTAGCAACTCAGGCAATTGAGTTTGACAGACGACTACCAAGAACTGTTTTCTGGAGGAAAACCATTCATCACGGGCACAGCCAGTGA
This sequence comes from Myiopsitta monachus, assembly GCA_017639245.1. Lineage (NCBI taxonomy): Eukaryota > Metazoa > Chordata > Aves > Psittaciformes > Psittacidae > Myiopsitta > Myiopsitta monachus. The sequence goes on from CM029925.1 coordinate 23,539,212, forward strand.
TAGCAGGGGCAGCACAGAGGCTACAAGACCTGGTGCTGCCGCAGCCTGTTCTGCTCTTTGCTTTCAGAGGCTTCCCAAGTCTTCCCCTACTTTTCTTGCAGTTTTCCAGGTCTGTCCGGCAGCTGACAAGCAGACAACTGAATGCTCTCCCCCAGCATCTCCCTCTCTGGCTCCAGTCCCCCTTCCTGCTTCCACTTACCTTCCCCAGGGTACTGGCTTCAACCTCCCAGATGCCCCAGCTCTGCCATGGGGACACGGACACGCAGGCAGAGGGACTCTCCCTGCCTTGGGCATGCCAGGAAACTGTGCCTAACACTTCAAAACGCTCAGCCGTTAGGAAGAACTAAAAACAGATCCTGCGCGAGACTGGATGTATTTTTGTCTGCAGGCTACACACCCTCCTCCTGTTCAATTTTTTCCATTGGTGGAACAGCATGATGCAGACTTAACCAGAGGGTGGTTTTCCACGGGCCGCCTGAAACGATTATGTGGGCCAGTCTGCCACGATGCCGAGCAGCCGCCGGGGAATATGCTGTGACTGGGCTCTTGTCTGACCCCGCATTCCTCAGCCTTCAGGCTGCTTCCACAGGAAAGCTGCTCAGAGGGCTGCTGAATGGACAGGGGTTTGCTTGCCTGAAGATAGCTCCAGGGCCTCCTCTTTTTCTTTTTTTTTTCTTTTGGTCTTTTGAGGTTTTTCTTTTTACCTTCTTTCTTAACTTGCTAGGAGGGAGTAGGTACTCCTAACATCCACACGAGACGCCCTGGCAAAAACACAACTTGCCAAACCACAGTGGGAATGCTGTAGTCATGAAAACTAGCTCTTAAGAGTGGCTCTTAGTTGCGTCTAACAAATGCACAACAGCATCACGTATACAACCGCAAACTCAGTCGCCCTCTTCCTCATTGCTTTCGTCAGACCTTTTATACTATCCTATGGAGACAATTACTTGTTCTTTAATAACTGACCTCAGATAAAACAGGTCTCTTTAGATGCAAATTACATCCCCAATTTTCAATATACAGAGCTAGGCTGTTATATCTGTAGTTAGGCACACGAACAATTGCTTTATTATCAGAAAAGCTGAACACTTCATTGATTGCAGCAACAGTTGGTGAGCAAACTCAGCCAAAAAACAAGGCATTTATTCAAATATTCTAATAAAATCACAGGGTCACATTCAAGTGCCAAGCATGGAAATACAGCCAAGTTACACTCCAGATGACGTATTCAATTAAAAAGAAACACATGAACACTACAACAGAAATCATTGGTAACCCACAAAAGCCCCAAATCAATATTTATGCCCACAAAAATGAAATAACAATTTGCATAGCAACACAGGAATTGCCACCTAAAGGTGGACCTCTGTTTCACTGTGTCTGCTACCCTGTCTCATTACAGAGGGAACTCCAGAACCCAGCAGCTTGGGAGTAATTTGGAATAAAATTCTACCTCATCTCTTAATAAAGCAGTACATGACTTATGCCCATATTCCTGATTCTACAACTTAATACCCATCTGCCATCACATCTTCTTGTTCTGGTAACAACTTTGCTCTCTGTGAAAAGCAGGCTATTTTCTTTTTCCTGTTCCCGGTACAGCTATATTCTCTTCAATTAGCATTGCTGTGGTCCAACTATTTCACTAGCAGGCCAGATCCAAGCCCTGGGACTAATGTGGAAGCAATGACAGCTAACCAGTCAAACCACCAGGTCTCTCTCAGAAGCAATAGCTAGTCTCTGGTCCCATCCCCCTTCTCACACTGCATTTCCTCCATGAATCCACCTCTTCGTTGATTAAACAAACCATGTTCAAATGACTCCTTAGATAAGATTAGCCTCCAGCCAGCCCAGAAGCCTTTCATCATCACCTATTTTGTTGAATTTATCTTTCTTAAAGGTGAATGTTCAGAAGTATAAATACTATTCCCAAAGATGCCTCTCCAGCACTCTGTTCAATAACAGCAATTCTTCCCTAAGTCAATGAAAAATACCTGGACTGACATAACCTAGGACCCAGCTGAATCACGTTAGTACTTCACAATCTTCCAGCAACGGATAATAAAGCTGTCAATTCCCTTCCACTTTCATTTTCAGAGGGTGACTCCCAAATGTCAACAGGCATTTTTGCTATTAGTGCAAAGCACTCAACCCTGTATTTTCTCCTTCAAGTTCACTACATTTTATCACTCTAAACCTAGAGGTCATCCAGCTATTTACTACATTATTACTAACCTACCTGTGTATTTACTATGTCTCCCACTTATCAACCATTCCCACTTTTCGTGACAAGGCAACCAACATTCATTAAGTTTGGTCTAGGGACTCTAGTTGATACCCCCCAGGTTTTTTTATTTTTGCTTCCACCTCTAACATACCTTTTAGCACACCGGCATTACATGTTGAAGAAATACTCTTCTGGCTTGACTTAATGGAGCTTTAACATCCTCCAACTCAGGGCTGCTGTGAGTGCCCTCGCCCTGACCACGGAGCCTCCTCCTGACTTGATCCCTGAGTTGCTCCTTGGGGGACAGGCAGGAGAGGCTGACAGGGCTTTGGTAGAGTCTAGCTTGTTGGTTGCAGCAGGATGGTCCTTGTTTATTACACGACCAAAACTTAAGTCTCCATATCCACTCTGTACCCCTTTTCTACCCACTGCCTTGCCATTATCTATTTGGGACAACCTAATAATGAAATATCCTCTGAAAATCAACAAAGAGTAGGCAAGCTCCATGCTGAACACAAGATATTAATCTCTTCTTACTATGCAAAGTATTTACGTGCCTCACAATCTTCCACAAATGTATCATCACAACATGGCAGGGAAAGAGAAGGGTGCCATTATCCTAGTTTTACAGGAAGCTGCTAGGTCACACAGGAAATTAAAGGGTATTTCAATACAGAAGCAGGAAGCTCCATAGCTTGTGTTAATGCATGTCTCTGCTAGTTTAATGGCTCTTAATATCTCTGTTTTGCAGTAAAAACAAACTGTAGTTTGCACAGTGAAGTCTGTAATGGAATTAAAAGTTGTGCCTTGGATAGCAGGTTGGCTATATAAACAGTCTAGATTAAAAAGGTGTTATGAAAGTTGTATGTTAAACGTATCTTCTACAGAATATTTTAAAGCCAAAAACTTATTTTTATAGATGGAGATGAATGAATTATTAAAAATCAAGACAGCTATTTTAAACTATGTTCTACACTACTTTTACACTACAAAATCACTTAGATTTTACTTTAAAAGTGCTAAGACATCCCATTGTCACCACTGTTTTGTTTTCTAAGCAATGGAAATTCATTAAGGAAAACTCAGAAAATGCACATATTCACAGCATTCCTGCTAAGACAATACACCTCCTGCTCTAAAGTCAGCCCACTTTTATAAATTTATGCCACCCCTATAAAATATCTTTTCTTAGATACACTCAAGTCTGCTTCTGAAAGGCCAGTTCACCGCTTTGCCTTTTGTCCTCTCCTAGCTGGCTCACTTGACGTTGATACAGCTGAGCTGCGTGAAAATCCCTGGTCCATAAGGTCCCTCTGCCAATACTCAACAAATGGGAACTGGATGGGTATGCACGGAGAGATTTTGGTATCCTGCCGATTATGGCTTAACTACAGACTGGCAGAGGTATAAGAAGACTTCCTATGAAATCCAAAACATGTACTTATGTTATCCAAAACAGAGCTTGGGTAGGAATTAAATAAGTTTGAAGTAGAAATTGGGTTTCTCAAATCAAAAACCTCTAATGGAGCTCTCAAGAAAGCTGGGAAGCTGTGCTAAGTGTAGCTAAGCTGCTAAAAAAATAATTACATGTTATTGTCAACAAGATAATAACCAGAGAGGAGATTCAAAGCCTTGATGATTTCATTACTAAAACATCCGAATCATGCAACATCTGCTAGAGAAATACTCTCATTGAGCTGTACTCAAGGTCCATCCTTGGTATCTCCAGCCTTGAAAGAGAACTGCAAAAAAAGAATGCAGCAGTCTCTCATTCTGGCAGTGGTTAAGGGAAACCTTACACCACATGAAATTCCTCTAGAAGATGTCGATTCAATTTCTGAGAACTTCTCACCTTTCTGCAAACCAGTGCTCATGCACTGTTACTGTTACAACAGTTACTTAACTCTGATTAAGAGTAGTGCGGGAAATGAGTAAACAGAAGCTTATGTGAGCTTCTCACCAAAGCTCACAGACCCCAGCAGGCCATTTCACTTACTGAATGACAGCATCAACACAAGTCTAACAGCTCTGGCTGCAGGTTAGAATAAAGGTTAAACAATGAAAAATTATGCAGATGAGCACAATTTTATATCCTCAGCTATCACAGAGACTTACAATGCCCTAAATGGCTACCATCTTCCTGTCAGAGGCTGTGGTTCTCCCTGTGAAATGCTGTAATGCAAGAGATCAAAGGGATGCTCCCCATTCCCACCTTTCTGTGGAGCCAGCATGCTCTTGCCCAGCTCAGCAGAGGAGAGAAGCTGCTGTCCAGGCACTCTCCACATGCACCTCAATGCTCCTCTCAAATGGGTTTTCCCAATATCTGAAACAGGGAGAACCCACTGACATTTAAGGCATGCAGTATGTCATATCTGATGTTTAAAGATGAACTTCTCCGTTATTTTTGTGCTGTGTGGTTCTTCACCACTGCTATAGACATGGGCTTACTATTTGTGGTTATGATCTATTTTCAAGTGAGTTACAGAAAATAGTTGGGGAATGAAAGTGCTTCTGGTTAGTGTCTTATTAATTTCAGTATGATTAAATGAAGAAAGAAAGCATGATCATGTGATGGCAGGGCATGTGGCAGAGGCATTACAGAAAAATAGGAAATCAGGAGAGATAGACCAATTACACAGCAAACCTATCTCCTCAGTTTAGATGACTAAGCATAATAGAAGCAAGAAGCTTGACCTGCAACGATCAATCAGTACTCTTGCTCTCGATCTTGCTGAGATAGAGTTAATTTTCTTCATGGCAGCCCCTATGGCGCTGTGTTCTGGATTTGTGACCAAAACAGTGTTGAGAGCACACCAGAGTTTCTGCTATTGCTAAACACTGCTGGCACAGCATCAAGGTTTTCTCCATTTCTCACTTTGCCTTACAAGCAAGTAGGCTGGGGTGGGCAAGAGGATGGGAGGGGACACAGCCAGGACAGCTGACCCCAAAGGACCAAAGGGACATCCCACACCATATAATGCCATGCTCAGCAAAATAAATGGAAGGCTGCTTTGCCAGGGTTGCTGTTGCAATGTCCAAGACCAACGAGGCCCTTATAAGAGAATCTCTGAGACCCACGTGATGGCAGCTCACAAGTGGTGGCAGCTACCACTACATAGAGGCTTGCCCTGCACAGCCTCAGAGGCTCACACTTTTTAATAGTCTTTTTTTCTCCAGAGCCAAGAAAAATTAAAGTGAGCAAGAAATACTGAATCACAAGATCAAGATGGGAATCCCTTCTGAGAAGTATATGCAACTTTCTGTGTCACTAGAGCGGAACTGATGCATCTGTTTTGACAAGCACCCTATTTCAGCTATACACTTTTTCAATATGTAATGGACAGAAACAAATTTTAGTTAACTAGGTAACTGTATCTTCCAAGCTATGATCAGAAGATCTTTTACAACAGCAGGTAGATGTATAAATGCTCTCAGCTTAGTACTGTTAACTTTGCAGGAACAAAAATCTAATGAACAACTGAAATGCCACAAAAATAGAAGTGGAAATGTTCACTGAATGCATTAGGTTAAAAAAAAATGAGAACTGAAGACTTCACACATGCCATTAAAAAAACCCTATGCCTATTAGACCTGTAAAAATATTTGAAGGTGGAGTCATTTGTCACAAGAATATACTAGGAGATCTTACAACATAAATATTTATAAAACACAGACGCTATTTCACATTGCATTACTACCATAGCTTGTTCCATTAACTGATTCAACAGACCAGCTAATTGCTTGTGCAAGCTTGACTATTTGCTACCACCCATTCAAGACAGAAGTGCAAATAGTTGCAGGGGGCAGGAACCTTTAAGGGGTTGTTTTCTAACTAAATGTATTAAATAAATTTTCATTATTTCACTATTTCATTACTTCACTGATCACTTGTTCATCTATTAAGTTAAAAAAATCTGCAGACATAAATAAACATTACAGAAGGATAATTATGGCAAAGTTTCTAAGAAAATTGTGTTAAATCAGTATTTGCTTCAACAGCATGCCCCAAAAGGCATATAAAATAGAACTTGTTGCATACTGAGTTTTAGTCCTGCATATGCATATGATTTTATAGGAAGTTTCAAGACATGAATGTTTCACCTGAAATTCCATATCCTAGGGTTATATGAGCATACAGCAAATTCTGTTTGCAGATAAACACAAAATGCAAAATAAGGAATTAACACAACAGAAGGAATGTTAAAGAAGTCAAATGGGGGGGATGGTGTTTGCTCTTTTTTAAAGCTTTGATTGTGATTTCTTATTATAGTTGGCTGGCAAACCTACTAGAAGTGGTATATGGCAATATAAGCAGCTTATCACAATATTATTAAATTAACTAAAAGAAGTACAGTGATATAAATCCTAGAAGAAGTCTGGCTAACATGTACTGATTGCACCCGCGCACACTGCCTGAAAAGAGCGATGCACAAATCGTGTAAGTGGCTGCAAAGCTATTTGCCCAAAGCAGAGAGAACAAGGAGAACAAGTTCAACATCTGCCAGGGTGTCCAACTGCTCACAACCATTTTTCTGGTCAGAGGGGGCATTGTTTAAGTTGACAGGTTCCTAATGGTCTGAATTATTCAGCAATTCTCAAAAGACTCTTTCTACTCATTAGAGAGGAAAACTCGAACCACCACAGCAAGGGCTCCCAGGAGCCGATTGTGCTAATTGAGAAGAACATCACAATATGTCCCATTTTAATCACATGAGTTAAGCATGCAAGAGGCTTCTATTATCCCCACTGTATATTAAAAGATAGAGGGAGCCACCTTCTGCAAGGATACACACCACAGTGATTAACCTCAACATTTTTAAAGAAAACTCAGTTTAAACAAAGAGGACATATGTTGCTGATAAGCACTGCCCCTACCAAATGAAGTAAACATTATATTAAAGAGAAATCTGAAACATGCTGTTTCAAGCCTGAACACTAAGTGAACAACAGTAAGCATGTTAACATGTGGAAAGTTATGGGAAGGGGAGGCAAAATAGCTAGTTATTGTTTTTTCATCTTATCTGCCATGTGATAGATGACAGGTATAAACAAATTAATGCAGCAGCATGATAGGTTACAGACAAAGGACACTCATTTTTGAAGAGCCAGATCATTCAATGATATTCCCACTTCTAATATCCCTAGAAATTAAGGGGAACACTACTAGCAAGGAAGCAGAACAACAGCAGCTATATTTATGATGGATTATTTCTCAGCCATTTATCTTAACAGTAACCAAACATGCTATGCAGCAGTAATTATCCCATGTAATCCTAACCTTTCTGAACAAGGGAAAAAAAATGCAACAGTCTTACAATCAAGAGACTATCTTATTTTCTTCAAAGCATCAAAATACCTCTAGATCTGAAATCCCTTCAAAATTGTAGCACCTGATTAAAGTTCCTCATGTAAACTTTGTAAGGAATGTTAGTAATTACAAATTCCTGCAATAGACCTCTATTACCAAAACACAGACCATGTGTGAGAAGAAACATTTACAAATGCATTCAAAAGCTATAAAGGAAAACATTTAAATATTTAGTAAATTACTATATGGAACACAACAGCTAAAAGGAATTAATAGTTTGATGAAAGGACAAATGGAAGGAGAAGACTTCAAAATTAATCTTATTACTTCTGTTCCTAAGCAACGGCAACATGGATAAGAAATAGCAAAAATAATTCACCTTAATGCATATAATAGGAGTTCAGGAAATTCCTTTCCCATTCTTTAAAAAATATACTATAGAGATAAGCCTTTCAATTAACATGAACAAAAAGTAAGCCACCAGTTTACACAGAAAAATCTATATTTTTTCATCTGCATATAAGCATTTCCAGAAGCAGAAGATTGAGTCAGTGACCTAAATGGAAAGACATAAAATATTTTCCCGGCAGGATATTGTGAATAAATAGCCAAAAGCCCAAAAAAGCAAAGAGACAACACGATGCCTATTCAGCCATAAAATTCATTTCCAATAACCACATTTCAGCATGCAGCTTAGATCATACATAGCATTTTCCTATTTGAGAGCATGCAAGACTGATTATTATGGGCTCAGTTGTCCCATACACAGGCAAACAACGTGTAAGGAATAATTAAATCAGTAAGATTCACCCACTGAGCCTCCTACATAAGCCTACACTCAGGAAAAGGAGAGGTGGGGTCCCTCCCCAGAAAAAAAAAGCATAGGATTATGTGAGAAGCCTAAGACCATCTGCACAAAGTCATGTGGCCAGAGATTTCCTCCTCCCCTTGCTGTGTACAGGGCATCCTTTCCCGCTTCCAGTCCGAGCCATGGGAAGGGCAGCAGAGCCAGGCTTAATTCTCAGTTCCAGGACAAAAAGGAATCGGGGACCAGGGGTTTCCAAGGTCCTCTTTCCTGTACTTACTGCCTTCAAAGATAAGCCACTTAAGGTTGTAATCCTTAATACCCCAATATGCAGAAGCCCATAATGTCTGGGCCATTGTGAAATTCTGCATGCTCTGATCCCAACTAAGCACTGCCTGCAGCCCCCAGAGCAGATCTATCCAGGCAAGATCATCCTGCTTCCATCCATCTCCCAGTCAGAGAGGCCCTTCCCCACACATATCCCAGCTTCATGTGAGGCATCAGCATTTTTTGTTTCCCATTTTCTCTCAACTAATTTGAGTCCCTTTCTCCTTGCCTGAGGTAGAAAGCTCAGATCAGGGAAGGAAAAAAAAAAAATGTTCTTGACCTCAACAGGATATCTTGTTAGGGTATGGCAGCCTCAAGGACTCTTTCCTCCTTCCTGGCATCAGAGAAGGGGGTTAAAATTAACATTCTTGTTAGTTCACTTTTTCCATGAGGCCCAGAGGGGAATTCTATAGCATTTTTCCATATATAATGAAGCATTAACTCTATTTTCAGTAAAGGCAACTCACAAAGCAATGTTTGGATGCTCTTTGACTTCAGTATCCCTAAGTAATTTGCAGAAGCAGATCTGCTTTTCCAAAATGCTTTACACTTTCTAAACAGTGCTGCCTGCATGAACAGTCTACCATGAAGCAGTGATTTCTAAGCCCTGCTTGCTCTCTCCCACCTTATCAAGCTGTCTTTCAGCTTCCTAAAATATTACTGCTGAACTAATGGCATTATTTAGATAGAGCCCAATCCAAGCCAGCCACAGGTAATAGAAAGGCTCCTACTGACTTCTGGGGGCTTTGGATGAAGCCAAAACCAGTGACAGTACCCAGAAAATGAAGTAACACAGATTTGCTTTTCATTTCAGTATGGCCCTTAAAAATATTCTTGAGTTCATGGTGGGCTGGCAAGGTACACTAAGCCAACATATTAAAACATATCCCTTGTCTCAGCTTAAATTCACATTATTACATCTTTACTTTTCTGCAAATTTGAGTCAATTTTTTAAAACATTAAATAAATAAACTCAAGAAAATGTTACCTTCGCATAAAGCAAACTATCATCCTGTTTAACTGTGCTAAATATGGAAAAGCAACATTTCGCTCACCCAACACACTTGGTATATACCGAGTTTATCAATGCTGTCACTGGTTTTGCAATGTATGGGACAGTCTGTAACATCTTCTTGTAGGCCATATTTATGTGAAATGCAAGATAACCTCAGGGTCATGCCCAGGAAATCTTTAACTCCTGTCTATTCATCAAAAATATTAGGCAGTCATTGCCTTCCATGTCCAATCAAACCTTATTAAATATCCCCCAGTGACATACACAAATTGGTCAAACTTCCAATGCAAGATTCATTTCTCAACCTACATTTTGAGCTATACTCAGAAAGTAGGAATGTCTGGATCAAAAAACATCACTTAACTGTGTCTGAAGTGAATGAAATCCACAGTCTAGCTTGCATTTCAGCTCTACATTTTTAAAGTGGTTCCAGTGTAATGTTTCAGTTTGGACAAACTACTACTTTAGTAGAGGTGCTTGAAACTTCTCAAAAATCACGTGTTTAGTAAAATGCTTTTCTTGAGATGTGAAACTTTGGAAAATACAAAGTCCATGTAAAAATCTGCAACATGCTCAGGTGACTAACCATTTTTCAAACAAACTACTAAGTCTGATAACTATGAAATAGATAAATAAACACACACACAGAAACACAATGCAGAGCACCTCACTTCCAGTATGGTGGTCTATATTTACAAGGTTAAGATAAAATGTCCGTGCCCAATGCCCCTTACTGGCACTAAGTCCTCCAGGGGGGACACCTGTCAGATCCACCAACATCTGAAGAACTGAGTGAAACTATACCAGTAGGGTGGCAACAGTACATTGCTTTTTAATAAACCAGATTAATTACAGTTACCTCATTTGTAGCTGTTACAGCAACCAAGTTAACACCTCAACATGAACTGAAGTGAAAACTCAGCAGTGACCCTTGCAGAACCTGTGACCATTTTTGAGCTTGTTTCTTGTTAATCTGTCAAGGTGTACAGAAATAAACGATTTAAACTATGAGCAATTCCATTACCAGAAAACAAGAATGGTCAGCTAACCAAGGACCATGCCTCACAGGCACCTCCTGTGCTTCAGTTTTTGTCCATTGCCTCTGATCCAGTCACTGGGCATCACTGAAAAGAGCCTGGCTCCATTCTTTTTGCACTCTTCCTTCAGGTATTTATACCTGAAGCTAGTAAATGAGGTCCACTGATTCACTGACATTTGGTACCCTTTTCCATGCCTGCTTTCTAACAGGTTTCTACAGTGGAAACCTGGTCATTATAGATACTGAAAGCAAGCAGTTGTTCTATTTACCTGTAGCACATTATTTGGCAATAACAGGAAAAATGTTTTTCTCCCCTTGATTCTTAAATACAAGAAGTTACAAATAATAATAATAAAAAGGATGCATGTGCATTTCTTAAAGACAGGATTACAAATCAAACTTCACTCCTCTGAAGAATACCCAGTTCCCTTCAAAGCAGTCTCTAGAGAAGACTGTTTCTTACTCCGCAAGTGCAGGCTGGGCATCAAATTTGACCCATCACAATATGTAGCACTTTTCTCCTGCTTTGTACAGCACAAATGAATACACAAGACAGAAGGTTCTTGAGAGATGTTACATGTTTAAATGACTTTTTGTTCAAGAACAAAGTGGAAACAGCAGATCTGGTCTTTCCTTCTGTCATTTGTTCTTATTGTTTTAGAAAATAAGAAACAGTTATAACCGAGCTTGTCTCAAGTATGTTCACAGCAAGGAGAGTAATCTTTTCAAAATATGAGAAGCTGGGTTAAATAAATAATTGAGTTCACAGTACAGACTCAGAGGATGGCATTTCTGGCAACTGTTCAACACAGTCTAAGAAAACCATATCGTGTTGTTAATCTGGGAAACTAAATTTCTGGTGACCCCAAGTACCATTTACTAACCAGGAAATACAATTTCCCTGGAGAAAAGCATTCTGCAGTTCTTCTGCTATGCACAAATTTATATTTAGAACTATTGATTTCTCATTTCTTTCTGTATTATTGCATTCCTCATACTACATTGAGCTTCATGTAGGTACATTTAGGAAGCCCATAAACAGCAACCTTGTTCCTGCACTTGGCTTATACTGCTCACCCATTGTACCGCTATTTCCCCTCTCCTCCCCCGGGACTAGAAACATCAGCTCCTTTCACTTTCACTTATAATGCAAGTCTTGCTCAGTATTATTTTTTCTGTTTTCTTTTGTTACTTTGTACTCTATGAGGTGATGTAGCCATTCAGGATCCAAATGAGGTGACAAATGAAACAGTAACTTTATCCCACAGGCTCCAGGTTGACAGCAGAAGTGGGGGGTAAGGCAGCAAAAAATGAACACCACCTCAGCAAAATCAAGTGCAAAACCTCATGGTTTCATTGTTTGGATGACTCCAAATCATGAGACCATATGTAAGATTTTTTTTTTTAATGGATATTAGATTTTTCTTTAAAATAATAATAAAAAGGACACTTTTGTGGTATTTTAAAGCAATTCAATTAGTAACACCTACAAGTCCACCTACAAGTCCACCTGCATGACAAAGACCACTATTAACAATGCCTGAACATCACCTTTACATCAGGAATAACTCTAATGAAATCACTGCGGTTACTCTGAAGCAAAGAAATGACAGAGAAAAGGACAAACGGGCTGATTCACTGTGCTTAGTTTATCTCTCTACTACAGTTTCATCTGTTTCTCTTCTTCCTCTGTATCATTAGCTGAAGGCTGAACCTGCAAGGACCCAGGAAAACAGGGGAACTGAGAATTGCATTTCAAGAGCACGGAGAAGGTTTAAGTGACTTATGTAAGTCAATTTGGGAACAGCAGGGAAAAAACAAAAATCTAATGGTCACAACAGATTTTTCTGAAGACAGGGAAGACTATGTGAAATGATGCTGGAGCACCGAGTTTTCAAGCTGTCTTTGGCCTTCAAGAAAACACAGTGTAGAGCTGACAAATGGGAAAACAAAATCAAAATGTTTCATAGAATCATAGAATAGTTAGGGTCAGAAAGGACCTTAAGATCATCTAGTTCCAGCCCCCCTCCCTGGGCAGGGACACCTCACACTAAACCAGGTCACCCAAGGCTTTGTGCAACCTGGCCTTGAACACCACCAGGGATGGAACATTTCACTTACAGAACATTAATCCAGCAGGAACTTCATGAACTGAACAAATTTAAACTGTGGCAACTCCCCCCTCGCCTGAAAAGAACCCACAACAGATGACAAAAGTGTCATAATTGTCTCATTTTCCCACTAAAAATGCCTGAAGCCAGATGGGGTTCCCCAAAGACACATGGTCTGCGCTCCTACTTAAACTAAAGTTAAAATTCAGATCTGATCATTTTAATCCACCACAATGAATCCTGTTTGCCTAACCAAGAGTTCAAATAACTATCACAGCTATCCTTCCTCTGCTGGTTCAATGGGTGGCACCTACTCCACTTTTCCCTGTTTTATGCACTCAAGTTCTTATGAGCCACAAGTCATTACAGAGTATACGACATACATATTCTCCATTCTTCATCTTTTGGGAGGGAAGTCCACCATTTTGATTTCTCATCTGAAGCTGTGCTTTAAAAGAGCGTGTCCCTGGAGTTTGGGGTGGCTTGTTTATTGTTTGATTTGTTGGTTTTTTTTCCAAAAGCCACATCTGTGGAAGTTTTAGTTACACCACCAGCAGACAGAAGAGGAAACCCGCACCTACAGTAACACAGGTCATTAATCAGCCCATAAAACTGTTGTCAAGACGTGGACTAAGTTCACAGACTGCTCAGTGTTCATAAAGTTTCCACAGAACATCTGCAGAGTGGCGGGGGGAGTCTAAGGCACTGAAGACAATAGATTTTGCTAAGATTAGATTTAAAAAACATAAAAAAACAAAACAACAAAACCCCAAAGATCAGCGTTCAGACCACGTGTCTTAGTGTGCCTCCTTTTAACTCAGCTTAAAAAACATCTTTTTCCTGGCAAATTTTAATCTTTTCCCCCAACGTTGTCCTCAAATACTCATTGTGGTCCTACTTCCTCCTTCTGCAATAAATTCCTCCTTGGCCAACATCACATGGCTTCCGGGTATCACTTAGTTGCTTCCATACTTACCATCATTTGCTCTTCTCATAAGGAAATGGAGACCAGAACATCTCCAGTGCCAATGAAAAGAGGTACAGAAACGTCAGGCTTCTAGCTTCTCCCTCCACCAGCAGTAGCCTGCCTGGGTGGCATGGAAAGGGCTGAGAAGGAGGGCCCTAGAGCCACATTTCCATGGGTCCTTTGAACTAACTTTCATTAGTTCAGTTAAATAACTGCGTATTTTGATAAACTTTCTCTAGTCTCATCTTTTAGCAGCCACAGTTAAGATGTTATGATCAACAAACTAAAATAAATACATCGTTTATCCATTTTAAAGACAACTCAAATTTCCAAAAAATAGAACTTGCCACAACTACAGATTAACAAGCCATGAAAACATCATGTGTAAACATACACATGAACATGCCAAATTAAGAATTTGCTAAAATTAGGTACAATCATACAAATGTTTAAACAAGAATGATTCGGCACAATGTGATTCAGCATAATACGGCATAAATATGATGACAGCTTCTCAGCTGCAAAACTAAGCTTGTCACATTAAATAACCAAGGAGAAGCAACCCTGCTCTATGAAGACAAGTAGTACTCAGTACAAAATAGATTTAACACACTCACTACTACCATACATATGTGACCCTTCGCATGGCAGCACAAGTCACTCCAAACCCTCCCATGCTGATGAAGGCCAGTTTCCACACATATAGGATATGAACATGGCAAAAGCCTGCAGTCAGAGACACCAGATGCTGGTCTGGTTTTCCCCTACCCCAAATCAGTTCACATTTAAAGCTCTGGTTTACCACCAAGGAGGTAAGTGGGTTGGTTCACTCTGCCCTCGCTTCCCACTTCCCTCCCCAGGCCACACATGAAGGTAATGTGATTACATAATAAGAATCAGATGAAACGCCATTTAATGCTTCATGCACATACAATAGCTGTGCTCAGTTGGGGGTCTCTTTGCATGGAAACCACATGAGGAGGCAACCCCAAATCACTCCTTTCCCAAGACTCTTCCCCTCAGATGGCAGCTAGATGCAACAGCACTTAGCTTTGAAGCATCTTATTCCACCTGAAAAGACAACTAACGCTTCTTGTCATTTTTCCAGAACAGAGCAAACACAATATTGAAAAGAGGAGGAAAGGTCACACACAATCCCCCACAGGCAGGGTACAGCCCCTTTATGCCCATTCTTACAGCCAGGGAAGTGATGAATTCATGGCACTGCTACTTGCAATTTAACTGGGCATGAGTCACTTTCTAGATGTAAACAAAAATTTTTGTTATGCAGCTAATTACTCAACTGCAGATGAGATACCTCAGCAACAAAGAACAATATCCTAGGCACCAATTTCACTTACAGTGAAGCATGCAGCCTTCCAGTATCTGAAAGGGGCCTATAGGGATGCTGGGGAGGGACTCTTCATTTGGGACTGTAGTGATAGGACAAGGGGTAACGGGTTCAAACTTCAACAGGGGAAGTTTAGATTGGATATAAGGAAGAAATTCTTTACTGTAAGAGTGGTGAGGCACTGGAATGGGTTGCCTACGGAAGCTGTAAATGCTCCATCCCTGGCAGTGTTCAAGGCCAGGTTGGACAGAGCCTTGAGTGGCATGGTTTAGTGTGAGGTGTCCCTGCCCATGGCAGGGGGGTTGGAACTAGATGACCTTAAGGTCCTTTCCAACCCTATTCTGTGATTCTATGTATACCAGATTTACGTGACAGTGATCCCACCACTGTCTAAGAAACTTCACCCATGTACAGTTTCTGGAGCAAAGCATTTGAGCCACAAGGATGGCAAATAGAGACTGTAAGCAAGGCCAGGCAGCAGCCAGGCTCTGCATTTGCTGGGAAGATGAGCATATCTAGCCCAAAACATCAAACCAGCAGATGGAGAAAGCTGAAGAAATTCAAGGTCATCGAGGGAAACACTTTTGTCCTGGCTCTGAGATAAATCAAGACAGTGCTGTCTCAATAAAGTGATAGTTGAAAAGATGACTTGGATGTTAAAGAAAAGGAGAAGATCAATCCTACTGCCTCCTGCTGCTGGATTCCAGCTGCCTGCTGAAGAGGGAGCTTTATATATTCACCATAAAGGAAAATGCTTCCTCAAAGAAATGCTTCCTTCTTTAGGTCATTCTGCTTCCTAATGCAAACAGCCCAAACAGCAAAACAAAAGCAAAACAGCACCAAAAGGCAGGCCACTATTTTACACAGGAAATGTTACTGAGATCAACTGCTGACTTTCATTTAAAAAAAAAATAGCTTAAGGACTGATATCTGTTTGTTGGTCTGGCCTCTTGGGTCCTTGAATCCACTCTATTATGTCCAAAGAAAAGTCTTTTAAGGACACTTAAAAATATACTGGCACATACTCCATGACAGAGAGTTATTCTTTTGCTCTTCATTCCTCTGACAGACAATCCCAGGAAGCTGCAACTCTTGAGATCTCCTGATCAGCTTCTCCTGTAATCACAGTCAAGCAGCAAGGTCAAAAAGGAAACAGTAGCCATAAAGCGATTTTTAACACTGCTTTTAATTATTCTATTTTTTTTTTGTCTTTAAGAATTACATTGCAAGTAAGACCCAAAAAAAAAAAAAAAAAAAAAAAAAAGGTCGGTTTCTCTCAAAAAGGAAGCATTTATCCATTTAGATTTCAAAGGGTTTTCTTTCTTTTTAGCTGTAATGATTTTTTCCCTTCGAGAGAGCAAGGAAAAGATACACACACACACACACAGAGAGAAAAGAAATATAAATGATATATCATGATCCCAGCCAGCTTCCTGTCCTGGTTTGCATCAACAGTGTCATGAAATGAAGAACGACATAATATGCAACAGTCCCCCCGGCTTTGAAAAACATATGTTAGGGTGGTGCATACACTCCACAATACTGCAGCCAGAGTACATAACTGGAGCACTCAGGTTTCCATTTGTGAGAAACTTCAGAAAAGCATTTTAAGCCTAAGTTTAACTTTTAACATGTCTTTATCCTACTGAGGTCCTGTACCTTGAAGTAGAGCTTACGGCTTAACTGATGCTTACTCCTTTTAAAAAGCACTACTTTGATGAATTGTCTTCTGCATTCCTAAAGGTGAAGTCCCAGCTACACCAAAATTAGCAATAGGTCACTTACAGCAGAGCCTGGATTTCACACTCAGTTAAGAATTTTCTTCAGATTAGCTTGGACAAACTGTCCTCAGAGTTGCAAGAGTATTAGACAAATGGTACAGAACTGTACCCTTGCTGCGCACCTTTCTGCCTGTATTCTCCACAAAAGTGCTGGGCTGCGCAGGGAGGGCAAAGGCATCAAGGAGTCCAAGGAACACAAGCTAAAGCCTGGAACTGTACAAATAAATAAAACCTCAGAGCTTGTTCCCAGAGTGTTTCTCAAGATCATCATGCAATTCCTATCTCCTTCACCTCCCACAAATGACAAGCAGGGTTCTGTTCACTTTCCTTGTAAGGTCATTGTGTCTAACCCGTTTTTATTCCTCTTCTGTAACAAGAAAGCACAAGGCAAGTTACACGCAAGTCTTTTAGGAGAAGAGCACAGAGACTCCAAATATGACCTGATCCCTCTTCTCCACCATCCCCAGTCAAGGTCCCCAAAATTTGGGGACCCAAGCTTTGCAGAAACCAGTATATATCAACACATGCCACTTTTCACAAAGCTTTTTAAAATTCTTTTTAACTATTCCAACTAGTTGGTGATGCAGCAGCCAGCACACATGGGTTCTTCTCTTGTTTTCATCAGTGGCAGTCTTGATGTGCTTTTCCTCACTGATGCCTGAGGAGGCATAGCATACAGCAAAGGTGGTTGGGTTATCACTTAGCAGTCCTAAACTGCAGAATCCCTTATTTTGATAAAGATATATTTTTCATGTTATTTCTTCCATTATGCAGCCATTAGCTGGAACTTGGGGGACCTGCAAACTGGGCAGGAACCAGGGAGAATGGAGATGACAAAGGTACTCCAGATGATGAATTTTGCATGGCTGCAAAGTGCCATGAAACTCAGTGCATGTGCACTGTATGGGGAGGGGGTGACTAAGAGAAGGCGATAGCTTTAAGTCCTTCTCCATCCTGCCCAATAAATATGTGTCTGACAGATCCCCACAGGCCTGTATATCATTTTCCCTTTCTGTAATTAGGAGACCAGCTGCAATTCCTTGGCCAGAGCCCAGCCAAGCTTCCCATGCTCCTTCCACAACTTCTCCACCAAACAACGCTAACAAGCAAAGAAACTGAACACAAAATTTAGCATGTGAAAAATTCTTCCATGTGTGACCTCTGTACCATGCAACCTGTGAATCTATGTGAGACTGACTTCCTGCATAAGGTCATGACAAGAAAAAAAGATGAATCTGGACAATCTATGAACTGATTCCTACCCAGCTCTTCCCATTTTCCTGTCTCTCCACACATCACCTACCATTTCTGCTCTATTTAAATGAACAAGAAGCACAGATCCCATGACATATGTGTGCCATCTAGAGAAGGGTAGTTCCTTGTTTAGTTCCAATGAAGACACAGCTAGTTATATTCTTGCTGGTGGGAATCATATGGCCCCAGGAAAGATTTTTACAGAGCACGAGATCTTAATCTCTGAAGCAGGAAGAGGCCAGTGTCAGAACTCACTTCCGTTCTGTATATCCAAGATAATGAAATACAGCTTTTGCAATGTTTCCCCTTCCTCTTTCCTCCAAGGAAAAAGCTACTCTTTCAGGAATTTGCTGGTACCTTGGGACTGGCCATTGGAAGTAGCAATTGCTTGCAAGAGGCTGGAAACTGGAAGTAAATCTAAACAGTGCATGCCAGTCTGCCATCAGTGAGCTTAGGAAGAGTTAACTTTAACTGCTGTCCTGTGTATCATCAATCTGCTGCTCCCCCTATTTCCTCCTGGAACACTCCATTTAAAATAAAACATTAAAAAAAAAGAATTATACATCACAGATCAAAATGATTCCCCAGCAGGCACTGAATTTCTGTGCTACACAGGCACCAGCAGATTTGATTAAATCCTGTGAGCTCAAGTCTTAGCCTCGAAGCTTGGCACCATTTTGAACTTAATTCTTTCAAAGAAAAGGCAAGAAACCCAGGATAGGTGCTGAGGGGCTGCTACAGCACTGCCTGGAAATGTCCCCAGTCTGACTGCTGCCCCTTCTAGTGCTGCTCTGCTGCAGTAACAGGAATCAAGACTTACCCATCCAAGTCCATGTTCTTTGGAAAGCAACAGTGGGGATGCTCCTAAATCCATTTCAAAGTTTATTTCACCATAAGTCTGTATAGTTTCCATGACAGGCTGGTGACAAAATATGCTGCTTAACTCTGAAAATATCAGTGCTGAAGTAGCTTATCAGTACAGTGAACTGGCAGCACAAACACAAACAACTACAATAATCACTCCCTCCTGCTCCCATCCCGAGTCCCACATCCCATTTCCTCACTCATCTTCAGTCATGTCCCCAACTTGTTCATCAGGGAGCAGCACTCAACATTAAATCCAGGGCCTCTTCAAATCTAACCAGATAGATAACAATGGGTCATATTTTTAATGGAGCTTGAGAAGACTATTCAGAAGAGATGAAAGGACAGGGGAAGAAAAAAACACACGTAATAAACAACCTTTGATTCTACCTCAGCCTTTCAAGATAGTGATCACACAGCGGGTTAGTTTTGTACAGGATACAAAGAGGGGGATCATGCTCCACACTCCTACAGACTACACACTCCTATCACTGTAACTGCTGTGCTGTTACAGTGATAGCCTTAGTGTCCAGAATTAGTTAAAAACAGAAATGACTGCCGGGAATGACAAGTCTGTCAAGACAGCAGGGAGCACATTAGGCTGCTATGAAGCCAAGTACACTTAAAAACAGCCCATGCCACAACTCTTATAGGAATCCAGTTCTGTCTTATAACAAGATATAGAAGATCATGTGTTTGCTGTAGATAGAAAATACTGGTAAAAGGGCTTTCTAGGCTTCCTAACAGATACTTTAACCTCTAAAAACTCAGCAGGATGGTGAAATCATCTTGCCATGTTCCCCTGGTAGGTGTACACTCTGAGCTGGGGTGCAGGCACGCTGGACTCTGCAGCTCCTGGACCCCTCAATGGGGAATGTCCAAGTGGCAAAGCCCGCATCTGCACCATGCCAAGAGAGAAGGCCACTATGGTGAACAGGCAGCCAGGGAGCAGAGGGCAAAGAAGCAGATGGCCACAGGGCTACCTAGTGCACCACAGCAACATCCTGTCACCACCATCCCACGTGTACCAGGGGTTCATGAGCATGACTGTGCAAAGATGCCAGGTCCTGGTCATTCTTGCAAACCCTTAATTCATTACACAGCTCTAGCCCTCTAAAGGTATAGATAACACAGCAGAAAACTTTAACAAGATCAGGCCCCTAGGGTGATATCAGGCTCCACCTATGCCTTGCAGGATACCAGGCCCATCCAAAATCACCCTCAAGAAGTTAGCTAAGGACTTAGGTAATTAATTTGGTCCGCTGGTCAATGTCCTTTGCCCCCAGTTATTCATTACTGCCCTGCCTAATTCACCATAAAGGAATTCCTGAGGAACTGCCCTGCCGTCAGGAAGGCTCTGTTTATTCAAAGGCAAGACCAAAACGCACCAATAATTGAATTATTTCACTTGGCACAGACTGCTTAATTTAAGCAGATTTCTTTAGCAGAGCAACAGCTTTGAGGTGGAAAAAAATTAAAACATTAAGAAAAAAAGAAAAAAAAAAGGCCATATGCCATAAGTGCTATGGTTTGCTGTGGACCCTTCAGCATTCCTGCAGAAAGCACATGCTGCAGCAAGAAGAACCACTGCAAATTCAGTATTTCTGGTCCCCCTTTGGCTTTATACTTTATATCACATTTCTGGAGTGCTGGGTGTGACCAGTGGAGAAACTAGTTCCTGTCCATTTCTTTTGATTAACTTATGCTATTGTCCCTTACTTTCAAATTTTGAGATAGGGCCATTCCTGTCACAAAAAGTCTGAAGTACATTGGCCAATACCGGCAGAATACAAATTACTAAAACAACACATGCATTAGCACTCATATATAGTCTTTTCAATAGCAGTATAATATTTTCCTTCCTCAACACTTTCTACCCCATTTTATGTGCACTGCAAGCAATCACTACGCATCAGAAATACCAGCTGCTATAAGGCAAACAAACTGTTTATGTTTGCAAATGGTATCAGGACTCCATATTTGCAGAGCTGAGATATAAGACATTAGAAAGAGCTTTCATTGCTTTATTTAGGTAATTTCTGTTTAACCTTTTCATTCCCCATCCCCCTCAGAGATTCAGAAAATGAGAGTGATGGGCTAAAGCTATAGCAGAGCCTCAGAAAGAAAGGTGTACATTTAAGGTATTTCAACTCTAACACAGTGATTACAGTACAAACCTAGCATTTCATTACCCCAAACATAGTGCAGGACAATACAGGACTAAAACTAAATAGGAGAACATCTGACAGAAAGCCAGAGAAAAATTGGAAGTGTACCCCACAAGTTTTGCAGCATAATGATCTCTCTCTGATAATACCTTCCTCTTTCTTGCAAAGTCACATGAAAACATAGGTTGCATAGACACAAATAGATACTCCTCTACCACAGCCACTTGGTTGTATTATATCACCAAGTTTAGCATTTGTCACTAGTCACATCTCTGAAAAAGCATCAGTGTGGGAGTCCTTTTCAAGAAACTCTTCTGCAGCATGTTGCTCCTGGCCTGTACCACGTACTTAGTGTCAGAAAAGCAAAATAATCTTTTCCAAATTATTTGTATGGAAGCTTCGCACTCTATCAATTAAAGCAGGAAATGGGATGTTAGAGAAAAAGCCCACACTTAGATTTTTCCATAAAACCTTTGCTATTAATACACCCAGATTCACTCCATGCTGTGTTTATGATTAGAAGCCCTTGCGGAAACATCAGCTGGTTAATAATCATCTACATCTGTCACAATATCCCATTTATGCCTCAGCCTACATCCTTCCATTGTTTTATTAGCTACCTTCGATAAATGATTGTCACAATTATTTCCTCTCTGTTTGCAGGAATAATCTGAAGATGAAAGGCAAGAAAATAAAACCCAAAAAGGTGGTGCTGACTTGTAGCACAATTAGGATGGCACATAAAGAATATTCTTAAAGGTCTCGCACAATTTTCCGCCAGTAAAACAGAGTGTTTATTAACTAGGCTTTACAGCCCTGACTGCCCCCCAAGTCTTGAAGGGTCTGACTGACTAGCCCCAGGTGATCTGCCCTTTCTCAGGGTCCATCCCAGGAGCAAACCCCCATGACCCCAGCAGCAGAGGGCACAGATGATTCACTCCAGACCCACCAGTGCTGTCGGCCACTGACCCAGTACTGGCAGGAGGCCAAGGCAGCAGGTCTCTGCGGGACCCCTAATCATACCTCTGTCCTGGGGATATTTATACATAACCCATGATGACACAGCTATCTAGCCTGCAACAAGGACCAAGGCCAGAAACCTCTGCAGATATTTGTCAGGTAAATGCACAGCTTGGTTCAGTACTGTCATGACCAGTGACATCAAAACCTCTGTTCTGCTGAATTCTTAACTGGGAAAAAAAGCTAGAGATCTCAATGGTTCCACAGACTGAAATAAATTGGTGGGACAAAAATGCAGTCTATCACTTTGACAAGAAAAAAGGGAGAGAAAAAGACAACATACATTTTGCATGCAACAGAGACCTAGGACCACGTCTATAGCCACAGCAGTTTCCAGACTGATTTGCCCCACTGCAATCTTTGTTTTCTTATTTAACATGAAGCACATGACCAATTTCCCCCCAGAGGTAACAAAACCTCCTCTGGTCATCCAGGAGCCTGGGGCTGTCCTGGTGGACTGAGGAAAGCCCAGGCAGTCTGAGTCGAGTATGCAAGCACAAGGCTACACAGCTTCTTTGTGAAGTCTTTGCAAGGACAAAAATGGCTCATGTCTCATGCTCCCTGCCTTAGAGGGGATTTGGTTCCCCTCCCTCTGATGCCCTCAGGAGGGAAGCATCTAAGATGGTTTAGGTTGATGGGTAACATCATCACAAAATGCTATAAGAGAACAACTAGTGTTATTGAAATTTAATGAATGGTGATGGTAATGGAGGTAACATGGCCAGTGTCAGATGTCACAGTCAGATTGCAGAGTTAACCAGAGGCAAAACATGTTTCCAGCTGCCAGGTGAGAAGCAGAAGAAAGAAGGTTCTTAAATACATACAACGGGTGTCTAACAGTGATCAGCAATCTGCTGAAAACTTGCTGCTGAAATTATTCAACTGATCTATTAAAAAGCCATTAAGAACAAGCAAACATTGCTGAAAGCAGTGTTTCAGGCTTTTTGTCAGGCTAGCTTTTGATGATGCCTGCTGCATATTAAGGCATTGGATGCACCCAAAAGCACTAAAAGAAAATGCTAACAATGTGCAGAGTATTATCTGAGCCTTCACTTGTGAGCAAGATAAACACTGGTTCCACTGAAACCACCTCATGCTTTGGTTTGCCATTGAAAAAGGCAGTCAGTTAATTTTCCCAAAGTGCTTTAACTAATCAAGTCTTAAACACAAACATTTGACCAAGAAAG
This sequence comes from Myiopsitta monachus, assembly GCA_017639245.1. Classification (NCBI taxonomy): domain Eukaryota; kingdom Metazoa; phylum Chordata; class Aves; order Psittaciformes; family Psittacidae; genus Myiopsitta; species Myiopsitta monachus. Next base: position 23,562,636 of record CM029925.1, read on the forward strand.
AATAAAACATTAAACCATCATTGTTTTGTATGGCATGGAGCAGGAGATAGATTTGTGATTTATACATGAAAGAAAACAGCTGTTCAGTGCTAGGGGGGTGGAAATTGCCATTTTCCATAACCAGCGTGGGATGCAGCCCACCTAGCCTAACTTCCTGCTGAGCAGTGAAGGCACTGGCATTTTCTAATCAAAGTGTATTAAGGACAGATAGTTTAACTTGATGCAGAGTTTTGCACCATAAGTGCAAGTAGAACACATTGCCTGAAGCTTTTTGGTAGGTAGGCAGACAGGGCAACAGTACCTTGCTTCTTGCCTGCAAACAAAAGCACTCACCAAAACAAAAACCTCTGCCAATATACCTGAGAAGGAGAAGAAGGACTGAGGCATAGCCAGAGCAGATGGAGTAAGAGAAGAGAACACCATATGACAGTTTGGCCCTTGGACTCAGCAGAGCACAAGCAGATGGTCAGCTGCACCTCAAGACCTTGGAGGCACTGAGCCCTGCAATTCACAAAGACCTTGCCTGCGTCCCGCACCCACAGGGACCACACAGTCACAACTCCCACTGTTATGTACTCACTTCTGGCTACGTGTGAGTCCGTGACAGCATCATTGCCAGTAAGAATGAAACTGTACTCTCCTCAGCCTAATTAAGTGCATACAAATGTTCAATTCCAAGTTTCATCAAAATTTAGATGTCTCTAAAAAAATATGTTTCATATCTTCCCCCATCTCCTCTCTGCTCCTCCACAGTTTAACTCTGAGCAGCCTTGTAGTAGCAGAAGCACAGTTCCCAATGCACAGCAGCCAGGCCAGTCCAACTGTGGGCACAGGCACCTGCACAAGCAAGTCACTGGCAGAGCAGAGCCCAGCCACCAGCTGAACACCAGGTATAACTGTATAACTATGTCCATGTTTATACAAACACCCAAACCTAAGAGCTGGCTTTCAGAAAGGAAAACAGAAGCTGTCACCAGGACTGCCCCTCTGCACCCCACTAACCCCCCAGTACTCAGTCACCTTGCAGGTGACCCAGCAGCCCACCGTGGCTTCACTCAAAGCTGCACAAAACTGCCCTGGGAGCTGCCCTGGAAATAAACTAGTCCATATGAAAAATAAGATCTGGAGACTTACTATATACCAATCAAATATTGGGCCTCAGAGTACCACAACCACATCATTTAATCATCTTGTATCTTATGAGGTAAGGAGAGAGAGGCAGATTTTGTACTACAGCAGTTAAAGATACTGCTTTGATCAGTATTTCACAGAAGAGAATTATAAAGGAACAGCCTCTATTCAGACTCGTGATGCCCCTGTCAAAGTTTCAAAACAATTCAGAAGAAACATCCAGTTCCTGCACACCCAAGTACACAGCCGCAACAGGCGATGGAGACTGCCTTCCAACACAACCACTTCTGTACAAGCGAGTGAGACAATATCAGGCACTACAGTGTCTACAGCGTCAATAACTACCCTAAATTCTGGGTTTAGATTAATTTCACTTTAATGAACCATGATTTGAGAAACCACAGTTAAAAAAAAACACACACACAACAAAAGACTCAAAAGACCTCCTACGCAGGAAGGAGCTCCTGGCTTCAAATACCGGTGATTTGCACCTTACATTTTGCTTCTCCAATGGCAAATTGAAAAGAATATTACTTAATCTATCTGGGAGGGGCTGTTAAGACTCTGTGATTAACAAGCAGGTCTAACAAGGCCAAACACATAACTGGACAGGACCGTTTCTTTGTAAATACTGTAGGTAACCCCATCTCTATGAGCAGCATTAGCTCACTAGACATAATATTCTGCTAATCAAAGATAAGTCATATTATAATTCACACTGTGTTCACATTCATATTATAATTTATCGTAAGTATCTCTACCATTGTTCATGCAGTCCATCAAGAGGCACCTCAATAGAAGTGTGAATCACAGCTTCACAGGAATGCTGGTGGAAGGTTTTTGCTCTCACTAGGAATACTGATATTACTACCAAGGATAACTTTGCAAGAAGGCAGAGTGTAGTAATCCTGGATGAGTTTTCTGCATCTGGAAAAGGCAGAGATTTCCTCTTCTGAATCAGATGCAAACGTATGAACCTTCTGGATCAGCTTATCGCTGGGTTCTCACCACTTTGTGCAGGTTTATGTTTGCTCCTAATATGTGAACAAGCTGCCGTGGTCTGTAAAAACAACTCATTGGAAAACACCACTTTGGAAATTTTCAAGCATTTCTTAGATAAATTAAAAAAAAAATACAAAAAACTGTGTTAACTAATGGCTTTGATCATACTGCATTGGTTAAGCCCTGTAAGAAGTACAGAGTGATAGATCACAAAGCTTTTGCCTTTTTTATGACATTTTTATGTCATAAGAAAATTAAAGCAGTTTCAAAACAAACAAAAACCAAAGCGGTATATCTTAGCACAACTTCTGTGTGCTTGTGTATCATCCCTGTCAAACAAATGCTCTGCAGCCCTTCACACATCAGAACAATAGCTCCCCAAGTGACAGAAATGGCATCATCCAAGAATCCCAGCAACACTAATACTGCAGCGTTTTCTGAAACCGCTACAAGCCACAAACAACCGAGAAGTCAGCCTTAAATGCCATTTTGACTCCATCTGTGCAGCAACGGAACAGCACAAAAGAGCCAGTATTTGCTCCTATTTGAATACAGCACATGGCTCTGCCACACAGGGCAAACCTTTGCCAAAGTGTTGCCTGGACACCCGCTGCATGGCTCTTCTGCACTGGGCACCTCCAGCAGTGAGGAGAGGGGAGTGGAATTAATCTCTTCTGATCCAAGATAACTCCATAAATTAACCAGTGATCCAAGTTCCTGCTACAGTTAGTGGAATGACCCAGGCATTTCAGAGACTAATTCATACCCTTTTAAATAAGTGCCAGAGAAAGCTGGGTGCTTGTACTAGCTGTTCTCTTCTGAGTAATCTTATAGCAAGAACATATGCATGTTATGAAAATACAAGATACAACCTACTCTATGAGGTGGTTTCAGTTTCATTGAGTTTGGTTTGTTGCTTTGTTGGTTTTTTTTTTTCCCCATTAACATATTCATCAACACTTTCAACTGCTACTTTTCCTGGAAATAAGCCTTTCCTCTTTCGTGACAAGTTGAACATCTTGCAGTAACTGAAAAAAGAGAGCACCAGATAAGGGTATCCTGCCTGCCCCGAAACAACTCTCCTGCTCCCTTTTCCAAGATAATAAACATCTGTGGTATCCCGTCTGCCCCAAAACAACTCTCCTGCTCCCTTTTCCAAGAAGATAATAAACATCTGTGCACAGGGGCATTACCAGATGAAAGCTATCTCTCTAACAAAAAACCTAATTGAAAAGTCAAATAATTTCCAGGTAGAAGAATCCTCATGGATGTAGTCCAGTGTAGCAATTCAGGTATGTTACTACCTGAGCAACAAGGGGGTGCCATCGAGCTGTCCAAATTACTGGCAAGATTTGCCTCTCACCTCATAGTTGGCTTTTTGCTCACCAAGTAATTATAAAACACAAACTACACTGTGTACTGATTTTCTCTCCCGTGCTTCCCAGATTCTTCTTCCAGCTATTTTTCATCACCTCCTCTTCCCATCTTCCCTTACTCTCACATCAGCACCACAAATTTCATCTGCTGAAAAATTCTCCATCCCGACTCCCATCCTTGCAGAAGTCTCCCTTCTTTGACACACAGCTGTTCCCACCACCACACCTACTCCTCTACTCCCTACTTCCCATTCTGACCACAGCCCGAGAATGAGGACACAAAACATCCACATGAAGTGATGTGACAGGTCCGGTCATGCCCCCCTTAGTTCACCTGGAGCAGCTTTTTACTACGTACAGACACTGGTTTGAAGCTGGCTGCCTGGGAACATCAGTAGCAAGTGAGGCTGAGCTCCTGGCAGAGGGGAACTCCTCTGCTGCACCGCCCTGGCCACTGCAACTACCTAGCTCTCCTCACGCTCTTATCTCACCACATCACTTGTTTGTTACAACCTGGCCTTTAGGATATGGGTAATGTGTTCTACTACAGCTGCCTGCCACAAATCTCTCATAGGAAAAGAACTGAGGATGTCTGTGCCTATGCCTGCGAGACAGCCAGATGGCCATGCTGTCATCCTGTGGGCTTATGTGGGCTTCCTCCCACTCACATCCTTGGATTTAAAGTTCCTCTGCCCACCCTGACTAGCAGGAGCATCAACTTCTGTTATACTTATTTATTCCGTCTGTGCAATGGCATCAAAACTGGCTTTGAGTAATGTTTGAATGATTTTTTTCTTCCACTCTAGCAGTTTACTAAAGAAACAAAAATGAAGCAGTGAATATGAGCTATATATTATGCAAAGACAGCACTGAAGCTCTAAAATCAGACAATTAACGAAGATCAGCTTTCCCCTGTAATACAAAGTTAATGGTAGATAGCTGTCCCGCAGGATAAATGCACCATGACGCTCGAGTTGCTGTTTTTTTGTTGCCCTGAAAACAGAAAGGACAAGCACAAATGGGTCTTAACCATCAGCCAAGAAGAGCAGAGGGCCTCCAGAAGTGAACCATCACACAACTGTGGCGTACAGGAGAGCAGAGCAAGGCGCTGCCTGCACCCCTTGCACCAGACCTTTCCCCAACTGCTTCAAAGGGTTGAACCTGGGAGAAGGCCACCGTCAGGCCCTTTGGTAAGGGCTTTAAGAATGGCTCAGCCCAGACAATTCTTCATTTGTTTTGGCACCCCACCTTCAAAGGAAGGTTATCTTCCCAGCAGCTCAGCCCCTCCAATAGGCTCTCCAATGGGAGCCAGGTCACAAGAGGCAAACCCCAGGAGGGACACCCTTTCCTGCAGCAGCTCTAATGGCTCCTGGCTGCTATCTGGTGACCCAGGCAGACCCCAGCACTGGCTGTGGCTGCCTACAGCAACCCCACCCCACCCCACACTGCTCCCTGACCCGATACTGCCAGTCTCCAAACGTTCTATTATCTCACCAAAAATGCCTGAATGCATTTTCATGCAGGAACTCTACACCAGCACAAGGTCCAAGAGCCCTCTCAAAAGTGCAAGGAAGGATATCTGATCTGTAGAAGCCAAGTACAGAAACACAAGCCCCATCACCCAATTAAACAGATAAATGCACCATAACATTTTGTAATTATATCTATCTACCATCTTCCTTTCTCTTGTCAGCAATATCCCAACTGTGTATTTGCTGAATTGCAGCAATAAACTTCCTTGAACATGTGACATGTTCTTGATTAAAAACACCAGCTCCATCCTGTATCTTTCACACCAGTGCAATTGAGAACCAAAATGAAGTCTACATTTTAACATTTGGCTGAAAAGCACGCCCTTAATTTAGTCACAGAATGAAGTATCATGATGACAACAGGTAGGGGAAAAAAGTTACAAGCTCGGAGAGTAGCCCAAACAATTTCCTTAAATAAATGGAAATTAATTCACATTTCCTTTCCTCATGCAAATCATCATTTTTGTGTTGCTGGTTTTTTCTTTTAATAATTTTTTTTTCCAGGTATGCATGGAGTAGGAATGACACTACAACTAAAAGGATATAGGCACAAAATGAGTCAGCAATATTTTAAAGGAAAATAAAATATTGATTTTTTTTAAATGATTAACGATGATAATCAGTTCATCAATAGTGTTGGAACTTCTAGAGAACTACTTTGTTCTGTTATGTAAAAGAAATAAAAAGGCAATTTGAAGAAATGAAAAAGCAAGGACAAACTTATTTCAAAAAGAACAAAAAATGGAAGGCATAATATTCTTCCAGTATGTAAAAGGCTGTTATCTCTTGATTTGGGATCAGCTGTTGGCCAGCCTCATAAAGAATAGATGAGAAATAAAATAGCTTGAATTTCAGTGGGGAAACCTTTGTATAGATGTCAGGGAAAGCTTTCTAAATACAAGGGCATCTAAGATCAAGCTACTTTAGAAAGGGTACATATACAGACAAATGAGTAAAAGAGGCAACATGGCAGGGAAATGACGTATTACACCTTACAATGGTGCTAAAAGCCTCTAGCAACTGACTGTGCCAACAAGAAACAAAAAATGATTGTTGCAAGTGTCAGCAGGTTGGATCCATTTTTCACACGAAATAAGCAGAAGCAATCATTTCCAAATAAATAACACACAGCTTACAAGTAATGTCTTTGAAACTTTGTAATACTGTACTCGCTTTAAAATAGCCTGTTCAGATTTAAACTGCATTTGAGAAAAAATCACAGTATAAATTTTCCATACACTCCTTGCAGAAGTGTTTGGAAACATCCACTAGCTGACAGCACAGTTCTGCTTTTTTTTTTCCTCTAATGAAAACTGATCTTCATGACAAAGTCAGTTTTCTGTATGACATTCAGATTATTTTGTTACTTTTTAGCCAAAAACTAAGCTACCACTTCACTCTAACACTTGCTCTTTTCTTTCCGCAGCCAAGACCGAAGACTGTAACTACAGTGACTCTGTAATTACAAAGATTTCCAAATCCTTTCAGTTATAAAACCTGGGGTTTAAAATTTTAAAACGTTTTAACTAATGATGTGGTTCTGACTAGGACTGTCAATAAATGTGTTTGCTGCAGGAGGCAACACTCAGCAACACAATTGGAGATTGCCATCTCTGCCCCCGTCGGGCAAATCTTCCTCAAGTTACCAAGGGCAAGAGAAGAAAATAAAAAAAGAACAGTGGATGAATGCTGACCCATATCTCATTGAAGGTAAAATCCCCACAGTGTTCAATGATGCCAAGACTTGGTTTAGGAAAATTATTACGCTTTTCCACTATCATAACTAGCAAAAAAAATCAGGCTGTTTACTGCTGAATGCCACCTGCTACTGCCTGGCAAAGCATGTTCAAACCATATACAAGGCATATTATCATAATGAGCCAGGCTTTTCATTTTCAAATCTAGAACTGCTGTGTTGAAGAGGTAAAATTACCCCCAGTTGAGAGCAGGGGAGTGGAAGGGGGAAGACAGGGAAACATGGATACACGGACAAGCGGGTTTCTCTCAGCAGAATGGTAGCCAAGGGATGGACGGTGCTCATCCACCCCAAGGTCTATTGTTGCATCTTTTCCTACAGGCTGCACACTTAATGAAGTAAGAAAGGATTTCACATTGTACATTGTTTGTCAAAACACATGCAGAAAAGCAGCTGCTGGTAAAGCACTATGTATTGCTTATTGCATCACATTCTACTGGAATCTGGAAGATTATGTGGTGGGTCAGGTTCACAGGTCCACTTAGGAGAACCAGTCCCCATCAGTGACCAGCAGCAGCAGGGGCAAAACAAGGTTTGGGGGGAATTATAGAAGTACAGTAATCACGAAGCAGTCTACCACAGATTGAGGCCTATTATCATTTATTTAAAACAAAAATATATGAACTAATGTTCCTTTAAAAGGAAAAAAAAAAAAATCAGTCACATAATCTGTGTTCTTCGGGAAATCAAACTGGATGATCACAGTGACCACTTCTGGCCTTGCAATACATTAATTTTAAAAAATTATCAAAAGTCAATTTCACTCTCTCTGTTTTTCCCCATGAAGTCCAGAGAACTTAGGGAACTACGCTTCATCTCCTGGATTTCACTATAAATCTTCCTTTATTGATTCTACAAAAGCTTTGGAAATCAAATATCTTTTCATTCCCGACTTCTGTGAATAATCAAAACTTTGTTCAACACTATGGCTTTTATTCCAACACACATAAATAGCTTCTTGACTTGCACAAAACCTGAAACCACTTTAATCAATCGTCTATATATATAGTCTGGATAAATACTGATGTTGAGATTCTGGGTATACAGCCAATCCTGTGCTATTTGCTAATACTTTGATCTAAATTCACAGTATTTTAAGAAGAAATGAAAAATATTCTGGGGAGAACAAAGACCACAGTAAAGAAATTTGAGCCTGTTAAAGCTAAAGGATATGCACATTAGCTAAAAATTCAACTAGTTCCAAAAGCATTTCAAAAGACAGAAATACATTTAGACTTAACACAAAACGAGAACACAAATATCCACAAATTTGTTATTTTGTTACTCCCACAGGAATTCACCCTTGATTTTCCAGAAACCTACCACTATATTAAGTATTTTTAATTGCTTTAGTAGACAGCACTACAGTCTTATTGCGTGTGTACATAACATACTGCTCCATTTTCTATGGCAGTGTTATAGCACAGGTGATTTATATCTGTGTAACAGAAAGGGCTATTCTGTAGAAATATCACAGGAAATGACACACAGGAAATAAACCAACACAGACATCTTACAATCATTTCCTAAGCTCTAGTGCAGCAATCTGCTGAGCTCCTGAAACAACCCAGATGCTGCTGACGCAAGGAATGAACAAGCACCAAAAAGGCTTCCCTCTCCCAGCATGGTTTCAGGGTCCTGAGAGGATAAAAGGATGAACAAGGCAACAAGTTATGGCATAGTTAGTTATTTGCCACCTGGAAATACGCTTTATTGGGTATTAACTTTTCAGGACTGCCACGGTTCATCTAGAGTGGCTATGGACAGATGGGGGGACCTGTAGCAGCTGTGAAAACAAGAAAGGTGAAGATTAATGTATAGTGAATGCTCAAGTAATGGCTGGGGAAAAGAAGGCCCCATGGAAAAAAGTTGCAGTAAGCCTCATGCCAGAGCTTTCTCACCTTCTTCTCATCTGTGTCCCTCATGAAAGGGAGCTTATAAGAAAGATAGGAATAGACTTTACAGTAGGGCCTGCAGCAATGGATGAAGGATAATGGTTTTAAACTAAAGAACGGTAAATTCAGACTAGATACAAGGAAGGAATTTCTTACGAGGGTGCCAAAACATTGGAATAGGTTGCCCAGAAATGTGGTAGATGCCCCATCCCTTGAAACATTCAAGGTCAGTTCAGACAGGGTTCTGAGCAACCTGATCTAGTTGCAGATGTCTCTGCTTGTTGCAGGGGGCTTGGACAAGATGTCCTTTCCCTTCCAATGCAAACCATTCTGTGAGCCTGTGAACTACCCCCACATCCATTCAGATAGCATCATGTTAGCACGTGTTACTCTGCCCTAATGTTCAAAAGCATCCATTCACTTCCCACAAGCTCCCCACTGCATTAGGTAGTAGACAGAGTAAAAAAATCGGTCCCTGTCCTTGAGAACACTTAATTCAGGTTACAGCAAGATACCAAGAGCTAGAAAGAGATGACTGCTTTTCAGTTGGGTCTGCCAGCATGCAACAGAAGACATGTCCTGGAAGCCAGATGAACACAATAACATTTTAACATGGATTTTATTAAGAAATGCTAGGACATAGCTCATGAAGGTTTAACCGAATGCGCAGTAAAGAGAACTGCTTTCATCTAAGTAAATTTTAGCAGCTAAAAATAGCCAGAAAATTAAGAAATATCTCAGCCTACTATCTCACTATTGCTCCATATTCTATTCCCACTCACCCTTCATACAGCCTTTTAATAGAAATTAAAGTAATTGAAAGCCACATATGCAGATACATATATACAATACATTTAAACAAACAAATGCATCTAACATTAGTGTCCTAGGCTAAGAACCAATATGAGAAATCCTTATACTATTATTTTATAGCAAAAAAGCAGAAGTATTCTATATGAATTCGCATACGCAGATGTCTACGCAAGCAGATTACACTGGCACACACTTTGAATGTAATTATTTCTTGCCATTTTTTCTTACCCACTAGAAGAATTAAGTAGGGCTCTTTCAAGATAGCAATCAGGAGAACATCCACATAATTCCATGGCACTTGTCTGGGGTTTTTTCTGAAACAGAAGTCCTTTCCTCAAAACATTTCATGTGCAATTTTACCACTATGCACACATAGCTGGTGAAATACCTGAAGCATGTCAGTTAAGCAGCAAAGAAATATAGGACTAGTTTTACTACTTATAACTTCAAAGTCAAAAGATACTGCTATTTTTTTTCTTAAGTGGAAGTAAGTCTGCCAGTCAAAAGGCCCCTTTTTCCTGTAGAAAAAGAAGGAAGTTTTGAGACAACCAGTACAAAGTTTGCTGTAACTAGGTGAAACTTCCCACTGTAAAGTATAATTTTCTTCAGGTAACTAAGAAAGGTACCTAACACTATTACCTAAAAACCAAGGAATCATAAAACACACACATGCTGTATAAACACACAAACCATTTTAAGAACACCATTATCCCATTAAAGCTGATGGCAAACTTCCCACTAACTTGAATAGCGATAGAATTTCATCCATTGTGCCAACTCATCAAGCAGAAAAGAGTAAAGAAAAAGCTTTGCAATCTAAACCTAAACCAACAAATAATCACCAGTCCTGATGTCTTCGATCATAAACGCAATTTCTGCCATCGTTCGTCGTTCGTCCGTGTGTGTGTCCCCCCCAATGTGACAACAAGCTGACAGTTCAATGCTTAGGTAATTGATTTATCGGTCCCTGTGATACAGATTTTGAATACGCCTGGCCCTTTCCACTGTTTCGTGCCCAGCAAAACACAACACAGCAGCTCTTACACCAGTTGCATTTTAATAGTGCAGGAAGAGATTCGCAACATTAAACATCAGTTTTGCAGTGACTCAATCCAGAGCACTGCACTTCCTAAAACTGGGGGTTTCTTTTGATTTTGTTTTTTTAAGGCTAGAGGGAAGTTCCTCAGCAATCAGTGCGCAAGATCACTTACCACCTTATCAGCAATGCAGGAAAGTGGGTGACACCATTTGTTTTCCATTCAAATTCCACTTGGGTCCCAAATGAAAGGGAGTTTTGCAATTATATTGTCACCTCTTCAAATATACTGCACAAACTTCAAAGGAAGAACATTTCTGGAAAACAATTGACTTAGTAAGCTCAAAGGGAGAAATATACCTAAAGGCCAAATGTCTTTCATAAGATACTGGACTCCAACAGCGGCTGTTATTCATGCACAAACTACCTACTTCTGGGCAACATAAACAGCAACTGTATCAGCATATGAAAAGCAGAGCTTTCTTGCAAGACCTTAATGAATGAGCTGAGGAGTTGTAGCTACATTTACCAGCCCAGCTACCTGAAAACTAAGTTATGCAGCTTCCACCAGATCAGTGTTACTACAGGGAAGTGCTTATAAAAATCCCAAAATTAGCATGCTTAATTTGTTTGTTTGGTTTTTAATTTTGCACATCAACCTTTATATTCTGAATCCCAACAAGAGGCTAGTCAGAACAGTAATAAAATTTCAGGTCACATATAAACATATTACGTGGACCAGGCACTAAGTTTGCTTGTAACAGCAAATACAAAGAGGCAACATTTTCTTAAATGTTGTCTTTTAGAGAGAAAACTTATCTGACAAATTTCTTTTTAATACTGTCCACAATGCTTTTATAAGACATCAAATGTTGTGCAAGGCATGAGCATGTGAACAAGAACCACTGACTCTCTTTTGAAGTGGGGATACTCAATACCCATTATTTTCTTTTCTGGGTCTTCTATTTCCAAGATCTTTTTACTATCCTATTTGACCTTATCCTTTATTAGACAGTCATTGGTTTTGAAATATATCATTCTCCAATATGAAAATGTAAAATACATTTTAAGAGATTAGTTCCATACAAAAAACTGTAGAGAACATGTGACGTACATAATTTTAAGAAGAAAAAAACATCCAAAGGCAGACCATTCCAACATATCAAAATAGAAGATAATATATCAGTAGATCACACTGTAAGGTGCCACAGGATACTGGAAAGAGGGAGCAGAAATGAGAGCTCATCCTCACCAGAAGGAATACATCTCTGAGCAGACAAAAAGCAGTAGCTGTCAGAACCTCCAGCAGGGATTTCCAGAGCCTGCTCATGACAGTGGTAAGGCTCAGGTGGGAGAACAATGATCTACCTCAACTCACAGTAAGCTCAGCTAAAATGCCTCTTAGAGAAATATAAACACAAATACTCCTTCTGCTCCTGTGTTCACACAGAGAGTATCACTGTTTCTGCTAAAGGCCTAGATATGTCAACCAGGAAAAACCTGGGGTGATGCTTAAGGCACATCAGCTACGCTACCTACACATACCAAAACCCTGCCACCTCGTGTTAAGCAAAGGAGGATGAGCTCTCCAGCATGATGGATGAACTACATCTGCTGACTGCAGAGCAATAGTGGGCACACAGGTAGTTGTGTGACACTGGGGCTGCAGGTCAGCTCCCTGCGCTCCCTGAAGAAGTTGCATTCCCCTTCCCATAACACACCCCAACAGCTCCACGAGGGAAAGGTGCCACTTTGCTCCCTTCACCACAGCATCTTCTCACCACTGCCAGCTTAAAGAAGTGTCAAACTGGATATATGTAACAGGGAGAGCAGCACTGCTGCTGGAGGGTAGCGTCATTAAACTTTGTCAGGCGTGCCTAACTTTTTGGTGTCATTTTTACTAAGGCTGACGATCCTTGCTACCTGTATAGTAGAGCTGTTGGGCCATTGGGCAGTGGAGGATGAAGCTGTGCAAAGAACACCAAGGGAACAGGGAAATTAATGTATAAATAGAAAATAAGGGTAGACTGTAACTACAGCTAGCCAGCTTTGGAGATAGCACTATTATCTCAACTTCAAATATTTAGGATCTTATATATTCCTTCTAAAATTACACTGCAAAAAATGCATACACCAGATTGACCTTTTAGGAAATCAGCTACTCAGTTGTACTGAGTTTATCTACCTTTGCCTGTCAGTAAGAAATTGTTTCCTGAATACAGAGCTTTAACAGCAGGCTACAAGACTTCCCTCAGCAGACCAATATTTTCTTCTGCTTCCTCACACTTCTCCTCTTGTACACTATGCCTGAACATCAGTCACAGGGGCTTGTCCAAAGACACACAAAACTTCCTTCTACCATATCCCTATCTTGTTTCACGTGAAGTTTGAATGTACACTGTACTGACCTTACATGTTCCTGAGAGAGTTTTTAAGGGTACTCTGTTCCACAGTTTATGTGAAGGCACTAGTGAGTATTCTTCTCCTCGTGTTTCATTTGCTTCATGATCATTCTATCACAAGAGCATTTCTACACACATACAGTGTGTTTCTACACACACTCCCCAGGCCTAGGTCTACAAACTTGTGGCATTTTCTCATCCAGCCACATGAGTAAGACTTTCACTTGGAAAGGAGATAAAGAACCAAGCCTTGTTTTTAATTACTTTAACCTAAGAACAATTTGTTACATGAGTCTACAGATGGAGTTATGATCATATCTTAATCAAACTTATGAGTCCACAGTCCTACTGCATATGCCAGCAATGTCTCGGCCATAATTAAACAGCTATTAAAGTAAGCACACAGTGACCTACTTAATCATACATCAGCAATGCTTCAGAAGAGGCTCTTCTGAAAAATTAGGTGTCCATCTTCCTCAGGCTATACCACCACTGAAAATCCCACTTGAACACACACCAGTAAGTACTTCACTCTTACTACCTTCAGCATGTTCATATCTCATGCTAACCAGCTCTCTTCCTAACTCAGGTTTTCTACACCTCACACATGCACAACAAGTTATTCCCCAGAGCAACTTTACAGTCAATGTGTAATATGGGTGTCCATGTTTGTGTCCTCTGAATGGTGCCCAAAGGCAGAGCAACACTTTGAAGCCTATGCGCAACGGGCAGCAAGCAGGTTCTTCAGCTGCACAAACCAGGAGCCCTCAGAACCAGAGCCCACCACCCTGCAAAAGAAACAGTCCATGTGCCTCTGTCCTGTGGGAATTCCAGCAGCAAGAAAGAGCTCGCTCCTGCACAGCCCAAGGAAACATACCTTGCCAGGAACCTTTTTATTGCAGTGCGCACCTATTTTAGCGCACGCTGCCCCTTTCCAAGCACACTCTAGGCTGGTAAATTAGCACAGGGGCAGCAGGATATTAATACCTTCTTCGTGAGATTAAGTTTTAAAGCACCTCTATCTCCAGCACATACTTTATTGGAATACTTAAGGAAGTTCAAGCTGTTATTAACACTAACACAATCTGCACACCTCTCCCTGTACAGGCCATCTGCTGTAACAAAATTCAGCTGCAACATAAATGCAGGAGCAACCAAACTTGTTACTGCGATTCACTGAGTAATTTCAGGTTGTAAAAATGAACAGATGGCACTTGTGAGCTTCAGTCAGTATCTTGGACTTTTTAATTAGATTCCTGTTCAAGTCAGTCTGCTGGTCTATAGCAGGAGACCCCAGGTTTCAAAGCAACTTTCGGAATCCCATTGCCTTGTCTGATAGAAACCACTACGTCAGGGAACTGCTGCAGGCCCAGCTCCTGCTGCATCCCCCCCAAGAACCAGTCAGCAGGTAATTAAAAGAGCAGAATTAAAGTGCTAGTCCAAAAACGCAGCTACGCCTCAGCCAAAATACAAATTAATGCTTTAATGCACTGTACTGCTTTATAATTTTAGGATGCTCCTGGTATGTTTATCATTAGGAATCTGCATGCTGTAATTATCTCTTCCATGCCTTCACATGGTTCTCAAATTCACCTTCTTTCACTGACAAACTCACACTCAGTTTTCAAGGCTTTTTGGAAAGCTGCATGCGATCACAAGCAAAATGAAACAAACGTACTGGCTGCTGAAAAGCGGAAGAACTTGCAAGGCAACACACTGTGTATCTATCCCAGAGCACTGAAACATGGTAAAAACCACCAGCACGGTCTGATGGTTCTGGGACATAATGCCCCAACAGGCATTAGTCTCATTATATTTTAGAATCAGGTCAAATATTTCCTTTCACCAATACAGATCAAACAAACCCAAAACCCAAGCCCCCATCAGATTGACTAATGTGACAAATTACGACTTTTTATGAGTGCTGCACTACCTAAAATCTCAGTGATACTTTTAACCTGAGGCAACAAAGCATAGCACAACACCCTGGAACAGTAAGTCTAATTGTAGCAATCACAGTGGCACAGCATCACAGCTGTTCTTCTATCAAAATCAGTTACCAATTGATTATTTTGGGGTGGGTTGTTTGCATTATTTTACCTTTTTGAGGAGGGAAAACTCAAAAATTCAGAAGAACGTCTAGACTGTTGTAATCATGTTCAACATAACACTGATGACTCCTGAAAATCCATTTTCATTTTATAATATATCCTGAATGTGTAAGATAGTATTAAAAATAACCTGGTTTAGAAAAGAATGAGCTAAATACTCTGCTAACCAAACAGCAGCGAATACAGAGCTTGTGCATATCTGCTTCTGTGGCACTGGTGTCCTAAGTTCCTTTCAAATGGCAAAACTCTGAAGTCATTACAAAATGTAGCAATGTTCCATTATATACTGATTTTGAGAGAGATGAGTGGGTTGCAAAATAAACTAAATATATATATATTTTTTTTAAACTGTTTGAATACCATATAACAATCAGCTCTAAGTCACCTGCCTGGTGTTCATCAGTCAGAAAGAGCCTGCAGCTTGGAGAGTTCCCTTGTTTATCAAGCATCATCTTGCCCCAAAGATTTTTTGTCAGGCAAGAACAGCAATCCTGTCCTAGCAAGGGATGAGACCAAATCCCTCTGAAACTGCAGTCCTCACCAGCGGATGTGTTTAAACTCCTGGGGAATGAGGATGAACTGGATGTGCTGAGGTCCAACCCTACTCCCTAGGACTTTGTGATATGCAAAACTGCCCATAGGCCTAAACTTCTTAAAAGGTGGCTTTGTCAGGGTTGCACAGCAGATTCCTGCTACAAAGCCCAAATACATATGAATTTTGTGTTAACTAGTAGCATACATGGTGTAGCAGATAGTATAAAAATGGCAAACAATGCCAAAGCAATTAAAAATAACGAAAAGTTGAATAAACACTCTCATCACCCTTTTCTAAAGCATCATGATTCACTCTTTCTAAATCTCTAAACCAACCCCTTTATTTCAAATGACAAAACTAAAGGGGGTGGAGGAAACCTGCCCTCCCATGAGCTCAGTTGCACCAGGTCTTTCAAGCCCTCAACCAAAGCGTCTCTCTCTCATGTGCCAGGCGTTAAGAGATGTGACTACAGCAGGAAAACATCTGATGATCACAAGAACAAAACTTTATCACTGCTCTGTCCTTTGGGGACAGTGAGACATCACGAGCAGGGCACCTCTTTGCTGGTAATTTTCTGTCTAATTCTGGAATGATACAGTCTACATCAGAAACTGCTGATCTCTTCCCCCTCCTTTGACAGGCATCTACCACATCATAGGACTCTTAATAGCTGTGCAGGAAAAAGCCTAAAGCCCTCCTTCCCCCTCCTTGAGTTAAGTACAGAAAACTCCATCTGTGCTATTTATAGATTTGGATGCTTGTCAGCCTGAAGTTTTGTAAATACAATCTATTTTGAAGTCAGAGGCATTAAAAGTTGGATGAATGCCTTGAGAGAAACAACTCAGATAGCCTACATTTCCCCAAGAGCTGGTGTTCACTATTGGTTGACTCTAAAACTTCAAAGGCACCCAGCCAAAATGAAATGGTAAGACCCAGGGACTACGGCAAATTTTAAGCTGGCTGTATCTGGACCTCGGCCTATAATGTTTCACAATTCAAATTATACATTCAGAAATAAACCAAGAAAATAAAACCAAACAAACCTTGCATGCTATTTGCTATCCACATGCCTTGTTTCCCTATGCATCCTGGGGTGGAAGCACAAGAGGGAGGGTGGGCTGGATTCTTAACGCTGTCCTTGCCACTCCACGAACTGTAGAACTTTTTGCTGCAAGTCTCTATCTTGGTAGTACCGGCAATCTGAAAAACAAAAACTGTTTTGTTAACAAGTATATCCCTAGATACATTAGAAGTTTCATTCTGAACCACTGCCAAGTAAATCATTAACCTCTCCCATGCAAAGCCAACAACTCACATGTGAAAGAAAGCAGCTAGAAACATCTCTGCTCAATTCATATCTCAATTTGCAAGTTCTGTGCAGACAGCTCACAAGCAGTATCTAAAAACTTTCTGTACAAAAAGGAAAGCTGGAAACTGATAATGCAACACATTACAAACATGTGCTTCAAGAGGAGCTTTCATTAAGCTGGTTTGTATCTGTTTCTTATGTTTCTATCTGGGAAACATACAACCAGGAAAGATGGTTTGAAATAGGCCAGCACCATCACAGTCGCTTTTCTACAGTGGTGGCACTGACCATGAACGGTGCCTGCACCACATGACTGTGATTCATGCAAGAGAACATTCAGGTCCATTCCCATATTTTTTTTCTTTAAAGCTTCTTACATTCCAGGCCTGGGCAGACCACCAGAAGCCCAGCCAGGACCTCTATAAAATAGCTGCACCTCAGCTGCAAAGATCTCCCATGGAATGTTTTCTTGCAACAGCCGAGCCAGCCTCTGAAAAGCTGGCCACTGCTTTTGAGCAAACTGATATGGATTAACAGGCTGCTTTTTTGCCCATATCACCTGAAAATGGTGAGACAGAAGACGTAGCCACTCTTCTTGTTCAATGCAAATACACTGAAGATGGTGTCTAACTGAGCTCCCAAAAGCTGGCAAGGAGAACTTTGTGCTCTACAAAGTCTGTCGCTCCCATGGTGCAAAGTGTCAGACTGTACAACAATATTTTCTGTGAGGTTTAAATTGGCACGGCTGATCTTCAGCAGCTTCTTCACAGCATGCAGCACCTTGTCATAAAAATATCCTTATTTCTATAACAGTTAAGCTGACATACCACAGAATTAAAATCATCACAAGGATTTTATCATACTCATGCTTCGAAAGGCATGTCTTACTGAAAAGCCTAGTGATGGAGCCAACACACAGCAAAACTAAAATGCTACGTATAAGTACATAAAATAGAAATTAGGGGTTACTCCTCCATCTAAAGCATACAAATAGGGTAATGCATTATTAGAAGTTTTCTTTTTATAAGACTACTCAGTGGAATTAGAGCAAAATCCCAAACTGACTTCATCAAAAACAAAGGCTGCCCCATTGAAATAAAATGCAGACAAAACAGCAAATAATACAAGCTTACAAAAGGGACAAACTAACAATGGGCCAGCAAACTAAAAAAAGCAGCATTGGGCTGCAAGTTACACCCAAGAGGAAACATGAGTAATAAGGTGCAAGTAACTTTTATTTTGTTTTTCAGTTGTCACCATAAAACCACTTGTAAAGTTCCAAATACAAAAACAGAGACTCACTTTGCTGGTGGGGAAGGGTATGCATCTATCTATACAGAATATTTAGAGCACAGACCACCAAAACCTTCATCATCATCACTGTAAGAGACACAGAGCCAGGTACTGCAGGGCTGCAAGCGCCACAGTGCTGGCATTCAGAAAACACCACTGTGGCCCATGTGTCACGAATCCCTTGTGTTTGCAAAGTTCACAGCACTGCTACCGTGCCTGACGTGTGCTTTTTGTCATATTTACTTTTCCAACAGAATGGCACAGCATGGTTCCGATCCTCAAAGAGACAGCACTTCCTTCACGATGGAACCCAGTTCTCAAACACCAGCAGCTAAGACTCAAAAGACTTAGACAGTAGTTTGTTCCCACCCACATAACTGCAAAACCCCTCAAGAATCCCTAAGAAGTGCCCTTTTTTTTTTTCCCCGTGTTCCAGCTCACTGCAGGGAGCTGCTCAGGTGCTTTTCTTCCCTGCCAGAACCATATTTCCAGCTCCTCACAAAAAGGGCTTCTTTACTGATGCTTTGATAGATGTGAAATGAGTCCTAATACAATGCTAAATGCAAGACCCGTGTCAGCATATACATGTAATTTCATCAGTGTAGAGTTAAACTGCCCTCACGAGCAAACTTGACTCCCCTAGATTTTTGCGACTACAACTATAGGAGAAATGCAGCTTGCTGTTAGGTAATTACAGCCGTGGTGACCTCATGGTACTAACACTCGGTCATTCCAGATTTGCAAATGTACAGCTAAAACATTTCAGTCTGGGCAAGAACAGGCAGAAATGAGAGCACAGTGTTTACAGCAAGCATACACAGTGTACTACTTTTGATATAAAAGAACCAATTTATGACAAAGTAATACAAGAGCCCCCTACCAGTCAGGTCTTACTCAAAGGCTTACTAAGTATGATATCCTGCTCTGTTTGAAGAAAACTTCCTGGCCAGGGAAGAGAGCCAGATTTTCTTAAGTGCTTCCAGCACTCCCAGCAAGCTACCTCTCAGGAAGGTCACAATGCTCCTCCACAAGCAGTCCATCAAATGTTGAAGGAAGCGTGCCATGGTGAACACAAACTTCCCAGCAATGTTCTGCCAGCTCTGCGATACCCATTTCCCCATATATGCACACTCCTGAATAATCTGATCTTACAGCACCCCTCTTTCGCCTTTCCTTAAAACAAGTCTTTTAACACCAAGAATTCTCATTGAATTTCCACCAAGAGCAAAGCACTGCTGAAGAAATCAATGTGGAAAAACAAAACAAAATAAAACAAAACATTTCATGCATCAAAAAGAAAGGGAGAAGGGTATATAAGATAATGTAGCACTTTAAAAACAACTGCTGTCTAAATTAACAGTCACATAAACCTCACACATCCCAGAATGAAATTCTAGTCCCCTGTATACTATCGAACACAAAATCCCATGCACTAAACATGGCAAATACAACACCATAGGATCTGCCATTTAGTTAAGGACAGACAAGTAGGCATAGCTGTAAATGTCTTAACAGAGTAGATTAGACAGTAAGAGCTATGGTACTGCAATTTCAGTTTGTCATGAATGTTGTATTCGCACTTTGATTTTCCTGCTGAATAGGGGGCTACATTAAAATAAGCACCAGTAAATGGCTAGCTGGTACAACAGTGAAGTGGACATTAGCACAAAGATACCATAGGTCCTTCTCACTCTACTGTAAACTAAGAGTGAATTACATTATACACTCAATAGTAACATTCAGTGTCACAGATGCAGTCCCTCAATTGCTATCCAGGAAGGGCTGTGCAAACTCAGGGTAGGTGCCACCTGCATGAGCAGGGAGCAAACACTAATTGTTGGAGGTTTTTCTGCTGGGTTGCCAAACATCTTCAGTACAAACTATAGCCCCTGGTTAAATCCAGTGTACAATGACCAGGTGCTGAGCAATTCAGGATCACAGCTCGACAAACGCCTCCATTCCTTTCAGCTGTAGTGTCAAAAGGGAGGTAATGAGATGCTACCAAACCTCAACAGCTATGGCAAGAAGGAAGCAGAGAGGTGACGCTTGCTCATGTGGTTCCCCTGGAGGGTGAGCTGCTTGTAGCCAAACTAATGACAACACAGTGCCCTCCTACCAAGTACACTGCAATCATCTCTCCAGGATAGTTATGCACAGCATATACATCCAGATCTTCACTTCCCAATCACCAGAAAGGAGAGAGATTCTAACTTTTTCTGTTCCACCTGTGTTCAACCAACACCCAGTGAATAGCCTTTGGCAGTTGTAGCTCTCTGCAACAGTCCATCACTTTGCTGTATGTGGTATTCTTGGTTTTTCTTAGATTTCAGCACTTCCCCTTTCCCCTGCAGAAGCTTGGGTACAGTCTGCAGATCAGATGTAATACCATGGAAAGCTGCTCCTGCTTACAGAAAATAAAAATAAAAGTCCCACAACTCTTTCAGCCCCACTGAACTGTTTCAGTTGTGTGTGTCCAGTACATTGTCACACCCAGTATATATTTGGTAGAAGCAGCAGCAAAACTCTGGTTGGTCATCCAGGCTGCCCAGTGACACACTGAGCATCAGCTCAGTTCATGAGCAGTAAAACCTCAGGTCAGGACCATTTACTGAGTGCATCCATTAGGCCTGACCACAAAGTCAGGGCTGTTCCACGGCGTGCAGCTCTGCCCAGAAGGCAGAAGCTGTTTGCACAAGGAAAACTTGACTTCACTTCCCTGTGCCTTGCTGCTTGTCTCAGGGTACTTCGCATTCCCAAGCAGAGTTTCAGGATCTACCCTACCTGCTATGCCAGAGGCCAAACTAAGCCAAGCAGGTATGTGTGTCTGGGATGATCTGAGGCATTTCTTTTCACACCTTACTTGCTATTTTCAGAATATATTTCTGCAAGAACTTGAAAGTATTTTATTATTTTTATCGATGATTTACATTTCAGAGGCAGCACATAAACAAGTGCTGACCTTTTTCCTAACCTTTGACTGATCCTGTGAGAAAAGGAAGATCATGGATTTTACACACAACAAATGATCATTATCTAAAGCTTCTAACTCTCTACTCAGCAGTTTAAGTAGAAAGATGATCATCGATTGAGTTACTTTGGAGAAGGTGTGACTGAACAGAGATCACTCCACCCCAGAGAAATGTACACGAATTAGTTCTGCATTAAGCTCCTTTCTTCTTTAATCAACTTCAGAAAGAGGAAAAACCCACAACACAACAACGTAAAAAAGACTTTCAGTGTTAAACTTCTGAGGTTTTTTTTTATTTCACTTAATTGTTTAGGAAGCCTCATGTTTTCTTGCCTTGGATTTCATAGCCACTTATTTCATACTTTTTAATTACTGTGTTTTTACAAAATAAAAAAAACGCAGGCTGGAAGGTCAATACGTGCTTGCAAAGCCCTGCCAAGAACGGTAGTCATGAATTAGATGGCTTGGGCAAGCAATGAAGGATGACACTGATACTTGACAGGAATGCACACAACAATAAGTATATACCACAACTGAAGCCAGGTATACTCTCATGCAGCAAGTGGTTTCAGTCTCCTACCTAGGAAGAGAGTCAAAGAGAAAACCTTATTTATAGGCTTCCTCATTCTTTTTTAAGCTCTCATCAAAATTTCTCCAGCTGCAAGCTGGCCTACAGCCTGATCATGAATCTTTCACCCCTGACAAATAAGTAAGCCTTCCCTCACTGTATCTGTGCACCGCAACTCACACTGCCCTTACTTTGGCAAAGCTCATGCTTCACCTGCCCTTAGGGCCACAGTTCTGTCTGGTGATGCTCTGAACAGCAAGAAGGACTGGGTAACTTCTCTCTAGTTCCATGAAAATCCCCTCCTGGTCTCCACATATTAAAAGAAGGCATCCTAATGGCATGACTTTCTCCTTGCTTACTGCCCTATAACCAAGGAGGAGGCCATCTCCTTCCCACACCAATCCCCAGGTGATTTCAAACAAATAACCCTCCTGCTCCATCTCCTCCTATCCAGGAAGGTCTCCTGCAATGTAGTACGTTAAGCTGGTGACTCAACTCCATGTATGCGAGCAGCCCACTCATTCTTCAGGTCACTAGAAAGGGACATTAGGAAGGCAGACATGGGGCAGACTGGACAGCCAGGATAGGCAGGGTAGGGAGGGAGAGGCAGAACTTTCTCCTCCACATCCTAAATTACATGCTTCAAATCATCTCTTCTCCTGTATATGCTTCTTTCAGTACTTGGCATTATTTATTCACTTTCAAAGCACCAGCCACTATGCAGGTCACACCACAGGCCTGCAAACTCCTGGTATACAGTTAGAAAGGATTTTTCTATTTGCCTCTGTCAACTTAATGAATAATCAATACATGGCATCAGCAGAAGGCAAGGGAGAATGCTGATCCTACATCAGCATGCCACTCTAAGAACATCCAGAATCAACCTAGTGTGAACCCCTTCTCTGTTGCTATTGTGCCTGCTGATAGAAAGGGTTTTTTTTGTAAAATTGTTTATTTCAAGGTTATTTCATCATCAAGTTACGGAGAAAAAACATAAGCCTACCTTATTGCAAAAGAATGGGACCAACAATCAAATCTTACTGAGGCTTCTGATGGTCTTGCCAATGCCCATAGATCAGTTCATTGTTGCAGACTTAAAAAGAGAGCAATCAATGGGGAAGGGACAGACAAATACCAGAACTGAGGCTCATCTATGTGAGGTCCATCACAAAACCACGGCTTTCTAGTCGTGAAAGGATTAGATCTGCAGAGAGTGCAAGTGAGGCCCCACCACCAGCTTGGGATTCTCAATTACAAAACATTTTTACAGTGAAGCAACTTAAGAAAACAAACATTCCTAGCCAGGCAGAGATCAGTCATAAATGTTTTCTGAAATGGAGAGGAACTCTCTTATTGTGTACTTAAAGCAACACTATAAACCAGGCCATATCTATATAAAGCAATGCTGTGGGCTTAAACCAACAGTGACATTATTCTCTGACAGAACTCAGGCTGACTACCCCAGGAAAAACCCACAGAAGGCACTACTGCTAAGGATCCGAGGGTGGGAAGCTCTTCATTTCCTAGGCAAAATTTCAAAAGAAATTAAAACCTTTGGTAAAAAATAAGTAAGATACTATGCCTGTGAGATTCTCCACAAAGCTAACTAAAAAGGCCGAAAAAAGCTGCATGTAGAAAGGCAAGCCTCAGACTTCCATAAAGCTAGCAGCATTATCAACAGGTCATTACTCACACTCAGTGGTAGGCACCAAATTTAACACTTAGGTATCTACACTTTACAGGTAACATGCTGTAAGAAGTGCTTCAGAATATACTGCATTATCTTATACTTTTCCAAGTACTTTTTTGTATGTATTTTCCCTTTTCCAGCACATTCATTGAGCACATAATTTTTAAGTACCTTACATCATGCAAAAGAAAACAGCCCAGTGTTTTAATTCCATGTTTTCATCAGGACACTCACAATCGGTTGAATTCAACAGAAAAGCTGGGGAAAACTGACTTCAAAATATTAACCCGAAATATAGGCTGAAATTCCATCTTTTTGCTTCAGTATGTTTGTGAAAAATCATAGAATCATAGAATAGTTAGGGTTGGAAAGGACCTTAAGATCATCTAGTTCCAGCCCCCCTGCCAGGGGCAGGGACACCTCACACTAAACCATGCCACCCAAGGCTCTGTCCAACCTGGCCTTGAACACTGCCAGGGATGGAGCATTCACAGCTTCCCTGGGAAACCCATTCCAGTGCCTCACCACCCTCACAGCAAAGAACTTCTTCCTTGTATCCAGTCCAAACATCACCTATTTAAGTTTGAACCCGTTACCCCTTGTCCTATCACTACAGTCCCCAATGAAGTGTCCCTCCCCAGCATCCCTATAGGCCCCCTTCAGATACTGGAAGGCTGCTATGAGGTCTCCACGCAGCCTTCTCTTCTCCAGGATGAACAGCCCCAACTTTCTCAACCTATCTTCATATGGGAGGTGCTCCAGTCCCCTGATCATCCTCGTGGCCTTCCCTTGGACTTGTTCCAACAGTTCTGTGTCCTTTTGATGTTCAGGACACCAGAGCTGCACACAATACTCCAAGTGAGGTCTCAGGAGAGCAGAGTAGAGGGGCAGGATCACCTCCCTCGACCTGCTGGTCACGCTCCTTTTGATGCAGCCCAGGATACAGTTGGCTTTCTGGGCTGCAAGCGCACACTGAAGCCGGCTCATGTTCATTTTCTCATCAACCAACACCCCCAAGTCCTTTTCCACAGGGCTGCTCTGAATCTCTTCTCTGCCCAACCTGGAGCTGTGCCTGGGATTGCTCCCACCCAGGTGTAGGACCTTGCACTTGGCATGGTTAAACTTCATCAGGTTGGCATCAGCCCACCTCACAAGTGTGTCGAGGTCCCTCTGGATGGCATTCCTTCCCCCCAGCGTATCAACTGAACCACACAGCTTGGTGTCATCAGCAAACTTTCTGAGAGCACACTGAATTCCACTGTCCATGTCACCAATAAAGATCTGCACATCAGAATAAATATTTAAGGAAAACACTGATTTTCCTTTTTACCTCAGCACCCAAACTCCCTGAGAAGTTACTCACTGTTAACTCCAGCTGCCAAACAGACAAACCTAAAATTCTCCATACTGGTTAAGTCTTATCTAAGATTTTATAACACATGGTCTTGAACTATTTAATTGTTTTATTTCACTCTACAACCCTTATGTTTCTTTCCAAATTAAAAGCATAGAGTTGATGCTGATGATAACATTTCCACTCGTACAAGTTTAAATTAGTGGTATTTTTGTTGGTAGGAGCATGCTTTTGAAACAGGCAGTCTTAGAGCTAAGGAACAGTCCTTTCAGAATATCAAATGGCCTGAATAGGCAGAAAATGCTAAATGGTGTATCATGATTGCTGCAAGTTGCTAGGGCATCCATGGTAACATTCACCTTTGGGTTTGAAATATGAGTACAAATTAGAAGGGGGACAAAACACCATTCTTCATCATGGTTAATATAACAGATTAGCTGAGAGATTGTGAAAACAACCTAGTCATTCATACTCAGCAAGCAACTACCTATTTGTTGCAATCCTGAGCTATTTCTTAGCCCACTAACTTGGCCAACACGACAGGCTGGCAAGCACTTCTCTATCTCTTTCCACCTCACATGCCCAAATATAAATCTCCCTTCCAGAAAACCTCCTGGTGCCTTTCAGGGATCACAACTGAGAACACAAAGATCTAAAGTACTCCTCACTAGGAGAAGTATTTTGCGCTTTCTAAGCAAGCTGAGTATTTTAAAAGAGCTTAAGATAGGGAGAAGCAAGAGTTATCAATGCCATTATAAATGTGAAAGAACAAGAGGAATGTAGGAGAAGGGAACCCAAAGTCCATGAAGCCTTCAGACCCAGAGCAATGCTGACCTATTAGCAGCAACTTCATTCCCACCCTACAGAATGACTCAGACCTGACCACAGTCCTGCCATCAGCCTCAAGTCATCCACCAATATCATCCCAATTTCTTCAATAGTTTAAAGATAACATACGTCAGATTCTTGGTTTTGTTGTTTTATTTCAATCTTCATAAAACATTCCAGTAGTACTGTCATGCTCAGCTATTTTTAAATAAAATTGATAGATCCATCCCTTCTATGGAAGTCATGACTCCAAGAGTTGTGACTTTAAAATAACAAAGAATTATCAGTAAAACCCTAAAACCTGGCAGTACCAGAGTCTCCCTGCAATCTAGAAGAAAGAAAGGTGGAAAACAAAGTTATTTGTCAAACCTTGTTTCCTAACTTTGGGCATCGCACCTCTCATCCTAGGCACTCCTGAGCGTAGTTTGTGGAACAGAAGATAAATTCTACTCCCAGCTCCACCAGAAATCAACTGCATGAACTAGTAAACCAGTAGTGATTTAAAATACTTTTCAATTACTGTCTCAAGAATGCCCTGGCATAAAGAGTTACTGAATTTGTAAGACTATAAAACACCCAGATACCTTTTCTTCCGATAAAGCAGAGGCAATGGGAACCATGGAGCTACCCAGATGGGTGCTCAGTACCACCCATCATACTCATCACCCCAGGCACAGACAGATGCTGGTGGGGTTGAAGCACGTTTTATAAAGTGGGAGTATTCAGAGATTGTATCAGCAATCCTCTAACCTACTCTTACGAGCATGTTCAGATAACAATTTTCACCAACTCTGGTAGGTTGGTAAATCTGAGTCAATTTCTATGGGGCTGCAAAAAGCATCTCGACTCACCCCCCCAACTCCCTGAAGGTATAACAACTCTTTGAAGGACTGGCTGGCTAAATAAAGTTGACAAACCTCTCTAATTTTCTGTAATGCATTCTTTTAATAACAGTTGAAGTTCTTCTGTTGAAAACCTTTCCAAGAGGTTTCAGCCTGAAGCAGAAAAAACACTATTGAAATTTTTTTATATGAATGACTGAAGGCTGGCAAGAACTAAACATGGGTGAAATTATGATGTTGCAGTATGGAAAGAATGCTTAAATGTGCTCCTACCACCTCTATCTACCATATTTTATGTATAATATTGTATGATGCATTGGACATGTAAAGGCATATTAAAACAGTAAAACATTAATGACCCACCCTTTCTGTTGTTGCCTCAATATCTGAAGCATTGAAAGGCAGAATCACTGCAGTTTTAGCAAGATCAAGTATGAAACATAAAATCATAGGATGGTTTGGGTTGGAAAGGACCTTAAGATCCCCCAGTTTCAACCCCCATGCCTCATGCACACCTTCCACTAGACCAGGTTGCTCAAAGCCCCATTCAACCTGGCCTTGAACACTGCCAGGGATGAAGCATTCACAGCTTCCTTGAGCAGCCTGTTGCAGTGCCTTGGCACTCTCACAGAAAAGAATTTCTTCCCTATATCTAACCTAAATCTGTGATGAAAATCCCTCTCTTGGGATCTGAGGCCAGGAAAAGACCACCTGGTTCAGCCAGTCCCGCCACAAGCAGCCAGGCACTGCAGACATCTGGTCTGAAGGGTCTGTGGATCATATAACCCACCCATCCACACCACAACTCACAAAATACGAGATTCAGCATGAAACCTGCAGGCTGCAGGAAGGCACCAAAGCCAGAGAGACAAAGCATATGAGAGAGCAAGAGAGACTGCAGACCTCACAGGGCACCTGATGCAGCAGGCAATTTTCTATACTAAAGGACACAGCTCAGGTGCCAATCCCCATCACTCACGGGGAAAAGTAAAAACAAAGAAATAAATTAATTAATTAAAAAACCCAACCCACTGACTCCCAAAAAGGATTTTGAAACAAATTACACACTGCTTATAGCAGAAATCACAGCAGGTCCTTTACTGGCAACCACATCTCTCCAGGTTCCTATATCAGTGCACCCTACACCACCCCTGGGGCTAATGGCGTGGGTGAGCCACAGTCAGATGACACCAAACAAAATCCCCTCTGGATATGACCCTCTCCAACGTGCACAAGAAGAAGGTAGAAGACCAAGCTCCTATTTCAAGTACCTCAGTAGACTGTGTGCCCGAGATGAAACAGATCTGAGCCACAGAGTATTTTTAATACCTCTTTTTAAGCAACAACAAAAAGAAAGAAAAAGAAAAAGAATGGAAATGTAGTTTAAAAGGCCAATACCCCAGTAAGAATTTAAAGTTATAATGAATTCCAGGATTCACTCGAGTACTCCATTCTTAAAAAACACAATAATGAAAGGCTTACATACAAAATTTAGTAGTAATAACTTTGGGGTCAAATCCATAGTGATTTCTTTGGCAAAGCTTTCACTGACGACACTTAAATGTGATTTCAGTGGGTGTTCTGCCTGAAAAAGGACTTTGGGATTGGCCCATACTCTGTATATTTAAGTCACCCCAGTCCCAGTATTATAGAGTGCCAATCAGTCACAAAACCTAGCATTATTTAAACCATTTGCACACCAGAATCTCCAATTGCAGGGTGCAAAAGCCAGCAGGAAGCACTGATCATTCCCTTAGTAGAAAACAAAAATGCAATCTTTTTTTACTTGGCTTTCTTGTGATACCATTTACCTTCTATAATAGCAATTGCTTTTTTTAAAATGTGGATTTGCACAGTATTCAATTTGCCAGTTTCCCCATATAGATATACATTTACTGAAATGGTTGCTGGCAAAATCCAAAGCCCAAGGGTGGAGTCCTAAAAATAAGTACATACAGTTTAAGATCTTTTATTTCCATACATGATAAGAAGTCTGGTTCTTTTCTGGTAAGCCATAAAAGGGGAAGAATGGGAAAACCACAAACAAGCAAACAGAAAATAAAAATCTGTATCTTCGCCTTCCCCCTTCAAAATTGCATGGATACTTCAATGCAACCACTTGGCTAAATGTTTCAAATGTTGGTTTTGCAAAGTATTTAGCCATATAAACTACCCTTTTGTTTCTGTTGGCTTAAAATGTTCCTAGGCTCATGAATTTTTCCTTGCGTCTCATTATTCAAAAAAATACAGCCAACATTGTCTTTATGAAGCAAGAAAAACCTGAGTATCATTTTCCAGTTAACTCTTCTGGATCTGCATGAAAGTGAAATCAGCAACAGCAATTTCAGGTCAGATTTTCTAAGCATTGCAACTAATCACTACCATTTTCAAGTAGTACCATAGAAACATCTCTCCAAACACAATGCAAACTCAAATCACAAGAGTGGTGGAGGACACTCTAAAAATTTATAATGGTCTACATCCCATCAAGAAATAAGCAGCAGTAGATGAGATTTACTGAATGCCACAATCCCAGGAATATTTCAAACAGAAAGTATTTAATTTTTAATTTTAAAGATTTAACTAAGTCAGACCTAATGCTGATCTCCTACCTTCCAAACTCAAGTGTTTCAGTGAACATAGCCTTCACTGGCACTTCTATGCTGTACTTTTACACTATCACAATGCGGCATTTCATAATCATCACCCCCTTAATTTTTCAAGCATCTTTTTCAGTCTCTGGCTTCTCTAACCTGAGATATCAGTGACTAAACAGGCGTTCATCTCCACTTACATATTTCACACTTATTTAACCTTACACGCAGATGATGAATTTGTGACGTAGCTATTTCTACATAAGGTCGATGACTTCACAGTCAACAGCTGTCAGTCACAGTCTAAACAAGTCCATGAAAAGGCTGCTTCAAACACCAGCAGAAATAAAGATAACACATAGCAGTGAGGTCTTCCTCCTTAAATACCATGGGTACACAATCTGCAGGTCTTGCCCTTTGCTCTCCAAGACCTTCCCTCCTGCTGCATTCTACAGGACAAAGAGAGGCAGCCAGGAGGCACACCATACAACTCCAAGCAGAAACATATTTTCCTTTGCAAGCATCTAAGTTTCTCCAACCGAGCTGAGGAATGAACTCTGTAACACAGCAGTGAAAATTTGCACGCTGCTATTTTTCTCTAAAGCAGTACTGCCCATCCCAACAATTCCTGGATGAAAATAACAGTATTCAAACTGCAAAACCATAAGCTTACAAGTTGACTCCAGTCAGAGAAACGTGATTGCTTCCAACTTTAAGGAATGCGACAATAACAGCAAATCTGACCCTGCCTGATAAGTGGCAGGCAATTCTCCATATAAGGTGAAAAATGTGCTAGTGCAGCTCACGCAACACTGCTAATTCCTCGCCTGTTCTCAATATTCAGGAACATAAATGAACATATAAATCAATTTTGTAAGTAAACCTTGTGCAGGCTCACAGCTACAAACCATCTAGACCATGCTGAGCATATAAAGAATTTTGAACTTAACTAATTAATCCCTTTTAAACACAGACTACATCTACGGTTGGCCCATATATTGCAGCAGTGCATTAATCCGAGAGGTCTTGCCCTGTTCAGTTCCTGAATTCCCTTTATACTTTACCATTCCCTGGTCATCCCACGCATTCCAACCCGTGACTAACAAACTTGTCGCTGGCAGCACAACCGGCACACAAGTTGAGCAGCCAGGAGGACAGCGAGGAGGGGGCTGAGGGCTGGGTGAAGCCCAGGAGCCCAACAACCACTGGTTACTCCTGCATCTCCCTTGGGCTGACATAGGGTGGAAGCACCAGGGTATCAGCACAGGCCTGTTGCTACTACTGTTCAGCATTTTTTATCTGAGCTCTGATAGTTCAATAATCTTTACTTAATAGCAGCAGAAAAACATGCAGCATCTACCTAGTTGCGCATTACAAGACGATTGCATGCATCGCTTGCTAAGAGACTGATGGAGAGACTTCGACTGATTTTAATGAGCTCCACATCGGGCTGTAACAGCAGAGAAAAACTACTTCATATGATCCCTTCCCCACAAAGCAAGTTACAGCATTTGCAAAAGGCAAATGGTGATGAAATCCACTTTGTTTTTAAGTTCGACCCAAGCCTCAGCCCTCCTCCTTTTGCTCTTGTTAACACAAGGGTGTCAACACCATTAAGAGTTAATCTTAATGGTCTCACAAATTGCCCAATGAACCACCTGGCACACCAACAAACTTTTTTTTTTTTTGTTCTTTTTTTCCCTTTTTTTTTAGGAATGAAGTATCAGTGGCCAAAAAGGTGTGAAAGAGAGGAGATTCAGAAAAATTCCCTGGGGGTCTTTTGAAAACCACTCAAAACTGATGGGATTATCAGGGGATAGAAGACTTGCTAAAATCGGCAAAAGGGAAAAAAAAACAAACCCACAAGCATTGACTTTTTGGGGGTATTTTTGGTTTTGGTTTTTTTTTTTTTTGTTTGTTTGTTTTTGTTTTTTTTGTACAGGAAAAAATTATGATGTCCATGAACAACTCTGCAGAAGTTACACTCTAGAAGTCAGTGACTTGTATGAGGGACACAGAGGGGAGGTTTCCACACACACTGAACATCTACATATAAAATGTGGGTGGGGACAGTGAGAAAAAAATGTTCATAGTTTTCTTGAAACTTTATGAAATGACCTGGAAAAATTTGATTTGATTATTTTATCCACAGGAATGTCTACACAAAGAAAGATCAGATGATGGCTTCAGGTTGCCAGCCTTCCTAGTAACATGATGTGCTCAGAACTGTTTTATTACTAGCGTAAAGGCAGGTTTCAACTACATCAAATACTAAGAGCCCAAGGGTGATCATGGCCTGAAAAGGAGAAAAACACATTAAATATTTCAAACAACAGGGATGAAAAGTGCAATCAGCACATGAGTCATATTAATCTTTCACAGCTTTGCTTATTGCAGGTCCCATGAAGTTCAGATTACTGGTCTTCAGGCAGAGCACAACATGCTGCAATGTCAAGTCTATTAAGAAACTCAACAACCAGGGATGACCGGCTACAGTGACTTCATCTATTAACCAACAACAAACACCTTGTCAGAACTCTTCCATTTTTCCTTTAGAACATTTTTTTGTCTTACCCCAAGGACCAGCTTCTGCACTAGGCAGAACTTCAGCCTTTCCCTATGACAGTGCCCTGACACACACAAACTCTAGAACCGAGAGGGTTAAAAATTAAGAAAATAACCAACGTGCATTTACCAGCCAATTATCCTGCATTGGGCTAATGATGGTAGTATTACATCATTTATGTTTGCTGACAGCACCATGGCTAGTTTGTATTTAACTTTCTGCATGTCAGCTTGCACTTCTGTAACGTGTCAGCACTGTCTGGTCCGCAGAGCTTGAAAGAATGGCCACAACCTGTGATCCATCCCATACTGCTACTGCTCCTGGGCTACTTTACTTACTTTTCAGAAACATCTTGAAATGTTTGCATCCTATGATTGACCCTTTATTCCCAGGGCGATTTCAACATTTAATCAATTCTAATTATTGAAATACTCAGTCTAATATACCTTGATTGGCAAGTTACTTTTGAAGGGATTCCTTTGTTGCATGACAAGTTTAAACAAATTTCTCGGATGCAACTTGCAGAATTTGACTCGAGGAAGTGTTAATGAATCTACCAAACCCCCCCAAAACAAAACAAAAAAGCCAGGTCTCATTGATGTGATCATGCCGCACACACTCCACAGCCTGTCTTTATTGCCATTTATGAAGCATTAAGGGAATGTTTCATAATTTAGAAATTTACCTCCTGGATGGTTTTGCATTTTAGATAAGGTAAACATAGAGTACAATATAAACCTGATAAAAACCTGAAAAAACAATGAGGTTTGTATCAGACCCCATTCCAACCATTTGCAAAATGGACTTTAAAACAAAGAAAGCCACCGCCTTGGTGGTTTCAAAGATTCATAAAACTCCATGAAGCTTTAATAACAAATATCAAAAAATACATCCACCACCAAGAAAAGAAAGGATACACCAGGAAAGCTTGACAGAATAGATTAACAGCTTCAGGAGATTAATATGTTTAATGTTTCTGGGAAACAGAAATCAAAGAAGAGGTCTACTGTAATTACAATACTTACTACTTAATAGAATACTTTGCCTGCACAAAGTAAAACCAAACCAAATCAACAACCAAGCACAACACCTCAAGGTGAAACGTGGGTTTTTTTTGCAAAATAAGTATAAACCCATAAGGGACTGCTAAACTGGATAACAAGCTGACATTCTTCTGTCACACGAGCTCTAAACCAGAGAAGCTAATAATCCCAGGCACAAGTCTGCTGCCATCTAAATCAGTGGAAATAGTAATCTATTTAGCGCTGGGTATATACTGGGCTCACTGGAACAACCAATAGTTTCATTCAGCTAAAACCATTATTATAATTAAAAATTTAAAAGGATGCATCAGAAAAAACAGTGTTACCATATGGACAAGCAGAGAGTGTCAACATTCACTTGCTGAAGGATGATCAACTAAACGGCTTTTCCACTGCAAAAACTCCAGGGAATTGGCACCCTGCATTCAGGGCAGTGACCTAGAGCAATGTCAAAGGCATCACTTCCTATTCCAAATCAGCTATGACACAAAATCCCCACCCACTAAAAAAAACTTCTCCAGAAGTTAGAGTTTTGTTAACTTTTCTGCATAGCACCTATTGCCTTACTATGTAACGTAGCCCTTGAATTACTACTACAAGGCAAAAAAGCCTCTGGATTTTAGGACTCAAGTTACAGTGTTTGCCATGTTCTGTAAAAGGAAAACAAAATAATCGGGAGAATGAACTCTAAACATTATTTAATTCTTACAGAATAACCCTTTTAAGCATGTTTACAGTCATTTGCATCTAAAGCTTGTTCTCATTTCCTGGAATCTTATCTAACCCAAATTTCATACGGAAGTTTTTAGTGGTATATTAAGATGCATACAAATTAACCACACTCTGATTCATGCAGATTAAATACAACAGTAAATTTAATAAGGATAAAACCAGAGCTGTCAAATTATATCTGTACTAACAAAAAAAAAATCTTACCATTTTGTAAAAATTTACTCTTAAAGGACCTATTACATAGTCTTAATTCAGAGGATAACTCTGATGTGGTTTAGGACAAATATGCTTCCAGTTGACTCACTTTTTATGCAGGGAATGCACAAGGGAATGTCTGTTACCCATGTGATAACAAAGAGCTCACATGGCTAAACCACAAACTTGGAGCTTTTCAGGGTTTAGCGCTTAAAGCTTCAGAGATTATGGCTCCTACGCCAAAATCAGTCCAGAAAGCATGGTAGGAACCAGGGTAATATACAGCAGAGAGAATTTTTACTGTACCTTTACCGACACAGCTCTCCCCATAAACTTCCCATGAACTTTTGAGGGCATCATGTAATCATTCCTATCTTTTCTCTGCAATATTTTATATAAAAAGTATTATAAATATGTGTATATCATTAATACATTCAATAAGTATAATAATATATATACTTATAATAAAACACCAATAGCAAATGGAAAAAACTTTATCAAAACAATGATGAATATATTATTAATATTACTTCATACCATAATATTAAGTGCAATGTGGTAAATTATGTGCTACAAATTCAGCTTCTACTAACAAACAACATAACCACAGCAATTCTACAAAGAAATCTATAGAGATGAAAGAAAAAAAGCCATCAGCAAAACATAAAAGTTCTCCATAAAAAAGGTCTTTCTTTGGCTGAGGATGATAAGTGTACAGTAAGAGCCTTCTATCTTCAGAGGATATAGAGAACATAAGCAAACAAAAAGTTAATGTCAAGTCCCCATCCTAAGATACAAAACCAGTTAGCTACACAAAGCTGCTTGAAGTATTTAAATGAAACACTTTATGTGGGACACTGTCTTCCCTATAAGAGAGAAGTCCCCCTGAAACATGAAATACTGCAAGAAATAAGAACAATGTCAACATGTAGATTAGAGGAAATAAAGAACTGTTCCAAACCAAAGTAAATTGGTTTAAAAGAAACAAAATGTTTAAATGGGATTCTTGTTTTAGCACAGCTCAGAAACTGGAAAAATCTATTATGCTCTTGTGATGGAGGAATAAGAAGTAGTAAAAGATAAGTATTTTAAATAACCATAACAATTCTTGTGATGTTTCAGCCATATTTGTTACTCTTTATAAGGGGCAGGCCAGATGTCTTCATTTCTATACCAGTTTTATACAAGTAAGAAGTAGAACTGACTAAGAATTGTCTCAGTTTGAATTCAGCAATTAATGTCTCCTCTCCTGTATGACTGAGACTCAACATTCATAAAGTGCAAAAGGACAAAAGTAACTGACTAAAGGAGAATTTGAAAGCAGTCATAAAAGACACCCTTTACACTTGTCCCCGATACACACAGCCATTTACAACAGAAAGTGTAGTGAATGATCTATCAGTATTAGCCTTGGGTGACACCTTCTCCACACAGATAACCACAAGTGGAGATATTGCAGGATGTGCTCTCTAATAAAAATGCTGACTCAGAGATTTGACAGTGACAATTTGTCACAAATATTTTCACCTCAAGCATTATACCAACAACAAAAAACCAAACGTTTTATGGTACTAAACCCCTGCGCAACATTCCAGGAAACATTTCATCATAACGTTGCTGACGGCCGAATACTGCAGCCAATTCTCATCCTGCCAGAGAAGGGTTGTCTCCCAGCAATGCACATTCTTGAGGTCCTGAAGAGCCTAAATTTAAATGTCTTTAGGGACAGGACTCCCATCCTTTCCCCAAAGAAATGCCCTACTACTTATGAGATCTAACTGTGAAGATGCTTGTCCTTTTATTCAGATAAAACTTGCTACTAAGCTTACTACTTCCAATTGTCACCATTCATAATCCCTCACAGTGTCTCTAGTAACAGCCTCTTCTGTACAAGGGTTATAGCTTTCAGGTATGCCAATTAGTATGTTAGCCATCTCCTCATCACCATTAAGCTAAGATAACCCCATGTTCACATTTTAGTTTACTCCACTTGAATCAGCCTTCAGTACGTGATCACAATCTTACAAACTCTCTTCAAAATACATGCAAGATCCTAAACACCATAAATCTTTAGATTGCTGGCAACTGCCTGGTAGTTTATATACATCATATTCCTTCCTACTGCTGCAGTGTCCGGTCCTGAAGCCAATAATCCTGATGTCTACTGAATAACAGGTTGCCCAGGGAAGCTGTGGCTGTCCCATCGCTGGCAGTGTTCAAGGCCAGGCTGGATAGGGCTTTGAGCAACCTGGTCTGGTGGAAGGTGTCCCTGTCCATGGCAGAGGGCTTGGAACTATATGATCTTTAATGTCCCTTCCAACCCAAACCATTCTGCAATTCTATGTAGCCCTACAAAATTGCAACAGACCAGCAATGTTATCCTCTCCCCAATTTCTATAACTCAATTACTAGTGGTCAATCTAT
This sequence comes from Myiopsitta monachus, assembly GCA_017639245.1. Classification (NCBI taxonomy): domain Eukaryota; kingdom Metazoa; phylum Chordata; class Aves; order Psittaciformes; family Psittacidae; genus Myiopsitta; species Myiopsitta monachus. The sequence continues at coordinate 23,598,631 of CM029925.1, forward strand.
ATTTCCAGAAAACACTAAGTCTACAACCACTGCTATCCCCCCCTGTGCCTGGTCCCATCTCCTCTTTCCTCCAGTTATTCTCAGTTTCATCAGTATGCCACAAATTCAGCTCCATCTCTTCAATGCTTAGATAATCCTGAAGGATGTGCAGAGCATCTTGAACTGTTTACAAGTACCAATCTTTTTCCTCATCCCTCTCCAGAGGAACCCCATGCTACTTTTGAAGAACGCACTGGAGACAGTCAGACGCATTCCTCCTTTGCCAGCATGGAGGGCAACCAGTGCCGAGCACTGGGGTCGTGCACAAAGGCTCTCTTGAAGCCTCATCTGAAACACTTAGTGACGCCACAAAATTAATGAAATCTTTTCCATTACCAGCGTAACAGGAGAAATCCAAGGCAGCAAAAAGGATCTGTGGCTTTATAATATGCTACTCAAAATATCTGCTGATGGTCATAAGACAGAAAGAACAAGCCAAAAAAACTGTATGATGTAGTCAGTTGGCAACTGGGGAAAATCACACACAAAATGAAATGCGTTCAGAACTGTAAAAGCAGGGCTGTGGGAAATTGTTGGTTCTCCATATAAGGATCCAATATTTTTTCAATTTGCCAGCATAGCATAATGCACATAAAGTCTTAAAATAAAATTATAAATGTTAACCATGAAGAACACTTTTTACAATATTTCTTAAGAATGTTAATTCTGTACACCCATGAGTCCCGATTTTACAATTTGCAGCCAGCCCAAATGAAAAATTAGAGTTTTTAAATTCTATATATAAAAAGTCAACCACCTTTTTAATTGAGAGTTAGAAAACTGTAATTGAAAATTACTAACCTCAACACACTCATTAGTGACAAATCCTAACCCCAGTTAAACACAGCCCTAATAGGATTAAAGAGGTATGCAGGATGATGTATGTAGCCCTGGTATGTAAGAAAAGCCGGAGAAAAGTCTGGATCCATCTGTAGAGCAGGGATCAGACAGAAAGCTCTGGGAGCAGCAGTAGCTCGGGGCCCAAGGTGCACTCCTCCCTTTGTTGCTGGAGCTACAGATGCTATTCACAGGCATTCTCAGAACTGCAGGAGCTAGGAGCATGCCCCACTGCCACCTGGAGATGCCACTGCTGGGCCCAGAAGCTGCAAGGTCAGCCAAGCTCCCACAGGAAGTAAGCAGACAACAAGGCATTTTGCAGAGCACAGATGCCCTTTTCATGTTTTTAATGGTTCTTCACCACTTCTCCCGCCACACAAAACTCTACAACAAACAGGCAGTTGGGTCCACCACAGCTACAAATATTGCTCACAGAGGTAAGCAGGACCCAGGATGAGGTTCCTTGTCTCAAGGTCTTTCCATGAGCATCAACATCATTCAGCATGAGATTTCTTATTGATCACATGCCACTGGCTGCACAGCTAAGGAGGCTCAGGAGGGTAAATAATTTTTTTCCCAAGTCAATTGTAAATTGGCTTCCCAAATTGTCTCCAGATCCTTTCCAGAGACCAGAATGGAAATAATCAGAGGTGGTTGGAAAACGGAATTTTTGTCCTGCGGGGAAAGTCTGATAGTCCTATGCTTATTTTTATCCTGACACAGGTCAAAGCATAAGAGCATTAAAATATTTAATTGAGCAAAATAAAGCAAGGTATTCTGATATATACTGAAACAGCATCCCAAACACACTTTGACCCATTTTGCTCCTAGATAAGACAGCAGACACAAAACACCTTGAGCTCAATCACCCTGATGCCAGCTGGGGGTGAGGGGTACAAGACCCGAAAGGTGCTACCACACATGAGCAAGGAAGCCACGGGAGGAGGGAGCTGCCCAGGGAAGCTCTCAACACTTGAAGGTGACCTGCAGCACCAGGCAAGGGCAACCAGCCCTGATGCCTAAGGGCTAGACACAGGCCTGGGCTGGCAGCCACCCCAGCAACACTGAAGGGCATGAGGTGTTACACAAAGGGCACTTGCCAGATTTGGCAGCACACCCCACATGTGACGCAGCACTGGACTGCTCCCTGGCCCCATCATGCAAAATCACACCCAAAGCATGGGAAGAAACCAGGCCATCACTGCAACTCCCAAATGTAAACATTGTACCCAAACTGTGAACAACAATAGAAGGGGACTCACCCGCAACACCTCTCTGGGAGAGGAAGAACACCTTCCTTCCTGTTTGCCAGGTACAGCACTATGCCTTCTGCTACCTAACCAGAGATACACTGCTGTAACTCTAAGTCAAACCCTTTCTTCCTGACACTGTGCAGAAGGCTGCTTCATGCAAGTCATCCAAGTAGGATGACTCATGGGAAAACCTTCAGTGCCATCACCCTGTTAGAGGCCTTCTCTGCAGCTGTTTAGCTGACAGAGCCATGAAAACCTGAGCAGATGCAAAGTCTGCATCACCTGATTCTCAGCTTCAACAAAATGTCTTTGGCTAGCGCTTCTGACGAGGATTACACCTCTGTCTTTAACTCACACTAAGCCATCATTTCCTCAATGTAACTTCCTATTATACAGCTAAGGAGGTCTCCTCAGCATCTCTTCCTCTTCAGGTCATCTGGCAACTGTTCCCAGAGGAACCTCCAACATGCCATCCAAGCACAGCTGAAGCAGACAGGGCCTGAACACAAAATCGCTAGACATGCACCAGAAAAAATGCTTATACCACTGTGTCTTTCCCCAAAGGCTCTCTCCAAGTCAGAACAAAGTAGCAGAGGAAACAAAGGAGCCCTCAGTTGCATATGAGGAAAAGAGTGATTACATTGATTCAAAAGCTTCTCCTCTCCTATGTTCTCACACGGAAACACTGCTTCCAAGAAGCTTTACACTGAAGACTGCCGAGTCTAAGGGTACAGGACTCAAACAAGAAGGCTTGACGAAGGAGGTGAAACACTGTCCAGAAAAGATCTTTGGGTGTTTTGAACTTAGATGGCCCCCAGATCAGGAATCAACTACTTCTCCCTCTTTTAATATTTCTACACACCGAGGCAAGTTTTGCTAGGTTAAAAAAAAAAAAAAAAAAAAAAAAGCACACAAAAAAAAAATCAATTAACAAACTCAAAGGCACTCAAAGAGAGACAAGATGCTAAATGATGACAGTTTCCTTTCATCAAAGACGCAGAAACACCGAATATGTCTATAGGTTATGATGCCGACAGGTTCAAGCTTGTACTGAACAGACACAAGGAATCCCTGCCCACACTCAGAGATAACCAAAAGCCTTTTGAACACTTAGTATGGCTCTTGGCCAAACTAATAAACTCTGCAGAGCCGCAGGAATATCACCTTTAGCTCTGTGCCATTACCTTGGGCTCAACACATGCTGGCAGTGTTCATAATGCTTTGCGCTGGCTCAAAACATGGGCAGAGCTCATTCCCAGCTGCCTTCTCTGGAAAACACAGAGGGAGCTGCTGTCACACTCACAGCTTTGTCTTTAAGCCTTCACTTCAATCCTGGGGCCATTAATGAACATCACCCATCAATCTAACAAAAAACATTTCAGACCAGTTTTTGACTCAAGTGTCCATGTTTTGACCAAGTTTTTCACTTGAAGGTGATGAAAGATGCTGGAAAGAGTCTAACTAAAGAATACACTTGATTTTAGCATTGAATTACACTGTTTCACAACAGCTTTTTCTATTGAAAATTAGGAATTTACATGTTTGTGTGAGACTTCCAAAACAAAACAGCATTTTTATTCAAGTGTTTCTTTGGAAATACATCCTCAACCCTCAGAACAGCATGTCTGTTTAGTGGGTGGGTGTGGGAAGCAGAAGAGCGGATGATGAGACTTACACTGTGTTTACAGTGGGTAGGAGCTGCAAGGCTTCTATCTGGCTTTAAGACTTACAGCCTTTGAAAGCCCTTGTGTCTGGTCTTTGACTCAAAAATGACATCTCTGCAGACAGACAGAGGGATATGGGACTGTAAAACCAAAGCATATTTTCTTAACACTGCTCCAGAAATACCCTCAGCTAAACGTGTAACAGATGCATGTTCCTCATTAAAAAAGTGTTGCTATACATTATGTCTTGGCTATAGACAGATTCTGGCAAAGCCTGATACACTGTGGACATATAATTCATCTGTATAGTATGTGAACTCCGTACCCTGCTTCTCAACCTGCTGATGTCCTGTTGTGGATCTTGGGCCATGGAAATGGGAGGGAAGGGAAAAAGCAGACAGACATGAAGGACCACTATGAGGCTGATACTGTAACAGAGAAAACAACAGAGCTTTTGGATGTGGGTTTCCCAACACCATCCCCAAGCACCCAGCCTTTGTTCCCACGTGTGTTCCATGAACTGGAAAAGCAGCACCAATTCCAGCTACCTTTCCTTGATAGGAAAAATAAATCATCACTTCATGGTGACCATTTTGTTCCTTGAGTCATCTCTCACCTTTTGCTAAAATTTAACTTTTGGGTTCTTGGAAAGGTAGGTCCTAATGATGAATTACAATTTATTTCTTGGCTGATTGGTGCTTAAAACCAGCCCATGGTAAGCGTAACTTTGTAATCCACAGGGAGACCCTCAGTTTTATTCCTTGCCTGGTATTCAGACTTCCATTTAATTACTGGTTACTTAGATTTATAGGCAGATTTGCTAAAAACAGTTGACTCTCTGTGTGCAGACAATAACCTTTTGATGGGTATGGTAGTAAAACTGAAATTCCTATGTAAACAGGACCAAATTTTAAAAGTAGCTGGTGTAGCTCTCTAATGAAATTGGCAGCACTGTGTGGGTACTTTGTCTTGGAGAACGCTAAATGGTGCATAGCCAGCCTTTGCTCCATAAACTGTCAAACAAGAGAACCGCAACTGTTCAGTGATTTGTTTTTCTAATGTAGTTCTCCACTATGGGAAATGTCTTTTCCATGACCAAATGTAGCAGCTGTCAGGATTCAAAAGAAATAGAAGGGAAAAAGAGGATGTCTAGAAGGTATCTCCCAGCAGAGCAAAAAGGTGAAAGAAAACATTCCTCAAAGAGCCAGGCTTGGTAGTGTTATGAAAAAGCACAATGCTTAAGAACTACCTTAAGATAGTTCTTTCCTAACAATTAATGCTATAATTAATTATTAAGCATCAAATATGCTACTTTAACACTCATCTTTCTTTTCCTTCACTAGGCAGTACTAATGATAATATTGTTGCATACCTCAACAGGAAGATTAAACAACAATACATGCATCTCATAACTTTCTTCTGAGGGCTTTCTACTACCTCACAAAATGAAGAAGACTTCATCACCTTACAATGGCAGAAAATACTAACACCCATCTTTCACTACTTATTCACTTAGGAAACAAACACTCTTCATGTAAGTGACACCTGAGCTACACCTCAGCAAACAAAGCAGCTCATGAACACTGGTCCCAAGTTTCCTATTTTGTTCTATATTCCTTGTGTCATTTCATTACAGTTTTAGGCTCATGCCAGTAACTCAGATGACAACAACAACAACAAAAAAAATAGTTTGTTCATAATAACAGAGGGTAGGTAAAAAGGTAAAGCCTTTACTGCTGATGAAAGGAAGTCCATGAGTCAGAGTTTAAAAGCAACCATCATGGACTGACTTCAGTTCAGATAGGTGCTCTGGTGAATTCTCTCTCAGTAATGGAAAAAGCAGCACAACTCTCCTTTTTCCTACTTCTGTTTGGACCAGACAGGAAAAAAAAAGGAAGAAAAAAAAATAGAACACATATTTCATTAACTGAATTTAAACTTCAGCTGACCTGGTCTTTAGGAAGACACACTGCATTTAAGTATTTCTGATGGCTATTAAGGGGTTGATTCTGGAGAAGTAATCAGATACACAGTATTTTTACTGGGGTTCAAGCATCCGCACTACCCAGTAAAATAATCAAGGCAACCCTGAGCAGACTGCAAGACTCCTCTGTATGTGTAGATACTTCCCAATGGTGCAATTGGAGCGGTTAATTAGGCCTCACTGCTATCTATTGAACACTTTCAAATGGCTGATATAACAGTTCACTGCCCACTACCCTACAATTTCCCTGCCTGCTGCCAGCCTAGGAACGGGTTGTTAATAATGAGAGCAAAGGTAGGACAGGACTGTTGTTAGGAATTTGAGAGTTACTAGCAATAATATGCCAACTACAACAAATCTGCTCAACAAGAAGGAAGTGTCAACACATATCAGTAGCCTACATCATGATTGCCAAGAATCAAAGTTCACATCATTTTATGCCCCTGAAATGTCAACTCAATTGCAAATTTTAAAATAATAGTTTTATCACTTTGCCAGTCAGAAGACAAATCTTAATAATCTTAGTAATGTTGTGTTGGCCTTAACCTGGCTTGAGACAAGTAAGTCACAGATGCAGAGAAAACCGGAAGCCTACAGATTAATTACAAAAAATAAAAATCACAGCCACGATAGGACATGCTAAACCCTTGTTCAATCTCTATTACCAACTGCAATCTATACTATCCTTGAGGGATATTTTTAGATTATGCTGCCTGCAAGCAGCTTCTTCTTTTATCAAACGTCCGACAAGTTTACTGGCATTATATAAACAGATAAATCTTACAGAGGGATAGTACTGTGGGTGTTGTGCAAATATTTCGCTTTGTTGCTGCTAACTACTGGATTATGACACAACTCAAAAAATTGCCCCCTAATTCAGAACTCCATGAGCCCAATGCACTTACTTAAGGCAAAGGTTTTTACTTTCAACAACAAGAATGATACTCTCACCAAATAAAACATACCAAGGGAGAGGGAAAGATTCATAGTAAGACCATGAACATGAGATTATGAAAACCCAGACAAAGAAGGAGTTCAAGGAAAAGAAAAGTTGGCAGGAGTAATTGCATTATTAAGACAAAAAAAAAACACTTATAATTATTCATAACAGCTTTTCAGGTGGCATTTGTGCTTTGTGATAACGAAAGAACATAATAGCACTTAGCACCGTTTCATATTTTTCCACGTACAAAGGATTTTATAGGTACAGTATGCAAAATGGGGACCACAGTTCTGTGGATAAATAGCTACACTGAAATCACTGTGGTCAAGTGACACTGATCTTTTCACTGATTGTCAGTGAAAATTAATCTCAAACAAGGGATCTCTTCCACCATTGGTTTCTGGCTTTAGCACCAGTACTATCACAACTGGAACTTCAAAGCTTGCATGCAAAAAGCATGATGCAATTAATTGAACAGATGTATTCCTCCTACAGAAATAACTAACTGTCGTCATTTTTGAGCATAATCAAAGAGTTAGAAAAACTCACTGGACTTCAAGAAACAATATGCCCTCTTGCTTGGATGTATAACGCAGGCTGGAAATTTCCTTCCCTTTTTTAACATCTTCCTCAAAAGCTGAAGCTGAGTTGAAGATAACATGGAGAATAAAAAGCAGGGGCAGGTATCTCCCACATACCCTATTCTTCCAACAGCTGAATATGATAGACAACTAGAGAGATTTATAGAGTCAGATCATACATTTGTTTGGCAACAAGAAATGAAAGCTCATGGAAGCACAACCCTTTCAAACTGAATCCAGTTAGGCCTCCTGGTGAGCAGTGGGATAGAGCTGAACATCAGCTGGCACACAGTTTGAATGAAAGAAGCGTGAGGATCAAACTAATCACAATCAGAACGATTTTAGAAAGCTCACATTCAGAGCAAGTCAATCCAACACAGGCATGTATTCATTGATGATTTCAACTTAAATAGTTTAGACTGAAACACCTGAAACTACGCAATGTATTACTTATCTGAAAACTTGAACATCTTTACGCAAGTATTTTCCCCCTCAAGATCTGATAAAGGGGAATATATAATAAAAAAATTAGTTCAAATAAAACATTCTTGTTGGTTTAAAACCACAGAAAAAAAGTAAATAATTTTAATAGCTTCTTTTTTCAAACAAGATGCCTTGCAGTCAGTTGGGAAAGCTTGAAAGTTTATAATTGCTTAACAAGCTTTGTAGTCCAAACAATGGTAATCTTAATGGTTCAAGTGTCTCTTCTTTCTGCTGTCCTATGTACAATGATCACACAAGGTAATTAAAGGGAGTTAACACTGCCAAATATCTCACACTATTAGAAATCATGACAATTATACACTAATTCTTGGTACCACCACCACCATGTTAAATTGCAATCTCTCTGTATCTATGGGCAGGTTGCATTTATAGGCAGTCAAGATAAAATCTGCACCAACTGGCCTAAAGGAACACTCTGTGGTAGGAGCATGGCTACAACAACATCAGCTCCAGATCCAGGACTCAGCCTTTCTGCATTAGACTGTTTTTTTTTTAACTAGAATGCGAGGTGAATGTCCTATTTTTATAGATATTATAATATTATAATTTATATATATATTATATATATTTTTTTTTTAGTGTTTCACTTTAAAAGCTATTTTATTAATATTTGGTGCTTCATAAGGGAAGCAAATTCGTCATATGCACATAAATATGCATCCTACCTCTGAAGAGGTAATAGCTTCTAAGAACATTTTCAAGTGGCTAATATCAAAACAAATCAGCAATTTAAACTTTACAGCATCAACTAAGGAAGGCATTTTGGCATTTAAGTATCCAAACTCTTCACAGCATCCCTGCAGAACAGGTCTGTAACTCTCACTTTTATACTCGGAGAAGATGCACAGAGCCTTTCAAATGATGATGATGTAATCTAAATGATTTAATTAGAATAATATGCTCTAGTCCTCGGCCAGTCTCTCGCTATAAAGTAGGAATTTCCTCTGGGCAGGCACTGCACACAAGCCAAGCTGCGCCTGCTTCCCCCAGTTTGAAAAAATGTAGCTTTACTTCCCACTCCTGTGGGACACCAGAAGGGTCTGCTAACTTTTTTGACATGTTTCCTTTCTTCTTTAAGTCTAAATCCATGCAAACAGTACAAGGAAAACAGAAGCAGTCATTACTGTGATACAGAGTTTAAAACACTTAAAGAGCTACTGAAAAGCACGCATGTTGTGTGCACCGTCTGATTTACTTTTTGAATCAAAACTAGAAGTCTGTTTCTTCTCCTGAGATGCATTATCTTTTCTAGTTAAGAGACTTTAAAATCAAAATATTTCTTTTCTGGGAAGGCATGGAAAAAAAAAAAAGACAAGACAGACCCTATTGCCATACTAAATTTATCTCAAACTCTGTATTTTTTAAAGACTGGTTTCTCTAAAACCTGACATCAATTAGAAAAAATAAAACAAAATAAAAACCTAAACTAAAAATACAGTAGAAACCTATTCTGTACAATCTTCCCTCTACAAGGCTTAAATATCGAGACCGATAAAGGTAAATTCAATTTCTTTCACTTCCAAAAAGCAGTAATGAAGAAAAATATGCACCAAGAAGTTTTCCTGTGTTTAAGTTTTATTAACGATTCAGAGAAATGAGAAAAAGTTGCTGACTTGAGTGAGCAACAAACTTCTGCAACTGACTTCAGTGGAGCCCCAATGAATATCCTCAGTGAGAACATTTGTCTTTTCCTTCCTAACTGGAGATACGGAGTCCACTTCTAAATTGCTTCCTAGAGACATTTGACTAAAACCGTTGTCCTCCAGGCAAAAAGTAAACATCTATAAACATTTTATACTAACACTGCAAAGCAAGAAAACAGACTAAGCACTATTAACGTGCACTTTTTTTTTTCCTTCATCATATTTATAAGAAACAGGCAGCGATGCACGCCACAAGGCTGGGATCTAATCAGACACAGTAAGGCCCTGTCTAGACAGGCAAAAGTTATTACAATCATTTAGTGTGGTTGAAGAACTCCATTAAGATGCAGACCAGCAAGTAGGAAACCACATTAGCAAAGGACACAGCACAACCAGGTGACAAGGCAGCCAAGGGCCATTCTGGCACCCCCAAAAATCAAGACTCTCTCCAGCTCATTGGCATGCTGGCATGTGGCAACCATGCTGCTTCATCACCTTCATGTAGTTTGACAGACTACAGACACATAAGCAGTGGGCAACTGCGTAACCCCATGGCTCTCTGACACAGCCACAGCATCACACAGGGAAAAGGAGCTCACAGGTGAGCAAAGAGGAGCCAAAGCACTGTCCCATGACACTGTACCCAAGCACAGGCTGATCCAGTTCCAACAGCAAGGTACCAAGTGTCCACAACAGAGAAGACACTGTTTACTCAGCAGGTGAGCACCTGGTGAGGGTTTAATTCTCCCCCTTCATCCCTTGGAATGATACCATTTTTGTTTGCAGAGAAACGTGCTTCCCTGGTGTTTGGGATATATAAACACATACATTCTAGAAGTAAGAAATCCTACACTAAAGAAGAAAGAAAAAAAAAAAAAACCAACCAGACAAACCATGAAACGAATTAAAAATTAAAGATGAGTGATAAGAATTACATCTAAAGTAAAGCAAACTTCCTTCCTTTGCTGTGATCTTCACCATGACCTCAAAACTTTAAAGGCTTCTCAATATCACTTATTTGCTATGCAAACTGCGTATCACAACATATTTGATTCAGTGGCAAATGTGACAAAACAAAACCATACTCAAGCTCTTTTTTACTCTTATTCAACTTTTTCAAATAATTCATTTTAAAATAAAGAAACAGACAATTCTAAAGAGAGAAAGGAGGCAGAGAGATCACCTAGGAAATTGTTATCTCAGCATCATAGGCAATAGGAACACTTCTAAATCTAGACATTCCTATATTTAATCATGGACCACAAGAAATAAAGCCCAGAGAAGTGTTCACATTTTAATTACCACCAACAGCAAAACCTATCTTCAGCTACGCTATCTCCAGCAATGAACTACAAGCCTTACAACTGCTATTAAAGGCCTCACAAGCCATTTGCTGAAGAGGAGTAAGCATATACTTCTGCGGTTACACAGTACAACACATACATTTTTGGGAGGGGAGAGGAAGCTATAAAGTATCCACAATCCACCAGGGAAAATCTTTCATCTTTGAATCATGAACAGGCTTCATAATAAATTCCTTTGCTATTGTATTATATAATCTCATTGGTAGCATTTGTCCAAACTTTTCCAGTGCATTACTTTGTGTCGCTGCAATTTACAAAGGGAAGAAAAAAATAACCCTGCTGAGAATTTGAGAGCATACACAGAAACAGTTGCAACTTCTCTTACATTATTATTATCATCATCATCATATTATTATTATTCCATTTTCAGAAGCAATACACTTTGGCACCATTAGAATCTTACATTTGGCTCTAAATGGCATGGCAACAAGCCAATCTGTAAGCATGTTCCACAGCAGCATGAAGGATCCTTACTAATGTGCCTATCAAACACAAGGGCTGAGTTGAATTTCTTCCAGTGCATCTGTGAGATTTCCAGTGTGTCAGTGGGCAAGGACCCATGCCACCCTTTGCAGGCATCTCACTGAAGGTGATTCCCAGAGGTCTTCAGCAGAGCTTGGTGGTAACACCATCAGCTGAGCATGAAAGAACTCAGATCTGGCTGACAAATGCAGGTTTTAGAAGTACATATGCTATTAAAAACAAACAAAACCCAGTCCTTCCACCAACTCACAGTCAGCCCCATAACAAGCTGAACCATGACCCAAGGGGAAGAGTGCCCAAATGCCATAGATCAATATCGTCGAGCTCTGCATGCAAACAGAGTTTGCCTCACTCCTGTAGATAACCAGCCATAAGAACTAATTATCATTTGCTCTTGCAGTAACACTTATTACATACAGATAGTCAGAATACTCATAGCAGGAGTCTAACATGAGACAGCAGCTCTCCCCAGAACCTGAACACCACATGAATACCTTTTGCAGCTTTTCAAAGGGACTGCAATAAGGTGAATTGGAAGCAGCAACTGCACTGCCAATATATAATCTAAAACTACATTGCCACTATAAAAAGATGGGGATGTCTCACAGTACCTCCATCTCTGGCCATGGACTTCAGCATCCTCTCTTCAGGCCATGCTATTACAACTGTTGTAACAGGAGCAGTTCAGTCAGTATACTGAGGGTTTTGTCAATTGTGAGCATTAATTTTCAGCCCTATCAGACACCTGATCTGACTCAGCTGACTCTGACCCACTAGAGCAAGCACAAGAGTTACATTGGGGTGGTTGTAACCAGGAAGGGAAAGGACAGATTCGCCATCTGCTTCTGCAGCAAGAACTTTGCTGCCTTACACTGGGAAAGTTTCTACTTTTCAACCAGCTCCGGGACTGAGAAACACACACAGCTTATTTCACCTGGCTAATCAGCACCCATTCCTATCACAAGCCCATGTGATAATTACTTATTACTATAGGTGTCACGACAGCCTGTAAAACTTTGAGCTCATCCTGCACATAAAGTGCTAGACAGACACACTGCGAAGAACAGTGAAAACCAGCAAGAGCTGGACTCAGATGCTTTTTATAAAACCCTGCACATTGTGTGTGTTTACGGTTGTCCAAAGCAACAATTAAGCAAACACTTGGGCACTTGCTTAATTTTTCTGTAACAAACTACTCCATTATGCTTAATGAATTAATTTGCAAAGGCTCATTTTTTACTCAGGGAGGGAAGGCTCCCGAGGCTGCACACAAAATCACTGGAAAGGCTCCTGGGGGAAGCAGGATGGGGGTAAAGGCAGCTGGGAGCACCTATAGTCGCACTGCAGCTCCACAAGCTGTTTTGGCAACAAGATCAAGTTCTGCCAGCTTAAAAAAAAAGCAGGCCTATCTTCTCCACACCCTCTTTCCTCTTCTCTTACCCCCAGCAAACTAAATCATGGAACTGATCCAGGTTAAAATTAAATCTGATTTTCGCTCAGTGCGTAGATCCAGTTCACCGCAGGGCAGCACAGGCATTTGTGCTGGCATAAACACAGAAAGAGGCAGAGGTAGGCAGGGGCTGCCAGGGCGACACCGGGTTATGCCAGTCTGAACCACCCAAAGTACAATCATATCCCCAACACTGTAGTTTCAGCCCTGCTATACTCATCTGATCATTGCTGATGGTGCAGCAGTAAGGGTGATCCTCCCCTTCTACCCCACATCACTGGCCTCTTTCTCCATGGTACTGGGGCTCGCCAGCTCTCCCAGACACTCTTCTGGGAAGCCAAAGCTCAAAAAAACAACAGAAAAAAAACCCTCTTGGTTTAAGTTTTTGCTACACTGGCTCACAGAGATGGGTTTCCACAGGGTCAGATGAACTGGCATAGGGCAGAGAGAGGGTGCAATGGGACCACATCCTAGTGCAAAAGCATTCAGAGCAAAATCTCTGCATTTCCCCCTCTACAGAGAGCAGCCTCTCAGGGAGCAGCCAATGCCTCCCATAGGGACCAGGCACGGAAGTAAACCCAAACACATAGCAAAATATTTGCAAGGTTGTAAGTTTCACTCATGCCAAAAACATAAAAGCACATTATTGTAAGTAAAGTTAGATAAAAAAAGGTCAGGCAAAGTACCAGTTTCCTTTCACGTTTTTTTGCATATACAACGAGATCCCAACGGTTCCAGCAGGATTTTCTTGCATAGCTTTACTGAAAGCTGATTAAAGAAAATGACCATCAATCCCGCTGTTAACTTAAAACAAAAAGCTAAATTAATTTCAGTGGGAGTTCAGCATGCATAGGGAGCCCAGCGTGGCGCCCTTGGATTCACACACGCAGCTCTCTTGGGAAATGACAAGAGCCCTGCAGACATATAGAAAGGCAAAATTTACCCCACGTTATTAAAACTCGGTACAAAAAAAAAAATAAAAATAAAAATAAATAAATCACTTTCACGAGCCTCAAAACTGCTTCCACGAACCTGACTTTGAAATTGTCAGTGTTCATGCACTACTTCACTTTTCACTTCTTACTTTGAAAACTCTTTCCCTCCCCCCCGCGCATCTGTAAACCGAGACCTGTGACAGCAAATCTTCTTCGTGTTGCTGAAATTTTGATCTGTATTTTCTCAAACCGCTGAGCCCAGTGTTGCAACGAGTACCTCTGATGGAGCGGGGCACCCTAGAAGCCTCGCATCCCCCAGCCGGGCACAGGCATGGCGCGGCGCCAGACCCGCTGCAGGGGCGCTGGCGGAGCCCAGGTGTCCCGTGTCCTGCTGATGGGCTCCGGCCGCAGTAGCTGGGGCGGGGAGAGCGCCCGGGGATGGGGCTCCGGCGGCTGCCACCACTACTCAGAGCTGCCAGCACCCCGCGGCCCCGGCGGCGCCTCCTCTACTGCTCCGGCCCCCCGCCGGATCCGAACCCCTGAGCGCCCGCGGCTCTTTGTTCGGCGGCGCCGGAGGCCGGAGCTGCCGCTCCCCGCGGAGCACGAGCTCAGCCCCGAACCCCGTCCTGCGGCTGCGGAGCCGCCCGCTCCCGGCCAGAGGTGAACAGCGGAGGACAGGTTTCACCATAGACAGACAAATGATGAGTCCTGCCGGGGGCTGCCAACCCACCTCCCGGCCGCCCCCCACCTTACCTGTCCGCGGGTGCGGGGCGCCGCAGCCCCGAGGACTTTGCCTTCACGACGCGCCCAGCTCCCGACGGACAACTTTCTGCCCCTACTTTGCCGCTCGCCTCGGCGACGGCGCTTACCCCGCCCGCCCCCTCCGTCAGTCCGTCCCTCCCTCCCTCTCTCTCTTCCATCGAGGTCGACGGCGGACCGGAGCACAGCTTGACCCCGCCCCGCCGCTCCGTGCGAGTACCGCGGGGTTACTGCATGTACGGCTCGGCAAGTAGAGAGGCTGCCGGGATGGCAGATACGTCTGGTAGTGCTCTGGAGGGGACTGGGGTGCTCACCTGTACCCGTGGGTCCCTGCAAGGGCCAGCAAAGAGTGCGGGATACGGGCGTTACCGCCCCATCCTCCTCCGTTTGCCTCAGCAAGCCCTTCTGCGTTTTAGTCTTCGTTTATTTACAAACGTACTGCGAGTTACCTACCCGGGTAAAACAGCAGCAGGAGAAATTAAACCTCACACCTCTCCGGTTTTTCCCCTCACAGGTTTTTAGTGGAAGAGGTTTCTCTTTTTGAGAGAGCTCTTCTATGCAGGGTTCCACAGCACGACGAATTGCAAAGAACGGCTCTGGGCAACACAGTTTGAGGAAAGCTATGGCCGGTCGATGCCTCTGCCCAGCCAAGTCCTAAGAGCACAGAGGAGCAGGCGCATCACCTGCAATTGTCTGCTGGGTTCAGTTCTGACACATTTATTACTATTATTGCACTGTGCAAGCACAGTTCACTTCCATATAACATAATTGAGCGTTGCTATGTTGGTAGCCCTGCCATCCTCTCCCCAGGGCAGTTGTAAGGTTGGGGAGGAGGGCTTTACTTCAAGACAGTCAGTTGTTTTGGGTTTTTTTTCCCTGGCAGTTTTTGTTTCCTTTGATTTGGCTTTGTTTACTGATCTTCCCTACTGAAAGTCATATTTATCAGCTCTGATGCCAAAGCCAGACCTTAAAGTTTTGTCTCCCCCCTAGGCAGGTTATACCCTACCTGCAGAGAGGTCCATTGCATGAGTAGCAAAACTGAATGGAAGTGAATCTCTACAGGAGGCTGAAGCAGAGGATGGATGTATGTTCATAGTAGGCTTGGCTTCTTAGACAATATACTGCATTAGTTGGAGTTTTCTTCTGGCTTCATGCCTGAAATTTCATTTCTGTAATCTAGTGAGAGATGGAGTCATCAGAAACATAGTCTGTCAGGAGAGAAGAGACTCTTCTGGCCAGTGCCTGCTGTCAGGTGAAACTACCTGTGAAAGTAGGATGCCTAAGTGTATTGTCAGTGAGGGATACTGATAGCACTCCTGCCCTACAAACTAGCTTAGCCGATTGTGTTTATGTCATTTCAATAAAGCAACCTGTACAGTGACTGTGAGCTTTTTAAATATAAAGTGCTAAACAGTTTTAAGACTGAGTAGCATCTCCCACTGTATGGTTTCTCCTGATCTTGCAGAGGATGTTTAAGCAACACATACACTCTACAGTACATCTCTATAAACTTAGGAATATACCTGGTCATCATTACTGATGGACGGAAGGAGAGGAACACTGCAGAACTATTAGAACACAACTATTTGTTTATTAGGCAAGTATGAGGCTAGTATCAGTCAAAAATCAGTCTCTTTCATTGTGTTTAAGGTAATCATTCAGAAAAAAAAGAGCAGACTTTCCAGTACAGGATGGAAAGAGGCTGGCTGAAGGTTATGCAAAGGAGCCATCTGCACCATGTTATGGTTTAACCAATGTCTCTGTGGACAAGGGTATCTGTTACATAATGAGGACATTTAATTTGGGACTGGGATGTTTGCCCTGTTCCAGATCCCCTTCTCCTCCTTGGGAATGCCTATGCCCCTTTGCCTACATGCAACACCTCTCAATAAAGACTCTAGGGGCAGACTTAACAGCTGATATGTATGGTGTCAGCTCTGTGCGCTGAGCAGAAGAAGGAGCAGAGCAGACTCATGGGTAGCTACTGGAAACCATCAGTGGCAGTACTGTTAATATGGCATATGAAAAGGTAATCTGAAAAGCCATATGGAAGCCCTTAAAAACTATTTGTTCTTCAACAGCAAGCTCTTGGACTTTCAGGATCATGCCAGGGTTGTGATTCCAATTTTTTTTTTCATGGGCCTGAGAGCTAACTACTTACTTTTTTAAAAAAATGAAAGCTTGAAATTGTCTCATACTCAAATGACCTTTGGAACCAGGGATTTAAAAACAAACTGAATATCATTTAAAATGCTAATAACTGTGGTGTTGGTAGCACTGCAAAAGTGGTGATGGAGTCATTAATGCCCCACTGAGCCCTACACCTTTGTTATGCTGTAATAGATTATGTTTATAGTGAACTCATATTAGTAGTAAATTCAGTTTGTACTGTATTCCAGGAAGCAAAATCTTTACTCTTGCAAAAATGCTGAACCAGTTGCCTATCAAAAGACACAAGAAAGAGTCGTACCAGAAAATTTTACCCTCTGTCACAAGTATTTAAAGCTAGTATAACAATCAAATGCTACATACTGTAAATTTACTCTGAAGACCACCAATAAAATTCTTGAAAAGATTATGTCCCATGCAGACTCATATATTGCAATGTTTTGCAGTCTCAGGTTCAGTCCTTACCTAATGACTCACACAAGCAAAACATCTATTGAGGTAAATAGGAATTTGGCGACGAAAAAGATAGAGATTAGTCAAAATCCAAACGGGTAGAAACACTCTGGTCTTTTAAGGCAGTCTGGCTCCTCATGTGGACACAAAGTTTGACATTTGGAGCTTAATTCTCATTTAAGATTGTTGAAGGACTTCTGATGGGCCTTCACCCAACAGTGTGCTGGCTAAGTAGGCTTTAGCAAATGCCATCTGTGGCTGTTCCTGGTGCAAACCAGGTTCCCAGGGTACAAATAAAGTGCTATTTTTGTAAGATTGTTCAGTCTCTGCTTTACCCCCTGTACTCCTTGCTTTTCCCTTGCAAGGGTGTTAGATGTTTCTTCACTCTTAACCACCTCTTTAACCCTCCTCCCTTTGGTTTGCTGTGGAGCAACGTGTCTGACTGAGCCAGTGCTTGCATGGATTTTCTCCCAGTGGTTGGTGCTCCTGCTTGTCCTCCAAGCGTCTCTCTCTCCCTGTTTTAAGCAGTGAAATCCTTTATCTGTCCCCTCCTGACCTCTCTGCCTGTCTGGCTGCTGGGCATCTCCTTTCCTTTTGTTCTCTGCCCTCCGGCAGCCATCCATGTTCCATCTGGCTGAAGCAGTCATCTACCTCTGCCTGTTCCCCTGGGGGCCTCAGATCCACAGCACAAGGGGTAAAGACTGTGGAGCTGGCTATTCCCTAAATTACAACTCATAAAATCGTGGTATTCTGCCACTCAGGAGCCTGGGACTCCTTAAATATTTGGGATCCTTTCTATTGTCCCTGCTATTCTTGTCAGTGCAGTATGTAAGCACACAGGCAGTTTCTAGCTCTGCTATCGAAAAATTGTATACATGATGTAAATCATCAGATAGGCAATGCTATGTATCTTCTGTAAATACACTTTCTTTCAACATAGTTAATGAAACAGTCTCTTTAGAGTATTTGTAATTAAGACAGAACATGTTTTCCCTGTAAATTAACAAAGGTAAATTAAAGAATATGAAAATGTTTCTGTTCTACTCTTTGCATGCACACACATGCACACATACACAAACACACTTAGGAAAAACTGCCAATGTCCAATAACCAAACATAACAAAACCAAAACAGTGTTTTGGCTTCTGTGCCCTCTACTGGCTGGCCTTTATGCATCTATATTAACAAAGGCACTTTAAAAAGTTGTATTGGAATTACTGACTGTACTGGCATGTCAGCAGAATTAGTTAACCACACTAATAAAATTACTACAAAGGATACGTAAGTTTACCAATCCTGCAGAATTGTAATTTCAAAATTATTTTCCCAAACATACATTCAGACTCAAAATATTTTTAAATGTTGAGAGATGTCCAAAACTGACAGAGCACTCTAAAAATTCCTAATAAAAGGAGCAAATTCAAAACACAGATGTCTGTGGATGGGATGTTGTATAAATTCCTTTGTAATTTCCAGTTTCTTAATGTAAAACTTTCCTCCTTTATGCATTTTTCCCCATTAAAAAGAAATTCTGAACACTTATTTATCACTCTCTTTATACTATATAGGTAAAAATATACACATATGTCAATATTTTGATCTTATGCATTGAAAGGAAAAATGTTATTTCAAAAATAAATTATGGAAAAATCCACAAAGATAAAATTAAATATTTGATACAAGCATAAGCATACACTGAGGAAAACAGACAAGGGCATAAAATTTAGATAAAAGTTCTATTAGAGCCATGCTCATCATCTGGAAGACCTATGCTGAAACCTGCACTGGCCTCACTGGCATCAGCGGGACTGGGTTTTACCAGCCAGAAGCTTTCAGCAGGAAGGCAAAGCAATTCAAAGCACATCCAAACCCCAGAAGACCTGCCAGTCCTGGTTCAGGTGCAGAAAGGGGCCAGAGCTGCTATAGCTGTGGAGCTGAGAGACCTGCTGAGTGATATCTGCAGTCTTCTAAGCTATAAGATGTTGAGATGGGACAATTTGAGATTAAAAATTTTAGATTGCCCCACTCATCAAGTATTTTTTATTAATTACTAAAGAAGAAGTTATGGATTTTTCAAATAGCTGACGTACAGTTTAATTCAAGATGTTACATGTAAAGAACTGAAAGCATCTGTCTTTAAAAAAAAGATGTAAAAATAGGGAGCTGTTCTTCAGATTTGTCACTTTAAAAATGGCAGAAAAAGCTTAAAATTGAATGAAGGACCTGATGGGCTCAAAGAGAAAACGAGCAGCAAGGATCCAAGCTCCCTAAACCACTCTTGTTCATGTCCCTGTGCAAGACTGACTTCAGACAAGGCTCTTGGCCTTGGCATTATTCTCTGTTAATATTTTCCATGGGACTACACTACCACAAGACAAAGCCACTTCTTTGCATTGACAGTGTAAATGAAAGCAATGGCATTGTGGTCTTTAAAAAAATCAATACGTGGGCTAATTTCGGCTGACCTTCATCTAAAGTCTCTTGCACTTCCTGCAAGCACAGCCCCTCCTCCCACGTGCTCACCCCGCTGTGTGCATAGCTTAGCTTATCACTAGTCTTACATTATTTCAGAGCCCCTGGCTGTTACTGCACGCAAACTATACAAGAACAAAACGCGTTTTCTCTGTCCTTTAGCCGTCACACCAGCCAGGACAGTCAGGGCACCGTGAAGCATGCGTGGAGCCTCTCAGAGACCCTCCTGCATGATCCCCTGGAGTCAGAATGCCCTCCCTTGAGTGGGAGAGGCTCACCAACCATGTCAGGTCCTCTTCTGTAACACCCATCATTGCCTGCACAGAAAACGCCCTGGCCAAAGTCTGCAACAAACAGGTGCTCTGAGTCCAATCTAGGATGCTTGCGTTTTTCTGGTACATCAAATCACTCTTGTCTGAAGTCTGTAAAGCCAATGTGGTTTTATACTGAATTAAACCAGATTCACCTCAGGCCCAAAGAGAAGCATTTGCTTTCCAAAGATGACTGTTACATGAGCACATCCTCTGATGAAAGTTGTTTGCCCTGTAGGCACCAGCAGAGGGGGAAGACAAAGAAAATGCAGCCTCTGGAAAACAGAAAGTTGTGCCTAATTTCACAGTTTCCGAAAGCCCACAGTTTCCAAAGAGCTCCCTCTGTGCAAGGCAAAGCCTGGCCCCTCAGCTCCTTCAAGATGATAATTTCACTTGGAGATATGAATTTCACTTTGAGATACCAAAACTTTGGGGTTTAGCACATGCTTACATTCTCAAGACACTGATGGGGTGATGACTGGTGGGACTCCATATCAAAGTCTTTCTCAAGCTTTTATCACAAGTCAGAAGTGGCAGAACCACCAGGACTGCTGACACAATGCCTCTCTTCTAACCAAAAAGAGACCAATGTTTCTGCTAACACTGATACCATCACTGGTAGAAAAGATACCAGAGTCACAACATATCTTATCTTCCACAGCAGGGTGTTTACAGACTCTCCACTTGCCTTATTATATTCTGCTTACTGAATAGCCCCTTACTGATAGGAAAAATAACAGGGTAATCTCCCCTTTCTCCCTTGGTAGCAGCAGACATGGCTCCAAATAGACTGAGGGAGCAGATTTACTATACAGTAAGCTGATATTTTTTTATACATTAACTTTCTAAAACAAGCATGCTGCTTAAAGGAACTTTTGCATTTGTACTTTCTTCCTTGCAATTTCAGAGCTGTATTTATCATCTGTAAAGAAAGCATACAAGCGATGTCATATGACTACTGATTGCAGATCAGTTTTCCTGTGAGCCCTCAATAGGTGCCAAAACATGTTTAACATATTAGTTGAAAATGCATAATCAATGCTTCCTTAAAAATATTTCTCTTCATATAGACATGGCTTTGTAAACTGACAAGAACAAGGTCTCACTTCTTCTTGCAATCAATACTATCTGGCCCAGATTTTTGGCATGAACTTCAAGGCACAGTTAAACATGTAACATTATCTCTCGTTTGCGTGGTTTTCATCCCACCTTCCTGTCTGTCCCAGCATTCACAGCCACGGCAGAGCCAGGTAGTTGTGACTTGGTTTTTACATTGATTCACTGCTGGCTCCAAAAAGAAAAATGGCTGTGTTTTAATTAGGTTACAGGTTTAAACAGACTGAAGCATGTGTCTACATGTTGTCCTGAGGCAAGGTGTCATCTAGAGTCCAGCCCTAAAATGCCAACTTAAGCCTTGGTGCACACACACAGATTTTCTTTGGAGTCCTCTCATGCAAGAACTGCCTCTGAACCTTATTAGCATGTGAAATGCAAATAGCAGGAAAAGTGTTGTGTGCAAACTCTCACCACTTGTACATGCGAAGTAGAAGGCTGCATGCATCTCAAAAGCTAGTGGCTGCTTAGACAAGTCAAAAAAAAAACCCAAAACACCCTGGCCAGATACAGACACAGGCCAAGTTTTGTAAGACTGAATGTATTAGAGGACTCCTAAATATGCCACGTGTCCTAGTTTAACCTGGTATAGATGACTGAACTTCTTCCTGGAACAAGAAAACTATGCTATTGCTCTTTCCTATGAGCTGCAGCATTTGGACTCGGGGCAGCCCAGCAGTGACTTATTCCTTCTGTTTGCCAACGGTTGCTCCAGAGGAGTGCTTGAGCAGAGGAAAGGGACAGCATTACATGTCTGAGAGGCAAGCTGGTATCCCTTCACATAATAAGCCTTTACCACTGAATCTCAGACCACAAGTTTCTGCAGCAGGCAGATTTTTCATAATTAAATCCTGATGAGGAACAGACCCTTTAAAAAGGTTGTGCTAGTCTCTGCTGTTGCTTTGCAGGTAGTTGTGGAGCAAGACAACAAGGGTCTAGCTGTGTGTGACCCACAGATCTGACTTTCATTGACTTACAGTAGGCAGACAACCCAGTATCAAAGCAGAGACCCAGTTTTCTTGGTCCTCCATCTTAGGTTCATGCTGTAGATGTCATTTTAGGCCTTTTGAACGCTGGTATAAGACAGACTTTTTCCCTTCCTTTTTAGGGGTTTTATAGGGGTTTTCATCACCATGAAATCTGAGTACCTATTTCCATTTTGATTTTCAGAGGAAGACAGGGGCATGTGGATAATTCTGGTGGAAAGTTTGATGGAGGCCTTGCCAGCACAAGAACTTCCTAAAGGAAGGAGCTGGTGGGAGATGAAGGCTGATGGTGGGTTCAAAGAGGAGTGTTTAGTAGGAAACTAGGGGCAAGCTGAAAGCTGCAGCCAATGCTGTAATTAGAGCACATCCTGAGCAGCAGTAGTGGATCATAGTATCGCAAATGAAGGCCCTGTGACCATGGCAGAGATGACAGTTTATGGCACTGACCACCTGCATTAGTGACATTGTGGTCCTTTATTCACATCAGTCTCCACATGACGGGAATAGTTTTGCATGGAATGACTCACAGCCCACACTTGCTGGGTAATTGCAGCTTCAGCATCTGAGTCAGGAGGAGGTGTTGGTATGAGAGCAACCCCCAAGAGTTTAGGAAAGAGAGTACTGCTATGTTGTCAGACACAAACCTTTGGTAGGTAACTGCCTTTTGTTTTCTCTTTATGTTCACTGAGCTTAAATTACCAGGGTTTTGTCTCCTTTGCTGTTCTAACCATTCATTACCTCATTCCTCTGTCAATTAGAAACCTTTGAATAGCCAGACTACAGGCATTCATTATCAGTTCATATTTATTTCTTCTTGACTAAGTAATGTATTCTAGATAAAATTTCTTTTCTGGTGTTTTCCTTCTCATATTTGTAGACAGCAGACGTATCCCTCCTCAGAGAGAGGGACTTTAAAGTATTCCCTTTGTGAGAAGAGAGAAAAGATCAACACTGGCATGAAGGTGCAGCTTGCTTGTCATCCTGACATGGCAGAAATGAGCACTGCTACTATGTCTTTGACATTCCAGCAGAGCTTCTTCAAGACTGAGTGAGCCTTTCAGGCTGCTTTGAGGACTTGCTGGTGAGAAGGCAGGTCATGGCTGCTGTGCTCCATCCAGGGCTTGGGCAGCACCAAGCATATCCAGAGGAACATTAGATAAATACAATGTCTGGCCAGAGAGAGGGAGGGCTGAAGCCAAGCATACATGGCTTTCAGAGACAGAAGACAAAGTAAGGACAAGTCTACATGGGGTGTATTTTACTTATGAGTCTGGATGCCAAATAAAAAAACAGAAGGACTGTGTCCTGTTCATGGTTCTCACAGGCCAGGGCTGAACAGCACACGTTCTTCATCTTTCTCTTACCCACAGATCAGTTGAGCTTGTTAATTTGAGATTGAGGTGTTTGAAGTTGGTATTAATTAGAGCACAGCATCATATACCTTGGACTGCATTGAAGTTGATGTGACAACAGACTGACTTACCTCTTATCTCTTGGCACTAACCCTCTTTGGTACTATTATATTATGAAGTACACAGGAACAAAGAACCCATTGCAATAACAGCATAAATCCCAGATCTGTTAACTACAAAGTACAAGCAAGAAGATGTGTGGGGTTTGAGGGGTTTGTTTTGTTTTGTTTTAAAAAACATTCCTAGTTTGCTTTCAGTCTGGTTCCTAAGGAAGCTAGACTTATATGAACTGCTGTCTATATGACTGTCCATCAGTTTTCCTCATCATCAATGCTGCAATATGCAATACCTTTTGAACTTTAATCAATTTCAAGTGAATGAAGTGAAAGATGTCAAAACTGCCCACATTTACTGTAAATCTGTTAAGGAGATAGAGAAGTGGCCACATTAATGCTGCTGGTGATGGAAAGAGAGTCTTCACCGCTTGGTTTGCTCTAAAGGGATTTAGGAGAAACACTTGGCCAGTTAGCACTAATGTAGATGGCTGCCAAAACAGCAATTTCTGCACGGCTTCTGGGGAAGTCACAAAGCACACTGCTTTCTGCTCAGCTGCTGGGATCAGTAAAGGGGGAAGACCTGTAAAGGAGATGGAGGTAGGGGAGAATTGACCTGAGGGAGCTGTTAGTGATACAGGGATGAAAAGACAACGGGGGCACAAAAAGGAGCTGTTCATACAGTTTTGGGAAGTGGGAATAAATGCAGGAAAATATGATGCAAGTTTATAGCGAGAGTACAGCAGAGTCTCAGAATATATCACACTAGGACAGACAGGTTCTCTCCTCCAGCTGCTTCAGATTCATTCCTTTGCAGAATTCCAACAAAATCCTCCTGCTATTGACCACAGCCTCATCACTGCAGCTAATAACTGTGTTTGTTGAAAAAAACTGTCGAAATTTGACTGAATGTCTCGTTTTCCATCGTGTATGTGCTTTGGAAGCTCTTGAAAAGCACCAGCCTTAAATATTATATGTTGGCTCGAGTTCAAAACCTGGGAGCAGTTTAGACCTCTTGGGGTTTTTACTCCTCTTTTTCGCCCTGCTCTCTCAGACTCACATAATGAAAATAAACTATCTGTCACATGAGTGCATGTTGCTCACTTCGTTATGAAAGTTAGGCTTTCCTTCTGTTCAGTTCTCAAGAGAATTGTTAATAACTGCATACACATATAAATATATAAATATTAAGATATATAAATACCAAGATCCATATATACAGATATATATAGAAAGAGATATATCAATATTCAGATATATTTAGTGGTGTTTTGTTGGGGTTTTTTTTTAAGACCTCCCCTCTGTGTGGCTCTGAATGGTTTCAGGGGGAGCTACCAGATTTGAACACATTTTCCACACATGAGCGAAGTTTGTTTTGACATGGGACAGCTTGAAGCAATGACTGAAACACCAAGTGTATCAGAGCTGGCCTCCTCAAGGGTACAGTCCCTGAACTGAGAACAGCAAAGGCTTGTTAGCTTTGTCTTCAGAAGACAGCCTTTGAGTATTTCTGGAGATAAAACACAAATGGTGGGCGATGTTGAGGAGTAGGAAACAAATATATGACATCCCTACTTATTTCTGCCTGAAGAGAGAGAGCCTTTGCTTTTTCTCACTGGTGGACAACATGCTTTTGAGGCAATTATGTAAAACAGGGAGTCGAAGTGTGCTTTCTGCACATTCTTTTTGCAGGTATGCATTTCATCTTGGGGGAACAGTCCCTGGAGATAGGCAGCCTTTTAATGCTGTAGTAAGACAATCTAATGCTTTATACACAGGACACAAGCAGTCTTGAGCATATTTCATTATCAGACCCTTCTGCAAACACTGAATAACTGGTTGTCACGATACTGTTGCAGTTACCAGGTGAATACAACCAGCCTTTCAAATGTACAAATACAGTTACTGAGACTAAGTGATCAGGATTTTTCCAAGCCTCAAGAGGACAGTGTTGCAAACTGTTACCTAAGCTCCTACAGATAAAGACCTCCAAGATTTGTGTGCAATTTGTGATCACACAGCAGATTTCTGATTTTGCCACATTAATAACAGGAAAGGTCCTTCCCAAATGTATAATTTCATAGAATTATAGGATGGTTTGAGATGGCAGGGACCTTAAAGATCATCTAGGTCTAACCCCAGTACCATGGGCAGCAACACCTTCCACTAGACCAGGTTGCTCAAAGCTCCATCCAAACTGGCCTTGAACACTTCCAGGGATGAGGCAGCCACAATTTCTCTGGGCAGCCTGTGCCAGTGTTTCACCATCCTCATAGTGAAGAATTCTTTCCTAATGTGTAAGCTAACTCTCCCCTATTTTGGTTTAAAGCCATTTCCCCTTGTCCCATCCCTACATGCCCTTGTAAAAAGTCCCTCTCCGTATTTCTTGCGGGCCCTCTTCAGGTACTGGAAGTTGCTCTAAGGTCTCCCTGGAGCCTTCTCTTCTCCAGGCTGAACAAGCCCATGTCTCTCAGCCTGTCCTCACAGGAGAGGTGCTCCAGTCCTCTGAGTAGCTCTGTGGGCTTTCTCTGAACTTGCTCCACATCCCTCTTGTGTTGGGAGCTGTCCTGGGTGCAGCAGTAGCAGTCATTTTTCTCCTTAGTAGCTGCCGCAGTGCTGTGTTTTTGACTTTCAGCCTGGGAACAGCACTGATAACACCAATGTTTTCAGTTACTGCTCAGTAATGTTTACTCTGACCAAGGACTTTCTGAGTCTCATGCTCTGCCAGGGAGGCGGGGAAGCCGAGAGGAAGCAGAGACAGGACACCTGACCCAAACTGACTGAAGAGGTACTCCACACCACAGCACACCATGCCCACTATATAAACTGGGGGCAGTTACCTGGAAGTGTTAGATCACTGCTCTGTCAGGCTGGGTATCAGTCGGTGGGTGGTGAGTAGTTGTATTTTCTTCCCTTGTAATTTCCCTTATCATTATTATTATTGGTGGTAGCAGCAGTGGTTTGTGCTATACCTTAGTTACTGGACTGTTCTTATCTCAGCCCATGGGAGTTACATTCTTTTGATTCTCCTCCCCATCCCTTCGGGAGTGGGGAGGAGGAGGTGGGGGGCAGTGAGCTAATGACTGCGTGGCTGATTTGCCAACTGGGCTTAAACCATGACAAGGCCCCAAAGCTGAACACAGTACTCCAAGTGGGATCTCGTGAAAGCAGAGTAGAGGGGCAGAATCACCTTCCTCAACCTGCTGGACACACTCTTTTTAATGCATTCCAGCATATGACTGTCTTTACCCCCATAAGTGGTATAAAAGAATCATGCCAATATATACTTGGACAGAGATGGAGCTAACTCAGAAATGGTGTGAAGAGAAACTGATACCTAGAACTACTGACCTTAGGGGGTTTGAATCAGTACCTTTCTTTGCCCAAGCAATATACTGTATAGCCCACCAGAAGGATGTAGAAAAAAAGTCTTTAATGAAAATCTAATAATAAATTATATTTGCTTAGCTAGGATTTTTTCTGTTGTACTGGTATGTACAGGTTAGTTCAGTAACGTCACTATTCTGGGTCAATTCTTGTTACTCTTAACCACTATGAGGGTACCAGCAATTTAAAAAGAAAAAATAAATCTGTGGATTTCCAGTGAATTATTTCATGGTGGTAGAGAAATATGTAGGCCTGATTGTGTGTGTACTGCATACCCTGCTTATTCTCTCACCTTGTAAAACTGCATAACTAGCGTCCAAAGTATTTTTTTAACCCCCCATAATTCTGACTTGAAATGACTGCTGAAGTTCAAAGTCTCCCTTGCCTACTGAGGTTCCCCTGTACCGGCTTGCAATATTACTGCCCTTCCCTTGGTTCACTGAGTGCTTAATACATACTCTTTCCTCAGTACAAGGAAATTGCATGCACAAATGCCTTTAATGAAAAAGGGCGGGGTGTAAGTGTGTGAAATATGCACATGTGAAGGTGCAACTCTGCCTTTCAGAGCTTTGTTGAAGGTACTGACCTAATGCACACTTTATGGTTATTCTGCAACAGCTTAATGGACCATAAAAGCAGTCTCACCTGCTAGGAAACTTTCTTCACAATTGTCTTGCTATCCAATATCCACTATCCAATGTCCAGTAAATAATACCCAATACCCCAGACTGATCAGAAAATAAACAGTACTATATGCAGACAAGGACTCTTTAACTAGCCTGGCTGGCCTTTGACTTTCCCTGCAATCAAAATATTTCTCTGGTTTTGTTTCCTTACCGTCTGCCACTTCTTCCTCTTTTCCATATGTTTTGTTCTCTCTCCCAAAATGTTAGGGCAGCAAATAGCCCATGAAAAGCCATTGCTTTCTCTTGAAAGCACTCGGAAAACTTCTTTTGTCATGATGATTAGTTTGAATTGGATGACTAATAGGAAGTTCTGTTTAGAGCAGGAGCACTACAAAAAGGCTATATAGAAATGTGAATTTAAGTGAAAGGCAACTCAGAGTCACACTTAGAGTTTTCCTGCAAATGTGTCAACACAATGCCTTTTTTATGCATTAGTGACAGTGAGTTTAGTTGTTTAAGTACCAGAACAATCTAACTTACAGCTAACACCACCTTTTTAGGTTGTGGCACCATAGTTTGGCCTACCTTCTTTTCTGTAGGCCAAGTGCACTCCCCATAGGCAGTTTGGGTGCAGCCATCCTGTTTTGAAGGGCAGGAGAGTTTAAAAATAGGGACATAGTTGGCTTCAGTCCAGAGAGTGGTCCTGGGCACTAAATTACTAGTACAGCTGCAGCCCATGCCTCCCTGAGTCAGGGAGAGTAACTGTTGATGAAGAGTAAAAAGGCAGTGAGATTCTTGTTGCTTACCTACCTTACAGTGAATTGGGATCATAATCTATTTAAGTGCCCTGAAATTTTCTATCTGGAACTAAATAGCAACTATTTGTCCTCAAATCTATTTCATATACATATGTTATAGAATATAATAGTTATTCCTAGGGAAAAGCCTTACAGGGATTGACACATGCTGCTGCTTAACTAAGGTTTCTGAGAATGCTTATCTCCCCAATAAAAATCAAGCCATTTCCAAGCAGCCATGCTTGGTTACTGTCTTCTTACATTGGGGTGAGTTCTTTTTTTTTCCCTACCACGCAAGAACTACATAGAACAAATCCAACAGATAATTCACAAATCGAAGGGAACCACACTAAATTACACATACCAGCAGTCTTCAGCTCCTAGCAAAGGAAAAAGCAGAGGTTTTGGAAGCACTGAATAATAACTGAAATGAATTCTGCAAAGCACTGTTACCTACAGAGCTGGGAAGTGGAGAGGAAGTATGCTCTTGAATCACGTATCATGCTGCACCTAGGAAACTACAGATAATAGTAGTGAGCCTGATGTTTGTAAGGGCTTAAGATAGGGCTAGGACAAAGCAGAAAGAGTGAAGGAAAGACTAATGAATGGAGTAGACAGATATTATAGGGGTTGGTATTGATTAAATTCCTATTAAAAAAAAAAAAAACAAAACAAAACTAAAAGCACTCTGGTTTCTTTTCAGGGTATTTTTTTTTCAGCTGAAATCACTGTAGTCATATATTTTGTCTTTGCTTAATATGGCATCTGCCATTCTCCCCTTCTGCATGTGCTGCTCAGTTACTGTCAAACTGTCACAGAAGACTTTGTCAGTGAGCTGGAGCTCATTGCAGCTGTTGAAAGGCTTAGTGCTCACATGCATTTGTACTTAAAGATAATTCAATTAAAAGCTGGGATATAAACACAGACTCTATTCCCAGAGAGAGGCAAAGGTAACATACACAATTTGTCTGATTTATTTGGATTAATGTATGTCTTCATTCCTCTCCTCTCCATTTCAATTTGATTTTATATCTAAATCAGCCTGGATGGGGAACTAGAACACTGTAAGATGGGCAAAAAAACTACATCAGGCGGGTGGGAAACAGTATGACCATTTCCTCCTCATCTTTGAGCTCACTGGCTTCATGGGGCCAACCTGGAGGAACTTAGGAAACCAGGACAAACTCTGGACCAATTTAACAAATCCAGTCATCCGTCATCCTCAGGTACTTCCTGAGGACCCTAATAATAAAAAGAAATAAATTAAATAGCAGTTTGCATGAGTCTTGGTCTTACAAAGCACCACATAGCGTCTGCTTTGCATTCTCTTGCTTCCTCTCCCCCTCACTCTGAGCAGCTGTTTCTTTACAAAGAAAGCACTGAATGGATATTACAGACGTACCTTCTTCCAAACAGTTTGTGAAACGCTTCTATCCAGGGCTGAGAGGTAAACAGATCCAGAGCTGAGGGGCGACCGGTTCCTTCTGTAACCTGCGCCTCCCAGCACGAAGCATAGAAACCTGACAGAGCCAAACCAGGACCTGCTGTGACACAACTACTGCACAAATACCATGACTATGTCTTCCTGTTCCTTGTTGTAGAAATGTCCTAGTTTCAAAGTGCAGTATCTGGCTCTACTTTTCATTGAGCCTGTGCTCAGGAGCACTACTATTAATGCATCAGGGGCTTGGATCTTTATCTTCGATCCTCTGGAAG
This sequence comes from Myiopsitta monachus, assembly GCA_017639245.1. NCBI lineage: Eukaryota > Metazoa > Chordata > Aves > Psittaciformes > Psittacidae > Myiopsitta > Myiopsitta monachus. Next base: position 23,628,565 of record CM029925.1, read on the forward strand.
ATAAAGACCCTGCATCTTCATGCAGAGTGGTTCTGGTTTTAGTCTGGTGGAGCTCATAACTGCTCAGTAAAATTGCACCAGCGTAAAAGTGGCATAATAGAGTAGAATATCAGGCCTGCAGGCTGCCACTTCTTCTGACATAATAGGATGAAACTATTTGTTTTATATGTATTCGCGAATGATAGTGCTGATGAAATGTGTCAGAATAAAGCTCTGGAAAATGAAGTTGTTTTTCTGTTCATTAATCAGGCACAGAATGGAAGGAAAAGCAAAAGCTTCAGCAGCCAGGCTATGTGCTGCTCTCCCAGTATGCCTGCACCAAGACCTGAGTGTGCCCTCTCCCATGTGACAGCACAGTTTTGTTTCCTTGTCCATTTATTTCGTGGCATCTCCACGGAGATTGCCAGGGGGGACACCAGTCAATGTCAATGTCAGTTGTGATGCTATTGTGCTCTGGAAATGTACCCTAGAAGTGGACCGGCACCCCTCACCCCATGTTACAATTGGATAACCTATTTCCACTCCTTACTGACCTACTTATTTGTGACTTACTTGCACACTGGTGACCTAGATATGAAAGGCCCGTATCCTGCTTAGGTCTCTGGGTCCTACCACCATGAATGAGCTCAGGATGGTATATGTTTGCACATTTCACCAGCATAAATTTGGTGCTACAGAGCCACCCATGTGAGAGAATAATCACATTAAAAAGAGTATCAATCAAATGAAGAAAAACATTATATTTGCCTCTTCTGATATTTTTACACAGGGATCATTTGCAGCAACAGAAAGGACTAGGATGTAAAGAGTAGTGATGGATTAGCAAATGGTAGAGAAAAGTCAAGAGAATATGAGAGAGAGAAATTCTTATGATTCTGCAGTTTAGCAGCCCTTCATTGATACATTGCCTTTATCAAAAGCTATTATGTAAAGCCTGAAGACCAGCTGTTGTTTGTGATAGCTCAAGTTTTCAACCAGTCTAAATTACGAGGAAAAGTCTATACAGCTCAGTAACAGACCAGTTGTATAACTATTTTAGCCCATAGTTTTCTGAAACATCTGTTTCTGTTCTGTTCTGATAAAAATTCCTTGGTTACTGACATTCCTATTGTTTGGTGGTCTGTGTCCTCAGGAAGTGCAAATTAATGCTCCTCCATCAGACAGGATCACTGGGATAGCCTGGCTGTTCCATATGCAAGAAAATAGACCAATTCAGAGACATTGACCTGCAGTATTTGATGTGAGAATAATGATCAATTCTATACTCACTGTAGTGAAAGAGCAGATCCACATTGGGATTCACAGAAGCAGATACGCAAACCAGGGTCTCCAAACCTCCCAAAGTCTCAGACAGGAGAACAAATAGAGGCTCCAAGCTTTATGCAGACACATTTTACACATTGTAAGAAATTTCTGTCTACTCTTACCTATCTGCTTTCCAGGCTCTTATGATCAAGGAACAGTTTTTGTAACTCATGGTAGAAACTGGTACTGCCAAAGCATTGTATCTGGCTACCTCTGGTGGTCCAGATACCTGTATCAGGGCCCACTGGGAAAACCCTTCACACTCAGGCTAGCAAGGTTATCTTTGGTTTTGTGGTGAGACAATTTCACTACTTAAGTCACCAAACTTCTCCCACTGCACTGCCTATATGCAATTATTTTTACTGCTTGTCTCCCTTGGGTTTGGAACACACATACATGTTAGGTAACATCATTTAAAACAGGAGCTGGAAGCAAGTAAACACCAAGCTGGACAGAATGACCTCAGGTCCTTCTGGCATTGTCTGTTCTCATTGACTTCACTGGTGTGATGTTCATACACTGTTCTTCTGCCTTGGCCCTTTGTATTTGCTGAGCAGGAGCAAATGAGATCCCCTTGGGTTGGCTGCTGTGGGACGTACACAGTTATCCATGCTCCTGACCATCGTTTTGGGTTGAAGGTGGAAAAAATATAAAATGAATACTTCCTTTTCTCTCCTCATAATGAACACTGCTTTCTATCTCCCCATAAGATTATAGAGCCTGACCCAAAGCCAAATCTTTTTCTCCAAACAGTAACATTTGCTTTTCACAAAATTCTGCTCAACTGACTTGTTTTTCCTGACAAGTACAGTTGTATTCTTTTGAAACAAATTAGAAATGACTGGGTTGTTATGGCTTCTTACTATGCCATAGTACTGTAACAGTGAATGGGAGAGGAAGAGATCAAGGAGAGGTCTTTGTCTACCTAATGCACTATAAGCCATCTCCCTGACCATACTATACAGTATTCTTTTCTAGTTTCACACTACTCCACCCTATTTTCTTTATCTACTTTTTATCTGTAGTGTACTATTCACAGAACTTGAATGTGTCACCAGGGGGAAAATGAGTTTTTCAAAAGCCATTTTCCCAAAGGCACTCTTGTGTGCCAGTAATTTGACGTACAGCTTTGCAAAGACTGTCACAAGGGTCTCCAGCATGCTCCAGCCCTGATGGATCAGCATACTGTCATAAAAACAAAAATAGTCTTTCACCATTGGCAGCACCTTTTGACCCTGCATTTTAAGCCTTGATAATAAGAGCTCTGGTTTTCCATTTTGCAGCCTCTCACATACCCTCTGCCTGTGCTAGAATAGACTTAGAGGCATGATGAATGAATACACACCAAAAATCCAAAATTTTGCAAGGTTCACAAAGCGAGTAATGGGGTAGCCCTGCATCATGTAGTGACACACTTTAGGATTACATGAAAGGGAAATACTCCCACTTCTGTATCAGCCGCACAGTAAGGACATAAGATTTTGTCAAATATTTTTGCCTGAGAAGCAGAGAGCTGGCGTGACAACTGTTCAGCCTGTGTTGAAAGGGAAAACCATCAAGGTTTCTTCTGCAAGATGGAAAGCTCATCGCTATATTCACCTGTCAGGACTTTAACTCTGGTCACCACATGTTACTCTGCTATAGTTACTCAGCTTCCTGGTGTGAAATACAGTTGTGTCCTTTGACAAAGAGTTGACCTTCTTTTCAACCAACATGAAGCAGTGACCTGAGAAATCCTCAAACGCACTATTGCAATGGCATTCCCTCGGACCTGCTACCTGGCACTACTGGCCACTGCAAAGGAATTTATGTTTATGGAAACAGAAGCTTCCCTTGAGCACTCAGGGTGACTGTCCAGTCCAATAGTGAGACATGTTGTGAACATTGGGTCCATAGGGTGGCAAGTGGTATATTTTTAAATCAGAAAGGGGACAATGACTTCAAGAGAGCAGACTTTGGCCTCTTCAGGAACCTGCTCAGTAAGGTTCCATGGGATGTAGCCCTAGAGGCAGGGGGGCCAAAGACTGCTGGTTGATATTCAAGGATCTCCTACAACAAGCTCAGGAGTGTTGCATCCCAACTAGAAGGAAGTGCTGCAGGAGGGCCAGGAGACCTCCTTGGATGGATAAGGAGCTGCTGAGGAAAATTTGAAGGGAAAAAGAGGCTTACAAAAGGCGGAAGGGAGGGCAGGCGGCCTGGGAAGAATACGGGGATGTTGTCTGGGAAACTAGGGACCACGTTAGAAAAGCTAAGGCCCAGTTAGAATTAAACTTGGCTAGGGATGTTAAGGATTGCAAGAAGGGATTCTATAGGTACATGGCAAATAGAAGACAGATTAGGGACAATGTCGGCCCTCTCCAGAAGCTATCAGGAGAAGTGGCTACCCTGGATTTGATGAAGCCTGAGGTTCTTAATGACTTCTTTGCTGCAGTCTTCACTGGCAAATGCTCTGACCAACACCACCCAAATCTTGGAAGGCAGACGCAGGGACAATGAGAATGAAGACCCTGGGCCCACTGTAGGAGAGGATCTGGTTTGAGGCCATCTTAGGAACCTGAATGTATAAAAGTCCATGGGAGCTGATGGAATCTATCTGCGGGTCCTGAAGGAGCTGGCAAATGAAGTTGCTAAGCCACTGTCCATCATATTTGAAAAATCATGGCAGTCAGGTGAAGTTCCCGATGACTGGAAAAAGGGAAATATAACCCCCGTTTTCCAGAAAGGGAAAATGGATGAGCAGGGGAACTACAGAGCAGTCAGCCTCACCTCTGTGCCTGGCAAAATCTTGGAGCAGGTTCTCCTGGAAGGCATGCTGAGGCACATGAAAAACAAGAAGGTGGTTGGTGACAGCCAGCATGGCTTCACTAAGGGAAAATCCTGCCTGACCAATCTGGTGGCCTTCTACGATGGGGCTACGGAACTGCTGGACAGGGGTAGAGCAGTTGGTGTCATCTACCTGAACTTGTGCAAAGCGTTTGACATTGTCCCACACGACATCCTTGTCTCTAAGCTGGAGAGACATTGAGTGGATAGGTGGACCACTCAGTGGATAAAGAACTGGCTGGCTGGCCACACACAAAGTGTTGGTCATTGGCTCAATGTCCAGCTGGAGACCAGTAACGAGTGGTGTCCCTCAGGGATTGGTGTTGGGACCAGTCTTGTTCAACATCTTTGTTGGTGACATGGACAGTGGGATTGAGTGTGCCCTCAGCAAGTTTGCCGATGACACCAAGCTGTGTGGTTCGGTTGATATGCTGGAGGGAAGGAATGCCATCCAGAGGGACCTTGACACGCTTGTGAGGTGGGCTGATGCCAACCTGATGAAGTTTAACCATATCAAGTGCAAGGTCCTACACCTGGGTGGGAGGAATCCCAGGCGCAGCTCCAGGTTGGGCAGAGAAGAGATCTGGGGCAGCCCTGTGGAGAAGGACTTGGGGGTGTTGGTCAATGAAAAAATGAACATGAGCCGGCTTCAGTGTGCGCTTGCAGCCCAGAAAGCCAACTGTATCCTGGGCTGCATCAAAAGCAGCGTGACCAGCAGGTTGAGGGAGGTGATCCTGCCCCTCTACTCTGCTCTCCTGAGACCTCACTTGGAGTACTGTGTGCAGCTCTGGTGTCCTTAACATCAAAAGGACACAGAACTGTTGGAACAAGTCCAAGGGAAGGCCACGAGGATGAACGGGGGACTGGAGCACCACCTGTATGAAGAGAGGATGAGAAAGTTGGGGCTGTTCAGGCTGGAGAAGAGAAGGCTGCGTGGAGACCTTGTAGCAGCCTTCCAGTATCTGAAGGGGGCCTATAGGGATGCTGGGGAGGGACTCTTCATGAGGGACTGTAGTGATAGGACAAGGGGCAAGAGTTTCAAACTTAAATAGGGGAACTTTAGATTGGATATGAGGAAGAAGTTCTTTACTGTGAGGGTGGTGAGGCACTGGAATGGGTTTCCCAGGGAAGTTGTGAATGCTCCATCCCTGGTGGCATTCAAGGCCAGGTTGGACAGGGCCTTGGGTGGCATGGTTTAGTGTGAGGTGCCCCTGCCCCTGGCAGGGGGGCTGGAACTAGATGATCATAAGGTCCTTTCCAACCCTAACTATTCCATGATTCTATTATGTACTGTCACAGCAACCGGTTGCAGATACCATACACCAGCCTGCTTCAGAAAAATAAAGAATCCCCTGTTGCCAGAAAGTCTGTAGTCTGATAGCTCAAAATTGCAAATGATTCTTCTTGATATCAAACACTATTGCATCTTTCCAGCAGAACTGGTGCAGCAGTAAGAGCTTCCCTTCTCTTCAGACAAGCTTTGCCATTTCACCTCACTGAAACCACCACAATTTCTCCTCTCTTTTCTCAAAACATGCTTCTCCTGTATTTATCCAGTACAGTAGGTGAGGGAAGCTTAAGCAAAATGAAAACTGCCAGTCAGTATGTTAAACAAAGCTAGAGCACAAATACATGAATAAATTTGCTTTCCAAAAAGACATTTGCAACAAAATTAACAAGAAAGAAAAATCTGCTGGAACTTTTTACCAGGGGTAAAGAGATATTAGCAAGGAGTAAACCTATCCCTCTTCAATATCTGCAGTATGCCAGGGCCTGCATCCAAACCACAGCTCCACAGCTGGTTCCCGAAGGACTAAGCGCTTAAGAGCTCCTCAAAAATGCAACACTGCCTGCACTTTTTCTAAATCAACATGGCCTCCCCTTCAATTAGGTTCAGCAGTTTGACATTGCTGTTACAGAGCTTTATCCCAGCAGGACCTGCAGCCACCCTCAGCTCTCCCATGCCTGCTACAGAAGTCAGCAGTGTTGCAAGGCACCAGGCACCTGCTGGCAAAAGCCAAGGCCATGTCGCAATCCTGATGAGTGCCGAACAGCACGAATGTCACCTCTTGTGGGGAAATAATCCCAGATTGATGTTTGAGAATTGTGCTGCCTTGTAGGTGAAAAATACTACAATGCACTTGGCATTTGTAATGCTGCCTAGCAGCCAACTTATGATAGATGCAGTTGCAACACCCATGTACAGATCTGTACTGTTTCTGGGAAAGAAAGGGCAATATTCTAGTGCTACTCTGTGCAGCAACAACTACAATAGCATGACAAATAAAATGTGAAAGGAGCGGGTTTTTTGCAATGTTACCAAGGAGTGTTTAGTGCTAAGACTGTCAGCAGTGGGCTAACACAGAGGTCTGTGTTCATACCATGTGTATTTTCAGAAGAGGATGGGATCAGTGTCCCCTTTGCTACATGCATTTGGCCTTTGTTCTTGTTTAGTAAAACAGGCAAAAGTTTTTAACTGTCTCAAGTAATAGTGGCTGGCAAATTCTTCTACTAATGGGTTAACGCTGACCACCTAAAGGGGTTATCATTTGCTGAGAAGGGACTTTTGCATATCATGGACATAGTACTGTAGACTTGACAAAAAGCCCTCACTTCTTTCTTATGGGTCTAACACCAGTGGTGGGATCATTGAAAATGCTTTCTGGTCCTACAGTCCTGAGGCAGACTGGTTGAAAGTTTCTGTTTCTGTTATGTCATTTTTGCAGAATTAGGTACATAAGTCACTGTCTGGCATCATTACTGGAACTGCTTTAAATTCAGCACAAGACTGGGGTGGCACTGTATCTGACCTGAGAGAGAGTCAGAAGGTATTTTTGTTTTTCCTGGCTCCTTCATGCCATGACATCTCTGCTCAGTACTAACAGCAGAAGGATGAGACAAAGATGTTACCTGTGTCAACTGAGATGAACTTGGACCCAGAGCCCAAAATTCATTTCTGGTCCATTCTGTCCGCATACAGTGGGTATTATCATGCCCATTACATCATGCCTATTACAGTGCTATGCCAAAGCAATGTGCTGGGGGTTCAAACGTCATGATAGTACCTGAGCAAAACATAGCCAAAAGTGGGAAAGTATATAAGTCAAGAGGATATACATCAGGAAGCTGAAGAATACGTGTGTATAAGTTTTGAATGGCAGTGATAAATATTGAAAGCATGAGAAGATACAATAGCAATGTGTTTCAGACTGCTACCAGTTGTAAATGAAAACGTTCACAAAGTTTCACTAAATTTAATGTGAGCAATTCTTAGTATGAATTCTCACCATGGCAACCCACAATTAGGGTGGATTGAAATTATTTTCATTGTTGCATTAATTAAAAATGCAACTAATGATTATGTTTAAAGGATTAAAAGCTTCAGTTACAGTTTATGTGAAATTGAAAGAAAAGTTCACCTCTTTTTCTAAAGAATTTTTTTTAGCTTTTCATCCATTAGATAGAAAAACAGTGGCAATATAGATAATTTGCTAATTGGGGAAAAATAATAAAAAACTTTAATCAAGAAATATATTTCACTTATTTCCTGCAAACTGTTGGTTAAATAGAAGGATGAATAGAAGGACTTTTTTTCTATATTTTGCCTTGCTATTGCAAGCCCAGTTTGTCATTAGAAAATCCCTGTTAATTAAAAAGTTTCAAGAAGTGTGGTTCACAAGCACCCTTTTCAAATGGAGGGTAGAGCCAATACCAGAGGGTTCAGGCCCTCAGTCCCACAACACCAATACTGAATAGCCAGAGGGCACTGCTCTTAATAAGAGATGCATTGCTTACAGCAATTGTACGGGTTACTTAGTAACTACCTGTGAATAAGGAAGGTATCCAGAGAGAATAAAGGTCACTTTGAAAATGCTATGAACAAAAGGAGGTTGAAATTTCTTGTGAACATATTTGGGAGTGACAGATCGGAGAAGGGAAGTTCCCAGCAAGCAGCAATATCTATATTAATTAGATAGGGCACAGGCTTTGAAAATGAACTGAAGTGAAATACAATAAGATGGTTAATGCTAGATAAGTGGGATGTTTAAACAAAGACTTAATGTAGGCGACTTTTAAAATGCACTCCTAAAACATACAGAGCATTAAGGAATTTTTTAGACCTATAAAACAGCAGCTGACTATGTATAGATTAAAGTTAATGAGCCAGTATACTCTGAAGTGTCTTCATTCCTAGATATGACTCTAACTTCCATCAGCATCCACAGACTCTTGAATACACTAAAACGCATTAGTCATGCATCAAATCACACTGTGCATTTTGTTAAGTATCCAAAGGCTGAATTGACTCATATGGTCGAAATTTCTTTTCCCATGTGAATCAGATGCAGTGGTTGACAAATCTCCACCGGAAAAGGATGGCTTCTTTTGAGCATTATCTTTTATAGCACCTAACAGCTTTATAGGACCCTGTCTGCAAATCAGTTACACTGATTTCAAAACTGGGTTTTCAAAACTGTACGGAAAGACACCTCAAAATATTAGAAAGCAATTGACAGTGACAGAAATAAAGTCTAGCTCAGCATTGTCCAGCCCACATGTAGCCAATTTGTGCCACTGAATGCAAGCACCTGATGTTACTAAATGGGGATGGCCATGTTTTGCAATCACATTGCGAAGAATAAATGAATTGCAAAGAATTAATGAATTGGATCTCAAAGGCTAAAATTAAAACTGTCCTCATACGTTTACAAGGAGCCTGCTTTATCCAAGACTTTCCCTTCAAAACCTCCCTTTGGTCTCCAGGTTGGAAATGAGTCATGTCATGAGTCCTGAGGAGTTAAACAAATTGACATTCCACCGTGACTCGCTGGCAGAGGTTCTGCCATCTTCTGCATATGTTGCAACTCCAAGCAGCAACAATTATCAGAGGGTTTGTATTTGGCTTTTGTAATTCCTAATTCTTGTTTCTTTTTCTATTTTTTCCCCCAGCTTCTCAATCTGTTTTTAACTAAAATCAGACCCAGGCAAATGTTGAGCAGTATGAAAAGCTTCACCATCCACATGCCGCGTGAGAGCTGCAGAATCTGGCAGCCTTCAAGTGTGTCACTGTGTTTTAAAAAAGGCAACTGGCCTCCCTGTGTGAATACGTCACGTTCTTTGAGGAGTCTTGTTTTTTCCCTGTAAACACGGCCTGTTAATGACGCATGTAACCCTTTCCTTCTGCTTGAAATGTGCCTATGGGTACCTCCTGGCAACACTCTGAGAAAGGCTGCATGGGGCTTGGTAAAACACATCCATGCTGGGGCCACCAGCCTCAGACCAGCAGTGGGACTTGCAAAAGCAGATGTGAACCTGGTAAAGGTACAGTAGACTGGAAAGAGAAGTGCATTGAGGAGGGCAGAGAGGAAAGAACACAAGACAGGGCAAGGGCTTGGTCTTGCTAAAGCACAAAGGAGATTGTATTTCTTGCTCCTCAGCCTGTCCCTGGCTGCCTGACATGGAAAGTGAGTGCTACAGCTGCTGAGGAACATAAAGAAAAGCAGACAGAGCCACTGTTTGAATGGAAGAAAAGACACATCTGTCCAAGCAGATGAGTATTACTACCCTGGCTGCCACCTCTGCTCCAATGAGGCATTTCTTCCAGCTGCTTAACCTAGGTTTAGCTGCTTTGGCTTCAGCAGCTTAATGTTTCTGGGTCTTTCAGGTTTAATGCCAAAGGTAGAAGTTTTCTATCTGGGACAATAAACACCCCACCTGACGAAGGAAATCTCAGTATTTCCTTCTATTCTGGCTGAGTTATAAAAGATCACCTTGTCTGCTTTTCTGTGTTACTCTCATTTCCTGCTACAATCAAATAGAACAGTCTGTCACTTCAATCCATCTTTGGATTGAATCTTGCCTGAAAACACAGACAGTTGCTAGCCCGTATGCCAGGGACCTACATTCCTCAGCCTCTGCCTGACTGCAGCACTTTCTTTCACTGCTCACATTACAGCCTGCCTGGTTTGAATATGCGCACTGACTTCTCCAAGCATCAAGGTCCCCAGGCTGTGTGAAGACGAGATGTGGTTTCTCTTTTGGGCAAGTCATTTTTCATTTTCCCAGTGTGCCCAGCTGTGTACTGTAACTCCCTTCCCAGTTTCCCATCTCTGACTTTTCACAAAGACAGCAAGGAGACAATAAAAGTTCTCTACACACATCCATAGCCCTCTCTTCAGGGAACATCTTTGCTCATTCTCAAATACTCCATAAATGTTTGTGTACTCTGCAATCACTGCATAATTTTGTGGCATCTTAGAGAGTTGGTGGGTGAAGGATTTGGCTTCACACCCCTTTTCAGTCTTTCTTCCATTACAAAGTGCCTCAAAGGTCATTTCAACTCTTTATTGGGCAGCTACATTTCATTTTTCCACCATATGCAGGTCTGGTCAAAACAGGATCTGTCGAACTACATCTGCACAGCACAGCGCCAAGCCAGTCCTGACCATGCTGCTTAGGCATAACAGAACCAGTAGCAGCAGTGTCCATACACAGCTATGCTTGGCTGAAGCTGTCCTACTAGAAAGCACCTTCATTGCTCTGTTCACACCAGCAAGCGCCCACACCGGGCTTGAGTGTGGAAGTAGAGACAAAGCATGAAGCCAGATGCTGACAGGGTGCCCAGGTAGGCTATGGAAAGTGGTGGGCTAGTTTACCTGCTTTTTGGCTTGGCCTTTGCGCTGAGCCATTCCTTCATGGTCAGGCACACAGGCTGGGTCAGGTAGCAAGTGCTGTGAATGTTCCAGTGCCCAGACATAAAAGTTAATCTCTTAATTAGTTGCTAATCCCCAGACCCAGCTTCAGTGTGCAGACACGTGCGGGTGTTTGCTTTCTGCTGGGCAGCCTGCAGATGGGCTCCTATGCAGCTGAATGCTGAGGAACTTAGAACATTTCTGCAATAAAACTGATAATGGTCATGGCAGGAGGATATGTCATTTCCCTTGGAAGTAGTGATGGAATGGGCTGTAAAAATATAGAACCAGACTCAAAATGACATTTCTCTGTTTATTTCTTCAATATTCTTTTCTTCCCTATTGCTGCATGAAAGGCTTCCTCAAATAATAGGGGAAGGGGGTGAGCGTGCTGAAGTATGAAAGCAGTAACCTGCCTGGGTGCACCCAGACCTCTGAAGGGCAAACTGGTCATAAATCCCTGACTCCCCAGATTACATTTTTCGCTTTTATTGAAATTGTTTCGAATGGTAAAGCGCAGCTTTGCGGGGACGGACAGAAATCACCAACACCCGCTTCAGCCCACAGCCGGCGCATCCCCTGGTTGTCGGGGAAGGAGCGCCTCCGGGTCCCGTACCCGGCGGCGGACCCGGGAATGCCAAGGGCTCCCTCTTGTGGTAGCTGCGAAGAAAAGCTGCCGCCGGTTGTGGGGTGCTTTCTCCAGCCGCCGCCACCCTCGGCAGGGACCCCGAAAGAGCCGGAGCCCTGCTAGTGATCTGGGGAAATGACCCGTAAGTGTCATTGTAAGTGGCGCTGGACACCCGGGCCCACCCTGCATATAAGGGAAAGTGAGCCAGGAAAAAGTAAAGGGAAAGAAAAAGAGGCCTAAAGCCCCTTTGACTCCGAAAGGCTGAAAAGATTTAACAGTGCACGGGGGGGGGGGGGGGGAAATGTGCTAGATTTACATTGGACAGAAGGAAAATGTAGTTGGGCAAACAGCCCTTGCTTCTGAGTAAGAGTTCTTTTGAGAGTTGTTTTTATTCAACTCTCCCAAGTACTGCCATCAGTTACCCTGTCTTGTCTAAACTTTGAGTGGATATATAATTTCATTTAGCTAGCAATTGGCTCCCTTCGCCTTCACGTGGAACCCCAGGAATGTTGCCAAAGACCCCTCCTGTCTGGAGTCTGCAGTGGCAACAACCCAGCTCTTGGGTTCTGCCTCATCCCTTTAACTCTTGGCAAGTCCATCAGGACATGTCTCCTGCCCCTGTGCCCAGCACAGGGAACCTGCCACCCCAGCCATGGGCCACAGCAGAAAGGGTGGCAAGTGCTGCAGCAGGGAAAGGAAGATACCCTCCACCACCCTGCCCTGACCTGGGGGGGACATGCAGCCTTGGGAAGACTTTGCTGAAACAAAGTGTGAAACATGGCCAACTGCTGCTCTTAAACCCATCTAAGTGACAGTACTCACCTGTAAGAACATAAAGCTGCCATGAAAAAGCACACTCAAAGTATGTGTGATGCTTAAGAAGATTAAGTAAATATAAAAATGGGTCCTAACAACCTGGGCTTTTTAAGAAAATGTATGAAAAGCATTAGGCTGACTGGAATTGTATGTAACCGGGCATGTGGTAGCAAAGGGAACGGCAAAGAATCTGCATTTATAAACTGAAGAGCCTAAGACTAAAGCTTTATTACAAGGCCCTATTCATCTGCATTTGAAAGCTGCATGACCCACACTTCCCAGCTGCAGCAGGTTGGTAGCTGTCTACACCAGAATGCTTTGCTGTGCTGCTGGAGCTGTGACCTCAGATGTTCCTCCTTGATTTACCCTGGACCATGGCAGCTGTTTTGCTATGAGTGTGCATCACCAGATCAAAGGTGGCCACACACTTGTACTGGCTCTGCTGCGGCAAACTGCCCTGAAAGGATGTGCACAGCTTTGCCACAAAGCACTGACCAACATTTCCAGCATCAGCGACACTCATTATAATGAAGCAAAACTGGTCTTGGAATTCAACTTCATTGCATGACCATGACTCAGAGCATGGGTTTACCTTTCCTGTGCAGAAATAGAAACACAACAAGGATGGGAGGAAAGACCCACGGGGGACCAAGCCAGGTAAACACATCACTGACTTTGAAGTTGCCTTTCCAAAACTGAATGACAGCATTTATCATTTGAAGTGCTACCTCTGCTGAAAAGACTTCAACTTCTAACTGCTCTTCAGGCGTTTCTATTATTTTTTTATCGTTCTTGACTAGAGACCAGGAATTTTAGGGACAAGAGAGCTCTTGTTTGGCCTCGGAGCCTCGTGTGCCCCTGGAACCACTGAGAGTTTATGGTAACTGAATTTTCCTTTGGGGTTTTTGAAAGAGTAGAAATATATTTATTTAAGAAAATACATTGTGCCATTCTGTATTTCTATGCTTGCTTCTTTTTTCTTTTGAGTTATAGTGTTTCTAGCCTTGAATATTTAGGACTAATTGATTCTCGTTGACTTCAGTGAGGAAGGAACCTGCTATGCTACTGGATAGACTCAGATGACATGGACGTTTTCATTATCAAAGGACATTCTTTTCTCCCTTGAATTTCTATGTCTACACTGGCTCACAGCAAGTTCAGTTACACAGGGATGTCATCATGATGTAGGCATGAGCTTCAGTACATGGCAAAGAATCGTGATTTTCTGCACAGTATTTTGTGTCTCTGCTGTGCGCTGATAAGTATTTACCATTCTGAACCAAACCCTGGTCCCACAGAAGCTTGTGTAGGTTTTGCCATGGACATCAAGAGGCAACTGAATTACAGGAATTCAGTCTGTAATTCTTAGAACAAATATATTCTACAAAACAGTGTAGGAACATGCTCTGTCCTATGATGGGAAGAGACAACAAAGTGATTACGTATAAGAAAGGTCCAGGACGTGGAAATTCATTACAGAACTAATTTGCTATGTATAGGTTCTGTTATTGATTGCCTCTGCCATGGCACATGAAACTTTCCAAGACTGCTTTAATTCATCTCCTATTATATGTTGCTTAGAGTTCCTGAAGCTACAGAATTTATGCCTATGAATAAAGAGGAAAAAAAAAAGAAAACCCAAAAAACCCCACTGTCTCTGGGTTGGAAAATCTTAAAAACAAGCACAGAAAAGATCAATGACGGCACAAAAAATGGAGCCTCATCATTAACTGTATTTTATAAATTCTGATTTCTGGAAAATCTAATGGAGATGGGATGGGATGGAGTGCCCTTCACAATAAATCACTGCTCCAGTAGTCCCTGCAGAAGCTGACTGTGAAACTGCCTGAGAAGTGGAGCTGGAGTAGGAGTGAGTATCTTTCTCGTCAGAGATAACCTTAACAGCTAAATAAATTCCATGCTCTTCTTATTGTAACAGAACTTGAAGTCAGTTATGTGAAGTTAAGCTGCAGTACTGACTGAAGAAATATTGACAACTTCAAAGCTATGCTAACAAGTCTTTCTCTTACTGTCACTGTGATAAATACAGAGAAGCTGCGAGAAAGCCCATGGAAACAGCACTGGCTCATGTACAGAAGACACACTCTAAAAAATAATAATTAAAAAAGATGTTTTATTTCCGTTTAATGTCTTCCAGATACAGATGACAATAATTGTTCAAACTCTGTGGGGATGCTTTTATTTACACTAAAGGCTGTTCCTGCTTCCCCTGCTGTGCAAAGGAGCTCTTTCAGCAAACACAATAGGCCTCATCTTTGTCAACCTCTGGTCTGGCTTGAAACCTTCATAAAGCTTACTACTTCAGGTCTGCAAGTGCTTCAGTTTTTACTCAAGCTAAAGAAAGCCAAGGTGCCTAGCACATCACATTGGCCATGTAGCATCAGCAACATTTTGTGCAGGGCAGGGCTTTCATCAGAGAACATCACTAATCAGTTGCTGAATATACCCACTGTTGGGGAGCGGGGGGTACATGTGGCATCAGACAGGGCCTCTGGAAACCATGAAGGTCTCTGTTTCAGATTACCTGGACTCACTTTTACCTTCTGACTTCTATTTTGCGGTTCTTTTGTTTACATACAATAATAACAAACGCGAAATAAATCAAAGAGCAAATCCTAGTCTGGGCCTTGTGAAGGTTATCGGTTAGAAATCCAGCTGGTAAATCTGCTATAAACAAGGCTGTTGGGAGGAGAATTCCTGAAACCATCCAAACCTGTATTGTGCAGGACACTTCAGTGTCACAGCAAAAGCAAGACTAAAAGAAATGTTTTACAGCACTTTTGTGATAAGAACCTGACCGGGATCTCACATGTATTTTGGGCTGTTTTTCAAAACCAGACCTCTTGTTCACAAATAAGTAAACACTTTCCTGGTTTTTGACAGCTTCCAGAACTTCACTAAAGAAGATAAGTAACACAGTTTTGAATACTCCATTTCTAATTTTCCAGTTTAACTGGATTTAATGGGGAGCTTTGTGCCTAAATAAGAGCCAGGGGCTTTATTCGCTCTGAACTTACATAGCTAGGATTTTTAGGGAAAAATATCGTTCAGCTGACGACCACAGGTACAACTGAAATTGTTATTTTTCTATCTTCCTCTGATGTTTTAGAGCTCTGCACTTCCAGCTTCCCACAGAGACAGAGCATGAACTCCCTAGTGCATATGTACAAAGTGAACACTGGAGTAAAGTGAGGGTGGTAGCTGTGAAAGGCGACTGGGATGAGGTAACAGGGAGCTTGGGGTTATTTAGATCACCAGGTCTGAGGTCTTCATAACCTCCACAGAGCACATGTCAGCAACAGTTCCCATGTCAAGCACAACGCTTCTGACTGCACCAGGACATCATCACCCTTTGAATGACTATGAAGCTTGACTTAAGTATCCCCCCTGACAGTGAGTCCACCACACTCCTTGGGAATGTTTATTTATTGCTTTAAGAATGTCAGCATATTGACAATGCTTTTTTACACTCATTTTTCTTTTAAAGCTGATAAAAATATTTTCTGCTTATTCTTAGCAGTAGTAACAAAAAGGGAGAGTCTTTTAAAGACCTGCGCTGGCAATAGGAAACCTTCGTGAAAAGCAGAACTGCTGTGAACAGCACATTCTCCATTTTCAGTGCTGCCTTGCAATCTTCTGACTTCACCAGTCCATGATTTAAGTTTGTTTGTGACAGCATGCCTGGCTGCCTTGCCTCTTTTGACATAAGTAATTGCATGGGAAGTTCTTTGTAAGGACAGGGTTTCCCCAGTCAGGTTCGCTATCTGCTTTTATGAGTGCTGTTAATTCTGCCCATCACTTCAACTTCCAGCTCTGCCCTGGGGTTTAAGAAAACAGTGACAACATCTGGGAAATAAAGTCATGACTGACTGTTAGTATTTCATTAACTCTGCACCTCATATTCAACACCCAGAGTGGCTGCTCATCACCACCTATGGAGGGCCTTGTTAACATCACAGATACTCTCCTTCTTTATAATGCAGCCAGGAACATGCTCTCTCTCTCCATCTTCATCAGCAAAGACTAACTTCAAAACCAGACATTACCTCAAGAGCATCATTTATCATCAGGAGGGAAAAGTGGTGGCCATGACAGAGAAGTACCCAACACAAAGTAGAAAGGTGAGCCTTCACAGCGAATGTGCGTGGCAGTTAAGGTTATTAGATGAAGTAATACAATATAATTGTTTCTTGCAGGATGGAGAGGGGACAGGTACAGAGCTGAGGTGAAGCTGCCAACAGAGGAGCTTTCCTTGCTAAGAAGGCAAGCACAACAGGGAATGAGAAAAATCATGCCAATAACTGTTACAGATGTTGATTTCCTTAGATATTTATAATAAGATTTGTACATTATTAATTGCCCTGCAGCAACTTCTTCTGAAATATTAGTGTGGTTACTTAGCTCTCCAGAGACTTGGCTTATCCACTTATACATTAGAATAAAATGTATGGTGCCTGGAAACTTCTGTGAGACTCTCTTATTTAGTATTTGGCAAGTATTTGGAGATTTCTACATGGAGGTTGCAACAGAATTTAAAAAATAAGATAGATTATTGTTTATGAAATAGGGCCATAATTTCTTAAAAAAAATTGGGCTTTTTTTGAGATAAATGACAATTTGATAGCCACTGCTGGGTTTTCCCTTGCGTGAATATGATGGATCAACAGTCACATGCACACACAGAGTTCAAAACTAAGGCAATGTTACTGTAAGTAATCTAAAGCAAGCTGATATTTATAAAAGCCCATGCTATCGCAGTGATGCAGACTTTCAGTAGGAACAGAACTACAGTCGCAGGTAAGATTTATGGTCAGTTGTAGCAGAGACATGTTCTTACTTTGTCAACAAAACCCCAGCTGTGACCTGGAGAGTCAACTGTTTCTCAGATTTCTAATACCCAAACAATGCTGGACAAAAGACCTGTCTCTAAACTACTATTTCAGGTCTGGTTCCTGAACAGATGTTCTTTTTCTTGGAACGGATTATTGTCTGCTAAGGAATTGATTTAAGACCATCTTATTTGAATGTAAACTACATATTCACATTACATTCAGTCAGCAAAAGCAACAATCTTGCCTGCTAAGCTACACAGTCTATGCATAGTCCAAGTACTTGTTCTAATTGTACAAACACTGAATTGCTCCAAGTCATCAAAGTCAACTAATACTGTTTGTAAAGCCAGCACTGCCCCAATTCGGATGTTTAAAGTTGCCAGTAAAGAATGACTTTTGAAACTTTCCTTTGAAGCTGGCTGAAGAGACGGGTGCACTGCAGGTCTCTCCATATTCATGTCCCTTCACAAAGGAGAGCTTGTCCAGATGCCAAGGGGGAGCACTGGGAGGCTTCTCAAAGGGGGATTCAGCCAAAGAACAAAAAACTCCAACCTCTGCCCTAACTGGAGTGCTGGGAGGTTTGCCTATTTTGCTGTGTTTTGGTTTTTAATCGCTCCTCCAACAGATGGGCAGCAGCCACACGTTTTATTAGAAAAGTTCACCCAACAGGACAGTCAAGCTTCCAGAAGCCCCCTGTATGGTACAGACAAAAAGCTGTCTCTCCATAACAGGCCCTGATCTTGGGGCAAGCCATTTTGACATTCAAATTCAAACGGTGCCATGGTCAAGCTCAAGCATCTACAGTTCTGGAGGGTCCAGCTGGCCAT
This sequence comes from Myiopsitta monachus, assembly GCA_017639245.1. Taxonomy (NCBI): domain Eukaryota; kingdom Metazoa; phylum Chordata; class Aves; order Psittaciformes; family Psittacidae; genus Myiopsitta; species Myiopsitta monachus. Next base: position 23,646,509 of record CM029925.1, read on the forward strand.
ATTCTGAGCATATACCTCATCAACAGCTAAAGGTCTGCTAGCACAGGAGGCTTATGCTGCCCTGGTACTGCTGCAGCACATAGGTTTTACTTCTGTTTTTATGAAAAAGTTTTGGTCTTCAGAGTAAATTGAATGGCAAGAATGTACTCCTCTCATGACAGCGTATTTTTGTGGTTCCTCAAATACTGCCACTGCACAGGCAATTTTAGAGGTGTTATTATTAAATCTATGGATTTAATTAATTTCCAGTGCTTTATTTAATTTGCAGTGTTACTGAATCAAGAAATACTTCTTAGCCATATGAAAGCAATGTGCTTAAATAGTAAGTTTAGGTAATAGGATTAGTTAATTGACAGTTAGAGGCACCTGAAGGCATGGCTCTTCCATCAGTAACTGTTGATAAACAGGTGGTTGTTCGCAGCTTTTCCATAGTGTCAGAGCCAGCACAAGAGCTAACTCTTACATGGGGACGTTTTCAGTCAGACCAGGAAGCCTCATAGGTGTGCAGCTCTTCCAGGGAGGTAGAGGGAAGGGGTGAGTGGGGCAGAAGGGGAAGACAGGACTGCCCCTTGTGAGCACAAGCACAGCCTTAAATAGCTCAGACTGATCAGGAAAATGCACTGAGATGCTCTTGTCTGCCCCTATTCATGCTGAAACACTCTGGTGTGAGCTTCACAACAGTCAGCACTCTGCCATCCATAAGTAACTACTTAAGGTGCAGGATAACAGGGATGCTGTACTAAGAGGTTCCAAAGGTTAGGGATGCTCTGTTTGCTATAAGCTAATTATAGCATCATTACTATGCCTGAAAACCCTGCCTACAATGCAGCATGGCTAGGGCAGCCTTGCGAGGACCACATTAATATTTGAAATGCAGTCCTTGCTCACAGAAACTTAATTGCTACATGAAGAACATTTTTTATAGTTTAAAATTTTGTCTTTGAAGAAGGAGGAGGAAGGAAAAAGAGTTTTTTTTTTTTTTTAATTGGGTTTTAAATTCTAATGTACGTATATTCAGCGCAATGTATGACACACACAGCAAATCAAAGCCAGCTCAGACTCAGTTCTTCTGCAGCTTTTTTCCTCCCATACCTTTCCAGGATTACTAATTAATAGAAACCAGATGTCAAGTACTTTAGTATGGCCTTAAATCCAGGACGTGAAGAACCTGATCTTCTTATTGCCCTAGGGCCTCATGTGCAAATTGAATTTAAGCATCACTACTGATTTGCTAACATTTTCTATCCCTCTGCCTCCTGACCTGTGTAAAGAATAATACAAAGGAGAACAAGTCCAAAGGTACAAATACCTTCCTCTAACATTTTTTGCCAAACCTTTTTCTAAACAGTGATCAGCAATAAGTGGGACTCCAATCAAAGACTTGCAGATACAACATAAAAAAATAGAGAAAATGATGAGAAATAAAATTCTGAATTTAGATCTTTATTATACAGGCCCAAAGCTGTGGTCACCATGCAGTTACACCGTAATGGGAATGACCTTGCGGAAAGGATCTCACTAAACAAACGTAAAGAGACCACAGACTACAGCATTCCAAATAACTGGCACTTTAATTTTTAAAAGAGCAAAAATAAATAAAGGAATGGCAAGGATGTCCTTTTCACAGATGGTGGGCCATACACATATTCTTTCGGTCCTACAGCTATTCAAGAGACAAAATCAACAAATACTGCCAGAAAATGCAGACCTTTCATGTGAGGGCTCAGCTACCTTAGCTGTTTCTTTCCCCTGGGCTATTAGATCAAGCACACATTTGAATAGATGCATAGGCCAAAAAAGAAACGCAATGTAATTTTTTTGTATTTCATTCCTACTTCCCGTCCTCTCCTTCTCCTTTCAGGACACCAGCAGGAAGTGATTGCAGGCATCTACTCAAATAAGAGCCCTGGAACTTTTCCCGCCTAGTTTTTCATGGTACTCTCATAATTCAAGGATTCATAACAAATCTGAAAAGGTTCAAGTGTCTCACAGGGAATCACATCTGGAATACAGACAGCCACAGTGAAGAGCTGCACACAGACTGCACACTTAGTGTTAAGTAAAAGTGGTTATCTTTAAAAAAACAAGACATTTCTTAAAATTCGTAGATTAAAACAAAGCATGTCTTATTCCCTACAAGATTTTCTTGTAACCTGTTCTTCAATTATTTGCACTAGGAGATGCTACAAATGGTATTAGTTGCAAGATAGAGTCCACTGTCATCTTCTGGTCCAGCAGAAGAACCTGTCCCTCTGATGGATGCAAAACTGTTCATCTGAGCAGATCATCCTCAACAGCAGAAATATGGTCTAAAAACTCATAGAGTTTATGGTTTTAATTTATAAAATTAAACCTGCCCCAGACAGGTAATACTGGTATGTACGTCTGCCATCCCTGGGTTCTGTCAGAAACGGGGTACTGAGGTGCTCAGAGCCGTCTCAGTCTGCAGCGCTGGGATCCTTCTGGCACGTCAGACCCAAGATGCGATGTGATGCATGCTAGAACATGGGCGCACTTCTCACTTAACTCTGCAGAGCCCCGGACCTGGTAAGCTGCCAGAACCTCCTTCATCTTGCCTGTTGACAAAAGGAACAATAACTAGTCATCACTGGTTGCTGGAGCGCAATTCCAATTTTTAAAATGCCCTATAAATAAGATGAGACTTTCTTCTTTTTCTTTTTTTACCAGGCAATAGCAAATGTTTCTTAAATAACAGATTTGGGATAAAGTTTACAGTCTCACTGTTAGCCACAGGATGCTTATGAGGGAGAAAGGTGTCTTACACTGCATAGTTCCTAAAATATTATCCAGGATTAAACATACCATTATTTTAAAGTATTACTAATTTTCCCTTTCAGTGCCCAATAGCTTAGTACTTTAAAATCTTAATTAAAATATTATCTCTGTAAAGCATAATCTTGTATAGCAGATGTTCTGGCTAAAAGTTCTGTATTGTCCCTCATACACTGTACACATGATACAGCGTAAGCAATTTAGAGGATTAATAAACAATTAACAAGTAAGAATCCAACAGAAAAATATGCAGTTTATGCAAGTTTGGTGTCTCTCTAATACACATTGGCTATGCCCATTATGTATTGACAGCAACTATTAATCCAAACACCTATAAATCCTCCATAAATGACTCACTGAATGGGCTTTGCTGAACCAGGGAAATCTACTCTGATTTCCTGACAGTCAAAGTTTTTCCGGAGAGTGAAAGTTCAAGCACTTTGTTTCTCAGAAAACCAAACACTTTCTTTTTCAGTATACAAACTAAAGGAAAAAGGTAAGACCAAGAATATGCCTCCAATATATGTCTCCTGCAGAACAGGTAGAAGGAGAGGCAGAGATACATTTGGAGGGTAATTCACCCACTCCTTAGGTAATCTCTAAAAGGTGTCAATCTTTTTTTTCCATGGACTATAAATAGACTAAAGACCAAACTCTCTCATGGCTAGCAGTGAGTGCTTTGTATCCTACCACAGGTATCTATGTTCACCTATGTATTTCACAAAGACCATTCACAAAGCCATGAGACCACAGTAATTTTCAATCAATACTAACATGGGCAAAATTAGAAAAAGTATAATTGCTTCAATCTAATGTAACTACAGGCACCATGCAATAAATTCCTGAACTACTTTATAAAGTTTTTTTTATAGACCCTGAAATTTTGTGTAGATATCCACATTAAACAATAATTTGCATGTATAATTATTATCTTTATCACGCAGATAGAAAACACTAAGGGAATAGAGCTAGCAGGTGATTTGAGAGATTGCTTCGCCCATCCCTGATCTATGCCATGCCTGTTGATGTTTGATATAAAAATAGGCTAGACAAACATCTAACCTAAAAAACATCTGCAAGGTGGAAGATTCCACAAACTTCCCCTACACAACCTTATTCCAGAGCTCCACTTTTCCTTGCCAGTTTCATTTTTCCCTGATGCTTAAACTAAATCATCCCTATTGAGATCTAAGCCTATTATTGCTTTTCTGTACAGAGAGCACACATGGCAGCTAAATCCCTTTCCCTTTAGAGTCACCCATTGTTATATGAAAGCTGCTATCATGTCTTCCTTTCCTCTCATCTCTAGACTAAACAAGCCTTCAACCTTTTCTTGAAGGCCCATGAGGTTCAGATCTTTGAGCCCAGTTTGCTCTCTTGCTGGATCCCATATGAGCTGCAGTTGCCACAAGTGGGTAAAGCTCTGCCACTGAGGCCTTATCAGTGCCAAGCAGAGCAAAATAATTACATTTTATGCCTTATTACTCCCCTTTCTATGACCCACATTAGCACTGGCCTTGTTTGCAGTAGCACAACATCACTGGTGCATGTTCAGCTTGGGATCATTATGATAGATGCACCTTCTGCAGAATGGGTGCTTGGGCAGTTGTTTTCCATTTGCATTTATGTGCAGCTGATTACATTGAACCACATGTATAATTCTCCATTTGCTCTAATATGACTGCTGGAAACCTGATATTTTCTAGGCTACCCCATTACTTTATCAAGGTAATTTTCAATTGCCTTGCTTCCAACAGGCATGTTCTAATCTATGAATTTATTAAGCGCAATTCCTAACCTTTCACCCAAGCTGTCAGAAAGAATACTGACTAGTACCAGAACAAGGAAAAAAACTTGCAGAACTGCACTTAATGGTGTATCATTGAGAACTACTTTCTCTGTATGGTTCCCAAATCATTTATGCACTCCCATAATAATAATTTATACTAGCCCAGTTTCCCTAGCATACCTGAGAATAATAACAACTGAAATACTTTGCCATACAGTTTTGTTCAAATAAAGCAGATAACACTAGTAAATCTTTTAAAATGAAGTATTGCATACACTTTGAAAATGAAAGCATTATGGAGAAAAGATTAAAAGTCAGAATACAGTCTTGCTGACAACTGATTTTACATCCATATAGCTATTTTCATTAAGTATGTGCTCTATTGGACTATTATTCAATTTAGGCTCAGTGGAAGTCTTTCATAGCCTTTTAAAACTGAGTTTTGCTCAGTAGAAACCTCCACTGAGAAAGCAACAAAGATATACCCCTACAATACCTGCTTTGCAAATAAATCAGTTGTACAGGTTCACAAAATTCCAAGCTGCAAAATTACTGTTTACTATTTATTTTGCATAAGTTCTTGATCAGAAACATACTGAAAGAGGATGGCTAACACCAACAGGACTGATGATACTGAGCCTTTCGAAGAAAGGATTACCATTCACATTAATCTTTATGGAGATACAAGCCAATTCCACAAATACAGGAGGCACAGATCACTCCTTTCACCCAATTGGAATTATTTGGCAGAGCCTTTCTACTTCTCACTCTATGATATATCCGAGCTGCTCAAAAAAGTGAAATAACTTGCTTCCTGAGGTGGACAGAGCCCCCCATTCTTTCCCAGTGATGTACAATATTGTATTTTCAGTTCTGAACTGAAAGAATTGAAGGCCAGCAGAAATTGAAATACAAACTAATCAGTAAATACAGCATAAAGCGCACTTTCAATTAACAATAAATCCGATTTGGTTTGATACTTGGGGATATATTCCATTGGTTTTCAAGTGAAGAGACTGACTTTCCTCTGAAAAACATGTGAATACAGACAGACACATATTTTCTTTCTCCACTGAAAAGAAGGAAACAGAAGAAGGAAGGATGGGCGAGCCAGCCTGACCCAGAACCACTTATGACGTACAGCCCACCGTCTAGCTGCTGAGGCAGAGAAGGATTCCCACAAAAAGTTGCGTGTTACAGGAAGTTAAAAGCCCTGAGGCTAAGATAAACCAGATGTCTGCACCTCTCCAAGAACAGCTCTAGGGACTTTAAATTATAAAGATTTAAGAGACTTCTCCAAGAATTGCAGACATCCAGATACCAAAATTACCTTTGTCCTTTTGTCAGTCAGGGCAAGGATTTCCAACCTTCCCTGGGATCAAGACTTTTGCTAACAATGAAAGGGAAAGACAAACTGCCCAGTCAGAAACACACCTGAAAGAAAACCTAGGCAGTGGCTCGCTCGGGAGCAGACAAGCGGATACCCTGTTGACATGGAAAGATGCATGTGTCATGGTGACTCTTCTCTTAAAAGACCATCATTATTCTTTTTGTGATCCAGAAACTAAATCTGCTCAGCTTGCCTGAAGTTACTGAAGTGTTTCCCAACCCATAAACACAGATCTGATGAAATCCCTCTGGGAAAGAGGGAGAAAAAAGGGAGGAAAACCAGGAGAGGCACTGGCCTGTTGGCACCAGCTGGGTCCTGCCACCACAGTGGGATGTGTCTCACAGCTCCAACGGTAGGCCAGGCTGAGTGCAGGCAAAGCTTGCAATGCACAAGGTAAAGCTGAGCATGTGATGTCAATGATGCCCCCCCGCTGCAGGCAAAAGAGACAAAGTGGATGGGTTGATATTACTGTGACCTGAAACCATCTAGGCTGAAAATAAAGACAATGCCTCTGCAGTAATTTTACAGTGGTCCAAATCCTTTGTATAATACTGCTGCATGGTTTTGAAATGTTCAGGGCATTTTTTTCCTGAGCTACTGCTGCTTTTCCACAGGGGCTGAAGTTGCACACAGAGATGCAGTTCCAATCTGAACAAAATCTTTTCTTGAGCCTCACACAATGTGTAGGGGAGCCGCTGCAGTCCTCCTGGAATAGCAGGAGGGTATACACTCATCTCACCTGAGCTGGGTACCCAAGTATGGGATTCAGTTATCTATGCTTAGGTGTCTAGTGCTTTTTCAGATTCCCTAAAGGTTTCCTGCCTCATTAGCACAGGAACCATCAGGACACCCTTACTGGCACTAGACACTGCTGTTTAGGCAAGCAAATCCATGATAAATGTCACATGCCCAGGCAGAGTTATCTGAAGCCAGACAGTGATGGGAGGAGAATTTGTCCCACGCTCACATAAGTGTTTAAAACACAGCTGGGAGATGTGTGGGTGTCCCACCCCCAGTACATACCTCTTGCTCTGCACTAGAGACAAAACAGTCAGCTTTGCAGTGTAAACGTTTTGCAAGGGTAAGGTGAAGTGAGATGAATCCCACGCATTTTCTTCAAAAGCAGAAATAGGAATCTGTATATTAAACAGTGTGACTTTAGAGTGGTGATTTATAGGGGGAAAATTAGTAACACTCAGTGTAATTAAGGCTGAAGTAACCACATAGAGATTAATAGCAATTGCAAAACTTTTCCTGATGTTAGCAAGCAGCATAAAACCTACATAATTTAAATGACTTTAAATTTTAGTGAAAGCTTATGGGTAGAGAGTAGACTATTGATACTGAAATACCTTGATCTGTTTGTTCCTTGAAGGCAAATGTCTAGGACTTTGCAATAAGGAAATGATGATGACTGTATATACTTGAATTGAATTATGATATCCCTGTCCTTGATGTTAGAAAAATCTCTTTTAAGGTAATAAATAATGTGATGTTATGTATTTTGCTGTCATAAGTAAATAGGTAGTAAGAAATCTGAAAATTTTGACAGTGTTTTATATGACTCAATCTAAGTTTGTTTTGGGGGAAAGAAAAGAAGAGTAACAGTCAGTATCTGAATTACTGTATTATTTATGTTCCTGTATACAAAAAGATTCTTAATTTTTTTAAAAAACAAATTAACAGGCAAACATGAAGCAGAAGTACTAGAATATATCTGAGTCTTGACATCATAAAGATATCAAGAATATAAGGAAGAAGGGAATCTACAATACACTAAATTCAAATTACACTTAATTACAATGGATAATAAGGTCTCTACATTTTTTAAGCATTTATTGATAAATATATTTTTAAAACTAAAAAGGATCTGCCAGTTTAATAATCAGTTTAAAATATGAGAAGACCCTAGACTAGACAGAAAAGTAGTGTATACTATTCATTAGAAAAAATCCTATACAACATGATTTTAGAAACCGGTTAACTTTAAAAGCTTTTCTGCACTGACTATGGTGGTGCATGTAGTATCAGTTAGAAATGAACAGTCCAGTGGCACACTGCATTCTCTACATAAGACCCAATTAGGGTACCAAGTGATAATCCAGTTGCCAGCTCTCCAAAATAGCGACTAGGATCCGGCAGCTCTTCATGGGAGTGGGTGAATTCTGTGATGGAGAAGGAATTTCACAGCCTTGCAGTAGTTTCCCTGGTGTGTGACTGCAAATGCATGTACTGCACTGCATAAGCCAACAACTGTAGCCACCTCTGACCTCTTCGCTTTCTTCGCCTCCTTTCAGTGAATCTACGCCTGTTTTTTTGCAATCCATACATATCTTCCTTCAGCAAGAATTCTGTAATCCAAACTATATACTCATCCCAGCTGTGCGAACTCTGGCCAAACTCAGTCCTTGGCTTTATCAAATCCAGCACTGTCAGTTCTGGAGAGTTGTAAGCTCCATGGTGTGATGTTTTTCTGCAAAACTGCTCCTTCTGAAGAGAGCTGCTTATGTAAGAATCTGTAAGAATTTCATATTTTAGTTTATTTGCACAGAAAAGGTGCAAAATATGGTTTTACATGCTGATAGGCTCAGAAGAGGCTGAGAAAAATAGAAGGCAAAATAAGAGGGATTTCCAGAGCCTCAATTTTGAGATTTCAAGATTTTTAAGGCAGTCTCATGATTTTTGAAGCCACAATTTCTGAATGTTTGACATTTGCAAGACAAGAAACATGCAAGTTTGCTGTCTTGGAGCTTTGCAGGCTGCCACGCCACAAGGGAGGCAAACATGTATGCTCATTTTGGGGCATGTCTACATAGTTAACGTGACTAAATCTTGACCAGGAGCCAGCTCTTGACATACTTGCTAGAACACTTCATCTACATTCAAGCCAAACAGTACTCATCAGGGTGGCTATAGTATGGCAGAGCGTGTGAGATGGAAACTGCAAACAACACTTCAGGGTGTTAATGCAGAACAGGCTTAATCGATCCTCAGCTGGGCTTGACTGTGAGAATGCTTCTGGTTTGCTTCAAGACAAAAGCACATACAATAAACACAGCAGGGGCAGTTCAAGCGAACCCTTTTGTGCTGTGCTGAAGCAGTGAGGGATGGGTTCACAGTGTTGGGTGGTGCCAAGAGCTGGTATGCATGGTGAGAACATCCCTACCACACAGCCACATGGCCCCTGGGAGAGCCAGGAGCCTACAGCCCAACTGCTCCCATGTCGCATCAGTCCTGCAGAATAACCCTGGACATAACCTGGACCTCTATCACCTTGCAGGAGCCAGGGCAGCCTATGGGTGGCTGTGACTGACTTAGGGAGCTGTTTGCTGCCAGAGTCCAGGTAAATGTAGTTTGTCCGAAACTCTGCTTTCCTCTGGTGTAAGCCAGCAGGTAAACAGGGGTGCTCAACACATCGGCACCTCTCTCACCCAACAGACAGATTGGTTGCTGCTGCCTCCTAGTTGTGGGGCTGATGCACTCCTGCAACTGATCACACTGGACAAAGTAGACAAAAAGTCACTGCACAATAACTGAATATCAGCTGGAGTCAGCTAACAAATTGGCAGTAGCACAGAGCAGCTCCTTGTACTGTTTCAAAGCAGTAACTGAAGGCTGGGCTTCCAATAACATGGAGAAAGCAAGCTGAAAACGAAATCAGCATGTCTACCCTGAAATGGACTTGAAGCATCTTACACCTCTCTCAGCATTTGTCAGGGCTACCTCATACCGCTGGCTTGTCGAGATCCTGGGACAAAAAACAAACCTTGATTTAATTCTCTCTCACAGCAGAAGTGTTTTCTTCCTTTTTTTACTGTTGTGTCCCACCTGACTGAATACATATAACTAACTGGTTCCCAAAACTGTCCACAGTCCTTTGCTATGTGGAATGGGAGAGGTACAAAGTAGGAGAACAGGAGACAGAAATTTCTCAGTGTGCAGGCTCCTCTTAATCCTTTACACTAACTGACCAAGCTCTATCCTAAAAGTTGTCTGAGGTTTTTTTTTAATATCATCTTTTTCCTTACTGTTAGAGAAATTCATTGCTCTGATGGCTAGAATCTTTTTTTTCTAATTTGCAGCTGATATTTATTCATGACCAATTTATAACCCTGAGGTTTGTGTCTACAATTAGCAGATTTTCTGGTTTTTTTTAATGGTATGCAGTACTTGAAAGCTGCTGCCATAAAAGTAAATTAAAAATGTTTCTATAAATACACTAGCAATGAAAAGAGGGCTAAGAAGAATCTCCACCCTTCACTGGATGTGACAAAGACTGAGGAAAAGGCTGAGGTACTTAATGTCTTCTTTGCCTTAGGCTTCAATAGTAAGACTAGTTAGTCTCACGGTACCCAGCCCACTGAGCTGGAAGACCAGGACAGGGAGCAGAATGAAGCCCCCATAATCCAACGGGAAATCATCATCAATCTGCTACAGCACTTAAGACACAAACAAGTCTATGGGTCTGGATGGGATCCACCCAAGGGCACTGAGGGAGCAGAAGAGCTCATCAAGCCACTTTCAATCATTAACCAGCAGTCCTGGCTAACTGGGGAGGTTCCCAGTGAACTGGAGGTTAGCAAATGTGACAACCACCTACCAGAAAGGCCAGAAGGAAGATCTAGGCAGCTACAGGCCTGTCAGACTGACCTCGGCGCTGGGGAAGGTTATGGAGTAGATCATCTTCAGTGCCATGACACAGGACAAGGAGTTGATCAGGCCCAGTCAGCAGAGTTTTATGAAAGGCAGGTCCTGCTTGACCAACCTGATCTTCTCTATGACCTGCTTAGTGGATGAGGAAAAGGCAGTTGCCCCCTAGGGTTTTACCAGTCTACAGAATGAATGTGTTTACTGTGTCTATGTGCCTGTCTGCTGTCTAAGAATTATGTCTTCTGCCTGGCTTTAGCCACACAATGGAGACCATCAGCTTCCTTCCCAGGCACCCTTTGCAGTTCCCACTCTGCAGTGGCAATACCATTTCCGGTAGCTGTAATGTAGGAACTGCATCCTTGATGAATTAGAAATGTACGAATAGCCATGAAAGGTGAACCTTTCAGCATAGAGCTTCTCGTCAAGATCATGAAAATTGCTTAAAAATTCTAGTCACATTTAAATGCAATTATTTACATTTAGCTTTAATTAATGTCCTAAATAACTTTATTTTAGGTGCAAGTTATGACCTGTCATTACTTGTGGTTTCTTTGTGACCTTAGCTACTATTGATCACAAAACCAATAATTCCATTGCTGACTCTGTCTTGTCGGGCCTGGCACTAAAAATATTTTGTCACTTTTAAAATTTATACATTATGTAAACAGAATGCCTCTTTCTCCCATTCTCCTGTTATTCTGTAAATGCCTCTGTATTGATGGTAGATCCATCCAGCATTAAATAAGCAAAAGATACTCCTCCTGTAGGTCATTTTCTTTCAGATCATAAACTCCATTTCCTAGTCAGCTGTCTCTCTGTAAATTCTAAAACCATTGATTGAACCTATATTGGTGTTACCATGCATCCACTTCAGCTATTCCAATCAAATATCACAACATATAAAAAATACCTGAGATATTCATTATGGGATGACAAAGCTTCAGGGCACAGGCCAGGCTCTTGCGCCTGTTGAAGACTTTTGGCTGCTACTATGCCAGCTATAGTCTCCCAGCAACTTATTATTAAGTCCATACTGGAAGTTTAACTGGATGAACTGTTCAATAAATTTTGTTTCTGCATTCACTCATATAACATTTTAGACATGTCAGAATACCTAAATCTAGCTCTTAAAAAAAAATAAAAAGCTTGAATATCCTTCTTAATGAAAAACAACTGAATTAGTTCTGTATAAATAATTATAACTAGCACAATACTTGAATAATCAGTATTACTCACACTACTGAAGGAACCAAAAGAAATCTTAACAGAGAAGACAAGATAATTTAGTATTTTACCAGTTACTGGGCCCATCTTTCTTCTAAAATACAGACCCAGGCATAGAAACATCTCCATCACCACTATTCTTCTCCATTAACACTGATGGACAAAGGCTTCAACCTGTTTTTAAAAGATGGTAGTTGCATTTGTTTTATAACCACTGCTCTTAAAATGATCCCTTTTGCACATGCCCATTACTGAAACCATGGGATTTAGTTTTGGGTGTTCAACACTAGGCCTCTAAATGTCTTTAGCTTCTCCAGATATACAACTGTCAGTAGACACTATTTTTCCAAGAAACAGGAAAATTAAAATTCATTCAGTTGTGCAGAGACAGTATTTTTTTTTCCCCCTAAAAAAGACAGTCAGTAGAAGTAAGGTCTTTGTTCCTCAGCTCCATCACAGACCACCCAATCTACAGAAAGTTGTCCATCAGCTCCAGCCAGCAGAGGAACGCAGCTTGCTGTGGATGCCGAGGATCTCCAGAAAGCAACACAGCCAAATTCATAGCATTCCTGTTCACCAAAGGATTTAAACCAGAAATATTCTTGCTAATTACTATAATCTTTTCTTGCTGTAACTAACACCAGCATTTCTGAAGGGATCTGACATTATACAAAGCAAGAAAATATAGTAACAAGTTGTTTGAAGCAGAGGAAGATAAAGAAATTTCAGAGGATAGTTTTCTAATCAGATTAAGCAGTCAAGAATCTTAAATTAAAAAATAATCTGAAGACACTTAGCTTTACCTTGAAGACTATTCTATTTCTTCTTTTGAACAAAATTCAGCACAAAGGAAAATTCCTTTGCTGTAAGAAAAGCTTTTAGTAAGTAAAAAAAAGCATAGTAATAGAAGGCACTTAAAATGCAATAAAAAGAACAATCTGAATGCCAAAATAGCATTACAACAAACAAACAAACCCCAGAAGTAAAAAAGTAACTATTAACTGTAGGTCATGCTCTTTGGTTCATGTCACTAAGAGAAAAATCTTGCGATCAGTATTTCATTAGTAATTCTGCTATTACAAAATAAACCAACTTTTTTTTTTTTTTCTCTAATTGTAGAACATGTTTCTGCAGTGATATCAATAGCTGGAAAAACATCTGTACTGCATCTGCATCTGACCAGAAGTAAATATGTACAATGTAATGGAGATAACTGAGTAAGAAGGCTTGATCAATCAAAAAAAAACTTCATCCCTGTCGTGGTTTAAGCCCCTCACGCAGTTCGCCCACTCACTCTTCACTCTTTCTTCCCCCAGTCCCAGGGGGATGGGGAGGAGAATCGAAAGAGTGCAACTCCCACAGGTTGAGATAAGAACAGTTTGGTAACTAAGGTATAACACAAATCATTACTGCTACCACCAATAATAATACAAGAGAAATACAAGGAAAGAGAATACAACTGCTCACTGTCCGATACCAAGCCTGACCACCAGCAGCGCATCCCCTCCCTTCCGGGTCTCTGCCCTCCGTTTTTATATCCTGGGCATGATGTGCTGTGGTACGGAATACCTCTTTGGTCAGCCTGGGCCAGGTGTCCTGTCTCTGCTTCCTCCCGGCTTCCCCTCCTCCCTGGCAGAGCATGAGACTCAGAAAGTCCTTGGTCAGACCAAAACATTCTAAGCCGTAACCATCCACATCAGTGTTATCAGTGCTGTTCCCAGGCCAAAAGTTGAAAACACAACACTGCACCAGCTACTACGAAGGAGAAAAATGACTGCTACTGCTGAACCCAGGACAATCCCCATAGCTATTTCAATTATTGAATTCCTACATATGTGGGCATAAGATTGTTGAAATATAATATTCACCTAAATTACATACTTATTGTATTTCTTAAACAGTTTCAGCCTAGGAAGATTGAGTCTGGTGCCTTTAAATGCAGCTTCTTTGGAGATTCGTAAAAATGTAGAGGACTTTCCAAAAATGTCATTTGTAAAGTTTTTTGGGGTCATTTTGGTCGTTTTTTTTTTAATTTTTCTGTGAGTGCAGTGCTGCCAAGTAGTTTTACCACTAAAGAAATGCTATTTCAGCTGCATTTGAGCAGAGAAATAGTGGTAGCTAATGGCCTATTCACTTAATCATAGTTATTCACTCCCTGGAAATGCCTTAGAATATAATAAATGTTTTGTTTTCTTTGTGGACGCTGAAATTACAGGCATTATATAATACCCATGATATCCAACCCATCAGTACGAATCCAAACTGTATCCAAAACCACTCCCTTAAAATAATTCTAATATTTGGAGCCTCCAAAGAAAGAAAAATGTTGTTGTTACCCACAGAGCTACCGAAATAGCACTGATAGCAGGGTAAGAAATGGCTATAAAGTAAGTTATGTTTTAACTAAAATGTGGCTATTTGTCATCCATTTACAGAGGTCTGAAATAACTATCACAAAACATTTTTAAACAAAGAAAACAAGAAACATGCTCAAGTAGCTGAACCACACACCCCCTTTTTGTCCAAAAGGCTGCAGATGCAGGGTTGCAGTCCAGTCCATAAGAGAGAAGACAACCATAAAGTTTTCACTCTGAGACTAATGCTCACATTGGGTGCTCTTCAGCGTAGGATTTACCTTGTCCATCTGTCTTTTAACATTCATATAGGTTGTAGAAGTCCCTGTCAGCCTTAGCTTTGCTTTCTTCGCTGCTAAGGGAAGATTATATTTATTATACTACATGTTGACTGCCTGTTGCAAGGGTAAGGTCATAGCTGGTTATACATCATCTCTTTGTGGTTGCCATTATACTGACAAGGCAGAGAATCCACATTTCCTCAGGAAGTTTCTTCCAGATGCATTTTAAAAAGCTGCAGAATATGTTTTAAAATAATGCTAGACTTCCAAGGCTGTGGTTTTTAGTTGCAATTGCTTTGCAGAAAGGATTAGATTACTAGCTCATGAAAATATTCCCCTGGCTACTTCTAAGAATGAAGACAACCTCCAAAACAGACTTCTATTGGCTTCCTGCATGGAAGAAGTCCTCCACGAAAGCATGTAAAAACTCAAAAGGCTTTCAAAATTAGAATACAGACAAAATTTGGTATCAAACACCTCTTTTATTTCTCCTGGAGAAAACTATACCCAGTTATTTGCTGAAGAAGTAATCTGCCAGGCCATAAAGTGATAAAAGACACTACACAGATGGTGGCATTCTAGCTTTAACTTTAGTTTTGTAGAAGAACTGTTAAGAATTTAGTGATGAAGAGAAAATAAAATGAAAGTGATTATAAAAAGAGAGATTTCATGATTCCTAGGAAAGGAATAGCAGACAAATGCCAGGGGAATGCAGTCACAGCAGCTCCAGGGGCTAATCCAGGACAAGACTAGGCAAAAGTCATCCAAGGGGGAAAGAGTTCAGATGACAGGACAAGTCTACAGAAAGGCAGCACTAAAGGCACAGCAGCAAATTAACTCAGTGCAGAGTAAGCAAGCAGTATGCTATGTCAGGAGATATTTAATTACCTTAAAGCCCCAAAGGAGTAATTTAAAAGGTATCAGTAGGTACACACGGCTTAGCATGTTGGGAGAACTACGAAGAATTAACCATGCAAAGACACAGGGAAAAGAACAAGCATGAAATATAAGGAAAAAACCCTGCAAACATGTTATAAAAAGAAATGCAACATAGAACCACCTTACTAGTTCAGGATAAGCTCTGCCTGAGAGAATACTGCTGCTGTCACCTGGAGCTCTGCACAGGCTTATTTGGCATCTGAGTGTTGCCTTTCATGGCTGAAATGTCAGTTACCTTGGGACATCATGTGCTGGCACAGTGATGAGCACAGAAAAGTTTGACTACATCCTACAACACAACTGCTGCTTGCTCACCAGAGAGGTGAGCAACAGGGCACAACCAGACCTTTCATTGGGTTTCGCAAAACAAGCTAGCTGTAATTCTGGTGCCTGTGTATCTGAGGATCTGGTTCTTTGGTGACAAGAGAGATTTGTAAAATCTGATGTGATATAAAACCGGGAGGCTGCAAGCGGTTTACAAAAGTGCATTAGAATTCACCATAATCACAGTAATTTGGATGAATGTTCTGAAATTAATGCATTAGATCCACAAAGAGAAGTGCAAATTACCATAGAATGATAAATCAAGCGCACAAGTTTAGAAAGGAGACTTGCTAGGCAACTGCACTGCAAAAAGGATCTGCAGGGGAGTTACAGTGGTCTATAAGTAAATTAGAAATCATGATGATATCCAGAAAAAGGATTTTGCAGAAAAAGGCAGCCTGATACACATTCACAGTAATACTGTAAGCAAATCAAGTAATTATTTTGCCCCACCAGCAGCGGCAAGGCTGAGTGCATTAATGCTGTGTCCAGCTCTGCCTATGGGGCTGTCAGAGGAAGAAGACGCTTGGAAGGAGTCCAGGTAAAACCCACAAGAAAAAAAAGTAACAGATGGAGAACAAGGGAGGGTTGAAAGAATTAGATTGTTTAGTCTAGAAAAAGTGGAGACATGATAACATATCAAACATATGTACAAGTTTGTTATGAGAAGAGGATGGTGACTAATTGTTCTCTATGCTCATTAGGCTAAAGACAAGACTTACTAATGCAGTTGAGAAGAGCTTTCTCGCACAGGGACAATCAGCCCAGCAGCAGGTTATCTCCAGGTATTACATGTATTACTGTCACAGGAAGCAATGGGAGCAGTTAAGATAAACACCTATCAAGATGAGGAGAGGTATGCTTGATCCTCCCCCAAACTGAGTGAACAGCTCAGGTGATCCTGTGTGAGATCTCATCCAGACTTACTCCACATGCTCAGCCACAGATACAAGGCACAGATCAGAGCTTTCATCAGAGACTAAATACCATAATACGCACGATTGTCATTTGCATTGAGATGCTTGCCAGGAAGGATGGAGCCTGCAGGACAACGGACGGATGTACCAAATCTGTTTAGCTAATTCATTCAACTGGCTAGAAGTACCAGGCAGCATCAGCTCAGTCACCACTACAGGCTCTTTTACTTAACATGCTTGTGCTCAACCATATCTTTATTTACTCTACCTTTGATGCCAACAGCCCTTTTCAGTCTTATAAGGACTGATGCAGAGTAATTAGGCATACACCACTGTGAGACCCATGGAGAAGTGAGCTGAAGAGGCTTTAAAAGAAACAGGTAGGGACAAGGCTGTAGCGATGCCTGGCAGGGACCAGGCTGGTCATGAAGGTGGTGACCTCGAGAAGGCAAATGGCAGGCAGAAGAAAAGGGGTGATGCGCCAAGAGCTTGTGCTGCGGAGGTTCCTGCTACGGACGCACAGCCAGTAGCTGCTGGTGCTAAATCTCTTTTGGGTTAGGGTGGGTAAACTGCTATGCTACACAAGGGCTCACTGAAGGCTGGAAAAAGAAGATCAGAAATCCTAGTATGACAGGGAGAGGGGAGGACAGTGTTCATTTGGGGAGCATCAGGGATGAGGCCCTTGAGTTTTGCCACCTTTAGAAGAGTCTGAGGAGTAAAGACCAGGGAAAACAGGGCATGAAAGGTCCTATCCCCTCACAGAAGGGTAGCCCAAGCATGCAGACCCTTGGAGTGGCTTCGACCTGTACACTGGTGGATTCACAACAAGTCTCTTACAACTAACATTATCAATTTTTTTTTTTGTTAAGAAGTGTAGAATTCAACTAAGTTGACAGGAATTTTCTAAAACAAATACACATGTAAGATGGCAAGTGTGGCTCATCAGTCCCCAGAGGAAGAGCCTGCATGGCCAGATGGCGTTGTTTGGGTACCTGTGTGAGAGTACCCGCTGCCAAGTCCCTCTCTGGGCTTTTCCCCGGTACTACACACACCCTGTGCCTGACTGCAGCATGTTTGGTATAAACCACCCTGCCTTGATTTGAAGCCTTCCCAACAAAGCAAATCCATTTTCTAAACTACAGTTTACACAGAGTGCAGAGTGAAACACTTCCACTTCTCTTGTCAGTGTTTTAAACTTAAAATTACCTATAAAAAAAAATTACTCTCCATTAAAAAATGAATAAAATGGAGAGCAATGTAAACATAGCCAAACAGTCTGCTGTTACACTTGATCACTTGTAAAGACTGGATAATGTACTCAGCACTCTGAAATTTTCTCCTTGCATGACAATGCAGACTACAGCTTTTACCCAAGGAAAATCAAATTAATGATGAGATACAAAAGGGAGAAAAACAGATTCAATAAGAGGTTAAGGTTTATGGAAGTTAATCCTGTACTTCCCTCTGATCTCTGAAAAACAAGGAAAAAGAAGGAATTTACAGAAAATCAGTAAACACAATACTCTAACCATCATCACAAAAGCCCTATCTTATTCCTAACTGCACTGGTTTATTTTACAAATATCTTAGCATGAGAGCTTGAAAGATAAAACAGCACATTTGTATAACTAGCCATGATTCAAAAAGAATACAGCCTTTTTCAGCATTGTACTTCAACTATTTAAAGCTAAAATCTTTGGACACAAAGTTAAGTACTGACTTAAGCGCCTTAAGAAATGAGATGATGGTGTGTGCAAGAGCTGAATGGTTCTTGAATAAACGGAACTTACGATCACAGGAAATATTACATTTTGTGGAAAGAGACAGGAAAATCCATCATGAAAGTCTATGTAAGTGCAGATCTATAAGCACACACAGAATGCTTGTTCTACGATAATCTAATCCTAGATAGGCTGATTTCAGCACAACTACCAGGAACTATCAAATATTTTCATTTAAAATCTGCTATACTTCCCAAGTGCAATTCCAATGGGATTTACACTCACCTGCTGAGGAACAAAATCTGTGCTTCTGAAAATTTGTGCTTTTATACTGTGCTCTGTATCACACTCAGGATGAACAGATGCCTCAAAGGAAGGGAATGATGAACTTGTGTAACCTCTGAGACTGAAATTATTATTTTATCTTTAGTACTGAGACCAGAATGCCTTGTAATTGATTGCTTTTCACAGTTATACAACTATAAGCTAAAGAAACTTGATAAAGGTGGAAGTACTCATTTCCTGCGCTGAAAAACAGATTTTTCAAAAGCAAAGAATAAAATGGCACTTTCATATCCAGCAAAGCAAAAATAATCGATTATGGCATAAGAATCCTTCAATGTCATGACACATTGATTTTTGGAGGTAACTAAAATGCAGCTTTACTTTTCATAGCAACTTCCACACAAATCACGTCTTTCAGTCTTTTTTGTTTAAACAGTGCAGTAATTCAACAATACAGTTTCAAAGGTCACAAAACCAAAAGGACATAAGGAATCAAATTAAGGATGTGTAGCTATTTACATCTATGCCCTGGCTGTCCAATAGGGACTTGAAAAGTGCTGTAAATTTCAGTCTGTTTAAAAGAGTCAAGCTAAATATTACACTGGACTAAAAGCATTCACACACCAGGAAGGCTGTAATTAAAACTTCAAGGATCATGGTGACAAGATATTTACTCAGACAATACCCAGGCTTATGAACACTCATTTGTAGGTATTAAAATATGGTTTAATACACATAAATAAAACATCACTGAAATGTGTCTCAGTTAAAAGCCTTGCAGCTTAGAAAATGTAACTGCTTTACAAACCTAATTAAAAGCCAAGGAAAGTATCGCATCTTACAGTGCTAATGAAAAATCTGCAGTGTTGATGAAAGCAGATGGGAAGAAGGAGAATCTCAAGGAATAATTTGTTAAAGATGATGCATTGAGCATTTCAGAGGATTAAACTCCTTTATAGAAACACTTCAAAATTCACTGAAGTTAACTCCATCAAGTAAGAGCTCACTGGTGGGATGGTAGTTTCTGTGTACATTTTCCTAACTTTTAACATGAAACTTAGGGAAACCAACCCAGTTCCATGAAATGACTCCTTCTGGTTTTTTTTTTTTAAATTAGAGTAGCACTTCATGTTCTAGGTAGACAAGAATTCTTTCATGAGAAAAAAACCCAGATAATCTCACAGGCTCATCTACCTTGAACCAAAATATCAGGAAAACAGAAACTTGGGAAACAGAACCATAAACTCAATAAAAGGACAAAAAAGTGGTTGTGTGTTTTAACATATTAGACTTTAGAGCTTGCCACTGCTTTATCAATCATACTTACTCCAAGTAAGCAAACAATCATTTACGTAAGTGCTGTTTTTAAACTCATCTTTCCATTTTTTACGATTGGCATTTACATTATTTTCTGTTTCTCCATACTTGCCTTATTTACCCTTTTTCATGTAGGCACTACTGCAACTGTGCACTCACATGTGCTTAAATTTAAGCACATAAGAAATTTCAGTTATTTTATTCAGACTAGTCACATTTTAAATGTGTTTTGATGGACTAGTAAGCGGATTCTTAAATTGAACCATAAAAAGGAGTGGTTAAAACAAACAACATAATCAAGGGGGGAAGCAGGTCAATCTACTTTTCAAAGTAGACAAGAAATCAGAGACATTTATTAAGAGGTAGGAGAGCTTTCAATTACATACCATATTTAAGTACTAACTACTGCTTTCAGGTGGTCACTACTGATGTACAAAGCAATCATGTAATCAACAGCTAACAAAACAACATCCACCCCATCCACCATCAGCTTACACATAAGATAAAAAGAAACATACTATCTGCTCTGTAATATGAACTGGTCATGAATTTTCTTAAATTCATGGACCTGTCCCCTGACAAGGAATGGTCTAATAATTCTGAAACTATCTTTACTAGAGGAGAAACTAATCTAATCATAAATGTTTCAATTTAACTAATATTTCAGCAGTATATTTTTCAATATTTTTAACTTCATACATTCTTGAAATGATTATGGACGGGTACTGATCATGAGGTAGAGGTGACAGCTTGGCTTCAGCTCCCTGGCCATTTGAGGGGTGCCTTCCTTACCCTCTTGGGAGGCTGGCTGAGCAGGATGAATGTCTGCTCCTGACACCAGAGCTGATGGGCCTGTGCCCATCACTGCTACTGGAAATTATCAAGTGCTTCAAGCAGGAATTTGCAAAACAGGTGAGGCAGACATCTCACCGTCCAGGAACAACTTTTATCATAACGAAGCCCTGCTGTCCACAGTGACCTCTGAGTTAATATAAGTTAGTGTCTCTAGTTGTGTTGCCATTGAATATTTAAGATATGCTTCAGAATCACAAATTTTTGTTTGGGATATAGAACATGCCCTGGAGCAACAATAGGGAACCACAATGCCCTGATAAACATGAAAAACTCCAGCAATACAGACTCTCTTCTGTGCCAGTTCCTTTCATACTTTCCCATGCAAGCTCAAATTTGCAGAATAACAGTGTAAAATAGGAACATTTTCTAGAAGATGTACATAGTTCCTGCTCTCAAAATCTCATTCCTTTCCTAAGCAGTAAAAAGTTTGCCATGTTGGAGACTGAGAATTGAAAATAACAGTAAGTAATTTTGTTGACTCCTTCCAAATGATACTGTGATTTCTCCTGGCTCTGTCAGATTTTTATAAGCGTCTTAAAGGAAAGACAGTAATGCTGTAAAATAAAATGAGAAACAGCAGTTTTATCAAAGTTTGCTAGCAGAGCTGTTTCTCAGCTGGACGAGTCTGAGATTTTGTTTCAAAGAAACTCATTTGGGAAACATCACCTTGCTGGGGCTTTGTTACAGGTGGATGAGCAACAGTAGGGTGGGTGGCTCATAACACAATGACATGCACATGCGAAAAAGAAGTACTCTCTCAATACTTCAAGTATCTTTAAGAAAGCCGACCTTTGGAAACCGATACTATTTACTGTGCAGTACACTCTCCCCTGGAAAACCCCAGGGAAAGCTTCTGCTTTGCTCTAGAAGGAATGAGAACTTTCCTCATCTGCATTTACTTGGCCAACAAAGAGATGGAAATGACTTCCTTGCTCCTTTCTGCTCCACCACTACGGCAACTTGTGCTTTCCCAGAATAGCCCACGTACCAAACACCGTGGACAGAGCTGCTAAGCAACTATGTCTACAAGCATGGGCTCATGGAGAAGGAAAGCACCCACTGGGCTACATGTCCCCTTCCTGGTGCTGTGATCTGATATGGAGGCTGGGAACCTCAAGTAGCGCATTGACGGTGGCAGTGCAAAACATGGAAAAGTAAAATTACCTTCAGAAAGACTGTTTAAATTGAAATTATTTTAGTTTTAAGCTATTTAAATCAGTAAAAAGAGAAGAATATTCTGATAATTTATTTAATCTTGTTTTCCACTTTTCCTGTTGCTAGGTCTACTCTAACTAAAATAATCACCTACACATCCCGATTTGGAATTAAACAGAGCTGTTACACTTTTTGCTGTGAGAATGTAGTATATTGACATAAATTTGTTTAGCAATTATATAATTTAATACATATTCAAATCTTGATTTCTTACATCTAAAAGAACTATAAATATTATGTATCTTGCTTTCAAGGTGACAAGTTTGAGTTATTTTTGATTCTCACCTTTAGACTCTATGCACAGCCATTGTTTGTAAACAATATTTCAAGACCTAATCAAATTTCCATTTGTTTTGTAGTCACCTATGCAACAAAATTTGTCTCTTGCTTTACACAGGTAACAACAGTTTCTGTGGGTATGTCGCTAGGTATTCCTTCATCTGCCCTGCAAACAAAGTGACCGTACTAAAGCCCATCCATCTCCTTACTCCCCTGACTGCATTGTGAAGAATAGCCTTTATGCTCTATTATACATGTTGCTGCAGTGCTTCTGCACTCAAGCTGTCTTTGAAGCCATCCCTGCTGTCGCCTCTCCAGTTGCTGCTCACTAAACATTCAAACGCTGCTTCTCTTCTGTCTCCACAGGAACAGGACAGCCTGATTTAGAAAATCGGGAAGCTGGTAGACTTTTCCTTCTCTGCGCTATAAAAGGAGTGTGGAAGCACAGCTCTTGACTAGAGGAAGAGACCACATGAGATTTCACTGTATCAACATGCCCTCAGTAACACATTGGACAGATGGTAACAGAGTAGAAGAATGCAAGACAGACAAGCAACAAAAGACAGACAAGCAACAATATGAGGTAGTGAATGACACGGCTGCTACCCTTGGCTCCACACAGGGAGACCTGCCCAGACGGGTGCACTGGACCTACTGTACTACCCTGATAAATATAATTCTGGCAGCAATCAAATAATATAGAATCATATAATCATAGAATAGTTAGGGTTGGAAAGGACCTTAAGATCCTCTAGTTTCAAACCCCCTGCCAGGGGCAGGGACACCTCACACTAAACCATGCCACCCAAGGCCCTGTCCAACCTGGCCTTGAACGCCATCAGCGATGAAGCATTCACAACTTCCCTGGGAAACCCATTCCAGTGCCTCACCACCCTCACAATAAAGAACTTCTTCCTCGTATCCAATCTAAAGTTCCCCTGTTTAAGTTTGAACCTCTTACCCTTGTCCTATCACTACAGTCCCTCATGAAGAGTCCCTCCTCAGCATCCCTATAGGCCCCCTTCAGATACTGGAAGGCTGCTCTGAGGTCTCCACGCAGCCTTCTCTTCTCCAGCCTGAACAGCCCCAACTTTCTCATCCTCTCTTCATACAGGAGGTGCTCCAGTCCCCCGATCATCCTCGTGGCCTTCCCTTGGACTTGTTCCAACAGTTCTGTGTCCTTTTGATGTTAAGGACACCAGAGCTGCACACAGTACTCCAAGTGAGGTCTCAGGAGAGCAGAGTAGAGGGGCAGGATCACCTCCCTCGACCTGCTGGTCACGCTGCTTTTGATGCAGCCCAGGATACAGTTGGCTTTCTGGGCTGCAAGTGCACACTGAAGCCGGCTCATGTTCATTTTCTCATTGACCAACACCCCCAAGTCCTTCTCCGCAGGGCTGCCCCAGATCTCTTCTCTGCTCAACCTGGAGCTGCGCCTGGGATTCCTCCCACCCAGGTGTAGGACCTTGCACTTGGTATGGTTAAACTTCATCAGGTTGGCATCAGCCCACCTCACAAGCATATCAAGGTCCCTCTGCATGGCATTCCTTCCCCCCCAGCATATCAACCGAACCACACAGCTTGGTGTCATCGGCAAACTTGCTGAGGGTGCACTCAATCCCACTGTCCATGTCACCAACAAAGATGTTGAACAAGACTGGTCCCAACACCAATCCCTGAGGGACACCACTCGTCACTGGTCTCCAGCTGGACATTGAGCCAATGACCAACACTTTGTGTGTGGCCATCCAGCCAGTTCTTTATCCACTGAGTGGTCCACCTATCCACTCGATGTCTCTCCAGCTTAGAGACAAGGATGTCGTGTGGGACAATGTCAAACGCTTTGCACAAGTTCAGGTAGATGACACCAACTGCTCTACCCCTGCCCCTCAGTTCTGTAGCCCCATCATAGAAGGCTACCAGATTGGTCAGGCAGGATTTCCCCTTAGTGAAGCCATGCTGGCTGTCACCAACCACCTTCTTGTTTTTCATGTGCCTCAGCATGCCTTCCAGGAGAACCTGCTCCAAGATTTTGCCAGGCACAGAGGTGAGGCTGACTGCTCTGTAGTTCCCCTGCTCATCCATTTTCCCTTTCTGGAAAACGGGGGTTATATTTCCCTTTTTCCAGTCATCGGGAACTTCACCTGACTGCCATGATTTTTCAAATATGATGGACAGCGGCTTAGCAACTTCATTTGCCAGCTCCTTCAGGACCCGCAGATAGATTCCATCAGCTCCCATGGACTTTTATACATTCAGGTTCTTAAGATGGCCTCAAACCAGATCCTGTCCTACAGTGGGCCCAGGGTCTTCATTCTCATTGTCCCTGCGTCTGCCTTCCAAGACTTGGGCGGTGTGGTCAGAGCATTTGCCAGTGAAGACTGCGGCAAAGAAGTCATTAAGAACCTCAGCCTTCTCCAAATCCAGGGTAGCCAGTTCTCCTGATAGCTTCTGAAGAGAGCCCATGCCGTCCCTAGCCTGTCTTCTATTTGCAATGTACCTATAGAATCCCTTCTTGCAATCCTTCACATCCCTAGCCAAGTTTAATTCTAACTGGGCCTTAGCTTTCCTAACCTGGTCCCTAGTTTCCCAGACAACATCCCTGTATTCTTCCCAGGCCGCCTGCCCTCCCTTCCGCCTTTTGTAAACCTCTTTTTTCCTTTGAATTTTCCTCAGCAGCTCCTTATCCATCCAAGGAGGTCTCCCGGCCCTCCTGCAGCACTTCCTTCTAGTAGGGATGCATCGCTCCTGAGCTTGCAGCAGGTGATCCTTGAATATCAACCAACAGCCTTGGGCCTCCCTGCCCTCTTGGGCTATACCCCATGGAACCTTACTGAGCAGGTTCCTAAAGAGGCCAAAGTCTGCTCTCTTGAAGTCCAGGGCAGCGAGCTTGCTGCACGCTCTTCTCACTGTCCTGAGGATCTCAAATTCGACCATCTCATGATCGCTGCAATCAAGGCTGCCCTGGAGTGTCACATTTCCAACCAGCCCTTCCCTGTTGGTGAGCACGAGGTCAAGCATGGCATCTCTCCTCGTTGGCTCCTCTACTACTCGCAGAAGGAAGCTGTCTTCTGCACAATCGAGGAACTTCCTGGATTGCTTGTGCCGGGCAGTACCATCCCTCCAACAGATATCAGGGTGGTTGAAGTTCCCCATGAGAACAAGGGCCTGTGAGCGTGAGGCTGTTCCTATCTGTCTATAGAGTGCTTCATCCACCAAGTCCTCTTGGTCAGGCAGTCTGTAACAGATCCCCACAATAATGTCTCCCATTGCTGTTCTCTCTTTAACCCTGACCCACCAACTCTCTATTGGCTGCTCACCTGTCCCCTGACACAGTTTCGTACTCTCCAGCCTACTCCTAACATAAATAGCAACTCCGCCTCCCCGCCTACTGGGCCTGTCTTTCCTAAAGAGCCTGTAACCTTCCATTCCAACACACCAGTCATATAACCTCTAATGGATCAAATACAGGTATTGCTCTGTGGAAAGTACACTTTGCACCCTCTTCACACAACTGATTCTAACAAGAGGAAAAGTACTTACAGAAGTTCTCTTCTTTGCTGATAAAAATAAAACTGCGAAACTTCTTTCCTACTGTTTATGACAAAAATCAACTCCCATGGATTTTTTTAAGCAACAGTTCTAAAAACACCCCTTGTTGAATCTGTATTTGACAAGACTTCATGCCCATATAAAAACTGAAAGTGTAGTTATACTCTAAAAGCCCAAAAAGATGTACACCCAGATTCTTCTTCACTTGCGTAGTGGTTTAAGCCCAGCACTGCACCAGCCACTAGGAAGGAGAAAAAAAAACATCACTGCTGAACCCAGGACAACTTCCTTCCTTCAATTCACAGTAAAGAACATATTTTAATCATAGTCAGAAGCTGCAGGCAATACTACGATCACATTGATCTTGAACAGAGTAAGAAGATATTCATGGTAGTGTGGAGGAAAAACACAGAAAGAATTAGAACTTCAGAGAAGAACCACAAAAGATATTAATAAAGAGATGAATAAGAAATTGGCCACTCGCAACAAAGGCTATCATACTAAAATCTCTACTTTTCTGGCATTTCCTTTCACATTTCAACACTGTAAGAGTAAACCTGTGGGCTGCTCTTGATACACTGAGTACAAAGCACTGTGAAAAAAAAGAAATACAAAATCCAGCTACTATTCCAAGGTATTAAAGGTAACACTAGATTAAGGAAACAGATGTGGATGCAACACTCTCATGAAGGTAAATCTCAGCTGACCCACACTCTGCTCAAACTAATTTTAGTACAAATGAGATTAAGATTTTAGTAAAGCAAAGCAGACCTCAAATCACTTGCTTTTTTAGGTTCCAATCTCTTTTCATCACCCCTCCTCCCAGCCATTTCAAGCCACTAAAAATGAGACTAAGGGTAAGTCGGTCCAATGTTACACTTCAAACCTATTGTACTTGCAACTAGGCACTGCATTTCCCCGCAGAACCCATGCTGTTGTGTAAGAACAGCCCCTGAGTTTAAGACATCACAGGCTTTAGCTACCTTACTCGCATCTGACCATTCTTTGAGTCAGAAATGGTGTTTATCTGGGAAAAAAAAAAAAGAAGTGCCAGCATTATACACATAATGAGCTGCCTAAGTCATTGCTTTCCAGTCTGTGCATCCCAGATGCCAATGGACTATGGTGTAGAGTCGGGAAAGAACTGCCTAAGAAAGCAAACCTCACCGCAAGTAGGCTGAAACTTGTTCTTTGACATTAAAGTGATCAATTAACATTTAGACATTTTGAGGGATCTCAGCATGCTGAAGAAGCTTCCAAACTTGAGTCTATGCCAGTTATCTAGAGGTGGTTTGACATTTTCCTACCTCTACAAGGACAATCAGCATGGGGGGGAGAGGGGGGGAAGGGGGAAGAGAGGAAGAACATAAGTTAATATCTGTAAATCCACAAGAAAAGGAGGTTTTTGGTTTCTGTTTTCACCTAAGAGCTACAAAAATAAGACTCAATTGGAATGATGAAATATTTTTCTTACAAGTAATAATACAAAGATTTTTTCTTAAAGCTTTGACATCTAAAGTAAGACATTTAATTACAGCATAACTCATCTAGAAATGAGCTTGGCCTGCTATAAATAAACAAAAATCAGGCTGCATTTGATGCAACGATCTTGATTCCAGCAAGATACTGGGAAAACAAGATGCTTTTGAAAAAAAAAAAATTACAAAAAGGAGAAATTACAAAGCAGAAACATGTTAACAGGAAATTGATCTAATGAATATATCTCAGTGATTTATGGCAGGCTAACTCACAGAATTAGGCACTTATTCTAATAAACAAGCATTAGAAACTCAGCCAGGCATAAGAGAAAAATCAATCACAGGATAAAAGTGCTTAACTGAGGGACAAAAATATCCTTCAAAGTTGTATTATGCAAATGTATCACACTGATGACAAATGTATATTAAGGTTCATATCGTGAAACTAAACTAAAGATTGTTTTTTCCTTCCTTCCCCTCAGATAATTCTTATGGAAATTAAATTAGGGAGGGCCACTTAAGTGCCACAACCATATGGTCCTACTTGTTAAACTTAGTAAGACTCCTTTTATGTCTTAGAAAATAGTAACTGTGATGTATTTTACAATAAGATACGAAATTACACATAAAATACACTCATTTTCAATATACTAAAAATAGTGAATGTTATTATTAAATACTAATACATAGATAAATGGTTTTCATGTTGTATGATATATTCACTATTGCAATACATTCACTGTTAAAGCAGAGTACCTGAAGGCAATGACTTCATTAAGAAATCTTTCAGATGAGTGTCGTAAAATAATTATGATTCATTTTGATCAACTTTGTAAGTGGTTAAAGCCAAAGGTCTGTACTATTAATTAAGACTTCACTGTATGAATGACCAAACCACCATGCAAAACAATTTTAAAGCATTCATAATATTTCTCACAGGACTGATGTTAGAGTCTCGTTTATAGCTGAAAAAGGAAGATTACAGCTACTTTCCCATTTCTGAACTGTTGCAATTGGTAGGATATGCACATGGACATCAAAACTGAGATATAAATGGGACTGCACAGACAACAGCTACAACAGTTCTCACTACCATGGAATGGTGAGACACCCGCAAGCCTTGCCAGGAGGCAGGAGATGACAGCCAGGAAAAAGGGAATCCCTGTCAGAGAGAGAGGATTTGAAGGCGGCCTGTTATTTGGAGCTGCTGATCTCCTCTGGAGTAGTACTTAATTACCTCTGCCAGCACACCGACTTCCTACACAGTTGATAATAAGACAACACAAGCAGTCTAAAAACAATGGAAATATCTATCTACTGAAACATATCTCTCACCAGTCACATTATCCACAAATATCAAAAACATATGAACATTTTTATAGCACTCCTATCTGGAAACAAGTTTCATCAATATTTTACTGGGTTAGAACACTCCTACAATCCTGTCCAGAGAAGGATCAGATAAATTATTCTAAATACATGCAAGCCCATAGAAGTTACTCTACAAAGAAAACCAGTACCATTAAGGGTCTATGTAAATATAGCAGATTAATTTACAAAAGATGATAGGATCAAAACTGTCCTACTAAAAGCTGTGATAAACCTACAAAGCTACAAATCCTAACTCCCACCACTAAAGCAGATTGGTTTAGGTAAAAGTTTTCTATCCAGTTCTTTCCAGAGGCATACTTGGCTGATCCCCTTCCAGCCATGATACACTACACAGCTGAAAAGAGCACTCAACAGAATAAAACTTACTAAATGGTAAATAGAACATTTCTACATGCCAAAAAAAAAAAAAAAAGTTCTAAAGACAACGAAAAGCAGACTTCCTCAGCTATATTTATTAACTGAGCTCTCCTGACCATGCTTCTCTGACACATAAAATAAAAGCATTTCAGGATCAAGCAAAGCAGAAACACTCTTACAAAAAGGAGCCCAAGACTTATAAAGGAGACAAACTTTCAAGAGTTATCTAAGACCTTGAGCTATTTTGTAATAGGCCAGATTAGACAGAATTTGGGAATTAGCAGGCAAGGCTTGCTGGTGGGAGTGGGGTGGGAGGGTGGCAGCCATCAGCGGAGCCTCTGTGTGCTAATGCAGTTTAGTATCAGAAGTGGTTTTGTTATGGTCAGTAAAAAAAAAAGAAATATCTAGCCATCTGTTTCCACAGACCTTTCTCATAAAATATCACGGTGATAAACAACCACGATTCAGCAGCATTCTTTAAAGTAGGCTTTTATGTGTGAAAATGATGACTGTGTAATCCCTGTTAATTACAGCAGGTGTTTAAAGGCCAGGTGAGTAGGAACTTGTACATTACCCTGAGCCTAGCATACAACACGGGGGAAGAACTACCTCAGTTAACATGTACACACATGAATCAGATGGAAAACAGTGTGCTAAAGCACAACAGTGAATTATTTTGAGAATCATATTCAAATCTCATGGTAGCTCACCTGAATAGGAATTAAGAGGACAGCTACCTGGTTTCCACATGTCAGCACCACAGTGGACTGTGAAGAAACAGCCACGACTACGTATGTTCTGTGCACCCTCTGCTGGTTTCACAGCAGCATGCAACCACGGCTCAGGAAAGACATTTAAGAAAATAGAAGCAAAATCCGGGGAAGAAAAGCCATCTTCACTGCAAGCAACAGTAAAAAGAGATACCAAAATTACTTTCAAAAATTAAAAGAAATTAGTATTTGCAAGAATATCTTATTTTGAAATTACAAAAAGAAAACTAATTATTGGCTATCACCGCTTGCTCAAAGACACTCGGTACAGATTGCAAATTACTGGCCCTATGCTTCTCTTGTAGCTTATTAGTTGCTTAAGTCTACTTGAGTTTTTCCAAAAGACTTTTAAGTAAGCATTTGGTTAGATTTCAGTATCCTGTGCTTTTTCAAGAGAACAACTTAAACAGACTAATCTTACAGAACTAGCAAAGAAACTGAAGTCAGTGATGATTTTTTTTTTAGATGTAAACCAGATATTCTCCTATCAACTGTTTCAGCTGCTTTTTATTACAGCTTCTGTCAAACTAAGAAAGACACCCTACTCTCATAAACACAGGATTCAGCATTTCTTACTTTCAGAATCACTTTTTTGCCTTTAACATAGCTTTTACTACCATCATGTTTGTCCTCAGTTTTTACAAGACTCCTCTGTACTGTTCACAGGTTAAACATGAATCTCCATGGTCTGTAAAGCTGGCATAACCCTGTCTTGCATGTTTGAAAATTACCAAAACCTAAATCAAAACAAAATGCTAAAGTATTAACCCTCAACAGAACCCACCTAGTTAGGCACCAATTCCACTTTTTAAATGAGTGAAAATACACATAGACCCCAGTAACCTGACAAATCTTTTAATTTCACAATTCTTCAAATCCACAGTAAACTCCCTTTGGTTGCTGCTGACATATTGAACACATATTTAATCGGTACTAAAACACTAAAGAAAGGAATATAAAATCTCAAGTTTGTTGAATCACTAACAAAATCTAGAAGTGCTTAGAAAATATTTTAGAACACGCAACATTTAACACCTTTCTGAGAGAAGCTTCTATAATTTTCACAAAACCAGGATATCTTGATAGAAAAATCCCATGGCACCCTGTCACTGACAGCTTGTTACAGTCTGTGGATTTGATTATGAAAGTGTTAATCATTTTAGAGCGCAAATAAAATACTACATTGTTAACCATGGGTAAGGTGACTGAGTTTCAAAGCTCTCTCCTGTTCCTGCACACAACTCACTCCTCAGTCCTGCTAGAACAGATTTCCTAGTTATGCTATTCTGTTGTTGCTTGGCTGCTCATTTTTACATCCTACTCTCACTCCATTATGTTACAATACACTCAGATGGAAATAAATGCAGAAAAAAAAAAATTTGAGAAGAAAGTTAATAAACTGCTACTGATTACTTTTTTTTAGGAGCACACTGCACATAGAACCACCATACAGGGGCTCAGGATATAAAGAATAAAGGATAAAAGGTGGAAGAATAAAAAGAAACTGATTCAAATTCTTTTTATACTGCAGTCTGTACAACCAGAACATATGCATTTGTTTACAGAAATACTGTGATCCAAGATTTACCTGCCATCTGAAAACAACAAATTTAATGGCACTGGTGTAGAGTATAAGATCCTGACTATATTAGTTACGTCTGTGAGCAGGGGATATGCAACTCCTCTCACCACTATTGTATTCATCTAGCCCTATTTTATGCAGGAGAGAATTAAACAGGAAATCATAAAAGGTTTACATGCAAACAGCAGTAGTTTATTTTCTAAAGGAGACAGAAAAAGGCACGTGAGGAACAGAGTACTTGCTTCATGTCACAGACAAGACCCTGCAATATCCAGTATCTGTGTACTTCATGGGTAATAGCAGGACTTAGAGCTTTGCTTGGTGTTTCAAGTGTTCAGAAAGAGTACGTTAGAACTGGCCATGCTTCATCAAAGAGATAGCCAGCTGCTGGCCTTGTAGTTCATTTAAGGTCTCTGAGCCCCAGTGCAGATAATCGTTAGCAAGGGGAGCAGCTCACCCAGCTATTATTCTCATCTTCCTATATCCAGAGGCTTGCTGCAAAGAGGGGTTCATAAACCTGGATAAAGTGTACTGGCAAGACAGGCTCACTTTTTTTGCATGCTCCAGCAGCTTCTCCTCAACAAAGTTGCAAGTATCTTTTTTGGACACACCGGGCGTTCATTCCTTTTTAAGAGCATAGGCTGCAGTAGCTGGCTGGACACTACTCCTTTCTGTTGGTGCAAAAAGGATAGAAGAATAGCAAGAGTATATGAAACTTGTTCCTTTAAAACCCATCAAAGCTTCACTTTCAGACTGAAGACACTGGAAACCATGCTATAATGATCAGCTTTGAAATGCTTACTGCAAAGAGCTTTTGTCAAAGACAAGAAATGAGAGTGATAATACAAATTGGGGAACTATTCTGTCACTCCAGTAGAGATTTTGTGCCATATGCAAACCCACCAAATTTTCTATTTCAAACTCTTTAGAAATGGAGAACAGTGGCACCAGTAGTATTCAAAAGGACACTGAAGAAAACTAAGGAATATCTGGTTAGGAACAGTGATGATGATGATGATTGACGTTTATGTGCCAATTGTTACCAAGCATGGTCAGGAACACACAAGGAATGGAAAAGCAAATGCAAGTGATTGGTGTATTTGAAATATCCACCTACTGCTAGTATTTCAGAAGGTCAGAACCCTGAAAAGTTTCAGAATTTAACCCACAGCCTTTTCCCAGAAAACGACACCTAGAAGTAGGCATCGCATACCGACAATATCCTCAGACACAATTCTGTTTCAAAACAATGCAAAAAAGCACCTACAGTGGTTTAGCCATCTCTTAACTTTCTTGGTTGTAGCACGGTTCAAGTAGAGCACCTCATTCACAAGTCTGACTTGCCAGCAACTATTAACTTGACAAACACTTTAAATACTTCTAATTTATAAATATAAACCATGTGACAAAGTTCAGCATAAAAAGACTATTCTGCTGCCTGCTATAATACTACTGTTATTGTGGCTCAGACAGAAAAGGAAACCTTCATCCCCAGGTGAGGATGAGCCTTGTATTTGCACGGCTTAA
Source organism: Myiopsitta monachus (assembly GCA_017639245.1). Lineage (NCBI taxonomy): Eukaryota > Metazoa > Chordata > Aves > Psittaciformes > Psittacidae > Myiopsitta > Myiopsitta monachus. Next base: position 23,679,500 of record CM029925.1, read on the forward strand.
GCCCAGTGCACTCCTGAAGTCTCTACCTGTACACCCATAAGGCACAGTGATTTGTCTCAAGCTGTTCTCACTTCCTGCGTTACCTCATAGCCTGAGATGAAAAGCTGTGGTATATGTTTTTTCTAGCCAAATGCCAAAATTAAGGCTTTGTTTGTCACAGTCCACCAGAACACTATTTTCTATAGATTGAGAGCTCTATATTCTTGAACCTTTCCTATTTCCTATCATAGGAATATTTTGTTTCATTTTAGTTACTGAAAATGTAAAATCCTACCAATCAAGTAGTGTAGAACTCTGGCGTAACCAACCCAATGTTTTATAGCAAGTTAAATTTATAACCCTAACTTAATATCGAATATTTAAATATTCACCTGATTTTCAGAGATGATGTGCACTTAAATCTACACATGAACACACCCATGTCTGACTCCTTCGACATCACAAGAGCGGAAGCCACAGGGGCTGAAGGAACACCATGAGTGTAACATGTACAGCAAGAGGAAGAGTTCAGACTGTACTCTGCATCTCCCTTTCTATGGTGCAGACTGGAAATGCTGCAGCTAAGCTTCCCAGAAGCTTCTATTAAATGCGTATGTACACAAGCATCATTCAACAATAATAAATTCTAATGTATTGTGCATCTTGTGGTATGTAGCTCAAATCAATGCTAGACAATTACTGTAAGACAAGATATATAATTTCAAAGCTGTATAATAAGATGCCTAATAGGTCCTAGTTTTGGAAAGATGAATGAGATAGAACAACAGTTAAATGTTTTGGGAAGGACCTCTAAGAAGACATAATTTTCAAAGAGATGACTTTCAAAAAAGGCCAATAAGATGGTAAGACAAACCATGTATTAAAACATTTCCAGCTCTCTAGGAGACTTTCCTTGAGTCTTGTTTTCTTACCCATAAAGTGCCAGAAATGTTTAGAAAATTGGTTTCAAACTTTTTCCTTTTGGATTTGTGTTTGCCTGCTTTTCTGTATCGAGATAGAAATTAATTCTCAAAGTTGGGAACACTTGAAATTCATAATTTTCAGACAATTTCTTGGTTAAATTTCTTCACTGTGAATAAGAAAGATTAAAACATCTAGTGATGAGGTAAAGAACAGAGAAGGGGAATGCAAAACGCCGGCATTCCCTAGTGTGTAAGTGTTGCATGGGGACAGCTCCTGAGGTAGCTAACTTGCGCATGACTTTTCAAGTTGAGTATCAGAGACAGAATAAAGTACTAGGTGGTGTGAAAAACGCCGTTTTAGTTATGTTCTTGAAGATGCTGGAACCAGACTATCATGACAAAAATATGTGGTTTTGGATAAAAGTTTTATTTCTTTTTTTACATGTCACCCATTCTTATTTCTATTCTGGTTAATACAGAAATGTAAGAACTTTTCATTCGAGAAGGAAATTTATTGAAGAGAGTTAAGCAGCACATTCTAAAATGAAGAAAACTTTATTAACCTGGTGCATTTATTTTTCTTTAAATCATTTGAAGAAAAAAGCTATTTAAATAAAACACAACCTTTCAAAAAATGCAGTAAGCAAATGGGGTAAAGAAATTCAGAAGACATAAGGGATCCTAAAAAAAGAACAGTGACAGTCTATTACAGGCTGCTCTATGTGCTGCAGTGGAAAGATCTACTTAGACAGTATGATCATCTGGGGAGAACCAGAAGATAAAACCAATGCCCTCGACTAGCTTTAACTTGCTTGCTTTCTTTCACTCCATGAATTTCCTTCCTTGCACAGGACAACTGTAGCACTTGCCATTTTTTTTCAGACATTTTGTACCATCTATTCCATCATACTCACAGAATCTCAAAGCAATCTTTATTAGGGCTGCCTGCTCACAAATACTTACAGAGGGAAATGGATTTGAAAGATAAAAATGATCCCCTAGAAGGTTTTGGGCTTAAAAAGCAGAAGAAAATCCATGAAACTAGAACCAGACAATCTTCTACCACTTGCTTTTCTAAAGGCCGCTGAAGAAGAAAGCAGAGACATGCAATAAAAAGCATTTGAAATTCTGGATCCCATGAAGCTAACAGCAGTGTCCCATTAGTAAATGAGTGAGGTTGTATATCACAAATTGGGTTAGTAGTAAGACTGAGGCAGCATTATTTTAAAGTCTCTAGAAATAACATGGAAGGTAATATGATTTTCTTGATGGAAATTACTACATTTTCTAAAGACAGCAGAAAGCAAACGATACTGTAGCTAGGACTTTCCAAACCAGGATACTATTATGAAGCGCACCCTTTAAACTACTGAGATACTTAAAAGAAAATCGTATCTCCACACTAAACAGACATTCCTCAATAACAATGTTTCAGATTGCTGGTTCCCACAGTTTAGCAATTTCCTCTTGATTTCTCTGATAGTTTTGCCCCAAACATCATTCCTAACTTCTCAATAGCTGTCTATATTACAGTGATGTAATACATATGATGTACTAGGTATTAGATAAAATACAAATGCATTCACCAGAATAATCTCTAGTCAGCGTTCAGAGTGGAACTCTGAACAAGGTCAGTATTTGGTCTGGAAGATAAACAACGAATTAAAAAAATCTTGGCTCTTACACTGACACTTCAGTTCAGCACATTCCTTGCAAGTGAGATAGTTCTTTATCATACTCTTACCTAGATTCAGCAGGTAAACTTAAAAATACCCAAATAGGTATATTAACATTTGTTATCAACTTACTTCTTACCATCTTACAAATATATTTACACCTTCCTGGTTTTGGTTTTGTTGGGTTTTCAGGTAGTTGGTTTGGGGTTTTGTTGTTGTTGTAGTTTTGCTGTTGTTGTTCTTGGGGGTTTTTTTGTTTGTTTTGTTTTAATTAAGGTAGGAGTAACATTAAGAAAAATTCTGAGGACTAACCACTTACAATCTTTGGATGCTTGTTAATATGTGAATATTTAATCAGAACTTGTGCAATAACTTTCATTAAGTCTGAAAAAAAGGAAGGTTTATTTGTGCTTTATAACTGAGGTTTTACCCAATTTCCAATTAGACTAACAAGCTATTGCATCTGAAACAACATTACCTATTCACATTTTTCATATGGATCCAATCTGTACAGCATTTTTGGTGCCTGCTCGAACTTGTTATTTCATGTCACTTTCCTGATTTCCAGTTTTCCTGTTTTCTGACTATGCAGTGAGGACTGCAGGTGTAAAGTGTGCATAAAGTGTACACACAGAAATTGCAGACAATATGCACACAAAACTTAAAGACTACATTTCAGTATTTTGTATTACATATTTATCCTAATAACTTCAAGAATTTACATTCTAATAAAAATAATGGGTGCCTCATTTTATGAATTCATAATTGATACAGACCATCAGGTTTATACTTTTAATGTGATCAATATTTCAAATCAACATTAAATTTGAAAAGATGCCACTGTTTTGCTTTCAATAAATAAAAATATATTCCAAATTAATCAGTAAGCATTTCAGTCTGTTTTCAGTATTTTACTTTTAATCGCAGATAGCTTGAAAAATAAGGCTCTCAACAGTGAATTACCTATATTAGTAGTCATACTGTACAGAAAAACATTTAAGACACTTAAGTTTTAAAACTTCAAAACTACATTTAAAACTTAAAATTGCATTTCACTGCACTGCTGAATGAGATCTGATTACATCAGAAACAGCATAATTCTAAAGTACTTTTTTCCCTTGATCAACTAAAGAGACAATTGTAGAGCTTACTTTGAGTAGATAAAGGCTTATACAATTTTAGGAAGGACTTCAAACACCAAGATTACTTCTACTTAATTCCTCGTGTTATCAAGAAAAAAGCTATACTTCTTATTTTCCCAGATGTAATTATAATTCAGTGCGGAAGTAACATTCAGATCCAAAGTCCCTGTATCTATGGTGTATGTGAATCTTACCAATCTACATACGAGATAACAATTCTGTATCCACTTGATACTCTTCACCTTCTAAGGATTTTTTTGCACTGGCTTGTATATGATTGCACCACTCCCAACACAATTCTAATCCTCCAGTATACAAATCAATATGGCTGTGCAGTTTACCCTAGTTTTATAAACACAAAAAGTCATCTACCTCTAAGAATTTTACAATTTTTTTGCATTTCAACAGAAAGCATAATACATGCTAACGTGGACACATATCCGTTGTAACACAGATAATGCATAATCATTTAAGAGGAAAGTTGCCGTATTAAAGCATTAAATCAGGAAGAAAAAAATGTTCATCTAAACCAATCTACTCTCTGACCAGTTTTGTTTTGTTTAGGGTTTTTTTGTAAAGCACAACACAGTCTCTTGTCTGAGGGCACTAGTGTGTTTTCATCTGATAAGAAAATTTAAAACTAGTGAATTAACTTAAAAAGAAAACTGGCAAAGTACAGAATAACACTAGTAAACCAGTGACACCAACATCACTGTTACTATGAAAGTACTGAAATGTGCATTTTATACTTCTCAAAAAGAGAAAATACATTCATCTTCAACTCCACAACATATCCTAACAACCTCTTGATTTTTAAGAGTGCTCAGATCACTAGTTCCTCCCCTCCTCCGATCTTTGGCAGCAGAGGATCTAAAAAGGTACTAAGATCAGGATATTCAAAGAGACTACTCTTTTTCATCAGATCTGTGTAACACAGAAAGGAATACAAGAATTATGGCAATTATAATTTTACAACTTGCCCCCTTCAAAAGAAACCTTAACAGATTTTTGTGCCATCCCATCACTGAAAGAATCACTTTTCAGATCCTATACACCTTTCCTGGAAGTTATTACTCCTAAAGAGATGTAATAAATTTTCCTTTTAGTAGTTCTATTTGACTTTTCTTCCCTATGAAATAGGCACATATGTTACTAAAATTAAAATGTCTGAGTACCCAAAGAACTTGTACAGACTAAGTGGAGCGAATAATATCACTAAGAAGACCCTTCAAGGAGAAACATAAGACTAGTCACAATTAAGAAAGTCCTGCACTATGATATTCTCTTTGCCACTGTAAATTTCTGTTGATGTGAATGAAAATAGCACAGCAACACGGCAGAAATAAGCTTTTACCACTTTTTGTTCAAATAAACAGCTTCAAATTTAAAAAAGTATCCTGCCTTTACAATTTTTAGATCAATCTCTCATCTACACAACTCAGTGGCTTCACAGTACATGCTTACTTGTGAAAGCTCAGCACTTGAAAGGAAAACGTGATTAATGTAAAATTCAAAGAATAAACAATAGCTGTCAACAGGGGGAAAAAAAGATCCTTTCATTACCTGAATTAACAACAAAAACTGTCCTAGTTACTCTTGATGACTCCTGATATTCTGAATATTTTTTTAAATTATTTTTGCTCAACTCCCTTTATCAAGAGACAAAAAAGTCACCTTAGTATTATGTTAAGTTTAAACACACTACTGAAAATACAAAGAATTAAATTTGCTATCCATTTCTACCAGCTTCAAATCAAATAACCCAAAGATTCGAGTTAGAGGAACATGAACTAAGAAAATGCGACTTTTGAGTGTTGACCAGCATAAAGTATCCTTGCATGCCATCAAAACCACTGTCATTATATTTTGAGAGTTCTGCAATAAATTGGCTTATTTTATAAATACCTTCTACAGACAGTTTATTTGATAATTTTCCAACTGTGCTTAAGTAATGCCTGTACATGCCACACTACAGGCTTGATTACAGCATTCCCGTCTTGCCTTATTCAGGGTAAGAGTACTTTAACTTCATAAATAGTCATTTAAATCACAGAAATGGCTTGAAGAATGGTACAGTACTTTACTTAAGCAAAGGAATCTAACAGAATCTACTCCTTTGAGTTTGTAATAATAACATGAAGCACTAGAAATAAAAATGAAAGTGTAACAGTATTTCACAGAAAAAGGCCTCAGCAAAAAATCATGTCCTTAGAGAAAATGAAGGCTATGTTTCATCTGTGTAATTTTTAGGGATGTAGCATTCTGCTCAAATACAGTATGGTGTAAGGTCAGAATCACAGGCTGTTTAAAAAGGTAATAAATACATCAAACAAGTTACTAATGCATAAGTTTTTCAAGTAAATGTGTATGCCTAAATATATTGTACTGCCTGCAAAGCTACCTGAAATATTTGTCAAAATGTGTGTTACTTATGAAATAGTAGATTAGCTTTCTTCTGTTGCTAGAATTGACACCTTTCATCACTAGAGCAAGCTTTAACAGACATAAAAGCCAGAACTGCTGCCCCCAACTCTCACCCCCAACTTCTTTCAGTCCCAATCTCGCTCTTTGCGTCAGCAAGAATTCCATGCCACTACAGTGAACCACATCAAAGAACTGATCTGGATCACAGGACAGCTCCTTTCAGTGCAGGTGCTGGTTTACGGTTGCTTAACCTACAAAACTAAGTCCCTTCCAAATTTCTGAATATGGCTATTCTGGTCATATCTGCACACTACATTAATAAAATAAGAAATGGAAAAGTTCTAGCTGTGAACACAATGCAACTGAAGACTGTACAATAAATTTTTATTCTACAAAAATACTTGTTAGAAATTGATGGTATAACACATATGTACAGTAGCCAATTTATTAATGCTTAAAAGATATCAACAAAGATGAAAAAATCAGTAAATCATACATTGCTTTATACCACTACCAATCAAATTGTTTAACATCTCTCACCTGGTAATTTACCTAAAGCATCATACTATGAGCAATTTAGCATGCTGCCAGTCCCAGTTTAGAAGAAGAAAAACAGATTAACTTTCAGTTTTAAAGAGGCAACTAACAAAATGTTTGAAAAGAAAAAGCTACTGCCAATATGTGTTTAATTCTGAGTATTTATGTGGTCTATGATTTGAGCCTTTTCAAACTGCACACGTTAAAATAAAATCCCTTAAGTTCATAGAATATCCCTCATGGTTATTTTGTGCATTTGGACTTTCACACAACCATCTCTGCCTGACCAGAATACTACCAGTAAGTGGTGCAGCAGCATCAGTCAAGTTCTTTGAACCAGTGTCTGCCCATGAAGGTACTTTTACCTTAAACATCGTTCATCTCATCTCCTGAGACACGTTCTGGTAATAAACACATCAGCAAGGTCTATTAAAAAGCAATAGTTATTTAATGCATACCTTGCTACATCCTAATGACTACTACTTGCACAGTAGATAAAGAATCATTCATTAAACTCCTCACTTTCAAAGGGCTCCCTTCATTAAGCTTACAGTTTGTTTACTATCCAGAATAAAAAGTCCCTGTAATTGAAAAAGTGAATCATGACACACCATGAAAAAATACCCTACCTCCCAGAGGCAGAGGACAACACAGGCATGTGTAACTTGCTTCTACGTTCAAAGGCATGCTTATGACACGTGACATTCTCATACTTTCATCCCTTTGGGGGAAGCAGAAGGGGAATTAAAACTTGCACATTAAAGCTTTAATGTTACAGATCAAAATTCTAATCTGAACTAAAAATGTTTCTTCTACCAAAGGGGCATTAATGTAACAAAATCTACCCTTGGATCCTATTATGCAAGAGAAAAAACAACCTTCTCAAAACTGAGTGAAAAGATGCTTTCAGACACGTATTTTAACAAACACTATGTTGAAAGAAGTTGGTGAAATGCACTTGAGCGGAACAAATTGAAAATCTGACATCACCTGATAGACAAATCTTTCACCACCAATTTAGAGAATACACAAGCAGCAAAGTAGGTGAAACAGGAGAGAATGGAACTACTAATTTACCTAAGCAGCCAATTCATCTCAAAGATTTAGTAAGAGGTTCTACTTCAATATTAAGCCATCAAAAGACAAAGCCCACCCCCTTATTCCTGTTAAAAAAAAAAAAAGTAGGTTTTTTTTAAGACCAACAACAGCTTTTTACTTTTCGTGCAACATTTCTGGACTTTGAGTCACTAAAAAGAAATAACCACAAAGTACTTGAATGCTACCACTAGCTATCCAAAATACCAAATTTGTTACAAAATAAGACAATGCAATATCTGCTTTAGTTTTGGCTTCATGCATACCTGCATTTTAAAAAGTAAGCTAAAATCCTACTGTATACGCTTACAGTATATTATGTTCCACCTTCTAGAAGTAGTAAGAACACTAACAATGAGCATGAGAAAGTAAATATAAGCTTGACAGTACTGCAGTGAAGGAAGTTTTGTTATCTCACTACCTATAGAAGGTGAAAGACAAGTTTTTACAACCTAGTTTGATTTCAGTTTTATTGAACTGTCTACAATATTCTGTGAGTGCGTGCACAGAATACACAGGCACGCACAGAAAAAGTGGTATCTACAAACAGTTTACACAAATATTTACATACATATTATTTACATAAACTAATGTCACTGCATGATTTTCAATGTAAAAACCATACGCTTCTTGCACATGTAACTGTTGCATTGGTCTTACAAAAGTAATATAAGCCTTTTGCAACAACTAAGAACATATCATAGCTGATTCCAAGTTTTTAGAGCTTGCAGTTTTTTAAAAAAATACAATACCTAGAACACTGTTATCAAACAAATATGCTTTATTGGCATCTAAAAACAAAATGCACCCAACATTAAAATGTACTTTTTCATTTCTTTTTTAAACCCACTGCAGTACGAGGAACAAATCACAAACACTTACTTTAGAGAAAACAGAGACTATAGTGTTGATTTTACAAAATCACTTTTAATCTCTGTATTATGCTCCTTTAATAACATGGGCCATTCCTTTTTCTGCCGAATTGTAGGAACATAAAATATCCCAGCTTTGTCTATACTTTAAAATTCTGCAGCAGCCTAAAAACACGGACAAGATACACCAGCACCTGTTTTCAAGTATAACAATTTCAATAGCCAACCTAAGGGTAGTATCTAAAAAATTCCATTTTCTTCCATAGGAAGTCTTTGTTTGACAAGCTGTTATTTTATCTTTGTGATATTAAAAGCAAGTGGGGGCAAGTTTATGCTTTACCAGAGAAATAATTAAAAAAAAAAAAGTTTACCTACCATGTTCAAATTAAGAACAGTGTCCTATACAAGTCAGTTGTACAGTTATTTAAGTGAAAGATGAACATGAACATCAGATTAACTTAATTCTGGCAGACAAAAGTGAACTGCTACGGTCCAGTCAGCCATTTATCTATTACAGAGAGATGACAACTTTACAAAAGGTATCTTTTACCTACTGAGTGATGATTATGTCCCCTCAGTTTCTGTGCTTTCTACCACTGGTTCACTCTCTATATCAGCTTCTGTGTCACTCTTCTCTTTGTTTATCTCGACGGAAGATGTCAGTTTTTCATAAAGTTCAGGATCATCCTGCACCTGTGCAGTTGGGGGCTGACTTTCTGTCTCTGTATTTTCACCATTTACCTGGGGCAGATTATCAACTTTGCGCTGGGAAGTGGCCCCATCAAAATATTCAAAAACCCGTGGATGTGGAGGGGGGATCCAGTTGTTTGACATTCTGTCTCTTCCAAACCTGTTCCCATTAACTTCTCTGCAAAAATTAAAATCTCTGTCATCCCTATCCCTCTGCCTTTCCCAGGGTCTTCTGCGGTCATCAAAATCTCTGTGAGCATCCTGTTCAAATCCTCTATTCCAATTGGGACCACTTCTACTATCAAATCTATAGTTTACATGCCGAAACCTCTCTCTGTCTTCATGGAAGCCTTTAGGGCCACCATAAATAGGGAAGGCATGGTGCTCTCTTTCATCATAATCTCCTCTCTGTCCCCAGTGCTTGTCTGAATTGAAACCAAAATGCTCTCTTCGACCAAGGTTATCGACACCTGGTCTTCCAAAATTTTCTCTCATTTCTACATGTGGTCTTGCAAAGTGTTCTCTTCCATCTAGGGGAGGCCTTCCTATACTCTCTCTTGGATCAACTGGTGGTCGCCCAACTGAATCTCTGACATCCACTGGAGATGGCCTGTTAAGATTATCTCTGTTTTCCACTGGAGGAAAGCGATAATCTCTGTCTCCTTCCTGCTGAATGTTATCACCTCCAAGTGGTAGTCTTTTATCTGGATTAGAAATGTTGTCGATATTTTGTCTTCCTGGTGTTCCAAAAGGTCTTTCTGTTTGATTAAAAATATCTCCTGGAGGAAAAGGACCTCGAGGTGGTGGGTGAAGAGATGGATCAAGAATTGCTGGAGGAGGAATACTACGCTGTGGTGGCATTCCTGGCTGCATTAATGGAAACCTTGGTCCAGGTGAATGGGGCATTAGGCCTGGACGGATATCTATAAGAGGCATTCCTGGCATCCTTTGACTACTGATATTTAAATGAGGCATATTTGGAACCCCAGCTGGATGTTGCATTGCCAGAAGTCCAGAACTATTTGAAATATTTGGTGGTGGTACACCCATTGGTCCAGAACTACTTGAAACATTGGGTGGTGGCATTATGAGAAGCCCAGAGTTGCTGGAGACACTCGGTGGCTGTAGTCCTGCCAGAACTCCTGAGCTGCTTGAGACATTGGGTGGCTGCATTCCTGTCAGAAGGCCCGGGCTGCTTGAGACATTGGGGGGATGCACTCCTGCTATAAGCCCTGAGCTACTTGAGACATTCGGTGGTTGCACTCCAGCCATAAGTCCAGAGCTACTTGAGACACTGGTTGGCTGAACTCCGCCAGCAAGAGAAGAGCTACTGGAGACAGCTGGCAGCTGCACTCCTGCAAGACCAGAACTGCTTGAAACAGTTGGTGGTTGCACTCCTCCTACAAGTCCAGAGCTGCTTGAAACACTGGGTGGCTGTACTCCTCCAGCAAGTCCAGAGCTACTTGAGACACTGGGTGGTTGCCCTTCTCCAGTAAGGCCAGAACTGCTTGAGACACTGGGTGGCTGCACTCCTCCAACAAGTCCAGAGCTACTCGAAACATCATTTTGCACTAAAATGCAGCAACAAGAAGAAGAGTTAAAAAAATGCCAGTGTAACGCATAGCATTCAAAACAAAACACAGCTTGATCCATATTCAGTTAACGCATTCAGAGAGGATACCACTGACGATCTATCTCAGTTTCTGTAGTGAACATATATGACTTTAATCACATTGTTGATAAATGGACATCATGACACAGAAATTAAAGTCTCTACATATTAAAGAATGTAGAGTAGCTTAATATCCACAAACCCCACAGCCATCGCCCAATTTATGCAAGGCAAGTATTAAAATCTTTGGTGTAAAGCTATAAATGTCATACTATCCTACCCTCTCCTGCTCCTTTCAATTGCCACTCACATAGTACGAATGCAGTTTTAAGAAGTTTTCTAAAGGGCTCTCAGTCTCAACTTTACTTCCTGAGTGTAAAAAGAAAACAGCTCTGAGTATAAGCTGCTAGAAATCAATGATCAGATGATGACAAAGATGGCTCCCACCACTCCTCCAACTTAAACTGAATACGATACCCAGCCTAAAACTTCCTACTCTGTAGTTATTAGTGCAATGGACTACAATTTGCAAAGAAACACCTCAGAAGCATATTTCCTAGATGTGATCATATCAGAGAATAAAGACATTTCTTACCAGATCTACTGTTTTCACTGGAAGAAATCTGAAGGTCTGCAAGATGTGATCCCTTTTCATCTGATTCTGGTTTGTTGACTGGCAGAGGATTAAAAACATTTCCAGCAGATAACGTTGGAGTAGCTAGATTGCTAGTAACTGTGCCAACTGGTAGAACAAGGCTAGTAAAAGGAACATCCTTCATTGTCTCTTGTGCAATTGGTAATGGAGGCTGTACCAAAGCTGCAGAAAAATAACAAAAGTGTATCACAGTAATCATATATTCAAGCCTTCAAGATTAGCTTGGAAGAGGTCAGGCTGATACATCAAAATAAGTGAAATTAATTACTCTAAGTAACATTTTTTATAATAATTTCTTATCCTCAATCAGCACTTTAATATTTAACTTTTTTTGTACAGACCATGAACTGCAGGCAACTTAAGTAATATTACAGATAGTTTTAAATGTTAAATGAATACATTTAGTTAAAAGGTTACAAAAAATAAATTATTATAAATTATTCAGTGACTAACATCAAATAGCTCAATAACAGTTACATCTTTTACAGACAGGTTCAAATATAACTTGTCTTTCTCCACTTGAACTCCAGGGTAAGTATCATTTTTCCATCAACTTGAAAAGCTCTGTAAATCTTTTTCTTCATATCTGCTTAAACCAGCTAAACACTAAGTTTTGTGTTACAATTTTCCATTACACAGGATTATCTTTTGATTAAATAACAAGCAGTATATTAAAAAAATCAGCTTTTCATAATACACAAACAATTATTAGAAGACTCAAACTTACGTGTTGGAACAACTGGTGGAACAACAGGTGGTGGGACAACAGGCGGTGGAACCACAGGTGGAACTGGGGGAGGCATATAACCTAAATGGAAAAAAATGACAACTTATAACAAGGAAAGCAAAAAACGTTTTGCAGCAAAAACTTGCCTATATTATTCACCCTGGAAAGCTGCATCACTGAAGAACAGTAAATAACAAATGTACAGGAAGAAATATATAGCTCTTGCTTTCAAAAGCAACCCAATCTTCACTAAAGATGATCCGCATGTCCATCTTTAGAAGTTATTTCTGCCAGCAGTATCCAAAGAAGAAAATTAAGAGTTACAAAAATTTCAAAAGACAGATCTTAAAGATTTTTAAATTTTCATTTTGATCAAAGTTATAAAAAAAAAATTGCTGCAACTCCTATTCTCAACAGAATAACTACTGAAGTAAAAATAATACCAAGTTCAACATAAATAATTTTAATCTAGTGCGAAATCTAAGATTCAAAGGTCAACTGGCTTAAAGAGTAGCCAGTAGCTGACGGAAAACTATACAAAGCATGACACATACGGAAGCACACAAACTAAGTATACTAATTACATACTCAATTTCATTTTTACTACCTTACCTGGAGGTGGCTGAGAAGGGTTGAAACTCGCACGCAAGAAGGGTGGAGGAGGAATTGCGCTATAACCAGGAGGAGGGACAGACATTGTGACAGGAAATGCAGGCGGAACCAAGCTAACAGCAGGCACGGCTGGAGCTACTGGAATCTTTTTTCACAGAAAGAAAGAAAAAGCAATTTCAATACTTACCATAAAAAGGAAAACTGATTTGATTGCTATTCATGTTAAATACTACATGTACAGAAGGTGTACCAACACCCCCGAGTCCTTCTCCGCAGGGCTGCCCCAGATCTCTTCTCTGCCCAACCTGGAGCTGCGCCTGGGATTCCTCCCACCCAGGTGTAGGACCTTGCACTTGGCATGGTTAAACTTCATCAGGTTGGCATCAGCCCACCTCACAAGTGTGTCAAGGTCCCTCTGCATGGCATTCCTTCCCCCCCAGCATATCAACCGAACCACACAGCTTGGTGTCATCGGCAAACTTGCTGAGGGTGCACTCAATCCCACTGTCCATGTCACCAACAAAGATGTTGAACAAGACTGGTCCCAACACCAATCCCTGAGGGACACCACTCGTTACTGGTCTCCAGCTGGACATTGAGCCAATGACCAACACTTTGCGTGTGGCCATCCAGCCAGTTCTTTATCCACTGAGTGGTCCACCTATCCACTCGATGTCTCTCCAGCTTAGAGACAAGGATGTCGTGTGGGACAATGTCAAACGCTTTGCACAAGTCCAGGTAGATGACATCAACTGCTCTACCCCTGCCCCTCAGTTCTGTAGCCCCATCATAGAAGGCCACCAGATTGGTCAGGCAGGATTTTCCCTTAGTGAAGCCATGCTGGCTGTCACCAACCACCTTCTTGTTTTTCATGTGCCTCAACATGCCTTCCAGGAGAACCTGCTCCAAGATTTTGCCAGGCACAGAGGTGAGGCTGACTGCTCTGTAGTTCCCCTGCTCATCCATTTTCCCTTTCTGGAAAACGGGGGTTATATTTCCCTTTTTCCAGTCATCGGGAACTTCTCCTGACTGCCATGATTTTTCAAATATGATGGACAGTGGCTTAGCAACTTCATTTGCCAGCTCCTTCAGGACCCGCAGATAGATTCCATCAGCTCCCATGGACTTTTATACATTCAGGTTCTTAAGATGGCCTCAAACCAGATCCTGTCCTACAGTGGGCCCAGGGTCTTCATTCTCATTGTCCCTGCGTCTGCCTTCCAAGACTTGGGCGGTGTGGTCAGAGCATTTGCCAGTGAAGACTGCAGCAAAGAAGTCATTAAGAACCTCAGCCTTCTCCAAATCCAGGGTAGCCAGTTCTCCTGATAGCTTCTGAAGAGAGCCCACGCTGTCCCTAGCCTGTCTTCTATTTGCAATATACCCATAGAATCCCTTCCTGTTATCCTTAACATCCCTAGCCAAGTTTAATTCTAACTGGGCCTTAGCTTTCCTAACGTGGTCAATGGCTTCCTGGACAACATCCCTGTATTCTTCCCATGCTGCCTGTCCTCCCTTCCACCTTTTGTAAGCCTCTTTTTTCCTTTGAATTTTCCTCAGCAGCTCCTTATCCACTCGAGGAGGTCTCCTGGCCCTCCTGCTGCACTTCCTGTTAGTTGGGATGCAATGCTGTTTTGATACAGTGCAGCATAATTAAAAGTAATTAGCAGCAGAATAAAACCAACACACATATATTTAAATATACACTGATCCCAGCATACAGTAGGAAGCAGTTGAAATAAGACTGAAGACAATTTTTGTGACAAGAAAGAAGTTCAAAATTCAATGCAAGTAAACACAAATATGTTAACTTTCACAGTAACTATGTCAGATCAAGTACTGGATATGTCTACACATATTAGGAAAAGTAAGAGTAATAATACGAATACAAAAAACTTTGCATTAAGCAACCGATGTGGTTTAAGCCCCTCAATAACTCACGCAGTTGCTCTCTCACTCACTCTCCCCTCTTTCTTCCCCCAGTCCCAGGGAAATGGGGAGGAGAATCAAAAGAATGCAACTTCCACAGGTTGAGATAAGAACAGTTTAGTAACTAAAGTATAACACAAATCACTACTGCTCCCACCAATAATAATACAAGAGAAACACAAAGAAAGAGAACACAACTGCTCACCACCCGATATCAACCCGACCACACAGTGCACCCTCACCCTCCCAGGTCTCTGCTCTCCGTTTTTACATTCTGGACATGACATGCTGTGGTATGGAATAACCTCTTTGGTCTGTTTGGGTCAGGTGCCCCGTTTCTGCTTCCTCCCACCTTCCCCTCCTCCCTGGCAGAGCATGAGACTCAGAAAGCCCTTGGTCAGAGCAAAACATTACCAAGCAGTAACTGAAAACACTGGTATTATCAGCACAGTTCCCAGGCCCAAAATCAAAAACACGGCACTGTACCAGCTACCAAGAAGGAGAAAAATGACTGCTGAACCCATGACAGCAACTCTTTTGCTCTTTCATTCTCACTGAAAATAACATTTTCATATGGTCATTCTAAAAACGATTTAAAGAGTTTTACAGAAATCATCTGTACTTATACTTGATCAATATCTGTACTTTAGTATACTCATACAAATTACACTGTATTATTCCAGCCTTCCAGAATACTTTGTTACCAAATGGATGCTAATAAAAAATTTCTGGTTTACCAGAAGCAAAACAAATACAGCAGAGAATCAAAGACTCATGAATTACTACCTAAGGAGCGCAGCAGCACACTAACTGAATAATACCTGGACCTTTTCTAGATGAGACTGCCCTTATGAAATCCTGTCCAAAATTATAGAAAAAAAAATAATTACACTTATAGTCAAAGCTGATATGGAGAAAAGCACACAGGTAGAGAAGAAACAAGCACAAGAAAAAAAAAATTGCGTTGCTTAGCTTGCAGAAAGAAGCTTTGCTTTAAAGAAAATACTTTCCGTAAGCTCATTTTAGTTTGTCCTTAAGAAAATGATGCGCCAGTATTTGCTTTGGGGCTGCTCTGGCGGAAGGTTGCTTTTGTTCTGTTTTTTTGATGTTTTGGGGTTTTTTATTGTTGCAGTTTTTTTGTTGCTCTTGGGGATCTTTGTGTGGTTTGGTTTGGTTTTTTTCCAATTGATCTGTCTTGAACATTTAAACCTTCATTTGAGATTGTGCACGTTTGGGATATGTTGTGCATGAAACTAGGGAGTTTCCTGAACCACAACAACTGATTCTACTCTTAAAATATTTCATGGATAAACACATATGGACACAGGACCTAGGTATATCTGACTGAAGTACCTAAACTCAGCATTAAAGTTTATATACATGGAATAAAAAGTTTGCCCTTCAGTTCTGTGGATTTTCTGCATACTCAGACCAATACAAACCTGCAGCATAGTGACTGGTTGTGTGTAAGCTTCTGTCTGCGTTGTAATAACTGTATTCTTATCAACTGCAGCACTTTGCGTAGTTTGAGTATTTTCTTTAGCAGCTTCTGAGCTTCTGGCTGTTTCCCATTCTGGGAAAAAAAAAAAAAAAAAAAAGCTATATTTTTAATATAAAAATTTTTGTGTCGTTTAAATACTAAAAAGTCCCCTTCCTTCTAAAAAAATTTTGCCTGGTATTTGTACAGATATATGGCAAATAACCACCAAGCTATGGAAAGAAGGAAGTGCAATTATTTATTACTATATATTTTAAAGAATGCAAAATATTTTTAATCACCTGTGATATCATTTAATTCTGTCTGTATACAAACTGATTTTTCAAAACTTGCCAAGTTTTTTCACCAATCATTCTGTTTGTAATTTTAACGTAGAGTATGCTCCAGTTTTTTACAAACTGCTGTTGTCAACACATCCGTGCTATCAGATGGCTACTGTACAACAACAGAGCATCCTCATGTTGAACAAACCTCACCCCAACCCCCATTTCTTCTTTCTGTCACTTCCTCAAAAAGTTTTGTATGTCAAGTACAACATGCATTTCAGTAATGTTACGTTTTAATTTTTCTGGTATTTATATTCAATTTTTACTTGAAGCAAGAATGCATTTTGACTTGAAGAATTACTGTCAATGTTATAGACAGTTTTTATCTACTGTTTACTTCAGTATAGTCCAGTCATTTGGTGCTAGATCTTCTTCAAGAAAACACTGTACTTGTGAAGCTTTTAAAGATTTTACAGACCTCACAAGCCTCTCAATTAACTGGGTTTAGACTAAGTTCTATCATCACTTGCTTTCCTGTCTCTTTGATTTCATTTAGGAAATACCTCAAGGTTCAGCTAAGCTATGCCTATTTGGATGTGTTCCAACTCAATCTTAAGCCTTATACCTAAGTATAAAACGTTTCACAATCACAAGCAGATCATAATTCTGCATAAATTAATTTGGAAACGAGTGCATAGAAAATTCATAACTTTTAAAAATACTAACCTTTATTAACTTGCCTAAATTAATTTGCTTTTGTCAGTAATTCCTCATTGTCTTGACAATCAATTAGGTACAAACCTACAAACACCATCTACGTTTCATAATTAGTGCCATTTATATGTAGCAAGTAAAATTTCTGTAAATTGAAAAAAAGTATGTAAGACCTAAACAATAAACTTTGTGAGGACTTGCAATTACCAAAATAAAGACATTTTCTAACTTTCACAATCATTAGTAGTGCCCATACCTGTATTTACTGTTTCCTGGTCAATCATGCCACCTTCAGCAAAGCCCTCCAAATCATCCAATTTTACTTTCTCCCAAGGAATATATGAAACTCCCAGATCTACATCCCAGAATTGCTTGTATTCTGTTTTCACACCTTTATTCAAAGCCCAGGCAATCTGAAAATAAAACCCAACCAGATAATCCAGTTAAATCATATAACCCATGAACAAAATATCTCAGATAATTTCCTTCATGTTTCTGTCACTGCAGCTCAATCTTCAATGTCTATTTATTAAAGTTTTAATAAGGTTTTAACTTTAAATTAACCTGTAGGAAGATTTCTTGGCCTTTGCAATAATTATGTGGAAGATTAATTACATCTAACAGCTCAAATTTGTTCTACATTAATTCTGACATATATTTGGGGAAATTAAAAACACAGTATTTCAAGGACTCATCCTAATACATCAAAGAACATAGAAAAAACCCACAACATTTAATCATATATTTAACTCTAAGAATACTATCAAATGCAATATTAAGCGATACACAAAATCGGGTAAAGGACTTAGGTTGTTTACAGTCCTGTACTCTTATCACTAGCATGTACATAAAACGTTCACCATGCACTTCCTAAGTATCAAGAAGCTGCATTTTACACAGAGAGGAAAGAAAACAATTTACACCTTAATGTTTCATTCTTCTTCTCCATATCGCACATTTGAATGAACCACTGCTACATGACAAATCATCATATTAAAACTGAATTGGAAAGCACCCTTAGATTAAAATCAACTTACCTTAATAATTTTAGACCCAATCTTATAGGACCCAGAACTAAGTTTCTGAAGAGCACGATACGCATCTTGTCTATGAACCATACAGACATAAGCACACCCTCTTGGGGGAATCATCTGTGGAAAAAAAGCAATGGTCTTAAGAAGTAAGAAAACCAGTACTTCAGATTACATAATTACACTAACTGTATACTAATACTAAAAAAGGGAAGGCTTACATTGAAAACAATTGTTAGCTTGATCAGCAATATTAACAATTTTGAGCAGCAAAAATAAAGAATGATATTGGCAGAGAACTTCAGTTACAACATTGTCAAGCAGCAGCAGCAGCAAGCTGAAGAATGGGTGCTAAAAATTATGTGAAAGATCTGAATAACATGGAGTAGGCAAAAACTGGGAGCTCTACTATGACAAATTCAGAAAATCAAAGGTTGATACCTCTTCTTAAGCTCCAAATCCACTGTGAGCTGAATGACAACCTTCAACAGAGGTGCAAACTAGTGATTAAAACTATCTTGCACTTTTGACAGTTAGTTTTCCTTCCTGAAGTGTGATTTCCACTAATTCTAATGTTTTATTTAGGAAAGAAAAGTATGATGCAGCATGTAATCTCTGGAAGTTTGCAAATCATGTATAGCAACTGCTTATTTTAGACAAAAATACAAGTGTGCTTTTATGTTCCTTAGTAGCACACAGTAATGTAGTGAACAAAAATATTTAAAATAACAGCCTTTAATACAGTTCTTATGAAAATAAATTTAAGATTTACAACATTATCCCAAGTTCTTAAAGCTTTGTGGAACATGTAGGATGAACTGCTTACAATATGGTTTGCCTCTAAAATCTAATAGGCACTGGGATATCATGATTGTTACATTACTTCCCTTTTAAATTTCTTAATTGCTAGTTCCTGAAAATCAAAATGAGGCTTAAATGTCAGGCTACTGGGGTGTTTTGGACTTGTGAAGCTTTTTAAAAGATGCTGTAATGCCACAAAACTATTCCTTCTCAACTATATAGTTCAATATATTAACATAATAGGAAAAATACTAGAAATATTACCTGACATGAATGAAATTGCATGAGAAGAACTTTAAAACTGCTGGAGCAATAGACAAAAAATCCAAATGTTTCTCATGCAGATGCGTTACATTAGGAGATAAATACTTTCTCTTGGAGCTGAATTATAGGCAACACTGAAATACGACTCTGAACAGCTAAATCTAAATTACTCTGAATCATGAGAAATATATCTCCCACTTGAAAGCATCTATTTAATTGACACATTTTAAAATAAACACTTGTTTACAGTACAATTTACTTCCTTCTAAATGTTCATCTACATTGATTCTACTTTAGGAAGCCTCTGTATGAAACGTAACCAAGAACAATGTGGATACACGTCAGCTTTTGTCCATTAGTCCAAGGAAAAATTACACCTGATCTGTACCATGTCACAAAAAAAAGACATAAATTTTTAGTTGTTTGGATGCTGGTTTACCCCCGTGTAAACCGTTAGTCCCTGGAAAAAGCCATTTTACCAGGAAGCATACTGTCTTTCATGCTTCAAAAGGCAGCACATGAAACCAATAATCAAATACCATAGCCATAGCTTCTAAAGTCATAAAAAAATTTCATAAATGCAAGCTTAAGCTGCTAAAAGGAATTCGGAGGCATAAACATATTTAAGTTACAAGTCCATAATTCCTGAAAATGCATGATAACATGCTTACTTACATTAATTGACTCTATTTGTCCAAATTCTTCAAATAAGTTAGTTAAATCTTGCTGTGTAGCCTTCTTGTCTACTTGACCTACCCAAAGAGTGGTACTGCAAACTGTCAAGAGACACATTACTGTCAATCCAACTATTAGAATGTTAGCTTATAAAATACTCTATAGCATGGATATAAAGGGCTTTACAATTACACAGAAATTGCTGATCAAAAAGTAAGAACAGTAAATCTGTTGTTTACTATACAGAGTTTAAGTACATTAACAAAAATGTTAAAGGGTTAAAAGACACGAAACAAATATTCAGTACAAGTGTTCACTCTTCTTGTTTCATTTTCTTTCAAAGAAAATAGTTGTTTTGAAAGAAATTAAAAAAAAATCTGCAGATTAAACTGCAACAGAAATCACTTAGGTAAAAAAATATTCCACGTTCCACAAAAAACATGCCTCTAGGATTTAAAGACAGTTCTAAAGAAGACTGAGTTCTAACTGGCTACAAGTGTATTATGGAAGAAACTTAACTGCAGTATTACTCACTGCATTTTCACATGAAAGAAACAGGAACTATACTTTTACTTTACCTGTGGGAACATCCCAGAAACACAAACTTGGCTGAGGCCCACCACTGAGCTGAAGATGTCCTTGATGCTTCCAACTCTTGTCAATTCCACCACTAGCCCAGATCCCTGTAATCTGTTTCCCAAACACCTACCCCTTGTCCTTTTTTTTCAAATATAAATACTCATGGACATGTGAGCTAAAACCTCCTTCTCCAATATCATATATGTTTCCAATCATTTTGTCTCCAAAATATTTCCCCACTGATTTGTGCAAGCATTGAAACATTCACAGCACTTAACTCCACTTAAAAGAGTTATCTGATTAGGCTAACATTGATAGTTTTCCTCAACCACCAATTACTCCTGGTGGTAACCAGTGGTAATTGGTGGTAACTGGAGAGTAATTCAGCTCACTAATCTACCCAGGATCTTCAAGAACTGAAGGCAGAACAAAACCAGAGAATCTGGATCTCTTGGGCTACCTTATCCTAAACCAAGGAAACATTCTGTCTTCCATCATCGTCTTGATACATCACACATCCTTCCTGTACCAATCTTGCTGCACCCAACTGGAAACAAATGCTGTGTGTTCCTCCATCAGCTAACACTTTCAACTGACAGCAGTACTCAGCAGTACTGCAAAAGACTAGCCTTAAGATTTCTTTTGGACAAAACTTGTTCCTCCAATGCTTGTAGATGGCCCTGTTGTTTCTCAGGGTGTTAAGCTCTATGAAATAACTCTTCAAACCTCATCAAGTGGTAACAGTGGCTGTCAATGAACAAATTTTATGGAGCAGAACACTTGCCATGTTAATTACCTATTCATTTATTTATTTACCCCCCAAAAGTTTCCATACTTCAACCTTCTTAATATCTCCTTTCCACGAACCAGGTCGCTTCACGGGACCTCAATTGCTGCTGCTTGTCATCAGGGCACTTAACATCCCTGCCTCCCAGCTCTCATCCATTCTGATTACAGTCCCCTGCTTTGTGGGCTGCTGGGAGAGTCTACACTATAAAACCGATTTGTCTCTTTTCATGTAAAAAGCCAGAGAAAAAAAAAAAAAAAACAAAAAAAAACCCCACTCATCTAAACTATAATACAGGTCTGAATTTAGGGCTTCCTTGGAATGATGTAAAACATTAATGTGAAGAGAACAGAACAATCTTTCCTTTGTAAAAACGAATTTTGAACTTCTTATCTTGTCAGATAAATGATACAGTTATATCAGCATACCAACTTTCCGACCAAACGTGATCATCTTCAAATGCCTCACAGAAGATAGCATTAAAGAGAAAGCAGATTGTAACTTAGGGACAACCCTTGCTACTCTCTGTTCAGAAGTGAAATCACTGGTGCAACACTATGCTTAAAATCATCAGTAGAACACTACACTTGCTTTCCTCTAAGATGAAATAACATACCTAAGTTGTACAAAACATCAGAAGTGAAACTTACAAGAGAGAATATAGTTACTATATTTTTAACAGTACTCAAGCTAAATTTTATTTTTTCAATGAAAAACAAGCCTTTGTTCCCTTTAATACTACATTATTAAAAGAGTAGGCAGCTGCTACTTACCACTTAGTGTTTTTGATCGTATAGGAGGCAAACCCTTTTTCTGACGTTCTTTTTCCCTTTCCCTGGCCCTTCTCTCACTGGAATATGACCGAGATGACTTTCTCTTCCTTTCTCTTGATCTTGAGCGTGAACGTTTTCTGTGTTTACGCTTACGAGAACCAGACCGTGATCTTGACCTTCGTTTTCTTGGTGACCTACAAAATACTTAATTTCAGTATGCTGAGTTAAAAAAAAAATTAAAAAAATTTAGTTGTCTTCTAACTATAAACTTTAAGCATGATACAGACATTTCTGTTACATTCAGTAAAACTGCTTCAGGAAATAAGCTTAATGCCATTAGAGTGAGACTAGAATATGTTCCATTACAGTATTTCTCTGGTATAGAAAACCCGTCCAGCTGGCTAGTGTAAGTTATTTTTGTTACCTGAACAAGTCTTAAAAAATTTAAAGTAAAACATAGATACGAAAAATGAACTTGTACAGAAAGTCTGCATCTAACACACAAATATTAAATGAACACATTTTTTTCATTTCCAAAAACTGCTCATTACAATTTTGGAAGATACAGAATTAAGACTGATGAACACAACTTGCAACTTTGATTCAAAAACACCTTCATTTATGTAAAACAAGTTAATCACGAAACCTTGAACGAGATCTTGAACGAGTTCTTGATCTTGAACGAACAGCTGATTTCTTTTCTTCTTGTTCAAAAATCTCTTCTTCAGCAACATCCTGTCCTTCATCTATATCCATGTCCTGACATCAAACATAACAGTTGTTCAATAACATTTAATAAATATACTCACAGTATATATGACTATATGAAAGCACACATTTTGAAATCATCTTAGTATGTATTTTCCTTCCAACTTCTGTAATCAAATTTATAATAGTTTTACCTGTTGTTGAATATCCATTGAATCATCTACATTTGTTTCCACTTCTAAAAACTGCTGCTGACTACTCCCTTGTGACGGTGATGCAGAGTGCTCTGAACCAAAATTTCCTTCTTGATTCTCCTCAGGGCTTGCCTAAATAACAAATAATAATATATCATTAAAAGCCTCATAATTCAAAATGCTTATTGCATCAAAATAGAATACTATACAAAACAATTGTTCAAATATCTCTGAAAAACTATTTAGCAAGTTTCTTTTATTTGCAGTACCAATCCAACTAGTTAAAAACTACAAATATTCCTACAATGCGTGATTTGAGACAAGTAATTACTACAAGATAAAGGAAGATGTTGCGTCATTTATGCCAACATGTCAATTACAGGAGACCTAATAAAAGAAGCAGTCTTAAAAAAACACCGAAATTTAAAAATATAAGATACTAAATGCATTGTTGATTTCCTAGAGGAAAAGCTGTAAGGGCCTATACATTGGACTGAAAGCACAGATTTGGTATAAATACCTGAGAGATCTGAAAGATACTTGAGAAATGCAGATAATGCCGTGAAAATACACACAAATGCTATTAGAACAAGTTTGAAAAGTAATATTAGACTTATAGTCCTGTAATATTGCAGGCAAACATTTCAGTGATTCACATTACATTTTCATTTCAATTAAACAAATGCTGAGTATTCTATCTGCCAGAAGAATGGTAGAAATTTAGCAGATTGACATGTAGCACCAAGGTTTGTCTGCTTTACCTTCATAATTTTTGAATAGCTTATAAGAACAGTCTGCTGAAAAATAAAAACTTCTGCTATAATTCAGTTTATGCGCTTGCTTCTAACATTGTCTTATTTTCCTTACATTTAATTATTCTTCAACAATCTGTTTCTCAATATCAACTCCTACATTTCTTGTTGCTCCTTCTGTCTCTGTCCTCTATCCTCTCCTCCTCTCCCTCTGCTTCTAATCAGATGCTTAAAAATTTTGGTTTGTGTTTTATCTTTCCTTCTTTTTCCCTCAACCTTTCTCATGAAATTAAACATGAATATAACATGAAATTAAAGAAAATTTTCCTCATAACACACTGCTGTCATTACAGCAGAAGTTAGTATCTTTAGGCTGCTTTCAAGGTGAAAATAAACTTTGTCTCTGCACTGACTACACAAGAAACTTGAGAAACTGAGTGGATCTGAACGGAAACAGCTTCTGGACTTGTAATAGAAGATCAAATATTAAGAGGTGAGTCATACAAACACTGTACCCATAAAACGACTCTAACTTAATTTCACAGATGAATGTAAACTATAATTTTGTTTATTTTACAGTAAGGTAGGTATTCAGCATTTTTATTTTCAAATTAGATAGCGACTTTGAGGTACATCACATTAAAAGTTCCTAAAAGAGACGCACTCTTCAAAGTTATATTGCTTTACAACATTTAGCATTTAAAGCCAGAAATTGCTAGACATCCATCAACATACAAAAAAGACATTTAATCTGTAGCTATGTTGTACAATCTGTCTCAGTAACTGTGCTTAAATGAAAAATTAAAATAAAACAGTACAATAAAGCAGTAGAATAAGAAAATACTATCTAGTAAAAATTAAATTACTATTTTACTAAAAGTCACAAATTCAAAAAAAAGAGCAACTGCACTTTCACACAGGTTAAACAAAAACCCCAACAGATGCTTGTTCAGTTTGCACTCCTTTGATTTTCTCTCTGAGATTTCTATTTTACTGTGAAACTAGTTCCAGAACTTCACAGAAAGTCCACTTGATATCTGGTCAGCAGATACAAAGACAGAATAAACTTTCAGGACCTTTTTTTAATAATTGGATCAGGCACTGTGATCAGGAAGGGAAAAAAGCAGCTAAATACCAAGGACAAAGCTCAGAAGAAATAAGAAAGTTTACTCCAACAGAGAGAGAGAACCCAATTCACACAGGTAAGAAGGAATCATCGGCTGTCTACAGCATCAGTTCTTAATTGATAATTTCTGAGGAAATTCATGACTCTGTTCTTTAGCTCAAATTCTTCAACAGAATGAGACATTTATTAGCCAAGACTTCAAGCTTGGTAGAGGAAACAAGTTATCCTCATTCTCTATTCTGTCCTCTTGATGGTTCTGCAGGAGCAGTTTGCATGCTGCTCTCCCTTCGCATCAGGGACATAATCATTCCAGGGCTCACCACTTTCTTTCTGACAGCAGGGAAAAAGCCTTCTTTCCCCATATAAAGAGCTGAACACCTAAAGCACAATCAGTCTGTAACTCAGCTAAAAGTTACTCTTTCCCAAGAGAAGCAAAATATACACCCCACACATTTGGCTGCATTTTTTTCCCTTACTTTAAGTACTTTCTTCTGCTTTTTCCACTTACTCTGTCAGCTTCTGTTGGATGATCAGCTAGTGACAAAGATTTTTACTATAAGAGAAGTGTCAGTGATAAGACAATTTTTTCTTGTCCTGGAGTATGAATTTTATCAGTGGAGAACATCATAATTACAACGGCCACAAGATGGAGTTCTTACCTTTTGAGGCTGCTGTTGCTCCAGAAGCTGTTGTCTGAGGTGTTCTAAATTTTGTTGCTGTAGCTGTTCAGCTAGCTGGTGAAAAAGGGAGTTGTTCACAGATTCTGGTACTAAAGGCCTAAAATGAAATAATTTAAATAAAAAAATTAAAGAAAAAAAAAAAAGAAGTTTTTCTCTTGGTTTAAACAGTTGGTAAACAGATCTTCACAACTGAGTTTCACGTTTAACTAAAAATGTAAAATAATGAAGACAATGTAACTAACTAGGCTCTACCTTCTGGTACCATCACCATCACATTAATGCTATGAATTTAATTAACAAAGTAAAGAACATGCTAACTTCTAAGATGAAATCAACAAAACTTCTGGCACAGAGACTTATATTAAATATTTTGAAAATGTGTATGTTTCATAAATTTAGGAAACTGTCTTTTCTCTTCCTCCTGGCATAGTATACTTCTGCTCTAAAAGAAACAACATTTTCCTTACTATCTAATCCTAACGTTCAACTAGTGTCAGGCAGATTTTAGCATTTTCCAGAAGAAACATAGCTTGATCTTACAGCTGGGAAGTGGGAGCTTCTTTTTTAGGCTCTTCATTTTGTTCAGATTCTTCCCCAAAGTCAAACCTGTCCATCAGCTTCTAGGAGAAAGCAAAGTAAGGATAATTGAGTACTCTTTATATGC
Organism: Myiopsitta monachus; assembly: GCA_017639245.1. Taxonomy (NCBI): domain Eukaryota; kingdom Metazoa; phylum Chordata; class Aves; order Psittaciformes; family Psittacidae; genus Myiopsitta; species Myiopsitta monachus. The sequence goes on from CM029925.1 coordinate 23,705,882, forward strand.
CCCTTTATGTACATTTACTTTTCGAAAGAAAAATGCTCTTATTTCTCAAGCTGAAAAAAATAAATAAGGATGGCAAATAACCTGAATAAAATCAAAAGTCTTACTGCTACTGCTATCAAACTCTTGAATGCATCAAATACCAAATTTTGTCCATGGCTTTCTTGAGCTCTGGCTATTGTTACAAGTACAATCACATATTCTTTCCATAGTAAGTAACAGCTAGTTTGGAGAAAGGCTTAAATAAAGATTAATTTTATGTAATGGTACCTTTAATTAGAAGAAATTACTATGAAGAGGCCAACTATTCAATCCTTTGGCAATCAGCAAACTGCTCTGCTCGTATCAAGAGAAGACCTACAGCTTGATTACTTCGCAAACAATTACTGTATTTTCACATATACGTGTCATTTAGACAACCTGAATTCCTTCAAATATACTGCTCCTTGAAAACAACTTCTCATATAGTCTGCAAAAAAATCAAAGCAAGTAGTTATCATGAAAGAGGAATAAGCCTCTAGAAGGAAAAAAAAAAGGTATCTGACAGGGAAAAAGAAAAACTTCGATAAATCTATTTTATCTGCAAAAATGTCTACACTGTAGGTTCTGTTGAACTAAAAAAGTTACGCTTATTAGCTTTTAAAGAGCCCAGGAGCATTTCAGTAGCATTTTACTTCCTTAAAGATAAGACTGAAGAAGCATGAAGAAATACAAAATTATTATTTGTCACTGAGATGGGATTTTTTTCAGTAACTATATATTGACAGTGCAGTCCTATCAAACCCATATGCATGCATCTTTACACCTTGGAAGTTTTCTGAAAAGCAGAGTTAATGCTGTACTACAAACTGCCACGACTTCTTCTCAAAACCTGGCTTAGAAGTTAAAAACAAAAGGATGAGAACATGTGGAAGTCATCTCAAAATATCAAGACAAAAACATCTCTAGTAACAAGCCATGATGATTCAGTAGCCCATTTTCTTTCTCAGAATACTCTAATCTCAATTATTGGAGTCCAGCAAGAAGAACAAAGCATTAGCTAGCCAAGAGACTGAACAATCAAGAATTTTTAGAACTATTTTCCCAATGAAATAATCTCACATATATATGAAAGCAGGACTGAATATATCTCTGAGAAAACACAGCAGAAACACCCAGTTTGTCAATGTCTTTCCTGTACAGGGGCAAAGCAGCAAAACCAGATGTGATAGATGGGATGTCTAGATGGGACAATCATTTTCATCAATCACCTGACTATACTCCTGTTCACACAGCCATGGATGGTGTTAGCCCTCTTTGCTGCCAGGGTACCCTGCTGGATCCTGCTCTGTTGTTAACTTATTTTCTTATGAAGACTAGAACCCCCGAGATTAAGCAACTGGATGTCTGGTACTCAAACAGTCTAGTGTTCCTGCTCATTGTACCGTTCTGACACCCTGGTTTTTGACACTTGCATCTCTAACAGTCTCTTTCCTCTTAAAGAAATCTGATCTGCAGTTTTTATTTTATTTGGGTATACTATTTGGATTTTGTTACTAGTTACTTTGAAGCAGCTCCAGTCTGGCCCTGTCAACTGAGTGTCCATTAGCAGTTGCAGCCTATCTTCTTCTTTAGTTTAATCTAAATGCATCTACTTTATGTATTCAAGACTGTTCTGCAATGTGAAATGATGTAGGGTACATGTGAACAATCAAAAGTTTCACCTCGAAAGCATGCTCCTGATTCAAGCTAGAACACTTGCACTTACAGATGCTTCCTAAAAAAGCAAATATTGCCTTTTTAACACTTTTTTTATTAAGGCTGCCATGTCTAGTAAAATGAATATATGCAATTAAGTATATAATAAAACAGATATAGTCTCATAAGCAATTACATCATTGTGACTTTCGGCCTTAAGACGTTGAGAACTAGGATTCATATGCCAGATGATACTGGCACTGATAAAAACCACTAAAAAAAGCAGGGAAAATTATTATCACCAAACCTCACTGCAAAAATTAAGATTGATCATTAATACATATATATTAATAGACACTCTTCTATAATGCCTAGACTTAGATTCAGATATCCTCAAACCTCAGAAAAAGAAGATATGTTAGCACAGAAGTTCTATTAAAAAAAAAAAAAAAGAGAAAATTCTAGAACATGCTATTTCTGCAAAGCAGGCTAAGTAATCTTTGAGTAAAAGCTTCAACAGACTAATAAGACACAGATCAGTTCATTCATAAAGATGCTACAGAACACTGGACAGGAATTTGAGATGTGTGAAATCTGACACTACTTGTATAATGCAGAACTGAGGTACAGATCACATACTATGAAAACAAGTCTTCCACAACTTACAAGAACAAATCAACACGGTATGCATACTGGAAGTTTCTATGCAAATTACCAAACTGCCAGAAGAATGCCTTCCACCACACTTACCTTCTAAGTCCCAGAAATCAGAATCACATCATGACAAGGCTCCTGAATACTATTACTAGTATCAGCTAGCTGAAAAGCACCAGCTGAACTCACACAATGCATATAAACAACTCAGCAGAATGCAAATTCTGTTTTCACCAGTTAAATTGTCAGCATTCAAGACACCCATACCTATGAACATGCCTATCCATGTAAATGCTGGAATTGAAGTCAGCAGAATAAACCCCAATACAATGCCATGTTATTAATTTTTGCATCTAAATACTGAGGCAGTCCCTATTAAGTAATGCATTTGTTTCCTGTGATTTTACTCTACTCAAGTTGGTGGTTACAGCTGTGATACAGCATAAGTACAGGCCATTTTTCCCCTTACTTATTTTTACAGCTGCTTTACTTTCATTAGTCATGACAACTCTTTATTATTTCACAGATTTGAGCTTAGCTGGACAAATTTGAGAAATAAAAGATAAACTGTCCTAAAACTTTCAACTCAGCACTTGTGAAGTTCCAAGCAGCTAATTGCCTGAAAAAGAAGTTATCTGGGTTAGGGAAAAAAAATCGGAGTTTTGCTTCTCTGACCTCCTTATTTTTATTATTGATTCATTCCAGATCCTACAGATATTATCTACACACAAACTGTTTCTTCCAAAGATGACAGGACAAGATTTATTTACTTATTTTTTAATCTTTGAATAGAAGTTCTTCCTTTTTTATTCTAATGATATTATAGTATTACTACCGTATTTTCTAGCATGGTTATTGCTACCTGGCATTCAATTACATTAATCTTCTTAAATTCCAGCATTTTGTTGTTGGGGTTTTTTTGGGGTTTTTTTAGATAGGCACATATGTTGCAACACATACAAAGTTTCTTTTTACTTACACAGTTGGTTTGGTTTTTGACATCGTCTAAAAAGTGTCACACGACTAGTTTAACTACAGTCATATATTTATTTCTTCCCTTACAATCACTTTGTGGCTAAAATCAGAAGTTTTTTTGGCATTTATGAAAATTACAAGTCTAATCACATTTGACTCTATTGGAAAAACAGCACAGATCATAAACACAGGAAAGGGAAGCACAAGACTTGCTCAATTCTCACTGCTGTGTTACAAAGGATGAAGAAAAGGATGTACCAGTGGCTTAACTTTACTAAATCACATCCCTCTTCACCTGATGACCCTTACGTATCCTCTTCCAACTTGAAGAACTATTCCAACTATGAAATGCCTAAACTCATATAAAACCTAGTATTTTCATTTATACCACTCTCTAGACTTTGATTTTCAAGATAGAGCACTTCATAATATATAATGTATTTTTAAAATCCCTGAAGACAAACAGTAGAATTCAAAAGAAGACTCACTTACATATATTTTAACAATAGATATTCCTTCAAACTTATTTTACTTCTACCTTATTAAAAGAGACACTTTGTTCCAGTGGATTAAGTGTGTTAGCAGCAGCAGCTGCAGCTGTAAGTTGTGCTGTGAGGGCCTGCAACTGAACAACAAGACCAGCATCCAGAGCTTGAAGTAGTGAAGGCTGAGGTTTCTGCTGCTGTATCTGGAGTGTCTGTATCAACTGCTGAAGCTAAAAGAGAAAAGATAACACATGCATTAAGCAAAAAAGTATTTTTTTAAAGCAAAAAACAAACCTAGTATTTTTCCCTTCCACTTAGGGGGGAAAAAAAGAAAACGAGACAGACCTCAGGAATGCAGTGTCATCTAACCTATGGCTAATATTTCATTTTAATTTGTTTTCATTTATGGCAAATTTTGTTCCCACTTACTGGCTAATTTGATTTCTGTAGCTGATAAGACATGCAGATGCTTCTTTCTCCTAACTTGCTCTGACAGGTTGCATGATGACCAGTCACCACTCACTGTTTCCTGTTTTCTAGAGTTCCCCCTCTTCTGTTTCTCCAGTTTGATTCCTTCTGACCTGAAAAAAACCTGTTAGCCTACTTCAGCTTCCTAAGGGCCCACGTGTAAAATCTATGCTGTAACATTTGTGTAGAGAAAGTAAATGCACTGTAGCAAGCTCCACTTTAAGCTAATGCAACAGGACTATATGAAGAGTTTGCACTACTGTCTCTAGATGAGTCACAATGAAAATCTCATGCTGAAACTCAGGTTTGTGATGACTGAATGCAATTCCTTTGCTCTGTTAACAAAAGACAAAAAGCAAATTGACCAGGAACTGGGAATATAATTTGACATCCTTCAATGACACAGACTCTACGCTCTGTATAGGACTACCTTACGATAAAATTTGCCTAGACACAATGCTAAACCAGATGCAGCCACTCTGGGGCAACAGATGTATAGTAACACCAAAGTATGTTAGAGTAAAAACAAAGTATGGGTAACATCAAAAGACAGATGTTAAAACATACTATCTAAAAATAGTGTTGGGTGTTTCAAATATTATTTAAAAATAGTTTTGGGGGGTGGTTTGGTGACTGGAGTGGCTTGTTTGCTTTGAACAGAATTACCTTAACACAAAAGTAAAGAATACTAATCCTATGGAAAAAACCTTTCCTAATGTACCATGGAATTAGCGGAAGCTGTCTTTTAACCTTCCAAGAAGTAAACCCTTGGAGCCTCACAGCCTTGGAAAAAAAGGTTGAGCAAATCCAGACTCTGGATTCTAAGTCCCTGATTACCTTTACATTCATATTCTACCTCCTTGTGGGGTTCACCACTGATCTCTTTTGGGTTCAATCCCTCCCTTCTTACTACGGCTCACCAGAAACTCTGTACAAGCTGATTACACTGATCATCTTTTTCACAATGCACCAAAGATGTATGATCCTTTTTCAGGATTGCTTTATAGTGACCTTCTGATGATGTGAAACAACTCTTCCTATTTTTTAAAAACAATCATACAGACTCCTACAGTTGAGCCTCTGAAAATACTTCCACTATTCTTCCACGTTTACTGCAACACATAAAGCTGAAGAGCTACCCTCTCTGTTCTTGGCTGATCCACAGAAGAGGAGCAAATATGGCTGGTCCACCTTGTTCACTGCTCTGAGTAGGAAGGAATCAAACTGAAGAAGCAGAGATGGAAGCCCCAGAGTGGGAAAATCCTGGGTGGTCACCATTTTAGCTGTTTCCACATTCTTGCTGGTCACATCTTTTTTACTCTGCCCTCTCCTGTGTCTAGACTTCCAATTTATCTACATGCACTCTCACACATAAAACACAATTTTAAGATGAAATCAAGGACTTTGGTGCCTGGAAGGGGGCAGGTGGAGTGGCATGAAGAACAGGAAAAAAAGAGACAGAGAATCAAAGCAAATGTTGCAGTTCACCTACCAATCCTAGAGATCTGCATGTACATATTTACAGTATATCCAGCTTTTCTCCACGCTTCTACATAAGACCATATTTTCCCTCTCCCCAAATCCATTTTCTTCAATATTTTACCATTTTGAACAAAATATTCAATGCAATTTCCTTGTGATTTGCAGTTTTTAAAACTTTCATTAACTTCTCATCTGCATAATAGTTTCCTTTTGTTTCACCCTTCTTTTCTTTAAAATTGCATTACTAACTTTCCACATTTTCCAGTCTCACTTAACATCCCTTCTTTCTTCAAAAGCTATTCCTCCACATTTCACAAAGTGCATTCCACTCCTTAAGCGTACTGCAAAGACACAAAGTATCACTCAGTGTACAGCTTACCTGTTGGCCTTGAGGACTCTGTAAAATCTGTGCAACAGCAGCAAGGGTATCTGTATTAGCAATCTGAGATACCCAAGGATCAGGTAAACTTTGCACTACATTGGCTGGAGTAACTGGAGTTACAGGTGTTCCTAAAAAACAGAAAATCCAATGCCAAAATATTTTAACACAGACAACTAGAAATTGTGTTAGAAGAAAGAAAAAACCTGCTATTACTAAGTACTGAGAAAGCATTGTATTAACATCTACTGAAACCATTTTTCTGACACACACATAAAGCACACAAAAATAACAGACTCATATCAACATTTCTCAGGTAGCAGGATTACTCTAAGTGTAGTTTACAGCTCTTTCCACTACTGACCTATGGGGACTGCTAACAAAACCATTGACAAATGCAAAATGAATAGATTTCACACAGTAATCCAAACCATTTAGTGGAAACAATATATACCAAATGATAATTGTTAATAATCTAATCAGTAACATCTGTTAGTCCAGAATTTGCTAGACTTGCACTTTATCCCCAAGAGAAGCCTAAAGGATGCTATTAGAAATTCCAACCTGCTGCAGCTGGATTCATTAGGATTGCTTATTTTAGCCTTTTTTTTTTTCCCCTCAAGTGGAACACTGAGACTAAATCATAATCTGATAACTAGTTTTATGCCATAATCCAGCAGAATCCTCCATCCTCATAAATAGTCCTACTTTTAGCTCAGAAGTAGAAATATGCCAAAATGGATGCTAAGCGTAGATGACTAGATTAGCTGTTTTAAAGACAGTTTGCATCAGAATTTTAAAAAGCATTGGAGTAGACCTATGATTTCAGCAATTTCAACTAATCAAACTAATGGCAATAAAAAATCTTGAGCTAGAAGATGCAGTCAAATCCAATCCATGAGCTGGAATTTTCATATATTTACAAACACCAATGAAAAATAAGATAGATTTGTCCACCTCACTGCTTTTCAGCAGAGTATCAGCTAAAGGTGGGTGACAAAAGCAGGTCTGTATGTGCCAAAATCCAACTCCTATAAGCAAAATATTCCCAACCTGGAATGAAAAAAATCTCCAAAGCAAAAAAAGTTGAAAAGCCAGCTACCTGCCATCAAAGTAAGGAAGATGCTTAGAGCACAAAATTACCAAGTCTGCACGCATAACATTATGTTTGGTAAACAGGGACATACTCCATGAGCAATTTTTTCCTATAATTCTCCAGCAGAGAGAACTCAGATCTGAAGGAGAAAGAAGTATGTCACTGGCTGCAGTCTGTATTGTTGGTTTTTTCCCCCTTGAAATCACTGTATGCTGGCCAGTACAAGTTAAAGGAGCACCCTCTTGTCATTATCCAGCAAGCTCTATGCCATGGATAGCAAAAAGTTACTGATGTACTCTTTCATTTCTCTCAGTTGTGGCACCACTAACAAAGACTGTATTACGCCCTGTGTTAGGTTTTAAACTTGTCAGTGATCTACTGGTTTGACTTTAGAGAGCAAAACTAGGTCTTATTGCACTGCTACTCAACCTGAATATACCTACAATATACTGCTGGAGAGTAAGCACAGCAGGCTGACTCTTGATTTTGCCATTTCCCTGATCAAGATGCTGGCTCTACTTATTTCTAGCATTTATTTGATTTGTATAAGGGAAACGAGTGAGATTTTTCAGGATGTTAACAGCCAATGCACCAAAGCTGACACAAGTGGTTTTATTGTAAGTATGGTTTTAACCCATTATTGTTTACCTGGTGTATTGTTGCTCATAGCAGCTGTAGTGCTGGGCAAGACAGGGGTCACAACTGGAGGAGGAATTCCTGCTGCCATATCCAAAAGAGGCTGAATAATTTCACTCTTGAACACATTATTCTTCTGCCATAAATTTAGCACTCTAACAATTTTACTCTACAAGGAAGAAAGGATAACAGGAGATCTGAGTCATGCTTATATTTCCTGTTATTATCAATTCTGAAATTTTTAACTAGCAATGTCAATTCATCTAGATTGAAAAACCTTTAGGGTCACTAACTGCAAAAGTTACTGGATCACACCAAAGATGTCTAAGCTATAAATCTGAAGCTGACCTAGGCAACAGTAAAGATACACTATGCACATAGTGATAGCCTTTTCTCAACAGAAAATTAAATATATTCAAGCACAACAAACGCATCTAGCTCTTTCACACCTTTACTTTTAAATGATGGCATGGAAGGACAATTGTTTTAAGTATTTTAAAGAATTATTAATAATTAAATCAAGGAATTACTAGCCTCAGCTTTTATAGTCAACACACAGGAATGCAATTCTAACCTACCTATGAACCAAAATTATTTATGTTCACTGAAAAATATGCACATGCTAGTAAAACTGCTACATATTTTAAATAGGACAGCTGTCAATATTTTGCAAGCTCTCTTGATAAAGTGAGGAATTTAAAAGTTTAAACTGGAACACAATTCCTACCTACAGAAATTATATTGTAATATTAAAAAATGTGGATCATAGGTAAGAAAAAAATCAAAACTAAGACTTCATACAACTCCATTACATATAACTCATTGTTCAGCTTGCATTTCTATTCCACTGCTTTGATCTGCTCGCAAATGTTTTCTTTTCTCACCTTCACTTCTACCAAAGGCAAGATTTTCCTTTATTTCGAAAAGTTGAATAAAAAAATATGTGACAGTAAAAGACCCTTGCTTAGATAAGGGAACAAAAAGTTTGTTGCGTTATAGAGAGCAGAAAGTTCTATAAAAGACCTTGTGTTTGCTGTCATAAAGATGATTTAATTATTTAAATTTTATGAAATATGAACATAGGGTACCTAACCATGGTTTTTAAAACAAAAAAAAAAAACCCTCTGTTTCCCTGAACTCCAAGAGCATACTTAACTTTAATAGAGAGACATGATGATGCACTTGCAGGCCAGAAAGCCAACCTTATCCTGGGCTGCATCAAAAGCAGCGTGACCAGCAGGTCGAGGGAGGTGATCCTGCCCCTCTACTCTGCTCTCCTGAGACCTCACTTGGAGTATTGTGTACAGTTCTGGTGTCCTCAACATAAAAACGACATGGAACTGTTGAAACAAGTCCAGAGGAAGGCCACGAGGATGATCAGGGGCTGCAGCACCTCTTGTATGAAGATAGGATGAGAAAGTTGGGGCTGTTCAGGCTGGAGAAGAGAAGGCTGCATGGAGACCTTGTAGCAGCCTTCCAGTATCTGAAGAGGGGCTATAGGGATGCTGGGGATGGACTCTTCATTAGGGACTGTAGGGATAGGATAAGGGGTAATGGGTTCAAACTTAAATAGAGCAAGTTTAGACTGGATATGAGGAAGAAATTCTTTACTATAAGGGTGGTGAGACACTGGAATGGGTTGCCCAGGGAAGATGTGAATGCTCCATCCCTGGCGGTGTTCAAGGCCAGGTTGGACATAGCCTTGGGTAGCATGGTTTAGTGTGAGGTGTCCCTGCCCCTGGCAGGGGGGTTGGAACTAGATGACCTTAAGGTCCTTTCCAACCCTAACTATTCTATGATTCTATGAAATTTCACTGCACGGAAGATGTAATTTACAGTTTCTTCATCTATCCAGAACTGGAATATAAAACTATTTGTGTGCCTCTGCATCAATCTGCCCATTGTACTTCCCATCGCTAAACGAGACAAGGGAATCAGTGGGGTTTGTTTTGTTATTTTAAATAAAATGCTACTGTATTTCTGCTTTATTTAAAAACAAAACCACATTTCCTTATATAATGATAATTTGTGTTTCTCTGTCACGCATTTTAATCAGATAAAACATCAAAATGCCACAAAACGGGAACATATCTTGGTATCTCTGACACCACAATTTTTTGCTGGATTAGATACACGGTAACTACTTTCACAGCAAAGACTTTCCTACTAGAAGGAAGTGCTGCAGGAGGGCCAGGAGACCTCCTCGGGTGGATAAGGAGCTGCTGAGGAAAATTCAAAGGAAAAAAGAGGCTTATAAAAGGTGGAAGGGAGGGCAGGCAGCATGGGAAGAATACGGGGTAACAGGTTCAGACTTAAACAGGGGAAGTTTAGATTGGGTATGAGGAAGAAATTCTTTACTGTGAGGGTGGTGAGACACTGGAATGGGTTTCCCAGGGAAGTTGTGAATGCTCCATCACTGGTGGTGTTCAAGGCCAGGTTGGACATAGCCTTGGGTGGCATGGTTTAGTGTGAGGTGTCCCTGCCCCTGGCAGGGGGTTTGAACTAGATGATCTTAAGGTCCTTTCCAACCCTAACTATTCTATGATTCTTTGATTCCATAATACTGAATCCATACACAACACAGCAGCAATGATTCAGATTGTAAAATACATTTTCCCTGAGGTGAAAAAGATCCTACAAATGAACCTGATAAGAGCTTTAGAAACCACAGACTCTGCTTTACTCCCCCCTTCATATTAAACACGTCTAATGTGATATATTAGTTGCCATGCATTGAAATATCACAGCATAAGTAGTGCTATTTCTTACCCTACAGTAAATTTACTATATTTTTTTTTAAACCAGACACATACTGTGTACTTGCACCCATCCTTGTGCCAGAAGTCAGGCTATTTCTGCATTAGCGTATTTCCCAGAGTAGAAAACCAAATGATTACACAAAACAAACTAATACTGCTTAAGGAATACAACAAAATGAAGAAAAACATGTTAACTAGCCTGTCTATTTATACATAAAACACTATGAAATAGAAGCAGCACACGTTGATCATGCAGATAACCTAAAACCAGACTGGAAAAATGACATTTAACTTTATCTGTTCAGTGGTATCTCAGAACTCAGTTGCAGAAGAGAAGACATTCACTGCAGTTTTTCCAACCACTTAAAATTTGCAAATCCTGACATACAGAGGTCCTAACTCCTCTAAAAAGGCAGGAATGTTAAAAACAACTGCAGGAGACATGCACTAGCTGAACTTGCCTTACTTAATCATTTTCTATGCCTGCCTGGAGTTTCCAGATCTTTGCTTGAAAACTACAGCTGCATGAATGCATGTGAGTATTCAAACAATAACTTGTCTTCCTCTTCCTGCAATGTCCCCCCTCACTCACTACTTCATTTCATGACTCTATTACACAAATTTATGTGGAGGATAAAGCTTATAGCATTTCCCATCTTTTTGTAATTTTTCAATTCAATAAGAAGAAACTCTAGCTCTTTTAAGTTTAATGACAAATGCAAAGGAAGTTAAACTGCCTGAAGACGCTGCTTATTTCCAGCCAATCTATTATAACGATAATTTGTTACCAGTCTTGACTACTGTGGTCCAAGGGAAAAGCTGAATTACTGGGTCAAACTATTCAAGTTCAGCCTTATTAAGTTGTTGGCTGATTCAGTATCAAAGAAAACTTTTAAGATACTTTGTTGCTCTTCCATTGCTCCTTCAGTCCAAAACAGGCTATCTTGCATGGAAGATACTGCTGCCAAAAAATATGTCTATTCCTTGACGCCATAAAAAACCTGCTCGCTCGTTTTTTCACTGAAGAGGGGAAGAAATCAATAAAAGACTGACTATAAATCCCTGTCCTACCACATGCTCACTTAATTTTTCCCCCCATCAAAATACATTAACTTGAATCCACCTGGTGGTCTTGAAAACCTTTCCAAAAGTCTAATTAATCTAATTGGAAGCGTCTTCCCCCATCCCTGCACTCAGACAAGCAAAACCAAAGAAATACATATAAACACAGAAGTCTATAATTAGGTCCAATCTAGCAAGCAGAAAGCAAGATCAAAATCTTTCTTCCTCACAGATAACATACTAAAGATTGCCTTAATTAGAAAAATCTGCAAGTGACTTACCTTGTCATCCCCAGGACAACGGTACAAGTTCTGGAAAGTGCTGATGATGTTATTGCTGAACCTTGGAGCAAATACATCCTTTTCTTGTCCAAACTGATGCCGGGACTGTCTCACAATGGAGTCAATGACATACAGACCAGGTACCTTGTATTCTGGTTTGCACTACGAAGAACGATAGTTTAAAATACACATATGTGAAAAATAACAAAAAACACTGAGGGCAGAATAGGTATGATCAGTCCTCTTTCATTTTTAAACAGGGCAAAGTGCAAATAAAATGTTCTCTATATAACAAATTCTCCTGAAAGATTAAACTCACTCAAAACCAGCCAGCTTTAATGCTCAAGTTACCACATCTATACGTATTCTGCAAATACGTAAATGGTTTAAAATCTATTTCCTACCACTAAAAAATTAACATTTCAGAATCTAGCTATTAAAAATTAGCACATGAACTATACAGCCTTTTTAAATGCATACATCTATTTTAAGAGAACAGAATAAAGCATGGCCAAATTCTTAAGAGTACATTGGTACTAGCTGCAAGTACAACTCAAAATATTTTAGTCCTTCTTTATGGTCAAAGTCAACATTGAAGTTAACATTCATTTACCTTATTTTACATTTAATTAGTGCTTGGCATATACTCTTGCAGAAAAAAACATTTATATGGACATCTGTTTGAGAATATTCAGTGATACTGGTCTGGAAAACTTGTATAATTTATGAACAGCATGGTATTTATAAAGCATGTCTGCTAACTATAGTAATTGCTTAGTTAATTTTACTTAACAAGTAAAGCTAAAACCTTGGTGTTTTAACTGCAAAGTAACTTCACTATAACTACTGCTAATAATTTTAAGACAGAACGAAAAGTGGCGCAGAGACATAACAAAGTCATCACCAGAATGGTGACTATAACTATACAGTTATGACATAGATTTACTTCACAAATATTGGTTGCATACACTTTCCACACAAGGTATTAGGGAAACATGGGAAAGTACACCGATTCCCTCTCTGGTCCACATAGCCTATAAACATATTATGCAACGCACTAAATCCATAATCTCCAATACAGTGCCAAACTATTCAGACTATTAATTTCGTTATAACCTACATACAAACTTCCTTTTCTGAAAAGTGCTGATTTGCTAACATTTGCAACCTTGGTAAAGCATTTATTTAGGATCTAAACATGGTTCAGTGTAAGTATGGCATTCCTTATTTTTAAGAATGAGTGTAGCATCCTTTTAAGAATAAATGTGCATTATGAAATTACAAAATTAAAATCTAATAGGGTATAGTAAATTGTCTTCAGATAATAACCTCAATGTACTCTATGTAGCTACTGAAAAGTTAAATTATTACCAAGAGCATTCCTGATACAGACCTGTATACAACTTTTCACAATATTCAAATAAAACACACAGATATTTAATATGAAAACTAGGCAACCATGTTAGATGGAGTATTTAAAAACATGACATGTAAAGAAAAATATTATAAATAATAATAGAGATTATAAAAAAGGATAATAAAATTTAAAGCATAAATAAAGAAGTTACAGCTGGGGCAGTGAGCCTGTGTATCCCTAATCTCAGACAGACATTTTTCACAACAAATGTGGAATCTCAGTGGATGTTTTCCACAACAAAATTCTCAGTGGATAAATCTTCACTCATTTTCTGAGTAGGTCTAAGCAATAAGATAATTTGATTACTCAAAGGATTTATTCAAGTCTTGCTCTCACATTAAAATATCCTTACATATATGAAATGTGTTTATTAGACCTGTGAAATGTTTTGACAGAGAGAAAAACAGCCCAGTGAGTTAAGTGTCACGAAACAATGTCACAGGCAATTATTTCACCTGGAGTTTCAATAACCTCATGAGATTAATTCTAAAGAAAGAAAATACTGGGGTAGTAAAGAATCAACAGTAAAATAATTCAGATGGTACTGATATCACTCTGGACAAGTCTATGGCATATTTGAACAGAAGAGTCAGTATCTTGAGCTTTAACTTGAAGTGATTGCTTCCAGAAAAAATAATCCAATAATCTTCTAGACATGAGCAAGTCCATGAATATCAAATAGCTAGCTTTCATCTGCTGATCTCCAATTATACTAAAATAAGAACTTACTATTATATGATGTTGGTCATAAATTGTGTTTCACTAAATTGTCCATGAAATACAAAAAAAAAAAAAAAAAAAAAAAACAAAACAAACAAACAAACAAAAAAAACACATACCTCAAAACAAAAAAAAACCAACCCACATCAAGTCCACTAAAGGGAAACATCTCTAATCCAGAGTGATCATTAACAAGGTTATCAATAACAACATCCATCTTCCTTCTCCAACCAGCAATGAACAGCGCAGAACTTCCTCATCAAGTAGTACTAGACACTGAACTCAAATGTACTCTTACTAGCTTGTGGAAAGGTCACGAGCAACCAGTCCGTTTCCTGACAAATGGCAACTCTTTCATTCAGAGGATAAATCTTCTCCCATGCCTCTGAACACAGAATAATCAATCACAACCATCACAACAAAAAGCAGTATTTGGAACTTGGGCAATTCCAGATTAATTTCAGCACATGGAACTGTAAAGTACTACTGATGTGAGATGGGCAAGATGGACACCTGCTCTCATTCTCCTATGTTCACCTATAGTATTAAACAAGGATCAGAGGTTATTAATACCACTTTATAGAGGTGGAAGAAGTCTGAGGCGATGCCCTAAAAGACAAACTACTTGACAAAACACTAGCAGCAATGGTAAACTACTAGTCTTTACTACTGCCGTGAAACATACATATGATACCTTTTCCACATAGGGCTGATGTTCCAGTACCTAAATAATTAATTCATGAACTGTTCTGAGACACTTAAAAACACCAGGCTGAAGCTGAATCCTGCTGACACTGTCCAATCACTGCCAAAAGCCACGGCAGCATACACTGGGCACCAGGAAGTAAAAGGCAGTGAGGAAGACAGGTTACTGACACAGAGCAATCCAGACTGCATGGTAAAATGAACAACAGAAGAAAAATTGCATCCAACATTGCAACATTAACAGACTAACTTCTCTAGCTTGTTTGTCAAAATAGAAAGGCAATTTGATCATAATTTACTCCTATTTACAAAAGGAGAAGAAATTTAGTACTAAAATGACCAATTGAGCAATCAGGTACAATGCAGACAAGGAAGGAAAACTCACAAATTGGAATCCATGCATTTCCAACTGGCGGTAAAATGCAGTTTTATCCAAGAATAACTAACTATTGCAAGGAAACTAAAAGCAATAAAATCCTTTGTTATTCAGAATCCTTAAATTAATCCTGCATCTTCTCAACAAGTAATTCCAGTCTAATCATATAAACATTTTTTTTGTTTTAAACTACAAGCAGCAACCACAAACTGAAATGCTACATCTCCTGCTACACAAAAGATAAGGCTGAATGGTCATCTTCCCTTCAGCTTTAAAAACTATGGGAAAAACTGGCAGAACAGCAACAGCAACTGTCATTCACCAAAATACTATCAATTCTTTTACAGTTTTGTGTTCATACAGGCCACACTGACAGCCTCTTGTAACATTAAATGAACACACACAGAAGGAGTCTTAAGACATTATCAACAGTCATTGAGATCAAAGTATATCACACATACAAAATGAGGACAAAGTATTGTCTTTCTGTATCATGGGTCGGCTACTGATTACAAGAAGAGACTGAATGTGACTAAAAACTAAACTAACACATGATAAAAATATTAATTCATGTGTACCTAAACCCTAAGTATTATTCAATACTCTGTAATCCAAAATGAGGAAATTTTTCTCAGTGCTAACACAAAACACCCATGACTGACATACCTTTTGAATGAATTTCTCAACACTCTGTACAACGTGCTTGTAGAACTGAAAAATAAAACAGTATTTCAGGAGAAAAATGCAAGATCCATGCATTTGTTCAAGTCACGCAATACTGACAGTAGAACCAGAATCAGAAACATCGCAATTCAATACCTACAGCTGAGTACGCTGTCTTCCTTAGAACACTGAACAGCATACAAAGAAAACTAATCTCACTTTTTCTTGCCTTCTGAAGGTTTTTTACACTGCATTTTTTTAATAACATGCACTTCATTAGTGAGAACTAAGAGAATAGTATAACTGTTCCTTCAAAAACATGGTAATTTCATTGTACATGACTGAAGATGTTAACCTAAAGTACAGCATGTACTTCCCTATATTTATTTTCCAAGTGTTCATTTTAATAACTTAAAAGCATTAGTACAGGAAGATAGGAAGACCTTATAGCATCCACTAATTACTTTCATTTTTTTAAGTTGACCTGGCCAGGTTTTTTTATGGGTTTTGGTTGGGGTTTGGTGGTGGTGGTTAGTCAGGTTTTGCAAATTTTTAGGTGTGGCTTTTTGGTGGTGGGGTTTTCTGTTTGTGTTTTTTTTTTGAGGGAGGGGTGTTACATTTTGTTTTGTTGGTATTTTTTTTTTAATCTCACGTATCACAATGGGTCTATATCACCCCAATAACTACCTTACACAAATACTGCAACTGAAATTATAAGAGAGGAAGCAGGATTTCCAGGTTAAATAGATGATAAAGCATTTTGGTACCATGTAGTTGTTTAATTTATCGAACCATTTACATCATTTACTACTTCTTTATGTTCAGTGCAAGTTTTCACATTTTCATTATACTGCAATACACAAACTTCAATTTATGTAGGCTCCTCTTATTTAAGAAAGCCAGTGAATTTCACTTTTCTGTCATCATACTGTCGTGGTTTAAGCCCAGCCAGTAACTCAGAACCACGCAGCTGCTCACTCAGTCTGCCCCTTTTTCTCTCTTTTCCATTCCCAGAGGGATGGGGAGGAGAATCGAAAGAATATAAACCGCATGGGTTGAGATAAGAACAGTTCAATAACTAAGGTATAATACAAAAGCACTGTTACTAATAATAATACTAAGGGAAATAACAAGGGGAGATGTCCTGGGTTCAGCAGTAGCAATCATTATTCTCCTTCTTAGTAGCTGGCGCAGTGCTGAGTTTTTTACTTTGAGCCTGGGAACAGCGCTGATAACACCGATGGTTTTAGTTATTGCTCAGCAATGTTTACTCTAACCAAGGACTTTCTGAGTCTCATGCTCTGCCAGGGAGGAGGGGAAGCCAGGAGGAAGCAGAGACAGGACACCTGACTCAAACTAACCAAAGGGGTATTCCATGCCACAGCACGTCATGCCCAATATATTAACTGGGGGGAGTTACCCAGAAGGGCTAGATCACTGCTTGGATCAGGCTGGGTGTCAGTCAGCGGGTGGTGAGCGACTGTACTCTCTTCCGTTGTTATTTCCCTTATTATTATTATTGGTGGTAGCAGCAGTGGTTTCATGTTATACCTTAGCTACTGGACTGTTCTTATCTCAACTTGTGGGAGTTACATATTCTTTTGATTCTCTTCCCCATCCCTCTGTGAGCAGGCAGAAGCAGTGCGGGGGTGTGAGTAAGCAGCTGGGTGGTTCTGAGTTATCAGCTGGGATTAACCACGACAGGAGAGAATATAAAACTAAAAGGGGAAAATAAAAAAACAATAAACACAAGTGATGTACAATACAATTGCTCACCACCTGCTGACCGATCCCCAGCCTGATCCAAGCAGCGATCTGGGCCTTCAGGGTAACTCCCTCAAGTTTATATACTAGACATGATGTGCTGTGGTATGGAATACCCCTTTGGCTAATTTGGGTTAAGTGTCCTGTATCTGTTCCCTCCCAGCTTCTTGTGCCCCTCCTCACTGGCAGAGCATGAAACTGAAAAGTCATCGGGGTAAGCATTACTTAGCAGCACTTAAAAATATTGGTGTGTTACAGCACTGCTCTCAGAGTAAAGCTGGAACACAGCACTGCACCAGCTACTAAGAAGGAGAAAAATAACTGTTACAGCTGAACCCAGGACATACTGCTCTCTCCCCAAACTACAAAAAACACAAATTTTAATTATCTAAAAACACATCTGCATTCTCAGCAGAAGAATGTACATAGGAAGAGTGTAACCTCATGACTTTTTTGCTTTTATCCTGTCCTCTTTTTTACCTCTCTAGCTTTGACTTTAAGCGCTTAACACTAATGGCATACTTCTTTCCTTCATCATTTTTTAGTGCTGTTTCTGCTGCTCCACTGCTGTTTGGCAATTAGTTTTACTTTGTGGCAAGAAAAAAGTCTTAAGAATAATTTCTGTTCAGGCAACATAAAAAATAAAACCTATGAACAACACCCCTGAAAATGTATGTTACAAATTTACAAAAATGAAATAAAACTTAAAACAACTGTACTGATCCAAAGGCACACATTTTAGATTTTGGGGGTGGACAGAAAGGGGCAGATTGTAGTTCTATATTTATTCATCTGTTCTCAGGCAACGTGTTTCCTTTTTAAACTGAGGAAAAAAAACACAAACAACTGTCTTTCAGATCTGACTGAGGAATCAAGCTGGTATAATTCTTTCTCACATATGACAACCAGCAAATGAAAGTGACACAACAGATTAAGCCTTATGCTGCACTCCTGAAAATCCCATCACTATCACATTTGATCATAACTTGGAAGTTATATACACAAGGGATGTAGAAAGTTCTGAAGCAAGTTCTTTAAGCTGTTCAGTTATTTAAACATAGATGAGAAACTGAAAGGAAGCCAAAAGAAGTTAGACAATTTCTTACCTTTATAGCCTTGATTGCTGCCTTGGTGATCTGTGTCATTTTAGCTTTAGAAATGGGTGGCTTATAATCATTTAGTGAGTACAACTGGAAAAAAAAAAATAAAGAAACCCCAGTTATAAGAAATACATTCTGCAGTTGCAAGCAGTATAAAAATATACTATTTTTTCCAGAAAATGTCACTTTTAATTTTCATGGGATTTTAAGCATATATTACACCAGAAAAGGCATCCCTATTTAAGAAAAAATTAAAAAAGCCCAATAAAAACTAAGATCCAACATGCTTAAAAGGTAAGAAGTTTTTCTTTGCAATGGTCACTATATACCTAGTTTTATTAGCATTAAATACAGCAGACACCTGCAGGTAAAGTTACAAAGGAAATACATATAATATGCAAATATAGTAACTCCTATATTTTGTTTCCAGGGCAACTGACATACTTGACTACCTTTATGGAAGCATAACAGAAGCTTAACCAAATACTTACTATACTCATCACTGTATGCTTGCTGAATCAAATCCTTTTGTTTTTCCATTAAACAAAAACCATGCAGTCCAGTGAGAATGAGCATGTAGTAATTTTGCCACTTAAAACCACAGAAATTGAAAAAGTACAGACTTAATTCATTCACTGCATTAACCTAGAGTATTACAAATGCTTAAGCAAAAATACAGCTGGGTTCTCCATTTTAAACACAGCTTTGTAACTTCATTAACACCTAACCACCAGATACGCCACAGTATAGAAGCAGCAGAGTTTTGCAACAATTTTCTCCCTGAATGCAGTAATAACTCTATTCTTTTTACTAGTACATACATCTCCTAGCAGAAGCAATCCAGGATGACATATTCGTCACAAATTTGCTACCTAGTGAGAACTGTGTATGAACTAACTTCAGAGCTATGACTGATAGGTGGTAATTGGAAACAACTCCTCCTTTCACACTGAGTCAGGACTCCATCATCCAAGGCTATTTACTTTGTGTGAAAACTTCTGATTATTCACAATATACAGCTTTGAACAACACACTGTTCTTTTCTCCTTCAATCCTAGGTGTTAACAGACAAGGGACTGTCTAGCATTTGCTGCTTCCATACATAAAAGAAGACTAGATATAAAACACTAAACCAGTTTTAAGGACATTCCTGATTTAATTCACATTTTATTTTGGCTTACAACACATATTTAGAAGCATGTTTGCTCAAAAATAAGAATCCTGATAATGGGAATGAACATACATAGACCATTTTTTATTTCCTTCCTAAAGACAGGAAGAGTTGGAGGCTTTCCATAAAATGGTCACTGAAGCAGAAATAAAGCCAAAGAACCTTCTGCTTTTCTACTACACACACTCAGCAATGCAATATATTGAAGTAGATTAATACCCACACAGATATTAACAATAACTTTCTAAGATTCATTCAACCTCAGAAACATAATTCATATTTGTTTACATCTGACAAAGTAAAATGTAACAGTAAACAGGATTAGACAGTAGAAAGGACAAAACAATCTTAAATATAGGTCATGCTGCCCATGCTTGTTATAATGTATCACTCTGAAGCTAACAAGTAGATACTCTTCAATCATATTTGAGTTTCCAAGATACAAAGAATTCTCCCTGCAAACATGAGATGCTTTTTCTTTCCTTCAATCTTTTCCAGTTAAAAATAGTTTTAACTACATATAGCTATCAAAAGAAAAAATAAAAAAAAAATAAAAAAAAGTAGTTTGTCCAAGCTTAAGTATCTGTTTTCTCAGCTTGAAAGGATTTCCATTAAAACAATGAAATTGTAACAAATTCACAGCTAGACATCTGCTTTTAAAACAACTGTTACTACTTCTCACTAATGCTAATTGCTGTTGCAAAATATTCTACATTACTTCTTACACAACAAAAAAGCAATATGCCTCTAGAACTCAAATATTTAAGGGCTCTTCAACACCACAGGGGAAAGGGAGAAAAGAGACAGAAAATCAAGAGTCTCCTATCAGTTTCTTCTTTGTTTTATACACATAGCTCAGTGCTCCACTTCCAGTTACTCACAGGTGATTTACAAAATCATGGGTCACTCATCCTGGCCATTGGCTTCGCTGAATTACGTGCAACTACAGCCCATCTACTTCTGGGGCCATTACAGTGCCAGAAACATTTTGCTTACATTCAGACAGTGCCTTAGCAGAGTCAGTTTGGGCATTCCTGGCCAGCACTCTCAAAACCTAAAACATTAGCAAAAGCAATTCACAGAGCAAATATGAAATTAGCCTAGATTCAAAAAGCCACTTTGCCAGTCCAAAAACAGTCCCAGAAGAGACAGGCACAGTAGCTCCTTCACCTGTGACATACATAGCTACAAGAAGGCAGAACCGCTGACTCACAAAGATATACTGGGACCACACCTGACCAGTCCATCAGCTTTGAAGTGATCAGGACAAGAAGGGGATGGAGTAGTTCAAAGCATCAAAAAAGCTACAACATAGTGCTGAGAAACATCGAAGAGCTGCACATGAGTGATTATGAAGCATCAGTTGTGTGTAGTCAGGTATTTCAGGACCACACATCCAGATTACACCAAAACCCAACAGGATAACATGGGTTATTGCTGGCATTGCTAAATTTTACTCCAGGTAACAGAGAGGCAAGTTTAGCATTAAGAACAGATAATGCACGCTAGAACTGAACCAAAAGAAACAGCAAAACAAAGAACATATTCTGTAGAGGTGGGCTTTTTGGACAATGCATACAATGTTCCAGGTTTTAACAGCCATTTAAAGGAAAACACAGATCCTAAATTTAATCCCTGGAAGGGGGAAGGAGGGGGGCATTCTTCTGTTTGCAGAAGCTTTTCATTTCCCAAAAATACATTTTGTTTTCAGAAGTACATTCACTTGGAGAACTGGTGATTTAGGGCTGTCAGCGCATGGCAGAAGTCCAAAGCAGCAGCATTTGTGCAAGGGCAAAGTTAGGACATGGTGCAAAATACCTACCTGCAATTTTACAATATTTAATGCAACACTTGCTTTTGGAGAAAAAATAAAAATAAAAAATATTCAAGTTTCTCTACCAAGTTAAATAATGTGGCATTTCTTAAAATATCTTAACTCAATCTTTTGGTGTTAAACAGAATTTAATTACATAAAATACAGGCACCCCCAGCACAGTTTGATCCAAATTAAAGAGGAGAAAGAAAACCCCCACTTTTCTGAATGCAGATACGCTAATATGCACAAACATCTTTCTCAATACCTACTGACAGCACACATGTTCTTAGCTCTATCTTCAGCAAATTTATGCATTACATTTATAAACAGTTATCCAACCACAGTTAGAATAGTTTAGTTTGGAAGGGACCTTTAAAGACCATCTAGTTCCACCCCACCTGACACAGGAAGGGACACCTTCCACTAGAACAGGTTGCTCACCATCCCATCCAACTTGGCCTTGAACACTTCAGGGACAGGGCAGCCACAGCTTCCCTGGCCAACCTGTGCCACTGCCCCACCACCCTCAAAGTAAAGAACTTCTTGTATCTAATCTAAATCTACCTCCTTTTAGTTTAAAACCATTATCCCTTGTCCTATAAAGCCTTGGTAGAAAGCCTCTCCATGTGCATTCTTCTAAGCACCCTTTAAGCATTGGAATGCCTCAATAAGGTCTCCCTGATCCTCCTTTTCTCCAGGCTGAACGATCTCAACTCTCTCCACCTCTCTTTATAGGAGAGGTACTCCAGTCCTCTGATCATTGTCATGGCTCTCCTCTGGATCCATCTAGTAAGTCCATGTCTTTCTTATGTTGAGGATGCCAGAACTCAATGCAGGACTCCAAGTGGGGTCTTGCAGGAGACAGTAGAAAGGAAGAATAGCCACCCTCAACCTGCTGGGCACATTTCTTTTTATGCAGTCTAGTACACAGTTGGCTTTCTGGGCTGCAAGCCCACATTGCCGGGTCATGTCTGTTTTTTAATCTACCAACATCCCAAATTGATCTCCACAGGGCTCTTCTCAATCCATTCATCACCCAATCTCTACAGACACTGGTGACTGCCCTGACTTGGGTGCAGGACCCTGCACTTTGCCTTGTTGAACTTCCTGAAGTTCATGTGGGCCCTCTCCTCAAGCCTGTTGCAGCCCATCTGGATGGCACCCCTCAAGCACATCAACTGAACCACTCAGCTTGGTGTCATCCGCAAATTCATTGAGGGTACTCTCAATCCCACTGTCTATGCTGTTAATTAAGATATTAAATACTACTGGTAACAATATGGATCCCTGAGGGACACCACTTGTTACTTATCTCCATTTGGACATTGAGCCATTAACTGCAACTCTCTGGATGCTGCCATCCCGCCAACTTCTTAGCCATCCAATAGCCCAGCCACCAAACCCATCCATTCTCCTGCTAGGCTGGCTAGAGAAGCAAGACTTTGATGCCTCTCTAGTAATGAAAACTTTGTTTTTTAATCTAGCACAGATGATGAAAGACAGTGGGCCTTTAAAGAAATGAGATACTCTTCAAACTTAAAGCAAAGTAACTGCAATTTATTCAGGATTGCAAAATACTAAAAGAGTTAAAATAGATATTTTTGGTTTTAATATTTGTGCTTACATTCTGGCTCATTTTTTTCTGTATGGCCTTTTGTACAAATGCTTAGCCAAAACAGTTTGCTATAATTATTTCCTCATCATGTTTTTTTATAAGGCATTAATGCTCATTGGCAGAAGATAACTGCCTGCACTCATGTAACAGAAGCTTTGAAAGAAACTAATAAAAAATGGCAACATCACTAAATAGTAAAGTCAGGGAAACTATGTGAAGTAAAATAAAGCAATCAAGTTTCATAAACAAACAGAGAAAAGCATAAAAATCAGCCCTTTTCAGAAGAGAGAAGGAATAGCAGATCTATTACAGTGTTCCTCCAGGGCAATTAACGCACAGGGAAAAAAAGCCCTACAGAAGATGTGTCCTCTACTTCTCTTTTTAGATCTACACATTGAGGAAAAACTGTGGAGACCTCCCATACTAGAATCCTCCTTGAGTGTGTTTATAAGAAGGTAAAGAACAAGCTCACAATGTGAAAAATAATGAAGTGCTAGTATGGAACTCAAGAACGAAAGATCTAGTCATTGTGATGCATTAATTCTCACATAAAAGAGTCTCAGTCTTGTAGCTCTGAGACAGTAAAAGCAACATGAATTTCTGACAAGGGATCAAGGGAAGAACTAGGAAACAACAGATGAGTATTCTTGTACCATAAAAATGTATATAAATTACTCAAAAGAAAGAATTAGTGAGCACACAGATAATTCCATCCAGCTGTTAGGAAAAGCCACATATCAATCATTGTCCTTCTCTGAAAGACTCAATGGGCATGAATTTCTTTCAAGGCACCAACTCAGTAAACCAAAAAAAACCTCAGCAGTAAATGCCGCAAATGGACTTTCAGAACCACAAGGTTATTTAAGCAACAGTACTAACATACAGGGTGTTCAATCTCTCCATACTCCTGGAATTTCTGTCCTCCCCTCTAATCTCCAAGGCTAGCATGAAATCATTAGGGATAACGAAAATTATGGAGAAGTATTTAAGTGAAGAACAAAGTTGGCTAGGACTCTTCAGCCTGCAAATACAATTACTAAGGGGATGGCAGACGTCAGTACAATCTGAGTAGTGGAGATCAGCTGGGAATGAGGGACTGGAGGGGTGCACCAAAGCAGATGAGCAGGGAGTAAGTGCCACGCAGGTGAATATGGCTCCAGACTGCCTGAGATGATTTTCTTCAGCCTGGGAGCACAGCTCTGGCATGTCTTGGAGCAACCTGACTCACCCCTGAACTGTTATCACGAACTTGCCAAGTCTGTGCCCAGATGCCATAATAAAACACACCCAGAATTTTAAATAAATGCATAAAATACAGTTAGCTCTCTGCATTCTAGTTTAAAATGCAGTGTTCAGTTTAAAGGAACTCACTCAAATGAAGCTTGAGCCTTACCACATCAGGCAGCTGCATTTTTTTCCCCACAGTAAAAGTACAGTTCATTTAAGAGAGTCCAAAGTGAGAAGCTGCAATCTTCAAGTGGCAAAAACCAAACCCAAAACAAGTTTCAGAGGCTTTGAAGCATGCTAGTCACATTTACAATACAAACTGGAAGAAGAAATCAAAGGGGCAGACACAGAAACCATTATGCAGACTTCAAAAAACATGCTTTATGGCTCTGCTACCATTGATTCTGTGAACAGTGAAGAAAATCTGCTTCATTCTACTCACTAGGCATTTATATACTTTTCTGGATAAACTCAAGGTGGGGGGAGGAGATTTAAATTGGACATTAAGAAAAATTCTTCCTTATGAAGCTGGTGAGGTGCTGGCACAGGCTGCCCAGAGAAGCTGTGACTGCCCCATTCCTGGAAGTGATCGAGGCCAGGCTGGATGGGACTGTGAGCAACCTGTTCTAGTGGAAGGTGTCCCTTCCTGTGGCAGGTGGGGTGGAACTAAATGATCTTTAAGGTCCCTTCCAAGCCAAACCACTTTCTATATTCTATACAAAACACTTATCCCAAAAGACAAACTGATCAGTATTTAAGGTGTTTGGTCACTACTGATAGTTACCTGACCATCAACAAAACCTGTTTTCTCTAGTTATTTTCTTGGGTTCACATTTGTAAGGAGTTACATTCTTAAAGTATTTGCATTATTTCTTAGATGAAAAATCAGCAAGTACAGAAACTTGCTTTTGAAATTTGAGGTACTGCTGTAGTGAGCACCACACTTTGGAATCTCTTTTTAAAATGTATGCTAAAAGAACAAATATTTCTCTCCAGACACTGAACAGCTGTCACCAATTGATGATACATACACATATCAAAATAAAATTTAAAAAAACCCAACACTGAACACACTGTTGGATCAATTCTCCCTCCTCCCCCTCCCAGTTCATTTAGTAATTGATTTTGCACCAGAAACAAAAACAACAAAACAAACAAAAACCTAATCTAAACAAAACCAGTATTTAGAGCTATCCTAATATCTAAGGGGAGAAAGAGACTCCTGATATTTGCCCTGAAAAGAACACTACTGGAAAGAGCTGTGTATTCACCCAAAAGCCATTCTGGCAAAAAAGACTCTCCTGAGCAAAGTCACAACACAAACACAACACTTGGGAGAATGCTACTTCAGTAAGACCAACTGACTTGAATAAATTGAAAGGTTAAACCCTGATAAATCCCTACAAAATCCATTACAAAAAACATACAAAGCATTACTTTGCACTGTGTATTCTGAACTATGGCACGTTACTCAGAAAAGTAAAGGTGAGATATTTCCTCTCTAGAGGTAAACAGCATTATCACGTACAAAATTAACTGAGCAACAGAAAGCAACTGCATATCTGATGCTAAAGAAAACATTAATGACTGCCAAACGTTAAGAAGGAACAAGGACTTAACTTCTATAGAATTTGACTGAGGGGAATAGGGGAGGGCAACACAATCAGAGACAAGTCACAGAAGTCTGACTGTACTGGTAAAAGAAAGAAAGAAACAAACAAACAAACAAACAAAACCAAGTGTTAAATAATCAAGTCAGAAGGAACATTAAATGCAGGCTTTTCCTCTCTGAGAAAAAAAGCATAGCAAAAGAGAATACTTTCAAGTTACTGTAAAAAGCGCTAGTGATTTTTTTCAACTCAGCACACTTAAGGGCAGTATACATTTAATTTAAATGTCAGTGAAAATTCATGTTCTATTAGTTTATTGCAGAAAGCTGTGGACCAGGCTCTGAACTGCCTCTCTTAATTATTATAGATGTCTGAATATGCTCAGCCCCAAACATGCTGTAAACAATATTGGAAACTATAAAATACTAGGAAACATTAATCTTCCCAACCCTTCTATAGCTAAAGAAAACACGAGATCAATTTGCACTATACTTGTGTGTGAGGCAGCTGGTTTACTGCTTTATGGAATGATGACTCCACCCAGCCATGCCCTCCCTACACACATCACCATTTTGATAATTAGGGACAATCAGTAAACCATTGACAGAAGTATGCATGTCTAATTTAACACTCAATATAAATCATAAGAAATACTTAAGGGAAAGCTTGAATCTGAATGGCACTTCGGGGACAAAATGAATCCACAAGGATACTCTTATCACCAAATCCTAATCTGTCTCAATGAAAGAAATTCCCAAGGTAATGATCTGGCAAAGTGTGAATCAGATACCAGCCAAATGGCCATGTAAGCACAGAACACCTTATGAGACAGATAGCACTGAAAGTCTTCAAGATGATCAAAGTAATAGGTAGTTTTAAGGGTGGATTTTTATTCTGATTTTATAAGACTCTCTAAACCTGTTTTGTTACTGTCTGAATTGCAAAAATAGATTTTGTTACAAGTTCTTATCCTAACTCAACTGTACAGAAATGTAACAGAGATGCAGTGGGTCAAACTTGCATTACACCTCCAGAATGATCAATAATTCCTCCTCATGTCTCTTTAATAGGATGTATAACAGCTAACCCAATTCATCTTGGAATCACACCTCAAAAAAACACCTCTATCCAACTGTGCTTCACTCCTCCAACTCGGCCTTGTGTCACACTAAAACATTAAGTAGCATGACTTACTGCCATACCCAGTGTGGTAGCTTACATAGATAGCTAAGTCCATTGCTTAACAGGGATGCAAGTTGGAAAATTCTCAGTGGAGGACTTGAGACAGAGAGGCTCATGTGATCCTGACTCACACCCATTCCCTGGTAAGAGGAAGACCCTCTCACCATACAGCTGTCTAATATGCCACATTCCTTTTCCAGTTCCTCAGAATGTCCTGAAACTGCATATACAATCCTTTTTTAATTCACCCTCCACATACAAAGTCTCACAAAGTCTTGGGATGTTCCTGTCAAACTTCACCCACGCCTAGTCAACTTGGCCACTTCAAATGTCAGGAAGAGCTGGAAGCTTGACAACAGAGATCTGGGAACTGTTTTCAATGCCCTGTCTAATCATGTCTCTGGGCTAAGCACAATTACCAAGGGGCAGCTATTCCTATTTGGACTGCACCAAGAAGTGATGGCTGGTATAAGAATTGTTTCTCTCCGTCCCTCTCTGGTTCCCTTCTTGAAAATTGTTTTTATTCTTAGCACCTTTCTACCTTCCCATAATAATTTTTTTTACTGCCTTTTTTTCCTGTTCTTTCGCCCCTCCTTCTCTCCCCACTTCTTTTCTTTGCGCTAGGACATGGCACAAAATGTTATTTACTGATGTATACCACTAGTTCACAGAAAACAAACAGAAATAGCATTCAATAGAGAATGCTTATGGGAGGTAATATACAGTTTCCCTTCCAGTAATACTTTCTCTCCATATTATTTTAGCTACCAGCAACCTACAGCTTAGTGATTCCTGAGCCAGCACTAACTGATGTTTTTCATAAAATCCCTGAATTCCCACACTTATGGAATTCAAATTTATTTTTCAATAAGTGTAAGTCTTTAGCATGCCCAACATCTTTTGGCAAAAGAGCAAAGTTTAATCCAAACCTGTGTAAAGAAACACTTTTTTTTTAATATATATTTGGAAAAAAAAAAAGTGATATCATCTCACTGGTGACACTAGATTTACCTAGTATCTCCACTGGAGAAGACAGTGATCTACATCTTCTGTGTTTACAGTACTACAAACACCTACCCCATCATCTTCCAAACAACTCTGCTCTAGTCCAAAACATGTATTACTATTTACTAATAGACCTGTTCCATTCCTTCAGCTGTTCTTTCTGCTCTTCTCTCTGTACATGCAGTTCTACTAGAATGGTCCCATGAGGTGCAAACTAGACTGCATGCAGCATAAAATAGAGAGGTACTGGTAGCATATTCAGTTTCTGTTCCTTTCCTAGTAATTTTCAGGATTACGATTTTCACTACTGATGAACTTTGAACAGACATTTTCATTTCAGCTGCAAGATCTTATTAATTACCAAATTATAGAATTTCAGTGCCCATCACTGTGTACATAAAGCAAGGCTTGCCTTTTTCATACTCCTCAGCATTACCACATTTTAACTTGATGAAATTATAGGATGCCATCTAACAGTCAGTACAGCAATGTTCTTTTTCAATCCCTCATGGCTAGCTGTTTAGTACTCACATTATGAATAACTTAGTATTTTCAATAAATTTCTCTGTCTCATCATTCTACCCCTTTTCCACAACATTTACAGATACACTGAAATGCACAGATCCCTAGCAGAAACCCATATAAGAATCCAACAAGAAAAAAAGATTATTTATTTTTACACATGAACTTTTCTGCCATCTCTTCTTTTAGTAGTCATTCATCAATGTAAGGATGCACTTTCCATAGCAATTGAACTTCTTTTCAAACTTTTGGGGATGGAACTTCTCAATTACTTTTCAGAAATCCAAGTAACACCATCTGGTTCTTCCCTGTCCATGTGCCTCCCAATTCCTGCAAAGAACTCTCATACATACATGACACATGATTTTCTTCCATGAAATTTACACGAATTCTTACTCATTTTATCATATTCACCTGTGTATCATTTCAAACAAATTCAGTCTTCTACTTCTTATCACCTGTTCTGACATTAGTTAACAATAACAACAAAAAATCCCAAAACAAAAACAAACAAAAAAAATCCTAAGACTCGGTTTTTAGTATCATATCCTAAACCAAGCATTTCCTCCATACCACCCTACACTGTAGTTAATCAATATCATCATAAAATAGATGGAAAACTGTCCTCACAGGGACTTAGTATGCATTTGTTGGGCAATGGAAAAACTGTTATTTCCTCATGCACATGCTTCAGAAAGAACAGGTTTCAAATGCAGCAGATTTACTAAATAAAGGTCCATTTAAATATCATATCCAAGAACAGACCAGGCTAGCATATAAGGCCAATTATATTCACAGTTTCATATTTTCCTCTGATAAACAGATGTAATGATTGTACAGCAAATAACAATGATATCAAGAGTTAAGAACCTACACAAAATGCAATATTCTAGTGTACGTAAAAGTTACACAACAGCATCATTAATATTCCCTTTCCCCAACATTATCCTAAGTAAACAAAGTCCTATTTCCAAATTTTTGGGGGAAAAGATACGGGCTTGCTCAAAGATTTAATAAGCTATATAAATTACACATTGGAAGTGGAGGAAAAGGCAAAAAATATTGTTGATGCTATAGATAAAGCACAGAGTTTCAGCTCTGTTTTTTTATTTAATTCTGTCAAGAAAAGTGGTCTTCAAGGGAAAGATTACTGAAAATCTGGGAATTCATCAATGCATTTCAAATTTTTGATTGTTCAGTAACGCAAACAATATTTTTATCATTACAACTGTAATTCAGAAAGTGCTTAAAAAGTTAAATCTATTGTAAATATCAGTAAAGAACAAAGTCTATTGCAAATCACTGTAATTTACAAGGCAGTATATTACATGGTGCTAAGCTACGGTCTAACGTTTCCCAAGTGAGGACCAGGCAGCATGCACACGAACCTCTGGATGGTCAGCGATTTACAGAGCAAGTTCCTGCATCTCCATGGAATGCATACTACAATTCCACAAAGCCCAGCACTTAATTTCAAGATCTTTCACTACTCTTACTCAACAGGCAAGAAAGAGCCAGACAGGTGTTTCCCTACCAAAATTCTGAATGAAAATTAAAATTAACAACTAACTTCATTAAAATACAGATTCATAAATAATATATCCTTTTTCATACCTCTGGCCACATCTTACAAAGGTGAGAGAAGAGTGGCTTCGAAATATTTTTTCATATAAGACTAGTTTTGCCTCTAAAAGGCTTGAAAGCAATGAACACCTCTGGTCTCATGAGATCCAAAGGAACAGATACTCATATAAATGAATACCTGTTACACTGTTACAGCAGCTACAGGAATAAATATTTGAATACTGATACTCTAAGACTCAGACCAATCTCTGACATTACAACAAGAAGCAGTATCAGGGATATCAATTACACATATCTTTACTGAAATATGTTTACATTTTTCTCTGGCTGCTCCAGGACACAACACTAACCAGACACTGCATATAATACCAAATGTATGCAATTTTGAGGTGTAAAAGACAAAATATATGCTCAGAAGTCGAGCCTAATAAATATTACCTTAATTATTTTTTTCTCATTTCAACAACATTAAATCAAATCCAATTTTACATACAGATACAGTCACTGAATTGCTTACCAAATATTTATACCACCACACTGCACAGAACAAGAAAAGAGTATTGTCAGTTATTGCTTCAAAAAAAGGAAAGAATAAACAAATTTCTATTACTTTGTATTTTATACACTCTCCCGAAATTTAGCCTCTAGGAAAAGTTACTTAAATTACGTGAGCCCATCACTCAGTGAATAGGGCTTTTTCTTGATGCTGACTAGGCTCCTAGCAGCTCGAACTGTTACTTACATCCAATCAGTGCCTTATTGCTTGCTCTCTGCCCTGCACAGAAATATTAAAACATATATGAAAGATGCATATGTAGGACAACCAGAATGGCAGACGCACCATTCTGTATAAAGGTATTTCAATTCAGAGAAAACAATGAAAAGTTATTTCTTCCAGTAATCAACTAAGACAATACGAGCTGCCAAAATCCAACATTAAAAAAAACACAGAAGAGAGGGCTGCAAGTCAACAGCAACTATCTTAATACAACTGGTTTTAAATATTTAAAGTACATGACGTGATTTAAATTAACAAACATAAAATAACAGATAATATGCTTGATATACCAGTGTGTCTTCCTTTCACTGGTGCACTTAATTGATTTATAAAAAATTTAAAAGCAACCAAGAACACTTACATGAAAAGCTTACCCCTTACCCGGCAGTGTATTATACACCACTCTTAACATATGTTTATGTTTAAAGAGGACATATGAATATTCATCCCAACTGAGTGGATAAGCAATTAAGTGAAATAGAGCAGTCTCTTCAGGACACCACATTTCAATGCATGAAGAAGTCAGGTGTTACCATCACTGCCTTTGCTCAGTCCTTCTCCTGCCCCTTTCATTTTGAGGAAGCACAATTAGGACTTTCAGATTTACTGAACCTGAGCAATTTACGATGGAATGCCAAATTCCACTTTAGTTTTCATAAATTCAAACCAAAAGGTATGTTGCAGCCTATTTACAATTTCCTCTAAGCCCTCCTCAATACGACTTTCAAAGAAAGCTTCTAAATTCTGTTGGTACAGCCTGCTTTGTACAAATAAAGACTATGAACACAGAATTGGAATTTAAAGAAACTCCCTGGATTCAACTCTGGTCTCCTCAACTGCATGTAACTATGAAACAAATGTTTAGTTCAGAACAGCCCCTAGAATGAACTTCACTTGCTCCTACACCTCCCATTTTTCTCTTCATAGTAACTTAGGATGCTTACTGCACAGGAGCAAAAAGCTTAGAAAAACCTAAATGGATCACATAAAATAGCTTGGCTAGACTAAGCGCTTCACTAATGCTCAAACACCCAACAACAGAAAGAAAAGACTGATCAAAAAGTCCAGATGATGTTTGAAAGGATATTGCACAAGAAAACAAGATATATAACAGGGGTATTTCACTTTCTGCAGTCTTCTCAGAATTGTTCCTGCCATATGGCTAATTCCCATCCTTAACATTTTATCCTTACTTTATAGCTAATTCCAGATCATCAACAGCAAAACTGATCAGCTTCAGGCACAATGTCAATTTCTCTAGATTTCCACAGGTGAGCTTCGGGGCTGCCCACACTGCAAAAGTGCCCTTCATTCCAGCTGCAATGCATAGGTTTTGTAAAGTGTGGTGCGGTATGGGCTTAAATGACTTTGAGAAGTCAAATACGATCATAACACTGCAACTGTGACATGAAATATAGGGACAGATCCTAAACATCATGAAAATCAAAGACTCACAAATTTTCTCTACCAACTGTTCTAATGGCTCACAACAAAAGCTGTCCTGTAGTGTTGGTTTCAAAATGTTTTCTCCTTAGATATGGTATGATGATTAAATATACAATGAAACTTCATGGTTTATAGTAGTTTGGATTTCTCCAGCCAATATATTTGTGTTATAAATATTCTTCCTTTCCTGTTAAGTGTTCCACTTCAGTTTTCTGAAAATTAAGCAGCAGTGACTACTACTGTATACCTGGTAACCAAGCTATGTTATCTGAGGCTGTAATTTAAGCAGATTGAGAGAATAACATATTCTTTTTCAGATGAACCAACTTTGTTTTCTTCATATGCATAGGAGATTTGATATTCTAAAAAGCCAGTCTTATAGGTATTTCCATAGGCCTCCAGCAATCTAAATAATACATCCTAAGCTCTTTGGACTTAACATCTGGAAAATCCAAAGACATTTCTAAGCATGATTATTTCTCTTTTTAAAACTGCAATCATATCAGTATCAACATATTAGTACTTTTATCTATCATACTAATTTCTAAATTACCCATGAAGAGAGCTCCCTGAAGTCATGCCATGAGGACAAGATTTTTCAACCAACAGTTTTACAGTGAGCAGCAATTTACAGTATTTTATACCTCTTTAAGGAAAAAAGAAAAAAGAAGAGCTGTAGAATAATAAGGATAGAAAGCAAAGGATGCACGTAATTACTTCAACTTCAGTTTTTGAAAGTAATTAATAAATACTAAAAATGGAAAACCAAAAAAAAAAAACCAAGGAAGCCCTTACCACTCTAACTCCAACTGAATAAGTATTTGGAAACACTGAACCCTAGGCCAAACAATACAAGATGATGGATCTTCTGAAGTATGTTTCCAAAAAATGCATGCTATATCAATTAAAAATTCCAATTCAAACATGTAAAACAGCTGGTTTCTGCCCTGCATAAAACACCCTGTGCAGCTGTCATCAGTGTTTGTAAAAGAATATTTACTCCAATCTTTCAAAATCAATTTATAGACAGAACTTCACAAAAAAAAAAGAAGCTTAAGTCTTCCAAAATAGGTGCCTTAGACCTCTCAGCTGTTGCTACTCTACACCATTTTATTGCTCAGCCACCATCCCCCCAAACAACCACTCCTTGCTACCACTGCCTCCTGAATTCCATCTTCACCTCCCTGCCTTTACATCTCCTTTTTTGCCCTCTTTTGTAAATGGGAACCAAAGCAACTTCTGCCAATGTTAAAAAAAAAAGTCAACAATAAACATGATAACAAAGGTGCTAAGCTGTACCTTCCATGTATGCATTTTATTAAACACATGCATTCTGAATGTCAAAGTGTCAGAAAAACGCCCATCAGCTACCTTTGTATAATCACAAAGCTAGGAGAAAAAACAGCAATCAAGTATTATTCATTTGGAAAGTAAAAGCAACAACAACAAAACAACAAACAAAACCAAAACATAAAAAAAACCCCAACTCATACTATCAAGAACTGGACCCAGTAAAGCCAGGTAGGCTTTGTAGACAAACTCTTGAAAAAAGCGGAAAGTGATAAATTGTTGTACATCCATAGCTGCCATTTTTGTACAAATGGTAGCTCACTTGCCAAAAGGGTAACAGCACAAAGAGCAGGCTATTACAAGAAGCACACATTTAAGGTGGAGAGAAAACTGGCAGAGGGTCATGGTGGCAATACATCCATTTCCTCTTACTTCCTCCAAATTTTAACAATAATTTTTAATTGCTTTAAAAAAAGAAAAAAAAAAAGTCTTCTTTTGTCAGTACATCTGGCAAGGAGAGGCAAAGACAAGAACTGGTAGAGCAGTACCGGAAGATCCTCTTTTAAAGAACATGTTCCCTAGAGTGTAGACGCAGCTGCTGGACAAGGTTAAGTCAGCTATATAGCTGACTGCTGCTGCTTACAGTGCTCCCAGAGAAATACTGCAGAAAAGCAGCTCCAAAGAAGCGAAGCAGTGGAAGAAACGTACACGCAATTCACAAGAAGTTTCTATACAGGAACAAGGACTATTATGAGTCCAAAGCCAAACTTGCTGAACTCTGGATACTCACGTGAACAGATAATTATGCACCATAGTCCCAGGCCTCACAATGGAGTTACACCAGCCCGCTGCTGAGGCCAGGAACGTGGGCTCTAACCAAGGCTGAATCAGCCTCTCGGGGTAAATTTCTTGGTAGCTGTCTGGAGGTAGAATAATGGACCAATTTTACAGACAAGAAAAAAGAGTGGGCCTCTTCCTAAGTGAAAAAAATCCTCACAAAAGTAATCAAGTGTCTAGACTGTATTTTAAGACCTGCTTTATCAAATAGCTTTATTCTGCATGATTTTTTCTTTTTCCTGTAAAAAAGCCATTTGGATTACTAGACTTCACTTTTACAACTGCCGCAGGAAAAGAGATTGCTGATGGCAAACTCAAACAAGACCTGTTAAGATAATTTCAAGTACTTTGCTAAAGATTGTAGCCCCAGGCATGGTCTTTGCAAGTAGGTAAAAATCAAAGGATCTGAAGTGAAGTCATGAGAGTTGAGAAGAGCATTTGTTTTAAACTACAAAACAGTTCACTGCACTCAAAAGGAGTAGCAGGTAAGATCAATACTCATACTTTAAACTATGCAGTTACAATCCAAAAGCATTAGCTGAATCCATAGGTCTAACTTACCCTTTCCAGACTCACAGGCACCTATCTAAACCACACTTTAAGAATAAATTTAAAGTGTACGTATCAAAAGCAGGAAAATAATCAGTGTCTGTCCTATATTACTACACAAAAGAAATTAGGTCCTTGAGCAAGATATGGACAAAATAAAACCCCTAACATTTTGGCCTTTACCATAGCCTCACATGATGATGTCTTTACATGGCCAGAAATCAAGTTCTGTGGCTGGAGAAAGTCTGAGATCAGATCAGTATTTGAAAATGTGATATTAAAACTGTAAATTTCTATGAAGCACACATGGAGACTTTTAATAAGCTGAACACCAATTTAATATTTACTGTATCTTGAAGAGAAATGGGCTTTCTTTCCCTATACCCTTTCAAAAAAAGGTAAATAGCTGAAAGTCAGAAGAGTTAACTCTTGCTGGGTTACAACACAGTGGAAATATTTACATTTCACTGATATTATTCTTAATGTTCCTGACATCAAAAGTGAAATTCTTACGTATTTTGCTATCTCTTAAGGGAATTCATACAGTTTATACATATCAAATGGTTTTCCTCTGAGGAGCACCATGGAATTATACAGCAAAATAAACCAGAAGACCTTCTTCACATCCACTCCAGAGGTTAAGAATGAATACCAGACAACTTTGTGCGTTCACATGCACAACAAAATATCACAGATTTTTGATTTTTTTTCATGAAAAATAAGAATAAAGGTAAACCAAAAGCTTTCATCCCAATTTGCTACAACAAAAGTTAACAAATATCAGACCATAACTGCAGTATCAGATAAACAAAAAACAAGACAGCTCTAAACATATCACAGTTGCAGAATCCTTCAAAATAGCAGAGGATATGAATGAATGCTGTGCATTTTTTTATGACTGGTAAAATACTAGAGAGAAGCAGAAACAGACACAACTTTTCTCATTTTCTCAGCAGCTAGGAAAAAAGCTCTGCAGATGTTTCAGGTGCTTCAGCTAACATGAAACATGCAGCAGAATCTAAGAAAAATATCTTGCCAGGGAGTAACTTCCACCCTTCCACTGTTCCTCAAATGTAACTGCTAGTATCGCTACTTGTGATAATCAAAACCCTAGCTCCTCATTTCAAAGAGCATCCCTTTTTTTTTTGCTCTCCCCAGCTATTCAGCATCAATCTCTATTTAGCATCTTCATGAGGCGTAAGATTTAGCTCTTTTTAGCATCAACTGGCATTCTCTCATGAAAAAGCCGCCTCTGTGACTTGGAATATGCCATTTAAATAAAACAGTCTAAAACAGAATATTTGATTTACACTTCTGTGCTTTTTTTTGCACCTATACTCCAACCCTCAGTAATTAAAATGTGGGCTATTTCCAAGGGTCGTATTTCTAAAATTGTAGCTAATTAAACTGTTTCCCCACTGCCACTTAAAACATATCTTCTAAAGAGACATCATCATAAAGGTCACCAACAATGAAGCGCAAGTGGAGTATACGGACCACAGCATTGCCACCAAATGATCAGTGATAGTTATGTCCCCACCACTGACCAATTTCAGGAGAACCAGTTAATCCAAAAGTAGCAGTGATCACTTATCACCTTATGTGGTTCTCACAACCATTCTAACATCAAATGTTCACTGTGATTCTACTTTATAATGAGCTATGCGAGGACAACCATTTTCACTGTTAGAAACAGCTAAACCCCAGCTGAGCAATCATAGAATAGTTAGGGTTGGAAAGGACCTTAAGATCATCTAGCTCCAAACCCCCTGCCATCAGCAGGGACACCTCACACTAAACCATGCCACCCAAGGCTATGTCCAACCCAGCCTTGAACATCTCCAGCAATGGAGCATTCACAACTTCCCTGGGCAACTCATTCCAGAGCCTCACCATCCTTACAGTAAAGAACTTCCTCCTTATATCCAATCTAAACTTCCCCTGTTTAACTTTGCACCCATTACCCCTTGTCCTATCACTACAGTCCCTAATGAAGAGTCCCTCCCCAGCATGCTGTGGAATTTTTATTTGTGACACCCTAGAAGACATTTAGATTAACAAAAGAAAATGCACAGGAACCCACATCACTACTTAAGCAAATGTAATCACTATCTTAATCTTACAATGTTGTATGTGCATCCCCATCTTGCAAAATTTTAAGACAGAGCATATTGCACATCTGTGACAGTTTTCCATTCAGTTCCCTTGTATATAAAAAGATCAGCACCCAATTGTACAGAGAAGAAGAATTAAAACTTTTCATACAAAAAAAAAAAACACGAATGTGTTCAAATGAACACAGCATTTCTGAAAGGAATCAGAAGATACACAACTTTCTCATTCCTGAGCTTCTAGGGAGAAGCTTTTCCTTAATCTTTTTTCTCTTTTTAAAAACATACAATTGCCTTTTCACAATCGCCTCTCCAATATCATAATATATTGTGCTGTAAGACAAATACAAAACATGAAATTCTTCCACTACATATCAGATCAAATTTGTAGCACGGGATTCAACAGTGCAAATTCTTCAACTAGGTACGGTTTGGGATTTTTTTAAGCTATCAAACTGCCCTAGGTAGGTTTTACCACTACTAACCTACATGGCCATAGCTCAAACCTGCAGCTGCCGGTCTCAGCAACTCAGTACATGTAATTGTCAATGATGAAATTAAATACTACATATATATATATCCACACACACATATATATGTATTTGAATGAGACTTTTTTGTTTAAAAAATAAAAGAATGCCAAAAAAATCAGTAAGGGCAGCATCATGCTCGGCAAGACTTAACAGAGCTCACATCACTGAAGAAAGGATAAGTATTGCAAGAAAATTCTGGGGAGTATAGCAACCAAGAACAACTTCAGGTACAGTACCTGAAACCAATGTGAGAATGGCTAGATCTGAAGCTGGCAGCAAGATTTTAACTCTGAACTACATAAAGAAATACTGAGTTTTAATTATATAAGTTTGCAATTAAAATATTACCATCTGAGCGCTGGAACTGTGATGGTACACACGCCTCTAGTCCAATTCCTTTCTAACAAAATACATTTTATGGAATGCATAAAGAATTTGAAACATTTCAGTCATTCTGTCACGATCTGTTCTTGAATTTGATGTTGTGCTTTTCAGAAAAAAAACTCAGGGCCTGAACTGAGACCTGAGAGAAAATGATTCTGCAAGGTTTAGCCTTCATGATGGCAACTGTAGCAAGCGATAAACTGTGATGTATAAAACACTGTCAATTACCTCAACAATATACTGTCAGTTGTATTATATTCTATTTTTTGGTTGCCAAGCAGTTTTAACTAAATAGTAAAATATCAGCCCTTACATGAAAAGAATACCAAGCATGTTTTATTTAGGAGTGTGATTATTTCTCATCTAAATTTATCCTTCCCAAGATTTTCAATCTTAGGGCTAATTTCATACAAATGACTAGGTACAGCATTGACAATGCCATATACCATCACTAGACATTGAATAGCTTTCCATAATAGCTGGCATTATTTCCAATCGTCAGGTACTTCTAATCAAATTAATGACAAGCCTATCTTAACCACTTCAATTGTGACTGTCATAGGACATGTATAACATACACACATTTGAAGTATGCTATTCTACCTAGAAGGACAGCTGCCTTTATTTTAGCTTTACTGCAGAATTCAAACACAATTTCTTAAGAATAAAAAACTTAAAAAAAAAAAACCAAAAAAAAACCCCACAACAATCCCCCACATACAAAACAAACAAAAAAACCCACCCCCAACCCCATAAGTACCTAACCCGCACTTATGTGTTTAAATATATCTGGAATGTTCTTTCTAAATCATCATCTGGATTTCACCAGTAAGCTACATAAAATGCTATAAAATTATTAATGAAATGCAAACTGTGTAAGAGTGTATGGTAAAAGTTTCTGTATAAGTTAGTCTACCCCATCTGCTGCTAAATTTAATTTAAATCTATTTTAAGCCAAAAATCTCTAGAACAGAAATCTGACGTGATTTCTGGAGCGCAATATGACCTTAAAATTTAATATAAACAAAGAAAAGGATTTTTAGATGTGAAAGACAAATATTGTGTAAGTTAAACACATTTAGATACAGCACAAACTATAATCTACAGACACACACTTCAGCTACTTTAAATATTTATTAATCATTTCACAGTTCTAAATGCAAAATGTGTACAGGCCAGTTAGACCAGAGACAATGATGGAAAGTTAAGTTAATGTCAAGTTCTACACTGGGTACAGAGATGGTAAGAGTGGCTAGCCACAACACTCAAGATTCCCCAAATGTATCAAGTCTTTCTTATACTGTTCACTTCCAGGATCAGGGGTTTACTCACAGCATCTTTAAAACCTTCCCATCAGTGTAGTCCAGCATTCGAATACAGAAACAGAGGTTAAAACAAAACTGAGAAAGAAGTCATAAAAACAAGCCTATTCATAGAAGCTGTCTCTTTATACCATAGGAAATAGGCTGGTCAAAGTGTCATCGCCTGATCTCCTGAATTTGCTTTTCCAACACCCCTAAGTTTACTGTTTTTCAAGCACTTAGAGGTTTCAGGCATATTTTAAAATTCTCCTCCTTAGCACAGTTCTTACCATAAGTCTTCAGAGTTAATTATTTTTACAGTACTTATACCTGAGTGCTCAGAAAGTCAGCCAGAAGCTGTTTTTCAGTATGAAAGTGGAGACTTTGCTTACGCTAGTAGGTATATACAAGAAAAAGGTTCTAATCTACTTATGTTCTTCTGTTCTTGTAAGCAGACCCTTCTTCTTCCCCATTTAACAACGCAGCCTATAAACCAATCAAATAATAGGGACAAAATAGTTTATAGTGTTTATTTTTCTTCCAGCAGCTACAGTGTGACTTCTACTTAAGAATCCAAATTGCATGAAGTGCAACATCTAGAATTGCACATCAGTTAGGGATGTCCAACTGCTACTGAGTTATTAGAGAGAAACCACCCATTTTAAAAACCTCTCTTACTGTGGCTTGTAGAAACAACATGGCTGGCACATTGTTCCACTACAAATCAAATTAACGTTTTAAGAACCCAAACCAGCACTGTATTACTTAAAATCATTAAAACTGCATCACCTCCCCACTGGGACAGCAAGAAGGCAAGCCGGAACTCCAATATGTGAGCAGGTATATACATTGTAACCAGAGCTAATACTGTCTATAGTTAATATAATTTAAGACACATGACTTCCTAAAAAGAACATACATATTTATTTCCCTTGTTCTTGCCTCAACTTCAAAATATAGACGACACAAACTCTTGCAATGAAAAGGAACAAAGCAGAGTTGCCAAAAGAACTATCCTGCAATAAAATAAACATTAACTAAAGGCACAAAAAAAAAAAAAAAGCCAGGTTCCATACGAGTAATACCTGAGCCTGCAAGACTGTGTTTGTAGGTGCCCTAGCCCACTCTCTGCACAGTACTCTGGTGCAGGACCACATAAGGAATGCCTGCTTCCATCCTGAGCACAGCAAGTACACAATTCT
This sequence comes from Myiopsitta monachus, assembly GCA_017639245.1. Taxonomy (NCBI): domain Eukaryota; kingdom Metazoa; phylum Chordata; class Aves; order Psittaciformes; family Psittacidae; genus Myiopsitta; species Myiopsitta monachus. The sequence continues at coordinate 23,746,741 of CM029925.1, forward strand.
CAAACACGGCGACGAGCCTCCGGGCCTTTGTATTCCCCATCCCCAGATTTAAAGCACATCTCCACGAAGTGTAAAAGGGCGCGCTGGCGAGGTCTGGGCACACATGCAACGACCAAGGAGGGCGAGGGTGGGAGGAGCACTGCACGGCTCTGCAGGAAGTCCCCCCGCCTCCCCTGCGGCCACTGCATGAAGTTGGCCAGGCATCACTCGCCCCACTGCAAGCCCGGGCGGACGAGAGGCCTCCTTCTCGGCCTCCTCCCGCTCCCGCATGTCCTCGCCGCCAGATCTGCCCTCCGCGGGCCAGTCTCCCCCAGCCTCACGGAGGAAGGATGACCAGGGAAGTGGGAGGGGTAGCTCCATGACCCTCTCCCCGCTCCTGTTTCCAGGGTCAGCGACAAAGTCCCGCTCCTGCCAGACTCGAGGACAACCCCACGGAGCACCCCTCACACTCGATAGCCCCCCCCGCCCCCGCCGCCGTTCCCCCCATTCCCGCCCCTTCCCTGCAGCGCAGCGGGAGAGGGCAGCGAAGGCGCCGGACCCCGGGGCCCCGCCCGCTCCCCGACCCCGAAGGGAAGGAGCGGGTACAGGGGTTACACACCTCGCTGTTAAAAGCTTTCACGGCCTCCATGTCGTGGTGGAGGCGGGAGCCGGGCGGCTTCTCTCCGCTGATAGCGGCCGGGCCGGGAGGGCAGCGGCCGAGAGGGGGACTAGTATCGCTCTGTGTGTGCGTGTGCGCCTCGCTCAGGGGCCGCCGGGCCTCCTCGCCATGGCGGGTGGCGCAGGGGGCGGCCGCGGAGGGATGCGGGCCCCGCTCGTTTCCGTCTCCTCCCGGCAGCGCTCAGCCTCCTCGCCCCGCTTCCCTCCCGGCAGCGGCGCCGACGTCCCGTCCCGTCCCCTCCCCCGCTCGGCCGCGCCGGCAGGAGATGGAGGAACAACGCGCAGCAGCTGCGGCGCGGGCACCAATATGGCGGACACACGGAGACTCCTCGCAGCGCAGCTCCGAGAGCAGCCGAGAGCGGCGCAGGCGGCTACAGCGCCGCCTGCCGGGCAGCACATAACCGTCCGCCCGCGGGGCCGCGCCACTGAGGTGCTGCCGGGATGGCGCCCGGGCCCGCCCTGCGCCTCCGGCTCCGCCTCTTCCATCCGCGCTCGGTCTTGCCTAGCAGGCGTGAGGTGAAGGGTTGCGGACGCGAGGTGGGAAGCGCCGCGGTTTTTTTGTCACAGGAGGAAGTCAAGGAATTGTGGGCAAGGATGCTGTTGTCGCGTCTCAGCCGGGGGCTGGAATCCTCGGAGAAGGGGTCCTGCTGATACCTTTCCTCAGAGCCTCACCGCACGGCAAGGCCCGCCGCCGAAACTGGGAACTGCATGCAGGCTTGAAGAGAAACAGCAGGAAAGAGTGTCTGCGGGACACAGAGGGAAAAAATAGTAAAAAAAGAAAAAGATCACAAACGATGGCCAAATAATACTAATCAAAAGGAGAAAACCAACAAAATCATAATGCAAATCAATAACAAGTCCCAGTGCACTTAACACCTGAATATTGTAACTTGACCATCTGACACCAAGAAGTCTCCAAACCCAGCACCAGGTATTAAGTCATCACTGCTCCATTACCCAGGGCATACTCTCAGATTAAGTTTGAGGACGATGTGCTTCCCTGTGAACAGCAGTGCTACCTGCATCCTCTCCCACCATGCCAGCCCAGCAGGGTACCTACCTCTTCGTGAAGCACCAACACCTCACCTGAGAAATGCCAGCAGCAACAGCTGCATCAAACAGGGCTTGCTTCCAGGGCATAGATTTTGTTTCCTGAAACACAGAGGCTGCCACATGACTCACCTTCAGCAGAGAAGCTCAAGGAGCTCAGAAGCACTGAGGATGAAACCTTAGCTTTGCCTGTAGCTGCTGTTCTTCCCAGAGGTTATGTTCTTCAACTGTACCAATACAGCAGAGCTATGACAGCCTGAGTTAGGCTCCTATCTAAATTGCATTTCATTATTTTCCAGTCACAAATAGGCCACATGCTGGGTGGACTGTACCTTCCTGCACTCACAAGCACCTCTCAACCTGGAGCCACAACTGCCCTTCATAGACAGTGGATACTTCCACTACAGGCCAGAGTCAGAGACTTCTAAACTGAAGCAAGCTTTACTCAACAAACAAGATAACTTATAAAGTAAACTAAGCCCAGCACTTGAGACAGACCTGGAATCCTAGAGCTCCATTCTTACAGAAACACGAGAGAGATTAGTAAGTCTTGTTACAAACACAATTGGAAGTGTCTCCCCCGCTCCCCCCAAAGCCTTACTTAGATAAAAAAAGCCCATCTCTAGCAATTATCAGGCCACCAAGAGGGCCAGGAGGCTAGAGCAGGTGCCATATGTGAAGAGTATGAGATAGCTGGGTCTGTTCAGATGCAAATAAAAGATGGCCATGGGGTAGGGAGGGCATTCAGTACCAGCCAATACCTGCAAAGTAAAATGGCTGAATGAGGCTCCTTAGTATTTTTGGTCTTTCTGAAACAACTGAATAAGGCTTTTTGGCAAAGGTACACAGCAGTAGGTCAAGAGGCAGTAGTCTCAAACTAAAGCAGGGAAGGTTCTGATGCAATCAAAGGAAAGCCTTTTCCATTGCAAAAATGGCCAAGCAATGAAGCAGAAGCTGTGCCATCTCCATCCTCTTCCAAGGTTCCGTAGGATAAAGCCCTCTGATAACCCACTCAGGGCACACAGCTCATCCAGCTCTGCGCCAGACATTGAACCGGAGAACAAACTAGGTCCCTCCTAAGCTGGGTAACACTGTTACTATATGAACCACGCAGCTGAGTACAAACTTATGGCAGTATTCTACCAGAATCAGTCACCCTTCACAGGTGATTTAAGAGGAGAAAACTATGCTTGCCGTGCATAACACGGCTTTTTTGTTCCTCTTTTGTCCATTTTCTGGTAGGAATTACGAGTAAATAAAATGTGAAGAGAAAACTCAGTTCAAATTATTGTGGAGGCTTTACATGGATTTATTGTACTACAAAAGTAACTGGCAAAATTGTGTTTGCACTCCTTTGGAAAACTTACTAAAATACTGTAGTAACAATCAATCCTCCAGGATCCCATAGCTTTCTTATTAGGTGAAAGTGAAGCAAGTCTAGTTTTCCTTGCTAAAATGGATGGAATACCACGCTGCACAAGAAAGAGCTGTGCAAACACAGTTTTGAAATTGGTCTCGGAGTGACCACAACACTCCCACACAGTTACTTTTCCAGAATATTTATTTGAAAAGCAGAAGTTATTCCGGTGAAGGAAGGTATAGAGTGAATAAAGGAGAAACCAGAGAAGGAGGGATAGGATTTAAGCTTGGAGGCAAAGGCACAAAAGCCTTGACCTCAAAAGCACAAAGCCTGAATTTGAAGCTAAGTTGTTTCCCTTCCCCCCCCCCCCCCATTTAGTTTGTTTGGGTTCAGGTAGGTAAATAGGTTTAGTTTTAAGTTTGTAATAAAAATTTAAACAAATATATTTTCCAATTAAAGCATTTATGTAACAAAACTCTTATAACAACTCCATTTAATTCCAGCAGTAGAAAAAAGCACAGGGCATAGCATATTCCTGATCTCATAAAGAGCCATCATACAAGAGTAAGAGGCTACAGAATGAATACTGTGATACATCTTTAATTTTAAATGTTCTAAATTAAGCAAGCATAAAAACAATACGATGTCAAAACAATATTAGTGCACAGAAGCACTGGCCCATTGTGGGGCAAGGCCACCTTGCTCCATGAAACTAATTAGATGACTATTACTTATAACATACCAAACCTGGGAGATTTCTCATTGTGTTGTGGAGAAGAATGAGTGGCAGCTTGCTGTACAGAACAAGCCTGTCTGCTGTTCCAATGCTCTGCACAACTGAAACTCATGCCAGAAACTTCAGTTTTGCAAATAAGATTCCACTTGCTTTCCAACATGTCCATGAATTATATGTGGGATTTGCAGTGATGGGGCACACTTCCTGTGTGGATGCAAACACCTAGCTTTGCAATTCTGAGAGAAAAGGATGAATAAATCTTTAATCTGCTGTTTAGTGAGGGTTTGTTTTTTTCTTCTCCCATAAGAGAAGGTAAAACACTTATGCCTGCCATTTTCCTACTTCTGACAATTCTACCTATAAACTGAGATCAGAAATTGTCATATTGTCAAATGCCCTTAAGAAGTCCTCCATCTAAGCAAGCAATTCCCTATTGTTTCCTCTCAGTAGTAGAGGAAACCACATGCAAGTGTCAGGAAGGAGAGCTGGTGTTCCAGTAGGCACAGAGAACAGAGGAAAACCACTTCTAGCTTCAAGGTAAGAGGATGTTACTAAGCTTTCTTCTCTCCACACTTTCCTTTAATGTACAGCCACAAGAACATCCTCTTTGCACATTGCTAATCTCCACTTAATTTTTCAGTGGGTTTTCAAAGAGCTGCTTACATTTTTGACTGAGCTTTAGCACATTTCTCTCCTTTGACCTCCTTTAGCACATTTCTCCTCTTTTCACTAACTCTACCTTATCTTCCACTTTCATATTTTCAGTTGAAATTCCTCCTTCAGTATAACCATTATAAAAGCTCTTAATTTGTAACTAAAAGTATAGAAACAAATTTTCTATCGAACTTCTCCTGAATTTGTTACACACATGTTCACGTAATGATTTTTTTTGTAGTACTTACAAATTTCAGAGATTGTAAGAGAAATTTTGAACCACTGCATTTGTAACTTCATGTTGCTCATGACAGACTGTTTACTGGGAACCCCAGTTTTCTACACAGTTTCTCCTGGTCAAACTTGACTTACCCTGAATATCTTTAGCTTTTCCTAGCATGATGGTGTCAGACTTTCTCAGCATGACTTCACAGAAATCATCTCAAGACTACCTTATTGAAAAAACATGTTCAAAGGCAACTGCAGCTTTAATTTACAGGCCAGCTTCTGTTCTCAGATGCACACACTAAGTCTGTGTTGATTTCAAAGAGATCTGCTTTTATCAGGAAAGCAGAAAAAAGAGACTTAGAAATTACCTTTATGTAATATGTCTCAGACTTGCTTGTAGGAGGTTTAAATAACTTGATGCAAGTGTGCTGGCAATACAAGTCACATGTATTGTGATACTTCCAACATCACTAAAATAAGCTCAGCCAGGAAGCATTTCCTGATGCTTTCTTATTCTGCATGGGGTTCTAATCTTGAAGTTTGAACTTTGTGCCATCATACTTCTGATTATAGTGTACAATTGCAAGGTAGAGTGATCACTGTTTCCGATATCTGCACAGTCACTATTTAGTTCTGCTCCTAACAAGGCAGTTCTTTTAAAATAAAGGTCAGACAGTGGTTTTGAAGCAGCAATTATAGCATGCTTATCTCATTTTAATGGCATGAGATAGAGCATCCTTATGATCTTAGCTTGCAAATACCTTAAAAAGGCTTTGCAAATGTTTTATAGCCAATTACAACTACAAGCATGTCCATTTTTTGCCTGAGGGAAGCTCAAACTAAAACAAAATTATAAATAGCTTTTCAGTAGATTAAAAAAACCCAAACAAACAAAAAAACCCCACCAAAATGCAACATAGGTACTGAAATCTTGAAGAATTCCATTCCAGTACTAAAAAGTAAAACTTTCAAATATATACCTAAGTATTTCAAGGAAAATTCAAAGAGGATTAATGGGTGCATTTCATACATTATGAACAGCAGTAAGACTGACGATTTGGGGTTGTACTGTTTGTAGAGCAACAAGCAAACCTAGGGTCAAAAAGCCGGAAGTGAGAACATTAGAGACAGTGGACTGAGAATATTTTTTGATTGTAGAACTAAAAAGGAAAAAAGTTTTTACTAGCTGGCTCATGCTCCTTTTGTCATACAGGTTGACAGCAAGGAGAGCAGACCTTGATCAGCAATTTGGATCATTTCTTCACATTATGTTATTTTCTCTATCCCTCCCATACATACCAAATCTCCAACTCACAACAATAAGGCGGCAAAATCAGAGTCCTTTCTCCCAGTCTGTGAAGACAGCCTCATGACAGAGCATAACAAAAGTGAGCACAAAAAGCACCACACACCAAGTCATTTTCATTATGTCTTTCCTTCTGTCTCAAGCAAGTAACATTGGAAAATGAACAATTTTTGTTCAAACTTTTTTTTTTACTTGCTTCAGGCTTAACAAATGAGACCTACCACATTCATTATCTTAAAAATAAACCTACATAGATTGAAGTCAAAATTTTAGCCAACACTGAAGAACACTTTCTATCAAAAGTAATAATCTGAAATACACAAAGAATAAAATCAGTAGGCAGATCTCTTAGGCCTTTGCCACAGGTATATATAGAACTGGACTTTGCAGTAGTTGTATCCAAACTCACCACATGCATCTGTAGTCTGATATCTAGCAAAGTCACAACCTGTACAAGACCAGAAATTAATGAATAGCCAAGGTTTATTTCGTCCTGAGTAAACCTGACAGTCTGCAATGCCTGATCAACTACTGTCAAAATACTTTCAAGGAAGAAAGTCCCCAGAGATGAAATATGCCTTATCATGTTGACAGTTTTCTCATATCCAGCTGTTAAGCCTGATTTTCCAGTTTCAGAACTTTTCTAGCAACTTATGACCTCATTACAGTCATATCAATTGGACCTTCTGTCTAAAAGAATTAATTATTAACTCTTCTATTACTTTTCAGTAAGCAGTAACACCAGTTAGTGAAGTAAATTAGTTTGCTTCACTTACTTCCTCTGTTAGGACTTGGACAGCAAGGCTTAGCTCATTAGCAATTCACACAGCAGTAAGAGAGACACTAGAAGTCCATGGTGGCACAGACATATACAGAAATTCTGTTTTCTTCCCCAGAACTTCTTATACATCTTTGTTATCTCTTGGCCAATAACTAGCTTAAGGCAGTAAGTACCTAACAAAAATTATTTGTAAACTCCATCCAGAGAGGGAAATGCTTGCCACTTGAGTGTAGTTGCTTTTGCTTTCTTTTTTTTTTTTGCTTGACTCATTAACTGAATATATATTTAGGTGCCAGTATAGTTATAGCTCTTCATTATGAAGGTTAATGAGAAACTAGGCAAACTACAAGTACTGTGTGGCTCTGCAGACCACCACCTAAATTGCAGCACAGGCAGCACTCAGAGCTATTAAACTCAGCAGGGTTGAGCTGACACACAGTTATTCAGGAGCCAGCACCACACTTCCCAAAGTCTTGCAGCCACCAGGGGAAAAATGCGCCTCCCATGCATCCAAACTACTCAGCCCCCCAGAGCTGCAGATCCTTGGACTCAGAATTCAGCTCAGGAGCATAATGGGCTTGGGACTTGACTGTCTCAGGTCCAACTGAGCTTAGTAGTAACATTACCATGTGTGTTTTTAAATTTGTCAAACACAAACACAAGAAAAGGCCTTGTAGATCGGGGTGGTCCCCCGAACAGGCTAGTTAAACCACCATCATGTGTCATTTCCTTCTCTGACTCACTTGAAGCTCTGATCTCAGACAAGGGAAGAAGCTGATACCAGAAAACATGTGAAGTATTCCATGAAGTTCAGGAAAATTTTTATTCTTCAGTTTTGAAGCCAGAGTACAGGAGTAACTGTTTTTGTTGTTGTAGTTACATTGAAACAGGAACAAAGTTACATTTCCCTACGGTAATCTATCCTTCATTTGGAGGAAAAAATCCCTCCAGTACAGTTTAAAATGTAACTCAGTTTGAGAATAACTCACAACCACAAAACAAAAAAAAAAAAAAAAAGAAAAAAAAGGGGGAAGGGAGAAGGGGAAGAATCCCTAAACAAAACAAACAAACAAACCCCAACAAAAACAAACAAAAAAAACCCCACAACTTCATTCAATGGCTACGCTTTCCCAGTCCAAGACTGTGAATGCCCAAACACAAGCTGTACAGAAACCACACTCCTGACAACCACCCATTAAACTCAGGGATGTACAAAATAGTATTAGGCATAGCACATAGGCTGAGCTAGTGGAATCAAGTACCTAGCTGGAGCCAGAGAGCAAAAGTTTGTGCTGCCTCTGGAGAAAGACTGGTGTCTGCTTCACTACGTAGTCCGAACCACAATGCTTTAGCATTGATACAGAACAACTTGTAAACAACCTAGCCTTTTAAAATAAATATCTTTTGCTAATAAGTTATGCTTTATTGTGCTAGGTACCTCTAAGTACACTCCAATTTCAACTTGTAGGCTCTTAAAACTTTGAGATCTTAAGGGCATTTATGGCCTTAATGTAAGATAATCATAGAATCATAGAATAGTTAGGGTTGGAAAGGACCTTAAGATCACCTAGTTCCAACCCCCTACACCAAGGGCAGGGACACCTCACACTAAACCATGCCACCCAAGGCTCTGTCCAATTCGGCCTTGAATACTGCTGTCGATGAAGCATTCACAACTTTCCTGAGCAACTCATTCCAATGCCTCACCACCCTTACACTGAAGAACTTCTTATATCTAACCTGTACTTCCTCTGTTCAAGCTTGAGCCCATTACCCCTTGTCTTATCACTACAGTTTCTAATAAAGAGTCCCTCCCCAGCAACCCTGAAGACCCCCTTTGGATACTGGAAGGCTTCTATGAGGTCCCCACACAGCCTTCTCTTCTTCAGGCTGATCAGCCCCAACTTTTTCAGCCTGTCTTCATATGGGAGGTGTTCCAGCCCCTTATCCTTGTGGCCTTGCTCTGGACTTGTTCCAATAGCTCCATGTCCTTTTTATGTCCAAGGCACCAGAACTATACACAATATTCCAAGTGAGGTCTCACAAGAGCTGAGTAGAAGGGCAGGACCACCTCCTCCAACCTGCTAGTCACACTTCTTCTGATGCGGCCCAGGATGTGGTTGGCTTTCTGGGCTGCGAGTTATAATGAGAGTTACGGCCTATGCAGCCTTTCAATTCCATGTAAAACTACAGCTGCAAAGGTGAAAAATATTACTGCTGCAGGGATGTAAACACTGAGAAACATATTCACTTACTATAAGACTTTCTCTTATTGTAATCAAATAATTGTGGGGGTTTTTTTGCTAATAACAGCTAGAACATATACTGATCAGAACTTACAGAATAAAGCTGACAAAGAGCTTTTGAATATCTTAAGACTTTGTAGCTGTAAGAGCTGGACTGTTGACTCGCAAAGGCTTTTGAAAAGAGAAAGAGCAGAAATCATCTTGTCAAGCTTAATGTGTTTTATAGTGGTCACTCTAAGGACAAGCTTTAAGGAAGTAGCACTGGTATACTTTTTGAGTATTAACTGAAAGATTATTTAACCTAGGTAATAGTACTACTGCAAGAACATGGATATTCAACAACATTTTGTATCATCAGATCAATTCTTGATGTGAATGCATTAGTTGAAGAATTGCTGTCATTAAGCAGTTACAGAGCTAGCCCAAATAACTCAGAAATTGCTAAATGATGCATTCAGAAGCACAATAAGGCACAGCAGGGGCAAGATGCAGATTTGCTAACAGCAAAGCAATGTTACAATCATGCTTTAAATACACATCTCTCCAAATTCCCTCAGAACAAGATGTAAAAAGGAAAAATAAAGCTTATCTTTTCATCTCAGAGCCTAGCCATTGGTAGAATGAACTGTTATGAGCTAAGTGATTCTTCACAGTCTGATGCTTACTTTGCAAAATTCACAAACAAGATTATATCATTTAAAAACTCTTACATTACCAGAAATATTGTATATGCCCTACTGGCCCAAACTCCAAATTCACTCATGACCAAATTCAGTATTTCATCTCCATATGCATCTATTTGGGTAGAGATTAAACTGACAAGAAGCTAATGTACAACCTGCAAAACTATCAATTTCATGAATGTGTGATCTAAAACCACCCTTGTGATGGTACAGAGATAAATCAAATGCAAAAAGCTGTCAAACAGCAAAAATAATTCAAAAAGCATAATGTATTAATAACTTTTGCCCAAGTTTGAAAAAGTTGGAATACATTTTTTTGCTATATTAAAATCCATATACAGAAAAATAATAAGATTGTGTCCTTCAGATAAGAGATACTGACAGTTGTTTCTAAGAAAAGATTTCTATGAGTCTCTATTTTCTTAGCATACTGACCATGTTTACTAAACGCATTACAACAGCATTTCCAAAGGAAAATTTGCACAAGCAGTTCCTACCTCACATGTTTAATGACTTACAAAAGCCTGCCCTGTAGGCTCCTAGGTGTTTGGGATACAGCTTGTTCTCAACTTTGTCATAATGCTTTACCCTCAAAACTGCTTTCCAAAAGCCTTAGGAAGGAGATACAGTTCTGTGGAGCTTGATGATGATATTGTGAACTATCACTAAGCCAGCACAGCAGGTAAGCTCGCACCCAGCCTTGGACATCCAGCTGTAAACTGAGAACTGAGTAACTCCAATGGCAGTTTTAAAAGTGGAAAAGCGGCTGGTAAAAAGCATTACAGTATTATAGGTCTGGGCTTAGGCTGCCTTAAAGCCCTGAAGGATTCTGTTTCGTTGTTCCTGAAGGACTAGAAGTCAGCCTGGCTCTCCGTGGAGGCAGCCCTGCAGCCCTCAAGAGCAGGCACAGAGCTTTGAGTCCCCAGAAGCCTCAAAAGTCGGCTTTTGACGACGTTAGACAGTCGTTCAAGTCGGCGTTTACAGTGGGCTGCCTAACCCCGGCCTTTTCCACGCCTTCCTCACAGAGGAGTACTCTCCGTCCCCAACCCCATAGGTTCCAGCTTCATTTCTCTCCGGGAAGCCCCCGCCCGACCCGCGCCAGCAGCTCTGCTCCCGGGCTGGAGGCGGCGCAATGGCGCCACCTGATGGGCTCCCTAAGGACGCGGCCTAGGGGAGTGGGGCTTTCCCCAGGGAAACGCCGTCCCTGGCGTGGGGAGATGGAAAACAGCGCTCCCTCGGGCAGCCAGTGTCGCCACAAGGCTGTTTTATCGAAAGGAAAACACGGTTCCTTTCCTCTCTGCATATCTGTCCCGGGTATTCAACCTAGGTATTCCAAATCAGCTGAAGTCTGAATTCATAATTTCCTTTGTCTTAATAAGAAGATTACACCCAGCATGCTTTGCATGCTGAGGACCAGAACTTGTGAACACACCTTCAATAGTGATCACATCAATCAGTGTGATCATACATTGCTCTGTTGAAGTACCTCCAAGTGACACCTCTGCTAGAGATATCCTGTATTATCTCCTCCTAGTCATTTATGGAGAAATTATTATATACACTAGATACAACATAAGAACCTAACAGTCCATTAATGCCTTTATGAACCCATTTTTTCTCTTGATTTTAGTGCCTTGGTTTCCTCCTCTTTAATTTTTCCTCACATTCTGAGCTCTCTGGTTCAGTCATAGGCTACCTAAGGACTAGGATAATGACTACTACTAACTCAGCATACAGAGACAGGACTGCAGACTTAATTTTGGTCTCTCAAAGCTCCTAGTCATTAGTACTGGTGAACTTTCAGGCTTCTTTATACAACTCTGAACTCCTGATTTAACCTCAGGTAGGGCTGGACCTACAGTATAATGTAACCACACTAAGGCTGTACGTGGATAAAGTACATGATAACCACAGGCATAAGGTTTGTCAGCTGTAGCACCTTTATGTGCTCGATAAGGTCTGACAATCCTGTAATTAAAGCAGTAATTCTAATAAAGGGAACACAGGCAGTAGCCATTTCTTAGTGGTATCTCATGACCCAAGTACAACAAAAAAGAAAAACACAAGTTCTCTGTATGTTAAAAACCCAACAAGTTGTAGTTGGCAGCAGCAGTAAAAATAACAAATGGAAAAATCGTTAATAACAAATGCTATGGTAGGCAACCACAAAAAGGAAATGAGCCTATGCTACTGCCCAAAACTGCTGCCCAAATAATTAAATTCATGGTTGCATATTTGTCAACTAGGTAAAAGTTCATATATAGCTATCAGATCTGCTAGGCCTACTGTACTACCTGTAAGTGAAACTTGCTATCAACGTGATCTCTAAATCTTTAGTTTAATATACTTTTGAAAAGGAAAAGGAAGCACAGTGTGTCTCCAACTCAACATGTTTGTCTTATTGTAGACTTTTCTCTGGATGAAGAAAAAGAAAATTCAAAGAAAAAGCATTTAATATAAAATTTAGTACTAATAAATCAATATAGTAACTCTTCTCAAATCTGACATTGAATTGTCTGCTTGAGTTCATGGATCTGAGCAATCCTCTGAAGTTTTACATAAAGGAACAAAGTTGCATCCAATTATAGGATCAGGCTCTGCATGATTGTAACTGATGTTGACAATTCCCTAGGACTTCTCTTCAAATCTATTTCAGAAAAGACTGGCTGGACCTGGAGCATAAGGAATCAGTCACAGGCAAAGCTAAATTTCATGCTTCTGTTGCTAGTGAGACTAAAACAAGCAATGACTGTTCCTCTAATAAAATAAAATAATAAAAGCTATTGTACAACTTCTTTATCACAGCTCAGAGGTGGGCCTTAAAATTTTGGCAGTTGCTGGTGCAATCCTTCATAGAGTTTATCAACCAAAAAATTAGGATTGAGTTTTTCATCTGCTGTGATTTATTACACTGTTCTTTCTGTAATACCTGAACTAGATGTGGACTTAGGGATTTGAGGGGTACCTGGAGAAGAGTAGAAAGAAAAAAAACGCTACTGTAGAACAACTTCAAAAAGCAGGTCACATCTAATTACACTGTAGTTGAAAAGCAGCCAAACCTGTAAAAAAATCCTAGCATTCAGATCACTAATTAAGCAACGCTTCCCTCCAGACACCATTTCTATGTAAACTTCATTGCAGCAAATAAGGGAATAAACATGACTTGTGTTAAGTTTTAAATTATGATCAACATGTCTAAATCGCATAATCTTGAAAGTATCCTGCGCAGTTGTTTTAAGCATCATTACTAGCCATAAAGTTCCACTCCCAAACATGACTCCCAAAACCACAGTATAACAACTTACATTTCCAGGCTAGCAAAAGCCCTAACTGGACTTCAGACTATTCAAAAAAGCTAATGCTAGGATCTAAGGAGAAGAGAAATACAACATCAGTTTTTCCATAGAGGTATGTATGATAATTACACAGGAAAAGAGATGCATTTAATCTGTTTGTGTGGAACAAACATAATGAAAAGTTCTTCCTCCTGAACAAAAAGCCTGACTTAAGTATATATATACAATAAATATTGCTTTAAGAAAAAAAGAATTTTTTGTTTTAACAAAAACTTTAATTGGAAGCTACACCTAGAATGTTAAGAACATGCTACAGGATTATCACTGTGTTCCTGCTAGGCACTTATCCTTTTCCTTAGTCTCTTCTCCAGCAGCTCCCCAAACAGGCTGAGCACTTACCTGAAAGAGAAGTCTCTTAGAATAAGGAAGATAATACCAAATACTAACTGATGAACACCATTCTACAAGGAGTGATATTCACTCTCACACACAATTGCCCTCTGCCACAAACATAGCAATACTTAGCAGTATAGGAAAATAGGGGAGACCACTCAGGTTGATACACAACAGGGAACTGTAGTACCCTGGCTCTAGAAAGGCAGACACCAGAAAGAATTGAAATATAGCCATGTAATAACTACACCCTACATTAAAAAGTAACATGTAGAAAAGTTCTCCCAGAGCTATTTTGGTATTCAAATGCTTCAGCTTTGATATCTGTAACAAGAGCTTCTCCCCCAGATCCCATCCTTCTGAATGCAGCTTCGCATACATCTTTTTCACCTCCAAATCTACCACAGTAGTACAGTAGCTTTCTTAATAAAGGTAGAACAAGGAAAAGAGGTGAATCATAGCTTCCCTATACATGAAGGACAAAAGAGGAGTTTGCACTTTACCTGAGTTCCCATGAGGAGAAAAAAAAAACCCACAACCCTTTCTTTTTTCTCTCTCTGTGTAATATAATGCACATTGCAATACTTCTGGAGGAAAAACACTCTCAGAAGAGAGCTTAAAAGACCCCACCTGAGTCACCACCTTGACACCCAGAGCAAATTAAGTATTTTCTTTATCTCAGACAGGTGGATTACAAACAGCACCTGCTTCACTGAAAGCACCTGGGATAATTTAACCACTTCAGCGATGTCAGTCAGCTACTTTATTGACTCATGAGCACGGGCAGACTTAACTCAGCAGAAATAATTCTGCTCTGATTATTTGTCCTAGCCTTGGGGAAAGTACTGCTGAGCCACAAATAAATATCTCCTGGCCTAATAGTTTACAACACTGCGTATTAAATGCTGGTTGACCTTAGTATGGCAGGCTGTAAACTACAGCTCTTGGAGACTAGCTTTACACAAAATTCATATTTCCTAGCATGGGGTAGCAACCACTGAGCAGAATTAGGTTCCTTTTCCATATCAGTTTCACTTGTATTCTTGAGCACCATTAGATGGTAAACTAGCAAAATGCATTATGAGTTCTGTAGCAGTACCATGGGGTACACACACACACAAAAAAAAAAAAAAAATCAGGGATTTATAAATTCTTTAAAATTAAAGCACTTTAAACCATTATCTTATTTACATAACAATTAAAACAGCAGTTCTTTTTTCATCACAACTGAAGCACATACTGTATGTTTGACAAGTATATTTTCTAATCTGCATTACTCATTTAGCATAGAGGCTGATAAACAGGAGAGAAGTACAGCAGCTACCTTATTTTGCTGATTTTCTTATCTTTAGTTGGTATTATGAGGGGAAAAAAGCCTCAGACACCTTAAATAGATAACTAAATGTGCTTGATAAAAATAAAAGAGACAGGTGACAGAAATCTACTTAAGGTACTTTATTGAGGGAAGTTGGTTGCTTACTTCACAGTGGTAAGCTATTTGAAGAAAGTATTGTTATCTGATGTAAGGAGTTTAGAGGTATTTGTAAGTTTACCTTTTGGATGCTGAAAATCAAAAAGCTGACTCTGAGAGTTTGTAACTGAGAAGGTCTGGTACGTGTGTTCTTACTAATAATGGATATATCTTCTTTGCTCTTAACAGATGTAGTTAGCTCTGAAAACAGGGAATTATCCTGTGGTTGTATTTAAGAACATGTTAGTCTGTGACTCTTGCCTGGAGAAAAGACAGTAATGTTTGCAGCTAATGTATCATTGGTAGTCTTCCATACTGTGGTGCTAGAAAACCTTCTTGCTTGTCACGAATCAAGATAAATGCTCTGTCTCAAAGACTAATATAAATTATCAAAATAGCTTAATGCCTTATGAAAATAGAGCTATGTTAGAAAGATGAGTAAAGAAAGGGGTGTACTAAGATTGTTTAACAAAGCAATTCGTATATAAGGTACAAAAAGAAAAAAAATCTTATGCTATTTAGTTAACTGACTTTTTTATTGTATAATTTAATCAGATTGTGGTTTGTCTATTAAAAAAATAGTACTTTTTATTTAGATGCTTATAGTGACTTGATGTGGCATAACAGACTTTCATTGTAACATCCAGGATTTTTTTTTTATTAGTGTACTTTGTTCAAGCTATATATACATGTGCTCTTGTTCCATTACCCCTGAAAGCTGAGATGGGACTGTCTGAAGTTGTAAGTAACAAAACTTTAAATCCTGAAGTTTATGGTAATGTATGTGTTAAGAGGAGTAGAAATTAACTCAAAAACCCTACTCCTCCCTAATGTAAAACACACCGTCACATGTGTGTTCACTTATCTTCAAAGGCAGTGATATCTTGAATCAAACTGAATACTCCTGAACTCCACTACTTGTGAAACTATGCTTGCTGGGAGTCTTGGGTTGTCTTTTTCTTCCAAATCTCAGTGAAAATGCTGAAAGTGTGATGTAGGAAATAATTAATGTTCCTACAGAGATATTTAGTTCATTATAATAGAGAGAAGTTTAGAGAAACTAGCTTAATTCAAGAAAAAAAACCTGATAACTATATCTAGATTTAAATAAACATCAAATGTAATCTTGGTAATAAAATAAGCTAAATAGTCCTTAAGTTATCTCCTTTTGGAATGCAGCTACAACTATAATATGAATTACATGGGCAAACTCCTGAGAGTTTGAGCTTTGGATACAGGCATTTTCAAACACAATGTTACTTGTTGATGAAAATTTCATGTATGCAGCTTTATATGAAACATAGCTGCTGTTTTCTTTTATGCATTTTATTGTTCAGTTCCAGTTTATGATGACTCAGAAGTTCATAAAGTCACTTAAATTTTTTGCCAACCCAGGTGGGTTTTCTTTGTTGCTATAACTCGAGAACTGAAGTCCTGTATCATTTGGAATAAGATGCATGCTTAAAATAAGATGGAGCTGGCAGGAAGAGATTAATAAAATGTGTGTTCTATTCACCATCATTTGGCCTTCTAATGTAGTACAGTAAGTAAGCCCTGATGAGTTCCTACAGCCTGGCATGTTTTATTGCTGTGTGCTACATGCATTGAGCAGAAGAGATCTTAGCCCAGCACAAGTTAAAAAATTGGTAGTATGGGCAACAGCTATGCTATCTCCCAAATACAATAACAGGTCACTCTGCAAATACTAATCTGCAGTAAAAACCTGTTGGAACCTTAACCTGTCATGTTATAATGTCTTATTCATTGAAATTGAAAGGGCTACTCGCATAACAAATCCTGTGTGTATTTTTTAGTTCTTTTTCTTTAAAAAAAACCTCGAACTTAACCACCAACAAATACGCTCCTCTCATTTCTCAGTGCTTCTCTAAAATTACTGAGTGTGATGAGGGTGAATAGCTTTTGCTTGAGGCCCTTGTTTTGAGTGGAAAGTGCTTCCGCTGTTTTGCTTCTTCATTGTTAACAGACAATTATGCTGTCTTTTTGTCATCTTGAGCTGTTTTGTTTTTCTCATGGAAAAATAAAAATGAGCAAGCTGTAAGCAAGATTCACTCTGGAAACAATGGGATTTGAACGTTCAGTTACAAATCTGCACTTTTCCTTTGGTGTGTGGCTGTCTCTGATGGGGACAAGGCTGCCCCGGGACTCTGTTGGTTGCAGATGTCAGACCTCTGCTGCTGAAAAATTCTAAGTGCCCTGCAGTAGGAATCTGTACGAAGAGACAGAGGTGGCTCCTCTGGTTAGTTAGTCCTGTGTGACTCTTTCTGTCAAAGTCACAGAATCATAGAATAGTTAGGGTTGGAAAGGTCCTTAAGATCATCTAGTTCCAAACCCCTGCCATCAGCAGGGACACCTCACACTAAACCATGCCACCCAAGGCTCTGCCCAATCCAACCTTGAACATCTCCAGATATGGAGCATTCACAACTTCCCTGGGCAACCCATTTCAGTGCCTCACCACCCTTACACTAAAGAATTTCTTCCTCATACCCAATCTAAACTTCCCCTGTTTAACTTTGAACCCATTACCCCTTGTCCTATCACTACAGTCCCTCATGAAGAGTCCCTCCTCAGCATCCCTATAGGCCCCCTTCAGATACTGGAAGGCTGCTACAAGGTCTCCATGCAGCCTTCTCTTCTCCAGCCTGAACAGCCCCAACTTTCTCATCCTATCTTCATATAGGAGGTGCTCCAGTCCCCTGATCATCCTCATGACCTTCCTTTGGACTTGTTTCAACAGTTCCATGTCCTTTTGATGTTGAGGACACCAGAACCGCACACAATACTCCAAGTGAGGTCTCAGGAGAGCAGAGTAGAGGGGCAGGATCACCTCCCTCGACCTTCTGGTCACGCTCCCTTTGATGCAGCCCAGGATACGGTTGGCTTTCTGGCCTGCAAGCGCACACTGCAGCCGGCTCATGTTCATTTTTTCATCGACCAACACCCCCAAGTCCTTTTCCGCAGGGCTGCCCCAGATTTCTTATCTGCCCAACCTGTGCCTGGGATTGCTCTGACCCAGGTGTAGGACCTTGCACTTGCCATGGGTCCAGCTATTGGTGAAAATTGCATATAATGCCTGCCTCATTTTTCTGTAGACCTAAAGCCAGAGCACCTACCTAGCTTTTTCTCAGTCTGTGCTGCTGATTGGGGGGAATTCAGGCATCTAGCAGAGAAGAGGTCAGAATGGGCTTTCAGTCTTAGTTATCTGGAGGCCCTCATCCAATAACCCCAAGGACAGCATGACTGTTAGACTTGTAAACTCAGTCCATTTTATTCTCAGTAAAATGTGTGTATTCATTCCCTTAAAGGGCCTGCATTATGCTATGTTGTATTCTGTTCCTTTAAAATGAAAACAGCAAGAAAATCCTGTTGAATAATGCTTATCTGATGGATGAAAAAGAAAGAACAGAACAAATCTTGATATGCGCACTGTAAAAATCTGGTTTAGCCCCCAAAAGTGGTACATGAGTGTGTTTCAGTTCTCTTTACTCCTTTACTTTTGGAAGTGGATAAATATTATTCTGATACAATGAAAAGGTCCCCTGACATCACACAGCTAATTGGGGCTCCTCAGTGAATGGGATCTGGCCTTTAAGCAGTATCCTGAATGCACTATTGACTTGCTGACAGGAAGCCCTGTAGCGATAACAAAAGAAGAAATCACCGGAAAGCCTCCCTTGATTTCATATCTGCTAGTCCATCTATTTCCTTGCCAGTGGAGCTACGCTAGCATGAGGGCAAAGTCTCTCATTATTCAGTGCTTGGTTCCTCTCTTTTTTCTTCTTTCTTCCTTCTACTTTAAAATGTCACATTTTCCACAGGCAATATCAAAACCAAAACAAAACAGCTGCTAGGGTGATGGAGTGTCAAAAAGTATTAACTACTGCTAGCTGCAGCGGAAAATGGATATGAGAAGACAAAGTGTTGTGTTATGAATGGCAGGGCAATTTCCAAAATTAGTTTAAGAATGTCTAAGGGATTAATGTATTGTCTTACTGAACCGTGGCAGGCCATTACTGTGTCTAGGGTGGCTCTGCTGCAACCCTTTAATGGCAGAATCCCAAATCCTACTTTAGATTTTGGGGTTTGTTACTGTAACAGAGAGGCACTCTTCCAAGTTTAAAATGCTTTGCTTTGCATTACAGCACCCAATATGCCTATGTAGCTAAAAAAAATATTAGGAATTCTTTATTCCTTTCTTTTAAAAATAAAAGCCAGTCTTTCTGTTGATCCATGCTTTTTGGAGAGTACAGTGTAAGTAAGCATGCTTAGCATGACTAGGAAAATTCTTCTGCTGTATTTGGGCAACATGTACACGAGGGCATTTTTATACTTATCTGGATGAACTCAAAACATCAAATGTTCTGGTCCGGTATTGGAATGCAGTCGAAATTAATAACTATGCTAGGAAGCACGTGAATATTAACAGCTGTTTAGACCTGATATGTTTACTTTAAAATGTGTAACACAACAAAGGTTATTACCATATAAAATCAAACTAATTGTTCATGTATTTTATCATATCATCTCCTAACTAAAACAATCCTGAGGTATCCCTGAAGTTGTGTTCTTTGCCTTAATTAAACCAAAAGGAAAGTACAATTTGTTGTGCCTGCTCACAGAGAATGTTGTGCTCCTCCTGAAGCAGCTTAGCTTTTCCACATTTTGCCTTGAGTAACTCCTTGCACAACTCCTCCTTATCCAGCTCTTGTATTTATTCAAAGTGTCAGTTTTCTGTGATGCTGTATAGCTGCATAGTTTCTAAGGTTTGTCATCTTAATTTAGGTCTCTGGATTAGTTTCCTTTTTGTGAGAGGTAAGGGTTGTTCACTGAGTCATCCTGAAGACCTGGTGTGAGTGCTTTCTGAAGGCCCAGGGAGAATTTTGGCAGACTAACTCTCCTGCAGAGGTTGTGGGGGTGCAGTTCTGCATTGGAGGCGCTGGAGCCCAACCGAGGCATGGTAAATCTCAGGTTAATCATGTCTAAGGTAAATAAGATTATTATATTTAAAATAATGAACCTAAGCCCTTACCTTAGGCCATATCCTTGGAAAATGGTAGTGGTCACTCACCACTGTAGGGCTCTATGCAGGTAGAACAACCTATATAACCATGGTAGGATGAAAGTTACCCGGGAGAGGGCAGATGGCAAAACAGACTTTCCTCTGTAGCTTTCACAAGGTGGCTGTCCCTGTAAATTTTGATAGTTGATATAGAATGAAGTGTTAAACTGGTGCTAATCTACACATGAAAATTTCACCCATATACTCAAAAGTGACTGTGTTTCTAGCAGTGTAACATGCAGTTGTGATCCTCAATGGGATTTTTCAGGAGGGTAGCTATAGACCCAGAAGGCCTGGTTTACTTTCTAGCAGTACACTTTTACTGTTCCCAGCAGAAGTCGCACAATTTGTTGGGAAGTATTGCAGGACTCTTTCAGAAGTCTTCCAAGCATTTTACAGAGGAAAATGTGACTCACGAACACAAGCCCCTAGCTGAAGGGAATATCTAGCTTTAATTATGGCTTTCTTGCTGTGTATAAAAGGTCAATCCATATTTTATGGAAAGTTTAGAATAAAAATAATCATAAAACCTTAGGAGTAGAGTACCAGAGGATGGGGAGGGGTGGAAGGAGAGGAGGGCAAGCATGCATTTGCAAAGCAGGATGTTCCCTGTTGGTCTGGAATTCAGCTGAGAAAGTGAAATGAGGATATGAAGCACCACCTTTATTGCTGGTGGACCTTTATTTGTAGCAGGTTTGAGATTTGTTTGAATTATCAGTGCTTCTTCACCAAGTCTGGCGCTATGCCCCCATATATTTATTGCTGTATTACTTGTCCCCTGTGCCAATACCAATACAAACAAGGATAAAGTGTCAATGTGGGATGGGTATGCGGAAATGCACTTTCCTATGGGACAAGTGTAAATATTTACAGTTGTGTCTTGATATATACATACATATACACACATAGGCACACATATATATAAATATTAAAAGATATATTTCTGTAGATATGTTCATAGGATGCATATAGATCTCTGAAACATATATACAGAAATATTTATAAAATAGATCTACGGGCATATAGATCTCTATATATCTATATCTATAGACTAGATCTCAGGAAAGACATGGAATGATTTCGGAGTTGGCTTTAGGTGGGACGAGGCAGCAGTCAGACGGACCGACCACTGGAGGGGGGAGGGTGCGCAGGCGGGAGCCCAGCGCTGGGGGGCAGCGCCGCCCGCTGTAGCCTCCCGTGCTGGGAAAAACGCTTCAAGCCTGAGAGGGCAAGCAGTGCTCTTGGGGGCCCCCTGCAACCGAGGGCAGGCAAGCACAGCCCTGAACAGATGCCTTGCGTACTTTACCCCCTTTTTTACGCCAAATGAGAAATCCGGTTTTCCTTTTGCATCCCTCCAGCGTTCTAGCCTAACAGAGGGGGAAAGGAGGTCGAAGGCTCTGGGCTGGGCTCTGAGTGGTTAATGTGCTGGGCTGTTCTTGCGAACCATTTTTGCAGAGTTATGCCTCTGCCAGAAGATGACGGGACTGGTGGAGGCATAGCTGTCCAGGCACTCAGGCTCCCTAGAAGGTCTGGAGCGTGCGGATTGCACCAGCACCACAAAAAAGGAAAAGGAAAAGTCAGGGGATTGATCCAGTGGCCCCAGGTGATGTATGAACTAAGTCCAGTTCTCTGTAGGAAGTATATAATAGTACAGTAATTAGTTTTGTGCTTCTGCATAGTTCATCTTTGCATTTCTAGCAGCCTGTTGAATGCTGGAGAGAGCCACTATCTTGTGCTGTTTCAAAGACCACTCTATTACAGGAAGTTGCACATTATGCTTTCTCATGGAAACATGACTTTTTTCCCCCATATGCTGGTATTTTTCTTCCATGAATTCAAAGTAACTTGAAACTTATGGCTGCTCTCTGGGTATGTGAAAAATGAAGTATTAGCCAATGTGACAGAAGTTGTGTCCCATATAAAGGAAATTCTTGATCACTGAAAATCCATTCTAAAAAAAGCTAAATATTTATTGAATGCTGCTCCTAACATGAGCCTTTTAGCTGCCCTGGGGCAGACAGATAGTAAACAGTGGTGGATATGTTCTATAAAACTGTATGTATCATCTGGCTTTTTTCTGGCCCTGAGGAGGCTCAAATTCCTCAGGAAGCATCTCCCTCATTCTCTTTTATTGCCAGATGTTTCTTATCACTGGATTTTTTTTGTCCTGACTTTAGTTGGTGTCACTGGATAATAATTATTTTCTCTTAGCTACTGTTAATGCTTTCTTTCTCTACAGTTCCCTGGGGAAGTAGATATCCTGAGCCCCTATTCATGTAACAAAATACAGCAATCACTTATGGGCTTCATTTGTGTATGCAAAGATCACTCAGGGTGCTAAGATCGCTGTGATCAAGCTGTCCCTGCTGGGATTTCTTACAGTGTGATAAATAACTTTTCTCTCTCCTTTCAGTTTATAAATGCAGTTCTTATTCTCATATGTAAAAATGATGCTGAGGATTAAGTGTGTATATATGTTTTGTTTTCTAATGGAAAAGGTATATATTCCTTATTTATTTTTAGGTGTTAGAACCACAAAACAAAATTGTAAATGTTCCTATATCATGCTGCTGGATGTTATTTCTATTTTATACATGGGGAACTGAGGCACAGCAGAACAAAATGAATTCCTGGAAAACACCCAAGGAGCACATGGCAAAAGCTGGAAAACAATCAACTATTCTCAGTGCTAGTCATCTGCGTTGTGCACAATGGTTCTCCTTCATTAAAACTGGAAGAATTTTCTTGTCTTGGGAATGAGGAGGTCAAGCATTGTGAGAGACATTTAAACTCCAATGTAGTTCCAACTAGCTGAAAAAGGAATGCAACCATCTGCACTTTTTGAAATGTAAATAAATTTGAACATTGTACTAAACTGATTAGATGAAATGGAGGAAAACAAAAACCAGAAGATAAGGGAATGGAAAGGAAATATCAGTAAAAAAGCAAAATTGCTGTTACTGTGTTGCTGTAAAAAGTAACTTGTTCTAAGGGTTTTTAAACTCAATGCAACTAATTTAACAAGGTTTCCTTGGCCTATTAAAAGAACACAAAGCTCAGACTAAAATACATTTCATAGGTACCTAAAGCTGTAGATTCTCATTATTCTGTATTTCCGTAGTAAGCCGGGCGATGGCCTGTCCCACATTTCCCTGCTCTAGGTGGTCCCACAGCTACAGTGTTCTGTGAAAGGAGGAGGGCTCTATTTACAGGGCAGGTGACATAAAGCACATGCTTATCAGCCATGACTGAACAAGACTTTTGATCTTGGCTGTTCACATTTTATCTTTGAACCTACAAGCCAAAGAAAGTGTCTTATAATGTGAAATCTGTTTTTTACAGAAGATCAAACCTCCCACTTTGGACGTCAGAAAAGATACTTGCTCTGCTGGACTGAAAATAGAAAACCTTCCTTTTCCATCATCTGCTTCTTTGATCTTGTGCCAGTAGGTCACAGCAAGGGTGGTTGTCATTATGGTACTGATGCATCCCACTCTTCTTGTCCTCCTTCTCATGTGACTCAAGGGTGGAAAATTCCCCAGGATCACTAGCCTAGCCTTCTTGTAGCCCTGAAAAGATTTTACAAGGGGAGCTGGCATCCCCTATGATACTTCATACTCATGATACCTTGGGCCATGCTAATCTGCCTTTTTGTCTACATAGAGCAGTCACGTACGTGTCATGTACATCATGTGGTGCTTTCATTGTGAGCATGCAGTGACCCCCATACCACTGCAGGAGTAGGTGGCCAGCTTCCAGCAAATGGAATTTCTATGTATCATCTGTGGGCTGATAATTTGGTATGGGAAACCTGGCTGAAATACCGGTGAAAGTCTGCAAAGAGATTCATATTCTGGTTTAGTCTTAGTTCTTTTGAGAAAGAAATGCATCTCCAAAGAAGCATTCATTTTAAGGCAACAAAGCATTCTTTGTTCTGGGGGTACTAGAAAATATTGGTACTTCTGTCCCATGGTCCTTCAGAAAGTGAAAAAAATATGCCTATCCTGGTGGGATTCAACAAGCAACTGGTTAGTAACTATCACCTTGGAGAGCACATGATGTTTGCTCATTGATAAAGTACATTAAAAGATAAGCTGAAATCTTTTCCTTCTCATTGCTATGATTAAAGGTTGGAGGGATCATCTATTATACTTGGGACATTCATTCTTTTCCTGTAATGGGTACTGGGATAAAGATAACTTTGTTAAGTGGAAACTTTCCAGTATTCCAGGAAGTGGCAAGATGATGCCCAAATATGTGTATGAAACACAGGAGGCAAGAAGATAACATTTTTAAAACTATTTATTTGTATGGAAGGTTCTATCTATGTTGTTATGGCCCATGTGCAAGACTGGGCAAGACTAAAGGCAAATATTTTTAAATGGACTCAGTCTGGAACATAGCTGGATGGATGGCTGTACTCAGGCAACCAGAAGGTGTACTGGTTAATACTGGTGTGCCGCAGTGACAGGGAAGGGAGAGAAAGGGTGCTCTGTGGTCTTGCACAATGGAAATACAGGGTGAAGTTTGTGAGTTACTGATTGGAAAGGTATGTGCTGCTTTCCTGGTCAAATTGATCTAGAGATCAATCATAGTTATTTCTGGTGATCACATGGGTTTGCCAGCAATACCTTATTGTTTAAGAATGTAAAAGGACGGTTGTTTTAGTCACTTTGGGAATGATTTGTTCTTTGCAATTTCAGTATTACATTTTCCTTAAGCTTGTATTTTGACTATAAAAATGTAGTTGAAAAGTTTTAGTCAATTTCTTTTTGAATGTCTGGTTGGGCTTTGAGTTTAAGAAAAAGAAGTCACAAACCTTGTGTTTTGCAATGAGTCAAGCATCATTCAGCTCCAATAAAAACCTTCAAATATGTATATATTGTTAATTTTATAAATATTTCTGAACAACCACCATTGCATGTGAAAAAATCCTTAAATTCTTTAAGATACTGTTTGGGAGGGTAAGGTTTGACAGACTAGCTGCCTATTAGCAGCTTGAATATGTTTTTTGAAACTACAAACCAGTGCAAAATAGAGCATGTTTGTTTTTGTTCAGTGTACATACAAAATGCCTAAACCAGCAGTCTTAACTGAACTAAATCAAAATGTTAAAGAGTTGTTAACTTAAGAATGAGGGGTTTAAACCAGATTTGATGGGGAAAGAGGGTCTGAAAGCCAGAGGTGAGAGAAGAAACATTGCAAAGGGGGAAGACGTACTCAGCAGAAGGCTATAAGGAGGACTTCAACATTCCCACTCAAAAGGGAGGGTGCTCAGATGCTTACTGCATGGCACAAGAGAGGGACTGGAGGTCCAGTCACAAGGCTGTGTATGGACAGATTTTGCAGACTGCTGATAGGAGTGCTCTGATGCTTTCTTTGAAAACAGGCCTTTGAGGTGGTCAAGTGTATCCAAGTCCTACAGCTGTGCCAGGTCAGCCCAAGGATGGAGAGGATGCAAGCATTGTTTAAAGCCTTTTCTCCCTTTCTCAGCTTCCAGTATAGCACTGTTTAGTCAGGCTAAAGAATCTACTGAATTTCATCCACATTTCCCTTGTTCTTTGGGCTGGATTTACTAGAGTTTAAATAACAATGAAATGTGAACTGATTTTGTCAATCTGGCTGCTCTTTAGGTCTGAAACCCTTTTGTCTCCTTCTATTCCCATAACAACCAGCCTTTTCAAAAAATGATACAACCACAGATCTGGCAAGCCAGGATACTGCTAAAACAGAGCATGTAGGAGTTACATCCCAGGATGGCAAAACTGCTGGCTTCTTTTTCTTGCTAAAGGTCTAGCTGTGGAGAGTTGTGATATTCTTGCGTTAATATCAGGAACCCTGGTTGATGATGGTTTATATGCTTAGACTTTTGCACTTCTAATCTTTCCTAGAGTAGCCTTTGTCATGTGAGCTGTTAAAGAGCTTGGTGAGCTAGGAATACAGCCTAAATGCTCTGGCCCCCTCTTCTGAGCTTGCTTTACCTGGGAGCAACGAGTGTAATAACTCCAGTGCCCAGCTCAAGGAAGGTTTTTTCTAAGCGTCGCTGAGAAGTAGATCTCATTTGGAAGAGGAAACATAAATTTCCTTGTTGCTCAAGTACCACCTTTGACCAACATGTTGGGGGATATTTGGTGAGCTGCTTTAGCTCCTTCTGCCTTCTAGTGACCCTAGGTTGATTCAGAGGAACTCTGGAGAGCTGTTACAAAGCTGTCTCCTTAGAACACATGTAGCAGAAGTGGTATGTGGGATATGTACATGTGATGGTGTGTAGAGGCAATGGCCAACTGCCTGGAAGAAGACAGTGAAAAGGTTAATGATATGAGCAATGTGACTTGGCGTGACAGTTCATTTTGGAGCACACCATACATGTCCTGCAAGAGTGTCTGAGCATTTGTAAGGTATTTACACCTTTGGTCCCCTTCAACCAGCTTGCTAACCTGTTCAGACCACAAAGACCATGTTACAAAGGTGGCTCCTGGGAATATTCTGAAAGTCTGAGGAAAATAATCTTCAAATTCTTCTCAGCCAGACTTTTCCGATCTTAATATTTGGGGTTTTGTCTTTTTTGTTTTCTCCCTAATGTGTTGTGTAGTGGTTTGGTTGTTTTGTTGTTGATTGGTTGTTTTTTTGTTGTTTAGTGGGGTTGGTTTGTTTATCCGTCCCCCTCCCCCCCATACTGTCATGGTGTGAAACAATGCAAAGAAAAGTTGTTCATTTGAATACCACAATTTTAAGAGTGCTCTGAAATTCACAGGATGAGTTGTGCCCTTTGCAGAGGCTGAGAAGTCTGGGGGTTTGCAGGAAATTGGCCTACTATAGAGTGCAAAAACTTCCCTGTGTTCGTTTTTATTTTCCCCAACAATGAGTATGTCTTAGCATCTGTTAAAAGGGACAAAATCAGAAGGGAAGCAGCGCAGATTGTAGTAACGCTTTTTTTTTATTTTTTTAAATCAACGTATGAAGTGGTGCACTGTTAGAGGAGCCAAAGGCTGTAACCATTTCTTTGACGGAGTTTTATCAGTGCAACTTGTTCATGGTCACCAGTAGCCTGCAGTTTCTAGTCCAAGAACTTCTGTCCACATGTGCCTATTAAGCAGATTCTGAGCAGGTAGTTTTTTTGAGCATACATAGTTTCTATAGAACTGGGGAGGGTATTTACAAAATGGAGAGGAACTAGGGATAGAAGAGGGCTTGTCTCAGCAGGGTTTTCTGGGAAACAGAAAGCTGAAGGTGACAGAGAAAAGAGATGACCCAAACCAGCATTCCTTTGCTCTGTGGGAGGCTGGGCATGCTGGCTGCTGCTGGTGTGCAGTCACAGGGAGCCCTGCAGGGATCTGTGACTGGCACTTTCTTCTGCCAGCAGGCAGTAACATTTCTGAAGTTTGAGGGACATGACTGACAAGTGGCATTTTCCTGCAAGGTAAATCAGCGGTGGATTTAATTCTTGTCCTTTCCCTCTTGATGCTTTGATCACTCTACTAATTCATACAATGAAGTTTAATATGTTGCTCCTTTCTATTAGCTCATTTCTAGGTCTGAGATGTTTAAGCCAAATATCATCTGCTTGCTGTGCATAAAAAAAAAGGTAGGAAAACCTCTAGTGGAAAGGTGCTTTTGAGTTGATGGTCAGGAGATTCTCTGGTTTCTGAAAAGCCTTAGTTCCTGGTTTTGACCCAGAGTACTGTAGCAAGTGGGAAAAAAAAAAAAAAAAAAAAGGTTTTTTTTGTATAGCAGCAACAGTCATAATGTAGTGATGTTATCTGGAGGTGTCATGTTCAGTTGGAGTGCAGCTGAGAAATCCGTGCAACCATCCTGCCAAAAACAAAACAAAACACCAAAAAAAACCCACAGTGCAACCCCTCAAAATCCCCTTCATGCTTACAGAAATTTCCGGTCAAAGTAGCTAAGACAAAAGAAGGCAGTCATTAAAGTGCCTGTAGGAGGAGCAAGATAGTTTGCTTAAGCTATATACCTATTTTATAGATAACTAGAATAATACAGAACCTACAAGCAAGTGTAAGTCTGTCCCTTCCATGTTTGAGGCCTCTCCATGACCTGAGAATACCTTTCCATCAAAACAGACTGCACCAGGGTAAGCACCCAAATACAACACCTGTGTCCAAAAAGCTTGTGAAAGTAACAGTTCTTCATTCAGTTAGCATTGGATGTGCCTGATGGCAAACAAAGTGATGAGGAACACTACAGCCAAGTAATAGGCAAAGTTCCTCTACAGGAGCATTTTCTGCATAGGAAAGAAAGGGCAAGTATAGAAATATTTCTGCAACAGAAGCACTTGTGTATGTATTATCTTATGTTTACCAGGAGTTGTCCAGAATATGAAATTCTGGAATTGCGTGGGCTCGAAAGTTATGTACAAAATCTCAGAAGGCTAAGACTGGTTTTGTTGCTGTTTTGTGAAAGTAAGGTTGCTTTCCCATTCATCCTCACATACTGGTGTGTATTTTACAATTCTTGTCTGCTCTTAAATTGTCTTGGGGTTAAATGCTGGGGTGGAGGTCAGCAATCCATTGCTGCTGTGATGCTGGCTCTGGTTTTCATACACCAGCAGAGCACTGCTCATAATCCTCTTCGCCAGCTCCCTCCCCCTCAGCATGGAGAGATGTGAAAGTATTCCAGACAATAGCTTCTGTATTCTGTAAACACACCAAAGGTCATAAAAATACACAATGCTAACTTTAGCTCCTGCTTTTCAGTTTCTGCCACCCCCATTTGATTGTGTAAAAAGGTGAATAGTCATCTCCAGGTTCAACAGTGAGGGAAAAGTGAGCTTGGTCACTTCTGTAACAGGAGAAAACTTTCCTCAGCAGGTCTTACTGGTGTCAGGGAGTTTTGTTTGTTTTTCATGTTTCTCAGTCTTGCCAGCACTGAGGCCAACCATAATAGGCTTCTGCCCAGAGTTTCACTTGAGTAGTCAGAAAAGTTTTCAGTTACCTGTGATTAGATATGGTTGTTTTACCCCTTGGTTAACGTTTGCATACAGCGCTGTCAGGGGTCATTCAATTGACAGTGTAACTGACAAATGAGGCAAGAATGGGACGTTTAGTAGTCCAAACATTTAATAGTACAGGCCTGCCCTATCCCATGGATTTTTTTCTGTAGGCTTTATTCTGTAAAAGTAATGAAAGGAATTTGTGCTCTTTAAAATATTTTATAAGCTCTTTCAAGAGAGACATAAGGAAGCATGTCGACACATTGAAATCAGGCCTATAAAACTGAGCTTTAGCATTTTGTGACTGATTTGCAGGCTCTGTGCACATCTCCCTCAAGCCTGGCAAGGCAGTGAAGACATCTGTTTCTGTGAATGAACAGAATGCACTTGGTCTGTGAGCAGAAGGTATGTTTCAGCCTATGGTATCACATTTTTGCTCTAAGAGCTTCCAGGAAACATAGCTTCTGTGTGTTTAAGGTTGCTGGTAGACAATGTGAAAATACGGAAAGCTGTTCCTGATGGGTTTCCCTATTTTCTCTGCTCCCCACCCCCCGCCCCCCCCAAGTTAGAAGTGACTTATCTCTTTGATAACAAGCAATGTGAAGGTGCTAACTTTCCCCAGCCTATTTAAAAGGATTGAGAAATCTATAACCTCAGAGGAAGCTGACATGTCATAGTAGGCTGCTTGAAAAAGAGCTGCATTCAAAATTGGCAATTAACATTTCAAACCATTGATTTCAGAGTCTTCTGTTTGGAAATATATGATCTGACATCTGTTGTTTTATTTAGAGTTCGAAGGATTGCCTTTTTTTGTCCTGTCTCCTCTGTTCAGCTGTGAGGATGTCATCCTGGCCTCCTTGCAGTCAACAGTAAAGCCCTGATCTGACATCAGTAAGAACAGGATTGGACTCCCAGTGCTCTGTTGCTTGCTCGCAGTGCACAGCAAGCTCCTTAGCTTTTTGAGAGGCTGGTCTAACTAGGATAAACTCCAAAAGATGATGGACTTGCCGCCCCCCACCTCAGCCCAGAGCTGGATTTCTAGACTGGACTCCTAGAGCCCTATCTTAGGCAGAGGCTAATACCCAGAGCTGCCGTCCAGAACAATGGCCACAGGTCCACCCACTTCTTCTTACACCTCCAGTACCTATCCTTGCACAGAGCTGGAGGGCCTGGGGCTCTCCAGAACATGCAGGAGGGAGAATTTGTGACTGTCCAGGCAGCTGCTGTACTGGAGCAGGTGCCACCAAGGGCAGGAGTGTCATATTGTATGAGAACTTCTGCAAACAAGCAGGGTGTTCTCCACCATCTTGTATGTTCCCTGCTCCTCTTGAGTCATTGAGAAAGAATGGCTTTGATTAGGTTTTTAACCCTTGCATGACCTTATGTCTTACTTGGCCCTGGTTCTTCTTTTACATGAGGCTGGCACTTTTCCTCATCTGGCTCTGTACCTCTGGCTTCATTGTTAATTCTGTCTTTGCTTTTGGCCTGACTTGAAATCCGGACCATTCCATACTGATGGCAATATGTAGAGCTGCAACTCCACATCCTCTTGAAATTCTTTTAATTCTTGAGTTTTGTACTAAAAGCAATAATAGCCTAGAAAGAAAAACAAAAAGAGTGTTCTTCATGTAATCCAAATTTCAGCTCCCTCTATTGCTGGCTCCACTTTCCTAGCTTGTGATGTCAGCAGAAGTTTTGAAGATTAAGAACACATATCAAATTTCACTGGCTGTCTTAAAGTTACCCTATTGGGAAATGTTGCAGACCCTTTTTTCCCTCTGCCAAGTAAAATCTTGAGAAGTTTAATAAATAACAATAATTTAAAAAAAAAAAAAAAGTCTGAAGAAAGTCAGGGCTGCTGCTGAAATGAAATGGGTGTGAGTGTCCTGAGCAGGGCACTCTTCTTCTACCCAGGATTCCTTAGCAGTCTGCCTGCCCACCATCAGAAGTGCCGCTGCATCTCATGATATCACCACAGCTGCTACTCCACATTGCCTTATCCAGACTTCAACTACCTCTGCTCTGATCACCTGCCTGGCTGCTCTAGATTTGCACTTTCTCCAAAACTGTGAAGTCCTTAAGGTTTTTGCCTCTTCTGTCTTCTCCCCAGGTCATCAAACAAGAACATCCACATTGCTGCTGTGGGTCCCCTTAGGCTCCCATGACCTTCAAAGTTTTGAAATTATTGGGTCTGTGTGGTAATATGGCTTCTTTAGAATTTAAATAAACCTAAATATTTTAAGACCTATAAATGAGATTGTGATTAAGTTTAATGTAGAATGGAAGCAGTAGCGTGTTGTTTCTTTTCCTGTAATTTGTTCATATACACCCAACACAAGGAGAACTTAATTTGTTTTTAAGGATATTGTACTGTCAAAAGAGAAACTTTCTCTGGAGCCCTTCTAAAATGGTGAAAACCAGCCCCAGCCTTGGTCTAGTCTGTACTCAGCCACACTGCTGTAAACAGTGGAAGCCCAGTGTGCAAGTTTTGACAGTGGCACCAAATCTATACCTTTGATATGCAGTCATTACTAATCCCATATGCTGCTTGTTATCTACTTGCTCCCATGCTCCAGGATAAAATCATGCCTTTTGGTGATTGAGAGGCACACTGGAAAGGACTCATTTCAAAAGCAATTGGGATAGGGCCCAGGGAGCAGAAGGTCCAGCTTCTGGGGTTGCTCCTGCTTTCCCTGTCTGAGCGTGCACTAGCTAATATTAATGGAGGGGGCAGAGCCTCCATTCCCTGTTGTGTTTGCATCAGATAAAGCAGTAATTTCTGGCTTAACCTTTCCATGGGAGAAAACTTTCACTTCATTAACACTAGCATCATTAACAGGACTGTAATACACCTTGTGATTCTGGCTGTGACCTGCATGGAACCATTCAGTGGCAGTGCTAATTAGTGCCTTAGTGCCAGGTGAACACTCTTCACAATCACTTTGGCTGAAGCCCTGACTAATTTTGTGTGAATCACTAACCAGCTGCTGCTTGGTAACTAATTTTGGCCTTTAACTGCTTTAGCAAGACTCTGCCACTGAGGATAAATGACATCCTGTTGTTATCTGTCCTCTGGGCAGCTGCTAAATTCCCACAGCAACTTTGGTTTGCCATCTCTGTCAAAGGGTAGTGCTCCAGGCATTGCAAATGTCCCTGATAGGAACATGAATAATGAATGAAATTAGGGGCTGACCAGGCAGAGACACTTTAGGCCTGGGTGGCAGAAGCTAAAGTTGGACCCTGGAAATATTTCTCCCTTTTTGGTCCAGTTTTTGGATCAAGGGGGAGAGGAGGAGGGAGCAGGAGTGCTGAGGCAGGGCTAACAGCTTTCTCCAAGTTCCCAGGAGACACAGACTGATGCTTTTCTGCACTTAACTTTGCCTCTGATCATTTGGTGTGTCTGTGCAATGCAACTACATGCATGGCACTGTGAGGAGCTACAGAAGAAATACCTCCAGTCAAGGGCTGTTTGGGACCACAGCGAAGTGTGGTGTGTTTTGGCAGGGATGCAGACAGGATTTATCCAGGAGAAGCAAGAAAACTAATTTAAACTTTCTGATTAGCTGGATTTTGTAGTTGGGTAAGTTGCCAGGAGTCCAGAATATTAAATTGTCTTGTGCTGTTAAATAATGTTTTGGTGTCTATTCTCAAGGGTCTTTTAGCTATTTTCCTAATGTCTACTGTATTAGATGCTTGAGGCAGCCCCAGCTGCCTGAAGGACAGGCCCTATGTGACTGACCCTAGTGAACTTCTGCGTGTGCATGCACATCTTGTGCATGTTCTGATTGCTGACGTTTCACTTAAACCTGCCACCAGATTCATCTCTATCTGCTGTTGTTGACAATGGCTAAGCTAAACCAATGCTGTTTACATTAAACTTTTGTGGAACACATCAGGAAGAATAATGGGAAACTTTTTACTAGGGAAAAAAAAAAAAAACACAAATCAAATAGAACCCCCCAAACCCCAAATTCCTTTAAAACTCCCAAAGCAAGTGTTAGTACAGAAAAACTGCTCACCCATCTCTGATTCTTAAACCTAGTTGCTGTGATAAGTGGTCCCAATAATGCAATATTGAGAATGCCTGCTTTTGTCATTTTATATGGAGGATGTATACTCTATGATAGTATGGTTTCCGTATGGTTTGTTTTTTTTTTTTTAACTTTCTTAGATGCTTAGCTTGCATTTCCCCATGAGAAATCAACCTTTTTCCAGTGGAAGCTTCAGAATTACAATAGGCAATGCAGTAATAAGTCAAGGGAGGAAAATTAAGCAACTGGTTTAAAACCGAAATTCATAGTATCTATTACACTCAGATTATCATGTAAAGATCTCAACACAGCTCAAGTGAGGCTAAACAAATGTCTTTACTGGCTGGATATCTAGTATTCCAGCTGTCAGGTTTCAGCTATGGGAGTGGGATTTGCCCTGAGGTAGAAGTTTATCTATAGGTAAAACAAGATGAGCTCCTGGAACTTCTGAAGCGAAGCAGAAAATCAAAGCCCCTGACCATTTGCAATCAGTAAAACTTACAAAGCCCTGTTTATTAGGGGCCTTTTCTGTGGTTCTGGACATAGGCCTGTTTGTGTTTAAGCCTAACTTTCTTAAATGTATTTTTTTCTGGTTTCTGTACTTCAGGGAAGTGCTCTGCCCTTTGTTTTACAGACCATCACCATATAACATTTAACAATTCCAAACTGATTAGGTTTAATGAAGGATGAAGTAATCCCTATTTGCGCATGTTTTTCTGAAGTACTGCTGACAAAAGCTATGTAAATGTAGCACATGACCACTGTTTATGGTGGATTAAGCTTGTTCAGCGTTTGTCCTAATGTACCCAGTTTGTAAGTAAAATAAAAGGATTTTATGGTGGGGTTGTTTTTGTGATTTGGGTTAATAATTAACCTAACCTGACAAAAAATATTTGACAAAAATAGCTAGACTGGGCACATATGTGACAGAAGGCTCCTCAGCAGGAAGAAGGTGACCTTCGGATGTGAACAGCAAAGCTAATATGTTAACTCTGCAGAGATGCAGAATCAGACCAGCTGGATTATCTTTGTTACAGTGAAATATGGTTTAAACTGTCTCTTTCTGTTGTTCATGTCAGCAGTATGCTCCTGTCTGCCTACCCTTCCCCTAAGAACATAGCTCCATGTGATAGCACCCATGCCAAACTATGTTATGCAAGTGGTTGTGCCAAATCAGGAAACTTTGGAGAATTTGTGGACCCTGAGGAGAAAGCTCTCTCAGGGCTTTGACCCATGGAACCATGGCAAAGCTGCTGTTTTTCTTGGCTGATTTCACTTCTGTTTTGCCTTTGTAGTTTACTTTTAGTAAAGGCAACCTCCATATGAAATAGGCAAACTACAGTGGTCAGTGTCTAGCAGTCTCATGAGGGCAAGCTAAGAGGGAAACCAGTTTGGATCTTTAAGCTACAATGTGAGTACAAAAGTAAGGATGATGCTCTAACAGCACACACCAGTTGGCAACGTGTGGTGTGGTCTTGGATTTTCTGGCATCTCTTTGACCTGCCCTTGCAGGTTGCCTTTTTGTATTTAAAAATAAAAAGAAAAAATAAAATAGAAAATACTTATGTTCTTCATTATCAAGGGCAGTGGAAAATCTGCAAAAATTCAGACTGGAAAAACAAAGCAGTTGAAGTCAGTGGGTGGTCTGTGTTCACTGCAACATATTCTTAAGTGTCTGGACACTGAATTTTCTGTAATCACTTTGTTTTATAAGCATATATCTGGGTGGGAAGGGAGTGGGAGAAAGAGAAAAGTAGCTAATGTTATTTACCGAGACAATGTGTTCTTACAAATACTGTTTTTAATAAAGAAAGTAAACATGTTTCCAGAAAGGAAACATGAAACAGTGTATTGTTAAGAATCACCTTGTTTGTATTTTTGCTTCGCATCCCTGCTCCAATTCTTCTGTGTCACTGAATTTAATTTAACTTTTAATCTTGATTTTGTTCCTTACTTAAATGAAGTTCATATGTTAAACGCTTCTGGTTCTTTTAAAAAGTGCCAATCAGTTGTAAATTCTAAACCCATGGATATTTAATCTCCTTGTTGTCTAGAAAGGAAGACTTTTCTTGCCTTTGTTTTTTGGGTAATTGTCTCCATTGCTGCGCATTTGCCTGTATCCTGGAGGCTTTTCAGATGCAGAATAACCAGGTAGGTGCAGTCCCACACCAGTAAGCAAAGCTTCTCGTGTAACTGGGGGGATGTGCCTTATAAGCAACAGAAAACTGTTTTTTGTTTTGTTTTTAAAGAAGAGCAATTAAACAATTAAACTTTTTTATTCTTTTTTTTTTTAAGGGTACTGAAGAAAGCTATTCTGTAGTTAGTGTGTGTCTGTCCAGGGCTGCCCTCACTTTCCCTGCATAGCAAGTACACTATTGGGGTCACTTCAGTGTGCCGGGGATGGATGTCTTCCACGGGGTCACTGAGGAGTTCTCTCCTTTCTGCCTGTGGCTACCAGGTTCTGTGCAAGATTATCTGAACAGGTTTTTAACAAACACTCAGCCTGACCCTGAGCACCTTAGTCCCTGCAGTGACAGAGCAAGGCCTGGTGGGTACCTCCCTCCTCCACCATGGGGAAGCAGGATATTTTCTGTAGTGCATGCCAATCTAAAGTGACAAGTAGGTAGAGTCCCACAGCGTACAGTTTCTATACAGCCTTGAGTGTCAGGGCAAACTCTACTGTTCAAATGCCTCAGTAGAAAGTACTGTGCTTGTTGATGTAATTCCACATTTGCGAATACCTGCTGTACATCTACATCACCCTCTACAATATTGTTGTGACCTCTTATGAAGCTTTCTCAGTGAGTTATTTCTTATTTTGCAGCTGCTAGCACAGCAAGCTGGTCTGTGAAGGTAAAACTGTGATAAGAGCATTTTTGTTCTAAGCTAATGCGGTAGTGCTCTGTATTGCTGATAGCTGACTGCCTTGCAAAAATCATGTAGGAAGTTCCACAGATAATGTAATTTTGTTTCCTGTTTCTTTCAAAGCAAGAGCCAGGAATTTTTTGTTTACATCCTCTGTACTCCTCTTTCCTTTGGCTTACTAGATAAGGCTGAACTAAAGTAGCAAGTCTGACTCTGCTTCACGGATGGGTGAGGTTTGCAGCAACTCTGACCTAATACAGAAGCAAATTCCATTATTAAGTTGCCTCCTGAGATTGTTTTGTTCCTGACTACTGTGTCCCACCCCAGAGCTGATACAGTTCAGTCCTCAGACACTTTTTCACACTTTCTTGGTGTTTGGTTTTGGGTTTTTTTGGGCAGGGAGGTGGTGGGGTGTTTTGTTGCTTGGGGTTTTTTTAATGATAATAAAACCACCTTGGTATACACTATGGTGGAAGGCAACTTGCAGGAATATCCAGTGTGATGTTCCTGCAGCTGAGTAATCCTCCCCAGTATATGTATCCCCATCAGTAGGAAAGTCGTGTCCCACATTTGAGACTATCTCTTCTATGGGTTGCAGACGATGCAGAAGCAGCTTCCAGTTGCTTCACACTACTTTGTGGATGTGCAGGGATGTGTCTACAGCCCATGTCCTTACATGGGTGCAGCAGCAACGTTAGTCCTGTTTTTTCTGAACAAGCTGTTTGTAAGTGCAAGAGGAGACATTTTCTGCCTGAAGAGCTGCTCACCTTCTCTGGAGAAAGTGTGGAGGGTGAGATAGGAACAATCCACATTCTGGATGTAGGAGAGAAGCTATTATTCCTGAGTAAAAGAAATTTAATTTAAAAGGTACATTTCATTCTCTGTGAAGGCTAGATGCCTTTTACATGTTATTGATATCCACAGGATTTCAAGATTCAAATGCTTTTAAACTGTTGGGTTAGTGAATTATGTGCTGTGCTTTACACCATGTATTATGTAACAGCTAATTCAAAGTGTCCCACAGTTTCTCAGGACCAAACAAATGGATGTGAGACCTCCTTACACCAGGAGCAGAGTGCTGTTTTTTTGGGTTTTGTTTGTGTTGTTGGGATTTTTGTCTAGTAGAGGATCTGCCCTTTCTATATTATACTGTTGCATGCAGATGTGTTAAATGTGCCTTCTTTGGTGTCATGAAAGTGTCCCTTCTTGCAGTATTTATATCCATATTCAGCCCTCTACATTACCAAAATGGCGCAAAAGAGCTTTAAGATGAATGAAAACAAAAGAAAAAACCCAAACAACTATTTTTGCTGGATTGTACAGCTTTTCCTTCTTTGCATGTTACCACTGATTATAACAACTCAAATTCATACGGAGTGTAAGTGCCAAAGCTGTGCATTTAATTGTAGGATATATCCATAAAATTTATAGTGGAAGTTCAGTTAATTGTAGAATTAAATGTCTTTGTTTTCCACTGCTGTGGGTCTCTATTGAATTTGGCACAAGTTCAAACGGCCTTGTAGCTTCCAGCCTTTGCTGGATCATAAAGCAAAGACCCTCCCTAAGAACACAAATGGAATTTCTTTCCACCACTGCAGTGAGATTAACGACAGTGTTACTCGAGTTTTTTTCTCCTCCTTTGTCTTGTAAATCTGAGCTCTATTCTGCTAAACTGCCTTTTAAAGAAAACAAACTAAAACTCAGGCTGCCTAAACTCCTCTGAGGCACCATTCAAAGGGTAGTATTTTGTTCATCCCACAAACCTTTCGTGGCACTGGATTTTGGGCAGAAGACATACAGGATCAGGCATGCTGGCAGAGACTACTGGGGAGAAAGGGCCACACATCAGCTGATGCTGCTGATGTGGTGATGGATTAGAGAACAGAGAAAGGTTTGTATTGTGCTAAAAATGGAAGGATTAGCAGCTGCCCTTGTTGAGTCAGGCTAGAGGGAGGAGGATGAGGAGGACAGCCACATGCTGTGGCACTGGTCTGTACTAAATTGGCTATCGGCATCCTTCTCTACTCCTAATCTCCCTCCCCCTTCTTTGTTAAGAAAAATACTTGTGGAGCCCTTCCTTCATATCAAAGAAGGACTTTATTTTTACTCTTTCCCTTTTGTTCCTGTTTTTATGATTATTACACTGCTAAACGCATTTTAAACTTTTAAAGTATGTTTAATCCAGACTAATTTCCAGGTGGAAAAGAGTTAGAGGCGCTATCTTGACTACAAAGGCAGATTCCAGCCTGAAGTATTAACCAGAGATGATTGTACATACGGATTTATTAAATGCTACAGCTGGGTGGCTGGACAATGTGTCCTCATTGAGATCCATTCATGTGATGTGAAGCTTTAATTCAGATCCACCTCTAAAATGAAGGTACCATGGTATTTTCATTTCCTAAAAAAATAGTAAATTGGTTGCTTATGTTGACTTTCAGCACTTATTTCCTTAGTGCTAATATATAGTGCCCATTTTACTGTTTTGATACAGGTCATCAATGAAGACTAATGCTTGGCACAAGACCTGTTTCAGTAATGCCAATAGTTATCATAATCGCTGATGGACTCTGGTAAGAGTCGAGAGGCTTGCTCTCAGATACTTGCTTATTCTTGCTGTCTGCTTTCCCCTCTGCTGGGGTGGCTGCCACCCCCCGAGACTTCCCCAGAGAGGGATTATGTTTCCACGCCTGCTAATGGCTATGTCAGAAAGGGGTGGAGCTGAACCTTACATCGCTTCTGACTGCGGCTCTGAGCTCACTTACTGGGATGCGAATGGGAGCAGCTGTATTACCATGTAAATCCCACATGCCACCGCTCTGCAGCCACTGAGCATTTTGTGATGTATGCCTCATGGCATGCGATCCCCAGACCTGATGGAGCTTCTGGGCCTGTGCTTAGGTGCTTTGCTGAGTTAGGCTGCTACTCCTTCAAGGTCCCCCAACACTTTTAACTGTCATTTGGCCAAACAAAATTGTATTCCTCAAGGAAATAGATTTATGTCAGCCAGATACCTTTGATCTTAGCAAAGAACTCAGTCAAATAGAGGTGGATGAAACTCTTCAAGTTGCATTACAGTCTGAAAGCAGTCAATGAAGCTTCTCTCTGATGGGTGAATCTAGAGGTAAGGATTGCTCTGTAGAAAAGAGAATAAAACAGGGGGCTTAAACTACCTGACTGTCAGGTGGTGAGACAACACAGTGGCCAGGGCACATGCAGAGCTCACCATTTTTAACTACTGCAACTCCCCACTAAGTCAGCTGCACATGTAGCAGCTTTTTAGGAAACCTGGAACTTCTACTATGGGCAGCAAGATCGGGCTCATCCTAATACAGGATAATGATTTGTGGTATTTTTTTAATACCTTCAAAGAGCTTTGTGGACTAATATTGGTATTTTAGATCTAATTATAGATAGCTTTTAACAAAGAAAACCCACAAGATTGCTAACATATATTGTAGTATGGTACACCAGGACAAATTATTCTTGACCACTTTCCATTAACCTGTGCACAACATCTCTTGGTATTTCAGATTTCTTTTAACTTAAGGAAAAATAGAAGTCCAAACTTAAGAGCCCAAATTCTGAAAAAGGAACACTTCCATAAAAAGCTCTGTTCCATTAATTTCTTTTGTCTTGTATGAGTTAAATTCCTGTGAGCAGTTCAGAAGAAAGTGTGGTTTGCTTTAATGCCTCACTGTGATTTGAATGCTTAATTTGGGTTTACACATTTGAAAAACATTGTAAGACAGTTTGGTCATGTGAAGAACTTTGTTTACCATGATGGTCAAAGAAAGTAGAAGAAGCCATTTGAAAATAGCTTGATTTAAAGAAAAAAGCTGCAGAGGAAAATTAACAAATGCATGTTTTGTTTCAAACAGATGATTCTTCTTATTTGAGAGCAGAGGAGTCTCCTCAGAGTGCCTGGGGTGCTCACCATGTGGGGTCTGCTCAGCCACATCCCTTCTGAAAAAGGACATAGAAACATCTGAAGACAAGAAGATTCCTACTCATTTGTCAGAATTGTGATTTTTCTGCCTTATTTTCTGTCACACAATAATCTAGAATATTTAGGATCTCTATCTGAAAGGAGAAGAGGCATTATAGGTACATGCAGGAGCACTTGGAAAAAATAATGAGAAGAACTTGCAAAGTAAGAAAGCCTTTCATTGTCTGTCTTCTCAGAAAGTTGCTTGGGAAGTTAGCACAGAAGAAGGCTAGGAAGAATTCGGCTGTGTCTCACTTCAGATTTTTCTTCTCCTTCAGGAAATCAAATCCATTTTAAAAGCAGAAGTTAGAAGGAAGGACTTTCATTCAGTGTCATGTCTTATCTTGCTGTTTTTAGGCTATAAGAATGAGGTTTTTCCCAACCTTTAAGCATTATTGTTGCATGAGGCTTTTATTGTGACGATCATCTGTTGAAGCTGTGAAGGACATAGCATAAGGACAGCTGAAATTAATATTGCAAAACCACTGAGTCTTAAAGACTTGGAAGGTATCTCTGATACTCCCTAGTTCAACCTTTCATGCAAAGACTAGATCATGACATTACACCATGTCAGTTGAGGCTACTTCTGGTTAAGTCTTGGATATCTAAATGGAGATTGCACAGCTGCTCTGGGTGCCTGTGCCGGGCCTCAAACACCTTCCCTGAGAGGAGAGAAAGGAACTTCTACAACCCATATTCCCATAGCAAACATGCACCCAATATACAGGGATGTGTCAGTAGTCTTTATCTGTAGAGAGGCAAGGTGATGAAGAAAATTACCTTTTTATATTTTGAGTCCCTATAAATGCAAGAAGGTTTTGTAGCTGCAACAAAAGGGGGGGAAGTTTATATCATGTACTGGAAAATGTAGCTTATTTATGTGGATAATATTACTGTGTTAGTTAGATGCATGAGGGAAAAAAACATGTCTAGAATGTACATTTTTTGTGAAGAATCAAATTACTTTTACTTGAAAGAAGAAATAAATCACACTCACATTAGACAAATAAATCAAGACCAGAGTCCATGCACCATCTTGAGGTACTTGGATGGATATGAAGTTAGAGCTACAAGATTGTATTCTGTGATTCATTTAAATTAGTCTACTTAGAAACCAAAACCAAAATCAGACTGTTGTGATTTCCTCAGAGAGATGGTACAGTGATCGAGATCCTGAAGAGGTATCCAGAATCCTTATTACATCCTGATAAATGTGATTTTCAGGATGGTGACTTAAAGAACGAAAATGGCAGACAACAACCTACAAAAAAAGTTCTCCAACTCAAGATCAGTAATCAGGAGTTGCACATGGGAACTCAAATTCATTCCCTCCTCTGTTACAGCTCAGGCTGGTTTATAAAGTAGCCCTGTTTTGTTGTTTGGTTGTTCCTTTTTTCCTGTCAAAAAAATAAAGGCTCATGCAAGTAGAGAAGCTGAGAGTACGAGATACTTGGCATCCCTTCTTCCCTTACAATCTCCAATAAGTTTCTTTGTCCCTGTGGAGAAATAGTAAAGAAAAGAAGCACTTCAGTGTGCAATCCTGATGTGCATAAGCTCCTCTGAACACTATGACAGAGCAGGCCGTGGGAGCAGCTGTTGCCAGCCTGCATGCAGATGGCTGCATCCAGCTGGTGTCTGGGTATGCTTATGCTAAGTTTAATCACTTTGTAACGTTAATAATTTTCTACCCCTTTAAAGCCCCATGGTGAATTGCAGTGAATCCTCTTTCCCCAATAACTGATGGAAACTCTTTCATGCGTGTGCCCAAGGTGGCCTTCAGATGGGCTGGTAGAACACTGATGTCATTTTTCTAGGACAGGCAAGGCCCTGGACACCTGAGTACTTGTGCTTTGCCAACTGTATCTCTTAGGCCTGATTTGGCCGCCAGTACTTTTCACAAAGCTCAGGTGCATATGCTGCACTGCTGAATATGCTCATGACTGACTTCAATGCAAATCTGGCCTTTTAGCAAGTGCAGTTCAAGTTCAAATAAAATGTAGATGTTATATCCTGTATTATTTTAAGAAGAGTTTGAATTATTTTGATGTAGCCTGAGACATACCTGCTGCAAGGAATGTTGATGCTTTTTCAGTCCATGCAGTCACCTGAGAAAATGTTCGATATTTGTGTTCTACAAGATTTGAATATGATCTTTTTGAAGAACTGTACTTATGCACAGCTCAGGCACCGGAACTGCTGGGATTTTGTCATTTTCTTTTACATTTAGACCTATAATT
The DNA here is from genome assembly GCA_017639245.1 of Myiopsitta monachus. Classification (NCBI taxonomy): domain Eukaryota; kingdom Metazoa; phylum Chordata; class Aves; order Psittaciformes; family Psittacidae; genus Myiopsitta; species Myiopsitta monachus. The sequence continues at coordinate 23,788,753 of CM029925.1, forward strand.
TTGAACAACCTTCAGTAGATTCATAGCAGCTAATGAATTTTCAGCAATGAATCTCAATTTCTTTTTCCATACACAGGTGATATCTGTTAGGATTGTTAGTACATTATGAACACAAAAGGCCAATTTCTTTGTCAGGAAACAACCTTCCCTGAGTAATTTATAGCTAAACAGTTCTCATAACTGAACAAAGTATTAGCACGTATATGAATCCTCTGTTAATTTCAGTGATAGTGAGTCACTTCCCTTGTTTTTGTTGGTCATTCAATAGCAAAAGAGAAGAAGATATCTCAAGCTGTGTGAAATTTCTAATTGTTAATAAATGGGCTTCTGGTTGCTTGTGCCCCTTCAGTGTTAATATTGGAAGTGACTTCCCTCTCATGCAGCCCTTGAAGCATTTTTTTTCTGAAATATATTAACTCCCCTATGTAATATACAATGTCATTTGAGAATAAATACATCACTCTTTCAAAAAATTTTATCTCATGCTGTCTAAAAGACTTGGTTTTGCTTTAGCTCCAGGAGCTGATAAAGCTATAGCAGTGATCTAGGTGCATAAGTTTTCCATATGAGATAGATGCACATGTGTAAGTCTGGTATTTGCACCTGTAGGGGTGGTCACCACAGCATCTTTGAAATACTCGTTCTCCCCTCTTCAGATAAATGTATTCTGCAGTTACTAATTTTCAAGTGCTTTACTCACAGGCAAATAGAAATGGGGGGAAAAGAAGCACAAAGTAGTTCTCAAAAACCTCACAATATGTTGGGTGTTGAGCAGATTCCCAGGCACTGTTCTCATACTCAGTCAACTACCACAGTACAGTGCCACAAAGGTGGTGACTTTTTAAAGTGAGGTCACAAATTTTTCTCGAGAATGGCAGAAGGTCCTACACTTCTGATATCTTCATTTTACTGACTTTTGACAGCCAGTCCTGGTTGATCTTGGCACTTCCAGCTCTGAACAGTCTGTTTTGAAACATAAATCAAAATCCCTAACTTCTAATGCAAATACCATCTAAGAAGTCCTTGTCAGCATACTTGGCTTTGCCTTCCATTGCCTTTTATAAGTATTTCAGAAAACTTTGGACAAGCTCAGCTCTGGCTGAGTACCCCCTTCCAGCCTCCTGCATTTGCCACCCCCCTGCTTTCCTAGGGTCTGTACAATTTTCTCATGTTGTGCTTGTACAACTGCATTATAACATGGACAGTGGGTTCTCTGCCTTGTAAAAGAGTTTCCTCCAGAAAACATGTCCTACTTGTGCCTATGAGATAAGCACATGTTGAAAAGATTTTCTAGCTTGGGACTGTAGAAAGAGTGCAAACAGATTTCCCCCTGGTTATCTGAGATGTGCAATAAGTGTACTTTTGATAAAGACTTTGAGGAAAATGAGAAAAAGAACAGTGGAGGAAGGAAATGCAGCAGATACTGGAGGAACCTGATAGAGCCTGTGATCCTCTCCAATTGTAACAAAAGCAGTCATCCTCTTTATTTCTGTCTCTGTGGTTAGAGTTAAAGGAGTCTTTGGTATCCAGGCTACACTGAAACTAGACAGATTATTGAGTAAACCAACCAGGTACTTCATCAAAAGACAGCATGTTGATGCTTTTCATTTACCAAAATACATGTCCTTGATACATGGAGGAGGGCAAAGTATATTATACATAAAGTCTATACTGTAAATAAAGATAAGAAGTGTGCAGCTTTATTATCTGTTATCAAAGACTCAATGTTAGAGACTGTTCACCACTATTTGGACTAATGATGTATCTCAACACTGACATTCTTGCAACAGAGCTTAGTTCAAACTTTGTTTGGGATCCAGAGATGGTAGCTAGCTCTAGTGAGCAAAGCTACTGCAGGAATCTGGCTCAGATTCAGGTATGCAGGAACTTAAGACTGTTTATCCAAAAGCTTGAATCACCCTCACTTGTATCTGAGCAGTCTTGGCTGGCAATCAATCAGGAAAGCGGAATTCCTCATAGAATGCTAGAGGCAGGGATGTGTTTTAAAGAGAGGGAGGATGTGAGATGCCTTTGCTGGGCTGGGAGGAAAGGAAGTTGTTGCTATGATGAAAGAATGCAAACAATCAAGTCACTTTGTCTTTGGACATAACAGCATGGCTGTGAACCTAGACATCTCTCCAACCTGGAAAATGCTGTAGTTGCCCCTTTGACAGTTTAATTAGTGTTATTGCTTACTTGTGTTCTTGGGGGTCTGTTCTTCCTACCACTGCTTCTCTTGCAGCAAGTCTACGGACAAAATAAAATTGTTGTTAAGATGGAATCTGCATGAATTCAGATGCCAGTATGGAATATGGCAATAGAAACTAACATCTAATGTCTGCGGGGCTAAAGTTACTTTGAACTGTGGAGACTGAGAACTGTGGAACTCTGGATTCTGCAAAGCTCTTTGGCAGCCCAGGACTGGACTTACAAGGCACAGGTGTCAAAAGGCTCCAATAACTTCAACAACCTGTGAAGTATAAAAAAGAGGAGGAATACTGAGGCTTCAGAACTGGAATTCAAGCATTAGAAGTCTATCTTGGCTCAGCTATTGGCTTGTGTGGCCTTGGACAGCCTGGTTTATAAAGCGGGGAGGGGAAACTGGCACAGGAACTTCTGAGGATTAAAATATCTTTACAGAGTGCTTTGTACTTCCATCATTTTATCTTTTCAATGTTAATTTTCAAAATTAATTTTGAGCTAGTCTCTTATGCCACTGTAACAGCATTGAACTTTCCTCAGCTAGATGTGTTTCTTCACAGAAAAATCCATGTGTACGTAAATAAGACACAACACTCCACATAAGTTTTAACCAGTTATGGGAGTCTTAATTCAGTATTGAAAAAGAGTGGGATCCCAAGGGGGAGGAAATGTCTTTATGGGATATCTATCTCATGAAGGCTTTCTTATGACTGCATTTGTTAACTGCTCAGTTGAGGAAATGTTTGACTGAGAAATATGCTTGATGTGTGTTTTCTAATTCTCTGTCATTTTAATTCATATTACCTTAGTGACATCTTCTGTGGGATGAAATCCCAAAAGTATTTTGCATCAGATGTTTTTGAGCATCCAAGTCCCACTTTTTTGTATGAGAATAGAGTGAAAGTAGGTGCTAGTAGATTGTACAGCCTGCAGGCATTTCTGTGCTTATTTCAAGAGACAAAAAGCCACATACATATTAATCACCATTATAGGATGAAACTACTAGTTGTAGTTAATTTGAGAGTGCTTGCAGAATGATTCTCCTAAACCCACCTGTCTGCATGGTCTGTCTGTGTTCCCTGTGAGACACTGGCTGTCTTGAACCACACTGGCAAGGTAGGTTATGAAGAGTATATGAAATGGAAGACAAAAGCAACCTGAAGTCATGCTGATAACGGGTATTATGGTGAACAATATGCAATAGGTCAAGGAGCAGAAAAGATGCAGAAAGAGATAAATGCTTTCATAAATATATGCTATAAGTGCTCAAGAAAAACAGGGTACAGTTATAAAGGAAAATCTTTGAACAGAATGAAGATTTTGTGGCACAAATGTAGTCTACAAAAGAGATGATAATACAGATGCGAGAGATCACAGCTGTTTGCATATACTGAAAACCTAAAGTCCTTTTGTGTAGAGTAGCTGTAAAGGAAATGTTTCTGTGCTCATTTAAATGGCTGATGAAGTTCAAGAGCTCTGGGGGCTGGCTACTCTCAACGACTGAAAGTGGTAGCTAATATCTTCCATTGTTAATGACATTGTTTTTGTGCTTGCTTTTGCAAAGCAGCTCTGAATATTCAAGCAGTCACGTGGCATATGTTTTGGATGGCTGGAGGCCTTGGTAGATTTGTAGCACCTTCTTTACATTTCATTAACTGCAGAATTTCAGGTCCTTTTCCAATAAGCTTGGGGAGCAAACTAGCAAGGTCAGGGAATGAATGTACCTGCAGAGGAGAAAGGTGCACGTGGTTCCCATCCCTGGATTTTTCAGGCGTGAAGTCATGAAGAAAACCCATTCAGACTCATGTGCCTTGGGTCAGAGACCCACAATCGATGTTGATGTATACAGATCAGCCTTATTTTCAGAAATTACAAGAGGCACAGCAAACCACAGGCATAGATGAGATTTGTCTGACAATCAGAAGCTCTGAAAACCAGGCCCCTGGTATTAAGTGCTTACCAGCAGGCACGTAATCTTGAAAATGTTGACCAAATGCCACAAAACCATGCTTCATTTAGAAAACAGAACTTGCTGGGTTTTTTAAAAAACCTCTAATCTGTAGTGTTGGAGCTGTGTAAATGATCTCAGATATTTCCACTATAACATTAGTAAGTCATTTACCAATGGAGAAATAGATTGGCTTGATTGTTCTCTCCTTGCCCTTTCTTATGCGGTGAAGGTTAAAAGACTAGAGTTGGAATGAGTCCTGGAAGAAGAATGCTCTCTGTTTCTGTGTTTCCAGCTAAAGCCCTTGTAAGAGAAAGTTCTTCTTGTTGCTGGCTCGCTCTCCTGGGGGTTAGGCTATTTCATCCTAAACTATTTTTCAATTTGTTCAGTGTGTTTTCCTTGTGCATTTTTATTTTGTATCCATGTATAACTGGGATGAAACGTGTTTTGAGGTTGTTATGCAGATTGCTGTGGGCATGAAGGGAATGAAATCTTCATGGTTTAATTGCTGCTCAAATACAGGTTATTATGAGGGAAGCATGGCACTTGTATTCAAGAGTGGTGTTCAGTCCCTTTGTCTGATAATGTTGTGATATTTCAAACTACCTTTAAACTTCTATTGCCTTTTTTCCACTCTCAAAACATTTGTTCAGGAGTAAGATGAAATGAGACTGGGATAGAGCATAACATTCCCAATGGATGTGCATGTTAGGTTTCTCTAAGTTGCTTTGTCTTTGGACTGTTTCTTCCTGTCCAACAGGCTCTCATAAAATTTAAAAATCTGCTTCAAAACATTCTGCCAGTTCCAGTTGCCTTGGTATTTTCCATAGCACAATCACCTCATTATTCATTGAAATGATTAGTTACAGAAGATTAATTTTAGAAGATTAATTAACTAAAGATTGACAGCAATGACGATGGACCTGTGGGAGGGCTATGGGATTTCACGTGATAGGATTTAGACTTGATAATTAAGGATGTGCATTTATTCACTTTCTCCATGTGTCCCATGAAGATAGTTTGAACCTTGATCTTGCCTGCAAACTGCCAAAATGCTTGCCTATTACTTTCTGCCACCAGCTCAGTAATGTGATGGACAGCTTTGTATTAGCAAAGCTTTCAGGAAAACATTCTGGATTGTCAGGGGACTCAACTTTTATTGCCCGCACATATCCAGCACTTGACAAGGAAGGTTAGTTAATTAAGAAAAAGAAAGGAGAAAACTGTTCTGGCCAAGAAAAGAGGGAAGCCTGCAATTGGAAGCCTCAAGGTCAGCCACAAAAAGGTAACTTAAGCATTACTTCTTTGGGCTCTCCTGTGAGCAAAAGGACTCAAGGAAGGCACTGACTGGAGCAGTGATGGGAGGAAAGTCCCAGAACTTTCTTGCCTTGCATTTAGTTCCTGCTGACCATCACGGGAGAAGGCTTTTGAGGGCAAGGATGTCTCAATATAACAGGAGAAGAAATGCAGAAGCAAACCCTTGCCTGGATCCTGTGCTTTTTGGAACTGTTGTTGCCCAAACAAAGCTGAGTGTAGCTTCTGACTAGAGGCATACTTGAAACTAGTACATATTAGTATGTAACCAGAAGCTATTTTCCTCAACTGTTTTCTTTCCCTGAAGCATATAGCTTTGGGGGCCTACTGTGCCTCAGCACGCAGATTGTATGTGATGAACTGAGCCACTGTCCCGATTCCTGTGGCTACTATAGAATATTTTTTTTCTCAGACAGATCCTACTTTTCTATCCTTTATGTCCCATTGGGATAAATAAAACATATTTGAGCCCCTGTCTGCTATCGATTTATTATTTTATTTGCCAGCCTGACCCAGGTAAACCAAGTTTGGGAGTACCAGGCTGTTCTCAGACAGATAAGAGGTAGGAGGCAAGTGTCAGTGGCTGGGAGTAATATAGCAGGCTGAAGATGAACAACTCATCCATGTCCAGCAGATGTAGATGATCTGACTGTGAGTCATGCAACAGGACAGAAGGACCTAGGGATTGAGAGAAATAGGAGCGCCTCAGGTTGTAGTGGAGGAAGTAGGTGTTGTGGATGGGAGATGCTTTGAGGCAGGATTGAGGATATCTGGTCAGAAAGAACTGAAGCAGGAGTTTGGGAACCGAAAAGGTGGAGGGCATTAGGGCAGCAAGGAGAATGGGGTCCTGAAATAGGATGTATGGGGCCCATACTGAGCTTAGGGTTGGGTGAGTTGGAGAAAGGAGTTAAGAAGAGCAAAGACTGCTGGGGATGGTGAGGTTATGAATGGGAGGAACATGAAGAAAAAGGTATGGGGGACTGGATATTTCCAGCTTTGGAAATACTGAGATGTTCTGAAGAAGGAGGAGTGGGGATATTTGATCTCTTGGGCACTCTGGGACACGAGAGGCTGGAGACAAGACTTTGAGAGAGAAGAATTGGGACCGGGCTCTCTGGAAAGTGGGGCTCACAGTCAGGAGAGGATCAAGGGTACCCTGCCAAATCTCTCCTCAGCCTCTGCTGTGTGCTTATGGCAGGGACATCCACTGAAGTGTTCACCACTGCCCCCTCAGTTGCAGGGCTGCAGGACACCATCACCCTGAGTATTTTCTACTTTCTATTATTGCGGCAGCCAAATTAATTTTCAATCATGTAACATCCCTATGTCTAATAGAATGGTGTCTTCCCTGTAAGGAGTTAGGGATACGTTTTAACTGTTAATGTGAATAAAATATAATGTAATATTGTTTGTGCTATATTATAAATGTGTTTTAGCTGGGTGATTTACCAACTGGAAACAAAAAAAGCCAGCAAAATATCTCTCATGCAGTGGAACCCTTCTCCTTCCCTAGTCTGTCTATAGATAATCTGAGAAAATTATAGATGTTAATCTCCATTTCACTGGAAATAAAACTACAGGCAAATGTCCTTCAGTAATGCATTCAGATAGATTACTACAGGTAAAACTTGACCCCTAGAAGCTGAAAGTCCATTTTACAGATATTTGCAACGTTGTATGGAGGGCACCTCCTCCTCTGTGGAAAGACCAGCTGCTATCTAATCATACTACTTGAGAAGACAAAGTCAGTTAATAGAAAACATAATTAGTTTTCAGCAAATTTTACTGCTTTTGTTGAAGCCGGTGTTGCTTAGAGAAGAAAGTTTTGCAGCACTGTCAGTAGCCGTTTTTATTGGGTATATTTCCCTTCTCAAGGGGTGAGAGCCTGTCTCTGCACAAAAGCAGCAATACCATCTCTCTGTGTCAAGAAGAATGAAATTCGCCCTGAAGGAGCAGTCTGCAACCCAGTTTCTGAACTGTGCAGGTGGTGGTGGAGAACTGCTGAGGAAAATGTTCTGGTGAGCGCGTAGATGAGGACATTGTCTTACTGCTGGTGCTTGGTCTGTAACCAGTGTGTGCTTCTCTTTTTTGCCTAATTTGTAGTCTGTTCACCTCAAGTTTGTTTATATCTAACAAGCAGGTTTATTACTTGCTTGTACTCCGCTTACAGTTTGTTTGCATCCAGATTACAGTATGTTCACTGGGAAATTATACCTAATTTGCAATCTTCGTGTAATTAACTGATATGTTAATACCTTGTTTGCTATCTGTTTACAAAATTTGACAGAGAGGCACTTTTTGATACTATGCAGGTCCTGATGAGGAGGGCAGGAGCTTTATACAGGTTCAAAATGCACATGAACTGGGCTGTATTTGTCTAAGCTCTTGAATAGACTGCCATGTTTGTGGAATAAAGAAATGGACTATATATTTTAAGTAGGGAGAAAATGAATAATTCAACAGTAAGGGTCAAATAGTCCTGCCAAGAAAAACCTACCGAAGAGGAAGTACACTGAGTTATAATTATTTGCATTGTAGATAATAATATCAATTACAGTTCCCAGCTGGAATCAAGCCTCCCTATTTTGGCTTCCGTACAACCACAGAGTAACAGTTCCAGTCACAACAAGTTTCAGCCAAATAAAAACAAAACCCAATTAGCAAAACAACGCAATTTGCAGAAGCATGGGGTTGGACAATTAGAGATGCTTGGATATAGTTAGATATGGCAGTTCAGTGACAATTATCAGCGTTAGTCAGCATTTATAATGTAATTTTGCAAACAAAAAGTTTTAACACTTCCCAGAAAGCCAGATCAAAGAAAATCTCTTGTTGGGCCCACTAGGAACCATCTGCATAGGATTAAGTCTAAGGTCTAAGTGAAATTGCCAACCCACTAGGCATTGTTGTAAATGCCGTGCTACCAGCTTCTTATAAAAGTCCAGCTTCTGAAACCTAGTTATTACAGGAGAACCACATTTTCCTTAAAAAAAGAAAAAAAGAAAAAAACAAAAGAAAAAAACGTGAAGGGAAGAAGAGAAGAGAGGAGAGGAGAGGAGAGGAGAGGAGAGGAGAGGAGAGGAGAGGAGAGGAGAGGAGAGGAGAGGAGAGGAGAGGAGAGGAGAGGAGAGGAGAGGAGAGGAGAGGAGAGGAGAGGAGAGGAGGAAAAAGAAAAGAAAAAAGAAAAAGAAAAAGAAAAAGAAAAAAGAAAAGAAAAGAAAAAGAAAAGAAAGAAGAGAAGAGAAGAGAAGAGAAGAGAAGAGAAGAGAAGAGAAGAGAAGAGAAGAGAAGAGAAGAAAAAGAGAAAAAAGAAAAGAAGAAGAGAAGAAAAGAAGAAGAGAAGAAAAGAAGAAGAGAAGAAAAGAAGAAGAAAACCAGCAAGGAGCAGGCTGCAGGGGCTGGGGTAAAAAGGGATGAGACTGGTTTGAGGCAAAGGCAAATGAGGCAGCTGCAAACTGCTGAAGTATTGTGCCGGGCACAGAGCCTTGAAAGCCAGGTACTGCCACTATCCAGGCAAAAACATCAGGAGGCCTAGGGAAACAACAATGCCAGAAGGAATAAACCCCTCTCCAGCCTCCCCAAACCTTCTGTTACAGCAGGATCAGCAATGCTGGCTTTCTGAGCTTCTGAGGTTTATTTTTCCTAGTTTCCCTCTAGTTTCCCTATATTTTCTGTGCCTTTCCCCACCCCTCTTCCCATAAAAGTAGCTTGGGTCCCTCACCCCAGCAATGCAAAATTCAATTTTGCCTACACAAGTGAAAAGCTTCATGCAGTTTCTGTCCCAGAAGAAGGGACTAACTTTTCCATGGGATTGAGCAGGGAGACCCTCACAGAATTTAGGAGAGCAGAGCTGGGTGAAAACTAGAAGCATGCTCTCTGTAAATGAAAATGTTGAAGGGATATCAGCCTTCTTGGGAGAGATATCAAGCATTCATGCATGTCACTGGTCTCCATGGAGATGACAAAGGTCTTGCCACTTCTTGTAGCACTTCTTGGAAGAAATAATCTGCATATACTTCAAACGTCTCTGATTGTCCAACCATCCTGTACAGAGTTCTCAGGTCCTGGGAAAACGCAAGTATGTATCAGTAGTCGGACAGAGGAAGGTACTAGGATATGATGAATTGAAAGATAATGCGACTTGTCCCTGTGATACATAAAACTGTGGCCAGTTCTCTGAAGTAGTTAATCTTGACTTCATCTTTGCATGATGCTTTTGATTTATTTATTTCAAGGAAATCCCAGTAAATTCTAAAAAGTGTTTGCAGTGGGACCAGCCAGAGGTTTCTTACATCATTGTACCACCTGACCCTGCCCATTGCATACTGTGTTGGTTTGCAACATGTTGATTCCTCTTCACGCTCCCTGAGTCACTGACACCTGCAAAAGCTTCTTTTCTAGGACAATTATCCATGTTGCAATCACAGTGGATTGTCATTTTAATAACTGAGTGACATTAATAGAAACAGCTCTTCATTACTTCCTTTTCTAGCTGGTGGTAGAAGACAGCCTTCTCTTTAACTTCCTACCATTTAGGAGGAGGAAACATTTTCTTCTTTTTCTGCCCAAAGGATACAGCAAGAGGTGTCTCCTCTTTTCCCTCTTGTAGTTGAGCAAGAGGTGTCTCTTTTCCCAGGTGTAATTGAGCAAGAGGTGTCTTCTCTTTTCTCTGGTGTAGTTGTGGCCATCCAGACAGGTGACCTATTTTTGTCTTCCATTAATACACACTTTTGGAGACAGGTGAGTCCCTCTCAGGGGAATCCTGTGTGTTCCCACTTTCATATTACAACTCAAGGCTTCAACTTGCTTGTTTACCAGCAGGGCTAATGTGACAGGCCTAACTGGATTTGGCACATACACACCCTTTATCTCTGTTGTGACAGCAGTTAATTAAAGTGACTCAGAAAAAAAGCTTTTCCAAAACAAAGTCATGTTTATTTGCCAAAGGAGCATCCAAAGAAGTGGCCTAAAGAGTGAAGTGCTGTAGCTTAGCTTGACCTGCTTGTAGGTCTGGCTCTGCCCCAGCTTGGTAGGGAAGCCTGCTACTTGCTGCACTGCCTGACTGCCCAGAGCTCCCTTCTGCTCACTATTAGTGGCAGCTCATCCCTCCTCGTTGCCAAGCCAGCATCTTTAGTGTGTAAAATCCACCTTGACCTCAGCTCGGTCTGAAGGAGCACCAGTGCTGTTTGTCTGAGAGGAGCACACCTGCAATGGACCTCTTTTCTTCAGAGGCACTCACATTGCTGCTTCTTTTTTACTTTCTGTTAACAGTTTCATTGCATTTTAGCTTCTGGTGCTCAGCAAGAATTGTAATATTGCAAACAATGTGAGACCTCTATGATACATGCAAAACAATACACATTTTTCTTATTCAACCTAGCTGTGCAAGGAAAAAGGGATGTATCTCTTCTAACTTTAAATAATAGGTGGAAAAGTGTAAAATCCTAGTTTAAAAACCACCATGTAAACAACAAAATTGAGTCTCCTTCCACTTATATCCACTTAAATGCTGTGGAGCCAGATGAACTCTGTTTTTGTACAGTCCTTTAGATCTGTGAAAGGTCTGTGCAAGTCCCACTGTGTCTGGGAAATCCTCAGTGGGTAGCATTTCTACTCAGGTAGCACTTACACCAGTGGGACCACAGAGAGAAGAGTGATATCTAATCACAGTCACCAGTTACTCACAGGTGTTCACAAGATAAAAATCAGCCTTTTGTGTTTCACGTTTCTCTGAAAGACATTCATATTAGTGATGGGCGTAGCCTCTAACTCTGGGCGTTTGACTGCCGCACTTTTGCCTATCGCTGGTAAGCACAGGATCTGAAAAGAAACATCCCTTCTTTGTTTAGAAAGATAGGTTGCCATCCTTAATCGCTGCACAAATAAAACTAATCATAGTACAATAAATGCAGTTACTAAAAGAAAACGTACCATTTCCTCCACGTGAAGAAATGAGGTCTGAAAACTCATGCAGGTATTGCTGAAACTGCTTTGATGACTGTAACTTCCACACTGAAAAGCAAGCAGGTCAGAGGCTGTAGCTTAAAGTAAACAAGCCTGAGCTGAAGGGTCATTAAGTTCCTCTTGCAGTGCCTACCTAGTCCTGTGAAGCTTTGGGACAGAAATCTGGAGGGCCAAACTTTAGAAATATTGCTGAATTTCTGAAAGGAAACAGAAAGACATGTATTTTCTGCCCTGTTTATTTGGTATGATAACCAAACATAATATATGAAAGAAGTAGAAACAGAGAACCAACTGCTAAACCAAAATACTTCAGGTCACTGAGAAAGAAACACAGCATACTACTGGTGATACCACTTTTGAGGTCCAAAGTCTAGTTTTACATTTCATAGAATCATAGAATCCCAGGTTGAAAGGGACCTCAAAGGTCATCTGATCCAACGTTCTTAGACAAAAGCACGATCTAGAGAAGACGACCCAGCACCTTGTCAAGCTGAATCTTAAAAGCTTCAAATGCTGAGGAATGCAGCACTTCCCTGGGGAGATTATTCCAATGGTTGATTGCTCTCATTGTGAAAAATTTCTCTCTTGTGTCCAACCAAAATCTCCACAGGAGTAACTTGCACCCATTACCCCTCCTCTTTTCCATTTGACTCCTTGTAAAAAGGGAGTCTCCATCTTTTTTGTAGCCACCCTTTAGATACTGGAACGTGGTGATAAGGTTTTCCCTGAGATTTCTTTTCTCTAGACTGAGCAAACCCAGTTCTCAGCCTTTCTTCACATGGCAGGCTTCCAAGCCCTTTGATCACCTTTGTGTCCCTTCTCTGGACCCTCTCCAGCCTGTCCACATCTGTTTGTATAGCAGGAACAAAAGCTGAACACAGTATTCCAAGTGTGGCCTAATGAGCGCTGAGCAGGATAATGACTTTATCTCTCCTGCTGATGCCCTTATTGATGTAACCTAGAATCCTGTTGGCTTTCTTTGCCACAGCAGCACACTGTTCACTTATACTGAGCTTGTTCACTTGTATTGAGCTTGTTTAGACAATTGTTGCATGTTAGAGAAATGTTAAGTTATTAAAGATCTGTTTTCTTTGTCCTTTTTTCACATAGTTTCCTTAGACACTTGGCTCATAAATTTGTAGAGGGAATGCTTCACTCATATTAAAAACCTTACTCCAGTTTTTGAAAGGAAAAGGAGAGTTCGTTTATTTCAACATTTGCCTTCCCATTCTTTCTAGATTTTATTGTTCTTGGTGTATTTTCATTGTTTACACTTTTGGTTTTCAACCGTTAATGCCAGGTTATGAAAACAAATGTTCTTTTTATATCCCAGTATTTAATAGATGAAGTTTATTTCATTCTTTTTCACTATTTATTTTTCATTGTTCAGTTTTGGGCACAGAGTATATAAAAACTTTTACCCATCTCAGGCATTTTAGTGTTCCTTACATAGTTATCAATTCTGTATACATACTATTTGAAAATGGTTTTTGTTACATCTAAAATCATCAGGTTCGTCAATGCTTAAATAATAATTTTTTGGTCATACTTTCATCCCATGCCCCTTGTAAGTCTGAAAACCCTACTTTATTGAGGTGTTAGAGGTTGCCCAGGATCTTCTTGAGACCAAATAGCAATTAAGATCCACTGGGGACATGGTAACACTCTGAGAACAGGTATGTTTAAGAAGAAAGACACATCAGAATAATAATTTTGGGCTGTGAAAGAGACTGCATACATTGACCTGTGGACAGCAATTGCTCTATGACAAGGTTACTGTGCCTGACTGGAAACTCAGAGCAGTGTTTGGGCATGGGGGTATGGAGGTTGTTGGAGGACCATAGGCTTATTTCAACTTCAGTTTGTGAAACAAGGCTTTCAGTAATATGCTTCTTTGAGATGAAATTTGTAGTTGTTTGAATATGATTTTTTAACCTATTTTTTACAGCTTGCTTTCCCCCTAAACTGTAACTAAAATTTGTACCCTGAGGTAACGTTGAATACTAGCTTATGGTTGCCTTCTGATTCTAAATAAATACCTTTAAATACTACTGGGGTTTTTTGCTGTTGCTCAGGCATCTGCTAGCATTTTAAATCTTTATGAGGTGAAGTAATTTGCCTGAGAATACAATAGTATTTACTTGAAATGTGACATGGAAAGTGCTGCTCCTGGAAAACCATATTTTTAAATGTATGGTCTTTATTTTCATGTTGATTTTAAAAGAAGAAGAAAATAATGTAAGACACAAATAAAATCATTTATATTACATCCTCTATATTACAGTTTCTAAGAAATAGCTTTTCTAGAAACTGAACACAGAATTGAAATCTTCACTGTATGGTGATTAGGAAAGGCTGATCCTTAAAGAAAAAAAATGAGAGAAAAGATGCAGAACAGAGATTTTTTAAATGCTATCAACTGACATTATATCTTCAAATAATTCAGTTTATCTTTCTGATAAAGAAAGAAGACGCCCTTCCACAGTATCCTGTGAGGTGTACTTGCTTCATGTCAGGACAGCTTCCCTCTGCAGGTCAGCATATAACTTATGCATTGTGCTCAGCATATATTTAAGGTTCAGGTAGGTTAACAGACTTGCTGTATTTTAGAAGTATCTAGAATTAAAATAAGGAATACATTTATGTAAGTACTAAGATATCCAAACCTCCTTTTTTTGCTTCCCTTTTTCAAAGCAACAGAACAGTCATTTAGGCTTCCTGATTGCCCAAGTTTTATATACAAATCTGTAGCAAAGCTGCAGTGATATAGGCACTTCAGAGGGATTGCTTCTGCACAATTCCACTTGGGGGTTCCATGAAACATGGGGGGTCCATGCTGTGAGAACCACATATAGCATAAGACAAGAGACATGCAGTAGTGTATCAGGCTCTTTTCAGATGTTCTTCTGCTCTTCCCAGTGATTAGTGATCAGAGGTATTCAGCGTGTGTGCACATGTGTGTGCATCTATGTTCATCTGACCACATACGTTTATGATTATGTATTTATCACATATAAATTATTTCTAACTTTACTGTAATTTGCAGTCCCAAATCCATACAGTACAGAATTTTTCTGTCAGAATTTATTGATGCCCTAGAATCATTATTTGTAATTGAAGGAAGACGCCATTCTTCCATTCTTTACCAATGTCCTTTACAGACTGAAGTGGATTAAATTTGTTATGATTATGATCTCATAGCTAAATGCCACACTTAATCATCTAATATTAATTTATATGTCAGACAGTAAGAGTTTTTAACAGGTTTCCTTCCCTCTTAGTGTCAAGAAACTTACCTGTCAACCATATTAAAGAACATTTCTGAAATAAAGTGTGAATAAAACATTATGTATGCAATGATAGACCTAATAGTTAATATGAGCAGATGCTTCTGATCAAAGTTTTCTGTTTGCCAATTTCAAATTCTCTTTCTGTCATATGCCACTGGGACAGCCATCTCAGTGACATTTCAGTTTTCATTTTCTATTTATTTATTTACTTGTTTGTTTCCTTTGTATAGGAAAAAAGAATACAGTGAAATCTGGTTTGCAGGTATATAATTTAAAGCAAATATATATTTTTCCTAGTCAATTTGAAGGTAAACCAATTTTAATTATTCATTATAATTTATAAGTTACACTAGTAATTAGAAGATTTAGGAATTAGGTACTCTATATGAGAAAGTTGCCAGAAAACTTGTTAGGTTTACTGGTCTTTCCACAATTGTATGTCAGAACTGAAATATAAGAGCTGCTGTTCATTGTCTCACAAGGATTATGAAAAATATAGTTTTTCTAGCAAATTAAATTCATACCTAGACTAAGGATTATGCCAGCAATAGCTATTTTTCCCCCATCATAATGCCAGGGAATATTCTAGCAGTGTTAGCACTGGAAGCAGTAACATAGACTGAGTTCAAATTATTTCCAATGCTTGTGCCTTAAATATTGCCAATATGTTGTCTAGATGGACAGGTCCCCACTTGAAAGCAGGTCTTATTTAATGTTTATTAAGTAACAATTGTATGTTGTAAGTATATCCTTGTTGTAATGACCTAAGTCTGGTTACGCTTCAGTATGATATTTTCAGTGACAGAATTTAGGGCATTTTAGATCTTGATCTAACCCAGTTAGAAAGAGTCCCCTGCAGTGAGATTTTGCATCTTCAGTTTGTGCCTGGCCTGTGCACCTGTCATAAGGATGATCTCCAAAGCTACACTCATGACACTTTTTAATGTAGGGATTTTGACTGGTATGGGAAGAATTCAGGACATACTGTAAATATTGCAATAAACTAAATGTGTTGCTGATCCTGTAGTATTCTTAAATGTAGATTAATGAAATTACTGCATATTAACTGCAATAATCCTTCACCATAAGATAAGGTAACTAACAAAGATGCAGGAAAGCATGTGCAGGTCATGGAGAGTGGTTGGGCTGTCTCTGGGAGGCTCTAAAGAAATTTCCTTTGTACAGGCACAGAGATTCTCACAGTCTTCAAGCACCTATCACGCCACAGAGGAAATATTTCCCCTTCCAGGGAACTGGAACTCAGTCTTTCTGTCAACAGATGGGACACTGGTGGGACTTAACCATGTGCTGCAGGACTGTTTGTTCTGTCAATATTTTGTTTCTAGGGTTCAATGTTAATGGTCAAACACATTTATGCCCAGCTGTCTTTATAGAAGCTTGAAAATATATTACCAAAGACATGTCACAACCTTTATGAAACACTCAAGGGTATTACTAATGCACTAGCACTGTCCCTGCCCCTGCCTGTACTTGAACTTCGCCAACATTAGCAATGATGGGAAGTGTCAAAAGCCTGAGAAGATTCAGAGTGCTCTCAGCCATTCAGTGGCTCCAAACTGACCCTCAGAAGGAGGGAGCCTGGCTTTGTGCTGACTGTCAGACTTAACTGTAGGAGAAACTTGGTTGCTGAAAGCATTTTTTAATAGAATCTATTGTAATTTCTGACTCCTTGGTTTGCCATAGAAATAAGTGCCGATTCAGGGATGGTGGAATGGACCACCAGACTCCCCCCTCAATTTCTGCTGTATTTTTATCTACAAAGATATTTGGGGAACACCTGAAAATCCTAGAGGGACAATGCAATCTGCAGTGAGTCAGACATGCTTGTGCTATAGTGACATGTGGAGACTCCAGGCAATGGGATTTGCCTATTTCATGATATTCACTGCTGTCCTCCAAGTGCCAGTACACAAAGAAATGTTTCCCACGGTTGAGTGAGATACTAAATTATGTTGGGAACAGCAAGACATTGTGGGAAAATATGTGTCATGTCACATACCTAACACTTGGCAAGTCTGAGGTAATAGTTATGCTTAAGATAACAGCAGCTAGCGCAGTGGAAGTAGGTTGGGCATGCAAAATATTCATTATACCCTGAGGTCCTCGAACACTCCTGTGATTAGATATGCCCACCCTCAGATCAAGCAAGGATTACAGGAAAGGGGTAGCTGGCACATGTATCAAAAAGGAGGGGGGGGGGGGGGGAAGGAATCCTTAACCTACTGAGTTCACAAGCATAGGGAAATGAAAATAGCAGACTGAAACTCTTCCAAAAAAGACAGGTGTGTGAATAGTTCCTGCTGAAGGGAGGTATAATGTTGTTTATATTGCTGGTCTTAAGTAAGACTTCACTTTGCCACCTCCCAGTGCATAAATATGGAGATTTTTGATGAAAACAGCTGCATAACATCTAAGAACAAGGATAGTATCTTTGGATCAGAATATATTGACACAGGCTGTGTTAACCCTGTGAGTCAGTAACAATTAATGAAGTAATTTACTTCTTTCTGGTTCTGTACTCAATAGCAGAGATTAGTGAGGCAGAAACATTTTAGACATTTTTTTCCCTGTATAATTCTCTCTACATTTTAAAAGCTTAAGATAAATGCAAATACATAGTGACTGTTTTGGGTCAAAATGCCCAGCTGAATAATTTGGCAAAGCTTGATTTTAATTAGATTCTCTTTTGCTCCAAAAGGAGCAAGTTTGGGGGAATCTTCTGTACAGAACAATGACAATAAACTGGGTGCTGTAAACTCAGTAAGAACCCCAGCTAATCAAGCTTGGAGAACTTCCTGAAAAGAAACACCACAGAGTCAGTCTTCCTGAAAAGAAAATTGACTCTGTGGTGAGAAGCTAGAGGTTTTATGCAGTGAATGCTACAGGAGATTGCATTTCTAAATGGGCAAATATAGTGAACTTGTAAAAGCAGAAAAATATATTTCTGTGCATCTTCATCCACTATTTGCAAGGTGTGATATCCACACCAATAATACAGAAAACAGTTCATACATTAAGACATTTGAGGTAGCTCCCAGCCCCCTGCCAGCTAGAAAGCCATCTTCATTATTCATAGCCTAAGAGCCATCCCCTGCTCCAGTGACAATAAGGACAATGTATCAGATGCTTCCAATTATCCTTTTGTTCTAAATATGGAAATCTTTATAATAAAATATAATGCTTGAGAAGATATAAAAATAAACCCCAGATTTTTATTCAATTACCTTTATCAACCCTTAGAAAATTAAATGATCAAGCTGACCCTTTTGGATCCAAAGTTGTCAGTGATGGACAGGGAGTGAGTACTCACTTGCTTACACACATCATGCACACCTTGCATTAGCAGGGCAGAGAAGAACTTGCCTTCATCAAGAGCAGATCACACTAGAGATGTACAAACTCAAATTTTTAGGCAAGAGGGACCAGTGATTGCACACATTACAATGTGGCCCACTTTTGCATTTAATGTGCATACCTACCATCTCAGTTAAGCTAATACTGAAATCAAACGGCACTACTGCTTGGTTATGTGTCCTGAAGGCATGGCATAGGCACTTTATTATGGTGTAGCTGCCTGGGACACCTGAAGAGCATGAACTACATTTCAGTAAAAAAGTGATGTAACTGAATTTTGTTTTTCTTAAGAACTACATGTTAATATGTTTTTTAAACTAAGGACATGAACTGGCTGGGAAATTCAAACTCCAATTCAATAGAACTATTACCACTTTATTTTTTACTGTATTCTAATGGCTTTCTAAAACTTTTGAACCATTTCAGCTGCTTTGGAAAAAGGTGTAAAGATTTTAGAGATACAAAGTTGCTGCATATTTAAGGAAAATCAGTGCCTGGGGAGTGGAATAGGATCCAGCGGGCTGTTCCTGCTGAGGAAAAAGCTGCAGCATAAGGGTGTCCATTGGCTAATGGTTATGTGGGTAGTGGCTGCCCAGCCAGCACAGAGACAGCTCAGAGTCAGCCACGGTGCCTCTGGCCCCTTCACAGTTATTAGTGAGAGAGCACAGCATGGAACCAGGGATATTTTTGAGGTTAGGGGGAAGTTAAGTGTTGATGAAAAGAGTAAGTTGTAAAAGGATGCCTGGGAAAAAATGCTAACTGAAAAGGGGAAAAATGATTCAACAGTTTTCTCTTCACGAAGTAACTCCTTTCTTTTGGGGTCTGCTACAACATCCCAGTAGAGCAATTATTTAAAAAGTCTCTATCTGCTGGTGTAGCACATTATTATGTGAAATGTGAAGTTACCATGCCACCTTAGTGAGCAGTAAAATGTTTTTCGAACCACTGGAGGTTTCAGAGAATCATAATTCACACTTCTTGAAACACAGTTCAATTCCTTTTTGAAAGGAGCCTTTCTCGCAAGATTCCTGGCACCTCTTGGGTCCAGCTGGATCAGAAATAAAATACAAATAGCCTCTTTGAATTTAGTGTTTCTCCCCTGGCCACAACGTCAATTAGGAAGTCAGCAAGGGTGTGTGTGTGTGTGGGTAGATAAATGAATAAGGGAGATTACTTCAGTTATTCCCATAGATTTAGCTGCCACCTTTGTGATGATGACTCTAAAAATCTATTTCCAACCTCTCCCACTTTCATACGTAATACTAGACTTGTCATTGATGTCTTCCTCAATCAAATCTTCTCCATCTCACTTTGTCCCTTACCCTACCTGGGCTCCTGCCAGGTCACATAGCTTCATAAAAGCCCTGAAATCCATTCCCACAGCCACCAATCTGATTCATTCTGTGACTTTTTATCTTGGCAATTGCAGGTTCTTTGTTTCTATTTGCACAGTCTGTAAATTCTGCACTTGCACAAGTATTTGTGTGAGTTGCAGGAACTAGTGGCATCCTGTCTTTACACTTACAGATGAGAGGAGAATTGAGTACAATGAAAATGTCGGTTTATTTTTTGTTCAGCTTTGAGAATCTAGTCAATTTTATTGACTCTGATTTTCTTAAGTAATGAATCTCAGAGGATTAGAGCATGAATAAGCTGAGGTAGCCTTTTCATATTTTCATAATATTGGGTCAGTTGTGGGAGGCTCCACTTTACTTCCTGTCTGGTGACAGTGGCCTGTGTGGCTCTAGAAATCTCTTTGAGTGGAAGAGGATGGAAGACAGGATTCAAGAGTGTTATGCTTGATATTATATTTTTTAAGAAAAAGAAAATATTTTATTTCCACCATCCAGCTATATCATAATTCTTCTTTTTAACTTATTGGATCCCCTGGAAAATGAAAGCAAAAAAGTATTCACTCAGATCATCCTAACTGAAGTAAAATATCCTCATATCCAATAGAGGGTCTTCTGTCTGTTTCTTTGGGTGGGATTTGGGAACTGCTATTGAAAGAATTTATATTATACAGTATTCCCTGAAATGCTAGTAAGCACACTATTGTGTTCAATGGTGTTGATACTTCTGTCCAACAATCTTGCCATCTGAATAGTTAAATCAAACAGAAATGCAAGGAGCTGAAGGGCAGTGCTGAATCAGACAAACTCCATGGTTGGTGGTTCTGATGGGAAAACCATGATCACCCAAATCTCAGTTCTTGGCTTTTTCCATTGGCCCATTATCATTGACAGATGATATGGTTTACAAATCCCTTTAAGAAGAAGAGAGAGATGGATGGAAATTGCATGTAAGAACAAGCCTATCATAGCTTTTTCTGAGCTCATCCTTCCAATTGACCTGCAGCACTTGCAGGGTTAAAAGACAAGAAAAAATAATTAAGAGAAAAATCTTAGTATTTACACTCAGCTGAGGATTTTGGGTAGGGCTGAGGAAATAGACCTTAGCTACCAGGTTTGAATTAAACCATATTTCTTGCCTGTTCCCTGCATCAGAACACAGGGAGTAGGACAGCAAACTGCAGGGTGTGCAGAGACCTTGGGCTCAAGCATGGCACTCCCAAGTTAAGCTGCTTTCTTTTTTTATTTGGAAGCGCCTCCTTGCTTTAAAACGGTTATAGTCCTCTGCAGTCACTGAACCTGAAGACTTGGCTTGGACATGGTTCAAGCATGTGAAGATCATGTGATCTTCTCAACACAGAAAATATTTGTCACTCAGTGAACTTGGGTAGCAACATAGGAAAATTGTACTGGGAATAACTAGAGTCTCTCTGCTTCTCCAGGAATTACATATGCCAGTGAAGGGATGTATAATTCAGCCAGTGTTTAGAAGTGGGAAAAGAAGAGCATATTATAGACAATTGTTACTTTTTTAACCTAAAATTTTCAGGGATCTTCCTGAGTATTTAGGGTGAACAGTTATCACTGCATAATGAGGGGACACTCAATGGTTCTCATACATAGAACCAAGGATGGAATTTACTGATTGTTATTGATTCTTTTCCTTACATGGGCAGGCTGACAAGAAACAATATTGTAGTGTCATAATATGAAGGAGCAAGGGCAAAACCTTGCTGCTTGTATCATCCTCTCTTACCTTTCCAAAGTGACTGTAAACTTCTGGATGTCATTTCTTGCTTCTCTACTGATTAGACAGGTTCTGCAAAGGAGAATGACTCTGATGCTGTAATAATATTAACCTGGAAAATTGGGCTGCAGACTTGCTGCATGAAATTCTAAAATCTTCTTACAAACATTAATAAAAAGCCTTTCACAATTTTCTTTTCAGACAGGTAACTCTTATTGTCATCATTTGGTGTCTGCAAGAACTGGGACAGAGACTACATGAGTTGCTCAAAGTCAAGTGACATAGCTGAGAACAGCATCCAGCTCCCTGTGCCACAAATATATAAAATTTGTCAGCTTCCCAATCTAATTTCACTAACAAAAGAGATTATAATGTAATGATAAGAAATATAAAAATCATTTTTAATCTGTAAGAGTCATACAATTCAGTTGGAATTATGAAGTAGAAGAGAAGCTGCAGCAGGTACAATGGGTGATGTGTCAGTGCAGTGCTCCTGTGTAACTGGGGACATTTGAGACACTGGGCTTCTGTTTCTGCATTCTGTGTTGATCTTCTGGTGAAAGCCTGCTCTTATCCGCGCAAGGGTGCACTAGTCTAACTATTGCTTGATCCTTACAATTGCTGGAAAAGTCTTAAAAATATGTCTGTGTTCAGAGTTTGCCTACCTACAAACCTGCTGGATTACCACTGTCCTTTTTGCTGTATACAGGGAAAGACAGGAAGAGATGGTTGGTTCATCCGCTCCTGAATTCTCTCACAGCAGAAGTAAGCACTGACTCCATTCCCATGTGACAGTTACCACATTTTTTTCACCTAGAAAGAAATGGGTAAAGTTTCTTCAGATACTAGGCAAGTTGCATCACATTGGGTTAAAATGGCAGCTTGTTCTACAAATCCTAAAGGATTAATAACATTTATTTCTAAACATAAAATCCCAGTAAAAGAATAGGAGGAGTTTGTTTTTAGCTCAGAGCAATATTGTAGCTGATAGCAGAGACACTGAACAATACATAGTCAATAAGGCTAGGAAAACATGCAAACCCAGATTTAGATGTAATTATTTTTACTTTATTTTGTTCAATAGATTACTGCATTGCTGTATGTTTATAGTAAAGAGTACAAACTGAAGTTATGCTTCTATTTTTAATTGAAAATTGTCAATATTCTCTTTTGAATTAATGAATTAGAAGCATATTATAAAAGGAAATAACCACCCTCTTTCACTGGCCATGCATTCTACCTATGATAACTAAATTGCTGTTGAATTTTGGATGCTTACCAGCTTGAATTATTCTATGTAATGATTCGGAGAAAACTCCAGGAACAAACTTGCCAACAAAGTTTTCTAGTTGACAAGCAGGTATTCTTTCTGACGGGCACCAGGAGACACGGGGGATAGCTCATCCTAACGTGTGTCCCCGTATTGCTACACAAGCAGTCTTTATATAGCTACAGAACATACATACATATTCATGAGGCTACGTATGGATTATCCCATTTTCCAGAAAGTTCCCCTCATGCGTACAAAAACGTGGTGGTGGTCTCTGAGGGTCGTTTACTTCTTCCAACAATCTTCATCACTGCTGGCAGCCTTTGAAGCATGCGCAGTAGGTGCTTATACCAGCTTAATCAGTTCATTAACACCACAGACATAATAATCATCCCATCCTCCTACTTATCAGTTAATTTAACTGCAACCCATTCTGGGCCCCTGCCTTTCCAGATACTCCCTATCTTTACGTCCTGTTCTTCTAGCCTGTTTTTCTTACACTCATTTTGTACTAAGGTCATAAAGGCCTAAACTACGTCAACTACAGCAGTTTATCTTATACAAGGATTCTCAGCATGTTCCCTAGCTGTACTCTATATTTTTTCTCTGTATATCTTGCATCTCATTAATTTTCCATTATTACTGTTACAAAGCCGTCAAACTTAACATTACTTAAAATTGATTCTAAAAGTTTATATATTTCATTTTGTAGTTTTGTACAACCCATCTCAGTAAAAACAATGAAAATGCATTTCCCTTGGGTTGCAGTGCTGTAAACTTAAAACCAGATGGTGGATTATCTTTAAAATAATCTTATCATAAAGTTCCCTTTATACTCTGTTCTCATTCTAATTCATTCTATACCCAAGAGCTTTCTTTTCCTATAAGCTCTTCATAATTACCAGGGAAGTAAGATGTGTGTATTTGAGGGGGGCAGGATATTGTATTATCCTCATTGAACGGAATTCATTCAGGACCAAACAGGTGTCAATATTTTCCAGGGTTTACAAGGAGATCAGCTGCATTGAGCAAAAACTAGTCCGTGCTACTCTACATCAGGGGTGCACATTGATGAAGGTCCCTAGATGTAAGAACAATTTTTTAATCTATCTAAACATTTGTGGGTTGAATTTTAGGCTATAATGTATTTACTCTTGTCCTGGGTTCAGCAGGATTTCCTCCAGCATGGTCGACTCGGCCTTTTAGTCTTTTGAGAAAGATGTAGTGGCTGGGAATCTTCCAGGCAAGATTTGAGTTTAAAATCCATTTTGGTTTATATGTAAGGACCCAAATAAATAGTTTTAAGGAGAAAAAGCTATAATAGTGTCTTATGTTCTGACCCACATTTTTCCTTGTTTTGCTGGCATGTGCTGATGCTGCCTTTCAATCTCAGGGCAGCTATATTTCAATTGTGTTTTTCTGGTTTAGAATCTCTTGAGGGTAAAAAGATACATTCTCCTTAAACGGTATTATGTGTCCTTTCTAGTAAATGAGAAAGAATGCCAGTACTTCTTCTAATGCACAATGAGATGTTTCAGCATCTGTCTAAATATTGCCTCTACCCTATTGGCATTTTTTTGACATCTAGTCCTTGTATTTCAAGAGAATCTGATACATTAAGAAATTACTCAGCATCCAGGAAAGAAGAACAATGGAATCTAGTTGTGGAAACTTCTGACTCTGAATAGACTGTCAATGCGTGTGTAGCAGAGGTCCTCTCCATGGAAGTATTATATGGCTTAGAGATTGCAACCTCCCTCTAGATACACAACACCTACACACGGTGTTCATCTGGGAGATTGCCTGCAAGCACTCTGATGTGATAGGGAAAGAATTCAAACTGAAATATCTCCAGCTGATGAGCTTTCAGGTAAGTATGTTGCTGCTCCAGCTTATTTGATTTCTTAAGATTCTAATGTAACTCTACTGCCTCTTTGGGATAAAATCTGTGACAGCACTAGTACAAAGATTAGAACTGAATTTTCTGTATGTGCCTGTGACTGCATCACTAAAACATGGGAGCAGCCATTCAACATCCCGCAGTTAGCGTAAGAACCACCTGTCAGAAGGGCAGACATTGCAACATTAATGGATACTTTTGAAAACCATATGTATCTCACAGCCTCCCCTATCAACTTCCTGAGGTTTTCACAGTTATCCTGATGTTTTACTTGGGAAGAGGGTGGTAGGAGGTGAAAACTTGGCAGTAATTGATTTGCCAGTATGGTTGTTCTGGGTGCTGAAGAATTGTTGCTTTCTCCCTTTAAGGGTCAACACTGAAGCTCTTTAACAAAATTCTTGCACTTTGACAATTTGCTTTTGAGATTCAAAGCTTTTCCAAATGATCAAGATCATGCCTAGATTGTGAGAAAGGCATTAATAGCACCCCAACATCCTGGTTTTTTTTTTTTTTTTTTATTATCCTAATTGTCCATCACTCTGTTTTGGCATTCATACCATGGTGATTATTACTACAGACACAGTTCAGTTGTAAGTATGGTGAAATAGGACATTGCAGTAAATTTTATATTCTCACTCTATACAGTCAAACATCTCTGTATTAGATGGCTCTGGAGGCCTATAGTCCCTCCTCTGACCATGCTTGTGCCTGTCCTGTGCCATTGCTGCCGTGCAGCTATATCACTCCTACTGCAAACAGATTAGCTGGTCCTCCTTGCAGGAATAATACTGCATCATCAAATTATCTTTGCTAAATGATCAATGCTTTGATGTTTCAAACAGAGACTATTGAAAATCTCCAAGGATGTATACAGGTATAATAGGGATGAAGGCAGTAAAATGCTGTAACTCAGTCTGATTCTGTGATAGAAATGCAAACTCTGAGGCTGAAGAGCTAATATTTTCTTTATTTGCCATATTCAGTTAGCATATAGATCTATTATATATGTCCAACATAAGTTGCACTAGGTTTCATGGGTGCATAGAATAAATTTGGTTGGTTTTTTTTATAGTGATATTTTTCCTATTAAATATTACACAGCTCCTCTGTGATGACTTATTCCTGGTGGAATTATCATTCCTGGTAGTAATATTAGAAGCAGAACTTCTTGGAAGAAGTTTTTATTTAAAGACTCTTCTCTGTGAAGTGTTGGATACCTTGGACTGCCACTGACTCCAGAGACAACCTGAGCATCTAAAATAAATGTTAAGCACTTTTTAGAACTGAACTCTGCTTCTTTTAATGGGGTTGTGGGCTGAGGAGTAGGTGATAGTGTTACAAGTCTCACACACCCAGTTAAAAGGGACTCTGCTGATTGCTTGTCTAATTTAATGTCTTGATTACCCGGTAATAGCTGAAGCTGTATTTTTGTTCTGCTATGTGTGTCACACCCTGAAACAGGAGAATTCCTTTCTCGTTCACTGTTTGGGGTTTAGCGCCAATGTTTCTAGAGCCTAAAAAACATTTGTTTCAAAACATAATTTCTTTGTGGCAGAATCTGGAGTAAGTGTTGTCCCTTCAAATACAGCTTGGGAACTCAGATGTTTAATACCACCAAAACTCTCTTACCCGAAAGCGAGCTTTCACTGACTTAAATTCACACAGGATGTGTAAGTGCTGTACAACTGGTGCAAAAAGAATTGGACTGTGTAATTACCATTCCTTGTAGATCCTTTCTGCATCAAAACTGCCTAGGCCAATGTTAGGAAAATCATCTTCCTGCAAATTATTTTACTTTTCTAAGAGCTTATTATTTATTTATTTTTGTTGCCATTGTCTGTAAAACAGATGTGTAACCTCTCTGCAGCACAGAAGTACCTTTCTGACCTTCAAACACAGGGAAACATTGCACAGCTATTACTGGACTGGACGTTCTTCTCTGTCTTCCGGTACACCGGTGTGTTGACATTTCATCAGTGACATGAATTTTCCATGTGACTTTTATTTAGTTATTGAAATCTGCCCACATATAACTGGTTTGAAGTTATCTACTTTCAGAATCATTACTGTGCTTTAAAATGCTTGCAACTGTGAAAACCCAGACAGATGTTTCCTAACAAACAGTGTGTGCCATGACTGGTTGCATGTGAACAGCAACAATGCGGACTTTTCAAAACAATACACATTTTGTGGTTGAGTTTCTTCAAACTAGTGATCGTCCCCACCGAAAGCAGTTTCCTGGCAGAATGTAAGCGTACAGCAGCTGTTTGAGCAAAAAAAAGATCCCACCCCTGTTGCTGGGGTGGTTTTGTGTAACTTCAATTGGTCTTTTTTTAAAACTACCCAAAGTCACAACGTAACATGCAGAAAAGGGTCCTTCATGTGTGCTAGGTATGGGACATCACTGCATTTGTGGTGTCATTCATTCTGTATGCCAGGTTTTTTTTGTTTGGGAAGCTGAGCAACATGTTACTTGTCTAAGGGTCAGGCACATCTGTCAGGAGGGAAAGATGCTTTTCTGAGTCTATACTTCCTTAGCAGAGTAAGCCTGACTTTCAGAAGACTGCATATATTCAGATCCCATTAAATCAACTAGAAATAATCTTATTCAGCATCTCTGCTAATTCTTTCTAAAAAACCAAAACAACCAGAAGTGGTAATTTCAGTTTAAGAGGTATATTTTGTTAACAAACAATTTGTGTTTATGTGTCTTTAGGTGCAAAGATGTATTAATACCATAGAAAAGAACTTTAAAATCCATTTCCCTCATCGCCAATTACCTCCTTTGTTTATGTGTTTGTCTTAGCTTAGCTTCTCAATTGATCATAGATAATAAAAAGTTCAGTGTTTTAGAAGGCACACTTCACTGATCACCAGTATTTTTCTGTTATTCATTAATTATTTTTTCTTATGGCAAAGATGGGAAAGTATAAGCTATGCTGGTATGCTGTGATGGTCTGAAATGCTCTAAAATGCTTTCAGAAGGCATTCCCTTGCATATACAAGAACTTTACATATTTCTTTGTGTTCTGCCTGGAACAGAGAGGTTTTGAAAATGCTTATTTTTGATTCAGAATAAGTGAAAGACATGTATTTTCTCTGTCTTCTTTATTCTAGGCAGCATGCAATAAGGAAAACAGATTTTAAAAATAATCATTATGCTTCCAAGCATTTGGATGCATATTATTCACTTTTGTATTTTGTTTTATTACTTGCTTCCCAGAACAAAGAAGGCAAAGAAACTCATGAAAATACAAGCCAAAGAAATAGCATGTGAGATCGTGTGTGCATGCAATAATTTATATACTAACTTCATTACATAGTAATACAAACCATCTAGCCAGCAATGTGTCCCTGCTTCATTACACTGTCTGCAGAAAAACTGAGCTTTATATTAGAGATCTTGTTGTATTCATTGTCATCTGAATCTTCTGCCTCTTTCATTGTTCTGTTCATCTCAATTTAAAATGCAGTTCTGATTTTGATCTCAGAGTACTATAAATCCAAAGTCTAACAACTTCAAAGAAGTTTATTTCTGCTTTACATAGTTGTAACTATGATTAAAATCTGGCCCATGGGCGTATTCATTTTATAGCAAGTTAAAACATGTATCCTTACTATTGGTAAACCCTTAAGGTTAACAGACATACATGTGCACTTAGAATAGCAGATATGGGGCTGCTTTTCTTTTTCTTTCTTTTTTTTTTTTTTTTTTTGCATCCAGAGCTATTTTTGTTTCCTTCCCCTTTGACACACATTCCTGGTCGCAATTAAAAGCAGCTCTTAGTACAAAATCAAAGCTGATAGCTGAGCACTTTCTGTGTCAAATACATTTTCTGTTTAGATGATGATTATCAGACATGGAACAGAAATGTGCAGTCTGATTTTCTTTTTACTTACAGTGGTGTAAACCAGCAGAGATGGGTGAAAGATTGATAGGAAAATGATTCTATGGGTCTATCCATGCCCGAAGCTTGACTATCAAAAGAAGACAGCGATGGAGAAACAGGGACTGCTTGTCCCTTTGGGGGCTCTGAATGATCCCTGTCCCTGCTTGTGGAAAGTCTGCTTGTAAGGAAGACCATTTACAAGATAATTCACAGCTTTTCTCTCCTGAAGGAGCTGGAGATGACACTGCAGTGCATTGCACTAATGGAGTTTGCACTGACTTGGGTGGGGATATAAGTCTTGTTGGAGAGGGCTGCTGACATCGTCCCCAAAGATAGCCACACTGGAATTACAGGTCCCATCTCCCCTTTCACACAGCTGTTGTCCTTGCAGGTTGAGATGGACTTCGTGTATGTGCTCTGTCTGTGTGTACACTCTACCCAAAGGCAAAAGGAGAAGTGGATGACCTTGTCCATCACAAATTCCTACAGCTGGCCTTCAATCTGCCTTAATCCCCAGGTGCTCTTACTGAAGTAAGCTACTGAGTGCCCTGCATCTAATTCATTTCCTCCAGGAATTCAGGGAAGGTATTTCAACCTTTTTCGGAGTCAGTTGCAGGGGCTTGGGACTTTCCTCTTTTTATATGACCTAGGGTAGCCAGTAATATTTCTTGGGATGATTTTTAGGCTCACTTCCAAGACTTGGATTTCCAGGTGACAGCAACAGAAAGTTCTTAGCGGAAAGTCCCTGAGATGTTGACTCATTTCCTCTTTTTTTCCACTAGGGTCCAGATTTTTTGACTTTCAGTATGCACAACTAGGAATACTTATATAATTTAGCATTCCTGGGTCTAGGAAAAATGCCAGGAATTTATTTTATCAGTGGGTGGGGTGAGCAGATGGTGGCACAGCTTTGGGCATTTTCCTGTGGTTGGCAATTCCATTTGTTTATTTTTCTTTAACTGTGCACTTTGCCTACCCATGGCATTATGATAATAGGGTCAAATAACCATTAATACTGATGGAGAAGATCAGCTTCTGGTGTCCTCAACATAGAAAGAACATGGGAGTGTTGGAACAAGTCCAGAGGATGGCCATGAGGAGGATCAGGGGACTGGAGCACCTCCCTTATGAAGATAGGATGAGAAAGTTGGGGCTGTTCAGCCTGGAGAAGAGAAGGCTGTGTGGAGACCTCATAGCAGCCTTCCAGTATCTGAAGGGGGCCTACAGGGATGCTGAGGAGGGACTCTTCATGAGGGACTGTAGTGATAGGACAAGGGGTAACGGGTTCAGACTTAAACAGGGGAAGTTTAGATTGGATATGAGGAAGAAATTCTTTACTGTGAGGGTGGTGAGGCACTGGAATAGGTTTCTCAGGGAAGTTGTGAATGCTCCATACCTGGTGGTGTTCTAGGCCAAGTTGGACATAGCCTTGGATGGCATGGTTTAGTGGGAGGCGTGCCTGCCCATGGCAGGGGGGTTGGAACTAGATGATCTTAAGGTCCTTTCCAACCCTAACTATTCTATGATTCTATGATTCTAAGATCTCCATTATGGTGAAACAGTGTTAAACTCACAGCCTATGGTAGTCTGTGGGGACTCCATGCAGCCTATTAACCTCATTGAACTATGTAAATTGCTTAAAGTATCAAACCCCTGTCCAGGAAAAGTTTCCCTTTAGGGTAATATGAAGGTTTTAAATTGAAGTCAATGGGTTTTAAGCAAATGCTTTTTTTCCTGAAGTAGGACTTTGCTAAATTTAATTCCTTCTAGCTAAACTGCAACATTGCTGTCT
Organism: Myiopsitta monachus; assembly: GCA_017639245.1. NCBI lineage: Eukaryota > Metazoa > Chordata > Aves > Psittaciformes > Psittacidae > Myiopsitta > Myiopsitta monachus. Next base: position 23,818,797 of record CM029925.1, read on the forward strand.
GTTTTTCAGAAAGAAAATGCAGTCAGGAAGTATGTTTGCACTGTGATTAGGTCTTCCGCCCAGAGTCGCTGGGTTTCCAAGCAGACTGCTATTGCATTTGGAAATGGCCAGAAATAGGAGGGAAAGTGTTCTGTTTCCAGGGTGGTTGCTGGAATAAATGGTGATGGTGTGGTCACCAATGGATGAAGAAGACTTGCTCATCTTGTGTTGTCATGCCAAACACATACTTCAATGTAGGGGCAGAGGTACTGTGTAGTTAATAATATAAGAATAATGAATATGTTCCTATAATAAAGAGTAGACGAGTTGTAGGCAGGGCATGATATGCAAAGGAAAGTCTCATTCCATGTCAGTAAAGATCATACAAATGGGCCTTAAAAGCAGGAAATGCCACTCTGTGTGTTATTTATCCTGTTGTAACATTGCCTGAAATTGCTCCAGTGCTTGCAGTCTTATGACACTACATGAGACCAAGGTGCATACGGCAGCACTTCTGGGGTCCAGAATATGGTGTAGTGGTTGCCTGGGTTGCAAAAGGCTGGTGCTGATGTTCATTAAGATGCCATCAATCCTTTTATTAGGGCCACAGACAAGTAGTTAGCTGCTTCTAGGTACCTCCTTAGGTAACACATTCTTGTGTAAAGTTGATTACTGGAAAAACTTGCGAGGGATAAGCTTCAATGTGGCCTTGAAAGGCCAGACTTATGGAAGCATATGTGACAGCATGAGTTTGAGTCTCAGAAACATTACATGGCTTTTTTTCTGAGTGTTGCATGCGCTCTGATCATAATTCCTCTAATACTCCAGCCCATAAACAATACAGTACGTAACCAACTCTGTCTGGTGCAGCTGAACCTTGTGTTTGCCTCATGGTAGTCAATATTCATTCTAAGGTACAAGCTTTCTGGTTAAGTTATACCTCTCATTACAAACTCTATTCAAGAGATTCCTATAATGTACTATATCATGCAGTCAGATGATGACTGTTTTGCATCACTGGAGATGGTTCAAAACCACAATGCCCAGCCCAGCCCTAAGACAGCAAGGTGCTTGGTCTAGAGCTTATATAAGACAATTTGCCATAGGAAGAAAAACATCTGAGATAACTGATTCAAAATGAAATATATCAATTCAACAGCTCAACTACTGTTTTCCCCGAGAAATTAAATTTGAATATTATTTTCTTCTGGAAAGCAGCAGCTTTATAGGAACTGCATTTTCTATTGGAAAGGCATTACAGTGAGAGATCCTTGGTCAGCTCTGATAATTTAAAGCACTACAGCTTTATGGGGTATTATTATTGACTCTGGCAAATAAACAAAAGTGTCCTTTGCTCCTTTTTTTTTGTTAACCTGCAGTGCCCTCCTTTCCCTTTCACTGCTCCCATTGCATTGGCCCTCAAACGCTGACTAGACAAACAGATCATCTAACCTCACCCATCTAGTAATTTTTCAGCTAATTCCTTTGTGCTCCCAACCCTCAAGCAATTTTCATGTAAACATGTTTCAGGAAATATGTTTCATTGTGGGTAATTCTCTTTCCATCCTCAAGTTCAGGCAGGCATTTGGTTTTGTGCAGGTTCTTATTCTCTATCATTAGTCTTTGTAAGTCATTATTTTTATTTTAACTGCTTTGATCTATTCACTAACTTCAAACTGGCCTTAGCAGAAGTTGACTCCTATGTGTTTCCATTGATCAATTTTCATGTTATATTAATGTTCTTAAGCACACCTTAGCTTCATTAAGTTTTCCTCTGTGTTCAAATAAATGAGATTTCTGCACAAATAGGACTCACAGAACTTTCTTTCACACAAGAAGAAACACAGATTGTCACACGTCTACAACTGTCAGGCTAAACCCCAGCTTACATCTCCCTCAGGATGTATGTACTGCATGGAGATCTGCAGGAGAGCTCCTGTGGCTGCACAGTATGCTTGTTTGTGGTGGATCATACTGTGGAGGTTTAAGTCTTTCAGAGGAACGTTCCAGAGAGACAGCCCTCCTCCCAGTGTCAACCTTCAGCTTGCACAAAGGGGGGGAAGTGAGCTCAGGTAAAACAAAGTTATGCCCTGCAATCTTCTCTCTTACCTCCAACTTTTACCTTTCTCATCTCTCGTCTCCACTAAGGTTGGCTTAACTTTAAAATAGGTGATTTTGCTTGACGATTACATTGTTGTATGTAATTACACACATTTGATATTCCTCAGCAGATGCCGTAGGTCATGCTTCTGTTGTCTCTTTAGTAGTCCAAAAAATTACACAATTCTAGAGGAAAGAGATGGCCTCTTGATACTCACATCTTATGAAGAACAAGTAAATATACTACCTAAAAATGTGAGTTTTCAGAGATCAGATCATGTGACAAAACAGTCTACAGGGTAGTAGTTTGCAGAGGTAGCCAGTGAACATTGAGTTTTCTCTTGCCATGCTGAAAGCTGAAATGACATGTCAGACCACTTCTAAATTAATTGGAATTTCGTGTTTGATGTACTCAAAGTCCCTTTAAAAACAGAAAATAAACAACCTTTGTTTCTTTAAAACTGCTGAAAGGAAGGTGTCAAGCTAAATTATTGTCAAATTTTACTGTAGTTGGTGAAAAACATAAAGGATGCAAAATCTCTGAGGGAAATAGTAGTATCTGTCTAAAGCCTTTCATCTCTATACCTGGTCTGGTCAGGTATACATGAACATGTATCAATGCTATTATGCTCTTCCGTCCTGAAATGAGCAGGTGGGCTTTTTTCTGTTTGTAAAAAAGAAACAAAGGAGAATGCTTAGGATAAGTATTCTCTACTATAACTAATATTAGGTAACATCTTTGTTGGTACCCTCTGGAAAATCCATTGAATCCTTTGTAGAAATCTTACTTGCTTCAGCCAGGAGAGCAGCAGAGTCACTGCAAGTTTCCAAAACCCAGCTGTCAAATACAGTGTGTAGAAAGCTGTGATTTAGAGTTTCCTCTCTAGGGTTTCTCGGTAGAATGTCTAAATGCAGAGTGTGGTTTAGGGAACCCACATTCTCCCCAGGGAGATAAAACAAACACACCCAACAGTCAAAAAAGAATCTGTTCTCATAATATTTCCAGCTTGCTTTCAAATGAACTGGGATTTCCATGCTGTGAAACTTGGAGCCATATGAGAACAACTCTGACCCTACTTTTACTTTCAAGCTTTAGAGTTTTGTCCACATCAGGGATTAATGCAAAATGGAATCAACATGGACCTGGAGGAATATACTTATTTGTGTAATGCATTTGCCTTCACAGTTAGGCATTCTTGCTGCTAAACTCAGTCAGTAAGTCATTCATGGCTTTCATGGGAATTTTTGCCTCCTAGTGCAAAAATAAATGAATGCCAGTATTTCTTCCTTCCCAGAAATAGAAGTTATGTGGGCATGATTTTACTTGACAGTAAAACCAGTGCTGACCTGGTTGTACCATTAGGACCTAATGGACTGAGATTTTAATTCACTGAGCTACCATGTCAGCTTGGCTTTCCCTTTCCAGCTGTTGTGAAGAGAGAACTACTCTTGTCCTAATTCCTTATACCAACCTGGTTGATGTGCCCTTCGTATGAACATAGCAGTCCCCAAGGCAGCCTAGTACATATTTTGTTATTGCTATCTTCAGGTTAGTTCAAAGATGGACATGCTTACCTTGTCATCTATTTCTGTGCCTTGATGCTTTACACAGTCAATGTTCTGACTTTCTTGCTATAAGGTATAGGCAGGTCTTTTCCAGGTAAACATAACTGTCTTTTCAAGGCATAACAGAATGTATAGCCAACACCATTTGTTAGTACAGAAGCAGTAGCAATAACATTACTATAGCTATAATGACTGCAGATACTTAAGGGCACTTTCTTGAGCGCTTGGGTGCTCTCCTGTGTCTTCTACCTACATCACACAAATGAATCTTTTCCTGCAATGCTTACTCTTGTTTGTTAGCAACCTCAGACAAAATGTCCCCACAAGTCCATCTGTAGCTAGGATTTTAGTTTACTCCCTTCCCTAGGCTTCTGAAATTAATTAAGACTTAGCTAATTATTAAATAAAGGATCCTTTTACTTTCCTCTCAACTTGCAGATCTGGAAGCAGAGTAGAAACAGACTTGGCTCAGTTTAGTAATATTCATCTGTAATATTATTTACTTTCATTTTCTCTTTTTTGACCATGAAATCTAGTTCCCTAGGGCTTACAAATCTGGGGCAAATTGGCTGATGATATTTTTCAATTATTTGTTGATGGGAAAGGGTACAAATTGATCCATGTAATCAAATAAGTTTCACAATAAGTCTTTTGTGACATACAGAGCTCTGCTTTGTCTTCATAAATTTAGCTTGTTCTTGTAAATAGAGAGTACTTAACCGAACACAGAGAACTTCTATTTTTTAAGTGTTTTTTATTAGTATCACAGTGTAGTGCTGTAGGTCATAGCAGCAGAGTTGTTTGAATTTATTCCAGATGTTGCTCAAAAAAACCCCAAACGTTTCTGACAGATGTTTGAAAATAAAATATAGACCAAGACAACTAAGAACTTCTGAAAATGCGACCCTATATTACAAACATCTCATCAAGATGTGGAGGCTCATTGAAGTTATTTGGTGCATCAGATGGAAATTTGTGTCCCTATTGAGGATAGTTTCTCTAAATGAACTCAGCTGTAATACCAGCCACTAGAAAATGCCACATGGGAGACAGACAGATGATGGCAATTCAGAAATGCTCTGGTCAGATACCACACTCTGTTACAGAAGGAAATAAATCACATGTCATACAGAGACATAAGAAACTGATCTTCATAGCTCCCACTGCCAAATCATAGTCTGTGATTTGAATGAACTCTGTTACATATAGTGCTCCTAATGTACGTACCCTGTGAGCACCTTGTGGCAGGCACTTCTGGGGTTGACACTATCACTATTTTCCAATCTCCACTTGAAGGTCTGACAGATGTCTTGCACTGAATCATTCTGTTTCTGCCCCGTGTGCACCCCTGCCCTAGCTGTCCACTGTATCTTTCTACTGGATTGTCCCTTCTCTGCTGCCGAGTTACTATGCAGCCTGAGTTCTTGTGCCTGCTCCAAGGCAGACAAACAAATAAGGCTTGAGCTAGGGATGAGATGCATTTCAGCATCACAAGTTAAACCATCTTACATATATTCATCAGTAGATGGTTTACAGCTTAAACCACGACACATTCTCATGAAATAAAGGTGATTTCTCTTATTCGGTCTCTTGCAGTGATCACTGTGTTTGGATTTGGGGAGATAGAGCCTGAAGCTTTTTTATTTGCCAGGTGAATGGATACAGAAGTCAGATGTGGTGCAAGCTTCGCCAAGCTCCTTAGCAAACAAAGCTAGGTCACAATTCAGAAATGTGTTTAGGTATATTCTGCACTCTTAGCACATGAACAGTGCTTGGATGCTCAAAATGAACCTCCATGGTTCTGGGAGGCATGCTCTAAAGTGTGCTATGGAATCATCAACATGGCTCTTGCTGCAGCCAGAAGATATGAGCTCTTGTCCTTTTTCTGCTATTAACTTTTGAATGACTGTGCACAAATTAGTCAATGCTGATCCCTTTCTTTGTGCTCTGAGATTCACTTGGTTATTTGTAACCTTCCTTGAGCTCCTTGTCTGAAAGCTGATGAAAGGACAAATTCAAAATGCAGTATCATGACATAGTTCAGTGAAAGGAAACTATTCCTTCTGCTTAGATTTTCCTGATAATATAATTCTATTTTTCCTGTCATTTTAATACCAGACTTCCATTAATGTCAGTCAGACCTCAAAGTGCCTTTTGCAACAATGGTTTTGAGACATCTTTTAGTGTCAAAAGTAAAGTTGCTGTTCTCATTAAAGCGTTGCTTTTAGTAGATACTCCTCCTGTTTATAACATCATGATAAAGCAGATGAACAAGAGTCCTCTTTCTTCTCCACTAAAATACGTGTGATGTTTTTATATATATGAATCTTTCTTCTTCACTAATATACATGTGATACAGATATTCATTTCAACTTCTTGCATGAGAATTTGGATGCTTATTTCCATTAGCGTAAGGAATTCCATATATTTATTTGGCAGCAAAGATTTTGACCTATGACAACACTGCTGAAGCATTTTGGGAGGAAAAAACTGATAAAAGCCATTATCTTTCTATTTAAACTTGGACCACATTCTGTCTTACATCAAATGGCAGAGTTAATTGTATTTCACAGGATTGCTGAGCCCAATATGACAAAATGACTTTTGAGAAAGAACTGACTATAGAAAAAATGGCCAAAGATCATGACAAACATCTAATTTGTGTTATCTACTTTACCAAAAAGCACATTATCTTTTTTGATTCTTCTCCTTTCTGTAGAATGATTTTTTCCCCATATTTCCAGAAATATGGGATGTAATGATTATCTTCCTCAATCTGCATATACTTGAGTCTTATATACATGAGTGGGGTCTTTCTGAGGACTAACTTTTTCATTTTCTCATTCCTTGGGATTTGGATGCCAAAGGGCACCTATTGGGAGACCTGGAAGTTTAAGTTACCGAAAAGTAGGCATTGCAGGCTAAATGCCCAGGTACCCCGTTATGTACTGTTACTTTCCTCTGCAGTATCTGGGGTTTTATTTACACTCTTTGCTTTTCTAGTTTTCAATGTGTTGCCCTGCCAGATTCTTTCTCTAGAGTTTATTCATTCCTCTATCACACTGTCCCTGGAGGTTGGAATACCCTTCTAGAGTGAGTGCTTCCCCATCCAGCTTTCGGTTCCTTCTCTAAAAAACCACGCATGTTGCAAGGTCAGTACCAGTTACAGTGTACTGCTAACTAAAATGAAACAATCCCACCTGATTCTTCGAAGACCTCTACCCTCAGGAAAATGCGATTTCCCCAGTGCAATGGTAGGTGGACACTTGTAGTTTGGTGATTATCTCAGTTTAGTTAGAAGATACAGTCCTTGAGACACAGGTGAACCTGAGGCATTTTTCTGGATCAGCCCAAGTACACCACTGTACACATAGCTTCAAGTTATAAATGTAGCACCAATCCACAAAAATCAGGAACTGTTATGCTGTTAAAATCTTTCCAAGCTGCGCGTTTCAAGAGTAAGGTGCTTAAGGAATTGTTATTCATAATGAAAGAAGAGGAATAAGTCAAGTTAAAAGGGAACAGGTCAAGTTATTAATGTGTAGGGAGAAAATATTTTTAAAATTGAAATAAGTTCATCTAGCTCCTCAGGGTTGAGTTCAAACTGCTTGCCCTGATTAACTCATTGGGAAACCTTGACTGACTGAAGTTCTTTCTTTTTCCTTCCCACAAGTGTGTAAATAGCCTGATATTTGGACAAATAAAACCTGATCAATACTTTTGCAGACTTCTGGATAAGCTGAATGTAGAAGGACTGCACAACAACTGTCTGGTTAGAGATACTGGCACTTATATAAATCTCCTAAAAAAGATCTTCCAAGTCACTCCTGGAGCCACCAAGACAACTGAGGTAATTATTGCCAACCTCCTGTTTTAAGCAAACCCTGTAGAGCAGTTACACACACAAAAGCAGTAAATCACTTGCAAAATTAAACCAAAATCTCAAAAGATTTGGAATCTTTTAATACCAGCTATTAGCGAGTTATCAGAAGGCCAAGAATTAAATGAGGAAGATAAATAGGTGGGAAATCCATAAAGATAGCTAATGATAGCTAAAGAAGGATGTTTCCCAAAAGATTTTGGGGCTCCATTTAGTTCAAAGTATAAACTCTTAATAAATAGATTATATACATATAACTACCTTTTGAATTACAAATTGATGAATCTAATTTTATTTGTACAAAGTTAATGAGAGATTGTTCACTGATTTCCTATAAAAACACTGTTTTATGTCAACAGCGCCTATGATGAAATATCCTTTTTTCAGCATTTGAAAATTGTAACAGCAAGTGTCACAGTCAGTACTTATAACTTTGCCTAAATTTCAGCAGACTTTGACAAAGAATAAGACCAACATGGGATATCCGAGATTAGCACCTAATGTGGCTTAATACATTCAAAACGATCCAAATAAAACCACTGGTCTTTAGAAAGAATAGTTGCTTAGTATCTTAACAAGGGTCTGTATTTCCAGCAGAGTCTTCATAGGGGTCTATATGCCCCAAGGTCTACATAAAAATTACTATAAACGATGCATGAGATGTCTCAAAACTGCCTCTACAACCATGAAAACGGAGCATGTTTTAAGCATGGGAAAGTTGAACGTAATGGTATGCAGCCAGGGGAAGAGCTGTTTGAGGCCTGTTCTTACTTCTGTTGGGCTAAACAGTTAAATATGTTAAGAAGAAATCATTCAAAGGTTTTTAATATCCTAAAGACCTCATTCCTTCATTTATAAGTGTATCTTCTGAAGCATGATTCAAGAGCTAAAAAAAAGGTAAAAAACTCATGATGGAAAAAAAAAAAAAACAAAATAAAAGCTTATTGTTCCACTGCCATAAAAATAATGGAAAAATTGAATGCAAAATCCCACTAGCTTCATAAATGTATTACTGTACGAATGTTTGGAGGAGCTACCTGTTGCTTATGTCATTCATGAAAAAACCATATGGAATCAGAAAGAGCTGAGAATGCACTACCTGTGTTTGTTTCTGAGATGTTTTGTGTAGAAAAACACTAAAAGTAAAATGCCACCTTGAGACTCACCAATTTTGTAAACATTCTTAAATTCAGTGTGAAGAGTTGTTGACACAAGTTGTGCCAGCTGCTTAATGGTTAAAGACTTACCTTTCTTCACAGTGAAGCAGAAGGGAAGAAGACACACAGAGGAGGAACTTACAATTAGGAGCACCACAATTAATCACCCAAAAAACATCTGGAAAATTTGCCTGCCTGATGGACAAAATGCTGATGAAGTTTTGAGGATGTTTAACGCTTAACACCCAACATTACACTATGCTCACAGAACTTGTGAACTTCGAGGAAAACTCTGGCGCCGCTACTTTCTGCTTGCCCTTCTGCATTACTTAAAACCATGAATCTACATTTTCAGAATTGCTTCTTCACTTGAAGTTAGATAAATGCGTTAATTGGCTATGTTTTGCATTAGAGATTTTCCTTAAAAAGCTAACAAAATATCTCTTATTTATATTGACTATTTCTTATTACTGCTTATGGAATCGAATCATCTTAAATCACATATTAATGATACTACTGAGGTTTGTGCTTTCTGACTTGCAATGGAATAATCAGCTAAGTGAAGCTCATCTTTGGAATTTTAATAAAAGCAGCTATTTGATGACTTATCAGGAAGTGGGAATATTTTTTTCACATATATTATTTTTTCCTTTAAATGAGTCATCTCAGCTTAGCCCACAGCATTAAGGTTTGATTCAGCAAAGTACTTAACCACGAATGTAACTTTAAACATATGACTAGTGGTATTGTTTCAAAAATAGCCCCATGGGTCATGCCCCTAAATTTACAAATTATGAAAGACCTTGTTGAATCAGCAGTTTTAGCAAAATTGGCAAACTTGCATTACTCTGGATCACGTTTAGTTGCCTTTTTTTATTAAAGGATAGGTCTTCAAAACAAGAAAACCAATGGGAAAATATCCATGATTCAACTCACAGTAAACAGATGACATAGTGAAAACAGCCAAATATACAGTACTATGAAACAGTGCCTATTAGTAGGCAATTACACACAAAATAGAGACTTAGGCCTCACCAGGCAAGTAATCCATTTCTAAACTTATTTTGTCTAAACATACACCCTCAGCCTTAACTACGGATTGAAATGCCAGACATACAGTAGTGCAGTAAACCCCCAGCAACTGATCACAATTAAAAAATAACATTTTGTCAAAAGATAGTAAAATATTGCATATAAAAGAATTTAAGAATTTTCCAGTACAGTATCACTGAATGAAAAAGGGAGTTGTGAAGTCTTTGGGAGCCTCAAGGCCAGGATGGATGGGGCTTTGAGCAACCAGGTCTAATGAAAGATGTCCCTGCCTATGGCAGAGGGAGGTGGAACTATATGATTTTTAAGGTCCCTTCCAACCCCAACAATAGTATTATATATATATTCTTTATTTTTCCATTGAATTTGGTTCCTTTCAGGACATAAATGAAAGGTGCACAGTGCTTCCTGGCTCTCCCTTACTTTTTCAGGAAGAAGATTTCTGCTGATTTTCATATGCAGCATGCATGTTCACATTTTCATTAAGAAGAGCTTTGTGTTTTGACACAAACACTGCAGAAATTACCAGGGATCCAAAGGAGGCAGGCTTCAGAGAAACCTGCTTTGGGCAGTAAATGAAGAATCTTGTTCATGTTAGTGTCAGTTAGGCCTCCATAGGGTAAATTTTCGCCACACTAAAGGTCAGTGAGTGGAGAAGCTGCTCCTAGCCTCCAGAGCCAGAATTCACCCCAGAAATCTGCAAGGAGTCCTTCACAGAGAAATGGAAAGAATATTTCCTTGAGGCGTCTTTTCGGGTCGTGGTTAAAACTTCCTCTGATTTGGCCCCATGGGACCTGAAGGTGTTCAGCTTTGGGTATCTGCCCGTTCTTTCCATCTGCAGCCATGGAGGGCAAAATAAACAACACAAGAGCTTAGAGGAACCTGGTTTCTCTCACATCTTGAACAAATTTGAGTAAGACTTCCTCAGTCCTTCCTTGAAACCATCAGAAAATGTCCCAGATCGAGATGTAAATTAAAGAGAGGTATTTCAGGATCACTGGAAGGACTTCAGCCATCAGGTCTTACTAATGTTTGACAGAAACTTTGCACATAAATTAGTAGGGAAGGAATTCATCCCACCCCCTTACCAACAGAACGCATTTGCCTTTTGGCAATCTCTCTGGGTGACTACAGAAAGTGGGGGATGGGGAAGCCACTAAGTAGAACTGGTCATAGGTGAGATCAGTCTTTCTCTTGGACTTGTTTTGAATATCAATGCTCAGATGCTCACACAGGACTTGATATTAAAACAAGCATCTTCCACTTGCTGGGCAATTCCCCTCTCCTTTCTTTAAAAGGAAAGCTGTTTTGGGAAAACACAAACAGAAGCCTTTACAAATCATAGTCCATATATGTATAGCAGGGCTGGGGTTCTTTAGCAAGGCTGAGAAGGGAAAACAGGTTTGCCATGAGTCTGGTACGGAGGCCACTGCTGCTGATGTGCTCAGCACACTGTGAGGCACTTTCTGTGCCTTGCTCTGTTAGAGCTTTTGGTATCTATGTCCTCCCATAACCATGAAAATCACTTCAAAATTGAAGAACAAATATCAAAAAATATATAGTGCCATACACTAACTCAAAGACACAATTAAAAAAATATAGGCCCCAAACTAATAAGTTGCAAATACAGCTCTGTCTGTGTGGGAGGGATGGATAACTGAGGGCCGAATGAGGATTCTGAACTCGCAACAGATCCTTGCGGTGCTGTTCCTCTTTCAAGGAGCACGTGAGAGATGCCAGCCTTCCAACGAAACACTAAATATTTAAAAACAGCAACCCCACTCATCTGGTGGCTGCATTTGAAAGAACAAACATCAGTCCCTTGCTTGGCTTCTGCAGACATCTCGTACTCACAGAAAGCCAAAGACTCCAAATAATTTTGTGGCCTCAGGCATCAATAAACAATGTATATTTGACATGTTGGCCTAATTTCTGTCCACTCAATCTGATGTTTTAAAGCTGTTTTCACGCCTTTTTTTTTTTTTTTTTTGGTATATTTACATCTTTATATGCCCTGCAATCTTTTTTTTTTTTTTTTGTATTTTTCTCAAGTGTTCCAGTTTCATGTTTAGGATGCTGTTACTGAGGAAGAGGTGATCAAAGTGCTCTTCTATGCTAAAAGACCACTGTAGTCATGGGTCTTGCAGAAACTTTCAATTCCAGTCTGGTGAACTGCTTGTCTATTGCTACACTTTCTAATTAAATTATCAAATTCTGGGGAAAAAGTCCTGAAAGCAGGGGAAAGGAAACATAATTATCCTTGCAGTTTGGACATAGAATACTTAGTGAATGTGGTTTCCAAAACTTTTTGCCAGACTGCTGCTATGAAAATTATTGTCCAGAAGAGAGGCTGTAAACCTGGTTTTGAATATCAGTATGCTTCAAGAAGGAATCTTGTACTTCAGATAATTGCTTTAACCTTTCTCATATGAATTATAAGGTCTTCCAACAGTTGTGCTACCAACATTTGTTTGTGATTTTTATTGCTCTCAGAGCAGTCACTGATTCAAATGGCAGATCTACTCTTTGGTCTCTGCAAAGCTGTATTTTCAGAGGATTAAATGACCCCTTTTTCCACTCCATTCCTCCAAACTCCTCTCCCCTGTGGCTTCATTTTGCATCCCAGGCTCAACACAACCAATGAGTCAACTCTTTGCAGAAGCAAGAGTAACACAAAGTCTAAGGAAGCTTTATACGTAATATAGTAATTTATTAAAGGAAAAAGCTTGTGATGAATGTACAGGAAATATTTTAATGCTGCTCCTTGATGAAGGAATGACAGGTATAAACTTCTCAGCAATGATGATAAAAAGGTTCTAATGTACAAAGCAAACTGCTGAGTGTGATTTACCACTTCATTTTCAACTGTGTTTTATAATAGTGGTACTCAGCTAGTACCAACAGCACTTGCTGGCAAGGGCAAGTGCCACAGAGCCAAGGCATTTGCTTTCTCCTCAGGTTACATAGGCAACATGTGAGGAGAGCTGGCCACATAAAGGGTATAAGGGTATAAGACATTAAATCTAAAAAGCTTTGAAAGAACTAGCTGAGCCAGTCCACAAAACACTGCCAGGGCTAGACTGGGGAGGTGAAACCTATAGGTAGAAACGGCCCTGGGAAGCAAACTGAAATCCTGTGGGGTAGAGGGGGAGCTGAACTGAGAAGCCCCACAGCCTGGGTGAGGCTGTGGCTTGCCCAGCTGTGGATGGAGCCCCGATGTTTTCACCCAACTGGTTTGATCAGACCTACTCTGGGTATGCCTATTAAATCAGGATCCCCGTGTGCCAACAAAGTTAAGCCCCTGAACCCAGAAAAGGCCTCGGTCAAGAGATAGTCACTGGTCTGTAGAGCTTGGCTAAGCCTGGATTGAGGGTCTGGGCAGACATGTGCCAACACAGCTGCAGCATTAGTTACATAGTCATGTTTTAAGGTATTGCTCTCCCTCCTCCGCTCTTTCCAGCAGACCTTTTGCCACAGATCCTTCCTCTGCAGGGTAGTATGTGGGATTATTTTTGGAAGCTCCTCAGGTGTTCCAATGGACAGTCAGAGATGAAGCCCTTAGCAGCTGCTGGAGGGTTGTTTGGACTTTGAACCCAAAAGTACCCTTAAAACCCCTTAATCTGAAAACATTTAAGTACATTCTTCCCACTGAATTTAACAGAACTACTGTCATGCCTAAATTTAAAGCACTGCAGGATCAGAGTCTTAGTCTTGCATGAGCTGGCTGCGACAGAGCAAAGCTTTAAGATTCTTTCCTTTGAAAGTGAGTTGTGCTGTCCTAACCACAAGACCACAGGTATTTTGTGAGACTGCTCATTAATGTTTGCAGCATGGTTTAAGATCTGTAGATTTGAGAATGCTATCAAAGATGCTACAACAGTAATTTGCTTTCCAGCTTTCTGGAGAAACTGTTGATAAAGTTAATGGGGTCTTTGGTTCCTGATTAGATTAATTTTCTTGGCTGCAGTAACCAGTTGTGATACTGATGCCAATTCTACTTAAAATATTTAAATATATGAGAACTAGTGAAAAAAAAGAAAAAAATCAAACCTATCCCTCAGATTTTAGGTATTATTTTTAAAGGTAAGCAAATATTCAACATCATTTGTTTATTTCATGTTACTCTTTTCTCCTTCCAAAAGCAACTTCCATTTGAAGGTAAAGCTCTAGCAGGTAGAGTTAATGTACTTTTCTTGCATTTCAGAGTCTGCAGATAAATTTAGGCTATTAAGAAAACCAGCTGAATTACAATACTTTTATATTTAGGATCCCTTAAAAAGAAGAAGCCAGAGGAAGACCTACAAAAGAGAGCAAAAAATTCTGCCTTCTTTTTAACACCATGTAGCTTTTCAGAAAGCCTCTTTCTAGCTCACAGTTCCACTGATGCATGTGGACACACAGCCAACCTGGCTTTAAATCCCTTTGGCTGCTGTTTCATGATGTCTGAAGATTTAAGTGAGAGAGCTAGAAGGAGTTAGAATGATTTAGGCAGAACATAGGCTTATTGAATCAGTCTTTAAATACAATATACAAAGGACTATCAGTATGCACTGTGCAGGAATAGTTCTAGCTTGCCATCAGTAAATTTGAATCTCTTAGACTGCATTTTGAGCAGCTTTCCAGACAAATGTGAGTGTTCTGGTGCCATTTCTGATATACGAAAGACAGTATTTCCTGCTTTGGCCCACATATCCACCTTCAGCAGGAGATGTTTCCACCAAAGAAGAGGTATCCACCATCTCTGTGGGGCTTCAGGGATGTTGGGGACATCCTGTCTGCTCTGTCGACCCTTCTCCTTTGCACTGCCTGCCATCACAGCTTCATTCCCCGTGCTTCCTCAGACTGGAGCAGCATGGTGCTGGAATGGAGCTGAATGGTTCCTCTGCCTCCTTCTCTGTGCTTGCACTGGGGGCTCAATTGTGCCATATTTGCATCACTTGCCAGGGGCACAGTACCCCTCCACATCTCACCCTCTCTGCCCCAGTAGGCATCAGGCAGGATTTGGTCTGAGTCTGTTTTTGTGTGCCTTTGATAAATGACTACTGGACAAACATCCGCAGCAGATGGGACAGATACTGCTCCTGCTGATTTAGCAAAGTGCTTTCTGTGTTCTACCAGCATAAGCCTCTCCTTGCTAGTGTTAAACTCCCAGCAGTTATTTTCCATTTGGGAACATAATTCTTCTCTATCTAATCAAACTGACTGCTGGGGTATGTTCAAGACAAATTTTTCTTCTTGCGTGCCATTTGGGCAGGAAAATGAGAACCAGTAAAATCATCTATTTCTCTATACAAAACCACTGCCATTTGACTATATTTCTCTTTATGTATTGAGTTTTGTAATTTTACACAAATCACTTTTGTCCTCTGTTTACCTGAGAGTCAGATAGCTTCATAGCCAGGTAAAGGGATTCAAGGTAGGCTGAAATAAATTTATAATCCTTTTTCTATTGACTGCAAAATATATTTGTACTAAATATAAATTTTGCAAAACAAGTTTGTGATCCTCTTCTAAAGCATGCTACCTCAGCACAATATTCAGGTGAGGAAATGATTCTGTGCAAAGATTTGAGACTCCCTGAATAAAATAATGTAGTAGATTAAAAATGCCTATCTATTGCAATTCAGGTCCTATTTTTGCACTCTTGAAGGAAAAAAAAAGATCAGCTCAATAAAGTTCAGAGCATTTTGCTTTAAGACCTGTCTTCTTTCTGCTTAACTCGGTTTAGCGCAGTGTTATTAGTGTATATGTATACACACATGTATTTATATGTAAGCATATATGTACACCTATTGCAACAGGCAGTGGCAACTTTCACCTAATTAGGAACTTTGTGTAGGTTGTTTTAAAGATAAATAGAAGAAAACAGGGATAATCCAAGTACAGGATCCAATACAGTTCTATCTTTAGGAAATAAAGTGTGTGGGAACATAATAATGGGGAAAAATAATAAATCTTCAAGAAAGCTGATAGAGACATTGATATATATTGGTCTTCCTAATTTAACTTTGATGACTGACAAACCAGTCTTAACCATAGCCTCTTTATTCAATATGTATTGTACTATGACCAGCTGTAGATACACATAGATTTAAATCAATTTAGAAAAAAACATTAGAACCACATTGCATCTATCTCCTTACCTAACTATTTATTTCTTACTTCTTTGTACCTAGAAACATTTCAGGACCTAGATATCTTTCCATTAACTGGAGATAGCTATCTATTTTTATATCTATAGATATTTCAGTTATTTAGAAAATATATGCCAGATAAAGAAAAATAGCGCATTTCTCACATTTCATTTTAATGTGAGATTATTGTGTGGTGAGGAGAAGGAAATACAGAGATTAAATTGTTTGATCCAGGTCACCAAGGGAACTGGCACCAATAGTGGGGCCAGAATTCTCACCTTTCTGTTTCATTTTCTTGTCAATCAGTACGTAATTCAAGGCAAGACTTCTTATCTACTCGGTCCAATCTGAAGTGACTATTTTGGTTTTACTGAAGGGAAAATTTAATTGCTTTATCAAAATTATTCTGAATTCATGCAAGTATTGCATCAAATGACAGTACATTTTAGACTGTTCTAAGGCACAGAGAAGATATGCCTGAGACATTGTTATTCCAAAGTAAGTGCTTAAGCCAGGAAGAACCCCCCAAGGCTCTCCTTCTTGCCCCATCCAGCTGAAAAGACACTCTTTGGATATTCAGAAAAGGACTAAGCAGACCTGTTGGGACAAACAGGCTACACCAAGATCTCCCACACTGTCATGTATAGAAAAGATCCATCACTAACAATTCCAGTATCAGGTGAGAAGTAGGATGTTAATTCTTGTGCAACAACTGTTTCCCATTAGTGTGATTTGTTTTTTAATTACATGCTTACAGAACCAAACCCAGTGCTGCACCTGACTCACTCTGACTCAGGTAATTTACCTGTTGCAACTTCCAAATGAACTTTAAATACTCACTAACCTTACTGGGAACCTCTTGGTTCTAGTTAGGTAGGTTAAAATTCTCTTGCTATTGTGCAAAAAGTCCTACTGACTTGTATGGACCATATACATGATTAAGGTAATGCTTGGAAAATCATATGAAATCCCGATTTTTTTGTAGTGACAGTAGTAGTGATGGACTCTGACGCCTTATGAGTGACAAAAGGTCAGGAAATTACTATTTCCTAATGATCATCTGTGACCAGTCAATAGAGGCAAACAGTGGATTTTCTACCCGTATACTGGCTTTTGTTACGCATACTTAAAATTTGTCAATTTTCACAGTTGAAAACTGTGAATATTAAATAAACAAATCTATAAGCCTTTCATGAGTGATGTACTGAAATATAGCACAACTTTTGTAGACAATGCTTTGCCAAACAGGACAAAATTCCTTCCACTCACAGATACAAATTGCAAAATGCTGATCCCTCAAAAAAAAAAAATTGAATCCATAAGAAAAATAACTTTTTGTATCACTGAATGGAAAACACACTTTTAAACTTGGTATGTGACCTTTGGCTAGACACTTGTTTATTCATCCCTCTAGAGATGAGTAACAGCAGTTACCTCTTTTAGAGAAAAGGGCTCAACCTGCATCCCCGCAGGCAGGTAGCTATGCAGCTGTGCAGAGCTGTGGCTGCCTGTGCAAATCTGCACTATGGGAAGGAACCTACCTGCTGTTGTAGGTCTGATAGCTGGCAGTAAATCTGGTAATGGGCAGACAGCAATGCAGTGGTGAGGGGACACAAGCAGCCATATGGTGTAAAGTGATAACCTGGCCCAAACTTGATAAACTCAAAACTGTTTGATGAATTTTGGTGCGTTTTCTCTATACCCACAGGTTTGTGGGCTAGATCAACAATTGTTTGTTACCCTGATGCCAGCTTAAAATTGCAATACAACCCTTGTTGTACGCATTGCTTACTTTGTCAAGAATATGATCACCTACCTGACACGCATGACTCAGATCCCATCAGGTGACCTGGTAACACACAGATTTGGTAACGAAAACAGCAGCCTAAGAGGCAGGGTTGATCATACTGTGTTTAAATAAAATGGTAAATCCAGTGTTAAGCCAGACTAGAGCCAACATACGTGCTGTAATGATGGAATCATAGAATCATAGAATAATTAAGGTTAGAAAGCACCTTAAGATCATCTAGTTACAACCCTCTTCCATGGGCAGGGGTACCAAACACTAAACCATGTCATGCAGACTCCATCCAACCTGGCTTTGACCAGGGATCATCCCTTGGCCAGGGATGGAGCATTCACAGCTTCCTTGGGCAACCTGTTCCAGTGCCTCACCCTCCTCACAGCAAAGAACTTCTTCCTTATATCTAACCTAAACTTCCTATTTGCTAGTCCTTTTCAATGATTCAAGTGATTTTTTTTTTTTCCCCTTTGGAAAGTGTAATTTATTCCAGCAGACTTTCTGTTATAAAGAATCACCTTCCCTCTTTCTACTCACCAGCTGCCAGGATGGAAACCTGAAGGTGACAAAAGCTGTGTATCTCCCTCTTCCAACTTGGCAGGGGTGCGGCTATGGATTTGCATCTATATTGCAAGTCTTTGCTGTGGGATGATAGAAGAGTGCAGGCGCTGCATTCATGACTGTGGAATCACAAGCCTGGTCCACAGAGCTGTGTGTTGCCAGGCTGACCATGCAAACTTGAAAACCTGGTCTGAAAGGGGAAATAAAAAGAAAGAAAACAATGAAAGCAGGGAATGGGCAAACAATTGGTCTGAATTCTCCTTCTCAAATCAAATCTTTTTTATTGCTGGAAAATTACAATAAATGAAAAAATGTGCACTTCTGTAGAGCTGGTGGTCTGATCCTTCCACAGAAATTAACTTCACACCAGGCTTCAAGCGGAGAAAGAGAACTGACATCTTTCCTAATGCTCCATACTAGCACTAAACTCAAACTAACCCACAGAACATCTGAAGAAATGCAAAAGTGCAGTGCTTTTTTTATTGTTTGGCATTCTGGCAATCAGAGTGTTTTGTTTGTTGATTGATTTTTTCTTTTTTTTTAATTTCTCAGTATTTTTTGAACAAAAATACCTTATTCTACAAAAAGAACTTCTAATTGCATCATGCCCCTTGAGTATTAGTTAATCTCATCTCAAATAAAGATGAGATGATGCAATCACAAGAAAAATCAACTCAAAAGAACAGTTGCAATCTGGGCTTGAAAAGAGCAGCACAAGCAACCAGCACGGCTATTGAATTCTTTTGAGAAACTGGAGAATGCTGCCTTCCCCTGTCAGCCCCACTTCACTTGTCCAGAGCATGCTGTAAAGCAGCTGGTGTTGGGGGACATCATGTAATAAAAGAACAGAGAGCCTCTGCAATGTTGTCCTGCTTGAAAAATAAGTAAATAGATTTGTCAACTGAAAAATTATAAAAATCCCTATGAATGAATAATGGATTTATTAGGTCAGCAATCTGCTACTGAGTGACCAGCTCTGCATGCCTTACTCGCAAAGCATGGTGCTCTTCCTATCCAAATCAGACACAGGGTCTGGCTCAAGAAGTGTGTGACAGAGAAGGATGACAGCAGATGAATGCTCCAAACACCAACAGTGAGAGACATTTGCTTTCCTGCCTGCAACCCTATGGAGCATCTGTGTAGTTAGGACAGAAGCACTGTTGCATTAACCCTTGTGAAACCATTGGCAGGGCACATAGCAAGGCCCATCTGTTTACTCAGGCCTCTGGGAGGGGGGAGAGCTGTTGTTTTTTTGTTCTTTAAGTGTGAATGACACATGATTCAACGGGAAACTTGGTTGCTGTACCAGTATTAAAGCTGTAGTGAACTGCATTTTAATATTTCAAATAGGCAGAGCCATTAACTGGCAGGCTTAATAGTTCACAGTCCAAAAAACCAAATAAGTAAATCAGCTAGAATGAGTTGACCTTATAATTAAGAACTAAAAACACACCTTGGAGAACCATGTAACAAGAAGAATGAACAAATGACTGTTTTTAGGCACACTTGCAAAAAGACCATTTTTTGATTACTTGAAAAACCACTCATTCCCTAAGCTGTGTGAAGTGTTGCCCCTTGGATCCATGGCAGGGGTCTGCCACGGCGTGTGTAAGAAGGCAGCTGTTTGTGCCGTGGTGGGAAAGCTGGGCTCTGCACAGCTGGGTGCTGTACAGCCACACAAGGGACAGGCAACCCCTCTCCCAAACAGCCTATGTTTCAAGTGCATGACTAGGGAAAACAGATGAATAGAGATGGGAGATGATGAAAACAGTGGGATACCGGGCAGTCTGAAAACCCAGCTGCTTACTTGCTGTTTAATATTGCCAAGTTAAAATTTCACAGTCTTACTGTCACAGCAGAGTTCACTCTGCTCTTCCTCACTAAGGAAGAGGAACAGCGAGACCTTTGTGCATGTTACAAAAGGGCTTTGGGCTGGAATTTGCTGCTGAACCAGGTCCTCTAACTGATGCACACAATAAAAGTACCGGATTTCTCCACCTCTCCTTCCTGCTTCTTTAGTAGAAAAGTGGTTGTAGGCCAAGTATCAAAGAATAGGGCAGGTTGGTATGCTGGGCACATGGTTTTGGAGGTCAGCACCTCCAAAATAAACCTCTGAGACTGATATTCACTGGGGGTTAACACTGGCTTCAGAAGGTGGCCAGGGCACACGTGACACATTTCCTCCAAGGACAGTGAGCTGAGGTACAGCTGACAGCTTAATGTAGCTCCCAAGCAAGAGCAGCAAAACAGAAGTAATCTGTTATGGTGAAATGGGCTCCACTCCCAAGGACTCTTTTAAGTGTAGGATTCAGAAATAAAATACCCAAATGCCAACACTGGGATGAGGGCAGTTGAAGGCAGTCCACAGTTGCTGCTAAAATTGCCATAAGGCCATGACTCATCCAGGGCCGCCACCAAAACAGGGTGAAGAGCCCAGCTGCTGCTCCACCCCTTGGGCAGGTCCCCACTGCTGGGGCATGGTGCCAGGTGGCTCCCAAATTGCCAGCATTTGGGAGCTGCCTCTCTGCCTGCCGGGTCACCCCCATGCAAACTACAGCGAGGGGAATCCTCTCGTATGTCCACTCTTCCATCCCTTGCCTCACCGTGGCGTCACTGGACGTGACCGATGACACCAAGTTATGTGGTGTGGTCAACATGCTGGAGGGAAGGGATGCCATTCAGAGGCGCCTCGAGAGGCTTGAGAGGTGGGCCAATGCCAACCTCATGAAGTTCAACAAAGTCAAGTTGAGGCACTCCCAACCACAAATACAGGCTGACTTAGTGGAAAGTGTCCCTGCCTATGGCAGGGGCAATGGAAACAGATGATATTTAAGGTTCCTTCCAACCGAAACCATTCTGTGAATCACTGAGTACAACAAATTCAGCAATGCTAATATGATGGTAGGGGTGACACGACTAGTAGCAATTCCTGTTTCTGTAATAATTACTGCTTCTCTTAGTTTGCTCTCTGCCTGGGTTCTCTAGATTTTCCAGGCTGGTCTTCACACCTAGGAAAGCTAAAATTGCACCTTGGTTTAAAGAAAAAGTAAGATTTGTGTCTCTACATCATAGAATCATAGAATGGTCAGTGCTGAAAAGACAAGATCATCTAGTTCCAACCCCCTGCCACGGGCAAGGACACCTCATTCTAGACCATATGTCCCAAGGCCCTGTCCAATCTGGCCTTGAAAACTGCCAGGGATGGAACATTCACCACATCCTTGGGCAACCCATTCCAGTGCCTCACCACCCTTACAGTAAAGAACTTCTTCCTTACGTCTAACCTGAACTTCCCCTGTTAAAGTTTAAACCCTTTCAACTTTGTCCCACCCCTACAGTCCCTGATGAAGAGTCCCTCGCCGGTATTCCAAGACATGGTCCCAAGAGCGGTGGCTTTCAGACATGACACGCATAGTGTGATCTCAGCTACTGTGCTGCTACCAAGCAGAGCTCCGGACTGGACCCTACCCGACGCAGCCCCTACGGACGGCTCAGCCTCCAGCGGCCCCCTCGAAACGGCTATGCCGGGCTTGGCCCGGGACAGCATCTGGAGGCGGGGCAGCAGCGGGGCGGTCCCGGCAGCTCCCGGCGGGAGGAGCCAGGCCGGGGAAGGGGCGGCCCGGAGAGGTGCTGCCGGGACGGGAGTGTGAGAGCGGACTAGTCCGCGTCCGAAGGAGCGCGACTGCGTTCTGCAGTGGGGGTTGGTGCCGGCGGGGTTGAGCTCACCATGGAGCCGGTGACCCGGTGGAGCCCGAAGCAAGTGGTGGACTGGACTAAAGGTAAGAGAGCGCCAGGTTGGCGCCGCGGGAACTTTCCGGTGTCTCGCCGCGGGGTGACCCGCAGCCCGGCGGGATAGCTCCAGCCGCGCCGCTCCGCTCCCCGGAGTCGGTCTCCTCGGCGGGGCGGCCGCGTGGCCGGCGGGGCCTTTGCCAGCTCTGCGGCTGTGCCTGCTCCAGTGCCTGCTCCAGTCCCGGCTCCAGTCCCGGCTCCGTGGGGCACTCTCGGCGTGGTGTATGGGAGGAGGCGGCGGCTTACCGCGCCCTCCTGACTTGCCTGCTTACCTGCTCGCGCACTTGTGCGTATTTCGCGCCGTGTTTGTTTTGGTTTTGGCACAAGGGGAAACGGGAGGGTGGGTTTTTCACTGGGCTGTGTGTGGGTGGCTGGGTCGGGGCACATATATGTATGTGTGTGTATGTATGTATATATATACACACATACAGCGGGGTATCCTCAGGGCTCGAGCCCCTTCTACTGTTGTGCTCGCTTATCTATGTCGCATCTGTATGCTCGCACAGAGATAGTAACTGTTCTCCTTCTGGTAGTTGGTCCATGTGAGTTGACTTCCAGCTTTTCAAACAAAACTTATTCACTGGTCGAAGAAACTTTTTTTGTTGTAAGTTAAGCAAAAGCTGTATGAGCTAGCTCAAGTAAGCAAGGACTCTTGATCCTGTTTAGCGGTGATAGGATTAAAACGCAGGGCTCCCGCTCGGAGAGTTGAGTAGTGTCCACTTCGTCTGTCTGTCTGTCCATCCATCCATCCCTCCCACCCCTCATCTCTCGTGTCTGTGCTTGCTTCTCTCTCTCTCCCGTCTATCAGAACTTCCTACTCCGCTTCGATGTTTGTTCACGATGTTGACAGAGGTGTGGAAAGCTTCAGCGGGACTGATGCGTGAAGAAGGCACTTGGGAAGCCTGCACCCACCTCCGGGAAGCTCTTTGGTACGAGAGAGAAGGTGGGGACAAAGCAGGCGCTGGGTCACAGGCTGCACCCGTGACATGCGCCGATCCTGCTGTGAGGGACCTCTGCAGTGTTTGGTATCGTCGGGGTTTTTTGAAGGCAGATTAAACGTCAGGTTTTTCAACTCCAGTTGGACTCTGTGAGTGTTTTCTGAGTGCCCACTGGGATATTGCTCTTGCAGCTCCCTCTTTACCGGGGGTAAATTGAAAAGCAAATCACTATGAGTTAGGTAAGAGATTTAAGACTTTGGAAGGGTACTTCTGTTTTTTCGTAGGA
The DNA here is from genome assembly GCA_017639245.1 of Myiopsitta monachus. Lineage (NCBI taxonomy): Eukaryota > Metazoa > Chordata > Aves > Psittaciformes > Psittacidae > Myiopsitta > Myiopsitta monachus. The sequence continues at coordinate 23,842,038 of CM029925.1, forward strand.
CTTGTTTTAGTGTGATTGCCTTTTGGTACATAAAGTATTTTCACAGGCTTTGCTGGAGTTGAAGTTAGGAATGTTTTCAGAGGTGAAAGTTTCTCTGGGTTAGAAGCAGCACTTACTTAATAGTAGCCATTACTCCCCTGTCTCAGGACCATAATGCTGATTAGACTTGCGTGCCTGTGGTCAGCACTTGGCAGTAGTTCGGCTAAAGACCGAGGCAAATTTGGAAAGTAGGCTCATGTTTTCTTACAGAGAGAGATGGATACTCCCAGCCGTCCTGAGCATGAACATGTATGTGAAGGGGCTGTGCCAGTGAGGGACTGTCCAAGCAGCCTTTGTGAGAAGAGGATTCCACACAAATGTGCTGTGAAATTATGCATTAACATGTAAATAAATTCCCCAGAAAGATCTCTTTTCCCAGATTGGTGTTGGTTTAAACAGGAGTGCATTGTTCCAATGAAATAAGCTTTTTGCTGTGGCATGTGGAATATTTATATAATGCTTTTCCCTCATTGTGTGTTTTCTCTTGGGCACTGAAAGTTTGTTACCTTGCCAGATTGGAGACTAAACCTGCTAATCATTTTAAGAGGTTTTATTATATTTCAGCATGCTTGGCTTGCTCTCTTGCATAATTTACTTGCAGGTTCCTTGGACAGGTGACTCTTTAGCTGGACCCTCAATTAGTGCTATGCAGAATAATTTGAGGGCTGTCTGTAGTTGGGAGGTGGATCTTCTGACTAATGCAAACACGTGTCCTTTGAAATGCAAAGGAATAAATTAAAGGCTGCTGGTGACTTTTGTTTCTGCTGCTGTTTTTCAGTTTCTAGGTAAGCTTTTGACCTCTGGTGCACAGTGTCATTTTATGTCACTCCCTGCATGACAAGACTGTAATAAAGAAATGAGGTGTGGAAACTTTTTCTTTAAGGTTATACTTCCGTCCCTGCACATTAAAATTGACACTTTAATAGCTAACTAACAGCTTTGTTAGCACAGCGTTTCATAGTTTATTTTTAATCTGAGATGGTTATTTACTGTGTAGTTCAAAATCATTGGATTTTATGTTTGAACAAAAACTAATATTCTATATTTTATCTTATGAATGTTATATTTAATTCTCAAGGTTAATTTCATAAAACAAATGTTTAGAGGAGAGCTTATGCCATTTATTTTCTTACATGTGCCATTTAGGAAGGGGGTGATACCATGATCTTCACTGAAATGGCCAAGCTCTGGGAGAAAGTATTTGGCTACTGGTATTTGCTGCCTGTAGTTAGTGCTGTGGTGCTATGGAGATGTATTCTAGAAGAATGACAGAAATAACTGATGGGAAATGCCAGCTCTCAGTGAGGAGATTGGTTTTGCAGATAATGAATCATGCTTATCGTACAACAGTAAAAACATCTTGAAACTGTAGAGTGGCAGAAATAAGTGGTCTGGCTTAATCCATTTTAATGTTCAATGTAAAGCTGAGAATATTTCTCCAGGTTTGTGTTTTGCTTTGTTCCCCCCCCCCCCCTTACAAATCTTTGTACAATCAAGTAACTGCAAAATGATTTATATGTATATATATATAAAACTATTCCTACCCACAAGAAGCATGAAACCTCCCCCTATTCCATGAAACAAGCCCCCCAAAACAAAGTCCAAAAGTAAGCTGCTAACTGCTGGAGAGTTGGCTTATTTGGTCTTGGAGAACTTACTTTTTTGTTTATTTATTTTATTTATTTATTTATTTATTTATTTAAGTAGCTTTTGAACTAACTTTTTTAACAATGTAACTCTTATCCCGAAGAAGGTTTTGCTGTGATTTTTGAGCTGTTCACTCCAAGGTAAACATTATAAATACTATTTATCTATAATTTAAAACCGAACCTATCCAGGAGTAGTAAGCTGGATGTGAATAGTTTTAGATTTCTGTAGTCGGGTTTTAAATAAAAAGTGCTCTGTTTTTTTTTTCTAACCAACAACAGCTAGTACGAAATGCAGTTGCCTCTCCTCTCTTGCTAATTCAGACTAGAATGTTGCTATTTTGTGAGCAAGGGTGGTGTTTTTTTTTTTTCCTGGCAGAGTGCTGTGTACCAGCTGTAGCAGGCTATGTAGCTATTAAGAGTTGGTCTAGCTAAACCGAAGCTACTGAGGAAAAGTTGTGCTTTTACTGGCTACCAATTTTCTGTGTAGATGAAGCATTTCTCAAGCTTTCATCAAGGACGTAATAACTGCTTAGCCATAGCATCAGTTTTTGAAAACTGTATCTGATATTTTTATAAATATCTCCTTGATTTCTGTCTGGAAGAAGTGATGGTGTAGTTATAGGTTTCTCTTACAGCATGGTGCAAATTGACATAGTGTTTAGGAGCCATATTCAGCCATGAAAGGTGGTACTTTGGCTAGGAAGCTGTGTTGATTTGACTTGTAGTTGTGTTGGCGTGGAGTTTACGTTCTTTGAATGATGCAGCCTGCACCGTTTTCCTGACTACACTGGTAAGACTTTGGATTGTTCTGTGGTTAACCTGTGGTCTTGCTTGTTCAGCCTAAGATACTTACAGGCTCAAAATCCTCGCCTGTATCTCACAGCACTTCCTTGTGAGCCCTTGAAACTGAGGCCCTTAAGAGGGATTGCTGGAGTTATTTGGGTTATTGTGGGACAGATGTATGCCTATAGAAGTTGTGACATATCTGCAGTACACTGATGGTATATGTTTCTGGATGCAGAATAAAGCAAGAACCTGTGTACTTCCATAGGGCTGTGCAAATGGGAGCACAAAAGTGATTTACTGGCATAGCAACAGTTTGAAGGGAATAGTGATCTGATGATGTGGAGGAGCTTTCTCTGGTCTCAGAAAACCCTGGCTACTGAAAACCCTGCAGCTAAGATCATTCCTCAAAAGATGTGAGGAGAAGGAAAGCTGTGTATGGGATAGTCTCCTGTGTGAGAAATGTCACTGTCTTATTGGAGAACATTGATGTGCCTCCTCTTTGTTTGCTGTAGCCTGATCTGTCTCTTCCCCCTGCCCCTAGGTCTCACATACTTATGTGAGTTGTGTCTTCGAGCCAAATTTTACACAGTAACGACTGTTTGATGCACTTGTGGTTAGAAGTGTTTGCTGTTGTGAAGCTCCGTTACAATTCAGCCTTTGTAGCTGTAGGCTCAGCTAGCTGGGGATTGCACGTCTGCTTTGGCTTCTTTACTGCACTCCAGGTACAGTTATTCCCTTCCTTTGTAGCTCATGGATATCACTTACTCCTGTGCCTGTTGTATCATGATATACTCAGATTTCCATTCCTGGTAAAGCTTTCGGGCAAGTATATTTATTTATGGGGATGCTTGGGAGAAGATGGGGATATATGCTAATTTATTAATAGTTAGCAATTAATTGTGAGAGCCTGGTGTTCCTTTTTTTAGAGCTATCTTGGTTACCCAGGGAGATTTCATCAAGGTCACTCATGTCAACTGTGTGTGCTGAGAGCTGCAAACACAGTGATGGGTAATGCATAGCACTGGAGTTATTTTTTAGCCTTTTCTTTTTAGGTACCCTCGAATGAATGTTTTCAAATTTTTTTTTTTTTTTTTTTTTTGAAAATAACACTAAGAACCCCCTGATTATTTCTTCAGGCAGTGTACTTTGATTTCAGTGAAGAAGAGTAGAAAGCTGCCTATAACTGGGGCTGCAGAAGAATCTCTTTCCTCTATTTATTTGGATGCCTAAAAATACTTGTACAGAGTATTTGTTAAATAGATCAGAAAGTGACATTGAATAATCAGTCTTTGTAGATCTTGGCTGAAATTCTCACTATAGATGTCCTGTAATGATTTACTAGCGAAACCTGAATATACTAAATCTATTTATATTTATTTGTGGGCTGAAACAAAGTAAAAAGTTGTACAATGAGTTTGTTACTGCAGTCTTAAAATCAATCATTGTTGCTGAGATCAGTGAATGTGTATGAAAAAAGTAAACCAAAGTTTGCGTCCGTGTTCATGTGTTTAGGTCGTGTTTTCATGGTTTTTGCTGTGTTGCACTTTCTTGAGCTGCTTGTGGGATCTGTGATTTTTTAATATTAATTATTGATTTGTTTCTTCCCCCTGGTATTTTCATATTCACAGTCAGCTCTGTTTATTTGCCACTAAGTTGCTCTACAAACTGTTTTAACCAAACATCAGAAAGTCTAGGAGCTGAATGCTGTCAGCATAATGTCTGGAAAAGCAACATTTTAAATGCTAAAATCACAATGGGTGTTGGTGGAAAGTTGATTGTAGCCTTTGTAGAGGAATGCAGTGAAACTCTGATAATGCATTTTAGATATGAGGTGTATTTAGGTAGCACCTGTACCAAGGTTGTAGTGTTAAAAGTGAGTATGCTTGCTTGGTATTAACCAACTAGACATGTAAAGTCGTATACTTATTAAAGAGAAATATCTTCCAACTGCTAAGTGGAAGGTACAGAGGTTGGCAGTGGGATGGTTGCTTTTTTCCTTCTTTCTTGGAAAGCTTTTCCTTCCTTGAATGACAGGAAGTCATTTGAATCTGTCATTGGAGACTATTGTAGGAAAAACTTCACTTTAGATGAACTGTTGTATGCATTGTCAGATTCTCATAACTCTTGTCATGGATTTCTTCTTTTCCTTGCACTTCTGCCTGGAAGCCCATATTTTCAGCATGTAAATGCTCTTGGCTGAGGATCATGCCTCTCTCTAGCTTACTGCAAGAGCCAAGTGAAGACACAGTACAGGGCACCGGATTAAATGCATGTTGAAATTTGTCATGATGTTTTGTTTTCCTAAGTAAAAGACCCTGACAAAAGGCTGTTATCCAACACAGGCTAGATGAATTGCAGTTATGAGGGATGCATGCTTACAGCCTGTTAGCAAGTATTTGAAAGTATGTGGGTGTTTTTGGGTGGTGTTTATTCTTTCCTTTTGATTTTTTTTGAATCTGAACTTTGGGATTGCCTGTTGTAAATTATAGCCTAACAAATGAGCTCCTTCTAGGCACATCAAACAGAGGATGACAAGTGGCAGTTATGGTTTACAGGAGAGGTAGTGAGACTATTCAGTTTTTTTGTTTGCTGTATCATCTTAGGCCAGGATTTTCACTTGGAGGCAAGCATCACACAGAAGGTATGTTAAAAAGTCTAAACAATACCTCTGTGAATTTAGTGGAAAAAGTTTTTTACTTTTTCATTTTTTCCATAAAAGTAATGATATTGGCCTTAATCTGTACTTTAGAGTTTCCTGATAACACCAGTTAGGCCTCGCCTCCTTAGAGGGGTGGTGTTTCCACAGTGTCTCCTGATTCTACCCTGCACATACCCCAAATAGGTAAGGCCTGTCAAAAGGAGGAGGTAGTGAGGTACTCACCTTTGCAAGGCTAACCTGGAGAAATGAAAGGAAGGGGGAACAGGAGTTAGTGGAGCTGAGGCCTCTATTGCAGCCTCTCATGTGTTTGTGTCAGTTCTTCCCAGCTTGTGATTGCAGGATTGCTCACAGATTTTAGTGTTTGTCCACAGGGCTGCAGTAAGAGATAAGAAATTCAAATAAAAATGCTGTTTGACTGTGCTTTGCTTCTGATGTTAGGCAGGATAGACAGTCCTTTTGTCATTTGGGCTCTCCTTACCAGTGTGAGATGACTTTGTAGTCTGAGACTATTATTCAGATCCCTGGGCCAAGCTTCCTTTGCACAATGAAATTGCCTGTGGGTTTCCATATGCCTGTCCCCATTTTTTCAGGGTACAAGCAATAATATTTCATAGCTTGGAGGATCTGCGGGAGGTTCAGTGAATCAGACTGATCTGTTTCACTGGATTTAAACATTAATTACCTGTTAAAATAGATATTTATGATATTATGAAATGTAGATTATTTTTATTGAATGTCACACATGCTGGGCAAACCCAAGCACCTGTGTTTGATTTGGTGAGGTCAGATCACTGACCTCTGTAGCTTTGGTCTACAGGGGTGCATTCAGTATCTGGCCAAATTATAATACTGCATCAGTGCCAAGTTAATATAATTTCTTGTATACGCTTCTTTGATACCTTTTAACATGAAGATTGTTCTTTGCCACTGTAATCACAAAATCTAGGTTTTTTTGACTGTTTCTTATACTGGTAGGTAAGTGTAGGTAAGGAAAGCATCTGGTGTGCTGTTGCAATTAAAGCTTTGTGGTATAAATATGATCTTATCTTGCTCCTTGATCAAAGGAAAGAACTCCATTTAAAACTTAATTGTTGCTTATCAAGCGTTAAGGCTTCTGCTAAAGCAAGTGTTGGTACACGCTTCTGGGCTAATGATCCTGTCTCTGTCTTGTGTTTGCAAAATGAATGTTGCTTAGGTTGCCATCCTTTTATCATTAATACCTTATCTCACAGTCTTGTATTACTGGAATGAAGCTTGCTGGGTGAATGCTTTATGAAAAGCTCTGCAATATGCCAATTTTGTCATTAAATGAAAGATATCTATCTGGTACACATGCTTTCCTAACCAGAAGAGAAGGGAAGGGCTCAAAGTGTTAACTCCTATGGATATATTAGTGAGTCTACTGGGCCAGTGGGGCAGACTGGTTAAGGGCTTTTATTGGGTTCCGTAGCCTATAAAACAGCCTTATCTAATAAGAGAGAGGATTTCTGCCTTCAGTTGGGATACTACTGTTGTTGCTTGTTCTGAAGATGCTTTAATCTGAGCTACAGGTCTTTGCAGTACTTGTTTTCCTTCTCCTGACTTAGCGTTGTGAAAGAGCTGTGTCCTTGCTGTGGTGGCCAAAAGGCAACCCTTTGGTGACAGGTGGATGTGTAAATAGAAGAATGAAAGTCTACCAGTCTGTTTCATTGGGATAGCAATATTGTAACTCCAGTGCTTTGAGAATTTAATTTTGAGTTGGCTGCTATCCCACTGCTTCAGGAGGCAGAAGTCTGTACCTGAGCAGGTATTGGCACTGCACTGCTAGGAGATGTGTGATTGGTGATGGGGGCAGGGAAGGAGAAGGGAACAATAAGGGATGAAGGATTTTATTTTTTCTTTTCCCTTCCCTCCTATGTAGGACTTTCCCTGAGCAAGAAGAGCTGTAAGAACAAGTTCAGACAAGCCTGAAGAATGTGGACTGAAAAACATGTTCAGGGTTGAGGGGATGGAGCTGTGCCTGGAGAGTGTTGTAGAGGAAAAGTGGGAACCTAGTGAAATACAAATACCTACTCTGACATGAGTGGTTAGATGTGGGGTGCTTTTTCTTTTGGGGTGTATGTGTGGCTTTTTTTTTTTTCCCCTTTCTTTTCTCCCCTGAAGAGTTCTAGTGCTGATATGTATTCAGTGCTTCCCTCACCCACCCTTCGCAAGGTGCCAGGTGTCTTGCTGTTAGTATGCCGTCAGCTTCATCAAACAGAATTTTTAAAGGATTATGGCAAAACATGAAACTCAGTAATTGTTGGCATTCCTAGAGCAAGCTGTAATGGAAACTGTGGAAGAAAGAGGAGACAAAAGATAAATATGCTGTAAGTTCTGTGTGCTTGTGCTTGTATTGTGTTGTTTTTTTTTTTTTTCCTTTAAAATCTGTAGCATTCCATGTAGTATTTGGATGTAGGCAGTACTTACCAGAGAATGTAATATTATACATCTTGTGAAATATAATCCTTGTGTAAACATAAAAAGCATTGTATTTAAAAGCAATCCTTCGTCTTTTCTCTAACTGTACATAGTTCACACTATTTCAGACAATAACACTAGGTAGATAAATCTGTATGTGATCAAAACAAGAACTTGGAAATCAAACTTCCCATAACATTTTCCTTTCTTGCTGTTTTTTTCTTTGGTTGTATCTTAGAACATGTGTCAGATATCACTGCATTCATAAAAAAGAGAAGTTAAGAACATGATTTGCCCTCAGTTGTGATTAGGATTTAGCAATAATGTTGGAGAAACATCTAATGTTGGCATTTGACTGAGGATGAGATTCACTGCTTATTTGGGAGAGTGGGTGTGGATTTGATGCAGCAGTGCAAAACTGGAGCATTAAAATGGACTGAGGTGGATGCTGTGCTTCCATAACAGGTACTTACTGGCAGTGGAGGATCTGTTTTTTATGGTTACTCTTAAGATAATAATCAGAGCTTCTTAAAAGGTTTTGCTGCTTACTTTATTAGGGTATGTGTATCAGGCTGATGCTGACCAGTAGGATTCTGTTGAGTTGTGGACTTTTAATTTGGACTTTAAAAGTATCAAGAGAAGATTACTGGAGTAGAGCCTTGAAAAACAAAGTCTGTGGAGGCTGTTGATTTGTTCTTTTGGTGCAGTTCTTGCCTTGATTTAACTTTAATGCATAATTATTACATGTCCCTGGTGGTTTGCAGTCTTGATTCTTTTAGCACCTTCTCAATAGGAATTTGCTGTTGTTTTCATTTTAAAGATAGGGAGTTAACTCTGAAGAATTTGGGGTGTGCCTACCTTACACAGTGCAGGTCCAACTGACCTCTGAAGTGTGTTATTTATGTAGTAGAAACAGCATTAGCATGATTGTCTTGGCTATTTTTCAACCGTAACCATTCTGTGATTCTGTAATTTTCATCCCCTATGTAGTTATATTGCTTATAAACTGAAATGTCTGGGCTACTTCAAGTAACCATTCATGGCTCTACATTGTGGAGCATATGGTGAAAGTAAGTTATTTGCCTCTGGTCATACAGTGGGTGGCATTCAAGTCAGGATTAAGACATGATTAATTTAGATGTGTATATTCATGTTATAGTCACAGAAGCCTAGAGAGTGGCTCAGAAGATATTTTGCTTGGTATCTGTTTCAGGGCGAGTTGAATCATGCTGTGGTCTCCATTGAGTATTGAGTAGGTCCCTATTGAGTATTGTGGGAGTTCAAGCATGTCAGTCTCCCAGTTCCATCCCATGATGTTTGCAGCAGAGGAAGAAAACTTGAAGGCCCTGGTTCAGTGTTGTACTGACTGGATTCTCCTTTGTGTATTGGTCACCTGAGAACTGCTGGGGTGCAGGAAGCCATAATGACAAATGTGGGGGCATGCTCATTTAAAAACGTGTGTGCTTGCTTAAAGTAGAGCATGGCTGCTAACATTGTTGGAATACTACCAGCCAATAGGCGTCTGATGTGCAAAAGAGTTGTTGACTCTTGTCAATTGGTGTGATCTGTATGTGGGAAAGCTGTAACTGTATCTTGTGCTATTCAGCATCTGGTGAAAAATTTGGTGTATTTCAATTCACAGTTCTTAAAATATTGCATGTGAGGGTAATAACAGATGCAAGCATGATAATAACTGACCTCTTCTGTCCTACCTTGTAAAGCTCTGCAGAAAGATCAGCAGTGCCACACCTTGTTGAATGAAAAGATATCATGTAACAAGTATAATTGACCGAAGGATAGCTGATACTTTTTAGATCTTTGTGATACAATTAGAAACACTTGGAACAGCCTTCTGGGACTTGTTTGGATCCTTTTTGCAGCCGATAACCCTCCAATCTTATGGTGCTACCCATGATGGGAAACAAATTGTTTCTTGAAACAAGGCAATTGACAATTGAACACAGAGATGTGGCCGTAGTACCACTAGCAACACTGTATGTCAGCTTTCAGTGTAGTAAGGTTAGTACTGGCTTTTCGGGGCTGTATATTTGGAGAGGAATTCCAGCTCTCAATAGAGCCAGTCCTGCGCTATGCACACCTGGAGACTTCGGTTGGGCTGTCATTCACAGAAATACCCATTTCTTGGGCTGTCAGGTTGTATGTATGCTTACAGGTTTTTCTCAAATTAACATGTCTTGACTGCTGAGGAATACTGAATGCATTGTGTGGTTTCTAACCCATGTGTAATTGAGCATAATGCGTGTAAATTTATTGTCCAGTATCATCCTCAATTTTCCAAGGGTTAAGAGTGTGTTGAAATGATTGTTGGAAACTTTAATTATCACCTGTGGCTCTACTGAATTATATTTTGCTCTTGAATATTCCTCCCTGTCATTGGGTGTTCTCAAAAATCTGTTAACCTTTAAAAACTAGTTTCCTATTGAGATTTTAACTATTTTCTATTCTGCCTGCAGCAGCTTCCTAGCAGCTTTGCTAGCTGTATATGCAAGGGCTCTCCCTAGAGATGCTTCTGGCACCTACCAATTATGCATTTACCTGGAAGCTCCACCAATAAAGATTTATTCTGTAACAGATCCTTCAAAACAAACCTCCAAACCCAATTCAGCTGAAATGTAGAGAGAAAGAGGCAAACATGCATCAATTGAATTCACTGACTTCCCTACAAATATCTGATGGTGTTTTGCTGTGCCTTAAGTGTATCAAGAAGCCTTTTTTTGGAGCTTCGGCAAAAGATCAGAAATATCTTGTCACCACCCTGCGTACAGGGTGGAATATCTGCTCATGCTTTTGCCTCTTCATAATCACAAAAGATATTGTGTGAGGATGTCAGATGGAATGGCTGAGATAGATATAAGGCTTTTCCCTGCCCTCCTTGATCCACTTTACATCTTGGAAGGAGGTAGGGCTCCTGGTCAGGTTGATGGTGTTTTGGATGTGTATGATTCAGAGCCCTCAGTCAGCTTTGCCACCACTGATCCTATGCCTTTGGTTTTCTGACAGTTGGGGTGTTGCACTTGAACTGTGATGAGGTCTTTGCTATTTTAGGAAGTAGCATCATCACTGCGCACCTAACTAGGACTGTAAGATGATGTGAAGCAATGAAAATGTATCAGGCAGCTAAGTGAAGCAATTGCTTTAGATGTTTAAAACAATTGCAGAAATATGGGGAAGCTGAGTCATTTGACAATTGACTACTCAGTTAATAAACCTTGTTTTTTTGACACAGCCTGTTTCAAAGAAAGCCGAGATGCTTCAGCAATATGCTTTAAAATGCCTATTGTGCTTCATGCCTCAAGGCAGGTCTCTCCTGTCACTGGGACAACACTATCAGCAAGTTTTAGTGCTGCAAAGTATTTGTGTGTGGTTTTCTTTTCTTTTCTTTTTTTTTTTTTTTTTTCCCCTAGCTAGGTGGGCTAACTGTATCAGTCTTTTCTCCCCCACCCCCCCCCTTTGCAGCCACCTGTATTGCTTCAAATGTATGCTGGCTGAATTTGGTCTTAAAGGTCTTTGTGGCCAGGCCTTCTGCACATCTTCCCTCATCTGTAGCTGGGAACCCAATGGCTCTGCGTGAACACCCTTTAAGCTTTCTAATCCTTTTCACATGGCTGTGAAGCTCTCCTCAAAGCTGTGATGGCATCAAGCTTCTGTGCCTTTTGTAGGTGAAGGGTGATGTCTAGTTCAATGAAATAGTTACCTGTCTCATGGTGTGGAGTGCCATTCTCCCTGTTATGTTCCTCGCTGTTTCAAGCTCCCTTAGGACAGGGGTTGAGATTTTTGCTCTCTGGTTTTGAGGATCCGTGTGTAGAACACACATGGCTCATGGAAGGTACTACTCATGAAAGGAAGCACTGTGATGTGCTATTTAGAACAATGCAAACAGAAACTTTAGATAATCTAGAATTCCTGATGTAAACGCTGTGGAGATTTTAAACATGAAGTAATGTGTGCATCCAAGTAATGACAGCATCACCTAGGAGAATTCAGTGGTGACCCCGTAGGATCTGTCCATGATGGAAAGACGAGATATGCACTATCAGCATTTTTCTGCTAATGTCATTCAACTTGCTCTGGCATATTGATGTGATTAGCAGGTGCTGATGGCCAGTGATTCTCATGTGCCTGTATTTACACTTCCCTGGTGACTGTAAGGTGCTAGGCATAAATGTTTCGAAATAGTGTAGGAGGTTGTAATCTAAAAAGCTGACTATCTGGCAACTACCTCAGCTGCTACATTACAGCAAACTGCTCCTTGACTAGATCATGGGTGTAACAGTAATCACAGTGTTAGCAAGGGTGCATACACAAAGGAGAGGCAGATGTGAGTAATGTACCTTGCTGCAATCAGCCAAAACAGTTCCACATGGTGATGTGAGAAGGCAGCCAAACCAAATTAAAGGGATCACCCCATTTCTTCTTGGGAGTTAGGAGGCAGGCAGTTTTGTAATGTTCCTTCTTGTTTCCACTGTGGGAACAGGTATCAGACTGTTAATTATCAGTGTTCAAGAAAAGGAGCTCTTGTGACTAATGAACTACTCCTTCAACCACAAGAACCTTGAAACTTTTAAAAGACAAGCTCTTAATTGCATGTTTGAGATGAAGGCCCTAGGGTGGGGGTTGTTGCGCTGTATTAACCACATAAAGTTGTCCGGCATTCAAGCTTCATGTCTTCATGTGCTAGAGACACAAACAAGTAATGTAGGATATACTATAACTGAGCTTTTAGAAAACAAAATGACTTTGTGCTTGACCTGTTTGTTGAAGGATAGTACTTATTTTTAGGGCTAGCAAAGGCTTCTTTATTATTATCATTATTTTTATTATTATTTGTTCCACCCACTTGATAAGGAGTATAAAAATGTCACTACTGCAAAGATGTTCAGCTGTTTTCCCCATGGAAGCGACCTAACATTAAAGTTGGTAAGCCATGTTGGCAGCCAACATAGTTGAGTGCTTCAAAGGGGACAATGCTTTTGTGTTGCCTTACTCCATGTGTAATTACTGTGATTAATATTCATATTGCATATGATTGAGTTCTGTGTTTATACTTACTTCTGTTTTATTCCTTTGGAAGAGAATTGTAAAGAAGTTGTTAGCAACAGTTAACCAGATGTGCACAGGCTTGGTGATGGGATGTGTGGGCTGATGGAAATCCAGCTCTGGTTAAAGTGGGCTGACCTTTAGATTTTTGTCTGTGAATGGAATGGGTTGGTTGTTTTTAAGGTTGACTTCTTGCTTTGCCGGGGAGTTTTGCTCTGCAGTTGTCTCTAAAGGCTTCCCTCCCTGGAGGTTGCAGCATGGAGATAGAGTGAGGCTGGGTGGGGGTCTGGTCCTTTCCCTCTGTCCCAGAGCTCCCTAGGCCCTGCCAGTTCCCTCTCTAGGAAAAGCTGTGAGCTTTGGTCTGCCTGTAAATGCATGTTTTTAGTTTGTGGCTTTCATTCCAGCATCTCTCAGCTCGTGTGCATGAGAGGGGGAAGCAGTAGTTGAAGTTTAGTGTCTGCAGACCAAGACATTGATGACAGTTTTATATCTAATAAAATTTAAAATGTGGGGGGTGCAGGGAAGGACAGGGGAAGAAATGTCTTATTTCACATGAGTGGGATGCGATGTCTAGAGAGATTAAGTTTGTTTAACCAACAAAAACTTGTCTTTTGATTAAGAAGGCTTTCATGTTACCTTGTTTGTTATAGGACTGCAATGCTCTTCTGTGTATTGCCTGCCCCCAAGATACTGCTACTTCTGTCAATTTGAAATAAACACAGCGAGGAAAATAATGCAAAAAAAGTGTTTCCTGCTGAAGCAGTGTGACTGAAGGTCAGTTAGATTGTCTCTGTTGGGGGAATGTCTCAGTTGAAATTTCCAATAGCAGTTTCTCTTCATCTTTCCTCCTGTGCCTATATTTCCTTTTATTCCCGGTATTTTCATGTTGGGTGATCTTTCCCAAGTGGTGTTTTGTCACACTGGTCTTACTTGGATAGGAACAGCCTCACTGTCTCCTGGCTGTTTTATAACAGGTTTTCAGAGGATTTGGGACTTTTTTTTCCTCAGTAAAGAAGATGCTTATAGAAGTGACGAAGAGCAGTAAATGTTTTGATGAATTGCATTAGTCTTTGTGTGGGGAGCCCTCATTCTTTTCTAGCTAATGGTAAGCAGAAGACAGGAGCACCTGGTAGCCTTTGTGGTGACAGTTTGGAAATAAGTTTGTACTTCACAGCTTTCTGCTGAGGAGTCTCCATTGCTTGTAGAGAGGGCATTGCTGGAGTTGGTGTTTTTTTTCTGGAGGCTTTGGTAGAGAGCACATGTGGCTGGTGTCATCCTCTCAGTAGTGGTCTCTTGACTGGCGATGTGAAGCCAAGTCTGCATAATGAAAAAAGTATTTGTGTGAGATACTGTTTCTTTGCTGCTGTTTTGATAACTTATAAAATCACCATCCTTTCTCTCTCTCTCCCCACCCTTTGCCCTCCCCTGCTATTCCTCACCTTCTGTAAGACCTAATGATTAACTTGGGTGTAAATAAGGTCACTACAGTGCCTCTAAGTGGAGAACAAAGATGAATAGTGATCAAACAGGCTTCTGTAAATCACCATCTTAAAAGGCCATCACTGCATAATTAACAAACAGGAGTATTTTAGGGGCTGAAGAACATCAACCTGGTTTTATGTTCTTTCTACCCTTATAAAACAGCACACTGAGTACTGCTTCTGAATTTACATATCCAACTGTGTCCTTGGGCACAGAAAGCAATTTTACATGATTTGGAAGTTTGAAGATTTGATCACTAACTGGAGATGTCCACAAAGCATTAACCATGTGGCACCTCAACCTGTAGAAGTCCAAGCTGTGGAAATAAGCTCTAGCTTCAAGAGAGTATTTACTCTCTTTAGGTGGCTTGGAAATTAGGCTCTGTAATACTTGAGATAAAGTATGCATCCAGGAGAGAGGCTGTTCAGGCAGCTTTAATTTGGTCAAAACAAACTAATAACTGTATTAAAACTTATGATATATGTAATATCCTTCTTTTAGTAGGCAAGCTGGTTCTAGGTTTCCATGCTTTTCAGTTTTGCACAGCCTTTATACACATCAGAAGCACTTTTACAAAAATGGTGCAACTTTCAAAGACGGGAAAGGGAGAGGGGGAGAGAGAAAAAAGTAATTTTTTTAAAAGAAATTTTGTAACCTTTTGCATGTTTTGAAATAATGGCTCTACTAAGTTCATTCTGTGATTACAGTAATTATAAGCCCTTTAAAAGATCTGAGGAAGAGGAGCAGATATCATATTTCAGCTTTCCAGTGGGCAGTCATGTTGAAGACAAAATAGGTATGTGTTAGAATAAAGCGGCTAGGCTTCTTCCAAATTTGGATTTCAGGGACCAGCAAAGCTTTGAGAATTTTACAGTGCTTACAAAATATAATTTAGTTCTTCTTTCTACCCCATTCTTCTCTTCAAGTTAGGGACATAAATCACTCAGTTTCACATGAAGCTTTGCATTTATTAATCTTCATTTTTTCTACTCTTTGTACTGATTAGCAAAAAACAGTAAAATTTGTACAAGGTGGCAGCAGACAGCATAAAACCCCTGAGCACCAACAGGAGGCTTGAGGGTTTAAAAATTTAGTGCCATTTGACAGGTAAATAGAGGAGCAGTAAGTAGAAGAAAAGCAAGAAATGAATGTGTAAATCACCCTGGAAATAGAAATTGGGGAGGGTATCATATTTGGTATAAACAGGTGCAAAAATAATTGCACCCATTGATTTTAGGAAGTATTTGCATCCGTTTGCTTCTAGCCTGTTTCAGAGATTTCTGGGTCAAATTAATTCTTTGTGTTTAACTACTATATTGACAATAAGTGCAGGCATCCCTCTTCTGCTCTTGCAGTCTCTCTAGTGTGTCTTCATAGCCAAGGCTAGTGACATTATGTTGGAGAGTTTTGTCTGTAAGATTTTTTTTTTTTGTTAGCAAATGTCTCCTGTTGTCCAGCAGCCATATCCTGATTATATACTTGGGGTAGCTACTGCAGAGTCTACTGCAATATGCTCTGAATCAATATAAATATGCAAGAAGTATCTGTGGGGTTTATTGACTTATAAAAAGAGCAACCAAGGAGAGTGAGGAAGAGTGACCTTATAGTGATGCCAAAATTTAATAGGTGACATTTTGATCACTGCTCTTAATACAGCAGAAGGACTGTAGGTTATTTTTGGTGCTTAAAGTACTGTTACAGGTTCAGGGCCCCATTGTAAAAGATTGTATGCAATCTCCTGCATGCACACACGTAGACAAGTAGCACATGCTCCCCAAGGAATAAATCGTGTGAGACATTAAGAATGCAAACCATTTATAGGGTTTTCATCCCTTCGTGCATCTGTTTTACGAATACAGAGCTTAAATCCTTAAGGAGAGATTGTCCACTTCATACTTTTATAGAAATAGGGCTGCTAAATGGCTATTCTATCCCTTTCTTTACTTAAAAAATAAAGAATGGATAGTAACATAGAAAAAACTCAGCATTAGGAAGAACTGTTTACAGGGCATCACTGATATTTTTATGTGTAGTCAAAGAATTGCTTAACATATGAGAATAACAAACTGAAGAAGCATTGTTTTGAAGTGTCAGTGGGCAATAAATAATACTTGTGGAAATACAGGTGGCTGTATTTTACTGAGGTTAACTCTCTGAGGCAGAAACATTTCCTTGTTCAGGCAGCTTTGAATTTTTGACACCTTGCAGTTTCATCATTGCAATGGAGCTGATGTAAACTGTGTGTTACTCTGAATAAATGAACATTACAATGGAAATTACAAGACTTTATAAGGGGAATGTCTTATTAAATTGTCCAGGAGCACTCCCATGTCTGGTGCTGCTGTGCAAATTGTTTTTAAATTTGGCTGTGAATTATTTTATAATAACAATGAAGTTAGGTGAGCTAGTAAAGTACAGTGGTGGGGAGCTGCCTTTTGGCAAGTTTAACTTCATATGTCTGCTGCTTGGAAAACTGGACCAAGGAGATGAGGGATGGGGTGAAGCCTGACGGAGGACATACTCCTCAGTAAGAAGTGAAATGTTGCCTCACTTTAAGCAATATTATACAACATGACTGATGGTAATAACACCTGGGACCCAGAAGACCAGTCTGACTAGCAACCTGGGACACTGATGTGACACAGCAGAAGACAGTTTGGAAAGCTCAGGCAGTATATGCACTTGGTGATGTTTTGAATATTTTGTACTAGGATACAGAGAAGTGTCTTGCAGGAGGGATTTCATTGTTAGGTCAAGTACTAATAGTGCAGAGACCTTCTCCATCTATGTCCGATCTCCTCCCTCCCCCTGGCCCAATACTTTCAGAGGCAAATAGAATTCTCACCTATACCTTGTAAGACTGTGTATTAACATGCTAGCTGTGTGAGCAGCTGTGTAAGCATCCATCCTACAGCACTGTCACTGTCCTCTGTTTTGTGGCATATGCTACCTCTTGTCCCACATCTCTTAAGTCGTTAAAGTGCCTTCTTATATTTGTTAAGTTCATGGTTCCAAATACAGCCCTGCAATACTGGTTCCTCCTAAATGACACCTAAATTGTGTATTTTCCATATCCCATTCCTTGCATGGTGTCATTTGCTGCCAGGTTGTGCACTAGTGTCTTGGGAGTGGTGTATGTTGGTTCACAACAAAGCTTGTCCAGGCTGTGGTTTGCAGTGTTTCCCTGGTGCACTGGTGTGAGTTCCAGAAGATACTCAGACATAGCCAGGGCACTCACTGGGGCCCCTCATCACCTCTGTTTTGGCTCTCTGTCAATTCTTTTGCTGTAGATAGGACCTGGAAGGTTTTCTGGCAGGGGGTAGTAGTATGGTGGAGGTGAGAAAGAAAGGGGATCAGTGATGCTGGAGTGAGAAGAAGGATGGATGATGGGAAGAATGACACTGGGGTGGTGGTCTTGATCCATATGTGACTTATAGATTGTGTCCTAATTCTGTAATTTCCACAGCTTCTGGATTTTTTGCCTCAGGTGATTGCCTTAAATGATTCCATATTCCTGCTATGGACTAAGCTGTAATATGCATTTCACAAGAACAGTAAAACAAAATTTTTTTTTTCCATTAAAAAAAAAAACTGGTTCCTGAAATCTTGTGGATGACACCATAGCTAGTATTAAGACTATTTTAGCTTAAGTGCTTCATTATACTTTCGTGAGCAAAATGGTGAGGTGTTTTAAAGGCATGTTTTGAGTAGAAGTTCTCCAGTAAAATGGGTGTGCTAGAATAGTGGTATAAAAAAGAAAACCACCCAGCAAATTCAGCATGGTTTTGTGAACTGGAAAATTCTGGGAAAAGTGTTCCTCTGTGATTGCACTGATTTAGTGAAAACATCTGCATCTGTTAGTAGCAGAAATGAGGTCTTTCAGATTCTCTTTGGAGCTGTTTAATGGGTGTGAGGAAATACACCTTTCTGTAAGTGGGAACTGCAGCCAGTCTAGTGAGGAATAGCATTGAATCTCAAGAAGTACAAGTCATGTTTCTGATAGATGACCTCTGCTGGCCATAGTTGTGCCACTTCCTGCTGGCCATCTCCCATCCCTCCGCAACTTTCTGCCCTAGTGCTTTGCAGCAATTCCACAGCAAAGGTGGCAGACCAGGTTGTGTCCTCCTTACATGTTTTCCCAATTATGGCACACTATACTAGCTGAAGCTGCTGCTGCTGTTGAGCTTATAAAGGTCCTATTGCAGTGACTGGGGGGCAGGCAGTTCTGCAGCTTGCCTCCTCCTGTCAAGATGTCAAGTGGCTGGGACAAATTTGTTTCTGGTGGTGCTTTACCTCAGTATTGGATAAAAGTGCTTTGGAGGTAACCAATTATGCATCTTTCTGCGCCATATGGGATCTAAGGAAGCGAATATTCTAAGGTCATGTTGGCTCCCTGCTTGTGCCCTCCTTACTGAGAGTGAGTCAGGGTGTTGGACCAGCCTGAAGATGAAATGGCAATTGCTCTTCTACCTCAGATCTTGTTGCCACCTAGCTGCTGAATAGACAAAGTCTGTGATATGCCCATGACAGGTTTGTTTCCAAGGTAGTCACTCCATGTCCTCTGTACAGGAGAGGGCATATGGTGAGGTGGATTGATTTCTTACAAAGCCCAGCACTGTACACTGTGAGGGACAAAGGTCTTGTCTGTGTATCTTTCTCAACTGCAGCTTTCAGTAGCTCTGCTTTCATTCCTGCCAAAATTACACTGTGCCTAGGCAAAGCTGTTACTTACATCAGTAGAACAAACTAATTTTTCAGAGGGAGAGAAAAGCAGACCTACCTTGACTACAGAAGTTGTAAAATCCTGTTTGAGGATAATTTGGAATGTATTGGCCAGCATGTCTTAAAATGTATTTAGTATGAAGAAAGAGCCTCAGTGGGGTGGGAAAAAGGAATCCTGGAATCATCTGGTTTTCTCCATTTATGATTTTACCACTTGCTTTTGTTTCCTGCTTGAGAAATACTTAGTGGTTCTTTGAGCCCATGTGCATTGGGAGACAACTTCTGAGCATCCAAGAGGAGTGGGGTTTTCAAGCCCAGAATGGAACAGTGTCTGCACACTGAAACTTCTGAAACTTCAATAAAAACTCATTAGCAGAGTTTTGACACAGTATGTGAGAATGATGCTTTATGTCATTATGTCACTAATAGCCTGTGGGACACACTAATTTATCCTGATGTATATGGAAGAATAGTTCTACAGTCATTGCTTGAGTGAAGTTAATGAAGCCACTCTATGCTGGTGTAATGAAGTAACTTCTGTTGCTGCCCTGTTTAAGCAACACCTTTTGATTAGTCATTGAGGTCAGTCGCAAGCATCAAAAAGAGATAGGAGAGAATTTTTAAGGGTGTAGGAAGGAGCTGTCAGTGTTTTTAGGCCTTTTAAATAATTTCTCGCCACAGCCATTTGATTGTATTTCTTGCCCTCCCCAATGCATGCATGTGACTTTAAAATCACATTGAATGATTACTTTTCTACTGTACTAAAAGCTTGCTATTTGCTGATGTTGCCAGTCATGTCTTCATCAGCAAAATGATTTTATTAGGTAGTGACAAACACTAATGTATGTTCATTGGAAACAGTGGCTGTTGAAAGAGTTTTGAGCAAATTAGTTCGAGAACAGTCCTTTTTAGTAGCAATTGAGTGTAAATATTTCTGACTTTGCAGCAGTCTACTACAATATGCAGTGTCAGGCTGAATGGCTTCAAATAATTTAGATATAATAGTAAAAACTTGAAGAAGAATAACAATATCTGGGTCATACTTGCTGGAAGTGCTTCTGTGGCAGTGGAGAGCTGTTCTAAACCCATTTAATTATAGCTATTTTAAATTCAACCAGTAGACATATAGGCACACCTTTGCGTGTATCACTATATTGGGCAAAGAGGTGTTTTCTTGTTTCAATTTGGAGTTTATTGTAGTTGCTGGGTGCTACTTGAGCAATAAATGTTGGTTAAATAAGTGCCTCATTACAGCTAGAATGTAGGTTCGTGTTGCCTTGCTCATGCTGCAGCATACCCAGGGGATGAATGTGAGTTGCATCTTGCCACAAGTAGGATATTGTTTTTACTGTGAAGTCAGGGAGGATGTTGTCAGCATTGTCCCTGAAGACATCTTGTGGTATTGGCTGGGAAGCTTATTTGAGCTTGTCTGCCCCAGGCAGGTGTGTTTTCTATTTTAATGTGTTTAGCTTACATTTGCTGAATGTTGGCTTTCATCACATGTTCTGTTGAAGCTTAGGGTGCCAGGTCTATCTGCAGAGAACATACGGATATGCGCTGCTTCCATCTCACTTACTTAGTTTGCCAAACAAAATCTGTTCAAGTACAGAAAGATTGCTCTTGCCAAACGTAGCTGGTCAGTGAGTGGTGCAGTTGATTCTTATAAAAGAGAAAACCAAAGCACAAATGTTGTATTTTGTGAAGCTACTTCATCATGTGGAGCTTAATCCTTGATGCAGGCAGAGGATGTACATAAAAGTTGGCAAGAAAAGCCTATGTGCATTAATTTTATTTTTTCCATCCTTTATATGTCTCTGGTCATTAATCCTCTTCTGGTGGTGGTTCTGTTTGTTGTTTTTTTTTCTTTTTTTTTTTTCCCCTCTAGAAATGCCACCACAACTCCCTTTTCAATTTCTAAAGGTTTTAATTTTGCCTTTCATTTGAAGCCTTACAGCTATGTCATAATAAGAAGCCCCCTATAGAAAATAGCAGGATAGGTTTCCCTTCCCCAACCTTTTTTTTTTTTTTTTTTTTCTTTCTTTTCTTGTTTTTAAGAGTTCCCTGAGAAAGAGTTGTGAAAAAGAAAGGAAACTCAACTTTGAGTTCTGGCTGAAAAGCTTTTAGAATGAAACACCATTAATATTCCATTTATGATAGGTTGCTTTTACTTCAGTTTATTGTACTCTGCCATTCACTCATGATTTAATCTGCAGTCCTCATTTAAGTTCAGTCAATGTCAACTGAAGGTACAACTTCTAAATTAACTGTCTTGTAATTTCCCACTCACTGTTAATATCTCAAGCTGGATTACAAACCATAAGAGCAGCTGAATGATTCATTGTGATCTATTTCCTAGTGTTGCTAGAACTTTGGTTATAGCTTTGGTGTATATTGATATCACAATTCAGTATTAGTGTTTAACCTTTTTCTTCACCTCCCACCCACCACCTTCTATTTATCTGTATAGAATTTTTGCATTTGGGGAAAAATCTTGTGTAAGTATTGCAGTGATTACCAAAACCACTAGTAGCTTTCACTAGCAAAGAGATAATAATTTTCTTAAGTCTTAGGATAAAGGTAACTAAATGGGAGTTGCCATATACATTTTGGTGCTGTGGATGGCACAGCTGTGGAAATTGTGTGTCCTGTGCTGTCTACCTGAGTATCCCATCCTGAATGTTTGCCAAATAGGTATATGTTAAGGAGGATTGTTGGAAAGATGACGCATTATTTGTTTCCCTCTGTAGGCTTCCTCAACCCTTCAACCATTTCTGTTTGAGTATTTCAGAGTCAGACATGACTTCTGTGACATTTTCTTTCATGAACCTTCCCCTGAACTCCTATGGATGTTGAACATTTGTTGCATACGGCTGTGTGAAGAATCACTCTTCTGTTGCTTGTTTGGGCCTGTTATATACTAGCTTTGTTGGCTGTCCCTAATTCCTTTATTTGAAGAGATGATGTACAATCAGTGTCCTTTCTGTTTTTCTGTGCTGCTTCTAGCTTTGTAGGCCTTCACTGAGTCATCCTCCTCCCTGTAGTCTCTCTTTTTCTGTAAAGACTCTTTTCTTACTCTATGTCTGCTTAGTTTCCTGAAAATACTATGTGAGGGAAATCTGGGTGGGTTTTTCTGGCTTCTCTAGAGAGAGCTCTTGCCATGCAAACGTGCTGGAGTTCTTGGAAGGGTTCAGCAAGTGTATGAACGGAAACTATTTTGATTCTTAACGTACTTCATGATTGACCTTGTGAAGTGTTGAAGCTTATAGCTGTCCTCAATTTTACGGTCTTGGAGCATGATAGTGGGTACTGTTGGAATGGTCTAAATCAATAACTTTGTAGGGAGGACTGGTAAAAAGTACAGCACAGCAGAAGGAATGTCAATCTGAGATTGCACCTATATGGAGCAACAAACAGTTAAACACGGTTTCCATAGCCCTCTGGTCAGGATGGTTTACAACCCAAATTTACCCACCAATTCTTTTATTACTAGGCAGAGCTTTCAGTTTTGCATTCAAAAGGATCTAAGAGATTTATGGGTGGATTTGAATGGAATGAATCGATTTATTTTGAGGTAGTGTGAACGCATGTGTATGTAGTCTGTTTTTCCAGGCTAAATATGCTAGTTGGAAATACTGAAAATAGGAACATGTTGCAAAAAGCTTTTTGTGCAACTGTCAGAGGGGATTACAGAGGGGACAGTAAAGCACTCATTATCAAAGTTGAAAGCTTTGCCCTTTCCTTCTGTCCTGCTGTGACCTTCATGAGGGAGCTGCCCTGATGGCAAGCAGAGGCCAGCAATTTTTATGGTTCCATCCCTCTATGAAGTGGGGGACAGACAAGAAATTTGTACCATTCTGGCAGTTCTAAACAACGCCTGTCTTCAGCAAAACTAGACCTACTGCCTGGCGAGGCAACAGGCTGTGGCTGCTTGGTTAAGATGCAGATGACCAAACAGAAATGTGAGGAGTTTCTTGCAATTGACTACATGAGAATTTATTTTATAAATAAGCTGGTTCATGCAGGAAATGTTTTGTGCTGTTAATAAGCAGCTCTTGCTCTTCAATTCTGTGGTGGTTTTTTGGTTTTTTAATGATTGATACTTCAGATGGTGGCACCGTTATGAATGATTGTGAAACCACTTGGATTAAAGAATTGAGGGAGAAAGGTTGTTTTACAGTAATTAAAAGATTTCTTAAAAGCTTTTATTTTCTCTTGGCAAACTTGAGCTCTTTTGTGGCCCCTACAGGTGGCTCAAACCACCTGATAACTAAACTTTTGTTTCGTAAACTTGCGGAAAGATAAATGCTTAATCAGTCATGATAGGTAAAAAACATTCAGGCATGTGGATCCTAGAAAGTCAGTTCTTACTTAAGCTCAAATTATTACTGAATTAAGCTTCCACTGTCTGTTCTAGATTTATTTTTATCATCTTTTTAAAGGATTTTTTAATTCCTGGCTCTGTCTGCAATATTGCAAGAGGAGAATGGCATCTGTGGTGTTACAATAGAATGACCTTCTCACTGTGTTCTGTATTAAAGAAAACTGCGTGTTTGTTTTTTTTTCTTCTTGAACTTTTCAATTTCTTCCTTTTCACCCTGTACCTGTCCTATGGAAATGCTTCAGCTTTTCACAGATGTCTTGCAGACCCTTTCCCCCTACTTTAATTTGCCTTCCTAGGTGCTGGTTCACCCACTTTTAAAATAACATTTTCTTTTTAGTGTTCATTTGCTGCCTTGATTCACTCATGCTTTTTTGTGTTTTAATTCCTTCCAGTCCTGAAATAGATAGAGGAAATGAAGTGAGGAATTTATCTCAATAACAGTTATTAAATGATGTGGAATATAAATGATAGTATGATAGCATGTGCCATAGGGTATATCAAAGATTCTCCTAGAATAGGTATTTCAAAGCTCAGGGGATGCATTGAAGTCGGTGTGTGCAAGGAGTCTTTGGAGACTAGAAGTGGCACCTGAATAGACCCGGAAGGGGAAACCAGTGACTTTCTCAGGTAGGAAGGTCAGATTCTTGAAACATTTGAATGTGTGTTTCTTAAGGTGATGATGCAAAAAAGACTTCAGCAGTCCCACCTAGCTAGCTGTCCAGGGGAGCTCCTTGAGTGGATGGGGGTTGTAGCTGAACCTTAGTGCTACCTCGAGGCACCAGGTGCTTGCAGTTTATTAGAGGCACTCAACAGAGAAGAGATGAGTACATATTCACAAAATAAGGCTGTATTTCATTGGGACAGTGAGTGATGATCACCATGGTGGTGCTGTGTGAAAGACGTCTTCTACTTACTAGTTTTTCTTCTGTACAAGTGGCTTTTGCTCCTCCTGCTTCCTTATGGCAGCTTAAGTATTTCACTAGCTAATCTGAGAGACTGCTCAAGTTCCTGAACTAAAGGAAAATGATCCCTGTCACCTTTCAGTTCCCTTTAAGTGTTCCTTACTCAGTTCCTTGCCCTGTTTATCTCTCCTTTCTCTTCCTTGCTTCCAACCCCTTCAAGAGTTGCCATGTTGGAGTGTATAGACTCTGTAGTTTCACAAGAGGAGAGAGGGGGATGGTAGGAGGAAAGAAGAGGTGGCAAGTCAGTTGGTTTTGGACCTGTGGCCGTAATATATTAGTTAACCTTTTACTGTTTTATGTTAGGTAAATTATCTGGTAATGTCCTGCACAGAAGTGAGAAAAAAGCATGGAGGTACTTAACGACTCAGCTTATAAAACACACGTCTCTAGTACTTTGGGATATGTCATTGCCGGGTGGCTGACATCTATCAATAGTAGAAATGTTCTCTCTGAATAGTAAACTGGTAGTTATGGCTTGGACCCAAGCTTCCCCCTTAATTCCCTCAAAGATTTTTTTTTTTGCTTCCCCAATTCTTATTCAAAATAACCTTCTTAATCTTGGAAACAGACTGAGATGGGTATCAGTGGAAATCTGTAAGTCTAAGCTCTGTCCTAATGTTTTTGCTTGAATGCAAGGTATTGAATGTCTTCTGGGGCGCTCTGCGTAGCGGTGGAAGGTTATTTTAGACACAAAAGTCTAGACAGTTCTTAGTATCTATTGCACATCTCTACACCTGCCAAAATTTGGGAGTTTTGTTCAAGTTTCACTGTAGTTCCTCAGAAGGGTTTTCATGATAGGAATAACACTAAGTAGACTACTCTTTCTCCCTCCCTTCCCAAAAGAAATCAGTGCTACTATCAGTGTAAAACTTGAGTCACATTCTGCAATTGCTATTTCCATCTTCCCTGAGTCTCGAAAAATTATGTAAGTAGGAAGGATGGTATCTTTTGTGCGTGGTTTTGGTGTATATGCAAGTAATATTTCTCATGCAGTTGAGACAATTGCTTTTTAAACATACTTTGAGCATAAAATTAATAGATTAGACTTCAGAAGGGCTCCTGAGTGGATAAAGGACAAATATGGATATCTCATCCAATGTCAGTCTTAATTGCGGTGTTAAAAAAAAAAAGAGAGAAAACTCTTTTCTTGCTTGAACCTGTGAATATTGCACTGTTGACAGTGACCCTGCATGTAACAAAGTGTCTTTCTGAGTAACGCAGGCTTTTCAATTCATCTAATTTTCTTAAAAATACCCAGATTTTGTTCAAGAGCAATACCAAGTCTGCATGAGGCTCTGAAGCTCAGAGAAAATATATGGAAAGAAATGAGATGTTTTGATGAAGGAAAAAATGATGAGTGGCAGTTGAATGATGACTATAAAAAAAAGTAAATATTATTCAGTTTAGTTTTTTAAACTGATTTATGAGGGCTTTCCCCCCTCCCTTTTTCTTTCTTGATGAAATAGGAATTTTTCTGGTTTGCATACGATGTTCAACTATTTCGTTGATGTGAGAAAAAATTAAACAACAGACCATACATGTGGTTACAATCTGAATTAAAATTAAGATTTTTCAATATGTTTCCTAGTAAAAAAAGTAACACTAATGTTAGTAAGCTCATCTTAAACCATTAGTGAATGCTTGCCAGGAGTCTGTGGGTCTGTCCTCACTTCCTGCTTTGCATAGTTTTGGTCATTTTAATACATTTCTAGCTGAGCTGCTGTGCATCTGTGTTGGCTGTTTTGAATTAACATTTGTGTGATATTTTATAAAATATAGTCTTATGGTGTGATTGCAGAAGTATTGTTTTTAAGGTCTCATTAAAATATTTGAGGTAGCTGTTAAAGTTGTAATAGACTTCCAAGGAACAGGCAAGCATGTATTTAAAAAAGCAAGCTGAAAGCCATACTTGTATTTCTTGGGGGGTGTGGGTGGGGTGTGTGTGCATGTAATGTAATTCCGAGTCTCATGTTTTAGCATAGAATGAGGATCTAGAAAGGTGACTCAATACACAGAAAGGATAGTAGGCAAAAGCAACACTGCATCCAGAAAACCTTAAAACAGAAAACTTCATTGCATGCTGAATAAAGTGCTTTATTTTAGGTGTTTGTGTAATTCTTAATGGAAACTATGGGCTTGCAATGGCAAATGGTGGGAAACAGTGGTCTGCAAGACAGCAATAAAAATTGGGAATGCCAAATATGTGCACTGTATGTCAGCCGTGGTTGAGAATTTGTTTTGAAAAAATAAATTGTTAAATAATGAAGGCCAGATCTTTTTATTATTTTTCCTGGGGAAAAGAGTTTGTGTAGCCTACAGGGGAACTTGGTGCCTGTGGGAAAGAGAACACTGGGCTCAATTTGCAAAATTTATGTAGCCTTGCCAAGACAGATGGGAAGAAACAAGAGTTGAACCCCAAACAACTGTAGCCCTGGGAGACTCTGCTCATCTTGCATGCGGGTTTTCCCATTCATAATTATGCTTGAAAATCAAGCTGTGCACACTAGTAGCTCTGCATGTGGACAAGTCAAGCTTGTTCAGCCAGATTTTGATGTACTGTAATAATTAAGCTTGCCCGAGTCATGTAAAAGGGTGACTGTTAAGTGCCAGGGTGTCTGTTTTTATTAATTTCTGAGTGAGAGTTACAAGGCAAGTGATGTGTGTTAACTAAGCCTGTGGCTTTGAAAATCCTTAATCTACAGATCTGCTGGGACCAGACACTGCAAGGCAGTGGTGACTGCTCGTGCTGCTGTTATGAAAGGAGATTGTTTCATGTGACTTCTGGAACCCCCTTGTGATTTGTCTTGAGTATTTTCTTGGCAGTAGCATGTGCTGGGAGTGCTTGTTTTCCAAGCTGCTACTGTGGCTACATGAGTGACACTGGGTGCTGGTCTTCTGGTTCTCACTTCCTTGTAGATCAGGATGCTGTTCATGTTTCTCATCTGCAGCATTCAACATCCTGTCCATGTCAGTGGCTTCCTTTCAAGCCGGCTTCATGGATAAACATCCTTTATACAGCTAAAGGTTCAATTTTTGAAGAACTGAATGGTCGAGCAAACATAGCTATCATGAATGCTACAAAGTAGATGTTCAATGTGCAATCTGAATTTTTGCTTGTCAACTGTTTACAGTGACCATAGGGTATTTCTATAAAACAGGCCTAATTGAATCTGTTCCTCTTGCTCAAGCTAATATGTTGGAATGGAACAGGACATCAAGAGCCCTGCATCATCTTTAAAATAACATATCCATCCAAATTTTTTTTTCCCTAGATTGTTGCTGCTCACAGGATCTTTAAGAACAGAGGAAATAAGAATACACAAAAAACCAGGATTAACAATGAAGTTTAGTTAAATAAAACAAAATGAAAACCAGAAATCTTTTCTTTAATCACTGGGGAGAGGATACTGTAGAGAACAGGATTATAGAATCACAATTTAAAGTGAGGATTTGAGGGATATTGCTGGGACGAAATACTCTAAACTGTTTAAAAAGTACTTCATGATACAAACGTGAATAGGATTTCTTATCAGTGAATGCTGTTAATCCTTAGTGAGGGGAAGAAGGAATGGCTGAATCAGGAAGCTGTAGAGTCTCGTAAATCATGGGACTAATGAGACTTGAGCCAAACATTGTTTTGATTACTTTGTCTTTGATTGTTCCATTTTCCTCTCATCGTTTGTTCAGCCCTTTTATGTGTAAGTGGATGGGGAACTGTGGGGTTTTGTGCTTTTGTTTGTTTATTTGTCCAACTAGAATTTGGGCAAGATCTTTCTTCTTGCCTTGCCTTGCTGCATTTTTTTTGCTGTTGTTGCTTTGTTTGCCCTTCAGGGTTTTGTGTTACCCTATGCAGAAACCAAAAAGACATTCTTACCTGATGACATTGGTGCAGAAGGAGCAGGCAGGTCGTGCATCGACTTTAGTGACCCAAAGATCCACATAACCTGCGTGCTTTGTTTTTTCTGCCCCTGTGGTATAATTTCAGTTGCGCTGCAAGTTTATTTGACCATTTGTCATCACATATTATATGAACTTGCAATCTGTGCCTTTTGCAGGGTTTGTTTTTGTGGGGTTGTGATTTGGTGTGGTTTCCTTCCCCCGCTTCCACAATTAGGAAAAAAAGACAAATCTGTAATCACATCTCCTCTCTCTTTTGTGTTTTGGTAGGCCTGGACGATTGCCTGCAGCAGTATGTCCATAAATTTGAACGGGAAAAGATAAATGGTGAACAGCTGTTACAGATTTCTCACCAGGACCTTGAAGACTTGGGGATCTCACGAATTGGACACCAGGAACTGGTTCTAGAGGCTGTGGATCTCCTGTGTGCACTGGTTAGTTAAGTGGCGAACAGATATACAAAGAATTTCTTAAAGAGCTCTTTTGCGTGAATAAGGCGAATCTGATAAACCTGGAATACTTGTCTTTTGCTTTCTGTTACACATCACAATAAAAGAAAACATTAAGAGTTTGTTTAATTCTCACAAGCTTTATATTAATAGCTCTTTAACCTTTTCCTCATAAGAGGCAACGCTAATTAATTTGGTTGCTCTTCTAAAGAAAGAAGTTATCTGAGTAGCATTGTTAGATCTTCTGGCTTCTGTTAGTGAACAGAGTGATTATATTTTCTCTTGAGTAGAGTGAATTTTTCAAAGAAAATGGGATATATACTGTTGAAAC
The DNA here is from genome assembly GCA_017639245.1 of Myiopsitta monachus. Taxonomy (NCBI): domain Eukaryota; kingdom Metazoa; phylum Chordata; class Aves; order Psittaciformes; family Psittacidae; genus Myiopsitta; species Myiopsitta monachus. The sequence goes on from CM029925.1 coordinate 23,870,892, forward strand.
GACAGCTGTTAATGATTCCTTTTATCAATTGAAATGGATTTAGGACAGTTCTGCAACCTACATACAAAGAAAAAATGTTTGTGAGATGAGGGATATTTTACTAACTCAGTTACAGTTGTAGTGAGTTCAACTCCCATTGGATTCAGAAGTTAAACTGTTCCTCTGTCTTACTCCTGATATATAACTGCACACATACTTTTAAAACAAACACTCTGGAAAGAATAAATACATTTCAGATTGTTTTGCTAGTGCAGGCTTTATTTAAAAGCTGTAGTTTGGACACAGTCTTGATATGCTTGATGTAACACAGCAAATGAGAGCCAGAGGTATATATGATTACATCAGGGAAAAGGGTGGGAAAGGCAGCCTGATGATTCCTTGGCCAGCACTGGCCTGCCTGCCCTTCATTAGGCTAGACCTGCAGTGCCTCAGCATACTCTTCTTAAAATGGAGAGTCTTTATTGCCTTTGTAATATGTGCTTTATTTGCTGCAGAGGTGCTACAGGGATCATTTGTACTCCATAACCAGGAAAAAAATTGGAAAGCCTGAAAGGAATGTATTTAAGGAAATTGCTTCATTACAATCTGAAATGTTTCCCAAGGAGTTGCTTTTATATTTGGAAAACATTGTATTTCCTTTCAATATTTAATCTATAAAAAAATTTAACATTTAACTTGAAAATCTAACAGAAGAATGGAGTTAGCCTGAAATGCAGTGCATGTTGTGGGAAGGGATAATCATCTATCAGGCAGTTGAGGGGATCTGTACTGTGCTGTATACAGTCCTGACTGAAGTAATGGATGTGGCAGCCCCCAAAGGCACTTTTTTTCTCTGACTTTTTAAAAATATTAGCACAAAATGAACAAAGCTGGATGAATGCCAGAACCTAAAGCTGTGGTTTATCTCCTACAATTTCCTTCTAATTTCCTTTGTAGACAAAAGTTCTGACCTCAGACTCATTTCTGGAAATCCTTTGCAAAATGCATCTCAAGTTAATGTATTAGACAGAATTCATGTACTGCAGCTGCAATGTCCTTGTTCCCCATTAAGAGGTGGAGGAAGAATTCCTCTGTGTTAGACATGCCCTTTTTCACCTTCTTGATGCCCCTTCCCTTGAGTTTTTGGGATTGTTATATAAAATCACTGTTGATATTGTTCCTGATGGGATGGTGTGTTTTAAGGTCTAATGACAGCCAATTTCTTACTTTGCTGTCTCTTTGTGTGAGGGAGCAAAGGCTTCCCTGTTCCATCTGTGTTTGTTCTTTGAAAGTGGGTGAGTGTATTGGTATAATTTAGTGTTGTTTTTTTTTTTTTGTGTGTGTATGGTAACTTTTGCCAAAATTCTGGAGCCTTGAAAGCAAAGGAACTATTTTGGGGATTTATTTTTCTGGTTCTCCAGTCATGGAGTCCTTAAGAAGAATTGCCCTTTTTATCTAGTTTTGCCTTGGCAGTTTCCCAGCTGAACTTCCTTCATATCAGTGCTCTGGTTCCCTTACATCACAAGAACGGTTACAGCTCGAAATGCAATGAAGCAGCAGTCTTGGAGCACCTTTCTCCTGCAGTAACTCTTTTCAAGCATTGACCATACAGACCTTTTTCCTAGCCTCAGTAGATCAGCTGTAAAAACATAGTGTGAAGGTACTCCTTTCCTGGAGAAAAACCACCAAATACTAATTTTTAAAATTTTTATTATTATTATTTTTTGGCATTTACTCTGCCAAGCTGAAAATATGTCTGCAATTATGGTGCCTGGTGCTCTAGTAAATAACCTCTAGAACCAGGATAGCTGAAAGAGAAATTAATGCATTTTTCTCTGTGCTGCTTTGGTTGATGAGGTAGTGTTCCCTCATCTCATAGCAGTGGCTGCAAGTGCAACAAAGCTGCGGCTGAAGAGGCAGTGGGATAATGTGTGGACAGGGATAAAAAGTGAAGATTTCATGTGAACGCACATGTCTGCCAGTCTTGAGTTCATCTAATAATTTTCTGAACAGGCGTTGAAGGCTTATTTAAGGAATTTAGAGGATGTATCAAAGAAATTGAATTCCTCAGAGGGGAAAAAGAAACATTAACTTGAGGACCTCCATCTTTTTGTTGACAACATTTGTTTCGGGGAGAAAAGGGAGGGCGGAAGGCATTTCTTAGTTGACTGAAATATTTGGGGAAGGGGAAACAAACATACATAAGTATGCTTATTAATCTCATGCAAAACCACAAAAGCAGAGGCAGGGATCCAGAAAATAAACTTTCTCAGCCAAAAACTGGGACAAGATGCATCTAGAGCGGTGGTGAAAACTGAATGCTTATTATTCCCTGATAAGTAGTCCTGCCTGTTTGCGCTTCATAGATATAAAATAATGCAAGCATTAACAGGAAACTGTATGCAAATATTTTCCCTTTTAATGTGTTGTTTGGATTAGGTTTCTGAATCTTCACCAACACTGTATGAAGGGAGAGTTTGGAAGCATAAAAGCAGCTGATTTTTCTTGAGGTTAGAATGAAGAAGTACTAGTTTTAAGCAGTCTTATGAACAAACACAAACAAAAAAACCCTCACCAAAAAAAAAAAAAAAGGAAAAAAAAAACCAAGCCCAAGAACAAAACAGCAACAAACCCCAAACCAACCCCCCCCCAACCAGAAATACCAAAAATAACATAATTTTTAGTGTTGTACCTTTGATAATTTCACAGGTAGTAGTGTTCTGCCAGCATATTTGCAGTGCAACAAAATAAAACTTCAAAACGTAAAACAGAACATGCATGCATGAAGACTTATTAGTGGTTAATCATTGTTAAAAGCACCACGTCTCTGCATCGCCCCATAATATGTCAGTTTTCTAGACGTCTCACCTAACAAACATCACTAAATTTAAAGTCAGTTCGGGACTCCAAAGGATTCTTTAGAATGCATTTTTGTTAAAAGGGAGAGAGCAAGAATGGGTGACTGTGACAGTGTCTTGTGTTAACTCTAGTGTTTATTATAAAGGCATGCAGTGAGACAGATCAGCTTTTGAGTGGGCATTCAGTCTGTTCTTAATTTTTTCTTCCTCCAGAGCTGGTTTTCAGTTGGGTCAGCCAGCAGATCCAGCTCATCGCACTGTGGCACATGCACATAGCTGTGAAGGCGAAGGGGGTGTTGCCCTGGGCAGTAGTAGAGTCTGTCACAACTGCTGTGCTCTTTTGACTTCAGTTAGCCACACTATTTCTTTATTTATTTCAAATGTTGGCTGCCTGACCTTAAGCAATTATTTGGTCAGTGCTTTTTTTCATTAAAGGGAATGGCACTCAGAAAGAGCATGCTCTTGTGTGCCTGTGCTCCTTTATGCATGCGTGCATGCTGTCTATCCCTCTATCCTGGGTTCAGCAGTAGCAGTCATTTTTCTTCTTAGTAGCTGGTGCAGTGCTGTGTTTCTGAATTTCAGCCTGGGAACAGTGCTGATAACACCAATGTTTTCAGTTACTGCTCAGTAATGTTTACTCTGACCAAGGACTTTCTGAGTCTCATGCTCTGCTGGGGAGGACGGGAAGCTGGGAGGAAGCAGAGACAGGACACCTGACCCAAACTGACCAAAGAGGTATTCCATACCACAGCACGTCATGCCAACTATGTTAACTGGCGGCAGTTACCCTGAAGGGCTAGATCACAGCTCAGGTAGGGCTGGGTATCGGTCAGAGGGTGGAAAGTGGTTGTATTCTCTTTCCTTGTTATTTCCCTTATCATTATTATTATTGGTGGTAGCAGCAGTGGTTTGTGTTATGCTTTAGTTACTGGACTGTTCTTATCTCAACATGTGGGAGTTGCATTCTTTCGATTCTCCTTCCCATCCCTCAGGGAGTGGGGGGGAGGAACGGGGGGGAGTGAGGAAGCAACTGCGTGGCTCAATTGCCAGCTGGGTTTAAACCACAACAGCTTCCCAGCCCTGCATGTGGATCCCCAGGTTAATGAGTAACAAACTGGGAATATTTGACATAAGGTGCTCTTGACCCCTTGCTTCAGCCTGTGTTTTGATGAAAGCAACTTTGATGTTTGAAATTGGGAGTAATAGGAAAATGTAATGTGCTCTTCAGTTCATGAACAACATCTAAAAGCTTTTGGTTGCTTAAATAATGTGTTAAATATTGTAGCCTCAGTCCTCCAGAAGTATTTCAAAAAAGCCTGTTAAGTTTTGAACTTCAACTGCGTGTCACTGAGAAGGCTGCTTTGTGTGCTGCTGTGCTATCCGCATTCCTGTCTGTCGTGAACTGGGGCTACTGCTCCATAAGCCAAATTAATCCAAGTCAGCTGCTGCCTTCTATTAGTGATCTGTTGTGCTTGCACCTACCTGACCCTGAAGTGAGCTATTTCAGGGAGCTAAACCAGGTGAGAGTACACTACAGTAAAAAAGGGAATAGATTTTTTTTTTAATGGTTCGGTTCCCTAAACCAGCCCTCCCAACAGACTGGACACTGCAAGGGAAGGATCATAATAAAATCAGAATTAAGTAGTTATGTGTGAGATGCTCGAGATAGCAATATTTCCATGCAAATTGACGCTGTATTTGGTGAAGGGGTATAATGTTTTCTGTGTATTATGTTAAACAGGTGAGAATGGCTTGCCTCTGGAAGCGAGGTGTTTTGGGTTGTGGTGACCCTTTGTTCTGGGGAAGTTCATTCCTCAGGGTTGTTCTTGTAGTTGAAGAATTCAGTCATCTGTACTGGTGAGCTGCATGCTCCCTATTGTGCTGGACAGGCATAGTGCTTAGCCAGGACTTTTCCTAGAGCACAGACTGCCAGTTTAGATATGTCTAGTGCACTCTGCAAAGTCTCTGAGAGAAGCTGTAGGAAAGCTTAGTGCAGTGACTGGAGAGTTTGGCTGTGATGTGCTACTGATAGGCTGTTGGGGAGGCCAGTTGCAGTCTGAAGCTGGAGCCCGTATATCTCCAGAGGCAACATCTGTGTGCTGAAGTCTGCCTTGAAACAGAACTACTTGATAGAATTATTTAAAAACTAGCTGAACTGGAAAAGTCACACCGTTTTGACCTGCTGTATAAATAAGGTGAAAGTGTTATGATAAGGAGTATGTGAATGGTTTAGGGCCAAAGCCAAAATCTGATGTGGTATATTAACGTACATCCATTTAATTGCTGGGGCCATCTCTAATTGCAGATACCCACAGGTGCTGGGCACAATTTCTGCATCTGAATGACAGAAAGAAAGACCTGGAGATACTTAAATATATCAAGGCTCTTTCAAGTTCTGATGGGAGTCATTAGGTGGCAATACCACTGTACAGAAAACAGAATCTGTTGTGTTTTCTGTCCCTTTATGGAAGGATGGGGGAATCAGCATCCTGTAATTCCCTTGCTAAAGGGTGTGATTTCTGGCACATGGCTACTTTCCAAGTTTGGTTGTCACAGGAACTTACCCCACATCCAGTCCTGTTGGTGAAAAAACATCCATACAATCATAGAATCATAGAATAGTTTATGTTGGAAAAGACCTTTAAGGTCATCAAGTCCAACCATTAACCTAGCACTGTCAAGTTCACCACTAAACCATGTCCTTAAGTGCCACATCTACATGTCTGGGTTTTTTTTTTAAATACCTTCAGAAATGGTGACTCAACCACTTCTCTTGACAGCCCTTTCAGGGAAGGATTTCTCCCAAATATCTAATCTAAATCTTCCCCAGTGCAACTTGAGTCCTTTTTTTCTTGTGCTTGATTGCTTGTTATCTGGGAGAAGTGATCAAAACCCACCTCTCTACAACCTCCTTTCAGGTAGTCGTAGACAGTGGTAAGGTCCCCCTGAGCCTTCTTTTCTCCAGACTAAACTATCTCAGCCATTTCTCATAAGACTTGTGCTCTAGACCCTTTATCAGCTTTGTTGCCCTTCTTTAGACATGCTCCAGCAACTCGATGTCTTTCACTGGCCTTCTTGGCTGCCTGGGCACAAGCTGGCTCATGGTCAGCTGGCTATTGATCAGCACCCCCAGGTCCTTTGACATTGTTGTGACCCAAATGCAGGATTGCCACTTTGCCTTGTTGAACTTCATACAATTAGCCTCATCTCATTGATCCAGCCTGTCCAGATCCCTCTGTCAAGACTTCCTACCCTCAAACAAACCTTATTTTTACAAAACGCACAGAGAACAAAGCATTTCATGAATGCTTCACATCTAAGAAAGCCTATCAACTCCTGTGCTACCAGGGACACAAGAATGTGACATATCAATAGGTTTTGCATAACACCAACTACTGTACTGACTATTTTTCTAAAACATACGTGATCCTTATTGCAGTATTATACCAGTAAGACTCTACTGAAGTCTTTGTATTAGAGGTGGACTTTTAAAAATTTGAGTGTAGATTATGATTATACGGTTTTTACAATAATCAACTTTGCTCTGAAAGGAAAAGGTATCAAGCTATCCTCATATGACTCCACTATAGTGACCATTCAAGCATCTAGTATTGCCCTGGTTTTGCAGGTTAAACACAGCACATCTGAGAGCTGGTTCCACTATACAATTTGAGTCTAGTAGGTTTATCAGCTCAACTGGAGTGTCACACATTGAAAGCACATGACCAGATGATCTCAGATACCAAAGCAGTTTAGTCACTTTCATAAGCACAAAGCCTGAGTCAATAATCATCTTAATTCTGCAAGTTCATTTCACAGCCAGTTCAGAAGCACCAACCCTATAGTTCCTAAAAAAAAAAAATAGATTAATATGCAGTGTCCTGTGAGAAGAAAAGTAACTGTAAGAGATGCATCTGAATGATGGTCTTGTGTGTCTGTGGTGTTGTTTTTTTTTTTTGTCTGTTTTAATTAAAAGGTGCTAAGGTCACACATAGAATCATAGAATAGTTAGGGTTGGAAAGGACCTTAAGATCATCTAGTTCCAACCCCTCTGCCATGGGCAGGGACACCTCCCACTAAACCATGCCACCCAAGGCTATGTCCAATCTGGCCTTGAACACCGCGAGCAATGGAGCATTCACAACTTCCCTGGGCAACCCATTCCAGTGATTCACCACCCCTACAGTAAAGAATTTCTTCCTCATATCCAAGCTAAACTTCCCCTGTTTAACTTCGAACCCGTTACCCCTTGTCCTATCATTACAGTCCCTAATGAAGACAGTATGCAAATATTTTAGCATTGTTTAGTAGTCCAAATCTTTCCCTCTGTGATCTTGGAAAATTTAAGGATATCCTTTGCTGTTGCAGCAGTGGCATTTTTTTTTTAATTGGATATATCCTCTCAATCGCTGTTCCTGGCTGCACTTTAAGGGTGCTTCCTTGCCAAGAGTCCTCAGGGGCAGGAAGGCAGGCATTTGTGTAACTTACACCCCCTGGGATTTTATACATAGGAGCTGATAGATTTTTTTCGCAGGTAGCTGAGTAGCTGAAACCTCTGCTTACACTGCTGGGTTTTTTAGGGTGAGGGTTCTGTTCCATCTTCTGTAAATGACTTAACCTAAGAGCCTGTTTTATGAGTGCTTGCCTGGAGGGAATGGAGCCACAAGCCAGCAGCGTGCCCTTGCAGCAAGGCAGTCAGCAGCATCTTAGGTTGCGTTAATGGAAGAGGGAGGGAAGTGATTGTCACCCTTTACTTGGCACTCATTAGTCTATGTATGACCCTTCTCCCAAGTACAGCAAACAGGTAGACAAACTAGTGCAATCTCAGTGGAGGTCTACCAGGTTGGTCAGGGCTGGGGTTACTCACCCATGAGGAGAGGCTGAGCGCCTGGAACTTCTTCAGCATGTGGAAGAGAAGGTTTCTGGGAGGCCTTAACAGCAAATTCCTAGCACCTACCATGATGGGGGACACAGCTGGTAGGATGACAGAGCTGGACTGTTCATGGTGTTGCATGGCGACAGGATGAGGGACTTTGGGCACAAGTTGAAATCAGGGGATCAGGCTGGATGTAAGAAAACCCTTTTTCACCCTAGGTACAGTCAGATGGTGGATCAGGTTGCCCAGAACGGTTCTGCATTCACTGTCCTTGGAGGTTTTCAAGACCTGACTGGAATAAGCTGGTTTGAGTTCACAGCTGAGCCTGCTGTGAGCAGGAGGTTGGAAAGAAACCTCCTGAGCTCCCCTTCAGCCTGATGATGCTGTAATTGTGAGTGGAGCATCAGAAACCCCTGGAAGCTTGGAATTGAATGGTATTAAGAGTTGCTTTAGTTGCTTTAGTTTTTTGAGAAGGAAAGGAGAAAGTATGGTGTAGCTGACTAAGCTATGGAACTTCGTGGTTGGTAGTAAGAGTCTGTAGCAGCAAGAGAGGGGAAAGGCAAGGTTGTCTTGTATTTTTAGGTGGTGATTTTCACCCTCAGAGCTAAGCATTATCTGAGACTTTGATAAGATGTCCACACAGGTTTTGCAAGGTGGGATGACTCAAAAATGAACATAGCAACATGTTGCTACATAATTCACACATTTGCAAGCTGAGAGCAAAAAGATGATGATCTTGATTACAAAATTGAGTTGTCTTTAGAACAGATATAGCATTTCTGACATGTCTAGCATAAAACAACATATGCATGTGTTGCATAAAACTAATTGGGTTTTAATCTTGGGGACTATGGTTTGGTTGTATTTCAATTTGCGAAGTTAAAGTTCCAGGCAGGACTCACAGAATTTTTAGGTTTCAAATATTTATAAAGATGCTGTTGAATGAAAAATAAAATATTGAAGGATGGTTTTAATTACTACGTATAATGTTAACACAGTCCTCAAACTTGCCAATTATTGCACTGCTGTAATCAAGGAGCACAGTTACTGAAAACTTGTGATCCAAATATTTATTCAAGCTTGTGGCTGTGAAATTGTTTGCTTCCTGTTGATGTTTTTATCTCTTGCCAGATTAAATTTATATTTAGTTGTGAATGAAATGTTATTTCAGTGTTTATGTATGACAGTATAGGAAATATTTTAAGAAAAAACAGCATTTGCTTTCCTTTAGCAAAAAGAGAAGCAACACAATCGTTATTCCAACCACATTTTAAAAGGTGGTTTAAATGCCATCTGGTAGGACACTGCAACTTCATTGTGACTGAAAAGGTGTTCTCAAATCTCATTTATGTCAGAAACTGAGAGCATTTGGCATGCACAGAACTATCCTTAAGTGTCTGTCATGTGGAAAAAAGTCTTAAAATACATTTTTGGAAAAAAAAAAAATCTCCAATCCTCACAACTTTCATCCCATATAACTTCTGTAAATTGCAGTGTAATAAATAGGAGGACTCAATAAGGAGACTTATCAAGCTTAATAATATTCCTTGCAGAACTATGGCCTTGAAACAGACAATATGAAGAACCTGGTTCTCAAACTGCGAGCATCATCCAACAATCTGCAAAATTACATCAGCAGCCGTAGGAAAAGCTCAAATTATGATGGAAACACCTCTCGCAAGCCCCCCAATGAGTTCCTTACTTCTGTGGTAGAGCTTATTGGTGCTGCTAAAGCCTTGCTTGCATGGTTGGACAGGTAAGAATAAAATCTTTATATTTTGGTTTACTACCATAACGATTTGCTTCTCCTTGTAGGACAGTTTCTAGATGCTTCGGTGTAAAGACCTTCATGCAGTTATGCTGTTATATTATATGGAGAGAATTAGAGGTGTCATCTTCAAGTTTCTACTCCAGATATCCTTTTGTGGTGAGACACTGAAAGATGCTGCTCAGAGAAACTGTGGCTGTTTTATCCCTGGCAGTGTTCAAGGCCAGGTTGGATGGAGCTTTGAGCAACCTGGTCTAGTGGAAGGTATCCCTGTCCATGGCAGGGGGGGTGGAACTATATGATGTTCAAGGTCTCTTCCAGTCCAAACCAGACAGTGACTCTATGATCTCACCCCTTCTCTGGTGTTGCCAAAAGGGCTCTAGTGGACATGTTTAATCTTAGGGTATCTACTTTTGTGCTTCCAGTCTTACTAAGGCCAGTGAAACTGCTAACATTGTACCCAAACTTTTATTCATGAAAGTAGGAGTCATCCTGTTCAGGTCAGTTTTTCATATGTGTGACTTCCCCTGTCCCCATCCTGCCTTCTAAATTACTTGACATTGGCAGGTCCTTTTGTAAAAAAAATTTTAGTGTCCTGTTCAAATTCTGGCCTCATCTTTGTGATTTGAAAGACTCCCTCTGCCATATTTTTTCTCGGGGGTGGGGGTGGGAATTAGGATGGATGTGTGTTTTAATTATTTCTTTATTCAATTTGGTGTTTGTGTGGGGTTTGTTTTCCCTGAGAGAGCCAGAGTTGTTTTGTGACAGCTGCAGAGGAAACAAACAGGCGCTAGAGCCATTGCTTGCTGGCAGGGATGCTGTCCATGATAGCAGATGAATGTAAATTCTCAAGACCCTTGCCAGCTTTCCCAAGAAGAAGGGTTAGGAGGAAAACTGCATGGGGACCAGCAGCAAGGAGACCTTTTATCCTTCAGTATCCCTGCCCTTCACCTAGCAGTCAGTTCTGTGTCCAGGCAGTGATGTTAACAGCTTGTGCTTCTCACTTGGTAATCTCCTCTCATCCTGTTGCTGGTAGCTTGCCCTAAATTTCTTCTGCATCTCAGTCAGCAAGATGTTTGGGGTTGCTTCCCAGCCCCTGTCCTAGCTCTTTCAGCTGTCTGGAAGGTCTGAGGTAAGATTCTATCGGCTCTAAAGCTGCACTACCTCTAATGATCCTTCTCCAAGATTGAGCCTCCACTGCGCCTCTGTGTGTAAATATGAAAATCCAGTTTTCTTCATTTAGAGACTTCCCCCCCCCCCCCAGCCCCCCCGAGTTTAGTGATCATAGATGTGGGAGTTAGAAGCCTACTCACTGTCAGGCCCACAAGTGTGATTTTTACAATACAATCAGTGTGATCTGACATGAGCATACAGCTGAGAGAGCTGTAGTTTGGAAAATGGACCTTTTCTTCTGGTTTTGCATTCTGAACTTGCTCACCGCAGGACTAGACATTCACCAATTTTGGTGCAAGGACAGAAGGACTATGCAGTCAGGAATATTTATATTATAAAACTGTATCCTTAGACTTGTATGGATGTCAGAATTGTAATCGCTGCTCTCATTTGCTGTTTCTCACTGGTAAGGTAGGGTGGGAAAGACAGGTCCCTTTTATCTAAAGGGAATTTTCTGTTGCAGGACCCCATTTACGGGTATTGCTGACTTTTCATCAATGAAGAACAGAATCATTCAGCTCTGCTTGGATCTCACTACTACTGTTCAGAAGGTCAGCTGATTTCTTTTCCACTTTGCTTTCCAAAAGGGAAGGAATGGGGGTGTGTAGGGAAATAATGTTCTCACTGTGTGCAGAGTGCTAATTGGAAGACAGATCTGGAAACGACAGCTTACTTGAAAGGTCCATGAAGGTCAGTTTCAGTTGTGTGTTGTCCTCTAACTCAATTTCCAACTTTGCTATTGCTGGCTGTGCCTTAAGTGACTGTGGTTTAAAGGCTACTCACTTTCCTGAGCTTTAATGGGAAGAGGTTCAGTTTTTAGAACAGTTGGTGTGCATTTAAAGATTTTCAAGTTCTGAACATGTTGAAAAACAGATTCCCTAGGTGTTGTCCCTTACAGAGCTTATTATCCTTCAGATGGAAAATACTGCATGTAATGGAAGGAGCTCCCACCTTTACAATTACAAACCCCGCTAGCGTGGCTTCTTCTACCAGTAGTGTGAGACCACAGTTTTGTTTCAAAACTCCATTTACCAGCTGTGTGAAGGGTGCTTATATTGGTAACTGCTAAAAGGACATATAGGAACTGTGGCAATCTTGGCAAATTATGTCATTTTGCTCTCTGAGTAATACTGCATGCCTTTGAAAGTGTTCTGACAGCAATCCGCTGCTTTGGCTGTGAAGCACTGTGTGCACACTTCAGTTCCAGCCCAACTTGCTCATAGTCATTAGTCTAATGTACTACAGTTATAGTACATTAGTGGCTATATATTGTTTGAACTCTGAAGGACAATGTCCTGTGACATGGGTGATTCTTTCCCATTTTTGAAGGATAATGTCAAAGGACAGAAACATCCTGTGAGTTGTCAAGCCATGATAACACCCAATTTCATCAGCTGGATCGTTGTGAAAGAGCAGTGTCTAGATAGCACAGTGTAAATTCAAAGAAGCACAAGTTTGGCTTGCTGCTGAATGCCCTTCTTGTTTAGGTGTTGCATGCGCAATTGCAGAAAGTCAGTGATTTACAGCTACAGATTTGCAGACTGTGAACTAGAATAGTAAGTGTTTCTAGTAGCAGATGGTATTCACCCGAGAGTGCTACAGGAACTGAGATATGAGATTGCTGACCTGTATTAATAAAACTACTAAAAATGGTGTCTAATCTTTCAGTTAAATCAGCCTTTGATGGCAGGGGAATGGAAGTTGGCAAATACAATCCTAGCCTTTTAAAAACTGTCAGAGTACTTCTCTGCCAACTTGATATGAGCTATAATAAAGAACAGGATTGGCGCATATGAGAAAAAACATTAATAGGAGAAGAATTAATGCTATTTTGTACTGGGATGCTGCAGATACATTAGAATGGCCTGAAAACTGGTGTGGAAAAGGGGGGGAGAGTTGAAAAATCTTTAGGCGATTTAGGCTCCATCAGACAGGATGCTTCTAGTAGCTTCACACAGAAGCCGCCCTGTAGCTCCCCTGCTACCAAAAACTTGCCATGCAAACCCAGTACGGATGTCAAGGGCAAGTATCTTGGATTTTAAGCTTGTTTAAATGCTTGGAGCTTGGGGTTTTCTCCTTAGAGATACCGTAGATCTTGTTTCATTATTTACTTGCTGCTTTAACTTTTGAATATGAGAATCTGTTATCATTCTCTAGCTCTTCTTGCAGAAAGCAATGATGACTTCTGTAGCTTGTTACATGAGCTTGTTTCAGTTCAAAGACTTTTGTACCTGGGCTGTGTAAATAATGATTTCTGTGCAGCTCCCTGGCCCTCAGGAATGTTGTCAATAGCATATTTTGAAAAAATCACTTTCCTATTTTTAACAAAATAAGTGGTTTGGATCCATTTTGGTGCCTGGTACATAGCAGGTCTTAAGTTGGTGTTTATCAGAGTAAGGCATGCTCATGTGCCCAGCCTCCTGAGAGTCTAGTTTTATTGTGTAGGGTTCTGTTTTTCTGGAAAAGTCTGTTGGCTGTAATTGAATCCCATGTTCTCTTAGCTTTCAAGGTTTATTATTGCTTTCTGCCAGGGCCAGAAAATAGCTGTTTAACAGTACATTTGAGCCCTACTGGGTGAAACTAATCTGATTAATCCCTTGCAGCATGAATAACTCTATTTCAGGTCGAGGTTAAAGTGGTGGTTTTGCAGAGTTTTCAGAGATGATGTGTTTACGTGATTATTGGTTAATGTATAGGCCTTTTGTTCTTGTTTTGGTTTTAGGACTGCATTGTGGCTGACATGGAAGATAAAGTTCAGACTGTAGTAAGTACACGTTTCTGTTGAAACTCAGCTGCCTGCATTCACATTTATTTTGGTGACTTCTACTCTGTACTGACAACAGCTTTCCAATCCCACACATACAGATGTGTCATGCAAGTAAACATTGTTATGGGCCATTTTGTGACTATTCTTTGCTCTAGAAGAAATTAATGAAGTTTGAGCAGACTGGTAGTGTATGTAACAGCACGGAGTAAAGTATTCATTGAAGTTTCATTGCAGAACTATTTTTATACAAATATATATATTTTAAGAGAATTTAGACATCTAACTTTCTTGTGAAGGGTAGTACTGTAAAATAATAGTGGCCCGAACAAACCAAGCATGCCTGCTATGTGTCTGCTTATGAAAGGCCTAAATGTACTATGACTTATTAAACTTCTTCACATAAAAGAACCTCCTGCCACAGAACTGAAGTTCTGTCGCTGACTGTGCTTGAATTAGAGTTTTCAGGGTTGTTTGAAGCAGCCTTGTGACCAAACGAGGAGCGTAATGGAATGCTTTTTATATTTTGTAACAGTTAATCATTGCTTCCTGCTTTTGACATGAACCAGGCTGTGCTCTTTGATAAGGCCTTCCGCTAGCTCCTAGATGCTTAGGAATTTAGTAGCACAATAACTAAAAATAATTTTGTCCATAAATAATGAAACCACGTAAAAGTTTTTTTGCGTCTTTCTTTTTCCATTTGTGCACACCCACTCTGGAAGTAGGTATTGTTGTTTGAAGTTCCCTTGTTTGAGCAGTTCCTCGCATTCACACTTACGCTTTGTTTTGATTTATTTTATTGCTGTTCTATAAATCTTATGTAAAACAAAAAAAACCGTTGGAAGTATTGTTTCCAGGGGCCATTGTAATCCAAACCAATGTCTTCCTATGAGGCAGCTCCCCCTGTCCTGTAATTAAATGTGTACTCTGACTGAAGGATTCAAAGCCCCTGTGAAAGATGGCTTACCCTGCTGGTTTCCAAATTGTATGTAACTAACTGTTGTACTGTGTACTAATCCTCCCTCCTCTCGCCTTTGAGCTGTTGTAACCGACTTTAAGTTTCAGTATTGCTTCAGTTAACTCAACCCACACTGTGGAACATTAAGGAAATTTCTGAGTGTAGGGAAGGGACAGATTTTTGGACTATGACTTTTTTTTTTTGGGGGGGGTGGGGGATTAATTACCATTCTGCTAGTTACAAGTTGCACAAGACAAAGCAGTTCTGCCTCTGACTTTACTGACACACATACAAGGTCAGAATTTGCCTTTCATTATAATGTTTGCTTAGGATCAGTTATATTTTGGTCAAAAGGAAATATGAACCTTGCCTGCATAAGCATTCCACAAGAGGTCAGTTCAGAGGCATGGTGGAGAGAAGTAATGCTGAAAGGCTTAAGTGCTGGATGTCCTGCCTTGTACTGTAAAACTTTGTGCGTTTAAGTCGGAGTCCAGTATCTTACTTTTTCTGGCACATGGCCAATTTTATTCTCGTGTCAGAAACAAACAACAGAATAAAAACCTGTCAGTTGTTCCCACAAAGATTCATTAAAATGTTTCAATATTTTAATGGGTTATAGTTTAAGCAAACCAGCTCCAAACACAATTTTTTGCTATTATTTATGTATTTTATTTTTTTAAAAATTGAAGATGTGTTGGCATCTGTTAGCAGTGATGAGGTGGCACCAATGGAAGTGGTTCAGTTGTACTAGGTTACAGTAAGAAGATAAACATGCTGTAGAATATATCTGTACAAATGAATCTTCTATTTGCGTGATTCATAACTATGATTTATTAGTGGACCAAGTTCCAGAACTCATTTCCTTTCTCTTTTTGAAAACTGAAAAAGGAAGAAGTCAGGACAGAAATTTTGTAACTGTTTCTGTATGTTCTCATTGTAGGCCAAGACTTTAAATGGCATTTGTGATAAAGCCATCAGATCAACTACAGATCCATTGATGAGCCAGTGTGCATGCCTGGAGGAAGTTCATTTAACCAACATTAAACCTGGTGAAGGCCTGGTAAGAACCAATCCTGGAATGTCCTGATGATCCCAGTGCTTAATAGATATTCTGGTGATCACTGTGTGTGTCGCATGCATACATGCTACATAGCATGCAGTGTATACACTGTGAAAGTTAATTGTCAGGTAGTGTCCTGGACTGGCTGCCAGAGATGGGTATACACATGAATAGGTTTCATCCCAAATATTTTTTTACGCTAAATTGCTTCAGATTTGTGCCTTAACCAGGATACTAAGGAATTTATTGATGCTTGTGACATCAGTCATTTTATTTTTGCAGGTTACCTTAACCGGCTGTTTTTAAAGCAGGGTGAGGGGAGAGAGAAGGAGATGAGAAATTATATTTATGTTTTGAAAGACACATTTTACATTTGTTTATAGCAAGATTGAGAATGATATGAGGATTCTTCAGGCTAGCAGGAGTAGGAGAAGTCCTTTTTAAAGTTCAGTGGCTGTGTAATGTTACTGAGTCTTGATCATTCAATGGATGCTGCTCAGCTGAGTGCTGGTTATGAGAAACTGAGTTTGAAATCTTGGTGAATTTTCTGGCTGGGCAACAGACATGTTAGAATGAGTTAGAGGGAATGAAATTCTTAAGTGCGTTTGTATTCTCTCCATCCCAGCCCTGAAGGCAGAAGAGGTGAACACTTTTATAGGAAGGTTTACAGTGTTACTTAGCACAGTTTTACTTAGGCCACTGAATTAGATTGTATCAGTCATGCATTCTTGAAATTATGGGGACCTCTTTGTTAATGCACAAGCTACAGTGAAGCAGATTCAGCCTATCTTGGGCTAAGTAAGAAATGAGGAGGTGGGTGCACACAATGGGATATTGACAGGCAAACAGGGAAGGGAATTGTCTGGAAAGGAAGGGGCAAAAAAACCCAAACCATCTTGTATTTTTATCTTCTAAGCAAGTGTGGTAACTTCAGGCAGATAAGATACCTACAGCTCCTGAATAACATCCAGTTCTGTACAGCTCAGTGAGTGCTTCTAACAACACATGCAGACAGGGGAAGTAGAAACTTACTTATTATTCATAAATGTACTGGTCACCTCTTGTGGGGAAGATAGACAATTACTAGTAATAGCCTGTTGGTGATTTTTTTTTCATTTGGTGTTCATAAGGTCAACACCCACTTCATCTGAGTTTGTCCTCGCTTTCACTCTCAGCTGTAACATTTAGAGCCACAAATACTTAGTTCTGCCAGAGCTCTTATTGCTGATGTCGGTGCTGTGGTTACAAGGCTGTCTGTATATTGACTTGCCAAGGGAAATTGTAAAAGAACATGTAGGCAATATTTGTAGCACACCTGTGTAAGTGTGCTTTGTATGGAGAGAGCTAGTGGCCATCTAGGAAAACCTGTAATTCTGTAGTGCAGACTGGGCAATAAGGAAATAATGTTTTGTTCAAGGCAAAAGGCAGACAAGGCAGCAAACCCATCAATGTTTGATATTACGAACCAGACGGTATTTCTGTATTTCCTTCTGTATATTATGTGTTTGAAGTCATTCTGTTCTATTATAATTAATTACAGTAAAAGTGATCTGTGAAGAGGTTTTGAATGTTGTAATATCAGACCACACACTTTTCTAGGGAAAATATGTGAATTGTCTTAATGATGTTTTGAGTCTATTGCCAACAGTTGTTTAATCAGATAAGTTAATGTTGTTTTTTTGCCTTTTAACTTGTTTAGGGAATGTACATCAAATCAACTTATGATGGATTGCATGTAATTACTGGAACTACAGAAAATGTAAGTGAAGTAAATTAACTCAGGCTATCTGACAGTATCTTTGAGTGAGTTTGGCTTTTTTGCTACTTTTTTCTGTTTTACATATGACTTTCATGAATCTACTGCTTTAAATACCCTGTGATACATAATTTTGTTTATCCACAATTTGTAAATATTTGTGTCTGCATGTTTTACTGTTAGCCTAATTAAACCAGTTTCTACAAGTACATGAGTTAGTTCAAATATTTGGCATGAAAGTAATTGCTTTAATAAGTTACTCTATCTGCTGTTCAGCGTGCTTATGGTATCATGCTTAACAAAGCCTTGAATGTGTTTTCTTGCTGCTGGCGAAGGCAGCCTTCCCTAATGGGAACATATAGGTGGCAGTGTGCTTAATTCAGTAATGAGTAATGAAATCAATGAGCTGTCCAGTGACAAAATTACCTTGCAGAAAAAAAGACCAAGAGAAAGTAAGGCTTTAAGTGGTCTGCTGGGAGGAAATGATTGAGGCAGATGGCTGCTTATTTTATTCTTACACTGTGAGTTCTCTGTAGCTGAGACTTCATTAAAGGTTTCTGGGCAGCCATTGCAGTGGACCTCTGGCTAGCAGCTGAGACTGGTGGGTGATGCTGTGGTGTTGTCAGACATGCCCCTCTACAGAAGCAGTGGCTGAAAGAAACAAGAGTGAGTGACCTTTGCTTTTGCAGCAATGACTTTGGGGGTTTTTGTGTGTGGTTTTTTTTTTTTTTTTTCCTTTCCTTTTTTTTTAAAGGAATATGGAAGAACCAGTGGTTCTGGTTGTACCCCTGCCAAGTCCAGGGGCCAGGGAGGAGTGAGTGGAAGTCTGTGCTTGCAGCTTAGAGTGTAAATGAAAGCTTTTCCAGCTTTGGTGCTATTGCCCTTGCATAACTGTATAGTATCTGCAACAGAGACAAAGTTCACTTTGGCAGCAATTTCAACATCTGAATAAGATGAATGAATGCAATGTTGGCTGCAGACGGTTGCCTGTGCATATAGATCTCATTTTGGAGGCCAGGAGTTGAGCTGTACTGCTTCTATAGCTTTGAGTGTTGACCTAAATATCTTCTTTCTTGTCAACACTGGTTCTTCCTTTAGGGAAGCTCATTACTTTGAGGCAATAAAGTTTGACAAGTGACTGAGATCTGCAAACCACTGATGTTTTTCTGATGACATGCAATTAGTTAGATGTACCAGGCTGGGTCTTAGTTCAATTTTCTTGCTAGGTTTGGAATGATATTTTAGTAGCAGTCACCAGGGGCCAGTGTGTGGGAATGCAGTGGAACTGGACCCCAAAATTAACAGTACTGTACATTGGAAGGACTGGGAAAGTCCACGCATTTGATGCCAATCAGCCAAGAGGATTCCTGAGTTGTGCCACTCTACTTGTAACTTCCCATGTCACGTTGCTCTAGATGTAAACTTTGCTCTTTATTCTCACAATGCAATTGCAGTGTCTGCTGTGCTAGCTGGTGCTTGTTCTAGGAGTCCCCTGTGTAAGGGTAGTCTGCCTTCCCCCCCCCGACAGGCTGCTGATCACCCAAAGGGCAGCTTGAAATGAGCTTTGTTTTTCACAAGCTTGACTTTGGCCCAGCATTTTTTCATGATCTTGGTTGGCTCATATATATGCAGCCTTCCACAGAAGCATTTCCTCTCAGAGGAAGCAAGAAGACAATGAAGAAATAGGGTTACTCACAATAGCTGGAGCCTCCCACAAATTTCCCCATGTTTTCTTCCCTAGTTGCACTGTTTATTCCAAAGTTCCTTCAAATAAAAATGTTACTTGAGCTCTGAAGGCATGATGACAAGGCAAAGGAAGTCCATAACCCAAGTGCTTAGTGCTGGAGTCACTAGGAAGAGCTGGCTTGCTGCCATGTGGTTACTCATGGGGTGGGGGAAATGGGAGGAGAAGTTGTCCTCTGACCAGAGTACAATATAGCAAGGTAGTATGCCTGCGCGCTTTGGGTGTTGTCAAGGCTGATCAGAGTTGGTGTATTGTATTGACACATTTAGCTGTTCCTCACTAATGGTTCCCTAGAGCTTGATTTTTATTCACAGGAAATTATATTTTAAGGTCTATTATTATTACTAGATAGGTATTTAAAAATACCTATCTATGCACATTTCATGTGTGCGAGCACATATTTTTATCTGTTGACCTTGATGCAGGCAAGTAATTTCACATTAAACTTGGTAGCTCTTATTCGTATTAGGGAACAATAAGGGAAAGTGTAATGGATCTATTTTGTGGCTTGGAGGGTTTTGATCCTTTGTACATTCAAAACCTTACTGTATTTTTTTTTTTTTTTTTTTAAATTGTATACATGTATTTGAAAGCTGAAGTTTAAGATAGCTGCTGTGTTAGGACAGAAGTCTTCTGTCCTCTCCCGCTGCCTTCTCAAACTACAGTATGAACTGGAGACAAAATGACGGCAGAGACAGTTCGATGACTTAAATGCAGTTTGGCCTATGGCAGATATAGGCAATGCCTTCTCCCTTTCCCTGTAGCTCTTTCAGTATAAAAAATTAATCATAAGTTGAATTCATTTGCAATTCTTAAGTTATCAACAGATCTAATGTGTGATCTTCATTATAGATATAATCTTTGACTTTGCTTGGTGGAGGGTGTTATGGGAGGGAAGAAAACCAGCTGAAGCACATGCCTCTTGTTTTCTTCCGTAGTCCCCTGCTGATCGATCTCAGAAGATTCATGCTGGTGATGAAGTGATCCAGGTTAATCGGCAAACTGTGGTTAGTGACAGCATTACCAACCTTCCCTTATTCTTGCTCTGTAAAGCTTGCTCCCTACGGGTTCTGAAGGGATGGGGTTTGGAGGTGGCTTTGGCGTTTGCCTATTGAAATCTTTGAGGCTTTTAAATCTCCGTTTTCAATACAGATTTTATTCTTTGCAATATTTTGCTAAAATAAATGTGCCATATTTCATGTTTAAATGATGTATGCATCATATTAAAATAAGTCATATTGTATTTAAGGCCTATTTTAAAATGCACTCTTACAATCTACTGAAACACAGATTAAAAACAGCTTTAAAAAAGCCTCAAGTATTTGTCAAATTGTTTGTATCTGGGAACTTACATAAAATGATTATATTTTTACTTAGCACAGATAAGAAATGCGTTTCAGTGTGAGAAAGAAATGTGAGAGTTCACTGTGGTTGCCTGTGTTACTCAATCTGAGCACATCCATGCATCCTTCTATGACTGGAACTGAGGTATAAAGAGCATCGCTTGATATCTCAGTGTTTAATTACAGCTTAAGCAAAGATCTCCCTTTGAAACAAAACGAAGAACAACCTCCCCCAAAAGGGAGCTTTCCAATTATTTTTTCATTCTGGCTTTTTTGGATGTTTCTCCCTTTACGTTCACATTAAAACAGATAGTTTGACTTCGGAGATTTGGGGTTATTCACCCTCAGAAAAGCAATACAAAACAAAACATGTATTTTATTCTTTTCCAGGTTGGATGGCAACTAAAAAATCTGGTGGCAAAGTTGCGAGAGAATCCTGCTGGAGTTAGGCTGCTGCTTAAGAAACGTCCCACTGGCTCTTTCCATTTCACTCCCGCTCCGTTAAAGAACCTACGTTGGAAACCACCCCTGGTGCAGGTGAGAGGCTGATGACTCAACCCTAATACTGGGATAGGAATGTCTTGGTTGCAACTTGAAAAAAGAGAAATACTAGAAATGCTCCCAGGTATACATGTTTAACTATAGGTCGAGGAAGGTGAGGTGAAAAGGCTGTCCTCTTCTGGCCCCTAGGTAAAAGGGAGAATGTTCTTGCCTCCTCCCTTCTCTTTTTGTTTTTTAAACCCTGATAATGCCTTCTTGATACACAAAGTGACTAGGTGTGTTGAACATTTTAATCAATCTGTGCCACTGGGAGAACTTTTATGAGGCAAAGCTGTTGAAGCTGCTGATAAGTATGGAATTCAGCAGCATGGAGTAATAAATGATTCCTCTGTTTAGCAGAGTTAATATGTTTTTGCTGAAATAACTTAGATTATTCTATATATTTGTTCTCTTTTTAGTCTGGTGAAGGGTGGGAAAGTGTTTTCCAGGAAGTTAAACTACTTCTTTAAATAAGAATTGATTGTTGGGCAATTCACAGACTGGGTAATGAGAGGACAGAGAAAGTGACATTAATAACTCTTAACCATGCTGAGGAATGGCTTGTTGTATTAGGAAGCTTAGGGCTTAATGCTTACAGAAGGAAATGACCTAATTGAATCTAAGCTGATTACCTGAAGAAAACCAGGGAGGGTTCCTATTCCTACTTCTGTCCTGACAAAGGTCTCCCTGCTGCTGAGAGGATAATTTATCAAGCTGTGAAATGCCAATGACTATCACAAGGTGTTGATGCAGGCAGGTTTCTCTCAGACTGGGTAGCAGATGCTCACTGGACTCCTTTTTCATCCTTCCTTTCACCAGTGCCTGTGTCTTGTGTTTGTGGGATTGTCTGTTGTTTAATCAGAGTCAAAGCTAAAAAAGCACCGCCTTTAGAGTTTTCAAAGGTTACCCAAAGCAAGGACTGTGTTACCAGTGTGGAGAGCTGAGGTGCACTGGGATATAGGTTGTGCCCAGCAGGGTTCCCTTGGGGAAATGAGTGATTGGTGAAGCCGGTTGACAGTTCTGGGCTCCAATGTACTGATCAGTAAAAGGCAGATGCTTGTGCAGGGGTGCCATTAACTCAGGGGCCGGAGTGGAATCCTGGGCAGCTGCTTGACAAAAAAGGAAGAGCGTAGACCTCTTGCCTAACAAAGGTGAAAGGGTGCTTCAAGACTTTTCTCTCCTAGAAGCAGACAAGAGCCTGGCAAGATGCTGGGGACAAATAGCAAAATGGCAAACGTGCTGAGATGAGCTATACCGAATATGTTTTTACTTCGTCTCCCTTACCCTGATTATATCCCTTGATGAAAATTGTACTGAAATTTACCATGGTCCTGCCTGTGCCCCAGTTATTAGGACTATTTGGAATAAGGGTAGTGTGAGTTGGCTTTGTAGGTGCTGTGGATCATATCTATGTTTAACAAATTGCGTTCTTTTAATGAATCTAAAAATACAAGAAGGGATTTTGTCTTTGTGGCTTTTTCTGTCTATGGAATTTACAAGAAAAATAGGACTGGAAGGAGCAAAACATTATTGAGCAATGCATTATCCATGATAGGATTTCTGTAGGAGGGACTGCAAAGCTAGCCAAAACTGAGGGTGGCGAAAATGTAAATGCTAAGAATTTTTAATGCACTTCTTAAGCATAGAAACAGTAGTTGACTAGGAGATAAAATGGGACTATTGATTATTGAATTATCTTTGATAAATCAGTGCTCAGATGTTTGACAGCTGTCTCACATTTCAGACCAGCCCTCTGCCAATCACGAGTCCTTCAACCCAGTCACCAGAAACCACTGCCGATACCTCACTGAAAAAAGAGAAGCCAGCCATTTTGGATCTGTACATACCACCTCCACCAGCTGTTCCATATTCTCCTCGGTATGCAAATAAACATGTACCACTGAACAAAAAACTCTTTTACTACACTTGTTTCTGAGCTGGCTTGCTGCTAGAGTTCTGTGCTTGAGGAAACTGCAGATCTCCCAGATTTCTAGGTGTTTAAATGCATAAACTACCAGGATTGTAATAGATTCCATTATTAGAAGATTGTGTGCCATGTGGATCAGAGTTGTTCCCAAATCATGAATGGATGTCATCCCTGGTGGTGGGGTTATGGTTTTGATTTGTTTAAAATCCAGCTGCACATAGCAAGAAGTCATTTTTGTCTGTAAGTTTTTCCACTGTGGTGTGTGTGTGTGTTTGGTTGTTTGGGGTTTTTTGGTGGGTTTTTTTTTTTTTTTTTTTAGCAAGTTAAGTAACTGTTCTGGGAGTTAGGAGAGAAAAGTTTTAAATTGTTAGACTTGCAAGCTGTATAAACCAGGAATATTCCCACTGAAGGAAGGGAGGGTCAGTTCATCCAGCTTTTATTTGTTTTTATCCTTCAGTGTAAGCTATAAAAACACAGTCCTGTGTACACAGAAGGCAAAAAGGCAGGGTGAGGGGTATGTGGCATGTGTATGCTATAGCTAGCTTTTTTTTGTTCTCGTGTCCCTGTTGAATCATGCCAGAACCCTGCCAGCTGACCTGGAAAGGTGATGAACAAAAGCGTTTTGTCTCTCTCTTGCTTCCTGGCCTGTCCTGACATTTTTGGTTACACGTAGATAGCCCAACACAGAAAGTATGACCCTTTACTTCAGGACTCTTAATGGAAGGAGAGCTTGCCTCCTGTCATTTAAGGCCTGGTACAGTGTCAGAGGTTGTATCACTGTAGTCTTTGGGGCAGTACTGGCACTGCAGGGTTCTCCAGGGTAGGGTTTCCTTGCTGAAATTGGATCCACTTTGACCTGCTGTCTCCCTGTTTTCCAAGTTTATGTGTGCTTGGTTCTTAAAAAAAAAAAAACAACCAACCAAAGTCTTGGCCTAAAATCGAGCATATAGCTTTATCAGCTGAGCTGAGCATATCTTGGTCTTCATATTGTTACATTTCAAGTGCATTGGTGAATTAAAGTCACAAAATTAAATGTAGCTTCAGATACCTTTAGACATGACTAGCTGTTGACAAGGGAAAAAGTAGTAATGCAAGATAGAACTTGTTCTGGATGGTGTGTGGAAAGGGGAAGGCTTCTTGACTTAGGCTTTTAAAAAAAGTAAATGTGGGGAAGCTGTGGCAGCAAAGAGGAGGAGAAAGGGCAGATCTTCTGTCTTCTGTTTGGCTTTTTAATTTCACCTCTGAATGTTTTGTTCTTCTCTTGAAACTCTGATGCATTCAATGGCAGATTCTCACCCTTTTCCCTGCCATTGTTCTGTTTTGTTCTCTTCCATTCCTTGCATGGATCTTCTCTGGTTCATACTGGGAAGGTGGATAGCAGTGGCTGGTTTTCCCTATCTGCAGCACAGTCTCCACATGGTGGTGTTGTAGGAGAGCTCTGGTAGTACATATGATTGTGATGTAACACTTCTGTGCAGTTTTCAGTCCCTGAATCTCCATAAATAGCTCCTTCCCTTTCACTGAGCTCTAGCATTATTATTGATGGAGAGCTGGAGTATGCAGTGCCAAGAGGTCTGTAGTGAATACCAGGGCATGCATGTGCTTAGACAGTCAGATGTGTATTTTTATGCTTGACTTGGCTGGTGATTGCTCTAAGTAGTAAGATTGTAGCAGGTACAGAGAAGGGGGAAAAAAAAACTAAAGCAAATCCTCATTTGTAGAGTAGTTTTTCTTCCAGAAGTACTAGGAAGTACTGGTTCTAAAATTGGCTGTTCTTGGACTTTGGAATGTGGAATTGCTCTGGGAAAGGAGTTCCTGCAGAAATTGCTTGTAATACAGGCACAGTGTACATACACTATGAATTTATTACTGAAACTCTGGAGGGGATCTCACTTTCGGATGAAGAGAGAAGGTGATAAATATTCACCGTCAGTTATTGGCCTCTTACAATGACTGAAAAACAGAGTCCCTCAGAGGGAGGCAATAAGT
This sequence comes from Myiopsitta monachus, assembly GCA_017639245.1. NCBI lineage: Eukaryota > Metazoa > Chordata > Aves > Psittaciformes > Psittacidae > Myiopsitta > Myiopsitta monachus. The sequence continues at coordinate 23,895,627 of CM029925.1, forward strand.
GTTGCAGTTTTACAGAGATGAGTAAGTCGATGTATGCAGTCCTCTGTCGTAACTGTGTTCTGAAGAGGTAACGAATTGGGAGATTTAGTACTCTCAGGGCAGAAAGATCTTATTTCTCAAAAGCTTTTTCAGGGGTGGTACCTTGAAACTTCTTTGTGTGTTAAATTACTGGGTCATTAAAAGTGAATGAGCATGGGGAGGAGCTTTCTTTTTTCCTTGGTAAATATGTTTATACAGAAGTTATCTATCACCTGACCTGGATTAATTTTTTTTTCCAGCTTGTTTGCAGCACAATACCAGTTGTAAGGAACATGACTAGGTCCTAGATGTATCTTCCAAAACTATTCATGTCTGTAGCACGAAACTCTTTTAAGCTACTAACTGAAGTGAAATGTCCTTTCAGAGATGAAAAAGGGAGTTTTGTATATGGAGGAGGCAACAAACCCAGTCAACCACTACCTGGGTCCAAGGGTGCTGAGTCCCCCAATTCTTTTCTGGATCAGGAGAGTCGAAGGCGAAGGTTTACTATTGCTGATTCAAATCAGCTGCCTGTGTATCCCATCGAAGCGAATATTCTGCCGGCCAAGATGAGGGAAAAAACACAGTCCTATGGTGAGTTCATTCCTCTTTTGTCGTTGCTGTTATGATAAACACCTTGGTCAGTTTGAAATAGTTTTAGAAAACTGCTTGTTAGGCTTCATGGATATTAAGAGCAGTCTGTGCAAATTGTGAACGAAATAATGAATCATCTGATACAATTTTACTGAGAAGCTGTTATTTCTTTAATGAATGTCATTCAACTGGGATCTGCTGCTACAGATGGTCATTTCCATGCGTATTTTGAACATAACTTCTGGTTATTATATTCACTGCTGCTGTAAATGAGCAAGAGTATGGCTGTTCAATCTCAGCACATTGTTTTCTTATATTTTAACACTGGAAGTATCCTGAATTTTTATTTTTCCCTGCAATTTTAACTCCTTATTGTTGTACCTCTTCCTTTGTTTAGTTGTGAAAAGTATAATTTTAAAACTTGATTTCCTAAGCTTAATGTAATTCCTCATAACCTTCTATGTTGCCTTCAGGAAAACCTCGTCCTCTGTCAATGCCTGCTGATGGGAGCTGGATAGGAGTTGCAGAGCCCTTCTCTAGGCCACGAGCACCAGGGAGAAAAGGCAAGGTTTTCACTCTTGTCCTTCTTTTATTCCTCTCCAGAATTTCTTTGGGGTGAACTGGATGGAAGTGTTTAAATTAGGACTGAAGAATTAGTGTTTGCATATTGCTTAACTGATCCAAGGTGACAGTTGTTTATTTTAGCAGGAATGTCACATGGTAGTTGTGAAATTTGTGAGGCTACTCAGTGCTGGGGCTCAGGCTTTTGTTGTCCTCTCTTCATGTTCTTGTGAGCATTAAAAAACGCTAAAATGACCAAGGGAGATTTGTACTTGTCTCTTTATAGCACAGGTTTACCATTTTGCTCTTACAGACACCCTTTTCCTTTTCTTCTCCATTTAATATTGATCATAAAACTGCTTTGTTGTTGAATCTTTGTTTAGCTCACTGTGGAAGTTGTTATGGAAGCAAGCTTGTTCTTAAAAGTGAAATATTTCTGAATTGCTTTTTTGCTGCACTGCTGTTAGAAATCAGCATATTTTGCAGATGACACACAATGGGAGACAGAAGCTTGTAACATTGGGTGTTAGGTTGGGTGTTTTTTTTAATTCCCATACTTCCCTTCCCTTCTTGTCTTCCTTTTGCATCTGAAAGTCTTCAAGTCCTGTTAGAGTGGGAAATAAGAAAGGATGAGTATTTACTTTATTCTTGAAATCTGTTACGGAAAGCTAATGTGTAATTCTAGGCAATATAGAAGCTGATAACGAGAAACATTAACTTGGAGGGATATTGGAAGCAAGCTAAGTAACCAGACTAGCAGTAAGATCACCAGGTGGCAGGGCTGGGTTTTGTGTATGGGTTTGGCATTTTTTTCTTGGTTGGTTTTGTGTTGGCTGTTCTTAGCACTTGAAATGTACTTAAGTGCTGCAGGCTTGTATATAAGATGTATTGGGTCAGAAAAAAGACCTGTCTAGCCCAGTAGGATGGCTCTAGCAGCAGCTGCTGTGGACAGTTGTCTAGCGAAGAGTAAAACCAGAGAAAGCATCACACATGAATGGTCAAAACCAGGGAAGTGCTTACATCTTTATCTGCAAAATTATTTTCTGTTGTCCAGAGTAATATTTGTAGCTTTTAAGTTAGTTGTGAGTAACATACAGGTAAACATAGATTGAAATCTGATCTATCAGCATCTTGAATGACTCATTACGAGAAGGTTTATTGGATCTCTCTCATGATAATAATTTACATGAAGGTAGCCTGCACTAGCAGTTTTGTAACTTAACAGTCAACTGGTATTTATGTGTGATTTTATTTTGTTGTTCTTTGTGTTGATTAAAATATGAAAGATGCAAAAAGACATATATCTCTTGACAGCTGCTTATGTCAAGGTGTGTTTAGAAAGGTAACCAAAATCGAGGTAACTTGAACTCCAACCAAAGCATCTTTGTCAAAATAGAAAATGTTAATGGAGGGTTTTGAAGTCAGCAGTAATTGGTTTTATTCCTCCTGTTCATGCAGGTGATGATGTCCTCTGCAGGTACTTCAGTAATGAAAGGATACCCCCAATCATTGAAGAAAGCCCCTCCACGCAATACCCTCTCTCAAGGCCAGTATCTGACAAGCAGTTAGTGAGGGGAACAGATTATATTCGAGGCAGCAGATGTTTCATGAATGCAGATCTCCACAACAGTGCAACAATTCCTTTTCAAGAGGAAGGTGCTAAAAAATCTTCTGTTACATCATCCACAAAATCTTCCTCCACAGAGCCCTCGCTGCTGGTCAGTTGGATCACAAGACTGAAACTGTTGACTCATTGACTGTTATTCATGGGACTTTTACCAAGTGCCTTTGCTCATCTGTCAGACTTCTATACTTTTCAGCTTAACTAATGCATAGTGACTAATGTGGTGTTCTTTTCCTGGAGAATCTTACATTTTTGCCTTTTCATTGGTGATTTTTGATGGATCAGAGGGTTTCATAGTACGAGGGAAGAAAGATAAAGATCAAATTCTTCTTCCTGGCCAAAAGCTGAGGGCATTTATTCCCCTGGAAATGAGTAAAATTTCAGTGATGCAGAGGCCATGCATGACCTGAAACATGCATAATGACTCAAAGGAAATAATTGCATTACTGTAAAGTCCAGTGGCACTTCAGTTGTCTGAATTCCTAGGGTCTGATGTGACTGGCTGGGTGTCAGAGTATGTAGAGCTCAGCAAAAGTCATGTTATTCTCCTGACCAGGAAAGATAAACAGGAAAACAGCAATTTCATGCAACTTAGCAATGCAATTGTAAGTACTGCATGAGATCAACCTTGTGAGGAAGAAGTAGTAGTGTTGCCATTCTTTCTCTGATATACAGAGGTGTTAGGAAGTCTTAGGAAGAGTGTTCTCTTATCCAGAGATTGTAGGAAGTTGGACAAAAATAACTATAAATCAATCCAACCTGATATATACTCCATTTTACTGAAATCACAATACAGGTGAAGAGCGCGCTGAGCAACTGCAGTTCTCATCCGTAAAGATATATGGATTGCTACAACATACCAAGGAAATGCATCTGTAGAGGTGGTAAAAGAATATATGTTTTTCCTTAATTGTTTAAGAATGATTTGCTGTTAACCAAAGTCAGTTTTTAAAGGTAGTCCTGTTGGACTTAGGAGAACTTTTATAGTGGTGCAGATTTTGAATGATGTATTGTTTATGAAAAGTATGTGCTATGATACATTACAACTGTAAGGCATCTTGCTATTTTCTATATAGCTCAGATTTTCTCCTCTCCAGAATTTTAAAGTAGCATTGGGTATTTTGGGAGGAAAATAAAACTTGTTTAACAAAAGAAGAGGATATTAAAGAGGTATTGTTTAAAACTTAATGTACATAAGAATGTTGGTATAAAACAGTTGTGTTTAATTTAAATGTTAAATATAGTTGTATATATTTTTTACACTTAAACAGATACAGTTTGTACCTTCCTGTACTGCAGTACTGGGCACTGACTAGTCAAATGAAAAGAAAGTCTTTTGCATTCCCTGCTAATAAGACTAACTATTTTTGTAGATGACACATTGCCAACAGCCTTTACTTCTTTGGCTCTTGCTGAAAAGATAAAGAATTTGTATTTAATAACTCGGGGGGGAGTGGGGAGGAGAGGAAGGGAGGTTAAATGCTAGTTTGGACTGGGGCAGGAATCATATGTGATAACACAAGTTATTTATGGTATGTTAAAAACATACCATAAATCTGGCTGTGAAGATGAGGCCATTCTGCAACAAGCTTATGAAATGCTACACCCCACAGAGACAGTGTGTTAAATTTAATTCTCAATTATGTTTATAGAATCATAGCATAGTTAGGGTTGAAAAGGACCTTAAGATCATCTAGTTCCAAGCCCCCTGCCATGGGCAGGGACACATCTCAGTAAACCATGCCACCCAAGACTCTGTCCAACCTGGCCTCGATCACCGCCAGCGATGGAGCATTCACAACTTTCCTGGGCAACCGATTCCAGTGCCTCACCACCCTTAGAGTAAGGAATTTCTTCCTCATATCCAATCTAAACATGTTTGATTGTGACTCACTGGTGATTTAGTTGGGGGCTGGTCTGAACCTTTCTCATCAAAGCAGATTATAATATGTCTGTCTTGTGCCACTCTTCCCCACTCCCTGAGATGGCAGCCTGTACGAGAGGCATAGACAAATACAGCTGTAGTGCAGTTGAACACTGGACCAGTTTGGTCCTGCCCCTGAGAAGAGGGCTGAAACTGCCGTGTTGCAGGCACTGTAGTGTAGTATAGATGAGCTCCAAACTGACTGAACTGTTTTAAATTAAAGCACAATTACTGAACCAGATGAAAGTCGGAGATCTTGTCTAAATAAGATTTTAAAATGAAATTTTTGCTCATCTTTAATGTCTGGCTTTCCATGGTCTAAAAATGGATGTGACCATTAAGCAAGGGTGTTTTTTTGGCTCAAGTATGTGCAAATAATGTCCAGATGATTTCTTTACCAAAGAAGGAAGCATGTGTCTTGTATTTCCTTTCCTTTTGTATTTGTTATGGAATGTTAATAATACTAGAAAGCTCTTTCCAAAGAGGGCTGATGGAGTAAGTGGGGGAGTCAGGCTCTGATCTAGAGGGAGGCTCAGTCTTGTGTTGGGAACAAGTGTGTGTTCTATTGCCACTGGGTGACAATGCAATCAGTTGAATAAGCTGCTGAAGATGTGTAGTGGCATCTAATAAAGTCCTATATTTTTGTTTCAGAGAAACATTGAAGTCCCTCACTGCGTGAACACCAAATGGGAGGGAAAATACAAGAACCCCACCTTTCTTGATGTCTGTGCACAACATATAATATTAACCAGCTGTTGCTTACCAAATAATGTGGCACAGGTCATATAGTACTATTGTTACCATTTGGGAGAAATGCTACTGTTGGTTTGGGAGAATGGTTTATGATGTGGTAAATACCCATAGCAGTGCATGTTGCAACATTCCAAAGTGTAGGTATTTTTCTTCTTTACAGTAACAGCTCCTGTTAGAAGTTCTACTGGAGAAGTATTAAAAATTCATATTTTTCAGATTGTTCCTTTTGCATTTGAATCTCATTCAGACCAGATGAAATCTGTTCTGCCTTTGTATAATATTTTCTCCGACCCATCTCATGCTGTTCTTCTTTCTACCATGTTAATTGTGAGGGGAAACATCTGTCAAGTCTGAACTCTCAGATGTTTGTCCAAGAGGCTAAATTTGAAATATGTTGATTGCTTAATTTCTTACCGTATATAGTGAATCTAGAGGGTGTTCTATACTTCGGGGGTTTAAAAGAAAGACCCACAGTTCTAGGAACCAATCACAGGTGGTGATATCTTTCTGGCTTAATCTGAGAAAAATGTAGGTAACAAGTTAGAAACTGTCATATGCAACAACTTGGTTTGTCTCTTGGCATTGAAGTACATGTACCTGTTATAAAAAAAAACTATGTCAAGGCTGACTTCCCTAATGAGTACAACATATGTATCCAAATATCCTGCTGTGGTACGGTACTCCGTAATACTCTGAATATTCTTCCAAGGTAGCAAAACACCACAGTTAGTTAAAAAACATTGTAAAACCCACAATAATAATAATAATAATAATAATAAAGGTACTCTTGCATATATGTATGGTGAGATTTCCGGAATGTGCACTTCAGAAATATTGAGCAGGCTTCCATTTTAGTCTGCAGAGTATTTGCAAGCCAATTCCTTGCTTGCTTCCTTGCAACTGATTATGTAAGAGAATGCTATTCTAGATGGTAATGAGAAAGAAGAAATAAGACATAAAAATGAATAGTGATGGCTTACAGAGACAGAGTTCAAGGTGATTCTTCAAGCAATGTGTTTCCCCTAATATGGAATAATAATATTATGGGTAATGAAATTAATCAGTGTTTGAATTCTGGATGGATGTTCAAAAATACAGCACTGCACCAGCTACTAAGAAAGAGAAAAAATGGCTGCTGCTGCTGAACCCAGGACACCAACAGAGGTGACAAGAGTACTGTATTATACTGATTTTATACTAAAAAATGAACGGATAACTTTGGTTTTGTTTTCTCCTAAGCAGGGCTTGTTTTAAAAACAACATATTCCATAAGCTGGGTGCTCACTTAATAGAAAAGGGGGGAGGGGGAGAGGGGAATTCTGAAACTTGGCCGAACCAGGAAACTGATAGTAAAGACTAACTTTATAATTGGAGGGGATAAAAGCATTTTTTTTTTTTTCTACAGAAATGTTTGGTGTTTTTTTTTGTCCAGAGCTTATGTCCTGTTTTATTGCACTCCCAACAAGCAGTCTTCATAAACTGCTGTATAACTGCAGCCATACCCTGAGTAGATGAAGTTAAACCTCCCATCAGGCTTAGCTTCAACCTTGGTAAACTCAGCTCACATCTTTTTTACAGGTTTTATTTCCTAACGAGCTTTTCTGCATTCATCAGTAAATTTTTGGAGTCTCTTTTGCATGACCTTGGCTGTGCAAGACTCTTGTGTGCATGTGTACTCACAATAGCCTTTGACAGCAGGATTGCTATTTTGGAGGAGGGTGGGTGCTGGCTTGTGCTTGTGGCTTCTGCACTCAGATAACAACTTTCCCCAGTTTCCACTGTATGTCCTCGTGCCACCCTCTCAGAGTTCAAAATGCCTGTGCCCAATTGGAAATAAGCATTCAGTGCTTTGGAGTAAACTGACTTTGTCTGCACAGCTGTGGCTCCTTCTCTTTATTTTCTTGAGCTTTCCTTTGTACGTGCTGTGGCTATGGAGCACATGCGGCCCCTGCATAGAAATGCTTTTGTCATCTCGCAGGCTGCAAGGTTTTATAATGGACAAGAGCTCTCAAGAATGCCATCTACGTAACGAAAATGTAGGAAGAGCACTTCAAAAAGACTCAGTTTGGAGAACGAAGGAAGAGGGGCCAGGCTAAGCTGAATGTATGGGTCTATGTTGTGTTGAACACTGTTTCAGTTGTGTAGCAGTAACTGCAGAGGAAACAACCCACACAAGTGCTACATTCCCATTTGTTGCTACTGCTACATTTGTGTGGTGCTGGAACATGAAACTAGCAGTCACTCAAAGTAGTTATATATAGTTCCGCACGTGGAACTTGAGCTGTAAGATGCATGACAAAAGCAGTCAAGAGCTCCTGTCAATACATAATTTCATCAAATTCTACTGCCCACACTGCTGCTGCATCAGTTTAAAATAGTAATCCCTCTTTATTCTGTTGCCTGTGCATTGTGAACCCAGATCTCTGACGGGTGCATAACCATCAGTTTTGCCTTCTTTTTTGATAGTCAGTAACTGGTGCTAACATTGTGTCATTCCCACAGTGATCCAAAAGCTTGTTTAATTTGGGTTACTCACGACACAGTCCAGAAGTGGAAATTCAGATTTAAAACCAATATTATGGGGCCAACATCACTTGGAGTTGGGATTTTTTTTCTACATGTACTAAATATGAAACAGGCAGGAGTTCTCTGTTGCGCATACTTTGCCAGTAGGAAATAAAATGAGGATTATATATTTGGTGGAGGAAAAAATTCCAGACCTTTTGGGTGTCCTCCAGTTCCTGCCAGTGGGAGAAATATGTTTGTTTTAGCGTGACATAGAATAGATGTAAACGTTTCTTTTTAAACCTCCCTGTGTGGCCACCTCATCTGATCAGGATGATGTAAGCCACTGACTTTCCCCCTTAAGTGGTTATGGAGTTAACCTAATATATTTTTTGAGGACAGGGCAAAGATACCTTTTCTTAGGTGATTCTGTGATTTGTTACCTGGGTATGAGACAGGAATTGACTGTAAAAGAAATACTGGACAGTGCTGATTTACAAGCAGAACTGTGATTACAATCTGTTTGTTCCCTGGGCAGTGGTGAGGATGAAAGTTTACCGAGCATGGTGGCAGCTTGGCAGCAGCCAAAGAATTAGAGGATAGCCAAGTTCAAGCTACAGGGCCACTCTCAGCAAAGTTCTTTGCGGTTTTTTGGTTTATTTTTTGTGGACTTTTTTTTCCCCTCTCCTGTAAGTGTAGTTCTCTTTCAGTATGGATGGGCCAGAACAGGAACTGTTGAAACATACTTGTAGAGCAGACCTGATTAGGCTGCGATGAAGCAGGGTGCTGTGCTTGCTGCTGGCACCCAGCTGCCATGTGTTTTGATATATTCTGGGAGTGTCTTTGCAGGTAATGAGCCACCAGACCCTTGTGGTCTTTGCTTAGCGGCTTTTTTGTTTGTGGAAATATTTACTAAGAGCTGTAGAAAATGCCACAATCTAACCTCATACAGGTGTTTAATGGTTGTTCCAAGTAATCCCGTGCTTCTCAGTGTTCTTTATTAACGTGTTTCCTCTTCCATCTCACATTAGCTGTTTCCAGTGCAAATGCTTCTAATGAAATCCTCATATACTTCCAGTGAGAATGTTAAAAATGCCAAGTAGTTACAAATGAGCTGTAAAATTTTTTTCAAAGTGTAAAAACCCCCCAAACAAACAAACCTAGAACAAAAAAAGCCAAAACCAAAAACCCACCAACCCCCCCCCCCAAAAAAAAACCAAACCCAAACCAAAAGACAAGAAACCCTTTTTCAACCTTATGAAAAACAACTTCATGAATGGTAATGAAAGGAAGGATTTTCACACAGGTGAAATCAGCCAAACTTTACCTGCTGCTAAAAAAAGTTGATTTGAGTTCATTATATGATAGTAGGAAGGAGGGGCTGTAGTTCAGGTAGGGCAACTATGGTGTTTAAATTTCTTTCCACAGAACTTGAGCAAAGGCTTACTTAAGCATAAGACAGCTCTAGCTGCGGCTCTTCCCCAAGCCCACTCAAAGTCCCATTGAACATGCAGAAGTCTTAATATCTTCTGGCATAACTCTTGCCTGCTTGTTTCTGGTGGGGAAGTTGGTATAAGTTGTTATAAAAGTGAGAAGGATGGGAATGTAATAAATAATCTCCTAAATGAATTATTTCCCTTTCCCTACTTCCTTCTTCCTCTCTGACCTTTTCCTCCCTACATTAAGGTCAAGGGACTTTCCAGGAATTTATTGCACAAACAAACAGCTATAGAGCTTTTAATATTTATAGCATAATCTAGTTTTGTTTTGTTGTCCAAGATAGTTCTGGCCAGAGCTTTCCAGTAAAAATAGTGCTGCAGGCAAGGCAGTTAATTCCAAGCTCTCAATTCACAAAAGAATTCCTCTCTGCTTAGTAAGCTGTTGACTTAGACTTTGCTTTGAAGCTGCAAAGGCCACCCCAAGGAGTCCTTCACCCTTTAGCTCCAAACACATCAGCTTCTTATCACTGGGAAGGAAGAAAGATCTGTTTTTTTTCTCCTTGCTCTGAGTTTTGTAACTGGATGCTCACGTCCTGTTGGAGAGACGGGTGCAGGCCCTTTCCTACCTGCGCCTCTGCCACTGCCTGTGCAGTTGCTAGGCAGAGTGGGGAAATGAGAAGGCATGGAGGAACCCAGAAGCTAAAGCAGCAGTCCCTCTCTTCTCTTCCTCCTGCTCAAGAGCTGAGTGACAGGCCTCTGGTTCAGCACTCAACTTTTCTTCTGGTTGCAGAAGAGTAATTGTTCAGGTATTTGGAAGTAATAAATTCAAAGGCAGGAAGTAAAAATGATTAGAATTGATTTAATCTAATAGTTTCCCAGTGGAAGAGCTTGCCTAGGATGCTGCTGATGTGGCTGGGCGTTAACCTTTAAAGCAGCAGGCCACTGGTGAGCTCCATGGCCCTCTTGCTGATGTTGTGCAGGGGCTGCTCTGAGGCTTTTCTTCAGGGATGGGCTGGACTTTTACTAACAGCATCTGCACTGTCAGCTTCTTTCTGCCCTGTAGTCAGGTAGGGGATTTCCTTCCTCCCCCAGTGTGGCATTTTCAGGAGCTGTGAGCCGGGGGAGGCTTGCCCTGTCTTAACAGGGAGAGAAGGGAGAGGCTGGTGGGGTATGCTGGGTGATATACCTGGTCCACAGCCATGTGGTGTCCTGTGGTGAGTACTCTGCACTTGGTTGTGGGTGACTTATGGTCGCAATAAGCTGTAGGTCAGAACTGACTTATGAGTATACCTGAGTACCAAATGAATGTGGGACTAGAGAAATAAAAACCAGAGTAAAAGGCTGATTTGATAAGATACACGAGTTCTTTGATTAGAGAAGTCTTTTCTCCTATGGAAGTGTGGGAGCAGTTTGTAGGGATGATGTGTCCCACAGCATAGTGTTAACACAGGTAATGTGAAGGAGCAAAAAACAAAAAATGTTATTTTAAAAAAAAAAAAATTTGTTCAAGAAACAAAAAAGAGTTTAGCAGTGTATAAACTCATAAGGCAAGGGCAAGATTCATTCACCTAGTGCTGTGCAAAAAAGCCTTCATTGATGCAAAGTGGTCAACTCAGTAAGCTGGGATTCTTGGGGAGAGACTGCAAAGTGAAGCACTGAGGCAGACACCTGGGGTGCTCACACCTGGGTGGGCCTTACCACAAAAAATGCTACTGACTGGAGTTTGCTGTTGCACTAGGGATGGATACAGCCTGTGTGTGGGGAATAAGGCCTCTTTTAGCAGGATGTGGAAGAGGCTCAGGTTTCGGTATTGTGACTCACTCTCCCAGTGGTTGACCAAAGGTGAGGGGCAGTGTGATGGGAAGTCCTGATGAGAAGTACTCCCATTGCTATCAAGAAATGGTGAGGAATGAAAAAAAAAAAAATCACCATAAATTTGAAGATCAGAAAACCTGAGCCCCCCACCCCCCAGTAACTGGAACATGTGACATCTTCTACAGCTCACTCCTCCAAATGTGGACTTCTGTCATCTAGTTTCCAAGGAAGTATTTGGCATGTTTTCAAGACACAGATTTCAGGTACCCTCTGGTCTCACACAGTGCTTGTGGCTCACATGGCTGGGTGTGATTGGAGTGAGTGGGTTAGTCTGGCAGTGTTAACACGGGGCAGGAGCTGCAAGGTGAGAATTGCACTAGCCTGATTAGCTTTATACAGGCTTTTTGGCTTGGATATACATAACACCTTAAAATGAAGTGAATGCCAGTTATAAAAACACAAAACCAAATAAAAGCCATTAGTGGAACAAGAGATACTGCCAAAGCATGGTTCTCTGGTTGTTTTTCAGCACTCTCATGTACCTTGCAGCCCTAACACAAGATCCCAGGTAGTGTCTTAATGGAAAGGGGCACACTAGGTGACCCCCAAAGGCTTCCTTCTGTTGGTCAAAACACCAGGTCAAGCAATGTTTCTGTTATTTTTCTCTAGGTCTTCAGTGACTTACCATGATGACCAGTCTGTTCTATCTGTTGCCTCTTCCTCCCTTTTATTAAGTGAGGTAGCCTGTGGTGGTATAGGTGCTGCTTGCATATGTGGGCAGCAGTTGCGTGTTCCTCTAGACAGATTCAGTTTGCCTGCCCTTGCTGAGCACCTTGGGCAATTACTGCATTGTCATGTTTGTGCGCCTGCAGAAGGCGCTGTTGCGTTCTGCCTGCTTGTGCTGCTTTTATACTCCAGGATCAACGAGCACTTCTGCTGGGTAAGCCAGGCTTGTCTGGCAAGAGGTTCTGACCAAGGCAGCAATAGGTTTAATTCTTCTTCTTACTTTTTGTGTCAAATCTTTTTTGTTTATTAGAGCCATTTCTGGTTTATGGCTGCAGGGGTGAAATGAAAATAGGAACATGTTGTTGAAGAGGATTCAAGTGAACACTTGAACAAATGGGAAATAGACAAAGAAATTAGGGAAGTAAAATCAGGCACTATTTCTTAAAATCTGAGCAGTAAACTTTTATGTGTTTTGCACCACTACATCTTTTCTACACCCACACCCCCCAGCCCCCAAGCCCACTGCCTGGAAACTGTTAATATTATTATCCTACTAATTTCTAGACAATGAGAATATCTCAAGCTTTCAAAATGTAGCTGCTGGTAACTTTGTCGGACATTTGCAATCAAGCTGCTCCTTATCATGCTGTTTAATCTGAGAGAGCAGACTAACATCTGGCTTTTCTGTTCCTTTGCAGCCCTCCCACTCTAAAACCAATGCACATCACATCAGGTGGCTTCCAAATTTATGACTTTGTCATTAGATCCTCTTTTCACTGCCCTGTTTGGTGCAGATTTTGAGAACAGTAAAATATGGATTTTTAAAGGCTGGAGATATTGCAGTATATAAGCATAGGTAGATGTAATTATTCATCTGTTTGAGAACTAGAGCCGTTGTAAGGTAACGGATATGCTGCTACATTTTAGATGGAAAGTTACTTTTCAAACAGAAATTGTACTGATATGTACATGGACTGTTAATGACACTTTTGATTCAGAAGTGCACAAAGAACCATTTATGTGTAACTTCAGTAAGGTTCACGTGAAAAAACTGAATCGTCCAAGCCATCTGAATGATGCACACTATTCGGTGGTTGTTTTCTTCAGCAGGCAGCTGGTAATCACTCTTCCTGTATTTGGAGGGAAGGGGAAGAAAAGGAAGATGGGAAGAAGTATCCATGGTGGCGGGGAAGCCCTTTTGGTTCATATGTGCAAACTTTACAATTTCCCTGAGAGATCTCTAGATTTGTGGTAAGTTAAGTTATATCCAGAGGTTCGAAGAGGAAATATATGTTACAACTAGGTTATAAAGTGATTTTTATTTTAAAATAATAATGCTTTATACACTTTTCAGGTCTTGTTCAACATCTTTGTCGGTGAAATGGACAGTGGGATTGAGCGCGCCCTCAGCAAGTTTGCCAATGACACCAAGCTGTGTGGTTAGGTTGATACACTGGAGGGTAGGAATGCCATCCAGAGGGACCTTGACACGCTTGTGAGGTGGGCTGAGGCCAACCTGATGAAGTTTAACCATGCCAAGTGCAAGGTCCTACACCTGGGTGGGAGCAATCCCAGGCACAGCTACAGGTTGGGCAGAGAAGAGATTCAGAGCAGGCCCGCAGAGAAGGACTTGGGGGTGTTGGTGAATGAAAAAATGAACACGAAATGAGCCGGCTTCAGTGTGCGCTTGCAGCCCAGAAAGCCAACCATATCCTGGGCTGCATCAAAAGGAGCGTGGTTAATGGAGGTGATCCTGTCCCTCTATTCTGCTCTTGTGAGACCTCACTTGGAGTATTGTGTGCAGTTCTGGTGTCCTCAACATCAAAAGGACACAGAACTGTCGGAACAAGTCCAGAGGAGGTCAACGAGGATGATCAGGGGACTGGAGTACCTCTTGTATGAAGATAGGCTGAAAAAGTTGTGGCTGTTCATCCTGGAGAAGGCTGCATGGAGGCCTCATGGCAACCTTCCAGTATCTGAAGGGGCCCTATAGGGATGCTGGGGAGGGACTCTTCATGAGGGACTGTAGTGATAGGACAAGGGGTGATGGGTTCGAACTCAAACAGGGGAAGTTTAGATTGGATCTAAGGAAGAAATTCTTTACTGTGAGGGTGGTGAGGCACTGGAATGTGTTGCCCAGGGAAGTTGTGAATGCTCCATACCTGGTGGTGTTCAAGGCAGGGTTGGACAGAGCCTTGGGTGGCATGGTTTAGTGGGAGGTGTCCCTGCCAATGGCAGGAGGGATGAAACTAGGTGATCTGAAGGTCCTTTCCAACCCTAACTATTCTATGATTCTATGATTTCCTTAGTATAAGTTACATTTCAAGCAGTGCTTCATGGGGAAGACATGGGAGTTATGCTAGGGCTGGGGATCCTCTAGACTGGGTGGCTGTTCCTCTCTCAAAATCAAGAGCTAAACTGAAATTTGGTGCCTCTCAGCCACCAGTCAGAAAATGGTAACTCAACATATCTCTTATGCTGCCGATGTTCCATATTTAATTTACTTGTTTATGAGTATAAGCTCAGTAGTAGTGAAGGGCTGTTTAATGCTGGAAAAAATCCCAGCTATGGAGTAGGACACACACGTGACAGGGTTGGGTGGGAGCAATGGATTTGTGAACATCCTTCCAACGCAATCCCTGCAGCTACATCATCTTCAGTTTTCCACATGTAGGATGTACTTAGTTTCTTGTGGGATATTTTGTTTACGTTAACATTGGCAAACAAGCTTGCTCTTTCTTTATGCTTTATCCTTCTATTACAGTCTCTTATCGATTTAGATCATAAGGTCTTTTGTAGCAAGCGGTATCTTACAGTTGTAACTTCCTGAGTATGTGTCCTGGGTTCAGCAGTAGCAGTCATTTTTCTCCTTAGTAGCTGGTGCAGTACTGTGGTTTTGACTTTTGGCCTGGGAACAGCGTTGATAACACTGATGTTTTTAGTTGCTGCAGTAATGTTTAGTCTGACCAAGAACTTTCTGAGTCTCATGCTCTGCCAGGGAGGAGGGAAAGCCGGGAGGCAGCAGAGGCAGGACACCTGACCCAAACTAGCCAAAGAGGTATTCCATGCCACAGCATATCATGCCCAGGATGTAAAAGCTGGGGGCAGGAACCTGGAAGAATTAGTTCACAACTTGGTCCTCGGGTGGTGGGTGGTTGTATTCTTTTCCCTTGTATTTCCTTTGTCATTATTATTATTGGTGGTAGCAGCAGCAGTGGTTTGTGTTATACCTTAATTACTGGACTGTTCTGATCTCAATCTGTGGGAGTTACATTCTTTCAATTCTCCTCTTCATCCCTCCGGGGGTGTGTGGGGGGAGGAAGGGGAGGGGAGATTCCATAGACGGTGTGATCTGTCTGAGTTACAGCTGAGCTTAAACCAGGACAGTATGCTGGGTTGGTGATTCAATTGGTCTCTAGGCATTTTAGTACTAAATAGTAATAATATTTTTCAAAAGGCCTGAAGAGCAGCAGAATAGAGAAAGCAACGCAAAGAGGCTTTACTCAGAGATCTTCTTGGTTTGATTTTTATTTTCTTTTTTTTATCCCAAAGCTGAAGAAGACCACAGCCAACAGGCATTGACTTCCTTTGAGTCTATACCAAACTGTGACTCTGTTAGTATGAAAAATAATCTGCCCAGGAAATGATGGTAAATTGCTGGTATTTTGATCAACACAAAACAGAAAAAAAGATCAGGGCTCTTGTTCCCAGCAGGTTCTTCAGGAGAGACTCTCATTGACTGCACTATAGGAGAACTTCCATTTCTTTTGATGATTGCCATTTTAGGGTTGGCAGTGCTTGCTGCATAGCCTGAAGTACTTGCTCCAGCAGGTAGTTCTAAGGAGGTGGCAACAGTACCCTTAGAGGGCTCTTTGCTTAGAAAACATTGGCTTTTGAGAAAACATTAAATAAAATGGTGTTGCATAGTCTTAAGAGGTGACTGAATTGGTGTAATAAGAACAAACATGATAAAGATTTATATAAAAACTTTATAGGATAGATTTTTATAGGGCAAGAGACAATAGGCTTAAATTACAGTATGGAGCTTGAAGTTGGGTAGAAAAACCTAATGTCAAGGAGAGTCAGGCACTGGTTTTGGCTGCTGAAGGATCCTGTGGAACCTTCATTATTTGTTGTCTTTAAGAACAGGTTAGGCAGCCTCTGTCAGGAATAGCCCAAGTATGATTGATCCTGCAGGGAGGAGCAGGCTTAATGATCTCTTGATGTCTCTTTCCAACCTTATGAATCTGAAGAGATGTGAGTAGGCTGTATATAATTACACTCTGGTGGAGTTAATCAAGCACTTGTAGGTCTTTGTGGATAAAAGACACCATCTACACACCAAATCATTATAACTGTAGTACTGTTTTGAGGTTTAAAGGAGCCTGAAGCAATCGAGTGAATGCATGAGAAGATTCAGTTCAGTGGCACAGGAAGAAAGGACAAGGAGTAGTAACATATGAAATCAGGTATTTTGCAGTTTTGTAGTTATCTAGAAAAAGATCATCATCATCTGTGATTTCCATTGTCATTCCTTCAGCTTAGTCACTTGCAGAACACTGGACAAACATGGCTATTTTGAAGAACCAAGGTGGTTTTTCCCCTTAACAAGAGGGAAGTATTAGGGATGGTACTACACTTCTGAGTCTTCAAGGGAAAGCATATTGATAGAACTAAAAAATACTTCAGTTTTTGAAAACCAAAACAACAGATCTACAATTTCTACTCTTTCATATTGCTTCCTTTGATTTGATAGAGTTGAAAGACCCTTTCCCTCCCCCACCAACCTTTTCTATCGTAATCTTTAATTTTTAAAAAAGAAAATGAGCTGCAGGCAGGGTAGCTCAGTGCTTATGGAAGTAGCTTGTTTCTGTAGGTAAGTCCCTTGTTAAAACAAGCTGTGAAGAGAGAGCCCACCCTGATCTTCTTTCAGCCAATGCATAGCCCAGGAGTAAGAGCTTTGTGTGGAGACACAGTGATGGTATTACAGTGAGAAATTTTGAATGCAGTGAAAGTTATCAGTGGCCAGAGAATCCAGAATGCAGCACCAGATGCCCTGAATACTTTGGCATTCAAGTGTCTGTAGAAAACTCCAAAGAGAAGTGAAAGAGCAGTGGCAAGTCTCTTGCAAGCAATTTTAGAGATGTGGGACTTCATTTGCACATGAGTAGGACAGCCCTTTTCAGCAAGAAGCATGGCTGGAGGTGGGATAGACATTTTTTTCTAAAAGTCAGAGGGCTGAACCATCTGCTTTTCTCTGTCATCACTGAACACTGGCTGGTCTTTCCCTCTTCCATGGACTATTCATTCTTTCTGTAAGTAACACATCTACTTTTTCAGGCCTGTCACTGTTACCCTTACTGTGATTCAGTGCACATGCTAAGGGGATAGCTATCTTGAGAAACAAAGCTGAGTCTGTGCATCAGATTCCAGGTTATGTTCTTGGACAAGTTTTCAGATAATTCATTTGTATTCAGTTCAAGTGCTTTGAAGTTATAAAATGCTATGTTACTGATAAAGACGGGTTAGTCATGCAAATAAATTGAAATATTTTAATTAGGGCAATTCCAACATGACTTGTACTGTGAAAGAGAGCCTATAAAACTGTATTTAATAAATAATTTATTAATGGGAACAACTGTGGTTAAGGGTGTTTGTTTTAATTTTTTGGGAGGGGGCAATAATATACATAACAAAGTAGGAATGCAAGAGAATAACAATCTGATAAGCTAAAAACCTGACTAGTAACCTCTGTTTTTAAAAGTATGCAGAAAGTTACAAATGAGATATTTGTGCTTCCTCATCTCTGAGCCACAGTACAACTCCTACTAGGTTGGCGATGCACTGCTATGTGCTGCTTGAAATGTGTCAGCTTTGCCAGCTGGTCACTGTTTGAGTCTACCTGCATGTCCTATGGGGCTATAGTAGTTTTGTTCTAGGATTTACTATTACTCGTCTGCCAAAACCCTTCTTTCTTGCATTCTGACATGGAATAACAGCAAGTGGCTGGAACATTTGCCATGAGGCCTTCTGGTGCAGGAAGTGTGTGTCAGGTGTGGGTCAGATGTGGCTAGGCTACATCTGCTTCATATTCACTTTTGTGTATGTGTACAACTATGTGTAAGGTGAATAGAAATGGAGGGTGAGAATCAAGGTATTGTGTTATGCTGTACATATTCAGAAAGGCTTTGGAGAATTAGAGAAAGATCTTTCACATTCTTGAATGAGGTTGCACCCTACACTTTTTTTTCCCTTGGAAAGCAGGATCAGGTACTTCTGTGATGGGGAGTAGAGCAGAATATTAGACTATTGTTATTGATATGAGTATGTTTATCACTTCTGACAGTATACCTGGACAATGGAAGTGATGAATGTTTATTGGACTATGGGAATACGTTCATGAAATCATTCCTTGTCTTTTTATTTTTAGTGCCAGGACTTGTTTACAGTGGAGTGCAACAGAATTCAATTAGCCCCCAATTAAAAATCAGGAGAAGCAACAGTTTACCTCATGGGAAACACCATGTAGTGGCTCAATTTGCCATCTACCAGTCAGTCACGTCACCAACAGTCTATTTAATTTATGAATAAGAAGCAAAAGCTTAACATAAAATGAATCTTTCAGTCTTGCTTCCTAGTTTCAGTGGAATTTGCCTGAGCTTTGCATGAGTGTTACACGTGTGTGTGTCTATGGGTATGTATATATATACAGCCATATATTTTTTGCATCCTGCCCAAAGTTAAACTCCTTGTTTAAAGTATGTATCAGAGACAGAATGGCAGGACTTGTCCGCTGTCTTTCAGAGCCACTCTTTTGCCTTTGCTGCACCCTTCCCAAAGAGCTTAGACTTACAATCTATAGTTGAGACACTGTACTGTGGCAATATTGCCATATTTCCCAGTCGCTACAGTAAGTTGCCTTACCAAGAAAGGTGGTAAACTCAGGCTCAAGTGAAAGCTTTAATGATGTAGCTCATGTGTAACTTTATGCCTGTATGAGAGGTATATTTCTCTTTCCTTTTTTTTTCTTTAAACTGAGAATATACAATAATAAATCATACCTACTGAGTAGGTATGTAAATTTTTTTTATGGCTGTCTGCACAAAGTTCAATGCTAAACATCTTGTTAATCATTGCTATTCTCTTTCTAACGTAAGAGTGCAGCTGCATCTGTGTGCTTTTAAAAAGAGGTCAAATTGACATTTAGAGTTGTGCTTTGAAAAAACTGCGGTGACTCTGTGACCTTTGTAAAACTGGTGCTCTCTGCCTTTTAAACAGGGACTTTTGCTTGAAAGAGTTTACAACAGATTTTCCTCTCAATCCTTCACACTTAGATCGTGGTTTCATTCCAGATTGTAGAAACAAGATTTGTAATTGCCTTATTTACAAAGTAGGGTTTCCCCTTCCCCTTGTTTGCTTAATGTGACAGATTGTAGACTATCAGGCGCCACCTAACCTCTTTTTAAAAATGGTTTTCTTTTTTTCAATGTTTTTGTCTTGAAGATCCATCTATTCTCTTGAGAAACACTCATCAGAATGAATAGGAAAAAGTGCGTTATTCTGGATTAAATTCTTAATACCAGAGACTGCGTCAAATTGTGAGTTTACCAGAATGACAGAAACTAGGTTAAAGTTGTACTTAGTTTTATTAGCAGAGAATTTGTCTGAAAAGGGCTATTTTATTTCTCCTGTGAATTTGTAGATTTGGATAAAATTTGCGTAAAACAAGTGGTTTGAATTTCTGAGCTTAAAATGATTTGAACATGGTAAAGGTTTCAGGGAATGAAATCCTTACCCCAGATGCCTTCTGGCTTGAGTCTGTAGGTTATTTATTTTTGCCTTCAGACTCTGCCTCTTCAATATCTGACTGACAGTAGAAACCTGAAGCATAGATGGGAGGGACGCACAGCACAGGGGCACTCATCAGGAAGACTTGTGCATTCAGGACATGCTCAAGCCTTTCTCATCTAAACATGGTTTTCTGCCTCTTCGCTGTCTAGAACAGCTCCTCATCAGTACCTTCTTCTTCCCAGTGACCCTACCAGCAGATTCTGAACCCTGGTACTGGTCAGAAGGTCTAAGAAAAATATTTCTCTTGGATTCAATGTGTTTTGGTGCTCGCCTGCTGGAGCCTCTTCACTCTGCTCCCTTCAGAAGACGTTAGAGGACAGGAGGGGATTAGAGGTACAGCTGGAGAGATCTACAAACTGCAGCACCTTGTGCTGGCAACCCTGGCAGACCCTACATCAGTCTGCTGGTTTTGGCCAGGATGGGAACGTCTGTGTGAGTGTGTAGATTGTGACTACCACAATATAGTCACAGCATATTCTCATATCACTTTTTTGAGATTTATTTCAAATGGGTGCATGCAAAAGACTAGTCCTCACCTGGAATTTCGGAAATGTTTTGTTGCTGTATTCAACATTTTTTCCAAGCATCACCATGTAAGCTGATGACCCTCACAGGCTGGTTGGGCAATCAGGCTTTTATCTGTATGACAAGCAGTAACAGGTCAGCTAGCTGGGCTACTGAGGAGTTGTCAGTGGTAACTAGCACTAGTTATATTTTCTGGTCTGCTAAGCCCCCTTTTTTGTTTTCTCTCTGATTACAAAAACATTCTGAATTGTACAAATTGACTTGCTTGTAATAGTGTGACAAGTAGCTTGTGCGTAACAGACTAGTGTACAAGTCCTTCAGGAATTGTTTTCCTCCCATGTTTTCCTATTTATTATTTGTGGCATTTGGTTGCCTGGCTGAGCTGTGTGGGTCTTTGTCTGTTCCTTGACAAACTTTGCAGTGGGAGAAAGATGATTTGCTGTTCTCTGTGGATGAATGTGGGTATTCGTGCAAAACACAGACTGTCCAGTGATGCTTAAAAGTAAAAATCCATTCAATATGATGATGAGAAAGGAACATACGTAAGTTAAATAGATCATCTTCTGTAAATCCAGATAATAGTGAGGTCTGTGGAATCTCTTTAATTTAGGCCCTTATCCTGTATGATATATAATATCAGCTTGTGAATACATTTATGTAACACTGTTGACTTTTTGAGGACCACTCAAGTTTATAAGATTAGTTCGAAGGCTATGGAATACCCAGAGTAATTTTGTTAAATCTCATCTATTTTGAAGTGTTCCTGTCTTCAGGCTGTTGCCATATGTATTTTGTATTTCATAAGCAGGGGAAAGGTATCCCAGGAGTGAAGAGGTTTTAGCTTGGAACTTGCAAGTTGTGAGCACAGGTCCCAGAGCTGCTGCAGCCTGCCTGTCATCTTGTGTCTCAGCAGTAGGAAAAGGAAGGTCATTGTAGAGAAAGTAATGATTAACTGTCATATTGCAAAGTCTTATAAAAGTGAATACTTTCAAAACTGCAAGTCCATCAAGAACTAGCCACGGCCCTATATATACTACTTGGGGTTAAACTTTTTTACAAATGCCTTTGGATTTGCCTTCAGGTAGCGAACAATGATTTGTTTAGCCACATCCACAAGCTAAAATAAGCAAAGGAAAAGGACTTTGGAGCTAAAAAATGTTTAAAACCACTCTGCTAGACAAGATAGAGTTTATTAGTTTGTGGGGTGGATTTTTTTGTTTGGTGTTTTTTTTTTTTTTTTTTTTTTAGAAAATAGGTTTTAAATATGTATGTGTTAAATATGATGGCAATGAATGTTGATAGTCATTTATAACTATACTCCTTTTTGATACATTGAAGATTTGTAAGCTTCTCAGTTCAGGAGACACTGAGCAGGAAAATGATGTTCATTCCTGCACTGTGGTTGAACAGACATAAATGTGAAAGCCCAGATGTCTCTTTAGGGGCTAGTCACATGTTTTGTCATATGTATATGTATTATTAGAATTTACTTTTGAATTGATTCCATCCCAGTGAAAAATAATGTATAGCTGAGTTGTAATGGAAACCTGGATACAATGACTAACAAGAGAAGAACTTGAAGGGAAAGAATGAGAACAAGAAGTCTACAGCTTTTCTATATATAGAAAATACCTCAAGGGTAAGTACATACTGTTTTGTATAAATACATTTAAAATGTGTTTTGTAGGCACATATTTTCCATGTGTTGTCATGATCGAAAACACATGCAGGCTTTGAAAAATTATGTGAAGCATGCAGAGCCCTTGCTCATGCACATAAGTAAAAGCTATGCACAGTGTATACGTGTGTAAATATTTAGCTGGAGGAACAGCCACATGAGAACTCCTGCAGAACAATCCCCAAGTCAGGAAGCCACAAATTATAGGTCTGAAATTTGCCACACTGGCATGTCTACATAAATAAAACCAACTGGAAATATAGGATGGAGAAAAAACGCATTTACAAATAGTATTAGGTTAGGGAACAGGAAAAATGTTAAACTCTTTTCTTGGCTGTAATCAGAAGGCAGGAAGATTATTACAGGCAGGAGCTTGCAGACTTCAGCTAAACAATTTCCCAGCTCTGAGTTTCAGTCTTGATTTTTATTTATGTGCATGCATACAGTCAGGGCTTTATATGTAATCACTATTTAGAGACCAAGAGGGAGCATGGTTGTATTTGTTTTTTCTCTTTCCGGGAACACTGCCATCATCTTACTCCCTCTTTATCTTTGCCAAGTCTTTGGGATGGGATGATGTCATCTTCTTTATCTACCTAGTATCTACTATGATGAGGCTTTGATCCTGACCAAGGGTGTTGCCTATTTAATGAATGTTGAATTGGGAAGCAGCCATAGGAAACCTGAATTTCTGTTGCAGATGGCAACACTTCAGCTAGAGTAAATACAACTGATACTCATAAAACCACCAAGACAACTGCTAATTGTCACAAGACATTGGTACGTCAGCCCTCTTCCAGTCCTCCTACCCTTAGACTACACCAGAGCAAGCTCCAAGAGCTTCTCTCCCATCTCAGATCTCACACTTGCAACTCAGCTGAGCCTGGCTGCTGGAGGCTTGGAAAAAGTAGCTGCCTGGAAAAATTTGTTGCTTCTTGGGTCCAGGTGCTCCTGTAGCTGGAGTGAGGACATAAGGTAAAATAAAATCCTTTGAACTGGAGAGTAGGAAAAGGGGATGCTGTGAAGTCTGATGAGAGGAAGCAAAGCAACTGTGTATGTTTGTCTGGAGTTGTCTCTTCTTTCTGTCTCTCTGAAGAGAATCACTGAGCAGAGGTGTAATTGTCTCTGATGCAGAGCATTCATCTATCTCCCATTTGGGTCTGGGAGGTGTGTAGCATGACTAGTGAGGATGTAGCAAGGACTACTGCTCTTCTTCATTCCGACTTCTTTGGGCTTTTTTCCATGTCTTCTGCTTCACCGTCTCAAAGGATGTAAGGGAAGAGGAGGAGAAGGAAAAACATTATGTAAGTTGAGGAAACTCTCATTATCTAGAAGCGACTGAAACTTGTAAATGGAGGGGGTGGGTAAAAGAAGATTTTACCTGAGACTGCATGTTGTGAAACTAGGATTGAACAAAAGGCTCAGCTCTGTCATCTGGCTTCTCTGAAAAGGAAATATGAGGAGTTTATTCTGTAAGTGCTTGGAAGCTTGAGGCTAGGTATAGGGAGCTCTTCTTCTGCAGGAGAAGGATCACTAGGTGTAGAAAGTTTAGCTATATCCTTAGGCTCTACTATTGGAGATCATAAGTGGGCATTGCATATAACCTGAAGGAAAATGACTGTCAAGAATGTGTCGGTGTTAATGTTGTTATGGGGCAGCTCTGGGAAACCTTAACTCAGGTAGCACCTGAACCAGAGGTGTTTCTGTGAGAGGGTGTCCACTGTTCTCACACTGAGAGCTGACTTCTGTGTCATTGTACCTATGGCACTATCATCAGCTTTATTAACTTAAAATCATGAGAGTCTGGCCAGCAGTTAGCCTTTGCTTCTTTTTCGTTGCCCTTGTTGAAAGGCTAACTGCTGCTATTAATGAGGTGATTGACATCTAATAACAAATACTTGTTTTGGATGTTACTTGGGGACTGCAGTTCTCACAGCTGGGGAGCCGGAGTTCCCTGTGATGTTTAGTGGATTTATATCTGCTATTCATAACACTTCCATCTGCAGGTGAGAACAGCCATCACTTTCCATGGCTGATCTGGGGAACTGAGATGGGGGTAAGACAAGTTTGCTCAGCACTGCAAAGCAAATGGGTGAATGAAAACCCCTTGAATTGTAAACTAGTGCCCTTCTACAGCTGGACTGTCTTCCCCACTGTCAATCTCTTCACTATTCAGTGGCTGCAGTTCATTCAGTAGTACATGGTGATGGTCACTACTGTTCAGTCCTTGAAGTGACCTCTGTTTAATGGGGTTTCTGTGCCTGCAGAGAATCCGTCGGAACTGTATGTAAGAAATAACACAAAAAGCTTAAGTTTGCAAGTTAGCACCAAGAAAAACATTCATTTTGATTTTTATCTGTCCAGAATGAGTTTTAATTTGAGTTTAAATGTTAGGATATTTAGTCACCTCTTTGATCCATTTGGAGTGATTCCACTTTCTTTTTGAGGTAACAGAAATTATCAGGGACTAAATCTTATTTCTGTTTCATTTTCCTGGATTAGAATGCACACTGTTCTCCTTACTGGACAAGTGGGAAGCAAACAGTTAGAGCTGTGGTACAGAAAAGTTGTGTAAAGAGAGGCTCAAGGTGTGTGGTTTGTGATGTTCCCATTGCCAGCTCCATTGCATGTGTATAAAACCTGGTCTCTTTGGGGATAAGGTATGTGCACTGTAGCCAACTTCTGCAGCAGAAGGTTGAGTAGAGATCAACAGGAGGGGGAGTTTCTGTTGTGTTATCATAAAAGCTGTTATCTTCTGTGAATTTGGGTAGTCAGATTTGTATGTGACACTTTCAAAATATCTTCCCACGTATTTCCCAAAAGCTTCTCAGCTGTGTGTGATGTTTCTGTTGGATTTCCCTACATGTGATAGGGCAGGGAGAGGAAAGGGCACAAAAATGCTTAATCTTGCTACCATTCATGGGATTAAAAATTGGTTCTAACTAGTACTTTCTTAAATACCTTATGTAACTATAATCTCTAACTTTATACAGAACTGAACGGTGTTCCAGCATAACCAGTTTCTACCATGCCTTGATTAAATAGAGCTGATGGAGTTGTGAACAGAAACTAGATGTCTTATTGGGCTCTACTTATCGCAGAGCATAAGAGGTCCAAGGGGGCCTCCCACTGAAACCTGAGCTCTCCACAGGGCGAGCCTTGTGAGCAAGCATAGGTCCCTGCTTTTCTCTCTGTTGGAGGAGGTCACTCTGCCAGCTGTCATTGTCTGTTCTTTAAACCAGCACTTCATCCAGCTGTAATGCAGTGGCTGGACCAGGAAGGAAGCATGCTTCCGATATAAATCTTCCATGGTCCAGTAAGTAGCTAATAGTTAAAACACTCTGTCTGGTGGAGGCCAGGTCATACACTGGTTCAAATTTAAGTGAGGCTAGGCTATAGAGAAATCTTGAACTGCTGAAATTGAATGTTTCTGACAGACAGCCTAAGGGATGGGATAGAAAGTCTTTTGGAACTACACTGCTGTACAAACGTATGCTTAATGTGCGCATGCAGACATAGTACTTATTAAACAAGTAACTTTGCACAGCAGGAAAGGCGAGTGGCAGTTCTGCATACGGCTGGGGTATTGTGGTGCTTCTTAGCAGAGCTCAGCCTCTGTCCACTCCTGCAAGGTGTCACCAGCTCCCGTCTTCTCCTGCCAGATGCAGCCCTAGAGCATGGTGGCAGCAGCAGCATCCTGCTGCCTAACTTTGGCTCCTTGAATTATGTGCTGGTGCTGCAGGAGGAGTAGTGTTCCAAGTCCTAGCTTTGGGGTGAAATTGCTATTGCTGTTTTTGTTATTATTGCTAATCTTCCAACTCAGGATTTCTGAGAAAGTGAGCATCAGCACCTCATCTACAGGGATTTTGCTTCAAAGGCTGGACAAAAGTTCTCACTTATTAAGATTGTTTAGTAGGAAGCACTTATCAAGAAGAAAGAAAACATCCTGGATAAAATTTTAATTCGAGATGTCAGTGGTTAAGGGGAATGTCAAAGAAAGTGTGGCATCTCTCATCTTTATTGGCTTAAACAAGTGTAGGAAACACAGTGATGTCAAATTCAGCATCAATCTATCATTTAAGAAACCAAGTAAAAGTGGACATAATTGATGAGAGAATGTGTACTGAGAGATAAATAAGAGGAGCAGCTAAAAGGATAAGTTGTTTGAAGTGGCATCAAGACTGTTTAAGTATGCCATTATTAGAACCCAAGAGTAAATATTTATTACCCATCAAGGAAGTTTTAAAAAGTACTAGTAATAAAATGAGAAAGATAATACAAGTAAACAACAAATTACAAGAGTCTACTAGAAATATAAAAATTTTTTCTTTCTTTTTTCTTTTATTTTTTTTTCCCAGAAAGTGAAAGTCATCAAATAGAGTAAAATTAAAAAGAATATAAGTTCTGGTAAATAAAGTTGTAAGTCTTTTTTTTATTTTTTTTTTTCATTGCTAAAGTCATTTAAAAAATGGCCTGAAGAGGGGGACACCAAAATTCTTTCAGATCATTAGAAGCAGAAACCAATGAAGATTTTGATACTGAGTTGTAAAAGAGGTGGGAAAAGATGCCAAGATCATAAGAAACAGTGTTAAATGAGCCCTTCTACTAAATGTTTCTGGAGGAGAAGGTTTTTTGTGTGGAACAAATCTGAGGAACTGTCTCAAATTCAACTACTACAATAATATATTTTAAAATCAAAAAATGAAAAAGGCTGATAGATCATAAGGACTTGGCAGTGTCCATAGGGAATTCTAAAGTAATTGGGAAATGCTTAATTATATACTGTGGCATGTAATTAATTAGCATAATTAGTTACAGGGTAGCAAAGGAATAGAAAGTGGCAAATAAATAGCCAGGTGGATTCACACATATCCAGAGAGAGTAATACTATTTTTTTTGGGGGGGGGGGGGGGGGAGGGGGAAAGACAACATTCTTCACAGACCGAAGGTTCTCTGCATTTGTGAGCCAGACTGAACTGAAGGTGTGTCCCATTGATGGAGGATATGGTGACACAGGCAGGTTAACTCAGATCAAGAGTGCACTTCTGGAGCAAATCTGATTATCCCCACTGACCTTGCTATAGTTCACACAGTAGACTGATCTTGCATTGTACAAAATGAGTAGCCTTTGAATAAAATTAAACAAGATGTACTCCAGGAGAGCATTATTAATCAGTCTGAGACTAGAGTACCGATATTCATTTGCAATATTGTGTGTATGTCAGAGCCTTGGCACCACCTACAGATTTGTTGTTGTTGGCCTGAGCTGCTTGCCCATGTGCACATCAGTGCAGTGGACTTGTATTTCCGGACATCTTTTGTCAGGGCTGTTGCCAAAGGCTTGTGACAGCTAGCCAGCTACAGGTCCTTTGTGGGTTAAGAGCTAATTAAGAGACAGGAAGTGAAGGTCAGAAACGAGGTACAGAAAAGTGTTACAAGAATTTCAGCACATCTGGGTTCCTCAACTTGAGAAAAGATTGCAAGATAATGTGATAAAGGTCTGCCAGTTATGGCTGGAATAGAAATGGTTACAGGGCAGCACTGGATACTCACTTTTTCACAGGAAAACTAATATGTACCATTTACTAAACCAAAGAAAAGAGAGAAGCAACAACAAAAAAAAAAAACCCAAAACCAAACAAAAAAAAAAAACAACCCAAACAAACAAAACCAAAAAGCCCAACCAAACAAAAAAATCCCACCAAACCTGACATTAAATTTAAGCAAAAGGAAACTAGCTTTTCACACACTGTACACTTAATTTGTGGGAGTTATTGTGGGTTTCATTTGGCTGAACGTATAAATGGGTTCAAAAAGCATGGAGAAAATTTTATGGAAGATGAAGCTGTTGAGAGCTATTGCATACAACAAAGCTGTGCAAATCTTCCTTCAGGATGTGCCCAGGTTGCAGAATTGCACAAGGGCTCCTCACTTGACATAGCCTCTGTTCCTGTACTCTCTATTTCATTATCTGTTGTTGGCTGCTGCTGTTGGAGGCAAGGTTTGGGATTACCTTTACTCTGATCCAGTTCAGAGATTTGAATAAGAATTCTACTTTTATTTCCTCTCAGAGTTTTTCATGTAGGTAACTCAGAAAAAAATAGTAGTCTTGCTGTATATCCAGCTGTGGAAGTGCTTTGCTCATACTGTCTCTGTGTCAGCCTCAGGCACGAATTTGCCCTGTGCATTTGGGCCAAAGCTCAGTGGTACCAAGAAGGTGACCTGTGGAGCATGGGCCAGACAGAGAGATGCTTTGCCAAGACCAAGACAACCAAGAACACCCATAGGGTACCTTGATAGTTTCTTACTGTGGAAAGCACCAGGGACATTACAGCTGCTGTAGCGGGCTACACCGCAGGAAGGGAACTATATTTAAAGTGATGAAGCTGGGGAAAACATATAGGTCTCCTGAGAGAGCTGAAATAGGAAGACCAGGTGGATGAATGTCCTCTCCAGGAGGCTATGGAGAGCTCCTCAAAAGATATGGTGCTCTTCTAAGTTTCAAAGATCCTTTGAACTCTTCAGAAAAGAACTGGTGCAGGCTTTTGGAGAAAAGGTGTGCAGCAAAGCAGGAATCTGCGCCTTTGGCTTGTCTAATCACATACTTTCTCTTGCCCTCTCACTTCCCCTTTTTCACTCTTTCTGTAACCATTCACCCTTTTTCCCCTTCATCTCTTTATTGAATAGACAAGTAACTGCTGTAACTAAAAATAAATATGTGAGTTTGAAGTGCTGTATGCCCAAAGCCTTGCATGATGAGTTCTTTAGGTGTCAGCAGCTGTTTATAGTGGTGGAACAACTCTGTAGGAGTAGCAGTGGAGTGAAGGAGCTCAGGGTCCTGCCTGAAGTGTCAGAGGATGCTGTGTGGCAATGCCACTGAGTCATGCTGGCTGCAGGAGTGGAGAGCAGTGGAAGGGCTCTTCATCTGATTTGTTTCCAATGACTTGGACCTTGCAGCTTTCAGGGGAGCTTGCTGCTTTTGGTTTCTGTGTAAGGGGAAAATAAATTTCTGGTCATAGTGATGAGCTTGAATGTTATTGACAATACCATAAATAACACTGTCTTATTAATCAAGAAATACTTGGAAGGCTCCCTTATGACAAAGCAGAAACCTATGGAATATCCTCAGTGTGCCTGCACAGGAAGTTTCAGCACCTTTGCACAGAATTGCTATCAATAGCAATGTAAAAGTGTTGGTAGAGGTGTCACACAAATTCTTAGGGCTTTGTTTAATCATGGTACAATCTAGTCTTAACATTTTTGCATTTCTTATCTATGCAATGGGCTTAACATTGAGCTGTCTTCAATGTTTGGAGATGTCCAGACTTAAGTCTTTACCAAGGTGAAGTGCCCTGTTGAGGCACATGTGAACCTAGGAGAAAAATGACTTGTTAAAAAAGGAACAGTGGGTCCCAGTTACACCTCTTGAAGCGTACTTCTTAGGTTTTGGCATAAGAGCCTATTCAAAGTAGAGAGATTTTAACCACTAGACCACAATGACTCAAACATTTACTGAGGGGTATTGCAAAATGCTTTTAGTCCCTTCTATCACTTTTTTATGATGGACTGTTGATGATGAAAAATGTAAATAAGCTGGGGGAGTGGAGGAAGGGTAAAAGTCATAGCTGAGCAGAAAGAGTGACTGGAGAGCATCCTTCACCCTCCTCATCCTGGTAGGTTTGTTGATGTGCCAGTGACAGCTGCTGTGGGGGAGGAGGAGAGAAAGAGGAAGTAGCAATTGCAGATGATTTGCAGCCTCAGCAGAAAATACCGATGAGGAATAACAGACATGCAGCTGAGGTGGGTGCTTTTCCTGGTGAACATGTCAGCATTGCTGTATGACCCTCTCTGTTCCTCAGAGGTGTGAGAGCTCAGCAGTGAGGTTCCCTCAGCCCAAAGATGCATGCAAAGTAAATAAGCCAGGAGGGAATTTGATTTGGGGGAACTCAGTTAATCCAAATGAATACAGATGATGAGTATGTACCTAATGATAGTATAATTTCAAAAGCCACTATTTGATAAATAGATGTGCAAACAAAAAGACCACAGTATCAGACTTTTCTTACCAATATTTGAAATTGACCTTTTAAAAGTTAAAGATTTTGAAGGCTCTGCATTTCTGATGGCTGCATCATTACAGTATTTGAATTTAAATGCAGCTCATGTAACTCTAAAGTAAGACTGAATCAATGCACTGTGACTTTTATGCAAAGTGATTAAAGCTTATTGATGAATTGTTGACGAATTGTTTAATTTGATGACACAAATCAATGGTTGCATCAGATTTTTAACTGTTTATCTTATAGCTAGGACGGCACATCCCTTTTTTGGGTTCTTCACAAGTAACTAGATGGGCTAGCCTTAGGAAACGTAGAGTTAAGGTTGTTCAAGAAATGACTTTGAAGCAAAGAGTGGGATTTAGGATTCTGTATGTATGTTAAATGCCTTGATTAGCATAGTGCTGCAGTAAAACCAGTGTCTAATGTTTAACTTCGGCAACTGTTTGTCTTCAAGACGTTTAAGCCTTTTTCTGGTCACTTTAAAGATATTCTGATTTTTTTTTTTTTCTGAAAATGCCATCATTATGAAGATAACTAATATACTGCCCCCCTGTGAAAGAGTTTATATGTAGAACTCCAAACATTTTGAAGGTATTAATTAGCAAATTTTTATAACGTTCCTCCAGTGCATGTAATTACTATGTACCATATTTTAAAGCGTGGAGGTAAAGCTGTGGAAGTGGTTGGTTCAATGTGAAGTGGTAAGTCAGTACCAGTCTGGGCTGGAACCTCTGAGTGCTTGTTCCGTACTTGAAGGCTATCAGTCCCGTATAATCCATCAGCATTTTATTCTCAAAATCTCACACTAAGATTTAGCCTAGTGATAGAGGTAAATATGCAGCTGATTTCCTCTCTTTTATTTTTGCAATTAATGCTTCCCCAAGGTTGATTTGATCTGAAGGAGAGAGAAGTACAAAATTGAAGTGATGTGTATAAAACCCCACCGTTCCCTCAATACTGGAGTGTTCAAGGGCTGGTTAGCGCTCTCAGTATCAAATCCACTTGATTAGGTGAAATAAGTTAAAAAAGAAAAGAAGCCTCACAGAAGAAGCTGGAACATCTTTACCGCTAAGAAGGAAAAAACTTTATCATAGTGGGAGTTTGTAGCTTTCAATCATAAAAGTTAAGTGCCAGCAGAGACTGGTTTGCATGTAACAGATGGGTATGGCAAATATGAATCATATTGGTTGATAGAGACTCATCTCATCCCACTTGTGGTCTCTGCATCCTGCGGTAGAAGTCATGCAACCAATAGGACTTGTTGGTAAGTAATATGTGTTCTGCTTTCAGAGGCTTTCCCATACCCTTTGGTACGTTCATCGGTTACTGAGTTGGCTGAATAGGCAAAGGAAGGCTCAGATGGTACCTTACTTT
The DNA here is from genome assembly GCA_017639245.1 of Myiopsitta monachus. Classification (NCBI taxonomy): domain Eukaryota; kingdom Metazoa; phylum Chordata; class Aves; order Psittaciformes; family Psittacidae; genus Myiopsitta; species Myiopsitta monachus. The sequence continues at coordinate 23,927,074 of CM029925.1, forward strand.
CCTGCCCGGTAAGAAACAAATACAGAGCATTTTTGAAAAGAAAAGACATGGTGTCTAAGGGGATTCCATTACAAATAAGTTGCAAACTGGGTCACTCTTTTTCTGATTCCTGCGACAACTGCTGCTCAGCTTAAGGAGACAATACAGATATTATGTCTTGATTTTTTTTAACCAGACAGATGCAATTTCCCCTGTGCAGTGCTCAGATACAATGGATTTGAAATCTGCTTTAGGAGCATAATAAAAAAGTAGTTTGATCTGCCTGCTTTTACCAAGCCTTACTCTTCTCATCACTGTGAGCTGCCCTTGTGTTCCTGGCATGTATGATGTAGGTTATTCTGCTTCCATAATCCTTTGCTTCCTCACAGAGATTTTGCCAGGCAAATGAGTATTCTTAATTTTTTTTTGGGTCTCTTCTCCTTCCCCTTTCCTCCGACTTCCCCCGCCCCAAGTTTTCTTGTGTCCTTGTAGCCATGTTGGCAAGCTGTCAGGGACTTGGAAGTCCCTTCAGACGCCTCTCTTCTGCTCCAGCCTCCCCCACCTCCCTGGATGGAAGCCTAGTGATTTCTACAGTCTGTATTTGAACAAATTGATGTATATTTTTTTAACTCTCTGCATCATTTATGCTACTGAAATTTTTATTCCTGTGATGAACATCTACCTTAAAAGCTAGTGGAGGTCTCTTACTTTTTGTCACTGCTATGGTCATAAGAAGTTAATAAAACTGAGAGAATATTTCTCTTATGCTGTGAAATTTGCCGTGTATGTTTTAACGTAATGTTCCTGGAAATTAGCTTGTTTACTGCTCTCTGCACATGTGAATCACTATTTGCTCTGATTCACAGAGTAAATCTTTCTATTCTGCCCCAACTTCCATGCTTGGTTCACAAAGCAGTGAGTTCTAAATGCGGTACTCAAATCCACTTCCTTCTGTATTTTGTTTATCACCTTTAACTGTTTGTTCCTTTTCTTTTTGTTTTATATGAATGAGAATTCTGTTTTCCCTATATAAATCATAATTTTAAATATTTATGTTGAATCCCTTATCTGTTATGCCACACTGCAAAGCACTGTTTGTATTAAAATCCATCTTCTTACAGGAGTGTTTTTCCCTGGCAATTCTTGACCATTCTTTTTACTCTGCTATTTAGTCCTACAGAATTCTTTCTATTGTTTGTTGGTGATGGTTACCTTACATATTATTCCACACAAAACTGCTGTTGATTTAAACAAAAGCATTCTTAAGCCCATTATATTATTCACCATTCTCTTCCTCATTTGTCTGAACATTTTGTTCCTTTTTTGACCACAGCGGCACATTAAGCCGAATCTGCCTTTGAGCATGTCATACACCTCCACTTCTAAGTTTGTTTGCAGCAAGAGTTAAGTGAATCAGTTATTTTCCACTTCAAATATTATTAATGGAAATTTAATAAAAAAGGTGCATATGCTTACCTTTGTCTTACTGTGTATCTTCAAATGATAAATTGGAAAGAAGTCTTTAGACATCATCTTAGCTATGGGTTAGAAGAGTGGAAAGTGACTCGATGTGTGTGGGAGAAAGCAGCATAAAATAAGTTTATTAGTATATTCTAGAGGATATATATATATGCATCAGCATTTCCTAACACTGATGCAATGTACCATATGTATGCAATGCAATACTAGTCACTGAAGTGTGATGCATTGAGTTACAAAGTCAGTGTCTAAAACGTAAATTAAAAGTGGAAAAGTTGTTTGCTTGGTGGGGTTCTTTTCCCCTAAAAAAAAAACCCCAAAACCAAAAACAAACAGAAAAAAGTGTGCAGCCATAAGTAATGGAAACTTTCCTTAGATTTTCCTGTTTGTGGGTGATATCTGCCTTGGAAGTGGTTCTGGCAGTACTTTCTTGCCTACTTTCAAGGCTTTCAAGTTAGTCCCTGTCGACTGACATGAGTCATTCATTCTTTATGTTCTTATGCTTCTGCCAAGACTGCTAGAAAGCCCTATAATTCTAACAACTGGCATTTGTGGCATCAGCGAGGCCCAAATTAAATTTTTTCTTGGTGACCTCCTACAGGTGGCACTGTAATTTCAGTGTTGTGAATAGTAAAACAGCTCTGGATATCTCCTCTACCTGCTTCGGACCCTGGAACTTCCCTGCCACAGCAGAGAGAGATCTGACAAAACACAGGAGAATCCATAGGAAGCAGCATCCCTCCACCCTACTTTGAAGAATCCTGTATGTAATATTCCAGTCAGTCAAAAAGAAAAAATTCACTTCAAAGCATGCAATGATCAACATTATTTTTAGCAATGCCTATCACTTTGAAGAAGGATGAGATTTAGCACAGTACATGCTCTGTCTTTTCTAGTCCAATGGAGTATGTGAAATAAGAGCTGCGTGGAGAGCAGCAAAAATTATTTAGGTGTTTGTGCTGTTGTTAGAAGTTTGTTCAAGAAGATCTTGAAGTCCACATACTTGTGGCTGAAACTGTTGAGTACACCAGCCAGAAAAGTACCCAAAACCACAAAGTCCTGTTTTTGTATTTTTCTTTGTTCCGAAGCCTTGTAAAAATGCAACTTATAGAAGCATCTCCTATTTTTAATAGGACTATTAGTTTGTCTTGCCATTGCATCAGGTAGTCAAAAAATTAAAATGGGAAATAAAGGTTGTTGATTTGAAACTGTTAGACCCATCTGCTCTTCTGTAGACCTTGCTGTTAGCCCCATCCCTGCTTGGATGGTGTTTCCTGAGACACACCTTGTAGGTGACTTAAGAAAACCAAACTGGTAGGGCTTCATGTCCATCCTTCCTTTTGTCTTGAGGGCTCCTTGGCCTTGTCATGGCTGGGCTCAGGCTGCCCTGAGTTCCCCGCACCTGGGGGTGCTGGGTTGAACCCTGGAGGGCCCAGGGAGACTGAAGTTGAAGTGTTCTCTGGGAAAAAGGGTAGCAACAGCGGCCTGCGTTGAGGCTTGGAGAGCGTGATTTTTTTTACGGAACAGCTATAATATGCTTTCTCCTGTCTCCCACAATATATTCTCAGCCTTTTCTTGAGAGTATTCAGTAGTACAGTTTGAAAACCAAGCTCCATTTGTGAAACAAAGAAGAGCAAAACCTCCAAAATAAAAACCAAACCACCACCAAAAAAAAAAATAAAAAATTTAAAACTACCCATCTGGGAATATTTCTGTTTTTTGAGTCCCATCCCCTACTCCATTTCTATCTAGCTTAGTTCTAGTACTAATAGTTCTGGCAGGCATGGCTTTTAGCACTTGATTAGATGCTTGGCTTGTGGTTTGCGTAGGTATGACTTGTACAAGAGACACCAGTTTCCTCTTGGGCAATTTCATAATTTCAACCAATTTCTGTAAGAGTTTCCTCTCCACTTTGAGAAGTGTGGGAGCTGACGGGACAAATGTGTCTGTTTGTCAGAATTCCTTGCCGGTAAGGTTGTGGCATATTTCTTTCCTCTTAAGTGACAAATGTTGCTTGTTTCTGTTCAGTGAGATTTTTTATTTTTTTATTTTTTTTGGTAAACAATACGGTTTTAGCTCATGAGAAGCAGTGCTTACTTGGTACAATAAAGGAAGTCCACACTGGCAAGTAAGTGCGTTCTCTTAGGGGCTGTGCAAATGATCTCATGCTTTCTCTCCTCTCCCCCCTCCTCCTGCCTCGTGGTTAAAAAAATGCAAATAGATAACTTAAGAATAATGAAATCATTAGGAATAATGGAGTTTGTGGAGTGAGGACAAGTGATAACGTGTATGTGAATGATTTCTATTTTGGACAAGTTTAATTCAGTTATGCTTTAAGATCCATCAAAAGACAGGGTGACAGTCTAGTCCTGACGGTTTCATGTAAATCAGGTATTTGTGAAGATGATTGTATAATATGGAAATGGAAGCAATTTCTTTATTGATTTTAGGCCCCAGAGAAAAATGTGCAAATCTAGTGTTGTATAAAGAGTATTTAAGCAGCAATATGGGGGTAGACTGCAATGTGCTGTGGTGACAGCACTGAGCAAGCTGATTTCTATTTTTAATGTGAAAATAATTTTAGAACACACTAATTTTCATGTTTTTCTCATAGAAATAAAATTATGTGAGTAAAGACCCTGCAAAAGTATTATGTGAATAGGCATACCCATGCTGTGAACAAAAGGACAGCTGGAATTAGAATCTCCTGTCCTTTGCATTGAAACAGAAAACCCAAACCCCTGACTGCATCTCTGGACTTGAGTTTTCCTCAACAAAATATGCTACCTGTTGAGAGCTGAGATTAACAGCTTGTTTAGTCATTCACTTACCTACTTGTTTCTAACAAGTTCTTTTTGGTGTGTAGGGTAATATCTTTCTTTCCTGGGCTCAGTTGTACTAATTTGATTTCTTGGAAGGTTTATTATCCCCGCTCAGCAACTGCAGGTCAGTTCAGCAGGCTTTTCTGTCAGTTATGCCAACATTCAGTGGTTTGTGGTAATTCATAAAGGAGAGAGAAATTGTTTGGTAACTTCTCCTGAAATGGCCTTTCTGCTAATGTTCACATGAACTTTTTTGCAAGCTGCTTGCTACTTGTCCCCACACATACTGGGAGTCCTGATTCCCTGTGGGGCTGCCCAGTGGTCAGCATTTGCATCTCACTTGAGCGTATTTCCCTGAGTGGGTGGGGCAGCTAGGTTCTGCTTGCGCAGCATGGCACACTCTCCATCAGTGTCTGTGCAAGGTGGCTGGGGAAGGCATCAAGACAAGGTGGGCTGAAGAGCTTCCACAGCTGTTAAGCAGCTTTCTGTTTTGTCCTTGTTAATTCCAGATGTTTCCCATTGTTGCCCAGATCCATCCCTTCCACACTCCCACATGATCTAGCCAAACTAATACGGACTTCATTGTGGGTGAATAGGATGTGGGCTGGTTTGGATAAAGACGTAGCAGTAGGACACTGTACAGACAACAGTACTGTGCACTTATTTGATTAAATAATACTGATATGCAGTCTGCTGCTAATCAGCTTGTCATGTGGAGGTCCTAGCAGCTTCTCAGCTGGTGTTGGATTCTGGAGTAGCAGCAGTAACCCAGGGAAATGGTTGTGTTGCTAAGTGGCATGCTGGGGAGTTTTACTGTTCACTAGGTGGAACTGTCCAAGTGATCACACAACCACCTGCTAAATGCACCTAGTACTACTTATGGGCCAATGAGGAAGTACTGTTTATGGGCCTGGAGAAAGTGTCCTGCCTGATGCATCACTTACTGCTAAGGAAATTATGCTGATTGTGGTTACACAATCACTAGACAAGGAGATTGGCACTGAGGTAATGTTGCATGGGAAACTGTACCTATTACCCCTTTCTGCTTCTCAGTTGCCCTCTCAGCTGAAGAAGAACCACATTTCTGTTTCTTAAGGATTTTTTCTGAACAGCAATACATGCAGTTAAAGGTGTAGCTCATCAAAATGTCTGTGGGTGCACTGTGTTTATGCCTTAGTGACATACATTTCTAAAAATATTTCCCTTCTGCAAGCCTTCTCTACCCTTTAATTGTCCACTTCTCTTTCCTATCATCAAGTTACAGGCTGGCTGTCCTCCAATGTCTGCTTCTTTTGCTATGGGGCATCTCTTGCATAAGTCCTGTGAATAGACTGAATTCTTCCGCCAGGATGAGTGTGTCTGTCCTTTAGTCCTCTCCCCTGCCTCTGGCTTAACTGAGTCACACTTCCTCTGTGCATATATTTTCAGTTTTCCCCATGTCCTTGTCTCCTCTCCAAGCAGGTCTTGCAGACTGCTTTCAAGGGAGGCAGATGAATAACATGGCCTTGCCTTACCTATCACTTCTTTAACTGCTTGTTCTCCTGCAGGTTTGGCTTCTTCGTCTGGGTAGAGCTCAACTTCGACTTCTTTACTTTGTTTTCCCCCAGAACCTCCTCTAGTCTTTCTCCCTTTTTGTCAGCTGGTATGTTTTTATTTCTTCTATTAAATACAATCAACCAACAGAAATCTCTGTTCTCTGCCATCATTTTCTCCTAGCAGTTACCATTGGTTTTGTCTGAAAATCTCTTCTTAAAGCCTTACTACCTGTGATTGTGTTTGCCAATGGCTCTCTACCTGTTTCCTGAGACACAAATTTCCTTTCAGCGGGTCCTGGTATACCCCAAAATACTGTCTGTGGTCTACTAAAAGATCTTATCCTCTGATCCATTTTATCTCTGCACCCTATGCCCAAGTAATTCACGTTACATGACCTCTCTTACTACGTCGGGTGGATTTACTGTAACATCAAATGTAGAGTTTGGTCTGTTTCTCTGAGATCTCGTGGCTCGACCTTCAGCTGAATTCAGCACAATAGATTTCTAAATCATCCTTGCTCATTACTCACAATGACATTATGGTCTAAGTGCTTTCTTCAATTCTCTATGTCCTCATTTCCAAGCTGTGTTTAAATTTTGCACATATTTTCAAATGTCTTCACTCCCCATCCACAGAAATAAACTGTCATCCAAGTTGTCATTACCTCATCTTGCATTTACTGAAATTTCCTTTTTTCTGGCCTTGGCAAAAGTACTTTCTCCACTTCATATCAATTCAGAATCTCACTGCAGGGATAATGTTCTGACTCTCCCTCTCTGTTGAATCTCACAGCCTATTTATTTACACTTCTGTGCATCATCAAGCATACTGAGCCTTACCTTTCATTTTGAACTCCTTGGGATCCTTCTTTTCCTGGGTTCCCTCTCTTTGCTGTACAAACACTTGAAAGCATTATATTTCATTATTTTTCAAAGCCAATTGCTATGACATTAACACAAACCTTGCAAATGTATGTCCTCATGCTTATTGAGACCCAGCATATGATTCTGATGAGTGTTGTCTCACTGTTATCTTGGACACCATCTGATTCCTATCTACATCCTCTTGTTGTATCCTGTTTTAAACTGGAAGCTGCCAGGAACAGTTAATTACCTTCTCTTTTCTTCCATGTTCCTACTGTACCTGATGGATAGTCCTTTAAATAGAAATAAACACACAGCAGTCCCTATTGCTAGTAGTTCAGAAAAGTACATTCAATATTTTGGGAGGTAATGCTATACATAATTTTATGTAGTTGTCTGCTTTGTTACATTGTTTAGCTGCTTTGGTATCCTTCTTCATTCTTGCAAGGTATCAGGAGATGCATGCTGTTATTCTTTGGTGAATCCAAGTCTGCAAGGTTCTTCCAGGAACAGCCTCTGGGTTCAAGCACCATCAAAATACCATACGAGCTTTAACAGTGCTTATTTTCTCTTAATCTAAAGCAAATGTGAGTGCTACCCAATTCAGTTTAGCTTAAATCTCTTTTGTAGCTAATATGTCTCAGCTGACACATAATGACTTGTTTATGTGTTTGAGCTTTATTTAGCTCCATAATAGAGCATTTAAATTGTATGGATTTCACAAAGTGCAATGAGAACAGAGATGGTGTCAAATTTTCTCACAAAACAACAGTGTGAAGATGTTTGTGGTAAGTAGGAAGCAGCACTTCCAAAATTTGTTGTTGAATATCTATTCAGTTAAGAGCAAAACAGGAATTTGGAGGGCAGGGCAGGGGGGTGGAATGGGGAAACAGAAGTAATAATAACTATTATGTACTGGCAACTTGGTGCACTGAAGTGGATCTTTTCAGGTGTCATTTTTGCCTTTGTTTCTATCTGGAGTCTTGTGTGTTGCACCCAAGCACACTATTGGCGTTAATGCGCTTTTTCTCCTGCTGAGATGAAGATTGAAGCTGTACTCTGAAGTGCCGCATAGTACTTGCATAGATCCTCCAGAAGTGCTTTGTCTTCTGGATGCATTTCCAGTAAAGATGCACTGTGGAGATATAATCCTAGGAAGACAGTGAATTACAGCAACTTAATCCTGGTCTTAAATTTCTGCAACCATGGAGGGGACATCTTGGTCTCGTATTGGTTAATTGCTGAATCTGTAGGGTTTTCTCCAGTTTCTCCACTTTCAGATAGTGGTTGTGTTCTAGCCTGTTTGTTTCCTGATGGAAACCTTTGGGCAGTGTTAGAGACAGCAACTCAGCATGCTTAAGTATTTTGCTTCTACTTTTGGGCCATAATATTGCTTTATACTATAGCACATGATACTATATTTGGGTCTTACAGTGCTGCTTGCAGATGTGCAAGGACATTGGGCGGTCAGTAAAAGTTTGTACATTTTCTCCATTGCTGCTTCCTCTTCTTTCACTATTAATGAAGTGACACAGTAGGAACATACTGGTTGCACATGCAAGACATTATTAAATGTGCTGAGAATTTGACTGACATTCAGTTTGAACAGCTGCTCAACCTTCTGACCTGGCTTACAAAGCCCTGGGGAGTTTCAGGCTCAACTATCTTGAGTTCAACATTTCAACATTTTCTTTATCCTAATATTTGTGGTCAGCTCATTTTCTTCTCCTAAGAACTGTAATGGCAGGAATAAAAAAAAAGGGAACCAAACAAACCCAACAAAAAGCAACACAAACATTTTGAGACTAACAAATGCCTCTGGAGTAGTTTGATTTGTTTGTTTATTCGGGAGGGGTTTTTTAATTCTGGGGGTTTGTTTTGGGGTTTTTTGTTTTTGTTTGGAGCACCTTGTTTTTTTTCTTCCTCATTGATCTCAACAAATCACAGATCGATGGTCAAAATTCTGTCCCCTTCATGAGAAGTGGGTTTCTTGTGCCAACCTTCTTCTGAATTTGAGTGCATTTTACATTATCACTCAGTTGAATGTAAGTTATAAAATAGAAATTTAAGGACTGTAACAGAATTTGAAAAATAAACATTATTCAAATTGGGAGGTAATGAACTTTAGATGTGATATTGTGGCTTGATTCTATTTAATGTTTTTATCTTAGGTTATAGGTTTAAGCAAAATTAATGAAATAAAGGAATAAATATTGTGAAAAGATACAACTAAAAAAAATTTGTCTAAGTAGTCATTTAGTTGTTAGACTTGTTATCTAATTTGTGGTTTTAGATAAAAACAATTCCCTTAACTTTCATGGTAAGAAAGCAGGACTTCTTTCAAAGCTATATATTTTAAAAGAAATTTTGTTAGATTTTCTGTTTTAAAAACTCTCAGGAGAACACTTTTTCTTCATTTAATGTGGTTTGTTTTCTCTGAGACTGTAAAACAGAAGTACAAAGTAGAATGAATAATAGCTCGAAGATAGGAAATTTGTGTTTGGAATTATGGCGTTAACTTCTTAGCATAATTAAACTCACATTAGTTGATGGGTTTTAAGATGGTCATACGGACATGTTAAAGTTATTTAAGTGTGACGCTCACCTTGCTTACAGGCTTTCTTCAAGCTATTTCTTCATCTCTGAAAAAGTGAGGGTGGAATGGACTCTAACAGCTCTTGCCCAGAATATGGAGTGCTTGCTGGAGCTGAGTAGAACTTACGCATTCAGAAGTTCTTCTCAGAGCTCTGTGTGTTCACTGAAGGGTGTCTGGTCATGCTTGTGTGCCTATAAAGCCCCATCACTCATCATGAAGTAGTAATTCAATTGTGTTCTGCCAGAGATGTGCTTAGAGGAATTGTATCCATTTTTTAATGATCTTTCAATCTTTCCAATCTTTTCCATGATTTAACAAGACAGGAGTATTACAACCTTGTTGTGCTTGATGATGCTTGCAAAACACATGTGTTTATTTATAATATCTGGTCAGAAGGCTTGAGAAGCTATCTACCTGCCAACAGAAACAGGATGTTTCATGGCATTTTCTTGATTAAAGCCTGGGACATCAACCAGGAAGACGAATACACCATTCCCTTCCATGTCAGAAAAAGTGTGTGTTGAAAGTTATGTCATCAAGTTAGTTGATTTAAAGGAAGGCAGTATAAATTATGGGTGCTTCAAATCCTTATGTTGGCCTTAGACTCTTGAGCTGGTATAAATTATGGCTCTGCTGCAATGGGAAATACCAAGCATGGGGTTGCTTTTCTCCAAGCACTTACTTCTCATTAATTATTTGTACTGCTAGGAGAGTTTTGTTGCCAAATATTTTTGTTGCTTAAGTAGTGCATGGCATGTGAGGGAAAACTGAAGTAACAATTTAAAATAATTTATTTAAGGAGGATCATAAAAGTAAGAGTAACTACTGAGGCTGCAATTACTGTGAGCTATGCATTGCCATTATATAGCTGATAATAGCAATTTTGTGCTTTATCACTGAGAAGGCTGAAAGTTATTTTTTCTATTTGTTTTTCTTATGGAAAACTTGAAAGATGTATGTCTAAGAATTAAGTTAATAAAATTGAGATACTCTAGAGTGGAATGCACTAAATATAAAAGGACATAAACAGCTGGGGACTAGTTTAGAAATAAAACAGAGAAGAAGGTGAATCTTTCCTTATAAAAAAAATGAGAGAGGCACAGACTTAACTTTTAACTTTATATGAAGGGTTGGGAGAACCATAATATGGTGGAATTTAAGGCAAAAAGTTTGGTGAAATACAGCTTATGACATCAAAAAAAAAAATCTAAGATCTTCTGAGAAAATCTGGAAATTGTTCCTGTGAAAGAACAAGTTCAGGTTTTAGCTTTATGCAAGTATTTTCTCTGTATTACCTTCTCCTTTAGAAATATGTTCACTTTTCAGATTTTACTACAGTGAGGGTAACCCCACAGAAAAGAAGTAAGGAAAAGTGTTCATTTCTGTGAGATTCAAGAAGCAAGTGTCTGATGGAGTCAGATCTGCATTTGCAGGAATAGCATATTGGCATCTTTAATGATAAATTTCTGTGTGCAGTTGTTCTGGCAAAGGCTATAGGATTTTAGAAGCAAGAACCGTAGTAAATCCTGAATGCCTAGAGGTACTGATGGCTGTGGAGAAGTATTGCAGCAATCTTTATGGAACCAGTAACAGCTTGGGTTTTTTTCCTAAGTTTCGTTCCAGAACTCAGAGCCAAGCAGCTTTTTATGGTATCCATGTTGAACAAGACCCCGTTTTCACACTGCTGGAAGGTTATCTTCTAGCAGATGTTTCTTCTACGCACTTTTTGTTTGGTGAAATGGGCTTTCTTCTCTTGCTCACTGCAAACATAAATCAAAGTAAAGATGTCTGGTAGCAATTTGAATAGATAATAAGAATTAAGGTAATTAAAAGTAAAGCAAATCTACTGCTGTAAAGTCTATAGAAGCAAGGAAGCCATTGATGATTAAACTGGATGGCCACGGCAAAGTATTTCAGAATCACCTTCTCATCGTATCTGAGCTTTTATCCTAGATGTGAAGTTTTTGCCTCTCAGCAGTCCATATCTGGTCTAACTCGGATATGGAGAGAACAGCACTGGGCTCCCAGTTGCTGGCCTGCCTGTCCTGGACCTTCTAGTTTCTCTATGTTATACACTAGCATGTGGACCTGGATGTTGAATTGAAGAATGGATGCTGGGTTAAACTTCCCTGGGTAAGATTTGATGTGAGCAGTCTAGTTTTCTCCATTTGCTTATTCCTGGGGTAATGCCTTTCACCAATGGAGAAAAGAAGAGCACATGTAAATTTCTGCGGCTGGTCAGACTACATTGTAGTGAAGGAGCAGCTCCATCCTCCTCTGGTGCAACCTGCCAGGACAGTTTACATTTGTTCACCTGCTCTATTGCAGAGGTGCCTTTTGAGAACAGTGCATGTACTTTGTGTACTGCAAAGGGCGGAAGGAAGAGAAACTCTTCAATGCTCCTGACCTCTTAATGAAGACTCAAATGGGACTTTCAAGACTTCTGTTGTGAACTTTGTGAAAGTGGCATGGAGGTCTTTGATGAAAGAAGCAGCAAGACCCCCAGCTATTTCTTCCTCAATTCATCCTCATAATCATCAGCTTTTTAAAACCTTTTTTCTGTCATTTCTCAGGAAATGTGAATGCTGGCCTTTTGTATAGTGTGGTGGATGTTATGAACATTGCCTGAGAGGAAAAAAAGAAGTAAAGGATTCACATCTAAACTTCAGAGAGTGCAAACAGTAGCAATTATTTATGGCCTTTTGTTCTCAAATGCAGGATCCAAAAGTGTGCTCATGTTATCCTGACTTATTCCATTGCACGTATGGCAGCTGTAAGGGCCTGAATTTCCTTATTACATCACTTGTCATAGTGGCAGCGTGGGAAATATTGTTCAGGTTACTGGCTTTTTGGACACAGGAGAAAACTCCATCCACAGTGCTCTGGAGAGTAGTTGTAAACACAGGAAGGACTGGTCAGCTTCTGCTCCGGCCTTGGCCTTGCTGCCTTAGACCAAATTTCACTGCCCACGAGATTTTTCCAGCAATGATTATGTAGGTGCTGGACCTTGCAGTGTTCCCTCAAAACTGTGTTTGCTGAACAGCTTCTCTGAAAAAATAGAGAAGGGAATGATTCTCTCACCTTATCTCTGTCTTTTTACAAGGGTCTTGCTTCAAGAGGAACCCCCTGATTGCTGTCTTAGGAGGGTCTATAGGCTTTGGGCTTTTTTTTCCTGCCTCCTCTCTGTGTTTCATCTTCTGGGCTAGCAAAGAACTGTGCATCTTTGGAAGAGAGCAAAACACCAAGGAAATATTCATTTAGACCTGTAGTGTTTCCTTAACCCTTAACTGCGCTAACATTTCATCTATTTCTGCAGTCAACTTTTCCTGCTTTTATTACCTGCCACAGTAAACGGGTCAGCTAGGAGGCAGTAGTAATTGCAATATTGCCTGTAATGTTTCTGCAAACTTTTTTGGCCTTCAAATATGACAGCACTAGGAATCAGCTCGACACTGTAAGGAGTCTGCATGCAAACTCACGTTTGGGGCAGCCACACTTCACTAAGCATGCCATTTTGATTTCTCGTTTTTGTCGGTGAGGCCACAGGGGCAGCTGGAGCATCTCTCTTCTGCTGAACTTCTTTCTTTCCAGCCCTTCTCCTCCCAAAGGCAGTGAGCACGGGCTCCTGTAAGTGCTTGCCCAGAGCTGTCAATGCTTGTAACCTGCTGCTTTTACGCTTCCTGGCTGGACTGACAGGACCTGGCCGTGACCCAAGCAGGGGAATGTCTCTGGACCCTTTCTGTCTCCAAGACAGGAGCAGTGAACTTTGTTCTAGTTTTTCCTGGCCCTCTCCCAAACAGAGTCAGAAGTCGTCTTTTTTTTAATTGTTTGCAGGTGAGGGGATTGAATAATTTCAAAAGCATTTGAAAATAAAGTTATAACCAATGATACTACAGTGTGACAAATGCAGTTTCTTGCTGCTAAGTCTATGATAAGAACTCTTTTGGCTTTTCAAAGGGTAATTTTTATTTAACAAGCTTAAATTTACCCACTGTAGCCAAAGCAGAAAGTATACTCTGGCAATTATGGCTTATGATGATGCTTTAATGGACTTGTTTCTGATGCTAATGGTGAATCTGTAATTTCATCTGCAAGTGGAAACATGAAGTCATGGGGATCAGGGTGGGTGGGACACAAGTTAACTGGGATGGGATAGTCCATGAACTTCTGTGAAAACATCTATTCTGCCAGTTTGTCATTGCCCTGTGGCAAAGCACCGGCTTAATATCCAACTTTCCTGGTAAGCCAGTAAATGAGAGAAAATCTGCAGATCAAGAAACTCCTTGTACAAGTAAGATAGTCAATTTAGATAGCTAATTAACCAGTTAAGTAACTGACTAAATCTGATTAATTAGTAGTTAATGATAAGGTTCTGTCAGATTAAATTGATCTCTAGTAACCCAAAGGACAATTATGAGTTTACAGTCCCTGTTATTATTTTTCCCTTGCACTGTTGCAAGAACCCCAGTTAGAGGTAATGTGATAATTTAGAGTTATTATGTAAGGCTGTCTCCTTGCCACAGGACAGTGTTTCAGGCACTGCTATAATTCGGGGCGATGCTATTCCTAATGCCTGGTAAGTGAAACATATGATTAAGTAACAATTGATTTTTTAGGGAAATTTTTGTAGCACTATGTCGTGGTTTGCTGAACCCATGACACGCTATTACTAGTTTTATATTGCCTGTCAATTCATTGCCCACTGAAGTGCAGATTGTTGCAGGCAGTCAAACAGAAAGCAAACAGAGAGGTTAAGGCCAGTGAGCCATGGGAGAAATGTAAACGGAAGGCAAAAAGCTTATTTTCCAGGTTGTCTTATAGCCCTTCTTTGGTGCTTGGTAAAGATGTCAATGCCATATGAACAGGAACTGAGCTACGCACATTTTGGGTGCTTCTGCAACACAAATAGTTTGAGTCATGCTATATATCTCAAATATTTTGCTCAGAAGCAGGAAGGCATATGCCCACTCTGGATGTCATCTGAAGGATGCCTGGAAGGCATGTCTGGCAGGCTTATACCAATCTCATTGCAGATTGACACACTTATTGTAGTTTGTAACTGGTAAAAGACAGCATCTGGCCTTGTGAATTTTGATTTCCACAAGAGGGCTATTACTCAGGAATTAAGATTGAGTTTTAAATTGCAAAAAATCATTAGAACTCCAGTGTTTTTTTCCCCCTTTTTTCCACCTTTGACACTGCCTTTGATCTTTAACAGAGATATTTCTCTCTCTTTCGGAAGAGATGATGTCGTCAAATGGAAATGATTGCAAGATATTTCTGATAAGTGACTTGCTGTGTTTCCACATTTGTTGCATCAGCTATTACTCATGTACCTACTTGTTTATTACTCCTCTTGAAAGAGCAGAAGTGAACTGGGATTAATAAAGCTATTAAAATTGATATTTATAGTTCAGCTGTCGAATCAAAATTAAAAAAAAATTGGAATTAGAAATCCTTCAGCTGAAATTACTTTTGCCAGATTGCATTCGGTTCACACTGATATTAAATTTTTCAAGCACCTCTAACAAAAGCCAAAGAAATTTAGGTATGGTTATAAATAGTTAACATAAGTCCATCCCCTTTGCTATTATCCAGTAGATCAGATATATTTGATTTTCCAGGAAGTGATTCAAGTTTCTTTTGTCCTTTATAAAGCTATTTGAGGTGGAAGAGTTTTCACTATGTTTTATTTTCTGTCTTTGGTTTGTTCCACTTTGCAATTTCAGTGAATTGAACGTCCATTGAAGCAGGCTGCAATCCTGGTGCAGAATTTGCCACATGGATGCCTTAATCTGTAGGCTGGAGGATTTCCTTCTCCTTCTGTTCCTAGATCTTATCATGTTGGAAATGGAGATGCTTAGGAAGAGGGGTGGAATTCCATATTCTCACTTTGGTGTTTAGGGTACATCTTTGGGGTGACACCCATCCTCAAATTCAACGTCCAGCTGAGTGAGGACAAGGATATGTACATGGGTGCCCTGAGTGCTGTGAAATGAGGTGGTCTGAGCCAAGTCTTCCATGCTGCAGCTCTTCCAGTTGGGAACTGGGACACTCTCCTGACGGTATGGAATCAGGTGTTGTCTCCTACTAATCACTCACTGGCTTGCCAAGCTCCTGAGCTCAGGTGCAGTTTTTGTTGGTTGGAAAGCAATTCTGCCAGCAAATCCACCAGCCCTAGGCATGCTCCTGGGCTTCCATGGTGTGACTACCTACCATTGCACAGAGGGCATACGAGGGGCAGAGCTCAGCAGGGGATGCTAACTACAGCTTCTGAGAGGAAATTATTGTGGGGGGGGGGGTGGTGGTGTGTGTGCGAATGTTATGGTTCCCAGAGGAAGTCCCTGCACATTCATGCTGTACCACCTGGTAGGAGAGTATAGATTAGGTTTAGTTGAGTGGCCATATTTATCCAGCTCCTTCTAATTCCTATCTGTTTAGAAAGGATAGATGGTTTTCCCACAGTGCTCCTGCAGAAAATTAAAAGGAAACACTTCTTTTACTGTAATGCAGAGAGAAACATGTACGCCCTTCTGAAATGTTGGCTTTGCAATAGTTGAGTACACTTGAGCAGTTATAAAAATCCTAATGCTATTTCTCAGCTGTAACTAATCTCACTCAGGTTGGGTTTACTTAGAGGAAATAAACTCCAGTTATGTGTGTGCAAGTTATTTCTGCAGTGAACCTGTGACATTTCAATTTTTTTTATATCTTTCTTTAAATAGGGAATAATAAATTGTACTCTTAACTAGAATGAGACAGAAGTCAATGCTGCTTTTGAAAATAGGATGATAGCTCAGAGTGCTCTTATCTAGTATCTGAAAACTAACTGAAAGTTTGAGTAAAAGTCACTGAGAAGTTTCTGCTGAAATTCATTTCAACTCCTTTGGTACAAAGCACTAAGGCATAAACTTTTCCTTGTCAGTTAACTAACGCTTCTCCTGCTCCTGGTACCATGGCTGATTCAAATCTGTGCAGTTTGTGTAATTACACCTCACCCTCTGGAAACCCAAAGCACACAAGAAATGGCAGGAAAAAGACCATGTGTCACAATAATTGCTGTAATTTGGTCTGTTATTCTCTTGATTTCTGGCTCAGTGTTTTAGCCTTGATGTTAATTCTCTTGTATAACTAAAGGTGTTTCCCCTTCTTGTTTGTACTAGTTATGATTTCTAAACATCCTTGAAATTATTTGCCGTAACATCTCTCCACATCATGATATTAGTTCAGTTTGAGCCACTTATAGAAAGTGCTTATTTCTATTTTTCAACAGAAACAGTTGGGAGCCACAAAAATATGTATTTGTTTGCTATCTATTTTTGGTTTGAAATTGCTGGAAGCCAGTAGGTGGGTTTTTATTTTCCGTTTTAAGATTTTATTTTCAAACTAAAACAAATATGTATGAGAAATAGCACATACCTTAAAATTACTGGTTCTAGTAACAGGAAAAATTTCTTGTTAGAAATTCTTCAGAAGTGTGGCTCTATTTCTGTAAATCCTTTCTTGCTCACTTCAGCAGAGTCTTGTATCCTCTCCCATTTCACTCAATGATTCTTTCATATGCAAAGGGGTGAGTTTCCTAGGAACTTGGCTGCACTAAAAAGTTGATATGTTTTTCTTTATATTGTACACTGCGCTGATTCTTGTCACATGTCCATTCTACCAGGCAAAAGACAGTCACAGAGGGACTTGACTATTGTTTATGTATATCAAATGAAATCACCTAAACTCTCACCTAAGTGGATAACTACTAACTCTGTGTGTCTTTGGAAAATAAACACCACTGTCTACTGCTGGACTGCACAGACTTTTCTACCTGGAACAGAAAATAACAATCCATTATAAAATGGGTAGTCTAGTATGAGATCTTATCCTGTCAAGGAAAGCTGGCAATTTACCTAACTAGAATTCCTAGAAAATACTGGGAATTAGTCAGCCAAAGTGGAAATAAAAATCTAGACTTCTTCAAAAGTAAAAAAACCCCAAAAACGTGAATCAAAAACCCCCACAACAAACCCCAACTGAATCCCTATTTTACATATTAATGTATTTCCTAAAAAAAAACCCAAACAAAAAAAGTGAAAACAAATCCCAGACAATCATAAAGCAAACCCCAATCACATCTATGAGCTTTACTGTGTTTATTTCATAGAGAAGCTTGGATGGATTTCTGTCAGTGTTCCTTATCACTGGTTGAATTCTAAATCAGTAAAATCAGTTCACATAGCATTATCTTTGGAAAAGGTCCTTTTTTTTCAGGGGGTGGGTGGGGAGGGTAGGAATTGGCAGGTCAAAGAGTATTAACACATTATTTTTACTCTACTGCCAAGACTTTCATTATATGAAAGTATAATGCAGAGCTTAAGTAAACAGTACTTTATCTTTTTACAGCTTTCACACTAAGCTTTGAGACAATTCATGGAAACTGATGGCAACACTCTTGTAAGTATAACTGAAGTTATGCCAGGGTTACTGATCAGCTGAAGAGGTGGCACTTTGGGGTGGCATCCTTGTAATCATAGAAGACAGTATCAATATCCAAACAAGATCTTCCTTATGGTCCATGCCAATGGTGAAACCACCACAGGCTGCCCCAGTTCTGCTCTAAGAATTAAATGGATGACATGCTCTAGTGTGAGGCATCCCTGCCTATGGCAAGGGGGTTGGAACTAGATCATCTTCAGATTCTTGCCAACCCTCACCGTTCTATGATCTTATTAATACATGCAAATACCCGAAGGAGGGGTGCAAAGATGATGGAGCCAGGCTCTTTTCAGTGATGCCCAGTGGCAGGACCAGAAACAACGGGCACAAACTGAAACACAGAAATGTTCAGACGAGGTTCCCTCTGAACATCAGGAAATAGTTTTTTACTGTGAGGGTGATCGAGCACTGCACAAGTTGCCTACAGAGGTTGTAGCGTCTTCATCCTCAGGGATGGTCAAAATTTGTCTGGACATGGTCTGGCTGCAGATGTCCTAACTTGAGTTGGGGAGTTGGACTAGATGACCTTCGAAAGTCCCTTCCAAGCTCACCCATACTGTGATTCTGTGGAAAAATAGGAACTCTAAACTGACAGAGGTCTCTCACGGAAGTTGTCACTTTTCTGGTACATTTTTACTCATCAGCAGAGCCCACCTGGCACAGATGTGGCTGTGAACAGCACTTGATTGTACAGCTCCCTCTGCAACTGGCTCATGGGTGTACTTGACAAGCAGAAGGGTAATGGATAGCATGCTTGAAGCCTGCACTGTCCTGCAGGTTCACTATTCCATCTTGTTCAACCCTCAGGTCTCAGTAAACAAAAACTTAATCTTAAAAACGATTAAACCCTACCCTGTATTGCCAGCCTTGCAAAAAAAATACAACCCTTCTAAAGATGTAAATAGCTGTAACATTTTGCATGTATTTCAGAGCTTTCTGAGGATTCTCTAGGATTTTCCCTGGTAACAACAAGGACTAGCAATAGATTTTATTTTTTTTTTGTTCGTTAGTTTTTCTGTGGTACCTGCGATAATGAAATAAATAACTTCTTATAAGGAAATTGAGCTTTATAGAGAACCTCCCACTATTATCAGAAGCATAGTAAATTCATGGCATTTGCTTCAGTTTCTGACTGTTCCAGTGACTATGTTTCATAGTTGCCATACATTCACATCTAAAACTACTGTTACACCCCTGGTCAGTTCCATTGGTTGTACTAGTAATAACTCTGCCTTCCATTGTTTTTCCTTTGTTCTGCACTGGCATTAATGTCTCTATTAAGAGTGAAACTCGAAAGCATATCTTAATGTTCACCCAAGGTCACTGAAATGAGAGATTGTTGACTTCCATAATGTGTTGTATTCTTGTGGAAAGCTGAGTCCAGTCTTGCTGGTGAGGCATTTTATGAACTTTGTAGTAGATTCGTTTCAATATAGGTTTTCTATTGGTTTAAGATGAAAACGGTTTTTACTAAAAACTGTGGTTTTTTTTTAATTTCATAAAATACCTGACTTCAAACCCTGGTGGTTTGGAGAAAGAGGTTACATTTTTTGTTTATGACTCAACAAAATTTGGGAAGGCAATTCTGTGAATAACACTGCATTTCATTGCTACAGGCTGAGATTAGATGTTTCTTGTGTGGAGCAAACCAGGTGTTCTGTTTTTTAAAAGATGACGCTGGGTTTCTAAGCACCACTAAACAAAACATTTAAGAGTTGCTGGATTCCAGGTTTAGGATTAATGGTTGAAAATTGGCTTCAGCTTTCAGGAATACTGGGAAAGACAACCAGAAATGTATCTTAATTCACAAAATCTCACACAGCAATAATATTATTACAGATTTATCACTGATTTTATCCAGGCAAATTAGACACAGTGCCGTCTGGGGAAACTGCCCTTCCTTCCCCCATTATTTTCCCAGCTCCTCCCACAAAATATGAAGGATGGAGATTCATCACCCCTGTCAATTTACAGCAGGGTTACCATCATTATTGTTGAATAATAAATGCACATTTTTAAGAATCTTTTTTTTGCTTTTACCAGGCAATCAGTTTTTCCCTCAGTCTGTATATAAAGTGGACCCTAACAGTTAATTTACGTAATATGGCTATTAACCCTTTCTTGACAGATGAGGCATAGACTGTTATTTTTCTTTAGATCATCAATAAAGTTAGTGGAAAGATTTACTTCCTCGGTTGTTAACAGAGAGCAACATCCTGTCTCAGTATTGCTAGTCTTGTGGTACAACTTTATATTGGTCAAAGATAAAATGATCCCACTTCAGTATCATGGCAAAGATATGATATTGCCCCACTACACAGTTTTTGTGCAAGGAGAGCTGATTCATATTTGTTTTTCTTAATATCACTTTGGGTTGTTTTAAAGGAAAGTAATAAGTGTGACTTTGTGACCCGTTGATTCACTGAGGCCATGCATTATTTCCGTGTGTCCTAAATAGGACATTACTTTCTTTGGAATGAAGATATGAAGGGTGGACCATATAGGATGGGGAAATAGCAGAGTGTCTAACAGAGCTGATGTGTTTTCTCATTGCTTTTCTTTTCTGTTGTCATGGAGAATAGTCAGAGAGAGGCAGTGGTAGAATTAAGGAAAAATAAAGGAATAAAAAAATAAAAAAATAAGAAAAATAAAGGAATAAAATAAGGAAGGGAGGAGAAGGAGAAAAGTTAAAAAGAACATGTGATGATTAAGTAGGCGTCTGGGATTATTCATTCCTGGTAAAGCCTCCCACAAGTGTGTAGTTCAGGTCATCTCAAATAGGCACAGATAAACACACAACTGTGACCTGAGGTTCTACACTCTGTGATACACACTACAAAGATTGCTGGTTAGAGAAAGTTCTAGCTCGTGAAAACCCTGGAGGCAGTGGTATCTTCTGTTTCCAGATGGTGTAGCTTTACTCACCTTTTGTGTGTCTGTGAGAAGAGCCATCAGATCCTTCAAGAATTATACGAAACAGGGTTTTGCTTTCCTGAAAATCTGTCTGGCTAGGCAGAGGGGGGCTGCATTAGAGATGTTCATAGTGTAGCTCTGCAGCAGATCAGGTAGCTACTGGTTTTGCATAGCAACATTGTGGCTGGCGTATTATATTATATGTTATCTAACATATACTTATCCAGCATTTGTCCTCTGGAGGCTTCAAAATCTCCCAAAAAATGGAAAAAAGTGAATGCTTTTGTTCCCATGATAGAGATGGAAAGGTTGAGGCAAAGAGAAGTCAAGTGATTTGTCCATAACTGCATGATCAACCAGCCTGTCTGAGGAGAATTTACTCCAAAAGTCAGACCTTATATTTCTAATGACCTCTTTTTTGGTCTCTGGTCTTCTCTTTTAGTTTCATTTTCTATGCTTTTATGTGGGATGAAATACATAGACTGCAAATAAGTAAATATAATACAACTGTGTTATTTTTGCTATGACTAAAACTCATGTATGGAATGGCAAACTTCTGACATATGTATGTTTTACAATTTGGATAATCTGCCATGTTTGTGTGATTTTTTTAAGAAATATTCTGAAAGTCTTACTTAGGGGAATACATTCTCTGCACTAAATAAAAAAGAAATGGAAAAAAAATTTTTTATTTATTTATTTATTTATTTTTTTCAGAATATCTTAAAATGAGATAAATGACAATCAGACTCCTGGCATATATCTTTAATATTCCCATGTTTTCAAATCCCCCTTGTGGAGTGTAATGAATCATTTAAATGCTGGAGTCCTGACTTCTGTTTTTTAACTTCTAAACACAGAATACAATTCAGGCAAACAAAGTAGAAGCTGCCTGTGTGTGTGAAACCGGAAACACTAGTAGACAGACACATGCAATAGTTACGTTTGCTTTTGCTCAAGGAGATATACATCAATTTTAATTAACACATATTATGCTTCAGCTACTAACGTCCCTTCAGCAGTGAGTGGGTTATGCGTTTCCATCCTGCATATACCACCAGCATCACCACCACGTCCTTCTCTAGCTTCCCCCTCCCCTTTCTACACAAATGTTGCAACACAATCTGAAATTTCCTCTTTTCTTTCCTTCCTGCATTTCTTACAGGTTCCGTTGCGTCAGAAGACAAAAAAGAAAAGTCAAGGTAATGAGAGATTGTTTTTTCTTTTCTCTCCTGGGTTTCTCTTTTGTTATTTTCTAAGTATGTCTTATTCTTGGGAGGGTGAGGGTTTCATACTGCTACTCAGCTTGTGGAAGGCTGCTTTGTAACTCCACTGATTCTTGCACTGATTCTGAGAAAAATGACAACGGGCTGTTCCTTTGGACTAAATCCTTGTGGTATGTTAATTGAATCAAAGCTGAAAATCAACGAGGGAGAATCAGCTGCCTGCACATACACACACACACACTAGCGGTTTTCATAATAGTTCTCTCACTGACTTAATAGATGTATTCTTTTCAGTGCAGCTGTGTGAAAGCAAATACAGGCATGCTTCTCTTAAAAGGATCAAAGGATATATTTGTAATTTACAAAACCTCCTGTATGGTTATTTATCATTAGTTAGTATCTGTAGCTTACTATTTTGCTTCTGCATATCAGAATGCCTTTCAAATGAATGTGTGTTACTGTCACAGCCATTATAAAACTGAACGATATCTAAGTGTATTTTAAGATATGCTTGGCTGACTTGCTGAAATTACTTGCTAAGTAAGGTTGATAGCTTTAATTGGCATCTTTCCTGGTGATGCACTTTTAAACAAGCAGAATGCTGTATTTTTAATGGCACAGGGTTCTTTATAATGAGCCGACGGAGGATATCGTGTAAAGAGCTGGGGCAAGCCGATTGCCAAGGATGGCTCTACAAAAAGAAGGAAAAAGGAGCTTTCATTGGCAACAAATGGAAAAAGTTCTGGTGTGTACTGAAGGAGTCTTCGCTGTACTGGTACAACAGTCAGCTGGTGAGTACACTGTTCATCCAGCTCTGCGTGCTGGACAAACAGATCCAAGAGAAAGGAAGCAGGGATCACAACTTAGATGCACACAGGAGATGTACAGATGACTGGGTTTATTTCTCAGTCCTGACATTTCTTGTAATCTGGGAAGTGTCTATGTGAATGTGAAATACGCAGAAAACTATGTGTTTTCTAGTTCAGCAAGTACTTGTGAAATGTTAACTTGCTGTCTGTTCTGCCCTTTAAAGCTGCTTTTCGCAGGCACTGGTGACATTTGAATTTGGGAAAGGTTTTCTGGGGTTTGGCAGTTTGCAGATGCTTGCTATCAAGACTCAAAATAGGAACACTTTTTCACTGCTAATTAGTTTAATTTTCAGAAGTCTCTCTCCTGTGTTTCTCTCAATCCCCTTCAACACTGAGATTCATCTGTTTATTTGTTTACTGCTTTTTTTTCCTTCCTTTTTATTTTTTTTTATTCTCCCTTTGCTCAGTTTGTACTGGTAGGGTTGCAGATATGAGCGCTGTCAACTGGTGATGTTTTTACTCCTGGTCTTGCCGATGCTTCATCCAGAGCAGTGTAATTAAATGTTACTATATTCTGCTGATTTTTTTGCTCTGATGAGTTTATGCTGACAGTCAAATCTGCAGGAAGACACAGTGTTTCAAATTCAAGGTCCAGCTTTCTATTCAGAGGATAAGCTTCCCTCAGGACAGCTGGTATAGATAGCATTTCTTTCCTGCTTATCAAGCCCAAGTAGCCTACTCTACTTTCTGTGCCACTGGGAAATAATCTGAGATGAAGAACAGCAAGGCCTGAATTCCTGTAATCAATTGAAGAAATTAGGAATTAAAAGCTGAAAAGTGGTGATGGGAAAAGAGGCAATGAGAAATCCAGAGTAACCCCTTTAATGAAAGGTTATGGCTGAGTGCAAAGCAGCAGTGAGTCACAGAGATCCGCTGGCTTTACTCCAGCCTGTTTGCTGCAGATCACCTTGATGGGGCAGGGAGTGTCTTGACCATCCTATGAAGATTTGGGCATAATTTTTCTCTTTACCTTGCTGTCTTGCACTGTTACCTCTAAAAAAGCTCCCATCACTTTCAAATGATGGACTGACAGAGCCCAGAACTGGGGTGTGCATAGGATTAGGGGACACCAGCAACAGCATAGGTTGAAACTCAGTAGCTTTGGTGTGGAATTGTGGGTGGACAACAGGTTCTCTAAATGCAAATGGACTGCTCTGGAAATCAGCATGTCCCAGGTCCACCAAAGGATGAAAAATTAAAGAAAAACTTATAAATTCTTAGGATCTAAAGAAATTAAATGAAATCTGGATTTTTTTCCCCACTTGTTTATTTCTATTGCAATAATTCTCATGAAAAATCTTGCTGTTTCAGGGAACAAATAAAATGGCTTAAAGCATCAAAAGAAGGTCCCCAAACAAAACTTCACTTATGTAAAGAGTATTTCACATTCTCCCTCCAGTTGTGGGTATAGCGTTGCTTTTTTTTAAAACAGTATGAAAACTTTGACTAGCATTTAAAGATGGATTAGTAATCCTTTTTGGGAGGAAAACTGAAAACAACTCTGTTGGTCTTGGGCTGTTGTTTTTGTGGTGTGATAGTCTGATGTAGCTTCCTTTCAAGACCAAGTCAAATACATTCATGTGAGAAAGGGAAAGAGACATGGCCTAGCAGATAAACTTATCAGTAGCATTAAGACCCTACTTCTGTCCAAGCAGTGTAAAGAAAGGTGAGCTGGCCAGCTGTTGTGCCTTTTAGACATGGGAAGTGTCAGAAAGGAATTATTCAGGGGAGTAAACTAGCTGACAGGAAATAAAAAAAGACAAGACTATACAAAGTTTGCCTTCTGGAAAAACAGGGGTATTGCGGGAGAGGTGCGAAGTCCTCTGCTTCCTATAGTTCCACTGGCCTGGCTAAAATCTGCACTCAGGATCCAGAGAAACTATGGTCATGCTGATTCCAGTGCTTCTAGACAGGATTTATCATTTGTGTGAACTCATCCTTTTAGTTCATGCCTGCTTTATGGCAGCCTGCCACTGACTGCCTCAAAATGAACAAGGCTGAAGAATGGGTAGCAACCTCATTCCCATTTATTTCATATGCTCTAAAGAGGTCATATGGCTTCAAAATTCTGCTGGCTTATGTCAGGCCTTACTTCTCACCTATCACAGTTCTTGCAAACATACCAGCTGGTAGCACCCCCTTTGCTTTCAACTTCTGCTGACTCACACACTATTTTATGTTAAAACCCCAAGATTTCCTTGGACAACTTGAAGTGCAGCCTGCACAAGTGTAGATTCAGGCAATGTCTGCAGAATGCCAGTAACAGTGAGGTGTGGGAAGGAGGGGCAGTGTCCTGCGCTAAGATCTGCTTACTTAAACTGATGAGACCACAGCCATGCTCAGTCTCATATCTGAGATGAATTAGACCTGTTATATTTTCACAGATATTTTCAATTGATGAAACAGAAATAGCAGTGACATAAGCACTTGCTTGATATTTCTTTTTACCGTCTGGCTTTAATACTGCCTACACTTCCATTGCCTTCAGTGAAGTAAATTCTCTGTCCCAACAGGGCATTCAAGATGACAATCTTAAGTTCATAGTTATGTGGAAAAAGGAAAAGCCCTGCTCCTCATGTGCCTGATGTTTCTCATGATGGGCCCTGTTACACAGGCTGAAGCAAAAGTTAATGGTGGAGGAGCAGTGCTGAGGTCAAAGAAGCCAGGGCACACTGGCTACCTGTAGCTCTGCCTGACTAGTTTCATTCTTGTGAAAAAAATTTCATTTTTTGTGGCTGTGTGGAAACTGCAGTCAGCCAGACACTGAGAACTGTAGCATAGCAACAGGGTGCTGGACCTTTTTTCTAACAGAGATGGAGAAAATGGGGAGTGGGTGGAATTTGTACAGGAACGTGCATAGTCTTGGATTTGGGTAGGCAACCTCAGCTGACATCGTGTTCTCTATGACGTGTCTTCAGGCGCCTCCAAAGCTCTGGATGTTTCTGCCACTCTGATATAATTTGCCTTCAAGACACTCTGGTTCTGGGTCTTTCACATGAGGCAGGTTGGGAGAGGCAATATAGGACACTTGTGGTGATATTTGCATATGGTGTTTCCTTGAATTTAACATGAAATGTGTTGTGAAAGCCACAGCTCAAAAAAGAAAAAATAATAAAATGCCAAGAAGGGTCAGCAATAGCAGATCAGACCCGCCAAGAGTAAAGCTTCTCCTTCACTGAAGGCCAACCAGAGCACACAGTCAAATCCAAGTTAGCTTTCAACCAGCTAACTGAGGTACTGTGAGTGGTGATGTTAGGGCCCTGATAGTCTCAGCAGGCTTGGTTACACTTCCCTGAAACTTCTTCGCATGTAATCTTGCTCTTGGTATAAAACATGAATACCACATGAGGCAGGTAAACTTTTGTTTGCAGCATGGAGGTGCCCCCAGTCTGGAGAAGGGAAGCTGTTTGGACTAGGAAGAAACAGAGAAGAGATGATTTTGCAATAGAAACACAGAAAATGTCAAAAAATGGATCTGAGCAGTCAGACTTTCTGGGTGCATTCAGGAACACCAGACTTCTTGGACAACTGCTCTTCATTAGCATTTGGTTTCTTCAATTGAGTAGGCAGCTGTTCTGTTCTCTGCAGGCAGCTGCCTTGAAGACAAGTGTTTAAAGGACAGTGTGATCCACCCCTTTTGGCAGTTTTACTTCTTATACTGAAATCCTGCAGGGAATCAGTTCTCCTGCACAGGAAAAGGGGTGACAGGGAAAGACTGTCATGTGTAATCCCAGGCTCCCGGCTCCCTGAGCTTCTTGCAACTGTGTTGGATAGTGTCGGCAGAAAAGGGTCAGAAGACTAAATGTCTTGTTGGCCTTTAGGATAGCTCAGCTGGTTTTTCAGATAGAGTTGAAATACAGTTTTGCAGGATGTGTTAATGATGGTTGTCATGGGGATTCAACTGAAAAGAAATATAAATATAAAATTCAAAGGGTTGCAGGCTGTGATCTTCTGTCACTATTTATCTTTGGGTTTTTTTTTCCCATTTCACTGCATTTAAATTGGTCCTCACTCCAACAGCTTTATGAAGAGCTGTATAATTGCAGTCTTTTAAAACAGAAATCTTCTCCTTTGAGCTACAGTAGCTGTGTATGTGGATGAGAAAGTCATTGATGTCAGCTGATTATGCCAAGGGCTTTGGGGACCTCTGGTCCAATATCTGACGCAGATTATTCACAGTTCTATAGGCTGTGTCACTGGTGTACTTGGCAGAGAGAAAAAGACTAAAAAGGCTTGCAGATTGATCTGCCTCTCCAACATCCACGGGGTTTTCTGGGGGCAGTGCTGAAACACAGTGATGGAGAGCCATGAGGAGTGCCCTGAATCACAGATTGGAGCTATTCCACAATAAATAGACATTTTCATTTTGCAGCATAATTTTTTAAAAAATTTTTCTGCACCATTATATTCACTTTAAATATTGAAAAAGGTCTATTCAATTATTTATTTAATCTCCTAAAGCCAGAACATTCAGAAAATGTGTTGAATCGAGCTAAAAATTATATTGGCCTCTTTCAGTGGATTCATGCATTATATTTCAGAAACATGTGAAATTTTTTTTGAGTGAAAAGATTTTTTCTGTGAAAAAGTGGTTACTTTCTTTTTTCCTGAAGCATTTCCAGAGACTGTTGTAGGGAAACAATTTCAACAATAACAATTGGGCACAGCAAAAAATGCAGGTTTATGTGTTAGGCTAACCTGCATAAAACCCACACGAGATAACAGCCTATTCTTTTAAACATCCTGATTAAATAGGAAACAGGTCAAGGTCCTTTTAATCTGAGCTTTTTAGGGCTGTTTTACAGCATTGCAATAAAATCTGAAGGAAGTTTGAGTGAAATGTGTGAGTTAAATAATAGCATGCTTAAAGTGGCGTTAAAGATAGTATTTTGGAGAAAACAAAGAAAATTAAAGACTTCTATAGACTTTCAATGTTTTAAAATGTCATTTTCATTCAAAGAATGACTGAAAGGATGACTTCCACCTGTTGTGTTGCTGGTGTTTATTTGGAACTCTATATGCTAACTGTAATAACGCTTATAATGTTTTATTGTTATGACTTGTGGTTTTTTTTTTTCCTTCCCCTTTTCTGGTAATCATGGAGCTACATACCTATCAAACCCCTGTTTTCTGTTATATAGGTGGCATATTTGAGATATGTTCCAATAGTGCATTAAAAAAAAGATCACACCATTAACCTCCTTCTTTTCACTCATACATAAAATGAAACAAGCATTAAACTTTTCTTATAAATGAACAAATATGAAATCACAGACAGAATTAATACACAATCTGAATGTCTGAATGTATTGAGAGAGTATGCATATGGGAAAACATAATCTTTTACCAACTGGAACATGTCAAATACTTCATAAGAAGTCTGGAGATTTCTCTGTAGTAAGCCTGGTAAATATAAATTACTGAAATCAAAGCCTACAGACCTATTTTCATTAACAATTTAGACAGTAATCCTCTAATTTACATGCTTGTTGGATATGTTAGTGGTTCAATCCCAACATGCGGAGCTCCATATCCGCATGGGTAGAAGCACCCCAGGTGAGTGTCCCCACGCTGGCTTTACAGGGTTCTGATAATTCATTAGTCCAAAACAAAATCTGAATGCTCAAACATTTGTAAACACTGACAGTAGAGACAGTATCATCTAATGTCATTGCATAGACTTAATCACCTCATGAGTTCTTGTGCAGCACCCTAAGCTATTAGTGGGATACAAGCTAGACCAAAGGCTACTGAGCTGTGATTGCATTTGTAACATGTAAGGCAAACCCACCCAAAAACCTAGTCAACCCATCCACCCACCTGATGGCTTACTTAGCTCAAGCCATGGATTTATTAGTGTGTAGGTGAGAAGGTACCTGGGTATATTCCTTCACATGGGGTTTTTTGGATCTCTGCTTTTTTAAAACTGGGTTTATTGATTCATACTGCTGAGAAAAAAAATGTTACTGAATACTTTTCTCATCCAGCAATGTGTGTAATAATGGCTTTAATACCTCATGAACTCTTTTTGAGGTGTCTCTGGTGTTCTTAGGCTGGTCTTGGGGACCAAACAGGAATATCAATATTCTTGGTGCACCTGGTCTAATGAGTGGCCACTCTTTTTGGTACAGAAATGAAGGATAGTGCATTCTCTATCTTTAGTACAATGCAGCCCATGAATAGGACTCCTCCTTTATTCGCCCGTACTCATCCATTCATCTCCATATACTTGATGTAACTGTGGATCTGAGGTGGAAATACTAGCTTAAGGTGTAATCGATTGAGATATACACGTAAAGAAAAAAAAAAGACTTCTAAAAAAACCTAGTCTCTTCTGTTTCTTTAGTTAATTGTTGTTTTATCTCAGTGAGTTTACTCTTACTAACTTCCAACCTGTGGAATGGAAACAAGCTCACCAAGCCAGGCTCTAAACAAGTCTGACACCTACAAATAGAGACAAAGAAAGTTAAAAACCCAGAACAGCAAATAAACACTTTTTTTGATACAAATGAAGTCACACTGCAAAGCCAAAATTTTCTTCCAGCCCAGATGCTGATAAACATCATGGTTCTATACTGAAAATAACAAAATAAAACCCTTCAAGTGTATTTTGGGCTTTTTTGTTTGTTTATTTGGCTTTTTTTTTTTTTTGTCCTGGAGCAGGCAGCATCATTTACTAGTGAAGATGCAAAATATAAATTTAATACATGTAAGCTGCAGGAATGATGGTTATTCCAGCTGTGATTTACTGTATACCAAAGAACAGATATGCAGAGGGGCAGGGAAACCACCCACTGAAATATCCATTCTGTATCCATATTTCAGTTCTCAGATTCATACTTCCAAGCATTAAAGCTCAAAGACTTGTCTTGATGAACAGCTTTTTATAGTCTCTTTATATTCATGCATAATGTGACTTGAGTAGCTGTCAGTCATCTTCATTTATCCTCTCTCTTTGTAATTGTTGTGTATATTTTACCTGCTTTAACTCAGTGTATGTTTTCAGAATTTTAATGTGCCCAGGGATAAGGGCTGGGAGCAGAAAAAAAGTGATTCAGGAATGAATGCTTTCTATAGTCTGGAAAGTACTGTTTTTCCTGATATTATTTGCTATAGACTTCTGCCTGCATTGTTGCTCCTCTCAGGAGGAGTCCTAGTCTAATTGCTGATGATTTGGTGAATATAGATAGATGTAGTAAAGAAAGATATTTCAGCTGCAAGCAGCAAAATCAATGATTTGAGGCTGATAACTTCAGTTTTGCTCTGATAGGGTTCAGCTGACCTGGAATAGAGGTGCCAATGCTCTGTAAACCCTCTCCCATCCAGAAAGGGGTGTCTGCATAGAAACAGTGTATTGTAAATGTCTGTCTGGCTTTTGCTACCTCCTGTACCATGCCTGAAAATTTCTGAGGAGAGTGATATCTGGGTGGTCAAAACCCTCTGAGGTTGGTTTGCAGTGTTCATAATAACAGAGCTCAGCTGCATGGGACTGTCCCCTTGCACTGTTTCACCTCTTGGCATGGAAGCAGCTCATATTGCCTCTGCCTTACATACAGGCATATGTACATGAGACTACAAAATGGTCCATGTTAAAATTACCCAGGGGAGATGATCTCTGCCTAGCATCATTTTGAGTCAGTTCTGAATTCACATTATTTCAGACATGCATTTTTCAGATACACATAAATCATTATATGTGGTGCCGTCATGCATCTATGAAAAATGCATGTGTGCTGTGTAATGAAACAAATGCTCCTTTGAGATTGTATGTAATATCCAGACTTGAAAAGATGATATAACCCTTATTCATCCTTTCTTATGTTATCCATCTCTTTTAAGAGGCTTCTGGTTTTAGAGCTGAAGTTCAGTGGTTTCATTTTCTGTGTTTTCTGCACAAACCAAGGTGTTCTCTTTGTCAAAAGAAGTTGTGCAATCACTGGTGGCGGCAAAGGAATTGTGTTCCTACAGCTTTCTGCTGGTTTTAGTCCTAGTTTGATCCAAACCTAAATTGAGCCCTGGACAATTTCAGTCTCTGGACTAAGACTTATGACTTATTCAGGAATCTTAGATAAGGGTCCTCCAATACAAACGCTTCGAGGCAAGGAAAAGGAACCTACCTCAGCATTGTTGTAGGAGTTGAAGATCCTTCCTCTTGCAGCCACTTTAGAAGTGTACAACAAATCCCATGCTCACTGACTGCCACTTGCAAAGACAAGAGTGGTGGCTTTCTAGCACCAAGGATTTGCACGAGTAGTAGCTGGTATATGAATATTTCTTGGTCCCAAATATCAGCCAAAACACTGGATGTGATCTGTCCCCATGGTGATAAGCATATATTTTCACAGTATAAAATGCTGTCAAAGCCAAGCATTTGCATGTTAAATGTTGAGCTTTGGAGCCTGGTAGCTTACCAATTGGTTGATGTGGTGATTTTCACTTTTTTTTATTGCAGGCTGAAAAAGCAGAAGGATTTATCAGACTTCCAGACTTCAGTGTGGATCGAGCAATTGAATGCAAAAAAAAGCAGTAAGTTAATCTCTTGCCTCCAGTTTTGCATGACTTGTACAACACTGTAAGGAATTGAGTCTCAGTAGTGCCTGGCAATGAGCCTGTGAGGAGTTCTTCTGTGTTGTATTAATAATGAGATATTAATTGAACTACTGAAAAAAACCCAATATTTTCAAAAATATTTTTGAAAATACTCTGCCAGATGTGCTGTGTTAAAACTACAAATTAAACAGTAGATCAGCATGTCAAATGCTTTTTTCCCCCTCCTCTTTGTTCACTGATTATGAGCAAGTTGCAGTCCATCTCAAGTTCCTTACCTTCTCGTAGGTAAGGAGGTCAACAATAGTGCATGTAATGATGATTCCCTCCAAGTTGAAACTATTCTTTAGGCTTCAATGGTGCAGCTTTGGACTGCACTTGAAGCCTTTGGTTGTGCAGGGAATAGAAACCCTGTCTGGCAGGGTACACATTTCAAAATATTCTCTCCAAACACCATATGCAGCACTGACTTCCAACTCCTTCCGAGAGCACTTCAAAGGTTTGGAGGGGTGTTGCTGCTCTTCAAAGTTACATAGCTCAGCATGGTTTTTATCCTGTCCCTCAAGAGGAAGCCTCTGCATTTCTATTGAGATCTCACACTGTGATTAGCTGTAGGTGTTCCTGAGATTAACTGTGGGCCCGACTACTCCAAAGAAAGGGGACATCTATTTTGAATATGGGGAGCTCTATTTTGTTTTCTCAAAGTTGAGTCACATAGTACAGTACCATGGAAAAATATTGCCCTTCACTTCTGCAGCTCTTGGGTGTAGGTGATTGCAAGAGAATCATAGAATCATAGAGTAGTTAGGGTTGGAAAAGACCTTAAGATCATCTAGTTTCAACCCCTTAAGAACATCTATTTTTTTTTCCCCCTGCAGTGGGCAGGGACACCTCACACTAAACCATGCCACCCAAGGCTCTGTCCAACCTGGCCTTGAACACCACC
This sequence comes from Myiopsitta monachus, assembly GCA_017639245.1. NCBI lineage: Eukaryota > Metazoa > Chordata > Aves > Psittaciformes > Psittacidae > Myiopsitta > Myiopsitta monachus. The sequence continues at coordinate 23,959,334 of CM029925.1, forward strand.
AGTGATGGAGCATTCACAATTTCCCTGGGCAACCCATTCCAGTGCCTCACCACCCTTACACTAAAGAATTTCTTCCTCATATCCAATTTAAACTTGCCCGGTATAAGTTTGAGCCCATTACCCCTTGTCCTATCACTACAGTCCCCAATGAAGAGTCCCTCCCCAGCATCCCTATAGGCCCCTTTCAGATACTGGAAGGCTGCTCTGAGGTCTCCATGCAGCCTTCTCTTCTCCAGGATGAACAGCCACAACTTTCTCATCCTATCTTCATACGGGAGGTGCTCCAGTCCCTTGATCATCCTTGTGGCCCTCCTCTGCACTTGTTCCAACAGTTCCATGTCCTTTTTATGTTGAGGACACCAGAACTGCACACAATACTCCAAGTGAGGTCTCCCAAGAGCAGAGTAGAGGAGCAGGATCACCTCCTTGAAGAAACACATGCTCATTGCTTATTTGGGATAGGGCAAGACAGGGGAGCTGTGAGGAGCAATCAGCACTGCTGGGTCAGCTGGGTGTGCTTCCATGGGATAGAGTAAGCTGCTTAATGAAGAATAAAAGATGGAAGCCACACAGTCTCTGGATTGGATGCTATATTTTAGGAAAAAAACCCCAACCGACCAAAAAAAGACTGAAAGTGGATGTTCAACTAAAACCTAGTTAGCGGACTATATCCATTTTGTTTGTTTCCAGCCTGTCACCTAGTTGCCTTTTTGGTGCATCCTAAAACTTGTTTTGGAAAGGACAGTGAAGAGTCAGTCACTCCTCACCTGCTGCATGCCACTTGTGATTTTATTGTATCATATGTCCCTTCCTCCTACTCTCAGTTTTCCATACTGTGGGGTCTCAGCCTGATTGACCACTCATGGAAGCTGTTTCATACCTTGGATCACCCCTGGTGCTTTCTTGGAATATTTTTAAGTTTACTTTGCTTTTCAGAGCTGCAGGAAGAAAAACGTCACACAATATTTGAGATGTGGGCATGCAACAGAATTACGTAATGCAATAATGAAAGTCTTTGTTTTATTCTTTATTCCTCCCTTTTTGGTTCCTGTAGTTTATATTCTCTGAATAATGTGTGGCCCAGGAAATAAGCTAAAAATACACTAGTGTTTTAAGGAAGGAACTATTTGGATGGATAAACTGATCTGGATTAATATAGTGGACTGAATAAATATTTTAAATAATTATTCAGCTATTATTTTTTCTTTCTTATGTAAACTAGTTTTCTTCATATCTCTTCTATTTTTCTTTTCTTGAAGTGCTATTAAGATCAGCCACCCACAGATCAAGACATTTTATTTTGCGGCAGAAAATGTTCTGGAAATGAACACGTAAGTAGGAGTGACTGGCCGTGTTTCATCCTGTCTCATGCCCGAGAACGCCCTTTGAAATTTCATTCTCTCCCTCTCAAGTGGTTGTTGACGAAGTTATTCAGGGAATTACTGTCTTATTTTCTGTGTACTGTGTAGAAGGAACCTACTGCTATTTGTTCACTAATGACAGTTGAGATCAGAATTACATTATTACCTTGATTTTGATACTAATGTTGATGATATTTGCTAGTATAAATCCCTTTCCATTAGAGAGGTGCTAGGATTTGATAGCAAGTTCATCACCTTAGGACAAGTGAGGGAAGAAAGTAAAGAGAGGGAAAAGCTTCATATAGTCTTGTCCCAGAAGTGATCTAGGGCTGGAAAATGGTAGTGTCTGCTTTGAGTAGCACGTCAGTTAACAGGGAAGGTTACAGGGATAGGAAGGGCCGATTCTTTAATGTATGTAAGCATTTATTTCAGTGCCAAACTGTGTTGCATTTAATCAACCCTCATGACAGATCAGCAATTTTCTTAACAAAAATGTCCATAAGAATAATTAATCCACACAGTTTTGAATTAAGAAGTGAAATAGATACAAGTACTGCCATTTTAGAAACCACTGAGCTATCAGAAAGAAACATTCCATGCTATTGATCTAGTTCTGGCTGATTTGTATACATCTCATATCTTCTTTGTCTTTTTACTTCAGATTGCCGTCTGTTCATAACGCTACTGCATTAAATGGCCAAATACAGATGCAAAACTAAATAATCTAAATGGGAAGAGAGCTCCTTTCTTAATCCATTATTTTAATTATGGCACTGCTGGTGATCTTCGTGAGATTCTTCATAGGGCATTTACTGTTCTTTCCCCTTACAGAGAGGAGACCTCATACATATTTATCACAGCAGGAAAGGATAGAGGTTGAAAGAATGTGCTTGTCCTACCAAAAAGGCTATAGATACAGAGATGTACGATACTACAGTAGTATTTGTACATGTATCTGTGTTCATAAATCTGTAGATGCATACAGATGGTGGAGAGATAGCCATCCGTTCATGTATCACTGCGTTTCCTACCAGAGCTCCTGAACAGAGTGAGAAGATCTTGAGGCAGATGGGCTGAGGAGGACTAAGAATGAGGGATGTCAGGACAGGAGTATTTTTGTAGGGAAAGTAACCCTGGTTGAAAGAGTAGACAGGGAAGGATGCAAGGAGAAGGAAAAGGAAAATTAGAGCTAAGGGAGGACATTAATGAGTGCCAGCAGCCAGTTTGGAGCCCAGCTGGAAATTTTCAGTGTCCTAAGGACACTTTTGAAATGTTTAGTCTTCTGTGAGTGAGTGATTGAACTCTATACAGGTGTCCCAGCTCATAAGGCCCCAGTCTGATTTTCTTCAAACTCCACTTCAAGAGTAAATATCAATTTGGCTTAAAGCTAGATAGCCTAGCATTGGAGCAGCTTACACTAGACTGCACTAATTCTTCACTGTTGTAACTGATAATGTTTTCCTTGGCAAAGTATAAAATACATGCATTTAATATAAAAAGTACACACGTACTCACGCATATGTCAAAACAGGCTAAAAGACATCTGTTCTCTTGGCTCCAGTCCTGCAAATACATATGCATGTGAGCGGTTCCACTGAACTCACTGGGGCATTCATGTGTGTCTAGTTACTGGTGCGCATAAATGCTTGACAGATCATGACCTTTTGTAACTCTTCATGCATATATATATTAAATCAATAGTGGATTTATTAATACAGTCCTTTGCTTCATTAATTTAGCATGTATTTGCTATTGTCATGCACACATGAACACTAAACATGCATTTACCTTGCCAATTGCACATAGTTACTAGCAATCTGTCTGACCTTTTGGTTAATGAAGTCGATTTTAGCAAACCTTTTTTGCTGTTACAATATTTTTATTAAAAAGAAAAAAAATCATTCTATTTGCTGTTAGAAGACAGTCAATAGTCCACTCTTGCATAAATGTCACTTTGTTTTCTTGAATTGTTATGTGGCTCTACTGTTCATACTGCAGTCTAAGAATCCAATTACTTTGACAATGATCTTACTAGCAAATTTCCCATTGCTTCAGTAGAATCAAAATCAGACACAATGTTTTTTCAGAGTTATGGATCTTAATTCCTGTCTTTCATACTTTCCTGTTTAGGCCTTGAGTTTTAATTTGAAAGGCTTGAGCTTTTTCAGTTGTTAAATTCTTAAAACCTGGATAGATCTGAATGAAACAATATACAAAAAGTATATCTAGGGATTGTTTTTAGCACCAGAAGAATGCAGCCACCTAGGAAGGGAAATGTAAAAAAACTATTAATAGCTTAAAGAAACACAGGAAGTGAGACTTAGTAAAACCAGGAGTACATATGGAGTTGAAGAAAGCCATATAGAAAGGTCAAAAAGTCTGTTTTTAAATGGCTTAGATTCTTAGGCTGTGCTGTGATAGCTTCGGCCAAGGCAGCTCACACGATCTTCTATGACTCCAATGCATTTTGCTTCACACCGGTGAAAGTTGACCCCTCAGTAGCAGGCCTAAGCTACTGAAGTTCTGTTGCAGCACACATACTTTTCCTTTAGCTTCCACTAATGCAACTCGCTGGTCATCAGTAGTGTTTTTTTCAGGATCAGGGAAAGAGGATGTCCCAGGCAACTAGTCCTGCTCACCACAGTCTTCAGGTTAATGAAAACGGATGTGGCGATGTAGAACACATATGAAAGGGACAAAACTTTGTCCAAACAGCATGTGAGTATCCCTAACTCTATATTCCCTTTGTTTCAAATACAGGTGGCTAAGTAAGCTGGGGATGGCTGTAGACCCTCAGGCACCCAATGGGAAGAATGAGGAAGGTATGCTCCTAACAGCAATTTCAATGCGTAACTGCATCACGTTTCTAGTTTTTGCTTGGCCAAATTTTTGTCATTTTCTTTCTTTTAAATTGTCAATTTGGGTCTGTCTGCCAACTGAGTTCAGAGAAATGACACTCACACAGCACAAAGTAATCACAGAAAAAGAAACAGTGGTGAGAAACTGTGCCACTGAGAGACATTCAGTGATCTTGTGAAAGATAACTGCTTTCTGGCAGTTTGCTGGCTTGCTATAAACCTACTGAGTGCAAAGAGAAACAGCAGTACTACTCTGTGATTTGAGCTGGCAAGGTATATTACAGAAGTTGTGCTAAGGCCTGGGAGCTCACTAGCTGGGGAACACCTTGTGCAGTGTAGACCCATCCCTGGTGTCTCCTCTGTTCATGGAGGTTTCAACAGCAACCTTGGCGTAGGTGAGAGAGGGGGGTATGTGCGGTGGTAGTGGTGTGCTGAAGCCTACAATCTGTTTCAAAGCCAAGCCCAAGAGCTCATTGTGGAATGAGTAATTTTAAAGGTTCCCTAGCAACTTATTTATTGCATTAATTTGCACACTGACCTAATAGAAGTTTTTGGTGGGAGGATATCAGCACCTGAATCACAAATCTGGGAAGAGGACAAAGCAAGTCACCTGTCAGAGCACTTGGAAAAGCTGCTGGTGAGGACACATATGCTAGGAGCTAGTTTAGAATAAGAAGCGCTGTAGCTAGTCTAGCTGGTGCAGTTAGCAAACCAGGGATGGACTCTGACCTGAGGAATATGTATTATTGTATGGGCTTTTGACTCCCCAGTTTTAGAGTACTGGTAGCCAGTGCCTTATTTAGAACTGCTCAGGTTATGAAGGAGCTGTCTGTATGAAGTAACTGGTATTCGCAGTGGTATGAACACATGGGTGATGCAGCCTGTTTTGTCTAAGCATCACTGCATCTCTTCTGACATTTCCCTGAATATTGTAATGATTCATGTCCAGGCTTTGGACATGTAATTCCATTGTTGATTAGTGTGATCTAGCTCTGTTTATATTCTGGCTCCTTTTATACTCTGCCATTAAAAGCAGCTTTGGGGCTGGTAAACATAATATCACTGATTTCTGGAGATTCAGCAGGTCTCCTCAGTTTCTTTGTTTTTGGTTCATGGTTCCTCTTTATTTCTTGTCAGAAAACTTGCTAATTCCCATATCCCTAAATTCCTACAAAATGCTGTGTCCTCTTTGAACCCAGTTTTGTATCAAAACAGTCTGAGTTAATTAGGATAAAGATCTATAATGAGTATTAGGCTATGTAGCAAGAACCGCATGGCAATTTTACTCAGGAAGGAAATGCTGAAATATGTTGTCTATGTCTTCACAAGTTTGTTGGAAGATGAGGATGGTTAAAATTCTGTACATGAAAACAAATTATTTTTTTTAAAAGCCTCAAAAAAATGTAGTGTTGTTCATGTTGGCTGAATCAAGAGTTAGAAAATACTTCAAAATGAATAAGCTCACTGATGTTGATGAAAAAAAAAACAAAACAGAAAGATACAAAATAATCCACTCAGGAGCAGGTTATCTAAGTGACCTGCAATAAACATAACACGGCCAAGATTTCTTCAGCTTTTAAACCAGTGCCTCATTTCACCTTCAGAAAGAGGCACTCTCACTCTGGTGTCTAACAGCTCCTTGTCTTTCCATGCATGTTTTGTTGCAGGTGCTCCAGCAGCTGCCTCAAGTGTGGGCTCAGCACCCCACTGACAAGCCTGGGTGGATGGGCCTCTACAGAGGCATTGCTGTATTTCAGAAAAATGCTGTCATTACCCGCATTGACTTCTGTCCCTGCTGACCTGGTTCTCCCCTCTATATGACACACCATAACTCTTCAGGAGGGTCTTGGCTTTTGTTACGGCACTTCTTATGTATTCATGTACTTTCTATACATTTTAACACACACACACACACCCCAACACCATTTGCCTATTTAGAGTATCAGAAAGAGCTGTTGATATTTTCTTTTTCAGTTCTTCAGTGTACCTAAAAGGGGAGCTGTAGAAACAAGCAGCTCTTTACTAAGAGTTATTCAAGAAGGCATTAACAGAACCTTAGAATTTGATATAGGCCTTATTGCAGCCAGTTTCAGTCATTTATGCTAAGATGTGCCAGAATGTTTTTCCAATAAACAGAGTAGTAGTTATGCTATTAAAACCCCCTATAGTTCTGCAAACAGTATGGGATAAAAAATGGGATTCTCCTCTCTTAAAACTTGGTTCCCCTCACGCTGTGCTTATGAAAGCCCCCAAATGACATAAAAGTGACAAAAAAGAAAGTGTGCAGGTATTAATATAATTAAAAGATGAGATAATCACAGGTGATTTCCCAGAGACCATTGCCAACACACTACTTTCTAGTGGTGTGAAGCCATGAAGTTCAGCTCTTACAAAGTACTGCCAGAACATGAGCAACCCTTGCCCACTTGGGACAGAGCTGGGGGGTTGCTTCTGCCAGAGAGACCCAGCTGCTCCTGGACAGCACAAGCTGCTCTGTGCCGCTGGTGGCAGGAAAGGCAGTTCAGGGTGCTGGCTCATGAGGAGAATGCCGGGGTAGCCTCTGCTCTTGTGACATTTGTCACTCACTTATGTTGTCCTCATTAAGCTCTGATTATATATTCTAGACTTTCATGTCCCCAGCTCAGTTGGGTGGGGGTGAGCGCTGTCACCCTCCACATATAGTGCAAGGCAGGACTCAAGCACTTGCTCCTATAAAGCTTGGATGTGAAAGGCTGATGAGTGCCAGGAAATTTAGCAGAGGAAAATGATCTTACCCAACGGTTACAGTCAGGACTTGGGAATAGAGAGCACTGATTTACCACCTTCCCTTTTCTGTGTCTTATTTTATCAATGTTTGCTACTTCATCTAATCCATTTTATAAAGGCATCTGAAAAAATGCTGCGCAGGTAGTTGGCAGAAATAACAACACAACTGCTTCTCTGCCACATGTCAAAAGACAGCCAGGCTCTACCAGATTGCTTCATATTAAAAAAAATAAAAACGAGTAGGATGTATAGTCCTAGAGTTCTGTGTTTAATTTTAGTACTAGCTCTGCACGCGCACTGCCATGCTGCACAGTGTGCCTATGTGAGTTACCATGTGGTGACAGACAGTTCTCATGGGGCTGCTATATGGTTTCCAAAGCACCATGCAAGCAATCTGTTTTCTTCAAAATTGCAGTCAAAACACCAATGCCTGTTGCTACCTCCAGGAAAACTTACTGGTTAGAGAGTAAGGGACAGCATCTGCTGCTTTCAACAGGTCTCCCTAAGCCATACTATAGACAATGCAGCCTCCCTTTTAAAGGCTGCTAAGGGAGAATAAAGAAACCCTGCCCCAGACCTATTTGTGAAGCTATCTAGAGCTGCATCACCAAATGTTTCCATTCATAGCAAATTTGCCTTTTTTTTTTTGTTTTTTACTTAAAAAAGAAAAAGAAAAAAGTTGCCTTGAAGTAGTGTAACATTACAAGTGAGTTAATTTCCACTGTAGGAGACACTGACTTTTTACAGTGTAGTCTGCAGCCCAGAACATGCTACTTGGTCATCTTTGGTTACCACAGCTCTGCAAGGAATAAATGAGCGCTTGTCTAACCCTTTGTTTTTGCTCATTTTCCATGTTTGCCTCAGAATGCTACAGTGAAAGTGAACATGACGATCCAGAAATAACAGACATGCCACCTCCCCCCTATGCAGTCCAGCCAACACCACCTCCTTTGGTAAGTGTTACAGTAGATGGATTGTCTTGTTGCTTGTCTCTTGTTGAGGTGGTGGGCCTTTGAGAAACAACCCAAAACAGCTGCTAGAAATGTTCACCCTGTGTGCCTGTGAAATCAGCTGCACTGCCAGGAGCCTCACACTGTAAAAGAACAACTCCTTCAGATGGAAGAATATTTATCTTGCTGGAGAAAGGAAGGTGTCCGCTCTGCCTCATACATATGCTGTCTTTTCTTTACGAGGTTTTTAACACACTGCCATAACCTATTTTTTCATGCTATTCTTTTATCTCTCTTTTTTTTTATCTTTTATCTTTCCCAAATCTTCTTTCTTTTTGTGACCCCAGTAGCATCATCCAAAAAATTTATACTTATTTATTTTGAGAGTTGTTCCCAAGGCTGATTAATTTGAAGCTGCTTTTGTGGCAATGAAGGGAAAGAAGCCTCTTATTATAGTGATAAAATAATTTCTTCTACCTCTGAAAAATAGACTATAAAAATTAGGCATCCTCCCAAAATCTATGCTATTTTTTTCTCTCTTGCTGTAGTGTATTTGCCCAGAATATTTCTTCTTGCCTGTGTTTAATTTCATAAATTAGAATAAGCACTATGCACCTCTACATGTCTAATCAAATTGACTCACCTAATTATTAGCTATTTGTTGCCCTATTAATCTTGTTTCTGTATTGTTGCTTTTCTCAGTGATCTCATCTCCACTTACGTGCACTTTAAGAAATGAGGTTTACTGAATTCTGTGTTTAGAAATGAGTAATCTGTTTTTGGATGGTAATGCAGCTGAAATAAAGAATACTGAATTCAAGCTTTTCCCTAGCTGAAAGTTATCATTGAGGTTATGCAGTAACATACTTTGATCTGAGTCATCTCATTGCATCTCATGAAAGAGAAGTGTCTTCTGCCTTGTTGGTGAGGTACAGACTCCTATACAGCTTGCTGAAATGACATCCAGTAGCTGGGATGGGCACAGAGGCAGTGAAGTAGGAACAAATTTGAAATACGCAGATGAGCTGAAGAAGCTTGTGTGGTACAGGCAATAATGAAAGGAGATATCCTGCAGAGGATTGCTCGTCTGGCATAAAGCTGGGAGCGTGTGTCACACTGTCACCCACTTGCCCCCTTCTGTTTCAGTCAGATAAGTCAGTCTTCACTTCCTCTCCTGAAACAGTTGTCTAATGTTAATCACTGCAAAACAACCCACCTGGCACTCAGGGAGTGTGTGGTGTTAGCTGCTGTGTAAAATGTGATTCTTTATTGCGTATATTAACTGGAAGTTAAGTGTGGCTGAGTGGCTATAAATAACAGGGGAAAAATAGGAACCTTGGGAATACGTGTCCAAGACTTATTCTGGGCCTAAGGCTGATAATGGATAGTCTTTAATTTTGTATCTTGGTGGCTTGCCTTTAAGAGGCTGTAGATGTCTTTTCCATCTGCTCACCTCTGAATGAATGCTGCATTTTTCCAGATGATGAATTTTAAACAGGTGCTGTTTTTTAGTTTTCTGGTTTTCTGGCTTCCTGTTGCTTGTCAGCCTGTTGCTGCAGGGGTGATCTCCAGTTTTCTCCTTCCCATTTGCTGCTCTTGAGTGCTGGCCACCATGTTTTAGCAGGGGATGTGTGGTGCAGACATTGAGGGGTCCAGCTTCCTCAGCCTTTCCCCTGAAGGTTATCTTCCCTCCAGTCTTTTCTTCTCTCAGCTGACTTCCTTTCTTCTCACCCCTAGCTTAAAATCCCTTCCCTCACAGACAGAAGTTAGTGTCACCTGAGCTAAGTTGTCATTTTTTCACTCCAGAAGCTGCCACTACAATAAGCTCCAGCTGCCATGTGTCTGCCCTATGCTCAGCTTGCATATGTTGTGGGGAGGAACAGTTAGTTACCAGTGCAACTGTGCTTGACTACAAGTCAGTCTTAAATACCCATCTTAATGGACAAATTCTGGAGCAAGAAAACCACTGGAAGGACTGCGAAAGCCCAGCTTCTACTGCAAAGTCAATTTTAGGAGCAGAACTCTTGGTTGTCTCAGGGAAGGCTGGTTAAGCATTGCTTGCTGTCTGTTTATTCACTGCAGAATGTCTGAATCAAGCTGTAAGGTCCCAAACGTGATGGACTTGGGTTGATACTCTGTGGGTGCACCACTTTTGGAAGGACTGCTTGAATCTTTTCAGGTTGCTACTGGAAGAGACATCCTGGAAATGCAGCGCAGGACCAAGAATGCCACAGGCGTGATGGGTTAATTTCTTTTTATTTATTTATTTTTTTTAAGTCAGATTTCTTTTTCCTGAGACAAATTTGCAAAATAGGAATTAGGAGCTATAAACATTTTTGAAAGTCAAGCCAATGCTGTCTTCAGCAGACAGACCTTCAAACTTCTTGAGATCAACTCCAGACTGAAAACTATTAGTCTGGAAACTAACAGCCACTCAGGTGCAGGCGATGTTACATGTTAGAGGTGTGGGGGAGTTTGTTGTTGTTGTACTTCTAGCACAAAGTTTTTACTTGCTGTTCTGTTCTCTGCTGACCCAAACTGTTTTAAAAGTTAAAAAAGAAAAAAGTAGTGTTCGTAAGCTTTCTATATTTATTCATGCTTTTGGGTGCTGTGGAAAGAAAAAGCAAGTCAGGAACAAGTAAATTTTAACATCTATAGGAGAAAAGGTAAACTGACCATCTGTGTTAATTTCTCCACATGTGAATGGATTTACAGTTCAAAAACCAGCAGCTACGTTGAGACAATAGATTGTAGCAGTCCCAAAAGAGCAGTTGAGGTGTTTCATGGTCATAATTTTTTTCTAAAAATGCCTAGAGACTCATTGATCTCCAATGGAATCCTTATGATCTGCTTGCTTAAACATCTGTTTTTTAAAATGTCTCCAAATGGAGATTTATTATTGTATGGATGATTGCTAAACTTCCAAAGGAACCACTTGAGTAAGATAGGTAAACATTTGTCATGACAAAATAAAAAAAACCCCACAACATATGTAGAGAAAAAGAAACACACTCTGGCAGTCATCTTTATTCTCACCCACATTTTTTGTTTAACACACAATGAAAATGAAAACTAAAATATATTCCACCCACTGAGGCACAGTTTAATTTCAATAGCATTTCCTTTTGTAGGGACAACTGCCAGAAAAACAGAGGTGTGATCTAACAACTTTCTTTTCTGTCTTTGAATAATTAAAATTAGACCATCCACACCATGTGAGCAAGAACTTTTACTGTTCAGTTGTTTTACTGTACAAATGCTTCAACAACTTGTCTTTGTGATAGGAGCCCTTAGATGCTTTAGGTCACTTGTGTTCCGAAGGGTCAAACATGTAGTTTATGACAGCATCTCCTTGTCCTTTACTTTAGGTTGCATTTATTAAAGTTTCAATTTTAAAAATAAAAATGCACCTGAAGCACAATGTTACACCTTGTAATAGGAACATAAATTACGTCTAGTCCCTCAGAGTTTGGGACAGCCTTGAAGGAAAGGCATTAAAAATTTACAAAAATATAAGAGATGCTACAAACAAATAGTGACCCACGATGTGTTATTGCTGGTCCTCATCTTATGAATTGATTAGTAGCTACCTGACACAGGTAGATTAGAAGCACAGGAAAACAAATTTGTTTTGCTTTTTTAGTGTAAAAAGAAAATAGTATATGTTACAGCAACACTGAATGGCAGTTTTTACATGATGATAAAAAAAACCCTGTCACTGTGGTCTAGTTTATATGAATTCATCTTATTTCTAGTTTACCAGGTTATAAATGAGTATTCTAGGCTAGCCCCTCTGTTGTGTTTGCAGCTTGTCTGGGTTTCCCTAGAAACACCTTCTCAGTAATTTTCAATACTTTCAGTCTAGTTATCATCTGTTTTGGTTATTAGATAGATCTATTCTACATAGGTATTGAGAACATAAACTGGCCAGAACTGTGGTCCATCAACTCTGGTATTCCGATTCTGGCATTAGCCGGTAGCAGATGATTTGCAGGAGTAAATTTCTGCAGTAGCAAATACAAGAAATCTGGCATGATGATTTCTTCAGTATTTCTGATGATTTCTGCTAAAAGCTTCACCCTGAGTCTTTGTCTTCTTTTTTCTTCTATTACTTTATTACTGTCAATAATCCTCTTAAAGGTATTTATATTAGTGTGTTTGGGCATGTATTACTTGTGTATTTGGCTCTCTTGGCTCATCTTTTCAGTGGTGTTTTGTGGCTAAGAAGCAGACTAGTGCTGGTTCCTCATGTGCGAGTTGCTTTTGGTGACCAGATAATAGCACAACTCAGTCAATGTAAACACCAACTGTAGACCTGGGCATTTATTTGCTTGTCGGGGAAGCTAAATACTTTCCAAAACTTTGTTCTTTCTCTCAACCTGTCTTTACATGAAATTGTGCATCTGTCATACCCTCAGTTATTAAAATTCTGTCTTCTAACAACGACTGTTGCTGTCTCTGAGACATCTCCGGTTGTATGTCTTCTTGTTGAGGCAGGGTGACAAGTACAGTAAGGAGGGCCTCAGAATGTCTTCATGATTTCTTATGTGTTTCTAGTGAAGTTTTAGTTCCCTTCCAGATTCATGAATGATGAATCTTGGCAGGTAATGAGCAGCACTAGTATTATACCATTCCCCATTTCTTGCCCTCTGCCACATGACTGACTGCTTTTTCTTTCTACCACTAACTTGCCATCACATTACCCGTTAGTCTTCTCGCCTTAGTGAATGGTTAGTCCCTTGAATGGACCAGGAAAAATGGCTTTGTGTGCTGCAAAGGTCAAGGTACTTCAGTGTTTGGGCCCATTTCTGTCTATCTATCTTTGGTAATGGCATTGGTGGATTTATTGAATGCTTCCAGAAAACTTCATGTTCAATGATTAATTCAGAGTTTCTCTTCTGCACAATTGATTAGACCAGTAAAGGGAGGACAAAGTAAAGAATGAATGTGAGTGTAAGCATAGAAGACTATATTGAACACTATTTTTCCTTGATCTTTTATTTCTAAGCATTGTCAGGTTTGTATCTGTTTTATCTTTAGCACCCTTTTGGTTTATTTTCTGAATTTACTGCTGTGTAGGAGATTGAGTGCTGTAACTCAGGCCTGTTTGGATGGATAATTAATCAGATTATATAATGTTTTTATCAACATTTTAGCTGCGTATCTATAAAATGTACAATCTAGGAACAGGAATAATTTAGAAACAATTTTCTTTTTTCTCCCCCACCCTATTTGTTTCTGGAAAGCAGGATCAGCAGAAGTCTTTTTTCACCTCGATTCTATCAAATGAAGCATCTTGTTCCCTCTCTTCTCCTGAAAGCACTTTCAACTCCCAAGAGTCGTCTTCTTCCTTGACATCCAAAGTGGCTTATTCCGAGAGGCAGTCCTGGCTTGATCTAGTTAACAGCTCTGCCACAGAAGATGGTGATCAGACTTTAACTTTCTGTGTACAGATTCACTCTGATGAGCCACCAGAAGCAGACTGTGGAGAAGTGGCAGAAAGCCAGGAGGCTGGGGTTTCCAAATCCAGTGGTGGATACCCAAATTCTTTTTTAGGTCCGGATACACATTGCCTAGCTGTGCCAGATGCAATAAGACAGAGATCACTAGCCAAAGGTGAGCTAATGAGAAGAGATTTTTTTTTTTTGTCTGCAGAGCCATACATTGTGGGAGCTCAAGGGTTTTCTTCAGCTTCCTTTCCCCTTCTTTCCTTTATGTTCTTCACTGAAGAGTTTTCCAGAGGCACATCACTTATAACAAATATTTGGTTTATTAGGCATTAAATATAACCTAGTACCTAATTGGTAAGTACCTACATAGCTTTTCTCAAGCTTTACCTATATGTTAAGATCACAGCCTCTGTGTAAAATCCCAAAGTAGATGTATTTTTATTAGCTTTCTTTATTTCAATACAGATGTCTTATTAGTTAGGATTGAACCAATATTTTAAGAAAGTGTGACACAGAACTGACATCCTAAGCAAAGTGGCATATGCAGGAACTGGTGAATGTGGGGTTAGCTCAATCCAGTTTTAAAAATAAAAGCAGCTGCGTTTACTTCCAGTACATATTTCCTATTTGTCTCGTTGACCTTCATTGTAATCGAGAGGAAACAACTGCAGTCATGAACTAGAAAGTCCATTAAGACTGGATTTTTTTTTAAAGAAATGGGTATCTGCTTAGGTATCCTCCTACCAATATGTATTGCTAAATTAAAAAAGTGGCAGAGTTCCAGAATTTGTTTGCTGTTACTGTTAATAATGCTTCTGCCATAGCAAGGCAATATGTCTTGCCTTTTGAGCCAAGCTGCTTCTTCCTGTATTAAAAGCAGTTGAAGCGTAAGAGGCGTTTCCAGCATGTAATGTACTGAAGTGAGAAGGTACACAGCATCCTGCCTAGAGAGGCAATACATAAAGAAGCAATAATGTTCTTATGCATCAGCTCTACCCATTATCCCAAATCCTTGTAAAGATTTGGAGCAAGGAGAATTGTTGTCTCAGTATAATGCAAACTAAAGGTGCATCCAAAAGCTTGGGCTGAAGGTAATGCAAAGGTGGAAAGAAACCGTATGTGACTCAGTACTTTGGATTTTCCTCTGTAGATGAACTCAGCACTGATTGAAAAATGATAGTCTGAGGCACATTAGATACGTTGTCAGTCTCCCAATTGTTTTACAAATATAAACAGTTAACATGCGTTTAGTTTGTCTCAAGTTTTTCTTTTTTTTTACAAGAAAAAAAAATAAAAGGAAATTGAGCAAAGTACAGATTCTGTCAAAAGTCAAAATTAATTCAGAGGTTTTTGCACTCAGCTTCAGCATCCATCTTCTAGGCTGCTCTGCTACAGACTTGTAGCAATGAAGATCAGTAAGAATTAAAACCAATAGTGTATTTTTTTGTGTGTGTTACAAAAAAGAGTCGATGTTTTGAAAGAATTGCTGTGGAATCTAATTTCCATAAATTCTGGCATTGCAAGTAGTGAAAAGGCTGGGACTTGTAGAAATGGGGTCCCTAATGAAAATGTCACAAAGACATATTAAATGTATTGCCTTCTGTAACTCTGGGTGAAATTCAACTGAGTAATGCCTTAGGTACATTAATAGGTACATTCAGGTGGATTGTTGGAGTGTAGGTCATATATGGCATGATAGCTTATAGACCCTGTTGAGCAAGATTCAGTGGCTGCTCTTCAGAAATCTAAACTTTTGCTTAGAATATGGTACTTTGGTATTGTCAACAATTGTGCGATAATGTATTGGTTAATACTTTCCATCGTAGCTCTGAGGGTGACAAGTACTTTTATGGATAGTCATAGAATTAGCATGATACATTCATAATCACTTATAGTATAGTTTGACAGGCTCAATAATACTAACCAATAAAACCAATACAAATGTAAATCAAAGCACATTTTAGTATAGTCCTGCCCTTCGAAGCTGGTTTTATTTTCCTAAAAATATTCCTAGGGAAATGGATTCTTCTACTGCTTACTGCTTAGGTAATGGCCAACCCTTATTGCAGCACATTTCCATCCTAACCAGATCGGTGATCTCTGATAGAATTCCATAAATAGATCATTTTAATGGGACCATCACTATGAAAACCATATAACCTCACTAGTTACTGTCTGCATCATAACCCATTGTTGGACAAGCAAGATGTACAAAATACATGCATTTTTCTTTCTTTTATCAGTCTGCATAGTAGGGGGAGGGGACAAAGGGTGTTGGTGTGTGGGACCTACCCCTGTAATGGCCACTGAAAAAATAAATGAAATAATGTGCAGGGAGATTAATTAAGCTACCTCAATTTGAGAATTTGAGGTAGAAAAAAAGATTAACATAAAAATAGCATTTAAGTTCCAAATGAAAGTTACCAAAAAGGATGTGATTCTGGTTTTGTGGCTTTTCTGCCAAGAATTTTCCCTTCCAGCTAGTTGATAACTCTTGTTATCAGTGAAACAAGAATACATACTTCAGTGAAGTCTGCATTATTTGCATTTCTCAACCATGCATTTCTGACAGCTCATCATGTTTCAGAGTAATGAGACTGCATCCAGAAGGAGACAGGTTCATCTTGCATTGAAATCTGTCCTGAAAGCACGTCCCACCTATGTTTAGACGGCTCTGCTGTTGTCAGAACAGCTATTTGGTCTTTGAACCCACTCCCCACAGAGCCTTCATGTTTGTCCATGCTCTCTCCTTCTCTTTGTAAGGATAGGAAAAAACTGTCACACACTGCTTTGTGGCCACATTCTGCTTAGTAAAACCCCATAAGGAATTTTTAGTTGTAGTTGATAGCAGCCTAGAGCAGAGGGGAAAATTCTCATGAACTGAAGAGCACTTTTGTTGGCAAAAGTCAGACATGGAGGCCAGTGCGGGAAAAGTTGGTACCTAGAAGGCAGAAAGAATAGGTGTGGCTTTGTGGGAAGAGTTTATCATGAAATTACAAAAATAGTGAAGAAACCTCAGTGATGAGTTAAACAATGAAAGAAAAGTTTCTCAGAGATATATGGATGAATCTCTGCAACAGAAACTACAGATTCAACTAAATGATCATGGGTTACTTTTTCAATTAAAATTATTTAATGAAATCTGCTAAGCAGCTGTGTCTGGTGCAGGGTGCTGTACCATATGATATTTTTAATGACCTTTCCAGCCACTTTTAGTGATGCTATTGAGCATTCTTGGCACCAATTGCTAGGGGAGTTTATATACCAGGGAGTAATAAAGGTAAAAAAAGGAGAGTTTAGAAGTTTTGCCTTCTGAAGGATCAGCATTATATTTCCCTTTACTTTGTGGGAATACTCAATATGAAGTATTAGTATTGAGCTCTGTGTTGAAGCTTGCTACGTGCACAGTGACAAAGGATTCAAAGATGCCTGTGATGCAACGAAACTAAAAGGTAAACAAGAAATGGTTGAGAATACAAACAGTTATACGACTACGTGCTCTGTATCCAGAAACTGGCCTTTCCCCATTCAGGATGGCTAGATATGCTCTGCAGCCAAACTCCATTCCTTTTATTTCTTCTGGTACCCACTGGAACAGAAAGTATCTGATTATGACCCATGAACACCATCTTCAGAAACTGTGGTAACAAAAGGAAGGCATAGAAACTGAGAGGTTATTATAAAAGAGCAGGAACATATTGTATTTATTATGGGATCTTCTACTGTAATAATAACGTCCTTCTTCCTTGCATTTTCTGAGGGTTTATGATCATGTTAAGTTAATACCTCTTGGCAAGAAATTCTTATGGTACCACTTCTAGTTTATTTTACCTTAGTGCACAGAAGCTGGTAGAAGTGGTGTTTGCTGATATTTTGAAAAACATGGAAAGTTTCTTCAAACACCACCTAAATTTTATGCTGGCTGGTTTTATGGGAAGGAGTTGATTAAATAGGAGCTGGATGCATTCAATTCCTTCTTTTCTCAGAACTGACATCCTCTTCCCCTCTGGATTCTGCCTGTGCCAGTAATAGGCAGAACAGATCCTCTGATGTGCTCTGGCCCCTTTGTTCCTCTGCAAAAAAGCTACAGAAAATGGCTAAATCATGACTAGGACTAGCCAAGAAGTAGGCCTATCATGATAGCAGCTGTGTAGAGAAACAGCTGTGTTTGAATGATTATTTCGTTTCTCATCAGAAAGGCTTTAAAAATCACAGTGAAAACTGCGGTGTTACAGTTTTCTGAAATCTCTGGAAAAGAGATACTTAATGTTGTTTCCAATTCTCCCACTGTCTGTTAAAATGCCATTCCTCTCTGCTGAATCCATTGTACAGTTATAGTCAAGAGCATTTAACTGCTGATGGTAACTTACTTTTCCTTTTATTTTCATAGAATCATAGAATCGTTAGGGTTGGAAAGGACCTTAAGAATATCTAGTTCCAACCCCCTGCCATGAGCAGTGAATTTTCTCTCACTCTCTCCTACATGTAGTTCTGTGTTTGCCAAGGAGGAGTTGGCCTAAGCTATGTCCACTTAATTAAAATATTTCCTGCCTTTTCTGCTGTGTAATTATGTCAAACATGGGATTTTCCCCAAGGTGTCATCAAATTCCCATTGAAGCCTACTAACCACTATGGAGAACAGATGGGCAGTAGAGGGTGGGTACATAGATAAGGGAAAAAGCAGTTTATGATTTTTTTTTTCCTTTGCTCTTCCTAGCCTGGGTATAGATGCTGTCCCATCAGTATCAAAAGCTTTGACAGAATCAAACGGAGGTGCTGGCACAGCCACCAGAAGCTCATAAGAGTAACAAAGACAGGAGGAGGAAGTATGGGGTTTTTTTCCTCCTGGGATCAATGCACAGTTGGAGAGCTGTGAGATCTTGGAGAATGGGGGAACAAGTATTTACATCTTAACTTAGATTTTGTAAAATATATTCTGCTAGAGGCGGTTTTCAATTTATAATGCTCCTTCTGCCAAATATTCCCTATTTCTGTATCGTCACCACTGGGAAACAATCAGCTTGATTTTTCACAGCTGCTTTTTGAAAAATTCTGGATAATTTCACTTTTGTAGGCTTATAGAGCATTAAAGTTGAGATTATAGGATGGCTCCTGTATTGCTGCTGCAAGGTGGGGAATCTCAATACCTTAATGTCTCCCACCTGGGGCAAGTTGCCTGACAGAAAGGTGGAAGTTGAAAATTGAGTAGGTGTAAAGCTGGACTGTCGAACCCTTGGCAGCTTGCTCTTATCTGTTAGTTAGAGGGAAATTCCAGATAAGTGGCATAAAGCCACAAATTTGTTTCACATCTGAAACAGAATTTGTCAGAAGTTATGACTTGCTTGAAATATTACTTATTTTCCTCACCCCAACCTAGAATATCACTTTCTTTTGAACATTACAATATCTCAGGGCAGAATTTCCCTTTTCCTCAGGTCAGCACTAGTTATTTTCCAATTTCTTCTCTGTAAAGTCTGACAAAGTTAAAAAGCTATATGCTACAGAAGTTTTCCAGAAGTGCAATGAAGCTTTAGCAGGCTGCAAGGCTTGGGGTGAGGAGCATGGTGAAGGATACAGGAAGACTGATCCTTCCAGTGGCATCACTCAACAGAATTGATTAGTTAATACTGCCAAAGGAAAGGAAAAGTGCAGAATGAACATGTTCCCTTGTGTGACCGTACATGCTCATAAATGCACACAATACCTAATATCCTTCCACTGTTGTTGTTTGTTCCTTAACACTAATCATTTTGTAGGTCCTGAGAGAAAAATGAATGTATTTAATCTCTAAAATAGGATAAGATAAAGAAGTGCTGTAATAGCATTCCTGTTTCCTAACTTGCATGTCTGAGCCAGAAAGTGGCTAGCTTGAGGAGTAGTAGTGGAACAGATAATTTGCAATATTATATTTTGAAGTGATTTTAAATGTGCCTGAAGTTAGCTGTGTGACCTGGCTCAAAAAACTTATGCCAGAACAGTGTTAGTGGGGACCAATCTGCCCATGTTATTAAGAACTTTTGCAGTGGAATATATCCATCGTTATAAACCTTCAGATGTTAACAAAGCTTAGGGAGGCTGAAACAGACAATTTACTCCTTTTCACATCAGGCCCTGAGCTTGCATACTGTGTGCTTTTTGCATAAAGTTTTATTTTGTGATGGAAAGCAAATATTTAGTTAGAATTCAGTAGTATCGTATAGACAGCCCCAGTTTCAGAGGAGGAATGCAAATCACCGAAGCCTGAAAATATAGAACTGGTGAATGCCTGTGCTTCTGATACAAACTTCCTCATCTGCAGGTCAGTGCTCTAACTGCAGGTGAGCAAGGGAATTAAACAATATCAAGTTCTGGGAAAATGTACTGTCAATGTTTGAGTCTGGAGGAAAAAGTCCAGTCTGTGCTTAAGCCTTCAAGTTATGCACCTTTATCTCTGTTATCCAACCTTAATTTTCTCTCAGGTGTTTTATGGGGAAAACAAGCAAGCAAACTACAGCTAGTGCTTTACTTTGGTTGCTTTAAGAGCCTTGTGAAATACATAATGCACCATTGTGTGAGTGAGGAGAAATATGTTTTCTTATCACAGGTAATTTTATTGGGCTTGTTAAATGATTGTTAGACATAATGACTCTCCCTTTCTTCCATTACCTCTCCCCTTTTCAGATTTCCAGCATCAATTTAGTGTGTTCAGGGGCAGCTTTAAGGCTGCAAAATGTGTGCTTTTCTTTCTGAGCTTGGTTCAGGGGAACTCAGGACATTGAAGGTAAAAGTCCAGATAGATATCAGTGTGACCTCAATTTATAGAGGTTTATTGGTGGTCATACTCTTTGTCATTAGCAACAGTATCTACTGTGCAAAAGCACGGTATTAAGATCTTGTTTTGTTATTTCTGTGCTGTTCTAGGATCATAGAATGGTTAGTGTTGCTCAAGGCCCTGTCCAGCCTGGCCTTGAGCCAGGAGTGAAGCATTCACAACTTCCTTGGGCAGCTCATTCTGGTGCCTCACCGCCCACACAGCAAAGAACATCTTCCTTATATCTAACCTGAACTTACCCTGTTTAAGTTTGAACTTATTACCTGTTGTCCTATCACTACAGTCCCTGATGAAGAGTAGCTCTCCCTGTTGGAGGAACAGCAACTTGTTGTTGAGCCTGGTTGTGGGAGACGTTCACTGCTCATAAGTGCAAATTCCTTATAAGTGCTCATAAGTGCAAAAGAATGTGACAGATTCCCTTCCCTCTGGAATTACCTGACCATGATCAGTTCTTTGGGCATAGGACTAGTGGAATACTAAGAAACAGGAGAGGAGTTTGAGGTTGCAGTCTTGAAAGAATGCAGGAGCTGAGTGCGTATTGCTGGTCAGGTGCATCATCTGGTAGATTTTGTTGGGCTTTTCTGACTTTGGCTCCATCTTTTTCTGTGCTGAATATTACTGTTCTCTTCATCTTCACCCACAGTGCATGGAAGAAGAGTGTTCAGTGTGGGTGTTTCCGCATGCTTGCTGCTTTGTAACACTTTTAGGAAACAGAGGAGCATAATGAATTAGACTTAAAAAATATCTAGAGCAGGAACTTTATGTCCCCATGGCTTGACTATTTTTTAATAATTGCTAGACAGGATCAATGGAAACTTTTTTTTCTTTTTATATGCTTCTTAGATATTTGATAAAGGTCAATTTATCTCTCATAGTGATATTGTGTACAGTCCTGATGGGTAATGTCTACAGTAGAGTTGAGCCAGTCCTGTGCAGGAGCTGGCTAACGAAACAAACAGCTGCTTCATCCCAAGAAAGTAGGCAGGAAGCTAATTTTATAATTACGAGCCTCATGGCATGAGCTGACAGTTTCCAGGAAATACTACCACTGTGTATTATGCCTTACACTTGCATTTTTTTTTTTTATTTCCCGCAGCTTGTTAAATATACAACAGTTCTCCTTTTCCTCCCCCAGCACTGAACCAATGTTGGATCTTATATTTAGTTCTTGTCAAGTTACAGCAGGTCTTTTATAATGACAAAATAGTGGGAAAAAGGCCAGCAACATAGTGAAGGCAAATATTTGTAGCATATCATAAACTTCTCTTGTAACCTAAATATTTAGAAAGAACTGGGATGTAGGAGGATGTTGTTCTTTTAAAAACATGGAAAAGATAAGGAGCAGCCTCCTAAGTGTGCTGATATGTCGAAGCCTTTATGCTGCAGCGCAAGTGAGCAAAAGGACTTTTTCCTTTTGTTCAGAAAAAGTTCTCTGACTGAAGATGGTTTAGAAAAGTCAATGTTTAACTTTCTGATAAAAGAAAAAAGTGCCCAGCCAATTTGACTGTCACATGGAGGACTGCAATTGAGAAGAAGCACCACCACTATCCCCAGTGAAATAAACCCAGATGTTATCCCAATGGATCTTGAGGGATTTGTTAGCACCCTGAAATCACCAATAACTTTAAGATTTTACTTTAGCTAACACTGAAGTGGAAAAGTTTGCAGTGTAGACTGAGGGACAAGAAGACCCTTGCACAGTCTGTTGCTGAATATGGCCTTCTGCCAAAACACATAACTCATATATGCCTGGTACATTTTTAGATTCCGACTGTTCATTTTAAAGTTATTTTATTCTGAAAAATGTCTTTGCTTCAGTTTTTATCTTATTTTAAGATTCTTTATTCTCAGATGTTTACTAGCTTTTCCTTTCATTTCCTCTCTGTCATGGAAGATGGTGCTGTAGCTTGGGAGCCACCAGAATAATTAAAGTGGAGATAATCATGGTTTGTTGTAAGGGACCACAGCAAATTCTGTGCTGCAATCTGTGAAACTCAGGAGTTAGGCATTATGTGTCCCAAGGGTTTTGCTTTTATATGTTTTCTAGGGACCTTCTCTTGGGTCCTCTGAAATGTCGCTATGCTTTATTTCATTGTTCAGTTTTTTTAAATTCTGGTTTAAAACCTGGCAATGAATTGGTACCACAAATAGAATTTGGCCTGTGAGTTGCCAGGTAAAAATGTAATTCACTTTGTGCAGTATGCAGGGAAGGGTAAATGGGTATAAATGCTATCAAAGTTGTTTTCATGCAAATGTAGCATTGCTGACAGTTGTTCACTCTGTGATATACTTGGAGCATGAAAGCAGTGCTCTACTAGTGGAAATACATGCTTATATCTGTTTCGATAACAACCTGCTTTTTAAACAAATTTGAGTTTGGCAATATGTTTTTCTTATATGCATTATTACCCTATAAGTTACCCTAAAAATTGCCGTTAGTTTTAACTCCAATGCCATGAATTTTGACTTGGCTAAGAGCCTTCCTGATGGCTGAACTTAGTGTTGCCACATTCATGTTCTCATACCCAATCTACTTTTCCTTTGCAGATCAGGAAAAATGTGATAATGATGAGATGGAGAGACTTTACAAGTCATTAGAACAAGCAAGCCTGTCTCCCATTGGTGATCGTCGGCTGTCAACGAAGAAGGAGCTTAGGAAGTCATTTATAAAACGCAGCAAAAACCCCTCCATTAATGAGAAACTCCACAAAATTCGAATGCTGAACAGCACATTAAAGGTGAGATTGCAAGGCTGGCCAAGGAAAAGCCTGAGAGAAAGAAACAGATTGGCTAAGAAAAGCAGCAAGGCTAGACTTCAGCCAAACGCTAATTACATATTTACTTAAAGCCCCAGAGAATTTGGTTAAGCTTTTGAAACTGTTTTCTGCTTCATTCTGAATACTGCTCTGTGTTTTGTTGTTCAAATTGAACTAGAAGCAGAGGCAATAGTTCAGAAGGGGCACTTCTTGCAGAAGTTCCAGCCCACTTGAAAAATTTAATAAAGAAAGCTTCTTTTAGTTAGCTGGAAAACTTGCAGACTCAGCTGAATACACTAAACAGGGGAGCCTTAAGAAAGGAAGAGCAGACAAAGTACATTGATGATAAAGCATGAAAATGACCCTGAGCCAAAAAAAGTTTTCCTTATGTGATTATTGGAGAATGTACAGGATGTACCAAAGCTATTGTAAAGACCTCCTGTAACTAAAATATTTTTAATAACAAAAGCATCCTGCTTTTATTTTGGAAATGTATCATGAACTGAATGCATGGGGGGGTTCAGGGGTTGTTCCATGAAAAGGCCAGTAAATCTGTCTGGAATATGGGGATTTATGGGGCTGTTTACTTACCAGCATCAAGTATCATGGGATTTCAAAGCCTGCTTCTGAATGGTACAGAGGGAAACAGAAAGCTTAATCATAGCGTTTAAATTGTAAGGAGAAGAAAGAATACTGCAAACCTTGGGCTTCACTTATTTCTTTTTGTATGCATTAGAAGCACAAATTGAATATCTTTTTTCAAGTGCTTGTATTTAGCCTCAGGCATTATAAGCTGAAAAAATGCACATAAAATCTTCTATCAGTGCAATCATTGATGTGATTATTAGTTGCAATGGGAGGCTTGGTTTTGGCATCTCAGCCTGTGTTAAAATTCCTGAAGATACAGTCAAAGAGGTGACTGGGACTAGAGGACTTATTTCTGGCTCTGTTTGAGACCTGGTGAAGTCTTTCCTCAATATCAGAGTCTTCAGTGACATAGTACTGACTAAAGAAGTATTCACCTGCACCAGCAAAAAAAGTGAGCCCATCGTATAACAGAAAGTTAGTTTAAAACATATGCTTATTTTATGGGACAGGAAGCTAAATATAAAAACATACTGCAAAGTGTTCCCTCATAGAAGCCTCCCTAATTAATCTAAGAAACAGTTAGTACAAAATGAGTTGTATTGTCTTGTGGGGCAATCAATTTCATTAGTATGGAGCTAAATGGAAGACTAACTGACAAACATGAGCAAGGAGAACAGCTTTGCGTTGTTTGAGCATGGGAGTATTATGTAAGTTGCAATTAGCAGTATTTATAACCTTAGGTTGTCTAACACTTGCATTTAATATAGAAAAATAATTTTTGGTGTGTGCATAATGTATAAAATGTGTTGATCTTTTTTTGCTTTCTCCAAACTAAGAAATTGGAGTATTGACAAGACAAATATAGTGCAGAAATTTTCTCACAGAGTTCTATACATAGCAGTGTTTAAGTTAGTCTGTCTGGAAGGCAAATGCCTACAGTGAGAAATTGCTATACTTTTTGCATCAGTGGGAATATGTGCTTTTAAAGTCAATTTTCTTAACATGTTACGTGAGACATGAGATAATTGGAAATGATCTATTGGAAATCGAAAAATCGGGATATTTTCACATCTGATCCATATTTACTCTGCTTTAGTTAAAGCCCTATTAATTTGAGATGTGATTTACGCAAGATTCAGTGTAATTTTAATGTTGGACTTTTGACTCCACATTTTTAACAACAGCTGCCACAATATATCATTAACAAATCATGCTTTGCATAGCTTGGAAGAGAGGGAAGCTGTGTGCAAATGCATCCCAGTCTTAACGAATGTGGGAAATAGATTTAGTGGTACAGGAAAAATTCTACAGCATTGCTTTTTGCCACCAAGTTTGTCCACTGAAAATAATCTTCTCAACCTTCTATTTCTATGCCTCCTCTTCTTCTTATAGGCTCACTGTGAATGTCCCCGCATCAATGCCAGAAGCCTTCTTCCTTCTTACAAGGCTCTTCTTACAAGGCTTCTTCTTTAGGTCTTGAGGGTAGGACCTGTGTAAGTTGAATAAGCTTTTGTGTTTAGAAAGAGGCTCAGGCATAAGAGGAATTAGAGTAGCTGATAGTTAATTAGAAAATAGTGGGATGTGAATATTTCAGCAGCCAATTGCTACTATCAGGGAAGTGTTGTGAATGTGTAGGAATTTATTCAAGGTGTTTTCGAGGCAGCCACTAGCACAGTGTCCTTAGGTGTAATAAAACTGGTGGCAGCAGAAGATGGTTGGAACTATTCCATTGCTTTCGGAGATTGGAGGGGAATGGAAATGAGCAAAAGCAATAAGGGTTTGTTAGTGCAGCATGTTACCTCCATTAAGAAACTGTAGCTGCTAACTAAGGCTTCTTTATCTTATGGTCTGCTGTGTGGGTAAGCAGCAAGGGCAGGAAAAGTAGGGTGCTTTGTTGTGCCAGAAAATGTGAAGACATCAATGAATATTAATATCAGAAAGGAAAGTGCAAACAAGGCAGAGCCAGGCTCTTTTTGGTGGTGCGCAGTGGCAGGAGCAGAGGCAATGGATGAAAACTGACACACAGGAGGTTCCCTCTGAACATCAAGAAATGCTTTTTTATAGTGAGGGTCAATGGGCACTGGAACAGGTTACCCAGAGAGGCAGTGGAGTCTCCATCCTTGGAGATATTCAAAAGCCATCTGGACACGGTCCTGGGCAACTTGCTCCAGGTGGCTCTGCTTGAGGAAGGGGGTTGGAGCAGGTGCCCTCCGGAAGTCTCTTCCAATTTCAACCATTCTGTGATTCTGTGACATAAAGGGTCTCAGTGACCCTATATTAGTGGCTGCTCACATCTTACAATTGAACCAGGGTGCTTGCAACATCTGGTCTGAGCTGCATTGTTCTGAAAGTAGAGACCAGATTTATTAGTGGTAGCTGGTGGTATACATATTAGCAGCCATGTGTCCTAGACACTCTACTGCCAGTGTACAGATTATATCCAAAATTATTTTCTGTCTAGCTGCTAGAGAAGAGACATTTATGATTTCTTCAGTTAATAAGTATTTTTTGAGAAAGTTGAAACTGGTGTGAAATGCAGAAATAAACATTATTGTTTCTAGTGTAATGCTAGTACTAACTTGTGAGACAGCATAGCAATGTCTAATTTTCACATGAATCCTCTCTCATGAAGCTTTGCTAAGAATCCTATAAAGCAATCTACATGAAATCAAAATCTGGCCTTCAACTGGGATGGATTTCTGCTGTGGATTTAACTTCAACCTAAGATCTAAAAATAGGAACAAGTTGCCAGGAGAATGGATAATTGCCACTTCTTCTTGTGACATGTTTCTCTAATATTCCCAGATTATTTTTGGTCTGGACAATGAGCTTGATTATTTCTGTAGGAAATAACCACTTATTCTCTTCCTAGTGTAAGGAGCATGACCTGGCCACAATTAACCAGTTACTAGAGGACCCAAAGTTGACGGCAATGAAGTACAGGGAGTGGAGGAACACAAACATCATGCTGGTCCAAGACATTTATCAGCAGCAGGAGGCCCAGGATGTATCCACAGAGAACAGTGAGGAGCAAGAGATGACTCCACAGCCTATCGCTGAAAGTTCTATCTGAGGCATGTTTCAAAAGGTTCATTGCAAGATTTTCCCTCATGAATCTTCACGTACAGGCACTTTAAACTGCTGCATTATGAAGTTTGTTTTTTCCAAGTATTCTTCGAAAGGAAAACAACTCCTTCTCCAAAGCTTTAATACCTCTTGCAAAATTCATTTCATGTCAAAAGGGCAAATCCCCCAGATTAAAAAAATTACCTGAACCTGGGCTGCATACCTAAAAAGACTACTTTATGAAGAAGCGAAGAAATGTTTTTTCATCTTCGGAGAAGTAAATGAAATATGTCCAAGTCCTGGAAGTCACAGAACTGTGTAATAGGTACAGTATAAATGTGAGATCTTTGGGGTTGTTTTAACCATGTAACTACCCTTAAAGGAAGCTAACACAATGCCAGCAGGATGTAGTCTACTCTCTACCTTTTTACCCTGTAAGGTAACCTGATGTATGCATTTTCATCTCTGCCTTCACTTTCACAACTCTACAAGTTTAAACTCAGACAAGTAGAATAGTAATTATGCATGAGTTTATACTACAGACACTTGTCAGGCACCTGGTTTGTGCTCTGCCTATGTTTTATGTGTTTCAAATTTATTTATGGACCAGACCAAGGTATTGTCTTTCTACATGGAGAAGGTCTCTCAATGTTTGCTAACATGTAATTTACTCTTCAGTGAGGCAGCTAATGCTTCAACAAGTTTCAACTTTTCTTATGGACTTGGCAGAATTCCTTAGGAGAGTATTTTCTTCTTTCTTATTTTTGACCATTGGGAACATATGAGGTACAAGTTCATCCCAGATTCCTACTTAGGAAGGTGATCAAATTCACAGGGCAGAAGCTAAATAATTAAATTCCTGATGTGGATCTGAGAGTGTAAAACAGGGCTGCAAATATATTTGTAAATATATGTCATTTTATGGCTTACATGAATGTGGCTATATACTGTATATATGTTTTATTTATATATTTATATATGCTAATTTCCTGATGTAGATAGGCACATAAGGACCAGACCCACCCAGATGAAAGCGCTTACAGGTTGACTTGAAATGCCTCTTTGGTTTTTGTTCCATTACCTATCGCTGTAATGGTTCTACAGCTGAGATTAATCTAGGACATCTGTTGTAACTTTTCTTTCTGTCTTTCTAGCTTTGAGTTTCAGATGAAGAAAATCTGTACAACTTAGGCCAGGAAAATAAGTTTTCTAGAAAGATTCAGAATTTCCATTGGAGCAAGCAATAATAACTATGTTAAGAGGTTTGCTGTAGGATCATAATTTTTTGACTCCATTTTCCTCAGTAAGTCGAAACAAACCCTAAGCTTGAGTTTTATCCTTCTCATTTTCTGCATATGTATAAATATGAGGAACTTTGCAGAGTGTCGAATATTAAAAGGCAAGAATTAGCCCTCCATCCTCAAATTACTATTGCTACAGGAACTGTGGCAATCTACTCTTTTGTAAAGATATTCTTTGCAATTTTTTTTTCAACACAATTTATCTTTTAAAGCGAAATACACTAGACAGATGCAGCCATATATTCATTAGTCTTTATACATTATATGTTTTATCATAGCTTAACTGAGAAAACAAAAAGTAGTGTTAGTGGGAACATGTGAAATCTTTTCCATCTATACAGTAATAAATCTGATTGTTGATACTGCATTTTTAACACTCAGCAGCTTTCCTTTTGAAATAATGGAATTAATGATCCTGTGCATCCAAAAATGGCAGTTTAAGGCTGTGGTGAGTGTGAGAACTGAGGAGCAGATGATAAGCTATAAGAAAAGGGAAACAGAAGGAAAAATGTAGGCTCCTTTGATACTGGCTTTAATGGCAGAGGGTCAGGGGAAGTGGGGGCCGGTTGAATGCAGAAGCAGGGCTATGCTTGGGACAGCATCATTGCATCAGGTATAAAAGGGTTTTGGAGTGTCAGGGTGAGGACTGATAGTTGGGTCAGAACTTACTAATTGGGGCTAATTTGCTCCGGGGGACCAAATATTTGCTGAGACCTGGAAGTGGGTGACAGACTAAATGGGGAAGCAGACAAAAAACAGGTTAAAAGATATTGTTTTCAGAAATTCAGCATTGACAGTGATTTCATCACTTCATTAATTCCAACTAGATAGAAATTAAGCAAGCTCAGTACTTGGTGCAATTTGATTTAGAATAATCTTACAAATCAAGCCCATTTTTCTTGCTTTGTGTGTTTGTTTTTTTTTTTTTTTTTTTTTTTTTTTAATCTTTCACCATTCCCAGAAGCCCCTCTGGACAGGGAGTGTCCTCCTCCTAATTGAAATTCTTCAAATTCTTCAAAGCAGATGTGTAAGTGGGAGAGGGACAGCCCCTGAATTTAACATGATGTTGATTAACTGCTAAGAGCACACTGAAAATTAGGAAAGGCAGGGATTAATCTACTTGTTCCATCTCAGTTTTGAGTACCTGGTGCTAAATAACTGACGAATAATGGAGGTCAAATTACATGTACATTTTCTGTCTCAAACGTGAGTTTCTCATAAAGCAATGCGTGTAAGCACCTTTTTTCTTCAAAAGCATCTTCACTTAGATCTTAAAAACAAGCACACGCTTAAGTGACCTGTCAAACTGGGCCAAATGATTCAGTGCCTTGCGGTTCTGAGCAAAGTCCTAGTCGGCTCTGCTGAAGTAGATTTGCACTATACAAAGGAAAGCACTATGTAGTCTGCAAGTGCTGTGTTTGCCCTTCTCACACTGTGTTTGTATAAGCATATACAAAAGAGGTATTCCAAATATAGAGACAGACAATTGTCTTTGAACTGCCCAAACTTTACTGTTGTTTTTGACAGATTACATAGCCTAAATTAGCTTTCAAATTACTCTTTTTCAGATGGTCAGTAGATACTTATTGTTGAGCTACTGAGGTGTTGGAAACCTGTTGAGGATGGGTTATATGGCCCTTGTAGAAAAGAATAGAAATTTCTTGACTGGGGTTACTTTAATGCAGATCTTATTTTAACAAATTTCTGTGTGTTGAGGAAAACAAATGTATGGGGTTTATGCAAGCTCATTGCTGGGGGGTCTTTTTTCATTCTCTTCTGCTACTATTTAGATCCAAAACAAATCTAAAGTGTGGGAAATGCAAAGTAAAAATTGTAGCAAAACAGGATTTATTTCACAGCATTGCTAATCAATGTGACAATTTTCACCTGATGCTGGGTTCACCACAAGGGACTGTAAAACAACGAGAAAGCCACAAAGAAAGAAGTGTGCACAAGCTGACAGCTACAGCTAGTGATGCAGCAAGGAGCCACTTTGGCAGGAGAAACTTGAACAACTTTGTGCTCTGCTCAGTGGCACTTGGGGTGAATGGTATCTGTTGGTCTGAATTTGGAAGGCCTGCACCATTGACTCATAGTGTATGGAAACGGTTCATCCCTTGTGAATGTCCAAATGTCTTTAACCATCTGCCTCATCAGACTTGTTTTATATACTTTTTCAGGAGAAAGTGTATGCATAGATACGTGCACATCTACAGTTACTCCTTTATCAGTGAAGCCTTCTGATATTAGTGCAGGAAATCCAACTATGTAGATTTTGGAGTAGCTAATGACAATATCTAATTTTAGTTGGTTTTGCAGCCTGTCTCTGGTGACTTTTCTGGAAATCGAATCTCTCTGTTTTGTTGGTGCAAATCTCACGAGTTAGCAGAATGAGGTGAGATCACATTTCCTTTCCTAAGATGGGAGAGGTTTCATATGGAGACTGTGAATTTCTTCTGCATCTAGTTCAGATGATTTATTCCAAACTGGGTTTCACCTGAAACAAGAATAAATAGGAATAAATAATGTGCTAAACCTTTTTTTACCTTTCCCAAATATCTTTATTTTTTTGAGAAAACCTTCATAATGAGCGAAAAGGCTGTTATGGGACAGCCAAGGAGGGAGGGGAAGAAAAGCGGTGGTATTTGATTTAAAACTATTAGAATTTCAGAATTTAAAATTTTTTCTAAATAGGAAAAATTATGGGCATGCTGCATCTATTATGTGAGTCTGTAAACTTACATGTCTCTTACAGATTTAGTATAATGTAAAAACTTGTATTTTTTGATTCTTAAAGTAGCAAGGGAGTCCATGTAAGCATACTTCTATGTGAGGAACTCCACTTTCTGTGATTGAAGTTTGGGATTTGGGCCTTTTTTTGTTGTTTTGCTTGTTTGGTGTTACAGAAGTGATCAATCGCAATGAGGTTGTGCGCTTACTTAATTTATAAGACATGTGTTTCTGCTAACAGGAAGCCGAAGTGGTTTTCTTGTAGTAGTAAAGCCAAAGTGGTATTTCCTGTTTTATGTGGGGCATTTTGAAGCAGCAGACATTTTAATATGTCAGTTAGTATTTCCTTGGCAGCTTGAAGGTTTATCCCATTTTGGTCTGCTTCAAGCTGTCACATTCTTGCATTTTATAAACGGGCTTCCTTATTAACAAAACCAAAAATTGAGGTGGAAAAAAAAACCCAACAGAAAGACAGAACAGAAAAGCTTTTTCTGAGCTCATATCAGGGTGAAATTCTTATGTCAGGGCACAAGGGTAATAGGACCTTAGCTTGCCAAAAGCTGGGCATTTCAATGGTGAAAAAAGATTGTCAGGTGCTGAGAAGAGTACTACATTCCTTGGAATTTGCTATGGAAGAAGTTCCAAGTCCTGTCTGCTCTCAAATAAAAAATTAATGCTTTTCTAATTTATTTCCTCCTAGAAAAAAATCCAAAGAGAGTGCTTTATAGGCTGGCAGAAAGGTAAAAATGAAATATGCATGTAATTGATACTTTATCAACCTTGATGTATTACCTTGAAATGATTGACACTAGATGACAGCCTTTAAAGCAGAAAAATCTGTTTCTTCGGGAAATCACTGTAGCTACCACATTATCTTGGGGCTTATTTATCCCATGGTCTATGTGAGGTCTGTTTTGAGGATGTAGATGTATGGTTTTTTATAGGGTAAATGGCTTACGTCATCATACCATAGCTTAGGACCCATGTGAACTCTTAACATTCCCTGTGTCCCAGATGCCTTAGGACCTACAAAAATTATTCTGATTCTTGAAGTTACTCATGGAAATTTTACATTCTCCCACCCAAAAATAAAGAAAAGAGGATATGAAAATGTCTCCCACTCTCATGTGAAGAGAAAGTAGCACTAGTCTAGCAAAGATTCAAGTAAGTTACTTTATTTATGAACATTTAGCAAAATAACTCACCTGGTGAAATGCCTTACATGCACAAAAATAACAGTACTCTTGTGCAAAGCTTTCAGTGCTGAGGACTGGCCAAAAGGAAGAATGGGAGTGTCTATTCCATTATCCTCTGTGTAGACAGGGAAAGCCATGCATAGAGGAGTATTTGCAGTGGTATCTGTTAGACAGCAGAAGGACCTGCAGCACCATGAAGGTATATGGAATCTCAATTTGGTATTCAATCTGCTAAGCCTATTTTCCTCTCTCCCTCTCACTGGTTTCAAACTCAGAGCACAATGTTGGCAGTCAGCGCTGCCTTTTTACTGCTTGTTGCCCACATGTGTGACTTGATTTTAATGGAATGATACACACATCTTGCAGAATGAGAGCCTTATGTTTGCACTTGTCAATTAAACACTGAAATGAGAGAATAATTTGCTCAGTCTTTTTTTTATTTGTCACGGCGATTTTTTCAGTTTACTGGTATATAATAAAGATTTGCTGGTTCTTTAAACAAGCAATTTCCCCTTGGGACTAATATTACTGTAAAGCTGACCAATCTGGAATGAGGAAGAGTCAATAAATGGTTTGACTGAAGAATACGTTACACTAGTTGGCAATGTAACTTTTGAAACTGTTGTTAAATTAGTTAATTGTCTTTGCTTGGTTGTTGCAGCCGCCCTTAAGGATGGATGGTCTTTTCTAATAGACATGAATGTTCCTGAATTTTTATTGGTTTTTTAGCTCACAGATCAGCCAGTTTCAATTAAAAGAGGATTGGGATCTTTGTCAAGCGAGTTTCAGTTTAGGCAGACAGGCCAGCCAAATAGCAGCACAGAGAAGGTGTGTTTCCCAAGAAATGAGCTTATCTAAGGGCTTGGGTGCCTTGAAGGAAGAACATCCCTGTCCCTCTCTGTTCCCCAATCTCCTACATGTTCCCACGGCTTGCCTTGGGCTAATCTGCTCATCATTTGGCACCTCTGTCATCTCAACCATGTCAAGCAGCAAGGAACAGGCACAGCAAGCTGGATAGTTAAATACTGTGGTAGGTGACAGGTTCAGTGCCTGCCAGAGCCCTCATGCGGGAGGCAGCCATATTGTGTAGGAAGAAGCAGAAGGAAGAAGAGCTGAGTAAGCAGGAGGAAAGAGAGGACTTCTTTTAGGAGCAGAGCTATAGCTTCACTTTCATCAGGTGATGGTTTCCCTTTTTTCCTCCTGCAATACATGGTTGTGAAGACAACCTCAGGGAACAGTTTTCATGTGGGGTGTAGGAGCCTGTGCTCTTACTTTTCATGCCTCATACGTGGCCAAATGTTTTGTTTCTGGGCCCAAAACCAAAACTCTACCAAAAAAAGTGCTATGTTTCCTTAGGCTTCTTCCTGCATGTTTGCTTCAGGGATGCTAGCACAGGTATGAAAGAGGCAGTAGTTGGAGCTGGAGCTCCAACAGAGTATGGGGCTGGAGCACCATACGTGCACCCTTTAATGCTAACTATGAAACTGCATCTCACTAGATGAGCTGCCTCTTGTTTTCTTCTGGCTTTTGGTTCACACCCTGCTGTGGCAGTACAAAATATAACTGGTTCCAGTTTTGTAAGGATAGATATGAGCTGCTCATCATCATATTGTCTGCCTAAAAACCCTGATGGGGTTAGCAGAGCTTCCAGGCAGTCTGTCTGAGCTTGGGATCAGTATGGCAACAGCAGAGGGCAAAGGTGCTGCTCCTGGCATCTGACCTTGTCTCACCACTTCACATTTTGGAAATGCTCATTCATCATTCTTCTGATATTATCATGGGCT
The DNA here is from genome assembly GCA_017639245.1 of Myiopsitta monachus. Lineage (NCBI taxonomy): Eukaryota > Metazoa > Chordata > Aves > Psittaciformes > Psittacidae > Myiopsitta > Myiopsitta monachus. The sequence continues at coordinate 23,992,951 of CM029925.1, forward strand.
GGTTTACTGCTGGAAGAAAGTATCTACTGTCTGGGGGAAAGTTCCTGTATTACCTTCCTGCGCTCAAGAAATGACCTAGTTGTCACTAGGGGATATTTAAAATTGTCTGATAGAAACCTTTGGAATACATGGGATACTGCCCACGGTGACAAACTGCTCTGTTATTTTGATGGGGGAAACGTCTTCCTTTCCTCCTCCCACTTCTGGGCAGAGTGGTGTCAGTCTCGGGCAGATACACAAGTTCTCCTTGTACTGCCGGTGGGAAAACCCAGCTGCTTGCAAACGGGTCTCAGGAAGTTTTTCTGATGGAGAAAAGTGATCCCTCAGCACAGCCTGGTGGCTGGTGGAGAGACAGCAAGCGAGAGAGAACATCGCAGGTTTGCATGTCAGAGGGGAAGTACTCGTGTTCCTGCTCCAGGCGTGATGGTCTCAGCCTACATCTAAGCAAGTTTTACAGTGAGATGACAGCACTTGCTGCATGTGGGAAAACTGAGCTGCTGCCTGGCACACAGGCCCTCTCCAGACTTGAAACAGAAGCAGTAAACTGAAACCAAGTCCAGTCTGAGGATAAAGATGCTCTTCAAGGAAAAGCAAGTTAATGCTTGAGGGGCCAATGCAGGCACTGGGAAAGGAGAGGTGGTCAGTCTGGTCAGAGGGAAAAGGGGTAATTATTGCCTGTGGAAAAATGAGGAGCATGAGGTCAGTGGAAATCCACAACCTGCCGCACAACTGATGTCTCAGAGGGGATGATCTTTTGTATCTGGTTATTTAACATCCATGAATCTCAGGTAGTAACTTGTTAAAGATGTCCTGCAGACCATCCTAAAAGATGTGTGTTGAGAGATCAGAGGCTGTTTTGTGGAAAATGCTCTCCTGCTGTTGTTGAGGACCATAGCATGATTCTGACTCTGTCCCTCATGAAACGTCTATGCAAGGCTGGAAGCCTTGGAAAAGCCATGGAAGACAGATGAAAATTCAGAGGCAATTCCAAAGTCCTCAGCCCTTGTAATGGCAGCCATGTCCTGGCAATCTACAGGCTTATCTGTGCTCTTGTTCTCCTGTTGCTGAAGAAAAAGGTATGTTTTTAAGGCAAGTTTTATTAAATCTTATTTTTATTACAGACAGTAAATTCCGTTCACCTTGGCTAGCACTTAAGTACATAAATTACAGCGGTGATGAAGATGACCCGGGTAGTGGTGTCCTTTCCTGTGTAAATTGAAAATATAGCTCTATAAATGCCAGGAGGAGCTCCAAATAACATTTCCTGCTGCTGTAAAATACACATATCACCTTTCCAGCTTGATGTGACAGTTCGTTATGAGCATCATTTGTTTTCTGTGAAATAATTTATTGTGCTCATCTTGCTGATGACAAGTTGAGGCAATTCATGTGGCTGCTTCTTATGTGCTGTTTCTGAACTGTGTTTCTAACACAAAAAAAAAGGATGAATTATGGTGCTGATACTGGTTGGAAGAAGAAGGTAAGAATTTCGGGACTGAGGAAGAAGAAGGTGAGAGGCTCGAGACTGAGGCAGCAAACAAAGCTCAGCACTTTGGAGGTGGTGACACAAACTATGTATATGTCTTGAAAAGGGGATGTGGTAATCTAACTCCTGAAACAAAGGAAGGAGACCAGCCCCATGAGGAATCAGAGGATTGATGAACGCAGAGTTTGTGCAACAGCAGGAAGGTGTAGGCTGGTTTGGGAGCATGGTTGCTTTAATGATTGCAGGGCAACCTGGTCATGCCAAACCCTAGGCAGGTCCAGATGTGGGGCCAGAGGAATGAGAGATGGTGTGGCCAGGCCTTTCCTCCAGATGTCAGCACCCATGTCTGTTCTCAGACATGACGCTGATTTGTGGATCCGGTTCCAGCTCTTATCTCCTGGTTGGTTCAGCATTTTTATTTCTTCTTGAGAACATCTGCAGTAAGGTGCAGGATGGCAGTGGCCAAACTGCCTGGTTTATTGGCCTTGTGAACAATAGAAAGCCCTTGGACTACAACTGTGTCCAAGGCTGCCTGGGGTTTCTTGGTTATATTTCATTTTTGGTCCAATTGCTTCTGCTGATACAGGTTAGTCTAAAGTTAAGAACAGCTTTTGTGTCAGAGAAAGTGTAAGTTAATACCAGGTGTAAGAGAGGGCACAGAGGCAAACACTGCATCATGCACCTATCTTTGCTTTGTTTCTAGCTGTGGCCTTGATGTGTGCCAAGGGGTTGTTTGTAATTGAACTTAGACTGTGTCAGTGTTCAGAATAAAAATAATTTAGGATGTCTGTTACTAAATCCTTCATGAACAATTGGGATGGATTTAAGATAGAAGATGCAGAGGTAGACAGAAAGTTGTCTCCAAAGTTGCATTCAGTGTGGCATAGAAAAAGCTGAAGGTAAAGGTTATTTTCTAGGTAGTAGAGAAAGCTCAGAAGATATTTTAGGATTAGCAAAGGCTGCTTCCTTTCTTCTAATTTTGATTCGGGGCTGAGTGATATTCTCAGGTTAGGGTGACAATTGGTGTTTGGGTTACAGTTAGTCCATGTACTAACATTTGCTTCCTAGTCTCTGCCTAAATGAGACCTATTCTAATTGTGCCTTAATTGTCTGTAATAGCCTTAAATGTAACCTGGTGTCTCTTTCTAGACACAGTACTACTGCAGGCTGATCAGTCCTTGACCATATGAATGTGTTAATAAGTAGGCAGAGACTGAATACAGGTCATTGTGTTGCAATTTGTGGTTTTGTGTTCAGTGAATTGTTTAAAATCATTTCATACAATTGACCTGAAACCAAAAAACATGTAGAATATATGTAAGTTTTCATATTTCCAAAAAGTGTCCTCTCCATAAGCAACGTAGCAAATGGCACTGGGTGTGTTGATAAGGAATGGTGAGGACATCCCCACAGGCTTCCTGGGCAAAGGCACTGACTCAGGGCCAGCACCGCAAAGGCCTTTCTCCAGGGGATGGAGGACAAAGGGGCAGCAGCAGGGCTGTGGTGGGCAGGTGGGCAGGGCTGTTGGGGCCCTGTCACCCCCGTGTCATAGTGCCACCACCCGCCAAAGCAGCATCACAATGCTCTGGGCCAATATAAGGCAGCACCCTCCCATGTCCCACTGCCAGAGGGCCCCGTGCTGTCACCAGGACAGAGCTGGCAGCCTGAAGGCACCCGAGAGGAATGCTTTGAGGCACTGGTGGAATTACTTGGAGGGGCTGAGGGAGGAAGACTGCCCGAAGCTGCTGGAGGTTCTCTGCTGCAATTCCAGCTCCTGGAGGGGCCACACTCACAGCTCATCCGATGGATGGATGGATGGATGGATGGAAATCCTGCTTCAGTCTTCGGGGAGCTCGCCATCCTCATCTCCTGGGCAGATAGTGGCAGTAGCCATAAGAAATAGGGTCCACAGATGGCCTCACTGCCAGGCACAGGAAGGATTACCTACCTCCAGGGTTCATCAGGCCAGCGGTATTTTTGCTGCTGTTGGAAGCCCCTGAGAGGGCCCCCGGTGGAGGCAGAAAAGGTAGTGCCAGTGTCCCGTTAGAGGCATAACCAGCCCCTGGACTGGGAGCAGGTCTTGCTCACATGCTCAGGGAGCAGCCGATCGCCAGCACTGGGGTCAGGAAGGAATTTTCCCCCGGGGCAGATTGGCACCGGTCTCTGGGGGTTTTTTGCCTTCCTCTGAGCACTGAGCATGACCACTTGTCAGGGCTCCTCTGGTCCTGGTGCTCCGGGTTATCGCCTGCTGCTCATGCACCACGAACGTGGCCCCTCGTGTCCTGCAGCTGGAGGGGGAAGGCTTTTTTCTCCCCAGGGTGGACCAGCAAGTGTCCCTGGGGTTTTTTGCCTTCCTCTGCAGCGGAGCACAGCCCCTTCATGGGGCTCCTTTGGGTTATTGTAGCCCAAAGGCAGCTGCTCGTGCTCCACGCAGGTGGCCCTCGTGCCCCGCATCCGGGGGGAGGCAGAGTTCTGCACTCCCAGGATGGCCCCAGCGTGGCCCCGGGACTTGCTGCTGTCCTCTGTAGCATTGAGCACCACCCCTAGTCAGGTCTTCCCCAGCCCATTTCTGGCTGGGCTCTTCCTCTGCTCTTGTACCACCACAGCACTGCTCCAGACCCGGCTTTCCTTCGTCAGGCTGCAAGGGATGTTTTTTTCCAGGTAAACTGAAGGATGTGTCAGCCTGCTGCTGGCTACGCACGTGCATTGGGTTAATGCTTGTGGCCATCAGCTCTGAAAGGTTCAGAAAAAGAATACATAATCTAAAGGAAACTAGACTAGGCTAAAATTAACTAAACTAAATTTAAACTACTTTATTTATAAATAAATCAAATACTCTTTCCACCTGTAACCGTTCTGATTTGTGTCTTTGAAAGTGTTTTTGGTTCTGAAATTCCTTTGGCATTTCAGGTAAGCAATGGTCTCATCATTATACAACACTGGGCATGGAATGGCATAGGACAAAATGTAATAGAATGGAATAGCACAGAAGAGAATGGAATCGAAAGGAATGGAATCGAAAGGAATGGAATAGAACAGAACAGCTATGTGATGTTATGTGTTTAGAGTTGTAGAACAGTTAGCATTGGGAAGGACTCTAAGGTTATCTAGGTCCAACCCCCGTGCCATGGACAGGGACACCTCACACTAATCCATGTCACCCAAGACACGTCCAGCCTGACCTTGAACACTGTCAGGGATGGAGCATTCACAGCTTTCTTGGGCAACCCATTCCAGTGCCTCAGCACTCTCACAGTAAAGAACTTCTTCTGTATATCCAATCTAAACCTCCCCTGTTTAAGTTTGAACCCACTACCCCATGTCCTACCACCACAGTCTCTGATGAATAGTCCTTCCCAGGCATCCCTACAGCCCCCCTTCAGCTACTGGAAAGCTGCTATGAGGTCTCCACACAGCCTTCTCTTCTCCAGGATGAACAGCCCCAGCTTTCTCATCCTCTCTTCATACGGGAGGTGCTCCAGTCCCATGGTCATCCTCGTGGCCCTCCTCTGGTCTTGTTCCAACAGTGCCATGTCCTTTTGATGTTGAGGACACCAGAACTGCACACAATACTCCAAGTGAGCTCTCACAAGAGCAGAGTAGAGGGGCAGCCTGTTGGCCACGCTTCCTTCTATGCGCTGCAACCCCCCCTATCATTGGCTCTGTCTGATGCCGACGCTGCCACCTCAGGGGCAGCCAGAGCAGAGCTCCCAGGCGGGGACCCGACCCTGAGGAGGGCTCTCGCCCCTCGGGCCTGTTTCCCCCTCTCAGGGCGGTACCATGCCTTCTGGCACCGCCCCCTGTGAGTCCCTCCTCGCCACGGCGGGGATGCCGGCTCCTGGGCAAGGCCCGGGGGGGGGGGTGTGCTCAAGGCTCCCTCGGTGGCTCTCGCCGCTCAGAGCTGAGGCTCCTGGCCGCGGGGCTTTCCCTCGCTCCGGTGCTGAAGGCGCCTCTCTGGAGCTGTTCACCTCGGCAAAATCAATATATGTAAGAAGCAATTTCTTTGAGAATAAGGTGTTGTTTAGTTCAGGATAATCCAAATTCTTTATAGTTTCTTAAGTCTGTGAATGTACATATTCAACGTCTTTCAATGAATGTTTGCTTAATTTAGTCAATACTGCAGAGTCAATAGAGGCTGTTCAATTTTAATTACTTTTTTGTATTCCTTCATTGGAACATTTCGTTGTATCTGATGTTTCAGAGAATCAGAAGACAAAAGAACAGGGAATGAAAGGGCTCAAGCCATGCACTGTTCACATTTAAATAACGATTTACTTGGGCATTTCTGTACATCTGTTTACTGTCACAGCCTCTCTCTGTAAGTATCTACTTTATCTTTTGGAATGCTGTTAATATGCTACATCAGAAGGAAGCATTCTTCCCAGATCTCTGCATGTCAAGGTGGGATAAATGCAGTATGGTGAATCCAAATGTGTTAGGGGTTTCATGATGAGGGACAGTCAAACCCTCTTGCTCTAAAAGATTTACAAATCAAGACTACTTCTATGTGTCACAATGTAATTAGACAAAGGATGAGAATAGTGGCATCATAACTTTGACTAACACAAAAGATACTATACAATGTATATAATGCTGATGTTCTCTGGCTCAATGCAGTTCATTACAGAGCAATACAAGACCAATTTTCTGAAAGTATTTGATAGAGCATGTATGTTGCCATCTTATACTACCATAATTATGTCATTTGAAATGTGAATATGGGAAAATTGTAAGAAAGCTTTTCTTTTCTCCTAAGAAAGCCATGCATTAGAGGTGGTAAAGAATTAATTGAATTCATGTTAATTGTATAAAAATAGAAGTAGCAGCAGAATTACGCATTTGGAGTCACTCCACCTGTGTTTCTGTCTGTTGGTTGTGCTGAAGTAGAATCGTAGAATCATAGAAACATTTAGGTTGGAAAAGACCTTTAAGTCATTAAGTCTAACTGTAAATCCATCACTGCCAAGTCCACCACTAAACCATGTCCTGAAATGCAACATCTACACATCTTTTCAATACCTCCAGGGATGGTAACTCAATCACGTCCCTGGGCTACCTGTTCCAGTGCTTGACAAACCTTTCCGTAAAGAAATTTTTCCAAATATCCAATCTAAACCTCACCCGGTGTACACTGAGGCCATTTCCTCTTGTCCTGTCACTTGTTACTTGGGAGAAGAGATGGACACCCTCCTCAGTACAACCTCTCAGGTAGTTGTAGAGTGTTGTAAGGTCTTATTTTCACATCAATACAGATAATGGTATTAGCAGGCTTGTTGGCAGTGATTCATAAAGAATGGAAATTTGGAAACAATGCCTTACAGGAAGAAAATTAAGAAGTGATAAGTGTTTAATTTAATGCATTAGAAGTAGAAAGGTTTCACAACTGTCTCCTTTTTCCTAATGAGGTTGAACCTCATGCCAATTCAGAGGAGGGTCCCAGTGATAAATGCATTGAACTGCCCTGGGGAAGCGTGCCTCTTTGCTTTGAATTTACTCAAGGGAAAGGTGAGAGAATAAATTCACTAGATCAAAGCTATCCCTCTAAGAAGCATCTCATACAAAAACAGTATCCAAGAAAGTGGCTTTTTTTACATGGCCTGAGCAAAGACACCTCAAAACCAAAATACAAATTAGAAGAGAGTGAGAAAAACAAACTGAACAGTGGAAGTAAATTTATCATGCAGGAAAATTCAGTGAAACCAGGATTACCTATACTGGAGTAAAACCCAGGGCAAGTTTTAAACTTCATATATGACATTTTGACGTTATGTAGCTATCTCCACAGGCTATTTTACTAAGGTTTCCCTTTCTCACTCTTCCACCACTTTCCATTTAACATTACTGCCTCTGCTTTGTAGTTGCTTTATTGTTTCTTGTCTTGTGCAAGCTCAGTGGACCTACTGCTGCTTCTTCCTCAACACAGCAGCAATCTTCTGTTCATTGTGTAATGCTTTTCTTTCTGGTCCTATGCCTTTCTAGAAATTATTGTACCTTTTAAATGCATAGTTTCTATTAAAGCATTTGATGTCTGTTCCTGGGCTTTTTGCAGAGATATCAATGAGAGTGTGAAGAGAAGCACCACTTTTCTTCCTCTAAATTTATGATGAAAAAAACAGTGAAATAAAATTTTACCCAAAAAGTGTTATGAAGCAAAAAACACTGTGCGCATTCAATAATTTTACAGGTTTTAACATGTTTTTCTTCAAGCTCAAGGTGTTCTGTTTTGTTGCAAGTAATATCAGCACAATAATCTGTGAATCTGTGGGTATGTGCAAATTTGTGTGCTTCAGAAAAGGCTGTCAAATTAGAAGTGATTAATTGGAGTAATGCACAATAAATGTCTGTCTTTCATCTTAGGCATATTACTTTCATATTACTCACTAATGTAGCACTTTGGAATTTAGCCTGATATGACAAATGAATCTTGAGCCTTTCACTGAATTGTCCAACAAAGAAAAAATACCTTCTGTTTCTTCAGCTAATGCCAAAGTTAATTTGGTACAGTGGAATTAATTTGTTGCTACATTAAAAACTGAATACAGTTTGTGCGCAGTTGTGCTGCTCCTTACTGTAAACTTTAATAGAGAGATTAGAAGTATGAAATGGTAGCAAAGATCCTTATCCAGAGAAAATGCTACATTCTGCGCTTAACTTGATGAGTCATTTTACTCTTGGACTTTGCAGATGGCTGTACATCCCATAGGTCAGCTGTGTCTTTCTGGGGAGCTGTGCAGTGTCTGTGCAGGTTCCTCTGGATCATAAACAGAATTTACCACTGCTTCTGATCCAGGCTGTAGACTGTGGGTCAGGGAAGATGTGGAACTCACATAGTGGGGTTTCATCTCTTCCAAAGCAACAGAAACATTGAAAGACTGAAGGCTGAAGAAACTGAATTGACATTGCTGCCCAAAGAAGCCTCACAGTTGAGGCCCAGGGGGCTGACCTATTGCGGCTGACTACTACATACAAACTTGTCTTTGGGAACTGTACCTACTGTGGTTCCTCTTAATGTTACCTCCCCATCCTTTCTTGACACCAGCACTTGGTTTATGATGTCTGGATGCTCACTTACTTTCTGGCTGGTGGTATCTATGAAACAAATGGAACTTGGGGGTTGATGTGGTTTTATATCATCTTTTTATTCTTCAGGATCCTCTTGCTTTGTGTCATTAAGCTAGTTCCTGATGTAAGCAGATGTGCTCCTTGAGGACAGCAGTTCTCCTCTAGTCTTATGCAGGCTGAGAATGCCTGAGAACAGTGTGTTTATTAGCTGCTGGCTTGCTTCATCTTACTTTTATTCACAGAGAACTGTGGGTGCAGACTGGACATAAAGCAAAGCCATTAATATAGAGTATTTATTTGTTTTCTTCTATATCCAAAACTTCACCCTGTGTGCTGTACTGTGCAATTACAGAATCATAGAAAAACTATTTTGAAGGGATCTCTGGATATAGTAAGTTACTTTTCTGGTATTTCTCCAAATGATTTAGTGTCTGACTGACAGAGATCATAGACCAGTTAGCTTTTTTGCTGTGGACTTAGCTTCTTTGACCACTTCTGTTATATGCTGGTAATATGAAAAAGTATTCAGCCCTAGTGTATTTACAAACTAGTGTAAACACATCATGACAAACTGGAAGGCTGACAAGGGTCCAATAAATAACTAGGAAATAAAAGACATGGTGGAAAATAAAAAGATGAGTCAATCCTTCACAAGAGAGTTCATTACAGAGGAACTTAGGAGAGTTTGTGTTGCGTTCTTCATAGAGAAGCCTGAAGAGCTATCTCAGAATGAAGTGTTGGCTGAAGTGACTTAGAATAAATCAGGTTTTCCAATAGGATCAAACAGCGAGGGCCAGGTGCTACTCAAGGGTACTGAAAGAACTCAAGTATGAAATTGCTGAGCTATTAACTGTGTTGCATTATGCACTTTAAAACTGACTTTAGAACTAAAATAACACATGACAGTTAGGAACCTCATCTCTCCTTTTTTTTTAAATAGAGCCTCAGGAAAGGGGAACCATTGACAAGTAATTTTTTTTTTCAGTAAGCCTGGTAGGTGGAAGAGCAGATGAATAGGCAGATGGCAAGTATGACAGAACGAAGAACAACTGACCCAGGGTTTTAGAGGTCATTGGATAAGCTGATGAGCATGTGGCAAAAAGTGATCTAGCTGAATGAGATACAGTATTCTCTGTATCTCAGTGTATCAGTTCTGAAAAAACATGTTGGATGCTGTGGCTCACCAAAGGCTTTTAAAGAAACCAAAGAATAATGATGTATAGTGGGGAAAAAAAAAATCCTTTATGAATCAACTGAATGAAAGGCAAGAAACAAAAGTAGGAATAAATAGTAAATGGAAGGGGGGGTTCTAGTGATGTCCCAGAAAGTTGCTGTTCCATTTTGTTGTATGTTTCATGTTAAGAGGGGCATGCAGTGAAGTAACAAAATTCCTAAACCTACACTTACTTAAAATAGTCAAAGCTAGGTCAGATGTGACAAAGAGGTCATGGTATTGGGTGACTGGCGGATCAAATGGTGGATCAAACGCTAAGTCAAAATATACAAAATAATGCATGCACAGGGAAAAAAAAATCCAGTAGGTACTTATGTACAAAGATGTCAAGTAAATAAGCTGTTACTCATCAGATATAAGATCTTAAGAGTCACTGTAGGTAATCCCCTTAAAACATCTATGAAGTGCTCAAGAGTGTTCAAAATGGTGAAGAGCACGCTAGGGAAAAGACAACTGAAGACTTTTACGATAAAATCATGGTGAACATGAAGAAGAGAATAAAAGTGGTTATTATTATTCCTTACTGAAGAGCCATATTTATATCACCTTGCTCAAATGTCAAATTGAAGGGCTGCTATCACTCTTTTTGTTTTTCTCTCCAAATACAAAAAATAGTTATGCCCAGATAAACTATCTGGTGCAATTTCTAAAATCAACAAACCAAAAATATTTCAGCACAACTCAATCATGGAATTCCTTGCTAGAACACATTTTAGGTAACAACCCCTATCAATTTATAGATTGTCTGGTAACTCCATAAAGAAAAAATCACCCAGGTGTTTTAAAAATGATGAGTACTTCTACAACAATAAAGAAAATGTGTCTGGTAACATTATCAGGACTCTGAGACCACTGGGCAAAGCATCTTGCATTTAAGACAGTAAATTCGTTTAGCCTCCAAAACTGTATAGGAGCATGTGGGTCAGCAGGGAGCCAAGCAGTAGTGCCTTGCCTCCAGGTTTAGTGGAACAGACAAGCTTGTTCCAGTGCCTGGGCATGTGCCCAAGCTGTTTAACAGGAAAGAGCCTGTGAAACTTCCACCTGCCAGAAGCTGGAAAGGGAAAGTTTCCTTCTGCTCACCGTCTTTCTCTTTGCTGGAGACAGCCTCCTGCACAGGCAGGCTTCTGGAGCCGAGTCCCCTAAAATGAGTTCTCAGCACAGGAGGGACATGTGCAGTTTGGATCAAAACTGAATTCTGCCCATATGCTTTTTAATTATTAAGTTTTTAAAAAATAATGAACTACCAGAATTTCCATTTTCTAAAAATAATTAAAAAAAGAAGCAGCATACTCTTTAAAGCAGTCAGGAAATTTATCAGAGAACCTTCAAGGCAGTTGTGTCAGTATCAGTTGATTGTGTGGCATTTTTTAAAGCTAAGCTATTAATATGCAGCATAACCTGTTAATCAATATGTATCAATGCATGCGGCAAATATACAAGAAACACAAACATTTTTATTAAAGGTTTACAATGCAGATACAGAAGTTGTCTAGTAATATGCTACTTACTGCAAAGCACTAACAATGAGCATTCAAGTCTTCTGGAAAAAAACAAGACATTTTATTTATTTTTGCTAATTCTCTGCTAATAAAATTTGCTTTCTCATATCCTTAGACTATCAAGGCTACAACAACATTACTACTGCTAAAAATATTCACGATCAGGTTGCTCAATTAATTGCTGGACCACTGAAACCAAAAATATCTTTAATAATATTAGGCTGCCTGTTGGCAAGTCATAGCATTTTGTCTATGAGTTTAATTCCATCCTAAGTACAGAAGAAAATAAAGTTTCAATTTATTATGAAAATTCTGCGAAAGCTGATGAACTTTTGACTAGTCATGAAACTATGATTTTAATGAAACATATTTCTGATCAATTATGACTTTTCAAATATAATTCAGTGTAATCCAGTTTCGTGAGGTCGTTGTATGTGAGCATGGCAGACTACTCAGAACCCATCAGATTGTGATGACAATATAAGATGTTATCCATTTGCATTTCTTGCATATTCTGTGTTCCTGTTATCTCAGTAATACTGCTGTGGAGTAAAAACCAATATGTCTAATTCTTCGTAATGCCTATCCTTCTGCTGCTTAAAAATTAGATGCAGAACCTCTTACAATGGTGATGACACTCATTTAAACTTTAATGCCAACTCTGAGTAGATCCTGCTAAACTAATAGAAAACTAAATATTGAATCCTTATAACAGCACAGTGGAATTTTCAACAGAAAAGGAAGGGGGGGGGAATAAGGCACTTCTGCTATATCTATTTCATATTCTGCTGATATACAAGGCTACATATTTAGCCGCAACACAGTGATGAAACTCAAATATTACTTTTATTTACAACTTGCAAGGATTTGGACTTCAATCTTTATTACACAGTCCATGGCAGAAACAAAGTTCACGTTAAAAGCATATTGTTACATAGATTTTAACTATGAAAATAAGAAACACATTTTGGCTGAAGAAATAAAAGACAAAAAAACTCTGTTCCATTGAGTTATATTTTAGAACACACTTAAATTCAAAGTACATTTTCCCCTGATTAACTACTGACGATTTATTTACAAAGCAAGTAACAAATAGTGGCTAGAAAATACCATTTCACCACAAATTATCTAAATGGACATTTCTATTTTTCATACTAGAAAACAGCTAATGTGGTATTTACTTCATTCCAATGTTTGTTTCATAAATATTGATGTGTTTCTGCAGCTAATACAACATGGAGATGCAGACTGTATCACATTAGTTAGAAAAGCAAACAGATTATGGGTTTGGTTAAAAAAATGAATGCCTATCAAAAGGTAACTTAAAAAAAACCCAACAAACCCAAACCCCACAAAAGGTCTAATGCATTAACTGCTCCAAGCACTTCACATACGGACATACAAATTCAGAATCTTGCTCACAAGGCAGCTGAAATTGGAGAAACTACTTGAAAGAGTAGTCGTCAGCCTGTGGTAGCTCTGACAGGCTTATAGCTAGATTTCTATTCACATAGGAATTTGTTAATAGAGTCTATGCTGTTTTGGGAATTATTTGACAGTCAATAACAACATGGAATAATTTCATTTACATATCTCTTTTAGAAGAAATGATAGCTCATTGTTTTAAGGTTTTTGGTTTTTTTTTTTTTTTAATGTGAGAAACAGAAGCAGAAGGTGGAGCTTGGAGTTTTGGTTTTTTAAGTAAGCACAGAAAGGAAAATTTTCCCATTGAAACTGTGGAACATGCAATCCTTGTAAGAGCAGATCTCTTGAAATGCAACTATGTTGTTCTAGATGATCTTGTGAGACTTCAGCACACAAATAACCTGCACAGAAAACATCTCTACAAATAAATATTAGGAGTAAATCGAGTACCCAACAATTTCATTTCCCCTTATGCCTCATCATTAAAAACTCACCTTCATTTTCCCAACTACAGTTGTCTAGCCTTTGGATTTTTGTTCCCAACCTGTTTAACACCTCTGTAAATTGTCAAGAGCATGTCAGATTGCCACAGGTACAGTAGCTTTCCTTTAGGCTAATGTATGTATTCCTGGTAAACATGACTTTTGAACACTGGAGCCTGGCAAGCCCCCATATCTCTTGGCTCTGCTTGCTGTCAAGTTTCCTGCTTCTGTTACGCGCAATGTAGAAGTGCTGCAGAAGCAATTTTTGACAGAGTGGAAAAGCAGGCACTTTCCTCTGGTACTTTTCCTAGGGAAAGTGTATCCTACACATTCCCATAGCATACGGCCCAGACACACTGTGGCACTGGTGTGCAATTGGTTTGAGAGCTATTGAGGCAGGAGACCCTGTCACGGCAGTGGAGTAGTTTCAGCTTCTTGAAGTTCCAACTGAAAGGAAAGAAATTGCAAATACAATGAACATTTACTCTATTTCTTCCCACCCACAATTTTGTGTGTGTTTGCATGTGTGTTGTTTTGATTTTTTTTTAAGAGGAATTCTCTTTTCATTTGCAGTTATTGTCCTACCATATACAGCTAAACAGGTAGCCCAGCAAATAAGGCAAGATTATGTCTTTGTCATAAAGCAACAAAGGCAGAGGAAATGGTCATAGTGAAATTTCATATCTGACTTTCAGAGTCAAAGAAAAATTAGCAGAACTGAAATTTGAATTAGAATTAAAATATATATCATACCAAGCCAGTTATTTTTTTAGACGGGAACTTTTGATGAATTTTGTGAGCATGGAAGGATTCTGCTCCATCCCTGTATTCTTTTTGTAGCAATAGCAGGGGAGTTAGTATTTTAGATTATACATTCCATGTTCACATCAGTATGTTGTCTAACTTTTGGATTTGCAGTTAAAGTCTAGCTTAAATTCTGTGTGAGATGGATTTATATCAGCAAACAAACCCAACAACCTCTCAGCCCTGTTTGTCCACAGTATCCATGTTAAGTCCTATCTGCATACAGACACAGCAGCACTACAGATGTTTGAATCAAAAAAGCCTGCTTACTGCATGGCACATCCTGAAAGTCTGCAACCCTTTTTTATTGTCCAGCAAATATTGTCCTGTAGCACTAGAACCAGTTAAAAACAGAATGGAAAACACTGCAAATAAAGGATTTACAGTACATAACTGAGTCAGGTGAAGCCTGATAGAGAAAAGGGAAGGAATGTGCTCCTGTAAAAGCAATGGGACATGGGTAAGGACATTGGAGCAGGGAGAAGGAAAATGCATTTTCTAGCTGGATTGCTTTTCAAGCATGGACAGGAGAGTGGAGACTGTTAGGACTTCTGATTGGGAGATATATTTCTCCAAGGCCACGACATAACTGAAATGCTTGTTCAATTTAACATGCTATAGTTAGGGATTTTCTTTATTCTGTATTGGGAATATTTCTTCTCAGCTCCTTTTGTCCTTTTGACCTGATCCTAAATGTGAATGTCACCATCTTTTGGAGAAGTCTAGATCCAGGAATGAATTTTGAAGTCCATATTCACCTATCTTTATGGATTGGTTAAAAAAAAGCATTTCTTTTGAATTTTTTTACCAATTAACATTTTCTGATTTGTTAAGAAAAAAAATCTAAATGCTTTGTTTCTCATTTATTCTAATTCACAGTTTAAGAAATACCAAAAACACAGGCAACCTTAGAAGTCATTTAGTTAGTTCTGGTCCTCATAGAATAGTTTATTCTTGTTACCTTTCATGAAAAAATCTGATGAACATATTCTGTTCTCTCTGCTACCTAGAAGATTCACAAAAGGCCCATGCCAGTGCAAATCAGCTACAAAAGAAAGCCCAGTTTTAAGATCTGTTGAATTTAGATATGCTTTTCACAGATGTCACTATTTTGCCAGAAATGGCCTTTGTGAGAAATTAATACTTTATAATTATTATTGAAATACAGCGTTATTGACAAAGGAGATATGTCAGTTTTCTCAAAAATACACAGAAAGACCATTGTCTATTAATAGAGATGATAGATGGGAATCTGCCAAGAATCTGCCCGACTTTTATCATGATTCTGCATAGGACTTGCCAGCATTCCCTGTGTTTGCTTGTAGCCTGTCATACAGCACTGGGAAAATTAAAATGTAAGAAAGAACTTTCTTCATTTATTTAATGAAAGTGAAAATAGCTTTCAATTTTTCCTTGTTTCAATTAGTTTTTCTTTAATATCATTTTTATTTCTATGCATAGCTGCCAGTTGAAGAAATAAGGGCAAAACTTTCACAACTTAGCACAAATGGAACCATAGAGATGCTTGGAGTTTGAAGGGATCTTAAAGATCATTTAGTTCCAGCCCCTGGGCAACCTGTTCCAGGGCTACCAACATGTTCCAGAATACCAGGACTTCTGGTTAATGAACATATCTGAGGCCTCATTTTCAGCATATACGGAGGATTTGCAACTTCCATTATGGTATTTAGACCCATCAGTGGTTACGGAGAAAGCATGGGAAGCTAAAATTACAAAAAATCAGCAACATAGGATGACTAAATAGTCCTGGAAATGTGCCTACACATAATCTGCTTAGTTGCTTGGTTACATTAAGGTGAGGATGCTATAAAAACTTATATGTGTCACAAAGAAACTATCTCAGTGGAACAAAGTGAATTTCTCAGATTTCTGTAATTACTAATAATTCATTTACCTAAGTATTTAGGATTACTTTTTATTTAACAGATAGATATTGATAAAAATAAGAGGTATTTGGAAAACATTTTTCAGGGAAAAAAAAACCCTATCAATTTTTAATTTAGAAAAAAATTCAAACTTTTTTATTCTCAGAGAAATTAATACAGAGTGTCTCTGTACCTCTGAAGTAAAAGCTATTTCAGAACAGGTTTTTGCCACACCTTGCTGGCAAGTTGTTATAGGTCAAGTTAATGTCAATGACATCAAAAGAACCTCAGCCATTTGCAAAAGCTAGTATTTGTTTTTTTATTGCCATTCCCAACTAACATTAGGTCATACAGAGATAAGCTCAAAGTAAGAAGGTTTGCTTTCTCAAGCAATTTTTCCAGGATTCCATCACTTCTAACTCTTGTTCTAACTCTTCAGGCAAATGCACTTATAAGATTACATATGCCTACCCAAAAGTTAAAGTGAACCATGCCTTTAAGCTCACTTTGGAACAAATGTAACCTGTGCATTTTACTGCAAGTTAGTTGAATCTAACACAGGATACATTTCCCTGCATACATGAAACATCTGTCTTACAGCTCTTCCAGTTTTTGCATGCCTGATTAGCCACTGTCTTTTCTCCCTCAGAACTGTGCTACTCCGCTGAACACCTACAATTTCTATAAATGCTCATGCCATCAGTGTTATAGATCAGATGCTATTCTGTGCAGGTGAAATAATCTCCATTTCTGGAGGAGTTTTGAACTTGCTCTTCCACTTTTTGTATATGCAGAGAAAACAGCAACCAAGCTCTTAATCTAAGTCTTTGGTAATGTCAAAGAACCATAGAGCAGGCCAAAGGCCTACTTAACGTCTTAACCCATGATAATGCAAATATTTATGATGCTTTCTGTTACTTCTTCTGCACTGATAGAAAACACAGTTGTTCCTTCCACCAGTGAATGCTTATTTTTAAGTGCTGTAAGAGTGTGAGGCCTTAAGCTGTTCAGTGATTGAGCACTTGTAGTTCTCATTAACTTTAGCAGGAGTCAAGAATTCTCACTTGGCAAAAAAGCAACTTGTAGAACATCTGTTTCTTTGAAAATGACGTGTAGTATGCCGAGTACTATACAGCATTGCAATTAGAATTCACATCAAATGCTCTCCAAGGCCTTGTCTAATACAAGAAAGAGCATGTTAGTGTGCCGACATAGATATATTACCTGGACTTTCTCATACAGAAAGCACTTACCTGTGAAAAGAATGCCCTGTCAATAGAATTTAGAAAAGCTCACTGTTTGAGCAAACTGTGGTTTGCATTTTTTCTTCCTCTCCTTTTTGTTTCCTTTTTCTTTTCTGAGAGCAGAAGATGCATTCACCCTAGGGCTTTTTCTGTTTAAAAAATTATAGTAGTAATAAAAAATACCAGATGTTACACTTACAAGTATTATCCCAGATAATGTATTTAGGGCAGATTACTCCTACAAAAATGTCTGTAATTCTGCTAGTAGCAGACAAGAAAAATGTTGTCTCTTAAAGAATGTTTGCTGGAAAAAAAACCAACAAAAAATGTTGTTTAATATTCAAGTTTGAATATACTTGTTGTGAATGCATTCTACAGATGTTGTGAAGAGTGAGAAAGACTGCACCTGATAGCTGGTGTGATGCACTCCAGGGAGTGCAACAGCAAGATGGCTCAGGGCAGCAGTGAGTGAATATCTTCACATCTAGATTATTCTGCACATCTAGCAGAAATAAACTAGTGTCAGAAGCCGCCAAAGCAAGGACTGCAGGGATGATGATAAGGGATGTGAAAATGCACCCATTTATGGCCACTTCAAATTTTTTCAAATACCAGACCATGCAAAGAGACCTATTTACCCATCTATGAGGACATGAGCTTCCAAGTGCTGTCTTCTTCTCCTCGACCTGTGGGAAAATTGATGGCTAGTAGCTAGGAAGAGCTACCAAAGTAGTCAAAGCTGGGTAATAAAACAATTTCTTGCAGCTCTGCACACACCTTTTCTGCTCCAGGCATATTGGCTCTTTGCTTGAGTTTCTTTCCTTACTGCCTCACTCAGATATCATTCCTAATGCTCCCCTTACTCTGCACTCTCCCTCTCCTCTCCCATTCCCTTCAGTGTCTTCCCTTTTAACTTCTCTTTACATGTGTTCATCTCAGGTTTTTTTACCACTATTCCCTGAATGGAAAATAACCCAACTCAACCAACCAGGAACTCAATTATGTGACTAGCTTCCTCCACGGCACCACAATAATGCTCACTTCACTTGCTTCATCCACCCCTCCCTCAGCTGGTGCTGGTCTAAAGGTCTTTGTGGGAAGGATCATCTTCTGTATTCAGTCAGTGTCCAGAGAAATAGACCTGATTTCACTCTATCTATGGACAATACCACATTAATCTTTGCTAAGGGTAGAAGTTTAGAAGGCTTCAGTTCTCCTAAAAATAGTACAAAGTTACATAACTAAATGCAGAAAATGTGTATGCATACACTGCACTGTAAAAAGTCAGAATTTTACTAGTTATAGGTACAATCCTGTTGTCAGACACATGCAGCATATTCACTCCACTGACAGTTATGAATACATTATTAACAGTTGAACCTGTCTAATAATTTTTTGCTATACCTAGTAACTGCAACACCAATATATATACATATGTGTATGCGCCTACTATGTCAAGTTTGGCAGTTCTGCTCCACCACCAAAGTGTGGGTAAGTACTGAGCAGGTGCTAACCAATTTCACATGACACAGTTTGGCATGTATGAATTGGATGCTGGTGAATAACAGTAACTGCAGATGCCTAACAAGGTTTCTTCCTTTAGCTCTTCCCTCTTCTGGAATGATTACTATTTTGTCTGTTTTGAGATGGTAATGTTCTGATTTGGGCTTTTAGGCAGCAGCTGAGTGGCAGGTATGCAACTGTTTTCATGAGAAGCCATTGACTTCTGCACTTCGAGGAGGCAGCTAGCTTGTAGATGAAGTGGCAGCAGTGAGAAACTGGTGCAGGAGCAAACTAAGTGTATTGCTGAAAGGTGATACAACAAGGAATGAACTAGGCGCTTTGCCATGTGTTCTTCTTTTTAACGAATTGCAGGACAACTCTAAAGTTTTCTAGTGCCTGTGATGCGCTTGAGTTGCTTTCACAAATGTTAAGATTTGCTTTCATGTTTCACTTGATGTTCACTGAGGGATAAGCATTGGAAATTCTCAAGACTAGCTACAAGAACACAGATGTTGGACATGTAACAAAAGAGCTTCTTTGTAAAATCTAAGCAACAGCCTTAATAAAAAACCAAATATCTATTTCTCTTGTATCTGCTGTGCTGTAAAATCTCAAAGGCTCATACTTCTCAGAGATTTTTTTCCACATGGAAAAGGTATGCTTAATATATCTTACACGGCAAAATGGCACAATACTTCTTAACATGTGCATATATATTTATATTTTTATATACATCTCTCTCTCTACCTCAAAATCCACCTTAGCCTATGCAGATAATTATCTGATTCAAGAACTGAATGTAGACAAACCTTTGCCTACTTCTTGTATGTGTTCCAAGACAAACAAGGCCACAGAGGCCTTCTTTGTACATCAGTCAAAAATGTACAAGCCCAGTTTCTTCTCTTTTTTATTCACTGTTGCAGTGGGAAAAGAAATATCTGTTCTCCCCCACTCCTGTCTCAATCAGCAGACAAGGAGTCTGAGTAGAAAAATCTGCGATCTCCAACTGATTTTAAAGCAGTCACCTGTTGTAAACATCCTGCAAACGAAACACTGTTTTGTGCACTTTGTATATGCATGCACACTGGATCCAGTCATGCAAGGTACTTTTGAAAGCCCTCAGCTTCTGAGCACCAACTACAGGACAGAACAACTAGCACCACGCAAGACTGGAGTCTTGTGTATGCATACACCAATTTCAAATATAACCTTGAAGGTGTTTAGACCTTCAAATAGCTACAAATCAGTATAAACTGTAACTTCAGAATACATGTCATCTCCAAGCTGGAGGCCTGGATCCAGAGATGACATCTCCACTGCTAGTCATACCTGATGGTTAGTCCTGTCCACAGTGTTGGCAGTGGATGCATGGTCACGAGTGTTTTGTCGTACTCGGGTGGAATTTTGCTGCTCAATGGTTGAGGAAGTGGGGATGCAGAACTCTCTGAAACACCTTTTGAAATTCTCATCTAGAAATGCATATAGGACTGGATTAAGGCAGCTATTTGTGTACCCTAGAGCAATACAGAAGTGCCAGGAAACAGTCTGGAAAGTAGTCTCTGGGATGTTAACCAGGGCTTTAATGATGACATAAATGTGGATAGGAGTCCAGCAGACAATAAACACCGCCACCACTACAAGAACCATCCTTGTGATTCTCCGCAGGTTCCTGTCCTTCTCTTTGGAGCCAGATAACATGCGAACGCTCTTCAGGCGTAAAATCATCAGCCCATAGCACACGGTAATGATGAGTACTGGCATGATGAAGGCAAAGATGAACACACAGATTTTCAGGAGGTTCTCCCAGTACCATGCAGGGTGGGAGAATGTTAGTGTGCAGTCAATAGACCCTGGAGAAAAGGGAAAACAACAGATAAGAACAAGTGGGTCAGTTCTCCCTTTGTTTTTCTTTAAACTGTTTTTATTATATATCATAGGCAAATATATGAAGATTTATTAAGTAAACAGAGAAAATGAAGCAATCCATGACCTGTCATTGGCACTAACACTGATAGGACACACTGCTAGAAAATACATATGAAGTGTGAGTTACAAAACCGAAAGTGAAATAGCATGTTCTCGTCTGCATTTTGTGCTTGGAATTGCATATATATTGGACAAGAAAGAGTTGAATCATCATAAATGCTTAAACTTTTGATTCATTTTCACTTTCAGTATACAACCTGGTGAAAAGAAAGATGGTTTAACCATGCATTAACATTCAGAGTCTGGGCATTTCAGGGCAATGGGAAAGAAAATAATGTGACACTTGGTAACTGCAAAATGGAAGGTTTGGATTTATGTTGAGATGCTATCACTTCCTGGAAAGTCTTTGAGTACCAGTGATCCCGAACATGCTCTTTGTTCTGTATTGCACCCTGCCAGACTACGCGCAACACATCTATGACTGCAAAATTCAGTGGACTAGCCTGGGTAAAGCACAGGCTTCTGTACTGCAGGGCAGTGCATAACTGCCCCACAGCAGAAGGCAAGCAGGCAGAGATACTTTTCCAAACACTAAAGTGACTGTGTTGGGCAGCAAGACTCACACGGACCCCCAGAAGCAGCCGGAGCTTCCTGCTGTATAAGACAGATCATGTGCAGTGATGTGTCCAGTCAACTACAACCAGATGCAAAATTGCTGAAGGGGTCCATTGATACTGGTACCTGCTCTATACAGGTTGGAGGTCAGAAGTTGACTCAATGCCTCTACAATTAAGTGAAACAATACAGGAAGGAGTTTCAACATCAAAATACTCAATTTTGATACTCAATACTCAAAGGAATGAAAGCCAGACTTACCATGCCTGTATTTAGTGGTTGCCATGAACATAACTGGCAGGCCAATGGCAGAAGAAAGGATCCAGTTGCAGACATTGACAATTTTGGCATTTCTGGGGGTACGGAAATCAAGGGCCTTAACTGGGTGGCATACAGCTACATAGCGATCCACACTCATGGTGCAGAGAGTAAAGATACTGGTGAACATATTGTAGTAGTCTATGGATATAACAATCTTACAAAGGATGGTACCAAATGGCCATGTTCCCATCAAGTAATTCACACTCTGGAATGGCAGCGTACTTGTTGCTAGGGCATCTGCCAATGCAAGATTGAAAATATAGATATTGGTGGCAGTCTTCATTTTTGTATACCTAGAAAAAAAAAATCAGCAAAGCATGTAAATGACCACATGTTATGGGCTCGGCTTCCCCCCCCCCCCGCAGAGTCTCATGTTACGCCAGGAAAGAGAAAAAAGCTGGGGGAGGGGAGACAGGGCGCCTGACCCGGGCTGACCAATGAGGTTATTCCATACCACAGCACGTCATGCCCAGGAGGTGGGATTCGGGGGCGGGGCTCTCGCGGCACGTGGTGGGGGGAGCGGCGCAAGGTCTCTCGGCTCGGTCGGGCGGCGAAACGGTTGTATCCTCTCCCTTTGTATTTACTTTGTCATTATTATTGTTGGTGGTGGTGGCAGTAGTGATTTGTATTGTATCTCAGTTACTGGACTGTTCTTATCTCAACCCGTGGGAGTTACATTTTCTTTGGTTCTTCTCCCCATTTCCTCCCATCAGAGAGTGTGTGTGTGTGTGTGGGGGGGGGGGGGGGGGGGAAAGGCGGGAGAAGTGAAATTTACGGCTTAAACCACGACAGTTTTGGCGCCCAATGTGGGGCACTTAAGGGTTGAGATAAAGACAAAATAGCCACTCGTCACAATGCTGATTTACTGGCTCTCAAAGTTGTAGCTTTGGTTCTCACAGGTTCAGTGTATGATACTTTACTTACAGCCGGTTCTTCTTATCTTAACGTTTTTCAGATCTGGGTTTTGGGTTTAGATTCTTGTTACATTATACTGTATTGCACGGATTGTTAATACAATAGACTCAGTGATCACGAAACTGACCCGGTTTGTGTTTCCAGTGTGGCCACCAACTCTATACTTTGGGAGGTATATAATGGAAGTTTTTAGCAATTACACGCCTCTTTTCACCTCCTCGGGTGGTCAGCCTGTGAAGGAGACATTCTTTTGTGCTCCCAGCGCCCCCACCAGGCCGTTTACAGCACTATTCGAGAATTCTGAAGGTTTTGAATGGCCTTTAGATACCCTTGAGATCTGCCTGCTGGTGGTGACGGGAATTATCATGTTGGCACACACACTGAATATGTTTTACTCACAACTATTTAGTCTGGTCCGGAGAGTTAAGCAGAGTGGGGTGTGGGCCATGTCTGGGGTTAGACCACAATCCAGGATGGCCGAGAGATTTTCCTTGAGGCTGGACAGTCATGAGTGGCAGGGTGTGTGGGATAGTATGGGCAAGTATCTAGGCCAGTGGGCCCCTCCAGTGCTTTGGAACTTCACCAATGAACAAATGCAAAACCCAGGAAAATTAGTAAAACATTTAAAGGAGGTGTGTGATCATTCTGGTCACACCAGAGATGGACAAATCATGGCAACGTGCTGGGGCTTGGCTTATGCTTACAGAGCCTTGTTTAACACTGTCCAGCATCTTCAACAGGAAAAAATGTCTCTGGATCTGAGGGAGGAGTAATGGACAGCGCAGTTAATCCAGCTCCAAGTACAGCAGCTACATCACCACCAGTGACAGGTACAGCCACGACTCAAACCCCAGTGACAAGTACGGCAGCTACCCAAACCACAGTAATAATCACTGCAGCTAAACCAGAGGACCAACTCATACCAATATCAGTTGCCCCTGTACGCAAGAGGAAAAACGAAGAAGAGGCAGGAAAGATGAAACAAGACAAAGAAACGTATGAAACAAGACAAAGAAACGTCACCACCTGGGACAGCATCTGACTGGGAGTTATTACCACATGATGAAGAAGAAGAAGAAAAGGAAGAGGTGACTTCTTGATCTCGGACCTCAACCAAGCTACGGAATATGCAAAAAGACTTTACCCGTCAGCCAGGGGAGCACATCATCACCTGGCTGCTCCGATGTTGGGACAGTGGGGCCGACGGTCATGAACTAGAAGGTAATGAAGCCAAACAGCTGGGATCACTTGCCAGGGAAGGGGGAATTGACAAAGCAATTGCAAGAGAGAAAAAGTCCCTCAGCCTTTGGAAGCTGCTCTTGGCAGCTGTGAAAGATAGGTTTCCATACAAGGACGATGTTATGAGTTGTTCGGCCAAGTGGACTACTCTAGAGAAAGGCATCCAGTCTCTGAGAGAATCAGCCATTGTAGAGATCATCTATATCACCAAGCCGAACATTGGGGATATACCCATAGATCCAGATGAAGTCGAATGTACATGACCCATGTGGCGGAAATTTGCACGAAATGCACCCCAATCATATGCCCATTCATTGGCAACAATAACCTGGAGTGACATAAGACCACCAACAGTGGATGAAATGATTTATAAACTCCGAGAGTTTGAAGATAATATCACCCCTTCCATCATCTCAGCTGTGGAAAAAACTGTCCCAGGACCTCAAACAATTGAGAGACGATCTATCCAGCTCCTCACGTGTACCAACACATGTCTCAGCTATTAACAGAAGGTGTCCCACTGTTCAAGAGAGAAGATATAGAAGTTATACACCACGGGCCACCCTATGGTTTTACCTGCAGGATCATGGAGAAGATATGATGGAGTGGGATGGAAAGCCTACTTCAGTTTTGGAGGAGCGGGTGCGAGAACTGAAAAAGAGAGCAAAGGTCAAGTCTGATCACCCCATGAAGGCTGCGGCTTCAGTCTCTGGTGAGCAGGTTCCCAGATGGAGTGGAAGAGCAGATTTTAGTTCAGCTCCCGGGATAAAGAAGAATAATCCATCTCTACAAGATGTGAGTGACCAATGTGATGACTACTAGAGGGGCCCCGCCTCCAGCCAGGTGGAGGTAGGGGACAATCGAACTTATTGGACTGTATGGATCAGATGGCCTGGCACATCAGTCCGACAGAAGTATAAGGCTCTAGTAGATACCGGTGCACAGTGTACTCTGATGCCATCAAGCTGTCAAGGGGTGGAACCTATTTCTATTTCTGGAGTGACAGGAGGATGCCAAGAGTTGACTGCACTGGAGGCTGAAATCAGCCTGACTGGGAGGGAATGGCAAAAACACCCCATTGTGACTGGTCCAGAGGCTCCATGTATCCTTGGCATAGATTACCTCAGGAGAGGGTACTTCAAAGACCCAAAAGGGTACCGATGGGCTTTTGGTATTGCTGCTTTGGAGACAGAGGAAGTGGAGCAGCTGTCCATCTTGCCTGGTCTCTCAGAGGATCCTTCTGCTGTGGGGTTGCTGAAGGTCGAAAAACAAGTGCCAGTCGCGACCGCAACAGTGCACCGGCGGCAATATCGCACCAACCGAGACTCCCTGATTCCCATCCATAAGCTGATCCGTGGATCGGAGAGTCAAGGAGTGATCAGTATGACCCACTCACCCTTTAATAGCCCCATATGGCCACTGAGAAAGTCTAATGGAGAGTGGAGACTAACAGTAGACTATCGTGGCCTGAACGATGTTACCCCATCCTTGAGTGCTGCCGTACAGGACATGCTAGAGCTTCAGTATGAACTGGAGTCAAAGGCAGCCAAGTGGTATGCCACGATTGACATTGCCAATGCTTTTTTCTCAATTCCTCTGGCAGCAGAGTGCAGGCCACAGTTCGCTTTTACTTGGAGGGTTTTCCGGTACACTTGGAACTGACTGCCCCAGGGGTGGAAACACAGCCCTACCATCTGCCATGGACTGATCCAGACTGCACTGGAACAGGGGCAAGCTCCAGAACACCTGCAATACATTGATGACATCATTGTGTGTGGGGATACAGCAGAAGAAGTCTTTGAGAAAGGGAAGAAAATAATCCAAATCCTGCTGACAGCCGGTTTTGCCATAAAACGGAGTAAGGTCAAGGGACCTGCACAGGAGATTCAATTTTTGGGAATAAAATGGCAAGATGGATGCCGCCAGATCCCCACAGATGTGATCAACAAGATAACAGCAATGTCGCCACCAACTAATAAGAAAGAAACACAAGCTTTCTTGGGTGCTGTGGGGTTCTGGGGGATGCACATCCTGTATTACAGTTTGATTGTAAGCCCTCTCTATTATGTGACCCGGAAGAAAAATGATTTTAAATGGGGCCCTGAGCAACAACAAGCCTCTGAGCAAATTAAACATGAGATAGTTCGTGCAGTAGCCCTCAGACCAATCCGGACTGGGCCATGTGTTAAAAATGTACTGTACACCGCAGCTGGGGAGAACGGTCCTACCTGGAGCCTCTGGCAGAAAGCTCCAGGGGAAACTCGAGGTCGACCCCTCGGCTTTTGGAGTCGGGGATACAGAGGATCTGAGGCCAGCTATACCCCAACTGAAAAAGAGATACTGGCAGCCTATGAAGGGGTTTGAGCTGCTTCGGAAGTGATTGGCACTGAAGCACAGCTCCTCCTGGCACCCCGGTTGCCCGTGCTGGGCTGGATGTTCAAAGGCAGGGTCTCCTCTACACATCATGCAACTGATGCTACATGGAGTAAGTGGGCCACATTAATTACACAACGAGTTCGAACAGGAAATCCCAGTCGTCCGGGAATTCTAGAAGTCATCATGGACTGGCCAGAGGGTAAAGATTCTGGAAGGTCACCAGAGGAGGAAGGAGTGATGCGTGCGGAAGAGGCCCCACCATATAATGAACTGTCAGAAAGTGAAAAGCAATATGCCTTATTTACTGATGGGTCTTGTCGCATTGTGGGAAAGCACCGTAGATGGAAGGCAGCAATGTGGAGTCCTCAACGACAAGTTGCAGAAACTGCTGAGGGGGAGGGTGAATCGAGTCAGTTTGCAGAAGTGAAAGCCCTCCAGCTGGCCTTGGACATTGCGGAACAAGAAAAGTGGCCAGTACTTTATCTCTATACTGACTCCTGGATGGTGGCGAATGCCCTGTGGGGGTGGTTGCAGCAATGGAAGCAGAGCAACTGGCAACGCAGAGGTAAACCCATCTGGGCTGCTGCACTGTGGCAAGACATCGCTGCCCGAGTGCAAAACCTGGTGGTCAAGGTACACCACGTAGATGCTCACGTACCCAAGAGTCGGGCTACTGAGGAACATGAGAACAACCAACAAGTGGATCAAGCTGCTAAAATTGAAGTAGCTCAGATGGACTTAGATTGGCAACATGAGGGTGAATTATTTTTGGCCCAGTGGGCCCACGACACTTCAGGCCATCAGGGCAGAGATGCAACATACAGATGGGCTCGTGATTGAGGGGTGGACTTAACAATGGATACTATTGCCCAGGTTATTCATGACTGTGAAACGTGCTGCAATTAAGCAGGCTAAACGATTAAAGCCTCTTTGGTATGGAGGATGATGGCTGAAGTACAACTATGGGGAGGCTTGGCAGATTGATTATATTACACTCCCACCAACCCGCCAAGGCAAGCATCATGCGCTTACCATGGTGGAAGCAACCACCGGATGGTTGGAAACATACGCTGTGCCCCACGCCACTGCCCGAAACACTATCCTGGGTCCTGAGAAACAGATTTTGTGGTGACACGGCACACCAGAGAGAATTGAGTCAGACAATGGGACTCATTTCCGGAACAGCCTGATAGATACTTGGGCCAAAGAGCATGGCATTGACTGGGTATATCACATCCCCTACCATGCACCAGCCTCTGGGAAAATTGAACAGTACAATGGGCTATTAAAAACTACACAGAGAGCAATGGGTGGTGGGACTTTCAAACATTGGGATACACATTTATTAAAGGCCATCTGGTTGGTCAACACCAGAAGATCTGCCAACAGATCTGGTCCAGCCCAGTCAGAACTTCTACATACTGTAGAGGGGAACAACGTTCCTGTGGTGCACATAAAGAATTTGCTGGGGAAGACAGTCTGGGTTATTCCTGCTTCAGGTAAAGGCAAACCCACTTGTGGGATTGCTTTTGCTCAGGGACCCGGATATACTTGGTGGGTAATGTGGGAAGATGGGGAAGTCCGATGTGTACCTCAAGGAGATTTGATTTTAGGGGAAAACAGCCAATGAACTCAATTGCATGCTGTCGCTTGCTGTGTAATTTGGTTTTTTATAGCCCATCAACTAGATGTCTTCAAGTCATCCACGACTGACCCTCAGACCATCATCCCAACAAAGAACGAATTTTGATGAAACCAGACGAGTTCTGCAGTAAAGGAACAATCAGCATCAACAGGCAACGATCCAACACTGCACACAGCCTCCCCTGCTCTGAAAGACTGTTACAAAAGGTGGAGCCTGACATCACGGACTGGATGGACTCAGCAGCTTTATATGGATTGGTCCGGGCACTAAGGGATTATATCTCTCCATCTCTGTGTGTGTGTGGATGTGTGTGTATATATATATATATATATATATATATATATATATATATGGGATGGTATATTGAAAATGTGGGATCTGAGCATGATGTGAATGGTATGGAATAAGGGGTGGATTGTTATGTGTTCGGCTTCCCCCCCCCCCGGCAGAGTCTCATGTTACGCCGGGAAAGAGAGAAAAGCTGGGGGAGGGGAGACAGGGCGCCTGACCCGGGCTGACCAATGAGGTTATTCCATACCACAGCACGTCATGCCCAGGAGGTAGGATTCGGGGGCGGGGCTCTCGCAGCACGTGGTGGGGGGAGCGGTGTGCGGTCTCTCGGCTCGGTCGGGCGGCGAAACGGTTGTATCCTCTCCCTTTGTATTTACTTTGTCATTATTATTGTTATTAGTGGTGGCAGTAGTGGTTTGTATTGTATCTTAGTTACTGGACTGTTCTTATCTCAACCCGTGGGAGTTACATTTTCTTTGGTTCTTCTCCCCATTTCCCCCCATCGGAGTGTGTGCATGGGGGGGGGGGGGGGGGCGGAAAAGGCGGGAGAAGTGAAATTTACGGCTTAAACCACGACACCACAGCTAACAATGTTAAACAAAATTGAGTTCAGTACACCATCTGTAAAGAACTTCTTTCAATCAAACAAGAAGACAAGATTATATTAACCATGTTCATTGAATGCATCAACAGAACTACCAGCCTAGGTGGATCCTGCAGCCCTTTGCTTCAAGTGGGAATGCTTGCTCTGCTCCACAGTACCTACTTCGTCAGTAGGGTCTTCAACCTCAATTGCATGCCCTTCTTCCTATGTCTGTGCTGCTAACAATCCCCAGACCACTTCCTGAATTTTGAATATGTCACACTTCAGTCCCAGCTGAGCAGAGGGAGCTTTCTGTTTTAACTCCAAATTCCTCCTTAGTTTCATCACATATTTGAAGAGCCTTTCACTGTTTCAGGTCTGTTGTGTCAGCTGAGCAGCACTTGAGATCCGCTTTTTATGAAAACACTATACTTTTACGGTGTTACAATGACTGTTCCATTCTACTGTACTGTTCCTGGTCATACTGCCCTGCCACCCTCATTGCTGTCAGGGTTGCTGGGCACTGTGGCCACCTGGCTTTCCAGGGGTTATACGGCTTGCTCATTTGATAAAGCTTCTTTCTGTTTCTGCAAAATAACCACTACTGCGTCTGACCAAGCATTTTAAAATGTACAGAGAGATTTGCAAGAGGAATAGACCATCTGAAAAGATCTTTCAGGCCAGGGAAGACAAAGAGTAAAATACAGTATTTAATGTTTTGGGTTTTTTTTCTGTCTGACTTTGATCTCTTCAGAACATGAGTCAGCTGCAAAAAAAAGCACCCCAGTGACAGGGCTGTGTAGGCATATTTGGAACTTTTTTTGCTAGGGTGTGGAGAAATGCAGACTTCTTGCCGAATGGATCTAGATGGCTTCTGTGATATACATCTGAAGAAGTCTATACTGACTTTGTTCTCTCATTTTCTAGCACTGTGCATGAGGAGCCACTAACAGCCCTAATTTCAATTCAGATGTTTCTTTTAAAAAGATTGTTGAGGAGATTCAAGCTCTTTCTTGACTGCTGTCTTGAGAAGTTATGATCTGAGCATGATACTTCAAAGCTTTAAATCAAACTTATATTCTAAAAGCACTCTAAACCCTTTTCTTACAGAAGCACTCCATTTATCCAACACCACTGTACCATTAACTTGGGAAGAGGTAGATGCTGCATGCATTCACACCTCTCTGTGCTGGGAATTATTTAGAAAACACGTACAGGATTGCAGTTTGGGAGAGGTACACAGTAAGCTGCAGCTCTAAAAAACAGTTTGAAGCGAAGAAAAAATGGCAATTTGCAGAAGAATCTTGAAGAGGAGAAATGAAAACAACAACGTTTTTATACTGACTTTACCATTACCAAGAATGAAAATGTTGTACTAAGCCCTCTTTTTACCTTGTCTCCTGTTTATCAAAAATGATAGCCCCTTACAGGTCTGACAACAGATTCAGGACTAGCTAAAATTTGCCCAGAGAGCTAACCTGGAGGTTTGATTGCATTGTGAGCTGCTCAGGCAACAACAGCAGCGGAGGGACAGTGGCTCTCCTTTCTACACAGAGAAGAAAAGGCGATGAGGATACTGTGCCCTCATCCAGACTGCTGATCCCTACGCATCCCTTAGCTAATTGCCCTATATTTATGGCAGGACAAGAAAGCACCCTTAGGTATACTGCTCAGCATTACTGCCATCACACATGATTCTGGCACAGTTCTGTCTATAGAACACATAATCAGATGATAATGATGTGTTTTTTATCAGCAGTTATAGCCATTCTTATGATTTAAAGGGAATGCCTGAAATAAATTTATCAATCAATATGGAAATTACTCTCAGGTTAGCATGCCAGAGGATAGGGAGGGAAAAACTCCTAATAAATGGAATAAAGTTCCTTCACTGGGACTGGCATGGGCCTTATCCTGCTTTAATGTTGTGCATTTTTTGGTTTTGTGATCTTGCCTTCATTTTCAGTTTAAGCATAAAAGTTCTTGGACTTTATTTTGTTAAATGGGCTCTACAGTCTATTAATGAAGGATTTCACTTGACGTACTCTGTAATCTTTATATTACTAATCATGCTGTTCTTACAAAGAAACGAAGTAGAGCTTTTGTGGTGATAGTATTTACCTCCACAGTTGCCTGACCAACAAAAGCCTAATGAAATGCACAATATTCTTTTCAGTGACTTCCATGGGATTTGGGTGTTTGTACTGAATACTTCAAGATTTTATAAAGGGCTTATTTCTGAAAGGTACCTTTTGTTAAATATGGTTGTTTTTTTTTCCAAATAAGTAGATTATCAGTGTCCTCAGGATTATTTTTTTGGTACAAACAAATAAACACTGAAGCAACTCATTAAAAGTAATTTTAACAGCATGAAAAATAACAGCCCCTCTCTGTTATTATGAATGGAGCTCTTCAAAGCTTCCATCTTAGTTGCTATTATATCTCTTGCTAAGGTATCCATCTACCTATTTGAACAAGCGGCACAAAAATTTCCATCATCCAGACATACATGCGTACGTAATGAGATTTCTGTACTTCAGAGGGACTGGATTTTATATGTAATTAAAGTCACAAGAAACCTGTATGACATAAAATACCAAAACTATTGTGTTTATAAACACACTTTTTAACAGATACTTCTTTCATGCTTTCATTTAAGGCAACTAGAGAATCTAAAAATGAACAGATGTGTAAAAAAAGAGTCTTAAATGCAAACCTGTGAAAATCTGAAAGATGGTATTTAGATTACATTGAAATTTCAGCATGCAAGCCACTAAGTATACTATATTTTGTATGACAGTGAGCAAGGTTGCAAGTGAAGGCAGAAGTTGGCTTTGGGCAACATTACTTTTATTTTTATAGCTCTAACAGACTAGAAAGACTATAATAGACGATTACTAATAGAGCAACTAAAAGAGCAGTATTGAGCTAAATATTCACCAAAAAAAATACTGCTCTTGATAAATATTCAAATCAATTATGCTCATAACACTGACACTAGTATTGACTTTCTAAACTCCTTGATGCAGGTTTTATATCATAAAATATCTATGTTTATGAAGTATTTTTTGTTGGTAGTCAGTAGATGACAGATCAGGTTTACAACAGTAAGAATATACTTTATTTCTGTTTAGTTCTGTAGGGAAAAACTGAGTCTTGCCTTCATCTTCAACCCAGCAAAGCTTTAAAATATACTCGAGATTTGAAGATCTGAGCTGTAGAGGCCCTCTCAACTTGGAATAAGATAATGCAATAGAGAAAAATATGCAAATCCTACTCAGTCACCAAGTTCCTAGCACTCAAGGATAAATAGAAAGTCTTGAAATTACCTCTTCAACTGGCAGCCCATGGGCCACTTGTAGTTTGCAAACCAAAGAAAAGGTTCACCAAACTAACCTAGAGAGACACCCAGATCCATTGCACAAAGTGTAACATCTTGAGCAGGAGCCACGAGCACCTTCCCTTCCACCTCACAGTCATGTGACAAGAGAGATGTGAGCACATCTTTGTGCAAGACACCTGCCACAGCTCTGTTTCTGGTCTACAGTCTCTAAAGGTTTAGTTTCCACCTTATCACCTCCAAAACTTTTGAAGAGTCTTTTCCTTAAAGCTTCCATGGCTCAGAAGTAAAGAACAAGTAACACAAAGACCATCTCTTTTCTTAAAAAAGAATAAAAATTTAGTTTGCATCACCCTTTATCAAAAGCTATCAGACACAGTTGGTGTACTGCCACCTGAGTCTTGTCCCTACTGCTTCTTGGACAAGCTCTTTACATTCTTGTGGATTATTGAAATACATCCTCTTCCAGACCCTTCAGCCCTTCTATACCAGATCAGTTTTATAGCTTCCTTGTACAGCTAGGCTTGTGCAAAGAAGCCAGAGGTCGACGTTTAGCCTAATTCATGTAGTAATGAATTCACATACAATTACAAATCAATTTGAAAACTTCTCTTATGTGAATAACAACCCTGAGAAGAAAAGCAGAAACAGCCTTTTGCACATAGGAAATGGGCTGGCCAATGATAGATTGGTAATAAGTACTTTCAGCAACACAAAGGCATGCAAGCTTTTGTCCCACAGAATGCTAATTTGGAGACAAAGACTGCTTCAACTGATCTGTGTTTAAGCTCAATGCAAAATGTATGAAAAACTGGCTTAATTACAGGAGATCAATTGCAGAACCCAGTCGTTCATGACAATGTTTGGCTGCTGAAGGAAACAACAGCCAGCAATTAGGTCTTGCATACAGAAGAGCTGACATAACTCTAGTTGATTCTTGAGGAGATCAGGTTAGCATTTCAAATTCATGTTCTCCTTGCATAAATGACTTGTTAAACAAATGAAGAATCATTATGTGCATACATTAGATTAGCTGAGGTCTCCTTGGGTGGGAAGATATAAACATGTGAAGTATCCCTCGTTGAACCAATTTAAATGAACATTTATTTCCATAGCTATTCTGGTGCATCTTCATACACAACTCAAAAACAACAGGAAAGAGGGATTTTTTTTTTTTTTTTTTAATGTGTGTGTGTATGCTTTCCTGAGATGTACTTTCAGTGTTGAGCCCTTAAAGCTTTGCAAAGGTCATGTCATATCCAGGACAGTCTGGAAAAACCCTCAAAAAATTCTTCTGTTTGCCAATCCAATTAGAATGTTTGACACTGAAATGAAGTCTCAGCTAGGCCATATTCTGGAAAGCACCTTTGAGCTAAAGGGTCTCAAATGACGGACTTAGCTGATGGCTATCCATCCCATTTTTTTGTTCTTTTTCTTTCTTTGCATGGTAGTGGGTTTCTATAGAATGGAAGACCCATACTGTATCTCAGCCACAGATAAGACTTGTGCTGTGGCAGACTGTTACCTATTTAAGTTTTGAAGACATATTCTGGATGAATCTAACTTACCTGTCTGGGAGCATATGATTTAATTGGCAGGCAGATTTATTTTTGATTTTTCTATTCATGAATACTTCAGAGTGCTTACGCCTTCAGCCATTAAATTCAAGCCCTGGGTACAAGCGCCACGAATTTTTTTACAACTTTTGCATGTTATTAGGCAGTCAGAACAACCAGATTGGAGGTTCCACACTGTGGTTAACAATGGACTTATTCTTTTGATTTATGTTTTTCTGAAGAGGAAAACAGCAAACAAACAAAAAAGCCCCAAACCTCCAACAGGGTATAACATTATAGCAGAAAATGTTCATACTTGGCTACAATGAAATTGTGAAATCTGCAGCTCAGACACTTACTTCCTGCACTGATCCTGAGTTTGGGGTAAAAGCTGAACTGGGGATGGGAGAAAGGTTTCACTGCCTTTAAGAAAGACAGAGCCAGTGGCTGTTTCTTCCTGTTAAAGCCTTGCATCCTGACTCCCAGCATGGCACTACCCGGTCACTGCTGTGACCTGTGATGGTGTTTAATTACAGAGATGAAAAAACATATGAATATCAAGCATCACGTCAGGTGTCAAGGTGTGACACAGTAAGATCTAAAATCTCAAGGCCCAATTATTTGACATACTTGGTCGGGAACACAGCAAGGCCTTCACATACAATATGCTGGAGCAGCCTTCCCCTCCCTTCCTCAGACACTGGCAAGGAGATGTCCATTTTATGAAGGAGTTTGAATGTATGTGCTGAATGTGGATCTGAACATAGGGCAGACACCTACTGGACTGTAGTTGCTTCAGCTGCTACCTCTTTTCTCCCTAACGCTTTGTTCTTGAATTGCCAAGTTCATTTTTCACTTTATTCTCCTCCACAGCACAAACGAAATTAAGCCAGAATTTCACCAAGGTTTACTTCCCTTGGGTTATTTTACTGACATCTTTAACTTCTCAGCTTGGTTCTTCCTTGCATAGGGGCAGTGTCAAGGGATGTGCAGATCCACAAGCACTTGCTTACAGAACCCAAGCAGGTGAAGTAACCAGAGCAAACAACTTCTCATGGCTCAGGGCCATCTCTCCTGTACTCAGCACCAATTAGCAACTTCTCTCAGACCTCAGCTTTGGGAGAGCTAAATGAAAGCCTTTCAGGCAGAGTTAACTTTCTTCAGACTCTGGTGCCAGTCTTTTGGGGAATGCTGTGGCACCAAGAGAGCTGAGAGAACATCTGAGTCATTCTGTTTTCAATTAATTACAATACTGTGTTGGCTTTGGGCTGAAACTCACTTGTTTTCTTTATGGCTGGTCCTGCTTTCCTGCTGCTGAAAGGCATCCTATAGAGGTTCTCTTTCTGCTATTTAGTTTAAATCAGTGAGTTTCGTCCCTCCCCAGAGAAAACAAAGCAAGCTTCTTTCTTTGTGGAAAATAGTTATTCTGGGAAGGAAGGCTGGTCCTTTCCCTCAATGTCTGACTGAGAGGATTAACAAGTAAGGATATTACTTCAGACAGAAAACACAGACTCCACCGTAGTCGTAACAGGTAACTATTTTATTACTTTTTCCTCATTATTTTCATGCCTTTCTTAATTACATGTACATGCAAAATATCCTGGCAAAAATCTGCACAAAATAAAGCTAATGTTATTTCATTCTTTCTCTTTTTACAAGAAGGGGTATGTGTGTGTGTGACACCAGCTGAGAACAGGTTTTATACAGATATCAACCTGCCACACAAAATTTTTGATGTTGCAATGTCTTATAACTCCTATTACATTAATTTATTTTTCTTTTCCCAGACATCATAAAAAGCTACATGATAAAAGTAAAATTACAATAGTATGTATGATCCAATGCCTAAACAGCCATCTGCTGGGACACTTCCTTCCCTTCCAGCCAAGGGATGGAAATGGGGGAAAAATTATCTGCCAATTATTCCAGGATGTAATCTGGCCTGTTAGTTAAGCCGCCTCTAGCTGAGTGGTTTTTTGCCTGGTCTGAGACATATATGGGTCTCCAGTAAAGGTTGCTGTTTTCGCTGTTACTGTGTAACACTTGCCTCTGGAATAAATCAATGGTGCTAAAAGGCTAACTCCAATATATTGCAATTATGCAGCAGTAGGTGCTTTTTCCTGAAATTTCTGCTTTGCTAGGAAGACATGGAAATGAAAATTGTCATTGTCTTCAACTTAACCTTATCCCCTCTGCTTCCAGGGAAGCATGATTGAGAGTAAAACCACTGACTATACCTATGATAGCTGCAGTGACATTTTTCTAGGGTGGACAAGTTAACAGCTATTTTCTCTGGGTTCCAGGTGCTGGTGCCCTCCTGGTTTGTAGACTGATCACCTCAAGTGAGCACTGTACATGAAACCATGTACCAGGAATCATGGATGACTAGGATGAGATTGTGTCTGAAAACAGGGCTCTGAGGGAGGTACCAGGACACCTTATGAAAAGGATTTGGGTAACTGTCTTCTTGGATGATTGTCCTATAGCTGTAGCACATCCCAGGGCTGGAGGCTTGCACCACACAAGGGGAAAACAGGAGAAGATACCCTTAACTGCTGCTCCCTGTTCCCTCTAAAGAAAGAGATTTCTCTCGGCTGGGATTGCTCCATGGGACACAATGAGGAGGAGATGGTCTGTTTCACACAAATGCTTTTGTTTTGAAGTTTTATTCCTGATCTGAGATACAAGATCTTACAGCTGATAATTGAACACTTCTCAGTAAGAAGGTGGAAAAAATATGCTATTTCATGTCTTTCACAGTTACTTGATTAGCTAGAGACTGTCATCCCTACCCTTGTTCATCACGTAAATTCAAAGGAAGATATAAATAAAATTTAGAAGTGTTTAAGATTAAACGAATGAATGAGAATGCTTCTTAACACAGGTGGGCTAAGCTGTGAAACTCCTTGCTAGTAAACACTGTTAAAAGCCAACTTCCAAAAAAAAGAGCAGAAGCTTTGAAAGATAATGATAGCATCCCCGTTTATAATACCAGAAACCCAAACTCCATGGCACAAACCAAAGACGACTCAGATGGTTATAAAAATAACTTCATTTGCAATCACTGTAACCATAACAATTCAGAAAATAGTTGCTTTTGGGTTTCAAAAAAAATATGATTTTTAGAGTAGATTTAGAGTAGATTTGTATTTTGAGAGAATCACCAAAGATTCAAAACTTGTTTTCACTTGGAATCAAAATGAAAATAATCTCTTTTTTTTTAATGTCTGTCAATCACAATCTCTACAAAATTCACCTTAGGACACCCAAGCTTAAAAATAACCAACTTTGAATTTTTAACAATGCTTCAGGATTCTGAAATTTTACTTTAGAGAATATTTGTTTCAAAGCAGCTTGTTTAGTGGCAACATTTGTGACCTTTTATTTCCAACTTGATTTTTGATTCTGACTTTTTTGGGGACTGCTGCATGTTAGAGAAATCCACAAAATCTACTGAATAAATGCTGATGTAAAGTGCATCTTAGAAAGTCTTTCAACAGTCTAACAGACAGAAGGAGTCTTCCATAGTGATGCCCCTGTTTCTTCCACTTTTGACTAAAGATCAACCACTGGCTATAGATGGAAAAAGAGGTTAGTAAGCTAGACGATGAGTCTGAGCCATTTCGGCTTACATCATGTAACGTTTGAGCTTTTTGTAAATATGTCATCTTTTGATCTAGAAAAAAAATATAAAAGCTTTAAACAGTGTTCAGCAAAAGCTACGCCCGATGATTTGAAAAAGTACCGTAAGTTAAAATGAAATAAAGCAGTACTTCAGGATTATGTTACCTAATGAACTCACTGTAATTAGCTTGCTAATAATTACATAATATATGCTTACAATATTTTCTAACTTTACTGAAGCCATGAAAAGTTGGTACAATTTGACTTATTTTTATGAGAAAATAAAAAACAAATCAGGAAGTGTTTAATATTATTTTTCATGGGAGCCGTTACTAAAATGATACTCCAGGAGAAGTACAGCAGAATCAAAACAACTTTTAAGAGTTACTGAGTGAGAGGGGATGTTTTCTGGCCAGAAATGCCTGGTGGCAGCCACCAGCAGAGCAGGGCGGTCTGCTCCTCCTGGACCAGGCATGTGTCCCATGTGTGACAGCTCACTGGAACCTAGGCCAAGCACGGGGTGGCACAGGGTCTGGAGACAAGTGTTGGGCTACAGAGCTCACTTATCCCACAGTTACATCTGCTTCCTCAAGGAGATGGTGGCTATCCCCAGGTTGCCGGTTTGTGTATTTTCAGGCAAATTTTGACCATGTCTGTATTAATAATAATTATTATTTTTTAACAAGAAAATCCAAAGGTATACATGCCATTTTAACTGCCTGATTCTCCTGATCTTGGGGCAGGGAAGGGAGCCACTTGCCAGTCAAACTCATTAGCAGGGGCTGGTAAACTTCCATCACAAACAGTGTGCAAACAGGGACACCTCAGCATAGTATGGGATGCTGAGTGAGGGTTACCTCCTATGCTGCTCATCTAATTCAGTTTCTATGCTGTTCTTGAACAATCTGACTCTCTCAGTTCTGTCCCCAGATCTGCTCTGACTTGTGCTGGTGAGCAGCATCAATTCATAACTGGCATGACTTGTTAAGGCTGCTGTGGCTTTACTTAACGGCTCTTAGCAATGGGATGAAACCTTTGCAGAACAGTGGAACAGGCAGGACACACATTTGCACATGCAGTGCCATCCAAATGCACAGAAGGTCATGCAGCTGTGGACAGGAAAGAAAAGAATGAACATTATGCATTTCTTGGCTTCTAAGTTCCCTGATCTATGCTGCTACAAGAGATGCCCTCGGTCTGCTTTCACACTGCATCCATAACTCCATGTCACTTTGCAAAATATCCTTGGTTTTTAGAAAAACTTGCTTTGCTTCAGCCACTTTCAAGCTTGTGATAATTTTCAGTTTATTCCTCTAACAGACTCTCTCTGTTTTCTATCTTATGACCTCTTCCCAAATTCCTCACTTTTCCCTTTTTGTGTATTTATTCCTCTGGTGATATCAATTTTTTCTACAATGGAAATTTCACTCTAAATTCTCTTCTACTCTGTAAAACAGTTTTCTTAAAGTGTGAGCTGGGCTGAAGTATTTTCAGTACTTCCTTGCTTTCTGTCTGTCTGTGTCAGACTGCACTGTCTTTCCCAGATGAGACAATATTTCAGTCACAGCTCTTTTCTTTTTCAAAACACTATCAAGTGGCTGTTTTGAGAAACGTAAGAAGAAATCTCTTTGTTCCAGAGAGGACTTCTTTCCCTGGTCCATGTCCTTATTTATTTATTTAAAAGCAGATTAATTGTTTGCTCTAATGAAACAAGACATTTCCTTCTGCCTGTGAAGGATCATGGAGAACCAGAGGCCCCTTCATGGTATATGACAAAATTAATAGCAAAGGAATGAAGGAATCACTTTTGACTTGAGTGACTTTAGTGGCTGTTGGTGGAATTACTGTCCTCTCAGTGCACTTGGCATCACAGAGCCCTGGCGCCTCGGAGAGCTATTCCTCTCCACCAGACCGGCGATGCTGAAGATTTGCATCTATGATCTATTGGAGTTTTCCAGGATATTGCCTTAATCACAGGGCATATTCTTCTTCCTACTCTAATGTGTGACTAATATCCCACTGACTTGATGAGAAAGCTGGAAAAGCCTATAGATTATGGTGTAAAATAATTCACTACCACATGGTACTAATCGTACACCGTCATGTTGTACTCTGCAGCAGCTAGAAGCAGCATTTGCTGTTGACATAGCCATAACAACACTGTATTCGTATCAGTAATTTACACTTACACAAAGCACATGAGAAAAATAGGTAATAAAAAAAATCTACAGATTTATCATATCACAGGCTGGCAGTAATACCTGACTATTACTGTCACTCAGAAGGCATTTTTTTGTACTTGACAGAAGAAACAGCTCAGTGTTAGTAACATGGGGTTCAGCCTCACACACTACAGCTGCAACATATAAATATTAATTCAAGGATGAAAGTGTTCAGCTGAACAGGAACCATTTGGGAGAATGGGTGGATGAGAATGCATTAATTAGATATATTGAGGGATGTATAAATTGGAAATCCATGGACCTGCTTTGCATGAAGACCCTGATTTTAATATCAATAATGACAATACATTTCTAACTCCCCGATAGACATGTCTGCTTTCTGATTTCCATTTGTCCCCGCTGGGGAAACAGGATGGCAGTGTGGACTGATAGTGACATTTCCACAACAGGCAAGTACTTAGAATCATAGAATTTGCACAGCAAATAAGAAGCATAGACTTCCATGGCTCTGGCTCCAAACCCAAGATTCTGCTTCATGAGGAACAGTTCTAAGAATGTTTACAAGAACAATTATTAAAAAGTATTAGTAAAGAAGCCAAGCATTAGATATTAGCATGCAGCACACTGGATATGAAGTCACTGTTGCTTTCACTGGGGCCGGATGCTGAAAGGAGAGTAGGGGCAAGAGTTTCAAATATCTAAGCATGTACCTCCCAAAATTAGCATTTTCAAGGCAAACTGATACCAATATCACTTAAAAATCTTATTTCTAAAAGTCTCAGTTCTTCTCAAAATGAACACAAATTTCAATGTTTTGTTCTTTCTGAGCACACATAGTGTGGAAAGGTAGATAAAACGGGAGCTTTTTATGATGTCAAATTCAATCCAGTGAAAGGTTTGGCTCCTATACGTAGCTGGATGCAAGGAAACACAAGCGTGAGCGCACATGCTCACCATTTCATGCATGAGCATATGAGTAGGAATACTGTCTTATAATACAGCTTGAAACAGGAAATAAATCACAAAGTTCCCTACTGCTGTCCAGATACACTATACCTACAGAGAAGCACAGAAAGGAAATGCGTTTTTATGTTGCTTCAACCACAGATCCTATTCAACCATTAACATGCAAACTTTTTCATCTCAAATTGTAAACAGCTGCATGACATTAACTGGGAAGGAACCAAAAGCTGTTCTTGCACAGAAGACCTGGGTTCAGTTCTGCCTTTGTTATAGAATTCCTGGGTAGTTTTGGAGAAGCCATTTAATTAATTTGTGGCTTTCTTTGTAAAATGAAAATCTATTTTTGCTTTCTCCTATTTCTTCTGGCTTTTGTTTTTAAGATATAATCTCAGGGAAATGCACTTTCTTTAAACAGAAATCTAAATGCAAGTGCCTCATTCAATTTGGCTTTGTGGTACAAGTGTAATTCAATTAATTAATGTAAGAAATATAAACCTAGTATGGGTTATGCCTGTTATAAATATATTATTTCAGGGATAACCTGTAGCATATTTTTCTGCTAACAGCTATCCTGGCTTTGTTACAGTGTGCATCTGCTTTTCCTCCCAGAGGAACGCATTCAACACGGCTCAGTCAATTGCAGTCATGTCCCTGCTCAGAAGCATTTTCTGCAGCTCTATCTGATGCACATAGATAGCTCGAGTCTCAGATCGACCAAAATCACAGTGCAGAGGAGCATTTCCACAGCTCTGTGCATTCATTCAGAATGCAGCCTCTAAAGTATAGTTAAAACCATGAGGCTCCAAAACTACTGTAGTTTGAATCCCTGATGCATATTATGTGCGC
This sequence comes from Myiopsitta monachus, assembly GCA_017639245.1. Lineage (NCBI taxonomy): Eukaryota > Metazoa > Chordata > Aves > Psittaciformes > Psittacidae > Myiopsitta > Myiopsitta monachus. The sequence goes on from CM029925.1 coordinate 24,033,999, forward strand.
TGCCATCAGGTCTCTGAGCTGTACAGCCTTTGCAGTGACATCTCATACATGCAGGAGTCATCCTCCACGGCACTCTAACTTGACTACTGCCCTTATCTCTGGTTTTCCTCAGCTCTGGCAGGCCTGCACCCACCATGAGGCCACCCTGATGCCACAGGCCAGCTGGGCACCAATGCCTGCTCCTGCCCTACGGCTCCCTGAGGCCACGGCATCCATCCCAGACAGCTGCTACCCCTATTCCTTAGGAAACACTGCTCAAAGAGAGAAGGGATACATTCTAGGGCTGGGGAATCAGGCAGTGCTGGGGCTGCCCCGGGGCGGGGGGAGCACGCCCGTGGGACAGCCCGGCAGCAGCGCCCGCTGGGCTTCGTAGGGCTCAGCGTATACTGGATTTGGAAACGACGAGCAGCTGCGAAGGACGAAAAGCTTCATCAGCCACGTCCTGTCGCTTCCCGCCGCCCCGCTCCCGTCCCACCCCGCTCCCAGTCCCGCCCCGCAGGTCCCGGGAGGTGGCAGTGTGCCCCCACGGAAGCGCCCGCTCAGCTCCCAGCGGGCAGAGCAGCCCGGTTAATGTCGCTCTCACTCGTTTTCCGCCCATCTACGGACAGGGAATTTCTCGTGCATGAAAGGCACACTTATGAGAGATCTATAAAACGCGGGTGGGCTTCATGGTGAGGGAGTTGCTAAGTGCTGCAGCTCAGCCAGGAAACCGGGTTTACAGACAGCGGTCACTATCCTGGCGTATTTATTACACATGTATACGTATGTTTGTACGAATACATGCATAAAGGTGTATGAATATAAACATACTCGGTGCAGAGGATCTATAAACTCGGAGAGAAGGAAGCGTTTAGGCGAGATGCCATTTACATTTTGCTTATGCGTTTAGGGTGGAAGACGCGTGGATGCATGTCGGGTGTCCGTACGCCAGTCCGAACCTGCACACTCTCACAGGCAGCGGCTAAAGTCCCTTTAAATCCTCCCTCCTCAGCAGCCAGGTGCGGGATTCGGGCCTCGTTGGCCAGAGCAGCTCGCAGAGGTGCTGCTGCTGCAGTACGGAGGGTCCGTAAAGCATCCCCGGACCAGTTTCTAAGGACCGCCCAGCCCAGCTGGTCCTCACAGCTCCGCCGCAAGTTTCCCTTCCCTCGTCACCCGCTTTCTCAAAAGCCCTCTTCCCTTTCCTTCCCTTCCCCTCTGGGGTAGGAGCCCCTCCGAACACCATCCCCACCACAGCAACAGTCTTCGCGCTGCCTGCCGGAGTGGGACCGCAGCATCCCCCACCGGAACGCGGACAACTGCTCGGCTCCCCGGGCTGCGCGTCCGCCCCGACGGCAGCGGCCGCGGTCGGCAGGGCGGGGCGGGGCGGCACTCACCTGACGATGACATACATGACCAAGAAGTTGCCGAAGAGCCCCACGACGCAGACCACAGAGTAGAGGGCCATAATGGCGATGGCCGTGACCACCGAGGGGCCACCGCCCGCGGGCGCGCAGGGGCCGCCGCCACCCGCGCTGCCGTTGGCGCCGCCGCAGGGCTCGGACCGGTTCCAGCCCGCCGAGGTGTTGCCCCAGGCTGCCGGCGGCGCGGCCGCGCAGGGGGAAGCGGCGGGGCGGCAAGCGGAGGCGTTGGCGGCGAAGGGCGCCTCCAGAGCGCCGGCGAGGAGCGGCGCGGAGCCGTTGCCCAGCAGGTAGGCGACGGCCATGGCGCGCAGCGGCGTCAGCGCGGCCACCGGCTCTCCGCGCCCGGGGGCTGCCCGGCGCAGTTGCTGTCACGGTGCTGCCGCGGTTCGCGGTGCCGGGGAGGCGGCGGCAGCGACACCCGCCCCGACGGAGCGCCCCGCCGCTGGGTGCGGGCACACGTGTGCGGCGGGCGGGGCGGACAGGGGAGGAGGGGCCCGCGGCGGCGGGAGCGGCTGAGGCGGTGGGGAGGCGGGGCTTTCTCCCCCCAAGGTCCCCCCCCAAGGGCCGTCTGCGCGGCCACCTCCTGCGGTGAGCGCTCGTCGGGCGGCTGGAAGGCTGGGGGGAGAGGGGCCGCTCCAGCAGGTTTCGCCTTCCTTGCGGGTGGCACTTGACAGCAAAGCTCTTATAATGTTTCCGAGGGCCTCAGGAACGGGTGGGAAACACAGAAAGTACTGGGAGAGGCTGAGGCTGAGGAGCGAGGAGGCAGGGATTAGCTATTAACGTAATGAGTCAGGGATCTTGAAAAAATGATATCTTCTGTGATTGTAGAGATTGCTGCGCCTTGTGGTGAACTGTAGAGCACCATGCTGGAAGGGTGATTGTGATCAGAAGCGTGCTCTAGAAATGACTTGGATCTCCTGGATCCTCAGGATTTTCCGAGGACTTTCTGTTCCAGAGCCCTAGGGATGCTCTCCCCTAGACATTAGTGTGATTGTTATTGGATGTGGTAACATAGATAAGGGAGACATCAAAACTGCTCTCTGAACTGTACTGCTTGACTCGCACACTGCTTCTTTCCATTAGCCCATTTCTGTGATTAGGTTGTTTCAGACGAACATAGAGATGTGTCTCCAGGAGCACCTGCTAAATGGTCAATCATTAATTATTAGGACTTAGCTCTTTTACTGTCACAGCAATGAAATCAGAGGGGATCCTTGGTAAGGCAGAAAAAATGCCTCCTAGTAAGCAGGAAGGAGATAGAGTGGCAGAGATTGCTCCTGCTGCCCCATCATGGACACACTCTTAATATGTCTGCTTGCCATGTGCAGGTCACCTCCCAGTACTTCAAGAGCGGTAGTGGGAGGGGGGAATGAGGGGAGAAGCAACTTGCACCCTGAGGGAAAGATACAAAACCCCAGGCATTTCAGTCTGAGGAGTTCCTGTGTTTCCATGCCACAAGCAATAGGAACCAGTGCCAACCAGGACAGGTAACAGCAGCAGTTAGATCACATGCTCTTCCAAAGTATCTCTGATCATTAGAAGTGTGGAGGAAGAATGGGGATTGGGAAAGGGGTGTCACTGGACTTCAAGAGGGACATAGATCGGGGTAACTGGTACTCCTTTTTCCAAGCTATGTACTGTCAAGTCTTATCAGGCAAATAGTGGAATGGAAGATCAAGCAAGCTGTTAATGGGCACTTTTGGCAGACAGCATGTATTACTTCATGGCCAGAGAGAGTATTTTCAGCATCCTTTATTGATAGGAGAGAGCCATTTAGCATTGTATTCAGAAAAAAAAGAACTTTAGAATAAGAGTTATGTTGTCTCTGGAAAAAAATCATGGAGAAGTGGAAATGAAAGCAAGAACTCTGAGAAAGGCCCAGGTTTAAAGCCTTGTTCCTCCCACTCTGTGTATGACTAAACATGTTATACTTCAGAGGGGGATAAAGAGGCAGTGACTTTGACCATATGAAATCTCAAAGACTTTCATACCTGGGTATGTGCACAGTGTGCAGGAACCTCTCTCTGTGCTTAGCCTTTGTTCCACCCAACCCATCAAAATTTTTAATGTAAGCCTGGGCACAATTAGTATTTAGCCCTTTGAGTATACCTGTTTCTAGCTGTGGAAGGGATGAGGAAGATGGGGAAGAAAAATCAAGGCTGCTAGGAGACCCAGACCCACTTAGTATCTTGTGTCATAGCCAGCTTTGCATCATCCTCACTATCAGAAGGGCATTTGGTGTACTGAAAATGCATGTCGTAAGAAAACCTTAAAAAATAAATGCCCAAATAAATATAGTGTTACATAAAACCCCTTATTATTAAAGACAGTAGAATTATTATGCCTGATTAAATCAAGCTTTTGGCAGGTGCAGATAAAAACTAAGGCTGCAGAGAGGACTGGCAAAAAGCCCTGAGAGTTGAGCCTGTTCAGGACAGGGTCCATTAAACAAAATTTCAAGGTAGGGGAATGATATCTAAATGCACCTCTTCGCAAAGTTATCACAAATGCTATTTCTCAGGGAAATAGGCAATATGAAATAAATCTTTACAATAACGCCTTCAGATGATGAAGACCATTTTAAGTATAGTAATGCCTGAGACCCTTTCTTCAAATCATTTCAGATAATAAGGATTGTGTAGTCAAGGTTCTGCTGAAAATGTTATTTGTTAAGTTGTGGACTGGTAATTCCTTCTTGTGGGTAATAGTGTAGTGCATGTAGAAAAGGGAAATGCATAGCTTTGAGACATGTACATTTTTAATGGATGCCTCAACATCAGGTTGGCGTCAGAATCACAACCTCCATCTCAAATCAAATTTTTCTTCTCTCTTTTCCTGCCAGAGCACTATAGGAAATCACAAATTGCCAGATCGCAATAGGAAAGTTTCTGGGGCTGTAGCTAGAAATGGATGGACTGAAGACTTGAGAAAGGCTTAGGACTAGCAGAGAGTTTTAGGATGAAAACAGTTTGTGAAAATCTGTCCTAGGAGTACTTGTCAGTGAGATCACTTTGCTACAGTATAGATATGTGTGTATGTATATTCCAATAACAAACCCAGAGTTTCATGTAGTCCATTCACTTCCACAGTCTCTCCATGAGTCCTAAACTAAATGGAAACCATGTGTCTTGCTTACAGTTCAGTTAAAAAACAGAGCTGAGAGATTGGTTGTTGTGGTTGGCAGTTTGCAAAGATAGCCAGCATACTAGTATCATGGTGGTGTGGCCTGTTTCTTCTAGGAGCAGGGCAAGAAGGCATCTGGAACCAGACTGTGCTCTTCGTCAGCCTTGCTGATGGAAGTATTAAGTCTCCTCGCAGTGTTACCTAAGAGCCTGTGTCACATCCATGTATCCCGAGCAGAATGAGCAGAAGTTATGCAAGAGATGGAAGGAGGGCACTACCTCAGTAATCTCAGAGCCATCTGCATCACAGCCTTCAACCCATTCTGAAGTCCTCCAATCCCCACATCCTCCTTTCTCCCCTCAAGGACATCCTCAAGGTGATATAGCAATAATGTCTTGGTAGCAGCAATGTGAAGGCTATTTTAAATCATTTATACAGTACTAGCAAGCTGTATCACCTGGGCTGAGGTTTGGTTGGGGTTTGAGCAGAGCCCAACTCACCATGCAATGCAAGGAATGTGTAGCATGGAAAATACTATATCAGAATTTACAGGCAAGGCTGTTAATTAATATTACTATTTCAGTAATATATTTCCAGAAGGGCTGACTGTGGTCACATTGGCTGACATTTTAGCTAATGTAGCTCAAACAATTCCTCTATGTCTTGTTTCTCCTTTAGGTCAGTCACCCAAAATCGTAGATTCGTAGAATCATAGAATCATAGAATAGTTAGGGTTAGAAAGGACCTTAAGATCATCTAATTCCAAACCCCCTGCCATGGGCAGGGACACCTCCCACTAAACCATGCCACCCAAGGCTCTGTCCAACCTGGCCCTGATCACCACCAGCAATGGAGCATTCACAGCTTCCCTGGGCAACCCATTCCAGTGCCTCACCACCCTTACACTAAAGAACTTCTTCCTCATATCCAATCTAAACTTCCCCTGTTTAAGTTTGAACCTGTTACCCTATCACTACAGTCCTTCATGAAGAGTCCCTCCCCAGCATCCCTATAGGGCCCCTTCAGATACTGGAAGCCTGCTCTAAGGTCTCCACCCAGCCTTCTCTTCTCCAGGCTCAACAGCCTCAACTTTCTCATCCTCTCTTCATACGGGAGGTGCTCCAGTCCCCTGATCATCCTCGTGGCCCTCCTCTGCACTTGTTCCAACAGTTCCATGTCCTTTTCATGTTGAGGACACCAGAACTGCAAACAATACTCCAAGTGAGTCCTCACAAGGGCAGAGTAGAGGGGCAGGATCACCTCCCTCGACCTGCTGGTCACGCTGCTTTTGATGCAGCCCAGCACACGGTTGGCTTTCTGGGCTGCGAGTGCACACTGCTGGCTCATGTCCATTTTTCATCAACCAGCACCCCCAAGTCCTTCTCTGCAGGGCTGCTCTGAATCTCTTCTCTGCCCACCCTGTAGCTGTGCCTAGGATTGTTCCAACCCAGGTGCAGGACCTTGCACTTGGCATGGTTAAACTTCATCAGGTTGGCCTCAGCCCACCTCACAAGCGTGTCAAGGTCCCTCTGGATGGCATTCCTTCCCTCCAGCATGTCAACCGAACCACACAGCTTGGTGTCATTGGCAAACTTGCTGAGGGCGCACTCAATCCCACTGTCCATGTCACTGACAAAGATGTTGAACAAGACCGGTCCCAACACTGATTCCTGAGAGACACCACTTGTTACTGGTCTCCAGCTGGACACTGAGCCATTGAGCACAACACTTTGTGTGCGGCCATCCAGCCAGTTCTTTATCCACTGAGTGGTCTACCTATCAAACTGATGTCTCTCCAACTTAAGAGACAAGGATGTTATGAGAGACAGTGTCGAATGCTTTGCACAAGTCCAGGTAGATGATGTCAACTGCTCTACCCCTGTCCACCAGTTCCGTAGCCCCATCAGAGATGGCCACCAAATTGGTCAGTCAGGATTTCCCCTTAGTGAAGCCATGCTGGCTGTCACCAACCACCTTCTTGGTTTTCATGTGCCTTAGCATGCCTTCCAGGAGAATCCGCTCCAAGATTTTGCCAGGCACAGAGATGAAAATCATGCTGGCTGAGATCAGTATGTCTCCTACTCCTTAGCTGCAGTGCAGTATATTAACAAAAACTTGACTTTATTTCCTGAAGTATATAGAAGATCCATTGTTCAGTGATTGTTCAGGAATTTTAAGTATGATTTTTATTCAATAATGCTACATAATCCTGGAATTTATACTTAGGCTACAGTATTCAGATGATGAAAAATACAGATAATCTATTAGAATTGTAGATATCAACACTTCTTTTTCATATAACTTCAGGATTTTTAGCATTTGCCTATGTTCTTTTGAAAATTCTGCTACTAATCTTCATATACAATGAAAATAGTTCTGTGGATTTTGGCAGCAAAAGCCCACTTGTTAGCCAGCCAAAGAAGAGGTTAGAGTAAATGGTGATAGCTGTGAGAAGAAATGTAGAGACCAGGGTATGGAGCAGTTGGTAGGAGGGAGGTAGTAGTGAAGTTCAAATCTGGGATGTGAGGGGCTTGGGTAGAACTATAGTGTCCCTTAGCAAGGGGGAGATGGACAGGTGCTAATGGAGTCCAATACAAAACCAGCTCAGTTTAGGTGTCTAGTGCAAGCCAGCGTCAGAGAGGTTAGGTGTGAGGTAGATCAGTGTTCTGATGTAGTGGAGTTTTTCCTTCTCTCTTACATGTGTTTAGCTGTGAGGGGACCAGGTGCTGACGTGGGGAAATGAGAGTTGTCCTGACTTCTGACATAAAATCTGTGTGTACATAATTTAAAGTGGTATGTTTAAAGTTGACTAATTTGTGCTCTACGCTAGCCATGTGAGGACTGATTTTTGGAGGTGGGGGACACCGGTGCCAACTGCCTGAATGGTCTGGAGGGCTGCTGTAAATTCTGGGGTGCTAGGAATATGTGACATGCTTGCTATAATTTGGGTCCCTAAAATTAATTGAATGCTTTAACAGATTTGATACTAGCATTTTTGCTTCATTTTCTAGCATAATATTTAGGATAATAATAATGTATTAATAACTCATGTACGAGGCTGGTCTCCAGTCAATTATCTTTGTGGAGAGTAGAAGTTTCTGTGTTCAGCTTTTTCCTTCTTCACATGGGAGAAGCTGTCTCAGTCATTTGTACTACTTCTGTATTAGTGACCCAGGTCACCTGTGCCTCCTTGCTAAGTTGTGACAGTGACTGCACAGCTAAGGGTGGCAAATACTAAGTCCTCTAGCTGAAAATAAGTACTTCAGGTTCCAGGATCTCTGAGTTCTTCTGCACTCATGAAAAAGAAAATGTATCTTCCAATTTCAGTAACTGTAGTTATGAGTGATAGCTTCTGTGTTTGTATTACAAATCAGAAGGACATCATGGTTTGGGGATATAGACTCAGACTTCCTTATCTGGCATGGCTACTAGGCAGATTCACTAGTATTTATTAAGGACTCTGTTAACACAACTATGCTTGAAGAAACTAACAATTTTGTATTTTCTGATTTGGAGCTACATATTGAATAAGAATGAAGGTGTTCTGAAAAGCTACCGCTGTATTCAACAACATAAAGGTCCAGAGGCAGTTAGTATATGATACAATTAAACACTATAGTTAAGGGGAACACTTAAGTTCATACAATCATACATTTTGACTCTGCAAGTTTAATTCATGGTTATTTGTTAGGCTTTCCAAATCCAGTAGGTCATCAGAGAGGAGGCTGCTGCAGCTCCGTGCCCTTGGGTCCAACCAGTAGTGAGGCTGGGCTTGTATTCCCGATGGTCATACATGCAAATGACTGTATAGAACCCACACAAACATATACACACAGCTAGCAACACAGAACAGTACAGACACATAGTCAGCACTCACGGAAGCACAAACATCACCTGTTCCCCTCTTTAGCTGTTCAGGATGAAGGCCTGCTACTAGGAATATATATACACATACAAACCATCTGGCTCTCTCCAGCTGGGATCAGACAGTCTGCCTAGTAGCTGCTCCCAGCATCCCAGCTGTTGGCATATGGACAAGCCCTGAGGCCACGGCACCATTCCAACTGCTGGTATGCTCCCACCCACTTACAGACACCGACGCATACATTCTGGCTCCCCAGGAGCTGCCCTTCGATGCTCAGTCTACCCAGTAATAGGCTTTGACCATCAGTGTTTCCTTCCTTAAGGATCTCACAATGTTTCTTGCAATCCCAAAGTGCTTCTCCCCTGCATCCCATGTTGTGTCCCACATCCCTAGGTGGTGACACCCCTCAATCTGTGAGGTGCTCCAGGAAGCTGCTTCCCTGGACTTGTGGTGCTGGGGCTCCCCTGTAATGGCCTGGGGACAGTCTAAGGAGGGATCTCATTTCCCTGATGGCATTATGGGGATGGTGTTATCCCACCTGTCCTTGTGCCCTGGTGCTCCTTCCTGTGTGGGGAGAGGGGTCTTTTGTGGGCTGATGGCTCCAGTGGTGGCCCCTGGAGTAGCCAGGGCAGAATATAACTTAGGTGCCCCCACCTTCTTGTGATCCTTGCATGTGTGCAGACACATATCGCATGACTAAAGAGTCATCTTTGGCCGTATCACTGCTAAATACTGATTTCTCTGATATGCCATAAAGACAGCGTTAGACAGATGCAAAGGATGCACCTGTTGGAGAAAGAATGTCCACAAAGAGACTGACTCCTCTGCTAAGTAATAGATGGCAATATAAGGAAAAATGCTTCTGTGGTGATACAATTGTCTTCTGCCAAAGAGAGGAGATTCAAATAGGCAATTTAAAAAAGTATATAAACTTTCAGAAAATCATCAGAATGCGTTACTGAAGTACTTCTATGGGCCTCACAGGTTCCACAAGGCATTCTGAAATAAACAGAAGACTTTAAGGAGCTGTCATAAATTTCCCTGTAACAAATACCACTTCTAAATCACAGTTAAATGCCATTTTGGTAGCACTGAAAATAGAGCATTATGTGACACTAAGCGATTGCCACCCATTATTTGTTCAATTAAATTAAATAATGCAATGTTGCAGAATAAAGATATTAACTTGATTCTTGGAGTGTAAGAACACTAGTGAAATGTCTACAGAGTGGGCATGGTGACTCCTAGCTTTTTGGTTTCTCCATGTGATTTTATTTTGAGAGATAATTTCAGAATTAAAAGTAGAGGAAAAATTGATTATGTTGATTATGTTTTTGAGAATTTTCCAATATGTGTTTTGGTTAATTTCAGAAATAGTTGAAAGCTAAAGAATTTTAAACCTGACAAGCTCTACTTATTTTCAAATGAGGAAATAGTCTCAATTTTCTCCAGTGTGAAGCGTGTGCCTATACTTCTTTCCATAAACCCAACTCTGGCATCTTGTTACCTGACATGTTTATCAAACCTAACATTTCATTGTCTCTACCTGCTTACATTTCCGAAACATTTTCCTGAGCAACCTTTATGGATCTTTTTTAGGACTGCATCATTTATTCCATTCTTTAAACTCACAACCTGTTCCCTTTCAAATATTTTCTTATTTCTCATTTCCTCTGCAGCACTTACAAGAAGTGTTAAGAAAGGGGTACATTTGATCTACCATGGCGAAATCTTCCATGTAGTGTAACTCTAGTGATATAATTGCCATAGTTGATGTTCTCATATGAATACTCTTAATTCGAAATAATGGAAAGTTTAAAATATACTGATAGTTTTATTTCTAATTATTCTTACAGATAAAAATGTCAAAGGTAACTCATACCTTGGTCAACATCAGCTGTCCAAGTAGCTTGATCTCCACATTGTGTGTTAAGAGGGTCATTCTCATATGTCATGAGCCGCAGTCGGTCATAGTGAGAATGTTCACCTAGTTCTCTGTGACTTGATCAGTTCTATTCTTCAGCTGCCTTGCAAGGGAGAAGATGGGGATTTATTGCAAAGAAAGAAAGTTAGCCTATGTCTCAGTATTTGTGCAAATGCTCAGGATAGTGCCAGTGTCCTAGATCACAGATATCACAGAACAGCTGAGGAAAGGAGGCACCTCTGGAAATCATCTAGTCCAACAGCCGCCCAGACCAGGGTCATATACAGCAGGTTGCTTGGGGCTGTTGTATGAGGTTTTGAATAGCTGCAAGGATGGACGCTCCACCACCAGTCTGGTCAGCCTCTTCCAGTGTTCAACCACACACAGATTAATGAAGTTTTTTCTTACATTTAAATGGAATTTTCTGTATCTCAGTTTATGCCCACTGCTAGCTCCATCCTCTTTAAACTTCCCATCAGGTACCTGTACACATTGATAAGCCCCTCCTGAGCCTTCTCTTCTCCAGGCTGAATAGACCCAGCTGTTCCTTATATGTCACCTGATCCCTGTTCCCCTAAAAAGCCTGCAGCCATTCATTACCACTATCCAGTCACGTGAGACTTTCCATTGTGATCCCACTGAGATCATAGAATCATAGAATAGTTAGGGTTAGAAAGGACCTTAAGATCATCTAATTCCAAACCCTCCTGCCATGGGCAGGGACACTTCCCACTAAACCATGCCACCCAAGGCTCTGTCCAACCCGGCCCTGATCACCACCAGCAATGGAGCATTCACAACTTCCCTGGGCAACCCATTCCAGTGCCTCACCACCCTTACAGTAAAGAATTTCTTCCTCATATCCAATCTAAACTTCCCCTGTTTAAGTTTGTACCTCTTACTCCTTGTCCTATCATTACAGTCCTTCATGAAGAGTCCCTCCTCAGCATCCCTATAGGGCCCCATCAGATACTGGAAGGCTGCTATAAGGTCTCTACGCAGCCTGCTCTTCTCCAGGCTCAACAGCCCCAGCTTTCTCATCCTCTCTTCATACGGGAGGTGCTCCAGTCCCATGGACATCCTCGTGGCCCTCCTCTGCACTTGTTCCAACAGTTCCATGTCCTTTTGATGTTGAGGACACCAGAACTGCACACAACACTCCAAGTGCGGTCTCACAAGAGCAGAGTAGAGGGGCAGGATCACCTCCCTCGACCTTCTGGTCACGCTGCTTTTGATGCAGCCCAGCACACGGTTGGCTTTCTGGGATGCAAGCGCACATTGCCGGCTCATGTTCATTTTTCATTGACCAACACCCCCAAGTCCTTCTCTGCAGGGATGCTCTGAATCTCTTCTCTGCCCACCCTGTAACTGTGCCTGGGATTGCTCCCACCCAGGTGCAGGACCTTGCACTTGGCATGGTTAAACTTCATCAGGTTGGCATCAGCCCACCTCACAAGCGTGTCAAGGTCCCTCTGGATGGCATCCTTTCCCTCCAATGTATCAACTGAACCACAGAGCTTGGTGTCATTGGCAAACTTGCTGAGGGCGCACTCAATCCCACTGTCCATGTCACTGACAAAGATGTTGAACAAGACCGGTCCCAACACTGATTCCTGAGGGACACCACTCATTACTGGTCTCCAGCTGGACATTGAGCCATTGAGCACATCATAACCCTACAACAGCATGCAGACCTCTAATTCCTCCTGTGTCCTCCTGCTGCCATGTATTTTAATGTATGGGCACTTCAGAGAGTCCGGTCATGTGGATTTTCCAGAAGAAGTGTTAGAGCTTTCTCCACCATGCTGTCATGTAGGGACTTGCATGTTTGTGTGCATATCCTTCGGGTGTGCCTCCTTCTGCCCTCTTCAGTTAGTTACCTCCTGTTCATGTCTTCCCATTCATTTTGCTTTTTGATCATTCCACCACTTTATCACTCAGTTGGTCATCCACTCCCTCCCCATTGTTCCCAGTTCAAAGCTCTCTTCATAGGCTGGCCAACCTATGAACCTTTGCAGGTGGATCCTATCTCTTTGTAGTAGTTCTTGAACCTCAAAGTGAACCCCATGGTTGTATGATCCCTAGAGCAATGCAGTCACTCATGTCTGATATGCTCCAGGTCTCCCCTGGGTTTGAGAAAGCTGTGAAGGAAAAATAGGATGTTGAGTCTGAATAATTGTCTTCCCTTCCCTTCTATCATTATTCCCTAATGATAATATTGGGGTATGAATCTCAGATTTTTAAAGTCTAGGCACAGCACATATGGCAGCTTGCTATCAAAGCAAAATTGTGATCTTCAGCCCTCAGGAAAGCCAGCTGTAAGCTTCTAAGGTTGGAGAATTGAAAATGTTTGTATCCCAGCTAACAGGAAGATGGAAAGGAAGGAGGAGACAAGATTTGATTTAAACAGCTGATTAACTTAACCTTGGGGCAGGTCTGCTGTACCGCTAGGCATATTTATCTTTGTTGACAGAAAAATAGCCAGATTTAGACAGATTCTCAGCCTTGTATTTTGGCATGCAGTCCTGAAGTTGATTTTTTTTTGTTATCAGAAGGCGAGGGGGGTGGGGGGAGAAGTACAAGCAGCAGCAGTAGCTTCAGCCACAGTTATTCATACATCTTTTCATAAGGAATTTTCAGTGTGTCACTTCTCAGAATGGGCCTGGCTTGGGAAATTACTCCTCTCTGTGCCAGCTAAGATCAGAGCATCTGTTATTCCAATATTAAATTTATGCAACCTAGGCATAAATATATACTGACTTACTTTAAGAAGCCCCCTAGTGAAAACAGCTTAACCACATGAGCTGACAGCATCCTGTTAAAATTAAATCTGCAAGTTCTCTCTGATTATTAATGGTTTGCTGTTTTTTGATGGGAGGAACTATTGCCCCCTTAAGTTGTAAAAGCAATATTTTGCTATATTTCAAGAAGGGAACTTAAAATCTAATGACTGTCAAGGCTTTGGCAAATTTTCTTTCCCTTTTTGATAGTGGCAACCTGGTGCTGTAAGTATTGCAAAAGTCATGCTGCATGAAAGAGGACTGCTGTTTCTTTGTGTTATGATGTTCTTTATTCCCTTTTTGCTGCTCACAAGGGGTGAATACATGGAGACAAGATGAAAGTGCTTGAAAAATGTGCTGATGGATCACAGGGCAGCGTCAGTTACTTGCCTGAATCAGGGAGATGTACACTTTTCCTTCAGGGAGTTCAGCTGCAGCTGAGATAGACTTTAAGGAGTTAGATTTTAGTTAAACTTTTAAGGAGTTTAGACTTTAGTTAGATTTAAATATGAGGTGTTCAGCATCCTAATGGATCATCCTGGTAATGTATCCCATAAAGAGATACATTGTTTTTTATGAATATTCAATAGGAGTTCAGTTCTCTCTGTCCCTCTGGAAGGACCTCTAAATGTCTTTTTCTTTAGGTTACTGAGTTTACTTTTTCTTGGTTTTAGGTGCTCCCGGAGTTTTCAATACAGTTTTCCTCAGAGTTATAATTTGTCTTAAATGAACTCAAGTATCATCCTATCAAGGCCAAAAATATCGAATATGGAGAGGACCTTGATCAACAGGATACCTGCATAGCTTAGGCTCTGAGGTTCAAAATTATGAGTCTGTCAGTTGTTCCTTAATTCTGAAGAAATCTGAGATTCACAGGCACCTAGGTTTTCACCTTCAAAGTCGCTGAGAAACCTCTTGCTAATGCTTTGGCGAATGTCAGCCTCCACAAAAGAAGAGTGGGGATGGTTTTTTTTTTTTACAAGGGTATGTGTTTTTGTGAGATTTCTGGGCTTTGGGGAGATTTCTGATCCTGCTGCAAAGATTGTATATGTATTTTGTATTAAGTGGTAAATAGGATATGTTTCTCTTTTGGGGGAAGAGGTCTTTCTGTGTGGTCTAATTATTAGATTCTATCTACTGTCTTTGCTTTCTTCTCCTTCAGTCGCTGAATCTTGAATTTTCTCCTACTGATCAGGCAGGTACCACAGGAATAGCAGACTGCTTTCCAGAGGTTTTCACACAGTAAAAGAAGGCTTTGAACCTGTGTCTCTTATCATCCAGAACTGCTAACTGTTATCTAAAATAAGTCTCTTTCAGCTTATTTTGGAAGACAAAACTGTCCTTTTCTAGGCAGGGGTCGGGAGCTGGATGAAGTGGAGGGTGATATCTTTTGTTATCCCCAAGTCACTGGGAAGGGCAGGATGTCACACCCACCTTTGTCCTCACCATTTCATGTGGGCTAACATAGGGGTCACATCCTTGGCAGTCAGAGTTTGATGGATCTCATTCCGAAGTGCCTACATCTGCTTGTTTGGTGCACAAGGAAGCAAGAATCCTGGACTATGTGGTTTCTGGGCCAGCTGATCAGCTAAGGACACAGTGGACAATGCTGTGATAGCTAAGTTGGTGGTTTAGAGTTTTACATATATGTGAGTCTCGTCTCTAAACCAGCCTTTTTTGAATTTGAATAAGTCCTAACCAGAGTATTTTAAATTTAAATTTTAATCAAGGAGTTATGACCCATTTTTCTTGGCATCACTGGAAAAGTTAAGAAGATGTTTTCTGGAGTTTTGTGGGGAAATGCTACTTGTGGTTCTCAGATAATTATTGATTCTTAAAATTCTACAATGATACTTTGCCTGTAAATAGCTTCTAATATGAGAAGACAGTAGTAATTCCAAGTTATCTTTATATATTTGTTCACATACACCAGTATTTTATTTTGATATCAACAGAAATATGCTTGCTGGTTATTGAAAGCATTAAAGTAAACTTCCTAGAAGAAGCTTCCACCATTCAGAAAATCTAAAGGAACAATAGTGTTTCAGAGTGTTACACTGGGGAACTGTGTGTACTCTATGAGGCTGGCAGAAGATTTCAAAAGGCTAATAAAAAATTAGATAGACTTGTAAATTACTGTGAAGAGAAGTAGAGAAGAGAGCAATTTCTTGGCTCAGCTTATGGACTTTAAATCCTAGAAAAATATTTTCTAGGAAATATGATCTTTCTTACCAAAGAATAAACATTATATTTTAGGATTTTTTTTGCTATTATTTTCTTTTTTTTTTTTTTTAAGGCCACGTTGAATGAAATATACTGAATGTGAGTAGAGAGAAAACTGTTGATGTGCCCTTCAAATACCCTGCTTGTTTCCTTCTGAAAGCATAACCCAGAACCAAAATAAAAATTCAGCACACCTCCTCACAAACTTTATCTCTCTATTCTTTCATGCAGAGGAAGCGCACTTCACCACCATATCTGCAGTAATTTGTGGGAGATAATTTTACAGGCTCATATAAATCATGAAAACAGTGTCTCCACAACAGTTCTTTCAAGAGGCAGCAGTAACAAACCCGACTGGGAACAATTATGTACAGGCTTTTCTTTTCAAACCTTTCCATAGTAACTGAGACTGTAAGGTGCATTAATCTCTCTTTTGCCTTCAGAGTAAGTATCAATTAGTGTAAAAGAATAACAGAATCGTTGAATCAGACAATGATTTGGATTGGAAGGGACCTTAAAGATCATCTAGTTCCAATCAAACAGGGCCAAAAGAAGGCCCTCTGTTTGCCAGCTCATGACAGTAATTGTTGCTTCCTGCTCAATATGTCTGCTATAGCAATTAACACTCAGAATGCCTCCTGAAAGCTTTGTGTGCACTCTTGATGCAGGCAGCATGCCCTACTTCTTTCAGAACTGATCTGGAAGGCTGCTGGATTTTGTAACTAAGCACTGCACTTTAAAGCTTGCATTTAACAGATGTAGACCAGAAGGTAGAAGCAGGGCTAAAGACTAAGCAAAGACACAAACAGCAGAAAAGGAAGCGACACACCGGCAAAGTTTGAATTTCATAGTCTGATGTAAAACTCTGGCTTCTTCTAGACAACAACTGCAGGGGTAGAAACCCCTGTAAATAGTGAGAGCAAAGTAGGGCAGCTTCCAAAAAGAGAGCTTTCACTTCCTCCTTTCTCCAAATCCCCTAAAAATCTATTTTTTAAGGTTTCAATTAAAAATTGTGCTTAAGTCTTTTTGATCTCGTGAGATGTGAGCTCAGGCCTTCCAGCTTCTCTGCAGGTGTTCTTGTCCTTGAGGTGCAGGTGAGGATGTATGAGTGAAAAAACTTAACAGCAGCAGCAGTGATTTTTATAGTGACATGGAGATAATAACCCAGCAGTGGAAGAAGTAGTTGTGGCTGTGATTTCAAACTGGAGAGAGGCATCTCTCTGAAATGTAGGGTAAGGAATCTGAAATCCCAAGGAAAACTGCCAATTTTGCTGCTCAAATTCTCTCTGACAGCAAATGCCTGCTGTAAAGAAACTCTTGGCTTTCAGCTTAACTCACCTTATCCTCTATAGATAGTTTGCCACATAATGACGTTGTCTCAGAAGAGTCCCTTAAGCAGAATGCTGATATAGTCTCCTGAGCTTCACTTTAGATTTATGACAGAAAACACAGCAGTTCTCTTTCTGAACTTGTCTACTTGCATTTGTGCTTGTCATATTTTTGACAAATGTTCAACTTTGCATCTTACAAGTATTGTGTCTCTACATAATGCACCAAAGAAATGCTATATATATCTCTCTACGTAATGCACTTAGACTTTTCCACTCTTCTTGCCTCAGAAAGCAGATGGATGAAGCACTCCATAGACATAAGAAGAGCCTCACGCACATAGGCCCTTGTTCTCATGGGGAACTTCAACCACCCTCATATCTGTTGGAGAGATGGTACGGCCCGGCACAAGCAATCCAGGAAGTTCCTCGATTGTGTGGAAGACAACTTCCTTCTGCAAGCAATAGAGGAGCCGACAAGGAGAGGTGCCATGCTTGACCTCGTCCTCACTAACAGGGAAGGGCTGGCTGGAAATGTGATGCTCCAGGGCAGCCTCGGTTGCAGTGATCATGAGATGGCTGAATTTGAGATCCTCAGGACAGTGAGAAGAGTGTGCAGCAAGCTCACTGCCCTGGACTTCAAGAGAGCAGATTTTGGCCTCTTCAGGAACCTGCTCAGTAAGGTTCCATGGGTCATACCCTTAGAGGGTAGGGGGGCCCAAGACTGTTGGTTGATATTCAAGGATCACCTGCTGCAAGCTCAGGAGCAATACATCCCTACTAGAAGGAAGCACAGCAGGAGGGCCAGGAGACTTCCTTGGATGGATAAGGAGCTGCTGAGGAAAATTCAGAGGAAAAAAGAGGCTTATAAAAGGTGGAAGGGAGGACAGGCGGCCTGGGAAGAATACAGGGATGTTGTTCGGAAAGCCGGGGACCAGGTTAGGAAAGCTAAGGCCCACTTAGAATTAAACTTGGCTAGGGACGTTAAGGATAACAGGAAGGGATTCTATAGGTACATTGCAAATAAAAGACAGACTAGGGACAATGTGGGCCCTCTCCGGAAGCTATCAGGAGAACTGGCTACCCTGGGCTTGGAGAAGGCTGAGGTTCTTAATGACTTCTTTGCCTCAGTCTTCACTGTCAAATGCTCTGACCACACCACCCAAGTCTTGGAAGGCAGATGCAGGGACAGTGAGAATGAAGACCCTGAACCCACTGTAGGAGAGGATCTGGTTCAAGACCATCTTAGGAACCTGAATCAAGTGCATGGGAGCTGATGGAATCCATCTGCGGGTCCTGAAGGAGCTGGCAAATGAAGTTGCTAAGCCACTGTCCATCATATTTGAAAAATCATGGCAGTCAGGTGAAGTGCCCGATGACTGGAAAAAGGGAAATATAACCCCCATTTTCAAGAAAGGGAAAATGGATGAGTGGGGGAACTACAGACCAGTCAGCCTCACCTCTGTGCCTGGCAAAATCTTGCAGCGGATTCCTCTGGAAGGCATGCTGAGGCACATGAAAAACAAGAAGGTGGTTGGTGACAGCCAGCATGGCTTCACTAAGGGGAAATCCTGACTGACCAATCTGGTGGCCTTCTGTGATGGGGCTACGGAACTGATGGACAGGGGTAGAGCAGTTGACGTCATCTACCTGGACTTGTGCAAAGCATTCGACACTGTCTCACATGACATCCTTGTCTCTAAGTTGGAGAGACATCAATTTGATAGGTGGCCCACTCAGTGGATAAAGAACTGGCTGGATGGCCGCAGGCAAAGCGCTGTGCTCAATGGCTGAATGTCCAGCTGGAGACCAATAATGAGTGGTGCCCCTCAGGGATCAGTGTTGGGACCGGTCTTGTTCAACATCTTTGTCAGTGACATGGACAGTGGGATTGAGTGCACCCTCAGCAAGTTTGCCGATGACACCAAGCTGTGTGGTTCGGTTGACATGCTGGAGGGAAGGAATGCCATCCAGAGGGACCTTGACACGCTTGTGAGGTGGGCTGATGCCAACCTGATGAAGTTTAACCATGCCAAGTGCAAGGTCCTGCACCTGGGTGGGAGCAATCCCAGGTGCAGCTATAGGTTGGGCAGAGAAGAGATTCAGAGCAGCCCTGCAGAGAAGGACTTGGGGGTGTTGGTCAATGAAAGAATGAGCATGAGCTGGTCGTGTGCTCTTGCAGCCCAGAAAGCCAACCGTATGCTGGGCTGCATCAAAAGCAGCGTGACCAGCAGGTCGAGGGAGGTGATCCTGCCCCTCTACTCTGCTCTTGTGAGACCGCACTTGGAGTGTTGTGTGCAGTTCTGGTGTCCTCAACATCAAAAGGACATGGAACTGTTGGAACAAGTGCAGAGGAGGGCCACGAGGAGGATCATTTGACTGGAGCACCTCCCTTATGAAGAGAGGATGAGAAAGTTGGGGCTGTTGAGCCTGGAGAAGAGAAGGCTGCATGGAGACCTCACAGCAGCCTTCCAGTATCTGAAGGGGCCCTACAGGGATGCTGGGGAGGGACTCTTCATGAAGGACTGTAGCGATAGGACAAGGGATAAGAGGTTCAAACTTAAACAGGGGAAGTTTAGATTGGATATGAGGAAGAAATTCTTTAGTGTAAGGGTGGTGAGGCACTGGAATGGGTTGCCCAGGGAAGTTTTGAATGCTCCATTGCTGGTGGTGATCAGGGCCAGGTTGGACAGAGCCTTGGGTGGCATGGTTTAGTGGGAAGTGTCCCTGCCCATGGCAGGGGGTTTGGAATTAGATGATCTTAAGGTCCTTTCCAGCCCTAACTATTCTATGATTGTATGATTCTTTCACCTGTGGCTTGCCAGTTCATGGGCTAAGGAAAGAGATGAACTGTTGAAGCCTTGTTCTCACAGTTATACATTTTGAATGATGAACACAGTGAAAGGAGATATTGCAGAAGGACAAATTTTTCCCGGATAATTTTTCTTAGAAAGGCATACCTTCTCAGCTCATTTCTTTGAAGCAAGTACAGAAGATAATTTACAAACAGATAGCAATCTTTCTTGGTGCCACATGGCATAGGGCTTCAGAGGAACATGAAGATGTATTACTGCATTCGGAGTGCAATTGTTAGGTTGTGAACATGTGCAAGCATGCATAGACTCTGCTCAGTGAATTATTAAGCCTCTTCATAACAGAGTCAGCAAACTAGACAACTTGTCTGAGTCATAGTTTTTACATTTGTGTAAGAGGGATAATAGTACTACTTATAACAGGATGAGAGGTTGTAAATATGTCCTGCATTTATTTTTGCATTTTTAAGCAAGATAAAAACTAAAATTTGAAATAAAAAATTGTTTGTTTTGTCTGCTTTATGTTCTGTTTTTTTTTTTTTCTATTGTTTGTTTATTTATAAATAGCCTGCAGTTACTAAAAAGAGAGTGTAGGTGATGATTCATTTCCAGATAATCACAATGGTAGAAAGAAATCAACTTTAAGTGATTCTTTTACACTTATCCATATAATAAGCATTTGTAATTTCTCATCAATTAGTGACTGCAGAAGTTATTTCACAGTAGGAGGTAACATATAGGAAGATGACCTTTAATTTGTCACTAAGATTGTAGATGCTAGTAGCCACCAGCAACAGGAATGTGTCCTGTTGTGGTACGTTGACATTTGAAGTGAAAGAAAAAAATTGTCATGTCCCCTCCCTCTTATTTTGATTGTAGGAATGATAGTTTATGGAAAAATCCATAATTTCAACTGGCTTAGAGTATCTTTTTTTTCTTTAATTTCTCTGTTATGTGAAATATCTGTAGTCTATTAAGTTGAGATCTCTCATAACCTCTGAAGTGTGACTTTAATGTTGTCTTTGCCTGGAAGAATTAAGAGAGTGAAGAAGCATGTTCATTTTTGCTTGAAATAAATGGGAGCATATATGGGGAATGAAAAAGAAAAGTTGTGTGATGGATGACCAAAAACGTGGATGTCATATTTGAATTTTTTTTGTTTTGGTTTTAAATGCTTTTATGTATTTGAAGTCCTTGAAATTATAGAATAGTGCCTCATTCTTGCCTATTTTGGGTATGCCTTAATGTCTCACTCAAATAGAAAACTTTTCCTTTTGTGAATGCCATTACTTTTATGTACAATAACTTAATCAGAAAGAAAACTGTGAGACTAAATTGGGTTTGATAATACTGGGGTAAGTATAATTCCACTGAAATCAGTGGAGCTGCACAGGGCAGCAGGAAGTTCAGGAAAGACTTGTCAGCTATCGTTACCTGGGAGAACAGGTTCTGTCTGGTATATTGATTTACTTAGACTGCAAGTTTGGAGGGGTGGGTGGGAAGATCTTCCTTTTGCTATGTCTGTGTAGAGCACCAGGGCAAAGAGGCAAATGAGGTCACTCCATGGAGTGGGGCTACCAAGAAGAAAGGAAACAGCAACAGGAAGTTTTTCACCTACCGAGTGGTGCTTGGGGTCACAACACTTCATGCTGCAGCCATGTTAAGGCCCACAAGTTTGGGAGGTTGTACAATAGCCATGGTTGATCATATAGTACTAGACAGTGATAGCAAATGCTGCAGGAGGTGGAGAGAAGCAATGGATGTAACTTTCTGGCAGAATTGTTCCTGCAGCTTCAGAAGGAGCTTGAGGGTGCTTATATTAATAAAGGACCTGCTGTCCTAGTAGGAAAGGAAAATGAATTCCTGACATATATTCATTAATGTTTCAGTGGATCCAATGCAAAAGGAAGCTTTAGCCTTCTGGAATAAACTGCTACTGTATTCCCTTTGTTTTATTTCAAAGTATTATGCTGTCATTTCTCATTTCCTGTCAAAATGTTTATATACTGTCAGATAATTTCTTGGTTCTCTCTTGGAAGCAACTACATTTTACTGTGGAGCTGAAGCATCCATTACATCTTTTATGTATCTCAGAAGGGTATTACAAAGTTCAATTAACATTTGAAAAGTGTTCTGCAATCCTCAAATGGCATGTACAGTGGAAGCACTCAAAATGGTTATTATCAATTGAATAAATAATTTTTCACGCATATATATCTTTCACCAGGATACTCCTGGGTAGAAGTATTCTTTTCTTGGTTAGAAGGCCACTTGAACTTGTGCAGTGATACCGGCCAAATATAGCATTAGGGGGTGTGTGATTTTTTTGCTCATTGAAATTGTTCACAGTTGAAGGGAGAGTGACAACTCGTTCAATATTGTATTTATACAAAAATCCTAATAATTCTCAGTCCTGAAACTCATAAGAATCTATGAAGTCAGTGTGAAAATAAGCACAAACTAAGGAAATTTACAAGGCAGGGACCATGGTCCTGCCACTGTGAAGATTTTTACCTGCTGTGCATGACTGTCATTGGAGTCTCTGCACCACTTCTAAGGCCAAGTAGAGTAAGCACAGTAATTAGAACATGAATTTAGAGTTCAGATCGTCATTGTAAGTTTGCCCTTTGATATGGCAGATTGTAGGAGGATGACAAAACCTTGAAGTTTCATTAGTCCTGGAATGAATCATTTGCACAGAAGGGCTGAAGTCAGCCTGACCTCTTTGAACGAATAAAGGGTTTTTTTTATATACAAGTACGGTGAAGTAGGTTTCAGAACACCCCATGATTCATGCTTTCCAATAACCCACTTGATCTGTCAGGTGGCCCTCATGATGGAGCTCTCAAAAAGCAAGCATGCAGGAGAGCATTGTACCATCAAATGCTATTTGGCGTAGAGTATAAGTGCAAAATAAAATGTAAGAAAATGCGTAAGTCCTTCAGCTGTAATACAGAACACTTAGTTGCACCTGAGGATCTGGCTCTACTAAATAACTCATCAAGCCAGTGTGTTTATTTCTTCCCTTTCAGGTCTTGCTAGGAAAGTTTTCCTGTGTGCTAGAGTATCACAAGAGAGCAGCAACTTCCGGAATTTCTTATGGCACCTGCTGTTACTCCAGCCCAGCCATAATGAGATTTCCTTCCTGCCAGGAACTGAAGAGTCCCAGCTGTGTGGGATGTAGAAGATGGACAAAGAACAGAGCTACAGTGGGGAGAAGTATTAGCGGCATGGTAGGAAGTACATTGAATTTAGTGCAAGAGGGATCTCTGTCTCCTGAGGAAGCTTCTGTGCCTCTCTGTTGACCGTGTCCATGTTGGGCTATGCTGGACCTTAAAATCCCTAATACAGCTGCCTCTGTTAAGTGCCCAAATGTAATTGAAATGAATGTAGACTTCAATTTCATTAATTCCCATGTGATAACTTGCCCACAAGAATACGCCGTGACCCTTATTACCTGTATTACCCTGGGATAAGATGAAATAATTTTTCTTGACTCAAAAAATGAGTTCTTCAGGCTGAGGCAACAGAAGTTTTAAAATGGATCTGTGATACTCTTTGTGATATGCAAGGTGTATCTGTCCTACAGTACAGAGTGAAACAGGTATCCTGAAACTACTATTAATCCTACCTGCTACATCTGCTAGGTAAAGACACTTGATTGGGCTCCCAATAGCAGTCAAACAGTGCTTCACCTGACCCCCAAAATCCAAAGACAGAAAAGTAGTATGTGTGTGAGTAGATCCAGACCTACATCACTTTACTCCTATTGGTTAGAGACCTAGGGAAGGTCCTTACTAACTTTGAAGACCATTTTACTTTATTTCATTCTGCTAGTCAGCCTAGTATTTTGTTAAGCAACTGTCATGGCTTTCTTTATCCAAGTAGGCAGCTGAGCGCCACACAGCCACTGGCTCACTTTTCCCCCAGTGGGATGAGGGAGAGAAGCAGAATGGTAAAAGTGACAAAACTCATGGGATGAGACAAAGACAGTTTAACAAGTGAAGCAAAAGCCACACCTACAAGCAAACCAAACCAAGGAATACATTCACTCCTTTTCATCAGCAGGCAGGTGTTCAGCCATCTCCAGGAAAGCAGAACTCCATCACGAGTGATAGTTAAACTTAAGAAGGCAAAATGCCATCACTTGGAATATCACCCCTTCTTTTCCTTCCTCCAGCTTTAGTTGCTGAGCATGATGACGTGGTATAGGATGGCCCTTTGGTCAATTGGGGTCAGCTATCCTGGCTTTGACGCTTTCCAACTTTTTGGGCCCCAACCAGCTTACTGGTAGGACATCATGAAAAGCAGAAAAGCAGAAAAGCCCTTAGTGCTGTGTGAGCATTGTAAACCATGAAGGAACAGCTTTTTTTCTCTTTTGGGTGTAAACTGAGGTAGGTTTGCAGGAACCAATGGACTTACACCTTTCAAGAATGTATTCTCTTTAATACATTCTGTTTAGTTTTCCTTGTATGTTTGTGATACAATAAAATATGAACTTCTTCCTTTGAGGTAGACCCCGGCGCATGTTGTCACAGCCCTGGTGGGGAGGGGTAAAGGGATGCAGGTAAGCTATAACAACTGAGTGGAAGTAGTTTAGGTCTTATTGTCTGTGTAGATCTGAGAAAGGAATGAGGGAGAAAAGATCAGCTGACCTGATATAAATTGCTGATAGAAGATCTCCACTACTCCTAGCTTCTGTTTCCAGATACCAGTGCCTGCAAAAAGGGATTGAATCCTGAACTGGGGTTTTGCACATTCCCTGTCTATTTCCTTAACATACAGCTCCTTGTTGCTGTATTTGTCAACATCCATATGGATAGATCCCAAGCTGTGCCTCACTGCACTGGGTACCCAATGCACCACCTGCCTCTTCTGGACCCGTATACTTAGGAGGTGGCAGGGCTGATTCCTCACTTGGTACATATTGCTCTACATTTTCCTCATTATTTTTTTGTGGTTTTCTATAAGCAGCACTAGCAAATAAGCCAAAGTATATTAATCACCATATCTGTCATCAGATATTAGTGACGTGTCTTCTCACCATAAATATCTTGCTATTTTTAACTACTGATTTGAAGTTTTATTCATGGTATAGAAAGATATAAGTAGATGTCGTGGTTTAAGTCTCTAAAACTCACGAAGTCGCTCACTCGCTCACTCCTCCTCTTTCTTCCCCCAGTCCCGGGGGGATGGGGAGGAGAATCAAAAGAATTCAACTTCCACAGGTTGAGATAAGAACAGTTTAGTAACTAAGGTATAACACAAATCACTGCTGCTACCACCAATAATAATACAAGAGAAATACAAGGAAAGAGAATACAGCTGCTCACCAAGTCCGACCCAGCCAGTGCACCCCCCAGCAGCGAACCCCCCAGTGCCCCACCACCACACCCTTCCGGGTTTCTGCTCTCCCTTTTCACATCCTGGACATGATGTGCTGTGGTATGGAATAACCTCTTTGGTCAGTTTGGGTCACGTGTCCTGTCTCTGCTTCCTCCCGGCTTCCCCTCCTCCCCGGCAAAGCATGAGACTCAGAAAGTCCTTGGTCATACCAAAACATTACCAAGCAGTAACTGAAAACACTGGTGTTATCAGCGCTGCTCCCAGGCCCAAAATCAAAAACACAGCGCTGCACCAGCTACCAAGAAGAAGAAAAATGACTGCTGCTGCTGAACCCATGACAGTAGAGTAGCTTTATACAGCATCAGCAACTTTAATAAGAGTGAAGAGCCGATTTTGTCTGAATGTATTAAACCAGTCCTATATCTCCTTTTTAAAGGATTTGCTTATTCCATCTAATAGATATTTGTGTGGCAGAGGGGATGAGACATCATTACCAGACATTTCCAGTCATCCTAGGAAATAGATTTGTGTCCTGAAGGCTGGAACCCATTCACTTCTTAAAAAAGAGTTTACTTGTAATGACAGAGCAATGTTTAAGGATATACAGGTATGGGTATTATCAATGTTCACTTCATGTGATGTTCTTTAATACAAAGATGGATCTGTATTTCTATGTTGGCCTTAGCTCCCCACTCCTACAAGTACCAACAAACTTCTGAGGTTTATTTCTACCATTAAGATTAGAAGAAAGAGAAAAGAAGGGAGAGGAAAAGAGAAGACCTACCTGTGTAGATATATGCATGTATATGTATAGATATACATATGCATATGTATATCTATAAGATATATGTTATATACAGATATATCATATATGATATATATGTATATGTATAGATATGCAGCACATGACTTCCTGTGCTCCAAGGCAGCAGAACATTTAAGTGTGCATTAACAGTTATTTGCCTAAAAGCTTTGTGAAATGTGGGCTGCTGAATTTGAATTAGAGGGCTGAGGCCTGACAGGATCTTTTTCAGTGGCCAAATCAGACCAGGAGGAGTTCAGATGCTTGAACACAGAGATCTATTGCCATTAAAGATATCTGATATGGCATTCCCCTGGCCTCCTGCTGTGTGTTCAGAAGTCTTGTGCCATTGCAGCCATGTGGTCTCCTTATATAGCACAAGGATCTTGTCCTCATAGTTTATTTAAAGTTAATCATATTAGCAATTTCACTGAATTCAGTGTTAAGCAGCCGATAAAGTTAACTTACCAACTACTGACATGTTTCTGCAGAACTCAGACCTTTGAAGAATCAAGGCTCTGTTTACTTGCAAAAGTCAGAATGCCATTTGTGGTTCACAAAACCACATACAGGGTAAGAATATAAAGATGTTAGCCTGAATCCTGACTCTGACAGCGATCAATAGTAGGTGCTGTTGAGAATGGGATAGTAGCCAGACAAGCATGTAGCAGTTCTTCCTCAGATTTTTGAATGTTTTCCACAGGCTTTCATTTGGGGACTTCCCAAGACAGGGAAGATATCTTTACATCTGCTAAGACATGACTTATTTTTTTCCTGGAATTCATCCAATCCCCTTTGAGCCTCTGTAACTTCTTACCATCCACAGCAGTCAGTAATACATGATTTAACAATCCATTATGTGAGAAAGATGTCCTTTTTTGTTCATCTTGAACCAGGTACCAGTAGTTTCTACTGAGATATTCCGAAAAGAAATTGTGGGGAATCACCCTCCAGTCACTTTTGCCGTGCCAGTTATGAATGTTTAGATTTCTTATTCCTTAACTACTTATTTTGTTCCTTTTTTTTTTCCCTCCTAAGTGGAAGTGTTTTTATTATAAATATGGTTAATAATGAGCTATAATAATCCAGGAGGAACTGTAGGTGAGCTTTCCTACTTGAAACCTTATATTTTTTTTTCATAGATAACTATGTTGTGTGGTAAGACTATTTTCTACTGACTGAGAGTAGCCTACTCCTTACATATTCATCAGAATATGTATCCTTATCAGAATATTTACCCATACATATTCATCAGAAATCCACTGTCAGCTGCAAATAACAACAGAACTGAATTGTGGGCATTTTGTATTCAGCCCTTTCTTGTCTGAAAGACATTTACACCTGTCTATACTTAATGTAATATTTCCAAATGCCAGTGTGTCTTTATCTACTAATGTGTCATGACTGACAGTAGGCAATACACGTAAAGATGGAGTTCAGTGATTTTTGAAAGATATACTACTATAATGTTAGCTATGCAGATATTTTCTACAAAAAGTCAAGTTTCTTCTTGTATGATATTCTGCCTTTTTTTTGCCCGTTTGCCATCCACTACATATGCATTCTTAACAGTGACTTGCTGACCTCTAATTGGTTTTCTGATTAATCTGATGCCATGCTATTGTCAAATGAGAACAGAAATAATTATCATTGGAACGATGCCACCATTTGACTTTTCTGTTTTGGCTCTGGTTTGCATGAGACTAACAGCAGCTTTTGTCAAATCTGTAGCAGCTGGAAAAAGCTTTTTCCAGTACTGCAGGGCAGCACCATAGGGCATCTTCTTGTCATGAATAAAACAGGAAAAAAATAATTTCCTATTCACTGATTCAGTGCCAGTTATGAATTTACTAGCCTCTGTTTGTAACTGGGAAGCACTGTAGATGCAAAGACTATGTATTTGCTTGCATAGTTTTGGCCTTAAAAGTGCTGAGACTAGTCTGTAGAGGCTAGAAGAAACTCACACTTTTCAGACTGACTTCAAGGTCTCAGGCTGGACTGCTGCCAACACAAGGTCTGCAGGATGGAAGAGTTTACCACAGTGCTAACATGCAGGCAAGCACCCCAACCATCCAGTTTGCCTCAGCATACTTCATGCATACATCTAGTACGATCTTTGAGAATAGCTCCTGAAGTGGAAATACATTTTTTCTGTTCATAATTTATGCAGTCAGAGAAGTAGTTATGTTTGTTTGCTAAAGCTGCACCTACTCTTTGCTCAGTATTGTCCTTTACATCAAAGCTGAAGGAATTTGCTAGGCATGTCCTCATCTACTGTTCCATTAAGAAAACAACTGGGACAAGGCATGCAAAGCCAGAGAGCCTTGGGGATGTAAAAAAAATATTTTTGTCAAAGAAAACAAAGTGCAAAAAAGGGAAAGTTAGCTTCCTGTTTCTCCTTTTCCTTTTTCTGTGTTCTGATCTCACAGCTGGAGGAAAACAGGCTTGGGACTGCTAGCCTTACCTCATTTGGTTTCTTCTCAGGAAGAGAGTGCTCTTTACTGTATGAGCAAAAACCCAGTGATGGATTAATTTTTGGTGTTTGAATTGCTCCCATGTTTGGAGCTAAAAATTGAATCTGTAGGCATGCTTTATGAATGTTAAGGAACCTGTGACCTTAGTATATGAATTCTTGATTTGCAACCCAGCCACGGAGGTATTCATGCGTTCACCTCCTATTTGAATTATATGCATTCGGTTAATAAATCAGGGCTGGATCTAAAAATAAACAAAATTAACAGTTTATTCAGGTAGTTGTATTCTCTATGCATTTAAACCAATTCTTCTAGCAGACCTAACAGCAGCAGTTGCTGTCAAATAATATAGGAAATAATACCTGACAACCACTAAGGAAAGAATAAGATATAAGTAGTAATGTAGCATTAACGAGTAACTGTTTCAAGTGGTTCATTTCAGCATAACTTTGGTTAAGTTGAAAATCAGGTTACTGGAAAACTGACATGAGAAAAAAAAAGAGGTGAGTTAGGGATTTCCACCAGCAAGGAAGTCAGTAGAACCAGCTTGACTGTGATAGACATATATTTTGTCTTATTTTGTTAAAATGGTACCCAGTCACTTTATATACCGTAAGATTATTTTATATTAGTGATTAATAAAATAATATTCCTTTGCCAAGGTGGTGCTCCTCTGACAATAAATTCATATACATGCTGAGATTCCCACATGCTCCAGAAACCCCCTTGAAACTCTCCTTTACAAAATTTTGTGTCTTGATGAGTAAGTTTTAAAGATGACCCTGACTTCTGTCTTTTAATGGTTATTTTTTCTTCTCACATTTATTTTTGCTTTTAATTGGTGTCTACGTAACCACCAATGATATGCATTTTAAATGCTATTCAGTGCATTGTCAAGTAGCTAAAACCAACAGTAGCAAAGAGATTCCTTTGAAGGCTAATTACATTAGCCCTTCATTTTCTCAAATCCAACAGCTAGAGATTGTGTCTATGTATTACTCAGTGCCTGAAGTGTATTAACTTCCAGAGAAAATGAACATGTTTAGAATTATTGGTGGGAGAGTGGCCCACCCATCAATTTAGTAGCCTGAATGTTCAGAATAATTGATATAAAATGATTTTTTTTGTATTTACTCTGGTGAGATTCTTGTTTCAGGCCTCCCTGATCTGTGGGCTTGAGTCAAACATAGGGTGGAAAGATTAAGGGAGGTGGTTTGGTTTCATCCCAAAAGTGCTATTTGTATTTGATGGATTTGTTTTATATGGTAATAGCTGAGCTCTTTTTTAAGTGAAAAACCTGTGAGTAGCTTAGTAGTCAAAATGAAAGCCTACTCTTTGAGGCATATCCTGGAGCTGAGGCAGTATAATGGGCCGTTGCTCTGCCTGCTGCTTTGGGGACTGTTGTGTCAAAGGCAAGACAGCAAAACAGGCCAGCTCATTGCCTGGGACAATTCTCTGGCTCTGCGATGGAGTCTCTTCAATGGGGACAAAAACCACTTGCCTTGGGAGGTTATGGGATCTTCAGCACTAGGGAGTTTTAAAAAAGCTAGAGTGGCATGCCAGCCATTAATCAATAACTAATCCTGATTAAGGAATCACAGAATAGATAACCTTTTATTTTAAGGCTATTTTTTAGTCTAATCATTTTTTGCTCTATTGAGTCATTCTCAGTAGTGTTCTCCATAAAATCTAGTTTAATTTTGTTCAAAACCAGAGGTGAAAGTAGGGGGTCTTGACAGCTTTTGACTCAAATTCATAATTATCACGTGGGATGCCTAAAGGTTTTGTTACATGAGGTCAGAAGTACACAATTAAGAGAATGAGAAGGAAAAGAAAAAGAAGGTTCAATAGGTAGACTTTTGCTACTGACAGTTCAGTCCTTCTAAAGATTTTGGTTTAAGGTTTGTTTGAGAACAGGATGGGCCTGGTTGAAAGAATTGCCACATGGGCAACCATTTGAGAAAAATTAAACTGAACGTTGTGACACCTGCAATCTGCTCACTGGTACAAGTACTGATAGCATTCCCCACACTTCATGAAATTTTAAACAATAAGCTAACAATATACGTCATATGTCTGACTGGTTTAAACAAAGATGAATCAATAAATGAAACGAATCAATAAGCTGGCCCAGTTTTGTATTTCTTCCATGCAAGGTGTTTCCTCTGAGGTCAAATTGATCTCTGCTGACTCACTGAACCGCATCTAGGTATTGATCACCAAGAGATTCTCTGAGGGCTAGTTAGGAACATAATTAACTTTGTATGGACTTTATACAGACTTTTATGGACTTCATTTTTTTCAGCGTTTTGGCTAAATAATTGTAAGAAGCGGAGAATGACATGCTGAATTTTGAGTAGGTGCAGAGAAAGGTGATGTTTGTGACAAGCAAGGGGTCACAACTTCAACATTTATGGTTTGTTTAATGTACCATGAATTAACGAACAAAATGTCATTTTATGATTGATTTCTGTAAGACATCTGTGCATTCAATTTTCTTTGGTGGTGGTGATGTATTGAAATGAGAAATTGAATATGGGAGAAGGGAGAATCCCAAACCATTATAGCTAGCTACTGTGCATGACTGAGAGATAATACTGTATGGAGGTATATGCAGGGGGGCCCAAGACTATTGGTTGATATTCAAGGATCACCTGCTGCAAGTTCAGAAGCAATAATCCCTACAAGAAGGAAGTGCTGCAGGAGGGCCAGGAGACTTCCTTGGATGGATAAGGAGCTGCTGAGGAAAATTCAGAGGAAAAAAGAGGCTTATAAAAGGTGGAAGGGAGGACAGGCGGCCTGGGAAGAATACAGGGATGTTGTCTGGGAAGCCGGGGACCAGGTTAGGAAAGCTAAGGCCCACTTAGAATTAAACTTGGCTAGGGACATTAAGGATAACAGGAAGGGATTCTATAGGTACATTGCAAATAAAAGACAGACTAGGGACAATGTGGGCCCTCTCCGGAAGCTATCAGGAGAACTGGCTACCCTGGGCTTGGAGAAGGCTGAGGTTCTTAATGACTTCTTTGCCTCAGTCTTCACTGTCGAATGCTCTGACCACACCACCCAAGTCTTGGAAGGCAGATGCAGGGACAGTGAGAATGAAGACCCTGAACCCACTGTAGGAGAGGATCTGGTTCATGACCATCTTAGGAACCTGAATCAAGTGCATGGGAGCTGATGGAATCCATCTGCGGGTCCTGAAGGAGCTGGCAAATGAAGTTGCTAAACCACTGTCCATCATATTTGAAAAATCATGGCAGTCAGGTGAAGTGCCCGATGACTGGAAAAAGGGAAATATAACCCCCATTTTCAAGAAGGGGAAAATGGATGAGTGGGGGAACTACAGACCAGTCAGCCTCACCTCTGTGCCTGTCAAAATCTTGGAGCGGATTCCTCTGGAAGGCATGCTGAGGCACATGAAAAACAAGAAGGTGGTTGGTGACAGCCAGCATGGCTTCACTAAGGGGAAATCCTGACTGACCAATCTGGTGGCCTTCTGTGATGGAGCTACGGAACTGATGGACAGGGGTAGAGCAGTTGACGTCATCTACCTGGACATGTGCAAAGCGTTTGACACTGTCTCACATGACATCCTTGTCTCTAAGTTGGAGAGACATCAATTTGATAGGTGGCCCACTCAGTGGATAAAGAACTGGCTGGATGGCCTCAGGCAAAGCGATGTGGTCCATAGCTCAATGTCCAGCTGGAGACCAGTCACGAGTGGTGCCCCTCAGGGATCAGTTTTGGGACCGGTCTTGTTCAACATCTTTGTCAGTGACATAGACAGTGGGATTGAGTGCACCCTCAGCAAGTTTGCCAATGACACCAAGCTGTGTGGTTCGGTTGATACGCTGGAGGGAAAGGATGCCATCCAGAGGGACCTTGACACGCTTGTGAGGTGGGCTGAGGCCAACCTGATGAAGTTTAACCATGCCAAGTGCAAGGTCCTGCACCTGGGTGGGAGCAATCCCAGGTGCAGCTACAGGGTGGGCAGAGAAGAGATTCAGAGCAGCCCTGTGGAGAAGGACTTGGGGGTGCTGGTCAATGAAAGAATGAGCATGAGCTGGTCGTGTTTGCTTGCAGCCCAGAAAGCCAACTGTATCCTGGGCTGCATCAAAAGCAGCGTGACCAGCAGGTCGAGGGAGGTGATCCTGCCCCTCTACTCTGCTCTCCTGAGACCTCACTTGGAGTACTGTGTGCAGTTCTGATGTCCTCAACATGAAAAGAACATGGAACTGTTGGAACAAGTCCAGAGGAGGGCCACGAGGAGGATCATAGGACTGGAGCACCTCCCTTATGAAGACAGGATGAGAAAGTTGGGGCTGTTCGGCCTGGAGAAGAGAAGGCTGCGTAGAGACCTCATAGCAGCCTTCCAGTATCTGAAGGGGCCCTACAGGGATGCTGGGGAGGGACTCTTCATGAAGGACTGTAATGATAGGACAAGGGGTAAGAGGTTCAAACTTAAACAGGGGAAGTTTAGATTGGATATGAGGAAGAAATTCTTTAGTGTAAGGGTGGTGAGGCACTGGAATGGGTTGCCCAGGGAAGTTTTGAATGCTCCATTGCTGGTGGTGATCAGGGCCGGTTTGGACAGAGCCTTGGGTGGCATGGTTTAGTGGGAGGTGTCCCTGCCCATGGCAGGAGGGTTGTAATTAGATGATCTTAAGGTCCTTTCCAACTATAACTATTCTACGATTCTGTGATTTTATGATTATAGAAATGCTAGGTTATGGCAGGATCTGGGAAAGGAATTTAGGCATATGAATTAAGACTTAATGTCACACTTTGGTATTGACTTAAATTTCATCTCAGCTATCCCCACTAACATCCACCTGAGAATATTAAATAGAACACAGCATGCAGTTGCCACCCCTGTGCTGCTGGCAGCTTTTCTCTCAGCTGAGGCACTGTATCAGGCAGAGTGACATTTTCCAGTTTTACCACAAAATGAAGGAAGTTCATATGAGATGTCACTGAAGGTGCTCCTCTGCCTGTCTAGATTGAGGGGTTTGATTTTGTGGGCAATTTCAGAGCACACTGCCCACATTGCAAGTGACATTACAGTGACCATTGCTTTCTCTCCAAGCAGCTGTCCCCCTGCTAAGCAAGAGCTCCCTGGTTACAACATTTAAGCAGAGTTCTGCATCTCCTGCCATTACTTTTCATTTCTCTCTAAAAAAAAAAAAGCAAACAAAAAATTCCATCATTTTTTCCTTTTTGAAGGATTCTGCTTTATTTTTTTAACAGTTTTGGTGCTGCTCATAAAGATTTGAGGATAGTTGTGAAAGAAGGTAAAAAAAAAGAGGTCTGATCTTTAGCTACACATTTAGGCTGTTTGCTTGGGAGGTAAACAGCTTGAGGCTCCTATTTGAGCAATCATTTGGGTACTTATTTCAAGCAGCCATTGGCTAGAATACTCAAATGGTCTGTAAACCAGGGCTGGGAACCCAGGACTCTTCGCTTTAATCTGAATGCTAAAGGTACTAAGCTACCAAGCTACATTCTTGCTAATATTCTATCTTGGCTGCCAATCAGTCATTAATATTATTTTCCTAGAGGTTACATTCACTAAGTAATTTACAAAAAAAAAAGGCAGATCAGATAAAAAGGCAAGAGCTGCCTTCACAATAATAACAGAACATACAACATGAAAGACAGACTTGCTAATACTATCTAGATAAGATTGCTTTCAAAGTGAGAACTTACACCATACAATGAGGTTTTTTTATTGAGGTGAACAACATAATTACTGCCCAAGTAACTCTATGTAAGCTGATACCCATGATATATTAAAGTGAATCAGAACTTCGGCCTCTCTGCAATAATACACTATCTACAGTATTGTACTGTAATCCACAAAAAAATATTTGCTAACTGTACTCTATTTTAACTATATGTTGACCGTAGAAAATATGTTAATACTGTTGGAACTGTGAAATGCTTTCTCATAACATTAGGTCTAAAATTCTCACAATAGTCTGTATTTATAACACCATACCACCACAAGGTGAGCTGTAGCTGTTTATCAGTAAAACCCATAGGTAAATAGACTGATTAAGATCTGTAAAAAGTGAGAAATGAATACACAGGGAGGTACATTTACTCCCCAGAATCATAAGGCTGGAAGGAACCTTGGGAACATACTTAGTTCATCCCTATCCCTAATACAGAACTATGCATGCAAAACACACTTCTGACAAATGTTTGTCTATCCTTTTCTGAAATCTCCAGCTATGGGATGCCTTGCCTGAGGTCACATGGAAGGTCCACAATTGAGCAGAGGGTAGATGTAAGCATTTCTAACAGATAATGGTGGACTTAACAGATCCACTGTCTTATTTCTCCTAAAGAAAAGTGTTGTGTTTTAAATCATAGAATCATAGAATAGTTAGGGTTGGAAAGGACCTTAAGATCATCTAATTCCAACCCTCCTGCCATGGGCAGGGACACCTCCCACTAAACCATGCCACCCAAGGCTCTGTCCAAACCGGCCCTGATCACCACCAGCAATGGAGCATTCACAGCTTCCCTGGGCAACCCATTCCAGTGCCTCACCACCCTTACACTAAAGAACTTCTTCCTCATATCCAATCTAAACTTCCCCTGTTTAAGTTTGAACCTCTTACCTCTTGTCCTATCACTACAGTCCTTCATGAATAGTCCCTCCCCAGCATCCCTGTAGGGCCCCTTCAGATACTGGAAGGTTGCTATGAGGTCTCTACGCAGCCTTCTCTTCTCCAGGCCGAACAGCCCCAACTTTCTCATCCTGTCTTCATAAGGGAGGTGCTCCAGTCCCATGATCCTCCTCGTGGCCCTCCTCTGCACTTGTTCCAACAGTTCCATGTTCTTTTCATGTTGAGGACACCAGAACTGCACACAATACTCCAAATGAGGTCTCAGGAGAGCAGAGTAGAGGGGCAGGATCACCTCCTTCGACCTGCTGGTCACGCTGCTTTTGATGCAGCCCAGGATACAGTTGGCTTTCTGGGCTGCAAGCACACATTGCCGACTCATGTTCATTTTTTCATCAACCAACACCTCCAAGTCCTTCTCTGCAGGGCTGCTCTGAATCTCTTCTCTGCCCACCCTGTAGCTGTGCCTGGGATTGCTCCCACCCAGGTGCAGGACCTTGCACTTGGCATGGTTAAACTCCACCAGGTTGGCCTCAGCCCACCTCACAAGCGTGTCAAGGTCCCTCTGGATGGCATCCTTTCCCTCCAGCGTATCAACTGAACCACACAGCTTGGTGTCATCTGCAAACTTGCTGAGGGCGCACTCAATCCCACTGTCCATGTCACCAACAAAGATGTTGAACAAGACCGGTCCCAACACTGATCCCTGAGGGGCACTACTCGTGACTGGTCTCCAGCTGGACATTGAGCTATGGACCACATCGCTTTGCCTGAGGCCATCCAGCCAGTTCTTTATCCACCGAGTGGTCTACCTACCAAATTGATGTCTCTCCAACTTAGAGACAGCGATGTCATGCGATATGGCTGTACAGAACAGTAGAATGGGTGAAATTCTCTATAACCAACCTGTTTGTACTACCAGCTGTAAATAATTAAAGGCAAAGAAATGACCTAGATATATAGTAGGATTAATTGCAACTTTCGTTTCAGAGAAGACAAAATTAATCTTTTTTATTGATATATCTTGTGGAACTAGATATGGGGAAATGCTGCATAAGAAGTGAGAGGCTAGTGAAATGTACTGAAGATAAAAGAGCTGGGTCAAGCATAAAAGAAACAAACAAAACCCAACCAAACACAAGAAGCAGAGTATCATATAGGGGATTTTACCAAGGGTTTTGGTTGACACTGAAGGTTCCAGTACTCGAAATAAGGTACAATATAATTTTAAAAACTACAGTGTCATGAATTTAGGGATGATAAAGTGGTTTTCTATGGTAAGCTTGGAATTCATCAGTTGGAATTGATGAATTCCAACTGCTTGGTCACAGAGTTACTATGAATTGAAAATGTCACACATTAGCAAAGCCTAACTGATGTTCTGTAAAATCTCAGATTAAGTATTAGCATTACAGAGATGAAATATTCAGTTCTTTTAAAAGGCACTGTGGAATTGCTTTGGAATACTGTGTTCAAACTAGCTGCCCTCTGTTCAGGAAAGAAGACCTCTGAAGTCCTTGCTGAGAGGGACTGCTAGGGTGGGGAGGAAAGGAAGAGAAGACGCTTTACGAGAAGACATTGAAAGATGTTGTCTCATTTAAACTGGCAAAATTCAAGCTGTGAGAGTATGATTGCTGCCTGAAAATGCATGGAGGGGGAAAACTGCTGAAGGGGAAATAATGAGGTTAAAAGGAATGGCTAGCAAATCTAGCAGGCATAAATTAACCATTAATTGCCTCAATTCTGGAAGGAGGTTTCTGCTTCGAACAAGGTGGCTCTGGAAACATTTTCCAAGATCAGTAAAGGGACTGAAATGCTGATTAGCAACAGGACTGGAGCTCTACCAGTTTATAAAAGGGATCAGCGGTATAACAGCTGGTGCTAATAGGAGACTGGAACACATGGCTGGAAGAAGTCTGTGTCTGCTGTATATTCTTAGGAGGACCTAACTATTCTTCCCTGCATAATATTTCATTTGATTCTGGAGAATCCAGGGGAAAACTCTAGCTAACTATAAATTCATTTGCAGAGTAGATGTAAGCAAGATGTTGCAGTGCAAAGCAGCTTTAGCTGCCCCTGCCCTTAGACAGGAAAACAGAGAAACACAGAGAAGAGACACAAGGAGTAGAGAGAAGCAAAGTCTGGGACAGCTGAGGTTCTTATAGGGAAACTAAATGAAAGCACAAGTGTGAATCCAACTTACTCCTTCCCCATCATCTCTGGCCCCTCCCCCACAGGCAGCCAGCCTGACTTTCCAGGGCCCTGGCATGAGCAAAAGAATTATTCAAGCTATGACCATTGTTTGCTGCTCTGTTTCTTTAGGGAACTCCTTACATTGCCTTTGCTGAACCATCCCTTCCTGCTGTAAGCAATCAGTATCAGGGTGACCGTGCTCACATAACTGGCCCAGAGAAAACGTCTGATGGCTTGGTAGAATCCCATGACTTATTTTCTTCATGGGCCGTACCAGGTCCTGATGGCACATGACCACCTGTCAGGTGCTGCCCAAATAATATTAGATTGACTCTCTTAGAAATTACCCCCCTCCCTTTGTTTGCCTTCATCCCTGATAATGTGGCTTTCAAATGCGAGGAAGAGATGCACGCTTCTCTTATGGCTGAAATCTTTTCCTTTTAGTAGATGTCTAATCATGGTAGATGCTGGTTCTTGTTCAACTTAAACTGCAATCTAGATTTCCCGATAAGCCACATCTCCAAATTAGGTATTGTCTTACATTTCTCAGGCATGAAATAAAGATGTTTTCAGAATAAAATTGTCAAAGTAAGCTTTATTGACAGTAACAAAAATGAAAAGTGAGCTGTCTTAAAACATAAAACTCAACAAATGTAGATAAAAGGACAGTTTTTATGCAATGACGGCCCTAGATCAAGAAACTGAAAGAGATAAATGATAAACAGAAAACAAATAAATGCACATCAGGCTGCTTTGTAGTAAGACAACGTTAATTTTATCTTGTCTAAATCTTTCAGATTGAAGAAAGTAAGATATTTAGGAAAGTTTGGTAAATACTGAAAATAATGTAGGATAGTAAGATATTGTATGTAGATTTGCTTTGTATTGCTTAGCTTTTTCTACGAAGGCCTATCACAGTTTGTATCAAATTCTGTCACCAAAGAAAAGTACTATGGATAGGTTCAGGCTCTTTTGATTCATCCACGGGCAAAAACTTCATTTCATTAGAGTCCATGTTGAACACACATCTAAATAGGTTAAGTTGAAATATGTTTAAATACTTAGGGTTTTGCAACTAATTAGTCCCAAAGCAGAAGTACCAAATTAGGATAAAGGATTATTAGATAGGTGAATTTAAACAGTATAAGAAAGAAGGACATGTGTTTGAGTGAGCTAGGAACTGTAATATTGCCTTTTGGAACCTTTCCAAATTCTCATCTGGTTTAAAGGATGCAGTCCTGCTAACTAAATAGTTTAGATACTGCCTGCAATTTTTCTACCTTCATTACTGAAATGACCTCTTTTGGAAGAAATCTTGACTCGTGCAAAATCGGCAAGATTGTGCTTGGGTTAATTTTAATGTTTATTGATCTAAAGTAAGTTACACTATACTAACTTTTAACTCTAACACTTTTTTATCTCCTCTCTCCTTGCTATATATCCTTGCTATAAGATAATATTAAGGAAAGAAATGTTGGTAGGGATTTGGGGGAGATGGTGGAAAAAGATTGGGTTTTCATCCCCCAGCTTTTTTTGTGGACACATTCTCCCAGTTTGCAAAGAGAAGTTTTAGCAGTGCTTTCAAGGGTGGAAGAATGAGAACTGTAATTTGCAGTGGAAAGCCAAAGTGTCTTTATACCCTGTGGTGGGGGACCAGCTTAGGAGACTTGTCACGTTTGCTTTAAACTAGCTTGCTTGGGTACAGGAGCACTGCGGACGTAGGAGCAGCGCAGGGCAACTACCATGGTATCTCCTTGTTATCTCTGGCCTGGGAGGGCAACCTTGAGCTCTCCCAGTGATCTTACCAGCAGCATTCCCACACCAGCATGTGAAGTTGGCTCAGAACACAGAGGGGCTTTCACATCATCAGCTTTCAGTGGGGAGATATCTGTTACCTCCTGAAAGACATTTACACTGGCAGAAAGAAAAGAGAGCTGAGAGACATGCAGGTGGTTTTGCTTTTGAGTTTCACGTAGAGCTGGTGCTTAAGGACACAAACCTTTGCTTTATTCCTTTCAAAAAGTGTTCTTTTGTTAGTGCTTCTTCCTGCCTTCAGTACTTATCATTCTCTTGTAAAGGGAATCCCAAAGACCACTGAAGTCCATTGCAGAATTCCCAGTGGCCTGCATGGATTTGGGACCAGATTCTAGCCTGTAGTTTATCTCCACTACAAATGGTTAACTCTGAGCATAAGTTATGCCATGTCTTAAACTGACCCACTTTGTATTCAAATCAAATTTCCTGGATAAATGTGGATAAATGTAAATTTTTTTTAAGTACTTTAAAGGATCTGAATGCATTTGACATTCTTAATGATTTGAGTACAGCTAATGGCAACTCTGAGTGCTCTTGTATCCTCATGAGTTGTTTGGCCAGTAACAGTCCCCCCTTCCAGCTTTCTAGCCCCTGATTATGCCAACCATGTGCTACTTTACCATCATATAATTTACCCCACCAACACCTGGTTCATTGTGAGCTACAAATATGCAGTGTTAGATCCCCAGTTGCCATAATTCCCCATCTTCAGGTGATATTTGTTGCAAAAGAGCCTTATGCCAACTGTTAAGGTAGTATCTATGAAAAATCAATGAATGTTGTTACCAAGTTGCCTAGGAAGATCATTATCGTTCTTGATAATAATAGATCACAGGCATATGCTAATTTGTAACTTGAACAACAATATTTTTAGGGTTATAAATGCTTCAAATAGGTATATGGGACAGTGGTTGATCTACTTTTTTTTCATTGGCCTCTCAGGAGGAAGCACTGAAAAACACTTTAACTTTCAAAGTGGCACTGAAAAATATCTTCAGTGTAAACACATATTTGTCAAGGTGAGGGAAGGCAGTGGCTGTCAGGATATAAATCCATTGGTACTGAAGATACTGACTAGATCTCAGACTATGTGGCTGTGGTGAGACTCTGACTGGAGTGTCTCAGTTAAGCAGAGGAGCTGATTGTGAAAAACAGGGCACCAACCGAATGATGAAAAGCAGCAACACACCACTAATTTTTAATACTGTAGTTCCATAAATATGCTTTCTGTTGTAGGAAACTAACTGTGGTAAGGTGGCTGTCTAGAAAATAGAGTAGTTTAAAGAAAAATGTTGCCTCATAATCAAGCAGAGCTGTCAAAACCACTTGGCAAAAAGCCCCACACAAAGTACTTAATGCCAGAAATATTTATTCTTTATTCCTAAGGAAAAAAAAAAGAAGGAAAAAAAAAAAAAGTTGAGTGTATTGAAGAGTCTAGAACAAGCTGCCATGCAAGTACTGAGAGGCAGAGAGAAGGGATGTAAAAAGCTCATAAACTGGGCTCTAAAATTGTATTTTCCTGTCATTAAAGAAACCCCAACCAATAAATGTGCCTCTCATTTTTGGTTGATATGATCTGTTCCAAAGCAAAGATCTTTGTAAGTATTTTATGAGTTTCTTGATCTCATTTGTAGTGTGGCTAATCATTTCCATTGCCCTCAAACTCCACCATCACCAGGACTATACTTGCTGGGATTTGTGGTCACTCATTGTTTCCTAGAAAGCCATCTGATGAATGGAGCCAAAGAAACAACTACAGATCACAGTTTCCTTGATTGCTTTATCTACAGTTTCTGCACTGAATCAAAATTTCTTGCTGATTCCTACCTTTTTGTGTACGAATTTTTGTCACCTTTTTACCTTCTGCTTCTTTCTGGCTTTGCTCTCTAGCTTAAAAAATATTCAACATTGAACCCAGGGTGACAAGTCTGACAGGCTTAAGATGACAATGAGCAACTGGATGGGCTGCAAGTCTCCTGAAAGAAGCAGCAGGGCAAGACAGAGTTTCTTAGCATTAAGGGAGTGATATCGGGGTTTAGATCCAGCTTATGGTGACTGATGCCTGCTGCCGCCGGCATGCTTCAGACATGGAGGGGTAAGAAGAGAAGCGGCACTTTAGCTTCCTCTTTTCCATTTATCTCCCTATCATCTCTTATTTTGTTTGAAGAAGAAAGAGTGAACAGAGCAGCAGAGATTACATTTATGGCCTTATCCCTATTGTCTTCTTTGCCTAAGGCGGGGGACTTTCAGCCAACAAACTTCCTTCTGTTTTTCCTCCTGTAAAAAACAGGAGAGGGAAGTAAAAGAACTGCTTGTCTTTTTCCCACCCACTACTGATTTAACATTTGCTTACTTGAATAGTTTGTCAAGCAAACATAAGTACCTGACAACCACTTTGAAGCGTAATTTACTCTGAACACTGCAGTAGTGGAAGCCCTCATTATTCTTCCCCATGTAGACAGGCAGGCCCAG
Source organism: Myiopsitta monachus (assembly GCA_017639245.1). Taxonomy (NCBI): domain Eukaryota; kingdom Metazoa; phylum Chordata; class Aves; order Psittaciformes; family Psittacidae; genus Myiopsitta; species Myiopsitta monachus. Next base: position 24,075,192 of record CM029925.1, read on the forward strand.
GCCTGGCTGCGGGGGGGGGTCCGTCTTGGGTAGTGTCGGCCCCCAGGCAGGGATGACCAGCAGGCCCCAGGCAGAAGGCTCGGGCAGGCAGCGGCGAGGACCCCCAGCAGGCTCGCCAGCCCGCAGGCAGGCTCCTGACACCCGGCAGCATCGGCCCGGCCGTGGGGCCCAGACCGCGGCAGCGGGGCAGCCCCGCCGGGCTCCCGGCTCTGCAGTTGCGATTTCAGACCCAACAGGTGGCAATCGCAGCCCGGCCTCTGTGCCTCCGCCTGCACAGCGCCCTTGCACAGAGCCTCTGCCTCCCGAAGTCCTGCAAACCCAGCAAAGTCGGCGCTTGAAGTTCAGCTTCTTCTGAACAAGCTGCTGGCGTTCAGGTTTGAGGCCATTTTCTGAGCCTGATACCGTGCTCTGCTCCGTGTAAGAAACATGACATGGAAGAAAGAAGCTGCAAACTATGGCTAAAGCCAGGATCTGTTCTCAGTGACATTACCTGAAGTCACACTGAAGTCCTCAGGCCTTCGTAGGTTTTAGCCTGATGCAGGATTTGCCCATCTTGTTCTATTTTCATTTCTGTCTTTGTTCCAGTGGCATGAAAAAATAAATAGTCCCAGAATATGAAAGGGGGTGTGTGTGGAGCAGTGCTGTTAGTGAAGCTGAAGAGTTCACTCATTGCCATGGAAACGTTCACATCCTAGCAACAGCTTATTGATGGCAAGATGACATGGGAATACGAGAGCCAATGCCTTTGACTCATGGAAAAACAAGCTATCCCGGATTTTCACTTCTTTTACCTTCTTTTCCAAAAGTATACAGTGGTTTAACAAAAAAATCCCCAATCACAATTTCTCCCCTCAACTGTTTGTGGTTTTTTTTTTGTTGAAACATTGCTTGCTAAGAAAAGTTGATACAGTTGAAGTATTATCATCATTGGCTATCTGGCCAGAAAAAATGTTAAAATGCAGCAAAGAAACCCAAAGGCATTAACCTTTTCTTTTCTTTCCCCCTTTCCTTTTCTTTTAGCAACATGTCAAAACATATTGCAGAATGTCTAAAATACCTAGAATTGTGTTCTGTCCATCTCCACACATTTTTGCTGCAGCTGTCATTGCTAAGATTTTGCTCAGTGGGATGCAGAGTGGGATTGGTTGCGATATGGTCCATGTTCCTTGTGATGCCCAGGGAGTGCGTGTGCTAGGAAGCACTGAAAAGTTTTCTCTGTGTGCATTTAGGACAGGGTGGGTAGAGCAGCATTCGGTGCCTTTGTTGAGAAGGTGCATTTCCTTAATTTTCCTGACATACAGTCGTACAAGAAACTTCCACCTTTTGGGTGAAGGTAGGGTACCACCACAGTCGTTGTGTATGAAAGGAGATATCTTTGAAAACAAGGATCAGAGTGTTAGTACTACTATTATTACTATTAAGTACAATAGCATGATGAGTCCCGGTTGTAGAGCAAGATTTAAATGTGACTTGTTCCACATAGACACAGAAGGTCTTTTTCTCTAGGAGCTTATGATTAATTTGTTTGCCAATATGATTATTTATTGGTAGGAAGAAACTCCAACAATTCTTTTATTGATTTTTTTTTTCTTTTTTTTGGTATGGTATATAGTTATTGGAAATGTTTCTCTCAAAGTAGGCATTCCAATAACCATTTTGGGAAAAAAATGAGAAAAGTATAATGTTGTCATGTACACAGCATCACTATAGTATAAACATTTGTTAAAGATCCTCAGGACAGTGAGAAGAGCATGCAGCAAGCTCACTGCCCTGGACTTCAAGAGAGCAGCCTTTGGCCTCTTCAGGAACATGCTCAGTAAGGTTTCATGGGATATACCCTTAGAGGGTAGGGGGGCCCAAGACTGTTGGTTGATATTCAAGGATCACCGGCTCCAAACTCAGGAGCGCTGCATCCCGACTAGAAGGAAGCACTGCAGGAGGGCCAGGAGACCTCCTTGGATGGATAAGGAGCTGCTGAGGAAAATTCAGAGGAAAAAAAGAGGCTTATAAAAGGTGGAAGGGAGGACAGGCGGCCTGGGAAGAATACAGGGATGTTGTCTGGGAAGCCGGGGACCAGGTTAGGAAAGCTAAGGCCCACTTAGAATTAAACTTGGCTAGGGATGTTAAGGATAACAGGAAGGGATTCTATAGGTACATTGCAAATAAAAGACAGACTAGGGACAACGTGGGCCCTCTCTGGAAGCTATCACGAGAACTGGCTACCCTGGACTTGGAGAAGGCTGAGGTTCTTAATGACTTCTTTGCCGCCGTCTTCACTGTCAAATGCTCTGACCACACCACCCAAGTCTTGGAAGGCAGATGCAGGGACAGTGAGAATGAAGACCCTGAACCCACTGTAGGAGAGGATCTGGTTCAAGACCATCTTAGGAACCTGAATCAAGTGCATGGGAGCTGATGGAATCCATCTGCGGGTCCTGAAGGAGCTGGCAAATGAAGTTGCTAAGCCACTGTCCATCATATTTGAAAAATCATGGCAGTCAGGTGAAGTGCCCGATGACTGGAAAAAGGGAAATATAACCCCCATTTTCAAGAAGGGGAAAATGGATGAGTGGGGGAACTACAGACCAGTCAGCCTCACCTCTGTGCCTGTCAAAATCTTGGCAGCGGATTCACCTGGAAGGCATGCTGAGGCACATGAAAAACAAGAAGGTGGTTGGTGACAGCCAGCATGGCTTCACTAAGGGGAAATCCTGCCTGACCAATCTGGTGGCCTTCTGTGATGGGGCTACTGGAACTGATGGACAGGGGTAGAGCAGCTGATGTCATCTACCTGGACTTGTGCAAAGCCTTTGATGCTGTCTCACATGACATCCTTGTCTCTAAGTTGGAGAGACATCAATTTGATAGGTGGACCACTCAGTGGATAAAGAACTGGCTGGATGGCCGCAGGCAAAGCGATGTGGTCAATGGCTGAATGTCCAGCTGGAGACCAGTAATGAGTGGTGTCCCTCAGGGATCAGTGTTGGGACCGGTCTTGTTCATCATCTTTGTCAGTGACATGGACAGTGGGATTGAGTGCAGCCCTCAGCAAGTTTGCCGATGACACCAAGCTGTGTGGTTCAGGTTGATACGCTGGAGGGAAAGGATGCCATCCAGAGGGACCTTGACACGCTTGTGAGGTGGGCTGATGCCAACCTGATGAAGTTTAACCATGCCAAGTGCAAGGTCCTACACCTGGGTGGGAGCAATCCCAGGTGCAGCTACAGGGTGGGCAGAGAAGAGATTCAGAGCAGCCCTGCAGAGAAGGACTTGGGATGTTGGTTGATGAAAAAATGAACATGAGCTGGTCGTGTTTGCTTGCAGCCCAGAAAGCCAACCGTGTGCTGGGCTGCATCAAAAGTAGCATGAGCAGCAGGTCGAGGGAGGTGATCCTGCTCCTCTACTCTGCTCTCGTGAGAACTCACTTGGAGTACTGTGTGCAGTTCTGGTGTCCTCAACATGAAAAGGACATGGAACTGTTGGAACAAGTCCAGAGGAGGGCCACGAGGAGGATCATGGGACTGGAGCACCTGTATGAAGAGAGATGAGAAGGTTGAGGCTGTTCAGTCCTGGAGAAGAGAAGGCTGCGTGGAGACCTCATAGCAGCCTTCCAGTATCTGAAGGGGGCTTGTAGGGATGCTGGGGAGGGACTCTTCATGAGGGACTGTAGTGATAGGACAAGAAGTAAGAGGTTCAAACTTAAACAGGGGAAGTTTAGATTGGATATGAGGCAGAAGTTCTTTAGTGTAAGGGTGGTGAGGCACTGGAATGGGTTGCCCAGGGAAGTTGTGAATGCTCCATTGCTGGTGGTGTTCAAGGCCGGTTTGGACAGAGCCTTGGATGGCATGGTTTAGTGGGAGGTGTCCCTGCCTATGGCTGGAGGGTTGGAACTAGATGATCTTAATGTCCTTTCCAACCCTAACTATTCTATTCTATGATTCCGTGAGCTGAATCCATGTAAAGGACTCCCTGAGCATTAGCATTTATTGTGAGAAAAACTTTGAATTATAATATTTCCATATCTAATAGAAACCACTTTTCAGAAATTTAACCTTTATCTGTATATGAATTATAAATGGAGCTAATGAAATATCCCAATAGAAATCAGTGATGTTTATACAGAGTTTATAAAACCTGCTCATTTACCTACTTGAGTTTTCTTTTGGTTTGTGTTTGTTTGCTTGTTTGTTTATTTTGTTCCATTAGGAGTATTTTTCCCTTTGAAGAGAAGGACTGCTTGGCTGATCATGCAAGCCATGTTCATGTTCTGATATTATCATTGCATTTCAATAAATGAGGTAACTAGTGCTGTGGAGCCATTGGAGGACAGTTAGAAATGTCTGAAGGAGAGGAAGAGTACAATCAGAATACCACAAAACAACTGGAGATTTTCACTGCCTGTTGCTCAGGTGCAATATTTCTATAGGGAGACAAAAGCAGTATCTAGAAAAAGATTATGACAATTAAAGCAGGACCTAGATGGAATTTAGGATCACCTACTGGGATCACTATTTTCACCCTAATGCCTACAGCACTTTAGCTAACCTAGTACCTTCTGTTCTGACCTGGAACAGTTCCCTTTGGTGCTGGCACTGCTGTGTTGCTGCATTTGCAGAGCAGGGACTATGTGAGTTACAAGGCAGAGGACTCAGACCAACAATCTACTTGTTTCCTAGTAGGAGGCAATAAATCGAAAGTAATCTCAGAACAGAAGCGAGATGTGCCAGGCTCTTCCCAATTGGCACAGATATTTGCACAGTCTTTCTGGGACTCATAGCCATGATTTTAGCTCCAAATTTAAGAATGGAAGGCACCAGATGCAGGGATTGCCCTAAATGACTATAGTGGAGCCTTCTCCATTTTCTCAGTGCTTGCAAGGCAAACCAGTATGCACTGTCAATGGTGGACCAGGGTGTGCTGTGCCTTACACTTACTCATATGTGTATTTGCAATTCTTTTTCCCATTTCCCATTCCTGGATGAATTTCTCTTAGTTTTCAGGGCAAGGGATGCAATGGTAAAACAGTCTTCTGTCAAGGTTGTGGAGGAGGGTGTCAATTTAGTTGACAGTATGTCACCCAAGGTAGCTTAGGTGAAAATGCATTTCCCTTTCACTGAACCTCTTGGAGTCTTTACCATTTGGAAAGATATGCGGTTTGGAAAACAGCAGGCAGGCAGGGAACACTACTGCTGTTCTTTCTCCAAACAAGAATCAAAAGACAGTTCTGCATGTCGCAGCTCATAATTTTTCCCTCTGTATTGAGAAATAATATGCAAAAGTTATGATTCAGGCTTTTCAAGAAATGTGATCAACAGTATTACGTTTCTTTCAGGAGCTGGGGTAATAGTAACTTTTTGGATAGAAGTATTCTTTTAATTCTAGTAATTCACATTAATTCAGGGCCTGTGGTATATATCTAATGCTTCTACTATCCCTATTTCTCTTGATTGACTTCTTGACTGATTCACTGACTGATTTGGGAAAATGCCCTTTTCCTTTCTTTCAGTAGAAGGTGTGTTACCTGTTAATAGTAGATTGATTAGTCAACATTAGCACCTGGGAATGCTTTTATTTTTGTCACTTCAAGCAAATATGTGGAGACAGCTGGAGACATAATTATATGCATTACTAAAACACATTTTGCTATTTAATTATATTTTGACAGAAAAGAAATGTCAGGGAGTAGCATTTGCTCTTTAGCTCTGAAACATTTGTATCTGTTGTACATATTTGCCTCTGCTTTGTCATGCTATCCTTTCAGATCTTTCTTTTGCTGCCTTGTAGTGTCTTGCTATTGTTTCATGATTTTATGCAATTATATATTGTTAAGATTTTATACAAAGATTTCATAAAGAGCAGCTACAGATTGTCTTCTGTGAAGCTGTAGGCCATCTTCATTTATTTGCAGAAGTATGAAATCCACTGGAGCTTTGATGATTTATACTGACTGCAAAACTGGTCAGTCTCTCTAAGACTTCACTTCTGGCGCATGCCCCTCTCTGTCAAATGCCAGTGGAGTCTCAATCCTGTGTGATAGAGGTCAGAGGCATTAGTAAGGGCTATTCATAATTTCAGGATTAGTTTGAGTATTTTGATTCTATTTTTTCTGGTGTTTACTCTGATATTCATCAAACAACTGGAAGGAAAGATAAAAACCAGGGATGCCAAAAATTAATACTGTCTTTCTGCTGTATAAGAGATACCATTTCTGTCTGGGTTATTTCCCTACGCAACAGCCAAAAAGCATCCAAAGCCAATTAAAAGAACTCAGCTGGAAGAGGATACAGGACAAACTGTCACTGGACTTACAACAATAAACAACAGCTAAGTTGCTGTCACTGTATCCCAATTGCAAGAATTTACTCAGAGGTCTTTTAAGTAATGCATGGCATTTTTGTACTTAAGCTGTACTGAGAAACTCGATGAGAAAGACACCATGTACCATGCTGTCTTCTTGAGGTGTTACATTACTTGTAATTGAGAAATACTCTAAGGGAATGATATACCATCCATAAGTGATGCCGATGATTTGGGTGTCACATTTCCTGTAAAGTTATTACTGAGCCAGAACTCCAATATGATGTTAGGAGACACTGTATTGCTTTGAAGAATTGTCTTACAAGGCACAAATGAAGTACAAACTTCAAGATCCTGATGTTCATTGTCCTTGTGGTTGCTTCTGTAATTTTAAAATCAAGCAGACATTCTGCTGTGATTTTTGCATGCATAAACATGCCTTTTTTATGTAATATAGGCCTCCAATTCAGGTTGACCACTGAATTACTGTTAATTCTTCTCTTCTTCGTAGCATAAAATTTGGAACCACATTTCAGAAAGGTCTTGAAGCTACCCTACCGTCAATCCACAGCCCTACAGTGGCTTAAAATTATAAAATCTGAAATACAATAAAGATGCAGAAACCCCCAGTTAAATGAAGATATGCCACACACTCTGTCAAGTTTCTCCCCTTCCTCAAGCTGAGCTCTTTGACATTTGTTTTCTTAGGCTCCTTTTTCCGTAGCTGAGAGAATAACTGTTAATAAAAGGTAATTTTAATAATGGTGTGCTCTTAGATTATGATAAGACTTTTATTCTAAATTACCAGTTAAGCCTTTATAGATCTCAAGTCTGAAATTTCTCTAATGAGTCAATCCTCTTTTTGATAAACCATTTAAACCAATGATGTGATCATCAGTTTTATAGCGAGAAGAAAAACATTCAAATGATACAGATCTTGAGATGATAGAATGAAGATGGAAAGGGAGAGTTGCGTTAAGTTTGCTTCAGTGTGAATTTCTGGGTCATTTTGGGTCAGGGACCAGAATTTAATGTGCAATTGAAATACACTTTTGCGCTTTACACAGATTCCTACGTGGGAGGTTACTATCCTTGTCCTATGTGCATGGAAATGCAGTTGAAGGTCTTGTTTTCCTCTTGTGCTTTCCTAAGCTTACATTTGAGACCATGGGAAGAAAAGCAGATTTGAATAAAACTGCTTGCAGTGATTAAGGCTTGATCTAAGCCACACAACCTTAACATTGTAGTTTTTTCATAGGTGAATGTATATGTGTACGTTTATCTGTGTGTGGGAAGGGTGTATGCCTGTTTCAGCCTATGTAAGGAATCTTTTTTCTACTCTGGGCATTTCATATTTCCTGTGTGTTATTCAACCTCCAGCCCTAAAACAATGCAACCAAATAAGCTAAACTTGATTTTTCCCATGATTTGAAAGAAAAAGTGATATGCAAATTAGATTCAAGATGTTACCTTTGTCCTTCAAGTATATTTATGCTTCAGCTTATGAAGGAAAGATGCAGGCTTCAGTATATGGTAGACATTTGGGAAGGGCTTTTTTTTTTTTTTTTGGATCTATGGCTTACATTTGGTTCCTTATGGTAAGGAACAAAGCAGGAGAAAAGGGTTCAAATGCCAATAGGGGTTTCTTCTTCACAGCTTCTCCATCCCTACTCCATCTTTCTGCAGCTATTACATTGTATATTTACCTAAAGGCAGAAAACTGCCATCATGCAAAAGGAAGCGCAGGGATTTAATGCTTCTTAGATAAAGGAGAAACAAAAAGACAAATTGAAAAACATAATTCATAATACAAAAATTTATAGAAATCTTATAGAGTTTTCTAGAAAGAATGAAATCTGATTTCACATGTATTTCATTTTTGCAGACACCTTATGTTCCAGACAAGCAAGTGCCTTTTTGTCTGCAAAATCTTCACGATAACTTACTGTCTCCTAAGTCCTATGAATTTCATACTGAGGATTTCTGTGTATTTGAATTTAAGCTTGTACTTTGTGCAGCTGGCCAGAGATGGTGCTGAGTGCTCAGGTACTGCAGAGTGAAATGCATTGGGAACTTGAACAGAAAAGAGATTTGGGCCATTAATCATAGCTACACTCACCTGCCATGAGTTATGACTTCGAGTGAATTTAAAATTAGAGAAAAGCACCCTACCTGTAATGTTCAGCCAAACAGCAACAAATAAAATGATTTTAGAAAATGAGAAAAGGGTTAGGAAGCTGTAACACTGGGAAGAAGATTTACTTGTTTGGTATATTTGCTGATATTGTATTGCTCAGTGAAATAAAGGGAGTCTTCTGGAGGTGAGTTCATCTAGCCTTCATCAAATAGGTAGTGGAAATGGAAATAAACTCGATTTACTGGTAGCATCTGTGAGTTGCAATCCTTTCTTACTGTCTCTTCTTAACTGCTCTCTCATTTCATATCTCACTTTTATTCCAGTATGAAAGTTTGTGCAACAGTGTGACAATTAGAACATAAGTGGAGGTCAAGCTCTGTAAACCTTTCCATTGTAATTCATTCTTACCCAAAACCAACCCTACTGTAGAAAGTGCCAGCGCTCGCTGGGGTAAGGACCTCTGAGGCTTTCTGAGATGAGACTGAATAGTCAGCATGCTTTGTGATGTATACTGGTCTTTTCCAGCTCCTTTTATGTATGGCCTTTATGCCATGATAATGTCTTTTCTGATTCATGTAAATATCACCATAACTTCAATACAAAGTGCAAACAAAACCAGTTGAAAATTCTCTTTCAGAAACTGATTTTTTTTTCACAGTTTTTATTCCGTATTTGCTGCTGCTTGCAGCTAGATAAAGCCTTTCTGAAGCTGGACCTATGGTGTTGATCTCATTCATTCGTAACATGGGCATGCTCCCTGGATACTGCTGAAGGGCATTCCAATAGATCCAGAAGGGCTTGTCCCCACTGAGCTGCTCATTGGTGCATCCAGGCACAGGATGCCTCCAGGATGGCTATAGGATGTCCTTTCTGCAGGGGCAGACATATAAACCTGGAGCAGCCTTGGGTACTGCTTCTCTGCCTGTCTAGGCAAGGCATTTGAGTGGGCCAAGATGCTTTCTGACCTGTGTCAAAGTCAGCTTGTCATGGAAAACAGTGCGCAGGGAGAATGATTTGTGTATGAGTTTAGTCCTGACAGAGCCTTGACTTGCTGCTCAGTCCCATGGGGTCGACATTAGCTAAGCACAATTTATGAGGCTGTTGCAACCTCATCCCTTTCCACATCCTCACATTCTTATTTGTGTCTGTCATGCCCTTACTAAAGTGTAATTCCTTTTGACCTTATTTACCACTCTGCAGAGAGAATGAGCTCCCTAAGGGCAGACCTTTCCATGTTTGTGCTGTTTCCTCCTCATTCAGTATAAAATCAAAGTTCATCCCTTTCTCTCTCTTGCCATTCTATAAGGCGTGGGTTGCTGGCCTTCTGCATCAGTTCTTCAGGAACATCCAATACTCTTGGACCATGAGAGTTTTTTTCCAAACCAAAGGATCTGGGTTGCTGTTGAGTCACAAAGTCAACCAGGACTGTCAGGAGACTGGGAATTGTTGCAGCCAGAAATCAAGACAATTTGTTCTAACTCTCACCTCCAGGACATTTCCACTTGAGGAATTTGATCAATTTTCTGGTATCAAAGCCATTACACAATGGGATATGTACTTGGGAATCGGATTTATTACAGGGTCACTTGCTTTAGGCATAGTGACCATATCAGCATCTGTTGACCACAGCAATCACAGCTTATCTCATAGTGAACAACGGCTTCTCTCTCATACTAACAAAGATTTTAGGGGACTATTGCAAAAGAGAGCTGCTCATCGAAGTTTCCTACTGGACACTATTTCATACGCTATGGGAGTTCTTATGGGATATCCCAAACCTGTCACGGTTGTACGTGTGCTTGGGAAATGATACAGAAGCATTGATTCAGGAAATCTTACATGGTTCAATGTTCTTTTTATGAACTCAGTGAACGTATAGTATTGTCATTAATACATGATCCTGAATTTACTGCAGCAGCAAGCAAGATGAAAAGATGGAAAATGAGGAAATACCACTCAGATTACCTATCTGTTCTAAACTCCTGCTGAGGAATTGGCCAATATTCAAAGCCAGGTTAGTAAAAATAAGCAACACAAAAGTAGAAAAAAAAGTTAGCAACTTTTTAGTTGTTCAGCAGTGGTATTTGCTTTACTTAAAGTGGGCTTTGGCAGTGAAAATCTTTGAAAATAATTTTCTTAATTAATAGGGCAGGCTTAACATAATGAAACTGTAACTAGTTTTTACATTTTCTACCCATGAATATTTTGAATGAGGGAAAGCCTATCCCACCATTCCAGCCTGTCCATGTTCCTTTTGGGAAAATAACAATTTTAAAGGTTTGTGGACCTTTAAAATTTTAAAAGTTTAAAAGGGAGCACTTCTTCCACCAACCCTTGCCCATGCACTTTACCTGGTGAAAATGCGGAAGCTGAAGACAAATAAGGCCTATCCTAACTCAAAGACCCCCATGAGGGGGATCTTAAATTGGGAAATATTGGATCTGCTCAGTGTCTTGAAGATTAACAGGGAACAGAGATTGCTATGTATTTCAGTCCTGAGTCATTTACTTCCCCTAGCAAAATGAATCATAATTGGACTGATCAGAAAAACAAGAAAAGTACCTGATCTGATCACACTGTTGTTTATTTTGTCTTCTGTGCACGCAAATAACAAGTTATTAGGAAGCAATTATGATCTAAAGTGTCATGCTTTGTGGGCATAACATGGAAGGCTCTTTGATGCTGGTGAATACTCCAAATAATTTTATACTTTGCCAAATATATCTTGACACATTTTAAATCCAAGTTTGTATTCCTTGACAGGCATAGTCCTGGGCACCAGGTGAATAATGCATGAATCAGTCATGCTATTTAGACATGTGTAAGATAGATAAGGATATGGGGGGAAAATAATTAATGTTTTCAGTGTTCCATTGCATTCAAATAATAGCTAGAAAGACCTTCCAGCTGTCTGAGTATGAATTACAAACCTGCTCTGAGAGCTTCTGGAGTAGGTGTCCCTATAATTCACTGTTTTCAGTGTCTCAGAGATGTTGGAATACACTACAGACTGTGTAATAGTGGTCTGTGTCACCTGGCTTTCTGAAGCTTTATAGAAGCTTCATTACTGTACTGAAATTTTTGTGCTGAGCTGGTGAGGAGACCTCCTGTTTGTTTGTTAGTAGCAATGTCACTTGTCAAATCTTCTCTGATGTGTGTTTTTCCATTGCTTATCCTGTTGATTGTGTCTCTGGCCTTGTCACCACAGATTATTTTCCCCTATGAATTCTGGCACTTGGGACACTTTCCTGTACAGATGTTGTCAATCTTATTAACTTGCCTGTTTTTTTTTCATCTGAAAATATATCCTTTTCCCTTGACTATATTTGAGAATGGGAAGGAAAGCATGTGGATTAGATTCCTAGTTTGAATCTTGGACTCAGCTCTTGCTACCTCCTTTCTTCATGCCCAAGACGTATTTTGAGTGCACATTTTCTTATACACCCAGTTCTAGCCTGCTGCAGTGCAAGGTAAATTAAATCAGTTTGTCAAAAGGCACCAACTAGGGCTCTTGGTTGGCCATAGCCTTTCTTTCTTTACATGGTTGGATGCGCACTGCCAAGGGTGCTCCTGTTCACACAGATTTTTCCAAAAGCAGTGAAAGGTGAATGAAATCATATTGTCATGCTGGCTACAGATGAGAAACACATACACAAGCCTACCCAGTCTTGTATTACTGGGAAAAGTGTTCAGGACTGAGGTGCATAAGACAAATTGTTAACAACAGGGTTTTGTGGGTTTTCTTTTTTTGATAGTGAAATCCAGTACAGTTTTAACTCACGTTACCAGGGGCTGATTAAGGCCTATATGCCATAAAGGAACAGCAGGTTTCTAGGAAGAGGTTTTAAGAAGCAAGACAGGGTGCCAAGGCATCGACTGTGATGAGTAACCACCAGTGTTCATGCTTATAGCTTCTGCTTACCATGTCTGACAGGAGAACTTACTTGTGTTTACCACCATGCCAGAGCATGCACATGAATGCATAGTAGCAGTAGTAGTAGTAGTCATGCTGTACTTTCAGACCCATGTTTACCACAGGACTATTTGTGTGTGCCTAGATCTGAATTTGGTAATTTCCAGAAAAAACAGATGGATTCAGTTTTACGTGCATAGAAACGAAGCAGTATAGTTCCTTATTTTTAATGGAAACTGGTTTAGACATTGTTTAAGTTGATACTTCTACTTTAAATTTTGTTTTGTTATAACTCTCTTTCCTGCATTTAGGTAGTTTTATGTAATAAAAATATTAAACTTCATTATCACATTGTCTCAGGACCTGAAGTTAAAGAAACATTGGCCTCCACAGGTTTTGCTATTCTACCTCCAAAACAAAACAGTAATAATAACCTCACATGGCTTGATGGATATTTGTCTCAATGAGATTTGTTTTCATAGCTTTTGCATAAGCAGTCCATTTGAACAAAATTCTTTGGAAAACAGTGTTTCTATCTGAAATAATATTTCATGCTAAGCAGCATGATGCTTTAAAACCTGTATTAGCCACACAGAAGCTGGAAGAAAAAAATATGTTTTGCGTTTAAATAAATAAAAAAAATGTTCATGAGTAGAATTAAAATACAATTAGTTGTAAAATATCCAGGAGAGAAAGGAATTACAAAAAACATTTTATTATCTTCTGCCCATAAGCCAGTTCCGAACTCACTGAACTCTCTTATGTTATATTGTGAAGTCAAAAGATTAAAACAAGAAATGCAAGGAGAAGCTGAGTCATTACTGATGAACTAGATAATAACTGTCTTTTTCTCTATTTCCCATTAGAGCTAGTGCCTTTATCAGATCTCTTTTTCCAGCATTCTGTTTTACTCTGGAAGTACAAGCCATATTTTGTGAGAAGGCTGCCCAATCGATTAAAATTATCCTGCTAAATGTGGAACATTTGTTTTTAACTAGCATTTAGATTTGAAGGTTTCTGCTTATGGTTCAGTTCTGAAATAGAGCTTGTGTTTTTGACAGCTTCTCTTTTTTTTCAGCACTAACAGCTGGTCTAAGAAAGGGTGTTATTGCTTTTCACAAACTTTGTCACACTTTACATACTTTTTTTTAATTAGATTTTTCTTTCTTTGATGCTCTGTGTAATTGGCCAAGTTCTTTCCTGTTTGAATACTCAAAACTAATTTGAACCCTTTCCTTTTTCCTCTTGGATATACATTTATTTATTAGCATAGCAGTGCATGCTACACTATTAATGCCCAGCTTTTTTGGGACAAGAATCTTGAGAAAGAAAGCCTGGACTTCTGATTGGCCAGTATGATTTTTAGAATAAGGAGGGCAAGATGAGCAAGGATACATGCTGTCTAGGCTCTATGGTAAATTTTAAGCCTCATATGTTAGTTCTGGAGTTGTAACCTGATGACTTCTATTTCTGGAGAGCTATTTCTTGTCTGGATTATGGCATTCTCTCAGCTGGCTGGTTGCACCCTAGCCTCACCGGAGCTTGACATCACTGGCACCCCACACACGTTATGGTGCCATCCCTGGAGGATGTGATATTTTGCCATATAAAACCTCCTGAGAGGAAGGAACTTCCCTCCCTGTGGCCCTGCCAGCAAGTACATGTGAATTCACGGGGCACAAATACACCCACTCCATAGGCCCCCATTGTTTGGGGCTTATCTGCACATCACATTTTTCTGTGTGAATCATGCTGTATGGGTTGCCATGGGATACTGAGGTGCCCAAATACCCTGTGCGAGCAATGAATTAGTCAAAACCTGGTGTAAGGCATTTTGGTGCCACAGGAAAGGTGCTGCCAAAAGAAGCAGTGGTGACTGCTTGCAGCCAGTGTGGAGGCTGCTATTCCAGACTGGCTGTGATGTTCAATGTAGCAAAGTTCAACATAGCCACCAAAATCTATTTCTGAAACCTATGGAAGAACAAATAGGTTTATATTTATATCAGGTACCTTGGGGTATTTTTTACTACTGTGAGAGGGAGATGAACTTCCTTTATCATGATGGCTACTTTCAAACATTTTGCGTGTGAAAGTCTGACATGGATTTGATGGTGTTCTCGTGTGTCCAGGAAAGCCTGAACAATAGACTGTAGAGATCAGAATGAGGACTTGACAAGTAGATACAAGAAAGAGTTCCTGGTAACATTGCAAACAGGTGAAAAAACCCAGAATGAACTGGAGAGAGAAAATGAAGAAATTAAGAGGGTACAGGGGAGAACAACAGTAGCTGTCTGTAGGTGATTCACTGAATGGACGCTACACTATCAAAGTGTAGTCTAATCTTTCAGTTGTATCTGTGGCTACTTAACCACTTCTCCAAGTAGTGGATGTTAAGGCATCCCCTATAGTGAAGCTTATTCAGGAGGCTATGGGCCTATGGAGCTATGGGAGCTGAAGGCTGGAAAGGGCGGGCAGTGATTTACTGAAACTGATCACAAGGCTGTGGTCTGGAAGATGGGAAGGGAGGTAGCTCAGGTCTCTGTTAAAGATCTTGGATAAATGATATAAAACCTCTTATGTCCTGAAAGTGGAAAAGAATGTGAGGTCCTTAAATGTGGATTTTTTCATAGACTTTTGATTTGTCTGTGTGAGTGGTATGGATTCCTTCAGCATGATGAAAGGAGAAATCATAATGATGCAATGGACTAACCTGTCCAACAGTGAGTCTGTGCTAAAGGCTGGTGGAGGAGAAGTGGAATTATCAGACATCAGATGTGGAGAGCATCCTGATGCAGTTTGCATGTATAAACCCAGTTTCTAGGCATCTTTCTTCAGCATGTAGTACAGGGGCTGCTGCAGGCAGAAGGAAATTGCATATACAAGCTAATCACAGTTTACATTACTGGGAAGACGAACTCTCATATTTTGTGACATGTTTTCTCTTCAAGTCTTCAGCCTCAGTAGAATCAGTAAGGTTTGTTTTATGAATTTAATCAACATGAAAATCTGAATATATCACTTGGGTTAGGAAATAATTATTAGGAGTAATTCTGCATCATCACTTACGCAAGAGCACCCCAAAAGGAGCAGAGGGGCTTTGAATCGTAAGTGGTTGTAATTGCTCTACCTGCTTCCATATGGACTTTCAGCAAGCACTCAGTTTCTGGCACTATAAGTTGCCATGTCTTAAATCCTTAAAAATGAACATACCCAGGAGAAGTTCAGTTCCTAATAATAAAATTTAGCAAAAATTCCTAGTGGTGATAAAATATCCTATTGCTGAAGAACACATTAAGATTCAGACTAACATCTTTGACGTTTTCTGCAATTCTGTCCCTGAAAGGACTACAGCTAAGCTATTTCTCTCTCAGCAGCTCTATAATTTTCTTTAAAGAAAATGATCAAGGCTCAAACATGTGTCTAGAGATCCTATCATATGAGTGAAATGTTCTTTCCAAAGCATGGCATTCCTGGTTTTATTAAGATTACAAGTTTTATGATTTCAAAATTTTCTTCTTTGGAAAACAGCACTGTTTGAATCTTTATTCATGCCAAATGGATTTGGTTGTTAGGGAGGAGATTTGTGCTCTCAGAATGGCTATTAAAAGGAAGTTCATAACCACCTGTGGTTACAGAAGTCATGGGACTTTTTTACAGGAAAGAAGGGAGTGCCATTTCCAGTGTCCACTCCAATTTTCAAAGTACAGAGTTCTTGTTTGCATGGCTAATTTCTTGTCCTTTGACTTGCATAGTTTTATCAATTGTATACTACCAGTAAGTTTTATGGGTGTCTAGTTAGTGCTTGAGGTACTTCTCTGATGAAGAGAGCTTGGAACAGTTTGGAGTCTGATTCATTGACTGTTTTGTTTATGGACTTCAATGGTAGCAGTGCTCACAGGACAGCTGTAGAACATAGCATGCAAATCACAGGGATCTCTTGGACTAAGAGGCAGTATGTAAATATAGGATCATCATAGCTGTTCTCTTTATGTAAAGCATGATTAAACCACTGATGCACACAATGATAGAACCACAGAACTAAAATAATGCCTCTCAAGCTAAGATGCATACCTAATTAACACTTATGCTGATAGACCTGAAAGCAAAAACATTTTAAGAATTCTAGTTAGGTAAATTATTCCCCAAATTCAATATCTTCTCTGCAGTCTATTGAAAAAAAATTATTCAGTCAAACCTATTTTCTAAATTTTTGCCAGGTCACTCCCAAAGAATCTCTTTTGATATTTTGATATTTATCATCTAAGATGTGCTGATTGACTGTGTTATTAATTAAGGTCAGAAAATGTGTTTTTATCACTTGACTTGTTCAGAGACAAACCTAACATATTAGCATCTCAGACCTTGTTTTCATTTAATATTCTGTAATATTCTCTTTGTAGTCACTACTTGGGAAGTCAATGATTTTGCTAACAAATATTTATCTGGAAAGTTAACAGAAAATCAATGTAAGCCATATAGACACAGGCAAACTCAGCAACAGTTCATTTGTCCAATTTATAGGCACAAGTTTATTCTATTGTTTATTATATGTCTTAATCTGCAATATCACTCTGTAGTGTAGCATGTAAAAATCACTTCTGAAACTTTCCAGTTAGCAATTCCTAAACATGTAAACAAAGCAAAAAAGAATGAAAGGAATGTGACTAATCAGAGTGATTGAAATGGCCCTTTATTTAACAGCAGTACAGAAGAGATATTTTAATTGTCAATCATAAATAGAAATGCTGACTGTCAAATTATGTATGTTACACATGTAGGGACAAAAGGATGCAGAAAGATTTCAGAGGAACGGACAAAAAGTGTTGCTATAAACTTTTCTAGATTAAGATATGTTGTAAGAGGTATGATATTGTATCTCTGGTCAGGTATTGGAACAAGCTTACCAAGGAAGTGGTGGAATTGCCATCCCTTGGAATGTTCAAAAGCCATGTAGATGAAGCCCTTAGTTACAAGGTTTAGTGATGGACTGGGTAGCCATGGGGTAACAGTTGGACTTGATCACCTTAAAGGTTTTTTCCAACCTAGTTAATTCTATGATTCTATGATCTCAGTGTAATAATATTTTAAGGTCCTCTCCAACACCTAAAAATTTCCTCTCTTATCCCCCCCCTCTTTTATCTAGAGGGTTGCCTTAAAAAAAACAGATCAAACTCATGGCAGTCAGGTGAAATTCCAGACAATTGGAAAAAAGGGAAATATAACCCCCATTTTCAAGAAGGGGAAAATGGGTGAGTGGGGGAACTACAGACCAGTCAGTCTCACCTCTGTGCCTGGCAAAATCTTGGAGCGGATTCCTCTGGAAGGCATGCTAAGGCACATGAAAAACAAGAAGGTGGTTGGTGACAGCCAGCATGGCTTCACTAAGGGGAAATCCTGCCTGACCAATCTGGTGGCCTTCTATGATGGGGCTACAGAACTGATGGACAAGGGTAGAGCAGCTGATGTCATCTACCTGGACTTGTGCAAAGCCTTTGATGCTGTCTCACATGACATCCTTGTCTCTAAGTTGGAGAGACATCAATTTGATAGGTGGAACACTCGGTGGATGAAGAACTGGCTGGATGGCCGCAGGCAAAGCGTTGTGGTCAATAGCTCAATGTCCAGCTGGAGACCAGTAACAAGTGGTGTCCCTCAGGGATTGGTATTGGGACTGGTCTTGTTCAACATCTTTGTCAGTGACATGGACAGTGGGATTGAGTGCACCCTCAGCAAGTTTGCCGATGACACCAAAGCTGTGTGGTTCGGTTGATATGCTGGAGGGAAGGAATGCCATCCAGAGGGACCTTGACATGCTTGTGAGGTGGGCTGATGCCAACCTGGTGGAGTTTAACCATGCCAAGTGCAAGGTCCTACACCTGGGTGGGAGCAATCCCAGGCGCAGCTATGGGTTGGGCAGAGAAGAGATTCAGAGCAGCCCTGTGGAGAAGGACTTGGGGGTGTTGGTTGATGAAAAAATGAACATCAGCTGGTCGTGTGCTCTTGCAGCCCAGAAAGCCAACTGTGTGCTGGGCTGCATCAAAAGCAGCGTGACCAGAAGGTCGAAGGAGGTGATCCTGCCCCTCTACTCTGCCCTTGTGAGAACTCACTTGGAGTACTGTGTGCAGTTCTGGCGTCCTCAACATAAAAAGGACATGGAACTGTTGGAACAAGTGCAGAGGAGGGCCACAAGGAGGATCATGGGACTGGAGCACCTCCCTTATGAGGAGAGATGAGAAAATTGAGGCTGTTGAGCCTGGAGAAGAGCAGGCTGCGTGGAGACCTCATAGCAGCCTTCCAGTATCTGAAGGTGTCCTATAGGGATGCTGGGGAGGGACTCTTCATGAGGGACTGTAGTGATAGGACAAGGGATAACGGGTTCAAACTTAAACAGGGGAAGTTTAGATTGGATATGAGGAAGAAGTTCTTTAGTGTAAGGGTGGTGAGGCACTGGAATGGGTTGCCCAGGGAAGTTGTGAATGCTCCATTGCTGGTGGTGTTCAAGGCCAGGTTGGACATGGTTTAGTGGGAGGTGTCCCTGCCCATGGCAGGAGGGTTTGGAATTAGATGATCTTAAGGTCCTTTCCAACCCTAACTATTCTAGGATTCTATGATTCTATGATTTTAGAGACACAGGCATAGAAGATTTTTCTTCTGAAAAATACTTAGGCCTTGGAAATGCTAGAAACTTAATATGACCAGCCAGTGCAGTCTGTAATAAAAATGTTAATGTGATCCTAGAATGTCTAAATAGGTGAGCAGTGAGATGATTTTTGTGTTAACATAGAGCAATGCTGAGACTGGAATTCTAACTACAACCCTAGTGTTGTCACTATAAAGAGACTAGGAATGTTTGTAAGGAAGGCAAAAATGACAGTGTAGTTCTGAGAGCCAGGGGAAATGCTTCTTACAGTTGAGAGCTCTCAGTCTGCTAAGGGCAGTGAATTGGGATTCCTTGGAGCATGTAAATATTTTCACTAAACATGAAAGGCTACTCTGGCCTACAAAGGCATGCTGTGAACTCATGGCTGAAGTCTGAAACCTGAATAACTCAAGAGCAAAAATGAGGAAACACATTTTTGGATTTGACAATAGTCTGCAACTAAAGCAAATAACCAAGAGGAACACTAAAGGCATCTTGGTATACATTACAGTTTCTGAGGAAATTTACTAGGTTGCTGGAGAACAACTTTGAACAGAATAATTAAAATAAGCATAAGTAAAATGGCTATATATAAATTTAGGATGCATGCTTCATAGATAATACCTACTTTACAATGTAGAGTTCTCTGACTGTAAGCTGCTTATAGAAATATTGCCCTTTGATGCAAACTAGTTAATTGGTCATTATAATTTGGTCACTCTAATTTCTTAAGCACCCAAATATTAGTGAGGATAATGTACTTTAGTTTGGAACCCATAAAGCATTTTCCCATTTTAGGAACATCAATCTGAATTTTACAGAACTCAAGGGAAAAAAAGTTATGATTTAAGTAGTAGCTTTTGCTGTGTCCATGTGGGAGTTAATTTATTAATAACAGACACTCATCTAACAGTTATGAAAGAATGTAACTAGCTGGAAAACTGTTCAAGGACAGAGCTTTAGTTAGATCCATATGGCAGTTAACAATAAATCACTTATTACTTCCCCCTCTGGTAGTTTTACACAAAGTAATAACTTGGACCAAATTGAAAGTCATTCGGGTGTCCATGGGTGGAGAAGATACAACCAGTCTTGTTCATCTCTGTTGTGGTAAGAAGCTGTAGTTTGGCTGCTGTGCAGCCCTGTAAACATCCCAAGTGTCTCCAATAAGGGCTGCATAAAGTGAAGAATCTACTCTGCAAGTTCCTTGGACTAAGGTGGTTGTACAGGGAAAGTGCTCACAGATTCCCAGGAACATGGGTAGGAGAGAGAACCTCCCAATACTGCTGGATGTCCTCTGCAATGTCACTGATTTCACTGACAGCAGGTTTTATTGCCAGCACACTCTGAAATCTTAGTCAGTGCTGAAGATCAAGTGTGGTTCATCATAGGCTCAGTTTCCTAAGAAGTGTAATTAACTGTCCATCAAGAAGGCTGTAAATTGCCTAACAGAGTGCACAGGCCTAAGAACATAATGTTAGATGTCACACCATGCAGTTTTAATGTACTGTTTTCCTGTTTCTGAGTTTTGGCCAGACCTGTGACAATAATCCTAGAAGCTGGAGCAGTTGATGAGGGTCTTTTATAGTGTTTCATGTACTCACTAGGTTCTGAACCTCAGATAACTGAGTTGTTTTGTTGTTTTGCTGTTTGATTTTTTGGTTTGGTTTTTGTTGTTTGTTTTTTTTTTTTTTTTTTTTTTCCTGTGGAAGAAGAGAATAGCCATAAATATTGATTACTGGGCAGATTAGACATCCCTAGATAACATTCATGATGGCTTTATACAAAACAACCTGTCTGAGGAAAGCAGTGAAGTGTCTTTCAAATCTTACAAAATAGAATAGCAACTGTTCTTCTCTCAGCAAGATGACAGGAAGTAGAGGTCTGCCAGTGCTTTTCTTAGTTTGCAGCAGAAAGCTTGTTTCCTTGATGTCAACAACTTACAATATAAAAGTAAACCACTTAATCACTGGAAAAGTATCTATTTATTATGCAACATGTAGAAAACATCTGTGAATATTCTCATCATTGGTTTTGAAAATGTCCATTTTAAAGTAAGCTGTGCAATTACCTCTTGAGGTGATACAGTGCTCAAGAATTCGTAATATTCCTGGAAACTGCAACTGAAGAGTCTTTGATTTTCCAGAAGGTTTCCTCCCATCTCACAAAATTGCTTTTTTAGAGGATCAGTTAGCATTTATCCAACTGTGTCCCATCATCAGACTTTCAAGACTCATCTATTTGAAGTCTAATGGCCACCATCAGGCAACCCTAATGAAAGCACATGGGTCACTTCAGTAGTAGACACTGAGTGCAATACAATGCAACTATCATTATGCAATATTATTATGTAAATAAGTACTGTATAGTGCCTTTCAAATATGCTTCAAAGGAAGCAGGAGGAAATCTTAAAAGCTGAAAGACTTGAGAAGGAAGTGCAAAAATATCAGGCAAGATTTTTAAATGTGATAGCCTCAAACATACGCATATGTCAGTGTCTCACAAATGCATTATAAGGTTGTCTAGGTGATGTTCTAAAGAAAAAGACTAGGGAAGCAGGAGTTCCATATCTCAGATATGTGTAATTATTTTTAAGAGACTATTGACTGATTCTAAGAGGATATTCAGAGAAGACTTACTGAAGAGTTTCAGTGTGAAAGCTCTCCACAAAATAATTCTGTACAAATTGCAAGGGACAGAATGCCCCTAAGCACTCTTTTGTAAGTCATTTTGTCCCCAAAGTGGAACTTAGCTGACTATGGTGTAACATTTCAAATTGTATCCATTATCCACAAGAATCTAATTAATGCTACATAGTGTTTTGTCAGTGTATGTTTCATCTTGAATATTCAGCAGCTATTTTTATCCAGACCCACTGAAGACCTGAAGTGAAAAACTGCAATTACATTAAAATAACATGTAACAGCTCTCACCCAGCTACATTATTTAGTCAGTCCATGAGAGCTAAACTGATCATGTGCTGCCTGTTTCCTGTTGTCATTTTGCAGTATTTGAGGGAAAGTGTTGAAAGTCAAGAAGGGTTGAGATGAACCTCAGTGTGTGTTTATGTAGTTCTCAATTCTGATTTTGCATCAGTTTCACATAAGAAATGGCTAATGACTCCTGGTCCTCAAAGTCTTCCCTGTAAATCCTGTATCTAAATGATCAAAAATCTGCTTATCAGGACTATCTGAGGTAAAAATGCACTCAAGCAAAAAATAACGTGTTGCCTGTGTTTTAAATATTTAAGACTAACTGTTGAAGATTTGCATACTTGAAAACCTAATATTTCCTCTTCAGTTGTACCAGTAAACCTAATAAAACATCTCTTCTTACAAACCCTGCTTCTCTTATGTTAATATTCTTCTGCTCGCAGACAAACAAAAAACCTAAGTTGAAAAAAGAATCTGTCAACTTGCAAGTATAGTCATGTTCTCACTGGAGTCTGAATTGCTACATACACTCATTCTTTCTTAATATATAGCTAAAATAATTTTAAACTGCTGACATGGCCTGTAGTGCTTGAGTACCGATTTTCCCATAGTGACACATACTGAAAATGAGAGAGAAATGTTAAAGAAAACCTGCATCTTGAAAATGCAGACCTAATTAGTCAGACGTTTACAAGAACAGATTATATTCCTTTTATTTTTTTTCCAGTTAAAAGCAAATTCAACAAATACCTTTTGTCTTTGTTTCAAACTTTTAATGAAGCTCTTATTTTCACTGTGAGTATTCCAGCTAGAGAATAGTGTAGAGCGAAGCATGAGAATAAAATTGAAGCTTCATAATAGTCATGAAACCCTAAAGTCACTGAGGACAAGGTGATGAGAAGCATTTGACTTCATCCAAATACACTGTGCACAGCAGTGTATTTTTTCTGAGAGCAGACTGGAACATCTTAATTGTTTTACTTTGTTCAAAATGGGCTGTATTTAAAAATTATTCAGACAAATGACATGGATGTCTGATCCGGAAATTGTGCCCAGATGGCACACACCTGACCTGTGGCCACTGTCTGACCAGACCAGACATTTTATTAAAAGGACTTCCGGACAGTACATCTAATGCTCTTCTCCCATCTTACTCTTGCTGATTTTCCATTGTAGCAAACAAGAACTAAGAATCAAAGGAATTGGGAAGAGAGAGAATGGAGGCACTACAGTGACCAAATACTTCCTATATGTGGTATCTTTCTCTGCAAGCGCCTCCACTCCTGCTGTCAGTAGTGTCATCCAGCCTCTGTTCCCTCTTTACTGAAGAGAGGACAATGTAAAGAAAAAGTTTCTGGGAAAATTTTCCCCCAGCTCCCTGCTCATATGCTGGTGGCACTCTGATTTTGCTGTTGAGCTAGGTGATACTGTTTAAAAATGTGTCATCTACATTCTTGCCTTATTTCAGTTTTTGTAGGGTCCTTTGAGGATGCTCACTGGGGCCATCTCTTAGTGTAATGTGGAGCACACAGCCTCTGCCACACTGTATTGTCTTAAGGCAGATCAGAGGGCCCCAAGTGCTCAGCATGCTGCACCATAGACACCCAAAGCTTTTACTAGCTCTGCAAGTGGTCACTGAGCACCTCCTCAAGCTTCCCAGCACATCCTAGTATACCTCCTGCACCCTGCTCTGTGCCCTAGCCAGTACTTGGATGAGTAAGACATGCTGTACAGTACGATGTCAGACCTACAAGAATCAGGCAATTGCTTCTTTCCAGTGACCAACACAAGCCTCTTGACTCTCAAGACAGTTTATTTATCTATGAGAGTCAACAGTTTGAACTGACATCATAAGTTGCAGATTTTAAGTACTGAACAGTCATTGCCTCTCCAGGATATTTAAGGCTGCACTGGCAGCTTCAATAGGGTACAAGAAGTAGATGCCCTGTGATCCGGCTGTCCTAGCATGTGAAGGTCACTCTGCTGCTCCAGGGTTGTAGGGCTCAGTAACATTGCTGTGTATTTTCTGTCCATCTTCCAAATTAGGAGATTCATTTTTTGCAACCAAGAGTGTAGCAACACTTCAGGCAAGTAGTGTGCAACAAAACAAAACCAAAGCATCCTCCTACACTCTTCCTCCCCACCAAAACCCTCCAAAACCTTAAGATTACTCTCATAGCTGCTGAAGTAGCAATGCCTCGTCTTGGAGGTAATGGCCATATAAAAAAGGCCATCTAAAGAAAGGTTTTTCACTTCTCTTCCTCTTGGTCTAGCTTCTCGGTAACATGACACACGTTCTTTGACTTTAAGCACTTCCAAATTTATTTTAACAAGCTGTTTTACTAGTGACAATGTTACCTTCTGCTCAGATTTGCTATGCGCAATAAAATGCGCAGCAGCATCTGAAAACAGCAAGATTCATAACTGCTGCCAGTAAACAATTCCACAGGCTTCACTGCAACTCGTATGTCTTTTTTGTTGACATTTTTTCTGTCTCTGGATGTGTCCATCAGAAGCAATTTAATGACTGTAGCATCTTCAGCATGATTAAGAAGTGGAAGTATTCACCTTTATACCCATTATGCTTTCTTTTTTTCTGAAATGATTTCAACATCATTAGTTAATCATGGCATAAAGCCATTCTTATTACATGAGGCTTCAACAAGATGGAATTTCAGTTTTTCAAGTTCAGAATTTGAGAGATGGGATTAACTATTTAGAAAGCATTTTTGAACTCATCTAAATTGACCCTGGGAGTTAAAAAAAGAGCAAAATATAAATCTACTTATTTCTAGATATATCCTGTAGAAATGTCTTGGATCCTTCTGTTTCCAGGTTTCCTTTTCAAAATAAACGTTTTAAACTTTCTAAAACACAGTGGTTTGGAGTCACTTGACCAGTGAATATTCAGCAAGTTCATCATGCTTCTAGTCAGTATGCTCACTCATATATGGAGGAGGACTCTAAACTCTTTGATTCAGCCTTGTGGCCCAGAATTGGTGGACTTGCAAGAGACTGAAAATATTTTTATGATGAGAATATGTTGAGACTGTTTTCTCTCCCCTACCCCTACCCTGTAGGAAAATTCAGATTAGTTGAAACCCCGGTATTTTCAGAGCAGATATTCTAGTTCAGTGCATGTATCATCTTAGAAATGCATGGAAAGCTTTTGAAATTATGGAAATATTTATCTTGGGATGGTGACAAAATTAAAATCTCAATTTCAATCTTGTTGAAATAATGTAATTTTTATTTTCAAGTTAAAATGTTCATGCTTCAAGTGAAGCACTGAAATAATAATAATAAAAGAACAGAATACATCCATTTTGTTTGTTCTGATCTTTGGATAAAACCAGAAAATTTGTTCCTGAATTGTACGTTTAATTTCTGTAGTGGAAATGGTCTGATTTCCACAGCTATTATGTGTGGCATTAGGCATTGTGAAAATCCAGTTCTGTCTATGGGATTATCACAGATATCACAGTAGTTGCACTTAAATATGCCAAAGAATTAAAATATGGGGAAAGATGAAACATTTTTCTGTATTTGTTTGATATATTCTGAAGTTCAGTGAATGTGTTTATAAGTTTGAAGTCCCACAAAAACATAATGGATGCTGTTTCTAATCTAGCATTGAGGAAATCCTACTCTCAATATCTACTGTTTTAGGCTACATTTCCCTTGAAAAGGTGCTGAAAGGTGCTGAGAATTAGAAGTTTTCTTCTTTCAACAGGTTCAGCTGCCTCTAAAACAGGCAAAGCTTTCCTCTGCCAAAACCCATGAGCACCATTAGCTTTTATTTATTTTATTTTTAACTTCCTTGCCACATCAATAAATTACCTCTGTTGGTCATCATTCCGAACTCCCTTTTACCTGCTGCTCTGTGTGCATGGGACTCAGTGATTTATGACCTTCTTACTGTGCTGCTGAGGTCTCTAATCCTTTTTTTCAAACTGTTATCTAAGCTGTTTGATCTTCTGTCTATTGCCTCTTCCTTACCTCTCCTTCGCTCTTTTTGATGAAAACTGCTAATGTTAATAATACAAATAAATAAATACATTTATTAAGAAAAAAGAAAGAAGTAAACCCCTGGTGAGGCTCCTGGGCTATGACAACATTTTCCTTGAACAATCTCACTGCAATTATCTCTGATTTTTTTGTTTCAAGTTCTCATGCAAATTCCATAATATCTTCTTGGTACTGTTGTACTTTTGAACTGAACACTGCAATGAACAGAAAGAATGCATTAAGTCTTACTTGAAACTGTTACTTAACTTTTGAACAGCTGAGTTCCTTCCCAGCTGTTCAAAAGCCACGTTCTGGCTCTGCAGGAGCCATAATGTGTGCATTTCATTGTAAATAATTTTAAATAGATTGCCTCTGATAGAATAGCAGTGTCTGAAAGTTAACATCTAACAAGAATATCTACTGCCTTTAAGAAAAAGGTGAATCCTGGATACACATAAGCCTTGGTGGATGGATTTATTCACAGAAATAGCATGACATGGAAATGAAAAATACAGGACTCACAGCTAAGTGAAAAAAAAGAAACCCAGTTACCTGGATATGTTCGGGAGAAACTTCTCTGGGATGAAAACTTTTTTTATGCTTGACCATTTAACCCAGATTCCACACATTCACAGGAAAATAAAGACTGTTCAGTGAATTCACAGAAAAATGTGGGAGTCACATGAATTAAATAAACTGTGTCAGACTTCTGTGTAAAGTTCTCAATCAGATGTCAAAAATTTTCTGCCTGGGAGCTAAATTGCAGCATTTTGCTCCAGTGATTAGTTCCAGTGACTAGACACGAAGTTAGTTTCACAAAGCTTGGACTATAACGTCCTGAAGGGAAGAAACAGAAGGGCTTGAAACCCTGCTGGAGCAGGGGGAGAATAAATGATTGTAAGGCTTTGGGGCTTCACACCAGGGATTTAATTGCATGCATCAAGTTATGTCAGAAAGGATAAAAGGAGTACATAAGAAGATAATGCCTTTCAGGTACACCTATAAGAATTTCTAGTAAGACTGCACCTGGCTGTGATTTGTTCTTTATGGAAAAAGCATATGTATGCTTTCTGTTGACTCTTAAAGTGGTTTCAACGTATCTGCCTTTATATCTTAGAAAATTTACCATAAGTGAAGCTATCGAAGCTAGAATGAAAAGCAATTAGCTGAGATACAGCATTTCAGCATGCTCATAAATGATCTCTGTATGCTTTGCAAAGTGTTGGTATTGTGATCTTTATTTATTTATTTATTTAGCCTCTTTGGCTTAGGCTAACAGATACATTTTGTTTATTATTTGGCAGTTGTTATTACCTTATTTTTATGTTCCCTGACACACTTGTTCCATATGTGATCAATTTAAATAATTTGATTGGAAAGGGACAAAAAAGAGACAGAAGAGGAAGGTTGAAAATGTGAAGGAAAGGCACAGGAGGGATTGGAAGGAGCAAACACTTAGGGAAAACTAAAACTGAAGAAAAGGAAAAGGTAAAGAAAGAGACAATTGGCTTCCTTAGTAAAAGAGAATTAAAAAATGGTCCAAGCAGAGTCAATGGAATGAAACCAAACAGTCCAGGAAAAGACATGGCAAAAGTCTGGAAAGAAACACAAAGGACATTACCCAAGATCTTATTTAAAACAGATTTTCATATGAAAGCTGTAAATGTAAGGTTTTGTACAAATTCAGATGAGTGACTTCCAAAGCCAAAAGGGCTGGCTTGATAACCTTTATAATCTCTTTAGTACAAATTGTTGGTTTTCCTGCGTGAGTTCCTGGTTTAATATCTTTATGAAAAAAAAAAACAACAAACAAACCCAAAACAAATGTCTTTAAAATGTTTGTAGTAGAAGCTCCAACAAAAGTTTTGGCATTTTTTTTCAGAGGTTTATTACACTTATTTTTACATTTAATTTAGTCTCAATTGATCTAACTTTAACTTTAGCTCAAAGCCCTATCAAGCAGATTGATGAGCTCTGTCAAATTTCTTAAGGTACTTAGGCTTAGGTGAAGTAATTTCTATGATGAGAAAATTAGTTGAAGTTTTCTGAGTCCTGTTATAAGGGGTGTTTTAAAACCTATTTCATTACTGTCTTCTTGCCCTTGCTTTCATTCTACCTGTTTGTTAATACCCTTCTTCAAATGGACACAGTCATCAGGTATCAGGCAGGGATTATAGTCACTTGGGGTTTTTACTCAGCATTGCACAGCTAAAGACAGCACTAACTTTTTGGCCAAGGATTTTGGTGCAACCTGAATGCTACTGGAGACAGCAGTGGGTGTAGAATTTGGGTTACAAGCTTGGGTGATTGTGGCAATGGCTGAAAATGTGGCTATTGACTGAGAAAGTCAAGAGAGGCAGTTCATATTCATTTGCATGTGCACCTGTATAAAACACTGCATTTCCAAAACCTTTACCTGGGTATTAATTTTGAAGTAGCAATGCTTTTCCTAGAAGTATGGCATCTAGACCTTATCCCTGAAGAGATGTCTTTTCACTTGAGCGTTCCTTTTTATTGGTGTCAGGATGACAAGTAACCTAAAGCACTGTACAGCATTCTCTGTTCTCTTTATTAACAAACTTGATTTCGGAATTAATCAATTTAGTTTGACCATAACTTCCCCCCCACCCCCCATAAGCTGCTGAAGATCTTCAAATGTTACCTTCCTTTAATGTAGCTGGTCTGCCTGCAACCATTCCATTTATTTTGGTCCAAATTGAGTGATATCAGTCTGAAATTCATATAGTTACCCACTTAGTCTACATTTCATTTAGCTAACAGTTGTATAAATTCTATTTGCTATAGCCATTAACATTGACTGAATTTCTTTTCATTCTCTTAAACATAAATGTTTTTTATTCTCTTTAGCCCCATTTGCCTTAGATTTTGGTTTTTTTTTACCTTTTTTTCCCCGTGAATTCACTACAACTACGAGGCTTCAATAGTTCTAGTTTTAATTTCCAGATAAGTAGTTAAGCAGTTAAGAAAACTGTTATCCTGTAAAGTCTGCATATGTTCACATCCTGATAGCCACTACTCTCCTCTTTGTTCATTCTCAAATACATACTTCACTTAAGTATGTTTTTGCTACGAAGAAATGTTGTGGAATTTTTTGTTTGTTTGGGTTTTCTTTTGGTAGGAAGATTATTTTTATAAATCTGTTGTCATGCATTCCCTTTATAGAAGAACCAGAGCCAATCTGTCAGCTGCGTTTCATAGGAGAGTAAGGATGGGAAATTGCTCAGGTTTGTGAGCTGAATAGCAAAAACCCCAATGTCTGTGGAAACAAAACTATGCATTAGTCATCCTTTTGCACAGCAAATGCATGGGGCAACTTTCAGGACAGAATAAGGAGAAAGAATAAGGAACTTTTCCTTGGAAAACTCTCTAACAGAGGTACGTACCCCTGTTCTGGGAGATGAACAAGTGTCTGTCATTATTTTCTGGACTCACAAGACACGGATCTTAGGCATGTGTGGCCCTCCTTGTTCACCATTCCTTGAAAACACTGTGGTGTCAGACTCAGTGAAATGGATGTTTCAAGCCTAGTGTGGGAGGGGTGGGGGCAAATGGGATTAGCTGCACTCTGATCATTTGTGCCTATTTGCTCCCCACCTGCACAAGGGAAAAGTTGCTGTATGGGTTGGTTTTGGCTGCAAGAATAGTCGAAAGCAAGTCTTTTGGATCACAGTATCTGTTCATTCCCACTCAGCAGAATAGGGAAAACTGCTTTCATTGGCAAGGGCAAGGCAAACCCGAGGCTGTTCTTCTGTTTTGAGATACACAGGAGGAGATGCATGAGAAGTTTGGAGGTTTTCTTTTTCTTTCCAATATCAGCATCAGAGCCTGTTAATGTTCTAAACTGCTGTTTTACAAGGAAAACTTACTGATGTTTCTATTACTTTTCTATTTATTTTGTGATTATGATCAAAACCCCCATAAAACCAACCCACGGTTAAAGAGGTAGATTATAAATCTAAGGCTCCTGCTACCTGATATCGTTTTCTACAGAGTAATATTCCCACTAGTGAATCTCACAGGCAATTATAGAATGTAATTGTATGTGCAGATGAAGGAATCAAGTACCTAGCACACAGAGAGGGAGTGAAAGTGCTATGCCTTGCAGTCAAGCACTACCAGAGCTTGAGCTCTGTAAACTATTCTTTTATAACAACTTATCATAAAAAGCTTAAGCTATGTAAACTGGTCTACAACAAGTTATCATAAAAAAGCAATTAGCATAATTCCTCATTCTCTTTAAAATGGAAAGACCCGTGTGTCATTTACAGTGTGCCCAGTCAAACAGCTGTACTATAATGACTCAGGAAGTGAAATAAGGGTCTCTCTGTTACTTTATCTTAAACATTATAATTTCAATTTGGAGTGGAAATTGGCTGTAATCCACATATGAGATTCCTACATTTAGTGTTGTAGCAGATAAGTAGGTAGATTTGGCAGACCTTTTATGATGCTAAGAAAGTGATTTCCAGCAGATTTGGTATAAAACCAAATTCATCTAATCTTATTGTTGTTACCAAAGTGCAGAAAAGTCTTCTTTTTTTCCTGATACATGGAATAAGAATGGATGAGATAAAAATTGCATGGACAATGAGAAAGCTAGTGCTTTTTGGATGAGTAGACTGCTACTGTTAGCAGTAGAGTATCATACCTCAAATCACAGAATCATGACATATTTTAAGAGCATCTTAAAGACCTTAAAGACCATCTAGTTGCAACCCCCTTGCCATGGGCAGGGATACCTTCCAGTAGACCAGGTTGCTCAAAGCCCCTTCCAACCTGGCAATATAAAGCAATAGGTAGTTTCCAACACACAGTATACCATTTTTGAGGAAGTGGGGTAGCATAACCCATCTGGGAGAGGGGAGAGAATGAAAAGTTATTTGGAAAACAGCAGTATACAGCAAATGACCCCTGTTACAACTCTCTGTATTTCACAGTTCAGTGACAGTCTGAGATGGACTGAGCAGGCCTTCATGTCTGTGTAGCAGTTTTCACCTGCATAAATTGGGGTTTAAGTTCTCCCAGAACCAGAAACACCAGTGCCAGTTAATTATAGTTTCTTGACAGGTTTGTCTACAAAATGAGATCAATAAGGTATAATAAGCAAGCTTCATGGCTGAATGGGTATGCAGCAAGCAACATCCAAATGTGCACCACACCAAGTACTCACAGACATTAAAAGGCTGGCAGAATAGATAGGATGACGCTGTACATCATCCAGCTTAGATAAATGAGCAGAGCACCCTTGAACAACAGCAACTGTTGGCCAGGGCACAGCAGTCAGTCAGGGTCTAACTGCTAGAAACACAGAAATCTATCACTTGATGAGAAGGCCTTGGGCACCTGATGAAGCTGATTAGGCAATCATGACAAGGTTATAAAAGAGCTTCCTCCATTAGTAAGGCTATGGTCTGGAACAGCAGGAAGAGAACAGGAGAGCTGATGAAGAGACTGCAGGTAACCTTCATCTGGTGAAGTGTCTCTAAAGAGTGTGGAAAAGAGACAGACAGATTCGTCAGAGGTGTGTTTGTTTAGCTTCTGTTTCACTATTTACTGTCTCCCTTAAGGTAAAAGTAGCTTTTCAGAACTTCTATGCCAAGCATATTTGTGTGATGTACATTACTTCCTGCATATTTCTGAAGAGGTAATCTATGAATCTGCAGTCCCTTCAGCCTGATGCTGTGGATTCCCAAGTATCAATGTTGAAGCTTGACGCCTCCCAGG
Organism: Myiopsitta monachus; assembly: GCA_017639245.1. Taxonomy (NCBI): domain Eukaryota; kingdom Metazoa; phylum Chordata; class Aves; order Psittaciformes; family Psittacidae; genus Myiopsitta; species Myiopsitta monachus. The sequence goes on from CM029925.1 coordinate 24,106,865, forward strand.
GCTTTGGAAATCAGGTAGCAAGAGCACCCCACCTGTGCAAGATCAGACATTTCCATCTGGTTATAAGATCTGACTCCTCTACTGAAAAAAAAGTCCAAACCAAAAATCCCATTCTGTGATAAGGTCCCTAGCCTTTGAAGACTTTGCACCTTTTCATATGCAATTCCAGCTGCTGCTTGCCCACGCTCTTAACTCCTGCCAATGTCTTCTGTCTCATTAGGTAAGGATGATCTAAATGGATCTCTGTTTTGGGATTTAGACTTATTTGGGAAGATTCATTTGCTTTTTAATTGGAAAGAGTGTTTGATATTTGGCTCCCTTTCTGACAGTTAGCTGCCTATAAATATAGGGCCTTTTTCACCTGAAAATCAGGGGATGTTTCCCTGAAATGAGGGGAGTTGCAGCAGATTAAGTCATTATGTGGTAACTGGACTGTTTTAGCCCTGATTACACTTCATATTAACAGCACTGAGAGCAAAATTGAAGTTTAGCTGAGATCACCAAGAGAGAAGGACTTATAACTATCCTTGAACAAAACACTGCGCTGAAACTATACCAGTAACTCGTCAGCCTTGAAAGAGCAAAGCCAAAAATACTGCAGCAGCTGTCCCATTGATCAGCTTGTGCTTATTCAAAACTGTGCAGATCTGACATTTAGTACTAAAATAGACATTTCCCAGTTCATTCACAATTATGTGGGGGAGTTGGGTAACCTTTGCAATATGTGCCTGTAAATAAGCCTTATCCTGGCAGTGAAGCGTTACTAATGTAGAACTTAATCTTCAATTAATTACTTATCTTGAAAATATTATAATCCATACCCATATATCCATATCCTGGGTTACTTCCACTTTCGTATCACTTGTTTAAGCAGTCACCATTTTGAATCCAGATCACGTAATATGTTCTGGGATCAGTATGTTTTCTAATAATATTCTGCAATGGAAATCAACTTCCTGACAGTGACACAAGGAAAAATAAGTTGCATTTTTTAGCAGACTCACTGAACAAAAGTTACAGGATTTCAGGGTTGAAATATAGTCTTGTTACTACAAACAGACTTCAACAACTTTCCTTTTCACAGAATACTTTTTAGTCACCAAGCGTCTTGTTCTCTCTGCTTACGGCTCACAGCTTTGCTTCTTGTATGCAATCTCTTTTGCAAATCTATTTCGAAATCGTTCTTTCTCCTAAGCACAATTGTTTTCTGTTACCTATTAGGCTGTAGTGTGTGCTGCTCTGTCCACTGTTTCTGCTCTGTCTTAATTTCTCTTGAAGAATGATGTTGGTCTGTGGTTGAAAGGGGAGGACAGGACTGCCAAGTACAGTGTTTTCCCTTCCATTTATCTGGTCAGAATTCCCTCTTAAACAATTTTGTTTGCCTCATAAGTATCAGTTTGTGCAAGGAAAGTACAGGCTGTGTGATGATCAAGACATGAATGTGTGCCCAGTGACCTCTAAGAGCTGACCAGGAATGTACTATACTCCTGGTACTAAAGGAATAGCCTGTCCCCTATTAGTAGTATCTGTGCTCAGACTTGTTCACATCTTTCAATTTTCTTCTTTTATAAAAATCCAGGTTAAAACCAGGGAAGTGAATAATTTAAAATCTTGAGGATTCTCCTTTTTTCAGGCAACTATCCTTTAACCCAAAATATGTTTGTCCAGGAAGCTGTAAATCTCTGAGAGTGGAATCCACAGCTGATGAGTGCAAGTCAGGGACAGATGTCATTGAAGTCAATAGGGCTGTGGTATTCAGCTTCTCAGTTTTTATGCATAAATGAATGTAATCACCTTAGTGTTTTATCAAAGTATTCTGATTTTGCTTAATCTTTTAATCCCCTTCCTTTTCTCCTCACCAAAAAAAGTGTTCCCAGCCCAGCTGAAGTTCGAAACCACTGAGCTACTCCTTTACAACTGTGTCAGCATTGTTCTCAGGCTAAAGTTGAAAACACAGCACTGCACAAGCTACTAAGAAGGAGGAAAATGACTGTTACAGCTGAACCCAGGACAAACTATTAAGGACCTGAAGGATAACTTTTAGTTCTGGTAACTCAAGGACAATGATCAGCTATTTCAAAGACTCTGTGTGTGTGACAGTGTAGAAAATGTTTCTATTCTGTCAATTCCAATGCCATCTGCTTATCTGGAAAATAAAAAATATGAGCCCTCAAGTGTATTTAAAAATGATGAAAATACTTTGGGTGAAAAAAAAAAAAGCAACGGATTTATAGTACAGTCAGAGTGTTTATTTTGAAGGGCTGTCATAGTATCTGAAGTCTTAATCAAAGCTGATGTTACAATTTGTCCATTTGCAGTAATATATGAAATAAAAGTATATGTACCATGTTATGTGACAGATGGTCCACTTTGCTCTTAATAAATAGGTACACTGTAGACATAAGGAATCTATGTTCATAATAGGTTCTGAGGTATTTCTTAGGTTTTAACTTTGAAGACTCTGTTTTCTTGTAAGGATTTTGAAGACTGAAGCCTGTATGTATCACAATTGAAGATACCCATATACAATGCGACAATATGATTAAATGACAGAAAAGGTTTCTGTGTAACCAGAAAGCCTGTTCTTATTTATATGAAACATGTATTTTGTGGAAAGCCAATTTGTTGACCCATCTTTTTCAGTGTTTCCAGACTAAATTGTGTTACCAGGTATTTACCCCTGCTTATCAAAGGCATTATTCAAAGCTAACTTTATTTTCCCTCTGCAAAACTAATTCTGTCTTACCCCGAGTTACCCCCTCATTTTGTTGTTGACTTGGAGATATTTCTTGCTTTGCATTTTTCATTTGTCTCTAAAATCCATTTCCTTTTGTTATTACTGGCTCTTTTTTTGTGCTGTTTCTTCAGCATTTCTGCTTTACTTCCACATGCTTCATCTTTATTACAATGATTTCAGTGGCCAGTTCTTGAATCAGACAATCAAAACATCTTTTGCTATCTACCTAGATATGTATTTTTGCATTTGAGATGTCTTGAATATCTTCAAATTAATGTACTTGTGACTCTCAGTTTCTTGGCTTACCTCAAATGTATTTCTTTGATGTATCCTTCAATCTTAGTTCAGCTAAGGTCTTCTACAACAGAGTACCTAGAGCCTGAATGGTGAAATATGGTATGTGAAGTGTGGCAGAAAACATTAGACTTGGGGTTTGTGTGAAACTGTTCCAGCTGCACGTGATGGATTCAGGGCTAGAGAAAGGTAGCACTCATTCTTGTAACAGCACAGGCCCATGTCCTGAATCCTTTGACTCTGCATAGCAAGTGTGTTCACTGGCATAATTTTTTAGACTTGTAGAGGTGCAGAACAGCTGTGTGTTCATGGACAGGCTGCCTGCTTGCTTTGAGTGTGCATGGACTCTTCTTATGTCTCCATCTGCATAGGATCCAGAGTTTAAGCAAGCCTCCACAGGCAGCCCTCCTTTAAAGAATGAAATGGTGATGCCCGTATCCATTTCTTACAGAATACCATAAGAGTTGAAACATCTCCTGGGAGGCAAAAGACCAGGATAACTTATCTTTCTCTGATAAAGTTGAACCCCATTTCTATTGCATTCAGGTGAGCAACATGTCTGCTGGCATGGAAGAGGATAGACTGTATTTTTCCTTCGAAAGCTCTTCTGGGAACATGACATTGTTCAGGAGAGAGGGGAAAAAGTTAAAGGAAGACTGCATCACACACCCTTCTGGGAGAAGAGATTTCTGGGTGTTAGTCCTTGTTCTTATTAAAATGTCTATCTTTTTATTAATTAGCTGAGAAATTCTTTTCCTGTCTTTTGAGTATTAAAGCCTTGGGTTTTGTTTATGCTTTGCTTTTCACTGTTACAGCTAGCTGCATAGGAGTATTCAATCAGTCTCCATTGTATTAGCTAGGTTACCCAAAGGGGAAAATTGCAATCACTTGAATCCAGTCAGTGAGCACTTTTGGTGCAGGGGTTACCATAACCTAACAAGCAGACTCAGCAGGAGACCTGCAGGATTTAGCTTTTGCACAATGAAGGTAGAAGATAGTTTTGAACAACGATGGTTAGCCTAAAGCTTGTGTGTACTTTATAGGATACCTTTGGTTACAGTCCTCTATGTGTACAATGCAGATCTATTGGACCATGGTGCAGTTTCCTCCTGGCTCACCTGCTGTGGAAATGAAGGTACAGGAGGGAGAATTATTATGCAGTGGGATATTGCCCAAGCACAGGATGAGAGAGCATCTGGGGCATGCATCCAGGCCCTAAAGCTGGGAGGCACTCAATAGTCACAGCTAGAAATGGAGGGGCACATAGGACTGCAACTGTGGCATTCTGCATTGAGTTTAAAAATCCTCATTTTTAATAGAATATAAATCCCAGTACATTTTTGGTATTCAACTTCCTATCTAATGACAGCTGCTTGAAGAGACAACTTGTTCTGATCTGCTCTGAATCACAGGTTCTGTCATATTCTCACATAGGGGTTCAAAGCTCTTTGTGCGTGTGATGTTGTGCTCCCTACCTGCTCTGTGTTTCCCTTTAATAGGCTGTGCTGTAACTAAGCATGCAGTTTGGGCAATTGGTGGAAGCTTTCAATATGGGGCTTTCAATATGCTTGTGTTGCAGGAAGTCAAGCAGATGAGGTTTGGTGGTGTTGGCAGAGATTTTTCTCCCTTTACAGCAGGAGAACAGCAAGTTCAAAACTTGAGCCTGAGGTTCAGTTGAATAAAAGGTCTCATTAGTCCCACAGCTGATCACTTTTCTGAGACACTGTCTGGAATGTAAGGGTCTAGTGAATTCTGCCACTTTCTGTTGGCTTTGAGTGTGGGTGTTAGAAATACAAAGCCTTACAAAGCTGATTAACTCAACAGCAGTAAACTTTCCATAAACATCTTTACCCTGTTAAAAGGAGCTATGAATGTTTTTAAGCTACTGGAAAGCCAGATGCCCTTTTTCTCTCTGGATGTGCAAAATATTTTTGTGGATGTGTGTCTTGGGTTTAGCAGCAACAGTCATTTTTCTCCTTCTTGGTAGCTGGTGCAGCACTGTGTTTTTGATTTTGGGCCTTTGAGCTGTGCTGATAACACCAGTGTTTTCAGTTACTGCTTGGTAATGTTTTGGTCTGGCCAAGGACTTTCTGAGCCTCATGCTCTGCCGGGGAGGAGGGGAAACCGGGAGGAAGCACAGACAGGACACCTGACCCAAACTGACCAAAGAGGTTATTCCATACCACAGCATGTCATGCCCAGGATGTGAAAAATGGAGGGCAGAAACCCGGAAGGGTGTGGTGGTGCAGTAGGGGGTCTGCTGCTGGGGGTGCACTGGCTGGGTCAGACTTGGTGAGCAGTTGTATTCTCTTTCTTTGTACTTCTCTGTCATTATTATTATTGGTGGTAGCAGCAGTGGTTTGTGTTGTACCTTAGTTACTAAACTGTTCTTATCTCAACCTGTGCGAGTTGCATTATTCTTTCAATTCTCCTCCCCATTCTCCAGGACTGGGGGAATAAAAGGGAGGAGCGAGTGAGTGAGAAAACTGCAGGGGGGGGGGGGGGGAAGTGTTAGAAACTTAAATCACGACAATATGCAAAATGCTCTGACCTTTGGATGCAGTTTTAGCTTCTCTTCCCATGAAATACTAGTACAAGCATAAGACTGATGGCTCACTGCAAGGCTTGTACTTGGTGACTTACTGTCATCCATCCACTCTTCCGGTGAGAAGTAGTAACTCAAACAACTTCATCTTAGTCCTTGTGATCTGTTGCCCTCAGCAGCCTAGAGTATTTGCTGTCAGTCACACTGCTTCACTCTGCACTGTGTCAGGATACACACACAAACTGTGGATTAACCACAATTTTGGGAGAAGGAGAAATGGCAAACAAAAGAAAACAAACTGAGCTGAAAAGGCTGTTTTTTTTATGTCACTAGCAAAAGTTTATGGAAAGGAGGTGAAAGGATGCTCATAATAGGTTTGTTTCTAAGGTCCATTCATATTGACAGGTTTTTTTGAGCCTTTGAGAAAGAACAGTATAGCCTGTCCTTCAGTTGCAGCTGTAATCACAGCTATAAATGTTTAAAATCAATTCCAGGAAAATCTCACGTAATGGGAAAAGAAGAAAAAAGGGTCTTCAACTTCGGAGGGGAGTAAATCTGAAATATGAACAAGTAAGCAGTAATCATGTTGGTCTGAAAATGTCTGACTTCATGGGGATGCTGTGTCACCCAAAAGAAAATTTGCTCCCGTGAACCAGATTAATCTAAGAAATACAAAAATTAAGATAAATAAACAGAGTATTCTCACTAAGATCTCCAAGTGTCTCAGGGAGATGGATGCTTATTATGTGCAATTCTGTACTAAGAAGAATGAAAAAAAATCAAGGGGTAAAAAGCAAGCAGGTGTTCTGCAGTGCCAAGGGGAAGGAATGAAATATGTTTGTATTTTGTCTTCTTGGCCAGGTCAGAAAAGAACTCCTGGCAATGGTGCCTATCAGTAGTGATGAGAGAACTTCAGAGGATATGTTAAAGATCATAGCTCCTTTCAGAGAGGAAGAAAGGGTGATATTTTGAGGCATGTAATCTAGATTCACTGAGAAACCCATCCATTTAATGTTTCAGCCTCTTAATAAATAGTAAATAATATAAGTTCTGTGAACTTCTGGCCCCTCTTCACTATTTATAAAGGAGAAAATCCATAAGATTGTATGTATGATTGATTTCTCTAAATAAGACACTGAGAGGTGTAAAGAAAAACCCAACAGATTTACACGTGCTTATATTTGGAGTGTTGTCTTCAGTGAAATATGAAGTAGGGCACTCATGAAGTTGCAAACAAGTGAGTTTCCTATCTGACAGGCAATATGATGTGCATGGATTAATTTCCGATAAATACTTTTTATAGCTGTTTCATCTGGGTTGTTTAAATTAGATTTTAAATGAAGTCTCTAGGCTTCAGGTACTGTATGTTCCCTTCTAAACAGATTTCAATAAGAGGTCTGGATTTCAAAAAAAAAAAAAAAAAACAAACTAAACAAGAGGGAGGATGTGGATTCAAAAACCAGCTGAAGGTTTCTATCCTAGTCAGTCGAAGGGGAGCTGCTTTTCTCCTGTTCTCTCTAGAACAGAAAGTAGAAGAGTAGATCTCTTCTACTGATCAACTTAAACTTCATTTCAAGTTGCTGTCATAAACTGGACCTATGAAAGATGCCTTTTGTTTTTTAGTGTTGGATGTCCATCATGGAGAAAAAGCCAGACTCCTAGAGGCTTGTGTTCAAAAAATGAGAGGCAGTGGATACAACCAGGGACATTGGATATTTATTTCTTTTTCTCCCTTTCCATGAGAGTAGGATGCTTCATCCTTGAGTCTATTCAAAATGTGACTGTAGATCATCTTGTGTAATTCTTCCACTAGACCCATTATGAGCAGGAGATTGGATTAAATGAGTAAAGGGAGTTCCCTTACAACCTGCGCAGTTCTGTAATTCCTAATAAATAGTTAAAATATGAGAAAGTTACAAACATTTACCTGAATCAAGTAGTGCTTGTTTAAATATTCTTTAACATCTGGAAAGAGGTCCATTTATTAATATATTAAAGCTTTCTTTTGGAAATAGGAAGTTGTTAATTACTTTATAGCGTAACTTTTCTGTGCAACAGAAGAGTCGGTGACTGTTCTCTCCTTTTGACTGTTTTGGATGCACTTTCTGAAGTTTCACTTAATGGAATCTATTTTTGGTACTGGAAAAGACGGGGAACTCTTTATGTTTCTCATATCATGTGTGGCTTTACTGATCTCTGTTTTATATTCCTTACCAGTAGTCTTTGCTCCAGGCTAAGAAAGGCTGATGAAAATAGACTTAATTCCCAGAAGTCAGGAACTGCTGATACCTGTAGCTTTGTATTTATTTTCTGAGGCAGTATTCCCTAGCCTGCAAGCCTCCTAAGCTTACTTTGTTGAGAGAGTTCTTCTGCATTAGTATAATCTACCATCTCTGAGGAACCACTGAATCCTGCATGTGCTAGCTTCACAGTGGTGGTCTTTTCTCTACAGTACTACATAGGCTTTCCTGTACACAAAACAAATGATGGTTTTATCACCAGAGTTAGAATTTAATCCACAGATTTAACAAAAGAAAATCAAAAGTAATTATAATATGAAGTTTTATGCTTGCAAATAAGCCACCTTTCTAGTATTTCTAGTGTCTCTTCCAAAGTCTTTGTCTCCTTTACTCCTCCTCCTCCTTTGTGCTGCCTTCCCTCCTCTTTTTCTCTTCCTTTGGTAGAGGCTCCCCCCCGCTCCTTTCTTCCTTCTGTGATGTGCTTTAACTTGTGTATCCTTCCACTCATGCAATACGTAGTGATCTCATCTGGACTAAATTTTAAATCTCTTATCCCCACCCCAATACTGCCTCATTTATTACCACAGAGGCATTTTTTCTAAACACAGTTCTTTTGTAGCCATTGTGCTTAGGGACTGGGACTCCAGGTTAGATTTTTTCTCTTTCTGTCCCTGCATGATAAATGTGAGCTGCTGAAGCATAATAATGAGTTTTGTAAACATAGGGCATGACAAATCTATTGATCCATTACAGCTTTATACTGCAGTGAGCTAAAGTGTGAAAACCACTATGACTCCTGAAATGAATGAGGTTTCAGAAAGTTTTTTCTCCTTATACCAAAGCATAATAAATTCTCCAACAATAGGGTACATAAAAAAATGCCTTTCTCTGTAGATCATGATTTCTTTTTTTTTTTTTTTTTTTTTTAGGATGAGATGCATGATTAAAAAGCGTGTCTTTTGGCGGATAATGGTGACATCTGGACTTTATATTTTTGGTCATTGATCAAAATACTGTAATGGTCTTCAGGAGCAAAGGAAATCTAATTTCTTTTGTTGGCTCAAGCTCAACCAGGGAGTGCCATATGAAAAAATGGATAAGGGAGCAGTAACGAGATACATAGATGTTTATTTCTAGGTCACTTAGTTGAATCTGATCCAAGTCAATCCTGCCTGAAATTTCTTGCAAATTGATAGCTGTTTAGTTAAACATGAAATGAGTTGGCATTGCCCCTACACATTATAATTTCTTTATCTTCTTTAATTTTTGGAGCTGAAATTACAGACATTGCGTGAATAAAAGCAACTGCTGGTAGAAGTTTTGTTGCAATTGGATGGGAACCCATGTTTTATCACAGAAGTCATTCAGCAAGCACTGTCTGCAAGATTGAGCCTGCAGCTAGGTCCTAACACCCCTGGAGAGATGGGGACATTTTTATTGCCTGGGTAAACAGCTACTAACCACAGGGTGAGACATCAGGTGACATTAAATTTTTGGAAAATGGATAGATAAGATTCCTAACAGCTGCAAGTGTATTCTCAGGGTAATTGCCATCTAGACCACCTTTTATATGAACCCTCTTGGAGGTACAAACCCTGTGAATTCAAAGCTCTGCATCCCGTTTTCATAGCAAAAAGCCTTGTTATTCTCAGAGCTCTCCCTAGAACCAGTGTTTTCAAGACTTCAAGGTATCCAGCTGTTCTGTCTACTAAGAGTCTGGACAGGATTTCCTACAAACCCTATTCGCATTCATCAAAGCTTACCAACCTGGTGATGTTTCAAATTAAATTTTATTTCACTGGAAAATTTCTGACCAGCTGTTCCCCCAGCAACCTCTGTTTCTAATGCTGCCTGTATGAAGCTCTAATCTCTGAAACTGAAGATCCCAGATGATGGATGAATACAAAATAATGGAACTCATATGGTGCATGCTAATTTTCTTGGCTTAAACACTTTAGTTTTTGATATATTGCATCCTCTATCCATTATGTGATAACTGTCTCTTTCTGCTATTTCAGCTGGGAGCTTTCTCAGGCATAGATGTCTTCCTTATTTTTCATAATCTGCATTTTTTAAAACTATATAAAAATAATAATTGTTCTTGTTGCTGCCTTCTGTGGAAATATTGTGACTAAAAGGAGAGAAGGTTTTGCTTTGTGCCTCAACTCCAGCAACACTCTTTCATATGCGTTTCATTCAGCCCTTACATAGATTAGAGTACAATAGAGGTAAGAAAATATTTGTAGAAAATAATTAATGTTTAATGTGGAATTTACTTCCTCCTGATCTGATATGGGAAAGTGTTTTTGTTAAGGCCTTATACAAGTGCAATTTAGATTAATCAAGGTCCTCAGAGTTACCATTTACTTTGCATTGGAGCAGGAGTAGAGTCAACTTGCTGGTGTCTTTGGGATGAAGCACTTTCAGTGTACCAATAATGATAATAATAAAACCCAAAGAAAGTAAGAGGGGATTGTCGGATAAGAAATGCTCTGCTCAGGTAGACAAAATGGTGGTAGTCTATATCTGAAATACATATCCAGAATCTGACGTCTTTTACAGCAGCCCAACTATGTTTAGTTTGTTTGTCCATAATTTGCCAGATGTTTGCTTTTTCATAGGGCAGGCTGGGCAAGCAAGCCCAGGCACTAGCTTTGTGCTCTGGTTTTTCAGTTCACAGGTGATATGTAGTATTGAATTGCAATTGATTCCCCAAAGGGAATTTAGGATGACTTAAGTGTTTTTAGTACAGTGTTAAGAGGGAAAATGGCTATTAAAGGTGATTTTATGTATGTACTGAGAAAAATGAGTCTTGTTCCGCTATGTTTTACTTTCTCCAAGATCAGAAAAGCTCTGAACTATCTCTGCCCCTCATTTTTGCATCCTGGGCATGACGTGCTGTGGTATGGAATACCTCTTTGGTCAGTTTGGGTCACGTGTCCTGTCTCTGCTTCCTCCCAGCTTCCCAACCTCCCTGGCAGAGCATGAGACTCAGAAAGTCCTTGGTCAGACGAAAACACTACCAAGCAGTAACTGAAAACACTGGTGTTATCAGTGCTGTTCCCAGGCCGAAAGTGAAAAGCACAGCACTGCACCAGCTACCAAGAAGGAGAAAAATGACTGCTACTGCTGAATCCATGATAGTATCCACCCTTTATTCCATACCATTCACATCATGCTCAGATCCCACATTTTCAATATACCGTCACATGTAGGGACCCAGGACAGGGATGTTTGAGGGGTGTAGGTGTCAACATAAGAACTCAACACAGCTCTGAAAGACCTGATCCAAACCTGTTTTTTTCCCCACTCAAAGATGTCCTTGAATAGGGCTTTTCATGCTTCAAAATCCTGTAAGTTATCAATGACTGAGAGCAGAAACACTACAGAGTCCTGCCTTGATGTGCAGGGCTTGCTGCAGAGGAGAAACCACTATTCTGGGCAGAGAAGGCCTGTTTGTCCTCATTGGAAGAGATAAGATGTACTTTATCGATACTGCCAGGCTATTTGATCAACTTTGTACAAATGAAAAGAGAAGGGAGGGTGTTGCCCTAGTTGCGATGAAGAGCTCCTGGAATTTTTCAAGGTCTTGATGTCTTTTCAAGACAAAACCTTTATCCTGTGAGTTCCAGACTAATTCAAATGTAGGACAGAAAAATAGTAACTTGCTGTTTTTCATCCTCTGTAGGTAATGCAGTTGACTGTTTTGAATTTGGTGTAAATCCCAAGCTGTACGTCTGATCAACATTTATTGGAAGCACTAAATTTTGACCTTATTGATAAACATTCTGGTCAATAGTCCCATTGAATTGGAGGACTTCCCAGAGTACCTGTGACCAGAGGCATCTGAGTATTTCCACTGAAATACAGGTTAGATCAGAAAAATTCATTAAACAAAAAAATAATTGTGTATTCATTCTCATTTCCTCTCTAGCAGCTGACCATAATTTACTGCAGTATCATCATTTGCTATCTTTCCTGAAGAAAGTTGTTGATTTTTCTAAAGAATAGGAGGATAATTAATATGTTTTGCAGAAGTATGTTGTTGAAGTCAGAGACAAATTCTTCAAATCATTAGCCCTCAACTCTCTTAACTTAATGAATAGATAATAGGAACAAGATGAGAAAGAGTAGCTCAATCTGCTGAAAATTGGGTCCTTGAGAACAAAAGGAAAAGACGCTGTAGTGCAATAGGCACTGCTCTTCCTCAGATATGAGTTGTTGCATTTATCAAGCTAGCCATGACTTTTCAGAGCATAAGGAAGATGCATTTTCTCATATTAGTAATGGGTGTAGTGCAGGTCATGAATATTTTCCTGAAAAAGAAAAGCTGTCATTCTTCTACAGTTCTTGAAAATTTATTAACTTCATGCAGCTACTGTGTGTCTTCTCTATTGCTGCTGCTCTGCTATCCTAAAGGGATTCACCTTCACAAGACAGTAGGGAAGCTTAAAACAGCCAACTTATTATAATTTCCAGGAAAAGCTATTCCCAATTTCACAGCCAAATCCTGGAGGAAATAGCAGGGAACTGATGAATATAGGGGCCCACTGATGGGGTACACAGATGCTCAGGATGGTGGCTGAACACCGAGGAGGAGGAAGGCAATGAAAGGGAAAAAATCTTGTTACTAGGAATAAAAGAGAAAAGGGAGTTACAGTGAGAGGAGAACAAATTTAATTGTATCTTTTTAATGCAGTGAAAATTCATATATTTTTCCTTATAAAAAGAAAACAAAACCTCATTCAAGTAATGATTTGCAACACATTAAAAAGAATATCTGATTATACATCCCCAAGACAATGAACAGCTGCACACTTGGAATTATTTAAAAAGCTGAAAGGTATAACCAAATCATCCTCTGTAGCAGAGTAATGGTGTTATTTGTATTAAACACTATATTTCATTGATTTATGCTATTTAATTTTATGTTAAAGGATTTGTACAGTCATGATGAAGAGCCTATGCATTTGTTTAGAGGAGGAAGAAAGGACCCTGTAGCAGCAGGAAAAACAGTTGTAACAATGTGCACATTAGAGCTCTAAGAATAATTGATTATTCTGTTACTGAGAAAGTGGAAGTAGAAATCTTAAAATACTTCCCATTGCAGTAAAAACAACCAAAAACCCAAAACAAAACCAAAATATATAGCAATCCCGAGAGATTTTGTTCTGGTTGAATTATCCATCCTCTTGTTTCAGATTGTTGTTAATAAGGAACTGAATATTTCAATGGAGGATGTCCCAGTGGAGGTGGGCCACCTTGGAGAAAAAGTGAGGCCAAGAGATAAGATCACAGGTGAAGTGATCAGTGGTGACTTATGGAGATGATGGAGGTTTGGAGAATCAGTGGGGAGGCAGGGTCTAAGGGTATGAAAGAGTCACAAAACCCTTTCAAGGGGCATTTCAAGGAGTTGGATGCTGGTTTTCTTCTCATTGCTGCTTTTCCTTGACAGAATATTACCCTCCTTTGGTGACTGTTTGATCTTTCTCCCTGTGAGAAGTCCACCACACTTTTTTTTCAGCATCAGAGAGCAAAGCGGGGAAAGTGCCAAGGCTGCAGCTGGGTGAGGCTGCCACTTTACCATGGAGAGAGCAGTGTGGCCAAAGGGTGCCCTGAAGCTCATTCACCCTTGCTGGGGAAGGAACAGCCTGTGGGAAGGTCCCTGCAGACGTCCAGCCCTGCCCAGAACAGCACACCCTGCAATCCCCACTCATGCAGGGTATATGTTTCTGTTTGCTGCCCCCATTGGCCCTGCCAGCCTGCTGCCTGCCCTGGCACTGTCCTAGTGCTTTTTGTAGAGCTGCCCCAGTGCCCAGCCAGCTGCTGGCTCTGGGTCTCTTAAATTTTCTATTCTTTTTAAGCCTGAGTAATCACTGTCCAAACAGTATATCAGCAAAAATGCCCATCTGCAATTTGGCTGCTGAACTTGATATTTTGCATTGGTTATTCTGGCTTTGATGAGATCTTAGTATAAGGACAGATTAGTTTGATTTCTAGAGATAAAAGGCCTACGACTATTTTAGCTAACAAAATATTCTGTACCTATTTCAACCTGTTTAATGCATCTTAATTTATTCATTTATTTAAAGAGCATAAACATTTATTTCTTGTCTTGTAAGGCTAGAAAATATTTTAAACTTTCCAGTTTGCTATTGCCACCTCTCAAACAGGAGCAGAAAAGAAACTCCTACAGATTTTTGCCTTTATATTGACTTTTGTTCCTGTTGCCTATCTGTTGCTTACTGTTGGTTTAAGAAAATGGATCCTAGTTTTGCTTCTATTTCTTTTTTTTTAACTGAGATTCTTCCAATATTTACAGAATTGATTAAAAATGTTTCCAGTTAGTTTTGTTTTAAACAGGAGGGAATTTCCATTTAGGAAAAGAGCCTAGCTCTTTTTCTTAGATCTGAGTCTCTCTGCTGTTGGTATATTTGCTAATCCTGGATTTTCATGTTTTCTCCAAAATGCATGGTAAGCATGGTCATGGTAGTATCATAAAAAGGGTTTGCACGCAGTTTGTTACTAGCATCAGTAATTTACTGTTCTTGCCCACCCACCTGAATAGAAGAGTAGAAAAAACTTGAAGGAAATCCATGCAATTTTAAAGATTTCTTAAGATTATATAAAAAGTCAAATCAACTCTGAGTGAGTTAAACAGAATGCTTTGTCTGTATTCTTTACATTCTTCCACCAAGAAAGTCTGAGAATTTTAATTAGCTTATGAATCTTGCTTCAGTTAAAGCCAGTTATTAGACTGGGTGAGAATTTAATTTTGTGTCATTTCCATTACTTACAAATAATTACTATAGAACTACTTAAGGTCAGAGTAATTATGTTTTTAAGAGACAATTTATCGCATTGATTATATTTTCTTATGACTAATAAAGAATTTTGGAACTTTAATTTTTAAACATTTTAATTTCTGTAGCTGAATTTATGGAGTAATCAATTTATAGTGGCATTATGTTTGCTTCTAATTAAAAAAGTACTCTTCCACAGCTTAGCTTCTTTTATTCATTGCAAAAATACTGATCAAGAACAGAAAGGGAAATAATTTTCTGGATATTAAATATGAAGCTTATGTTATCCCCAGCAGTTTCATTTTCATGGTAATTTTCAGTAATTTACAGTCTTTGAATATCTTTGGGGAAAGGCTAATTCATAAATACTCAGATTTGGATGAGTTAAACGGAGCCAAAATTCTCATATACTGAGCATTTGCTCTAAAAAAAAGAGAGGCATCTTCTTTTAGATGTCTTGGGGTGATAGCACCCAAGATCTCCAAGAAAATAAAATCTTTGCTTTTTTAGCATTATGAATATAGGAAATTATTTACCTAGCAATGAATAAACTTTCAAATTTCAAGAATTTTTAGTTTAATTTGAGCAAACAAGATTTTGTTTAGTAGCTGAGATTGAGATAATTTGCAGTAGCTGGATGGGTGAATGTTGGGAATACTGTAGTTTAAGAGGCCCTGCCCATACTAATGTTGCAATTAACACATGAACCTAGTGACCGTGCTTGAAAACTGGTGTGCAGTTTGCACTGCCATTGTTGCAGTATATGTCATCATTTCTTCTAAGTCTCTTAGTGTATTCATTCTTCCTGAAAGCCATCACAGGTACTAGTGCTGGATGTGTTGTCTGTTATTGCTTTCTTATTCCGTCCTTATCTCCATTCTGTCTTAATGGAATTGTAGCAGGTACTTCCACAGTGATTATTTTACCTTATAACAGAGCAGGTAATTATAGGTTTGCCTGCAGAATTTACTGTGTAAGGAAATTACTACCACAGCCTGGCCTGGGGCTAGATGGATCAATGTAATAAACTTTATCTGCTGTGTTGTTCAGAAATCTTAGTTTGGCTGTCAACAGTTTTTGGTCTGAGAATATTTCATAAATGGTAGATTATGTGGACTGTCTTCACCCTTACTGAATGAATATGGCATAAACAAGGCCTGCGTTACAAGCTGCAATTCAGTATCGCCCTCAAAACACAGCTAAAAGTAGGCAATTTTTTAAATAAATGCTTGGTGATTGCAGGTATATGAGTTCACACATCAAAGATTTCAGTAAGACTTCAACATTGACTCCAGCCTCTGGTGTAATCGCATCTTTGGCATTTTCCATTTTATTCTCTCAGGGGCGTGCACTCAAGAGAAACACTGCTAATTTGATTTTAATGCCAGCACAGTGTTTCTTGCTGTTAAGAAGCACTGGCTAGTCATTGCAGCAGAGCTGCAGGGAAGGAGTAGGAGAGGAGCTCAAATTCAGCTGTTTGGAGCTTGCTTTGCTTTGCTGCTGACCAGGAAGCCTGACTGCCTCTGTATCTTCAGATATGTCCTTTGTACAGGACCAAAATACAAAGATCTGAGAGTGTACTGGTGCGTATGCACAGCAAACTGCAGTGCTGCTTGAAAACTTCAGTCCATCTCAGAACTATGGAGGCGCCCCCAGTGAGGGCAAGAGCCGTGCCTCTTGTCAAGACTGGCTGGCTAAGGGCTGAAGGAATGCACCAGCTCAGCTGCTTATTCTAGATCTACCTTAGCTCATGCTGCACAGGGCATTTTTGCTCTTCATTACATCTTCATGGGATAAGTTACAACTGTAAACTTGAAGTGGAGAGTAAGGCTGAGCTAAATGAGTTTTGCAAAGTTGCACTACATGACTCAGTTCACATAAATTGCATATGTAGTTAAACTTACTCTTTTTCTTTTGCAAGTTAGCTAAGATAAAGAAAAAATTGAATGAAAGAGTAATCATCACAAACAAGGCCATGTTTACTTTTTGTTTCTGAACAAAAAAAATGAAGCATCTACTGCTAATGAAAGCTAAACAAATTCTTACAGCAAATTAATACATTAGAAAAAGTGTGCGATTCTGAAAATTTCCATTGTGATAGCAGAAAAATGCCAACAAACTAGCAATGTCCAAATCCACTAGCAGCTGTTCAAACATACTGTTGTGCAGATTTTACTTTCTAAAGTGCTTAAATTGTTTCAGGTGCCCATGAGACTGGTAGTTGTACATTGACCGAGCCTGTGGAGCATAGCAAACCTTTAACTGAATGGTAGTTCATCACATAAAGGTAATCCATTGCATAAATTAGGGTAAGATTTATAGTTATATTGTTCATATTTGATGCTTTTCTAGCCAGTTGCCTTGCTAAGGCATGCTGATGGCATGAGCTAATCACTCTTAAATAATTTTTGAATTTTTTTTAGATCTGTTTCTTTAGCTTTCAGTTTTGCTTTTTTGGACAAAGAATCAATAAATTTCCTGAATTAATCCTGCTGATGTGGAACATGTTGCAAAGAGCTAGAATCTTAATCCTCAAACATATGACTGGGTAGGTTATGTATTAGAAAGAAAAGGAAAATGTAAAACTTCAAACTGAGATTGCAAAACTGATCACCTCCAAAGGACAGATAGTTCCATGAGCAGCCTACTGTTTCCCAAACCTGTTTATCACAAGCTTAATGTGAAGGGGGAAAAAAAAATCAAGCTGGCATGCAGTTCTCCTATTTGTTCATCTTTTTGGTTTTGCTGTTTATGTTGAAACTGGGAGGCTAGTTCAAGCTGGATGTAATGGTCAGATCCAGGTATAATGAGGTTGGAGAGAATACTGACTAAGCAGAAAACCACAGTGGAAGACATTTAGCCTGAGATGTCCACAGTTGCCTAAATAAAGCATGGGCTGAATTCTCAGGAAAATTAATGGGAATTTCTAATACAAATAAGTATAATTTTTTGAATCTCAATATATGCTTCTAGAGACCCTTTATAGCCATCGAAGTACTGCCTTTACTACTTGTTGGTAGCTGATGGTGGGCCTGAGGTTGGTTATGCCTACCCTGCAAGTCGATCACTGTATTTTAAAAGTGAAGTACATGTCTCAGAAGAATATACTGAGCTGTATTCTACACAACAGGGTCCATTTTAAGCAAGCTGTTACTATTCAGGCAGTGAACACTGAGCTGCTTTCACCATGTGATGCCATTCGGTGGCAGTTAAAATATAGTTGTTGAGAATGTCAATTGTTGTTAAGACATTATTTGTTATTTTGCAGAACTGTGATTACATTAATCCTAATCCTCATAGATATGCACCCTCATCTGAGTAACAGTTTCTAATGTTTCCATGTCCCTGTGGCTTTTAGCAGGCCTTTTGCTCTTAAATAATCCATGTGGTTTTGAAAATATGACCATATGGTGCCTAAATATAACTGTAGGAGTTTAAATTTAGCTCTTTCTTTTTAGTGTTTGCCTTCACTTTTAAGCCTTGGCTGAGACTACTTGCTCTTTTAGCTTGAAACTGTAGACCTCTAGGATGAGGAAATTCATCCCTCAGACATCCCCTCACAGATTCTCAGTGGTAATTGTGCATTTGTTTGTACTCAGTAGTTTCTGTTGAATAGGTTGAGATTACGGTATGCTTTTTCAATGACTGTTTAAATGCTTTGCTGTGAATTAATCAGTATCTTCTCTACCAGCTTTTGCATATATATTCTCAATGGCTCTTCCAGCCATTTAGAAAGCCATAGGTTCTGATTTTGGTAGCCTGCTATGCAGAAGTAGCATAGGAGTGGAGGACTGGAAGAAGCTCTGTGTCAGTACTTCCAGACACTTGCCAGCACCTCCTCAAATCGCTCTTGAAAATTTTCAAGCTATATCCTAGAATCTGGGTGGGTTTTCTTGTCCTTGTTTCTCCTATTGGGCAACCGTTGCAAAATTTGGTGTTTGAAAAGTTATCCTTTTAATTGCCAGTTTAAAATGATTTATAGGCCAGTTGTTCAGGTGCCAATGTAATGAATACGCATTTGCAGTTGTATTGATTGCTATTTTAAACCACTTTTCCCTGTCTGGTTTGTACCTGGACACATTTAAAGAGTAATTAAATATTCTTGCTTTACTAGACCAAGCAAGGTTCTCCTGCTACTTTATAGCTTATTCCTGGGCCTGTTGATTTATTATAGGTCTATTCTTGGGATGCATAAGCTATGTTTTTATGGCTGTAAGGGGCTTAGGACCCAAGATGTCTGGTCAGCTGCGGTGCTCTAAATGTTGGGCTATCATGGGAAGATGGGAAGCAGCTGCTGCTTTTCTAAAGAGAGAAAGGGACCAGTTGTTTGAACAAAAAACCCAACATATCAGTGTATAAAAGAATGTGCTTGAATACTGATTTCTCATAGACATTTAGGCATGGACAGCTAAATGGATTGGAGGTCACAGAGGTGAATTTCAGGCACATGCATTCTTCCATTCATCATTTTCTACTGACTAATAGAGACATCCCACAATTTAGCTTGGCTGTATCTCAAAATTGCATTCAACTCCCTGTCTTTCAGTGTACAGAGGGTTCAAGCATTTAATGCAGCCTTGCAAATTTGATTTGCTGTTGGGTATCCAATTTTATCATTGTATTGAATATTGAAATTCATGAATTCCTGTTGGGATATCACCTTCATGTTTGTGGGGCCATGCTAGGTTACTAAATCCGTCTTTGGAGAAAGCTAGTCCCACATGCTTCTTGTTCTCTTTCTATTTACATCTGAATGTTGGTTTTCATGGTAATTTTTCTTTCCTCATTGCTTTTCTATTTCTCATTTACTTGTCATAATTGGTGAGCAAGAGTGCTTATTATTTTTAAAGATTTCTTTTACTCTTTTATCCCCTGGAATTTTTCCTCAGGGGATAATCCTATTTAGTTTGGTCGGTAGCCTTGCTTACAGACTGAAATTGGAAAACAATAAATGAATTTTAACAGAAGCAAGGAGGTTAGATTTGAATTTTATTATTTGAATGTGTGTTCCTGCACAAATTCTTCTGTTTGAGAAAATTCTCTCTAAACTAGTGATAGTGATATTTGGGAAATAGGGGAAGTCATGAGACTAATGGCTATCCAAAAAGTAGCTGAAAATTTGCAAATGCAGTGGATTAAACAAAATTTCCAGATGTTACTTTTGTGGGATAATGGTGGCTAGGATTTGGTTTGCTTGTAACAGGATTTGTTCATCCTTGTTGGCATTTCTTCTTAGCTTTCTGTGCCTTGTTTATGATGAAGTTTGAGATTTGTGTGGTTAATCCTGTTTAGAAAATCCCAGATTAATTTCTGCCATGGTAGAAAGCACTGACGCAGTCTCCTGGAATGCTGCCCCTTCTAATTATGCAGTGCTTATATCTCTGTGATTAATCCCTGGCGGTGTTTAAGGCCAGGTTGGACAGAGCCTTGGGTGACAAGGTTTAGTGGGAGGTGTCCCTGCCCATGACAGGGGGGTTGGAACCAGATGATCTTAAGGTCCTTTCCAACCTTAACTATTCCATGATTCTATGAAACAAATATAAGTTATTAACATAAAACTGTTTATTTATGTATTGGAGACTGAGATCACTCTTATATAATGAATATAATTCAATATAATGAATTTAAGCACCAAAGTACTATGATAGCTAGTATATTTTTTTTTTATCAGATGCCTTGTATTTATACTCATTTACTATTGATGGGAAAAACAGCTTACTCCTGAAGTAGTTTTCACTGCTTGAGGGATAATGTGGCTATTTATTGAGAGCAATGGTGAACAAATTTAGGATGTTTCATCATTGCCTAGTCTTCTTTACAGCTGCTGTCTCTGACTGAAATACAGTGACTATATATATCTGTACCTAATTGAAAGGACAGGCATATCACACATGAAACATTTGGGTTTGGTTGCTCCCATGTTTTGGTGAAATCCTCTTGTCCACTAGACTTTGCAATGAATTGAGCGCTGACATCTCAGCTGGGTTTGGTCTAGAAACTGCTTGTCTGGAGTGTCAGAAAACCAGATCTATGGACCAGTTCAAACATTGAATGAATATTAATGAGAATATGCTTCATGGAGTTAATTTATTCTAGAAATTAGTGTACTGGAAATTAATTATGAACGAAAAATCAGTGCAAATATATTTAATATACTTATCTTACTAATATAAAGTAGTGGCATTTTTTAAAGAAATACTAAAATAAATCATACTACTATAGATTGGACAAATCCAGTGTTGAACCATGTTGTATGGTTAGGGAAAGCCAAGTATGTCTTTGGAGAGTAGGGGTTAAAAAGAGACTTTGGAGCAGCTGAAAGGCTCTGGATTTCAACTATACACGCTATGAAAAAAATATTTCCTTTTGAATTGCTTAAGGTTACTGACTGTTAATTTTATGGGATGTCTTTTCTACCTCATGTCATGAAAAATTGTGAATAAACGTAGCTTATCTGTGCTTGTTCCCATGTAATTCATGTTTTTAGAGCCTTCTGTCATGCCCCCCACCAGTTTTTTCCCCTCTGTATGTTGTAGAAGCTGTCTTGAATCTCTATTCATCTAAACAGCATCTCTGGTTTATTGTTGTGTTTTTTTTTTTCCTGAGATGCAGAAAATAGTATGCATCATAATTTTTACGGTGGCAAAATTCAGTTTTCCTCTGCTTCTTCCCTAATAAATTCTAGCATTTTGTTTGTGCCTAGTAGCACTTTGACAATGTTAATACTTTCAGAGAACAGCCCACATCCAACATTATTTCTTTCTCTGTGCATCAGATAATTTAGAGCTCACCACTGGTTAGACTTCCAGAATGCGGGTCTTCCACATTTGTATTTCTTTCAGTTGTCGATGATAAATTTATTATTTCATTGCAGAGCTCATATCAGAAGATCCTTTGCTGAATCTTCACAGTCAGCTTTCATTTTCACTAATCTGGATAGTTTTGGTATCATCGATAAGCTTTGCCACTTCATTATTCACTTCTAAATCTCCTTTGAATGAGTTCCATTGTACCAGTGCTGACAGAGAGCTCTTGTGGGACACGGCCGTTGGCTTTCTTCCAGTGTGACAACTGCCTGCTTATGTGCCTGCTTTTGGACCCCTTTCAGCAGAGGTGCGACACTGCAGCAGTGCCCGCGTGGAGTCAGCCCACTGCTGGAGCAGCTGCCAGAAGCCAGCATAGCAGATGTAGCTTGAGGACACAGGGAAAGATGCAAGTGGTTAATATTTTCAAAAATTACACTATTATTATAGGAGACAATTGGTTAAGGTTATTTTGCAGGAAAAAGCATTAGGGAAATGGCAGTATAGTCATAGTAAAGGAGTATAGGGAAATGTAACAGTGATATGGGGAAACTTGTTAGCATCTATGGAAGATTTCAGCAGAGGCTGGTCTACCTGAGCACCCAGGCTTCCTTCCAATCTGAATTATCCTATGACCCTGGAAGTGATCTCTGTTTTCCAGCTTGGCCACTTAATCCAAATGCTCCTCCTATTAGATGCTGGCAGGAAGCAATATGGGCTGTAGTAGAAAGCTGCATTGTATAAAGGACTTGAAAACAGTAAGAACAAAATTAAAATCCTGGAGTTCACCTTTACCTGGCTAAGAAATTCTAAATGTTTCTGGGGTGTTGTTCCAAGCAATTCATTTGCTTCCCAAGTTCAGGATCAATTTCAAATCTTTTAGCATTAAGTAGTCACTTTATTTTATGCGTTAAAGAGTAAGTGATCTGACCTTTCAAAATGTTTGGACTTTTAATCAACATTGTATTAGCCTTACTGTTCAGCATTTCCTCTTTTCTGCTGCTCTGGAGCATGGCATGCTCTTTGTTATGCATTTGAGAGCGCAAAATGCTTGACATGAATACAGCAATGCTCTGGTTGAAATCAGCCATTTTAAAAATCACCTCTTAGCATAACTTAATTTCATGCTTCTTTAACTCCCTACTGTCAAACATGCTTAATACCTGTACTTTAATTTTGCTCACATTTTTTTCCTAAATAAATTTCTGCCATTGAATTGATAACATATGGTGTAATCATTGCTTCTGAGAAGCAGTAATAAAGAATTTCTTACTGAAAGGGGTTGTTATTTCCACATGGTTTGGATACATTAACATATATAGCCAATTTAATAAATTTCATAGAACTACAGGATAGTTCTTTGAAATTTACTTTAATTTCAAAGCAATTTGAAATAGTTCTCTGAGTTTATCTAGGATAAAATTTCACTGAAATTCAGATGTACTTTCCTTTTATCCTGTCCAGAGCGTATTTTGGACCTGATGCTCATGGGAATATTGGAATAGTTAGATTTGTCCAGACCTATGCCTATCTAGTTCTATATGCTGTCATAGCAGCCAACAGCATGTTCTCAGGGAGGAGTAAGAGACTGGAGCAAACATTTCACTAGCTTTTCCAGACACAAATTTCCAGTTTTAATAGACCTGATGTTTAAAAGTTTTGTTTTGTTTGGTTGGGTTTTTTTTTTGTTTTGTTTTGTTTTTTTTTTTTTTTTGGGGGGGGGGTTTTTTTTGGGTTTTTTTTTTTGTTTTTAGCTAGAGCTGGTGCCTATACCTTTATTTGTCCCTACAGTTTTCTCAAATACCCTCATCACCTTTAAACTATACTGTTTTGGGGATCTGTGCAACCTATGGTAATGTATTATTTACCATTCCATGGAAAAGCTCTTTGCTTTTGATAACTTTCAATTGCTTCTTGGTCACTGCAGTGGCCCCTAATTCCTGTCCTTGGATGATGAACAGTCTTTTTCCATTTACTTTCTCCAAGCTGTGATTTCATGAGCTCCTGTTCCAGATTTCTTTTCATCCTGTTTTCAGTGCCTTAGGACTGCTGTGGGCTCATTGTCTTCAATGGAAAAAAAGTAATAATTTACACTGGGAGGATGCAAAGGAGTGGCAGACTTCAGATGTAATTTGTATTTTCCCAATATCAAGTCAGTACAACAATGATTTACTTTGTTATTTATAGGCTTGATGACCTTAGGGTCTGTGGTGGGCTGTAAGAAATAGCACAGTGGAAATTGCTTTTTGTAATCTGTAAATTGATGAATACCATTTCATTTAGCAAGTTATTAGCGACACTAGATAATTCCAAGAAACAATGGTTAGTAATTTCTGAGAGTCTGCTGGAATTTCTTTCGAAGCTTTACACAAGTTTTTAAATATATTGAGTGTTTGCACAAGAATTATGTGTGATTAGTTTTAGACAGAAAAATATTATGTGAATAGCAGTATGACTGTGTACATGCAGTTTTAAATTTAATGGGTTGAATGTGTGCTTCAGTAGGTACAGTGCCATCCTCCAGAAAATGCACTTTGGAACTTTTAGTCTATGAGCTATGGCTAAAATGGGCTTGATTAGAAGTGGTAAGAATTTACTTCACTCCCTTAATTAGCAAAAAGTGTTTTGTTGTGAATGTGTCAATTTTTGATATCAACTTTCACTTGTGATAGCAGCACCAAAGTCAAGATAACACACAAAACAGCCAACTTCCATCCAGATCGATACAGCACAGATTATCTGTGGTTACAAGACTTCCTACTGAAAAATGGAATGAAAACATGCTAATTTACTGCTGGCTTCACACAACAGTCTTCTGATTGAGTAAAATAATAACAATATAAGGTATAAAAAGTGAAAAGGTAAAAAAAATAAAATCATTATAATCTCACCTTTTCAACAGCTCTACTTTAGTCAAGGCATGTGTCCCCCCAGGAAAGAGTGCTGGCAAGGTTCTGCAGTGCCACTGTGTTTCTGTCTTGTTAACGGCTTGAATTTCAAATGCCAAAGTACGATAATGTGTCCTAAACCATTTATGAGATACCTTGCTGCAGAAGAGTAAACTCATTTGTGAAATGCTGTTGGCTGCAGTGATTCTGAATGCAGTTTTCCCACCAAGTTTTATAGTCAAAGAAGAGCCCTGAGCCACCACAAGAAACAAAAATAACCTGGAAGGATATATTGTATGCCCAGGTAGTGCCTACAAACAGAAGAGAGGTGTTGTTAGGTTAATATATAGCTTGTTGTGAGTTATTAATTTAGTTTTATTATAAAAAAAAAACAGTCTGTAAAATTCCATGCTGGCAAGGAAAAGGGACAGCAAAAGCACAAATGTAATCACCAGCTAAGTATTTGTTCAGTCCTGGTCAAACCCAACTTATTTGGCCTGTTTTAATTAGGCACCAAGTGTGTGAGGTCACATCATTGGCTGGTTTTTGGTTCATCAGAGTTGTTTGGAAATTGTTTTTTGAAGTCTGTGTGATCTGTAGATAGAGGGAAAGTGTTCCACACATTTGTACAATACGCTATTCAAGACAATATTTCACATTTATTGCAACAAATGTTGCCACAATGAAGCAATCATTGAAACTGTAACTGACAATACAGTTCAGAAATATTTAAAATTGTTTACATTAACAGATTTTCCTGCATATGCTGCTTATTTTAATAAAGAGAAAAACAGCATAACAATTCTGGTGCGTTTATCATACTAATTTCCAAGGTAGCAAATCTGAAGCAGTTTTATGTACACACAGACAAGTGTACAGGTGGTAGATGGGCCACCAGTCTATGCTACATTCATCCACAGGTACAACCACTGGGAATCCCTCTGAGACTGCCTGTTTTGCCCTAGCTTTAAACAGATCCTAGGGTGAGCAGATTGAGCATAGATGTGTCCCTGAAGGTATCTACAGCATGTGATTCCCAGTGTCTGTTCAGTATATGCCATTTATGTCTCTCCTCCCTGAAAAATATTATCTTTGAAAGTTAAAGATGCCCAAATCCTGTGGTGGTTTTCCCAGTCAGTTTAACTCTTATGCTCTTTACCCAGGGAGAACTACAAATATCCTTTCTAGGATACTTTTAATTTCCCCTGTCCAAACTAACAATCCCTCCATCTTGGGTACTCCTGTGACCCATGTGTACTAACTTCTCTTAAAAAAACCACAACAAAACGCACAAGAAACCCAAACCAAACAATAATTGCTTGCTGATTACCTCAGAAGTTTCTTGCTCTATGATTTGACTTGCAAATAAATCTTAACTGCCTCAGCAGGTGCATCTGCCCTGCTTCTTACTCCCACTGTACAAACAATTTGGGTTTGGCTGTTTCCAAGATGTTGAGACTGCCCCTTGTGAGCAGAGTTTAAGTGGCCTGTTAGGCCCAGCAATACTACTTACAGCTCTTCCCTCACTTTTCATACTTCCCACAACTTGACCCCGAAATGCTGTCTTACCTGTATATTTACCTATGTTTCTTTTGTTGAAGGCTGTCTTTTGGGGTTATCTTTTCTCTGTCTTTCATCCCTAATGCAAGCTATTGGTCAAGAACTCTCCACTGCAAAGCTCTCCCCAGAGCATCAGGGCAGGGGTTACAGAGGTTCCACTCTGCCTCATTTAAAGAAAAAAAAAGTAAATAAAAAAAACCCAACCAGCCAAGAACACACAAAAAACCCCAAACAAACAAACAAACAAAAAAAACCCAACACAAACCCAATCCCCTCCAAAAAAACCCTCCAAAACCTCTCACTAAAAGCAAAGCAGTGCTGCTCTTTAAAGTCAGACGTCTTTAACCCCTAATGCAGATAGTTATGGTGCTCCCATACCCACATATACCCAGGGGCAGGACTGCTAGGGAGACAATAACTTGTTGAGTTTACCAATTTCAGGGGGTACAAGAGTATCTGGAAATTCTTGAAAACACTCAGTAGGAAAGATTTGATTTTCCATGAACTGGTAGTATCTGTTGGTATGGTATGATCTAGATATTACTGTGTGATACTTACAGAATGTGTGCTGCTGTTGATTAATAAAAGTTCAGTCTGCAGCTTTCAAGTCAATGAAGAATTACCTCATGATTTATTTTAATGGTCTTTCCTTACTTGGAAGCTGAACCAGGCACAGGAAGAAATATTTCAAATTCCAAAATTAGTTACCTTGGTCTGTCACCTAATAGGTATTTCAGACATTTAAAAGATATCAGCATGTAAATACAGCTACTCAAGTCCATTTCTGACTGATCAAATACTGTTGGCATCTCTAGGTGGCAGTCCTGTGTTCATAATATTACTTTCCTATGAGATCCAAATGCCTCACTTTTCTGTATTTCTGAGGCAGTAGAAGTGCTAACCAAATAACTGAGGCAGATAAGAGGTTGTCACTGTTTCCCACAACTGCCCCCTTTGCAGAAAGAGCAGATGTAGTGAGTGGTGACATTAGGTCTCTTGCTTAAAAGAATGTTGTCCCCAGTGTGCTGGTCCAGGTGTCTCTGTGGGCTAGACGGCCCCTGCTTGTCTTACTCATGGCACCCTGCCTGTGGGTGGCAGTTTTGCTCTACAATTGCCTTCACTATACCCTATGGTATATTCATTGTCAAAGATCATGCTCCTGTCGGTAGGGGTTATCTGTATTTTAACATTGTCTTTGAGGTAAAATGATTTTTTGCTAAAATAAAAGAAACTGAGAAACAAAAATTATAAGCTTAATCTCCTGGGGGAAAAAAAAGTATTCACAGGTACTGTATCAGACTGTCTACTCCTACCTCTAGCCAGTTCTATCCTGCTTCTTTGCCATTATGCTCATATGGTGCCAGTGCCGTTTTTCTTTGTCAAACACTAACACTTGAGGATATTCTTCCCTTTCAGTTTCTCTTATTTGCAATCTCAGAATCATACACAAAGAGCTTTTGATAAATGGAGTTTGTACATGTTTGTGGGAGGTGAACATTCTAAAAATGAAACAGTTTTAAAGCTCTTTATATGACTGCTCTCCGTATTTAGTAATAGTACCTTTATGTTAGCCAGGAACTATGAAACAATCTACAGTTTAATTCAAATAAATATCGAGTATTCATCAACAATCTTTCTTGCGGTCCTGTACCAGCTGAGTTGGAATAAGCTAAGCATTTATTTTTACACAATTCTCTTTATATTCTCCTTGTCATTTTGAATTTTCTACTTAAAAAACCTCCCATTTTTTTAAAAAAATGATGCTATTTCGCATGTTATGCATCTGGTCACTGGACACTACTGAGGTTTTAAATTATAACTGCTTTTTGAGATGAGGGAAGGAAAATTTAATGAAAATGAAGATAAAGTAATATGATATGTTTAATACTGTTTCCTAGTCCAGTGCCTCCAGTGCTTTGAATATTTTGTAGACAAAACGAACTACTACAGTATATAGATATTATTTCTTTTTCAGTGGACATAAGCTACATTTGCTTTTTTTGTTAGGAAAAAAAACAATTCTGGGGATGTAAGTCTGAAATCTTTAATCTTTTAGATGCAAACCAAAAGCAGTTCTCATGTTTTGTGTGTCTGGAAAAAAAAAGGAAAAGTTCACAGCATCCTCTGGAGCTTCAAAGGCCAATTGCTCTGCATGAAACAGAATGTAGATATTGTTGTCATTATGACTGTAATAATATTGTTGATGGGAATTTAATGTGAGCCAGGACCAAAGCAGAGTTTTAGGTTTTAGCTCAGAGAGATATTTTGGCAGGAATTTTTATAATGAAAGTAAAGCAATTAAGCCTCCAGACATATTCTCTGCTTTTATCCCTATAACCTGTGGTTTATCTCATCTCCCTTTTCCCTCACAATAAATCTCCAAAACTCTTCTTTGCTTCTTGCCAGAATTTAAGGCAATTTTTGTTGAACTTTTGTTCATCATTAGGAGAGAAAAGACTGTTAGAAGCAAGTTGTGGGCAAGATCTAGGAAGCAAAACTAAAAAAAGCTTGGTTCTAGCTTTTACAAACAACTTCTTGAACAGAAGCTTATTGGTATTCTCTTCTCCAATATCACTCTGTGCCAAGGGATCAAGAAAGAATTATATACAGTTATGCCATTTCTGTGCTGTCAGGAATCTCTCTGCATCAGATAAAAAGTCAAGGTGGCTTCACAAAGCCTATGGGTCTTTTGAGCCTCTGTAGAAGGGAAAATTTCCAAATCATTGATCTTGCTCCATGTTAGTGGGCCAAACACACCAGACTTTCAAGAGATTCATCAAACTTGATGCAGCCTAAGTGATGGGGAAATGTGCTGAAGATGTGACATAGCTTCATTTATGTTTTGGGTTGTTTTTTTTTTTATGGTGTTATTTTGTGTGTATGTGCACAAAGATACAGTTTAGGGGAGTAACTTCTCTATTTTTAATAAATACTTTTTCATTCTTGCTCCTACTAGCATTTATGAGCATTTAGGTAAGTAGTAACATAGTGTTTTCCTCAAGACTGCTTACAGAGAAATTCAGTTCTTATTTCCAGTCACTTGCTGCTCAATGGTATAATTTATTACCACTTAAGATCCTTCAAACAGGAAGCAGTCTTTTAAAAACACTGAGGAGATTTATGATGAGTTAAATACATAGGGTTATTTTTTCACATTGCTCAAAATTCTGTTTATGATCTAATTTGTAGCATCTATCATAGACTGAAGTGTCTGAATAGTGCAATCAATGAACCCCCAAAATAAATGAAATAATCAACCCCAGAAATAACAAAGACCTTAATCTGCAGCATCCGTAAGATTTATTTGCTGACTACAGTTCTTGGACTGGCATCATTTCAGTAAGACAAAAGGCAACTCATGACATTTTCAAAGGGTTTGTTAAATAGTAAATTCAAAATGCAGCCTGCTAGATTTGTAGACTTGACAATGGTTTAATAACAGTATTGTGAGATAAACGCTAAACCAGAAGTATGACGAATGTGTCCATCAGTTTACCACTGTGGTAGGGTGGTGCCTATTTCTGTTAATGAATATTTACATTTTTGCGAAAAACAAAGTTGGCATATAAAGTGTCTGACACTTCAATAGCTTGTGAATGGCCAGGAGCTCTGGTCTTTGTTGTTTTCAGAGGCTCTGGGACAAAATCCTTTCAGAGGTTTCCACTATACTGAATGTGCCAGTGTCCACAGCAGTGGTTATCTACATCAGTTTCTTGTACTGTCAGCATCCAGCTGATGCTCATTATTTCCTCTTTACCAGTTTGTTGGTGTTTCTTCCTGCCTTGGTTATATTCTGGGATAGCAGTGAAATTAAATAGCTTGTTTGAGAAGTTATATAGTCACTCTTGTTTATTTCTTATTCTGAATGAACTAACTCTCGGTGCTCCATGGAAGAAGCAACATCCTACTGGCTTCTGCAGGAATGGCAATGACTGGTCCTTTTCTGAGGTACGACTTCTAGCTGGGAGCTGCTCAACTGAAAAGCAGCTTTGCAGAAAGGGGCCTGGGAGTCCTGGTGGGCATGATGTTGCACATGAGCCAGAAATGTGCCCCTGCTGCAAAGAAGGCAAATGGTATCCTTGGCTGCATTGGACAAAATATTGCCCCCATGTCAAAGGTGCGCTTTCCCTTAACTCAGCACTGGTGAGGCCACACCTGGAGTGCTGTGTCCAATTCTGGGCTCTGTGACCTGGTGTTTAAGCCCAGCTGGTAACTTAGAACCATGCAGCCGTTTGCTCACTTCCCTGATCCTGCTGGGATGGGGGGGAGAATTGAAAGAATGTAAACCCCATGGGTTGAGATAAGAACAGTCCAGTAGCTAAGGTATAATACAAAACTACTACTGCTACTACTACTACCATCAATAATAATAATGATAAGGGAAATAAGGGGAGAGAATATAAAACTAAAAAAGGAAGGAAAAAACCCAACAATAAACACAGGTGATGCACAATACAATTGCTCACCACCTGCTGACTGATACCCAGCCCAAGCAGCAATCTGGGTTTTCTGGGTGACCCCCCAAGTTTATATACTGGGCATGATGTGCTGTGGTATGGAATACCCCTTTGGCTAGTTTGGGTCAGGTGTTCTGTTTCTGCTTCCTTCTGGCTTCTTGTGCCCATCCTCACCAGCAAAGCACGAGAGACTGAAAAGTCCCTGATTGGGGTAAGCATTACTTAGCAACAATTAAAAATATTGGTGTGTTACAGCATTGTTCTCAGACTAAAGCTGAAACACAGAACTGCACCATCTACTAGGAAGGAGAAAAATAATTGCTACAGCTGAACGCAGGACACTCTGGAGACAATCCAATGAAGAGACACAAAGATGATGGACTGGAGCACCTCTCGGAGCTGGGATTGTTTAGCCTATTGATGGAAAGGCACAAGGGGATGTCATCAATATGTGTACATGCCTGAAGGGAGGGTGCAAAGAAGAGAGCACCATGCACTTTTCAGTGGTGCCCAGCTGCAGGACCAGAAGAAATAGATGCAAACTGAAAGTAGGAGGTTCCTTCTGAATGTTAGGAAACACCTCTCACTGTGAGGGTCTAAGCACCGGCACAGGCTGCCCAGGCAAGTTGTGGAATCTCTATCTTTGGACACATTCAAAAGCCACCTGGATGTGGTTCTGGGCAATTGACCATAGGTGTCTCTGCTTGAGGAGTCAGGTTGGACCAGATGACCTCCAGATGCTCAGCCATTCTGTGGCTTTCACAGCTATTGCCACAGACCCGCCATTGCCAGCATGGAGCCACCTCGATGGCTGTTTTTGAAAGAGCCTGCTTTTACCTATTTGTTTTGCTGAGCAAATTGTGACTATTCCTTCATTTTGTGAGTGTGGTAACAGCATTTTTTAAAGCAAGCTGTGTGCAACCTGTTCTCCTGCATTTTTTTCTGGGACTTTTGGAAACCTATTAAAAATGTCATGCAATTATGATCTCAACAAAGAAAATATGCTAAGACAATTGGTAAGTTAGACAACTTTCACAGATTTATATATAAAGAACAGCCAGGTGAAAAATTTGCTGGAGCAGCAAATTAGTCTGCTTAGTAATAACATATTTATGCTATCAGGAGTCAAAATGTACTTTTACACTGGTGAAAATGAAATGTTATGTGAGGAAAATTTTATGTTTCCCATTCTAGAACAGGAGGCTAGCATCATGCTTGCTTTTATTTTCTGTGTATGTAGACAAGAATGGAATATAAGATAAGAGACATTATTTTGCTGATGCAGATGATGCTTAGTTCTTCATGGTGAGCTTGTCTTGCCAGTGCCTGGTGACCGTATGCAATAACACCTTGAGATGGCTTTGCCTAATGAAAAACTATGAGCTGACTAGATATTTTTCAACACCCCATGTGTAATGAACTCATCAAATACCCTATCAAAGATAAGCAGTGTCAGCACAGCATGGATGCTGGAACTTATATCTTCTGATAAGTAATAAGTAATCATGAACAAGAACACCCTGAGAAATAAAATTAAGTTGTTCATTCATAGAGAAATTTATCCTTGTACAGAACCTTACTGAAAATTCATAAGCAAATCACAATATATCTGGGGAACTTTCAGATCATTTCAGAATTCTGTGAATAGATTAAATATTTTTTAATGTAGTTATGTTTTTTTAGCATCTTCTTTGGATTTCTAGAGTAATTTTTTAAAAAATCTTGGTTCCATCACTCTTGCGTTTCACAGGACATTTGTACAGGAACAGAAGCATACAGAAGCCACCTGATAAGGCCAAAGAGGTGTTAATTGCTTTGAACTTTTGCATACATGATGATTGTGTTAAAGTGCAGTCCTATGAAGTTCTCAAAAGCATAACATGTTATTGAC
Source organism: Myiopsitta monachus (assembly GCA_017639245.1). Taxonomy (NCBI): domain Eukaryota; kingdom Metazoa; phylum Chordata; class Aves; order Psittaciformes; family Psittacidae; genus Myiopsitta; species Myiopsitta monachus. The sequence continues at coordinate 24,139,083 of CM029925.1, forward strand.
TTTTCTCTGCTGTAACTGTCTGCCATAGAATGCATACATCTTAAAAAAAAACAAGTGTTTGTAGTCAAAAAGGCTTTGATATTTGAAACTGCATTTAACTGAGAGTCATGGTCAGGCTGTGTTGCTATCAAGACTAGCTGTCTTCTAAGTCCATGAATATATTCGACATTTCTGACATTGAATATTCATTTGTGGGCAATAAATGAAGAATATGAGGAATGCTATGTAAAAATTTTATATAGTTATCAAAGACAAAACAGCATGATAATTCAGCTTCAGTAGCTGTGTGTTAGAAGATGGCAAACAATGCTTTCTCTTCCAGCAGCAAAGCATTTGGGCACAGCAAGAAGACAGTGCTCTCCAGACCTACCATTAACATTCTGTATTCTTACAGCTCCAAGGGATAATGATGACTTCAGTTATTTCTCTGGATCAAAATCAGATTAATGAAAGCAACCACAAAGCTTTTAAACTACGGTGGTGTGTGCCATCCAGAGGGACCTTGACACACTTGTGAGATGGGCCGATGCCAACCTGAAGAAGTTTAATCATGCCAAGTGCAAGGTCCTACACCTGGGTGGGAGCAATCCCAGGCACAGCTACAGGTTGGGCAGAGAAGAGATTCAGAGCAACCCTGTGGAGAACGACTTGGGGGTGTTGGTCGAGGAGAACATGAGCATGAGCCAGCTGCAGTGTGTGCTTGCAGCCCAGAAAGCCAACCGTATCCTGGGCTGCATCAAGAGGAGCGTGACCAGAAGGTTGAGCGAGGTGATCCTACCCCTCTGCTCTGCTCTCGTGAGACCTCACTTGGAGTATTGTGTGCAGTTCTGGTGACCAGGGAAGTTGTGAGTGCTCCATCACTGGCTGTGTTCAAGGCTGGGTTGGACAGAGCCTTGGGTGGCGTGGTTTAGTGGGAGGTGTCCCTGCCCATGGCAGGGGGTTGGAACTAGATGATCTTAAGGTCCTTTCCAACCCTAATTATTCTATGATTCTATGATTAAGGAACATATTTTACTTATTGTTACTATGAGAATGTCATCAAAACCCCATGGCATGCTGCAAATAAACTTTTAAATCTCTTTCCCAGCTTTGCTATAGTAAACTCTGGCATCACATTTACACAAGAGAAAAAAGTTTATAGAGGTAGATGATCAGTGAAGATATAATACAATGTAATAGTTCCGAATATGTAAAATGAGAAATAATTGTTTCTTTCACAGTTTGTGCACATGGTCTTCTGTTGTGCTTGTATTTTCCCTGCAGCTCACCTTTCTGATTCTAACAAGGCTGGGTTTTACTGTGTAAAAATCTGGTTTATATTTTTTTGGGCCATTAGTAACACATTTAAAAAAGAAAATACACTGTGTCATCTCAAATACGTTCCCTTTCTTCTTACCTTCTAGAAGTATGCTTCTACCTTTATAATAAGAATTATGTTCTTGATCCATATTGGGAAAGCTAATTTTTGAGGATAGCTATAATGGCACTTCTCTTTCAGATAAATCCTGACTATATTTAGTCATCCCAGCTGTTAAGCTTGACACAAAATCCACAAAATAAAAGCCTCAAAACCCCAGAATCTTCCTAGAGGTGTCAGACAAGTGGTGCATTTGATAAATAAACACAAACTTATTATTAATTTTCTTACCTTTGGAAGTGAATAGGGATTTGATTTGATCATATGACGCGTAGTGTGGTTGGTATTATTAAATTTCATTAATGCAACTGTTTGTATGAAAATATCTCCGCAGGTATTAAAAGGCTGTTATCAACTGCTCTAAAAAAAAGCTCAAGATTCATTTTCCTGGAAAAAAATAAAATTGGTTTACTGTGCTAGAGGTGGCAGATAATCAGTTAAAGGCATTAACCTTGACTAACAGGAACCTCATAGTGCATTTTTTTCCTGACTTGTTTCTTGGGGAAATTTCCAGCTTTCTCCAGGGCCATAAATAGTGTTCTCTATAAAAGCAAACTGCTGATGCTCAGATCAAGAAGTAGATGATAAAATGGGACTTGAAGCAGCAAACAATTTCATGGACTAGATCACTGCCTTTTTAACAAACTGCATCATGCTGATCTACAGATGATTTTATAGAATATAATGGCCAATATTTTAGCATTGAATGAGGCAAACTGAGAAATATTTTCAAGCAAGACTAAAATCAAGGTGGCATTTTATTACATTACCTTTAAGTTTATAACAGTTTCAGTTCAAGGAGAGAAGATTCATTTTTATGTATGTATTATTTAGAGAGCATGACCTTTCAAACAGAGAATACTTTTATGTGAAAGCAATGATCTAGGAAGTAAGGTTTTCCCATTATTATAAAAGTGACTCAGAAAAAAGTTAGTAAATACCACTGATTTGTTTCTTCTAAGCATGAAAATTCCAACGACAGCTGGAAAATGGTAAATGCCACTCATTTTTATTATAATTTTTACCAAAAGCAAACAAAGGAACATCCAGATGGATAGCCAGTGGCTGTGAAGTAAGGATCGTTTTAGGGTTAGATTTTGCTGTCTCTTACCCCTTAATAGCTCATACACATAGAAAGTGGGCAAAGTGAGATATGCACAGTGATTGCAGAAATTTCTGAGCAAAGTGAGACATGCACAGTGATTGAAGAAATTTCTGAAAATAAACATGTGGTCTACATGAAAAGGAGTATTCTATTGGTGCAACTGCTTATAAGCATTCCTTAAGACCCCATCCAAAATGAGGACAGCAGTCATTTCTTGCTGCAGGATTCAGTGTGGTTAGTTAAGAGCACTGCTGTGTCTGTACTGTCCATGGATGTGTTCCTCTGCACACTTTGTGGGACGCAATGCTGCAATGTTTCATCTCCTTTTTCATTTCAGAATCTATGAAATTCAGTTCTCAATGAAGGATTTCCCAGGCTGATTGACAGAGGGTGAACTCAAAAGGCCCACCTAGCAGCTCTTGCAGTCCCGTGCTTGATAGGCAAGAGAAGGCTTAGCTCAGGGTGCAAAAAGACGGCTTGAGTGTGGAGGAAAGGCAACTATTTTTTAAAGTTATAAATTTGTCCTTGTGTAGGAGCTCCCTCTGCCTGAAGTATCCAGAACTCAGGCCCTTAGGATTTTTCCCCTTCGCAAAAGCAAAAATGCCATAGTGTAGGAACTTCACAATCAGTGCTGAAGTTTTCTTGAAAGAAGTATGATGGCAAGTGACTCACCTGTTGGCACAGTTTTCATGCATCCCCATTCAGTCAGTTTTGCTTTAAATCTGCATAATTAGTTCCAGATTATTCATTTTTAGCTGGATTTTATCTTACAAAATCTGAATTTCAGAATATTTGCATCCAATGAAAAATCGTTCCTACTTTATTGTGGTGGTTGTTCATGAGCTCACCCAATGTGGGAATTCAGCAAACCTTCTCTCTCACACTTCCAGCAGAAGCACAACTGGAAACCGTATCACAAAGCGTATAAATATTTCACATTAAGTTGCAGAGCTGTCATGGGCTGAAGCATCATTAAGTCCCTCCAGAGAGATACTTTTTCCCTTTAAGAAAACTCAGAGTGCGTATCTAAAGGAGATACTTGTCCTGAGAGACCAAATTAAATTTATTCCAAAGCAAACCCTATGAATCACACACAATGGAGATGAGAGGAGCCTCAAGAACAACTGCCTGGATCTTCTATTCTGCTTCTATAACCCAAATCACTTAGTAAAGCAGACATTGCCTATAGCATTAATGGCAGATTTGGGATACTGGCTAATTAAATCCTAACTACTGTAGTGTTTTCTTTTATATTAATGCAAGTAAGTCTTGAAGAACTCTGTTGAGGTGCTGATAAGTTCAGTTGACAAAACAGAACCAAAACCAATGAAATATGGAAAAGCATAGAGGAAAGACTGAAACTTGGTCCTGTGACAGAATTATGGTTATTTGTAACGTTATATTTCATTCTAAATTTGGAATGTGTTGTGTTTGATAATGGAATTAAAATATGACAGTTGGAAACTGAAGTCCTTTCAGAATAAAGGCCAAATGTTTTATTTTGAAAATGCTGAAACAGGAACTGAGGTACAAACATTCTACTGTCTATATTATTTTTACATATGAAGAAATAGATAAAATATCTACCTAATATCTAAAATACACATATAGTACTAGGATTGATTTTGTTATCTGTTTTCTCAGATTTTTAAAATTAATGGACTTAAATGAAGGAATGTTTTCCAGTGGCAGGTAATTTCATCAAAATTCATGATTTCTTCAGCCATCTGTGAACCAGTAAGATGAGGTAAAGCTAAAGGACAAATCTGAATTTCTGTCTGTATCTGGCATTTGGTTGTCACTGGTTATTAATTCAATCAGCATCTGGGTGTTATAAGAATCATGGGAAATGTCAAAGGTATGGATAAAAGACTGAAATAGCTTTTTTCCTTTGCACGTGGAAAAGGAGCAGATGAAAACAGGTGAAAAAGATAAAGGAATCAAAGATAAAGAGAAGACGGTATATGAAAAAAAAAAGAAAAAGTCAAAGGAAACTGAAAACAAAGAGAAGGAAATTGACTCAAGCGTGTTTGACATGGTCTAAGCAGTCAGGTTGCCAACATGCATATGAGACACATGAAAGACATTAGGACAGCCCTGGTGAGATAGTAATGATGTATCTGATTTGAACATGTGTATCCTCAGTCACTGATGGATCACTGAGAAGACATCTAGGGACAGTCCTGTTAATAAGGATGTCTGAATGGTCCATGAGGACATGTGTTGCACTATCTGGCAGAGCTGTGTAAGCATCTGTGGAGCTCTAAATATCTCAGTTGCTTGCTTTAGCTCTGTCATTTCCTACAACAACTGGTCTGGAAAGTGCCGCTACTGGGCAGCGCCTTTTCAATAACTTTAAATTGGAGATGAAGAGGTAACTGTCATGGTTTAACACTAGCTGGCAACTAAGCACCAGGCAACTGTTCATTCATTGCCCACCCCTTGCATTAGCTCTGAGGAGAATTGGAATAAAGATAATAACCCCACTGGTTGAGATAACAGTTTAATAATTGAAATTGCATAATTTATTATAATGAAAATAGGAAATAAAGAGAGAGAAAGGAATAAAACAAACAAACAAAAAACCCCAGATAAGTGATGGATGATACAATTGCTCATCGCTTGCTGACTGATGCTGGCTCACCCCGGCCCCACCTGGCCAGTTCCCCCCACTTTATATATTGGGCAAGGTGTGCTGTGGTGTGGAATACCCTTTTGCCTAGCTTGGGTCAGGTGTCCTGTCTCTGCTCTCTCCTGGCTACTTGTGTCCCTCCTCACTGTCAGAACCTGAGACTGAAAAGTCCTTAGTTTAAACACTACTTCACAAAAAATAAAATATTGGTATGTTATCAGCATTGTTCTCAGACTAAAGTCACAACACAGCTCTGTACCAGCTACTAGGAAGAAAATTAACTCTATTCCAGCCAAAACCAGGACAGTAGCTAATCAAGAATGAAAGAGAAGATGCTGTAAATCTGCAGATTACTGGGTGGAAAAGGAGACTTTGACAAAATAGATGGAAATGTTGAAAATTAAAATTATTGCAAAAAATTCTGAGAGGTCACCTTGCAGGCCTTGTGGCTCTGTGGAGGAATCAATGACACATATATCAATCTTGAGAGAAGTTTCTCTAATCTAGTCTTGGAGGCATCCAGTGATAGAGCCTTCTTCACAGCAACCCACATGATCTATTCTGATGCTTTATAAATCTTTATGATAAAATCACAGTAATCTTCCTGACTGCAGTTCATGCACATTATCTCATGGAGAACAGATAATTCCTTCCTCCTTTGTAGCAACCTTTTATGTTTTACAGTACCAGAACTGGTCCATATTGTCCCCCTAACTTTTTCTTCTTTAGGCTAAATGACCTAGGCTGATGCAAACTCTCTTCATGTGCACCTATTTACGCATTACTTTCCTCTTTACTGTCTTTGTGCTATCTTTTCTAAACAATGCAGTAACTCAGCTGTGAAATTGTAGGTTAGACTTTCCAGTGCTGCAGAATGGGAAAATTATTTCATTTGTTTTGCATGTACAATTCTTACCTTTTCCAATGGCATAAGATTTTTCACTTCTGTATAGTTTACAATTCACCTCAATTATCAGATTTTGTTATTTTTTTACTACCTTATCTCCATAAACCTACCCTGTATTTTGATAGTCTGTTACACCTGCCAAAATTGTAAATTAAATCATCTACAGAACCTTTCTTCTTGCTTCTATTGATTCTCTTTTTTCCATGTTTTTTTTTTTTTTAATTTAGATTTTAATTATATTTCCCAGGAAGCTTATTGTACTCTTCAGCTCCATGAATTCTACAGGTCACATATAAAACTGGATCCAGAATAGAATCTGTAGAGTTACATTTGGCACCCTTTTCCTTGAAAGAGAACCATTGATTTATATTTAATTTGGTACAATTATTCATCCGCATTGTCACACACTTACACTTTTCATCTAGGCCATATTTCACTAAATTGCTTGTAAGAATGTCATCTCCAATTGCATTAAAAGTCAAAATACATGACAATTATTGTTTCTTCTGTATTCACAAAGCATGCTACCCCATGATAGAACCAAACTATTTTGTAGACAACTTATTTTTCAGGGATTCATACTAATTGCCACTGATCTGTTTTCTTCCATATGCTCCTTTTTCCTCATTTTACATATGGACACCATCCTGTCCCACTCTGGACAATTTTTCAACTACTTAGAAAGAAAATAATACATTCTTGGCAACTTAATAAAATGTGTATTTCTTTCAAACTCTCCCTGACATATTCCTTCCTAGTTGAACTATGCAACTTTCTGCCTTTGACACTGATACTAAATTGTACTGCTCCACTAAATTGTACCTGATCTATTAAAGACAGATAGGAAAAATGCCCTTAACACTTAGCTCCACAGTCATTTGTAGTTAGTTTTCCATCCCTGCTGTATAATGGACTAAATTTTACTGTTAACACACTTGTTATATTCTTTATTTTCTCTTAGGGGTCATATTCTAGGTTTTCTGAATTTCTGGCTATACAATGTACTCATTTGTATAAGTCTTTTATAATCTAACCTAATTTCCACTCTTGTATACTTTCTGTAGCTGAGGTCATGGCTCAACCAGGGTCTTGCTTTTCTCTGCACTGTGACAGCTTGCACCTGCTGTGTCACTTCCTTGAGGAAATGTCAGCTTCCCTCTCATGCTTTTTCCTCTTTTCCTCTCCTATGAGATCTTACATACCAAATTTCCAAAGTAAGTCTTTAAAAGAACTGATTTAATTTTTCTGTTCTCCTTCATTCCTTTTCTCTTAGCCAGGCACTTTTTCAGTTCTTGACCACCCTTACTGAAGCAGCTTCCTGCCCTGATTTTTTCTCCAGCTGTAAGACTCAAACCAACAGGCTGACCTGTTTGGCTAAATCACTAAAAAATCTGTGTCTATTTGGGAACAACAACAAAACCAAGAGTGTACTTGTTCTGAGATTGTTCTTCAATAGAAATCAGTTTCCATAACAACATGCAGGCAATGTGGATTGTGTGTTTTTATTTAACCTTCAAATTCATCAAATCTCCTAAGTCAAGAATTTTAGTGAGAGTTGCACATCAGCATAGTTCAGTGATTTTGCAAACTGTAATCTCCGTGGTGTAGCACGCACACAAAATGAAAAAATTTTATTCAAACTTTCCCCTTACAGTTTTGCCATACTACTTGTTATGATAGTCTAATGTAAGGAAAAGATGCTGCAATGAAAGAAACTGAATGCTTGTTTTTGTAAAAAGCCACAAAACTTCAGCCAGGCTATGTATTGTACATTTTATTATATATTATAATATATAATAAAATTTAATATATATTATACATATATAATTCAGCATTGATTTGGGGAAAGGAACCAAAGGACAAAATCCCCAAAAGTTTTCTCTCTTTTAAGTGGTGGTGGTGGTATGAGACTGACATACTCTACTACACAATACAGAATTAAAATTCAGTAGTATTCATGTGTGAGGAGGCTTTCTAATTGTGACGAGATTAATTTTGGAATGATTAGATACCTGAAAAGTGAAAATGCACTATTTCTGAAAGTTTTTGAATGAGATTTTTTTAAGGATTCTCAGTGTGTTTCTTTCAGATAGCCGCTGTATTGGCCTATAGCTGAAACTGTATTGCAAATGCATGACGGCATACATTGTTTCTCACTTGGTCCTCAAGGACATGTTACTTAGTCAATATGAAAAGTGGTGGCTGGAGAAGTGATAAGGACTTAATGTTTATCCAAGACTGGATGACCTGTTCAGGACTACTGCACAAAGTGACAGGAGGAAACAGAGAGCTACTCTGTATGTTGTCTTTCCATACATTATGGGAAAAAAAATCCTGTATCATCCAGTGAATTTTATTGCAGTTGAAGTATTTTACACTGAAGAAACTCAAAGAACATGTGGAACAACTTTTACAAATAAGTCATTCTGTATATCAGTATAGATGTGATTTTTTCCCTTCTATTATATAGCATATTTTATGATTGAAAAACAATTTGAGCAACAAAAATTGTCCATAATTAAACATTCACATCTTTTTTCGTATGCCATTTCATTGTTTTCAGCGTGATTCCAGAACTGCAGCTTGAGGTGCAATTTGAAGACGGTGGAGTGAAAGAGAAAGAACTGAAAATAGGACACTTCTGGGACAACAATAAATCACAAGACCAAACCAAAATGAGAAAAAAAAATATATTTTCTAGGTTGAATTTGAATCCTTGAAAAAGGATTAAATGTTTTTACTTATAGAAATAAACATCATTTATATATCAAGCTGCCAGTTTTATAGACTATAATTTCATCATCCTTGCAGTATGATGGTTCAGATATTAAGGTATGGTCTCAGTTTCTTGATTTGACAGTAGCAACTTTCATATAATTTTCCTGAGAAGGCCTGGGCCACTGTTTCATGTGTTACATCAAATGGCTGAATACACAATGCATTGCCTTTGTTTTTAATGGATCTTTCAGCATCAAAAAGATAATGACCAGGATAAGACTGATAAATAGGTACTGTATGTGCTAAGCAAAAATGCTGGTGTTGTTAAATCTGTCCTCCACAGTCTGTGGCATGCATGTAATTGCTGTTCTGACTAGAAAGAATGACATTGAAACACTTCCAATTAGACTGCAGAGCATATTTTACTTAGCAGCCAGGCTTTTGTATCTACCCTCTTCCATGGGATTCAGTGGAAGTCAGTATTTTCAGCAGCAGTGTCACAGACAGCAGACTTTGGGTTATATGCCTCTATGTGGTTAAAAACCTTTAAAAGTAAACATGCATTCTCAAAAGAAGCAAACGAAAATATAATCTGATAGCACATGTTGAGAAATTTTCAGTGAAAGGCCACATGAAATTTCCCATCTTGTGCCCTGCCAGAGTATGAGCTGCAAAAAGTATTTCCTTTCCCATGCAGTATGTAATGCTTATGGTTGTCAAATACAGATATGCAGTCATGTACACAGCACATTTTGTGCATTGTAGAAGAGTTAAATATTTCTATAAAAACTTTCAACTTTGTGCTGTGTTGATGTTAAATTTGTAAGAAATATGAAAATTCTGCTTCTTATTTCTATTATTTTCATTATAGAACATTTTCAGTGCTACTATGCACTGAACAAAGATGACACAATAACAAACATTCAGATAGAAAGCTTCTTGGTGCAATACATAATAGAAATGCAAAATAAAGAAACATTTTCTATTTTAATCTTGTTTAAGTGAAGGCAACAAAGTAGAGTTAAGGGGAGAAATTATACTTCTGGTAAAAGAAAATAAGTAAATAAATCTTTGAGAATGTAGGTTCAAGATTGCTGCAAAAGCTATTTCCTGGCTGCAAATTTGGTATTGTGATGAAAAATTAAAATTTTAGGTTTTTGACATGTACTAAAAATATTAGTAAATCTCATGAAAAGATATTTTCCTCCTTCCTTGATAAGGAGGATTGCTCAAAAAGGAATATAGACATTAATATAATTTATATTCCCTTTTTCCCTACGCTCTTAGCTAGGTTCAGTTGAAAAATGTACTTTATTTTTCTGTCAGTTCTGATATATTTTGATATATACTAACAGGTGAAGAAAAGAAGAGCTGAGGAACATTGACAACCCTTTGTAAGAACTCCTCTCAGTCTTGGTCTCCCTAACGCTGCAGAATGTTTCAGTACAGACTTCCAAATTTGTGACACTTTCCACTCCTGTACACACATACAAACACACACAAAATAAGGATCACATTTGATAAAATTATAACATCTTCATTTTCCCAGTGCCCATTCTTGTGCCAGAACAGATTTTAATCCAGATCCTTTCTTTTTTTTCCTTTGGTGTATGCGTCTCCCATGGTGTCCATGACTGTTTCTTATCAAATTCCTGCTTCGGCACCTCTGTTTTTAGGGAGCAATTTAATTAAGGCTTTTATAATATATCAAAAAATAACTTGGCCCCATCCTGTTGGAATGCAGAAATTATGAGTATGAATACTGATTTCCAGTGTTTAAAGGATCTTTCAAATTGGGTACGTAAGAAACATAGACAAACTCCCTGGTCGTACTTTAAACTCCTAGTGTATTTTCAAATTTGTTATTATTATTTCCAGAAACCTTTCCTTCCCTCTCATGGAGCTGTCAAAGACACAATCTATTTTGACTTCAAACTGCGCATAAGATGGCACACAACCTTGACCTAAGAGCCCAGCAATTGTGTTAGTTATTAATGTCTGTACAAACCACTCTTAGCACTGCTTTTACAGCCTGATTTAAGCTTCCACTCACTTCTATTAGGTCTTTTTATCATCTTGTGATACAGTGGACACTACAAGTCCAATTTTCATTAATAACTTAGCTCAGGTATCAAAATGTTCCACTTAATCACAGTGATAATTTGTCTTTTCAGAGTAATGTTGCTGCCACATCCACAGTTTACTTCAATTGATGAAAAATGGTTTGAATCTTCCATGTTTGGGTGAGCACAGAAATAAATTTACAGCTATATATGTGATATATTGAATTATAAGAAAGTAAAATGTTGTTTGTAAGGTTAAATGCACACATTTAAGAGTGAGACAACATCACAGTTGTTAAGAGTTATGTTCTACTTGATAGCAAAAAGAAAAAAAAACAAGCCTTTACTTTTTTATTGTAAACTCACAGCTTTTTGATATATTGGATTAATCAAGAGAAGTGAGAAATGGCCACAAAAAACATTTAAATGACTGAAATGGCTAATAAGTCACACAAACTGACATTAAAGGATTCACATTCCTTTGCATCCGAAGTTCTCTGTATTACATGTATTCATGAAATCATAGGATATTTGTGAGGTAAGAAACTTTGGGGTTTCAACTACTCTTTTTCTTCAGTTAGCAGGTAGTATTAATGGTACCTGTATTGCTGATAGCTATTTGCCTAAGTTGTTTTAAATATTTGTAGTGCTTATGATTCAAACCATAGGTCTATCGCTGGCATCATTAGAAAGATTTCTATTTCTCTCCATCACTTCAGGCTACTATTTTTTTTCTACAGACACACTGTACAGTGAAACCAGTTAATTTTCTTCCTATTTGGAAGAGCTTTTAACCTTTACTGGTATTTTGTATTCACTCAGGAAGTCTCTTTCTCGTGTTTAGCATTACTTGTTGCTTGGTTCAGTCAGTCTCATCCTATAGGTCATATTTTTAAGTTTCTGATCATTCTCATTGCTGTCTTCTGGACATGCTCCAATTGGTGAATGTTCTTAAAGTACAGATCATGTTTCTCAAGCTGATACCTTACCAATACTGAACCAAGTGAAGGCATTTTACTTCAGGTAATTGTAAATTACACTTCTCTTTGCACTCTGAAATGATATTTGCCTCTCTTGCTATATCATTATTGATGTGTTTAATTTGTGGTCAGAAATTACCAAGATCCTTTGCCTTTGAAATCCTTGCTTCCTCATTTATTTTTCATCTTTTATTTGTGTAGCTGACTATAACTGCAAAGATACTTGCACCTATTGAAGGACATAATATTTAGGTTAATTTTTACTTTCTCATAAGCAAATTATCCACTAATATATCTTGAGCGCTTTCTGGGATCATGTCACCTGGTAAATCAGTAGGCATATTATTTGGTTTTTTGTTAGAATATTAATGAAAATCTTGAAGATACTATAGCTTTTATGTAATCTACTTTACTTTGCACTTTCTGTATGCTTCCTTGAGGTTGAAATAATGGAACAAGACATCCAAATCTGATTCTGACTACACATCCCAATTCTCCCCTGCAGTAGGATAGATTATCTTTTATCCTTGGTTTGTTCCTTTGAAGAAATGCCAGCTCTCCTTAATCCCTTTTGTCCTTAGGGTTGCTTAACAACTCCCTGAGTTTATTGACATTTATTTGGCAATAAATGTTCTGTTCTCTTTACTTGTAAGGACTAGGAGCTCTGCCATTTTTTGCTTAATGCTCCTAAAATTGTTTTAATCTTAATACTGTAACATGTGGAGAAACTCCAGTCTGAGTCTCCCATCTACTGATTTTCTTTATCTCTGTATCAAAGGACATCCTAGGACTTCGAATGATGCTATGTCTGGTTCTGCCTATTCCACAAGTGCAGCTAAAAATTTGCTCTCATAGGTATGTCCTCTTTGTAGGATGATTCTTCAGGTCATTCAAAAAAATTTCTGCTTATAGCCGTGGCAGCACTTATGCCTTTCTCACACCTTCTTATTACTCTTATAGTTCATGCACTCTGTAACTGAATGGAGACCTTTCCTTGTTATGTATTTCCTCCCTTATTGACCTCGCCAACTCCTGTGGAGACTTCATGATGTGCAAAGTACTCTCATGAAGTTGCTGCTATACCAATCAGGTATAATTTTCAGAATCTGTTATTCTTTCTAGTCCTTCTCATTCACCTTCTATTTATTTTAGTTGTCTACAAATTGAAAACGTCTTTGGCAGATCAACACACTGTCCTATAGATTTTCCTATGAAACTTTTACAAATAATCTAAACTCTTACTCCTACTTTTAATAATATGTGCTAGATGATGATATTTCTGTGAAATGTGGCATGTGGTAATTAATTCAGGCTTGTTAGCCTTGTCAGTATAATAAAATCACTGTGATTCTCTGATATGAAGTTCATAGAATAACTTCAGGTGATACAGTTTTCTGAAATTGAATGATTTAGGATGACATTTCCAAACTTAGTTTAATATTTTCTTTTGGGTCAGGCATGGACTTAAACTGTTTTAAATGTAGAATCAGCCTCGAATATCAAAACATCAATGGGCAGGACACTAAGTACCAGACATCTTAGAACTTTCATGTAAAACAAAGGCCAGAATTTATTTCCTGGGAAATAAACACAGCAGAAGCATTTTTTAGAAAGTCTTTGAACACAAAATACCTCAGCTCTCTGTGAAGCAACTAATTATTTTTGTAACTGTCGGTTTAATTAAGAACAATGTAATTTTTTTCTATTTTTTCTTCTATTTTTTTCTTTTTCATTCTGTCTAACAGTGTTAATGTTGTACTCATTGTTTCTTAATTTTACTCTCATCTTCATGACACTGACTAATCATCCAACCACTGTCTACTACTGTGCCAGAGCCTCCTGGGTAATAACAGTGCCAAAGCTTGGTAAGTGGCTGCCAGATAAATTGCACATTGGTTCAGGAGAAGCTGTGTCAACTGTAAAGCAAAAAGCAGTGGCTAAAGACAGCAAAAGACTATAAAAATTACTTTAAATTTTGGTTATTGAAACTGTGCATGCTCAAGTAAATCAAAAGTTTCAAGGGACAATGCTGCCGAATGTTATTTCCCATCAAATGAGACAGCAACTGAAAGAATGTTATTTTTCTATGTATCAAGCACTCATTTGGGACCTATAGTGATTAAGTCTTTGCTATGTATGGCTATTTCAGTATTTATAAAAGATGAATTAGTAATTGAAGACCATTTCTAAGTGAAATAAAATATGCATAATTTAAAACCAACACAAGACCGATAAATAAAGAAATATGTGGAGATGGAGTTGTAATGTCTACATGCTCTTGATCAGAGTATGCTAGTTAATCAGAAAGAATTATGGTGCAGTAAGAAGATTAATTTTTTTTTCTTTAAAAATGAGTGCTTTGTAGGGAGAAAGGATATGAAGGGGGGCAGTGAATTGGTTTCTGTACATAAGCAGAAGATAACTTCATCTACAGAAGCTTATTAACCTGGTTTTTGATAGCTTTGCATAGACTTAATGAGAAATAAGAAGCTTAGCAATACTTCCTAATTCAATATATTTGCCTTTGTTAGAGAAGACCCATGAATTCATAACATGCTGATCATTCTGTGCATGAAGGTCACTCAGTTCAAGACATCCATATAGGTTGTATACAAAATGTCTCCTGCTTTGACAGAATTGTTCAGGCGAAGAAGACAATAATTCTATATTCCTTGAATATTTAAATTACTGGGTAGTTCACTAAATGAAACACTAGGAAGTACTCCAGGTTGTCATGGCCAGCAGGAGTGCTTAAAGCGATTGCAGCAGCAATACATTGAGAACAGGTAACAAAGAGGAGGAAAGAGGAATGATAGCCGTGAAAGAGAAAGTTACTTTTGAAAAGTTTGCATTAGACTTTTACATTCCTCTTCAAACATATCTATGTAGGCTGGTCAGGGCTAATCCGTGTGCTTTTAATAGCTGCTCTCCTGTCTTACCAGTGAAGAAGAGGAACAGTTTCTTTGAGGAACCGAAAGAAAACCAGTTTCTCCTTGTTTTCAAGAGAAGCAGAAAGTTTCTGCTATAAGCAGTGTTACAATTTATTCACAAAAAAAAAAAAAAGAAAAAGAAAAAGAAAAACCAAAAAAAAACAAAACCGAAAAAACCAACTAATTTAAGAACAGCAGTGTTTGCTATGGGAAGGCTGTTTGGCCTTTGTGTGAGGGCTTCTGTGGAGCCATCTATGTTCTTGGCCAGAGAAAACTAGGTACATTTGTTTGGAAAATATGTTCTAATATTTCTCATTTGAATTTTTAAATTATTTGAATTTTTTAATTCAGATTCTTAAATTAAATCCCATTTGAGTTTTTAATCCAGGCAAAGGTTGTGGACTGGGGTGGATCAGATCCAAATTCAATCTTTTTAAGAACGTGGAGAAGTTATAAAGGCAGCATCTGCTTAACCTTTCTGTTACTTTTGTGGAAAGGATGTTTTTTTTTGTGTCGCACAACGTGCTGAGTATTACATAAGTTATAAATTTATGTCTTCTAATCCTACCTTTCTGCAAATCAACCACTCTGATATGTGCATTACTAGGTAGCTAAGGTAATTGTTATGTTTGACAGACCGGTAAAATGCAGTGAAGCATGCAACAATAGCCATAAATGTCCATCATTAGATGTTTTATTACTATACTGAAGCATTTAATTTGTTTGTCTGCAAGGATAGCATCTCCTCTAGGCTTTGAAGAGTTTGACTGAAATGCCTCTGGGGTCAATTGTATGTCATGATGAAGTTCAGCAGCTCTATGAAGTCTTCTATTTTCCATCAATCAGGTTGACAATATGCCACTAGCACTTTTCCCTTGTAGTCTCTGAACATACGTTATTAAATGTTCTCTTTCAATGATTCTTTTATCTACCCTGTTCATGATTTTGTGCAGGATGAAGCAACTACCACACTGTCTGCAACCTTTTTGTCTTGCATATTTTGTTATTACAATTATGGAAACTTTCATAAGTTGTATACCTGTAATATCACTGAACCCTACTGTCCTTGTGCTGCACATCCTTTGTACCAGCTAGGCTAACTTAAGGATGGCAAAAGAAGCCCTCAGGGAGCATCTCAACTTAGTGAGGCCCCCTTTGTGTAGGTGTACATGCTCATGACATTCCCTGGTTCTTTTATGACTGTGCAAAATTCCCTTTGAAGCCTTTGGAACTAAGGTACAAATTGACAACATCAGACTATCTTCTATTCTAGCCATCTCATTATAGACAGTTTTCACAGTGGTGGGAGGTTACCAGCAGGAGCCCCTAAAGTCAATATTTAATCTAATTATAAAAATATTTTTAAATTGCATTGAAAAGAAAAAGAAGGATGGAATGATCTCATTTGTGGATAATATAGCATTTTTCAGATAGTCTGTCTAAAGCAGATAGTAAAGAGAGGTATAAGTTTCTAAGAACACTGTCTGATAAAATGTCAGGTGAAGTGCAAAGATGAAAAATGCAAAGATCATGGAGCACATCCTATAGTGGTTGTCGTGGTTTAAGCCCAGCTATAACTCACCCAGTTTGCTCACTCACTCCCCCCTCTTTCTGTCCCCCGCTCCCGAAGGGATGGGGAGGAGAATCGAAAGAATGTAACTCCCACAGGTTGAGATAAGAGCAGTCCAGTAACTAAGGTATAACACAAACCACTACTGCTACCACCAATAACAATAATGAAAAGGGAAGCAACAAGGGAAGAGAATACAACCACTCACCACCTGCTGACAGATACTCAGCCCGACTGAGCAGTGATCTGACCCTTCTGGGTAACTGCCCCAAATTTATATAGTGGGCATTATGTGCTGTGATATGGAATACCTCTTTGGTCAGTTTGGGTCAGGTATCATGTCTCTGCTTCCTCCCTGCTTCCCCTCCTCCCTGGCACAGCATGAGACTCAGAAGGTCCTTGGCCAGACCAAAACATTACCAAGCAGTAACTGAAAACACTGGTGTTATCAGCACTTTTCCTAGGCCCAAAATCAAAAACACAGCGCTGCACCAGCTCCTAAGAAGGATAAAAATGCTGCTACTGAACCCAGGACAGTAAGACATTGTGCCAAAATGTGTTTTTAAGGTAATATCAGTCGTTACACTCTCTGCTCTGAATAAGATCTGGCTGCTGAAGACACACCAGTACAATCTTCGTTCCACAATGTCTAGAGGTGCCAGATGGAAGGCTGAGTATCTGAAATTTGATTGTGTAGCTCTGACATCTATCCCTGCTGCTCTTAGCATATAATTTTTTACTGCATTTGTTTTATAATACGTGATAAAGTTTACTCTGCTGAGAAGTAAATGTATTTTGATGATTTTTATTTAGAATTAACTCTCCCATCCTTGTATCAGAGCACATAAAATAGTGTCTTCAGGGTCTGATAAACTGGCGCTTGTCAATTTGCCATTGGCTGTCATAAGGTCGTATTTTGCTGATGAATCCCTCTTCATGTCAACATAGAATCATTCCTGGGTTTATATCTAATTATGTGTTAATAATCCATGAAGATTTTTATGACATCTTTTAGGCAATTGCAATAATTTGTATCTGATGGTACCATTTTCCCCTAATATTCTACCAAAGTTTAGCATTGGTCTTTCCCAGTCTCATTTTTTCTCAGTCAGTTGCACTTTCTTTGTGTTATGGGAACCTTCTTGATTGTGGCTTTTCAATCTACCATGTGCTATTCTGTTCATTTAAAACTACAGCAGCACTCAAAGAGGAGTCATGACAAGAAAAGGGAAAAATGCTCTAGAGATAAGGAGAGAGGGGTAATTAGATAGTGGCTTTTCAAAGCACTTTTATTCATAAAAGCATCTTCCTTGTGAGAGTGAAAAAGAATGTCTCACTGCACTTCAGTGTTTTAATTTTTACTAGAGTCTGTTGATAACCCTAACTATTCTGATTTTATGATAATACTTACTGGTTAAGCACATCTTAAAAAG
The DNA here is from genome assembly GCA_017639245.1 of Myiopsitta monachus. Taxonomy (NCBI): domain Eukaryota; kingdom Metazoa; phylum Chordata; class Aves; order Psittaciformes; family Psittacidae; genus Myiopsitta; species Myiopsitta monachus. The sequence goes on from CM029925.1 coordinate 24,156,838, forward strand.
TAGGAAATAGGCATTGACAAATGAAGTGGGTAAGCTGGTGTACAGATTTGTGGTGCCAGAGCACCAGTGTTATAGATTTGTGGTACCTATGGTTCCTTGTCAGAGGTGGTGAAACACTGTAAGCTCATTTTTACTCAATCCAAGGAATTCAGAAAATTATCAATATAAAAAAAACTGCAACAAACCAATTGCAAGACTGAATGAAATTTTCATTTAAGATTACCACAGATATAGATTATCAAAGGAATGGTTTCCATCCAATTAGTTGCTAGGAAGCAAGAAACCTGCCTGCAAATCTCTGTGTCTAATCAGTGCTCTACCATGGTCAGCAATACCTCTGATAATCTCGAATGCAGTGATTAAAGTACAGCTGAGGAGGTGACATTTTATGTTAAAAGATAAGAGCAATTTTAGTATATCAGTGCCTTTTCGGCTCAAATGATAGTGATAGATTCCATTTTCCAGGAATACTTCCAGTTATCACAAGTCAGTACCTTTCTCTTTCAGGAGAAATGCTGAAATAAATCTAAATAAAGTATCTAGTAGAAAAGAGGGAAAATGGGTTAGCTCTATTTCAGGTGGGACAATCATAGCGTCTTTAAAGAAAAGGAGATGAACTCGCCCACTAATTACTTGTGCTATGAGCTACATAGCCAGTAATTATAATGGGCTTCACTGGCACTGCAATAAACTATTTTATGAATCTGAAGTATAACAATGTAGCAGTATATAAAAGGAGTTGGCCATGTGTATGTAGAAAAGTAGAAATTCGAAAGTAGAAAAAAGGTTGCTATAACTGCATAGAAAGCAAGTTGTGATTGTGTCCAGGCTAGGCACCCATGAGAAAATGATCTTTGTAAGAAAATTACCTGCCCAGAGCAAATGAAGATGATGCTATAATTAAAGAAAAATAAAAAAAAATATAGAACAAGTTCATGATCATGCTAATTAGGATACTATTATTACTAATGCCCTAGAAGCTGTAGCACGATAACTAAGACATAGAATGAAGAATGTTGGTGATATCCACAATGAACACTGAATAAGATTGGACATGCAAGTAAATTTTCAGATAGTTTAAGCAGACTGTATATTTGTCTTAAAGCCGGTTAATGTGTAGCAGTATGCTGATCTATTGCCGGAACCTACAACCAGGAAGCATTTCTGTGGCATTAGTCAAAGACAGTACTGTAATAAGATCTACACTAAGTGAATTAAAAAAAAGAGCTTTGCAATGTGATCTAAGTTTGACAATGAAATGCAGTCATTCCTTGGATTTGACCAGAAGGACCACAGCTAAACTGGGCAGAGTTCAAGCTTCTAAGATAGAAAACATTATGAGTTCTGATTTTTTTTCTTTCTCCCATAGCATTTGCACCTATACGCACTGCTGTAGTTTTTTATTTAGTGATTACATACTCAGAAGTTATCATCATCTCAGTTTTTTGCTGCACAACATTTCAGTTGCTGCGTTTCACATTCTGGGTGCTGATGAGTTAATTAGTGTCAAACAAGGGCATGACTGAAACACTTTCTAAAATAATTCTTTAAAGTAGCCTTTAATCAGACGGTCATTTTCTAGAAGCCATAGATATCCTGAGTTCCAAATTATTATGGTCTAAGAAATCCAAACTTCCAGCTGAATTCTGTCCACCATGATACTCTTCTGGGAAAGTGCTTCATGGTACTTAATAAGCAGAATCTGTCTGGCTGCAAAAATAGAGTTCTTCAACCACGACTGTAGCTTTGTATCCACGTTACAGTTCAAAGTATATTTTTTTCAAGTAGGAAGTGAAGGTTATTATTGAATATAGTCTAAGCTTCCCAGTGTTCCACTATGATTACTTCCCCCTCTCCTCAAAATAGCATTTTACCAATGCACAAGGTGGTCTGCAACCCTGATTTTCACAGTCATTCGAAGGTAAAGTCTCCATAGTACAAAATCCTTAATTTCTTCCTTCCTGTTATATTTTCATTGATTTATTATATAGAGCTGAAAATATTGTTTCAGTAACTGCAGTAGCTAGAGCAAAGTCATGATTTATTTCTCAGTCAGGTCCACAAACCTGACCAAAATCCATCTGTCAGTTAGATATGTGCATGAAGTGTGTTAGGTTTTAAGTGCCTAGCCACCGTATCTAAATGGAGGAGTACTCAATTCTATTATGACAAAACACAACAAAAAAAACAAACAAACAAAAAAAAAAAAAAAAAAAAAAAAAAACCAAAAAAACAAAGATAAGGTTTTATTAAAAGTTTGTGAAGGTATTTCACATTCCAATGGCAGAAAGACTTCTGAGTGTCTCATTTCTCAGCTGCTGATGCTGAAAGAGCAAGGAAAGCTGAACACTGCAGTGGAAAAAAAACCTTCCAAATAGAGGGTATTTTGCAGCTTGAAACATCACAATTCTTGGAATGTTTTGCTAAGCTGTCCTTATTCAGGCAGGATTCAGCCCAGAATACCAGCTGTGCAAACTTATTAGCACATCCTTTTGGTTATGGTGACTCATTACACATGGGCAATGTATGAACAATTACCCTCATTAAAGAAAGTGCCATTCTGTTCAGCTTAATTATGTGAGATGTGATGTAGACTGATTATTGTTGCAAATGAGGACAGAAGGACAGCAGGAATCTAAAAACATGAAAGAAATATATGCACATCCATATACCTTCTACAAATCACTCTGGTGAATGGTAAGAATATTTCCATATTGTTTTGCATATGTATTGCCTCCTTTACCTACATGACAATATGATTTCTTCTAGAAGCCTGTTGGAGTCATTTGATTGTAATGTGCAGCATGCACTTTTGTGGTAAACTTGCATTAAAAAATAGCTTAAATTGTGGATTGTCAAGGTAATCACAAGAGATGCAGTAATTTCTTTTTAAGAGATGACTAACAGGGTAGGCAAGCTATGCTAACAGTGTTAGCCTAATTTCAAGAATTCAATGCAGGTTTTGCCATGCCAAAGTAGAACAATTAAGTCTCCCATCATGCTTTAGGCAATGGATAATGCGTGATACTCCAGACAGAGACAAAAATTCTATTCTCCTACCTGATCAGTTCAGCAATTGTATAAAAACACCCTGAAAGAAATGTCAGGAAGCCTTAGCCCTTCCTGAATGAAATTTCAGCATGCATATCTGCTTCTGAATCTCTTTTAGCTGAGATTTTCTCGAGATCACCCAAGGTTACTTGTTGACCAGGTTACCTTCGGCTCATAAGTGACAATTCAATAGGCCCTTCTAACAGCATGTTTCTAAAGGCTAGGAAGGATCAGACTTCATCCTTTACTGCCTAGCACTCATTATAACCATTCACATCTGTGTAGAAGCTTTGATGAGCACTGTCCTCAAGATACCCGTGGTTTATCCTCTAGTTTTATGTGCACTATGCCGTATATCAAGCGACACTAGGATGATGAAGAATAATGTCATTTGGTTCTAATGTGCAGGTAGGTTAATAGTAAGGAATAGGTTATTTTTATTGCAGAGAATTTCTTTAGACAGATGAAATCTCTATGAGCTTGAAATAATAAATTAATAGAAATGGAGTTGTATTTATATGCTATTTTTCTGACTTTTTAAAAAGCTGGACATCAGGAGATTAAAGTTCATTACCACATAAAGCTGTATAAGACGTGTTTGGGCTTCCAACCATTCAAAGTTTCTTTTGAGTTACTTTGAGGAGTCTCTATTAGTAAGACACCAGTATATGGATGGAGAATCAGACAGTACATCAGAAAGAGCTGAGCTCTTAAGAATGTATTTTCCTCCATGCCTCAAATTGAGCGGCAAAATGGGGAAAAGATCAAATACAATTTCCAATATATGGAGATAAAACAAAAAATCTGAGCAATGTTTTGTAATGAAAATCTTTGTAAGTGCTTTAGATCCCACCACATTCCTTTTCTGCTATCCCTCATCCTGCTTTGTAAAAGCTTGGTCTCAGGGCATATAAGGCTATATAAGCCCTTTATTCATATTATGTCATAGTGTTCTCAAAATTGTATCTGTTTCTACACCACTATAATTAAAGCAGAACTGTTACATATAGTGTGGTTTTAAGTCTTTGTTCTTGAGGAAATCTTTATATTAGATACTGTTACTACTATACAAACTTTACATCATATTGGTGGGATAATTCAATTAAAGCCTTCTATCTGACACTTTCTTAAATTCCACTGTAAGCAGAAGTATGTATTCATTTTTGCTCAAAATTCAGGAAATGTTCACTGTGATCCTTGAGGCAACTCATTTAGTAAGAAAGCATACATGAATTTAACAACCTTTTAGGCATTAAGGCTGTCTTTCCTTTCATTTAGGTCAACTGAATACCATTAAATTGCTCATCAGCTACTCTAATCAGCTGTGATAAAATCCCTGTGCTGCTGCAAAAGAAAGTCACAGAGCTATCTGAAACTATGCCAGTGCTAGTTAGTGGGCAGGAATTTTATTCCACTGGAATAAAATGATGTGTCAAAGAATGTCATTAAACACAGCACCATAATGCACAGACAGAAAACGGAAATTTCACAGGCAGTGGAATTCTGGCATATTTTAATTTCTGTGATTCTTTTAGAAATTGATTCTAAACAGTGTTTGTTTATTTCTTCCTGCAAGGGGTGGTCCCATTGGAATATCTGTTTCCTATGCACAGCAAAGACAACATACAGGTACTTCATAAAGAATACAAGGACTTGGCTATGCTATGTAGGGATAAAACAAACAAAAATAATTTAAAAACCCCAGTGGAAACATTAAGGGATCAGTTAATTTTCATTTGCATGGAATTTTCTTATAAAAATAAGTTAGTTATAAAAATAAGTTACTAAGAAGACAAAGTGCTTTTGTGGATTACAGTAGCCATAAGAACAAGTATGGGAGAATCAGTTAGACATGGTAGAATTGTTTCCACCAGATTTTGGAAGTGCCAACTACTAGCATGATACTATTTTCATATGATGTCTACGAGTACTTGTGAAAGTTTCTCTCAGTTTGCATACAAATGTGTTACTATACATTTCTCTCTGCTTTTCATTATTGTTATTTTAGATTTCTGCCTTGAATAGATAAGAAAAAGATATGAGCCTTCCCTTGCCCCTACATTGGGGCTTTTTTTATTTGGTTTAGAGCCTTTACCTCTCTTTAAGTTTTCTTTTTCTTGTTTCTTATAACATGTCCAACTTCCATGCTGCTTGGGTGGCACATGCTAATGGAGGTGGCTATGAAGTGTGATAACAAGTGTCATAATTCTGTGAGCAGTAGAACTGATGAAGCCTGCCTTCCAACAGATGATATTTTTGCTTTTTATGGAATTACTATCTCCACATGAAATTTTTCATGCTGCTGGAGTGCTCATACCAGATCTCTCTTGTATTGTTCTTCAATGTCTATAATAAAATTCATACCATGCTCTTTTTTTCTGTCAGGGCACTAAGACGGTCATTCATCCAGACTGTTTTCATGACACTTGTAGGTTGTTAATGCCTTTGAAGCCGCTATCTATATGTCAAATTGGCTGAAATTGTTCAAAAGACGTTAAATAGAAAATGTGGATAGACAGAGATATATGTTTGTGTATAAAAAAAACCCATGGAAAGTATGGTTTCATGAGCCTCATTCCTTTTGATAGCTGGACTAAAAATGCAGTCGAAGGTAAGATACAGAGTACATTTTCCAGAGGCATCTGCTTTAAGGAAGCATTTAAAAATGAGTGAGATGGGATATGGTGGATCAGCTCCTAAAAATAAGAATCAGGTGCTATTTTAGAAACCCAAGCATAGAAACAGAGCTGGCCTCCAGCAGCCTCTCCTTAAGTATCTTATGTAGCTTCTGTCTATACCAGCCCCCACAGCTGTCATTGATAGCCAAGTCATCTGAAATAAAAATAAATACTTAAGTTTAGGCAATTGAATCACTCCCTTAGAATTCTGGTTCTTCAAGACAGTGACTATTTTCATAGAGAAAACTGCCAAGTGCCTGTCAAACTTACTGTTGTGGAAATGATAGCAGTAGTAATCAGCATAACTTTGTCCCTTATCATCACAATAAGGACATTACATTTGAGGCTTCTGAAAACAAAGATTTACAGATTTTATAAAGTCAGGCAGTATAAATGGCTGATTCTGTTAATACCAGTTTTCTGCCCCTTTTCAGCTCTTAATTTCTTCCCTTCCTTTGAAGGCTTTCCTCAAAAACTTAGAGTACTTATGCACAGGAGAAATCACAAACCCTGTTTCTCAGGCGACAAATGCATGCTGCTATGCATATAGGATACTTCCTTGTTTATTTTCTCATCAAGTTTCAAGTAACATGACTAGAGAGAAGGAGCATTAATCAAGTTGTCGTCTTCCACTTTTCCCTCAGGCCTGTCCAGCACTGACATGATGCATTTTCTCTTTGCAGGCTAAGACCTCTCTCAGGAACTCTCCAGAGACAGTGGGTCCTGGAGAGCTTCTTTGCTAACTCTGTTCCTATTTAAAATAAAAAAAAAAAAAAAAAAGAAAAGGTAGATTGAACACTGTGAGTGTTCAGATAAAAATGGAAGCGTCTTTTTCAGAAACAAAACAAGCCCAAACAAGCAAAGCAATAAAAAAAAGCCACCTTTTCTATTGAAATGGTTCTTTCTTGGGGAAGAAAATTTCTGAAGATCACTGAGTTAGAGAAAGGAAGAATAAGCAGATAAACATGACTTTCCAGGCTAATTAATCTCCTGGTAGTTACTATGGATATGCATAACTAGAATGCTCTGGATGAAACTTGTAATTTGTGAAATTTGTCAAAGAAGGGTTGGAACCCAGGACTTCTCACCCACCCAGATAAGTGCCTTTGCACTGGTAACTCAACCCACCCAGTTCTTGGGTTAGTTTTGTGGATTCTATAACAAGAATCAGACAACTAAAAGTTACATGTTATTGTGCTTAATTCCCCTTAGATATATGAGCCTATTCACTACCTGACACTAAAATCTTATTTAAAATATTCTCACTCACATTATAGTCTCCAAATCATGGTTGGGGGAGCCACATTCTTCAGACAGTGATAGATAGTCCTCTTCACGTGACTTGGTTTTGAGATAATACAGTCTATGTCTGCGAATCCTTCTGAGAGTAATAAAAGTACAGCCTGTTCTCATTTCATTTTGGGAATAGAGACATTTTGATAAAAGCAACAGCAAACTGGACATACATAAATCCGTAGACCCTGATGGGATGCACCCGGGATTGCTGAGTGATGAGGGAGTGTCGTGGTTTAAGCTGTAAATCACGCAGCCCGTTCACTTACTCCCACCTCTTTCTCCCCCCCCACTTCGGAGTGCGGGGTATGGGGAGAAGAATTGAAAGAACGTAACTCCCACAGGTTGAGATAAGAATTGATATCATGCTCAGATCCCATATTTTCAATATACCATCATATATATATATATACACACACACACATATATATATATACAGGCACATACACACAGAGAGGGAGAGAGATCGTCCTTCAGTGCATGGACCAATCCCTACAAAGCTGCTGAGTCCATTTGGTCCGTGATGTCAAGCTCCATCTCCTGTAGCAGTCTTTCAGAGCAGGGGAGGCTGTGTGCACTGTTGGATCGTTGCCTGCTGATGCTGATTGTTCCTTTACTGCAGAACTTGCCCGGTTTCATTAAAGTTCATTCTTTGTTAGGATGACGGTCAGAGAGCCAGTCACGGATGACTTGAAGACATCTAGTTGATGGGCTATAGAAGTATTACGTAGCAGGAAACAGCATACAATTGAGTTCATTGGCTGTTTTCCCCTAAAATCAAATCTCCTTGAGGTACACATTGGACTTCCCCATCTTCCCACATTACCCACCAAGTATATCTGGGTCCCTGAGCAAAAGCAATCCCACGAGTGGGTTTGCCTTTACCTGAAGCAGGAATAACCCAGACTGTCTTCCCCAGCAAATTCTTAATGTGCACTACAGGAGCTTTGTTCCCCTCCACAGTATGTAGAAGTTCTGACTAGGCTGGGCCAGCCCTTTTGGCAGATCTGCTGGTGTTGACCAGCCAAGTGCCTTTTGGTAAATGTGAATCCCAATGTATGAAAGTCCCATCACCCATTGCTCTCAGTGTAGTTTTTAATAGCCCATTGTACTGTTCGATTTTCCCAGAGGCTGGTGCATGGTAGGGGATGTGATATATCCATTCAATGCCATGCTCTTTGGCCTAAGTGTCTATCAGGCTGTTCCAGAAATGAGTCCCATTGTCTGACTCAATTCTCTTTGGGGTGCCGTGTTGCCACAGAATCTGTTTCTCAAGGCCCAGGATAGTGTTTCAGGCAGTGGTGTGGGGCACAGCGTATGTTTCCAACCATCTGGTGGCTGCTTCCACCATGGTAAGCACATGACGCTTGCCTTGGCGGGTTGGTGGGAGTATAATATAATCAATCTGCCAAGCCTCCCCATAGTTGTACTTCAGCCATCGTCCTCCATACCAAAGAGGCTTTAACCGTTTAGCCTGCTTAATTGCAGCACGTTTCACAGTCATGAATAACCTGGGCAATAGCGTCCATTGTTACATTCAGCCCTCTATCACGAGCCCATCTGTATGTTGCATCTCTGCCCTGATGGCCTGAAGTGTCATGGGCCCACCGGGCCAAAAATAATTCACCCTTATGTTGCCAACCTAAGTCCATCTGAGCTACTTCAATTTATCCACTTGTTGGTTGTTCTGGTGTTCCTCAGTAGCCCGACTCTTGGGTACGTGAGCATTTACATGGCATACCTTCACCACCAGGTTATGCGCCCGGGCAGCAATACCTTGCCACAGTGCAGCAGCCCAGATGGGTTTGCCTCTGCGTTGCCAGTTGCCCTGCTTCCATTGCTGCAACCAACCGCAAGGGGGCATTTGCCACCATCTACGAGTCAGCATAAAGTACTGGCCACTTGTATTGGCCAATGTCCAAGGCCAGCTGGAGGGCTTTCACTGCTGCAAACTGACTCGATTCACCCTCCCCCTCAGCAGTTTCTGCAACTTGTCGTTGAGGACTCCACATTGCTGCCTTCCATCTATGGTGCTTTCCCACAATGCGACAAGACCCATCAGTAAACAAGGCATATTGCTTTTCACTTTCTGACAGTTCATTATATGGTGGGGCCTCTTCAGCACGCATCACCTCCTCCTCCTCTGGTGACCTTCCAAAATCTTTGCCCTCTGGCCAGTCCGTGATGACTTCTAGAATTCCTAGACGACTGGGATTTCCTATTCGACCTCATTGTGTAATTAGTGCAGCCCACTTCCTCCATGTAGCATCAGTTGCATGATGTGTAGAGGAGACCCTGCCTTTGAACATCCAGCCCAGCACGGGCAACTGGGGTGCCAGGAGGAGCTGTGCTTCAGAGCCAATCACTTCTGAAGCAGCTCAAACCCCTTCATAGGCTGCCAGTATCTCTTTTTCAGTTGGGGTATAGCTGGCCTCAGATCCTCTGTATCCCCGACTCCAAAAGCCGAGGGGTCGACCTCGAATCTCCCCTGGAGCGTTCTGCCAGAGGCTCCAGGTAGGACCGTTCTCCCCAGCTGCGGTGTACAGTACATTTTTAACATCTGGCCCAGTCCGGACTGGTCTGAGGGCTACTGCACGAACTATCTCATGTTTAATTTGCTCAAAGGCTTGTTGTTGCTCAGGGCCCCATTTAAAATAATTTTTCTTCCGGGTCACATAATAGAGAGGGTTTACAATCAAACTGTAATTCGGGATGTGCATCCTCCAGGACCCCACAGCACCCAAGAAAGCTTGTGTTTCTTTCTTATTAGTTGGAGGCGACATTGCTGTTATCTTGTTGACCACATCTGTGGGGATCTGGCGACGTCCATCTTGCCATTTATTCCCAAAAATTGAATCTCCTGTGCAGGTCCCTTGACCTTACTCCGTTTTATGTCAAAACTGGCAGTCAGCAGGATTTGGATTATTTTCTTCCCTTTCTCAAAGACTTCTTCTGCTGTATCCCCCCACACAATGATGTCATCAATGTATTGCAGGTGTTCTGGATAAGTCCATAGCAGATGGTAGGGCTGTGTTTCCACCCCTGGGGCAGTCAGTTCCAAGTGTACTGGACGACCCTCCAAGTAAGAGCACACTGTGGCCTGCACTCTGCTGCCAGAGGAATTGAGAAAAATGCATTGGCAATGTCAATCGTGGCATACCACTTGGCTGCCTTTGACCCCAGTTCATACTGAAGCTCTAGCATGTTCGGTACGGCAGCACTCAAGGATGGGGTAACATCGTTCAGGCCACGATAGTCTACTGTTAGTCTCCACTCTCCATTAGACTTTCTCAGTGGCCATATGGGGCTATCGAAGGGTGAGTGGGTCATACTGATCACTCCTTGACTCTCCGATCTACGGATCAGCTTATGGATGGGAATCAGGGAGTCTCGGCTGGTGCGATATTGCCGCCGGTGCACTGTTGCTGTCGCGACTGGCACTTGTTGTTCTTCGACCTTCAGCAACCCCACAGCAGAAGGATCCTCTGAGAGACCAGGCAAGGTGGACAGCTGCTCCACTTCCTCTGTCTCCAAAGCAGCAATACCAAAAGCCCATCGGTACCCTTTTGGGTCTTTGAAGTACCCTCTCCTGAGGTAATCTATGCCAAGGATACATGGAGCCTCTGGACCAGTCACAATGGGGTGTTTTTGCCATTCCCTCCCAGTCAGGCTGATTTCAGCCTCCAGTGCAGTCAACTCTTGGCATTGTCCTGTCACTCCAGAAATAGAAATGGGTTCCACCCCTTGACAGTTTGATGGCATCAGAGTACGCTGTGCACCAGTATCTACTAGAGCCTTATACTTCTGTCGGACTGATGTGCCAGGCCATCTGATCCATACAGTCCAATAAGTTCGATTGTCCCCTACCTCCACCTGGCTGGAGGCAGGGCCCCTCTAGTAGTCATCACATTGGTCACTCACATCTTGTAGAGATGGATTATTCTTCTTCATCACAGGAGCTGAGGTAAAATCTGCTCTTCCACTCCATCTGGGAACCTGCTCACCAGAGACTGAAGCCGCAGCCTTCATGGGGTGATCAGACTTGACCTTTGCTCTCTTTTTCAGTTCTCGCACCCGCTCCTCCAAAACTGAAGTAGGCTTTCCATCCGACTCCATCATATCTTCTCCATGATCCTGCAGGTAAAACCATAGGGTGGCCCGTGGTGTATAACTTCTATATCTTCTCTCTCGAACAGTGGGACACCTTCTGTTAATAGCTGAGACATGTGTTGGTACACGTGAGGAGCTGGATAGATCGTCTCTCAATTGTTAGAGGTCCTGGGACAGTTTTTCCACAGTTGAGATGACGGAAGGCATGAGATTGTCTTTGAACTCTTGGAGTTTATAAATCATTTCATCCACTGTTGGTGGTATTATGTCATTCCACGTTACTGTTGTCAGTAAATGGGCATATGATGGGGGTGCATTCCGTGTAAATTTCTGACACATGGGTCATGTGCATTCAACTTCATCTAGATCTATGGGTATATCTTCGTTATTCGGCTTGATATTATAGATCATCTCTACAATGGCTGATTCCCTTAGAGACTGGATTTTGCATTTGTTCAGTGGTGAAGTTCCAAAGCACTGGAAGGGCCCACTGGCCTAGATACTTGCCCATACTATTCCACACACCCTGCCACTCATGACTGTCCAGCCTCGGGGAAAATCACTTGGACCTCTGTCATGGGTTCAGCAGCAGCAGTCATTTTTCTCCTTCTTGGTAGCTTGTGCAGCACTGTGTTTTTGATTTTGGGCCTGGGAACAGCGCTGATAATACCAGTGTTTTCAGTTACTGCTTGTTAGTGTTTTGGTCTGGCCAAGGACTTTCTGAGTCTCATGCTATGCCAGGGAGGAGGGGGAGCCGGGAGGAAGCAGAGACAGGACACCTGACCCAAACTGAACAAAGAGATTATTCCATACCACAGCACGTCATGTCTGGGATGTGAAAACGGAGAACAGAGACCCGGAAGGGTGTGGTGGTGGAGTGGGGGGTTCGCTGCTAGGGGGTGCACAGGCTGGGTTGGGCTTGGTGAGCAGTTGTATTCTCTTTATTTGTACTTCTCCTGTCATTATTATTATTGGTGGTAGCAGTAGTGGTTTGTGTTATACCTTAGTTACTAAACTGTTCTTATCTCAACCTGTGGAAGTTGATTTCTTTTGATTCTCCTCCCCATTCCCCCGGGACTGGGGGAAGAAAGAGGGGGAGTGAGTGAGTGAGTGACTTCGTGAGTTTAAGAGGCTTAAACCACGACAACCTTCTATATCGTCGTTTAACCCTAGACAAGGCCCAAACCTGACTCTGCATAACTCTCGGGACCAGATGAAATGGGCGTGGGTAAAACACACTCGGTACGCGCGCCAACATGACAATCCCCATCACAATCAGCAGGCAGGTCTCAAGGGTATCTACGGTCCATTCAGAACCTTCAAAATTCTTAAACAATGCTGTAAACGGTCTGCTGGGGGGGCTGGGAGCATAAAATAATGTCTCCTTCACAGGTTGACCACCTGAGGAGGTGAAAAGAGACGTGTAATTGCTAAACACTTATATTATGTATCTCCCAAAGTATAGAGTTTTTGACCACACTGGGAACAAAAGCCGGATCAGTTTCATGATCACTGAGTCTACTGTATTAAAAGTCATTGCAATAAAGTACAATGTAACAAGAACCTTAACCCAAAGCCTCTTTCTTCCCCCCCCCACTTCGAGGGTGGGGGGGAGGGTATGGGGAGAAGAATTGAAAGAATATAACTCCCATGGGTTGAGATAAGAACAGTCCAGTAACTAAGATATAACACAAATCACTACTGCTACCACCAATAACAATAATGACCAGGGAAATACAAGGGAAGAGGATACAACTGCTCACCACCCGACGACCAAGCTGTGAACTGCCATCTTCTGGGTTCCTGCTTCTAGTTTTTCCATCCTGGGCATGACGTACTGTGATATGGAATACCTCTTTGGTCAGTTTGGGTCAGGTGTCCTGTTTCTGCTTCCTCCCGGCTTCCCCTCCTCCCTGGCAGAGCATGAGACTCAGAAAAATCTTGGTCAGTCCAAAACATTCTAAGCCATAGCTATAAACATCGGTGCTATCAGCACTGTTCCCAGGCCCAAAGTCGAAAACAGCACTGCACCAGCTACTACGAAGGAGAAAAATGCCTGCCGTTGCTGAACCCATGACAGGGAGCTGGTTGGTGTCACTGTGAGGCTACTCTTGATTGTCTTTGAGAGATTGTGGTTCCCAGATGAGGCTCCTGAGGACTGGAAGAAAGCGAACATTGCTGCTGTATTCAAAAAAGGCAAGAAGGAGGATCTGGGAAACTACAAAGCAGTCAGTTTCATCTTGATCCCCAGGAAAGTGATGAAACAGCTATCCTGGAAACTCATTTGCAAATACCTGAGAATCAGGAAGGTAAATGAGAGTAGTCAGCATGAATTGAATAACAAGAAGGCATATTTAACTATCTTGAAAACCTTCTATGATGAGATGACTGTCTTGAAGGAGGAGAGAGATTGTTTTTCGTTGTTTTAGCAAGATTTTCAGCACTGTCTCCCATAACATCCTCACAGACAAACTAATAAAGTGTTTACTAAATAAGTGGGGTTGAAAAGTGCAGCTGTACTCAGATGATTGTGATAATTGACACAAAGTTGAGCTGGAGACAAGGCACTACTGGTATGCTCCTGTATGGTTTGATACTGGGGCAAATACAAGTTAACATCTTTGCTAATGGCCTGGGTGAGAAGACAGTATTCTCAGCAAGTGTGTAGATGATGCAAAACTGCGAGGGGTAGTTGGTACACTGGGTAGTTTTGCTGCCATGTGGAGGGACCTTCAGGAGTCTGGAGAAATGTGCACAGAAAAACCTCATGAAGTTCAAAAAGCTAAGTCCTGACCCTGGAGAGAAATAACCTCACGCACCAGCAGAGGCTGGTGGCTGAATTCCTGGAAAGCAGCTCTACAGAGAAGCTCCTGAGAGATCCTGGTGAACAGCAAGCTGACCATGAGCCAGCAATGTGTCCTTGCAGCAGAGCAAGCCAACAGCCACCTAGGTTGCATTAGGAGAAGGGCAGGATCTTGAGGACTTTATCAATGTGAATGAATACCTGAATGAATGTAGGGGATGCAAATAAGACTGAGTCAGACTCTTCTCAGTGGTACCTGATGACAGGAAAAGGGGCAATGGGCACAAACTGAAATACAGGAGACTGTGTTTAAGCATGAGGAAAAGCTTATTTACTTTGAGGGTGGTCAAATGCTGGAATAAGTTACCCAGAGAGTCTGTGGAGTCTCCATCCTTGGTGAGGTGATTTTTAACCACGAAAAAGTGTGGACGGTGGTGAGCAAGCCACGTAGATGACTATGGTGTGCAGGAGGTTGGACTGGGTGATTTCCAGGCATCCCTTTCACCCTGGTGACTACATGATATCTGTGATTAAAGGAAGTGAGAGTCTCTCAGAGAAAGCAAAAAAAGGTTGTGGGTAAGTTTCTGTTAATTCAAACCCAATACAGACCAGTACTGCGCAGTCTCAGCCAAAACCAGATCACAGTCCTGTCATATATTGGTGCCATATTCATCAGAAATAAGTGAAAAAGAAAATTAAGCCATTGGCTTTGGAGGTATTGATAAGTGAATAAATGACTGAAATGCTAGTTGGTGTCTGAATTTGCAGCATATTAGAGACTCTGCAGTTAACAGGCAGGGTGCATTTTCTTTGTAGCAAACATATGACTGGTTGCATATTTTTCATAAGGAGTATGTATGTAGGCAGCAGTCAAAGCAAAAAATCAATGCAAGTCCAAATCCTTGCTTGTCTTTTGGTCATATAATCAAGTAGATGAAGAATTTTACTGTTGGTATTGCCAATTTGAGCTCTAGTACTGAGAGGCCCTAAGGATGGCATTACATCCTGTAATGGCTATATGTAATTGCTATAGAGGCATTTTGGACTAAATGTCTGGAATGTTTAAGATTCAAAAAGAATATTTTTGTAAGCCATTTGCATGTATTTGACTGCATCAAAAATGTTTTTTTAAACTGGAGTGAGCAGGTTGTCTAAGACAATTTTCTCAATGCCTCTTGAAAGTGCTCCCAGGGAGAGAATAGGGAAAATATATTTCAGAACCAATCAGAAGTTCAGCAGTAGCTGCACACATGCTGGGCATCACCCCTTTGCTCAAATAATGGTACTTGCAATTTCAGTAAACACAGAAGAGGAAAATAGAAATTAAGCTGTTATGAGAAAAGCTGATTTGCATTTGCAGTCTAGATAGTCCTGCTGTTTTCAAATACTCATTTTAAGTAGTTGTTTTGCACTAGGAGATACTGGTCCGTTGTGATCCCAGTAAGAAAGTCACTCAGGCTCTATAAAGTATCCTTTAAAATGCTGCTTATTAATGCTGCTAACACTGTGAAGAAAGAGAATATATATAACCTTATGTTTGTTTACGTGCTGGGAACCCCGAGTTTTGCAGCTTTGAACAGGCCTCCAATTCACATGCAGCACACTCTGAAGACCCTCAGTGTGGGAAGAATGAATCCATTTTGGTCATTTGAGTTACTACAGGATTTTCTTACATAAGAACAACCCTGTTGTCAAACAGAAACACTACTGTCAAACAGAAAAGATGCTTACATGAGAATTTCTTGTGGTGCTTTTGGATAAAGGCAAGAATAGGAAGGCATTGCACTTGCTGGTACCCAGTGGAAGCAGCCTGCAGGCAGTAAGCCAGCTGATGTGATTCTGCAGCCAGGGGATTTGTGCAGCCCAGCACAGGCATGATGGTCATGCTGGATTTGTCGTACAGCATGGTGCATGATTGGGTTTACTCAGAATAACTTCTCTGTTGATCACTAACTCTTTAATGTATGATGGCCTCCTGGTGAAGATTGCCACAGTACTAGCTTTTAAATACTCACCGTAAATGGTTTAGAAAACATATAGAAAACCTTTTTCCTTGATTTTACTCAGGAAATGTTTCATTTTGCTCGCACAGTATTACTAGGTTATGTTGTATAATATATAAATCGCCTGGGCAACTTTTTTTTCTCTACAAAGATCAGCTATTCTCAGTAATTTTTGATGCCTGGCAATGAAGTACTTCTGAGACAAACTTTCATAGATATTTTGTACTCCTTATAATAAATATGCATAAAAGAGAACAAAAAAAAAGGCCAAAACCCTCAGCTAGGTTTTGTTAGCTTGCCACTTTTAACTGCAATAGGCATGGCTGTTCTTTACTTGACTGAGAAAATCACTCCAACATAAATTTAGGTAACTTAATTTTAGCCTTTTTGGAGCTTTTTCTTAAAAGCTAAAAAGAATAACAAGCAAACAAAGATACCTAAGTAGGCAACAGAAAGTCCAGAAGGAAGAGTGAAAGAAATATGTATTCCTCATGTAAAGAAAGGACCCTGGGCAACCATGAAGATAGCTTTTATAAAACCCCTTTGTGAATGGTCCTGCCCATCTTTTGACAGTCGCTTCACTTGCAAGCAGGCAGTAATGTATCATTGTTCCTTAACACAGCAAATTAAAGTACATCATGAAGTGGTGCAAGAGTTACACGTTTAGCTTCAGTTAAGACAGCTGATTGTTCACTTGTGTTGAGATTATGTGCTGTGTTTCTTAACCCAGGGACCAGAACTCCTTCAGAAAAACAGAGATAATGAAAGAGTATTATTTATGTATACTCGTAGTGAAAGGTAATGGCTTACAAAGTTGTTCAATCAACTCAAAACTTCCACAGGAAGGTGCCTCAAAGAAGAGACTGCTTAGGAGGTAAAATAAGCCGGGTGTTTCAGCCTGGTCATTTGATCCCCAGTTTGATGAATCATCCTTTCTTCACTTTAAAAGATGGGCATCATGCCCAACAAAAAACCCCAAACCCTTGAAACTAATACTTTTGTGGTCTGAAGAATATATTTTCATTGACAAATCACAAGAACAAGATGAAGTGCCATGATTAGGAGATCACACCTTTGTCATATATAATCAAGGATCAAAATCAAAATACTGATCCTTTTGCCAGAACTTCTTCAGTATAGTATGTGGGATAAAAGTTGTTTCTTTCGGGTTTCAAAACAAAAGCCTTTGGTATATGAATTAAATTCACTAACTGTAACATCCAAATTTCTTCTAGCTGAAAATCATGACTATGAGGAGAAAACTCATTATTGATCACCAAAAAGAGTTTGAAAGAATGGATAGTGGGGAAACCAAACAGCAACTTCAGCACCTGAGGCAATTTCAAGTCTGATGTTTGCTGATCTATGGGTATGTCTGCACTGGCAAGTATTGTGGTGCAAGGGAAAGTGTAGAGCAAAACAGCTGGTGCTGAGAACCAAAGACCGCTCTTGTGTTATGTTGGATCTTTTGTGGTCTATGTTTGGACTTTCATTTCCTACTTGAATTACAATGAGATCCTGTACGCTGACAGTCCATTAGCAGCTGGAGAGAATTACTTGCACTCCCAGAGCACCTCTTACCATTTAACCT
The DNA here is from genome assembly GCA_017639245.1 of Myiopsitta monachus. Taxonomy (NCBI): domain Eukaryota; kingdom Metazoa; phylum Chordata; class Aves; order Psittaciformes; family Psittacidae; genus Myiopsitta; species Myiopsitta monachus. The sequence continues at coordinate 24,174,367 of CM029925.1, forward strand.
CATAGAATCATAGAACAGTTACTGTTGGAAAGGACCTTAAAATTGTCTAGTCCCAACCCCCCTGCCATGATCAGGGACACCTCACACTAGGCTCTGTCCAACTTGGCCTTAAACACTGTCAGGGATGGGGCATTTACCACTTCTTTGGGCAAGCTGTGGCAGTGCCTCACCACTCTCACAGTAAAGAACTTCTTCCTTATATCTAACCGGAACTTACCCTGTTTAAGTTTAAACCCATTCACCCTTGTCCTATCACTACAGTCCCTAATGAAGAGCCCTCTCCAGCATCCTCACAGGCCCCCTTCAGATATTGGAAGGCTGCTATGAGGTCTCCACGCAGCCTTTCCTTCTCCAGGTTGGACATCCCCAACTTTCTTAGCCAACTTTCTTAACCAACATTTTTTCTTAGTCTCACCCAAAAGAAATGCAGTTCTATGACTTCATGAAGTGAGTCAAAGCATGGTAGTGCAAGGGGACCCATTGACTTCTGCAGAGAGGGACCATAGAGCCCTTACACAGTTCAATCCTTCCCTAAGCTGCAAAAACTACAGTAATGAGCAAGGGTGGTAGGAGCCAAGTGTGATATTTCAGTCTGGAAGAGTCCATGTGATCTCTTCAAGCACTGGCCGGTGTACAGGTCTTTGTGCCCAGCCTGTTGACTTAGGCAGTTGCCTCCTTATCCTATTCTTTGAGCCAAGATTTCCCATATAATTGACTTCTTTTATAACTCAGAGTAAAAAAAATGCCATTCTTAACTCATTACTGTTGTGGCTGAACTGATAGGAAATGTAATAATCCAGATAATTTACAGCACTCTGTATAATTCTATGAGAGTTTTCCCGTCTTCCTTGCAATTATAAAATTAACTGTCTTGCAGTGATTGATTTGTCAGATCCAAAGGGCAAAAACATCCTTTCATAGCTGTGACAATAGTCTTTCATCTGCTTTATTAGACACTCTAGTCATCAATTTCACCTTTTAGTAACTTCTTATGGGTTTAAATTTTCAAATTTATTAGCAGTGTTGGTTTCTCAAACTGCAAATTTTCTGAACTCCCACAGATCAAATATTAAGTGTCTGTGTTTTGTTTAATATTAATTTGAATCAAAACCTTCATTAAAATATTTGGTCAGCGTTCCAGTTATCTGTTAAGCTTAAATTGCTGTGTAACTTGAAACATTTAGTTCTCTGTGCATGTAAGATTATCCCTGTGAAAGTTTGTTGACAGCATTTTTTGCTGTTACTGAAGCATAAGTTAGTCCATTTGAAAGTGCAATTATATTTAAAGAACAGTGTCTACCTAAATGCAGTTCAGGGATGTTTCCATAATATACTGTTTAGTTACCTAAATAACTTGTTTGGAGAAGGGCCTGTATTTGGCAGTAGAAAAGGAGAGAGGTATATTGTGTTGTTGTGGGTTCTATAACTATTTGTTTCTACAGGGGATTTTCAAAGTTTATCTTGTATGGAAGCTCAGGAATGGATGCCTTTATCTCTTGAAGTATCTTACAAACACCTGGTTTATGGTTTTATTGAACAAATAATTTATGATGCCAGGTCTGAAGAGGTGGTTTGCAAAGGACTGAAGAGGGAATTTTCTTCAGTCCTCCTGAAAAAAGCACTATAAAGTAGCCTTTACTTGTTTCTCTTTCACTCATCTAGGAAACAAAGCAAAGGAAAAAAGATGCTCCTTTTTGTACTTTTCTACATATAAATATAATTTTAGAACATGGTGTTTTATTAAACTCCGGTTTTTATTGAACATGGCTCCTACTAGATTCATTTGATGTTCTTAGCTCACTGAAAGATACAGGGTATACACATGCCATTCACTGTTTCATGCACCTTTACATATATGTGTTCAGATTTCATGACCTCTGATAGAAAGATTGGGAGCTGAGGCTGGAAAAAAATCCTTCTTGTCTAATTCAAACTCTTCTCCAGGCTTATTGTCCCTTCAGTGACTCACTGTGAAAAGGATTTTTTTCCCCAGAGATTTATAACTTGTCCAGGTGTGGGTGCTTTTTCATTTCATTTTTTTGTTTGTTTTTTTTTTTTTAAGTTAAGAATGACTAAAGTCCTGTTCCTGGTACAAAGGATGAACCTGAGCAATTTTGAAACACAGGCCCACTGCCAAAATGCTGGTAGGGTAACTGTCATTTTCTGATGTGGAAAAATATATTTCTGTAGCCTTGAAAATGTCTGGAATTTAATGGTGAAAAGTAAAAGCATGGAAAACAGCTGATGAAAAATTGTAACCCAAAGTTTAAAGTTCAGATCCCAAATATGCCAAAATTGTAAGGCAATTGAGAACTGCACCTAAAAAAAGGGACCATAATGGCCATAATTATAAACAAGGTGTCCTGGGTTCAGCAGTAGCAGTCATTTTTCTCCTTCTTAGTAGCTGGTGCAGTGCTGTGTTTTTGACTTTTGGCCCAGGAACAGTGCTGAAAAAAACAATGTTTTCAGTTACTGCTTAATAATGTTTTGGTCTGACCAAGGACTTTCTGAGCCTCATGTTCTGCCAAGGAGGAGGAGAAACTGAGTGGAAGCAGAGACAGGGCACCTGACCCAAACTAGCCAAAGAGGTATTCCATACCACAGTTCGTCATGTCCAGGATGTAAAAACAAGGGGCAGAGATCTGGAAGGGTGGGGGTTCGCTGCAGGGTCAGGCTCGGTATCGGGTGGTGAGCAGTTGTATTCTCTTTTCTTGTGTATCCCTTGTCATTATTACTGGTGGTAGCAGCAGTGATTTGTGTTATACCTTAGTTACTAAACTGTTCTTATCTCAACCTGTGGGAGTTGCATTCTTCTGATTCTCCTTCCCATCCCTCTGGGAGCAGGGGGAAGAAAGAGGGGGGAGTCAGGGAGCAAACTGTGTGGCTGAGAGGCTTAAACCACGACACAAGGCTACCTGCCTTGATTCTTATTCTGCTGTTTTGGTTGCTCAAAAAATGCCAGAATGAAACAGGAAAGTGACTGCAGAAAATCATTAGCCTTGTTTGTATTTTCCAGGCCTGGTTTTTGTGATTAATCAACCCAGAACACTTATCAGCCAATTGTCTTACAATGAGTTCCTCTACCATACTCCTGCCACATACAAAACTAGATAAATGATGGAGGGTGGTGATCGGCATTAATGCATTTCACAAATGATATACACCCTGATAAAGTGACTTCTTATGTTAAACTGGTCTCATCTCCTGCTGAGTGTGCTGCAGTTCATCCTGAGTTCTTCAAAATCTCTTTTTGAGAGGAAATATGCTTTATCTGTGGCGAACTGTGCTACAAGGTAAGGAGACAAGTGTAAAAGTGTAGAATCTGGATGAAGGTTGCCCATGGCCCAAGCAAAGGCTGTGGCTGAGTGGATGATTTCACTGCACTTCTTCCCTCAGAGCAAAAGTTTATGGCACTGGAGTGCCACAGAAACACCATTTGCTTTGCTACTCAAGTAGCACATTGTTTGTAATCGGGAGCTGAGGGTGTCACGTTCTGGTTCCCATACTCTGGAAAATGACCCAATCTTGTACAAAGAAAACGATGTCTTCCAGTCTGTCTCTGCAGAATTGGAGATATAAATATCCACTACTTAACTATATTAAATCTAAACTTTAGAATTTCATGGAAGCAGACAACGATACGTCTCATATCTACTTATCCATAATGTTCTCTACAACAGTCCAACCGTTTTAGTCACTAGTGAAATAGTTTGAGTTTTGTGCAGGTAGGCAGGAAAAAGTATAAAGACAGGAAATAAGGCAGAAGAAAGCAGTACTGGAGATAAAATGGAGGTGAGAAATGATGGTACAAAGAGAGAAAATGAATGATGGAAAGGCAAGGAAAAAGAGATAAGTAATATAAAGAAATAATACTCAAAATACATTTTGTGAGGCAAGGTTTTGGGAGGTGCTCATCTGGGTGGAACTAGTGATAGAATTGTAAAAAGCAAAAAAACTCTTGAACATATAGACATTTTTTCAGACTTCTAAAAAAAAATAAATCAGTAACTAATTTCAGTGAAATAAAACTTGAAGTCAAAATGGAAAAGATTAAGCTCTTCTTTGTGTTTGTACTTGATTTGATGAATAACACTGAAGGACTCCTTTACAGATCCAGAAAGGAAAAAAAATGATGGGGTTAATGTCTAATCCTTGCCAGAACATTCAGCCTGCCTGCCCTCAGCCAGCTTTAATGAGAGCACCAGTGGCCTCAGCCTCTTCCCAGGACAGCCTTGCAGGTACCACCGCAGCTGCTGGGAGCAAAGAGCTTCACGGGCATGCATTTCTGTGCAAGTGCCAATAGTATCAGAAAGCCTGGAAATCCAGGGACTTGACAGTTCATTGGGAAGATGTCAATGGAAATGTCAAAGCACCCATTGAAGACAGGATCACTTACTGCTTGAAGCGCTTGAACAGGAGCAGCAGCAGTGCAACCAGCCTAGGAGGATTTCCTTTTCTGTTCCTGGCATTTTTATTGCAGGTCCAGCCTTCCCAGACTTTTTTTCTAGTTTTGCCACGCTGTGCATTTGCATTAAAAGCAAAATTTCTCTAGTTCATAGTTGGTAGAAATTTGCCATTTTGTTGCACATTTACTCCTTCTTTCGAAAGGCTCTGCATATGTTAAGCTTGTGCTTTTTCCCTGTTTCTCCTTCAGTTTGTGAACTCAGTCAACTGAAATAATAGGATAACATCTTTTTGTGTGTTTTGCAGGGTTTTGTTTTTTTTTGTGGTGTTTTTGGTGTTTTTTGTAAGAGCAGGAAATAGTGCTGTCCTGACATTTTTGTCTGACTTTGCCTCTGAGATATCCATGTTTCTTGCAGTTGCTTCTCGCAGCTTCATTTGAGTCTACTTTAAATATTTAGACCACCTTCAGAGGGAAACAACAGGGATTTTTTGTTGACAGTGCAAAGGCCAATCATACAAACACAGACATGAAAAAACCATTTTAAAATACCTTAAATTCAGGCGGATAACATGGGCTGAAATTAATCTCTTTTTCAGGCTCTCCATTAAGTCTGTTCTTTACTGTGTTAGCAGGAATCCTGCTCAGCATCACTGTGGGTCCCACCCAGAGCTGCAGTACCAGCCTAGGGGGCTGCTCCTCCTGCATGCTGGGCTCTCATCTTTGCTGATGCTTTCAAGCCACATCCTTTATGTGCTGTTTTTTCCCTTCTTCCTCTTGTCTTCTGTTGCACATCACTGCTTTTTCAGTCAGTCCCACATCCCCCTCCTTTCATTTATCCATGATGTATTGATTTGTAACTGGTGTTTGAGGACTCTGCTTTTAACCTTGCTCCCTTTTACGCAGTTGGGCTCCCGGAAAAATAACGCAAAAGAATGAGTACAATACCTTCTGTAGAGATCTCCGAGTTGTCACTTTTCTTTTATTCCTTTCTCCTTCCTATGTAGCTGGAGCAGGAATTCTGTTCATCTATTTAATTGTTAAGACTGACAGCATGTTTTATAAATAACACATCATAATAAGGCTACATTGTACATGCCTCATATCAATCCACACCAGCTGGATCACTATCATGTCTTCTGTGAGATATATACATTGTGAGGTAAAAATATAAATGATAGACTTCTGGTGTAAAAAACATTTTCTACATAATCTCTTCTCTCTCTGCCCTCCTCTGCATTTTCCATCAGGCATAGGGTTGCTGTTACAGCAGCCAAAAAAGAGAATTTTTGTTTACCATATCGAAGTCTTAAATTCAATTTATAAATTTACCTTTTTTTTTTTTTTTTTTTAATGGTGCATAGGCATCAGCTTTTGTTAACAAAACAAATGAAAAATCTCAACTAAGGAATTTCCATAGTGATGTTTTCCAGAAGCTGGAGGGTAAACTGTGTAAAGGGCTATTTGAGGCACTGAATGTTTTTTGTACATTTCTCAGGAGAACTGACAACTGGCATCTGTTACAGATGTGATGCCCTTATAGGTAGCCTGGAACTGGTGCTTAACAATCTTCCCCTTCTCCCATAGTATTCAATCTTTTTTAATGAACTGCCACGTTAATTGGCTGAAGCCTCAACTGGAATAGCATTTGTGTAATATACCATTGTTTTATACTAAGTGAAAAATTAGTTCTTTAGCTTATTGGCATTTCATCATCAAATTCAAAATTTCCCTGAACCACTGCTTATGAGACTTCATTTAAATCTCACAGTAAACAAGCCTCTTACAGTGACTGTGATCAGGAATAGCCAGAGCACTGTGTTACTCAGCAGGGCTTATATTACCCTGAGTGTTTGTTGGTTGCTCCACATCTAATGTTGATTTGGCTTTAGTATTAAAGATTCCACATCAACTCAATTTGATTCTGTGGCTACTTATCTTCTGTGACAAGGGATTATGAGGCTGCTCGGCTCCCACATAGTACAAAACTCCCATTTGACTTTATTTCTATGCTGGGATGGTTCTCAGATATGTATTATCCCATTTTCTCTTCCTAAGACCTTATTTATATTATTTACTATAATTTATTATTATAGCGGGGGTCTGCTACAGGCCATCTCACCAGGAAGATTGGGGGATAAGACCTTCTGTAGACAGATTGGAGCAGCCTCATGTTCACAAGCCCTGGTCCTCACGGAGCGCTTCAAACTACCCTGGTATCTGTGGGAGAGACCACCTGTTTATACAGGACATAAACAATCCAGGAGGTTCCTGGAATGCTTTGATGATAAATTCCTTCTCCTAGTGATAGGGGAACCAATGAGGACAGGGGCTATGCTGGACCCTGTCCTTACCAACAGGGAGGAGCTAGTGGGGAATGTGAAGCTCAAGAGCAGACTTCAATGTAGTGACCATGAAATGGTAGAATTCAAGATCCTCAGGGCAGTGAGGAGGGTGCACAGCAAGCTCACTATCCTGGACTTCAGGAGAGCAGACTTTGGCCTCTTGAGGGATCTGCTTGGCACCATGGGATAAAGCCCTGGAAGGAAGAGGATCACAGGAAAACTGGTTAATATTCAATGATCATCACCTCCAACCTCAGGAGCAATGCGTCCTGGCAAAGAGGAAGTCAGGCAAGAATGCCAAGAGGCCTGCAAGGATGAAAAAGGAACTCCTGGACAAACTCCAGCATTAAAATGAAGCCTATAGAGAATGGAAGAAGGACAGGTAGCCTGGGAGGAATACAGAGAAATTGTCCAAGCAGCCAGGGATCAGGTTAGGAATGCCAAAGCCCTGATAGAATAAAATTTGGCCACAGACATCAAGGGGAAAAAGTAAAGCTTCTATAGGTACATTGGTGATAAAGGGAAAATGTGGGACCTCTCTGGAGGGAAATGTGAGACCTGGTTATCTGGAACATGGAGAAGGCTGAGGTACTCAACAACATTTTTTGCCCTAGTCTTCACTGGTAAGTGCTCCAGGCATACTGCCCAAGTCACAGAAGGCAAAGGCAGGGATTGGGAGAATGAATGATTCTGTGATTCTATGATTATATTCTTTCAATATGAGGAAAACATGGAGATGCAGACTATTAAGGAGTTGCTCAATGATCAGGATGGAAAACTGAGCTAGATTTGAATGGTACCAGCACCCCGGGGCATGTGGTGCTTTACAGCTTCCTGCGGTTTAGACATTGCTATTTTGTACAAGAAGGCAAAGGATGTTTACTAATATGCCTGCTTTCTGTCTGCTCTGTGAACACTTGCAGCCCAGCGTGGTCTCAGAGATTTTTCTTCTCACATTGGAATTACAGTTTCAAAGGAAGACTGAAACTTTCTGCAAAAAATTAGCATTTCCTCAATCACGAAACAGCAACTGCTCCTTTTATTTTTTTTTTTTTTCTTTTCATTTTAAAGTCCCTCTGGCAAATTTCTGAGATGCTCAATTTACCGAGTAAATGCAATATCCTCAGAAAGAATAGATTTTATATGTTACTTCTGTAACACTGTTATCTTACTGTCTGATGCCTCACTTTCCAACTTTTAAAATTAGTTTGACTAATACAGAAGGGCAGATTTTTAAAGCTAAGGTTTTAAATTGTGCTGTCCTTTCTAGACTACAAACATATATTTTTCCTCTGTAAGGAAGGAGACTTTACTTCCTGAGTTCTCCAGGAGAAATCGTGGAAGGGATTCTTGCTAGCAAAAGAATAGTGTTGGCTTACTGTGGATCAATTAGGTGTTTGCTGCAGCCTGAAAAGAATGCCTTCTCATGAGGTGTTTGCTGCAGCCTGAAAAGAATTGAACCACACTGGCCTTCTCACATTCACAGTGCAAAGAGATGTTCAGAGAAGAAAACCCTCTCAGGATGTTACAATTCCATGTTGGTAGTGTCTCTTCTGTGTCTCTTGTAATCAGAGTGGAGCCAAAAGGTCCACCTGGCTTCCTAGAAATTCATTCATTGTTGAACTGAATCTGTGAAATCCCCATTCACAGAGTTCAGGTTCTTCTAAATCTAATTCTGTTACATATCAGCCTGTAATGTGTCATGGTGCCTTAAGGAACTGTCAGGAACTGAAATAAAAGCTTAGTCCACTGACATGCTTGATGTTCCTTCTAAAAAAAGGAAAATATTTTTTCAGGCTCCATTTGAATCTTTGATCTTTTTAGAACAACTGAGTTGAAAATCAGTTTTCTGAATTGCTGAATTTCAGTTATCACAGCATTCCCTGAAAAAAAAAAAATCCTCTATAAGGTTTTTGTAGTCTTATGCAGTTTTCTGTTTTGATCTTGTCTCTGTCTGATGACTGCCTCTGAGAAAAAAAACCCAAACAAACCAAACCACAAAAAAGTCACTGCCATTAAAATAAAATTATATTCAAATATCCAAATTGCTGCAGACAAGTTATATGTGTTCTATAACAAGCCACTCACCATTTTTTTCCCCATAAAAAGCTAGTCAATGTATTTTGATTGCATCTTTCTTTCATTAATAGGTACCCCTTTGTCTCCTCCATTTCAAAATTTAGGAATAATTTTCAGATTCTGCTCCCGGTACCTTGATTATTTTGATAAAACCTCAGAAAAGTCACAAGGGCTTTTAGACTAAACTCTAGGATTCAATAGTACACTTCTCATTTTTCTGACTTAGATCTGGAAACAACCACTCATTAGTACATTCCTCTTCAGCAGAAGTTTTTCCTCATTTTTATCTGCCTAATAGTATGAATGACATGGGATGTTTGAACATTCAAACGGGTTCCAAGCAACTCTATTTTCACCTGATTAAATGCATATTTAAGTACCAACTTACAGCTGTTCCATATGTAATTAAACATTCTTCCATCAGAGGTTCCAATATTAAGGCTCAGGTTCATTAGCCAAAGCAGTAAAGTGTACTATAACACTTTAAAACATCAGTGAACATTAAAATCTTATTGGCTAACTGTACTACCCAAAGAGACATTCAGATGTTAGATTTCCCGAGCACCCAGCCAGACAATTATCCGTGTTGATGCATCAAGGTCTATACATCATCAACAGGCCATGCAGGCAGCTTGGGGTAGGAGGATCCCAGGGACATGCACTAGCAAGACAGCTCATGGAGGGCTGCAAGCCCATTCATTCATACTGAACTATAATTTTTGATGCAGATAGTAGCTGTTTATCAAATTGTTATGACCCCACAGCAACAGCGGTTGCTTTACCACCACTAAATCCCAGAGCACTAATAATATACGATGGCTTATTTCAGAGTGCAACAATAACCTGCATCTAGACAAGCAAGGCCTTCAGCATCTGGATATATGAGCAGCAGAGCAAGCCTCTTCACACAGCTTCATGGTGGTTTTTTTTCTGGAGTCACTGATGGTCATTTTATGTTTGTGTGGTGAAATAGCCCCATGACAAGGTGCTACTTGATGACAGTTTTCACAAGCTGTGAAATATATACCATCTGTGAAGCTGGGAGCTATATGACTCCAACAGAGTTACTAAAACCGAGATCGGCGAGGAGCAACACCAGTCTTCAGAAGATGTTTTGGGGAAGATGGAAAATGGATGACTGCTACCTGCTGATAACAGACTTGTGGAGTTTGTGCACAGACAGAAGCTGTCTGTAGCTGCTTTTTAAGCATATATGGAGCTATTCTTTAGCAGGAAGCATACATATGGCAATCATGATAGCCCACATTATCCCCATCAACCAGCCTGGCTAACGTCTGGCATCAGAAGGAGAGATAATTAGTTTTAGCTTGCTCTTGAGAGGTGCATGGGTCTCTCTTGTGTTAGGTGCTACGAGGCAAAGCACAGAGGAAAACTGCTAGCTTCACAACTGTAATAAAATCTTCAAAAGTCTTCTGGCAAGAGGCAAATACAAATCCAAAAGCACATTCAGTCTGAACAGAATACAGATTTTCCCCGCAAACATGATAGCTATATTTCTAACTTTCAGTTATATTTACATAATTTTAAACATGCTCTGGTTGCTTGCTATTTGCAAAAAAAAAAAAAAGAAAAAAACAAAAAACCAAATACAAAGTAAAGTCTTCATTGTGCTTTGTGTTCAAAAGAGTAAACATTTAACACCACCTTTGCTTTTGCTGTTCTACTTAAATATAAGAATTCAATTTGAACATTTCAAAACTTTCATTTTTCCAGTGTTATGTCTCATGAACTCTTTCCATATGTAGTCACGGATGTTGAATTATTTTTATGATATTTAATTTAACCTAATGGCAAGGATTATATCTACTTTCTCTGCAAGCTTATGAAGAAAACAAATAAAATTAAATATTTTTATATTTAAAAGACATTCTACATACATCTTTCTATTTTATAACTCAGGGTAATAATTACTGAACTGGATCTTGGAAAAAATTATAAAGGAATTCATTACTATTTTCTAATAAATCTTTGCAACATCTAAAACTTGTCTCCACAGAGACAATAATATCATCTGTCTCCTGGTTTGTGGGAGACAATAAAAAGACAATTTAATTGAAGTTGGACCACAGATTTATACAGCAGAAGTAATTTCAGAAGAAATTAGACCTAGCAGGAACTTTTCAGGGAAAAACATTAATTTCATCAGAAAATATAACTTTATGAAAACCAAGACTTGTAATGAAAAAAACCCTCCAAAATCAGAATACTTCATACTTTTCACATCAATATTTTTATATTTTCCTAACATATCTATCTTGTATTTCAAGATGAGATATTTTATATAAATGTAAAATAATTCGACTTTATTCATATTTAATTGTACTGGAAACCTTTAAAAGTAAAAATTGAAACAATGTTTTGAAATTACCTAAAAAATTGTCATTTTGACATAATTGCTTTTTCATGCAATTTGGTTTTGACTTGGTATCATTTTTATGTTGAATAGATAAAAGTTACATCCAATGAATTAGCATAAGCATTGAGAAGACACCTTCCAAAGAATTATTAATTTAACCCTATATTTAAAATAATGATTACATAGGGAATTGGAGTGAAATAGTAAATGCTTTTTTCTTTGTTTTCTTTGTAAGTAAAAGTGTACTTTTATGATAACCATTTCTTATTCTCAAAGGCAGATGTCTGTGTGAAGTACAAAATAAAAATGTCCATTTAAAAGCAGTTTCTCTTTGGTGAGAATCCAAGGCAACTACACATAAAATGATTTACTGGGTCAAGACAAAACTGAAGAAAATGAGGGTATGTCATATAATATTTTTATAATATTCAGTAACCACCATAAAGTCAGCCCAGTAATCTACTTACTCCTTAGCATCTTTGATTTGATTTCCCTCTGAGGTAAAGTTCTGGGTAGTGAGGACTTAAAGAGCAGCCACACAGTTCTGTGGAGATGAAGAAGCTCTTCCTTTCCCAAGAAATCTTCTAAAATCCTAATGATTTGTATACCTAATCCCAGGGAGAAAGTAAAACAGGCTTTTCTCTGATATCTTTGTTTTGTGAGTGTGTAAGGTCTGCCTATTTGTTGTTTTATCTGAATCGTAACTGAATAGGGTTAGAGATATTACTGGAACATATTTCTCAAAGGGTTTGTAAAATGGTTTAATGTCATGTTAGGTCCTTTCTCATTTACTGTCAGTGTTAAGACAGAGCAGAAGAGAAAAAAGGCAACATTTGCCTTTAGAGAAGGTCTCATTTAAGTGTTTGGAAGAATATATGGGCTGGAAATTAACTCTTTATCTTGAAGAAAGTAGAATATTCATGAGCACATTCTTTGATTCACCCTACTGAGTTTAATCCTATTCTTACAGGATCCTGTTCATCAGAGGAAACCATGAATTAAGTCAATTGAGAAGGGTTGAGAGAGTAAGGCCTTCATTTTGCAGTTTGGCAGACAACAAGAAAAATGTCTTTCATGGTATCTAGAGGGGATGTGCATGTGTATGTCTGTATCTCTGTGTGTGTATATGTACATAGACACACACAAACCAGACACCTTTAAAATATGCCCATACACTTTCCTCCAAATCAAGGCCAGTAAAAAATCATACACCATGCCACACTTCTAAGAATAATAAGTACAACACAGCTTTTCAAAACATAAATAAGCAAATAGATTGCAGAATGGGACTTGGAAATGTTCTCTTAACGTCCAACCACATAGTATGCAACTAAGAGAACTGTGTTAAAAGCTTACTGATGTGCGCTGCACTTTACTTCCAGATAACCTTCCCTTGTCTCTAATCCTCTATTTGTATCTGTATTGTATCCCAAACCTAAACCTTCATCTCTTTTCTGAAGATACTTCCTATATTTCACAAGGAAATGAATTCCAGCAATTAGTTGCATGAGTAGGTTCAGTCTCTGGAGTAGATATCCATAGGGCTGCACTTCTAAAAATTCTAAGCTCCTGGTCTTCATGCAATTATCTGTTTGTTATACAGATGGGAAATGCAAATCTTTTAGCATCTTAGCTACATTCTTCTTCAAAAAAGAAGGAAAATAATACTATTAGTATAATCCACATCCTCCCATCTCCTTGTCCTCCGCTGAATCAAAACGCTTGCATGGGTGTTTTTATCCCAGTCATTATTTTTTTTGTCTCATTTACTGTGTCCTCAAGTTACTTTCATGTCTATGACATATTGAGCCAAATAAAATGCTCTGTGTAAAAATAATTATATTTCCATGCAGCAAGTGATGTTGTCATTTTCAGTCCTTAATAAAGAATAAAACGGGCAGAAAGATTGAAGTATTGAAGAGGAATCTATTTTTCTATGTTAAATTCATTTTTCATGTTTCATCAATTACTCAAGAATAAAAGAGATGGAAAAAATGTCTAGATCATTCAATTGCGTCGCTTAAAACAACACAACTGAAAACCCCTCTCCTTTCCTATTCATATACTACAAAGGAAAACAATGAGAGGCTCATCTCTTCACTGAACTCTTGGAAATATCACCAGACCCATAAGAATTGTTAAAATTGAGTTTCATGATCATGCTGGATTCACTTTGGTTGTATAAATAATCTGCTTCATGAATATAGAGTAACTCCTATCTTCATCATACATATCACTTAATTCGAAAGCTGTCACTCTGCAAGGACTCACTGTGATTTTTGAATTTATCTGCTTTACAATACTGGCTGAAAGCCATTCTGAAGTAATTTCTAGCTGAGTGCTAAATAAGTAATTATCATACTAAGAATATTGACAGTATCGACATGCAGTCTAGGGGAGTCTTCACCTGATAAAGGAAAACAGCATATGACAGTAACCACCACTTTTCTTGTAGTTAAAGATGTTTAGCATAAAAATAATATTTAGGGTTTGAAATATGTTTTTTTTTTGGCAGCTTCCCTCATCAGAAATTATTGAAGAAATCAAAATACTGTTTGAGGCAGGTAACATCATTTTTGTAGATTCATAATTCATGAAAGGATGGGAAAAGAAGAGCAAAAGGTCAAGTTAATAAAGACAGGATGCTAGAAAAATTTCAAAGAGGTTTATGCTTTTCAGTGCATACATAACTGATCTAAAAGGATATAGTTAGTGAGAGGACAAAATTTACTGTTAGCATTTATAAATATTAGAACTAAATATGTCTTTGAAGTGGTGAAGACCATGCTGACTGAGCAGGCAATAAAATGATAGAAACTGTGTAGTCTACTAGGAAACACTGTAAATGGGAAAAAGAAGTCCTAAATAGACCCAATAATGACAACAAAATAACTGTTCTACCAAGGAAGGAAACTGGTTAGGGCCCTAGTTCTGTGAGAATGTCAGGAGAGCACTCAGTTATTGATAAAGAAATGGCAAATAGAGATAGAGTAATATGAATTATTATATAAATTATTAGAATGGGATTAGAGAACAAACTCAAAACATCATTATGCCATTGTAAATTCCTGTAACTCAATATTCTTCATATTCTCTATCTGAATGAGGATATGGCAAAGTAAGAAAGCCATGCAGAAGGACAGCAAAAGAAATAGAAAGAAACCCCCAAACCACAACTCAAGCTAGAAATGACAGGAGTCTTTAAAACAAGAGATGACACTAAGGAACTGATGGCAATACTTCTGTGCTCTTTCTCAAAATACAAGAAATAAGGGGTCCCACAGCAGGATTACGGCAAAGGCCAGGAAATACTGTTGCACAGTATTACATAGTTCTTGACAAATTTTTTGCTCTAGGATGTCTTGGTAGACCAATGTATAAAGACATCCAAAGAAAACTGAAGCTATTCCATGGGCACGTCTGATCTGCCTGTCATTCAATGCAGTGGTCTGGATACAGCTTCCGAAGCAAAAAGTGCTGCCTTTAATCTTACACTTTCTACAGGCATGCACTTTGCTGTTCCCAAGGACGGTATATAGTCTATGTCCAACTTCTTGCTTAGGGAAGTTGCTTTTCTACTTCTGTATACTGTTATCAAAGGCAGCATAAAAGTCAAATCACATTTTCAATTTATAGTACAGTAGCTTGCTATTTTTTTGCTGGTCTGTAAGATTAACTCCAGTCAGGGCACAGTAATAGCTGTGAAAGGACACAGCACAGACTGATACAGCTGCCCATTAGTGTCAGCAAGAACAAGAGTATGAAATAGTATTTCACATTGCAAAACAGAGAGCTCCAGAAAAGTCTTCTTATCTTTATTGCAAATACTTCATATTGCCATGGAAAAGCTTAAGGATATTACAACACAGAAACAGTCAACCCACTAACATTTGCTCATAAAATCTTTGAAATAATCTGCTGTAAAACAAGCAAGGTAGGAAGTATTTGTACTTCCAAAGATTTTCATATGAAAGATATACATTTTTTGAGGCTTTTAGAATTTCTTTTTCTTTTACCTTTCTGTCCTCACTCTGGCATCTCTGAACTTATGTGTTAATATTGGGCTCTTAGCATCTGATGAGAGCTCCTTTCTCTGGCAATACTAAACAGCTAACAGGGTAACTCAGAAGTGATGTATTACAGAAATAAAAGACATTCCCAATATCACAGCTATCAATAAGAATGCATATACTGCTAACAGTAAAACATTTCTGCAAAAACAAATGCTTTTTAACTTGGGTCCACCTTACACCTCAAAAGACATCCAAGTAAACATTTGGATGAAAGGAAAATTGAACATACTCTGCTTATGTTTGCTTTGAGGAGTCTGCGGGAACAGCTCACTGTAAGCAAGACGGTGGCTCCAAATACCAGCTGAAGACAAATATCTGGACTTTGGAAGACAGCGTATGAAAAGGGTGAATGGCACTAAGAGTGGTCTCCAGGGATGCTTTTAAAAAAAAATACATAGTTTCCCGCAAGATAAATAATTATTTCAAAAAGTCTTTCAAAAGTAGTAAAAAGTTCTAAACAGAACAAAAAGTGCAGAAGTGGTCCTGGCAAGAGTTTAGATGTAAGTGGCACATCCTTTTTCTTCACAATTTAAGAAGGGACAATAATAGAGAAGGACTGTGTAAAAGTTTTAAAGAATATTTCGTAACCTCTTAGGCTACATATAGCAGTCCGTGTCCTCTTAGGATATTGGTACTGCAGAACAAAGCAATAGTTACTGCCGGTTATTTTCTTATGTGAGCAACTCTGTCAAGGCTATATTTCTTTTTGACACCCTGCCTCAAATCCAGTGCAGGCCTGCAACAGTAACTCACTTTTGCTATATGCACATCATAGAAATGTGTGGCCCAAATTACTGAATGCGTATAAATTACTGAATGCATATTTTTATTTCATTATAACTTCATTTCATGTTCCATTACCAAACAAAATTGAGTTATGGTATTATAGGATTATTTTAAACAGTATTTTTTGCTACCTAAAAGGTCTCAGAATGAGAAATGAAAAACTTGCATCAATTAGCACATAAGCTAACACTTAGAAAATTATTTGATATTGCAACCCCATCTGATGACCTGCACTGTCGTTATCTTATCACAGACTTCAGTGTCATGTATTACGGACAAGTTCTTGCAAGAAAAAGCAGGATAGCTACCCAGAGATTTTCTTCAGAAAATACAATAGAAATCTACCACAGTGTGAAGCTGAGATTTGAGCTCACTAACTAGTAAACTGCTCAGGGAACTTTCTGCTTATTAGACATAACAGGCAATGGAACAAGTTAGCTAAGGAAGGTGTTAAGAAGCCAGAAAAAAAATAGGCTTAAAACTATCCTGTCAACAGTATTTAAAAAATAGTGGGACATAGCCTTGGATGGCATGGTTTAGTGTGAGGTGTCCCTGCCCATGGCAGGGAGGTTGGAGCTAGATGATCTTAAGGTCCTTTCCAACCCTAACTATCCTGTGATTCTGTGATTAATTTTCCCATAGTAATGAGAATGAATCTGAACAGGTCTATTGAAAGTCAGTCTGCCCTGTGTTTAGAACTCAATCATTTTGTTAAATCACATTTTAGATACAACTCTTCACATGTCATTCAGTTGTCACTAATAATTTGGCCAGCATGAAACATTTTCCTCATATTGCAGGAAGGAGATTGAAAACTAATTGAAGCGGAAAAACATATTCTTCCACAGGGGAAATAAGGGAAGAAAGAAATATTAGTCGTTGTGCTGTCATTCTTTGAGCCTCCAATTCTAATAAAACAGATGCTTTATAAAAAATAGTATTTAAAATGTGGCTCAAAAAATTAGATTTTTTCATCTTCTCAAAAAAAAAAATAAATAAGGTTAACAGGAATGTTAAATTAACCACATTCTGAATCCTTATATAAACCAGAAATGTATTATATTATGGAAACTAGTAGAGTGGAGATAGAATAAATTACAGAAGTGCCAACTGATACTTATGTAGAAAAACTAATTTCTGAGAAGCAATTCCTAGCATCCTATGAAAATCACTGTTCATGCTTAGTGCCAACAAAGATTCAGATTTATATATGCAGATGGTTTCAACCTGCAATTTTCTATTAGATACTTGAGGGCATCTGTATCATTCAGGAAGTGCACAGGATTTCTGCTGAATGAAGGGTCAAGGTTTGAGCCCAGTGTGCTAACATGCTGCACATATTCTTTGAGGTGTGCCATGCTAGCAGGCAGGTGCCACTGGTTTCCAAGGGAGCTCGGACTGGCCTTTGGGGCAGAAGCTACTACAACCTGATACAGAAGTGCTGCCACAGGAGAAAAGGTCTTCCAGGGTTTAGATAATATTGAGAAAATGTTTGGGACGAAATGCATTGTTGCATAACTTGAGAGGAATTGGAGGTTGGAGTAGAATAAAATTGGTTAACTGTGGGAAGTCCTGAACCCCACTGAAGTCACTGCGTTTTGTTACAGATGTGACCAAGTATTACATGCAAAAGCTTGTTTATGGGCAAAGCAGAAATACATACGATATATATACGAAGACAAGAATTTACTCTTAGTATAGTAGAAATCTTCAGAATCTAGTCATTATTAGTCCAGAACTTAATGCTACAGAAAAAGAAAAATAATAATACAGTTAGAAATTTTATACACACTCCTGGTGAGTTGCCAGCACCTGGAGTCCTTTTCTGGGAGGAATGTAATGTTCATTTTTGTAGCCCCTTTTTTACTCACTCTAGAATATTCATGGAATAACTTCTATGTGTCTTCTATCACACTTTAAAGCCTTTTTTCTCTCTTGTTTGGTCTACAGCTATATGTTATTCCTGAATTGTCTATTAGGCATGGTGGACACCATTTCTTTGTTCTCTTTGGGACATTTAAACCAGTTTTGTCCAGTTCCCCAGTGCTTTTTTAACTGACTGTGGGAGGGCTGTTTACACCTATGGATTTCCAGTACCAAGTATGTGCCCCATCTTTTATCACCCTATGACTGCCCACCTCTGTGCCACATCCTGTGACTTCACTATTGAACAGCCCTGCTGTTGTACCACACCTGTATTTTTTTCTGCACTACATCATTATGTCAGACTCATAAATATCTCATTCTATGTAGAAAAATTGCTGGTTGTTGTTATAGAACTATGGTTGTGCCATACAAAGATGATAAAATACAATAAATTACTTGTAAAAACTGGGTCAGTTAGAGAAATTATGATCACACCTGAAACAAGTGAGGCAAAGCTGAAACAGGTCAACAAAAGCTTGGACTGAGCATACTTGTCAAACCTTAATCCTGAGACCTTGCAAATTCATTACAAATCTTGTGGCCTGTTACTAATAATGGCAATATCATATTACAAGGCCTGATGGTTGCGCACAGCTGAGATACAACCCACTTCATAGAAATTATGTTCTGAGCAGAGTGATATTTTTGTGTGCAAATTTATTGAACCCTGGTATTTGTTGTGGGTTTTATTTCATGGTTTAATTAGCTATAGAAATTACTGCATAGAAAAGAGCTTTTGCATACAAATTAAATGGCTGTTTGGGAACCGTAATAGCTCTGCAGGATGCAACAGGTAGCAGACTTCTTGCAATTTTAGTGCAGAGGGGAGAAAGAAATGCAAAGGTCTCTTTCAATGCCATCACTTGATAATCAGTGAGCACCTGAACTCTGCAGTGGTGAGCCTTGATGATGAAACCTGCAGCACCACTGAGGCCCTGCTTAGCTCTGTGTTAACACTTGAGGTCTCAAAGCAGGAGGAGTCCACCTCAGTACAAAATCAGCCAAATTAATTTATTCTGTCAGAGTTCAGGCTACTTCTTGCTGAAGTTAACAGAAAGCCTTTTATTAACTTCAGTTGCATCTGGATAGTTCCCATACTGAAAACTGCAGATAGTGGGCAGTCACATTTAATAATCCATTTTGCATTAGCACAGTGAAAAATAATGAACTGTTATTTGTTCTCCACAGCTGTAAAATTAAATCACATGATAAGCAGATCTTAAAGGATTTCCAGTAGTAATTAATATGTGGAACAAGCCTGAAAATGTTTTTAAACCTTGAAAATAAAAATCTGTCTGAAAGAAGACATATAAGGCAATAAGATCTTAAGATGTTAGCATAGAATTAGAAAAATAATATTTTTATATTGATAAACCCCAAAGAATTATAAAGGAATAATAAAGGACCACACTGCCACCTGCTTTAAATCTTTTATTTCTCAGTTAACACTACGGAAGTGACACATCTCAAGAGATGATCTGAAAATGCAAGGCCCAAAGAAACATCATGCACAAAGATTCAGTATTACTCCTTGATTCTTTCTGTTCCTTTCTAAGGAGTCTGAAAATCTATTTCTACCCTAGCGATTTTTCAAAGTCTAATTTTGATTTCATACAAGGCACTTATTTTTCAGTCTGCCCAGTGATCAGAATTCCTATGCAACTGCAAATCATAATTAAAATGTGTTGCTGTAAACAAAATCAGTCCAACTGGGTGTTCCTGTATTCTTCCTATTCCTTTAGGTGCGCGGCAATACAAAGTAATCTTTAATTCTTTTTCATTCCTTCATTGGCATTGAGATGATCACATTATTATGTGAGGTGTTCCCCAGCATGCCCTCTATTCTCTGGCGGATGAAAGTTTCGTGAGGTTAATAGAAACACAAACCTCTATCTGAGTAATGCTGGCATAAATGTATGTCCTTGCTTCTAGGGAGTTACACAGCAGCTTCCAAATGGCAGCCAACTGAAACATAGAGAATTTCTTTCATTCTGTCACCCTTTCTAGTCCCTGAGATTGAGCCTACATCAACACATCAAACAGCTTTAGGGAACACTTCTGGGCACTGGGAATCGGTTATTTACACAGTCAAACTACTGGAGTGGTCACTGATTGTGCTCTGTGCTTACCAAGGCCTTCCCTGACAAACCCCAGTTGTGGCTCAAGCGCTAGCACAGCTAAAGACCATTCACAAAAGATGCATGGGACCCAGACAACCTTTTTCAGAGGGTCAGAGAGTTTGATAGCCCAGCTAGGGGCAACTCCATGATAGCTGAAAGCAATGCCAGAGAATGGTATCACAAATATATGCACAGGCTTAATCTCTCCAGAGACTTAAATCTCTGCAGACCTTGTTAACTTATGCCAACCCACAGGAGCTGGTGGATCTCAAGTTGACATCGTACCTCCCTGCGCATCTCACCTTGCAGTCCCCTCTTCTCCTGAGCAGTCTTGAGGGTAATCTCCAGCTCCAATCTGGGTGCTTCCAGCTCAGTCATTTTCAAATGGACCTGCCAAAGTGGTGGGAAAAAAATCAAATAAGGTCCTGCTGTTTTTTTGTGTAAATATATATTAAATCAAGGTGAATATTGAGTTGTGTGGGTCAGCTATGCAACACAATGTCTGCAGCCCATAGCTCACTTACCTAGGCAAACACTGAATGCTGGCTTTGCACAAAATAAGATTTTCTCGAGGCTTGGTAGACATTGCATGAGGAAACAGAGAAAGAAGAAGAATTTCTGTGTCAGACATGGTTTGCTTGCTGGGATCATGTCATCATAACAGTTTTCTAACCATGAATAATCTTAAGGCACTGATTGTGCTTTGTTCTGTCTTTACCTCTATCTACAGCAATTTGAGAACTGAAACATCTGGCTTAAATAAACCATGAATCATTTGTGTGAGCCTTCTTGACCTGTGGTATATAGAGGGTCAGACTAGTTGATATGATTTTCCCATCTGTCTCTTACTTCAGCAAGATTAGAAAAATATGATATTTTAAAAAATGTTTTGTTCAAGGTATGTTTGAAGCACAGATGAATTCCCCTTGTAATGCAACTCTGAGGAGGTCTGCCGGCCAACCGGCAGTTTTAGCTCATATGGTTATCATAAAACAAGCGCCTAGTTCCACGAATATTCAGTTAGGTGAGAGCACACAACAAAAGAAAAAGCCAATATATCTGAGTTCTCAAATCAGCTACCCACTGTGAAAGCTAAACAACACTTTTCCAGGACTCTGGATTTCTGAATGAGTAAAAACAGATGATAGCCTGTCATAAAGAATTCAATATAGTGGACAGAATTCTAATGAGACTACTGAGCATATGTATATGCATTTTACATTCATTTTTTGTTCTTATTTTCCCTCTTTCTTGAATATTCTCTGACATTTAATGAACACAAAGGAATTTTCATTAAAAAGGAACTTCTAGAAAAAATGAAAGGGTCTTTTAACAAAAAAGTTCAAAGTGGGAAATTGTGCTGCAACTCAGGCAGACCACGAGTATACGCTGCATTTTAAATAAGAGGAATTATGTAGGTATAAAGAGAAAACCAGATGAAATGCTGAAATGACAGCAGAGCTGTCAAAAAACAAGTCTCTTTAAAGGTCAATGAATTCATTCTTTAAGGATGGATCTGCTATTATTAACTGTAATTTTATGGTCTTCCTTCTTTCTTTTGCTTATACACTTCTTTCAAGCTACTGGTTCTCTAATGCTTGAAGAACAACCTTTTTCTTGTATTTAGTCCAGGTTTCCAACCAAACAATGAAATAAAAGCAGACTTTGCACACTGTGGTGCAGAAAATGTGAAATATTCTTCCTAGGATAAAACTAAACATTAAAAAGAATGTAAAGACAAAAGTGGAAGAGGACTGAAAAGGGGAAAAGGAAGGAACTGAAACATCAGAAAGGGAGCAAAGAAAAGGCAGAGAAAACACAGGTAGAGGCAACAATTTTTGAATGTGAGGCATTAACATTTCTGCAAAACAGTTGAAGCAGCGACATGAGAGGAAGAAAATAACTTTGTTAGTGACAGGAAACAACAGGTTTTGCAGGCCTTGAGCATAATAAAACTGCAGAGTTTTAAGCACTGGATATATTTTCCTCAGTGTAGAAGAGATGATGAAACCTTGAACATAGCTGAAAAACACAGGAAGTTGTCTGGACAGGTCTGCAAACTCTGCTGGAGAAGTCATGTGAATTCAGACTGACAGTATTAAGAAAGGAGGCACTGTGGCTTAAGGAAACTCTTCAGGTCTGCTCTAACAGTGATGCTAGGAAGGCTGCAGGCAATTTAACAGTCAATGCTTTTGTTCTCCTGCCTGAAAATAGGCACTGATGGAGCACTAAGTTGAAAGAAGCTTCTTTCAACAGAAACACTGCACATTTGAGCAGGAAAAAAAAAAAAATGGGATGAAGTAGGCAACAGGAGCAGCAGACTGAATCATACAGTACTTAAAGACTTACATATACACAGTTATCCATACACCCATTGAGTTTGGCTTGGTAAAACTCTACCATCCTTGCCTACTTCTATAACATCAATGATCAAGTCTTCGCAGACTTAAACTTAAAAAGTCTTTTATTTATTGAATTCTAGTGGATCTTCTTTAGTTGTGAATATATCAGTGGGACATCTTTCAATACTGTGTGTGGTACTTAATTTTTGATGTTTTTAAATGGAGGAAGGAGACAAGATAACAAATAGTTTGTATTGCAGCACAGAAGGGAAGACTTGACTTCTGTACCTTCTAAATATGAGGAATAATTTCAAACTGTAAGGAACAAAATGCAGAGAAAAAGTCATGAACTAGGAGGTAGAATAAAAGGAGAAATTAAGTGTACAAAATCTAGAATTAATCTAATTTCATAGAGAAGACATGACCATACTGGTTACTTTACAAAGCTAGTTGTAGATTTGATATATGTTTAAGTTTCATACTCATGAAATTGGAATACATAGCTAGAAACAAAAAGGTCTAAACATTAAAGAGTTTTCTGGTAAACTCGTGAGTTATAACTGAAACATGGTACCTGAACCCTAGGACTACAATTTGTGAGTCAAAGTCACAGAAGCTACAGTACTGAAGTCTAAGAAGAAAGAAATTTAAATCTTAGTCAAATCATGATGATTGAGGTACCTCTGGTGCCTCTCATATTACACACAATTAGTGGAATTATGCCTATATCACAGGGACTGAATACAGAAGAGTTGGAACAGTATGCCATCTCCTGAGGATGCTTATCAAACATCAAAATTGCTGCCAGAACTAAATATTTTGGCTACTCCAGGTAATATCCCCTAAAGTAAATAATAATGACTTAAACTTACACTGACCAGAAAAGTGAAATAACTTCCTTAAGATGTAAGTGGTATACTCAGAAATGAATGTATAATGGACATGTACTCAAGGCTACTTTTATTCCATTTTTCTCTCTTTAACCTTTTGTTTGCTACTGGTTTCTTAAAATGTATATGCCTGTGTGTGCATGGTTCCATAATGAGATTTTTTTTTATGCCTGTGTTTCCATGCTTACTCATAGTTTTCTCAGCTTTAACAAGATATACTGTGATTTCCCTAAAATTTGAAAGATGAACTGATTTTGAGCTCACTGCAGAGATCCCTCACAAACGGCTTTATAGCAGTCTGTGCATAAAAAAAGACCCTGATTTCCAACAGCTTCAGGAGGTTATTTGTACCTATTTAAACTCTGTGAAAAATGCTGCTGAATCAAAACAATGTAGAAAACTAAAAGCTGTAGAAGGCTGTGGAGGATCAAGTGTAATGTCTGACATTTCATTAAGCTTTGTAATCAAGACACATGTAGTTGCTATTCCAGCTAGATCTATAGAAACATCAGTCAGAGTTCTTCCAGCAGAGTACTGGCTACAAATATTCTCACCTATTGAAATACCATTTAGCAACAGCGTGTCATCAGATCTGCTCTTACCGCTTGATTTCTGATTCCTAAGGCTAAAATATTAGACTAGAATGTAGCCAAAGTGGTGAACAACTGGTGAGCAACTGTATCTTCTGAATCATTCTGAATCATTCTGAAATACTGTGGCCAGAATCAGGGATATTTTTTGAAGTCCTGTATATATTTTTGCTTCAAATTACACACATCTCCAACACACTTAAAGTGAACAGTATGAGGAAAGGACATGCAACTCTTTGGACATATACATTCATTAATCATATGAAAGAAAAGCAGTGAACCGTAGTTTGCACATGGTATTTTAAAGTATCGAAATACTAAGTAGTCCTAGAAAGAAAAAAGGTAAAAGGATATAAAATTGTGTTGCTGTAATTTTTCCCCACATGGGTGGAATTAGGAATCGTTCACCAAACCTTTTGAAAAGCATAAAGAACGACAATGAGACCGTAATTATCCAGCTGTGGAATTTCAAACTTCAGTTTTGGTGCAAATTTATTTTGAAACTGAAGTCAGTGCTATTCAATGTTCATTGCTCTTATTTCCTTGTCAACTTTATGCTTAATGAAGGGAATCATTATTATGCAGTTGATTTTGATAGCTCAAAACTGTCAGTCAAGAAAGACCAGTGTTGCTTTTATCACTGATATTTTTTCCTTTAAAATGGTTACTCTACCTAGCTCTCTTTCAGTTATGAATGTGTTTACCTTTCTTAGTAATTTCAGATGCCAAAATACCCTGCACAAAATCAGTGACTTAGTCAATTATTGAGTATACTGAATTAAAGCTATATTCTGAGCTTGCTCTGCTCACTGAACACTGTTATTAAAGGTATCATGTAAAGACACTTGACAGTTAATACGACTCATGTCACTCTATTTAAATTACTATACTCCAGACTAAAGCATATAATTTATAGTGGTCTTCAACACAGAAATAAATGAAGACATCAGGTTTTATTACACTTTAATTGTTAAAAAATAATTTAAATATTCAACAAAAATGTCCACTTATACTGAAATAGTACCATTTCAGTCCAACTCTGTCTAATAGTAAGTTTCAGTTACACTAATTCAAAATAAAAGGACAGATATCCTGATGGTTAGGACAGAATAACAGGATATCCTTTTCCTTGTTTCTCTTTCTGGCTCTGTTCCATACCCTGATCCCAATTACACTGCAAAATTTTTAGTCCTGAACTTTTTCTGCTGGGCACATGGAGTCATCACATACATCCTTGTGGGAAGGGTTTAAAGCAGAACTAATGCATCCATACTGAACATGAAAGGTGAGAGTGGAGGCAGATTGAGTAGCTTCAGGGCTGACTACCCTTTGTGCTATAAAGAAGGTGTATCCTACTGAGAGGTCCAAACACAAAGTAAATCTCACCTACACTGGAATTCTTGTCTCACACCCAGCAAAAATACTAATCAGTGTAGTCTCTGCTGTATATAACTGCACACACCATCAAAGCCCATTTCTAGCTTTTGAGCCATTAAGACTACTTCCAGTCTTAGCCAGTGGAGGCCCTGGCTTCCCTAACGTGATGAAGGACCCCTGTCTCAAAGGCTCACAATGTGCACCTAACCCCTATGGCAAGTGAAACAGGCAGTTTTCACAGGGTGATTTCTGATGTGCAGACATAGTTGTTTTTTAAAACCACAGAGAATGAATAACAAAGAAACAAACTAGCAACAGGAATTTGGCATGTAATTTCTTCTGGTTTATATCACTGTCACCATAAATCCCAGGGTTGGTCAGGAGTTAAAATCTCCAAAGCCTTTTGCGTCTTTTAGATCTGTTCTACTAGCATGCAGAAGAGTTTCCTTACAGATTGTGAGATAGCTTTTTTATTTTTCAGCCAGTTAACATTTTCCCCAGTCATGGCCTTAACCAAGGTAATATCAACTTTTGCTAACAATTACAGACTATTTTATTTCATTGGGGAAAAGTGAAATAGAAATTAAATGCTTTAAAAGGCCGTTCATTTGTAGATACCAACAACAAAATAAGAAGGCAGTTTTAATTAAAAAAATCAATCAAACAAACAAAAACAACAAAAAATATTATAGTGAAAACTGCAACAAACAAGGCAGTCAAAATATAGTGTGCTGTTCTCAAAACAAAATGGTGCTCACAGTTGGGTTCCCAGCTTGTTGCTTATAGCAAACAGAACAGTGTCACTATTGATTATGGATTAAGTAGCAAAGAAATGGAGATGAGTTTTGCTGGAGAAAAAGACCATATATAATTAACTGTAAAAATGTTTGGTCTTTTTTTTTTTTTTTTATTGCCAGTGTAAAGTCAATCTTCATCTTCCCACTACGATATAGCTCTAACATCAGTGAATCAATCTGGTTTATAACAAACTGTGCAGTCTGTTCTTTTCTAAAATATAAGGCTAGTTTGATCTTAGTTAATTTGAGTGTCAGAGGAGGAAAGGTAAAATATTAACCCATTCACTTTTCTTCACTGGATTTTGGATGTGAGAAAGACAATGCATGTTGTCTACATATGACTTAATGGCTGTGCAAATCCAATACAATGATCCAGGTGCCTGTTAATATCCTATTCAGAAAGCATATATTAAATGTTTTTTGAGAAGTAAATGGTTATGGAACCATATCTGGATATTGATTTTCTTTCTAATTGCTTACTGACAAACTATATAGAATGATTTTTTTTTCCGATTTAGCCTCTGTTGAGATAAGCCTGTGTTTATCATGATCGTTGCACTTTAAGAGCTGAAATATCTTTTTTTTTGCTGTCTAGACACCAAAAAAAGAAAGAAAAAAGAAAACTATAAGAAGAAATATTATCTTTGGTGCAATGAATTTACAAGTTAAATCAAAGGGATGAAAAAGGTAGATGGCGAGTGTTGGGAAATACTGAGACAACACTGACTAGTTAAATGTTTAAAAGTCTTAGGATGCTGGAAGGCTGATACTTGAATTATACAAATATCTTGGGCACTTCTTGCTCAAATTTCATAATTGGCAACAGAAAAGAGAATCTATGGATGTCAGTGGTTATTTCCTGATAGTTACAAACAAGTATTTCCCTGTTAAGACTACTAGGAAAATAAGGAACTTTCTGTCATTGTCCAGGTGGTTTTGTTAGTTCACTTGGACAGCATGTGCAAACATAACTTTGTTGGATTATTCCTTATGGTGAGACATCCTAGGTGTTACCCTTCCCACAAGGCTGTCAAACATTAGCAGTCACAGTGGAGCCTGCCACACAAATAATCTCTATTTTCATTATTTTTTTGTAAAATTAGCCAGTCAATTCTGAGCACAGTAATCTGAAATTTGTGGGATTCCAGAAGTATTTTCTTATTTTTTCTTATTTTCTTCAGTATTTTCAAATCTTACTACTGTTTCAAATACCGCCCATAACGTACATATTTTTCTTTATCTAGTTTCAAATGATGACATATCTGTCCTGACCATCCCTGCATTACTATGTGGAATGCAGACTACTTTCCATTCAGTCATATATAAATATACATAACTTCATAAACTGTATAAAAACCAAACTTTTTGTCATGCCTTTAAATGTGTGTATCTGTGTAGATATAAACCCAGTGGAAAAGAAAATACATCAAATGTTTTTAAGGAGAATGATGTTAGCTCTTCAGAAACCAATATTATTATACTGCTTTTCCCTGTGTATAAAATTCTTTATCACTTCATAAAATTTTACTAGACAAAGCCAAGATTAGATTTTTGCACCCATACTGACAGTCCTGGGGTGGGACTGAAGTGCAAGTACAAAAGCTGATGGCGTCTTTGAGTGATTTCCCCAGACACCTTGTATGACTTTCTGCAGATGTAAAGATTTTCTCATATTCCTATTTCAAGAACATTCTTCCAATCTGATTTTAGGGACAACAAAGTTTAAAGATTTTGGTTGATACTGGAAAGAAATATGTGCCTTCACTGTACGGTCCAAAATATTTTCTCAAGGATATTTCCAAGAATTCTGTTCATAAGGAATAATTTATGGCTCTGGAGACTGCCTGCCTGCCTGAACAAGTAAAAGTAAAGGTAATATTGGCACTGCTAAGAATTTTCTTTATACTTATGATTTCACTTCCCCAGAATATACTTTCCCATCTTAAACTCTTTCAACTAGACATTTTGTGTAAGTGACAATTGTGAAGTACAAAATGGTGGAGCCACAGATACTGCAGAATGGCTGAAGAGAGAGGGACCCCTGGAGATTGCCCAGTCCAAACCTCTGCACCAACCACAGCCACTGCAACAGGTTGCTCATAGCTGTGTCTAGTTGGATTGATGGATCTATGAGGAAAACCAGCTCAGCACAAATCATCTCAAACCAAGATTAAAATATTTGTGGAGTCATAACTTGTCACCTAGTTCATTGTTTCTCATATACTTGAGCTATCCCCTGATGAAATATTTTGTCACTTTTAATTAAAAGCCTAGTGAGGCTCAGGGCCCTGTTATATAATTGCCTCTTTCAGCGATCTGAAGTTCTAGATACACGAGATTCAGCGGTGGGGTTTTGTAATTCATTTATATGTGCACCAAAGAAAATGGCTTAAGACCATTTTCTTTTTACAAACACTCATTCTCATAGGAAAGTTAATTTTCCCTATGAGGAATGGATGATAGCAAAAACTCCATTCTTCACAGAAAAAGGTATGTCTGTATATTTTATTAATCATACTCAGTTATTCTCACCCATATGCAAGTATTGTCTGTCCTGATGATTGCCCTGATAACTGTGAAAATTTGGCCTTTTTATTCCAGAAATGGAGGTAATTTGTTTCAACTATGTGAATGGATGGATTGAACTTCAAAAAGAAGGTTATGTTCTCCATTCTTAGTATGAATCCAATCTCCTCCAGAAAAGACTAGCAATGAAGTTACTCGGTGTCTTGTCATTCCCATGTCTGTTTCAGTCTCAATAATAATCTGTGTTAGTTGCTGAGGAAAAAGTAAGAACTGACTATATTAAACAGAAATTATCTTCTTGTTTCATAGGTAATTGCTTTGCACAACATTAAACTACTACCTTAGAATCAAGAAAAAATGTTGAAAGAGGAATGAAGTGCATGAAATATTTGCGGTCATGAAAGGTTCTGAATTAATGAATATGCAAAGTGTTTAAAAGAATGGATTGCTCAGAAACAAGAACCATCTCATTTCATTGTCAAGCTTTTGAGCTTTTGACAGCTGCAGCAAAGGCTGACAACACAGTCATGGTATAGCTCTACAAAATGCATCCTACATGATTCCACCTGGAGCTTCCTCCTCTCAGTAACATCTGCCCTGCTCCCAAAAGGATGCCCATGTGCACTGCATGCATCCACTTAGGAGAACATAAGGCACGAGTGATTAGTAGCATTCCTGCAGGCCATACAAAGACTTGCTGAAGGAGGTTCAAACATTGGAAATTGAGTTATTAGCTTGGTAAACCAGTATTTCTATACTTGTTACACAAGTGTGTTGTGCTCAGCTGAGGCCTGCTCACTTCTCATCTGTACAAATATTGAGGCAGCAAAAAACTACATTTTCTCCTATCTTAGATAGGAAAGTGTAGGCACAGAAAGACTATGATAGAGTTAACCTTCCCTAGTTCTAGCCAACTAACGGATATCTAAGCTAAGCTGATTTTCAGGCTTCATTTATTCTCAGTGATGAAGCACAGAAGGGAGGCCATGCCCCAGTACAGAAGTCTCATTACTCATACAGGATAACTACATGATGAATCTGACTTTCAATGATTTGCACCTTTTTACTTTGATTGTTTTGCTATTTTTCATGTAGGTTTTAAAATTATCTTTGTTCTTATGTGTATGCTAAAAGGTAAAAATTATAGGATTAGGAAAAAAATATTAATTGAAAAATATTAAATTCAAGTAAATATTTGAGTTTAGGGAAGAAATTTCAAAGATGCTCATTGTGCAGGACTCTTATTCAAATCAATGAAAATTGTATGTTTGGAGAGCTGGAAAAAATCTATACTGACTTTGTGATGAGCTAGTGGGTGTTCATTACATTTGCAAAAGACACCAAGCTGAGAGGAACTGCCAGGACAATGGCAGAACTCATCAAATTCAGTTGTCTGAAAATCATAGGATATTCAAAAAGGTCTACACTTAGGTGAGAAAGCATGCACCAACATGAGCTGCGGACAGTTGTTAGACAGCTCTTCTTCACAATATGATCTGCTGGTGATGAATTCTAAGCTCAAGATGAATCAGAAAGATGCTACTTTTACAATGAAAGCACAATTCCTTAATGCTTCGACAAGACTCTCGTTTTAGTGAAGTAATTTTTCCACTTTATTGTCATCTCTCTGATTTGTTGACATGGGTTTATCTGTGGTAGTGTGCAGTCAGAAACAGTTCTGGAAAGCCTTTCCAAGAAGGGCATAGGCTGAGTGGAGAGAGCACAGGAGGAATAGAGTTCATAATCTAAAAAATATGGTCTGTGAAGGCAGACTGAATGAACTCCATGTTTAAAGGTAGGTACTTATTAATGGAGCTTAACCTATCTCCCATGAGTTCTTCAGACAACAGCTAAAGGCATAAATATTGGTTTTGTCAGTTCCAGAGACACCTCCTGTTTTAGTGACAAATTTCTCTATTAGGGACATTTCCTATCAAAACAGTTTTTACTTGCACTCTTTCTGCAATTTACAGATTATTTCTGAGCAAAATATCTAGCAAAAGACATAACTGGAGGGGGCAGGCCTTGACAAATTCCACATGCTGAAAATATTTTGCTGGTGTTAACTTGCTTTTAGTCATTAAACTTTGAGCTTGCTCTTAAAACAAAACATTTTCTCCAGAGCACATTAATTTCTCTTCAGAGGTAGAGAATGAACAGAATGGTCTCCTCATGATCAGTGTTTCAAGTAGTTTCTGTCATTTGAAGACTGAAAAATAAAAATCAACATGAACTATAGCTGAAAGTCTTTGAAAATGATCAGAAAAATTATTAAGTGGTAAAGCATTCCAGCATGTACCAATATTCACCCCATGAGTCCAGCTACCACCTCTATTTGCTTTTATGGTGAAAAAGATTTCAGTTTGCAAAATATCACATGGCCACAATTAGATCCCCTAAGTCAGATTCCCTGCTGTTAGTAAACAGCTGGGTGCTAACAAGAGCACAGAATGAGCAGTAGCAGTTGTTTTATTTTCACCCTGCAGAACTGAAGTACTTCATAGAGTTTAGAAATAGAGATATTAAAAATCTTTCCCATTTTGAAATTTTTTCCATAAAGCAGAGGATATGTTTTGGTGAAAAATATTGTAAAAGCTGGTTTTGTTTGTTAATTTTGTTTTGTTTGGCTGGCTCTAGGCTTCAGGGGCTAGATGATGCCTTGGTTATTCAGGTTTAAACAAGGAACTTTTCCCAGTGGAAGTGGTCCTGGAATTATTTTATTTTTCGGTCAGTTAATGAATTCTCAAAAAGCTTAAGGGAATAACTGGACTACATAATTTAGGAAAATTCTTATCTAGGAGTCAGAAGACGATGTTACATTATGCTGCTACAGTTGTAATTACAGCTGGAGAAATCCTAAAATACTCACACAGCAAAAACAGTTAAGATAATGGCAATTAGTGTGTTCCAAATGGAAAGGGATAAAGAAAATTATAGTTTATTTGTTCTGGGCAGCTTGTCTACAGACAGCCTTTTCCTCCAGACTCTCCTGGTAATATAAAGAAGGAAAAGGCCAACACAGTAAAGTTCTGGTCTCTTCAACTTCTCTTTGGATATGTTTCACAATAAGGACGTGGTAAGTCTCTTTTTATTTCTGCCTCATTCTTTTGGACAATCTTGATTGGCTTTAAAAGCCTTTCCTCAGCCAGAAAAGCCCTGTTCATCTATTCTTTCAGCTTTATAATTCCTATCTCATATTCCTGTATGCCAGGGATCCAAATAATACTGCCATTGACTGGAGATAATAAGAATTTCTGAGGTCTGACGGCAGGTTTTAATAGGTTCAGGTCTATATCACTGATGCTGAAGTGTGTCCTTTGGCAGTTAATCATCTTGACAGGAAAAGCTGACCTTCCTTGTCTGATAAATAAAGGGCATGAAGAAGAAAGCCACAGCATCTCACCATGAGCAGCATTCCTAAGCTACTAGGGTACGTACCTGCTTCCGTGCACCTTTAGATACATAATTGTTGATCTGGCTGATGCTAGAAAAAGCATTTCTAGGCATACATATTGCTCATGGCTCAATAACTACACAAACCAGAACAGTGTAATCAAACCAATGACCCTGAGCTCAAGAGCAGATCTTCAAATTCCTCCCAGGTAAGGAATGAAATTCAGTGAGAAGCAGGGAGAACCCTGTTGTCTCTAGACAGTAGAGATGTTTCACCCACCTTACCTATTACATACTGATTATCTTTGGTTTTTTCACTCCTCCCTCATTCAGCAAGTCTTGATTCTTGATCAATTTTGTATTTCCAGAAAAAAAAGTCTTTGTGACCAACAAATTACTACTACTTTTTAAGCAACTTGCTTTTCACAAGTTTTTCAACATCTCTAGAAATGATGAGCCAATATTTAGTTTAGTTTTATTTTGTTTTAGTGCCCTGAATCTAGATAGTGAAAGATGTCAGACAATGTCATGGTTTAACCCCAGCCAGCAACTAAGTCCAGACAGCCACACACTTACCCCCCTACCTCAACAAGATGGGGGAGAGAATCAGAAGAGTAAAAGTGAGAAAACTCATGGGTTGAAGTAAAAACAGTTTAATAGAGCAAAAGCTGTGCACACACAAGCAAAGCAAAACGAGGAATTCATTCACCATTTCCCATTGTCAGGCAGGTGTTCAGCCATCCTCAGGACAGGGGGGTTCCACCACACATAATGGTTACTTGGGAAGACAAACACCATCACTCCAAACATATTCTTCACCCCTTTCCTTCTTCCCCCCCCCCAGGTTTATATGCTGAGCATGATGCCATGTGATGCAGGATGTCCCTTTGGTCATTTGGGGTCAGTTGTCTCAGCTGTGTCCTCTCCCACCTTCTTGTCCACCCAGACTGCTCACTGGTTGGGGTGGCGAGAGGCAGAAACCCCCTTGGCTATGTAAGCACTGCTCTGCAGTAACTAAAACATCCCTGTTTTATCAACACTGTTTCCAGCACAAATCCAAAGTAGCCCTATTCTGGAATGAAGAATGAAGAAAATTAACTCTACTAAGAAGAAAATTAACTCTACCCCAGCCAACACCAGCATAGGCAAGTGAAAGGATAGTTCTGGTTTCATCTGCCTTTAGAAACAGTTCTATACTCGAAAATTTTATCTTAAAGCAAAAGAAATTGAAACTGTATAGTGGAAGTAAAGAAAGTTAAATTAACCTAATGGTGAAACATTTCATGCTGTCTTTTTCATTAATTTGGTCACATGATACCTTTTATTTTAAGGTATTTTAATTTTAATACGGCACATCATTGTTACAGTTGGCATTTAAGGGGAAAAACTTGCTAGCATTCTAGTCTATAAAAAATAAGATATGGAATATGTAATATACATTGGATTCAAGACCATGTGTGGGTGTTCGAATTTTCATTGAAAGGGAGTCACTACATGATCTGTCTCTCAGAAGCAGCAAAGAAAAACGTGGCAGTTAGGGGACAAAAAGAATGTTCAATTTGAACATTTTTTAAAAAAATACATACGAAATTAAATTGTGCTGCATAAAATTCAAAGTGGGTGCAGAACAACACTAAAGTTCGTGCCAGGTACAGCACAAATCTCAGTGTGACTAAAAGCAAGAGTGAAAGAAAGAACATTTTTTGGCAGTTTCATATGGAGGAAAGAGATTATTCTTAATACATTATATGCAATTTTTTAAACCCTTCATTTTAAACAATATAAAAAGGAAATGGAAAAAGACTGATAATACAAGCAGTTTTCTCAATTAAAAGAAAGTGGTGCTTCTGAACAGATTCTGCAGCAGACAGAGCAGGAATCATTCTTCCTATGAAAGCTCTAGACGATCAGGCATTTTTGCAATTCCTCTTATAAAGAATGCATTGCCTTGCAGGTCATTCTTTTTTCTACAAATGGCACTATTTCACCACCTTGTAGGTGTTTCTGGGACTATGGACTGGCACACCTACCCAAAGATGGTACTTGAGTCTCCAAGAACACCCTTTCCTACAGTATATTTTTGAATATTATTATAATATTTTCCACAAGAATTATTAGGGCCATAACCCAGGTTCATTTCTCCTAAATTTGTCAGTCTCACTTAATTTTTAAGAATTATGATCCTGAGGAAGATCAAAAATCTTAATCTCTCCTGAGCTGGAGAGATCATCCACTGAGTGAGAAGACAAGTTTTTATATTAACTGTAGTGTTTATTGAGTTTTCCAGCTGTAAGTGAATAATTCTGGTAAATATTGCAAAAACCTAAGTTCTCTGAAATTTATTATTGAAAATAATTTGGTTTTAAACTAGAAAGCTATTATTTACATAACAATGAATTATGTTTAAATATGAAGGAGATCAGGTGACAACCATAATGGTCCTTTGTGACAATAACAGAGCCTTGGGTGGCATGGTTTAGTGGGAGGTGTCCCTGCCCATTGCAGGGGGCTTGGAACTAGATGATCTTAAGGTCCTTTCCAGCCCTAACTATTCTATGATTCTGTGATTCTTTGGAGTTTTTTCCATGAGGGCAAAGCACATTGACTGATTTTAAACATTGCGGTAGATTGTCATGCTGTAAGTCTTGTTCTTTCTGGACATGTGTTTCCTAGATTGTCAACTTATTTGTGGCACTCTCCAAGACAATCATTGCTCTTCCTGACATCCATTTTTAACATGGTCTCCTGGGGGGTTTGTTTTTTTGGTTTTGATGTCAGTGCTCAGAAATCGGAGGAGTTGACTCTACTGCATTTAAACTCTGTAAGGAAGATAGAAGACAGATAACTTGATATTTTATGAGCCACCCAAGATAGATAATTTTTAAAATAATGTCCTTTTTATTATTTAATGTGTACACTTTTGTTTAAAATTTCCAAAATAAACTTCGCACATAAACAAGCCACCTTCAAACATTTCTCTCCATTTTTTTTTCTCCAGTAAATCAATCATTTGTCCCAAACCTTCTGCTCTTTCAAATTGCTTGCCTGAACTTGGATTTGAATAATTAATGTGTTAACTCAACAGAGAGATTTGCTTTCTGAACTATTTTAAAACAGTGTTACATTTTTGCATCCGCAGCCACTAGAGACTGTTAGGTTTTACTTCCTGTACATTTTTTTTTTCCTCTGGGGTTCCACTAACATTATTTGTCTTTGGAGCTGTTTCCTCCTGGAAAGGTTTATCCCAGAAAAGTACAGCTATAAATCCCAACCTGACATTATCAGGAACTCAAGCAACAAATGCCGAGGCAGTAGATCTTCCAACAGCCTCTTCCAGCAGTCAGTTATCGTTTCATGTCAGTCTTGCAGCCGTCAAGATATTCAGTTCACAGAACAATCTTCCTGTTTATTGATTTTATAAAACTTCTCAATTTTTCTTTAAATCTCTTATTATCCAAGTTTTTGGGTAAAATCATTATTAAAGCTAGCATATTCTGCAGTTTCTTTAGTAGCTTTTCTGATTGCTCTATAATGCAAAGCAAGCTCCTGGCAAATAAACTGGGAGATTCCCTATTGAGTCCTCACCTGTTTTCAAGACTTTTGGAGAGCCCTTGAATCGTTGTTTTCTAAACGACAAGTATGCCAGCAATTATAATTTTCTGCAAATATCTCAAGAAAAGATACAAAGGCTTTTGTGTCCCTGGCAGAGTTCCTCTAGACATTAATCATCTTACTAATCAGGCTGTCCAACACCTCCCAACCCACAGACAGCTGTGGCAAATGGCACAGCTAGTGCAGAAGCAAATCTCTCCCAAACATTTTAACGCAACAAAAGTAATTAACTCCATTAGCATGACTAGAGCTGTCTACACTTAGGAGTAATCAACCTAATTGCCCTGTTAAGAGAATGAAACCCTTTCAATGGAAAGAATGAACCTCAGAAGCACAAGCTGGTTGTTAATATGGGGAAAAATCTAACCTGTTGGATAAAAAATACATTGGGACAGAGCTTAAATATGCTTGTAATAACAAAAAAAAGTTCTGATTTGTTTTTAAAACTAAAGCAAATTATCAATATATTAAAATTATCATATTAATGCCATTTAAATTACAATGAAAAGATTTATTTTCCCTTTATGAGTCCACAGGTCTTCAGTTAAAACTATTCAGAAAGTACTCAGTAACAAATGAGGAAATGTTCAAATTCCATCTAAAGGCACTGTTCAGTGTGTTATTCTGCAAATGAAACACAAAAGCCGAGAGCTCCATACAGCATTCCCTCTAGCCATAGGTAGTTTTGGTTACGGCCTATCCGGTTACGTAAGCTGAGCAGAACCCGAAAATGGGAAAGTGGATTTTAAAGTAAGAATCATCCTCCTGGGGCTGCCCTGAAGTTCACTAGTACATTTAGCACTGTTTTTTGTGCTATAAGACGTGTCTAACTTTTATCCCAGTACCTTGACATAGATCTTGGGAGGAAGGTCTTTTTATACAATCTTAGAGGTTACACAATTACTGCTCACAAAACAAGGGACAGAGAGCATACTCCAGTACTGTCTGCTGGTTATCCACACTCTCTAACACAGTTCTGCACCATGTAAACTGTCACTCTCAGTGAGGGG
This sequence comes from Myiopsitta monachus, assembly GCA_017639245.1. Taxonomy (NCBI): domain Eukaryota; kingdom Metazoa; phylum Chordata; class Aves; order Psittaciformes; family Psittacidae; genus Myiopsitta; species Myiopsitta monachus. The sequence goes on from CM029925.1 coordinate 24,211,012, forward strand.
GCTTGAGCCAGAGCCCTTACCCTGTATAGATGTACAATGCCAATATACAACCCAAATGGGCTCTTTCCATGGCCTTCCAACATTAAATGTTATACCAGCACCAAGATTTGTTTACATGCCAAACACCAAGACGTGCAGTCCACCCATACTCCCAGTTTTATATTAGAAAACATGACAAGCTACTCACATAATCTCAGAAAGTGAACTGACAAAAGTGGCTTCAAAATACACTAGCATATTGCGCCAAGGTGGATGACACATAGAAGCTATGGGAGACTCAGTATTGATCAGTTTGTGCCACTTGGCTTCAAGGTCAAAGAGTGGTCCCTGGCTCTATTTTATTTAGTAAAACAGTTGCAGCCATACTTATTTTTCTTCTTTCTCAAAGGTTTGCACAACTGATGTCTTCTTGTGTCCAGAACCACTGCTACAAACCTCACCTTTTTACTCATTTTGATAGAAGAGACAATCTAAGATAAAGGTGTCAACCTGATCAATTTGCTGCACTAAAATAAGACATTACAAATTCTGGTAAAATACTCTATGCAAAGTTTCTGTGGTTCCATAGTAATTGAACTTCACATTAAGACTTACACTGCTAGGTTTCTTGCAGCCCTGTCCACCACTTCACTTGTCACACTGTCATGGTTTAAGCCTAGCTGTTAACTCAGAACCATACACAGCCATTCGCTCACTCTCCCTTTCCTCCTCCCACCTCCGGATGGGATAGGGATGAGAATCAAAAGAATTCCCTCTGGGTTGAAACAGTCCAATAACTAAAGTATAATATAGAACTACTGCTACTATTACTACTAACAATAAGGGAAATAGCAAGGGGAGGGAATACAAAACTAAAACCGAAAGGGAAAAAATTCCAGATAAATCCAAGTGATGCACAACACAATGGCTCACCACCCACCCACTGATACCCAGCCTGACCCAAGCGGTGATCTGCACCTTCCGGGTGACTCCTCCAGTTTTTATACTGGGCATGACATTCTGTGTCATGGAATACCCCTCTGGCTAGTTTGGGTTAGCTGTCCTGTCACTGTTTCCTTCTGGCTTCCTGTGCCCCTCCTCATTGGCTAAGCATGAGAGACTGAAAAGTCATTGATTGGAATAAGCATTACTTAGCAACAACTAACTCTGTTATCAGCATTGTTCTCAGACTAAAGCTGAAACACAGCACTGCAACAGCTACTCAGAAGGAGAAAATAACTATTACAGGTGAACACAGAACACACACATTGTCTGAAAGCAAAGGTGACTTGTGAGGATGATTTCAGTAAAATGAATATTGGGGGGCAAATGAATTGACAGCTGTAAATAAAGGACCACTGCAGAATCCATGAAGTCATAAATACAATGGTCACATAGAAAAAAAAAGAGTGAAAGAATTCTTCATATCTCGATGGCAAAAAGGTATTAACAAATTTGAAATGTTTGCTTTTTATTATAAGCCACAAAAAATCCAATAAAAATATTTTTTATATATAATTCTTCCCTTTAACTTTTGTGTCCTTTTCTTTCATTTGCAAAAGCAAAACATTTTTGAAAGAAAGTGAAAGGGAAAGAAAAGATAAAAAGAAAAGGAGGGGAAAAACCTAAGAATTAAAATGTTCAAATTCAAGTTGTGCTGCAGAATTCCATACTCCTTCAAACCTCACAGTTTACACGTTCTTTTATTTTTCTTCTTTTGACCAATACAGCATCAATTCAAACCACAGGCTGAAAAGAATACTCAGTAACAGAGCTTTCAGAAATCCCAAGGACATGTATCGGACAAAAATTAAAGAAGAATTTATTCTGTTACTTCCTCACTAAATACCTGCTTGTGTCACCTTTCATCGTGTCTTCATTTCAGAGACACAGTAGGCAATACATTGAGTTACCAGCAGATTAAGAACTCACTCACTATGAAGCTAGAAGGTAAAATGAGGCCATTAGAAAAAAAACATAAAGCTGAAGGAACAGCCATGGTATGTTATTAACTCCAATCTGAATCTCTTCAGGCTATGATATGCTTAATTACCCTGATGTCAGGAAGCATTTTTTTTTTCCTTTCTCCATTGTATTTTAAATCTTCTACCTTTGGTACACTTTATTATTTCCTTTAATCACAATTACAGGTTTTAAAAACCTTGTTTGCATATGTTCCTGGCTTCTGTCTTAAATAGTTGGGAATTTCACAAAATGACAAAAAGAGAAAACACCTAGTTAATATATATGGATATATATATGCCTAATGGAAGAGAAATCACTGTGATCACGTAAGCAGTATTTAGTAAGAGGTAATTTAGATGGGGTAAATGATATGAGAGTGCACCACATTCAGTCTGAAGAAGCAGTCATCCGAACTTGATATGCCACAACAGACAAGTTATGTAGAATAAATTAGCAAATATCTAATACAGCTCTCCTCACATCAAAAGAAATGGCTGAATTAACATCAGGCAGCAAGGACAAGAAACATCCAGCTGGCTCTTGAATTATACAAAGACACATTATCATCTCATTATGACAGTGAAGTAATAACTGAGAAAAGCTAATTTCAAGCAACAATATATAAATATTCAAATTTTTTTTGTATGTCCTGAAAATAGTGATGAGTAAGAAGTAGAAAAGATTGGACTCTATGAAGAAAAATATTGACAAGAAGAAAATTTACATTTACCTCTTGAAATTGTCTTGAAGTACAAATCATGTGTTCTGTAAAAATCAAATGTTTTCATCTTCAAAGACTGTTTTTTTAGACAAAAATGTGAAAGGAGAATAGGGAGAAACTGTGAACATCTCTTTGAGCAAAACAAGCTTTTTTCTAATGTTCATTAAGACTGCATCTATTCACACAACATGAATCATGATTTTTGATCAGGAAAGTATCTCTTGTAAGACAAAACATCACAAATGTTTGGTCAAGCCTCAATTTGCATTGGTGTTTGTGCATCCAGTTTTTTCCAAAGGTAAAGAGTATTCTAAACAGAGAACAGATATAGTAAAATGTAAGTATCACATAGTATCACATAGCTTAAATAGCAAATGACTACGTACAGGTTTACAAAGTGATATATGCAAAAGGTACCATGTGAAGAAATTCCAGGCTAAGTTTTACAGGCATAAATCCTACCTTGAATCGCAGATGATAAACAAATGTATCATCAAAGATTAATCAGTAATTGTTCATGACTGGAAAACGTGATTTTGTTTGTCAAACTGACTGCTGTGAGTCATTTGCTCACTCTGAGTGGCAAAACATAATCAAGACATTGCTGCTTCACTTAAGCCAATATTTGCTAAAATCAGTGGGACTGTCTTCAAATGTGACAAGCTGTGGAGAGCTGGTCCATGTGACACCTTTCTACCACTGGTTTCTAAATTTTCACTCTCAGTTTGTGTAAATTGATTGAAACTTTGGGACTGTATTTTGGACAAAGCTATATTTAATTGTTTCCCTAGAAATGGAATCACAACATAAAAAAGGAGGGCTATATGAAAGGCACAGATCAAGCTATGCCCCAAAATGCAGCAACCTATTAAGTGATCTGGATTTGTTGAAGGCAACAGGCAAATGGGGTGGTTCGCTCTCTTGACATTATCTTGATTCAGGAATGCACCTGAGCTCTGAATGCTCTGGTATTCACCCAGAGCATACTGCATCCATTTCATGTGGCTGAAGGAAGAGAGGAAATCAATCACAGAGAAGAGCTACATTGTGAGTTCTGTAAATCCACAGACAACCCTGGCCAAATCTTAATATCCACTGGTGGATCACTGCCTGCAAAGCATGGTGTTGTACCAGAACAAGGGCTGGTACAATTGTATCATCACTTTTTCATACAACAGAATATGTAGCGAGAGGCAGCAGTAGTGAGGCAGTACAGAGTGTTCATCCACAAGTTGGGGACATGTCAGAGTGTGATAAGAGCTGTCACAATTATCTACACAGCCATCAAAAGATGACTGTTGCCTTCCTATTTCCAGTGGCAAAACACCATACTAGGGGAAAATGCAGTCCCTTCGAGAGCTAAGGAGAAATACATCCATAATGCTGTGAGTACTGTGAGGTGAGTGATATTGTCCATCAACCCAAAAATTTTTAAATGGCTCTGGCTGATGACATAGTGCTTGCAGTGCTTAGACCAATTTCTATGAGTAACTTAAACATTTTGGTGTGACTTCCTCACTCTCAGATGCTTTTATGGCCATGAACTGTGTGTTTAGTGCAAACCCTAGTGATAGGAAATGGTGTAGATCAGCAATAAATTTTATGCATTTTTCAGCATCTCTGGTACTCCGGGAATGCCTCATCCTCGCATTCTCTTATTTTTCAGCCACCTGACATAAAAATAGCAGTTTAAGAGAGTGTTGAAATGCTTTTTACTCAAGGGAGCTGAGGAAGAGATCTACTGAAACATACCTGGGCCAGAGCAATCCCAGGCACAGCTACAGGTTGAGCAGAGAAGAGATTCAGAGAAGCCTTGCGGAGAAGTACTTGGGGGTGTTGGTCGATGAAAAAATGAACATGAGCTGGCAGTGTGCGCTTGCAGCCCAGAAAGCCAAACATATCCTGGGCTGCATCAAAAGGAGTGTGACCAGCAGGTCAAAGGAGGTGATCCTGCCCATCCACTATGCTCTTGTGTCATGGGTTCAGCAGCAGCAGTCATTTTTGTCCTTCTTGGTAGCTGGTGCAGTGCTGTGTTTCTGATTTTGGGCCTGGGAACAGCGCTGATAACACCAGTGTTTTCAGCTACTGCTTGGTAATGTTTTGGTCTGACCAAGGACTTTCTGAGTCTCATGCTATGCCAGGGAGGAGGGGGAGCCGGGAGGAAGCAGAGATAGGACACATGACCCAAACTGACCAAAGAGGTTATTCCATACCACAGCACGTCATGTCCAGGATGTGAACACGGAGAGCAGAGACCCAGAAGGGTGTGGTGGTGGAGTGGGGGGTTCACTGCTGGGGGGTGCACTGGCTGGGTCGGGCTTGGTGAGCAGTTGTATTCTCTTTCCTTGTATTTCTCCTGTATTATTATTGGTGGTAGCAGTAGTGATTTGTGTTATACCTTAGTTACTAAACTGTTCTTATCTCAACCTCTGGGAGTTGCATTCTTTCGATTCTCCTCCCCATTCCCCCGGGACTGGGGGAAGAAAGAGAGGTGAGTGAGTGAGCAACTTTGTGAGTTTTAGAGACTTAAACCATGACATCTTGTGAGACCTCACTTGGAGTACTGTGTGCAGTTCTGGTGCCCTCAACATCAAAAAGACATGGAACTGTTGCAAGAAGTCCAAAGGAGGGCCACAAGGATGATCAGGGCACTGGAGCACCTCCTGTATGAAGAGAGGATGAGAAAGTTGGGGCTGTTCAGCCTGGAGAAGAGAAGGCTGTGTGAAGATCTCATAGCAGCCTTCCAGTATCTCAAGGGGGCCTACAGGGATGCTGGAGAGGGACTCTTCATGAGGGACTGTAGTGATAGGACAAGGGGGAACGCATTCAAACTTAAACAGGGGAAGTTTAGATTGGATATAATGAAGAAATTCTTTAGTGTAAGGGTGGTGAGGCACTGGAATGGGTTGTCCAGGGAAGTTTTGAGTGCTCCATCCCTGGTGGTGTTCAAGGCCAGGTTGGACAGAACCTTGGGTGGCACGGTTTAGTGGGAGGTGTCCTTGCCCATGGCAGGGGGGTTGCAACTAGTTGATCTGAAGGTCCTTTCCAACCCTAACTGTTCTAGGATTCTATGATTCCATAAAACATCTTTTATTTCCTCTGATTCAGTCACTCATTTAATGGCTCCTCAACAGACTCCATTTTTTCTCAAGAACCACTTGAAATGCCTGACCTCCCCTTTGTATTTTGTCCTTGTCTTCAAAACCCTTCTGATTTTCAGGTGACGTTATCTTTGACTGCTTGCTGCAAGAGCTCCAATTGGCTTGTTTTGTGGGGAAAAAGATATATAAAAGATAGCACCTCTGAAGAGCCATCACAGAGAAGGAGTTCTGCTTCTGGAAAACTGACCAAGTGTCAGCAGATGAACACAGGTAAACTTGTTACTTTTAAATTAATAAGATCTCCCTACTTCTATGGACTGAGTAATTAGCCGTAGAGTTTTTCACTACATAGCAGGTCTCATGTTGAAAGTTCAGACTTCTTTTTTTTTTTTATTTTTTAACTGCTTTAGGGTTGGACATGATTTTATTAAGTGCTCTGATTGCTGGAGTAGAGGAGTTGCTGCAAAGATTACTTTTTAGGAATATTGGTATTAGTCTGCTTTTGTCTGATGTGACATCTCCCTGAAACCTGATGTTTTCTTGTCAGTGCTGGAGCTGTAGGAGAGACAAGTGTTTGTTGCTGCTTCCTAATTCTTATTTGTTTCCTGTAACCAGAGAGAATATATTGGAGGAGGCATTACCTGTACTGCTTTGGTTATTTGAATTCAGTAAAATAGGTAGGACAGAGGAGAGCATATCTGAAGCTATAACTTCGTGCTTGCAGCTGCCATGTCTGAATCATCGTTATCAGGAGAGTAAAACTGTCAAAAATTAGAGTTCAACAGGTCCAACAGTGTGAAAATGCAGCATCTATTAATACTTTAGATTCTTCTCCCCTGCAGAGTCATTCCAAGTCAGAAAAGTGAAAACTGAATGTGGGTTCCATGGGCATGAATATTGTATTCATTAAAGATTTTTCACTCCACTCTTGCAGCATTCTGAAGAGGCACTGCTAAGGTTTACTCCGATGGACATCTCGGGATGCTTTCTGGTATCTGGTACCATAGTCCAAGAGCCCAGCTTTCATTGCCCTTTGGAAAGCACATGCCTTAGCTTTGGAGAAACACGTAGTTCATGTGCTTGACTGAGCTTTGCTGAGGCTGCACACTGACCAAATGTCACTTCTCAAAGCATAGACTCCTCTGTATTTGTCAGGTAATTCAGAGACTTTATCACTAAGATGAATCAGGCAAGATTTTAAAACAAGAGAAGATATCTATTCTATTCCATCTATGTACTGAAAGCAGATCCAATAAAACATTACCCAAACTTGCAGTTCTTTTCTGCTGCAATTTAACACTCAGGTCTTCCGGTAGGTGTCTTCCTGTTGAAGAGTGGAACTAAACAGTGACAGGCACTGTAATGGGTTGCCCAGGGAAGTTGTGAATGCTCCATCACTGGTGGTGTTCAAATTCAGGTTAGACAGAGCCTTGTGTGACATGGTTTAGTGGGAGATGTCCCTGCCCATGGCAGGGGTGTTGGAACTAGATGATCTGAAGGTCCTTTCCAACCCTAGCTATTCTATTATTCTATGATTCTATATACCACAGTATAGCACTCTTTCCATTGAAATACTGCAGGGTGCATATGTCTGTCTGAAGTGGCACACCATTCCCATTGACCCATCAGCTGACGCTGTCAGTCTTTAGTAGAAACAAAAAGTGAGTTAGAACACAGTAAGCATCAAGATCAAATGAGCCAAATTCACAACTAGCATGAAGCCTGGTAGGGTCTCTCATTGATAAAATGCATGCATGAGGAAAAAAAGGGAAAAAGTTTGACTCAGGTTTCCAAATTGAAAATTAGAACTCAGTTCTTCAAGTCAAGAATTTTTTCTCTACCAAAGAGAGATTTTGTTACAGTTATTGACTTGTTGATTGAAAAATCACTGATGTATCAAGTTGAAGAGATGAGATATAAAAAATTAAAATTATTGTAATTCTTAGCATTGTACTTAACAGTTTTATGATGGATAAATGCACCATAAGATTTCTCAGAAAAAAAGATAAATATTTGTATTTATTTATGATAATTCTTCTGAAAGCAGAATACTCACCCTTGAAAAATTCATGTGTAAATTTTATGTCCAATGTTTCTTGACTTTTGGACTTTTCCCTCTCTTAATGTTTTCCTGGCTTTATCAATTCTGTCTGCCATTTGTTACTTTAAACATTTGATTTACAAGTCTATTTCTTAACTATATAAAATAATGAAATAATTATCTAGGATTTATCTATTGTATGTTTCTCAACACCATTCAAAACTTTGTTCATGAATTTGAACAACTTCGTGTTTTGGATCTGACCTCTATACATACAATGTTACTCTTGCTCATTCAAAATACTAAAAGTGTATGTGAACCCCAGGATATAAAACTGCCCAAATGAGAAAAATGATCTTGAAAGAAAATAGGAAACTCTCACTGGATATTTTAAGAAGACCCATATCTACCTCCACATATAATATATTCCTATATGATACTTTAAAAACAGAGGCTCTTCTTTATTTCAGCTTATTTTCATTCTATATCAGATATCAAGTACTGACTGATTAAATGTTGTTTTTAGTATGATGTTCAGAAACAGCTATCCTGTCAGTTGGGCTCAATTTAAAATTAACTGCAGCTATTACAGGGGAAGTCATGTATGGAGAAAAGTATAAAAGAGAAAGGGAACCACTCCATATCATCTTAAAAAAGTACTATATAATTTTGAACCCTTTAAAATATCGCCTAGTCGCTACTACAAACTCCAAACATTGCCATATTATGTTTGGTAGATGTAGTTAAACCAGCTAAGAGACCAAGAACCTTGTTTATAATATTAAGTGAAATAAATATTAATTTTAGCAACTGAGAAAATTGGTGCTTGAGGCTTAAGGGGCTTTAAGCTTGAGGCTTAAAGCTTCCTAAAGTTAGAGATTCAGTTTTAACTCTATATGTGTGCATACAGACTTATATACACAGTGAAAATAAATTCTCTAAGAGAATTTACAGAGACATTTGACAATTGACACTACATACCTATGTTTACATTGACATCTGTATAATTTTAAATGCAGAGTTTGCATGCCTTCTTACTTGGTATTCAGGAACTACTTCACAAAAGACATAAAAAAAATCAGGGGAGGTCACTCAGCTCACTGTCTACCTCTCTATCAGTCTCTTGAAAAAATTAAAAAGACTACCTGAAGAGGCAGATGGTCCAGAAGAAAACTCAATTTACTTTGCCACAGAAAGAACCTAGAGAAGCCTGGGACCACAGAGTAAATTCAAGTGATAAGCAATACTGCCATCAAAATAGCAAGATTTTAGCCCTATATTGTATGGGGTCGTGGTGACCTGCTAAACCTGTCCACAGATTTGGATATTTGGCATTTGATTCAGCAAGTTTATGTCACCATCACCTTCCAAACAAGCACGCAAGGCAACTGCTCCCTTCCACTGCCCTATCACATCTCTTCAGTCTAGTTTGTTTGGCTTTGCCAATGAAAGCATTTGCCAGCAGAAAAGAGCTGCCAAGTGTCCAATGCAATTTATGTGTTGCTCTGGGTATATCTAACCTCCCCATTTCACCATCTAGAATATAGATATAGCAATTTTTACAAACAAAGTGGTGTATATAAGGTATGCTTCATTAATGTTTCAAAATTACTTTGTGGTCCACAGATGGTAAATGTTATAGTGAAATTAAGTATAAATTTGTGACAGTAATTTTTGGGATAATAGTTCCTCAAATCCCAGGAAAGCTTTCAACTGACGATTTAAATTAAACAGAAATGTGTAAGTAGGAATTGTTTTTTTTTTCCCAGTTTCCATCTCTTCCCATAAGTTCTTTACTTTTAAAAGCACAGTAAGTATTTTTTTCTGCCTAATTTCAATTCCCCAAAAAGTGGGTTTTTCAAATAGAAAACAAACAAACAAAAAAAAAAAGGTACCAGCAGAGATTCAGAGATTTTAAGACAGAGATACATTTTTTCACATCTTCCTTCTTGGAAATTCTTGAAGGATATTGGTTATGATTACAGTCATCAGCACTACTTTACACTAATCACCAACTCATGATGAAGCAGTCTTTTGGCATAGAATATTTCAGCCCAAATGATTCAATTTTAGAAAAGACCTATCCCATTGGAAACAGGATCTTTATGGGTAATGACTATAGGCAGTGCTAACAGCCCTTCCAACAATATGATTTAGAGTTTTGCAACTAAAAGAAGTTTGGAAAAGCAGATTAACTTTACTGAGGTACATTAAATAAACTTGCAATTCTTCTGATACATTAGAGTGGTACCTGGTAATGTTTCTCAGACTATGTTGTTAGTTGCTTGCTCCCACAAAAAGGGGTCAAAAAAACATTCAGGTTAAAATCGCTCTAAAATAGCAACCCTTTGAGTAAAAGGCTGGAACCAGGACAGACAGATCAAGGCCAAAAATTGCTTTACTGCTTTAATTTAAAGTAATTGCATTTCTGTTCAGGTTTACTGCCTGGTATTGGACATTTGACATGACTCAAATAATTTCTTCTTTCCAACCAGACTTTCCTTAGAAGCAGTTCTAATTATACTTTATGAAGAAATATATGACTTGCTATTTTTCCTATAAAAAGTAAAATTTGAAAGGTAAAGATTAAGAAAATGAGAAAAAACTTACTCCCAAAACATGAAGACTTTGACAAGCTTTTTTTTTTTTCCCAGTATTTATTTCCACATGTTGTCAGAAGGCAAAACACCTTCACTGCTAAGAAAATGGTTTGAGGGCTCATGAGGAACACTTGATTTCCCCAGTCTGTTTTGCTGCCAGGCCTCTTGTGCCAACTGAGTCTGATCTAGAGCAGGAAATAATTTTTAAATTATTTAAATTATTTTATAAAAAAAAGGAAAACCAGCTTTTTGTCATCCTTGGAGCAGTGGTAAAGAACATAAAGCACTTAGCAGACATAACCCCTGGGTTTTATAAAAGACTCTGTTCTTGTAGTCCTGAGTGTCTTATAGCTGAATGTGATCATTCTTTCTGCAGCTTATGACCAGAAGATTTAAAGTTATTTGCTAATTTGAATTATCCAGTGTTTGCCAGGGAAATGGAAGTCAATAAACTCCTGCACCCCTCCCTTTGCTCTCTTTGCCTCCATCATTTCACACCACCACAACCCAGTGCTGCTGTCTTGGCTCTTATGAAGCAGCAGCTGACTGGGAGCCCAGGATTTCTCATCTCTTTTTCTTTGTTGGCAGCTCTGCATAATTGTGGCTGAAATCGGTGAAAAAACTCCTGCTGATTTCAACAGGATCAGCATTCATCCTGGTTAAAACATCGAAACTTGCTTCAGAGCACAAAGGAGCTGAAGAGCTAGCAGCAGGTGGTGGGGGCAAGCCTGCTAATCCCAGCTTGATGCAGTTATCAGGAATATAGTATAACGTAAAGTTTTCAGCATAATTTAGGAGAAATTCATATGAAGCTCATTCTGGAAGATTGATATCATTATTATCTTTTATGTCAGTGGACAGCTTGCTATATATGAAACATCTGTGCATGATTTTGCCCAGAAATATCATCTTATTTATGAGCAAGCATATACTTTAACATTTTGCAGTAGCAAATGGAAAATCAAGGCTGGAGCTCCAATGTCTTCCTTCTGCTTTTACTGTACATCAAATTTTTTGATGGCCAGGAGATAGGTTGCTATAAAAACAGCATGAACCTCACAGACTGAGACCAGACCGAGCTTGTTACATGTTTGCAAGCAGTGACAAAAGGCCATCTTCCAAGACAAGCTTTCCTGTTTCCCTCTGCTGATCTATCTTAGCAGCCATCCCACTCCTGGGCAATAGGCAGCCGTGGAAGTTCAATGAATGAGAGGGAAAGGGCTCAGGAGACTATAAAAGGCTTTTTATTTTTTGGCCAGGAAGAGTCCTTCCTTCCTGTGTCTGGCTGGAGAATTCTTCTTCTGGCCAAGTCTCCAGTGTTGTGGGTGGCGCGCACCTTAAAGATGTCCAAAGGGGCTTCCCACATAAAGGAAGACTTTCCAGAGCACTCAGATGAGAGCAAGATATCCTCTGGTGTCCCCTCTGAGTAGGTACAGTGCTCAGAGATCTCATAGGAGATCCCATTGATGCAGAAGGTATGGTTTGTGACTGGCCAGGCTGGCACAAGCAGTGACTGAGGCTGCTCATTCTTGGAGATGGGCATGCAGAAGAGAGTAGGTATCCTGGGTTCAGCAGTGGCAGTCATTTTTTTCTCCTTCTTAGTAGCTGGTGCAGTGCTGTGGTTTTGACTTTCCACCTGGGAACAGCGTTGATAACACTGATGTTTTCAGTCGTTGCTCAGTAATGTTTAGTCTGACCAAGGACTTGCTGAGTCTCATGCTCTGCCAGGGAGGAGGGGAAGCCAGGAGGAAGCAGAGACAGGACACCTGACCCAAACTAACCAAAGAGGTATTCCATACCACAGCACATCATGCCCACTACATAAACTGGGGGCCGTTGTCCAGAAGGGTTAGATCACTGCTCGGGCCGGGCTGGGTATCAGTCGGCGGGTGGTGAGCGGTTGTATTCTCTTCCCTTGTTACTTCTCTTATCATTATTATTATTGGTGGTAGCAGCAGTGATTTGTGTTATACCTTAGCTACTGGACTGTTCTTATCTCAACTCAGTGGGAGTTACATTCTTTCCATTATCTTCCCCATCCCTCCGGGAGTGGGAGAGAGAAAAGGGGGGGAGTGAGAGAGAGGCTGCATGGTCCTGAGTTATGGCTGGGCTTAAACCATGACAGCAGGATAGGAGGCTTGGGGGCTTTCACATCTCCTGAGATATTTCTGAGGCCTGGGTTCAAGTCATCCTGAGCTAGTCCAATGCCACTGAATCCATACTGCCTTTAAGAAGAGGGTTGAATTTGATGTAGGCCACCTCCTGTGTTTAAGTGTCCTTAGGGACCAAGGTGTCATGGGTTCAGCAGTAGCAGTATATAAAGAGCTGTCATGGTTTAAGCCTCTAAAACTCACAAAGTTTTACTCACTCACTCACTCTCCCTCTCTTTCTTCCCCCAGTCCCAGGGGAATGGGGAGGGGAATCAAAAAAAAAATGCAACTCGCACAGGTTGAGATAAGAACAGTTTAGTAACTAAGGTATAACACAAATCACTGCTGCTACCACCAATAATAATACAAGAGAAATACAAGGAAAAAGAATATAACTGCTCACCAAGCCCAACCCAGCCAGTGCACCCCCCAGCAGCGAACCCCCCACTCCACCACCACACCCTTCTGGGTCTCTGCTCTCCGTGTTCACATCCTGGACATGACAGTGCTGTGGTATGGAATAACCTCTTTGGTCAGTTTGGGTCAGGTGTCCTATCTCTGCTTCCTCCCGGCTCCCCCTCCTCCCTGGCATAGCATGAGACTCAGAAAGTCCTTGGCCAGACAATGCACTGCCAAGCAGTAACTGAAAACACTGGTGTCATCAGCGCTGCTCCCAGGCCCAAAATCAAAAACCACAGCGCTGCATCAGCTACCAAGAAGGAGAAAAATGACTGCTACTGCTGAACCCATGACAGTATCCACCCCTTATTCCATACCATTCACGTCATGCTCAGATCCCACATTTTCAATATACCATCACATGTGTATATATACATACACACACACACACACACAGAGGGAGGGAGATCATCCCTCAGTGCATGGACCAATCCCTATAGAGCTGCTGAGTTCATCCAGTCCATGATACTGGGCTCCGCCTTTTGTAACAGTCTTTCAGAGCAGGAGAGACTGTCTGCAGTGTTCACACTCGTGAATAACCTGGGCAATAATGTCCATTGCTAAGTCCACCCCTCGATCAGAAATCCACCCCTTGATCATGAGTCCATCTGTATGTTGCATCTCTGCCCTGATGGCCTGAGGTATCACCAGGCTCAAAATAATTCACTCTCATCTTGCCAATCTAAATCCATCTGAGCCACTTCATTTTAGCAGCTTGTCACTGGGGGCTTCATACATCTGCCTTCCATCTCCAATGCTTCCAAAGCACTGGAGGGGACCAATGGATTAGATACTTGCCCATACTGTCCCAGACACCCTGCCACTCATGAATGTCCAGCCTCAGGGAAAATCTCTTGGTTATCCTGGATTGTAGTCCAACCCCAGACAAGGCCCACGCCCCACTCTGCTTAACCCTCGGGACCAGATGAAACTGTTGTGGGTAAAACACACTTTGTATGCATGCCAACATGGTGACCCCCATCACAATCAGCAGGCAGGTCTCAAGGGTACCCAAAGGCCATTCAAACCCTTCAAAAGAGGCTGCTGTACTTGTCACTGGGGCTGGTGTAGTTGCTGTGCTTGCCGGCTCTCTCACCACCAGCTGCTCTTTGAGTCCAGATCTTCCTCCTCTGCCTTGCTGGGAAGTGCTGCGCGGCCTCCTGCATCCTCCTGGGGCTCGGGCTCGCGGGGCTCTGCGGGCGGCTGCTGGGGAATGCTCTCGGTCTCCACGGGGCTGTCCGTCTCCCCCCCCCCCCCCCCCCCCCCCCGGTAGCCGCAGGGCTCGGCTCAGCCTCGGGGCTCGGCTTCTCCACCGCCACCCCCCACTCGGCGGCGGGGCTCACCCCCTCTGCCACCTCCTTCGTGGTGTCCTGGTCCCGGGGGCAGCTCTCCCGGGCTGTTTCTGCCGCCAGAGGCTATCGCCCCCCCCGCCCGGCTTCCCCTCCTCCCTTCTGGAGCTGGCCCGTATTACAAGCCATTTCAACAGAGTACAATGTAAAAAGAACATTAACCCAAAACCCAGATGTGAAAAACGTTAAGAAAAAAAATACCGGCTGTAAGTAAAGTACCATATGCTGAAGCTGTGAGAACCAGAGCAATAACTTTGAGAGCCAATAAATCAGCATTGTGACGAGCGGCTATTAATCCTTGCCGTTATCTCAACCCTTCGTGCCCCACGTTGGGTGCCAAAAAGAACTGTCATGGTTTAAGCCTCTAAAACTCACGAAGTCGCTCGCTCACTCACCTCTCTTTCTTCCCCCAGTCCCAGGGGGATGGGGAGGGGAATCGAAAGAATGCAACTTCCACAGGTTGAGATAAGAACAGTTTAGTAACTAAGGTATAACACAAATCACTACTGCTACCACCAGTAATGATACAAGAGAAATACAAGGAAAGAGAATACAGCTGCTCACCAAGCCCGACCCAGCCAGTGTACCCCCCAGCAGCGAACCCCCCACTCCACCACCACACCCTTCTGGGTCTCTGCTCTCCGTGTTCACATCCTGGACATGACGTGCTGTGGTATGGAATAACCTCTTTGGTCAGTTTGGGTCAGGTGTTCTGTCTCTGCTTCCTCCCGGCTCCCCCTCCTCCCTGGCATAGCATGAGACTCAGAAAGTCCTTGGCCAGACAATGCACTGCCAAGCAGTAACTGAAAACACTGGTGTCATCAGCGCTGCTCCCAGGCCCAAAATCAAAAACCACAGCGCTGCATCAGCTACCAAGAAGGAGAAAAATGACTGCTACTGCTGAACCCATGACACAAGGCAACTGGGGCACTTCCAACAAGACAAAATGAGAAGAGTGTGGGAGCCTGGGGCTGATCACAGGCTCTTTCCACAGGCAACACAGTGCCCCAGGCTCTCCCTGGGAGACCACTGAATATGGAGTCATTTAGATAAGCTTTCACTCATTTTAAGGATATTTTTACAGAGTCCATGTGACTGTCAAAACATTATTTAAAACTAACAGTTCCTAGGCTCTATCTGGAGTATTGAGCACAGAATTAGCATAACCAGACATTCAGACAATGGGAAAGTATATGAAAATTTTCATTTCGACATTTCCTAGCTGAAGATTTATAAAATGAGTAGCAAATTTTGCACTTCTCCCCTTTGTTTACTGATGTTAATGACCATTAGGCAACGCAATAACACATCTGCTGAAGAAATGGAAATGTGCTACTGCAACTGGCATCTTAAACAATACAATATGGGTTATATTTAGTCGACTGGGTTGTGCTTGAATTATCATTACTGTTAAGCATTTTATACAGAAGAAGATATAAAGGTCACTAAGGCTAGCTGGATTTTAATGGTAATGAGGGTAACAACCTTGTATTATCAAATCATAACAATTCTCTGTGTGTGATAAGATACATTTTTTCTAGTTCCTGATAATAGTATTTTGTAAGCGCCAATAAGGACACTGATTCCACTTGCTTCCTCTTATGTAGATGAGATGTAGAGATTTCCAGCACCTTCAGGGCAATGTACTGCTGAGTGCATTATGAGATTGAGAAAGTTTATGACTTTGGTCAGGGATTAGCCCAAAGGAAATTACTTTCATTGATCTGCATGCTAAATGCATCAGCTGTTATTCACACCTATTCAGAGAAATAAACAAAACTGACTTCTGGAAAAAAAATTTCTTTGAGATAATTTGTGACTTCTGTTAGCAGCTTTTGGTACAGACACTGCTCGTCATTCTGGTAACTGATTTTAACAAGACTTTCTGAGTTAGGAAAAAAGAGGTAAACCAGTCAATTTAGTGACTCTGGGAACTTAATAAACTTAGAAAACAACAACAAACAGATCGATTCATCTAAGAGGTGTGGCTTCAGAATAAAATTCCACAGGAAAGCTGTGAAATTTTTTGTCTAAAAGACAGAAATAAATCACTTAAATGTAAGAGCTTTACCAAATACATTCTCTTGCAGCAAAGTACATAATAAAAGTACTGCATTATTTTGTGACTTTTAAGATTGTATTTCTAAAAGGAAAAATGTAAGGAGTATTTTTCTTTCTTTAGAGGATGGGAAGTTATTTTATTTAGAACATGTAAAAAAAAAAAGGCTTTAAAAATAACATAATCTTAAAAAAATAGAAAATTTCAAAAGAAAAATCAACCACAAATTGCACATAATTTAATTTGAAATACATGTATTTAGTGAGAGTGTTGGGTATTTTTTTTGTTTCATAAGGAAAGAAAGAGAAGGATTTTGAGATTAAGGAGAATAGCTTGAGTCTCCCTTCACTTTTCCCAGGTATCTCTGATGGCTTGAAATTATATTAGCTTTATAAAGCAACACTTGCCATTTGAACCAATGACCTGTACAGTGTATCTATCTGGTGCTTTTTGATTTCTCTGGGATATCCCAGCTGCCTTCCAACACATAATACTCTGTCTTTAAACCCTGTTATAAACTTCTCAACTTTTATTAAGAATGGATCCAAAGTCCAGCTCTGACATGGCACACCTAGGCAGCCTGAGCTGCGAAACAGCTGCAAGAAGGTAAAAGCTATAGACAGGGTAGGACCATCGAGATGGGAGCATCCACAGCTCAAGCAGTCAGAGGCACTCACAAACTGAGCCCCGAAAAGGAGTAAAAGAGGAAAAAGGGAAAGCCCTGAACTTTATTTACCTGAATATATTCTTAGCAAAATTAATTAGAGAACCTATAAGAAAAGTCATCTCCAAATCTTACTGTCTAAGCTGTAATGAATTCTGTGATGACAAGGCCACAAGAGAACCAAATCTGCTGTTTTAAGATAAAAACATGAGCTTGGAAAATGTGGCAGAAAAATAAAAGTGATTTCAGTGGAACAGAGGCTGCAGTTCTCTGGAGTGTGGACATGAGGGCCTGACTTGTACCTCAGAAACCCTTACACATTCTTCCCAGCAGCTGATTTATTTATGAAAACAGTGCATGGAGCAATTAAGCTAAAGAGGCTTTCCTAAATACAGCTCTTTGCAGGCTTCACTTAGGTGAAGCTAGTGCCAAACATAAGATAGTCTGTTCATTTAACCTGTACAGCAGGTTCATTTTCTGTACAGCAGAAAATCTGAAGGCATTGCCCCCAGTTTGCATGTTACAGCAGAAGCAGTCAGAATCTGACCAGAATTACAAAAGCAAACATAACATATAGCCCACATAGATGATCAATATGAAAGAAAAGATTGCAAACCTTTAAAATCATTCTACAGTCTTATTAAATGAATACAACTGGGACACGTAGTGTGGTCATCTGGCATCTTGAGGTAACAGTTGAAGGGTGCACACTTTGCACAATGCTCAGTGGAGACATTTAAGTGAATTGCCTGCCATATGTATGAGAAATGACTATTGGGGGTTCAACTAAGCTGAAATTTTAGGAGACATATATTGAAAGTAAGGAAAAGAAATAATAGATAAAAGATCAATATAAAAACTTTTAGATAGTTAAACAGATGAAAATATCTGTATAAAAAGAACATAAGTATGGATTAGAAGACATATTGTAATATAATTACCATTCAGAATAGAATAGCTATTTTAAAATTCTGAATTTCACATCAGGTATATTAGTCAGTGTTGCTGGTACAATGAAACTGCTTTAAAAACACTGTTTACATCAGTAAAAAAATCCTATGCAGAAAAAAATTAGTTACTAGGTTAAGACCCTTCATAAGTCTGCTTTTGTTAGAAATCACATACTATTTTTTCAATCCTATTTAATCTTCCCAATGTTTCTGCAATCTATTAACTGCCAATATTACTATGAACTTGCCTGAATACTGTAGTCAGTATTCAGTAGGGGAAATTTCTTCTGGTGGAAAAGATATATTTAGTTTGATTTTTATTGACATTCTCATGAATCAGAGAAGAGATTCAGAGCAGCCCTGCAGAGAACGACTTGGGGATGTTGGTCGATGAAAGAATGAACATGAGCCGGCAGTGTGCACTCGCAGCCCAGAAAGCCAACCGTGTGCTGGGCTGCATCAAAAGCAGCGTGACCAGCAGGTAGAGGGAGGTGATCCTGCCCCTCTACTCTGCTCTCGTGAGACCTCACTTGGAGTACTGTGTGCAGTTCTGGTGCCCTCAACATAAAAAGGACATGGAACTGCTGGAACAAATCCAGAGAAGGGTCACGAGGATGATCAGGGGACTGGAGCACCTCCCGTATGAAGAGAGGATGAGAAAGTTGGGGCTGTTGAGCCTTGAGAAGAGAAGGCTGCATGGAGACCTCATAGCAGCCTTCCAGTATCTGACGGGGCCCTATAGGGATGCTGGGGAGGGACTCTTCATGAGGGACTGTGATGATAGGACAAGGGGTAATGGGTTCAGACTTAAACAGGGGAAGTTTAGATTGGATATGAGGAAGAAATTCTTTACTGTGAGGGTGGTGAGGCACTGGAATGGGTTGCCCAGGGAAGTTGTGAATGCTCCACCACTGGCGGTGTTCAAGGCCGGGTTGGACAGAGCCTTGGGTGGCATGATTTAGTGGGAAGTGTCCCTGACCATGGCAGGGTAGTTGGAACTAGATGATCTGAAGGTCCTTTCCAACCCTAACTATTCTATGATTCTATGAATCACCAACAATGCTCTTTCAACCTAAGTAGTTGGAGTAATTTTCTTATGTTTTCTTATCCAGAAAGATCTGCTCATGTTTGCCTTCTACAGATACCACTAAAGTTTTTGATTTGATGATAAGAAAAGAATCAATCTGCCAGCATCATATTCGGTTCAGGTCCTACCATTTCTGTTGCTGAAGCATTTATATTTTGTCCTACCCTAAAGTATTCAAGAATCCCTTCTGCCTTTGCACATGATCTATAAGCTAACTAAGGCTGGCAGACAGCTAAATCCCCAGAGATTTTGACACTTTACTGGGATCAAAATATACAGGACCAGTATCCAACCTAGACAAAACAGCAGCGCATGCATCTCCATTTCTACTGTTTTCAGCTATTTATGGAGGTCCTCTGTGAAGCCATGGTACCTCTTTATCTGCTCTGTCTCCCAGCACTTCTGAATAACTTGTCCTTTCTGATGACTTGACTTCTCCATTTTATCTTCAAGTGCTGCTCCAGTTTTACACCATGTGTGACTTTTTGATTACCAATAGGATCCAAAATCCTCACTGCCCTTTCTGCATACTCTCAATTTGCTTTTAGCAAGACCAGAAGCTTCTTTCTTTTTTAAATCTAGTTTCTTCATTAAGTACAAATGCCTTCTTCTTCTTACTTTTCAGCTGTACGCATAAAGATTCAGATTAGTAATCTGGGTAAATAACTAGGCAAAAACTCATAGTAGAAGTCTGTGATTTTGGGATCCCTATTTTAGCAGCTCTTTTTTTAAACGTCTACACATGTGGAAACCTGTTTGGTTTTTTTTTTCTTTCTCCACTGAAATAAGGCAACCAGTTCTATAGGTTTGCTGGTACACTTTGATTGAGTGCTAATGGAAGCAAAGAGGAAGGAATGATATTTGGGGCTTTCAAAGCAGGAGCTCCTCTTTGGGAATTCCAAGTTGGAAAATGGGATGAAAAAGATGTCATCACCAAAGGTATTAGTGTAGCTAGAGATCAACTGAGGTGGAGAAGCTTTCATTCTTGGAAAACTTGACCAGTTGTTGCACAACTGTTTCTGAGAGCACAGCACTGGAAATACGTCAAAACGTGAAATATCCATTACCACTCACTCAGCATCATATATCATATTCCTAAAAAATGCTTCATATATGTCATCAATCTGTCCATGACTCAAACATCTCTCTGTATCTGCTGTTGAAAAGAGAGGCCTTAATTCCAGCTCCAAAATAATTTCAGTATTTCAGAGCACCAGCAGAAGAGTGCAGTAGATTACCTTATCAGGCTGAAGCATGGGCGTATTTTGTGAAGTGCAATGTAGCCATCTGCAATACATACTGTGGTCACGCAGGGAAACTTGGACACCAAAGCGAATAGTAAAATGTTCAAATGCTACCTGTTTCAAGGTTACTTAACATAAAAATGGAACATTTCAGGAAAATAGCTCAAAGCTAAATCAAAAATCCGCAAACCAACTTTTTGCACAATGCCTTGGCATCATATCAGTTATGTAAGTGTCCGTCTTGTCAAATTTTAATCTGCCAAAAAACCTGATAAACCTTGAGTAAGTAACACCCCTGAAATTCTTGTGGGGATTTTTCTTTCCTTCTTGATCTTAAACTGTGTCATCAGAATGACTTCAAGTGCCTAATCAGACACATCAGTCAAGCACCTTCAGGCACTGTGCCACCTCAAAGTATGGGTAACTCTCACCCAATTGCCAGCTGCAGTCAATTGCCAGTGCTTCAAAAGAAAAGATGCATGCGTAGAGGAAGAGGAGAATTTACAAGTCAAATTGCGGCCCTGACTCTTACAGCTGATCAGATGAAACCCTGAAGAATGAGATCTGATTATAATCACAGTCCTAATGTAAAGCTGAAAGTGTTATGAGGGCATACTGAGGGCAATGAAATTTATCCTGCTCTATTTGGGCTTAGTAGATGAAAAAGGAAACAGTATGACTCAGTCCCCATGTGGTTTTGGATGCAGGCAGAAGGATGTCTCCCCAAAGTCAGGTTAAAGAATAACTCTCTGAACAAAATGTGGCCTTGCTTTACAGTTCCAATCTTAAAATACACATCTTCCTGGAGATGGAAGAAAAGGTAAAGATTTAATTACATGAGTATTTCTTTTGCTTTTTCCCTTTAATTGGGAATGGGGACAGAGTGACTGAGCAAGGGAAGGCAAGGTATATTCAGAAAATATGTTGTATATTTGAGTCTGAAATACTTGACACTTAGAAACAGTTCTGCCCATTCAATTCTGGCTGTTATTGTTGCTTTTACACCGTATGTTTGAATTGCTACTTGCCTGCAACTAATTCAGACCTATTCATTTTATTGGTTCTATTTAGATGCATCTGTCTGACTGGCACAGAAAAGAAGATTTACCTCTAGGTAATTATTAAATAGGCAATTAGTATTTATGTTAGTGTAGTAAAATAGAGACAGCAGGTCTGGACCAGCACCAGAAGTTCTTAGTACTGTATTGAGACACAACATACAAATTAGACCTGCTTCAGAAAGTTTCCAGTCCAGTCATGAGACAAGAAACAGGCAACAGCAGATGAGTAACTGAGACAGTTAAATTATTGCTCATCCAGTTCTGTGTGCAGAGAACACTGTTTATCTCTTATGAAGAGGTTTTTAGGCATCCTGGCAGAAGGGATTTTTCATTTTCAAAAGCTATTTGCTTTTGTGAATTAATGAGTGTCCAGAAAAGCTGTGTGTAACGGCCATGAACAGAATGCAGTATTTCCCCTTTTTTTCCCTCAAATGTATTTTACAAAAAGATGTTCTGCTTTTACCCGTCTTCTCAGAGTAATACTTATGGAATATATCTAATAATGAAGAGTATGTGCTTTTGGAAACCTCAGCCAGAGATATACATGTTCTTCCTACTCCTGATCTCACCAATGGCACTCATCTTTTGTCAGCCTTCTGCCAGACTATTGTTCAAGTGTGCCAGGTCGTTTTTAATGCCAACTAACAGCCACCTTTTGAAATTATTTAGCAGGAAAATGCACCATGACACACAGAGAGGCATACCAGCAGTCAGCCACCTACAGCACTAAGTTTACATCAAAACCATCAGGAACTGAAAGCCTACCTAACAGCCTTTGCATCATGCTATTTGTCTTCAGGGAAGGGATAAATGAGGATAGTTACAAGCTTGTAAAAGTACAAATCATATTAGGCTGAAAGTAGTGTTAGAATAGAATTGTCTTCCTTCAAGAATTGTCTTAATGAAGCATAGATATCCCAGTGCAATGTTAAAATAATGATCAGTTCCTGTGAGTCTTTAAAATCCTTAACCAGCCATGACTTGTCTGCTTATATTTGATATACATCAGGAGAAACTCTCTGGAAAAGGAGCTTAAAAACCTATGTGAAATAAAGACATAGAACTTGTTGCTAATCTGTTAGTAATCCTAAAAGACTATAGGAGGTAGTAGTGACTAAAAGGAAAAGGATCCTGGTCCAACCTTCTGCTTGCTTTTTCTTTTGGGATGCTAAGTCACAGATATCACAGAGTGGGTAAGGTGGAAAGGCCCCTCTGAAGACTGTCTGGTTTAGTCCCCTCCTCAAGAAGGGTAATCTGCAGCAGGTTGATCAGGGCCATGTTCAGTCAGAGTTTTAATATCTCCAAGGATGGAGACTCCACCATCGTTCTTGGCAGCCTCTTCTAGTGTTCAACCACACACACAGTAAGAAAGTACTGTCTTGTATTCAGACTGAATTTCCTGGTTTTAATTTGAATCCACTGTGTCTTGTCCTTTCTCTGGGAACTACTGAGTATATTCTGTCTCCCTCATCTGCATTCTCTCCCATCAAATATTTTATACACGTTGATAAGACCCCCCTAAGCCTGCACAGCATTCCCACCATCTCAGACTTTCCGCAGAGGAGGGGAGCTCCAGTCCCTTCATTATCTTTGTGGCCTTTTGTCAGGCTCGTTTCACTGTTTCCAGGTTTCTTTTGTACTGTTGTGGTGGATTGACTCTGGCTGGATGCCAGATGCCCAGCAAAGCCGCTCTATCGCTCCTCTCCTCAGCTGGACAGGAGAGAGAAAACGTAATAAAAGGCTCATGGGTCTAATAAGGACAGGAAGAGATCACTCACCAATTGCCATCATGGGCAAAACTTATTTGACTTGGAGAAAACGTATTTCCTTTATTACCAATCAGATTTGGAATAATGAGAAATAAAACCAAATCTTATAAACCACCTTCACCCCATTCTCCTTTCTTCCCAAGCTTAACTTCTCTCTTGATTTTCTTTACCTCCTGCTGCACAGCACAGGGGGATGGAGAATAGGAGTTGTGGTCAGGTCATCACATGTTGTCCCTACCTTTCCTTCCTCCTCAGTGTAGAACTCCCCACACTCTTCCCCTCTTGAGAGCGGGGTCCCTCTCATGGGAGACAGTCCTTCACAAAGTTCTCCAAAATGAGTCCTGCTCATGGGCTGCAGTTCTTCACAAACTGCTCCAGCATGGGTCCCTTCCACAGGGTGCAGTCCTTCAGGGCACAGACTGCTCCAGTGTGGGTCCTCTGTGGGGTCACAAGTCCTGCAGCATACTCCAGCGTTGGTTCCTCTCCCCACAGGGCCACAGGTCCTGCTCCAGTGTGGACTTCCCACAGGGTCACAGCCTCTTTCAGCCATCCCCCTACTCCAGTGAGGGGTCCTTCATGGGCTGCAGGTGGAGATCTGCTCCACCACTGACCTTCATGGGCTGCAGGGGCACAGCCTGCCTCACCATGGTCTGCACCATGGGCTGCAGGGGAATCTCTGCTCCAGACCTGGAGTACCTCCTCTCCTCCTGCACTGACCTTGATATCTGCAGAGCTATTGCTCTCACATATGCTCATTCCTCTCTCCAGCTGCAGCTGCTGTCCATGTCCTGTCCTCTCACCCCCTTAACTATATTTACCCAGAGGTGCTACCACTGCTACTGATGGGCTTAATCTGGGCCAGTGGCAAGTCCATCTTGTAGCTGGCAGGCATTGACTTTACTGGACACAGGGGAAGATTCTGGTAGCTTCCCACAGTAGTCCCTGTAGTCCCCCAGCTACCAAGATCATGCCACACAAACCCAATACAACTGTGGTGATCAGAACTGGACACAGCACTCTAGGTGTGACCTCACCAGGGCTGGGTATATTCATTCCAATACAGGTTAGTCTTTGAAGTGTGCCTAGGATTGTGCTTATTTTAAAAGTTTTCCTACTATTTGTTCCTTCTTGAAAATAGTAAAATAATTCTATGATGAGGCCCGGGTAAGGTTTGTCTCTACAATAATTACAGTGTACTTGCAAAATACTGACACCCATTTTTCACAGGGTGTTCTGAGAAAAATCAATGTGTTTATTGATTGTTTGGGTACGCTCAATCGACCCAGGGAGGTCATATTTTCTATGTTTGTTTTTCTAACTAAATTGAAGGGCATAATCCATCTATGTTTTGCTATCAGTTAGTCTGACTTTTCCTTCAGGTGATGAGGCCATTAATTCAAAATTAAAAAGATACCTGTGCAGAAGTTCTGGATGTCCTGCCGCAAAGTTTAGCCGCATTGCCCACAGAAGGCCAGCATTCAGGCAGGAGCAATCAATAGCTTAGTTTGGACAAATAACCACATTCACAAACTTCCTTTTCACTTCTGTGCACAGGGATGTCAGGAAATCTATCTGTGACCTTCTACAAAAGCCCTATCAAATACCAATAATAGCTGTAGTTGTCATAAGAACTGGTGAATCACTGTCAGAGAGATATTTCTCAGATGTGTTCTCATTCTCACTGCCAAGGTAACCTAACAAAGGAGTGCACATAAAAACCTGTGCATTCATTTCCTCTAAGCCAATGGCTTTTTATTCAGCTTTTCCTTTTTGCAAGTTTCACTCTGGTGTTGCAGATATGGTTCTGGCTGTAGCTTTGGCTTGTATATGCTGCTGGGTAGGGAAGGTGCAGAGTGGGTTCTGCTGCCCTATTTATCATTGTCTGCTCTAAGATTCTGAAGATTTTTGAGAATCATTTGTCAGTCCCTTTGCTGACAGGAAATGTGGATTTTGTTACTTTAAGCTGCTAAATCTTTACACACATCCACTGTGTCATGGTCTTTGCCCATCCTTGGTGTGCTGGTTGAGGAAATGCAGTTGGTCTGCGACATTAATTTTTAGAAATATTGATTTAAAACACAGGACCCTAAAGGTTAGTAATGACTCCAGTGTGCTTATAAGGCTTCAGTCAAGAAAGTGTTGAAAGTCAAGAAGTGTTGAAAGAGTGCTTTATAATAAACTTTTGGATTTACTGGGCCACTGTAACTACCAAATAAAATTCTGGACTGGAATAAGCTTGAGAAAGTTCTTCATCTTGTGTTTTTCATACTGAAAGTTGTCTAGAGGATAAAAAGCCTCTCAATCCAGAAAATGTATGAAGCATAGGACCACAGTCAGTGCAGCACGGTTCTTGAGAGTGATTTCATGTCAGAACAGTGCAGTATGGGGCTATGAGTAATTCCTTCCTGATTTCCTTTTCAGTTCTCTGAATGTAGAGATTTGCTGTGGTGTGACATTGATTTAATAGAGGTTGTTTCTGCTTAATGGAAACCAAAATATGTCCTCAATATCCAGTAATGAAATAGATTCAGGTAATTTCACCATTACACAAGTTGTGAAAAAAAAAACAAATAAAAAAGTTCAAAAAAAATTTTTTTTTTTTTGTAAGATTTGGAGCATAAATTATTTTTGGGGACTTGATAAAAAGAATTGTGCTTCAGTTCACTGCCTTTGCAGAAAAGAGTATAAAGCCATTAATCTGAGCTTTTACAAGAATAACAGATTGATGCTGTTTCAAAGATATTGTTTCATATTAAAATATAACACTAAATTTCAGAGAAATAGCTTTTTGCAAATACTTAAGATTGTAAAATGTAAGATGTCAAATGACAAACAACGCAGGTAAAATGTTTAGCTTGATCCTTTGTGCACATCTCGGGTTAGTTCAGTATCAGCAGGATAATAAACTGACTTCCCACAGTCATGTGGCAGAGTGCACCTGCAGATGAGCTGTTTACCTGTAGCAAAGCTGCTGCTTGTGACATCCTCACATACAGTGCAACTATTAGCAGAGAACTATATAGAAAATTAAACAAATTTTGTAGGATGATTAAGTATAAACTTAAAATGAAATAATTCAATGCAGCCCTAGATTATATGGCTCTTATCGATGTACAGCTATTGCATAATCACAGACTTGGGATCAGAATAGTTTTCAGCAACTCCTCATAAATTCATGTCTTCCCTTGATTCTCTAAGGATTTGCTATTTTATACTTAGATGTTTGTAGTGGAATGGTTCTATATTCGACAAAACAAAAGATATTGTTGAAGAATTCTGACTAAATAAATGTTCAATTTACAGTGAATTGGGAACTCCCTAAATGTCATTAAGTTTTATATGTCTCAGCTAAGAGGTCATAATTAATTGGCAGCTTTCTAATTTTTACTGATACTGTAATTGATTACCTTTCTGGAAAGAAGGATAATACCAAAATTCCTCCTCCTTGGGGTGAAGTAAGAAGGGTTCTTCAGTTCTTCTGTTTTCATTGTCAGTCCTACTTAAAGAAACAAAAAAAAAAGAGAGAGAAGGAGAATATGAATTAAAAAAAGAGAGAAGGAGAATATGAATTAAAAAAGAGAGAGAAGGAGAATATGAATTAAAAAAGAGAGAAGGAGAATATGAATAAAAAATGAGTTTGAAATTGCTGTAGTAAATAAGGCATAGGAACGTAAACTGATGAGCAAGGATAAAGAGGAATAATGAAAGATTATTTAGCCTCTTGCAGGCCGAAGGTCTGAATATGCAAACTTGAGCAAACTGAAGCTAATTCATAACTTATTAAATACCACAGTTTCTTTTATTGCTGCATTATAGTCAATGTTATGAGAGCAAAAAAAAATGAACATATAATCTTATATGCTTGAAAAGACATAGAACCATTTCAGACTTGCTTCATACTATCTTTGAAGTTATACAAATACACTAAACTCCTAGCTACTTTTAAAACAGAGAAGAAAAATAAAATAAAATAAATAAAAAATAAAATAAAATAAATTAAATAAAATTAAATTAAAAAAATAACCCCCCACAAAACAACAAAACATTTACTCAATTTAAACGTTTATTTATGATTACTTTTGCTTTCTTGTGTACCAGAGCCCATTCCACACATCAATAAAGCCAACATGTGCAATACAGTTCTTGGATTCTCAGTTTGAGAGAAAGATGGGGACAAAACTAAAAAAATCTTTTGAATAAAAGAGCTAGAACATGAGATAATCCTTTTTCCATTGAACATATTTCAATATTATAAGACGAGCTAGCCAGCAGTCATGAGGCTTTCCAAATTTGTCTGAGCACTTGCCTCTTGCCTCCAGGTGTGATCATCCCATTAGCTCTTTTGCGTTAGTATTTCTAATGAAAGTCACATGCAGAGTCCATCAGGAAGACATAAAATTAGATGATTGGTCCATCTATGCATGTAAGGCAACAAATAAATAGTCCTTGAATTGCAGTTTGAGTTAGAACTGCGATTATGTATTCACACAAGTGCTAGCTATGGTCATCTCAGACAACTGGAGGTAAATCTACGGAACATTTAGTCACTGGAAGGCTGAATAAGACCAACTCCCTCAGTTTGTCTTCACAGGAGAGGTGCTTGCTCCAGCCCTCTGATCATCTTCTTGGCCCTCCTCTGGATTCACTCAAGCAGATCCATGTCCTTATTTCATCAAATTACTTGTGAAAAATCATGTAAACACAAGCAGACACTAAACTAAGTCTGATGTGTGATGCAACGGTCCTGCACACATACAGAAAGTACAAAACATCTGAGATTAAAAGGGTCTGATCACACTAGTAACTGTCCAGTTCAATTTCCATAGTAAAGAAATGCTTAATATTGTTATATAAAAATGACAACAGCAATTTGAAGCAGTATAAAAATCACATTATGACAGATTCAGAAAGGGTCATGAGGCTTTCTAACAAAAAGTCTTCCAGCTTTGAAGTAAAACCAAAGTAACTGAAGAAAACTTATTATTTATTTTCAGGTATACAAAAGAAGATTTTTGTCAGTATATTTAGCTAAGCTTTTTGGAAACAGCATGGAGAACATTAGTTCTCTATTAATGGAGTTAATGGAGAACATTAGTAATTTCACTCTTTTGAAATAAAAGAACACTTACTGAAAAGTTGATCAACGAAGTACACGGTACTTATATTGCAAGCATTCAGACCTACTTGTACTATTCTGGACTCTCAAGATTTCCATGCAAGAAGTTCAGTTTTCTTCATTAGTCCCCAAACTGAAATAGCAGTATGTCATTTCTCTCAGTTTAGAAGAGATTTTTCCTGGTGATGAGGAAAAGCTCTGATGTGGAAATACACCACTGTTTACAGTTGTTGAAATGAAGAATAAATATTCCATATATGAGTCACATCATAAAAGATCTTAATCTTTTATCCTATCCTAATAGGATATTGGGAAAGGAAAATTTCATGCTCAGTGCTATCATTGAATTAAATTCACTTCCACAGAGCATATGAAAAGTTTTTTTCCAGTTTTGTAAACAGCCATATGATTCATTCTGGAAATAAAACAGTAGCAAATGCAAAAGTCTGACTTTCATTGTTTTCTATTCAAGTAGTTAAGCAATTCCACATCGTTAAATGTGGCAAAAACTTTGAAAAAACATTTATAGACAGTAAAAACCAGCTTAAAATAATTTCTAGAAGACTATAATTCTCTAATTCCCGTGTGTTCCTAAAACTAGCATACTTGTAAATAATGAAAAAGTATGTATATGTACTTAGTTCAAAGCCTTTTGGAGGGTCACTAAATTCAATAGAAATATTACATCTGCTTTTAAGAGGTTTGGGATCACTCTATGACTTCTTTTTTTTCTTCCCTTTTATGAATATATGCTGTATGTCATAACTCAGCTGGAATTATATCTACACAGCACAGTATGAACCAATAAACATGCACTGCAGACACTCTCTTTTAGCTGTTTTCAGGGCATAAATTCAAACTATGGACCCAGTTTTACAGATACGCACAAGCTTGTGTAACTTTATGAGTAAAGCTTTCCTCTGGGCAATATGGTTGCTTTGGAAAATTTCTCTGCTCAGTGGGGAAATTATAAAAGAACTGGGTGAGCAGTATTCACTTTATACCACCATCATAACTTTTGCCTCTTAGCTGTTTCCAGCCTCTTTTGTAAGTAGACAACGTGAAGACAGTAATGTAGGCTATGTTAAGCTGATAGGCAAGTTATCGAATCCTACTTAAAATCTTCTCTAAATTTAACTTTTTCTCTATTGAAAGCATAAAGGAAATTGTTAGATTTGTGAATTCAGAACAGGAAAAATAACTTAAACTACATTATAAATCTAACATGTTCACTAAGATAAAATGATAAAGTCTCACAAAATTACTTCAGTCTTTAATAGACAGTTCCATGCATAAATGTTAAATATGATCAAAATATAAATAGCATCTTCCAAAAGAGAAAAAGGTACTGACAACATCTCGGAAGAATATTTCAGTGTTACAAAATGCCGTATTCTTCTAGACCTAAACAACATATTGAAGAGATACAGAGCACTGAAGTTCCCCTGAGGAATTAATCCAAGTTCTAAATGTCTCATACATTTTTCCAGTCCAAAAGAATGCATCAAATATCAAATGCAGAGTAACATCTGTGCAGAACAGAACTCACAGCAGCTTTCCAGTATCTGAAGGGGGCTTACAAGCACACTGGAGGCGGTACTGTAGCAATAGGACAAGGGGTAATGGGTTTAAACTTGAAGAGGGGAAGTTCAGGTTGGATATAAGGAAGAAGTTCTTTTCTGTTAGGGTGGTGAGGCACTGGAACAGGTTGCTCAAAGAAGTGGTAAATGGTCCATCCCTGGCATTGTTCAAGGCCAGGCTGGACAGAGCCTTGGGTGAAATGTTCTAGTGTGAGGTGTTCCTGCCCATGACAGGGGGCTGGAACTAGATGATCTTAAGGTTCTTTCCAACCTTAACAATCCTTTGATTTATGATTCTATGATTTATCTGCTGTCTGTACATACTGCCCTGAAGACAAAATGACGAAACACAAATATATGTAAGGGAATGTTAAAGTTTACTTCCAGTCCTAGCGCGCATCCTAAACACTGATGCCAGTGGAGAGATGCTCTCAGAGCTCAGGAGGCTTTCAAGCAGCGGTTTCTTCTTCCCTACCAGACTACCACATAAAAAGGCCTCCCATTTTACAAGTTCAGTATTCATCACTTTGCATCTCGTCTTTTTCTTCAGGGCACTTAAATTTATAATGTACTTTCCCAGCACTTTTGAAAGAGTTTATCATATGAAAATACACTTTGAAGTTCTTCTGGAGTTTAAGCAATGCTCAAATCTCAGTTCTTCATTCACTTAGTTTTGATCTCAGTCACTTATGGTCATACAGTCCTTATTAGAAACTTTATTGCCAACATTTGTTCATCATCTCCTTTTCAAAGTAGAAAAATTGTGTGTAGCCACTCCTTACCTCTTTTCTCCAATCCTGGCCTGTTTTCAACTCACCAGAAAAGATTTCAGGTAACTGCAGGAGTTGATATTCCACTAAGTAAAAGTGTAGAGGGAAAGAATTTATGACTGAAGAAACTTGCCTTCTTCGAACACTTTTCTCAGTGTGGAATCCTTGGCATTTTTCTCCTTCTCATAGGAGGAATACACACCTTAAACATAATGCATTTGACATTTGAGTATCAGTTACGGGAAACTTAGATCTTCATCTCCCTTCATCAATACCTTCTTTCTCTTCTAAATTTAAAGCATATATGGCTACTACTCTAAATACTGTAATCTTAATTCAGGATTCTATTTTTTTATAAGCATGTCTAGACAGAGCAGAAAAAACAGGAACAGTCTTAACCCATCTGTATCTTAGAGAAGCAGAACCCAGAGGGCTATGTATATTTCCACTTTCTTTTTATTGATCCTGACAAAGAGCAGCTAGGATAGCAGCAGTATATATAGTATAAATTTACCTAATTTTTTAAATGTGATTAATTTTGGATTAATATATATGCTAAGAGCAGTTTGTGTTTATATCAATAGCAAATGGGGAAGGGGTGTGTGTGAAAACAGTTGCAGTCTTCCTTACTGCATTTCTCTGTTAGTTCCAGGGGTGTAGTTATTGGAACCTTGAAAAAAGTACTGTGCATAATATGTACTATATTAGCATTGTACAAACTGGTATTACAACTCTGAAAATTTCCAGTGTGGCTTTATATTCTGATAACCTGCCTGCACATCAAAATTTTGTTGCTGGTAACAGTTGATCAATACTAGATTCAGCTGCTGTGTTTTTAATAAAAAGTACCTGCATCATCACTTATGTAATTTAAGTCAAACAGCAAAAAATGTTAATAATTGGCAGATATTTTCATTACCTTGAAAAAGACAAAACCAATGATTCTACTCTTGAATTTGCCAGCAGGCATTCAGGTATATAGGTCATTTTTTTGTGGTTCATGGCAAGGCTAACATATGAAGGGAAGGCTCAGGGGGATCAATCTATATAAATACCTGAGAGGGAGGGAATGAAGAGGAACCATAAAATCATAGAGTATCTCAAGCAAGAAGGGACCCAAAGGGATCATCAAGTCCAACTAGCTGCTCCTTACAGAACTACCTAAAACTAAACCACATGACTAAGAAATTACAGCTAAGATTCAAGAAAGCTTTTTTTTTTGACATTAAGGAGGCTCTTTTCCACTTATGGAGTAAATGACTTTATTGAGAAGATGATTCAGGTCTTGCAGTTAAAATAACGAATGGTCTTAATCAATTTAAAATCTAAGTTTTTTTAGTTGGACTATTCAAAGCTTTACATGCTTTCAGAGATCATGGTAATTTTTTGAGTGGACCTCTGGATGTCTTACACTCCAGCCTCCCATCGTTTGTCAGCTTCACACTGATTTAAGGTTTACGTATGTAAAAAATACTTCTATGTGCAATAAGATTTCTCTGGGCAACTAAGAATACATTCACCATTAGCTATCAAGCTCTGCATTGGGTATTAAATAAATGATGAAAATATACAAAGGAAAAAAACGCAACAAATTATATTTTATTTTGATAGGCAAAATAATTTTGAATAATGTGTCTCTTCATGTATGAGCTAATTGTCATACGCTCTGAAATTATGGTACTTGCATAATCTGAACAGAACATTATTTTCTAATGTGAACATTTCCACTGTCTAGGATTATCATTGTTTAGTATGCAAATGGTGTATACGATCTGTGGTGAGGACTGGAAAACTGGTCTGTGCCAGAAAGTATACCCTTACTTTGTCAGGTTTGGAAAGCTAGGTTTATAAAAAACAAGACAAAAAAAACCTAAAACAAACAACAAACCTGCGGATGGAGAGGGAGGATGAAGGAGGCAGATTCAGCATTATATGGTGAAAAGTGGAGATGAAAAGAACAGAAAACAGAAGAGGCACAGCAAGTAGAGTGTATTGAAATAGGCCAGAGATAAGAGAGGATCAATATTTTCAATGTGCTGCTGAGAGTTGAAAAAAGTCTATGTCTATTGGTAAGCACATGTTGAAGTGTTTTCCTGAGGAGAGATTGTCCCTTCACTAGTTAATAAAAATGCAGAATAATGCCACTTATGTTGTGAGAAGGTCACTATGATATTCACCATAACATAAGAAAATCTGTGCATGGCAGAATGCTCTGTGATTAACAGTACTTTTCATAGAGGTGTCTGGAGACAGGCGGTTATGTATCTGCACAACTCTAAGTGTAATAAGGGAGTAGATGTATTCAAAGGACAAAGCTTGACATTTATCTTCTCTGTAAAATAAAAGGATTGAAAGCAAATAGAGTTTGGGTTTTTTTTTTTTTTTTGACAACATCAAAACCCCTTCATGATTAACCCCTTCATGATTAGCCTGAGAAAGAAATTAAATACCATTAAAAGGTCGTAAGAACTTGCTGCATCTGAGAACTAGGGGGAGCACAAATCTGATAAGGAGCCTTGGAGAAAAATGTTTTACCGTTAAACATGTTAACAGATGTGATTCTGCTTGGAAAGCAGGCACTGATACAGATGAGGAAGTAAAAATTGCATTTCATTGTATTTTGAAAATATCTTTGTATAGAAAAGAAAAAATATCACAAATCCTCAAGTGTTTGTAAAGTTATGTAAAGAGCTGCTGTGAATATAAAATCAGCCTTCATGTTTTTACAAAAACTGACATTTCGCAAATGATAAACCAACATTTCATAAAACTTCCATCCCATGTAGTGCCTTAGTTGTTCACAAATTACAGGAGGTATTTATATTTTCAACTTCTAATGATAATTTCATGAGAATTGCACCATATAAGCTCTCCTTATAAAAATACAAGTTCAAAAATTTAATATATTCGTTGTAGAGAAAAAGACATTTTGACACTTCGTTCTCTGCAGTTTAGTTCAGGTTTATCTAATAATAAAAAGGTGGGGCTTTTTTTTTTGGTTTTTTTTTTTTCTTTTTGGTTTGTTTTGTTTTTTTTTTTAGAGATTCCCAGTCTTTTCTGGTTTATAGAATAAGACTTCTTTCAAAGGCAGGGGAAATAATCTTTCTTATTTGAATTTAGGAGGCAGAAAAATTACCTCTACGGACTGGAAGTTTCTGGAAATTTAAAAACTTTACATTAAATAGCATTAACACAAAGAATATGGTAAAAGAAACTTGAGTCAGGATGGTAGGTACTAAGACAGAATTTATAAGTGTTAAAACAGAAATGTATTAGAAGCTGTGGATGATATCTTAGAGAATGGACATATGCCTGCTCTGAATGAAAGCAACTATGTGCAGCTGGCCATATAGCAGGGGTAACTCCTGATTACCTCTGTGCAGCCGACCCTGGAAAAGAAGTAACTTCTGCATAGCTAAAGAAACAAGAATGCAGGCCTGGAAGATAAGAAGGAGCTAAGATAAGGAGGTGGTTAAATTGGACTGTAAATCTTGCTTGCTTACAAAAACCACACTTTAGGTTCTCACGAAACATGTTAACCAATAGTATGCCTGTTGCTAAGTTTATGTAACCAATCATAGAAAGACATGCAATGTTAGAGCTGTAAGCCTAAAGTATATAAACAGTAGCTTTGCAAGTAATAAACGGCTTTTGTCTAATCATATTCATTTCTGAGTCCATTGCAGCAAAAAGAAAATGTGAAGCACCAAGAAACTTTTATAAGTCTGTAATGAGCTAGAAAGCAAGATTTCCCTATGGCAAGGCTTTTTAAGGTTTTGAACTCGAGACCTTCTGAAACATTTTCTTTAATGAAAAGTTTTAACAGTGCTCCCTAAATACCAAAGCATGTCTCCATTAAAACAAAAGTCAAAGTATGGTCTCAGAAGAGCAAATGAACTAACGACTAGATTCTTTCCTGTCCAAAAATTTGTCTAGCTCCTTTTTGAACCTGACAATCTGTCTCTTTCCATAAATGACTGAACAGACCTGTCTGGCTGCTTTTCTCTCCCAAATATTCACTACAAGTCCTCTAGGAGACTGAAATTAATCTGCAAAATTGCAACTTCTCAACTTGAAAGAGGGTTTACACTTCGTTTACAGTTATACTTGTTAATCTACATCTCTGAGTGTCATTTTGCTTCTTTGTATTATATTCATCTTACCAGATTTTCTGCTAGCTGACATGTTCTCGATCTCTGTAAAGAAACTGTTGGTTTTATTCATCCACCACTGGTGAAAATTCCCCAGCAGTCTGTAAAACTGAGCATGATTTGAAAATACTAATCCCTGATTTTCTTAAACTGATCTCTCCACAGGCTAAAAGCCAGTTTGCTAAATTATTTTTGTAGAAATGGTTGACTTTTTTAAAGTGCTTTGCTTTTGCATAACGTTGATAAGACGTCAATTAATTCAAAGGACGCCTGCTATCTAGATCGGAAAATGTTGTCTCATATTTTTCAGATGAAGAAATTGAAAAGTTGAAGAGGCTTCCTTCACCTATAGGGTAGAATGAAAGCAGACCTAGTGCTATAGCTCTCCAGTGCCTGGCTTCTACTGTAGAATTGTAAATGTCAAATATCCTACATAGTTAACCACAGCTAACAGTTAGGATAATAGTAGGTATATTTTGCTCACGGTGAAAATATAAAATAAATGCAAAATCCACAAAATTTTATATCAATCCGTTACTATGTCTGACGTTTCGAGGACATTGCTGAGGCAGCTGTCACGAGAGGGGACGCCTGCAGCGCCTGATTGGGGGGAGGCTCCGTGTCCGGGAGCCTCAGCTCGGAGCAGCAACAGGCACCAGGGGAGCCTCAAGCCCTCGACAGGGCCTGCCCAGGAGCCGGCAGCTCAGCACATGCGAGCAGCAGACTCAGAGGAGGCGGTGCCAGAAGGAGCGGCGCCTGCCCTGACTGGGTAAAAACCTGCCTCAGGGAGAGCGGCGAACAGGGCGGGTTCTAGGCAGCGGGAAGGAGAGCGCTCGCCCTGTGACGAGGTCTGGAAGCTCTGCTCTGGTTACCCCGGCGGTGGCCAGCATAGGCACCCAGAGAGAGCCGATGAGAGAGGAGGCTGCAGGGCAGAGCTCGGGGTGTAGAGAGCGCCTGCACTGCTCTCCTGAGGCGAGGGTGTGCAATGGGCAGAGCTGCACTCTGTGCTCCCTGGTGGAGGTCCTCCTGCAGCAGGGGCTGAGCTACGGGATGCTGTCAATAGGCTGAAAGGTGTCAGGGAAGCTGAGAGGAAGCAGCACTGCTTGCTCCGTGCCCAGACTCTGCAGGGGCCTCAAGTGACTACTGTTGCTCATGCAGGAAAGGAGGCCGCTAACCCAGGAAGCTGGGAAACACTAACAGGAAAAAAAAAAAAAAAAAAAGGAGGAAGAGGACAATTAAACGCAAGGGGCTTCCTCCTAAATCTGTTGTCCCCACCTGGAACCGCATTGCTGTCTTGCAGGTGGCTGATGGGGAACTGCACTCCCACCAGGAACAACCGGCTGATGCCCTGATAAAGAAGATCACTACTGGTGCTGCCAGAAAGAAGCGGTGGGCCGTAGTAGTAGGGGACTCTACTCTGAAAGGAACAGAGGCACCCATCTTTCAGCCTGACCCAGTCTCAAGGGAGTTGTGTTGTCTCCCAGGGGCTCGGATCAAGGACGTTGCAGAGAAGCTGCCTGCTCTAGTCAGCCCCACTATTACCCACTTCTAGTGATCCATGTGGGTGCTACTGATATAGATAGCAGTAGCCCGGAGAACATAAAGAAGGACTACAGAGCTCTGGGAAAGGTGGTTAGGGGCTCTGGAGCTCAGATTGTCTTTTCATCAATTCTCCAGGATACAGGGCAGGACCTTAAAAAGGCTAGGAGGATTGGCCAGGTTAATAAATGGTTAGAAGGGTTGTGCTGTAGTCAGGGGTTTGGGTACCTTGAACACTGGACTCAATTTAGTAGGTCAGGTCTACTGGGGCTGGTGGAGCTGGTCTGACAAAGAAAAGGAAGAGTGGATTTGGTAGGAGGCTTGCCAGACTGGTCAAGGATGCTTTAAACTAGTTGTGTTGGGTGAGGGGGGCATCATTCCATCCAAACACACCCAATCACTGGCCAGCACCTATAGTAAACATTCAGAGCAATGTAGAGATATTCCAGGTGCTCCAGCCAATGAGCCAGCTTCAATTGGAGCTCGGCTCAGATGCCTCTATACGAATGCCCATAGCATGGGGAACAAACAAGAGGAATTAGAGATGTGTGCATGTCTACGGGGAATGATATCATAGGCATCACAGAAACATGGTGAGATGGCTCCTATGACTGTTGTGTTGGAATGGAAGGTTACAGGTTCTTTAGGAAAGACAGGCCCAGTAGGCTGGAAGGGGGAGTTGCTATTTATGTTAGGGATAGGCTGGAGAGTATGGAACTCTGTCTGGGGACAGGTGAGCAGTCAATAGAGAGTTTGTGTGTCAGGGTTAAAGGGAGAACAGAGATGGGAGACATTATTGTGGGGATCTGTTACAGACTGCCTGACCAAGAGGACTTGGTGGATGAGGCGCTCTATAGACAGATAGGAACAGCCTCACGCTCACAGGCCCTTGTTCTCATGGGGACTTCAACCACCCTGGTATCTGTTGGAGGGATGGTACTGCCCAGCACAAGCAATCAAGGAAGTTCCTCGATGGTGTGGAAGACAGCTTCCTTCTGCAAGTAATAGAGGAGCCGAAAAGGAGAGTTGCCATGCTTGATCTCGTTCTTACCAACAGGGAAGGGCTGGTTGGAAATGTGACACTCCAGGGCAGCCTTGATTGCAGAGATCATAAGATGGTCGAATTTGAGATCCTCAGGACAGTGAGAAGAGCATGCAGCAAGCTCACTGCCCTGGACTTCAAGTGAGCAGACTTTG
This sequence comes from Myiopsitta monachus, assembly GCA_017639245.1. NCBI lineage: Eukaryota > Metazoa > Chordata > Aves > Psittaciformes > Psittacidae > Myiopsitta > Myiopsitta monachus. The sequence goes on from CM029925.1 coordinate 24,248,564, forward strand.
GCCTCTTCAGGAACCTGCTCAGCAAGATTCTATGGGATATAGCCCTAGAGCGCAGGGGGGCTCAAGACTGTCGGTTGATATTGAAGGATCACCTGCTGCAAGCTCAGGAGCGAGACATCCCTACTAGAAGGAAGTGCTGCTGGAGGGCCAGGAGACCTCCTTGGATGGATAAGGAGCTGCTGAGGAAAATCTGAAGGAAAAAAGAGGGTTATAAAAGGGGGAAGCAAGGACAGGTGGTCTGGGAAGAATACAGATGTTGTCCGGGAAGCTAGGGACCAGGTTAGGAAAGCTAAGGCCCAGTTAGAGTTAAACTTGGCTAGGAATGTGAAGGGTAACAGGAAGGGATTCTATAGGTACACTGCAAATAAAAGACAGACTAGAGAAAATGTGGGCCCACTCCGGAAGCTATCGGGAGAACTGGCTACCCTGGATTTGGAGAAGGCTGAGGTTCTTAATGACTTCTTTGCCGCAGCCTTCAGCGGCAAATGCTCTGACCACACCACCCAAGTCTTGGAAGGCAAACGCAGGGACAGTGAGAATGAAGACCCAGGGCCCACTGTAGGAGAGGATGTGGTTCAACACCAACTTAGGAACCTGAACCAAGTCCATGGGACCTGATGAAATCCATCCGTGGGTCCTGAAGGAGCTGGCAAATTAAGTTGCTAAGCCACCGTTCCATCATATTTGAAAAATCATGGCAGTCAGGTGAAGTTCTCAACGACTTGAAAAAGGGAAAGATAACCCCCATTTTCCAGAGGGGGAAAATGGATGAGCCAGGGTACTACAGACCAGTCAGCCTCACCTCTGTGCCTGACAAAATCTTGGAGAGGATTCTCCTGGAAGGCATGCTGAGGCACATGAAAAACAAGAAGGTGGTTGGTGACAGCCAGCATGGCTTCACTAAGGGGAAATCCTGACTGACCAATCTGGTGGCCTCCTGTGATGGGGCTACAGAACTGATGGACAGGGGTAGAGCAGCTGATGTCATCTCCCTGGACTTGTGCAAAGTGTTTGACACTGTCCCACATGACATCCTTGTCTGTAAGCTGGAGAGACATCAATTTGATAGGTGGCCCACTCAGTGGATAAAGAACTGGCTGGATGGCCGCAGGCAAAGCGATGTGGTCCATAGCTCAATGTCCAGCTGGAGACCAGTAACGAGTGGTGTCCCTCAGGGATCAGTGTTGGGACCAGTCTTGTTCAACATCTTTGTCAGTGACATGGACAGTGGGATTTGTGCACCCTCAGCAAGTTTGCAGATGACACCAAAGCTGTGTGGTTCGGTTGATATGCTGGAGGGAAGGAATGCCATCCAGAGGGACCTTGACACGCTTGTGAGGTGGGCAGATGCCAACCTGATGAAGTTTAACCATGCCAAGTGCAAGGTCCTACACCTGGGTGGGAGCAATCCCAGGCACAGCTCCAGGTTGGGCAGAGAAGAGATTCAGAGCAGCCCTGCGGAGAACAACTTGGGGGTGTTGGTCAAGGAGAACATGAACATGAGCCAGCTGCAATGTGCGCTTGCAGCCCAGAAAGCCAACCGTATCCTGGGCTGCATCAAAAGGAGTGGGACCAGCAGGTCGAGGGAGGTGATCCTGCCAATCTACTCTGCTCTTGTGAGAACTCACTTGGAGTATTGTGTGCAGCTCTGGTGTCCTCAACATAAAAAGGACATGGAACTGTTGCAAGAAGTCCAGAGGAGGGCCTACGAGGATAATCGGAGGACTGGAGCAGCTCCTGTATGAAGACAGGCTGAGAAAGTTGGGGCTGTTATGCCTTGAGAAGAGAAGGCTGCGTGGAGACCTCATAGCAGCCTTCCAGTATCTGCAAGGGGCCTATAGGGATTCTGGGGAGGGACTCCTCATGAGGGACTGTACTGACAGGACAAGGGGGAACGCATTCAAACTTAAACAGGGGAAGTTTAGATTGGATATGAGGAAGAAATTCTTTACTGTGAGGGTGGTGAGGCAATGGAATGGGTTGCCCAGGGAAGTTGTGAGTGCTCCATCCCTGGCGGTGTTCAAGTTCAGGTTGGACATAGCCTTGGGTGTCATGGTTTAGTGTGAGGTGTCCCTGCCCATGGCAGGGGGGTTGGAACTAGATGATCTTAAGGTCCTTTCCAACCCTAACTGTTCTATGATTCTATGATTCTATGTCATATTCAAAGTGTGGGAGGAGAAGAGTCATTTTCATCTTCTTGCCAGCATACAGTCAAACAGCTCGCTTTTACTGTCTGCAGGCTTATGTCCTTTAGAGTTCAATTCTGAGGGAAATTTTCTTCCTGACTTCTTGTTTTTATTAAAACATTTTATTCTTTCTTTATAGTTCTCAAGTGTGAACATGCGTGTTATTGAAAAGTGTCAGACTTATAAACCTGAAGAATAAATTTGGCATTTATACCTAGAGTAGATACTGTGCCACTTTTGAAAAAGTTGGTTAGCTATAAAAATGATTCAGATCAAGAACTGAAACAGTGATCAAAAGACTGATTGTGTCTGAGACTTCCTACAGTTACCACACAGCGAATATTCAGACTTTCTTTGCAGTTTAAAAATGAAATACCAGGGATTATTTTGGCCACTCTGAGGAGGGTTTGTCATTTGAAGTATGTAAGAGAACTGACATCACCGAAATAATGTTCATATTTTTATCACTGAAATAATGTTCGTATTTTTCCTAAGGAGTGTCAAAAATTAATAGTCTTTTGAACCAGCCTTTTCCATCTTGACTGGGTATGCCAGCATTGATCTTTGTTGAGCATTATACAAGTTTTCCACCTGTACACCATTTCACAATTGCAAGTTGACACATGCCAAGAGTCAAAGATGACTACATGCCTCTAAAGAAGCTTGCTGCAGGTAAAGTGGTTGCTGTAGTCGAAGTACAGCCACTGAACAGCACCAACAGGTTTAACAGAAGCAAGTCAGAGTCAGAGGCTTCTGGTGGCACCACTGCAGCCTCACTGTGCCCTGCAGGGCTGGGCAGGGCAGCACAGCCATTCTAGGTGTGCTGCTGTGCCCTGCCTGACTCGGTGCTGAGTGAGATGCACAATGCCTGATGCTGGACAGCTCCTCAGCGCCCAGAAATGTTGTGCAAATGTGTGAAAAAAATCAAGGCTAGTGGTGAAAAAACAAGTACAATGCAAGTGTGCAGGGTACAGAATTAAAATTCTAAAAACCGTGCCACAAGAAATCACTTCTGTTGCTGAATTATTGTACAATGTATGATGTCGTCATGAGTTTCTCATTAAGGACTTGTCTGTATGAGAATCATAGAACCATAGAATCCTAGGTTGGAAGGGATCTCATGGATTATCTGGTCCAGCCTTTCTAGGCAAGCATGACCTAGACTATATGTCCTAGCATGCTGCCCAGGCAAATCTTAAAAGTGTCCAGTATTGGGGAATCCACTGCTTTCCTGGGGAGATTATTCCAATGGCTGATTGTTCTCAATGTGAAAAGTTTTCCCCTTGTATCCAGTCAAAATCTTCCCAAGAATGACTTAATCTTGCATAGTCTTTGGTATTTAATGAGAGACTCGTTTCTTGTACCAGAGTCTGTTAAGAAAAAAAAAGTGTTGAATGCCTAAATTGCAGTGACCTACATAGGAAACCCCAGTCATGTACAGTCAGAGTGTATTTATGGTCATTAGTAACAATGACAACAGCTTTCTCCTAGTTTTTGTCATATGGCATGTTCTTCCTGATTACAGAATATAATAATTCATAGGTTTACTGGGAATCTCCTATTAATGTATATCAAGTATATTTTCTTATTATTAACTAAACCCACTTATTTTGTCTCTTTCAAAACCATAACATGTGTTCAGTTCTTCCAAACTATTCACATTCCGTACTTGACAATACTTTCTTCTCCTGATGAAAATTACTATTGCACTCCTGAAACAATACCCTCCACACATAGGAATAACAATTTAGTCACATTACATAGTTGCAAATGAAAACAAAATTTAGCATGAGCAGATTTATTTTGTTTTAAGCTGATGCTGTTAATGGAAAGCATGGTGTTCTCCACAGGATATTACACAGGTTTTGCATGATATTATAAAAAAAACTGAGAGTGATAAATGATAATAAAAATAGCTATAAGAATAACTGCATGCAATCACTGAATGTGATTTATTAAACTGATTTTAAAACTGATTATTAAAACTGATGTGCTGTTGTCACAACATTTCTATTCAGGTCACCCACACTGGAAAGCTTTTACCTACTATGAACATTTAGTTAGACCTATGTAGGTCAGTTCAAAGGAATATTTGCTCTTTGATTAAGACATAAATTGTGAAAGGCATAATTCATATAAAAGCAAATTAGAATGTCTTCAGTATGCAGTACAGAACATGTTCTAATACATTAGTATTTTCATATATTTAATGAGAGGCTTGAATCTCAGAATTAATTATTCTGCTTAAATAGTGTGAAGGACCTTAAGATCAAATAATACAGTAAAATTCAGAATTATACCTTGCACCAATAGCAAATGTCAGTCTGTATTTAAGACGTATCTTTGGGGGTGTTAATACTTCAATTGGAAACTATTTTGTTAACATGTTAGGTGGATAATTAGTCTGATCTAACATTGAATTTGATTTAAAAGAAAATCAGTCAGGAAACAAAATTTTAAAAAAAAGGAATAATGAAGGAGAACTGTGTACTAATGTTAATAGGAGTGGTAGTAATAGTAGTAGTAATGATAATAATTGTACCAGCATGATAAAATATTGTCTCTCATTTAACTTTTGTGATAAACCATTGAATTATTATAATAATGCTAGTACAACTTGAATGATTGTATTAATACTAGCACAAATTTACCAGTTCTAAAATTCTCTGTTATATAAGAAAACAGTCAAAAGGAATTCTCTTCCTGCCTCCTAAAACATTAGTTGATAACATACTTGTAAAAAAAAAAAAAAAAAAAACCCATACTGGGTTAGCTTTTGCATCCTTTGCTAGTGCAGTGATGTTGAAGAAGGATCCTACAGCACAAATACTGTCTTCTTCTCATAACCTCCCAGAATGACTTATTTGAATAATTTTGGTTATGGTTGGTACTCTTTAATTGGATCTCCTTTGTGATTTAAAAGCAGTGTTATTGCTTTCCTTTTTGATTTTATATGAATTTCTTAAAAAAAAAAATTCCTGTGTCAGCTTCTGTTGCTGTTTACTTTCAAGGTGACACTGAATTTTTTTAAAGGTAATGATTACACATCTTCATAAATGTTTTCTGCCAATGTAATGCCAACAACCAAAAAATCTCACTGGGGAGTCTAACACCTTCAAATAGCTCAAAACATTGCAAATATTGGGATGGTTTGCTTTTGGCCATGCAGCTGAATAACTTGATTTTTACTCATTATTTTAACCTAATAAAATGCATCTAATAGACATGGGTTAATATTTTCTGTGACTATGCTCTAAGCTGTATTATACAGATAAGCTCTAGAAAAGAATAAGTGAGCCTTCAACAGAATTTTTTCTGCATATCTGATTGTCACCCTCTGAATGTCAGCTCAGTTGTTACTACCTTATGAGTAATTAACTTACCCAATGTCCATCTTTGTACTCTGCTCATTTGCTTGTCTTTCATTTACTTGGAATTCAATTAGTCTCATTTTAGTAGTAAAGGAATCATTAATTGTCATGTTCAGCTAAGTAAATATTCCTTAAAATAAAACCGGGGAGTGGCTAAGAGCAGTTTACTACTATTTTAGTCCCATGGAATAAACATGATCACATCATCTTCATGATCCACTGACTGGACAGAAATCCTTAATCTTATACAGACCATAGAGAGGACATGTGCTGTACTAAAGCTTTTATGCTGGTCATTTCATATGGGTATAGTATTTGGACTTTGTAGGATACTAAGGATGTGCACTTACTTTTCAATCATCACAATGCAGCCCAGAGGAAATTGCATGCTAAGTTAGTGCCTTCTGATGGTTTGAGCATGTCCCATGATTAGGAGCTGATTGGTCTGTTATGTAACTGTTCATTCTCTTTAATTGATACATGATATAGCTAGAGTCGTTAGGTACAGCAGGCTGTAGTAAATCAGAAATTAAACAAAAGATAGCATTTCCTTGGACCTTGGGTTCTTAGTCCCAGAATTAAGGATTTGGAGTAGCTTAGAGAATATTTTTCTTGGAGCACTGCGGAAATGATGACAAGCATCCTTCTTTCCTTCCTTCAGAAAATATGCCAAAGGAAGGTAGAAACTACTGGGATCACATTTACCTTGTCACAGGGGTATTTCCCCACCTATGTAGAAGCAGTCAGGCAGAAAACTGTATGATGGCATTTTGGGCTTTTAACTGGATCTCACCTGAAGGAATGGAAGAGTAAAGGCAAGTGATTAGAAAGCACAGATCAGGGGTAAGCCAGCCTGGGGAAGAAAACCCCTTGAGAATTTTATTTACAGCCTTTAACATCAAGCAGTTGTGTCAGGTTTCCAAAATATTTATTAAATGGACTTGCTTCCAAAACAAAAAATTTCATGATATTCAGGTGAATTACTCGATTTAAATTTAGGCAAGGAATACTCCCAAGAAGGTCTTAAGTAAAAACTTTTGAAGACAGGGTTTTGAGCAAACTGATCTAGTGGAAAGTGTCCCTGCCATAGCAGGGTGATTGGAATTAGATGATCTTTAAGGCCCCTTCCAACTCAAACCATTCTATGATTCCATGATATGATTCTATGATTCCAAGCCTTTCTATTCCTATGTTGCATTGTACTGGTACTAGGAAAGACTGAACTGTGATGTCCAGAAATACACTTTCTCTCCTTTGTCACCTTCCAGACTATTTACTGTGAACAGCCAATGCCAAAAGTATAATTAGCCTTACTTGGAAAATGGAAGCTACAATGGCAGCTGTCCACGTGTGTAATCAGAATCGTTTTTAGGTGGAAAATATAGGACTGGTAAAATAATCCCAAAGCATTTTAGGAAAATAATGGATTTCCTATCATGTATTATTTATGACTAGGATACTCAAGCAGTGGAAACTATTGGTTTAGGTTTTTGAAGAACTTTTTATATTCCTAAGGATATAAACATCAAATACCATTCTCTTGCTGTAATTGAAATTAAGGTTTCTATTATTTTACAGTTTCAAAGGTGGACTGGAATGGAGATCTCAGAAAAGTCAATTTAGCTTATTTTAGCTATTTATTTTAGCTAAATCAATTTTAGCTTATGTTTCCCTTTGTGTTTAGAATATAGTCCTGACTACTTTATTCCTTAAGGATTAATTTTAAGCCCTCAAGTTGCATGACCTAGGATGTGGTATAAACAAGATGGACTTCTTTTGCATTATTTTAATATCAAAGCACTGAAAAATTTCAAATTAAAGAAACAGAAAACCTGTAATCTTTTGGTATTCAAACACCAAATTGCCCAGACTCATGTCACTTACTTCTGGGAGGTTTTGTTCTTTTTCCCTTCTCTATCCCAAATGTGGCACGAGCAATATAATTAGAATCATATTAAATATGTTTGCAGGAAGAAGAGTAATTAACTAGCCAACATTAAAATTATAAGTAAATTAAAATGTTCACAGAATGGTTCAGAACTGATGTGGTAAAATGGGTAGAGGCTATATATTGGGTTGAAGTGGTTTAAGATTTGGTTTTAAGTAGTTCTAAGAGGTAAAAATATGCAACATAAGAGCATTTGATGTTTAGTACAAATGACACTGTTTGCCAGTGCAATAAAGCAGACCTTGGGACTTGTTCTACTAGATCAAATATGTTGCAGTCACAACATCTGGCACTAGTTCAAAAGTCACTCAAGGTCCAGCAGAGCAGTCCATACCATCAAGCTTTTTATAATGGCAACATCTGTCCACAACAATGAATCTTCATCAGATCAGGTTTCATATATCTTCCTACTGTCATATAAAACCATCATAAACTTTGATTGGTGTGCTTTAATACACCAATACAGTCACACGTTCATGACTGTATTCTATACCATTGGCTATGCAGTAGAGTTATCTTACTGCTTAGGTCCCATTTGATGGTTGTAGACCATGAAGGTACAATAAATTTAGAATAGAATTTAGAATTTAGAATTTAGAATTTAGAATAGAATAGAATAGAATAGAATAGAATAGAATAGAATAGAATAGAAAAAGACACCAAACCTGCAATCAGGAAGATGAAAGATTATATTGGATTTTCAGTCTTGTTTCCTGCTTTCGTAGTTGGTCCTTTAGGCGTGTTGTTTGTTTTACTTTTTTTTCTTATATGGTGCTATTACTTGTCATTGGTTGTACAAATCCAGTACAAGGTCCAGGGACATGACATCCACGTTTTGGGTCCAATGATGGACAGATTAATGTGGCTGCAATGCTTTCAACAACCCTTATTGATATTCGTCTCCCTCAGATGCTTGAATAATCCTGGTAAATTTACCAGAGGAAGAGCTTTAGCATGCATCTTTAATAAGGATAGAAATATCCATGTTTGAAAAATGAAACAGTGAATCTTCACAAAGCAAATTACACAATGTGCCATAGTTGCCCTTTAATTTACTAATGCCATTACAGTGTGTGACCAATATGCCAACTGTGCTACAAAAAAAACTCCTATGTGTATTGAACTAGCACAGAAATACCATAGTAACCACTTTGCTGTGCTGCTGACCACAAAGTCAAATGATTCTGCAGGCACTATTTTCCTCTTGTACCTCATTATATTTTTACCCCTTGCAGATCTTTACTGTAAGGGTGGTGAAGCAGTGGAATGGATTTGCCCAGGGAAGTTGTGAATGCTGGCGGTGTTCAAGGCCGGGTTGGACAGAGCCTTGGGTGGCATGGTTTAGTGGGAGGTGTCCCTGCCCACGGCAGGGGAGTTGGAACTAGATGATCTGAAGGTCCTTTCCAACCCTAACTATTCTATGATTCTATAAATTAATTTCATCTATGTTTTTCTCCTAGAAAGACTATATTTTCTTGTTTGGCATATGAGATTATATTGTCAGCTTAAATATTATTGGTTTGCTGTGTTTATACTAAGTCCGTTTTTAATACTGTCATTAATTTTAATTGTCTCCTTCAGGAAGAACTCGAGTTTTTTGAGAAATCCTTAAAAGAAAGAGAAAAACCACCTTTTCAGTTTTTCAGCTCTAGGCTAGCTCATATCAGCAACCTAATATGCTGGTAGTCTATTTCACTGAGAAAAATCAGGAAAAAAAAATTAGTTAAGGTTTCCTGGCCCATAAGAAGTTGTGTTTTCTATTCCACCAGTTTCATTAATAAGGGGTCTCTTTGTTTTTCTCCCCAGTCAGTGCAGAAGCTTAAGATAAAAATTTAAGATGTGAATCTCTCATGGAAATAAGATGTTTGGAATGGATATTTTCATTACGTAAATTAAAACAGACTAATTCTGCACAATGACACTAACCTCTTTGTAATTCTTCACATACCTAAAGAAACAATTAAGAACATTAAATTATTTGGAGTTTTCCTCTAAGCTAGTATATGGGACTTTATGGTTTGAATAAATGTCACTTAAGTTGATGCTCATTTATCTCTTAAGTTTGAATTTAATAATACAGTAATAATTGTATTATTGTATTGTTGTAAAAATATTGCAAATATAGTGTAAAAATAACACAATTTTTTCTAATAAAGAAGATAAACAAGTCAACAATGCAAAAGATATAAATCTATCTTGTAGAGTGTGGCTTGTATCTAACTTGTAGAGCTACTACTTGAGGTGGCTATGTAAAGTTTTATGAACTTATGAATTATCACATATGTTCCATATATTTACGTGCACACACACACACACACATATACACACATGTATTTATACACACTCAGAGGCTTGTTCAGCCTTGAGAAGAGAAAACTCCACAGAAACTTGATAGAAGCCTTCCAGTACCTAAAGGAGGCCTGCAAGAAATCTGGAGAGGGACATTTTACAAGGACATATAGTGACAAGGGAATGGGCAATGGCTTTAAGCTTGCAGAGGGGAGATTTAGATTAGACATTAGGAGCAAAGAAAATCACTCTGCAGGTGATGAGGCACTGGAACAGGTTGCTCAGAGAAGCGACTGCCCCATCCCTGGAAGTGTTCAAGTCAAGGTTGGATGGGGCCTAAATCAACCTGGTCTAGTGGAAGGTGTCCCTGCCCATAGCAGGGTGGGTGCAACTAGGTGATCTTTAAGGTTTCTTGTACCCCAAAAAATTTTATGATTCTATGATTCTATGACAAGTAATATCGTAATAAAAAAATGCCAAAGTAACTAACTTGATGATTTTTTTTCTATTCCAAGTAACTAACTTCATGTAAGAACTTGCTATCTGATACAATTTTCAGGTTATTATTCTAGTGAACTTCAAGGTATCTTGGAGAAACAAATCCTTTCTGAAAATATCTTCTATTAAATGCTTCCATTTAAACATAAGAAATCACTTTCCTACTGTGTGGGTGGTTGTGGACTCTCGGTCCTTTGAAATAATTCAAAAGCTGACACATTTTATGCAACCGTGCTTTGCGCAGGGGGATTGGATAAGGTGATCTCCATGAGGCCCTTCTCACCCTAGATGCTCTGCGATTCTGTGAAATGCAGATGCTCTGCAAATGCCCTGATCCCTGTCACCAGGATTTTATGTTGCCTCGGGGGCAACTCTAGCCAGTCTTGGTGTTGACGAGTTTGGAGGGAATTCATTGCCTCAGAGCAGCTACCTTTGTTCAAGAATAAAACACCTATACAAAGAGAGAAAAGTTAAACTAAAAGGGATATAAAAAACCCTATAAATAAGATTTAGATTAACTCTCCATCTTCTTTACCGTTTTATACTACAAAAATTCTTCATGAAAAGACTTTGCTTCCTTTTCCCATTAGTTCTTACATTTTTTTACTTTTCCTAGGAGACAGTGCTTTTGTTATTTAGACAGGTTTAATGGAAGAAATCCACATACCAGGTTGCAGAGGCAGAAAACTGGTGACCAAATAAATTGCATAGCTGGAATAAATGAAAACAACCTTTGTCTCCTAAGTTCTCGTTTTGTCTTCTTATCTCTAATGTGCAAAGACATTTTTCAGGCTTTGCATAGAACAAAGCCCACTCTGAATTCTGGCTAAGTTGCAGTAGAAAGGCAGAGATAAGAGAGTTCGTCATGGGGTTATCTAGTTGAAGGATGCCTCTATATAATAGGATGTGCTGCTTTCAGGAAGAGTAAGCTTGTGCTATTTGAGCTCCGTATACTATTACAAAAAGTAGATTTGCTGAAAGGATGGAGGGTTACCTTTCCATAGCTTACAGCTAATGCAGAGCTGTAATAGAAATGCGTTAGGAACTAAAAAACTCAGGAAATGCAGAAGAAGATGATATAGAGAAAGCCCATATATTTACACCTGCTAAGTTCAGAGCACCGTACTATACTCAGCAGTAATGTCTCATATTAGAAATTTACCCTGATCTCTGGTCACATGCTTTACTCTGTTCTTCCTAATCAGCTTTCACCATCATCCCTCTGATAGAGGTGAACATAAGTTAGCAAAATGCTACCTGAACAGACAGGAAAAAATGTGTCCTGCCTGTATCGAACAGTCAGGTTCTGCTGCCCTACTACATACGTAAAAAGAAAAAGATTCAGTCCTATTTATTTAACCATGTAGAGGCCCGAGGAAAGTGATCTAGGTGACTTTATCAATTTGATTTCGTTTGGTCTTATTCTCCATAGCAGGCTACATAGATTCCTGCACTGTGGGATTCAGTGCAGGAGTAGGGAAAAGGTAAGTACAAAGGGGCTGAAGCAGCAGTGTGGGGCTGCTCTCATATGTACTAGTATTTTCTTTGGCTCATCTTACAGGGCTTGAACATATTTGCAGTTGCAACTGACACATCTTGGAACTGAAACTGGGAAGAGAGGATGTCCTAAGCTGAGTGCAGTGTGGGAGAAGAGAGGAGTACAATTTTACTTAAAGCACCATAACTCGGAGGAGGAACAAAGGAGCAAGTAAAGGAAAACGAGTGCAATCCTACATCCTTTCTGTTAAACAAAGAGGTACATTCTTCTTCAGAATTTCACTGGAACTATTAGATCATCAGAAATATTTCTTTCCTCTGAAAATAAAACCAAAGAAACAACTCTTAATCTGTACCTTAAGCTCATATCCTGTTAAGTTATACTTCAGAAAGTTCTTGAGTCAAATAAAATAATTCAGAAGCAAAACTTCCCATTTAGACACAGCTATTTGAAGAGCAAGTAACTTTCTATTACCTTGAAAAACACGGAATCAGCTTAGTAATTAACACTACAATGTTAAAATTCTTGAGACAACCCTTTTCTAAACTGGATAGGGGACACCAGGACAATAATAATGCAGATAATATCAAGCATTACAAATGCAGCATAACACTTCAAGTCTTTGTTCTCAGATTTTTCTAAGTACTTGTCTATAAAGTTCATACATTATTTCACTTATAATGGGCATTACAAGTTGTTGACAGAAATGTTCTCAGCTGAGTTAACAGCATTCTTCTAAAGGCGAGGAATACTTTGTCCCTGTCATGGTTTAAGCCTAGCCGTAACTCACGCAGTCACTCTCTCACTATCCCTCATTCCTCCACCCCTGCTCCTTGAGGGATGGGGAGGAGAATTGAAAGAATGTAACATCCACAGGCTGAGAAAAGAACAGTCCAGTAACTAAGGTAAAACACAAACCACTGCTGCTACCACCAATAATAATAAGGATAAGGGAAATAGCAAGGGAAGAGAACACCACCACTCACCACCTGCCAACTGATACCCAGCCCTACCGAGCAGTGATCTAACCCTTCTGGGTAACTGCCCCCAGTTTATATAGTGGGCATGATGTGCTGTGGTATGGAATACCTCTTTGGTTAGTTTGGGTCAGGTATCATGTCTCTGCTTCCTCCCTGCTTCCCCTCCTCCCTGACACAGCATGAGACTCAGCAAGTCCTTGGTCAGACCAAAACATTACCAAGCAGTAACTGAAAACACTGGTGTTATCAGCGCTATTCCCAGGCCCAAAATCAAAAACACAGCGCTGCACCAGCTACTAAGAAGGAGAAACAATGACTGCTACTGTTGAACCCAGGACAGTCCCCTACATCCAACTTTACCTGGGTCTAATGTAACTCTTCTTCCTCATTTCCACTGCTGTAACTTTTTCAGAAATACAGCACCAGCAAACATCTAGTTCTCTGAAAACTTCCATGCTACATCTGTTTCCTTTCCTAAACAGGCTGAATTCCATGTGAAGTTTCTGCAGGATCTTGGACTCTCACAGAAGGGGCTCAGCTGTCTTCAGACTCTGTGGCACCGACTGTCTTTGAAGTGAGACTGTGTCTGTTACCTTTTTGGTCCTACTTTGGGCCCTCTTTGGGGTCAGTTCTGTTTATACTCCTACCTCTGGAATGGTTGGATCCACCTCTGGGACTGATTTGTCCTCTATTTTGGATGGACTGGCCTTTCATAAATCCATCTAATTCACTTCAAGCCAGTATTATGTATCCATAAATCTATCAAAACAAGCATATCTGCTGTAATACTGTTCATAAGTTGCTTCACTAATAAGTTTATAGTAACCTGCAATATACCCATTAAGTTGTTGCTATTGATTGCTATGGTATGATTGGTTGCTGCTGTTATTCATTGCTGTCTTGTTATGGATCTACATTATATTATTAACTGCTGAAGTTAATTTTTGATAACTTGAGATATAGTGTCATGGATTCAGCAGCAGCAGTCATTTTTCTCCTTCTTGGTGGCTGGTGCAGTGCTGTTTTTGACTTTCAGCCTGGGAACAGCACTGATAAAACCGATGTTTTCAGTTACTGCTCAGTAATGTTTGGTCTGACCAAGGACTTTCTGAGTCTCATGCTGTCCCAGGGAGAAGGGGAAGCCAGGAGGAAGCAGAGACAGGACACCTGACCCAAACTGACCAAAGACATATTCCATACCACAGCATGTCATGCCCAGGATGTAAAAACTAAGGGCAGGGACCTGGAAGAGGGGGGTTCGCTGCTGGGTCAGGCTTGGTATTGGGTAGTGAGCAGTTGTATTCTCTTTCCTTGTATTTCTCTTGTCATTATTCTTATTGGTGGCAGCAGTAGTGCTTTGTGTTATACCTTAGTTACTGAGCTGCTCTTATCTTAACCTGTGGGAGTTGCATTCTTTTGATTCTCCTCCCCATCCCTCCAGGAGCAGGGGGAAGAAAGAAAGGGGAGTGAGTCAGCAAACTGTGTGAGTTACGGCTTAAACCACAACATATCGATAGGTATATATATGCTTTATTAATCATAGGTATACTTGTTAGTGGTGATTTGTGTGACATTTGTGATTATCTGTAAAAATGTAGAGAAATCAAGAGGATAAAAGTCTCCATGTTTTTGTGTATTAAAGAATCATATGAGCCAATGGTTGGAACCTCTACACACCTGCAGCCTTGGGTAACCCTTTAGATTGTGAGAGCTATCTATATAATATCCACACCATATATCCATACATTCTATAAGACTTTTTTCTCTGTTCTGTCTTTGTCTGCTCTTGGTAAAAAGATAGGATTATTTTGATAGAAACTCACAAATTGAAATGGTAAAGCTGCATCAGTGAAATGATGTTTAAACTCCAGATTTGAATTTCACAGGCTAAGACTTTGATTCATCCCATTATAGGCAAGCTGTGTATATCAGGGACAGAATTTAGTAAGCCCTTCCATTCTATTCTCTTTCCTCTTGCAAACAGGTGTCTGACTTGGGATCACCCTGTTTCTATCCAGTAATTAAGTATAATTATATGGAAAAAGGAGTGATTGAAAAATGTGTATCTGCAAACCTGGGGTTTGAATGGCCCTGCATGACATTTAAAATATAGCTTCTCTGACGCATGTATTCTCCAAACACAGTGAAATGTTGCAGTGCATGCTACTTTGTTCAGTGCATCAGACCTCAGGGTAGCTGTAAGAAGTGCTGTATTCTTCTATGCAGTCACATTAATCTTTGAAGCAGACTTTTAACTCGAGGTTCAAAAATGAATAATTAATTGCATAGAGAAAATAGCTTGCAGACTGTAGGGCTACAATCATATGACTATAAACTCATAATTTTCCTTGTGGATTCTTTCACCTTAGGTATTCCACTTCAAAATATTCAGAATTTTTGTCAGCAGATGTATCTTTTCCCTATCGCTATGCCATGGGGACAACATTAATTCTATAACATATTTGTCTGTATAGACAATTACCTATGTTTTATCTTTTAAGTAACAATACCAGCTTTCTATGTGAACTTAGGTAAGTATCTATTTCATTGTTTTACACAAAAATAAGAAAAATCAGCCTGTCTAAACTGCAGCATACCTAAGAAAATACATATTAGTCTATAAAGATTACTTTTTGCTGCTGTAGTAAAAATAACTTTGAAGAGGGAATACCAGTGATTACTTGTTATGATGAAACAGGAAACCTGCATACAACTAAAAAAAAAATACAAAGAAAAGACATTTGTCTTATTTCCTCAATGTTACCTTTGAGATCTCAGTAAAGTGCTATGGACAAAAGTGCAAATGCTCAGAACAGGTTTCTTTGTAGTGTCTCTGAACATTTCTGACCTTTAAGGAACCTAAGAAGAAAAAACCTCACAAATGAATTTTCTGTACTATACAACAAATTTGCAATAACCTTGAAACGCGTCTATCCGTTCTGTGTAATTAAATCCATTTCAGGAAGGAAATCATCATTTTGGTTTTGCTCTAGGGGAATATTTTTTTAATATTTCCAAGCCCTAACATTTGTTTTGCATATAAAAAAGATTTTTCTGTTTGAGGATAAAGTTACAACATATGTATAAATTAGCTGAATCATCTTTCAGATTCTAAACATAATCCCACATATAATAAATGCTATAATTTTACATATGATAAATGAAATTAATTCTGATTCAAGTCGTGGTAGTACAAAAAATAACACCTGCAATATCAATATTAGCTGTATACTTATTCATGTTTGCATAGCATTTCAACAAGTTATTGTTTGTTGCTGTAAACTCTCTCTTATGTACTGATAAAAATGGCTATAGAGTGCAGTCCAGTGCTGTAAACATCTCCAGTGTGGAATCATCTTGTGATCAAAGTTTTCAAACACATATCATTTAAATAGAAGGTCAATTAAGTAACACTGAAGCAATGGACATGGAACTTAATACACCTAAGTTGAAGTTGGTCAATGTTATTGGAAGGTTTCTCACTATTTTTATTCAAAAGGCCATAAAATCACTAGAGATTCTCTAAGACTGGGAAAAGACAAACATCAGGTCCATTTTTCAATGGGATGAATGTGGGGAACTACAGGCTGGTCAGCCTCCTATCAGTCCCTGGAAGGACTATGGAGCAAATCCTCAAGGAAAGAAATGTCCATGCATATGAATAAATGTTCAGAGCAAGCAATAAAGGTTTAGAAATAGTACATTTTGTCTGACCAATCTTGCTACTTTATGATTAGTGACAAAATGGTGGTGCTTATGTGACTTTAGCAATGGTTTTGGCACTGTCCCCACTTTATCCTTGCAACAGAATTAGATTTGTGGTATGTTGAGTGGGTGGAAAACTGGCTGGATGGACCATGAGGTTCAAAGGGTTGTGATCAGTGGTATAAAATACAGCTGCAGCTAGTTATAAGTGACATTCCTAGGGTTGATATTGAGGCCAATGGTTTCTAATATAGTCAATAAAAATCTGAATACTTGGATATAATATAGCCTTAGCAAGTCTGAAGTCAGATACCAAAATGGGGCAATGGTGGATATGCTGTAAGGTAAGATTGTCAGTCAGAAGGACTTCTGGATAATGCTGAAGAAACTGGTCAGCAGGATCTTCATGGGGTTCAAGGAATGTAAATGCAGAGTCTGGCATATAATGCCACAAAGCAATATAAGACTGGGACAGACTGGCTAGAAGGCAGCTCTGTGGAAGAAGACCTGGGGGACAAGAAGTTGAACATGAGTCAGTAGTGAGGCCTTGCTACAGTTAGGTTCATTTCATATTGCTCTGTATTTACCAGCAGGCCCAGTTTTCCTTTATTTGAACCTTGTGGAACTGCACCCAGAATACTGTGTCCAGTTTTGAGCACCTCAGAGCAAATCCAGGAGAGATTAGCAAGCTAAGTAAGGGCCTGGAGCACATGGCATGTGAGGAGAGACTGAGGAATCTGGTCGTGTTTATATCAAACAAGAAAAGACTGAAGAAAGATGCTATTGCTATCTACAACTCCCCCATAATGAATTGTAGAGAAGACTTTTTTTGGAAGTGAACAGTCATAAGCAATGGACACAAATTGCGGCATAGAAAGATCTGGTTAGTCATTAATAAAAGAGTGAGGGTCATCAGACATTGGAAATGTTTTCTCAGGTTGTGAAATCTCCTACCTTGGACATGCTCAAAACTCAAATTCATGTGAACTTGAGAAACCTGATTTAACTTTGAAATTGATTCTAACTTTGAAGATGGCCTTGCCTTGACTCCGGCATTGGACATGGTGGCTCCCAGAGTTTCCTTCCAACCTTAATTATTCTATTATTCTGTGATAAATTTTGAAGTCAGATTTTGAGACAGTTCATAGAGGCATGCAGCTTAAGACACAGGAAATTTGAAGCAGAGTGGAACACTAAACGACAAGCAGTACTTACTGGTATGAAACAAGACAGTGGGTGTAATATGAGAATGTTTCTGGAGACATCATTTGCTGTCATTATGGATAAAATAGTGAATCGACATTAGAATTGTTTCTGGGTGGAACAGTGTTTAGCAATAAAGTCGTTTCCTTGCTTTGGCACTGAGAAGTTTGTTATAGTTATAAATTTGTGTTGTTTCATGCTAAAACAGAGGTCTACCTACATGACCCTATGTTACTCTGAATATTGTATTTGCACTCTGTTGACATGATTTTTAAATGTGTGACTATAGCTGTAACCAGCTGATGGAAAGAATAATTTCCTGAACATGTCATCACTTCATCTTTGTGCTTTGTGGTAAGAAACAAGTTCAATCTATTTAAATTCTTTGTCAATAAGCACTATCAGATGTTTATCCTTGAGGGGCTCATTATCTCAAGTGATAAATTTAGCCACTAACAGACACTATACTCAAAAGGGTTTTGAGAAGGTAAGGTAAAAACCTACTTTGCATAATGAGCAATCTTGCAGGATATGAACAAAATAGTTTTCAGACCTCTGTGTGTGTATACTTGTGGGTCACCTATGAACTACAGCAACAGCAAAGAGAAAGATGAAAGCAATTTATTTCCACCTGTTCTTATATATCAGCTTTTTCTATGCTGTTTATCATCTGAAGTGTACTGACATGTCAGAGGCAGAGGTTGCTAATATAATGGCAACTGGTCTACCATGGAATAGCTATTCTCCAAGCTGAGATCAGAAACTAATGTAAAGAACCTGAGAGAGCATAGGGGTAACTTTTTTGAAATGTCTGAGGAAAGCTCTTCAGTGAAGATGTGAAGACTGATCTTTGTTTGTTGTTTTATCTGTGTAATTGGAACAGTCCACAGACAACAAAAAGCATTCACATAATTCTAGACACGTACTGCGAAAAAGCAGGGTATGAATAGTGGAAATGTGAGAAAATCAGACATAAATGTGTTCAGATCTGAGGGAAGAGTTTCAGCTTATTTTGTATTTAGGGAGAACGGTGTCATTCGGTGACATTCCTTTTGTTCTAAGTCCCCCTGAAGTTGTCTGTCCAATGGTAAACTCAGGGTTGATGTTCTACCCTCCTTAAATAAATACATCGGAAAATATCACAATTTATCTGTCTATAATCAGTGCCTTAGTCACTTTGACTGAGTTCTCTGTATGCAGCGAAAGTCATTAGTGTAAACAAAACATTTTTCATATTCTCTTTATGTTCCTTGAGAGAACATCTGTTTTAAAAACCCAAATCTGCTTGTTGAAGTAACTTTATAAAAGAGAAGATATGAGGGCATTTATCAGCAATATGGTATATGAAGTTTAATTTGTTAATAGTGGAGAAATACCCTAATTGCATTTGATGATACTGCTATTGCTAAAAGCAGCAGTACAATTTTTATGTTCTACACTATAAAGTATTCTGCCAGTTACCAAGTAATCAAAGAAAAGAAATGAAAAGCAGCTACATTATCCCAGTTGCAGGAAGTGGTACCTAGATTGGAGAGTAATCTATTTTTAAATTCTTAGAAAGAAATGTTCTAAAGAATTTATTGAAATCTACAGCTGCCTTATCTGGCATGTATGTTTCTTCTAGGATAATGTGAATGGATCTTCATATGTTTACCATCATAAGAAGAGAATGAGAGGTGATAAATCTGAAACAGTAAGAAAACTTTCTCCTGTCATATTTAGTATTACACTGTCTGAAATGGAAATGGGGTAAGCATTATAAAATTATTCTGAGACCTACTCTATAGAATCCATCCTAAGTAATCAGCTTGAAGTATTTCAACCCCTTTGATAGACACATTTGGATAAGTAAGACATAATCAAGTAGCACTACTGTTGAAGTAGCCTGAGGCATCTCTTATGATGCCTTAGACTTTCTGGTTACTATGGAGATAGGTCAGGGATACAGGTCAGACTATTACATTGACATTTTGGTTTTCTTTCTGTAGCTTTGTGGACATATGACAGTAGACAGCAAACAGCTTGCAAAAAGTAGCATGTCCTTTTGTTGCTACAGTTGCCTGGTTTACTTTCAGTGTAGCTGAACTTCTCTTTGCATCCACGTTCTTCTTTGTCACCCAGCAGAAAAGTTGTGTTGCTAAATATTACACAGCTTTAAGACTCAGTCCTTGCAAAATCATTGTATTTCTCTATGAGTGGACACCTCTCTCATTTTTATCAAGGGAAAGAGACCCTTCCAACAAAAAAATGCCTGGGTTAACAGTAGAGAGGGAAATATTTTGTATGCACGTCAGGATGAGCAGCATGAGGGAGGTTGAATTAGTGCAAACTCAATATTTTACAAGATAAGGTATCAAAGTCTAAAATACAATAAATGTGGGAGAAAGGAAAGAGCAAGGACTTTTTTTTGGGGGGGGGGGGGAATGAATATTTGATAGGAAAACAGTGCAACTAGGACTGATTTAGGCAACATTTTAGAAATACCATAAGTTTGCAATAGAACCTGACAGGTTTTCTTGGCAGAACCTGGCAGCTTTGATTAACAGAATGAATATATGCCTAATAGTGTGCAGGCCCTTAGAAATTACAATATTCCAAACAACAACAACAACAACAAAATAAATCCATAAATACAACTTAGGGCACTGCTTGTCATAGGTTAAGCTTATTCAGTCTGAGATTGCTGGGAACTGGGAAAAGTCAGAACTTTTTATATGATTGTAGAGGATAAAAATCTCTTTCACTACAGTAAATTATCTGTGATGTGAAAGATGCTGATTACCTCATTTAAAGTGACAAAGAAAGGTACTGGGATGTTACTGTTAGGAGGATTATACAAGACCAGCCAATACCAATTTAAAAGCAGCCAGTGCTCTTCTTCAAAGTGCATAATTCACAGCTCAGGAAAGCTACCTGCACAGCAATTGACTTCAGTCTGAGATTAAACTGTGAAGAGAAACTGTAAAGAACTAAGCTGATAATAACTTGTGCTACATAGTTCAAGAATAAAACTAACTCTGACTAACATAATATTCTGTGTACAGCCATCCCTAAAACTTTTTCAACACATTAAGTCTTGCAGGACCTTAGACAAGTATATTCAGTCCGTTTTAAAGAATAACTTGAAATAATCAGACTTTATTAGCTACTCAGACTAGAGTAATTCTCCCATTAACAGAATTGCAGTTATCAAACTTTTTCACCTGTCAAAGTAGGCTGTCACTGTATATGTCAAAAATTAGAAAGCAAGGACAGCTTTATTGACAGAAGATGCTTCTGCATAATTATTTTTGCCATCTAAAAGTATAAGTTTTTGAAAATCCATAGGTATTTGAAGGACCAGTAGGTCATAGGGTATAGTTGAAAATGCATTTAGCTTTTATATAAAATAATAATTTACAGACTACTACTACTTCTGTTCACAGTGTTAACTAAAAAAAAATTATTACACTGCTGACCTTACACACATATCCATGATGGAAAATAATATGGAACAAGAAACTAAAGAATAAAAAATTACAAGGACTGAATACTTGCTTTCCAATTTAAGGTACTAAAATGAGTTCTATGAGACAACAGGGAAACACTCAGAAACAGAGGCAGTGGGAAAGGCAGTCCAGACTTTTCATGAGCCATTTGTCTCTCTTAGATACTTTATTTAAGTAGCTACTACTAGATTGTATGAAACCACAACTGAAGCACTTAGAAACTGAAGTATGTATGCCTTTCCTTTGGAGTGAATAGAAAAGTCCATTCAGCAAAGCAGAACTAAGAATATTCAGACCACTTCTGTCAGAAGCAGGATCAAAAGAAATGAATGAACATAAAATGCTTCTTAAACATTAAGCCAGTACTTAAAAAATTTTGAAAGATCAATTATTTCTTTAAGGAGCCATTCAAGGAAAGCGGTGTGTATATTCTCTTATTGTGAACCATACCTGAAAGTTATCACTAATGAAATCTTAATTTTAATAAATTTCAAAGAAAGGTATTTTGTGTTTAACAGGCCAAAAACAATCCACAGACACAGAATTCAGCTGAGTTGATTTGTTCGGATTTATTAATTTACTATTAGCTCCTATGTTTAGTACAAGATCCTATGGGTGCATAGAGTGGTGGGTTTGCTCTACCACCAAAGATGTGCTACAAGACAGGGCCAGACATCCCTGAACAACCTCTGTTTTTACACAAGTATACAGCTTCTCTTCCCAGTGTAGGAGGCAGATAGATTTGCTGAGTTCCACTACAGGTGAAATACATAGGCATTGGTAGCTGTTTTGCTGTAATACAATAATGAGATTCCCTTGCAAACTGCCTATTTTAGCAATTTCTAGGACTAATCCTGCATCCCACTACTTAAAAGCAGTTTTATCACTGTTACTGAACACTCAGAGCAATGAAAATCATCTCAGATATTGGTATAGCATTCAAACTCATTCAGACGTATGGGAGGTGAGCAGCTCCGGAGGGGAGCCTTCAACCCCACAGTGAGGGGAAACACCACGTCCAGGAGCCCCAATTCTGAGCAGTGAAAGCCACTGAGGGAGCCTTGAGCTCTTGATAGGACAGCCAGGATGGGGAGAGCTCACCTCAGGGCCAGGTCCCAGAGTCTGGGAGCTCTGCTCTGGCTGCCCCGGCAGTGGCAGCACCAGGCAGAGCCGATGAGGGGAGGCTGCAGCACAGAGCTCAGGGTGCAAGAAGCGCCTGCACTGGTCTTGTGAGGGGAGGGTGCAGGCGTGCACTCAGTGCTCCCTGGTGGAGGTCCTCCTGCAGCAGGGGCTGAGCTGCAGGATGCTGTCAATAGCCTGAAAGATGTCAGGGAATATGAGAGGGAGCAGGACTGCTTGCCTCAGGCCAAGACTGTGCAAGGACCACAAGTGTCCACCATAGCACATACAGAAAAGGAGGAGGGCAGTAATCCAGGAAGCTGGGCTCTAGTAACCACGAAAAAAAAAAAAAAAAAAAGGAGGAAAAGATGTTTGTCCTGCTGTAATCACCACTGGTGCAGGCTCACCTTTAGTACTGGGTTCAGTTCTAGGCCCCACCATTTCAGAAGAACATGAAGGTCCTTGAATGCCATTCAAATGAGGGCAACAAAGCTGGTGACAGGGCCTGAAGGCATGCTCTGTGAGGAGCATCTGAGGACGCTGGGTTTGTCTAGTCTGGAGAAACGAGGATGAGGAGTGACCTCATTGCTCTCTACAGCTCTCCCCAAGGAGGTAAAATGGAGAGGGAGGTGCTAGTCTCTTCTCCCTGGGATCTATTGATAGGACATGTGGGAATGGTTCAAAGCTGCACCAGGGGCGGTTTAAAGTAGACATTAGAAAGTATTTCTTTACCTAGAGGGTGGCCAAAAACTGGAACAGGCTTCCTAGAGAGGCGACCGACGCCCTGTGCCCATCAGTGTTTCAGAGGCATTTGGACAACACCCTTAATAACGTGCTTTAACTTTTGGCCAGCCCTAAAGTGGTCGAGCAGTTGGACTTGATGATCATTGCAGGTCTTTTCCAAATTCCAATGTTTTTCTCCTTACTTCCTTCTTTCCCTAACGATACATGCTGAGGAAATGCTGGAAGACATTTCTTCCGAGCCCTGCAGTAGCAGAAGGAATTGAATGGGTATCGTGTCACATCATAGGCACTGGCTCTGTCACTTTGTGGGAAGGAAGCCTGTGCCTTCTGGTGGGGGTGAGAGATGTAGGTTGTCTCTGCATGATTTGAGCACCTGAACAGATTTGCAAAAACCACGTGTGAACTGGTTTGTGAAACCCTTCTGAGTTCATCCATTTCTTTGGGTTTCCACAGGGCAGCAAAAGACCACACCTCTGACATCAGTGAGGCTCCAAGATCAAGCCCTCAGGCTGAGTAGAATGTGCTTCTGAACTAAATGGTTGCAAATCTTGTTTATGCAGGCAGCACCTGCTCATTTCCTCGTGCTTTCCCCCCACTCCCAAGCCCACTCCTCCCCCAAGTACTGGTTTGTAAAAATGCCCGAGTTGTTTCTTTTGGAGAAACAGAGCAAAACACAAGAGCCTGAGAACAACAACGCTCCATCAGGAGTCCATCTGGCCCAATGCTCTCTCTCCAGTGGCACCCCATACGTATCTAAAGGAGGGTACATGGGGAGTGGAGGTCTTCTTCTGTCAGGATCCAGAGGGTGTTCATAGGCCTCAATGCTTGGAACTGGCCTTCCTTGGGAACTGCATTGCAGACAGGCCCTCAAACCTCCATCAGGCAGAACTATATGCATAACATATCACAGCTGTTCTGTTCTATTCTGTTCCATTCCATTCCATTCTCTTCTGTTCCATTCCATTCTCTTCTGTGCCATTCCATTCCCTTCCCTTCCATTCCATTCCATTCCATTCCATTCCATTCCATTCCATTCCCTTCCCTGCACTCACAGTGAGTTTTATAATTATTTGCCTGAAATGCCAAAGGAAATTCAAGCACCAAAAACACTTTCAAAGACACAAATCAGAACGGTTACAGGTGGAAAGAGTATTTGATTTATTTATAAATAAAGTTGTTTAAATTTAGTTTAGTTTAGTTAATTTTAGCCTAGTCTAGTTTCCTTTAGATTATGTATTCTTTTTCTAAACCTTTCAGAGCTGATGCCCACAAGCATTAACCCAATGCACATGCGTAGCCAGCAGCAGGCTGATGCATCCTTCAGTTTACCTGGAAAACAACATCCCTTGGAGCCTGACGAAGGAAAGCCGGGTCTGGAGCAGTGCTGCGGTGGTGCAAGAGCAGAGGAAGAGCCCAGCCAGAAATGGGCTGGGGAAGACCTGACTAGGGGTGGTGCTCAATGCTACAGAGGACAGCAGCAAGTCCCGGGGCCACGCTGGGGCCACCCTGGGAGTGCAGAACTCTGCCTCCCCCCGGATGCGGGGCACGAGGGCCACCTGCGTGGAGCACGAGCAGCTGCCTTTGGGCTACAATAACCCAAAGGAGCCCCATGAAGGGGCTGTGCTCCGCTGCAGAAGGAGGCAAAAAACCCCGGGGACACTTGCTGGTCCACCCTGGGGAGAAAAAAGCCTTCCCCCCCCAGCTGCAGGACACGAGGGGCCACGTTCGTGGTGCATGAGCAGCAGGCGATAACCCGGAGCACCAGGACCAGAGGAGCCCTGACAAGTGGTCATGCTCAGTGCTCAGAGGAAGGCAAAAAACCCCCAGAGACCGGTGCCAATCTGCCCCGGGGGAAAATTCCTTCCTGACCCCAGTGCTGGCGATCGGCTGTTCCCTGAGCATGTGAGCAAGACCTGCTCCCAGTCCAGGGGCTGGTTATGCCTCTAACGGGACACTGGCACTACCTTTTCTGCCTCCACCGGGGGCCCTCTCAGGGGCTTCCAACAGCAGCAAAAATACCGCTGGCCTGATGAACCCTGGAGGTAGGAATCCTTCCTGTGCCTGGCAGTGAGGCCATCTGTGGACCCTATTTCTTATGGCTACTGCCACTATCTGCCCAGGAGATGAGGATGGCGAGCTCCCTGAAGACTGAAGCAGGATTTCCATCCATCCATCCATCCATCCATCCATCCATCGGATGAGCTGTGAGTGTGGCCCCTCCAGGAGCTGGAATTGCAGCAGAGAACCTCCAGCAGCTTCGGGCAGTCTTCCTCCCTCAGCCCCTCCAAGTAATTCCACCAGTGCCTCAAAGCATTCCTCTTGGGTGCCTTCAGGCTGCCAGCTCTGTCCTGGTGACAGCACGGGGCCCTCTGGCAGTGGGACACGGGAGGGTGCTGCCTTATATTGGCCCAGAGCATTGTGATGCTGCTTTGGCGGGTGGTGGCACTATGACACGGGGGTGACAGGGCCCCAACAGCCCTGCCCACCACAGCCCTGCTGCTACCCCTTTGTCCTCCATCCCCTGGAGAAAGGCCTTTGCGGTGCTGGCCCTGAGGCAGTGCCTGTGCCCAGGAAGCCTGGGGGATGTCCTTGCCCATTGCAGCCACACATGGGCACCGCTGCTGAATGTCCCTGTAAATTAATCTCTATGTTCAGACTGTATCAATACACCATGTGCAGTCATTTGAGTGTGGCAATCCTAGAGGTGGATGAAAGGGGTTTTGGTTCCCTTTGCACAAACTTTGCAGAAATGTAGGTGCATACAGGATTTCCTCACCATTCCTTACCAACACACCAAGTGCCATTTGTTACTATGCTGCTTACGGTGAGATCTTCTTGGAAAGAATTTAAGAAATCTCTCCTGCTTTTGTTACTAAGGGCATTCAGATCGTTGCTTGTGTTTATTAATATTCATGTGTCTCATTTGGGACTTCACTTCTTGTATTCCTATTTGAGTGCAACACTTCACCGACTGCTGCTTGATTCCATGTTCTTGATAGCTCAATGAAGTGTTTTGATCCCAATTCAGTTTAAACCACATGGACTGCGCAACTTTCCCCTGCAACACTCAGGAAGAACAAGTAACTGACTCAATTGTGTAGAACAGTTTTAAAGCCCTCAGCTAAGTATCGCATAAGGGAACGGTATAAAGGGCAAAGCTTTAGAGATTGGCAACAAATCCCCTCAGTACCTTTGTTCAAATCCTTGAAATGCAGAATGACTTCTGGTTTCTCTCTCATAGGCTAATTTTTGGGGTGGCCTATCAGGGGGGAGGGGGAAAGGGGAAAATAACTGTGTTTGCTATTGGTTTATTGTGTGGTGTCTCTGCCCATGGCAGGGGGTTTGGAACTGGATGATCTTAAGATCCTTTCCAACTTTAACTATTCTATGATTCTATTATTGAAGTAAACTTTAAAGTAGAAATAATATTTCAAATTGTTTTAAAATACAAATCTTAAAACAAGTCCAGCCACAAATGATAGCCACAGGTTTGGTACTGCAGGATGGTATCTATAAAATTAAAGCCTTCTTTCCTTCAAAAAATTAGTTTCTGAAGTCTTAAAACTTTTTTTTCCTTTTGAAGATGGCTTTTTCAGCCACAGCTTTTTAAAATTAAAAATTAATAATGCATGAAATTTCTTATCCCTCCACTAGACTAAGAAAAAGTCAGATCATAGCGCAAATTCACCAAAGCACTCTTGACATTTCAATTCAATTCCACAGCAGAATGAGAAGGAAATGTTTGGGGAATGTGGTTTTCCATTTTAATTCACCTTATAATAGAGAAAAAATTGAAGAACTGTGTTCAGTTATCTCAGGCCTGTGTTTACAGTATTGTACTATCAATGAGTTTAAGGATATCAGAGTGTAGTGCATTGAATAAATACAGTCTGTTACAGTTTATTAAACAACTTAAAACAAAAAGCTGACAAACCCCCAAAAGAGACAGTCTTGAGTTCCCAAAAGGTAATACTTTTTTTTCCAATGAATTTTACTTCAGTACTTTCCTGGCATGGAAGGCCTAGTACTGAGGGCAGTATGGTCTCACACTGCTACATGGCAAGATCCCTCTGAGAAACCTCATATAATATCTCATGCTAAAATGCAGCTTGGGCTTCTGTTTCCAGCTGTCTTTGACATCCTGTCCTTATTGAGATGTGAAGGAGGTCACTTCCTTGGAAAAGCTAAAACAAATAGATACAGCAAAAAGTGAAAATTATCAAGAGTTCTTGGTAGCTGTAAGAAGTAAAATTTCTTATTCTCCAAAGCAGTAAAAATCTCAATTTTCCTAAAACTTCCTCAGTAAGTTTATATTTAAGCTAGAGCAACAAAATTCCATGCTGCCACATCCCTGAGTGACTAAAGCTTGTGACTTGTAAACATCAGGTTCAATTAAGTAGAAGGTAATGGCAAAGCTGACATTTCTTGAAGAAACTTGCTCATGAAGTAATGTAGTGGCACGTAGCTGAAAGCTGATTATTGTGAACTGGTTGCTGTGAAAAAAGTTTTTCAATCAAATCTCATTAGCAGATGTAGACAGGAGTTGATAACAATATCATACAGGTCTGGTGGATTCCCTCAGTCTCCACTAGTGCCAAATTTACAATCCCATTCTGAGGAAAATATTCGTACTGAAATCAGTGGAAATATTACTTTAATTATTTTTTTGTGAAGATTCTTTATTTTGACTTCAGGCATGTAAGACAGGTGAATTCCTGTGGGACTGAGATAAATATCTTACATACTGATGAATTATTTAGAAGAGAAAAAGTGGGAGATCAAGGGCTGCACAGTATCTTAAAACTAACCATGGAGAGGAAATCAATTCCTTTCCAATCAAAGTGAAAAAAAAATAAGTCTCGTAGCTACGGTTGCATAAACCCACTAATCTAAGTCTTGCCAGTGAATTAGCAAAGGCTTAGAAAAATTGGTTTGATTCGGAGACATATTGTTATATTTACGTTTTTACTCTGTTTTTTTTCCTAAGCCTTGTATGAGCCAAATTAGAACAGTGCTACCATTTAGTCTTTTCTAAATAATTCAAGATCTAACTACACAAATCTGTCCCCTGTGAGAGACAGGTTTTGGAACATACAGTTCATCTGCTATTGGAGGAAACGAGTAATTTGCCATCATATTTCTTTATTAGCAGACTCCAATATGTTGTTTGACTTCCTCTATGAACTATCTGCTGCATTAATTCTGAGATAGTATGAAATTGCTTGGCATTGTAACAGCTATGAATGCATAGCAATAACTCTGAAAAGGTTGGGGTTTGCAATTTGGTATCATGGTGACTGACGGTCAAGGTCCCTCTGGATGGCATTCCTTCCCTCCAGCATATCAACCGAACCACACAGCTTTGGTGTCATCTGCAAACTTGCTGAGGGCGCACAAATCCCACTGTCCATGTCACTGACAAAGATGTTGAACAAGACTGGTCCCAACACTGATCCCTGAGGGACACCACTCGTTACTGGTCTCCAGCTGGACATTGAGCTATGGACCACATCGCTTTGCCTGCGGCCATCCAGCCAGTTCTTTATCCACTGAGTGGGCCACCTATCAAATTGATGTCTCTCCAGCTTACAGACAAGGATGTCATGTGGGACAGTGTCAAACACTTTGCACAAGTCCAGGGAGATGACATCAGCTGCTCTACCCCTGTCCATCAGTTCTGTAGCCCCATCATAGAAGGCCACCAGATTGGTCAGGCAGGATTTCCCCTTAGTGAAGCCATGCTGGCTGTCACCAACCACCTTCTTGTTTTTCATGTGCCTTAGCATGCCTTCCAGGAGAATCTGCTCCAAGATTTTGCCAGGCACAGAGGTGAGGCTGACTGGTCTGTAGTACCCTGGCTCATCCATTTTTCCCCTCTGGAAAATGGGGGTTATCTTTCCCTTTTTCAAGTCATTAAGAACTTCACCTGGCTGCCATGATTTTTCAAATATGATGGAACGGTGGCTTAGCAACTTCATTTGCCGGCTCCTTCAGGACCCAGGGATGGATTTCATCAGGTCCCATGGACTTGTGTACGTTCAGGTTCCTAAGATGGTCTCGAACCAGATCCTCTCTTACAGTGGGCCCTGGGTCTTCATTCTCACTCTCCCTGCGTCTGCCTTCCAAGACTTGGGTGGTGTGGTCAGAGCATTTGCAGGTGAAGGCTGTAGCAAAGAAGTAATTAAGAATCTCAGCCTTCTCCAAATCCAGGGTAGCCAGTTCTCGATAGCTTCTGGAGAGGGCCCACGTTTTCCCTAGTCTGTCTTTTATTTGCAGTGTACCTATAGAATCCCCTCCTGTTATCCTTAACATTCCTAGCCAAGTTTAGTTCTAATTTCCTCTTTATTGAGATCTGCTTTTTTGATTTGTCATAACCAATAATAAATAGCTTTGTTAGAACCAAGCATCTAGTGAGGGCTGGAAGGGACATGAGCTGCCAAAGTCATCTTCTCATGAATGACTTCACCTTGATCACTTAATCCAGTTTTCTCCCTATCCTGGAAGGCAAGCAGCACAGCATAAAGGTGCAACATACCGAGCGTGTGAAATGTCATGCAATTCTACTGACAATGGAAACATTGGACCAGCAAATATATGAAGACCTGACCTACTTTCTAGCCTTTCCATCAAGATGTGGCAAAAAAATGAAATATGATTTCTTATCCTGTTAGATACTATGCTTTCAAGCATAAGTAGGGTAAAAAAAAATGAGTAAAATATTAACATGTTACCGAAAACTGCCTAAGGCAGAGAGGAAAAACAATACCTTAAATGCAGTCCCCTGGAAGAAGTTGTGTTCAGTGATACTGGCTAACTTAATTACTGTGACTTTAGGTATAATGGAATGTGGAGAGCGAATGAATATCATTATCTTCTGAAACCTTTTGTGCATTTCTAAATGTCATGGGTTCAGCAGTAGCAGCCATTTTTCTCCTCCTTGGTAGCTGGTGCAGTGCTGTGTTTTTGATTTTGGGCTTGGGAACTGCGCTGATAACACCAGTGTTTATAGTTACAGCTCAGAATGTTTGGTTTGACCAAGGACTTTATGAGTCTCATGCTCTGCTAGGGAGGAGGGGAAGCCAGGAGGAAGCAGAGACAGGACACCTGACCAAACTGACCAAAGAGTTATTTCATTCCACTGCACGTCATGTCCAGGATGGAAAAACTGGGGGCAGGAACCCGGAAGAGTTCAGTTCAGGGCTCGGTTATCGGGTGGTAAGCAGTTATATCCTCTTCCCTTGTATTTGCCTTGTCATTATTATTATCGGTGGTAGCAGTAGTGATTTGTGTTATACTTTAGTTACTGGACTGTTCTTATCTGTCGTGGTTTAAGCCGTAAATTTCACTTCTCCCTCATTTCCCCCCCCCCCCCCCAATGGGGGGAAATGGGGAGAAGAACCAAAGAAAATGTAACTCCCACGGATTGAGATAAGAACAGTCCAGTAACTAAGATACAATACAAATCACTACTGCCACCACCAATAACAATAATAATAACAAAAGTATATACAAAGGAAGAGGATACAACCGTTTCGCCGCCCGACTGAGCCGAGAGACCGCGCAGCAAGAGCTAGCGAGAACCCGCCCCCCAAACCACACACTTCCTGGTTCCTCACCCCCAGTATTCCACATCTTGGGCATGACGTGCTGTGGCATGGAATAACCTCATTGGTCAGTCCGGGTCAGGCGCCCTGTCTCTGCCTCCTCCCAGTTCCCCCTCCTCCCCAGCATAGCATGAGACTCGGAAAAAAGCCGAACCCATGACATTATCTCCACCCGTGGGAGTTACATTCTTTCAATTCTTCTCCCTATTCCCCCCGCACACCCCGTCGGAGTTGGGGGGAAGAAAGAGGGGGGAATTGAGTCAGCAAACTGCGTGATTTCCAGCTTAAACCACAACACCAAATTATATACTAGTTGTTGAAAGATACTACTGGGATTTTTCACCCAGAACATGCTGGAATGTAAAAAAAAGGAGATTTATTATTAATCTCTAACTCTAAAAAAAGTGGGTTTTCATATTACAGTTCATACATACTCTGTGTATTCATATGTATATGTATGAAGTTTTCAGGGAAGCTCTTTGCTTCCACACAGCTGACTGTGGTGTGTCACTGACATAGACGCAGTCTTCCATATCGGGGCTTGTGCATACAGGAAGTTTGCTTTCCATTCTTCTCATTTCTATGGGATGCCATGCAGCCTGCTTCCCAGAATCCCTTCAGACTAACACAGGCCCTGTGGAGCATAAACGCCAGGCTTCATTCTATGGCTGCAGCAGCTCTGATGCAGAGCTGATGGCATCTCTGTTGAACTATATATAGATCTACTGGACATACTCCTGTCTGAGAAAGAGCATATAGTCAAGGACTTTGAGAAAATCATCATTACTGTGACTATTTCAGCTCTGATCAGCTAGAGATCTGAAGCTAGACAGATAAAGTTGGAGTGGTGGGACAATTCATCTCAAAAGCAAGGGACCTGGCAATATGAGAATTTATTATTTTGGATGTTGGTTAAAATGAACAAGACTATCTGTCATGGGTTAATTATATAGGTTTAACTCCTGTTGAATGAAAATGAAGAAGCCTATACTTTTGTGAAAGAGGAATGTTGTTGGCCTATGTACCGTTTCAACTTGCAGTTCCTGCCAGTCAGTGACTAACAAATTTGGAATGGGAATGTTCATCACAAGCAAAGTCATGAAAAATGTCTCCAAAACCATATTCCAAAGATGCTTTAAAAACCTCTTCCAGGCTCTTTGGAAAATACAAATGTAAGGGATCAAGAAAATCATAGAATCTTTCCCTCTTTACTCTTACAAAAGTGTACATATTGCTATGCAGTAACCATCCAGCTGCTGCATTTTGGGCATCACAAACCTTAAATTAAGGCTAAGAATTCCACCCATCCTTTAAAAATACACGAACAAATTAAAATAAAAGAATATGTTAAAGCTATGCTAGGAATGTTGACTGTTATCCAAGAAAAAAAGAGATTTAAATGGATAATGAAATAGAAATGTCATACTGCAGAAATTATTTACTTCACAGATAGCTATCCATGAAAATGGAGAATCTCA
The DNA here is from genome assembly GCA_017639245.1 of Myiopsitta monachus. Classification (NCBI taxonomy): domain Eukaryota; kingdom Metazoa; phylum Chordata; class Aves; order Psittaciformes; family Psittacidae; genus Myiopsitta; species Myiopsitta monachus. Next base: position 24,280,675 of record CM029925.1, read on the forward strand.
TTTTTAAAGAAATCAGGCTTCAACTTTCAACTATTAGCTCCTTGCCAGAATAAACTGCCTTTCAGGACTTTATAATGTCTCCCTGTGAAGAAAGAAATAAACTACAATTGTGTCTCATTACTCTTCTCTTTGATAATCTAAATTATACCAAACTAATTAATATTTTTTGTAACAAATATTAAGCAATTTCTTCTCCTTTTCTATGTCCTTTTAAAAATGTAGATATTCATGCTGAATGCACCATTACAGAACTAGTCTTATCAACACAGTAAACACAAGTTATAGGTATTTTAATCAAAACTTTCCTGGTTGTCTGAAGAAGAATCACATTATTTAATTTCTTTTTTATATTTTTTTTTCATATGAAGCTCATTAAGTGGCTTCTTTTTTAGGATTTCAGAATCTTCATCAATGTCACTGTTTTCTAGTTTCTCTTTTCTTTGATTGTTGTGATTTATGCTCCTTGTTCCTAAATGATAATTTTGTAATTTGTGGAACTAAACCAGTTATAGTTTTCTGAGGGGGCACAGCTTATGCAGAATGAATTCTACAGCTGATTCATCATAATCATGTTTCCTGTTCTGGTAATTTCATTTCACTAATAAAATTTCTGCAGCAATTTGGAATAAATTCTTCTCTTCATTCTCCTACAATAATTTATTCTTTATAACTCAAGAATATAAGCCTTCCAGTTTTTTCTTTATGTCTTCTAAGTTCACCTTCAATTTTTTCTCATTTCTACTCTTAAGTCCTTTACAGTGGGGAATTGGGAATCATATAAAAGTCAAGTCCTGAAAGATCAGAGAAAGACCAATTATAATGAAAATAAAAATTAAAACGGCTCTTGTCATGGCAAAAAGGGCATGGTTTGGGATTGAAGACCAGGCATTCTAGATCCATCTGAGCTTATTATAACAGCAGGTACTACCAAAAGGAAGGTTAGAAGGAGAATTTTATTGAAGCTGGAGATGAAAGACTACCAAATGCTGTTTGCTGGTTCAGCAATTCACTGGGAGAATATATCCCTCTACTTCATAAAACAGCCCAATGATATGCTTATTCTAGTCAGTAGTGTGGCCAGCCACATAGATACACAGCCATTAAACCTTAATGGAGAGGCTTTTGGCATGGCTAGTTGTTACTGTGGCTTATTACACTCACATTGCAACTGCTATTCCCTATTTCTAGCCACGTGTGCCTTTTTGTGGGTTCATCACAAAAAATGAGACATGTGCAATTGCGTAAAAGATAAGAAGGTACCGAAACAATTTTGAGGCCAATTTATTTTACAAATTCTTCCTTTTTCTTCCATTTTTCATTTCATTCTTTTCAAGTGTTCAGCTCACTGTGAAGCAATTTCTTTTTCAGAGATCTCATCACTTTGCGTTCAGTACTCGTAGTTTTTTAAATTGCAAATAGACCCTGATTATGAACAAATACAAGAGTTTTAGATCAGAAACTGAATCAATTTAGACTAAAAAAAAAATCTACTAATTCAAATATATATTGAAATTAACATGAAGTTAAATAGAGAGTTGAAACCCCCTACATTTCCTCTTTACATTCTGTATGCATTTTATGGAAACCAAAACAAAAAGCAGAAGGCGGCATAGAATCATAGAATCATAGAATAGTTAGGGTTGGAAAGGACCTTCAGATCATCTAGTTCCAACCCCCTGCCATAGGCAGGGACACTTCCCACTAAATCATGTCACACAAGGCTCTGTCTAACCCGACCTTGAACACCGCCAGTGATGGAGCATTCACAATTTCCCTGGGCAACCCATTACCGTGCCTGTCTCTGTTTAGTTCCACTCTTCAACAGTGTCCTGGGTTCAGCAGCAGCAGTCATTTTTCTCCTTCGTAGCGGGAGCAGCACTGATGATGCCAGTGTTTTCAGTTACTGCTTGGTAATGTTTTGGTCTGGCCAAGGACTTTCTGAGTCTCATGCTCTGCCAGGGAGGAGGGGAAGCCAGGAGGAAGCAGAGACAGGACACGTGACCCAAACTGACCAAAGAGGTATTCCATACCACAGCACGTCATGTCCAGGATGAAAAATACTGGGGGCAGGAACCCGGAAGTCTCTCTCTCTTTCAGCTTGGTCGGATGGTGAGCGGTTGTATCCTCTTCCCTTGTATTTGCCTTGTCATTATTCTTATTGGTGGTAGCAGTAGTGATTTATATTATACCTCAGTTACTGGACTGTTCTTATCTCAACCTCTGGGAGTTGCACTCCTTCAATTCTTCTCCCCATCCCCCCCATCCCCCCCCCCATCGGATTGGGGGGGGGGTAAGAGAGGGGGAGAAGTGAGATTTGCAGCTTAAACCATGACAGTTCTTTTTGACGCCCAACATGGGGCACGAAGGGTTGAAATAACGGCAAGGATTAATAGACACTCGTCACAATGCTGATTTATTGGCTCTCAAAATTGTTGCTCTGGTTCTCACAGGTTCAGCGTATGGTACTTTACTTACAGCCGATACTTTTTATCTTAACATTTTTCAGTTCTGGGTTTTGGGTTAAGGTTCTTGTTACATTGTACTTTATTGCACTGATTTTTAATGCAATAGACTCAGTGATCATGAAACTGACCCGGTTTGTGTTTCCAGTGTGGTCACCAACTCTATACTTTGGGAGGTATATAATGGAAGTTCTTAGCAATTACATGTCTCTTTTCACCTCCTTGGGTGGTCAGCCTGTGAAAGAGACATTCTTTTGTGCTCCCAGCCACCCCACCAGACCGTTTACAGCATCATTTGAGAATTTTGGAGGTTTTGAATGGCCTTTAGATACCCTTGAGACCTGCCTGCTGGTTGTGATGGGAATCGCCATGTTGACATGCATACTGAGTATGTTTTACTCACAACTATTTTGTCTGGTCCTGAGAGTTATGCATAGTTGGGTTTGGGCCTTGTCTAGGGTCAAACGACAATATAGGAGGTCCAAGAGATTTTCCCTGAGGCTGGATAGTCATGAGTGGCAGGGTGTGTGGGATAGTATGGGCAAGTATCTAGGCCAGTGGGCCCCTCCAGTGCTTTGGAACTTCACCAGTGAACAAATGCAAAATCCAGAAAAATTAGTAAAACATTTAAAGGAGGTGTGTGGTCATTCTGGTCACACCAGAGATGGACAAATCATGGCAACGTGCTGGGGCTTGACCTATGCTTACAGAGCCCTGTTCAACACTGTCTAGAATCTTCAAAAGGAAAAAAACGTCTCTGGATCTGAGGGCAGAGTAATGGACAGTGCAGCTACTCCAGCTCCAAGCACAACAGCTACACCACCCCCAGGGACAAGCACAGCAGCTACTCAAACTCCAACTGTAATGGACAGTGCAGCTAATCCAGCTCCAAGTACAGCAGCTACACCACCACCAGTGACAGGTACAGCCACTACTTAAACCCCAGTGACAAGTACTGCGGCTACTCAAACCACAGTGATAATCATCGCAGCTAAACTAGAGGACCAACTCACACCAATATCAGTTGCCCCTGTACGCAAGAGGAAAAACAAAAAAGAGGCAAGAAAGATGATGCAAGATGAAGAAACAATGTACTGACCACCTGGGACAGCATCTGACCAGGAGTTATTACCACATGATGAAGAAGAAGAAGAAAAGGAAGAGGTGACTTCTCGATCTTGGACCTCAACCAAGCTACGGAATATGCGAAAAGACTTTACCCGTCAGCCAGGGGAGCACATCATCACCTGGCTGCTCCAATGCTGGGACAATGGGGCCGACGGTCATGAACTAGAAGGTAGTGAAGCCAAACAGCTGGGATCACTTGCCAGGGAAGGGGGAATTGACAAAGCAATTGCAAGAGGGAAAAAGTTCCTCAGCCTTTGGAAGCAGCTCTTGGCACCTGTGAAAGATAGGTTTCCATACAAGGATGATGTTATGAGTTGTTCGGCCAAGTGGACTACTCTAGAGATAAAAAAATCTGAACCCATGACAAACAGGAAGACACCTACCGGAAGACCTGAGTGTTAAATTGCAGCAGAAAAGAACTGCAAGTTTGGGTAATGTTTTATTGGATCTGCTTTCAGTACATAGATGGAATAGAATAGATGTCTTCTCTTGTTTTAAAATCTTGCCTAGTGATAAAGTCTCTGAATTACCTGACAAATACAGAGGAGTCTGTGCTTTGAGAAGTGACATTTGGTCAGTGTGCAGCCACAGCAAAGCTCAGTCAAGCACATGAACTACGTGTTTCTCCAAAGCTAAGGCATGTGCTTTCCAAAGGGCAATGAAAGCTGGGCTCTTGGACTATGGTACCAGATACCAGAAAGCATCCCGAGATGTCCATCGGAGTAAACCTTAGCAGTGCCTCTTCAGAATGCTGCAAGAGTGGAGTGAAAAATCTTTAATGAATACAATATTCATGCCCATGGAACCCACATTCAGTTTTCACTTTTCTGACTTGGAATGACTCTGCAGGGGAGAAGAATCTAAAGTATTAATAGATGCTGCATTTTCACACTGTTGGACCTGTTGAACTCTAATTTTTGACAGTTTTACTCTCCTGATAACGATGATTCAGACATGGCAGCTGCAAGCACGAAGTTATAGCTTCAGATATGCTCTCCTCTGTCCTACCTATTTTACTGAATTCAAATAACCAAAGCAGTACAGGTAATGCCTCCTCCAATATATTCTCTCTGGTTACAGGAAACAAATAAGGATTAGGAAGCAGCAACAAACACTTGTCTCTCCTACAGCTCCAGCACTGACAAGAAAACATCAGGTTTCAGGGAGATGTCACATCAGACAAAAGCAGACTAATACCAATATTCCTAAAAAGTAATCTTTGCAGCAACTCCTCTACTCCAGCAATCAGAGCACTTAATAAAATCATGTCCAACCCTAAAGCAGTTAAAAAATAAAAAAAAAAAAGAAGTCTGAACTTTCAACATGAGACCTGCTATGTAGTGAAAAACTCTACGGCTAATTACTCAGTCCATAGAAGTAGGGAGATCTTATTAATTTAAAAGTAACAAGTTTACCTGTGTTCATCTGCTGACACTTGGTCAGTTTTCCAGAAGCAGAACTCCTTCTCTGTGATGGCTCTTCAGAGGTGCTATCTTTTATATATCTTTTTCCCCACAAAACAAGCCAATTGGAGCTCTTGCAGCAAGCAGTCAAAGATAACGTCACCTGAAAATCAGAAGGGTTTTGAAGACAAGGACAAAATACAAAGGGGAGGTCAGGCATTTCAAGTGGTTCTTGAGAAAAAATGGAGTCTGTTGAGGAGCCATTAAATGAGTGACTGAATCAGAGGAAATAAAAGATGTTTTATGGAATCATAGAATCCTAGAACAGTTAGGGTTGGAAAGGACCTTCAGATCAACTAGTTGCAACCCCCCTGCCATGGGCAAGGACACCTCCCACTAAACCGTGCCACCCAAGGTTCTGTCCAACCTGGCCTTGAACACCACCAGTGATGGAGCACTCAAAACTTCCCTGGACAACCCATTCCAGTGCCTCACCACCCTTACACTAAAGAATTTCTTCATTATATCCAATCTAAACTTCCCCTGTTTAAGTTTGAATGCGTTCCCCCTTGTCCTATCACTACAGTCCCTCATGAAGAGTCCCTCTCCAGCATCCCTGTAGGCCCCCTTGAGATACTGGAAGGCTGCTATGAGATCTTCACACAGCCTTCTCTTCTCCAGGCTGAACAGCCCCAACTTTCTCATCCTCTCTTCATACAGGAGGTGCTCCAGTGCCCTGATCATCCTTGTGGCCCTCCTTTGGACTTCTTGCAACAGTTCCATGTCTTTTTGATGTTGAGGACACCAGAGCTGCACACAATACTCCAAGTGAGGTCTCACGAGAACAGAGTAGAGGGGCAGGATCACCTCCCTCAACCTGCTGGTCACGCTCCTTTTGATGCAGCCTAGCATACGGTTGGGTTTCTGGGCTGCAAGCACACAATGAAGCCGGCTCATGTTCATTTTCTCCTCGACCAACATCCCCAAGTCGTTCTCCACAGGGCTGCTCTGAATCTCTTCCCTGCCCAACCTGGAGCTGTGCCTGGGATTGCTCCCACCCAGGTGTAGGACCTTGCACTTGGCATGGTTAAACTTCATCAGGTTGGCATCTGCCCACCTCACAAGCGTGTCAAGGTCCCTCTGGATGGCATTCCTTCCCTCCAGTGTATCAACTGACCCACACAGCTTTTGTGTCATCTGCAAACTTGCTGAGGGCGCACTCAATCCCACTGTCCATGTCACTGACAAAGATGTTGAACAAGACCGGTCCCAACACTGATCCCTGAGGGACACCACTCGTTACTGGTCTCCAGCTGGACATTGAGCCATTGACCACAACTCTTTATGTGCAGCCATTCAGCCAGTTCTTTATCCACTGAGTGGGCCACCTATCAAATTGATGCCTCTCCAACTTACAGACAAGGATGTCATGTGGGACAGTGTCAGATGCTTTGCACAAGTCCAGGTAGATGACATCAACTGCTTTACCCCTGTCCATCAGTTCTGTAGCCCCATCATAGAACGCCACCAATTTGGTCAGGCAGGATTTCCCCTTAGTGAAGCCATGCTGGCTGTCACCAACCACCTTCTTGTTTTTCATGTGCCTCAGCATGCCTTCCAGGAGAATCTGCTCCAAGATTTTGCCAGGCACAGAGGTGAGGCTGACTGGTCTGTAGTTCCCTCACTCATCCATTTTCCCTTCTTGAAAACGGGGATTATCTTTCCCTTTTTCCAGTCGTCGAGAACTTCACCTGACTGCCATGATTTTTCAAATATGATAGGAACGGTGGCTTAGCAGCTTCATTTGTGCATGATAATATTCACACATGCATACACAGAAAATGCAAAGGTACTTATAGACCAGAGGGAATGCATCCTTGAAAGCAGTAGCATCTTAGGCATAGAGTCTTATATGCCAGAAGGGAGTTTTGCCATTCAGAAAGATTTTAATATGATGTAGAATTTGTCCGACAGGAACTTTATGAAGTTCAGCAAAGGCAAATGCACAACTGGGCATCTGGGACACAATAAACCCCTTCTAGCAGAATAGGCTGTGCACTGGCCATATCGAAAACTGTTTTGCAGAAAAGGACACGGAGATACTGATGTACAGCAAGTTAAGGATGAGTCAGAAATGTATTCTTGCAATGAAGAAAGTTAGCTTTATACTGAGCCATATTAAAAAAAAATGTAGACAGCAAGTCGAGGGAAGTGATTTGCCTGCTTCATTCAGCATTTGTACAACTGCAAAAGTCTGGCTCTGACTTGTCTGTAGCCCAATAAGTAGTAGAAAACATTAAGAAGATCCTCTTTCAGACTTCTCTTTAAAGTGAAGAACTGTCTTTTTGTATATCATGTGTCTCCCACCTTGGGGGTTCTCCATTGGACTTGCTCTATTACTAGGAAGTCCAAAACTGGACACAAGGCTCCAGATGCAGTTGTACAAATGCTGAATGAAGTATGAGAGGCATTGGACACAAGGTGCAACAATGGAAATTCAGTAGATACTTTTTCACACCTTGAAGATAGCCCTAACCTTGCAACTGGCCCTTTTTTGGATCAAATGGTCCCCAGACTTCCAGACTTTTCTATTCTACTTGCATTTTAACTAAATTTACTCTGTGATTCTCTTTGTTAAGAAGAAGAATTCTATATTCTGGATTATATTCCTGGTGCTACAATAAAGACAACCATAAAATATTTTTATCCTTCATCATAGATACATGAAGAGCATTATCTTTTTTTGATCAAATAAGCCCTGATTAGTGGGATTGAAGAGTTTTCAAAACACAAAAAATATAAATTTGCCTAAAGCACATGGCTGGAAGGAGGAACCTCTGAAATATTTAAGGAATTGGTACATGGAAGGGTGGATAGAATAGCCAACTATTTATTTGTTTCTGAAAACTACAGTGAAAGAAAGATTCCTAAAAAAGGAACTTCAAAATGGTTTCTTGGAAAATATGACCACAATATGACTGAATAATTTGTATAGCACACTGTCAGAGCTGAATCAAAGAGTAAGAACAGTGTATGGAAAGTTGTACCTCTCTATCCAGTAGTCCAGCCAATTCTGGAACTCTAAATGAACGCCTCAAATCACCTGTTGTTCACAGGTAAAAATCTCATGAATTTTCAGTTATGCTCAGGACACAAGGAATCAGAACTTAGCACCAGAGCCCTGTGTCATTGTTTAAATCCAGCTCGTAACTCAGCACCACACAGTTGCTCGCTAATCCCCTTAATGGTTATCATGGTTTAAATCCCTCAGTAACTCACACAGTCGCTCTGTCACTCACTTTCCCCTCTTTCTTCCCCTCAGCTCCTAGGGGGGGTGGGGAGGAGAATCAAAAGAATGCAGCTTCCACAGGTTGAGATAAGAACAGTTTAGTAACTAAGGTATAACACAAATCATTACTGCTACCACCAATAATAATAATAAGAGAAATACAAAGAAGGAGAATACAACTGCTCACCACCCGATATCAACCCGACCACACAGTGCACCCCCCCAGCAGCGACCCCCCACCCTTCTGTGTCTCTGTTCTCCGTTTTCACATCCTAGGCATGACATGCTGTAGTATGGAATAACCTCTTTGGTCAGTTTGGGTCAGGTGTCCTGTCTCTGCTTCCTCCCGGCTTCCCCTCCTCCCCGGCAAAGCATGAGACTCAGGAAGTCCTTGGCCAGACCAAAACATTGCCAAGCAGTAACTGAAAACACTGGTGTTATCAGTGCTGTTCCCAGGCCCAAAATCAAAAACACAGCGCTGCACCAGCTACCAAGAAGGAGAAAAATGTCTGCTACTGCTGAACCCATGACAATGGTTCAGTGTGTGGTGTCCCTGCCCATGGCAGGAGGGTTGGAATTAGATAATCTTAAGGCCCTTTCCAACCCTAACTGTTCCACGATTCTGTGAAACCAGGACACCCTGACATCTCCATACAAGTATGTGAATGTAAAATATAGGCAGTGTTTAAAACATGACTAATGACATCTGATGGTCTTCAGTCATGTGAAAATCAGGCAGGCTAATAGCTACTGTCACTGTTTTCTCATAGACAATAATTTAAACACCTGAAAAATATCCTCCATTTCCACCCTATTTTGTCTTCCAAACCCTAGAATCATCAGAAGGAATGAAGCTGCATTCAGCAGGAGGATACATCCAGAAAATTCTCCACCTGAATTCTCATCACCTGACAGAGATTTATGTCAGAGATTGAAAGGTATGAAAAATAGATTATTAACATATTTTGTGCTGTCTGAATGGGATTAAGTCTTAATAAACATGAAGTCTGAACACAGATTCATGATGCTTGATACTTCCAAGGTATTGACCTCAGTCATTCCTCTGTACAGAGTAATCAGAGTGTTTATCTATACATCCAGAAGAAACCAATTTATTAGCAGCAAGAAACTCTGAAATACCAAGAAAGATTAGCCAATCTGTGATGAAGGACAGAGTAATTCAGTTCTGTGTAGAACTATGACTGTAAACTGTAAAAGGGGAGTAACACATTGTTCTAAAAGTCTCTTCAATGATTTTTCATAAATAAAATGGCAAAATTGATGGGAATTTTCTTTTTTTTTAAGAGAGATACAGTTACTTAAAAAAGTATTTTTCTTCAGCATTGCTCCCAAAAGTTTCCTACCTATCATGCTATGCATAAAAAAAAAATAGATTTTTTTTCTGATATGTGTAAGTAATTTTTAAAACAATTGTAAAAATATGAACCTTAGTTAATGTTCAATTCGGCAATTTCTATGTCTGTCATGAAGTCTGGAAAACCCCTTCAAAACAAAAAGGATCTTCCTTTCTGCTATATGTATAAGTTAATGCAGGAATTTTCACAGAGGAAAGGACATCCACTATACTCTGGATTTTTAGATAAACCATTCTGCATATTTTGTTCCCCAATGTATGAGTATTTATAGAATCATAGAATGGTTAGAGTTGGAAGGAATCTTAAAGATCATCTGCTATGGACAGAAACACCCTCCATTAGACCAGGTTGCTCAAAGCACCATCCAATCTGGCCTTGAACACCTCCAAGGATGGGGCAGCTGCAACTTCTCTGGGCAGCCTGTGCCAGTGTCTCACCACCCTCATAGTGAAGAATTTTTGTGAATATCTAAATCTCCCCTCTGACAGCTTAAAGCTATTACTCATTGTCCTGTCTCTGCATGTCCTTGTAAAAAGCCCCTCCCCAGATTTCTTGTGTAAAGCCATACTTTTGGATATAAGAAAAAAAAAAAGCCATTGATTTTTAGTGAACTTACTGATAAAGCACAGCACTTTTATAGTGCTCAGAAGCACAGGACATGCATTGTTTTCTGCTGATTTTTATGACCTGCACTGGTGGGATGAAATCATTCAGTTTTCACATAAGCAAGCTCCCATCCCAGCTCTTGTGAACCTTCCAAAATGTGACACACAGGCAGTTGAGTCTCTGTACATATGTCCTTTGCAACCCTCTTGTATCATAGACAATTTTCCTTTGAAACCACCTGTACCACTCCCCTTCTCAGCTCTGTCCAGCCACCACTCTGGGCTCAGACAGGGTGCTGTCCTGAAGGGAAGGCAGCAGGTCAGAGTAGCAGGAAACATTACAGCACCTGTGTGGCTTCTGCTCCAGACCTCCACACTCTTTTTTCCAACCCATGATACAGCCAGCTGTGTCCAGGGTGGTGGTAGGAGAAGGTCCACCAGCCTGCCTTCTGCTGCTGCGCTTAGCTTCAGCAGCCTGGGAAATGAAGGGGTGCATGGCTGTCTCTGTTAATGTTGTGTTTTCCCCTATGTATCCTGTTCTAAATCCAAGCATCTATCAATACACACTGTGCTGATTATCACACCTAATTCACAAGTTGCCAGGAACCCATTTCACCACTAACTGTATGCATTATTAGGCTCATTTCAGACCATCTGCCTCCTCAGTGTACTGGGAGCTGGTAGCAAAGTTGCCAGTGTGGAAAGTAAATTCAAACTGATTAGAATTTTACTGTCTCTGAGCAAACACATTGCTGAGAGAAATTAACTGTAATCAACCCGGCAGAACGGTATCTTCCTGTCTCATTGTACATCTTGGTCTATATCTGCAACCTACACGCACTAGCTTAATCAACAGATGGCAGCCTGTGACTAAAATATGAGAGATATAACACCTGTTTAGGTCTGTTTCCCTCTGTGCTCTCTGGACACTCTGTAGTGGTCTGGAAGAGTTGCAGCAGACCTTATTCCAGATACATGTGAAATGAAACAAATCAATACAGGCTTTAGTTCCCTTACATCCCAACGGAGCCAGGATTTACCATGAAGCTCTAATAGCGTAATCGACTAGTTCAAACTTTAATAGCCTTGCAAAAATAAGAATAAAATTCCATATAATTCCAAATAAATTTCTTAGAGACTGGAACATGTGAAATTTGGAAAAAATGTTATTTTTTCTGCTTAAATTTTCTAACATCCCCCACCCATCCCCAATTCATAGTTATAAAGTCATAGTCAGATAAGGTGAATCAAAACAGTTAATGCAGAAAAAATTTAAAATCTTTCTGTTATTTTCTGAATATTTTGTTAAAATATCAATTTAAATTACTTGCTTACCTTAATAAGGGTTTTTTTATGACAGGGGAAGTGGAACTAGATGATCTTAAGGTCCTTTCCAACCCTAACTATATTATGATTCTATGATTAAAAAAATTTATTTTTCAAAATAAGAACATAAACTACTCCAAGAAAACAGTGAATTTTAAAAATTCCCCAACAGCTTTTATTTTCAATACTTCAAGCAGTTTTATTTCTGTACCTATTTAGCATGGTAAAAATAAGCCTTTCACTTCCAGAGAAGGAGAAATGTTACAATGTAAGCTTAAAAATGACATTCTCGTATCAGTTTGGTCCCCAGAGTCATGACACGACCACTGCATGGTTTGTTTTAGTGACATAGCTCATTCTGCTATTAATACAACTGTCAGGTATTTATATAATGTTTCATTTTTGAAATTAAGTTTTAATCAACTATTTTAACAGGTAATGCATGAGAAGCACACAGAGGAAAAAATATCACTTTTCAAGAAACAAATATTTGAAGATTAGCAGACTTCAGCTTAGCTTCCTAGTCTTTTACAGCTGACAGTCTGTTAAATCTTTGTAGCAAAATAATAGGCACTGCCAAAAAATTTTTCATTTTCTTTTGTGTTTGGGGTTCAATTTGTTGTTGTTTTTTTTTTTTTCCCCATGATGAGTGACTGAATTATTAGTAACAAAATAAGAGCAATGTTTGAGAAGAAAGGCCTTTTTTAAGTTAATGGCATGTCCTATTGTTACAACACTTTTTAAAACATTTTCAGCCATTTAGTTATTTTTATTTTAAAGCTTTATGACTAATTTTTCCTTCAGTTTTTTGGCTTTGTTGCTTAGAAAGGCAGAATGGTTTCCATCCATGTTTTCAGGCCTGAAGGTTTTCTTCACTGAGATTGTAACCGCCCATCAGTCTGCCACTCTGGATGAGCCTGGCTCAAATAAATCCACCCATCTTATACTATATCATCGTACTGGCTTCTTTAATAGCGAACTTTGTCACAAACTGATGTTTCTAGTGAAAAAGACATTCAATTATTATGACAGTTTTCATAAAGTGGAAATTTTGAGACACAGAAGCGGTGAATTACACTACATACAATTTGCACACACAAAAACAATTACTGCAACACAAGAAGATGGGAATCCAATACATGGAAAGGAAGGTTTAGTGATTTTTGTTTACCCATTTCAGATAAAAAAAAAATTAGTTATTAGGTTCTGCATGCTTATTTGGAGCAGAAATGGCTTTATTATTTTATTATGAAAGTGTGGTGAACCGTGCATTACAGAAGTAAAATAACACCATTTTGTGAGGCTAGGCATCACTGAAATCTTTTCAGACAAATATTTTGAGCACACAATTATATCTAGACATTGACACTGATAAACCAAGTAGCCACTACCAAGCCGATCAAAAACTAAATTGCCATTAGCATCTATAAAATCTTCGTACACAATATGAGGTATCACATTTTCAAAGGTAGCCCTTCATGTTTAGCAGTTTCATCGTATAGAACTTTAAAGTAGTCCTGCAAAATCTATTATGAATGGATTTTAAGACATAATTTTATAGTATAGAGCAGCTATTAATTCTAATGGAGACCAGGACAAACATGTGAGAGGCAGAGAGGAAATTTTCTAAGATGTGTTTCCACATGGTAAATCTTAGAATCTATAAAAATTCCAATTAGAGAAGAAACCTAATTAGCGTTATTTAAAATAAAAGAGTAAAGCATCTTCATGTAATTTTTTGAATGGTTACATTCAGGGACTAATTATGTTATTTCTTTGCAGTTCCAGTTGCATTCCTCATTAATGTCCAGATTACGGCTAGCTATTAATTGAACACCAGTGAGATGAAAGACCTCCCAAAGTCCCTTCCACTAATGCGGGCAATCGCTGCAGCCTTTTTTTATCCTGTGAAGTGCCTGTGCTTTGCAAAAGAGTCTGTCAGTCTCAGTGAGTTTCTGTAACCTTGAAAAGCTAACTTAAATGTAGCTTTAAATTGTTCAGACCATTAATTTTCTCTCATTCTGTTGAAAGTCAAGGAGGAACAAACTGTGCCCCATTAAAGGGCTGCAGATATGCCAAGCTTCTGTGCTCAGAACTAGAAACCTGACCTACCATTGAAATCATGGGGCTGTTATACAAACAGCTGTATTGGAATTGTCTTATTGCCAACTCATGCTTCTGTCTCTCTGATTCATACACATGTAGCACAGCGAATAAATTGATATTTAAAAGTTACCAGGGTAGGTGCTCTGTAGCATAAATGTTATCATAGAATCACAGAGTCTTTTGGGTTGGAAGAGAACTTTAAATGATCATCTAATCACACGCCCTTTGCTGTGGGCAGAGCCATCTTTCACGAGACTAGGTTGCTCAAAGTGACATCCAGATATACCTTGAATGTGGTACCTACAGTGAAAACTCCTATAAGTAACCATGACTATTACACATCAAGACAGTGAAATCTGTGCTTAAAAGCTTGAGAAATCAAGTGTTAAATTAGGTGACCATTTTACTCTTTAGTAAAAGCTGATAAAAAATTTGGGTTTTACTTCTTATTCAAACAAATGATGGTAGTTCAGGTATCACAGAAAATTTTATAGCTCTTCAAAAATATCCCAAATAAAAAAGAAAACAAACAAACAAAAAAAGGCCAACAGCCTTACAGATGTTCGTAGAATTGTTCAGGTAAGGTTCGTAAGGGGTACAGAAGTTGAACTCCGTGATTATAGTGGTTTGGTGTCTCCTTAAAAATTTGTGAGCTAAACTTATTACAACCTAACTGGTGCAGCCAGGCAGTTAGATGGTGCTCTCACTCTATAAGTATTAAATGTCTAGGTCTGAGGACTGCATACTGCAAGAGCATTCACTTTTCTGGAAGTCCTTTTCTTCACTGCTCTCTTTTTGCCCACATTTAGAAAATAAAGATATCAGTAATCATTTGCATGTGATAAAAAGTAAGCTTTCATTTGAACCTAAATTTTCCATGCATTGTTTGTTTTGAACTTGAAACAATTGCTTTATAAGATGGTGGAGTTAGTATTTGTGATAGGAAACTGAAGAATACAATTACTTAAAGTTCATATACTTATCAAAAAAGTATCAATAAATTAGGCAAAACATGAGCAAGGACAAAAACATACAAATGATCTCAAGTCCACAAAAATTTATGATGTTATGAAGATTTTTTTTTTTTTTTTTGCATTCCAGATAATATTAGGCTTTGATATCTAATATGTGTAAGAAAATTAATAATAACTATCCTTCGGAATCCTTATTTGGCCACTTCACTTTTCTTGACATCCCATGCTTTCCTTATGGGTACAGAACTTTTTGTTTGATTTTAGTGGAGCGTTACTTAAAAAAATAAGTACTTCATTTGTCAGGTAATTTAGAAGACTTCTGTGATAACTGTAAGATGTAAAAATGTGCTTCTCTATTAAAGAAGTAAGTTTCCTACTTACACTGATCACTTGGAATTCAGTAAAATGATCACATCCTGATTTTTGAGCCAGTGCAAGATTAACTGCATATTGATGAAGTTAGAAGATAGGAAGTTTAGGGCTTTTTGTTGCCAGTGAGATACTAGTTGACTTCAATTCCACATGTTCATGAGTTATCAGAAAAAGCAAGAAAAACCCCCCAAAATATCTAAAAAATAACTTTGGCCTCTAGGTTGACATTTTGGGGAGACTTTTTTATATCAGGAAAAAAAAAGGCAACTACAAGACGATAGTTTGCTTAGGATTTATTTTAAATCTTTTTTTTTTTTTTTTCCCTGTACATTTCACAGTAAGGTTTATTGTTTTTTGGACAATCTGAGTCTAATTTCAGTTCATGTGAGGTGGTAAGACTACTGCAGTGACAGCAATTTTAACAATCCTAATTTTTTTCAGACTAAACTGTAGAGGATAAGTACTGATTAAGCAATTGGCCCGTTTGAAATACTAGCGTACTTTAAGCTTGGGTTTGGAGACAAGCTACCTAGGATATGGAGATCTGTACTTAGTAACCTCTATAAATAGAAGAACAGCAAAAAGGGGATATATCAGTACCTCTTTGACCTGGAAATGCTATTTCTTGTTTGTCATTTTGTCTCAGCTGCTTGAAGCCAAGGTTAAGAGCCTGTCTTTTTCAGCAGAAAAAATAACAGGGCATTTAGTAATTTGAATGGTTAACAGTAGCAGAAGCAGAAACCAAGTTCTGCTCTCTAGCAACTAATAGATAACAGTGTGCTAACTATCTATCCAGAATGAAATTCACATATAGATTAAGTTACGTAAATGATATAGGTTATTTGTATGACATACTTGATATACCTGTTACAGATGATAGAGATATAAAATAAGTGAAACCAAAAAGTTTTTATAATTAATTTTGTTTTCATTAACTTGTACAAGAATGAGCATCAGTCAAAATGAGAACAGAAAAAAAAAATTTAGTTTTTATTCTTTTTTAAAAAATACACTGAGTTTTGAAATTACTTTGCTTACAGATTCCACTTCAGCTTGTTCATTTGGAAGCAATTGGAATCAGAGGAAGATATGACTTATGATTGAGCAAACCACTTTCCTTTTTTAGAGCTGCTTTCTAGAATGCTACTTCCAGGCTGAAATAGCTAGATCTGTTATCAGCAGCTGTATGTAAAGGACTCATAACTTGAAGAAAGAGATTTTCCAGGGGCAAATTTTGATTCATTGTCCTTATTGAACAGAAATAAAATAGAATAATCACAAGAAAGATCAATGACTCTACCAAGCAAATGGATTGGACAAAAAGAGATGTCTAGAATCTGTGAGCTTTTTCA
This sequence comes from Myiopsitta monachus, assembly GCA_017639245.1. Taxonomy (NCBI): domain Eukaryota; kingdom Metazoa; phylum Chordata; class Aves; order Psittaciformes; family Psittacidae; genus Myiopsitta; species Myiopsitta monachus. The sequence goes on from CM029925.1 coordinate 24,297,068, forward strand.
AATGCTTTGAAAGGGAATATTCACTCTTCACTTACCCAAAATGTTAAAACAGGTGTAAATTAACTACGTCAATTTTCAGATGTTGAATTCCTCTCACACGCTAGGAAATTAGGTTTTGCCAGTTCAGGGACCTTGAAAATCCTGCTTCAAAAGTACTTGAAAATCCATGTACTTCCTTACTAATCTGAGATGACTGAAAGGGTGAAAATCATAGTATTTAAATGACCATATGAAAATGGCTCAGTTGGTTCACAATGGTAGAAAAACATGAGCATGCTCTTTTGATATTACTTCTTTGAATTATATTAAAATAAAGTGAGCACAACTAAAAGCAAAGTCGTACTGTATAAGAGATGAAATAGGTAAAATAATTTCAGTAAATAGTATTACAACTAAAAAAGGAGAAATATATATAAAAAAAGCAACTTAAAGTAAAATGCTTGTAGGTAGCAAAGACAATGTCTAGATAATCAAAACAAACGTGCAATGCATGAAAACATCTATACAATGCACTAAAGTAGTTGTTAAAAAATGGTATTCTTCAAAAAACAGAAACTGTGTCCACCAAAGTGAAATAGAGAAAGATATGAAAAAAAAAAAAATCAGGCTACATGCAGAAGCATAGTAAATCAGGAAGAAAGATATTTCAATTATCAATTTCCTAACCTCATGAAAAGTACCAATATGGCATATTTTTAAACACTTATATGGCTGGGAGCCTTCTTCTAAGTGAGAGGTAAGCATTTAATTATGACATAAAGAGACCATTTAGGGGTGATAAGGTCACAGTAGAAAAAGAGCATTAACTATTTGGATCAGCATTCCCTGTTGGTGATTTCCTCACACCAAAGCCATATCTTACTTAGGATGAGTAAGAGATACCATCTCAAACATAAGGGTAATTAGAATAAATTTCAGAATAGCAGCAAACTGCCAAGACCAGATCTTATTTGCCTAAAAGTTCCAAGGAAATCTAATGCAAAATTACCATCTTATGACTTGTGTGAAGTAACCTCTTTCTGATATAAATATCAGAAAGGTGGCAAGTATAATGTAATTTTCTATAAAAACTCCATATGAAAGTACAGTTGATTAAGCTTGACTTACAGACAATCTGACTTCTTTAAAATACGGTAAAGAATATACTTAAAAATGAAGCAGAAAAAGTGGATTTCCACATTTTTTTGTAGGAAGAAGTCACAAATCTATTATAACATTTTGAGGAATTTGCAGATACGTAGGAAGCATGATCCATCCAACATAACAGACTTCAACTACCAAAATCCTTTAGTATAAATTCTTAAGAAAACAAGATTGGCAAAGAGTAAGAGAAACTATCTGAAGTGAAAAGAGCTAATACAGTTCTGACTGGGCTTTTCTCCCCCTTTCTTTTTAAAAGAAGATACTGTAAGAGTACAGAAAGGACAAAAATAGTCTTACAAGAATGAGCAAAATATCACATAGTATCTACACAAAAAGAGGTTTCTATAGCTTTCTGGGGAAAAAGAAAAATCTCAAACCAACAACTGTGAGTTATAGCAGTGACATATGAAGTCATAAATGGATGGAAAGTGAGCAAATGTGTATTGAGTGAAAGCATTTGACAAGTTTAAACAAGATGAGTGTTTCTTTGCTCAATGCAGAAACATAGAATCATAGAATCATAGAATAGTTAGGGTTGGAAAGGACCTCAAGATCATTTAGTTCCAACCCCCCCTGAAATGGGCAGGGATACCTCCCACTAAACCGTGTCACACAAGGCTTGATCCAACCCAGCCTTGAACACCACCAGGGATGGAGCATTCACAACTTCCCTGGGCAACTCATTCCAGTGCCTCACCACCCTTACAGGAAAGAATTTCTTCCTTATATCCAATCTAAACTTCCCCTGTTTAAGTTTGAACCCGTTACCCCTTGTCCTATCACTACAGTCCTTCATGAAGAGTCCCTCCCCAGCATTCCTGTAGGCCCCCTTGAGGTACTGGAAGGCTGCTATGATGTCTTCATGCAGCTTTCTCTTCTCCAGGCTGAACAGCCTCAACTTTCTCATCCTATCTTCATACGGGAGGTGCTCCAGTCCCCTGATCATCCTAGGTCATTAGGAATTGCAGACGTCAAAATGATAAATGATATTAAATGAGAGCTAGGTAAATTTGCAAAAGAAAATGGTTTACCAATATTGCAAATTCTGGCTTCCTGTCAATGGATTGACACAAGCTAGGAAAGGATAACAGAGAAAATAATAGCACATGCATACCTTGCACATATTTCTGCTTTCAGCATCTCCTATAAGAAGCTAGTACTAAAGACAGGTAGTAACAAAGGCAGACCTGTGGACAGTATACCCATTTTTATATCTAGTTCTACCATGACCTCACAAAACAGGGCATGAAAACTTTATATTCTTTCATTGTCAGGCTAATTTGAGAGGCTTTTCTGTAGAAAAAAATAATCTCAATACCCAAAGACAGTCAGGGTGACAACGCCTCTGTTCTTCACCATTTCCCACTTTGCCACCTGGGGAGCAACTTAACTCCTGGCAAACTATTGCCAAAACCAGGCATATCATTAAAAACTGACCTTTGAAGCTACTCAGTGCATCAGACTTTCAGTTATGGGAGCCTTTATATAACTGTTTCTTTTTAGGAAAGGGCCATTGAGTATCTTTTTGGTGTGCAAATGAGACAGTTGTATTCAAAACACCATAAAAATACTGAAAACACTAAAAATCACACAAAATATTTGGAAGTGAAGTTGACATATTGCAGTCATGTAATAAATATAAAAATGAAAACAACAAAATGATCCAGCAAACACTGATTTTCTTACTCTTAGCTGAGGGAAAAGTAGCTATGCCTAGTTAGCATGTACTAGATACATAGTACATACAGGAAAATAGTGAGGATTTTCAAGTTTTCAGTTGACTTCTGTGTTTCTGTGATTTTTGATGCTTCTCTTACAGTGTCTATTAAGGGATTCAATTTCCAGGAGCCAAACTAAATTTTGAGAATTAGGTCTGACTCTGGGCACTCAACTAAGGTCTAACTCAGCAGCTTCTGAAACATTATGCTACTCATCTTTATCATAAAGAGGGAAAAAAGAGTTAAAATCTCCTTAGCTTGTTACCAGATTTTGTACTGTACTCCTAAAAGCTTTTACATTGTTCCAACTGAAGCAGATTCTATCCTGCAAGAACTGCTAATAATTTCACAAGTTGCGCACCTAATGAACAGCCTAGACAATACAAGGATTGAATAATACATCCTAAACATCAAAAATTCAAAAACTCTTTCTAAAAATGGGTAGAAAATTTATTTGTAAAAGAATTTTACAAGAAATTTATGAACAAGTAATTTTCAGGGGAACTGTAGTTTGCAGTTCTGTATTTTTAATATGACCTTATTTCATGATTAGTACTCTCAAGACCAGTTTGAGGGGTAAAATGTGACTAATACAAGTGACAATATCAATGTAGTTGCGTTTTTTGAGTAGATTAACAGATTATAATTAGAATAACCCAAAAAAATTTATAAGTCACCTGCATTCTTTTCTCCCAACCAGAAGCAGCAGTCTTCAGCTGAAGAACAGCTGCTGTAAATAAGGCTAATCAGTAAATTGTGTTGTCCTTTTTTCTAGATATTTTTTAGCTTTTTATTTCAAAAAAGATCCCTCAAGAACAGAAATTCTGTGTGCAGCTTGTTCTGTACTCTTTGATTTTTGTTTAAGTAGAATTTGGTTATTCCTTAGAAGGCATACATTTTCCATGTACGATGCTCTGGTCAAAACTAATTTCCCAAGAAATAGTATGATGTATTTTTTTAACTAGCCATAGTTACAGAGCCTCCCCTTGAAGGTCTTAGGCAAAATTAGATTCCCAAATATCATACACAGTAGGAACATCAATGTCCATTTCCCACTTAGCAAAATATTCCAAACAAAATTCTCAGGAAAAGAAACTCAAACCCACCAGTATAACAGATCTGCCAAGGATGTCTGCCAAAAGACCAGATGCTCTGGCTTGGAAACAGATATAATTCACAGTATTTGACAGCATTTTCTGCTTAATTTTCTTTCCACCTAATGGTGGAGAGTGAGATTTGAAATATTTGCTTGTGTTAGTACAGAAACTCTTAAAACAGCCATTAAAATATTTAGAATACAATATTTTCTTTAAAGAAAAATCTTAATAGGAAAGTATTTTAAGGTTCATGCCAGCAGAAAAATAAACAGCTGAAAGTGTTTTGCTATCAAAACTACACAGTAACAGCTAATTAGTTTTACTGTACAGTCAAAACTGTGGTGTATTGTGGCTGCATAATCGGGATGGCCATAAAACAATCACAGGAAAGAGAGAAAGAAAGAAAGAGGGTCCAAAGCAGCAAGCAAGCAAAGTGAGTTTATTACAAGGAGCTCCTGCTTATATATCCTTCTGCACAGCACGGTACAATCTCATTGGTCAAGCACAGCATAATACTTATTGGTCAAGCATAGCATAATACAAATCTATTGGTTAAGCAAAGCAGAGCATAATACAAACTTATTGGTCAAGCACAGCATAGCATAATACTAACTTATTGGTCAAACATAGCATAGCATAATACAAACTTATTGGTCAGCAGGTTGTTATTCTATTCATGACTGGTTGTTGGCACTTGTTCAAAAATTTTTACTTCATTAACAGAGGCTCTCTAACTTCCTTGTTGTATGATTCCAGGCCCCAGGCTTCTTCATCCTGTTTTCTTGCCACATCATCGTAACCCCATGTTTTCACTATCCCCTACAGTGTATGATATTTAGGACATCTGTATTAACAGTTAACAAACCTTTTGTGACTTATAGAGACAGCTGTCAAAAGGTCAAAGATGTTTGTGTTTTCAAAGGAGCGACATTTTGGCCAAAACCTTTATGAAACATCAAAAAGTATGTTTATTAGACTTTTATGCTCCAACACTGCCCGTATGCTATAATCCTGTCTCCTCATGTAAAAGAAAGAAAGCATTACTTGAAAGTACGTCTTACAGGGCATAATGACTAAATGCAGGGCAGATTTTTGTTATGTTCAATTTTCCTCATTCAAAATTTCCACTGAAGCACATCCTATGTAGATATATTCTATGTACAATTCTATCATAAGGAGAATTAATTAACAGGAAAATGTGTCCGCATAAAGATTGCAGTAACCAGAAACATAAACAGTGAAAGAAGACATATTGTCTTGTGTATATTTCCTTTGATGCAAATTTATAGCACTGCAAATTAAAAGCTATTCACATTAACATAAAAAATGATCACAGTAAGCATGTAAATAGAAATTGCAGAGTATGTCCAATGATATAAATTCATCCCACTGCTTTATCAGAGAATACACATTTATAAGCAACCTAGTTAAAGTTGCTAGAATAACTCATGCTACAGAGTGTCAGATATAATCAATTAAAAACTAATCCTTCAAGTATTTGCAGTAGGTTTGGCACTCTCCAAGTGTGATAAAAAATCCTTAGTAACTTTCCTGTTAAACTCAGTAAAGATATTGCTTGTTAAATAAAAAGTTAATCCAATAGAAAGTATCCTTTAACTCCAACCGTGGAATCTCTCAAAGAATATACAGAAGAGATTATTTGGAATTAAGGTTGACAATTTTCTAGAAATTGAATCCATTGAGATCTTAAAGCATTTTCAGCTTAAGACTGAAAAATAAAGGCTTCAGACCCTCTTTGTAGAAATGGTAAGTGAAAACTGAAAAGTAGGTGCTGAAAATTGAAATTTAATTGAAAGGGAAAATACTGAATCTTCAGATAAATCTAATTTGGACATGTCTATTGTCAACAGTAGTTCAGTGCAGAGTAAATTCTCTTTATCAAGGTGTGGTGGTTTAAGCCGTAAATTTCCCTTGTCCCTCCTTTTCTGCCCCCCCCCCACACACACTCACACTCTGAAGGGGGGGAAATGGGGAGAAGAACCAAAGAAAATATAACTCCCACAGGTTGAGATAAGAATAGTCCAGTAACTGAGATACAGTACAAATCACTACTGCCAACAACAACAACAATAATGACAAAGTAAATACTAAGGGGAGAGGATACAACCGTTTCTCCGCCCGACCGAGCCGAGAGACCGCGCACTGCTCCCCAGACCGCGCGCCGCTCCAGAGACCGCGCGGCGCCAGAGAGACCGCGTGGCGTGAGCGAGACCGCGCGCCGCTCCTCCCACCACGTGCCGCCAGAGCCCCGACCCCGAATCCCACCTCCTGGGCATGATGTGCTGTGGTATGGAATAACCTCATTGGTCAGCCCGGGTCAGGCGCCGTCTCCCCTCCCCCAGCTTTTCTCTCTTTCCCGGCGTAACACGAGACTCTGCGGGGGGGGGGGGGGGAGGGGGGTAAGCCGAACCCATAACAATCCACCCCTTATTCCATACCATTCACATCATGCTCAGATCCCACATTTTCAATATACCATCCCATATATATATATATATACACACATCCACACACACACACAGAGGAGAGATATAATCCCTTAGTGCCTGGACCAATCCCTACAAAGCTGCTGAGTCCACCCAGTCTGTGATGTCAGGCTCCACCTTTTGTAACCGTCTTTCAGAGCAGGGGAGGCTGTGTGCAGTGTTGGATCGTTGCCTGCTGATGCTGATTGTTCCTTTACTGCAGAACTCGTCTGGTTTCATCAAAGTTCGTTCTTTGTTGGGATGATGGTCTGAGAGTCAGTCGTGGATGACTTGAAGACATCTAGTTGATGGGCTATAAAAAAACAAATTACACAGCAAGCAACAGCATGCAATTGAGTTCATTGGCTGTTTTCTCCTAAAATCAAATCTCCTTGAGGTACACATCGGACTTCCCCGTCTTCCCACATTATCCACCAAGTATATCCAGGTCCCTGAGCAAAAGCAATCCCACAAGTGGGTTTGCCTTTACCTGAAGCAGGAATAACCCAGACTGTCTTCCCCAGCAAATTCTTTATGTGCACCACAGGAACGTTGTCCCCTCTACAGTATGTAGAAGTTCTGACTGGGCTGGGCCAGCTCTGTTGGCAGATCCTCTGGTGTTGACCAACCAGGTGGCCTTTAATAAATGTGTATCCCAATGTTTGAAAGTCCCACCACCCATTGTTCTCTGTGCAGTTTTTAATAGCCCATTGTACCGTTCGATTTTCCCAGAGGCTGGTGCATGGTAGGGGATGTGATATACCCATTCAATGCCATGCTCTTTGGCCCAAGTATCTATCAGGCTGTTCCGGAAATGAGTCCCATTGTCTGACTCAATTCTCTCTGGTGTGCCGTGTCACCACAAAATCTGTTTCTCAAGGCCCAGGATAGTGTTCCGGGCAGTGGTGTGGGGCACAGCGTATGTTTCCAACCATCCGGTGGTTGCTTCCACCATGGTAAGCACATGACGCTTGCCTTGGCGGGTTGGTGGGAGTGTAATATAATCAATCTGCCAAGCCTCCCCATAGCTGTACTTCAGCCATTGTCCTCCATACCAAAGAGGCTTTAACCGTTTAGCCTGCTTAATTGCAGCACATGTTTCACAGTCATGAATAACCTGGGCAATAGCGTCCATTGTTACATTCAGCCCTCTATCACGAGCCCATCTGTATGTTGCATCTCTGCCCTGATGGCCTGAAGTGTCGTGGGCCCACCGGGCCAAAAAAAATTCACCCTTATGTTGCCAATCCAAGTTCATCTGAGCTAATTCAATTTTAGCAGCTTGATCCACTTGTTGGTTGTTCTGGTGTTCCTCAGTAGCCCGACTCTTGAGTACCTGAGCATCTACGTGGCGTACTTTGACCACCAGGTTTTGCACTCGGGCAGCGATATCTTGCCACAGTGCAGCAGCCCAGATGGGTTTACCTCTGCGTTGCCAGTTGCTCTGCTTCCATTGCTGCAACCATCCCCACAGGGCATTTGCCACCATCCAGGAGTCAGTATACAGATAAAGTACTGGCCACTTTTCTCGTTCAGCAATGTCCAAGGCCAGCTGGATGGCTTTCACCGCTGCAAACTGACTCGATTCACCCTCCCCCTCAGCAGTTTCTGCAACTTGTCGTTGAGGACTCCATATTGCTGCCTTCCATCTATGGTGCTTTCCCACAATGCGACAGGACCCATCATTAAATAAGGCATATTGCTTTTCACTTTCTGACAGTTCATTATATGGTGGGGCCTCTTCAGCATGCATCGCTCCTTTCTCCTCTGGTGACCTTCCAAAATCTTTGCCCTCTGGCCAGTCCATGATGACTTCTAGAATTCCTAGACGACTGGGATTTCCTATTCGAGCTCGTTGTGTAATTAATGTGGCCCACTTCCTCCATGTAGCATCAGTTGCATGATGTGTAGAGGAGACCCTGCCTTTGAACATCCAGCCCAGCACGGGCAACCGGGGTGCCAGGAGGAGCTGTGCTTCAGTGCCAATCACTTCCGAAGCAGCTCAAACCCCTTCATAGGCTGCCAATATCTCTTTTTCAGTTGGGGTATAGCTGGCCTCAGATCCTCTGTATCCCCGACTCCAAAAGCCGAGGGGTCGACCTCGAGTTTCCCCTGGAGCTGTCTGCCAGAGGCTCCAGGTAGGACCGTTCTCCCCAGCTGCGGTGTACAGTACATTTTTAACATCTGGCCCAGTCCGGACTGGTCCAAGGGCTACTGCACGAACTATCTCACGTTTAATTTGCTCAAAGGCTTGTTGTTGCTCAGGGCCCCATTTAAAATCATTTTTCTTCTGGGTCACATAATAGAGAGGGCTTACAATCAAACTGTAATTCGGGATGTGCATCCCCCAGAACCCCACAGCACCCAAGAAAGCTTGTGTTTCTTTCTTATTAGTTGGTGGCGACATTGCTGTTATCTTGTTGATCACATCTGTGGGGATATGGCGATGTCCATCTTGCCATTTTATTCCCAAAAATTCAATCTCCTGTGCAGGTCGATGGGGGGGAAATGGGGAGAAGAACCAAAGAAAATGTAACTTCCACGGGTTGAGATAAGAACAGTCCAGTAACTGAGATACAATACAAATCACTACTGCCACCACCAATAACAATAATAATGACAAAGTAAATACAAAGGGAGAGGATACAACCGTTTCGCCCCCCAACCGAGCCGAGAGACCGCGCGCCGCTCCCCAGACTGCGCGCCACTCCCAAGACCGTGTGGCGCCAGAGAGACCGCGCACCGCTCCTCCCACCACGTGCCGCCAGAGCCCCGACCCCAAACCCTACCTCCTGGGCATGACGTGCTGTGGTATGGAATAACCTCATTGGTCAGCCCGGGTCAGGCGCCGTCTCCCCTCCCCCAGCTTTTCTCTCTTTCCTGGCGTAACATGAGACTCTGCGGGGGGGTGGGGGGAAGCCGAACCCATAACACAAGGATCTTGACATAAGCTGCTTCTAACAGCTACCTATAGGAAGGCTTAAAAGCCCTTGGAGACAACCTGCACATCAGGTAAGAAGTTGCCTTCATGAAGCTCTGGGAATGTGAAAATAAATACACCTACTTCTAAATTCATCAGTCTTTGTATACTGTACTATACTACATCTTATTACAGCTTTGCTTTACCCTAGCTTATGTAAATCATGGGAAAAACAGAGCCCCTTGAAGTTAACTTTCACACTTTTATCAAGGCAGCCTTAAACAAATTAGTAGAATGAGGACTTGGTTTCACATTTTTATCTCTGCTTTTCTTCACTCTTCTTCACGGAAGTCTGAGTAAGCTTAACAAGTTTCCTCAATTTGAAAATATGGCTTGAGGCTAGCAATGTGAACTGTGAGTTCTCCTCCATCTTCGAGAGATTTGCATTTCATGGTATCAGCTGTTCAAGAGATAATAAGCATCCTGTTTAATATGATATTGTTCCATTTAATCTAAGGAAAATAAAATTTCCTTTGATTAGAAAACATTCTTCAATAAGAAGAATGAAAGTCCAGGTAACACTAAGGGTTAAAATACTAAAAAGTACTAAAGTTATAAAACTGTACTAAAATGTAGTTTATTATGAACTGTAGAGTGTCTTTGATTTGATGGCGGTTCTCTAAGAGGAAAACTAACTGAAGGAATACAGTGTAGAAATAATTTTTATTTACTTTAGATATTAATGAGAATTTTTTACTGGAACAGCTTTTACTACTGATGAGTATTTAGGCGTATCAAAGCTTTCTTCATCAAAAGTAGGATAAGAATAAATTTAAAATACCAATTAGTTTATTTGAAGTGTATACTTGGTTTCAAACGTATGCTGGACTACAGATGAACTGATGAATTTTTGATCAGATAAATTCCACCATTTATTATTAATTATTTCCAGCATAATTTTTATTGGCAGGTTTCCTTTGAGTATAAAGAGTGTCTATTAACTGTCTTCATTAGCAGAATGCAATGTCCACTGCAAAATTATGACTTGTTAATATAAAACACCTAGAACTTTAATGAGCTGCTTGTGATATCAATGGAAACAGGGTAATTAATCATGTCTAATAATCAAAGTCTTATGTCAGCAGAAAAAAAATCTAGATATTTCATGAAGTGTTAGCAGTGTAAAGAAAGTAATTAATAGTTGTCTTTCTTAAATCACATTACATAGTCAAGTATTCATCAAAATTTTTTTATATATGATTACAGCAACAGCATAAAAATTAAAACCGTGTTTTTAGAGTATAGCATAAAAACATTATAGGTTGTTTAGATATTTTCATTGTTCAACCCCAACTTACTGTAAGAAGATTGCAGTCATAAGGTCCAGAACTTAATGGTACCAGCTGGTTATATTACAAAAACTAGGGTAAAAGTCAATCTCATGTTGCTCGTGACTGCAAAACATCTTTGGCAAGAAAAATGTCTGCTATTTTTCCAGCTGGCAGAATCCATCAGACATGGCTTGTCCTAAACTAATGATTTACATGACAATAACTGAATGACATAGTAGCCTTATATTCTACAGCAGCCCTGCCCAATATTTCATTCTGTGAAGAATGGAAGATCAAGAGCTGTAATGAGCCAAGTTTCAGAATTACAGAGTATATTTTATTTTTTTCTCTGAAAAAGTGTAGTTTTCATTAGTCCCAACAGGAATGCCATGGTTTTACAACTATGCACTATGAAAATACACTCAATGAAGATTTGAAATATATCTCCTACTTAGGGATTTGAAAACTGCTCCACATGTTATCTTGGAGATTCATCTGCTGCATTTGTTGCTTCGCATGCTTCTAGCATTAAGCTGTGGAATACAGGTATAGGCATTTGAAAAGATGAGGCCTGACCCTGCAAAGATACACACATACAGATGCCTTTGCAGATCTCAAGTTCATAAGAGTAATTATTCTATACTTAAATTGTGACTGTACAGTTTTTAGATTAAAAGGTTTGTACAATTTTTAAAATCTCATTATTTTACTGGTAATATATTAAGCAAAGCCCACGTGAGTGGACTTACTTTAGTTTATAATTGAGAGTAAAGTTTTGTATTCTGTTGTTCCCAGGAGCGCATTGATGAAGTGAGAAATATTTAAGTATATGTATTGAGCAAAAGACCATGTTTTTCTCAAGTAGAAAGCTGGCTGAATACTAGTCATCAGCACCTCAATAATCTTTTTTGAAGATTCTAGAATGTTAACATTCAGTGACAGAGATTGTTAACTTACATCTCACATCTGTATTTTTCAAACTGTGCACAGCACTACCATAGGAATATTGTTCATATTTAAAATCTTCACATAGAAGTCTGCCAGGTCATGTGATCAACTTGTTGCTTCCCAACCTATCATGACAAAAGAGATGAGTTTTGCTATACATCCCCTGAAGATCAGAAAGCTAAAGGCAAGCTTTTTCTGTCTAGTACTCAAGGGAAGGCCATTTGAAAAGAACCAATTTAGTGTCTTTTCTCCCTTGCAGGTAATAAGTAATCCAAATAAACCAAGATAAATAGGCATTGAAATAAACCTGACCCCAACATCCTCTGATGGATATTGAAAATGTAGAGTAGCACTTCTAGACACCATTGGAGTAGGTGGTACCACTGATTGTCATTTTCAGTCATTTAAAATATTGCTATATATAATATTTCTATAGATAATATTTCTATACAGTCATATATAATCATAAGATTTTCAGGAACCTAGGGGTAGGAATTTTCCCCAGTGGTGTTCTATGGGCTTAAGGCATTGACATTTCTCCGTTGAAAACCAATTCTGGCATTTTATTTACCTGATATTAATGTGTATATTAAATAAACCAATGCTGTTGGCCTGCCATGAAAAAGAATAACTGTACTTTTTTTCCTTCTTCATAAAATAAAGGCTAACAGAAATGTGCATTTGCTTTAAAGTCTTATTGAAGAGCTTTTCTTTCAGAAACAAGCTAATGGCTTACACCAAGAGAGTCAGCACTGATCTGGGGCTGGGGGTGATGGGGGCCATTCACCCAAAATATGCTATGTCAAAGCTTTTGGTATGACAGAACAGGTTTTCTCAGGCAGTCACTTAGCATGATCTTTCTACTTCTGCATGAGCATGTGTGAGATACAGATTTAGCTTTCTGCCCTCTCTGGCTTTTCTGGGTTCAGCAGTAACAGCCAGTTTTGTCCTTCATAGTAGCTGCTGCAGTGCTGTGTTTTTGACTTTCAGCCTGGGAACAGCACGAATAACACCAATGTTTTTAGCTGCTGCTCAGTAATGTTTACTCTGACCAAGGACTTTCTGAGTCTCATGCTCTGCCAGGGAGAAGGGGAAGCTGGGAGGAAGCAGAGACAGGACACCTGACCCAAGCTAGCCAAAGAGGTATTCCATACCATAGCACGTCACACCCACTATATAAACTGGGGGTAGTTACCCGAAGGGTTAGATCACTGCTTGGTTGGGCTGGGTATCGGTCGGCAGGTGGAAAGTGGTTGTATTCTCTTCCCTTGTTATTTCCCTTATTATCATTATTGGTGGTAGCAGTAGTGGTTTGTGTCATACCTTATTTAGTGGACTGTTCTTATCTCAACCCGTGGGAATTACATTCTTTTGATTCTCTTCCTCATCCCTCTGGGAGAAGGGGCAGGAAGGGGGGCGGGGGGTGAGAGTGAGAGGGCGGCTACGTGGTTCTGGGTTGCCGGCTGGGCTTAAGCCACGACACTAGCTCAGAACAAGAAACTGTACTTTGGGGGAGAGATAGCAAAGACTGAAAGCTGTCGTTCCTGCAGCTCAGAGCTCTCTCTGCAAGGAAGTACATGGTGTGCACTTTCCTAAAAGTACATGTTTTGAAGTGGAGAGAGATATTTTGACAATCTGCTTTGGAGACTACATTGTAAATGGCTTTGTTTCATTCCAGTGCAGAATGATAAAAGAATTCTGTACATTAAATATCATCAGGAAATGAGTTTCTCAACCTCTAGTAAAGTTTCCCTCATCCCACTTTGACTTGCTCCATTCAGATTAAATTATTTTCAACATATTATTACAGGAAAGCAGAAAAATATAACAAATACTTCACAATATATGGTGCCTCATTCAACATCATTATGCTGTACTGTTCCGTGTTTTTATTTTCTAATTTTATTTTTTAATTTTTAATCATGTGTTTCTTTTTTTTGTGGTATGGCTTAAATGAAAATAAAATATTAGAGTTAAAAACCAAATTACCTCTGGTGACAGCATCGAAATTTTCCTTTTATTTTTATTCCTTCTCTGATCATTTACTCAAAGCATTGAAAAGGGACCTTTCTCAGTCAATCACAATATTGAGCTCTTCACTTGATCTAAATACAGAATTTAGCATGTGTCCCCCAACATAGAATCATAGAATAGTTAGGGTTGGAAAGGACCTCAAGATCATCTAGTTCCAACCCCCCTGCCATGTGCAGGGACACCTCACACAAGGCTCTGTTCAACCTGAACTTGAACACTGCCAGCGATGGAGCATTCACAACTTCTCTGGGCAACTCATTCTAGTGCCTCACCACCCTTATGTGCTTTCCCATGTTTGTTGTTTGCTTAATTTTACTTAATGTTTTAAAGGTCTGACCATTGTCTAGACCCAGCAGCCAAAGATCTGATTCTCTTAAAATCCTTTCTTACTTCTGGGTTTTTTTGTGATCTTGTCAAGTTACTTGTGTAGTCAATTCTTTGTTTACAAGTCTTAAGGACTTTGATATCTACTTACCATAGTGAGCTAACACATCACTTTAAAGAGTATTAGGCTTCCATAAGTAAAAGACACCATATAAATATTATCATGATCTTTGTAGACTTTCCCTAGAAGGGTATCTGAAGGGGGCCTATAAGGATGCTGGGGAGGGACTCTTCATTAGGGACTGTAGTGATAGGACAAGGGGTAACGGGTTCAAACTTAAACAGGGGAAGTTTAGATTGGATAGAAGGAGGAAGTTCTTTGCTGTGAGGGTGGTGAGACACTGGAATGGGTTGCCCAGGGAAGTTGTGAATGCTCTGTCACTGACGGTGTTCAAGGCAGGGTTGGATCGAGCCTTGTGTGACATAGTTTAGTGTGAGGTGCCCCTGCCTACGGCAGGGGGGTGGAAATTGGATGATCATAATGTCCTTTCCAACCCTAACTATTCTATGATTCTATGATAAGTATCATATACAAAAATAACATCTATAAAATAACCCAGTCATATTAAAAAGATAATTTATCCTTTACAGCAGTAAAGTTTTTGTCTGTGTTGTGTTATTTTTCCTTGCCTTTGTTTATATTCCTAGGTTTTAACCTGTGGAAACTTCATAGCTTACTCTGCAACACCTGCTGGAAGAAAGTCTTAGGACATTCTTCTGGTGCAGTACTTTTTAAATTGTATATTCTGGTGAGCAGTTTGGTTACATAAATCAAGTTTGGCTTTAACAGTTTTATAATAGGTGTTCCTAATGGTTTATTACAGTTCAGTTTGTGAAACTTTGCTTTCTTCTTAGACACAGATGTCTCTAACTACCTGCAAAAATCTTTCCAGAGTCCCTGAGTTAGACATAATGTTGCATCACATTCTTCCTAGTAGTAAGATCCTACAGGAAGAAATCTTTTAGGAGCACTTTTTTGCTTAATTTTATGGCCATTGAGCATCTAGCTCCAGTGTATGCTATGCTTGTTTGTTTACACTTATGGACCTTTTCTGTGGCTCTAGCCTGGATATTGCTTCTCAGAACTGACTCTTCTGTACTAACAAATGTTATGGTGTCTTATTTTAGGCAAGTCAGAAATGAGGGTCCACAGTGTTGTGGGAAAAATTACCTTATTCTCAGCATTATCTTTCTTAGAAATCTGCATTTTAGGATGTCCTAGTCTTGGATAGTGTGCTTACCATCAGATTTGGAAGATGATTGGCTAAGATTTATTCTTCATATTATAACTATTCAGTGTTCAATAACTTAATGAAGTTTGTTTCCTTCAGCTAGCTATATCCCCTGAACAGTTATTACAGGAAAACACATTTGAATAAACCGAACAATTTATGAACTAACTAGCCTTAGTAAATAACCAAAGTGAGCACTCACAAAATCAGGTTTCAATATATTAAAAAAAAAAAGAAAGAATAGTGGAAATGATGCAATGTCATTTTTGGGAATAGCTTTGAAAAATCATCTCACTAATTTGCATATTTATTACTAGCTATGTCCATACAGTCTTTTAAATACAGATCCACAGTAACCTCAAGTTATTGTAGTCTATTGGTTACTCTTACTTCATTAACACAGCAGAATTGAATTCTGCTTACTTGAACTTAATGCTGACATGTCCTTATTATGAAGGACTCCTTATTTTCATGCAATTGAAGCATAACTTTTGATCTCCTATACGAACTACAGCTTCATAACATCTTATTTTTTAAAACATGCAAAGTTCCCCTTCGGTTTAAGACTTACAGCCTTACAGTCTATACGGTTTGCTTTCTAGAATTTATTTCCCCATTTTTTAGCAAATTTTTCACCTTTCTTATTTATTCCTCATAAAAGACTGATTTTCGCTCTCCTGAAAGGAAATCACTTGTCACTGGCTTCATTTTCGTCAAATCTTACAGAGAAAAGCAACCACACAATTCCTACACAAACAATTCTTTATCAGAGTTCAATTAATAAATACCTGTTATATCCACCTGAGTGATAATTAAGATAAGAAAACAAAGGTCCTTGAAGAAAGAATGTGTCCTGGTTTAAGCCTCTAAAACTCATGAGGTTTTACTCACTCACTCGCCTCTTTTTCTTCCCCCAGTCCTGGGGGGATGGGGGGGAGAATCAAAAAAAAAATGCAACTCACACAGGTTGAGATAAGAACAGTTTAGTAACTAAGGTATAACACAAATCACTACTGCTACCATCAATAATAATAATAACAAGAGAAGTATAAGGAAAGAGAATACAACTGCTCACCAAGCCCGACCCAGCCAGTGCATCCCCCGGCAGCGAACCCCCCAATGCACCACCACACCCTTCCAGATCTCTGCTCTCCGTGTTCACATCCTGGGCATGACGTGCTGTGGTATGGAATAACCTCTTTGGTCAGTTTGGGTCAGGTGTCCTGTCTCTGCTTCCTCCCAGCTCCCCCTCCTCCCTGGCAGAGCATGAGACTCAGAAAGTCCTTGGCCAGACCAAAAAACTACCAAGCAGTAACTAAAACCACTGGTGTTATCAGCGCTGTTCCCAGGCTCAAAATCAAACACACAGCGCTGCACCAGCTACCAAGAAGGAGAAAAATGACTGCTGCTGCTGAACCCAGGACACGTACATATAAATTTAGTATATTTATAAAGTTTATTACCTTAATAAATGATTCACAGTATCTACAGGTGGGTTGCCAAGCAAGATAATCTCTCTTGCTGTTGGACTTCCATTAGAAAATTTATATATACGTAAAATAAGTTGTGTTATGAATACCATCAGGGAGATTGTGGTACAGATGGGAGGGAGCCAGAATTCAGCATGTATGCCATCTACTATGAATTCTCTGTGATTATGAGAAAAAAAAAAGCAATGAATAAAAGTATCCTCAAAGCTGGTATCATACACTTACCTTCTTCTCAGTCATGACTGAGCATCCACAGCAACCATCCCTGTTCCCTACCACCTTATGCTCAGACATGATTCTTCCTACTTGTTTGAAGTAACCTTCCTTGGTCTACTGGTCACACTTCTTTTGATACAGCCTGATATATAGTTGGCTTTCTCGGCTGCAAGAGCACACTGCTGGGTTGTGCTAAGCTTCTCATTAACCAACACCCTCAAGTCCTTCTCCCCAGGGCTGTTCTCAGTTGGAAAGTAGTTTCTAATATGTCCATTAAGTTCCTGATGATAAAGGTAGATAGCATCCTGTTTTTCCTTGGTTATTCGATGTGAAATAATAAAAACAAGTATTAGATGTCTGATCTGCAAATTTAGTCTTTTTACATAAAATGTAGAGTGGGTTTATGCAGTTATGATAAGGTAATTAAAAATATGAAAATAACTTTATTAGAAACTCTGTTTCTCTGAGTCAGATGAAAAAAAAAAAAAAGCAACAACTAGGTGTATTTGGGCCCTCCAGGGTAAACATTCTGAAATAATAATTGCTTTCTTTTATCTGCTGCTAAAACTGAGACAAGCAGTAATGTCCACAGTAATTATACTTGGTTAGTTATCTGCAAACACTTCTGGCAATCAGAGCTGAAGCTCCTAAGAACAGTTTGAATCTCCCTTGGCTTCCTCTTTCTAGCTGGCGAAGATGCTACTCCAATTGCTCAAACATCTCCAGAGATATACTGATAACTGAATAGAAGTTACTACAGTTTCCAATACTAGAAAGATGATGGGGACATCCACAAGGATGAACCTGGCAACTGTGTTTATTCCCTCCAAGGCACTATTTGGGAGAAATTCCTGCCTCACCTGGAAATACAGGGCCCTTTCCAGACATGGCTCCTGCCTCCTAGAGGACATGACTTGCCCTGTACTGAGCTTAGTTTGAGTCCACTGACCCTTTAAACCAAGTTCATGCTCCAGAGTATTGCATATCGTTGTCTAGAGTTAAAAGTGATTCTTTGCAACAGATAAATAAAACATTTATGCTAAGCGGATTACACTCCTCTCAGTGCCAAACTCCTACAGCATATAGCAGCCAAGATTATTCACACACAAAGTCCATTCCAGCTTCAGCTGCAGAGCACCAGAAGGCTTGGTATAGAAAACAAATAATGAGAAGACTCATAAATTGCAGGAAAATAAACCTCTGGGAAATCATTACTTTTTAAACTGTGTAGTTTGTTGGGTTTCGGTTTTTTTTTTTCCTTGTGGCTATGGTAAATCTTATATACAAAAAAAAAGCTCTATTTAAATATTTCAACTGATGTGGATTCTTAATTTATAATCACAATGATTAAAGCTTAAACAGCTGATAAAACCCCTTTACTGAGGGGTTTTATGGTAAATCAAAACTTTAAACAGGGACTGATTGCTTTAAAGCACTTAATTGGAACAAATAAAAACTTTTTCATTTTCTTGGTTTATTTATATATTTAATATTTAATTATGAAGTGCCGTACCTAAAGATCCATACAAAGATGTCTTAGAAAAGCTGTTTCACAGGAAATATTGTCTCTTCACTCTGTTTTGAAATGCCTCACAAAATAAACTTTTGCAGGCTCTTCTGGTATTGCTAGTTCTAGCTGCAAGGAACAACAATCACAGTACTTTCTAAATTACTGGTTAATCATTTGTGAAAATGATTGTATGAAATATTCAGTAATTGCTTTTTGCACAAGTTACATGCATTAAGACCTGTGTGTCTGTATGAAACATCTTCATTCAACTAAAGCATATTGTTGAAGACAGCGTCCCTAACCACTTGGGACAGGACTGTCTACAGGAAGATGGGTCATATTGGCTGGAAACCTTTACACCGTCAGAGTCTTGGAGGGATTCAGAGCCCACCTGAGTAGTAAACTCCTCTGTTAGACTTAATCACCAGAGTCCAAATTTGCAAGGGTCATGTTTTTAAATCCATGGGACATAACTGGAATTTTGGTGTCTGATTCCAAAACCATAAATCTCCAATACCTGTTTGTCATATAGCCAGCACTAAAGGTTATTAAATTCATCTTAAGTTCCTGGATCTGGCTGCAAGCATTCATATTTTACAGTGGAAGTTTGGAATGACAAAACAAAGTCATTCTCTGTTCCTGTAGAGAGTTTCTGCTCACATCCCAGCTTTCCCACAGTGTTCTTAACAATTGCTGTGGGTTGTGAGACAGAAAAGGACATATTTCTGAAACTGAAATTATCAATGCTCTTTTTGAAGACATTAGATGATTTCACCAAAAGACTTGGCACTTTTTAAACTTTAAAAATCACTTGGCACTTTAAAAATCAAAACAAGATATGTGGTTTGAATCTCCACTCAAAAAATGCTAGCCTAGCAAAAAATGCTTACAAAGAAGTTTTAAAATTCCCAATACAGGAAAATATTTCAAGCAAAAAGAACTTCCACAACCATTTTCTTCATGAGAGAAACTCATCAAAAGGAAGAACTAAGCTTTGTTCTCTTCTTTAAGGTATAGAAATCTCATCTTTGTCAGTACTGTGCTCAGGAACGAGGTCATTCTGGTCAGAGAAAACCAATTCCTGATGTCTCCTGAGTGCATGTGGCCTCTTGCAGGCTGGTACCAGCAGAATGTGCCAGCTGTGGGTGTCCTTAGACCTTCTGGGCACTTATAGACCAAGCTACCCTCATAGCTCATTTGTGCCGGTCCTGACAAGGAACAAACGTAACACCGCTGGGCTTCTACTCTGCTACTACTTGTGTAAACATCTCGCGCAACAACAGAACTGTGCCTCGAGCAAGCAATATGCCTCATCTTTTCTGATTTTGAGTTCTACCTAAAATAACCTTTTCTGCTTTTCCAGTCAGAGCAATTTTCTAAGACTTCTCATTTCTTTTCCCTAAAGGAACTTAACGAAGATATGGAGAAGAAGTATTTCTTTTAAGAAACTCATTTTTGGCTCTTTATGCAAAAAATCACATCTTAAAGCTGAGTGTTGAATAAACTAGGGCAATCAGCTTGTTCTTTGGTTTTAAAGAGAGTTTATAATCCAAGCAGAGAAAGAAAATTAAACTTGTAGCTCCACTCTAGTGACAGAGGCAGACTGCAATACAGGATATTTGCATTTAATTCTGTATTGTACTACCAAATTCCTCTGTGAACCCAGGCAAATAATTTCCTCTTTCTCCCCTTTTTCCTTAATTATAATACCAAGTTACTCCTGGTTAGTTACACTGCCAAGTTACTTCAGCTCATTATCAATGCTACCTAGTCAGCTTGTCATGAATTAGAAGCATAAGTTATCCCTTACAATGTATCTGATTTGCCCCTGCTCAGCACTGGGACCCAGCAATATCTATTAGTTTTTCAAGATAATAATCTAGAGTCCATTTCTGGAAAAAGTTTCAAATGCATCCCTGATGACCATAGAAGCTTTTACATTTCTGAGAATACAAACACCTTCATCTGAGATAACTAACCTGATCTTAATCTAAATTTAGTTATATTAGATACTAAAACTTCATTCAGTTTATTCTCACATATTTTTTTTTTCACTGCACACAAAGTGCACTAAGCTGCATAGAACATCCATATGTTTTCCCCTACAACTTTTCCCTTAGACTATTAATATTCCATTAGACCAAAAAATGTTAATCCCTTCTCTGTCATTCACAAGAACACAAGTATTTAGTAAAATGCTTCTTAAAGATCAAAGACTAGGTGACTGAATTATTTTCAGCAACAGTGTCAACTCTCCAGCCTAGCATTAGGCATTTATGAATAAATATTAAAATAATCTCAGGAAGTTCTTTTATGTAAAAAAAAGCAAACATATGTATTTTACATCTACAGGAAGTGAATTGTGTCTCAATCTTGAGAGAATAGGCTCATACATCTTTTTAAAGATAATAGATATCAAAGCAATGCAGATATTATTATTATTATTATTATTATTTAAAAGGACAGAAAGTCTTGAGCAATTTTAAGTGAAACAATGATCTGAAACTAGCTACTATCTCAGGTCATGGCATTAAACAGCTGAGACGAATTTTAAGTAATAAGTCTGAAATTATTTTACAAAAAAAAAATAGTGTCTTTTTCTTTTCTAATTAATCTCTTTGAGTAAGATGCACTTGATTTTCTTTCTAAAGGAATGAGGCTTAGGTCATAGCAGATTGCTGCGCAGACATTAGCTCATGTAGCTCACCTACGGTCTATCTCTATAAACATTTTATAGCAAAATGCAGTATAACTAATGGATTTTCCATACCTGTCAGCCATGTAGACCAAAATTCTTGAATTCTTTCTTTGCCTCTCCTGAAAATCCTCTTCTCTTAAGAAAATAACACTTTTCTGCACCATATCGCTCAATATTAGGGTCTCCTAGAACAATGTAAATGCTCTTTTTTCAAACTGTATCAAAATGATGCAAATAGTTGAAAATAAACGTGTGATTCTCAAATTTTTCTTCAGTCAAAAGATGCTGTCAAGAAATAGTACAGGCTTAATAATTTATTTTCTGTGCTCATGATATTTTCTTAATATTCTGAAATTAGTATCACTAATAAACACTCACTCTTAGCATCTGAGCATTCACCACACCCTACTGTGCAAGAATAATTTGAATGTGCTATGGTTTTTGCTTGACTTGGAGAATATGTGTCTCTCAGGTAGATGTAGAACATTGTTGTACATACTGTGATAAACTAAATAAAAAGCAATCAGATCCTAGAGTCCTTTTTGGTTGAAATTCTAAGTAGCTTTTTCGAATATGTGCAAAAATTTATATTTGGACTAGGATATAAAAAACCCTGAAATATATCAAGAGTTATATCTAGCAATCTCTCGCAATCTGCTGCTGCAAATGACTGCACAATATCATTAAAATACCTCTCTCTAAAAGTCTCTCTATTTTGCCTGGTTTTATAAATATTATTCCTGTTTGTATTACTGATTACCATAGGAAAAATAATTGTGTATGAAATTTATTATATTTTGAAATTTAAATAAAAATAGTCCACTGATTTTCCTTTGGTGCTGGCTGCCAGTGGAGATCCATTAGTTTGTTATTGTGTGAAAATACAGCTCTTAGCTGCCAGGGAAAAGAGAACAAAGCTGCTGCTGTAGCATTGCATGCTGCCTCCCTAGTGCTGTCATCATAGAATTATAGAATAGTTAGGGTTGGGAAGGGCCTTAAGATAATCTAGTTCCAATCCCCCTGACATGCACAAGAACGCCTCACACTAGATCATGTCACCCAAGGCTCTGTCCAACCTGGCCTTGAATACTGCCAGGGATGGAGTATTTGTCACTTCTTTGGGCAACATGTTCCAGTGCCTCACCACCCTCACAGTAAAAAACTTCTTCCTTATATCTAACCTGAACGTCCCCCATTTGAGTTTAAACCTATTACCCCTTGTCCTACCATTACAGTTCCTGATGAAGAGTCCCCCTCTGGCATCCCTGTAGGCTCTCTTCAGATATTGGAAGGGTGAAATCTGTCCTGTGGAATCATCCATTTCAAAAATCAATTGTTAGTTAAGGCTTTTCTGCCTTTTGACATTAGTCTAGCTAGCACCATCAAAATGCATTCTGCAAACCCTAAAGGGCTTAGGGGTGTGTGGTGTAGCAGATTTTTAACTGCCAATTATTTCTTTTATGTTCCCACAGTGTCTTTCTTTTACTGCTGTGGAATAGTTAACTCCTCACAATGCAGACACCTCTATAATACTTGAAATCAATACCTCAACATGTAGATGGGAAGATAGTAATTAGGTTTCATTGTGTGATAGGTGAGGTAAGGCTAGCACTTGGGTTATAGCACATATTGTATTTTCTGAGTTAAAACTACCATGGCATTTCAAAAGCTGATGAATGCTAATCAAGCATCTACCCTATAGGCTCTAGAGAAGACACAAATTCTTCTTCACAAGTGCTACCTTTTTTCCGGCTAGCTCCAAATGGAAGAGGTAGTGTCCAGCATTGCCTGAATAAAAACATTGTGTATCATGAAAAGAAATTGAAGCTCTATCAGGGGAAAGGCACTTGATTAGGAAATTATAGTGTGACAGAGCTACACCGTTTTGTGGAGGAAAAGCAGATACAAAAGAACTGTTAGTGAACAAAAGTGAACAAAACTATGTGAAAGATTAAAAGGGAGTGAAAGAAGTTGCTGGCTTGCCATTTGCCTCAATGGGTCAAGTCTTATGCTCTGTGAAAACCCAAGTAGTGCAAATAACTGTATTCATAATATCAAACAACTCACACTGAAGAATTGGGAAAAAACATACTTGTATCATATGTGCTTGAGAAATAATGAGTTGTGAAAGATCCCAACTCTGTTTGAGTTTGCTAATCTTTGTGTCTGTCAGATACAATAGTACAAAATGTGCAGAGTGAAACATTTAATAGAGGACTGTATTAAAAATTCAAGAAAGACAAAGGGAACCACAAGGCATTAATGAAATCTCCACCTTTGCATAGCACTGGTATAAATGCTTGCTTGTCAAATTCTATTCTTTATCTTACCTACTTAGGTAATTTAAAGTTTATGATAATTTTGTTTTTTTTCAATCCAAATCATGTAAACAGCCTGTGTACAAGAGTTCTTAGATAAAACTTGTTAAGCTGCAATAAATAACATGCCACTGTACACACCAGAATTATGTATGTTTGTAGCAGTAGTAGAAAAATTATTGGTAAGTGTTTTCAAGTGCTATACCATAAAACACAGGAATGGAGATTAGGAAAGACAGCAGATACTCATCTACCTTGCAAAGTCTCTCAGATTTGTGCAGAAGTAGATGAAAGCGGAATGGGCTCTTAGTGCCCTGGGCTCAAGAGGTAGGATTTAAAGAAGTGTCATGTGCTAAGTGCAATAACCTAAAGGTACTCAATTCTATACATTTGTTAATTTGAGCAGCTGTTCAAGAAACTAGAAAAGCCTGTGATTACTGCATTTCATATACATGCATCTTTCACCCAGCTGTCACAGCTGTTTGTCTGATGAAAGGCACACTTGGAGCTCTCCTGCATTTTTTACTTTTATTACTAAAGCACAAATTCTACTGAATAGAACATCTTTTTGTACCAGAGTCAAAATCACTGTCCCAGTCAATCATGTTTCAAAGACGTACCTTCCACATCTCCATTCAGCTCTTGCAGCACTTTTACATAACCTGCTGTCATAAAAAAACCCCACTTCTTTTGTTTAGGTAAGCCATCTTAAGGTGCTTTAGCTAAATTGGATGTGTACCGACTAGATTATTGCACATTAATTTCCTGTGTACCTTAATTTAGTATCATCAAGTTTAAAATCTCTGAACATTGCCACTTAAATGGGAAGCATTGAAAAATAGATTCTGAGACAAGGAACTCTGAGAGCTTAATCTCTGAGTGAGAGACTAGGGAACACCTCTTCCTGTCCCTTTGGTCCCAGTCAATCCCAAAAAACACAATAAGTTTCTGCCACTGATTTGTTTGCTAAATATCTTAGCAATTCTGAACCACAGTTATCAACAAAAATGAGGGATAAAAAGATTCTAAGGGGACTTCCAGTTACCCAGTTGAAACCTAACCCTTTCATAGTTTGTGTCAAAGATCTGAGTCCGTCACTGATGGATATTTCTCTTTTTTGTGTATATATATGTGCATATGTCCACATCTGTGCACATAATTTTGAGCCTTAGAAGTCTTTGCCACTGTGTTGAAGAAGTGGGTTTGCTGTTCTTCTAAAAATTGATTAGCAATCTCTGCTGTGACTTTACCACAGGGGATAGTCTTCACTAAATTGATTGTAAGATGTCAGTTTCTCGCAAATGGTCCTTTTCAGCAAGTAGAATAAACCTTCCATTACTCAAGAAATTAAGCAAACTGTAATTATCACAGCTATTTCTTCCTCCATTATTTGAATTTCTGAAATTCCTTACAGCCAAACACTCCTGTTTCATAAATTAAAGCCATTAAGCATAGGTTATTGTATTACACTTTATCAACAAGAGCATTATATTTTATGTAGTCTTTAAGGATATCACCTTAACTGAATAAAATCATTAAAGTGACAGTTAAAATACTAGAACCTAAATATTATGCATACACAAACACATAAGCTTCAAAATAAAAGGCAACAGTGTACTGTGAAAATGGTCCATTGTAGTCTTCATTATTGACAATTTATATTTGAACTGGAGCACAGTAAAGCACTCTTTTTAAATAGCACCCTATCCCCATATTATTCTGCAAGAAACAAATGGGACAATACCACAGCTTCAGCTCTACAATCTTAAATTATTCTACTGTTAAAAATGTCCACATTTTTAAAGTTTATTTAAAGAGACAATGTGTGTCTGTAACATTTTGCTTGAAGCACAAATTCTAGTTATGGTAAAGAGGGATGTATGTACTTTAGCAGACATCAGTTTATAACATGCAGAAGTACAGTATAATTGAAATTCTCTTATTAGCAGTGACTAGAAATAAAAGGAGGCTGTCAGTTCCCAATATCACCTTCCAACATGAAGATAAGCAGCTTCAAACAGGAGAGAAATGGAAACAGTGGATATTTACATTGCAGTTTCTCTTTCCTTCTAAGAAAGTTACAGCCTAAATACAGATATAGATAGATGCTGAGAGAGAGGATCTGTTGTCACTTCCATTTAAACAACGCTAAGACAAAGTAAATATCTCAGTCATATCATAGCAGAAGTCTGCTGAAAACCTAGAAATACAAAGCAGATCTCCTGAAGCTTTACTTTGGTTTTGACAGCATTACCAAACTGTGAGAAGCATTTCAGAAGTGCCATCTAGAAAGCTGTGTCTTGGAGCCATTTTGTCATTAAGGGTACCCCTGCTCACTTTGGATTTGTGTCAGTTGTTGAAGTTTAACTGTTCTTAGCATTAATTCATAAAGAACTTCCTTCACATTTCTGAATCACCTGAGCAGGGAGACTTTTTCTGTGGTATCAAGGAGCATATATAGTTTCCTTAATAGCTTTATTTATCCTTAACTTCTGCTTTCCCCAGACATTCCCTTGGTAATGGTTTGGTGGTGCTTTAATGCCTAATGATTGTCGTCTTTTTAAATTAATCAGCTGGTTGTTCTGTGTCATTGAATTCCTTCCCAGTACATTCTCGTCAGTCAACTACACTTGCAGTTTCAGACACTCAGTCTCAGTTCCTATTTGCAAACTGTCCAGACCAGTTTGTTTATTCACTTAATTCCTTAATCAATTCAGTTAATGGCTTACCATTGCCTTTCCTCAGATACCAGTGAGGGTCATACTCTGTCTTTTTCTAAACTAAATATTTTTGGTTTCTTCACACACATGGCAAACCACCAACTTGTCTTCCTCTTCAACTGGAGTGTGAAATGCAGTTTCCTCTTTTCTGTAACTGTCTTTCAGCTTTGATCCTCTTGCTATGGCTGTACATCTCCTACAGCAGCTGTTTGATCTCCATTTGAATGTGATCATCTCTGATAGAAATTGTACTGGATATAATGTTTTTCAGCTAAACAATGAGTTTTCTTTTCAAATGTTAAAACAGATAAATACTTCCTGACTTTCAAAAACTTTTTGGAAAGCAGATGCTGCTGTGCAAGAAGCAGTGTACACCACTGCTCCGTGTGCCTCAAGATTAAACATGAGGGACATGTTCTTTGCTTTGTCTTACTTGAGTTTCATCAGAAAAATACCAGTTAAGAGTTTTATTTGATTCAGCTAAATCCTACTGAATCATAAGCAGGATTCTGATGGAGACATCCATATTCCTTGCAAAGTGCTGGAGATCATAGGACTTTTATGACTGCAATTTTCCTGCAATTTTTCACATTTGAAGAGTTACTATGGCTTCCAGGAATGAAAACTTACTAGGTCTCCACAATGATACTTTCCATGTTATGCAAAAGTGACTGTGTTTTGATGACAAAATATTCTCTAAATAATAATCAGTGTAGAAAAAAAATGGTTTCTGATTTCCTCGTTCAGATCAGCAAATCTGATTGTTGAGGCAAACTGGAATAATCTGTCAGGAAAATGGGAAACTGTATGCCCTACTTCTGGTCAGTATGCTGAAAGACAATCTTTTTCTACATGGCAATCTTTTGGCAGAATTCTATAGCTGAAAAGTGAAGGCAGAATTTTGTTTTTTTTGTCTAAACTCATTGTGTCACCGAATACTGAACCACAGATGTTGTATGCTCCACCATGTGCTTGTTTATCGTGGATGGGATCTACAAACTCAAATGCAGACGTGTGTCTAAGTCTTTTTTGTCTACTGATGCCGTGAGTGAACATCATCCTTAGCCTCCCCAGCAGAGCTTCCTGGAGCTGCATCCTGGCCAAAACTGTAGTCCCCCCACTACCTTCTTTTTAATCTGCTTTCAACTAAAACCACCCTTTGTAAATAAATCCTTTTGCTCCTTACTCAGCATACTGATAAGGAAACGGGGGTTACCTCTATCATGTCTCTAGCAGACTAGCCATGCAGATGCAGTGTTTACTAGTGTAATTTAATCAACTGTATGGCCGTGTCTGGGAGATGTGAGAAATAGCACAGGTGAGCTATGTCACAGGTTGAGCAGAGTGATGGCCTTTAACGCTCAGTTTACAGCTGTGTGCTCTCCAGGATCTGTGTACAACTGGACCAGGGACTGGTGCTCCCAAAAGGCCACAAGTCTCATTTCCTTTTTCCCAGGCAGCAGAAGCTCTGGGAGAGGGCCTGGTTTGGCTGGTAGAAAGCCAGTGAAAATATCACTGCCATGGGAATGTTTTTGTCTAATTGGCCATTCCAGGACTTCTACAATTTCAGAAACATCTGTTACTGGGTATGGCTGGCATGAGAAGCTGTATTAGATGAGTGGTTACTCTGATTCAATATGGCAAAGTTTATGTTCATGCCACTATTAAGCTTGTCACATTCCAGCAAATGAATGGACATGTGCAGCATGATAGATATTACACATTATGCAAGAATCTTACAGTGTCAAATGTTACAATGCCGAGCTGATGCAGAGCTGACTAGATTTTCATGGAATGAAGGACAAAATGCAAATCACTCCCAGCAATCTGGCAAAGCTGTTTTCACAGAGAGAAAGTGAAGTTACCATTAATTCTCAAGTTCAGTTCTAAAAAATGACACAACATCGAGGCACTCCACAGTATTAAGATAGAGATTATCTTCAAGATAATCCTTAATTCCTTGCTGAATGCACCTGTCTCAATTCTGATCTGAGGTACAATGTGTTACAAAGTCTGGATTCAAGGAAGTTTATTCTGATTTGTGCTCTCATAAAGGAATTTTGACACACATGTCAGGAAAATTGCCTCTTTGCAAATTCATTTTTTCTAGTTGTAGATATGCTTGATGAAGTTGCAGACCCGCCTGTTCTTAAGTCCCTGGAAGAGACTATCGCAGCACCAAATGGCAGCATACGTGGTGTTAAACTGAACAGTATTAACATGCTCACCATAATTTTTTTGTGTGTCTAACTTCATTGTCAATCTGGCTCATTTTGATTTATCTCAGGGAGCTGGTCAGAGAGGAGAACACCTACCAGGTTAAAGACAGGAAGATAACTTATTTAGCAAGCACAGCTATTACCACGCTAGGGCACAGGACTATAAATTTTGCAAAGTTTCTTCTTCAAATGTTTATAATGATGATGGTTTGCCTATAACAGTCTCAAAGCACTTGACCTCTTCACTCAACCTGCTCCACTGCCTGAAAATTTATCCGTTTGCCAGTTGCTGAACTACAGCCATGCAGCTGCCAGGGTAGCACAGTGCAAGAGTTATGAAAAAATATATGTAGTGCTTAATTTCTTCAAGTTCCTCTGGAAATTTAATTACCCAAGCAGAACTGGTAGTCAAGAGATGAAATTAACCCTGCCTCAGACAGTCAATACACTGCAAAAAACTGAACTGGAAATCTATGTATAGTTATATACAAAATGAAGAGTAGATCAGAAATTCCGAGTGGGTTTCATACAAGCCAGTATCGTATAGGGAGGCTAAATAAAAGGAGAAAACCTCTGAGATAAAAACAATACTTGTATCTACTCCAAAACAACACCTTTGTTTCTTTAGAAAAACAAACTGGAACTTTCTAAAGGTGTATTTGCTGCCTCATTGTATTTGCTATCTGAAGCAGAACATTAGGTGGAGAAAAGCAGCACCTATGCTAGGTTTTTACTGTGGAGGGTTTGCACAGGGGTTTTGTCACACAGCAGATATATACATTGCACAGCAACAAGCACAAACTTATAAGCTCAGAGTCTCTATAGAGACAGCCAATTTAGTTCCAGTTGCTAACAGTAAGCTCAGTAACAGTAGGTCTCTCACTTATTCAGATCTTCTTTTGCTTAAAGCTTCCTGGTAACTTGTTCAAAAGCACATAATGGCTCTGGGTATTGCATTTGACAGCTGTCAAAAAAAATGTCAGAGTATCTACTTCAGGTCTTGCTTAATGTGCAGGAAGAGCTGCACAAATCTCAGCAAGCAAACAGTGCTGGATGTTGTACAGTTTTCTGGGTCAGTTCCTCAGCACCTGATTCATCCTGTGTTGCTGAGGCTCTTTTACTAGAGGTAATAAGCTAGAAATTTTAAAGCTTGGCTATGTCAGAATAAATTGCAGTTATTAGTCTATTTTGAGTCTGTACTGATTGGCAAGCTTCAATTTTGAATGTGATGTGGGCTTGGAGATCTTTTAGACCAAATTTCTGAGTTTGCATATCATTTTTCTCCTCCAACTCATTATTGCTTGCTTTTCTGCTTAGTGTTCTGGTGCCTGTATTCATGCAATTTTGTAAAATATACTTGTGTGAAATTCATGCTCTTCAGCTATCTTCCTTTCCTGGGTTCAGCAGTAACAGTCCTTTTTTCTCCTTCTTAGTAGCTGGTGCAGCGCTGCATTTTTGACTTTGGGCCTGGGAACAGCGCTGATAACACCGATATTTTTAGTTGCTGCTCAGTAATGTTTACTCTGATCAAGGACTTTCTGAGTCTCATGCTCTGCCAGGCAGGAGGGGAAGCTGGGAGGAAGCAGAGACAGGACACCTGACCCGAACTAGCCAAAGAGGTATCCCATACCACAGAACGTCATGCCCACTATATAAACTGGGGGCAGTTACCCGGAAGGGTGAGATCACTGCTTGGTTGGGCTGGGTATAGGTCAGCGGGTGGTGAACAGCTGTATTCTCTTTCCTTGTTATTTCCCTTATTATTATTGGTGGTAGCAGTAGTGGTTTGTGTTATACCTTAGTTAGTGGACTGTTCTTATCTCAACCTGTGGGAGTTGCACTCTTTCGATTCTCCTCATCATCCCTCCGGAAGTGGGGTGGAGGAAGGGGGGGAGTGAGAGAGAAGCTGCATGGTTCTGAGTTGCTGTCGGGCTTAAACCACAACACTTCCCCACCAAAAATGGTTATACTCCACATGAATATGAGGAAAACTAGAAAAAAATGATCACTAAAACTCATATCCTGGAAAGTAGACCTTTTCCTCTGTTGTGCATGACATTATCTGGGAGAACACAGACACACGTATCTCTGTATTCTCCTTCCTGTTGCCACTCTCAAGAAAGTTTTTTGTATTAATTAGTAAAAAAGACTATGCTTTACAGATGGAAGTATGTCAGACTTGTAACTTTCTAAATCCCATGATCTGTGATGCACATCTGGTAACAAACCAGATGCTTTAAAGCAGCTCTTCTCTTCCTGTTACCATTGCACAAGTAGAAAGTGTGATTTACAGGCAATACTGTTGTAATCCTGCAGCCAGTGCTAGTGTTACGGGGCAATTGCATTCTGTGAGTCTGAGTGCAAGAAAATACAGATGGCATCGTTTCTGAAATCTCAGTGCCCACACATGGAGTAATACGTACTATCCCATATGGATGAAAGGGATCAATGTATTGCTGCTAACAGCACACCTTCTATCTAGAGAGTATTCATCAAGTCATAGTCAGGTAGAAAAAGGGAGACTGAGAGTTAACATGGGAATGGGCTTGCATTTGGGGTTTTTTTTTTTTGGTTTTGTTTTCTTTAATTTTCTCCCACTTCTTGCCAAGAGCAAACAGTGATAAAATGCAAAGAGGGAAAAGTAATTTACTGTAGTCACTATCTTTCATCTCTGAGTATTATGATCTGCATTCCCTAGTCAATATGCTTCATTACATATTTGCAACCCACCTATGTACATGCAAACTGAATGTACATCTGTGGTGCATCATCTACTGTCACAAAAACACTGTTAGTTTCATTCCCACTACAGCAATGGGAGGAAAAAAAACACGGTAAAACCCTAATGATAAATCAGAATAAGAATAGAAAAGAATTAGAGAAGGAAAAAAAAAAAGTCATTCATAGTTCCTATGGAGAAAAATAATCTCCTCAACCAGAATGTAAACTCTTTATGCCTGTGTATGAAGCTGAACACGACCTATTCGTAAGACAGTAAAAACAGTTAACAGCTTGATATAGCAATGAATTTGCAGTGTCAGCAGCAAGGTGTTTAGCTTCTGAAGAGCTGTCTTCTGCTTCTCCCGACAGCCATGTTTTAATTAGATGTGACCATGGCAGTGGATGACTGAGGTCAGAAGGCACATCTGTACCCTGTCTAGTCCAGCTCCTCTGTGTCAGCCAAAGCAGGATGGTCAAGACCATGTCCACTTGGGTTTGAACAACTCCAGTAGCTTTGAATGCCTCTGTTGATGCACATCTCTCCTGTAGAAGTTTTCTCTGAGTCTACAAACTGCTTAAGCTTTTTAACAGAAATTCAGATATTCAAAACTTTGGCTTTTTTAGTTCCAACATGACTGTCAGCTTAAATTTTACATGAATATCTTTACCCTAAAGCTCAAAACAACTTCCATAAAATTAATTATGAGTGGGATGTAGTTATTTTTTTGAATATATCTAAGATTTTTCACAATATCAATGCTAGTTCTGATCTCAGTCACTCAGATAAAACAGCATCCTGTAAGATAAGCTTTGGTTTGTAAAAAATGACTGCTACTGTGAGTCTATAATGAGGAGTCTGACACTGAGCTGGCATTGTCTCCATTTGTCATTTGAAAGAAGTGAGTTTCTGTCTCATTAAAACCAACAAGAGTCTTTAAAGAGACATCCAGCAATGGCCTTAGATCAGAGGCTTCAGAAAAGTGATGTTTGATTAAGCTCGAAATGTCAAGTTATCAAAACTTGGAAGAAACTGGGTTAAGAAGATGAGAGGGACTAACAGTCCAGTTTCGGTATAGGGCTGGCTATGCAGCTACAAACTACGATTGGAACTCAGAATTCTGTATGTATTAGTTTTAGAGTTAATGGTGGAGAGTGTGGCATTTGGTGGAATGAAGGATCCAGTTAATGAAGATGTGATGGAATGCAAAGGTGAGGGTCTGTGTTTGGTTTTAAAAATATTTCTATTTCTGTTTTGACTTTAATAATTAGATTGACATATGGCACACTGAAACTGAAACTTTGATGTATATGTAAGAAGTAACATTTTGGAAATAGCTATAATGGGCAGAGTGATGCAGTGCGATATACCAAATAAAAGCTGAGAAAGGGGCTTTGTCTCTTTGTGCTTGAAATAATTACCTCATCAGTTCAATCCTGGGTTTTTACAGGTTTTTTTTGCAATGTCATATGTTGAAAAATGGTCCATGATATCCTACAAATGACAGTAAATATAATAGGATAGGATAAAGACTTCTTTTAACCATGAATTGTACCCAGCGTCAAATTAAATATATATTGTTCTCCACAATTAAAATGCAATTTAAAAGTATATTTTTGAGCAAAGCAGATTGTCAGTGTCTTATGTGAGTTGTTTGGGGTTTTATTTGTTTGGGGTTTTTTCTTATAAAGTTAACACCAAGACCAATTTGAACCTAATTTTTGTGGTTTTGGTGCACATCTGATCACCTATGAAAGGCAGTGAGAAGGTAGCAACAAATGTTTGTTGCATTATTTTAATGCCTTACAATTGAAAGCAAGAGTAGAAAACCACAGTAAATTTTCTGTCTGCAGTACTTTTCATTTGTTGACCAGACAATAGGTGCTCAGCCTTTAAAGTACTTGACTGAGACAAATTACACCAGGAACTGGCACTGAAATCCTTACAATCTGCTAAGAAATCTTTCCTCTGCTGTACACATGCACCACACTCGGGCTCTCTACAATCTTGAGAGTAAATCAAACTGACTGAATTTTAGCTGAGTACATGCCTTTAGTCTTGTGTCACTGCACATGAATGTTGCTGGAAATAAAGAAAGTAATTAACTAAAGTGAATGATAGCCCAGTCATTCCCTGTATGAACAGGGAAGGAGAAAGAGTAAGAAAGTCAAATATCCCAACAGCAGAGGAAAAGGAGAAATACAGGAAAACTACTGCCCTAGTGTATTTGTGTCTTTGCTCTCCAGAACTGATTAGTCATAGCTAGAGTCTGCAATCCCTTGTCTCCAGTACGGTATGAGAAGGGAAGGACTTGGGGTCCTGAGAAGACAGGATTGGTAGAGGTCAATCAAGATACAGATTCTCAGTTCTGAGATTCCCAGACAGAGGAGTCCCACCCAGTCCCCACGTTCTACCAGTAGCTCTGATGGCTGGAAAGCAGCTCCCATGGGAGCTGTCACGCTTAGACACAGTCTTCATCAATGGACAATGTGTCTATTTGTTTTCTACCTGGCAATTTTGCTAAATAAACTTTGTATTCTGCATTTAGGCTGGTCTTTGATGCACCCTGCTAGCTTGTATTCATCTTGTAATATCTGACTTCTAGAAGCATGACTTCTAGGAGAAGGTGATTTACAGAAACCATTCTGTTTCTTCGAGAACAGCAAACTCCTCCACTGGATAGAGATTGGGTGGAAAGTATCTGTCAGTCAGAAACAAAGACTCTTAAAATGTGTAGTTTGTATTTCCCTGGAAAGCTGTGTCGAAGAAGGGTGTGTTGCTTTATGACTCCCCAAGTCCTGCTGTCACACTTACATTGTTAGAGAAACTCTCTACCGGAAATAACCTGAATCCATACAAAGAACAACCAAAATAGAAATATATGCCTCTTAACCTACACAGACCTGGAAGCTGCATCTTCCCTTGAAAATTAAATGCTAAATCATTGTTTAGAATAATTAATATAATCTGAAGGATTATGTTTCCACCCAAAGTGTCCTATAAATACAAATTAAGAAATTAATAGAAAAAATGTTAATACATTATTTATATAAATATGATGAAATATAAGGATAGTTAAGGAAAAGAGAACTAGAAGAGATCTTAGTAACTCCTTTGCTCTGAGATGAAGCACGTTTAGATCCTCCCTCATAGACAGTGACAAAGCTTTGCCATAGAGAGTGTTAGTGACTAGAACCACAGAGTTTGTTTGTGATTGATTAATCTTCTTCACAGTTAAAACATCTTCCCTAATATATAAACTTCATCTCTGATACTTTAGTTTAATTGCTTTTCATCCTACCATCTGAGAACATGCCCAACAGTTGTCTACCACATGGATAATTAGTGTGATATTTCCACCTCACAGAATGGTTTGGGTGGAAAAGGACCTTAAGATCATTTAGTTCCAACCCTGTACCATGGCCAGGGACACCTCAACCTAAACCACGTTGCCTAAGGCTCTGTCCAGCCTGGTCTTGAACACTGCCAGGAATGGAGCATTCTCCACTTCTCCGGGCTGCCTGTTCCAGTGTTTCATCACCCGCACAGTAGAGAACTTCTTCCTAATATCCAACCTGAACATCCCCCCAGTATGAAGCAGACAGACTGTGGTCCAGTTATGCTGTCTGAATGCTAATGCCAAAACAAAGTGTTTTTTTTTAAATCAGATCCATGGCCCAGACTGCCACACAACTGCCAACAGCATCTTTCCACTATGTGAGAAACTGGAGTGCTATGGCAGAGCGGTACAGCTAAGGGAAATATCTGACAAAGAAAACCCCTATGACATCACATTTTAAAGCTTACAAATATGCTCTAATAAACCATCTACAAAAATGCAGCACTGCAAGTGTTCTTCCCCCACCTGCTAATTCTACTTCCTCTAGTAGGCAGGATGCATAATCCAAATAAGCTCACCCTTGGGATTCTGCAGTAGCTGCATTTTCAACTACATTTGCACCTCAGCCTCTCCTTTCTAATTACATAAAGTAGTTCTTGCTTTTTCTTTAAATAAGACCTATGATCACATTTTATTGCTTTCCGATTGATTCCTTCCCTACTTTTTTTTTTTTTAATAAGTTGTGGACCACAGTGCTTAAAATTGGCCAGATTTCAATGCTTGAGTCTACACCATTGCTGGCAGAGGAGAACAGCTACAGTTTATGCCAAAGATATCCCTTTTGTGGTTTATGCATTTTAGAAGGAAACTTTTTCTGCACTACTGTTTCATTACTGATGTATATTCAGGTCATACGCTATTATAGCTCCAGATGCAGTATTTCTGCTTATCCTTAATTGTACATTTTGCGTAACA
The DNA here is from genome assembly GCA_017639245.1 of Myiopsitta monachus. Lineage (NCBI taxonomy): Eukaryota > Metazoa > Chordata > Aves > Psittaciformes > Psittacidae > Myiopsitta > Myiopsitta monachus. The sequence goes on from CM029925.1 coordinate 24,332,566, forward strand.
GAGCTCAGTTTCCCTCAAGGACGGCATTTTCACCTTACCTTTTATCCACTGAATACTACTGATAGCAGGGTAATTCTTCAGTTTCTTAAACTCAGCTTGAACTATGAATTTGGTGTCACCTTACAGTTCAGTGTCACCCAGGGACTCAGTTAATTGCTTAAAATATCAGTTAGACTGTTACAGAGGATCCCCATTTGAAATGCTCTAAAAAATCTAAGAGCACCGCTCAATGAATGACTTTCTCAATCAGCGCCATCTTTATGATGATTTCATGTAGACTGCTTTTCCCTAGGCCTCTGAAAACACCAGAATTAATTTACATTGTCTGAATCTCTCTCTTCTTTGCACTGGGGCATCTATCCCACCAAAGGAAGAAATTACCTATGTTGATGTGATTTAGCCTGACAACTCCTCACTGACTTCTTGTCGCTTCACAATCTCTATGGTTTATACCAATAACTAATTTTTTTCCATGACCTTTCAGATCTAATGTCCTCATTTAAGACAAGATCTTTTTTACCCTTCTGCAGTGCCCTGTGGGCTCACCATAACTTCTCAAATTGCTAGTTTCTGAAGAATTGTTTTGGGCAATGCAAGGATAAGCAATGGTCTGTCATCTTGAGCCCACATCTCCCAAAGCACCTGTATGTGGTCACTCTGGTGACATGGAAACCAGAAAGGGGCACCAAACATCTTCATTGTGTTCATTTTGGTGGAACGAAGGGTAACAGCATGTTTAAGCCCCAAAGTGAATAAAGCCACATAGATTGACTTCAGTTGAAACTGAAGGTAACCATGGCAATGGGAAAACAGAAGCACAAAATATTACATTAACAAACACCAGTGTATTAGTACAGAATTGTAAATGCTGCTCTGAAGTCTTTTTCAGACATCTCCACTCAGCTCCTGTTTTACCTTTTGTCTATTTAAGATTTGTTAGCTTCTGCTATGGTTCTGTTAATTTTCAGGTGATGCTTTCCAGCTAAGGCTTCTATCTTCCTTTTGTTGGCTCATCTCCATTGTTTCCCTCTCTCCCTAGGTGACAAGAAGTGCTTCAGCATTCAAAAGGAGCTATGACTTCAACCACTTTAGGTAAACAAAAAAAGAAATAAGCAAGCAAACAAACCCACAACAAAACAAAACCACAGAGAAGCAAACAAAACCTAGTTCCTTAAAAAAAAAAATCCTTAGCTGCAGCTTACATTTTTCTTTTATTCTTAATTGTGCTCCAGATTGCTAGAGGCAGACAAGAAGGAAGGGAATAGAAATGTCTCAGCCAAGGGATTCTCTAGTAATTGTCCCTGGGGAAAATTCTGATCATGCCTTATAATCAACCAGTCTAAAGAAATAAAGGTATACAATAGCAATAATTTGTAAGAGGAATAATTTCTCCTTCCTACAGCTTCAGACAGTGAAAAAAGTGGTCCTTCAAACTTCCTTCAAAAATAGAAGAGCGAAAAACCTAGTCAGTTCAAGGCAGGTAATCATCCCCTCTGGATCATGCCTCCCACTAAAATTTGTTCTGATTTTTCATTAAAAATAGGTCTCTGAAACTTACTGAGGAAGTTGTCAATATCAAATATACCCAAAGAAAATAATGCACAGTTATTTTGTGATTTTTAGGGACCTGTTTTGAAATTAACCATTCTGACAACACTTGCAGACAAAGTGAAGCCATTGGAAAGTTCCATTAATTCTAGCACAATAAGGACCAAAAGTGCTCCTTATCATGGTCAGTTCTTCTGGATGTCCTTTATGTTGAAATATGCTCTAATCGCTGCTTTATGATACTCAATATTCAGTGTGCTTGGACATATACCAAAATCTCCTATGACTTCAGAGCCTACTTGTAGATGTGATTCACCAGCAGCAACCCTGGGTATGTTCAGTGGTGATTTTTCTACGCACATAGATCATTGTAGGATAAGGGTCGGTAAAATACCTGCCTCCTTTAGTGCTAACTATCTCTTACTCTCAAGTTGTCTAGTCAGAGAAAAACAGGATTTGTCAGCAGTAGGTCTCACATCCCAAGTGAGTACAACAAATCATTGGTAGAGTCTATTAGCAATAAGGAGGGCTGCCTTTATAGGAGCTTTTATACCAGGAGCCTTTGCAACATGACCCCAATGCTAAATCACTGTCCTAGAGCCCCCTGAGAAACAAGACACCCTAAAGCAAGCCAAGCACACTTTTGGATTATATACTTCTTAGGACAACTTTTTCATACACACTGAGATTATTATCATTAACTAGAAGAAGCAGCGTTAGTTTTAAAGTAGGAATTCTTATCAGCATCTCTTAATTGGCCACAAGACACAAATGCAGAAATTGAATTTTCCCTTCATTACTTGCCAGAGAATAATTTGCTATGCAGACTCCCATCCCAGTTATTGATTCTGCTTCTTTTTGCTAAGAAGGAAAAATTTAAAACCAGTCATTTTTCCATGTGGTCCTTTGATGATTTTGTCATCTCTGTGATGGCTGCAGAAGTGAAGAACTTTATGCAAAAATGTATTTTTCTTCAATGTATCTATCTCTTTCAATAAAATTTTCTTAAAGCCTTGGTGTTTGACTTTGATCAGAATTGCAGTGATGAATTTAAACTCAAATGGGTTCTTAGAAGTTACAAATCAAGAGCACATGCATCAAGGTCATCTAGGATCTTTGACTATAGCACCAAAACAACATTATGCTATAGAATATCAAACATAAATACTCCTAAAAGTTAAAAGGTCAAGCATTATATGCCTTTTGAAACAACATATGTTACGTATTATAGTTCTTTAGCACTAAACAAGTTCTAAATCTTTAGTATGTCTGATCAAAACAGATAAATATTGATCTCTGTGTGTGAAGAGGAATAATTTGATCATTTACAGTAATACGTGATTTGAGAAAACAGATCTTCCAAAGAGATTCAAATGTGAAGCACTTTTGCCTATAATCTTTGCTGAACTGCCAAGCACAACTGCTGTAAAGAATTACTAACGCATTCTTTAATTTAAATTTCTGGAGCAACTTTTCATCTGTAATACTTGAATTATATTTTAAATTAAATCAATGACTTCCAAATAAACTCTAACAGACTAGAAATTCTCTGAAGAGCAGGCAACTCTTACTTCGGCCTAGGAAAATTTTACAGCCTTACTGTTTCATAGATGGGAGATGACGCATGTTTTCTTATTTGCTGATAAGTCCAGACAAAAAGAATGGATATCCTAAGTGACATAAGGACATAAGAAATTGTCTACTCTGCGTCTGTCTTACTTGTGAGCATCGAAAGTGCCATCCTCCAAATACCTCTAAAAGAAAGTTTTCAACTCCCTGCTAAGAAGATGCTGTTCTTCTGGCTAAAATGCCACAATGGCAGATATGACCACAGGAACTCCAGGAGATTTACAGTAACCTGAAACAGCAGTTCAAGGTCAGGGAAGATTCCCAAAGGCATAAAAAATGGCCATAAAAACCTAAATCTAACAGTCCAAATCCCTTTTTTAGGTGTCAATAGATGATTATCTAATTTTACTTCTGTTCCTTCCACCTTGAAGAAAGTAAGAAAAATTTCATGGAAATTAGTGAAGTGCAATAATGACATCACTGCATACAGGATTATGCTTGTAATGAAAAGTGCAGGTTGGACCATCCTTTCTTAACTATTGTGATACACATGAGGAATATTCTTGTAATTGTTCTCTGAGCTGTTATAGGTTCCTTTTCTGAAGCTGTATAACAAGCAATTGGAAGATTGAGAAAGATGGAAGAAAATTCTAACAAAATTATGTCATGTCTTTATTTTCTGGCCAGTAATGTCAGAAATAATCAACAAATCTCTTACTAATTATTACATCCACACATTGGTTCCATTTTTTAATGAAAGTGTCTCTTCTGTATATTTTAAAAGATTAATAATTTTAAAACATGAAAATTTGATTTATTTATTTTATCCCACTTTATATTTTATGCCATTTTCCTGAATTTGCTGTATTTTCTGATTTTCAAATTTGAAAAAGCAAAAAGAATTGTTTGTGACTATCAAAAAGGACAATCTCACTTCCTACCTCATTCTGTCGGCTAATTAAAATAAGAATTGCTCATCACTATCTCTTTCTTACTGGCCACAAAAGAAACATACAGCCTGTGCTCTAGTAGCCTGAGTGGGACTGTGTGCAACAAAAGAAACTCACAGTCTCAAGAGCAATGAAATTTGCAATATCAATTCAACAGACATTGCAAAACTTTGCCTCAATGTTCTGCTCCCACCCACAGCAGTGACTCTAAAGAGGAAAGGAATGCAAGACAAAGGAATTGTTGAAGAGTTTAAATGGTTATCAATTACAATTGCAATGAACATTTTGCATAAATGTCTCTTTTTTATAATTTTAGAATGCCAGCTTTATTCTAATTTTCTTAAATTTGTCAGACAGGTGGTGAAACCTGAATATACAAGTCAGGGACTCAGTTCTAAATAGATGTACTAAAGTTTAGTTGCATTGGTCACATTGCTCCTTTGAAGAAAAACTGTTTCACCCAGAGATGCTGAAGATGACTAGAGTCTTTGAATTAATATCAGGTGCCAAATTTTAGACAGTCACACAAGAAAATTTTAAGCAATAAGACTGAAGGGGAAACCTGTATTAAAAACTAAATCCATTGCCCTTGATCTTACTGGGTGGCAGCATAATCAACACAAGCAAGAATCTGCTGAGCATTTATAACACAGTGGGCTCTCTGACTGCTTGGCTGTGCAGTCTGTCCCAGAATCCCAGAATCCTAGAATGGCTGAGGTTGGAAGGGACCTCTGGATTTCATCTGGTCCAACCCCCCTACTCAAACAGAACTGACTACAGCCAGTTGCCATGGATCATGTCCAAATGGCTTTTGAATTACCCAAGGACGGAGATTGAACAGCCTCTCTGGGCAACTTGTGCCAGTGTTTGGTCACCCTCACAGCAAAAAGTGTTTCCTAATGTTCAGATGAGGAGCCTCCTGTGTTTCAGTTTGTGCCCATGGCTTCTAGTCCTGTCAGTGGGCACCACTGGCTCCATCTTTACACTCACTAGGTATTTATACACTTTGCTGAGATCCCCCTGAGCCTTCTCCTCTTTACTGAATTTCATTTTAACAGAAACTGTAGAGCAGATGCCATCAAAATGATGTTGTGCAACATATATTGACCTTGCCTCCAGAAAATGTTTTTTGTGTTAAAGCAACCCTTTGCTTACTTGCTGTATTCATATCTCAGTTTCAAATCCTATATTGCAGTCACTTATGCAGATTTTATCACTGCATCAAGGCATTTCTTTAGATAATAATTCCTCATTCTCAAGTAACACTACCCACGGGGGCACAGCTGCACTTCCTGAAAACAAGCAATGTAATGTACAATCTAGGATGTCCTAGGCTGGAAGGTAACCTGGTCAAGTTCTGTGCCCAAACCGTGACTAGTTTCAAATCTGGACTCACTTTGGTTTCCTCTGCTTCTACTAAAGTGTTTATCTTCAGCTGCCTAAGCATGAACGCTTCAGCATTGTCCCCAGTTCAAAAGGCTGTGAGCTCTCTGTTACCCTAATAAAGCACTCATTCAGGCCAATACAAACAACAAAAATAGGCATTTCAAACTGAAACAAACATATATACGATTAGCAATTTCTCCAGACATACAAGAAACTGCTTCCACTAGCATAGATGTAATTCACATCCTGAATTCCAGCGCACTTTAGGAAATGTTGAGAGCCTTATAAGCAAGTGTTTCTGACAGAATAATGCTCATTTACTTGCATAATGAATTAAGTGCCACGCAATAATATGTTTGTTTTTTCTCAAGAAAAAGAAAAAAAATGCTGCATTGTTCAGTGGGAGTGAACTAGAGCTTTATGAATTCATTTTATGTTTATTCTGTACTGTATTTAAATTTTATATGAGGGAGTTAGGGTAGGTTTATTATTTTTCCCATTAACTTTTTTTTTTAGCATGAAGCATGAGCTATATTACTCCAGTTAGAGATACTGCTATCTTCATCACAGAGCAGCTATATTTACAACATACTGTAAAATATTTTCTCTTGTACAGTAGTTGCTGCATCATTAACTCAGTCAAGATAATTAGTTTCTGTTTATAGAATGTTAAGCATACAATTCACATTATAAAATGAATTAAAAAGATGCAGATTAAGGTAGTGAGCATTTCTATTTCAACACAGAGTGATTTGTAGAGTTACATTTTGCAAGAACCTTAAAAAGGAAGCACTATATTCTGTTGAGTATGGATATCATGGAAATGTGCATTACAAAGTATGAGTGCATAGAGCTGGCATTGTTTTCACTATATGCCATCTCCTTCTATTTCCACAACTGTTCAACTTTTGTTTTTTCATCCATGATCTTTTAATCTGCTTCATTAATACTTTAGTCTCCCCAAATTTATATATCACCTGTTCAAATTATATTCCAGGTTCAGTGACTCAATCAGGTCTGCAAGCGAATGCTTACATGAAACAAGATGCCATTTCTTCCACATCATCTGGAATTACCTGGGACATTGACAGAGCTACTGACTGGGAACTCCACTGTAAACAGGTCTACAGACAGCTTAAACCCCTCATTAAGCTCCATGCTTTGGGTCTCCACATGGCACATTTCCTAAATCCTGCTGATGGGAGCTCCACAATTTGATCTCAATGTTCCATGTGGGAAAATGTCTCAAGCCAATGTCTCAGACTTAAACCTTCACATTCTTAAAGTCCATTCATTTTTCTACACGTTTAAGCCCCAGATACTTCAGTGTTATTGTATGCTATGCCTACAAAATATTACTTCTTAGATCTCCTGTGCTTTCCCTTAGCCATTAGGAAAACGACTCATTTTGTCTCTCGTAAAGCTCCAGTGATAGATTCTACTTGCAGTTAAAATTAAATATTTGCTATACCAAGGAAAACATATTTGAAAAGAGATTAGGCTTTGATCCGTTCTGCATACTATTTTGCTGAATTATTGACTTGGGTTTTTTCTGTTATTTTTCTTGTCTTGTTCCAAGTTATTATTACCTTCCTGGTCACAGTAACATAGCTTTGTGTGAAGCTTAACATTTAGATAAGAAAGATAACTGAAAATCTATTAGCAAAAAAAATACTGATTTAGAGTCTGATCAATTCCACACAAAAGCCACAGCCTGCTGGCTGTGCACACTTGCTGTCTTGAAGGTGGTGAATTTGCTATATTTGTTTTTTACGGAAGTAAAACCTATACATCAATACAGGCTGCTCAGCAGATTTCAGTTCACTGAATTTCCACTTTTAATGCATATCTCTGTGGCTTTGTCCTGGTAATATTAATGCCTCTGTGTGCTGACAGCTGATATAAATGAGTTCTTAATGGAAGAGTCATCAGATGACAAATTTTCAATTTAAAATTCTCACACATGTTAAATGAGACAACAGCTGTTGTGAAATAGATGCAATAGGATCAAATTTGTAGTTGAATATTGACCAAAGTTCTGGTCATCTCAATTTCAAAATGTTACAGTGGAAAGAGAGAAGTACAGAAAAGCTCAATAAGGATTTTCAGAGGTGTAGAATGGCTTCTCTGTGAGATGAGATTGAACAGATTCTTCATCTAAGAAATTAAATAATTGAAGGGACATAATATAACAGCATATAAAATTACAATTCACATGAAGAAGGAAAATGAGAAATTGCTATTGACCTCAAAGAGCAGAGGGAATCAGATAATAATATAAGGTGAGAGATTTAAAACAATCAGGAAGAAGTATTCTTTATGATGCGCATAATCACACAGTAGAATTGAATTTCCCAGATTGTTTTGGGTGTGAAAACTATAAATGGGATCAGAAATGGGTTTGACAAGCTCAGGGGATTCCAAGCCATTGAAGAAGTGCTTACTTAGGTCCAGTGAAGTTTATGACAGCAGCAAGCCTAAAATTTCTCTGGAGGCTTTCAGCAGCTTTACATAATCATAAAATAAGATCTCAAGGGTGCACAGACAGAGAGATTTTGAAAGCTGATAATGTTTTTCTCAGGTACCTTGAATATGTACAACAGGAAAAAATAATTGTCCATAGTTGTTAACCTAAAGTCAATCAAACATAACCATCAGAGCTCTGAAAATCCTCCATGGCTGAAGGATGGAAACCGTCTTGCACGCATAAGGAAGATACATGAATGAGGAGGCGATGGAGACATTGCTTTACAAACAGAAGAGAGGCCTCCAGCACCCTACTGTCACATGAACATCAGATCCTAGGCACCCTTTTCTGTCTTTTTATGCTGCACATAGTGATCATCAAGTCTCAGGTTTCAAGCACTGGACTGAAATTGCAAAAAGACAAAAATTCAGTTTCTGGGGCACAAATCCTGATTTGCAGGCATACTTTCACATGTGAATGCAAGGTGCATTATAGCATCTTCCGAACTTCAAGAGGTAGCTGGGCTGCAAAGGAAGACATAAGCACAAACTCCTTTCTCCCGTCATTGCACCACTCAGTTATATCAGCAACACTGACGATTATGTTCTTCACTTACAGATTTTTATATTTTTTTTCCCTAAAAGGAGACTGCACTGAATATTTTTAAAATCAGCTGGGTCAGTGTTGCAGCTATTGCAATGGCTACTGGGGCAAACTCCTGGTGCAAGGTGGAACCAAGGACAGGCGGCCTGGGAAGAATACAGGGATGTTGTCCGGGAAGCTAGGGACTAAGTTAGAAAAGCAAAGGCCCACTTAGAATTAAACTTGGCTAGGGATGTGAAAGATAACAGGAAGGGATTCTATAGGTACATTGCAAATAAAAGGCAGACTAAGGACAACGTGAGCTCTCTCTGGAAGCCATCAGGAGAACTGGCTACCCTGGATTTGGAGAAGGCTGAGGTTCTCAATGACTTCTTTGCTACAGCCTTCAGTGGCAAATGCTCTGACCACACCACCCAAGTCTTGGAAGGCAAACACAGGGACAGTGAGAATGAAGACCCAGGGCCCACTGTAGGAGAGGATCTGGTTCAAGACCATCTTAGGAACCTGAATCAAGTGCATGGGAGCTGATGGAATCCATCTGCGGGTCCTGAAGGAGCTGGCAAATGAAGTTGCTAAGCCACCGTTCCATCATATTTGAAAAATCATGGCAGCCGGGTGAAGTTCCCGATGACTGGAAAAAGGGAAATATAACCCCCGTTTTCCAGAAAGGGAAAATGGATGAGCAGGGGTACTACAGACCAGCCAGCCTCACCTCTGTGCCTGGCAAAATCTTGGAGCAGATTCTCCTGGAAGGCATGCTGAGGCACATGAAAAACAAGAAGGTGGTTGGTGACAGCCAGCATGGCTTCACTAAGGGGAAATCCTGACTGACCAATCTGGTGGCCTTCTATGATGGGGCTACGGAACTGATGGACAGGGGTAAAGCAGTTGATGTCATCTACCTGGACTTGTGCAAAGCATTTGACACTGTCCCACATGACATCCTTGTCTCTAAATTGGAGAGACATCAATTTGATAGGTGGCCCACTTGGTGGATAAAGAACTGGCTGGATGGCTGCATGCAAGGAGTTGTGCTCAATGGCTCAATGTCTGGATGGCTGCACGCAAAGAGTTGTGCTCAATGGCTCAATGTCCAGCTGGAGACCAGTAACGAGTGGTGTCCCTCAGGGATCGGTGTTGGGACCGGTCTTGTTCAACATCTTTGTCGGTGGCATAGACAGTGGGATTGAATGCGCCCTTAGTAAGTTTGCCAATGACACCAAGCTGCGTGGTTCAGTTGACACTGGAGGGAAGGAATGCCATCCAGAGAGACCTTGACATGATTGTGAGGTGGGCTGATGCCAACCTGATGAAGTTTAACCATGACAAGTGTAAGGTCCTGCACCTTCGTCGGAGCAATCCCAGGCACAGCTACAGGCTGGGCAGAGAAGAGATTCAGAGCAGCCCTGCAGAGAACGACTTGGGGATGTTGGTCGATGAGAAAATGAACATGAGTCAGCTGCAGTGTGCACTTGCAGCCCAGAAAGCCAACCGTGTGCTGGGCTGCATCAAAATGAGTGTGACCAGCAAGTCGAGGGAAGTGATCCTGCCCCTCTACTCTGTTCTCGTGAGACCTCACTTGGAGTATTGTGTACAGTTCTGGTGTCCTGAACGTAAAAAGGACACGGAGCTGTTGGAACAAGTCCAGAGGAGAGCCACGAGGATGATCAGAGGATTGGAGCAGCTCCCGTATGAAAAGAGGATGAGAAAGTTGGGGCTGTTCAGCCTGGAGAAGAGAAGGCTGTGTGGAGACCTCATAGCAGCCTTCCAGTGTCTGAAGGGGGCCTACAGGAGTGCTGGGGAGGGACTCTTCATTAGGGACTGTAGTGATAGGACGAAGGTTAACAGATTTCAAACTTAAACAGGGGAAGTTTAGATTGGATATGAGGAAGAAGTTCTTTAGTGTAAGGGTGGTGAGGCACTGGAATGGGCTGGCCAGGGAAGTTGTGAATGCTCCATTGCTGGCAGTGTTCAAGTTCAGGTTGGACAGAGCCTTGTGTGAGGTGTCCCTGCCCATGGCAGGGTGTTTGGAACTAGATGATCTTAAGGTCCTTTCCAACCCTGACTATTCCATGATCCTAAATCATCAGCCCCTTTAATTCCTGCTGGTTTTTCTGACAGTTTTCAATACTTTTTATGAGATTGTATCTACGGATACTTTAATTATTTGTAGCATGGTAACTCATATTTAAAAGCTTATGCTGTCTCAAGTGTGAAGATGAAATCTATTTGGTTTACATACATCAGTTTTGGCCTACATTGATTATACTGGTGTTAAAAAATCTTTATCCTTATGTTTATGGTTGTCCACCGGTATGGATCTGAGAATAATATTTTAGTTTGTGTTTTAAATTGGGAGGCTAGATAAAGGAGGATTAAAGTGTTAGAGGACTACTTCAAGGGTTACACAAATCACCATCTTCAGATTTAGCAGATTACAGAAAGAATACTTCATTATAGATTGATGTTTTGTGTTATTCCACATCTTTCAATTATGAGAGTGTGTTTGCCATAACCTTTAAGTGAATCAACACCCTTCAGAAAATAATAAATATGCAGAAGAGCAGGATATGCATACTGATCAAATTCTGCTTAGGCTTAGCAGGTATTCTGAAGTTTAGCTAACTCTTTATTGAAAATAATCCGTCTGCCACAGGAAATCCAGTAAGCACCCTGAGAGTTTACACCCATGGAAACTGAAGACTTAGTATATTAATTGTAATAGCATTATTCAAGTCCTACTTTAAAAGTAGGAATAATTATTTTCAGGTAATTCCAAATAAGTTCTGATTATGATATTTCAAAAGAGGATATTTCCATAATTATCCTGAGGCATAAGTATGAAAACCAAATGTAAAATGTTAAACCAGCAGTGATATTACCAAGAAAAACCTCAATAATAAACATGAACTTAGAGGCTAGAAGTCATTTAATTTATTTTTATTTATTAATTTTTAAAAATCAGTGACTGATCTCTTAACTTATACTTTCAGGTATTATATGGAGATACATCTTTCCCTTATTACCAGCCAAAATGTTTAATTTTTATGGGTCCTTTGACTTGTTTCTAAGTGTTATAACTTTTAACCTTAATACATAAAAGTTTAAAGTATTATGTCTTTACACGTCAGATCTTCTGTCTTTATAGAATCGTAGAATGACAGAATCAGGTTGGAAAAGACCTTTAAGAATATCAAGCCCAACCATTACCTCAGGACTGCCAGGACCCAGGAGTTAAAAGGCACTCAATAAATGACCAACCCAAAGCGTAGCTCAGGGCACCCATGACAGTCTTCAGTACTAGTGACAGAAAAATTGTATCTACTACTTGTTTTGAAATAAAGGACCATATTTATTTTTCCACCAGAAGAACTTTCCTTTTTCTCTCATCAAATGAAGGCAAGGTTTGACATTCTTAAACAGTGGAAGAGAAATATTCCTCTTAAGTAGAATATTAGAATTTGTCTTTATTTCATATTGGAACAAAACATTAAACCCCCTTAAATTCTCCATCTATACCTGGAGAGTATTAGGATTAGTGACTTTCAGTACCCTGTGTCTGCATATCATCACAGCTGGTTTTATCAGCTTAATTTGTGATCCCATATCAGACAATAAAAGAATAGTTCAACAAAGCCCTTAAAATCCTTCCAAACCCATGAAAGCTGCTGTTAATTATATGGCATAAATTATCCCTAATCTTGAATTCTCTTCTGATTTAATCCAAACCTTTTCAAGGTCTTTCACAGGAGCAGTATATGTATAAGTAGTCTGACATTACCAGGTTTTCCTATTTAGTGTCTTAGTTAATATTTGAATGACTGGCTTTTTTCCAGAGCTCACCTGTTTTCATGATGCACAGATACATTTCAAAATCAACACTTATGGCAGAAAGAATTTCACCAATTCTTATAGCACCATTAGGTGCAAATTATCTGATATTGCACATTTAGAAAGACTTAATAGTTGTTGGTTTATATAAACTGTAGTTACTGATGTTCTGTAAAATACCAATAGACCATCTTAACTGCTAAATATATTGTCCTGCTGCTTTCCAGGAAACGACAGGGTTTCTAATACAGAAAATAAATATGCATTTTTTTAAATGTCTGTGTTTTCTAGGACATCAACAAGGTTAAGATTTCAGGTATTCAGCTCTGCATGTAATCTATAAGAAGAAAAAATGTTTTCTTCTGGATGCATAATTTTCCAGTGATACCTCTTAACAATTGTCTGTTGCTTTGTTGTACTCACTGCTAATCATTTTTCTGGTTTTATAATTTCTTAGGCCTGTAACTGAATCAGGAGGGTTTTATTCAAAGAAAGGTGATGAGTTGTTATAAACAACTACCCAGTAGTGAGCAGGAGTTCTTATTTATATTAGTCACTGAAATTGATCTAAATAACCTGTAATGTAATTGTTCTACTAAATAATTCACTGTCTCATTGAACATATTGGTGGATTAGGCTTTTGGACATCTAAGTCCTGCTGAGACAGAGTACCTCTGGAGAGTGGTCTATACTTAAACTTTTCTGATGCTGAGAGAGAACCTCCCATATACCTGGGGAGAAATTGAGCAAAGATGTGTTTGAACAGACTTTAATATAGAAATAGGCTATGCCTGGCAGATTTGGAAGCCTCTCTGGTGCTTTCTTTCTGCTTTGCTACAAGAACTCTGTAACGTGCCCAGGTTAGTCAGAGCCCAGACCAGAGAGCAGCCCCATACGTGTTCTTTCTGAAGGCAGATTCAAACCAACCTCAGGTAGTTTGTGAAACCATTCCAGCACCCTCATTAAACAGATCATTTGAACCCCAGATCTGTGAATCTCTCTACAAAAGGCTGAACTAGTTTTTCCTCCTAAATCTTCTGAGACTTCTTCTTTTCACAACTTATGAAAAACAAATTAATTTCAAAGTGAGATAACCAATAGCCACAGCAGGTCAAAAGGTCACCTGAGGAAATGTTCCATTTGCATCAGCTGTGTAAGATAGCTAGCAATACTGGCAGTATTTCACATCTGACAGGCCATTTTCCATTCCAGAATGAGAAATAATAAACCCTGCTCTTTGATCGGATGTTCTCTAAGTCAGATTCTTTCAGCTGAGTTCTTAGCTTCATGCTCCTGGAATAATAAATAATAAATATCAGTCACCACTCACTGCTTAGCAAAGATACAATTTTTAATTTGAAAATTTTTATTTTCTAACTTTCTTGCTGTCCTGTGCAGATGAAAGTTGCTGTATGAATGCGAATTTCATTCATTTATTCAACTCTTTATCTAGTTACAGCTTTTGATAAATACGATAGACTCATCTCAGGGACAGAAAGAGAGACTGACTGATTCCATTTCATATTTAATGGTTGCTAACAGCTTCATGTAAAATTCTGTAGGGTAAGCCCTTCAATAAAAAAGAAACACACCACTGCCATTTCCAATTATTTTTTAACACTAAGCAGCATTTTTATTTTTTTATTGTGGAATATCAAAACAAATCAGGTTTTCATAAAAACTCTTTTATGAATACCAAAAAATATGTTTATATTTATATCTGCTGTAGGATATAGACACAAGGAGGCCTTTATTTCCACATATTTTGATAAACAGTAATATAGTAACAATTACCTTTTTCATTCGAAAAGACATTGCTTTGTTTCACTGTGGTATTTATTGGTCAGTTTTCTTTTTAGGTTTAGCATTTTGACATAAAGCATTAAGGAATGTTCCTTATTTACCATTTGGAAATTCTCTTTTGTGTCTCTGTCTAGTAAAATCCTCTTACTAGAGAATGCTTTTACTCCTATTTTTACTGCGGTTTTCAGAGATTTATCTTACATAACCTGTAAATAGTATATAGGCATTCTAGAATATGGATGACTAAAGGACAAAAAGGCTGATCTTGCCCTGCTGCAATACTTCAAAAGTGTAACTGTCACGGTGCTTTTTTTGGAGTTACCAAAGACCAAGAAAATACTTCATCCACATTTAAGCAGAAGCCCAGAACTGTTGCAGCACTTCTTTTCATTTCACCCACAAGCTGAAACCTACATTTCAATTTTCAAGGAGAAAACCAGGAAAGAAACATCTCCAGATCAATTAGAATTAGGATACCCAAGTGAGCACCTTTTTCTGAAAGCACTTGTGCTTGAAAGAACTTGTGTTCTATTTTATTATAACTTAGCTGCTCATGCTTTAAAATCTTGGACAAGATGGTGTTAATCTGTTGGATATGTTACTTCATGAATATTTAATCATAGTCATTCACAAAAGAAATGTGCCTAATTTGGACACAGGTGATTTTCTAGCTCTTAAATCTATTGGCTTTGACTGCTGAGGATTATTAACCAACCTCCTTTAAGGGACATGATCTTTCTTATGTCTGCTTCACTGAAGTTATGACTGTCTTTGTATATTGAAAAAACTGTTTCCAGTGTTAAATATTACACTGATTTTTTTTTTTTCACAGAAAACATCTCTGCATTTATTAGCATCTCTGGGAATCATCTCCAAGGTAGAATTCCAGAACTTTACTCTAGAACACTAACTGATGTTAAATCTGCGACAGAGAAAATTAAGGTACCCCATCAAAACTACTCCCTTTTAGATATTCCTATGAATGTAATCTAAAACTATATATATTCACCTGTAAGCCTAAAGCATACAGTAAACCAAGAACCTATAGCTTCAGGTCTCGGAACAGAAGATGTGATTTATAAGTAAGCAGACACTGTTTCCAAATATTTTCTTGGCACATCTGTACGGTGTAGGTACAGGACTTCACTAAGGCTATTGAAGTTAATAGATGTCTTCACTGATCAACTGGCTTGAGATCCTAACTAAGCACAACCACAGAGGAGAAAGAGTTGAAAAGGAAAAAGGGTTTTATGAGCTCTTTATGATTCTGTCAGCTGTGCCTGCATGCACATCATTGTTCAGCCTGTCGTCTTCTCTGTCTTGTCTCCCTGTCTTACCTAAAAAATTGTGATGAGTAGTGCAGTTTCCCAGTCAACAGATTCATTATGAATGAATAAAAATGTTTTGTTAAAATCCCTTTAGACCCATCCATAAGTATAACACTCATTTGTCTTTCCACAGTAAATCTTTTAAAAATAAACCACAGCATTCAAGGCAAAGTGATTAAATCCTGTGCCTCAGCTCCCCCTCTGTGAACTGATTCTCCTTATGTTAAAGAGAAGATTTACAACTAATATCGATTTTCTGTTGCTCTGATTCTCCTGACTGATTCCCTCTCCAGAAGTTTTGGATTGACGGTCAGTACCACCATTGTAAATGTGGGGTGCACCATAGCCTACAATGCGTGCCCATAAGGGAAGTATTTTCCTGCTTGTGTCATTATGCAAAAGCAAGTATAAGGAGGTTAAGGAGAACAGCCTCTGTACCCTGCCTACCATGGACAACTGCGAAACCACCAATTTGTCAGCAGAAACTACTGATAGTCTGGTCTAGGCCAGAGTGGGTAGCTTAAAAGTTCCATGAAGCGTTTCAGTGCACTCTGCTCTCACCTGGAACTGTCAGTAGCTCATGCACAGCTTGAGCTCACGGAGTGAGCCTACGGATACCAAGCCATTGCTCAAGACAGTCCTGACTGTCTATATCACTGCAGTGTGGCCAAAGCAAGTGCTCATAAGTGGCATATCCTTCATGCTCATGTTGTGCTGACATGTATGAGATAAGGCCACTCTGTCTGCACATCCTGCTGCTTTCTGTTTGTGGTGCCAAGCAGAGTGACTGTCTGTAAGCCATCATACTCCTCCTTTCATACACACTCCTTGCTTTACAGCAGCAGCCTATCACAGACTTTTGGATTCAGTGTGTTCATAAGACCAGCTGTGTCGCTATATAGGTGGTTGTAAAAGAGAAGAATAGGGATTTTGGAGTTATTAAAAATGCATGGAACAAATCCCAGGTTGCATTGCCCAACCCTAGAAATGATCCAAATGCCTAGTTTTATTTCATTAGGTTTTCCAAGATTTTATGTTCTTTTCAGTCTGTATATTTATAGTTTTAAATCTCTTTCAAGATATTTTCTCCCTGCCTACCTATTCAAAAGTAAATTTAAACATGGAAAGTTTTTTCATTTCCAAAGCTCTCCACAAGCATGTCTGTAAACAGGAGTTTCTTGTTCATTATTGTATAATCTTGATATATGCAACATAGAGTTTGCTATCCTCATAAACTCCCTGAATATTCTCTTTCTCCCAACCACTATAGCACCTGAAACCTCTGAGAAGCCAATATAAAATACAATATCCTACTTATAACAAGGAATATGTGGGATGGACACATTTGACACAGATCAATCTAAAATTACTTAGAAGTAATTGTGAGGAATCGCTTAGGACCCACAAGAACACTATAATCATGGAAAGTATTTATTCTTTATCCTTATTTCAGTACAGCTCTGCATATGCCACGTAGATAAATAAACATTACTAGCCAGAAAAACATCCTCTATGGAAATGAGCCTAGTCTGTGATAGTTTAGACCAAGATTAAGGTGCTTAAATAACAAGGAAGGCAAGCTTGAAAGATGAATAGCAATTCTACATGGAGGTCACCCCCATCCACTTGCATAAGCACAAAGCTATCACTAGGATGCTTTGCTACACACCCAAGGCGTAAAATCCTCGAAGAAAACACCTTAGGTTCAGGGTTCACAGCTAGCCTAAATACAAGAATTAATGTCATGATGAAAGTCTGAATTTCTTTCTTGGTTTTGGTCAGACTGAAATATTTTCCTTTTACCATAATATTTTCCTTTATTTAATTCTCTACTGATTTTAATTAAGTTCTCACCATGTTTAATTAAGTTCTCTCTCAGGTTTGCACCTCCAGCTGAAGGTTTTTTTCCCCTCTCACCAATCTGTTTTTCAGGCGTTTTTCAAGGTTTCAAATCCAATGAAAACTCAAGAGAGCAACAGTGAAAAATTGGTTGTGTGCTAAGAAGAAAACTACCTATAATCTCTCACTGTGAAATTCCTTTAAAGTCTCCTTCTTCACAGATGGGCAACAGTAGATCTAAAAAGCTGGTTAATTATTCTCACTAAATGCTTTACATTCAAAATTGTTTTGAAAGGTTAATTAAAAAAAGTGTCCTATCATAGGACTGTGACAGAAGTAAAATGCCCGCTTATGCCAAAGAAAGTGCACTGGAAGGACATATACGTGGCTAGCTTTTGTCACAGACTCCCTGTGAGATCCTGAGCAAGGAGACTGCTTGGTCTTTCTCCTCTCTGTAAATGTGTGATAAGGCTATCCTATGGTTCAGTACAAATGTATATTTTTTATCATAAAAAAGATGATTGCCAGGAAAGGCCTGAAAACACACAGTCAGTTGTACTCATATTACGTAGATGCTTTGTTTATAAATAAGCATTGGTACTAATAATGGTAATAATGTATAAAATCTTTGCTTACATAATTCACATCTGCTTTCAAAAAAGGAGATGTGAACCTGATCACTTATGCCACCTTAGAAATCTTGAAAATAGTGATGTTCAACTCAATCAGATAATTATGAAAATCCCACCTTAATACCTGCAATTACATCATTGGAATATTTAACTCCTATAACTCTGTCAAAATGTTAAAGCTAAATTACATCTTTAATCGTGAGAAGCTTTTTAGAGGGGACAACTGGGAAGAGGCCTATTAAAAGGTAATGAAAGATCAAAAAGAAAGGCTGCTTGAATAGACCAGAGGAGCGGTCAGGGCAGATTAGTTATTTGATTAGCTAGTTCATTACTGTACAGCTTGAAGTCAGGAGCTCAAATGTTTTATGCAAAATCACACAGAAAAAGCAGTGTGAAATACAGTTAGATCTGTATACACCTGGACATTTTCCTAACACATTGCCTCTTATAATCTACAGTCTAGAGTATCTGCATGTGTGATTCATTACTATTGTTAATAAGTATTAAAAATAGAACGCTTTTCAGAGTAAACAAAAAACAAAGCAAAAAAGAGGCATGTTTTTTCTCTACACCTCACTATCTTTCCACTCTATAAAATGTTAGCTTCTGTAGTAGTTTTCAAATATGTAACTTCTTCAAATATGAACTGAAAAACTTACTCTGGCCACTTAGGTCACTGCAATATTGTTCTTGAAAAAGAGACTGAAAGGTAAAGGAGTTTCCAAAGAAAAATAATATACTGCAATGAAGACTCTTAAAAAAAACCAGTTATTTTTCTTATTTCCTCCAACTCAAACTCTCCAAAAGGCAGTGGTTTTGCCATTATGAGCAACTTATAATTTGTATGTGTGTTCTGCTAACCATTGCCCAGGGTCATCATTAGTGTTTTGGTTCTTTTAACCACAGTCTCAAATGCCTGTACATGAATTTGTTCTGGCATAAGATTTCAGTGTACAGCACCTCAACTAAGGGGCTTTGAAATACTGTTAAGAATTGGGGAAGAAAGGGAAAAAAAACCACACACACACAAAAAAAAAAAAAAAAAACAAAAAAAAAAAAACAACCAAAAAAAACCAAACCACAAAAACCAAACCAGCTTCAGAGTTACTGCTAACTCAGAAATATTTTACAGTTTGCCTGTGTATAAATCCCAATATTCCCAAGTATTCAGGCAGGAAAACTGCACAATGAATATTCTCTGAAATTTACTAATAGCTGTGCAGTCTATGGCTAACCACCTACTAGTATTTCAGTAATTCTCCTCATTTTCATCATTCTAGCTGTGAGCCACTGACTGATTTATTACATTTACCCCTTGCCTATGTTAAGTGTGAAGCTGCATAAAAGTAATTTCATAACTTTATGAAATATTAATGAAAACAAGAATGGGCAGACAAAAGTCATTGATTTATAGTCAAAACCTGCTGCAGTTTGCAGAAGCATAACTACTCCTTTTGAATCCTGAACACCACATGAATATTAAATTGCATAAAGAGTTTCAGTTATCTGAAAGAATATAGAAGGTGCACCTGAGCTCTATATTCACTTTCCTGAAAAATACTATGCTTGTGTCAATAGTTTATGACAAAGTACAGGTTTGAAGCTTCTATCCCAGTATTTTAGTGAGTATTAATAGAACCCTGTGAAACAGTTTTCATGGAATCATAGAATGGTTATGGTTGGAATATACCTTAAAGATTATCCAGTTCCAAACACCCTGCAGGGACACCTTCCACTAGACCAGGCTGCTCAAAGCCCCATTCAACCTAGCCTTGAACACTTCCAGGAATAAGGATGCACAGCTTGGTTACGAAACCTCTTCCAGTGTCTCACTACCCTCACTGTAAAAAATTCTCCCTTATATCTAGTCTGAATCTACTCTCTTTTAGTTGAAAACATCACCCCTTGTGCTATTGCTAAAGGCCCTGGTAAAAAGTCTCTCTTCAGTTTTCTTATAAGCCCTCTTTAGGTATTTAAAGGCTACAATAAAGTCTCCACTGAGCCTTCTCTCCTCCAGCTCTTTCAGCCTTTCTTCATATGAGAGGTGCTCCAGCTCTCTGACCGTTTTCTTGGCTCTCCTCTGTACTCATTCTAATAGATCCATGTTTGTATTGTTCTGGGTACCCCAGAACAGGAACTCCAGGTGGGGTTGCACAGGAGGGCAGTAGCAGGGAAGAATCACCTGCTCTCAATACATTCATCACTCAGCCTGTACTGATACTGGCGATTTCAACAATACAGGTACAGGACCTTGCACTTGGCATTGCTGAACCTCAGGTGATTCACATTGACCCACTTCTCCACTCTGTCAGGCATCCTTTCCCTTAACTACACCACAGCTTGGTGTCATCTGCAAACTTGCTGAGGGTGCACTCAATCCCACTGCCTGTGTCAGTATTAAAGATACCAACCCAGTACTGACCCCTCAGGGACACCACTTCTTACTGATCTCCATTTGGACATTGAGCTGTTAACTGTAACTCTTTGGCTGCTGCCACCCATCCAATTCCTAATCCACCAAATTCATAGCTGTCCAATTTAGCAACACAAATGTTTTGTGGGACTGTATCAAAGGCCTTACCGAAGTCAAGATAGATGACATCAATTGCTCTTCCCTATCTACCAGCCCAACCAGTCCACCATAGAAGGCCACTAGATTAGCCAAGCACAATTTGCCCTTTGTGAAGCCATGATGGCTGTCTCTAATCACCTCCCTATAATCCATATGCCTTAACATAGCTTTCAGTACTATATTCTCCATGATCTTGCAGGCACAGATGTGACACTGACCAATTGGTAGTTTTGTAAAAGTCTGCCTTAAATAACTAGATTTCATTACAATGTTATAACACCACAAGCTTTCCAATCTTCCAAAAACTTCCTGGACAGGCACAATTGTAACCTGTAAGAAACAGTGACAACATTTTGGCATATCTAGATCATGACATGGAAAAGAGAACAGAAACATATGCATTTTTCATGTGTTAAGTCTCCTTTTCATATCTTGGAAACAGACACTTCTTGGCAGAGACCACAACCTCTTAGAACCTTTCACAAAATAATGAATTTTTTAAATTTTGCAAAAGCACCAAGAAGTAGGATTACACATCTCCACTTCCTCAGAATCTCTAACCTGCTAACCAGGTGCCTGAATTCCTCACTGCAGGTGTTTAAGTCTCAGAGTGAGATGAAGCCAGGCTATCATATAGAATTTAGATATCTTTATCTTATTTACTCCTTACTTTCTTCTAATAGTTTCATTGAACAAAACCCAACATTTCAAAGCCAAGTTGCTTGAGAAGGCAGCATGTCAAATAGCAAGCAAGGCAAAACAAAGGGTTACCATTAATGATGTCTAAGAAAAGCTGTTTTCTTTGTTCATAGAATCATAGAATCATAGAATACTTAGGGTTGGAAAGGAACTTAAGACCATCTAGTTCCAACCCCCGTGCCATGGACAGGGAAGGAATATTTTCAAGTAAAAAAGAATTGGATAAAGCTTATCTGAAGACCTGCAGTATGTTGGACAAATCCAAGAAACACCCCTTATCTTCCTCCATCCACTCTCAGGTAGTTACAAACCAGTGCTCATTTCTGCTAGCAGAAGAGGTGCTAGTTAATATAGCCCTCCCTAAAAGACTGGGGAAGGAGAGCAAGTCTAATGAGCATTTTTTTCTGGTGTCCTGGGTTCAGCAGTAGCAGTCATTTTTCTCCTCCTTGGTAGCAGGTGCAATGCTGTGTTATTAACTTTTGGCCTGGGAACAACACTGATAACACCAAAGTTTTTGGTTACTGCTTAGAATGTTTTAGTTTGACCAAGGACTTTCTGAGTCTCATGCTCTGCCAGGGAGGAGGGGAAGCCAGGAGGAAGCAGAAACAGGACACCTGACCCAAACTAACCAAAGACGTTATTCCGTATCACAGCATGTCATGCCCAGGACGTAAAAAAACAGAGAGCAGAGATCCAGAAGGGTGGGGGTTCGCTACTGGGTCAGGCTGGGTATCAGTGGTGAGCAGTTGTATTCTCTTTCCTTGCATTTCCCTTGTCATTATTATTATTGGTGGTAGCAGCAGTGATTTGTGTTATACCTTAGTTACTAAGCTGTTCTTACCTCAACCTGTGGGAGTTGCATTCTTTCGATTCTCCTCCCCATCCCCATGGGACTGGGGGGAGAAAAAGGGGGAGTGAGTGAGTGAGTGAACTGCCTGAGAAGTGAACAAGTTGCAGACTTGTTGAGATCTGAGTAAAGCAGTTCAAGTAGTTGGAAAGAAGGCAGGGTCTTCAATGGTAAAAACATTAGGCTGAGGTGTACATGCTTCTGCAGAGCTCTCAGCCAAGAAATAAGCTGTTCAGGGAAATAACCAAAGGAAATTTTATGTCTGTTAAAGTGGCCAGAGGATGAAAAGTCTCTTAAAAGCCCTGAATCTACTGCAAGCAGGCAGACATTTTGGGAACAGCCATGATATTGCTTCTGAAGATCCCTGCTAGGAGAAAGTTTTGCAATGAGAGTTCACGGCCTTTCAATTTCCAGGTTCATCTCAGGGCTCTGCTATCCCCACCTCCAACAGCAGAGATCAGAGAGGAAACGAAAATGTCCTTTGGTGATACAAGATTGTCTTCTCCCCATTCTGCCTTCCTTGGCCACCCAGGTTTCTTCTAAATAAATCAAGCTGTCAGAAATGTCAGCAAAACCCATGTAACACCGTGCCTGTTTTGTTTGAAACTAAGCTGGATACCTGGTTTAAAAGCACACAAATAAAGTCTTAGGAGTTTCACAGACCTGTCTTTAATGATCACCTTGACATGCTATGGGTTTCTGTTATGTTAAAATTGAAGTGAAAAGTGCATGGTTACAGGAATATAGAGAAAGGTGAATTGTTAGCATAAAGAACTTCTGTGTGAGAGCTGAGGTGGCAGCTGTACTTTTATGGTAACCTGAATGAAAAATTAGTTGAGAGCCATGGAAGCTGCATGCTGTAATTGCTTTCAAACAAGCCCTTTGTATTTCAGTCTTTAGATCTCATTTATGTCTGCAAATAAACCTACACAAATTAGACAATTCTAAAGAACACAAATATCCAGTTAAGAAGTTCTGTCTGCCCACACCCCTGTGTCACTGTCTCGGAAGTTCAGATTTCAAGAAAAGCATTAAGTACTGAAACATTCATGAGCTCAGCATGGATTTATTTTTTTTCCCTGACTGTTAGTGTCAGTGAAATAGGAATGAAACAGTTCCACAATATAAACTCCAGTCTTGTTGGCTGACTTAGTTTCTCCATTCATTCAGCTTTGGGGCAGGAAGTTCTACTCTGTAATAGCCACGACTTCTTCAAGGTGTTCTTCATCAGAATAAGGGAAACTTGTCAGTTCTGGAATCCATCTGGCAGTGGTCAGGGTCAATAAAAATAGCATTTAGATGAACCTAACGTATCACAGCTCCCCTGGGTTTCATATTTGACTGGAGCCGGAAGCTCAATGGATAAACTCTTGTGAGACAGAGCAAGACAAAAAGATAGACTGGAGTACCTCTCCTGCAAAGACAGGCTGAGAGAGTTGGGCTTCTTCAGCCTGGAGAAGAGAAGGCCCCACAGAGATCTTATAGAAGATTCTTTAACCCCACAGAGATCTTATAGAAGCTTTCCAATACATAAAGGGGGGGCTGCAAGAACTCTGGAGAGGGCCTTTTTATAGGAACAAGTAGTGATGAAACAAGAGATAACAGTTTTCAACTGAAAGAGGGGCGATCTAGATTTGATATTAGGGAGAAATTCTGCTATGAGGGTAGGTGAGACACTAGTGTGAGTTGCCGAAATAAGCTGTGGCTGCCCTGTCCCTGGAAGTGCTCAAGGCTGGGTTGGATGGGACTCTGAGCAACCTGGTCTAAGTAGAAGGTGTCCCTGCCCATGGGAGTGGGGGTGTAACTAGATGATCCTTTAAGGTCGCTTCCAAGCCAGACCACTCTGTGATCCTATGATGATTCTATGATTCTATGATCTTATGAAAAGATTTTTCAACTTCAAGCAATTTTTATTGCATCTTCAAAAATACATCTCTGCTATTTCATGTTGATCTATAATGGGTATTTCTGGTCATCTACATGAAATCACAAAGATTAGAATTACAAATTGCAACAATTCACTGGCAAGATACTTCCAGTTACAGCAAAATCAGGTAGTTTTATTTGACAGAATTATTTTGCACCCATTGAAGAAAAGAACCAAATGGACTTAGCATAAGCAATGTTCTAAAGTAACACTATCCAAGGAAGCGGAGGGAAGAAAAACAAATCAAGACAACCCAAACCAAACAAATCCCCCCCCCAAAAAAACAAACAAAATTATCCAACCAACCAAACAAAAAAACCTCAACAACCAAAGAAAAACTCCAAGGCTGGCAGCAAAACCCCAAAGCAATTATTTTAGTAAGAGCCTTTACAATTACATAATGACCCTTCACAGTTAGGAGCAAATGTTGTCAGCTTAATTATATAAAATTTTGTTCACCTCTCCAGAGCTGCTTGCACCTCTTGAGATAAAGACCTGCAGTGTGACAAAGTATGCATGACAATTATAAATTGGTAAGCAAAGTGCACAGCAGAGCTGGCAGTATTTGTCCTGCAAAGAGTACATTTTACCAGAGTAGTTCTTAAGCCAGATATGTCAAATGTGTTACTAATGAGCACACAACCCTACACAGAACTGTAAGCTACAGGACACAGTCCAAGCCAGACACAGATTTAGATGGGGTGGAGTGTGGGTGACAAAAGGGACTAGACGGGTCTCCATCCTCCTGTTAACTGCAATTTCTTTACCACAGCATCAGCAGTTGATGCAGCTGCTTTCCAGCTCCTTCAGTTCAACTGTTCGGTCTGGCTGATGAAACCTTCGAGTGAAAGCAGACACGCAACAGAAGCAGCAGTAGTGCATGTGTACCTTGCCTAATAAACCAACCCAACACCCCCTCCTGCCATGTCTCTTGCCAAAGGATAGTGCAGATGATGGTCTCACTTACCCGTTACCCTCTCCATTTCCCCCGGTTTGAGGTTTTCCCTCCCATCCCCTGTAAGAATCTGTCTCCTGGACAGAGGCAGATGCGCTGCAGCTCAGCTCCGTACCAACTGATGGCTCTTGATTGCAGCTATCATGGTGCCAAGCCAGACTTAATGAGCCCTCCTAAGCAGCCACATTTGTTAGCTCTGCCTCAGTGCTGTGAGCACCATTGCTTTGCAGCTTCTCACAGAAGGGCCTTCAGCCTCCTCCCTCCAAAGAGGGGTCTCTTTGAGTAGAAGTGCCAGACAGCACCGGACCTCAAAACGAATGAGGTAAATCCCATAGCATTAAAAAATCCAATCACTTTCAAGATGGCTGTCACACTCTGGCACTTGTTTCCCACAAGTCTAGCAACAGAGCAAATGGCTAGTTCCCACCCCATTTTCTCTATTTTCTCTTACAAAGCCCTCTTACCTGTTCATCCAGCTAGCAGAAAAGCATATTATCACTCTTCCTTCTGAGAAAAGATGCTGTTAGCTAAGCAGTGCGTGCTGTGAAAACATCTCTGAGTAATTTGCTTTCAATCACCAATTCACTCATTAAATCTTTTTCCAAAACACATCTACTATCCAGTGGCATTTGCCTGCAACCTTTAATTTCCATGATTACTTGAAAATCACAAAAACAAGTACTACTGATCAATTTGCCACTAGCTCAAAATAGTCTTTCATTTAGAGTCACGAAGTCTAAAGCAATCAATTCTCTTTCCCTAATTTCAATTCTCTTTCCCTTACCTCCCCACTAAGAGCTGGAAAACTGAGTCTCTGCAGCAGCTTCTGAGATTTTAATAGATGTTTCATTGGTTCATAGCCCCCATTACTCAGCCTTAGGAACTGCTTTGCCCAATGGTTTTCCATCCTGGTAAAAACAACCATTTCAATCATATGAAGCAAGAAGGCAATAATGAATGCCTAATCGCACCCTGCAGCTCACACATCCAGTTTGCTCTGAATGATGGAGACCTGGGTTTGGCTGTGCAGTAAAACACTTAAATCTCTACATTCTAGAAGAACTCTCTGTAGACATTTTAGCTACTACAATAATCTAGTGTTTTGAGAGGAAACTGTTCTGCCAAGGAATAAATTTTCTCTTCTGTTGACTTTTGTACTTAGCACTGATTATTCAAGCTTGAAATGCAGAAATAAAACAAGTTATTAGGAAACTTCACAGAGTTAACATGCTCTTGAGTTACAACATTCTTCCTAAGCCTGGAGTGTGTTTTATTTTTTTAATGGCAAATGTTAGATCTTTCTGGAAAAATGTGGATATGATATGAGCCTGGAAGTGTTTTTCAGTCCCTGTTGGATCCAAGTTCATGAATCAGCCACCTCCCAGAAATATATAAAAGTCAGATCTGGTCTCATTCTGGTCTTATTCTCTCTTATCCTTCCACTTGTCATAACTTCTTTAACTGTTTATCAACCAAAGTTTTTGGATGTGTTGGACAGAGCCTTGGCCAATATAGTTTAGTGTGAGGTGTCCCTGACCATGGCAGGGGGCTGGAATTAGATGATTTTAAGGTCCTTTATAACCCTAACTATTCTATGATTCTATGATTCTGCAATATAAAGCCTCATTTCTACTACAAATTATGACTTACTATGGCTTCCTTCTTCAGTGGACAATCAATCTGTTCTAGTATTCCAAATAACAGGACTTATAAGCATGCTCTTAAATTACCTCAGTAGTGAATAAAAAAAAATTGCTCAAGCTCAGTCTTTCAATTTCTCAATTCTCAAGCTCAGCTTCTTAGTACTAGAAATTGAGAAACACTTGAACAAAAGAGTTTTTTTTTGTCCATTTGGGAAGCTACATGTTTTCCTTTCAAATTTATTATTTACTGAAGTGACATGTTCCCAGATTCCTTCCCCTATACACGTATTTTCTACCTATCCTGCCCGTGCAAGTGTTACTCACATGAAGATTCAGCAAGCCTGGATTATACAGATAAGTCATTCAAGGGTGGTAGGCATCATAATATCTATCTATTTATTTATCTCTGTCTGCATATCTATGCTAGTAATGCCCTCATAGCCCTGCCTATGCAACAGAGAAATAAAGTTAATGAACCTGTGGCTTTCCTAAACAGTTTGCTTGTGCTTTAAAATTCAAGTATCTCCATAGCAACTTTGAGGCAGTCACAAAGGCAGAAGAAGGACAGCCTTTTGCAGAAAATGTGGAATGGATTTAAACTATGTTGCACGTGAGGACCAAATGCTCAGACCTCTTGGTGAGAGTATGAACACATCCTGAGCTTGTAATGGCCCAATACCCATCTCAGAAAAATGATTCTGTAAGAGGTCACCATCACTTCTGGTTCCCATAGACTGTCAGGGAGCATCAGGAACAGCAGGGCAGCACCATCCTGAGAAGGCACAGCCCACAGAAGTGAGCAAGGAAAGCAGAGCTTGGTCAGTTGTGGCTGACATGGATCTGCTGAGCCCCCAGACTCCTGGGCACGTCGCAGGGATGAGGCAGGTCCCAGCTCAAGCTGGAAAGTCAGGTCAGTGTGTGAACATCAGGGAGGCACGGGAGTGTGCACCAGCATACCTGCAGCATAGCTCGGGCAAACACCAAGTGCAGGAGCCTCAATTTAAAAACAGGTCCTGAGCAAAGGCAGGGAAAGCATCTGCTGAGCTTGCCAAGGCGTGACAGCTTTGTTATTAAACCTGGCCCTGGGCCCAGGCAGACAAACCCTGTGGAGGACAGAGAATGCCCTCAAGGCCCTGACAGTCACTGCTTATGAAGGCTAGGATAGCATATCTGCAGCTACTTAAATCTTATGAGGCAAATGGGAGAAATTGAAATGTTTTGCACCTTTGAAAGGAATGTGTTGCACTGCCTGCCTACTGGGGATGGGCAATGCTAGTGGCTCACAAGTGGCATAATGCCATCTGCTTCAGAGAGGTCACATTTGCTCCTCTGTTGTTACGGTCACAAGCCAAAAAATGCCATTCTGTCTCGAAATCTATGTTTTGTTCTACACGTAGGAATGACAGCTAATAATATAAACAATGGCAGGTGCTTTGAAAGGAAACTTAATGCCTTAAAATCATTCACTAGACTGTGAATTACCCTCCTAAGTGGAAAATACTGAGCCGTAGTCTGTACCGACCATGAAGAGTAGTTTTCCTTCATTACATCTACCAAGTGTTCAGTGTGACCCTTCTGCAGCATACACTGCTGAAATCTCTTTCTTCACAGAAATGAGTACACTGTAGGGAGGCTGCTTCACTTAGGCAGAGCTGAGAGCTACCAACTGATCCAGCTCTCATTGTTCCCAGCTCCCAGTGAATATGCAAGGTGTAAATCACTTCTTATTTGAGAAACAGGCTGGACAAATTTTCTACAGCAGAAGAGCAGGCGTTGAACAAAATTATCTTTAATACAGCTTGAAGTAATTTATTATGTGTGTCAGCTGAGAATTAATATTTTTCAGGTGAAGTACACTTGTACTGATGCAGAGTAACTCACTTGTTATGACTACAGTATTTTCTGCTTTTAATTCCCTTTTCTTAATAATTAGGGCTCCACAGGTCAGCACAATCAAAACAGAAAGAACACTACACATTCCGCTCATTTAGAAGCAGCATTGAAACAGCTGTTTTAACTTTCTTTTGAGGATAACTCTTCATTAGTAAGATTAGTCCTTTTCACTGAGTTATTTTTTGTCTACCCCTGGAATTCAGAGTTTTGTTTGTGAGTGACTACTGTCGCTCTTTCATTAGCGAACTAACTTTTCATTAGCCCAGGTGCCAAGTACCGGAAAGAACAAAGAATTCTCAGGAAGAGGAAAAAAAAAGAAGGCAACTTGTAAAAGTGAGCTGTTTGTTCTTGTTATTCTGCTGTATTCTTTTTAGCTGCTACAGTTCAGAAGGGGACAGATGCCTTTCAGTGGCACTGCCATTGCATACAGATACAGGTAACAGTTGCCTGCTGTTTTGGAGAAAGGGACTGGAGCTCTTTTCTGCTCCTAATTTCTTGCTCTGTTTTGTGGTTTGATGCTGTCATGGTTTAAGCCGTAAATTTCACTTCTCCCTCCCTTCCCCCCCCCCTCCCCACTCCGATGGGGGGGAAATGGGGAGAAGAACGGAAAGAATGTAACTCCCACTGGTTGAGATAAGAACAGTCCAGTAACTGAGATATAATAAAAATCACTACTGCTACCACCAATAATAATAACAATGACAAGGGAAAAGGATACAACCGCTCGCCGCCCTACCGAGCCGAGAGAGAGAGAGAGCCACTTCCAGGTTCCTGCCCCCAGTATTTTACATCCTGGGCATGATGTGCTGTGGCATGGAATACCTCTTTGGTCAGTTTGTGTCAGGCACCCTGTCTCTGCCTCCTCCCAGCTCCCCCTCCTGCCCTGCATAGCATGAGACTCGGAAAAGCCGAACCCATGACAGATGCTGAATAACTTCACAAGAGAAAATAATAGTAACTTTTGGAAGCACTTGAGGGCCTTCAGGTTAAAAGATGGCATATAATCATATCAGGTCGTTGTCAAATGCTTGCAAGAGAGAGGCAGCTGTCTGTATATATATGTAAAATGTTGGCAGTCAAACAGAAGTAGCATATACTTTTATACATAATCACGCTACAGCTCTGCCACACCTCATTTGCCTTTGTTGGTGAAATTTCCTGCCCCTGTGATCATTTACATATTTAATGAAGGGCCTGCTTTTGTGCTTTCCCATCATGATCTTATCTTTTTGCTAACTTTATTCCCTCTGAATTCAAATGAAAAAGCATGTCTTGGTAGGTTTTGCCCAAGGCAAAATAAGAAGCTAATCATTTTGTTTCTCTCACAGGCCTTTTTTTTTTGTTTGTTTCTGTTCATTATCATCTATGGGAGCTGCTTCCTACAGCTCCAAACAGATCTCAGAAAGTTTTATAGTCTATGTTTGACCTAGTATTATGTTATTTTCTTCTCTGTCCTCCCTAGGGGCCTCATAAAATTCCCATACAGCTTAGTGGGATTTTAAATTAGACTTCAGAACTGGAAGAAAAAGTAATTAAATATTTGCTTTCAGATACATAAAGCTAATTTAGACATAAGCATTTTTCTGTTCACAGTTAAATAAAAATCTTGCAATTAACTCTGCTTTTAGTTTAAATGCTATCTGAAAATATTTCTATATAAGGCATTGCCCATATCCCATAAACACAGATGGATGCATGGCAAGAGGCATAGACACTGCCCCTGTGCTGGTGCTGAAGGGACTTCTCTCTCATTAGGCCAGAGCTGGGGGGAACAGGGCACGGGAAGAGGTGTCAGAGGTGCATTACACAGAGCTGCTGACTTTTGTTGTTATAAAGAAAAGGGAGGGCTCATTCACAACAAACAAAACACCAGCTGGGGGCAGGGTCCAGGAACTGGGAATGAATCAGGAAAGGTCTGGAAGAAATACATGAGGGATAGGTCCATCCTCTGATAGAAGAATTAAGTATTCAGAAAGTACTGCTGCATATTGTTGCCCATAACCTAACCAGAGCTTCCAGTAAGAGCAAGCCATAATTAAGCTGCACTAGAAGTTATGCGTGTGTATGCTGGCATCTCTGACATATAGGTCTTGGTTCTGCCAGTAACAACCTCTGATCCATCTCAGCCCGCTCTCTCTACTCCAATACGTCTCTTGTCCCTCCCTTCAAATTCCCTAAAAGCCTTCCTGCCTTCTTTCCACTTCTCTTCCTCTGCTTTTGTATAGGTTATGCAAAGATACAGGTTGTCAGAAATGCAATATTTACCCATGAAAACACAATTATGGGCTCTCTGCTGTGTTTCCAGACACAGAGGGATCTAAAGGGGGAGCATTGAAAGGGGCTGCTGTGGGATGGACAAAGCAAAGCAGCCATGACGGTGGAGCTTGGGCAGCCCTTCTCCAAACACACAAGTTTCACTGTCTGACCTTCATGATAAACCACGGGCAAAGACAGGCTGAATTTCCCTTCAGGATTTCTCCCCCCTTCCATTCTTCCCCCACTCTCCCTGCAAATAGGGGAAGAAACCAAAAACCTGAATTTATGTCACCAGATCAGCAGAATAACTGGATGTGTGCTCAATAGGTTGGACTGCCTTGGGAGCAGGAACCAGAAGGACCTGCAGCTGGAAAATGGGAGTGCAAAGGCACAGAGAACCAAAAAAACACAGCTGGAAAAATTAACTTGCCTGAGTGAGAATACATCAGGCCAAGAAGATGTTTCATCTCTTCATATGAATAAGAGAAAAAAAATAACCTTCCTGAACTGGGAATATCAGGACAAGCACAGGGTGGTAGGGGAAGAAAATATACGGCAAAGACAACTATGGCACAAACATATTATTTCTGCAGGAAAGCAGAAGAGTATTGAGAATATTGAAATCACAGGACCAGCCAGCTAAAGTTCTCATATTAATACGTCTGCCTTGATGTTCTTTGTATACCACATAATAGTATTTGCTGCAGTTATTTTTCTCTGAATTACTGTAATTGAGAATATCAGGACAATAATTTCCTACTGAATAAAACAGAAGGAGGCACTAAGATAAAATGTCCCTTGACAATGTCCATGTGCTATTAGCAGTAGATTCACTTCAAAAAAGTATAAATTATTCAAGCTGAAAAATACTGTGCAACACTTAAGGCTGTTATGCAAAGCTAGCATAGCACAGAAAACCTTGAAAAAGAAACTCCTGAACACTATATGGCTACATTACACACTCAATTGCACTGCTAGAAAGGGACATTTCCATTAGCTGGCCCATCGCTTGTGGTCCAAAAGGCCCTGAAAACCTGATGAAGTAAACTCAGGGTTTCCATTCTCCATTTTATGTTGAATATTTCCTACCACAGGAATACAAATATCTGTATTCCACATGCTTTTCCTTCTGTCATGTGGGTATGGTCTCTTCTTTAGGCAGCTTACAAGTGGGCTGTGCTGCCCTGAACAATAGGTTTGATGGCAAGTGTTCAGAAACTGGGGTGAACAATGAAAGACCAGGGTTGTTATTCAGCACACCTGCATCTTCTTTCTGTTAGCAGCTGATCAGGAAGGACAATGACAGAAAGAGAAACTCATTTAATTGGAAGTGTGATGGGAAAAATGAGATTTAAGTGAGCAAAAGGTAACCAGTGTTATTTGATATTGGTTAGAAGGGGTTAAAAATAAGCCTATAGAGTCAGCACAAGAAGGTGGTGTTTGATTGTTAATAGTCATTTTTCTCAGTTTGAAAAGTGTGTGGTGTGGGCTTTCGATACGAGAAAGTGTCTCATGTAGTTCCTTTTCTGGTTTATCTTTTTGTTAGTTTACTGGTTTATCTCTTTGTTAGTTTACTGGTTTTATGTGGAATATGTATTCTGGCATATAAAGATAAGCAGAAAAACCATGACTTTCAAAATCACTCTAGTATGAGTGTCAGACATTCTCACGTAGAATGGCACTCATCCTCTCTTCCTTCTAAAATGCTATGAGTTCCTATCTCTGATATTTTGTCAGATTTTCAGCCTAGGTTGATTGTTTTCTTCTCCTATCTTCTCTGTTGGTCATAGAGATCCGAGAAGATACCTACCTTCTCCAAATAAATCTCTCAGAATCAAGATAAATATTTCCATTCAGAATCATGAGGAAGCCATTAACTCTCAAAATCGTCTTTTTATTTAAAAGATGGAGGACTAACCCCAGAAGAGAAAGCATTGAGCCCCATATGGGCTGTAGGATAGTTTGAAAGCAAATGAAAGTTTTTTATTTCCCAGCTGCGTGTTTCCAGTCTCAAAACCACATGCTATTCCACTATCCTGCAGCCGGGAAAGCTCTGCCACCAGTATTAATTCAGCCAACGTATTAGTGCTCTCAGGAACCTTTCTGACCTCTTCATGTGCTACTTATGCAACATGAAATCTCTTCAATGCTGCTGTGCATTGTTTTAAAGTTTTCAGTGTAAGCGCCTTTTCAATACTTAGAGAAAAAACAAAGTTCATTGCCAACATTGCTGGCACCACTGAGTTCTTTTCTGTTCCTTTCTGCTTTACCTCCGCCACTTCTCAGCCATCCTTGCACAGATGGACTTTGCCCTTTGACCCTTCCCATAACAAAGGATAAATCAGTGGTCTCTGTTTCCACCTCTTTACTCATACTTGCATCATCTGTGCCTAAGCCTCTCATAGGGCTTCACAGATACTAAAATTATCTTTGCTATTAGCCAGTCTTACAAGCTATGAGCAATTTAAGCTTTCCTCCATACTTTCTAGACACTTTAGGAATCCATTCACTCTCTGTCTGGCTGCCAAAGCTTTTCATTTTCCTCTGATGAACAGGTGAAAGAGATGTGTATAACTGATAATTTAGAGTAAATTAACCTCTAGAGCATGACAAACCTGTGTGCCAGGAAACAGTGCTTTTGGAAACACAGTAATGGGCATTGGGAGTTCTTGCCATATAAATCTACTGCTCAAATGGTCCCTTCCTCACTCCCATCTCTGGTCACTTCTCTGGGCAACATGACAGTAGAAATCCTAAAGGAAGACAGGTTTTCAAGGGGCACCAGTTGCCTGGACCCTTAAAGCCAAGGGTTGATCACTTAGAGCAACCAATTGCAGTTTAGTTATGCTTCTGAAATACCTGAACACGGCTCTGGATTTTTCTCCTCTTTCATGGTGCAAACAAATCAAAATACAGATTAAAGGCAATGATGATTTAAATATATAGGCAAACTATTCTGCAAACTATTTGAACAAACAACTATTTGAAAAGTTAATTTCTAACATTGTAATAGTAAGCTGATACAGCTGTACCTGTTTCTCCTAACAATGTAAAGATCATTTCCTGGTTTTATTCTAATAATACATCACAAGATCTAGAAAAGTTAGAGACAGTTAACTTACTCATTTGCTTCCCTACTATCTTTGTGTGTTCCAATATTTTTCCTTGACAACCACTGCTATAAAACATAGGGCCATCATTACACAATTTTGAAGTGTTGGACACAATACGTAAGCATACACCTATGAGGAAAAAAGAAAATAATGGTCATGTATTAGTGTTATTTCTGCATCATTATCAAAAAGAAGATGCTGGAAATAATTGAAGCTAAACTCAAATGGAATAAACATTTTAACTCACACAGAAATCTTTCAGTTTTCCAGGAGCTCAGGACAGTGTATATTTAAGAATGTAACTGCATTGCTGATTAAGATCTTTAAACTTCTTGTAAGCAGTAAAGAAGGTATTGAACAACATTTTCAGTCCTGGAAATATTATAAAGATAACATTCTCTGCCTCTCATTAAATAATATCTGACCTTCAATATGATTTCCTGCCTCTGTCCTCTTTAAACATCCTAAAAGAGTCAGATTTTGAAGATATGACCACAGCTGTGACTGTGGCCAACATATGCGGGCACAACAGCATCTCTATAACTGAACACACAAGCTTGCACAACCCTCAATTTTTGCAAGCACAGGAGTCAGACATGTTCACAACTGCATCCATGCCAAGCCACAATGCTAGGTCTAGCAACATTTTATTTTGTTCTAATCCTTTAATAACAGGAGAGAAACTCTAGGAAAAAAAAGAAAATGAAAAAAAAAAAAAAAGCTGATTTGTCCTTTGGCCACAATAAAAAAAGAAACAGTAAAAATTGCCTGGAAAGTGCTTCCAAACCTAGCTTTAGTGATGACATCATCACCAACTCACACAATGATCATGAAAACACAGTTTGTATCTATCAGTACTGACTGAAGTGGTATTGTGCTTGTGTATTCGGTGATGGCAAGTGGTCAAAGCTCTTATTTTTTAATAACCATTTTGCTTTCTTATGGGTGTCTGGATTGAATATACTTCTTGTTTTGATTTGCTTGCTCATTTAGAACTTTGGAGTTTTCAGCTGGATAATCTTGTTATATAAAGATTTTTACCCAAATACTTCCGATATCTTCAATGACTTTGTTTACGAGAGTCTTGTGGCTGGAATCAATATCTGACTGCATATTTGACTAAATGAGCAGATGAAAGCATCTAATTAACTGTAGTGTTTACCAGATTTTTATACAGTCAAATCCTCAGAAAGTTATCAAATGGCAACACAGTCATCACTTTGGCATTTTTTAAGGACCACTGATCTGTGGAGCCCAACCCTCTCAGCTAAGAACAAAGACTGTCCCAGTGAGAGTGGCTCCTTTCTGCCTGTGGAGCCCATGGCTGGGAAGCGCAGCTGCCCTTGGACTGATCTGTCCACCCTGTTGCCATCGCGCCATGTACCAGCAGGAAAACCTTGTTGCTGGTGAATAAATAGGTGTGCTGGTGCAGAGCCAAACGCCTGGCAGAAACAGGTGACTTTACTGCATGCTTTAAACGTAGAAGGCAGTATTCACAGAGGGTAGATGATGTGCTCCACAGCCCTTCAGCCATCCTTCCATGCTAAAGTTCCTTGTGACTCTGGGCCTGCCAAGGCAGGGTGTCCTGTCACATGGATTGGGATGCAGCGGACGCAGCTGCTGTTAACTGCCAAAGAGCCAAGTCATGCTGGGGTTGGAGTACTGGAACAGCACCTTGGGATTCTCCATAGCACCCTGGGAAGTCACAGGGAAGAAATCATTCAGCTTTGTGCTGCTTCTCAGCATTGAGCCAGAGCTCAGAACAAAGCTGTCAAAGCACCAGTACAAGTGCTTTCAATCATGATCAATGTCCAATAGTAGACCTACTGGCTCTGGCTAGCAGAAAGCTGGGAAACTACATTCCGGCTATATAATTCTTCAAACACTTCTCCTGAATAAAGTTTTGTTATTTTTCATCTTAGCTAGCTGCACAGTATCATGACATGACACGTTTCACTGAAAAGATGACAAAACTTTGTGAACGAAGTAATTCAAGTTCATATAGTACTGCTTTTTTGCAATTAACAGAATAAATAAATACACTGTGCATTTGGTTCTCCTTCTTTGATGAAATGCTTTACATAGGATCATTAATCAGTGTTAAATTCACAGACTTTTTTTGAGATTTCAACAATCTTGAAAAATCTGAAATGTTGCTGGCCTGTTGAGAATAACAGTATTATCATTGTGATAGTATTACAGGCATCTTCCTACAGCTCCTTCAGTACATGTATGGCTGATATCCCAGCTAGTCATTCTCCAGGTCCTAAATCATTAAAATTGCTTGCCAAAGTCAGTGATCATTACAAAAACAAATCTTGTTTGACCTTGTGTTCACCACCTCCTGTATCACTTTATACAATGTTATGACAGCTTTGTTAAATGACCATAGTGCTGCCTCTAGTAATATCTATGCATATGCAAAGTTTTATTTTGAATAGAAACAGCTTAACAGTGAAATGGAGTCTGATTTTAAAAGGTTGATAAGTTCCTTACTGTAATGAAAATCAAGTGAATCCAGAGCTGTCTCAAAAGATGCGTCATGCCTGGGGTGGTTGGGTTTCATGGCTGAGGACAAATGCATTTGTCATTTTGATAAGGAGACTAAATGAACCTGGAGAACAGCCACTATCACTGTAATCAAAGGGAACTGCACAATTAATTATATTCTTTTCTTCTACAGGATGGAAGAAGGTAGCTCAGCCATTCCTGGGTGTCCTACTGGTGTGGTACCAGTCATACCATGGGACCTTGGTCAACTGGCCATGGAACCTTGAAAGTTGCCCTGGATCTGTACAACCAAACATGGACAGAAATCCTTCTTTCTTCCCTCCTTACTCCTCATAATAAAGTGTTGTGGTTTAAGTTCTGTCAGCCACTCAGTTTGCTCAATCACTCCCCCTTCTTTTTCCCCAGCTCCCGGGGGGATGGGGAGGAGAATCGAAAGAATGCAACTCCCACAGGTTGAGATAAGAGCAGTCCAAGGACTAAGGTATAACACAAACTACTACTGCTACCATCAATAATAAAAATGACAAGGGAAATACAAGGAAAGAGAATACAACTGCTCACCACCCAATACCACGCCTGACCCCTCAGTGAAACCCCCAGCAGCGAACCCCAACCTTCTGGGTCCCTGCCCCTCATTTTTACATCCTGGGCATGATGTGCTGTGGTATGGAATACCTCTTTGGTCAGTTTGGGTCAGGTGTCCTGTTTCTGCTTCCTCCTGGTTTCCCCTCCTTCCTGCCAGAGCATGAGTCTCAGAAAGTCCTTGGTCAGACCAAAACATTACAAAGCAGTAACCAAAAACATTGGTGTTATCAGTGCTGTTCCCAGGCCGAAAGTTAAAAACACAGCATTGCACCAGCTGCCAAGAAGGTGAAAAATGACTGCTACTGCTGAACCCATGACATAAAGGAATTTAAATGAGTCTCATTTTTGGTTGGAAAGTATCCAATCGAGAGTTTTCTTTCACTGCAGTGCAAAAATGCTGCAACTGTGCCAAGTACTGTGTATGGGATAACTCACCGGAAAAAGACCTATGTGATTTCCTCTCCTCAGGAAAAAAAACTTATGTGATTTCCTCTCCTCAGGAAGAATGATACAGCCATTTGAAATTAACAGCTGTGTAAAATTAGGAAGGCCTTAAATGTCAGTTAAATGCAGGATTTCCTTGTTGTTCTTGACCTTTTAGCTACATTCATGCAGTGAAACTTAAATGAAAGACTTCATTAAAAGCTACTACAGCTATGACATAAAGAAAATTGAGTTCCTCTGTTTTGTTCAACAAACAGATCTCATAATCAGCAGCCAAACCAAAAGTGACTCAATGAAATAACAGAATACACACAGTATCTTAGAAAAAAAAAGTTGCTCTGGGAGAAAAGCAAATCAATTGATCAGCAGAGAAACCAGGATGTTCTTCAGAAAGCAATTGGAGCTCCTTTATTAACAGCAATAAACCATGGAAGAAAGGGACCATTAACTCCCACTTGTGAAGGTCTTAGGACAAAGATTGCATCAATAGATAGATCTGTCCCCTGGGTTTCCATACAGCCCCTTGTTCATCAATTATCAGTTGCTAAGACATGTTTCACTCTGTAGCCTAAAAAATTTTATAGCAGTTCCATCAAATCTCTCCCCTGATTCTAGATCTCAGACAATCCCCCTGTGATTGAACATGTTGTCTTGGAGAAACACTGTTTCAGAAATGACCTAGCACTTACCACAATTGCAATTACATGTGCCCAATCTATATATTGCCAAGATAGTTACTATAACTCAACAGATGTTGCCTACAAATCTGCCAAGCTTCTACATTTGTGCCTTTGCAAACTAAAGCAAATTAGTATGAAAGGAAGCAAATAATATTTTTTTCAGGTCACAGGCCCTTTATTGGTGAATTTCTACAGCTTGTCTCAGCAAGAACCTTAGTTCATGTCCCTTGCTGCAAATTGCAGCCTGGCTGTGCAGGGCAGGAAGCAAAGCCAGGAAATGTTCATAGAATCATAGAATGGCTTATTTTAGAAGAGATCTTAGAGATTATTTAGTTCCAGCTCCCCTGCCATTGTCAGGGACACCTTCCACTAGATCAGGCTGCTCAAAGCTCCATCCAGCCGAGCCTGAAATACTTCCAGGGATGGGGCAGCCACAGCTTCTCTGGCAGCCTGTCTCTCACCACCCTCATAGTGAAGAAATTTTTACTAGTGTCTAATATAATAAACTGTCTCAGTAAAGTTGAAAATTATGCTCACTGCAAAGCTCAAAATCAGCAACCACTCAAAAAGCTGTTCTAGTTGAGTTTGCTCAAGGTGCTTCAGGTAGATATGGGAACTTTACCTGCATGTTCAAGTTTGTTGAGTGGCTTCTTTGTGAAAAGAAAGAAGAAAGAAAAGAAGTAAAACAGTTCACCCCATTAATGCATTTTAAGGTATATTAGGTTTTAAGTGAAGATTTTTTTCAATTTTACATTATATTGCTTTTATTACTTTGATTTTGATGCAACATTTTTCTAACTTTCAGAGTCTCAGCATGAATTCATTGATAGCTAGTTTATGAATCTGCTACTTCAGCATTCTCCTTTGGATGCTACATATTTTTCCTGCTGTTGTGGTTCCTTTCTTCTTCACCTCCAATTGCCCTCCTTGAACTAAACCCTGAAACAGTAATCACAACTAAATCTCTGCTTTTGTTTCCCCGGGAAAACCAAGATGAACTCTTTAAAACTGTTTTTAGTAACAGCTTTTCTGTTCTCTTCTTCATTGTTGTAGACCTTAGCTGCTTGCATTGATGTATTTTTTAATGTGTCTTAGCAGGACAGTATACATTTCAACCTTTCCTTGCATAACTCATATTAAGTTAATACAGCGCCAAATGTCTTTCGGCACATATTGTACTTTGCTTCTTTTAGGGCCTTGTTTGTGGCCCACATTTGACATGCATTTGACCAGAACATCACAGTTCTTATTCTTGATTGCAGCTGCTTAGCTTCAGTTTTGCAACAGACTTTTTTCGTCCCAAAGTGTAAGGCTTGTAGCCTGTACTACTGAATGCATTTCTTTTCTTTTCTCCAGTACCAACAGCCATGCAATTCTTCCTGCATGTAGAATTTTTGATCATCAACATATCTTCTGTATTTGTGTCAACATAGTTCATTAGCGTCTTTCTGTTTTGAACAGGCTACAGATAACACAGTTAACTGGTTCATGTAAGTTAGTTCATATTTCCTCTCTTCCTAGATTAAGCTATTCTCACTCTCCGCCTTAAATAATATTTTATGTAAAGTGATTCTACTACAAGAAATAAACTAGGGAAAGGCATGATCCACCTTCAATAATTGTTAGATTGCTCTCCTGAGATATAAAAATTTAGGAATTACATTCTTGTTCAGAGGCAAGCAAACAATTGGGATCTGTACCTGTCTTTTCACAGGCTATTGGAAAGGAGTTCTTTTCTCCTTCTTATTCTATTTGTTTCAGGAAGAAAAAAATACTTGTAAGTTTACTTTTTCATGTAAATTTAGAGGTACATCTGTAAATTTAGGGGGTTTGTATAGTGAAGCTCATTTGCTTTCTCAGTAACTTCATAAATTCCTCCCAAAATCTGTAGTCACACAGAAATAGATCAAAATGTTCTTGATTAAATTTTGGGTAGCAAAACCAAAGACCTGTGCTTCATGACAAATATGTGCCCTTGTGTCTGTTGAAACCAGAATTTGGAAATCATTCACTGAGAATACAAAGTAAAATCTAGGAAACTCAGACCCTATAAAGATTAATCCTAAACAATTACTTACAAACTGAGCAATTCACTTATTAACAGGGCCAGAAATTTTCATCTGACTACAATACATCTATTTTCAGTCATCAAGACACTACCCTAAGGCATACTGGATTAACATTGCAGCTCATTTCTTCTTATTTCAGCTCAACAGATGAGAAGCCTAAGAGGTTATTTTTGAAAAATTACTTCTTAATAATGTTTCATGATATTTTCTGCTTTCAACTCATTAGTTGGAGCAAATAGCAATACTGCCTTCTGCTACAGGAAAAGGAATCTCCTCATGAAGGGCAGTATGATGGAGGGAAGCAGATTATCTTTTAAATGATTGCCACTGTTTCATTAGTATGCCTAAAGCCCCGAAGCTGAGTCAGACTGAGCAAGGATCTGGCAGCAAGTTGATCAGACTAATGCGCTCTGCTTTGTGGAAAGTCTAAGATGGCACTGGCTGTAAAAAGACATTTTAGCAATCAATATATTTGTGAAGGACAATCCACACATCTCCAGCTTTCAGGAAGGTTTGGGGTTTTGGGGTTTTTGTTGTTGTTGTTGTTCTTGGGTTGTGGGTTTCAGTTTTGGGGTGATTTTTCCAAATGTATTATACTTGGAAGATGAAATGGATAAAAGACAGTAATTGAAAAGCTTGTTCCAAAACCACATAGCTTGAGAAAAATCTTGACAGCAGGAAAGTTTGAACAAAAGGGAAAAACAGGATGGAAAGATTGGGTTTCGTTGGATTTTATTTTATTTTTTTTTTTTTTTGAAAACTCTGAATTGATGGCTTTCTGTGCCTTACAAAGTAGCTGATTTACTGCTAGCTTGCAATTAGAGTAGAGAACATCATCAGTCCTTTGTAATCTGTCATTCCCTAACCACTGGGGGTATTTCACATGCCGTCAAAGGAGAGGCAACATTTAACCTAATCTTTAGCTGCTTGAATCTCGAGGGCTACATTTTATCATAAGCTGCTATGTTTGAATCACTTCTCTGAATTTGTCAGGTACAGTTTTGTTTCACTCTAATTTTTGGCTGTGGTACACCCTGAAATACTTTGCAATACTTACTGCAGAGGTTGTGAAGAGTTCAACATTGTGGGAGAAATAATTATGTTCAGTATATATTTGCATTAATGAGATTGATCTGCTTTGTCATACCCTTGTGTTTAGAGAAAGAAAGAAAATTAGGAAATTATCTGATAATAGATAATTTGCTATCAGAGGATATTCTTGGCTCTCTCCATAAAGAATTTGCAAAACCAAATGCTGAGTAGAAACTGTGAATTTCATGTTTCCCTGGTATTGTCCCAGGGAACTGGGACTTGCTATTCTGCACATTAGTATAAAACGGAATCAGATGCATAAGAGATGCTTGTGAGGTGAGTGTTTGCGATACCACTTCAGGCTCTTTGGAAACCTATAGCTGAGTAATCTACAACCATCATGAATAATGCCTGGCTGCATCACTGAGCTAATAGTGCCAGCAATCAAGTATTTGCCAGTTGGTGATTTAACATATCCCTTCCCCAAATGTGCCATATGTCCCAACCCAAGCAAAACAAGTGGCAGACTTCTCAAGTCTAGAATATTGCCAACTCAAAATGAGGGTGTTCAGACACTCTGTCTTTGCAGAATAAACCAACATGGCAAGAGAAAGAGACCAAGTTGACAAGGAAATTTAAAATAATTTGATAAGTTTAATTGCTGTTTCCTTCTGATGATTCCTCTGCATTCCAAATAAAAAGAAGGCATTCATGGAAAGTCCTAAAAGTACAATGGATTTGCTCTTC
Source organism: Myiopsitta monachus (assembly GCA_017639245.1). Lineage (NCBI taxonomy): Eukaryota > Metazoa > Chordata > Aves > Psittaciformes > Psittacidae > Myiopsitta > Myiopsitta monachus. The sequence goes on from CM029925.1 coordinate 24,374,495, forward strand.
TCTTGCATTGAGGTGTGCAGCACAGCTAGCAAAATAATCAGAAATATTTCTCCGCATATTTTTCTGTGCCCTGGCTGCAGAAAAAAATTGTGAGAACCATCACCCAATCCTAGAGCACCAGAAGCAGTTTAGTAGTATGACAGATATGCATTGCACTGTGATGATTCCCTACTTCATGGAAAACACAAAGAGAAGTAATGTTCTTACTCATGCACATTCATGAGGCTTAGCGGCCTCACCCCTACAGAATACAAGGAATTTAAACCTATTTTGTTCACCCATTCCGAATTCAAGGTCAATAGTTAAGGAGAATGTAACAAAGCTACAGGTGCTTTTCACAGCCCCATCTCTTAAGTATCAAGAATCTCCTGGTCTTAAAACATTAGTCTGGGAGATAAAAAGTTTGGGTTTTCAGTTTATTGTCATGTCACTGTAAATAAATACCATGTTTTCCGTGGATATAGCTCCAGATATTAGTGAATGTCACAGTCTGTATCTTGTCAGATGAAAGTCACCTTGTCACTGACTTCTCAATGATACCTTATGTGAGATCAGTTCTGTCTCAGTAACCACCACACAATTTGATCAGTTAGCATTGTGTGTATTTCTTTATCTAATTATTTAGAATGTATTTCCTCTGAATGCAGCCACTGCAATCAACTCACAATTGCAGACCACTTGGAGACCATTTTCCCTATGCTTGACAACTGAGAAAGTTTTAAAAAGATGCTGAATTCCTAATATCAAAGCTAAATACAGTTTATTTATCTTTAAAAGCATATTAAATGCCACTGTTTTGAAATTTATCCATTCCTCTATTACAGGCTTTTATAATGTCTTGTAATATCTATTTTAATTGGTTGTTTCCCAGACTAATAACTGCACGGAAGCCCTTTGTCAAAATTGTTATATTCCTCACTGGTTTTTTTGTGTCATTTCTCAATGTCAAACCTTTATGGTTTCTACCTTGCTTTCAATTTTTTTTTCCTTTACTAGAAGAGTAGACCTTTCCCATTTTCCTCTACTTTACAATCTTGTCAAATTGAAACAAGTCATAGAGACTGTGTACAGTGTTCTGATTCAAATGTCTTTTGCCACATGCATAACTCCATAACAAAATCCTTTCATTGCTAAGTACCTGGGTATTTTTAACACAGATCTCATGTATATGATGGTTCCTCTCAATACATCATGGCATTCAAACCTCTTTGGATGATTTTTTTATTCATTACATAGTCTATCTTGAATAGCTGTTAGGGGTCTGCTGTAGTTGCAGTAAAATGCAAAGAGAAAGGTCAATATTCATAATGAAACTGAAGGTGAAAAATGTACTGAAATCCACAGGGCTTTGTGTTCAATGGTCTTAAATCTTACAAAATACCTTAAGGGCAGCTGGCACCATACCAGTTTGGCAGTAATTATAAACTGTCTAGCAAACAACAGTGAAGTTGATTATATTTACTCTAATGTTATGTAAGCTTACCTTAACAAAAGCAAAATTGCATAAATTATCTTGGCCAAGACTGTCCCTACTTTTTAGACTACCAAAGTTTCTCCTGTAACTCCCAGAGGCTGAGCAGTCTCCATTGTCATTGCTTTCCTTGGACACTACACGTGAAGTTTTTCTCTAGAATTAATAACGTGCCCTGATAGAATCTTTCTAGACTGAACAATACAAAACCAGGTTTGGAAAAAGGAGGATGGAAAGAACCCTTTTTCAAGGCATGATGTATCAGAAGAGAAAAAAAAATCATTCTAAGCTATATTCTTTATTTTTCTTACCATTTCTTTAACCAGTTCAATAGAGTCTACAGTCTCAGTGGAGGACAGCAGAGCTAAGGGGTCTTCCCAATACTGTCAAAGAACTGGACGATTATAAGAATGCAACACCAAACTGGCGTAAGGATGCCTCACCCTAGACCCTGCCACCCAACGCTCTGTCCAACCTGGCCTTGAACATTTCCAGGCATGGAGCACTTATCACTTCTTTAGACAATCTGTTCCAGTGCCTCACCACTCTCATAGTAAAGAACAACTTCCTTATATCTAACCTGAACTTCCCCTATTTTAGGTGGAACCCATTACCCCTTGTTCTATCACCACAGTCTCTAATAAAGAGTCCCTCTCCAGCATCACTGTGGGCCCCCTTCAGATGTTGGAAGGCTGCTATGTGTGTCACATCCAAGTTGACTAGCTCTTGATATTTCTGCTTTAAAGCAGTGGCAATTATTTATATGCAAGGGAAAGTAAAAAGCTGAGGTTTTGAGCCAAAAGAGAAACTTGTTTTCCTCACACATTCGAGGCGTTCAGTATCAATTTGTCTCATAGAAATTTGGGCTCATTTTTTACAAGAGTCTTATTTAACTCCATCAACTAATAACTGTCTTGTTTCACCACTGATGAATTCCAATTTTAGCTCAGTGCAGTCATCCCTGGAATATCCAAAACATATTTCTATTTTGTTTTGTTTTGTTTAACTAAACAAACAAACAGAATGAACCAAATGGTTGCTTTTGAAATAAACTTCTCCCAGAAAAATACTTCACGTTTTTAAAGTTTTATTAAATTGTACCACCTTTCAATCTTCTCTTCAGTTGTCACCACAGCTGCTCACACTTTGGCAGAAGCTAGATAAACCTGGCTTCACATCCTTTCAAATTACACTTAGACATCAGGGAGCTGTGGTCAATGACTCAATGTCCAGCTGGAGACCAGTAACGAGTGGTGTCCCTCAGGGATCGGTGTTGGGACCGCTCTTGTTCAACATCTTTGTCAGTGACATGGACAGTGGAATTGAGTGCGCCCTCAGCAAGTTTGCCAATGACACCAAGCTGTGTGGGTCAGTTGATATGCTGGAGGGAAATGATGCCATCCAGAGGGACCTTGACACGATTGTGAGGTGGGTTGATGCCAACCTGATGAAGTTTAACCATGACAAGTGCAGGGTCCTACACCTTCATCGGAGCAATTCCAAGCACAGCTACAGGGTGGGCAGAGAAGAGATTCGGGGCAGCCCTGTGGAGAGGGACTTGAAGGTGTTGGTCGATGAAAAAATGAACATGAGCCAGCTGCAGTGTGCCCTTGCAGCCCAGAAAGCCAACCGTGTGCTGGGCTGCATCAAAAGGAGTGGGACCAGCAGGTAGAGGGAGGTGATCCTGCCCCTCTGCTCTGCTCTTGTGAGACCTCACTTGGAGTATTGTGTGCAATTCTGGTGTCCTCAGCATCAAAAGGACATGGAACTGTTGGAACAAGTCCAGAAGAGGGCCACGAGGATGACCAGAGGACTGGAGCAGCTCCTGTATGAAGAGAGGATGAGAAAGTTGGGGCTGTTCAGCCTGGAGAAGAGAAGGTTGCGTGGAGACCTTAGAGCAGGCTTCCAGTATCTGAAGGGGCCCTACAGGGATGCTGGGGAGGGACTCCTCATTAGGGACTGTACTGACAGGACAAGGGGTGACGGGTTCAAACTTAAACAGGGGAAGTTTAGTTTGGATATGAGGAAGAAGTTCTTTAGTGTAAGGGTGGTGAGGCACTGGAATGGGCTGCCCAGGGAAGTTGTGAATGCTCCATCACTGGCAGTGTTCAAGTTCAGGTTGGACAGAGCCTTGTGTGACATGGTTTAGTGCGAGGGCGTTGTTTAGTGTGAGGGAGGTGGAACAAGATGGTCTTAAGGTCCTTTCCAACCTGAAGTATTCTATGATCCTATGATCAGCATTTGCTACTGGAGTTGCCTTTGTGCCTTTATGGCTCATACCAGTTCATGCTTAATGCTTTTTTACTGCCTCAGTCCTCAAAGCTTCCCACGCTCATAAATAATGCATTTCTTTTCATTTCATATTTTGGGTGCTGTAGCTGATCACAAACCCTTTTGTAATAGTATTATTTCTCCATCTCCATGGGCATAATTTCAATTACGGAAACAAGTGAGATGATGTCAAGCTTCAGAGAACAGAAGAAAAAACAGGCTGCACACTCTTCTAGACAGAAGAGCAGTAGCAAAGCAGAAACTATCCAAATAAGACTTCAACTATTCAATGCCTTCCTGAAGCTGGACTTTCTTCAACCTCACCTGCATGATCTTGCTTTGTACGTTTCTGTTCATTTTGCCTGTTTATGTATTTCATCATCCTTGCTTGTTCATTTCTGGGTGCAAGGGTGTGTCGTAATGTCAGATCCTAAGCAAGTGAGGTCATTCTTAGGTGACACATTTAAGCACACACATCAGAAGATTTCGAACTCCAAGGAAAAGAGAAAGATGTTCTTTAAACCCTTTTCATTTATCTAAAGCCTCTGATAAAACCAGGAAAGCCATACTCATTACCTGATAGCACACACACACAGAGATATCTATAAAAACAGAAATAGAACTGTTTCTAGTTCTATTTGCTGTTCCAAATTTGACATTCAGACATTGCAAAAATTTATGCATGTCTTAATGAAAGTGTTGATAGCACCATGTTTCAGAGTAACTTTGCATCAAATAATTGCACGTACAATATTGTTCTCATCCAGACTACACAATTAATCATAATAACAGTATACAAAAAAGCTAAAAGTGAGCCAGCCCAAACATACAACATTACTCTGATTGTGACAGGGAAGAGAGCATTGATTTACTTTATTCTCCCCCTTCTTTCTGTGTGAGCAGCAAACATGATTGCTACTGGAGCTGCGCTCCCTCTTTAAACAGACTTACTCTTCGGTTTTCTGAGTAAAGGGAAGAAAGAAAGAAAGACTAGCTGCATTTACAGCTTTGCACAACCACCATTGCTATTCCTTCATTTCATTTTCATATCAAGATTATAACAACTCATGCTCTCTGCTTGACCCTGCCTTGCTTGATGTCCATCACTTGACATCTCCTTTTCTTTCTTTCAGTACTTCACATGAAGTATAGAGAGCTATATGCTACAAAATACATAGGATGCTTTTGTTTAGTGCACTGAATTTTTCAAATAGCGAAGACCAATGAGTTTGTTATCCACCTTGTTACACACTGAAAAGTAGTAAGTGAAAGAAGCTTAAGCAACTTCTGTCTTTGGTACAATGAGCCAGTGACATACAAAGCATATAGCTTTCTAGAATGAAAAGCACTACTTCTGGCTTTTGAATAGTTGTTTCAGAAAATAATGTCTTGTATCTGTCAAGCAGGCATCAAAAATAGACCTGAAAGAGGATACTGTACTTGTAAGTCAGGAGTTCAGCTCCTTCCTCTTCAGAAAGTGACAAAGCTTCAGGTCCAAAGGACTATATGTACATGTAAGTTGAGTTTAGATAAAATCTTACACTACATTTGAATTTAGTGCAGTGCTCAAAGCTCTCACACATCTCTACTTTGTGGCACCTTTATAGTGGGAGTGCTAAAGATCCCAGGCACCCTAAGATTTGCACCTTGGTGTGCCAGAAGTGCTGATACCTAGGCACCTTTTCAAAACCTCAGTCCTACCATGAACTAAAGAATTTTATGTCTGTATTTCTACAGGGGTCATGTTGAGGACAGTACTCTTGGAGGTCATCTCATAAGGCAAGTACAATACAGTGCAGAGCAGCAACACCTTTCTTTCTCTGTGGCACTTCATGGACTGACAGGTGGGTCATAGAGAAGATTGGTATTCAGCTCCCTTCCCAGCTTCAGTGTGACTCACTCACCGAGGAGACATGGTAAATGTAATAGCTTAGTAGCGCATTTCTTTGAAAGTCTGGGGAGTGGGAAATTCTTCCTTCCAAATACTTCTTCAAATACATAGTGTACATCAGAGCATAACTAGATAAAATATTTGACTGTTGCAGTATCATGAAGTTTCACATGCAACAGGGTGGAGGTGAGTGACTGGCAGTTTCCCAAGTTTGAAGTAACCCAGAGACTGGTCCCTGTGGCATTTTCATGGGAGAAGGGGCTTGGTCGAGCTTCAAGGGCAGCTGAGCAAAGTGGAACCCAGCATCCCACTGCCCGTGAAAAGGGGAGTAATTGGGAACTCCTCTTCCCCTGTGTTTGAAAACAAAGGACAGCCCCTATCCTTAATGTGTACTAGGTTTGAGGTTTTGGGGTTGGTTTGGGTTTTTTTTTAATTAAAAGGAGCAGGCATGTTAAGTGGTCTGAATAGGGTGCATACACCTGAGGATGGATAGGATTGATATCCACCCCTGCTCCCCAGAGTAACTGCTGATCGACCTAATCTCCCTCTCCTCAGTCTTTCCAGGTTCCTTGCAGGAACACATCCCTTGATCACTTTGGCAGTGAGAGGGTGTTGAGGCAAGACAGTGCATTTCACTGAGGGATTCCAGGCACCCCCGGTCACACCCAGCAGCACACCGCGGGGAAGCAGCACTCTCACCATCTCATTGATGTAGGTCAGAAAGCTGCTCAGCACCATATCCCCAGTGAGAGAAGGGCCACCAGTGGCTTCTAAAACGCAAAGTATCAAGCCTTGTTTCTCTTATAAGCCTAGGAATAGACATCCTGCATCTGTCCACTCACAAAAAACAGGCCCCAGAGAAAGGGGAGCCTCAGGATGAAACAGGGTGATTGAACATGCAGTGTGACATTTTGTTTAATCCATGACTGTTTCTGAGAACAACTGTATGAAAGTGATGGTGACATTGGTTTCAAAAGGATTATCAACGTGATTATACTGACTAGAGAATTAATTAATCACTGACATTTGCCAAAAAAAAAAAGTAATTGAAATTCTATTACTTCATTATTAGCATAATGAAGAGATTGTGTTTGCCCTCTCTGGCAATCAATCAAGCATCTGGGATGCTCTTCAGTGTCAAGATACTGAGCTTAAAATCAGAAAGTATCTGATTTTGAAAACAGATTCTTTTCCTTATTTAAAGGGTGCCACATACTATTTTTCAACTGTTGAGTATTTATTTGTGTCTTTCTCATATAACGGCTAAAAGTCAAAAGATCACAGTTGGCAAAGTGAAATGGCTTACCTGCATGAAGGAATTAATTTGAACTAGAGATATTTAGTGTAAAGCTAGTAATTTTCACAATGACTCCTTATCATCAGATCTCAGAGTAGCTTGTTACAGAGGTCAGTATCATTATCACTGTTTATCAGTGGCAAAGGTGACAAGAGCTGTGAAATGATGTGCCCTTAAACAAGTATCAAAGCCAAGACCTGAAGTTAGTGCTGAGTTCACTTATCTATTGTAAAAGTAAACTATTCATTAAATTGGTCCTGATTTTAATGCTGTTTTTAAAATTAAGGGTTGAATTTGACCCTCACTCATTACTGAAGTAAAAGGTATTGACTTAATCACAAGCTTACATTACATAAACATAGAAACTAGTATCTATCTCATGAACTTGCTGCTAGACTGCTGCAAAGCTAAATACCTGCAGTCAGAAGTACGGCAGAATCAGCAGGGTAATTTGTTTGCTTGCTGTTTGGATGCAGACACAGTTACCATCTGCTGCTCCCCTTCTGCTTCTGTCATAACCTCACGTGTAGTTAAGGCATAGACAGTCAGTAGTCCTGCAATGCAAGGTCAGAAGCCGCTTCATCTCCTGAATGACAAACAGATCAGTTGACCCTGTTGAACAGTGTTCCCTGAACATTCAATTGAAGCTGCTTCCCAAATATCAAGGTTTCAGCAGGACCTTATAATTTTCCATATAGTGGCAGGACATGCTTTATGTGACATTTTCTGGTCCCTCAGACACATGAAAAACCAATGAAAACTTGAACAGAAAAGAACAGCTGGAGCTCCTCTAGTAGGAGCCTCTGGCCAGTGTGATTGCTTGTGTTAGTTGCAGGCCTGTTTGCTCTTTTTTCAATCTACAGTGACTGTGATGGCAGCAAAGATTTATAGCTTATATATCTTCTGCTTCAACTGCTGTAATGAGGTGTAACTGAGATGGTGGACAGGCTGATGAATCTCAGCTTACAAACAAAGGATGATAAAAAAGATAAAATTTTAGACCTGGATCTATTTTGGCATAAAATCAGATAATTTATGACTCAGCATGGCTAAAACAGAGAAACTCCCAGATTGCTTGTAGGGTACAGACTAACCAGCTTCTAGTACTGGCAGGGTCCACAAGATTCAGACTTAAGCTTTGACATATAAATTTGTGTGTATCGATATGCATTCTATGTAAGACATGTAATAAGTGGAAATTAAAAACACTGCTACATCATTAGGAGGATTTTTGTTTGCTTCTTATTGAGACATACAGAGTCTGGATTCTCTTTTTCTTTTTCTTTTTTTTTTTTTTTTTTTGACATATTTGCTCCTAAGATTTTTGCAAAGCTTTCAGGAGCTTTTTGCATATAGAAAAATTATATATGGCTTCTGGATGACTTTGAACAAAATCAATGTCTTTACTCTTATTTTATCCATTTAAAAATGAGGGAAATATTACTGTCCTTGAAATACTACTGTCCTTGTTTGCAAGGTACATGTGTGTTTGTGTACATCTGCTAGGGTAATAAGTGTCTGTATCACTGGGATAACCACATTACTGACTCATAGCTTTACCAGCGCTGGGTAATACAGCTGCTCCCATCTCAGATGGCAGAAGCATATCACACTGTGCTAACATTACTACACAAAAATCCTCAGGAAGAGATTACTACAATTGCATGGCTAAGCGGGAAAAGCTGGTACAAATCCTGTACAATGGCCATGTAAGCATTCAGGCAGAAACAGAACCCAGGCAGCAGTCTTGGGGATTTCAAGCATCATTTCAGCAGCCTCTGGTAGTAACAATGTTCACGCAGCTTCCCTGGATGTCAGAGCTGTCTCTCTCCGAGGAGGTATTGCAGCTGCTCCAGCACCCCTGGCTGGGCACTGCTCTGGAGCAGGACCTTGGCCAGCTGTGCAGTATGGGCAGCAGGTATGGCAGCTGGAGTGGCGTGTCCCAGAGTGTGATTCGCAGAATGGGGCAGACTGGCATATTATTCCAGTCAGCGCAATGTTTGCTGCTGCAGAGTGGTGTGCTGGGTACTTACCAGTCCTTGTTTACACCAGCTTGTGTAGCCTTTCTGCTGCTTCCCACAGGTGCTCATTCTGGCTTTTGGCATAATATCTGGTGCAGATAATCCCCTATCCTTATGACCTATTTGTCCTATGGGCATAAGCAGGACTTAACCCTTGACTGAGTTTCCCAAGTTCCTTTATTATCATTTTCACTTCTGCACTTTCAGGAGAAACGTGTCATTATAGCCCAGCAGTGAAGAGGATTTTCTAATAGAATTTACCTCTGCACAGCTCCATCAAGAAACACAGATCTGCACTGCAGAAGCTAATGTGAGGAAAGGATGAGGCGGAGGTCGAGTGCAAATTAATTATACTGGTAGAGTAAATATTTTTAAAATGTTACACATTTGGTTAAAACTTTTCTCTGAACTGAAACTTTGCCTTTCAATTTCAAGACACAGAAAATTACTTTTGTAATCTCTTCAAAAGCAAATAAGCAAAGAAATAAACTTTGGAGGTCAGGTCAGTGCAACAAAAGCAGAAAAAAATAGTGTTTTTGTACTTCAAACTTGTGACTGAAAATGGATCATTTCCCATTCAAGAGAATTCAAGTTTTAGAGGGTCTTTTTACAAAATAAAAAGCCATTTCTTAAAAAAATATATTTCAAAACTGAGTGAACATAGTAGTGATAAAAGTGAATGTTCAACTTAATACAGGCCAAAGTTAACTACCCACTTATTTGAAGCTAAGCAAAGGTTATATGGATACCCTGTGGTTATCATTATCACTGCATTCTTACATCCTCTTCTAACCCATCTGCCCATCCTACTGAATGATCAGTGATACTGAGGTCTGCGATACAGGTTAACTATGAAGACCAGTGCTATTTTCAGAGGAAATTTTGGGACTGTGTCTGCAGAGATTCAAAGGCCTCCTTGTGTGCCACTTCACCCATTACATTTATGGTCATTAAAAATTTTATTTCATACACTCTTTTTTAAAAATACACATTTATGTACTTTTTCTATTTAGTATTAGTGCTATTGATATTAGGCTTCTTACTGTAGGATACCCATTTTAGAAAACCATTGGGAAGACACTGCTGCCATCAAGCATGGGCATGAGATACAGTTTCCTAGGCAAGACTCAGCTATCTGATGGGTCCCTAACACTGGTCTTCAGTTCCTGTGGAGTTTGGCTGTTTCTCACTGCAACTCACCCGAGCCACCCACGAAATCCGGCTAGTCTCCATGCCAAACTGTCTGCAATATTGGCTGGCTTCTTGCACTGCTGCCTGCCATGTCTGGCAGCTTCTCCCATCATGTCTGGTAGTTTTTTGTGTCCTGCTCACCTAGCCCAGCCTTAGGCCACGGCCTGCAAGCCTAACACCACAAGACCCTGCAGCGGACTGCCTTGCCAGCTGCCATGCATCCCCACTCTCAGTGGCCACCTGAGGGCTCGTCAAAAGTGTTTTCTGCAGGCAACCCTTCCAAACTTGGCTTTGGAAAAGTGGTTCTCACACGCAGTTCCCAGAGGTGCAGAAGGAGCATGAAAAGGAGGGATAAGATTAGTTGTACCTAATCTTTCTTCTCACTATTAACTGCTCCTGTTACTTTTCTGTTTAATCCAGTATCTATTCTTCTTTATTCAGAAGTAAGGAAATGTTGTCATCTTCTGTTTTGTATCATCAGTCTTGAAATCACTCCAGGTTACCCAGCTAGTTATGCTTGAACACCTCTAGTGAGATAATCCTCTGAAGACTGGGTAGAGTTGTTATGAAACCTGGAGGCCTTTTCCTTCAAAATCTGCACTCTCAGCAAGACATTCAAATGCCTAGCTTTAAAAAAGAATGTCACAGAAAAATATTTCTGTTTCTTTTTATTTTTGTACTTATTATTCCCCTTTTAGTATTTTCCCCTAAGATGATTCTGCATTATTTTCCCACACCTCATTAAACTGTTTCTAAAGCTTTATTTTGCTTTGCGAGCAAACGCAAAGATGCAAATTCTCAAAGCTGCTTTTCAGAAACCTCTGCTTTTTAGCTTTTCTTCTTGCTTATGGCTTGTGGGTTTATTGACACCTTTATAGAGTTTAAAACAAAATAGATTTAGCGCCATGCTCTAAAACTTGAGACAGGCATAGTTAATTTTGTATCAATGCCGCTCTTTTTTCTATCTTGAAATTTAAACTTCTCCCTGGAAAAAATTGAGCATCCACCCTGTGATGGAAAGATTTGTCAGAAATAATGGTTACTCGATATATGTTTCTTTTCTTTCTTCTATGTACTCTGCAGGATCATTTGTAAAGTCACCATATATCTCCACAATAGGTTTTACTAAATGGGACAGATTATTTTAGGGTTTTTAAACTCTATTCTTTGATGTACCAGTGACATTTAGGCTTTGTTCATACATGAGATATGCTAAATTTATAATTCAGAAAATTATCTGCTATTTTAGGTACAAATAAGGATCATTTTACCCATCTCTAGCTTCTTACCTTAGTTATCTCTATTTTTCTCCCATGTATAGCACACTCATTGGTAGACAAAGATAAGCTACTTTGACTCTTCTATACTGAGAAAGAAAACATTTCAGTTAGGCCAAGAGTATAGGTAGCATATTCCTTCATCTTCTTGTAATAGAGAATGTTAAAGTGCTCAGCTCTTTCCAAGGGTGATTCTGACCCTGTTCCCCAGAAATATTTACAAATATGCCACCCTAAAGAATTTCGCGGTTGTGTGAGCCAGAGAAGGGAAGTGGTGCTTATGGTTAACATTTCCTTCTGTGCCTGTAAAATAAGCAGTAGGAATAAAACTTCTCAAAAGGTTACATGTGCCAGTGCAGGAAGTACTACTATGGGTAGAAATACAGAAGTCATTGACATGTCTTTATTATGTATATATCATCTTTTGAGTTATTCTGGGAAAGCTCACCCCAAAATCTCATTTCTCTCTACCATGGGACAAAAAAAGACCTCATTACTTTTGGAAAAAAAAAAAAAATTCTTTTCTATTTTTTTTATCAACCAAACCAGAAAGGTAATAAATACAGTGCAGCAATGCTCTCAAGTAGTGATGTTCCTTGTCAAGGCTGCACTGATATATTGCAATTGTCTGTAAAGTCTCCATCACCTCAACACGGATGCACCTGGGACTTCTGACTCTGTCACAGAACAGTGCCAGAGGGCTGGGCTTTGGATAGTCAAACTGGTTTATCTGATTTACTATTTTTTGAAGAGGCATAAAAGTCCTAAATTTCCATGCTTCTGTCTGCTTGCCCTCCTTAATGAGACGAAGCTTCTCAAAGCAAGAATCATTTCACCATACTTTTTTCTGTGAAAAGTCCAGTGTATTGCGTATGTTAGACAGACTGTTACACACAAGCCACTTAGAGGTATTATCTCTTCTTTTGTTGCTTACTAATCTTGTAGAGCAATCAAGACTCTGAAGATTAATATTTTAAATTTAAATTCTTCTCAGTACTTTTAGTCTGGACAGGTCCTGGTGCTGTTAGACTCTCCTTTTGCAAGTTTCTAGATTATCACCTCTTCAGGCTCTATACAATTACTTTATTTGTTTAACTTGTTATAGGAAGGGGCATTTACACTGATTTCAGTCCAGGAACAAATTGTTCTATAAACATCATTTCACATTTTCTTTTAACTTTCTGCCTCTTCCTGTATCTTTCTCAACCATTGCTTATAAAATAAGAACTGCCTTTCAGCTCACAAGCTTCCCAATGGTCTTTCAATGAAATCACAAGCCTGTTTTCCTTCCAGAAGTCTGCTGCAGAGGCACAAGTTAAATAATGCCTTTTGAGACACAGGTGAACGACAAGAATATGAACTTGAAACAGGAGAGAAGAAAGACAGTAAAAACATCACTGTTTTTTTTATATAAGGGAAGAGTTATAAAACCCAACAACAGACACCCAGTAAAACAATAATGATCATAGAATCATAGAATCATAGAATGGTTTGGGTAGGAAGGGACCTTAATGATCATCTGGTTCCAGCCCTCATGCCATGGGCAGGGACACCTTCCACTGGGCAGACTGTTCAAAGGCTTGTCCAACCTGGCCTTAGACACTTCCAGGGATGAGGCATCCAGATATGCTATGGGTTTAAACTTCACGTACCCCTTAAAGATTGAAGTCTCTGCAAATTATAAGGCTTTATTTCTCAGTCACCCAGTGTCAAAATACCTATCTTAAAGAAGGAGTATATTAACTCTCCAGTTGTAGCTAAGCATCCATTTCAGTTTGGCAAAATAGACATTAAGCTAGACAGCATGAACGGGTTCTGGTCTGTAGGTCCTTCTCTCCATGCAACCCTGTGTGGGTTGTGAACAAAAAAGGGTTATTTCATTGACTGGTAAAGAACTGTAGATGAACAATGAGCACAAAAAGTGTGGTCTTCTTTCATTATAGTATTTTGAGATATATATATTTATAATTAGTAGTAATATATTTGTTCTTAAGAGTCTTTTGATCTTTATAGCCTCTGCAGAGTGAAATTGGTGTGTATTTTTTCAATTGTTGGGCAGACTGAAGAGAAGCTGGCATTTGTTAAATGTCAACAGGAGCTATATCCAGCATTTAATTTTTCAAGTCCAAAATGTGTTCATGTCAATTTAGACTTTTTTCATGGACTCATTCTTTTTTTGACTAGATCCATTAATACTGCATTTCCCTATTCTAATTACAGAAATCTCATTTCTATTCCTATTGAGTTGAACAGTAATTTTCCCGTCAGATTTAATGGTGCAGTACAAGAATACAGTTTCTCATCTGAATTACGTCCCCTGATTCATGAGCTTTTATAAATTTATGTGGGTCAAGCATGGTAGGTGCATACAGGTTGCTGAAGTCACTTATTCTTTTTCCTAATGATGCTGCATTTCTTTGTGTGCTACTGCCCAAGGTTGTTCATAATTTTTAATTGACAAAGGTTCTTTATGACAACTTTGTAGCATCTTTTCAGGATCTGAGATACTTTAGAAACAACCAACCAAACATACATAATCATTGCATTTACAGATAGTTAAAAAAAAATACCTCTGATATATGAATAACATATTTATGTGAATAAAATCTCCAATTGAGAGTAACATATAGAGAAGCATCAAATAACTTGCTGGTTGTCAGTTGTCATGGGTTCAGCAGCAGCAGACATTTTTCTCCTTCTTGGTAGCTGGTGCAGCTCTGTGTTTTTTGATTTTGGGCCTGGGAGCAGCGCTGACAACACCAGTGTTCTCAGTTACTGCTTGGTAATGTTTTGCTCTGACCAAGGACTTTCTGAGTCTCATGCTATGCCAGGGAGGAGGGAAAGCTGGGAGGAAGCAGAGACAGGACACCTGACCCAAACTGACCAAACAGGTTATTCCATACCACAGCATATCATGCCCAGGATGTAAAACCAGGGAGAGCAGAGACCCGGAAGGGTGTGGTGGTGCACTGGGGGGTTCGCTGCTGGAGGGTGCACTGGCTGGGTTGGGCTTGGTGAGCAGTTGTATTCTCTTTGTACTTCTCTGTCATTATTATTATTGGTGGTAGCAGCAGTGGTTTGTGTTATACCTTAGTCACTAAACTGTTCTTTTCTCAACCCGTGGGAGTTGCATTCTTTAGATTCTCCTCCCCGTGCTCCCGGGACTGGGGAAAGAAAGAGGGGGAAGTGAGTGAGTGAGCGAACTGGCTTAAACCACAACATCAGTGAACACATATTTTAAATGATCTTAGTGTGAAACACATATGCCTTCAAACATTCAGATGGCTTAGTATTTGGTCGGTATACAACACAGTTAAATAAAGTCTACCACTTGCATTTTGTCACTGCTGATATAATTGTTTTTCACAGAATCTCTGAATTGAAATTACAAATATTAATTATATGTATAAATATTCTTATATTGTTTGTGACTGTGCATGATAAAAAAACTCCAGCGTATCTATGAGTATTCTTAAAGTTTTCAGACAGACAAAACTGTCACTTCTGCTTCCATAGACATTCTTAGCATCTTCTTTATGAACATTTTTCTCTAACTTAACAGAAGGCAGAGGAGGAGCAGGTGAGAGAGCCACACAGAAAACATGTATATACTTAAATTTATCTAAAATACACAATGGATTAAGCAACTTTATTCAGGAATTCAGTATTAAGTAGCTAGAGGGTTTCTCTTGATAGAGAAAGCAGTTGTCAAGGAAGTATGACATTATCAATATTAAAGAGATACAAACAGAACAGGTTTTGAGAAAGAAAGCCCTGATATTTCATGCTGATATCAACAATTAGAAAATTATATTTGCCATCGACCTGTTATTGTCAGGGTTAGGATAAAATCTTGCAGGGAACAAATTTCTCCAGAGAGAAGAAGGCACATATTATAGTCTGTCTTCTGGAGCACCAAGTAGCGGGAACCTTCAGAGAAAGATAAAGGCTGATCCAATATGATAGTTTCTGATCCAGTATGGGAATTCCAGCTTGAACTCTAATAATGCAGTTACACAATAAATTCTCTTTGGCATCTTAAGGAGGTCCTGGCCTTCCCCTCTGTATCTCAGCCTTTGATTTTGTAGAGGATTGGACAAAATTAGTCTAATGTAATTTTTCAAATTCATAGAATAATTTATGCTTAAAGGGACCTCTGCATTTCATCTGGCCCAATTCCCTATTTCTATAAGTTATTCTGGCAGTACTTGCACTGTTACACACTACCTAGAGAGATGTTGAACTAAGTGCTGCTGAGAATTCATAGTTCTTTGAACCATTTTCCCTGTTGAGCTCATGTAATAGGTCACCTTTTCTTGAAGAGACCATGCAGAAAGAACATGGATCTGAAACAGATCCAATATGTTAAGAATATTTCTTGGGCCCCCAAACTTAGAGCTCTGTGAGCAAATTTCCTTCCAAGTTTTTTGCCACTTGTAACTGAGTGCATTAGATAGAGGAAAGAATGATTTGAAACCCAACATCCCTTGATCACCAGCTTGGTAGCAAGGCAGAAGCTGGACTTTTATTAACACACCTTTTTTTCCTTCTGAGCTAATTAGTCTGTGGTTGCCCCTACCTATATGCTTGAGGTGCTGTCTGCAAGCCCCTCAATATTAACGAATTTGCTTTGATGGCATCTCATTAGCACCTGCTGCCCCTCAAAGACGAGCACTTGGAAATTATGGCCATCAAAACAACAAAAACTCACTCTTTCTTCACTGGCCTGTACCCCATGTGCATCACAGTGAAGCAAGTCCAATATAGAATCAAGTACTAGCACTGGTTTTAATCAGCCAAATTCCTGCAGATACATTCCTTTGCTTCCATCTTTCTATGCCCCTTCTTGATTTATGGGGATCATAGTAAGTCTTTGACTGAAGATGTGCTTGCTGCAGAAATTACTTCTCAAGACAATATTCCCATACTCTCTGTATAAATAGAACTCCAAAGAGATTCTAAGAATGCAATCAAGATTGAAATAAGCCTCTTCTTTTTGCCTCACTTTCTTCACTGTATATAAGTTGAGAAATCATGGCAGCCAGGTGAAGTTCCCGATGACTGGAAAAAGGGAAATATAACCCCCATTTTCCAGAGGGGGAAAACGGATGAGCCAGGGAACTACAAACCAGCCAGCCTCACCTCTGTGCCTGGTAAAATCTTGGAGAGGATTCTCCTGGAAGCATGCTGAGGCACATGAATAACAACAAGGTGCTTGGAGACAGCCAGAATGGCTTCGCTAAGGGGAAATCCTGCCTGACCAATCTGGTGGCCTTCTGTGATGGGGTTACAGAACTGATGGACAGGGGTAGAGCAGCTGATGTCATCTACCTGGACTTGTGCAAAACATTCAACACTGTCTCACATGACATCCTTGTCTCTAAGTTGGAGAGACATCAATTTGATGGGTAGACCACTCAGTGGATAAAGAACTGGCTGGATGGCTGCACGCAAAGAGTTGTGGTCAATGGCTCAATGTCCAGCTGGAGACCAGTAGCGAGTGGTGTCCCTCAGGGATCGGTGTTGGGACCGGTCTTGATCAACATCTCTGTCGGTGACATGGACAGTGGAATTGAATGTGCCCTCAGCAAGTTTGCAGATGACACCAAGCTGTGTGGGTCGGTTGACATGCTGGAGGGAAGGAATGCCATCCAGAGGGACCTTGACACGATTGTGAGGTGGGCTGATGCCAACCTGATGAAATTTAACCATGACAAGTGCAGGGTCCTACACCTTCGTCAGAGCAATCCCAGGCACAGCTCCAGGCTGGGCAGAGAAGAGATTTAGAGCAGCCCTGCAGAGAATGACTTGGGGGTATTGGTCGATGAGAAAATGAACATGAGTCAGCTGCAGTGTGTGCCTGCAGCCCAGAAAGCCAGCCGTATCCTGGGCTGCATCAAAAGCAGCGTGACCAGCAGGTAGAGGGAGGTGATCCTGCCCCTCTACTCTGCTCTTGTGAGAACTCACTTGGAGTATTGTTTGCAGTTCTGGTGTCCTCAACATCAAAAGGACATGGAACTGTTGGAACAAGTCCAGAGGAGGGCCATGAGGATGATCAGGGCACTGGAGCAGCTCCCATATGAAGAGAGGATGAGAAAGTTGGGGCTGTTCAGCCTGGAGAAGAGAAGGCTGTGTGGAGACCTCATAGCAGCCTTCCAGTATCTGAAGGGGGCCTACAGGGATGCTGGGGAGGGACTCTTCATGAGGGACTGTAGTGAGAGGACAAGGGGTAATGGGTTCAGACTTAAACAGGGGAAGTTTAGATTGGATATGAGGAAGAAATTCTTTACTGTGAGGGTGGTGAGGCACTGGAATGGGTTGGCCAGGGAAGTTGTGAATGCTCCATCGCTAGTGGTGGTCAAGGCCAGGTTGGACATAGCCTTGGATGGCATGGCTTAGAGGGAGGTGTCCCTGCCCATGGCAGGGGGGTTGGAACTAGATGATCTTAAGGTCCTTTCCAACCCTAACTATTCTATGATTCTATGATTCTGTAAGTTAAAAACTTCTAATATGTAACAAAAGAAATACTCCACTATATTCTTTACTTAGAGTCTTTTGCAGGCCCGATAGCATTGTTATGATTTTTGTGGCAGAAGATGTTTATTATTTTGATCAGATTATCCAGCTCCTTGTCTGTTCCATCAGGAAAGGAGTTACAGAGCAGCTGCCTGCAGCTGGTCTTGTTTCATCAATCTGCATTGAAAACCTGTACTCCCAAGCACAGCAACGCGTTGAGAAATGCATGCAGAAATGCAAATGAGAACTAAAAGCATGATGCACTGAATAATAGCTTAAACCCCAGTTTATAATTTGCTGGCGTAAACTTGTGCAATGTGTCTTTCTAGAGAAAAAGAAGAACCAAACACGCCTGACTGACGGGTGAAGAACTGTAGTGTTTTAGTGCCTTCTTGTGCTGATGCCTGGAAGTGCAGGTAAATGGAACCTCTGAAGATAATTTCACTCTGCTCTAAGATAATAAAGGAACAAAATTCTGCCTCATTTTTCAGCTCTTTCCTAATAATGTCAAGTACCAAACTAAAATTTTACGGAGAAAAACATTTTTTTCTTCAGTGACAGGAAAATATTTTAACTCAGTCAGCGACCACTGTAGTGGCTGTGGCTCAAAAACATATCTTTTATACTAAAAGTTTCTGAGCTGGGAAAAGGTATTGCCTGGGAAGCCGTGATGCTATGTGAATTGCTGTTAGTCCTTCAGGCATCACAATCGTCGCTGTCAGAACTGTACCTAGACAAAGTTAGTCACATCGAAAATTCTCCCTGTGCTGTGATGAGGATATTCAGGTCATGCTGATCACCCACCTAGTTTTAGTTTTCTGCTACGGCCGTTACACAGTTTCATGAAGGGAAAGGGAGGGATTATGCCTAACACCACCTATACACATACTACCTATCCCTGCTCCCAGAGCAACAGCACATAGGGACACAAGGGCAAAGTCCCTCTAGCTCCATCTTCTTTTTAACCTGTCTAGAGAAATGAAAAATCCAAAGAAGTTAGAGTTTTGCAGACTCGTGTGTTTATTGCAGTATGAAAGTAATTGTTCTTTTCCTCAAATGTCTACTTTCTGGGTCACAGTATCCAGTCAGGTTTCACTCCTGGCTGCACAGAAAGGCTGAAATATATAATCAAGATGTAAGAAACAAAAGGCAAGCAGGATTACCAAATTCAATATTTTACTAAATAGTTTTGAAATTTTCAGACTGCACAGCAAAAATGTCACTGTTTGAGAATTGGTTACAGTCTGCAGAAGTTCTGTGCTGCTTCTCTGTCTTATTATGGGATTTTCCATTTTCTCCTGAAGTATGTTGCAGGGAGAAATGCTGTTAAGATAACATACCTTTCTGAGGTATGAGACTGCTATGTACTGCAAGAAATATAACAGAAAATACAATTGACTGAAATTATAGAAAAGAAAATATATATTGAGTCTAGAAACAGATCAAACGTATGGTCTGGTAATCTATGAAATTTTTTCTCGAAGAAAATCCCAGAGGAAATCCCAGTTCTTGAATCGTTTTGAGTGCAACGGCATTTTGAAAAGTAGCCTGGTAACACTGATACGTTGAAGATCATTGCCACTCAGTTATTTCCACATTACAGGCCTAAATTCCCAAGTAAGATGCCCTTCATAGCTGTCAGCCCTGAATACTCAACCTGAGAGCTAAGGTACAGGCTAGATTATTTCCACTTTATATATTGTCACCAGCAATACAGATTATCTCACATGAATTGTATGTCCACAGGGATTACCTGTGACCCCTATGTGGCTTTGCACAAGGGTGCATTGGAAATATTTCTTCTACTGAGCCATAAGACTGAATGGATCCTACAATTCAATCTCCCTTCACCCAGACCTCCAGGACTGTCGGAAGTAAAAACCAGGATCACAGGGCTGGTTGCTTGTGTGATTGTTTGTTTGTTTATTTGTGCTCTTGTTTATTTTCAGTTATCCAAGAAAACATCTTTTCGTTAAAATTGGTAAAGGGGATGAGCTGCAGTTCTGTGCGGTAAAATGAGAATATTTTTACAGAGCCACCAAAAATTGCTCTAAATTAAATATCCTGAAGTACAGAACAGGAAACACTCATCTGTTCACAGAGGATAGACAAAACGACTTAATACAAATTTCCAGATCTAATTACTATGAAGTCCTTTACCAGTTTAGGATACATTTCAGATGATGTTTTTAAAGAAACTACTTTTAAAGACTGCACTTAATATTCATTGAGAATATTCTGTCAGTAGTATTCCATCAGGCCTCCAGCAAACTAGTCAATTAAGGGCTCTTTGGAACAACAAAAAAAAACCCAACAACCCATTTGGGTCACTGTGTGAAATGAAAATGTGGGAGTGCCTTTGTCCAAATGCAGAAACATGCTTCAGCCTAGAGCCAGCTTTCCATAGGTTATCTTATTTTGCAGTAAAATGGATAGAAGATATATCAGTCTTCTTAATAGAATGATTCTTTTCTTGCTCCAAGTAAAGACATAGCTACTGGCAATGCACTTCACTAGTAAAATTAGCATTTTCTCCAGTTTTCTTTTGAACCACAATAATATGTAGCTTCAAAAACTGTACTCAATCAATCACAGGATTATCTAGCGGCAATGGAAGAAGTTCATGTAGTTTTGATTCTCAACACGTATTTAGACTATTTTCAGCTTAACAGCAAGAAGATAAATTCAGCATTTACTGTTTCAGATGTATCTCTATACAAGGTTCTAGAATAATTCAGAAGAGAAATATCACATCTGTTGTTTAGTATTGACCAAGATCAATCTTAGAAATGTCTATAGTAATTTGTGTGCATATATATATATATATATGTATTTTAGACTAGCTATTAACCAGACCTAGACATGAAAGCTCTGTTAAATCTTACATTCCAACCCAGCAGAGGGCAATAGAAGTATATGAGCAAAAGCCAATATATTATCTAAAGCCAGAAATTTCCTACAGCATCATCTGAGTTGCTAATTACATAGAAAGAACAAGTAATATTTTCCCCCTAATGTGAGATACAGGCAGCCTACAGAGAGAAAGGGAGGGCATTTGCCCTAGAACAATAAGTAACGTGTGGAAATTAGGAGCAAAGTAAATCTTCTTAAGAATGAGAGAAAGTCTTCTAATTGCAAGGACAGTTCAGCATCAGAGTAGATTTCCTGACTGGAGAATCTCTGTCATTGAAGGTCCCTAAGAAAAGGTTAGGCAGATGTCCATTAGGAATGAGTTAGGGATCTCCTTTGGGTGCAGCATGGACTAAGGAAGCTCTTGAGATAATTTCCAGTTGTACCGCCTATGACCGATTCCAGGAATAAGTCATTTCTTAAATGTACCATAAACAGGTCTTGAATTATAAATAAATTCTCAAAATTAGGGTACAAAAAGCCTTTTTTAGAGTAACCTGCACCCATGGTTTTTGGAAGATGGATGTTGTTACTCAATAACTGTATGAACATTGCATTATAGAAATATCCTTATACAAGTGAAGAATAGTACCTGTATGAGAAATGGCTGCTGATGTGTGTTCTTTTGAGTAAATAGGGTTAGATGTAGGTTTATGGTTACTTATGGCTGACAAGCAATGATCTTTAATGAAAGCAGAAAAGTACAGAACTAGTAGATGTATTAAAATTACTTTCATTTAAGGTCTTCTTATCCAATCCTTTTTCTGTAAAGTTAAAATTACAGCTGATTGTTTGATAAAAATATTCAAAAGGATAGAAGAAAGAGAATATTTTATTATTACTCTTTCTTTCAGTAAGGCCATTGTGAATATTGCAGCCAGGATAATGTGTGAGCTGTTGCTGATTACATAAAAGTTTTCAATTTGGCTAATATATATCTAGAAAAAAATTCTACCTTCAGAACTGTAGTGCATCAGTTATTACTGCATATTACAATTCCCTCTGCAGACAAAGTAATAATCCAGAGTACCTCCTCAATGTGTCCAAAATCTCACTAAATTTCTGAAGAAATGAGAATGTATGTACTTTAAGAAATAATAAACTGAGGGGAAAAAATGAAATAATATAATACAGTCATTCACAATAGCCTCAAGTAGCAGATTAATCTGACAAAAGCTATACCATGAAGAACAGATTGATCCTATAGATCTTCTAGAAGCCTCACTATCAGACATCGAAAGCCAAAGTCAAGCAAGGTGGAATGGTGATAAAAAGACATATAGAACTGAATATGCTGTATTTTAATCATAAGGTGAGTCTACACTCTTGCCTCAGAATTAGAGGGAAGGGATGTAAAACATATTTTGCATTTACAACTGGGTAAAGCTGATTCATTTATTTTGTTTCTTTTTTATTTTTCTTTTTTTTTTTTTGGTATTCAGAGGCCACAAATGCAGGCATAGTAGCAAAAAAAGGAGGAGACCTGGGCCTGAAGCTGAACAAGTGGATAGAAGAAAGCAAAGAGAAAGCAAAGAAAGAGAAAACAGCAGAAAATGGGGAAAGAAGGAAAGTATTTGGTCTCCCTTTAATTAACACCATTCTAGAAGGGGTTCAAGCCCCTGAGGGAAACAGTAAAAGAGATTCATTACAACAGGTATAGCTTATTAATCTACCCTTGGAAGAAAAATTGATCTTCCTTAAAGAAGAAGGAAAAGTGGTTTACAGAAACGTATCTCCATGGAATACAATTTACTCATGGAAATTGTTGCTGCAAGCTATTCTATTGGCAAATTGTACAGGATAGAAAACAATGTTCTGTAAAAAAGATTCATTTCAGCTTACTCTAGTATAGATAACACTGCAATGGTTACCTGTATCAGTCATCATAATAGGAAGTATGTAAGAGTCATCAGCTAAATTTTTAAAGACAATTCTTCGGTGATAACATGTAACACAATTATACACAAAATATATGTGTTGCACCTATCTGGAACATTCTTCCACCAAGGGAACAGAATACCAGGCTTAAAGGAACCTGGGAATAGTAGTGTCTTGTGGCAGCTACAATTTCTGCATTCTGCTAGTTTCCCAGACCATTACTCTAAGCATAGCACTTACTCAAGAAAAATGTATTAAATAAATATTTATGTATTTGCAGCATTCTCCTGATGTTTACTCAACAGAAAAACAGGTTTAAAATATAAGCCTGTAAGTAAAGTTCAGGTATAGGAAAAACTGACATAGAAATAAAGGGGAATATACAACTCCACACATGACCAGCCAATGGTAACTAGGGGTTGTCCCTTTCTCAACAACAGTAATTTTCTTTCACTAATAATAAGGACTCAATATCTGTAATCAAAACTGCAAGGAAAAGAATGCACAACCCGAAGTTGCACTCTGTGTGAAAAAATAAATAAATAAAAATACCCTGTTACAGTAGAGCTTCTTAAGACTAAGTATTGATATTTTCAGTTATTTAAGTAAATACAGTAAACCTGACTCTGCTCAGCTATCTGATGCAACTGGTGTTCATGTTAGGTCTCATGTTGCTTATATGTGTAAACCTTATGATCTAATCTAGCCTCTTGTGCTTGGACTTTATTTTTGCTGGAGTTAGATCATCTTTTTGACAGCTTTGTCATTTTTTTCAGCTAATGCTAGTTAAATCCCCTACCTCATGCTGCACGGTCTCATTTTAAATCGTTGTTTGAGCTTTAACCATCCTATTTCCTCTGGTACAGGAGATTATAAACAAGTGATCCTGCCCCTATTCCCAGGATCTTCTGGCACCCCTAGCAGTGAAGGCAGCTGCCTGCAGCATCAGCATTCAAGGAGAGGCAAAACAACAGAGCACTAGCAATGATATGTAAACAACAGCACAATCCAAGCAATGGCAACTGTCAAAGGGAGCAGAAATAGATAAACTGTTGTGGAGAGGCAGAGAAAATCCACCTGTACACATACAAAGTGCTTTTTTTCTTGTACTGGTTTTCCTAGCTCTGGTATTGCCTCTCTCCCTTGCTTCCCTAGTCACTCTGTCAGAGGGAGGGACAAGAAGAGAATCACAAGAATCAACTGACAACATCTAGTTCATCCCTGTATTTGATGACTTTTCATTTGACAAACTTATTTTTAATAACTCTTTTTAATAAAATAATTTTAAATAATTCTTTTTAATGAGACCTGTAAAAGAAAGAGTGTCCATGAAATGGGTTTCTATAGTTACCTATTTTCAACACTTTATTTTGGCTGCCATCACAATGCATCTGGCTCAGAAAAAAAGATCAAATTGTTCATCATCATCTAAACATAGCTTGAGTGGGATAAAGGTCATGTTTTGAAATAGTTAAAGCAGTGTTTGCCCTGGTCCAAACCTTCAATTTCAAACCTGAACCAGATCTTTAAAGGTCAAAGTAATTGTGAAAGGTACATGCAATAGTGAACTTTTCAGATAATGTCTCTCTAAATGGGTAGTGAGGAATGACAAACAAGTGGATGAGCTGCCTGTGGTGCTATGTTCCAATGCAGACAGCAGCTCAGGCATTCAATAGATACAGTACTTTTAGAAGCTGACCCTACTTCTGCCTGATTCTGAGTGCCTAAATAGGATCATGTTGACATTTTGTTGCATCTGTGAGTGCAATATCTAAAGATAATGACAATCAAGCCTACTGCCTGTTCCACAGAGCCAAATCTCATTTGTCAAAGCACTTAACTAGTCCACTGAAGATATAGTCGACTGATGCTTCTGAAAAGTGCCTGATATTCTAGGCACTTTAGATGACCCTTATTCCATCTACCTTTGAACACAAACTCCAATGTGATTAATTAGAAAAGGGAGAGGGAAGTAGAATAAGGAAAAAGGGAAAATTTTGAACTTCAGCTTCTTCACAGTTTGAATATAGATTTATCCATGGATCAAAACTAGTCTTTTTTTTTTTTCTTTTTTCTTTTTAAAAAAATAAAAAAAAGACAGAATAACCATTGTAACCATGTCTCTCTTTCTCCCAGGAGAATCAGAAATGCTGGATTGACTGCAATATTTCACTCTTTCTCAAGGATATCATGGACAGGAATCTTCATTTATTTTTATTCAAGTAACCAAAGTACATCAACAACCACAAGCCTAAAACATGTCCTTTGAAATCTTTCAGGAATTTGATTTTGTGAAAGACTACAAAGCATCATAAGAACAACAGCATCTAAGACTGTATTGCACCATCAGGAAAAGGGTTAATGTACATGCAGAACTGAGATCTAAAGTGGTTTCAGCTGAATCTACTTAGCGCTCCACTCAAACAATTGTCTTTCAATGGTTTTTGGAGATAATTTTTGCTCATCTTTAGTTGTCGCTTTGCTCAGCTTTGTAAGACACTTAAGCAATTAAAGCTAAATCTTATAACAGCTATTTTTGCCTTCCTTGGAAATACGCTGCTGTAGGTATTTGCAAGAGCCTCTACGCACTTAATCCCTATGTCTTGAAAGTCCCAGTGGGTACATATCTGCTAGTTTTTAGATTTAGATTGTTGTGGAAACCTGTATCATAACTGAATTTTCCTAAGACGAAGAACTAAGGGCAGACTATGAGTATCAAGTGCTAGGCTTCAATCATTAATTATTTTTATTAGTTAGTTAGTTTTTCATGATCCTCCTTTTCTGTCTTCTAATTTAAGATTTTATAATTTCTAAGAGATTATTGATGATTTCGAGGAAATCAGACCAGCACATTACTCATGATTCTAAAGAAGATTTAATTATGTTTTAGCTGGAAAGTTTTGATGCTATGTGTATATGTTTATGTGACAGTTACAGAGAGGTAACTAGTTTAGTATCTGCAATAATCTTTCATCTGACTGAAAAGAAGATCTTTCTGGTAGTTACAAATACTGATTTGAGAGCCAAGCAAACATCTTGTACTTGTTGAATTAAGCTAATTTTTATGACCTAGCAGCTAAAAGGCTCTTCAATGTGATCCAAAAAGAACTTTTCCAACATTTAAGAGTAACGGAAGGAGACTGTGTAAAGAACAGTTAGCAAATCAATGTGCCACTGTAGGGTTACCCAGCTGGATTTCCAGAGAATTGTCATGGTGTTTATAGCTAACTGGCTTGCTAAGATCTTCAGAACATTACAAATTATAAATACTCTATGAAATAGTTTTGATCAGTGTATTCTGTTACTTAAACATACTCAGAAACTGAGTATCATGACATAGGGATATTTTCAAACTGGACCACATTTTTCAGTGTTGTTAAAAATATGATGCACAGCTGATCCTATCTGTCTCAACTTTGGCTAAGAAGCTTTAGTTTTAGCTTTAGCCTTAAATACTTCAAGTTTAGATGATGACAAATTAGGTAGCCTTATCTTTTTCTAGTGTCATAGTTTAACCTCAGCTGGGCAACTAAGTACCATGCATCCACTTGCTCATTCTCCCCTTTCTACCCCCCAGTGGGAGAAGAACTGGAAGAAGGAACTGCAAAAAAGTAAATAAATAAAGAAATATTAACCTTAAGTTTAATATTAACATTAATAGTAATGTTAATATTAATGTTAATATCAATACTGATTATCATAATAGTGGTAGTAATGGGAAAAGAGAAATTATTGAAAACTAAGAAAAACAAATGATACACCATACAATTGATCACCACTCACTGACTGATGCCAAACCCATCCCGAGCAGCGATTGGTACCCCCAGCCAACACCCTCCGGTTTATACAGAGAGCATGACATTCAGTGGCATGGAATACGCCTTTGGCTAGTTTGGGTCAAGTGTCCTGTCTCTGTTCCCTTCTGCTTTCTTGTGCCCCTCCTCACTGGCAGAGCATGGGAAACTGATAAGTTTCTTGACTTAGCGTAAGTGCTGCTCAGCAACAACTAAAACATCCATGTGTTAGTAATATTATTCCCAAACTAAATCAAAACCACAGCACTGTACCACATACCAAGAAAAAGGTTAACTCTGTCCAAGCTGAAATCGGGACTTGTGGCAATTGTGATGCCTGTGAGTATGTTGTGTTACACGGTTCAGTGTTAAATTCTGCATGAGTTTTGTTAAAAATTTGAGTCAATGTCTTAGTTTTGATATTCTTTTCCACATAAAATCTAATGTCTTTGCTTTTAACAGATAAATTTCCACTCATTCTGTGACTAAATGTTTCACCTATGGAAAATGCCATCATTTTCATAATTCTGGTGGCATTACGATAATTTCTTGTGAGAATTAATTTCACAAAACAACTTGAATTATTTTTTCCGATTTGTGAAATAAAGTTATTATGAGAATTTCTTTGGTTGTCTGATGGTAGAAATGAAGTCAATATGAGTCACATGAGAAAAAAGAGTTCCTGATTCAGAAGGATAATGGCCGGAAATTCAGGAAAGAGATGTTTTTCCCACTTAGCATGTAGTTATATTTATAATAATTTTGGAACAATAAGCTTAAAAAGTTTTTAAAGAGCTGGCCCAGAATCTTGATAATTATAAATGCTGTTTTTCTCAGAAAGTCTTAGAAGAAAAACAAACTCCAAATATTTGGAAGAAAAACAATGTTGTGCCAATACTTAGAAATTTTAAATGGAAATTATCCACCTAGCGATAGGTCTGTCAGACTGATTTTGTACTCAAAAATATAATGGAACAGTTCAGGCTGGACTCAATCAAGGAAAAAAGTCAGCTGTTTAATCAATGCAGTTAATCAAAAGAGAAAAAAAAAAATTACAAGTTTTATTATACCGGTAGATGGCAATGTAATATATTTTATTTCATGGAAAACATTTTATTGAAATAATTGGACTACAAAATACAAGCTGCAAACATTACATTCATTAAGCTTGATGGACTTACTGTTGTATTTTGAGATATGTCAACAAGTAATTGTCTCTGGAAGAGTGTGTTTCTAACAATCTTCTCCAGGGACTGGGTCGTGGCCTTAATGAAATTAATACTTTTATCTGTGAATTTGTAGAAAACATATAACTGTTACGAATAAATTCTGCAAGTAAACTCGATGGTGTGATGAATCACAAACTAAGATTGAGCTAGACTGTCTCCAAAAGTTGCAAGCAAACTTAAAACATGCATTTAATGGGGCCAAATGAGAATTCACCTATCTGACAATAAATAAACCATACTTGCAGACATGGCAATTCTAAGAAATTATCTGAGTCTTATGAAGAATAACGAAATAAACATGAGCTTTCAGAACAGCACTGCCACCAGCACAGCTAATTCACTGTGTTAGAGTAATTGGGATCTATAAGCTTACCCTTACTGTCTGAGTGCACCTGTGAGTAACAGCTCAGCTGATACTAGGACAGCCTATAACAATAAATAATAAGAAAAGGAGTGGAGAAAGGAAGTGGATAGATATACTTCTCGTGGGCAGTGAGGTGGGAGCAAAGAAAAACTGGATCTCAACTCATACCCTGAAACACATCACATGTGGACCAGTGAGGACTTCAATAACAATATTCATAAAACCCCTCATCACTCTCAGTCACCCCCTCTCCCTTTCCCGGTGTCATGGAGACCAGGTGTCCCTTCTGGTCCTGCTGAGATGAGGTGGCCTTCTTAGGGAGGCTCTGCCTAGCCAGGCAGGAAAGGGGCCACTGACATGACACTCAGGAGGTTGAGCCAGGACCAGAGGAAGAGCTGTGACAGTTGGCTGGCTGGCCTCTGACATTACATGGAGAAAAGATGCATTGCTCTCCCCTTGCTAAAATTTCTTCTTTTTCTTTTGTGGGTTTGCTCATTTCCAAGGAGAGTCAAGAGCATTTTTTGAAACTGTGCTTTACAGAAATTGTTTCTGAAACGATTTCAATTGTATTTTTCATACATGGCCTATAGTACATTAAGGATACCACTTTTTGGTTAATTTCCAAGAAAAGGGAATAGAACTAGAAAAGTTATAATAGTTCTATATTTAGCAGTGATGTGGTTACAATGCAGGTGCTGTGCTGCTTTTGGCAGTGGCCGTGCAAAGAGGGAATGTTGCTACAATGCTGTAAACTTACAGAAGATCCACAAGGATGATCAAAGGACTGGGAGACAAGCATTTTCATCAAGGTTTGAGAAGAGATGGAATCAGGACATGTAATATTATCACAGACTAAAATTGCCAACAGGCATTTAACAATAATGTCTTTCAAATATTTTTGTCAATAAACATTTGTAACAGCAGAATGAGGGAAAGCAAACCTCGGTGACTGGGTGAGGAAGAAGCTAGAAAAAATTCACAAACATGAAAAAAAGAAGGAATAAAAAAAATCTCTGAGCAATTGGTCTGTTATGCACCACTGAAAACATTCAAATCAAGATCATTTCTCCATAAAAAATAAGTGGGGTTTAGTTCCAATTATATTAGTTACAACATATGCATTGGATTTAATCTTTTGGAAGGTAATGTTACACGTGGTTTTCTCAACTAAGATAACAAGACTTTCAAAGTATAGTTAGGAGATATTTAGAAAGGACACTGTTACAGGAGGAAGGATGGAACCAAATAAAATGTGTTTCATCTAATTTATTTACTACACATTTGTAGCCTAAAAGTCGTATGATAGCACCTAGTGCTTGCACAGTACTTGACAATGAAAGCACTGAAGCCTGCCCTATTTAGACCCAATTAAACACTCCTCTGAAGGCAGTAGGTGACTGTTCAATCTAATCTATTGAATTACTCATTTGATACAATGGATTGATGTAACCTGCCTTGATAAACCATCCATTTGAACAATAATCATCATTCTGAATTCATACAGGTCAATTCATTAATTTATGTCTTTATAAATGCGTAATAAATATATCTTTATTTTAAATACACTTTAAATATACTTAACTATACTTCTTATCATTGTGGGTCACACCAATTTAGAAGGCTAAATCCTGTTTTCAAAAGTTCTTTACACCCTAATCCTCATAGGAATTTAAGTCTCTAGCAGTCATTAATATGACAGGGATGTAATGGGGTAACTATCACTAGTCAGTAAATGAATTACTGTACATCACTGTTGAAAATAGAACCCAGCCATCTGAATCACTCAGGCAACACCAAGTATATAGAAACCATTATATTAAAATCTGTACTGCAGCAGTCTGAATCCAGTGACTTGCACCAGGTGCCAAATTTGTACAGAGTTGATTCCTCTGCAAATATGAGTGGGCTGAGGGTTCTTTCCTTAACCAACAGTACAACACCCACTTCTTTCTATTCCACCTTAGGAGATGTCAGCCTTCTCAGACTGAGCCAGTCTTCTCTTTCTCATTTCTGCATGACACTACAGAATGCCCCATAAAATTGTTAATTCTGTTAGATTTTATTTTAATTTCAAAGACAAGCATAAAATCTTTCTTTGCAAAGGCATTAACATTTGCTGATTAAAGCCTCCTTACCCAAACAATGGTAAATATAAATGGAAGATTAACCTGAATAAAATGTTCAACTGAGTAATTTAGTATTAATAACGCATGTTTTACCCTTAATCTTTAGGTTAGATCATGAGTGATTAATTTTGTTGAAATCATGGCAAAAAGCATGATCATACTATAAGGAAAATATAATTATTCACAAGAGAAAATGCCACATCACTTAGGATCTAATATCCAGCCCTGCATTCCAATAAAAAATTGATGAAAAAAGCAATGCCAAATGACATGTAAGAGAACAGGAAACATATTTTTCTAGTATTTCCTGTCAAAAATATTTGGCTAATCATAAAAAGCTTGTAGGTATCTGTGTCAGGAAAAATCTATAACCCAGGTAACTGGATAATCTCAGTTTTAATTTCCTTTGATTTGAAAATTCCAAGCCAGGAATACTAAGCAAAGGGAACAAAATGTTTCTACAAGAAGATTTTTTCAACATGAAATTCAGGTGGAAGACAGCTGCAACATTTTTGTGGATTAGCATTAGTTTCAGTAAATTTATTTTTAGGGTAAAAAAACTGCTGAAAACTTAGCAAGCTTGATGCTGTGGCTCTTTTCTAAACAAACAATTTTAAGAGTAATATATAAAGGATATCTTATTCATAATTTACTTTTATTTTCATTTTTAGCAAATGTTTACTAAAGTTTGAAATGTTCCTAATGAAACATTTTCTGGGTTTTAGCTCTCAATCTGTAAAATAAATAATTTGACATTGATCTCAAAATCATTTTTTTCTACTGTTCAGATCTGAACTCAGATCAGAAATATTTTCTATTCTTCTTTTTCTTTTTTTCTTATAAATTCTTATTTTGCAGACTTATTTTTAAGAAATAATCTATAGTCTAAAAAAAAAAAGAAAAAGAATTTATCCACTCTCTCTTCCAGAAGTTAACTTCTTTGTCATTATGTATAAATATGAACTTCATTCCTCTTTATTATCCAAGTAGATGAATCAATTTAGAACCCAGTTACTTGTGGTTATTCCTGTATCTTTAATGTGATTGCATTAATTTTAATATTTTTCAACATTAATCCAGTAGTAAGTTTTTCAGCATAATAACGTCTGCTTACATGTGTACTGTCTAATTCTCCAGTAACAGTAGCTTGTCATCATTCCATTTGTCAAATGTAGAAAAGTTTAGAACTCTATAAAGCTTGTGAACTTTACTAAAACTTAAAGATATGGTTCAGGTCAACACTGCAAAGAAATGTCTGTCTGATGTGATGCAGAACCATATTTTTTACTTATCTGTAAGAAACCAGTGTTCATAATTATCAAATCTCCAAAACATTGACAAAAGAGAAACATTTTCCTTGGTGATTTTAGATCTTGTGGGTGTACGCTGTTACTACAACCTTGCAGAGGGTTATGCAGGTCTGTTACACTCATATGCTTTCACCACAGGACTCTCCGATAAATCAGGTATCCAGAGAACAGAGAAAGTAAACTGCTATTCTTGTGGAATTGCACATAGAATCATAGAATCATAGAATATTTAGCGTTGGAAAGGACCTTAAGATCATCAAGTTCCAACCCCCCTGCTATGGGCATAGCGCCACAGCACAGAGAAACTCAGCATGCTCAAATAACCTGACAGTGTTTCTGTCTTCCATTCCATGAACTTTCATACAGGTCTTCAGAGACAAAATTTTTAGGGAGGCCATTCGGTCCAGTAATGCTGTTTTGGTATGATGGGATTAAGTGCTGGAGACTGACAGCTACCTTACTGGAAAACTGTTGATGCTTTGGAATTTTCGTGCATTAAATATCAGCATGAAAGTAAAGTCTTCAGAAGATTTACAAAAAAGAATCATAGTGATGACTCTGTTTATGATCAAAACCCTCTCCTTTTTCATGCAAGTTTTCTTTTTCCTGGGAACAGACAAGAGACTATGCTGAACTGCAAAGAAGCTTTCCACTGAACATGTTAACAAAACCAGTATCTTTAAAGACATTTCAATTTCAGTGGAACAGTATTTTATGATAAAAGTAAAAAGTTCTGAAAGTGTTTTGCCTATTCACTTAATGAATTAGATAATAGTTCAAGGTGCTTTGTCAGCACAGAGCTCTAGCTATGGTATGACTGTAATTAACTAAAACATAGTAGCATTTGTGAAATTTGACTCTGAAATTATGTTTGTGATGACTTCATAGGTAATACAATATCAAATGCATATCTTTTCCTTTTTTTTTGGACTACTGGCAGTATTCAAGCCTGGCTGTCATACAGTTCTTTTGCAAAATGCTGAGAGGTAAAAATCTCAAATGGGACCCCACCCTCCCCCAAAACTCTCAGTTTGGAGATACTTTTATTCACCTGAAAAGACTTCATTACAGCCGCCGGATTTCCCACGTCTCTTCTTCCTTATTTCCTTCCTCACTGAGAATAGCCTGCTTTGGTTGGAAGTGACTGACAAATATGCATAAACTGGGTTTGGGGTCCAGAAAGCCAGGTTATTCTCCCATTGCTCCTAGGACAGCTCTATGACCAAAGCAGCCTTTGCAAGAAGTCCTGCGTATTTACTGTTTTAGATTATACTGCTGCACTTCACACTCCAAATTGAATTCCTATGAAGGTGAAAGGTGGTGGAGGCTTCAGCAGATTTGCAACACTGTGACATTTCATAAATGAATTAACCCCATGATTCAAGATGTCCGTTATTTGCTCTTTGTTTTGGGCACAGATATTTCGTATATGCATTTAACAAATAAAACACAGGATGTGCTTGTATTAAGTATTTCTGCCTGGCACTTGTTCATCTTCCATACAGCCAAAACAAAGATCAGAAAAGATACCTACCTCTCTTAGATTAGAAAGGGCTGCTGGAAGCTGATCTTTGACAGGATCCTGCTTTTGAAGCTGCTTTTCTGTTAGGTGCCTAAAGTACTGGATATGTTAAGTCCCAAGATATGAGGTTGGATCTAACTTTTCCCCTTTGCCAGAAGGACGCTTGAATGAAAGCACGAGTTATAAGACTTAGTCAGTGATGTCCAGACTGCGACACAGTGTTTTATGTGGCGTGGGGTTTGTTTGTTTGGTTTTTTTTTTCCTTAAGACTTAATAAATAAATTCAAAATTATATCTTACAAAAGGATTTTACAAATAAGAACTGTTCACACTCTTGGCTTTCTGTTTGGGTTTTCGGGGGTTTTTTTGAAGGGGAGGGCTTTTTTTTTTTCAGTTTTACCTAGTGAAGCCCATTGAGTTTAGTAAGAGTATAAAGGAACAGAACAAGATTGTCACCCAAATAGAGGCTCTGACCCTTTATAGTCCCTGTCGTTCCACTACCATGCACAGATCGCTTTGACAATCACTTAAAAATGAAATGGTGGACTAAGAACGAAATTTTAATACCCAGTAAGAAACCTCAACCTATGATGAAAAAAAGCAAGCTAACAGAGTAGAGGATGCAAGTATAACTTAAAAGTCTTTGCCAAGACAAAAGTAACAGCCAAATCCAGATAAGCTGTACCTCATTTATCCACATCACAAATTTTTAAGCTAATATTAATGGGTAGTCAAACCTAGAGCATATGCACATTTAAAATTAACAGACATGTTCTTAGATTGTTGAATATATCTAGCAATATTTATATATTTTTACTGTAATCATTTGGTAAACTGGAAAACTTCACTTTAAAAGGAAGAAATTTGTATATGTATTCAAATTGCTTTTGTCAGAACAAGCCAACCTTCAGAGAAGCTCCATGTTTCAGCAAAAGTAAATTTGTTCTAAAATTTATGCTTTCACAGAAATAAAATTTATTCCTGCTGAATAACCATTTTTGTTTCAGATAAACTTTCATTTCTTTTTTCCAGTCTCTGTAATGCCATTACTACAATCTCTTCTATTTCACTGGTAGAATCTTAATAGTAAACTGATATTTTTCCATGCCATTCCGAAAAACTGTAGAAGAATATGCGATCAACCTTTGTACTAAAATGATCAGAAATTTATAATATAAATAATTAGATTTTAATTAGTTCTTTCAACAGTCTATTTCTGAAATTTGTTACAGATAATCAGTTGCTATACTAATGTAGCCCAGCAATAATCAACATTCAGCTTTCTGGAACTAATCACCGGAACCATGGCTTGCTTCCTAGCATTTAGGGCAGCCCTTGGAAATAATGTGATAAAGCACTCAAGAGTGTTCAACCAATTAGCATGCTTGGATATCCGAGTGAGCTTTCCAAGCCATCTGATTTTAAAAGTGGATGCCTCATGCTGTGGAATATTGTCTCTGCTGAGTTTCCGAAAGGCTCTTCCATAAAAAGATGGGGATGGAGAACAAAACTGTAATCAGATTGTATTAACCTGAAATGAAATTCTGTTGGTCAGTCACAGAAAATGGGTGTTATAAGTAAATAAGTTAAAAAAATATAGGGAATGTGTGGGAGAAAAGGGTCTAGTTATTGTTGTGATTTTTCTTTACTTTCCATTCTAAATGCCAGATTTGCATGATGTTAACAAACATGCAATGGGTAGCTTAACTATGGTTATGTTACAATCAGTACTAAACTTCCAGAATGTTTTGTGAAACCAAGGTTGTTTGGTTTTGGGTTTTTTTTTGTTGTTTTTTTTTTTAACTCTTAATTTATACAGTTACACAGCATTATCTTTATGTAGTGGATAGAACGAGGGTTACCTTGTTTTGCTTAAGATTTGAGGTTCAGAAATGTCTAAATTTCATGTTTTTCTTGAAATTTGCTATGAAAGATTCTCATCTCATTGAAAAACATCCCCAAAGTTTTAGGAAAAACTTTCAACATGTTTATAAGATGTAAAGACAGATAAAAATTCCTGTTAGTTAATATATGCCATTAAATTAATAATTAAAGCACCATTTTCTGTGTGTTAGGGAACTTTGCATGCAGCACTTATTTAAAAAAATATTCTTTTAATCAAAGTCTTGCTGTTAAGCAGAACCTACAAAAGATGACCTGTTTATTCTCAGACAGATTTTATCAAAGGTGAGTGTTTGTTTTATACATTTCCTTATTTTTAAGCAGTGACTGTGTTGGCTCAGAATTGATACAGTAAGGTACTTCACTTCTCTATGCAGTTTATAATCTAGTAATAACATAGTACTCACTATAAAAATCGCAACAAAAACGCAATTTTAGATTTTTTTAGGAAGTACTTGAAAATCATTCATCTATGCTCTAATAGACGGAATTTAGATCTATAATATATTAGTAGAAATAATTGAGTGATTTTAATCTGGATGCTGAAACAAATTTATATATATGCCTATACTGTCTATTTTACATCTTAAAAATAAGAGGTATGCAACAGTGAACAGCTTGGGTTGTGTTTTTCATAAAAAAAAAAACCCAAAACCTCAAAAATACCTTGTGAAATAACTTGTGCAATGAAACACTTTGTGAAAAAAAAATGTTGACTTCCTAATTTGTTCTAGTATTTTCTAAATTTTCCTGCTAATTTATAAGATGAATGAGATTCTTCCATAGTTCCTTTAAGAAGTCAGAGATTTTAGGAACAGAAGGGATAGAAATGTGCAAATGTTAGCGGGTGTTACTTTGTGAGTGGATGTAACTTTGCTCTACATTTACATGGTCCTGTGCTGCTAAACTGCAACCCAGCTAGAAATTATAAATTTCTGGATCTCTATGGCCATGTTCACCTTACCACATCCAGAACTGCCTTGCATTTCCCCGATCCAGATACATTTCCTGGCATCAGCCCACATTGGACCAGATCTGGGCATCATTAAGTCCCACCAACACTCACACACCTCCTTTTTCCCGCAAAGAAAATGTGAGTACATACCAAGTACAGAAGCCACTGCAGAGTATCTTGAAAATTACATCCAAACAGCCTATACGCCCATTAGTGTAGACAGGTTTTTTTTCTTTATGTTGAGAAGAAATTTAAATCAGGAAGAAAAGGTGGGGGAGGCTTGAACTGTCCCAGCACATTCTTAGTGAAAAGTGTCGTGATCTCTCTAATACTACTGTATCTAAAAAGCCTCAACATGCTTGCCGCATTTTCAGTCAACCAGTATAATTAGTATTAGCTGCTCTGACCAGCAGTGTTTCCTTCAGTCTTCCTGCCTCAATATAAGATACGAATTGCAGAGGCCATCTCTAATTTGCACAAGTGTCTGTCAGACTGGCCACATCTTACAGGAATCACACAGTACATAAGCTCAGAATGCCTTTGTTGTACTCCCTAATTGCAGACACAAACCTGAGTATTGGTAGCTCTCACTATGACTGTTGCGCCCACAAGTGAATCAAATTAGCTTCAAGTTTTCCTTTTAAAAGAAAAAAGGTAAAATAGACTTGGAAGAAATTATTGTGAAGAACTAGAATGTGAGATGCCTAAGTATAGATTTTGTGCTTTGAGAGATAAGCTTAATGATAGAGAAAATCATTTTCAGCTCCTGAAAACTTCACTACCACAGTAGAGATTAAAATGTCAAGGAGGATACTGAGATATAGGAGATCAAGTAAAATTTGCAGCTTTTTTCTTATGTCCTGGTATCAGATCTCTCAGGAAGATAGCATGCAAGAAAATATAGACAGCCATGTTGAGAAACATGTTAAAAAGCAACCAACCAATTAAAAAAAAAAAAAAAAAAAAAAAAAACAACCAAAACCCCCCCCACACACACACACATACACACACAAAACATTCCTTGCAAGAATTATAGAACAAAAGCATTAGGAGATGGGTAAAACTAGAGTTTTCTTCAGTAATTCTAGCTTCCTGAATGGAGCTGTGACTGACCAAACACCATCTCATCAAAGGAATCCAAAGCAGGATTCCTATTTAAAGGTACTAGCCCAGTCTTGCTGCCTTCATTATGATCCATGTGGCAAGTCTTATTCTACATCTGATAAGAGATTTTAATAGTCTAAGGCATATATTCTCTTTCCTGAGTCTTTTCTGTGCTCACAGTCAGAGCAGACCAAAGGCTGTAGTTAGTATAAGGCTTCCTCAGCTCCTAACATTGTTTTGATTAATTTCTGTCCCTTGTGTGCATTTGTGCAAAAGAGAAACACATGGGTCTGCTCTCCTACTTTAATCATCCCAATCAAGGCATCTCTTTCATCAACATCAGAAGTCACAGTACATTGCATATTCTACAGCAAGTAAGTGCAGGGTGTGCTATGGATTGATATCTAAATGGCACATAAAAGATCTGGAGCACAGTTCAAAGAGGAAAATGTTGGGGTTTGGCTGGTCAGTAGTCTTGTGTTGTACTATATTACTCCTTTATGTCTT
Source organism: Myiopsitta monachus (assembly GCA_017639245.1). NCBI lineage: Eukaryota > Metazoa > Chordata > Aves > Psittaciformes > Psittacidae > Myiopsitta > Myiopsitta monachus. The sequence goes on from CM029925.1 coordinate 24,412,031, forward strand.
TGGCTAACAGGGCTTCTGAAAACAGGCTAGCTCAATGAGCTCCTGTGGGAAAACTCACTTTTTGTTCCTTGCCAGTTTTATTTGCTGGCTATTCAGAAAGCTACCACACAAAACTTTTATTGCCTCTGTTTTCTAATTCAATCATAAAATAGCTGAAAAGGCATGAAAATAAGTATCCACACCACAAATATCTGAAACCATCATGGTGCTTTGGTCACAGAACCTCATTTTTCAGCCCATCAAGTGCTTATGTATGGTTTCCATTATCATGCTCTCTCTGTTGAGGCAGTACTGCCATCCTCTTCACAGATGGGAAACTTGAGATCAAGCTTAAGATCAACCCTGAGCATATTTCTGCCCTTTTCTCTCTGCAAGATATGCTGTGCCATGCAAGGATCCTACATCAGCTCCCAGTCTTCAGTCTGAGCTCCCACATATCAGAAAGTCTGTTCCTACCACATGGTTGTCAATTAGCAATTAATCCTTTTGTGAAAATTAAAAGTATTCTCCTCTTGTTCAGTTCAGCTCCTCCCAAAGCATTTGAAGCCTCCATATAACTGTGACTATTAAGGTTTGGGGTTTGTTTTCTTATTTGTTATTATTATTATATCATTCTTATTTAGCTTTGGTGGTTTTTTTTCTTTTTGTTGTTGTTGTTTTTCCTTAATAATCATATGCTTTCTCTTCCTTCTGCACATTTTAAACTTTACAGACAGATGGTCTGCTCATACATGTAAAATTAAGCATATGAAATAGCCTACTTGTATAAAATAAAGCATATGCATAGCTGTTTGCGGAATCATGGCTTCAATGTGCACATAATAAATCCAGAGACAGCTTGCCCATGTCTCCTGCTGGGCAGCCATACAAGTTGGCATATAAGAAGCCATCAGACACTCCCCTTTCCTACTTTTTTAAGAGTGGTCCACATCCCAAGGCACATAGCTATTTGTTAGAACAGAAAAGCAGGTACTTCTTTCTGTGCTTATGTTTCTCAGATTCAAACTAGGGAACACATACGGTGGGACAAGTAACTTATTCCAAGTCACAGTGGTTATTTGCATTGTGGTCATCAGGGTGCAAGGCAGGACTGGATGGTGACTCTCAGAATTAAATACTTTCCTTTTCTTTGGGTACTCAGCAGAGAATGAATACCTAGTTAGTAATTTGCCTCGGTGCTGCACGGTCAATGTGACTACCCTTGGATTTGTTGGGAGGAATAAAGATAAAATAAAGTGCAAAAAAGCCTGATGCATTTTTTTCCTCATCCATTTCAAACCCTTGTGGTCTTACACAGGACCTCTTGGCACATCTGAATGCCTTTGGTTAACCCTCAGAGCATGATTTAATGGGGGCACCCTTTTACTGGGGTTCACAGAGACTTCATATGCTGACTGCAAGATGTGTCATTATTGGGCTTTAAATTTGCTGATGGTAGAGGAGTAAACGCCTGTGAAGAAGAAATACAAGCATGCTCATCACCTTTTACTGAGCATATTTCCATGTTTCACCAAGCTTTTGTAAGCACTTGGTAGAGAGACAGCTCTGTTTATTGGAGGTGCTTGCTCCCCAAGTTCCTGGGACTGTGCCCAGTTGCAATCACAGCAGTGTTATTGCAGTTCCTTCCTGTCCCTTTGATGTAGCATTTGCTTTTTAAATTCCTGCTGCTTTCACTCATTTTTCTCAGTGCTTTTTGGCTTGTTTTCTGAAGGTACTGGGGCTCTTTCAGGAATAAGGCTTTAATAGGGAGTGCATGCTTCTCCCACCTCACTGTTTTGCTAATACATAGTGTTAAAACCTGATCAGTTTAGTAGCACCAACAACCCCTAGAAGCACAGCAAGGACTACATCAAATACAGCATCCACTATATAATGCTTACAAGAAGTCAGTTTTAATAATCAAGAAACTGAACCCTGTTTATTTCCCAGCTTCTCTCCTTACTCCCTCAAATTACTTCAGGAGTTTAAAGAATTTAGGACCATGGAGGAGGTACTTGGTGCCTTGCAGGATGAAGCTATTAAATGTTGAATGCCTTGAGGCAAACAGCGTAGGAAGACAATTATTAGCAAAAATGAAGGGTCTCTCATGTATTCACTTTCACAGTCCAAGAAGGCCAAATCTGCTATTAACACTGAACCTAAATGAACCTAAATGAACCTATATAAACCTAAATTTTGAGTTTGATTTTTCAAAGTGCTCTATGTAATCACAAAATCTGTTTTTACAATTTCTTATTATCAAGTTGGAGAGGTCCGCTAGCTCTGCACAGGATTTTTAAGGGCATTACCATGTCAGAAAGCAATTTGCATTTCTCTGCATATGGAATGAGGATGAGGATATAAAACTCAAACTGAAAAAAAGAAGGCATTGAATCTACTGTTTTTTTCTTAAAGTTAGCATGGCTACCTTTAGGAAATAATACTCAAGGTATGCCTGGAGGGATTTATTCTGTCTTACAAAACTCTTTAAAGCCACCAGTTTTTTTCTCTCTCTCACAAACACAACTTGTGAGACCTGAGGATTTCACAATCAAATGGAAATTTACTGTCACATCATAGTGGGAGTGAAGGAAAACTGTAAATGTTGTGTTTTAATGGACTGAGCACACTTATTGATCTTGATGTTAACAGTGTTACTTCTGCATTTTTGGGTAAGCAACTTACCTTAATGTTTGTAAAATGGAAACAGCACTCATTTCCTTACAACACAACTTACAAAGAATTCAAGTCACACTCATACTCCAATGAAGTCTAGTAAGAGGAAGGTGAAAATTTATTTTGGGAAATGTCGGACAAATCTTACCCTCAATTAGACCTGATGGTCTAACTCTCTTCCGTGGGACTGAGAGGGTGGCACAAGAAGCAGAATTATTCTGTTGTTCTTTCCTATTCATGCTGTGCTAATCATCACAGCATCTGAACACTTTCCCAAATTAAGACTAAACAAAGAAGACTAATGTCTGTCATGCGAAATTTCCTCCTTGTTCCTCCCCCACAGAGAAAAGTTATGTGGATGCTGTGTAGGAGGGATGTTACGATAGTCACACTAAAAAAAAAAATAAATAAAATTAAATGCATATTAAAAAAAAAAAAGAAAATAACCCAAAATAGACATGCGTATTTACTGCCTGTTGGGAAAGAAAAAGTTGAATAAATGAGCTTTATAATTGAACTGGAAAGGCTTCTAGTTTGCTGACATACTGTTTTGAAACAGATTTTCAAACCCCAGACCCAGTTTTCATTCACAGCAAACTTTCAGTAATGAACCCTGGGGGCAAGATGAGGGAAGGCTAACAACATGGGCTTATCAACGGAAAGCATCATTATAATACACTAAAAAGAAAAAAATTAATCTGAATGACATCTTCAAATAATTTGATTTACTAAAATTTACAGTTATGTTGTTTGTACTTTTTTTTTAATAAAGAACAAACAATAATCAGTAATCTGTAAGACGGGGAAACTCTGAAGTATCAATTCACTTGGGGGCCATCAGTAGCAATGCAGACACAAACCCCGGCAGTTGCATTTCTAGCCATCCACCCCAAAAGTTAGACTTACACATCCTCAGGTCCATGTCATCTGTTCATTACTATATCTTACATGATTTCAATGTCCTTGTGAATCCATTAGTTGACACAGTGCTTGCCTAGACAGTTTGGTTTGCAGGCTTGCAGAAATTTTGTGGTTACAAGGGCTAACATCACACAATAAGAAGACAATGCAGAGACCAGAAGGACATACTCCTGGCCAATGCACATCAGATATACACGATCTCACTGCTGCATTAACTAACAAATTTCTACCAAATTGCTGGAACATTTAAATAGGATCTCGCCTAACTAATTATACTGAAATGGCATTGTTTTTGCTAGTCAGGGAGGCTACACAGTTCCTAAAGTGAAATAAGACAGTCCTTTCCCCAGTTATACATGCTGTGCTCTGGCTGGTTTCAGTAACCACAGTAAGCACTGGACTTGTAAGTGCTGGGTATTCCAACTTCACTAATTAAAGCTCTTTCTCCATAAAACAAGTGTGGATGTGCACATCTGTCTGTCCCTATGGTCTGCGCTGGTAGCTCTTTTACACAGCTCTCTGCCAGCAGCAAAGCTTCATGTTCCTTTCTTCTGGAGGAAGGAGAGAAAAGTACAACATCAAAATGGTCAAGGAACAGAATGTATTTATTTGGAAATGTAGTTAAGAAATTGCTAAAGTTGATAAAGTTTAGGACCCTTTACACATTTTTCCTCTGATTTTTTTCTCTCCTGTTTTCCTTCTCATCAGCAAAATTCTCCCACTCCTACAACTGCATTTCTTCTGTGTTGATCACATTGTTATTCCCTTAAATTGGATGTTCTCAACCCTTCCTTTTTTATTTACTTTGAAACACAGACTCCATTTCCAATTCCAGCACAATAATTCTACAGCAAAGCCCAGGGGAGATTTGAGTGGGTAAGAACTGAAATACCAGATTTGTAAAATTAGCTGAAGCCACCATTTTACTTTCCATATATATTTTATAAAAGAATCACATCTGATAGCCTTTGGTTTCACTGACAGGATTTTCTGATATGCTCCTACGTTTGGACTTACCTTTGGCTCACAGCAAATTGATAGATGAGGTCAGGGCTTAAGAGCTTTTGTAATTAAAAACTTCCCTGCCATTTTCTGTAAGCAGATTATCTGGTGCTGCAGAGATCCTTACAAATGACACTGGCTGTCAGCATCACCACAAAAGTCAGACACATTTCCTTGTACTAAATTCCAAAATAGCATATGGTCTACCAGCTTCTAAGAGACGCTGTCGAAGAAGACAATCACTGACAAGGTCAAGCCTGGTCACAGCTGGAGAGATGGAGTTTATTAATAAACAGAAGAGGTCTGGAAGGCAACTTGGCTTCTAATGTGAGCAGCTCTCAGGCATAAAAGCAGACTGAAGTGGCTTGCCCAATCCCAAGGAGCTGAACTGTATCTTTATCTACTCAGTTGTGAAGCAGAAATGAATTTGATGACTGACTTCCAAGCTGAGCTTATATAACTGAAACCACAGTTTATCCAAGATCTGAATTTATAAAGGGCTATTAAAAGAATGGCCTGGCCAGTTACTTGAGTCATTTTTTCATCAAAATGATTTCTCAGAAAGCCCACAGCACCAAAGGCATTGTGTATCCGTGCATGCATGTGCAATACCATTTGTATTATTTTCTCCTATGGCCAGTAATTATGTACGCCTCTTAGAGGCTGCTTCTGTGTGTAATATGACAAACAGAGCAGAAATTGTTTTAAAATACACAGACTATGCTTATAGTCCTCTTTCCTTACTATTGGCAAAATCACATATCCACTACTAAGAAAGAAAAGATTTTATTTGTTGTTGTGTTTGTTGGGGTTTTTTCATTTAAAAAAAAAAAGGATTGCACAGCAAAGGTTCCTTCCTTGGTTTATGTTCTCATCCACTGAGAGATTTATTTGAAAAACCAGTGTTTTCATTTTTCTGCCTATGGGATTTAAAACGTGCTCTGAATCGTACCCTGATCTGAATTAACATAGTGCTACTGCTCAAACAATTCTATTAAATTTGTGGAGCTTTCTTATTTTATAGCATTATAATTGAGATCAAACTGTGACTGTGATTTTTATAAAACAGTGAGTAAGAGTGACCGACTTAAGATGTTTCTAGAAGGCCAGCTTTTCAGAAACTTTACTCCTCTTCCATGCCTTCTCTCTCAAAATGAGAGACTTTGGGGTGTCTCAGATTGTTGAGCCAAAATAATGACTCATTTCTGAAAAGTGATTATTTTTACTGTTGGCAACCTTATCTACCTGCCTCTGACAGCACACTGGCCATGAGAACTGCCTGGATCTTGTAAATAACAGTTGGTCAGTATAAAAGAGGCACTACAGTTTAAGGTGCTTTGATGTTATTTCATTTTACGCCCTTTGATTTGATTCATAAAGTGGTGCTTAGGAATTCTTTGTAGTGTTCCTTAGCACGGCTAATTTTCCAGATGCTTTCCCTCCACTATTGCTCTGATTATATCTTGGGAATGGGCCTTTTTGGTTAAACGATGCCATTTTTAAACGTTCATTTTTCAGGCTCAGTTTGCTGCTCAGGTTCTGGTCTGTTGCCTTCTGGATTGTGACAGGCATTGAAATGCTCTTAAAAACAATTATACAATTCTTCCCCAAAAGACTGTTTCCTCTTGTTTGTTGTGTCTAAAGTATTTTACTGGGCAGTATCAGCTACATGCCATTTATTGAATTATTAGGCTTCTGACTGGTTTAGCAAACATTGATCTTACAAAGCTGGATTTTTACGTATGCAAACTGGTGTTGTCCATGGTATTGCTTAGTTTTAAGACAAACTAATGTTGACAAGATGCTGGATTTCATGGAGGGGAAGAGCAAGATTCTTAGTGGGCAGATTTTTACTTCATACAGATACAAATTCCTTAGCTATTATCAGTTATGTTTATTACAGAAGATACACTCATACCTAATATATCACTCTATCATTCTGGATTACATTAAATTTATTAGTTCCTCAGGATATACAATAATATACCCTAGATTAGATTCTAGCCAATGATTTCAAAAGGGAGGAAAGGTTTTGGCTGATTTTACTTTAGGAACCCACAGTGATTCTTCCTGACAAAGCATGTGAGTTCACATTTCTCTGTACAGTATTTCTGTAGTCATGTTTATGGATTAGCTCCATCAGACTGTATAAATATTAAACAACTGACACAATGGCAAGCTTTTTTCTTGCTCTAGGCATGTGTGTTAGAAAATAACATGGAGTCTTGCTTAAGAGAAATTACATGTTAATTCAAAATAAGAGCAACAGAAGAAGATAAATGCAGGAAATGTTTTAAGGAACAGAGACTAAAAAAGGAAATAATGACCTTATGTGGCTGTCTGGGTATAATTTCAGAATTGCTTTATCATGTTTAAGTAAATATAGACTACCCTAAAAGTCTTTAAATAAATAAAGTCTAATCCAGGAGTCTACTTAGGGAAGTGAGTTTTGACAGGTACATAATAACCATATATGAACAGTAACTACATTCAGCCTCTTAGACCTTCCAGTCACGTGCACAGCTCATTAAACCATGATGCTTAGCTGAGTGACAAATTTACAGGTCTTGTAATTTGGATTGATGTCATAATTATGACATACACAAATGTAAATGCTTTCAGTTGTGCAAGTAAAGCAAATACTTTTCTCTTTTAACCTCTACATGAGCTGTAAGTTTAGGACATGAAATGCTCCTAAAAAAAAATAAAGAATTAAGACTAAAAGCATAGTAGCCAACTGCCACACTGCTCTGCTCAGCCTTGTTACAGTTGTCACTGCTTGTCAGAAGTCCCTGAATAAGGCTGCTAATATACCTTTGCTACAGGACTGTTTGCATTTAAAATAATATATAGCAGAAATAAAGGACTACCATTTTTGCTTGTCAGTTAGAGTGCAGCTTCCAGTCTCCCAAAAGGAGTCATAAAGTCAGAGGTCAGTAAGATTGCAAGAATAATAACAGAAGCAAGAAGCTTAAAAAAGTTCAAATGGAGCCATGAAAAAAAGCCAGTTTTGCACAAGAAAGCATATTTTCAAATCAGTGTTTTGCAAATCACTGGACCTACACCCCTTGCCCTATTTCTCACCTGCTGCAAATCTCTCAAAGCATCAGTAATGCTGTTGGACTAAACATTGCAGCTTGCAATGGTGATGCTGGGACAAGAGAGCATGGTGTATGTCGCTGCTTCTGAGCTTCTGGTTGCCTCAGAAAATAACTGTGGGGAAAAAGGAAACAGAACACATCCTACATACCTGAACACCTGAAACTGTGAAAAGAAACTAAAGTGGGGAAAAACAAGCTGTGTAAGAGCATTCAGAATTTATACTGATTTTGAGCTGAGTGTAGCAACATGGCACAGACACTGGGATGTTTTAAAAACATTTAGACAGTCTCTAATAGTTCAGAAGCACCGTCCTCTGATCAGGTGCATGTACCGTTCACAGGTCAACATTATTCTGTTGCTCTGTTGGAAGGATGTGGAGGTAAGAGATGTCCCGATATCTCAGTGTTTGGATCAAACCATTTGTTTGCAGACTAAAAGCTAAACTGCAGGAAAATATGACACGGAAGCTGTCTCATGGTTTTCAGAAGACTATTTCAGAAGTCAGAAAATTGCCACTAAATTTCCATTTTCCCACAGAATACTTAAATTGAAGCAAAATGGTAATTTTAATGGAGCTTTGACAGAAGCTTCCTTTGTATTGGCTTTCTTGACAGTCATTCTCAGTCAAAGCAAAAAAAAAAAAAAAAAAAAAAGGAAAAAAAAAAAAGTGGGTGAGGAGCAACAACAATCAAAAAAAAAAGCAGGCCCAAGAGTTTTTCGAGCACAACTGCTATGAAAGGCATGGTATTTACACACGGCATATCCCTTCTGTGAGGGGGATTACATTTGCTAACAATATTGTCTCTCAAGTAGATGGAAAACAAATTTCTGTTCTACCCATAAGCCTCTCTCAAGGCCAAATCCATGCCCATTTACAGAGTCTATTGTTAGGTAGCTACCCTGTGAGTTCTATCTTAAGATCGTGAAGTTGTTGATCTGTAAGGGATCAATGAATTTTGTTTTTATAACTTTTTTGAGAAGGTTATTTTCAGATAGAAAGTATTACTTCTGTATTACAGAAATTTAAGGCTTTCTGACCAGGGCAATAACCATTTTGTTGCTCTTACATGACACACAAATGCTGTTATGACATGTTTTTCAAATATTCAGACAAGCAACTGGATAGAGCCAAAAGCAATTATTTAGGAAAACGACCCAGGAAAGGCCTCAAATGTCCTTGTGGGGAACAGACTAACTCTTCCCTTGCAATCCATTTTGAGGCCATTTGTTCTGATTTTGCAAAAAGCTTCAATCGCTTTTGTCAGGCACTGTTGACAAGTACCTTAAATGCATTATCTATTTGTATTTGTGGAAGACCTCACGTAAGAATGAAGTTTGTATTTCCATTTATTACTGGTTTGAATAGTGATACCATAAAATTATGTACTACAGAATACTTGAGGCACCATTCACAAGGACACTTGAGTGACATTTGCTTATTTTCTTGTTACATCTGCTAGTGATTACTTAGCTAAGTCACCTCTGTGACTGTGTACCACTTCTTCAAAAAGTTTTAGCTTATATGTTACAAAGAGGAAATAGCAAGCACTGAGCAGAGAAGGGTATTTTTTGTGTGCAAATACAAATATCAATAGAAAGACCAGACACTCTCTAAAGAGGAGTGTGTTTGTGAATACTGAGCAATCTACTGTGTTGAATCATATCACTGAATTATTTCATCCACCTGAAGGGCTATGCACTGGTAGACCTCAGTGCCCTGCCACGGGAGAGGGAGTGCTCTGCTTCCATCTCTCGGTGAACGAGAGGAAGGGCAGCCAGACGAGACATTGTATTCTTCATTGATCCAAAAAACCAGATGAACAGATGCTTCAAAGAGGAGGACAGATGTGCTGCGACAGACTGGGGAGCATGGGTACAGATTCATTCACATAAGCTTTTCTTCTAGAGTGTTCCCACCACTATTCTGAGACTCACCACAACCACAGGCACATGTGAAGCATACAGGTTGTGCTGCCAATCCAAGAAGAGAGAAAAAACATGTCTAGTTTGCAGTAAGGAATCTTGCCAAATTACTATCAGGTGATGATTCCTAGCCATTAAAATTGATATGACTTTGGCAGGGTTCTTCAATATGCAGTGACAAAGAGGGAAACAAGGACAAAGAAGGGCCTTTGCCAGGCGATATGCCATTGACAGCTGAAGCCAGCAAGGCTGGCAGCAGGACCAAAGCTGAATCCCTGTTGGTGGGCTAACAGGCACAGCCACAGGTGACAAGCACAAGACACTTCCCAGCTGCCTGGAACCAAGGCTACAGTACATGTCTGGGGATTGTGGAAACACACAAACCTCTGGCCGCCTGCAGCTAGACAGGCAGGAAAGTCACCTCTCTTATGCTGGTAGGCTCTGGGCTGAATTAATGAACTCCTGCCAAGTGTACTGGGGATGGATAAGAGGGTGACACACCATCCATAGCACAGGAAGCCGCTCACCCTGCTACTTCAGCTGTGTAAAACCTCTGGGGCTGCAAGCTGCAAAACCTGCCTCACAGGGTGCTGAGGAAAGTCTCAGCCACAGATCAGACCCTCATCGCCTTGCTGCCCGCTGCAGAGCATAGAGAGAAAGTATACAGAATTAGATCCACATGAATTTCAAAAGCTAAAAGTTCAGCAACTTCTAAAGAGATATTCTTTCCCTTTATTTCCATAACAGGAAATCTCTGTTATGGTATTTCATGGGGTTTTTCCCTTGAAAAAGTTCTTGTTCATTCTCTCAGAAACTCCAGGTGGACACCTATGCGTGCTTCCAAACCCAAGACTGGTTCTTCTGGCAGAAGAATTACATACTTTTCAAAAATAACAATGAAATGGACTAATTTCATTACTAGACACAAAATTAATTTCTTCCCATTACACTGAACACATTGCCTGTACTTCAAACAGAGAAAAGATACTACCAAACTCTTCCACGAAATAAAATACCCAATTTTCTTCCAGCACACCTACCTTCTTCTATATTTAGATACAATTCTCCATCTGAAATATTTGCCTGTGTCAAGAGGTGGGCTCACCCATATTCTCTGCATTCTCTGGCTTCAAATGTTTGTGGTTCTTAAGTTTAACCACACCATTTTGAATTTCCACAGTGTAAACTCTTACAGCTACTTTTCTGTTAGGAGGTAGAGGGGCTTTGGGGCTTTTTAACTGCTATGATTTGCACTATGACCTTTAGCTTCAGCTTAATTAAGACTTTCATGGAAATACCAAATAGACAAACTATATAGAAACAGAATATATAAAGTAAAAGTTTTTGTGCTTTCATTTTACCTTCAGCAAACTATATTAAATTATAAACTGTGTAAAATACAATACAAAACACAAACTCCTACCTGAGAAAACAATCAAGTATGTGTTATTGTTACACAAATTCTTGAATACGGACTTACCTCTATATCTATATTTCAGTCCCATTTACTGGGAGCAACTAAGTGTTTAAAATCTTTCTTGACTCAGGATCAAATTTTAAAACTATTACTCATTTTTTACTAAGACAAAGCAAAGTTTTAGTGCAATGGAATTATGGCATATCCTATGACTTTTAAGGGTAATCATAGATGTCATTAGAGCAAACATTAAAGAGTTTGTGGAAAGCAAGCTAAGTAAAAAATAGTATATTTTTTTTGAACCTTAATCTTGAAAATTTAGTGTTAATTTATCAAGACTCATAACCTTGGGATTATCATTCACTAGAAGCAGACATGTTCAAAATACTGTGGACTTTTTGCCATCCAAATATCATTTCTTGGTAGATATAAGCAGCTTTTATGACTACTAGCCTTAAAAACACTTACCAGCTACTTGTCCTTTCTGGTCAGTTCCACTGAAGGATGAGAAGTGGTTTACTGCAGAATGCTGAGATCATGACATTTACTGAAGTGAATCTCCAACTCTCACGTGCAATGAAACCTTTTAAAACCTATCCTATTATAGCTGCTAAAGAAGGGAGATAAAATCTTTTTAGCTCTTGGAATAGTACTAGGAATCTTTGTCTAGCTTGTGATACACGAATGTATTTGGTGAAAAGGTAAAATGCTAATATCAGTTTATTACTGAGCTAGGATCAAGAGACCATCAGGGTAGCTCAAGCCCATAGGAAGCTATCTCAAGCACCAGAGCTATAGTTCAGTCTGGTTTCTTCAGTTTAGCGCCAGTGACATTTTTCTTCTCATTTGAGTCAACAGAATTTTGGGTTTTGGTGGCTGCTGGCACATAATACCGGCCTTTGAAATACTGATTGCTCAGCCAAAGTTAACAGGAACAGCTGCAAAACAAGATGTCATTATCTCTGGGTCTTGCTCTGAGTGAGCTACAAGTGCATTGCCATCTGCAAGGAGCAGCTCTTTAATAAGGGGACTTCAGAAGCCTTTGTTTCTGCATATAAACAAGCCAAATTATAAATGTAGCTTGGAGAAATCTGAAACTGGACCCTCAGAGACAGACTCCGCTTTTGTTCTGGTTGCTGCTACTGCAAAAATAATTCTCTGTAACACCAAGATGCTGCAGCTTTAATCACATTTTGCAAGCCAGCTTTCCATCCAAATAGCCAGCTGAAGATGATCACTTCTTCAAATTATTTGCTTTGTGCCAAAGAGGAAGAATTAGATTCATGGCTTGGTGGTCGAAGTTTGTTTTAGTTCTCATGTTTCTCTGCATAGCAGCATAGAAAGCTCTATTTAATTCTTTAAACTCTTCCTAATGGTGTCAAATAGCATCAGACAGCCTGACAGCTATAAACAGCCATGGCTGTAAAAGAACCATGGTATTACATGGATATAGCTAAGTCAGATTAAAAAGCAGTATTTTGCATGAAGCATATCATAAATATACAGTCGTCTCTGTAATTACAGACCATTTTCTAACCAATTACCTACTTGATGTTACAATTGCCAGCATCTTCAAACTGTTGCAATACTGCTGCTTACCGATTGAAATACGTATGTGATCAGTGGCTGGAACATATTTTAAATATTCCATTTTGTATCACATTGAAGCAATGCTGGGGGTATGAAAGGAGAGCATGGTTTTCTGATCAATTTGAAGCCTTTGGTTATCGATTTGTTTTAATGATAGCTTTGATTGTTTTCTTCTTTTAAGTTGAAGATAGGCAGAGTCTGCTCTTAACTGAATGTAATCTTGACGAGTTCATGACCATGACAAATTTTAAATGTCTTGCATTCTGCAAATAAAATAAGAAGGTGATTGGAACTATACAGTCAAGCAATAAATATATATACTGAATACTGGAAAACAAGCAACCTAGTATCACGTCCATTACAGCAAATAGGGATCCAGACATTAGATCACAAAGTTGAAGTAAACTGATTTTATTAGATTTATATGTACTCTTTGTACCAGGAAGTCTCCTCACATACACTGGTGTTATAGATTTTCAGAAGTCCGTTTATAATGCCCTGCTCTATCCATTTCTCTTTTCTCAAAAGTCAGAGACAATCCATTGGAAAAGTAGTAACATGTTTTAATTAAAAAAAAAATAAAACAAAACAGTAAATGCTTGGTAATATGGGAACTGTTTGGGTTAAGAAATGGGAAGAAGCATGGAACAAGACACATGAACCATGGAGAGGGAATAGAAAGGCCTGGAAAGAAAAGTAATTGAATGCAATTGTAGAGCTCTAAAACAAGGACAAAGATTAGGCAGTGGTCAGAACAGAGCATCTGAATAGCTACTGAAAGGAAGTGGATTTATAAACAGGAGTTGAAGCAACAAAGAATGGCTTCAGTGCAGGAACCTATGGTAAATAGGAATGACTGGGCTTGCTCAGGGCTGTGGGAAACATTAAAAAGAGTCATAAAATGCTTAAGTCTTTTATATATACAAACATTTTAAGCATAGTATTTTCAAACTTATAAAATTCAAAATATTTTTCTTTTTTTCCTGGTAAACGGATAAAATTATTTCCTTTCATTCCAATCCATTACTCAGTCTCCCTTTTAGGCTAAACATCTGCATACTCTATGTACTTACATAATCTTCAGGAGAAGACACTTGCTCATAGTTTTCATAGCTTTTATCAGAGTAGAACTGTCTTCCTAATATTAAGCAGGTACACAAGCAATATTTTAAGTAATTTACAAATTTAAGCAATTAAGAAATAAAACCACTGTTAACATCTCATAAATATGTTTTATCCTTTCTAATACTCTTTTGAGCACTATTTCTAAAGAAAGGGGGTGAAACCTAAATTTCCATAAAGACTTCCAAATTGCCATACACTCTATACACTCAGATGTTTAACCTGGAGTTACACCTACATCTTTATTTAGGCAACTAAAATTGGCCTGATTTTCTGAGGGCAAGACTCTACTCATAGGTAGCATTTTTATTAGAACACTTGGGATAGCTGAGGAAAAACAAATCAGGCCCTCATGCTGTTCTTCAAGTCTTAAAAGCTTAAACATCAAAGCAAGTATCAGTTGCTCTTAGTTGAGTTATTTTAAATTAGCTGAACAATTCAAGAGAAGTCTGTTCGTATATGAGGAGCAGAGGGGGATGTTTGCCATGGAAAAGGTGATAAGGTATGAGCACTGTAAGACAAAGAGGAGACACATTGCAAAATTTTTCTTGGACAGAACATGATATAAAATCAGTGATACAAGTATGTCTTTGGTTAGCCAGTAACTTCTGGTATCAAGCAGAGTTATGCCTTTCAGTTCCCGGACATCTCCTGCATGAGGATCAATAGCAGAATTAAATATAAGTGATGCTTTGGTGAGGAGTGACTTTCAGGGAAGTGACTTTGGTTCTTAGATTCAGAATTTGAAGCCTCTATCCCAGAAGTTAAAATGGCTTGCGCCACACAGCTGTGACTGCTACTGCTACACTGTTATGTCAGCTATGCTTTGAATACAGATTCCCAGGAGCTGAGATTATTTGATATGCCTATGCTCTTATGGCTCTCGTGCAAGTTAGCCCTCCTGGATGGCTTCCATAGAATCACTGAATCATAGAATGGTTTGGGTCAGAAGGGACCTTAAAGATCATCTGGTTCCAAACCCCCTGCCACAGGCGGAGACACCTTCCACTAGATCAGCTTGCTTGCTCAAAGCCACATCTAACCTGGCCTTGAACACTTCCAAGGATGAGACATCCACAACTCAGGGCAAACTGCTCCAGAGCCTCATCACCCTCATCGTGAAGAATTCCAATTCTTTTCATTTCAGCCCTCAAATATATGTGCAGTTTTGGCTTTGGTTTTTGCAGCACTCCACTTGGGGATCTAGATGGGATACACAGAGATCTAGATCAGTTTTGCGAAGAGAATTAACATGGGTTGTTGGCAAGGTACAGCACCACCTTGATCCAGCCTTGTGCCTTCTTGTATCACCTTGCCAGATTGTGTTGGTGGAGTAGTAAATGCAGCAGTGTGCTCTCTCTTGAGGTATTAACATTTCTAGGTTCGTGGTATGATTTGACAGGATCCAGATACCAAGTACGTTATTTTTCCAGTGCTGTTGCCTCAAGGTGTATCAGGCTCCAGATTTTTAAGGTGCAGTAGGAAAGCTAAACAACATTCTCTGTTGAGCCAAAATTTGTACAGTAGAGTTAGAAAAGCTGGGACAAACAAACTGGCAGGATTCAGAGCCAGATTTTCAGAACATCCTGATCTTGATTCTCACGGTTGCAACTGACAGATCCACATGGTAGTTTTTTTATTTAGGCATCGTGCTAGAGGTGCCCGATATCAAAAAGTTACTCAGCCACTAAATCCCTGCCTCAATCCGAGCTGCACGAGAAGAATGAAGAGTTGGATAGTGGTTTATCCACCTACTTTTTATTTTTCTTCTATTTGGACATACAAATGCGGGTCAGGAATAAAGGCAAGCAGCAGCGCAGCACTGCTAGCGTTTCACTTTCTACCACCGCAGCGTATTGCTCCTGCCCCAACGCACTCCAGGCCATACGCTCGGATGCTGCAGCTCGGCGGACCCCGGTCCCCGCCACCGCCCCGGGAGCCATGGCTGCAGGGGGAGCGTCCCCAGCGGGACCTGCGGCGGAGCCCCCCGAGCACTCCCGGGGCCGCCGAGCACTGGTGCCGGGCCGGGCCGTGACTCACCCAGCGGCGAAAGGCGCGGAAACCCCCGCTGCCGCCGGGCTCCGCCGCCGGTGGCAAAGCGCATGTGCGGAGGCTCCTGCCTCCGCGCCGCTCCTCTCACCCTCCCTTTCCACCTCCCTCCCTGCTTCTCTCCCTCCCTCCCTGCCTGCTGTCCGCCCGCTCGCTGCCGTCTCCCTCTCTGTGCCGGGCGGGTGCTGAAGTTGGGCGGATGGCAGCGGAGCCGCTCCGCTAGGGACGAGCCGCACCAGCCCTTCCCGGGACCGCTCCGCGCCAGCCGCACGCAGCCCGGCGGGGGTGGGTAAGGCGCTCCGCTTGCATTTGAGCTTGAACCGTGTTAAACGGCATCAACATGTCTGCGTTACACTGATGCACGGCGAGGGGGGAGACGGGACGGGGACATGGGGATGGGGGGGACGAGGGGTACCCCACCAACCAAAGGGGGGAAGAAGGAAGAGGAAGAGGTAGGAGGGAGGGAAACGAGAGGGAGGATAGATGGAGGGCGGTGGAGCGCAACAGAAAATGCATTTACTGGGGGGACCGGCGCGTGTCAGCGTGTGTATGCGTGTGTAACAACGGCGGCTGCGGCACCGAGGCTGCAAGGTGGGGTGCGTGTGTCTGTGTGTGTGCGTGTCCCTGCCCGAGATGCACAAAGGGGTGGGGAGAGGTGCCGCCGCACTCTGCCCGCACCCTCCTCCGCCGTCTTCCCCCCTCTGCATCCTCCCCCGATGTGTGTCTGGGGTGCCCCGACCCCGCTGGGAGAAGCTGCGCTGCCCGGGGAGTCGGGTGAGGAGGGACCGGGCCGCACCCGGGGAAGCCGGGGGCACGGGCTGGCGGTGTGACCGCCGCCAGCTTCTAGATGAGGCAGCGCTCCTCCTGCCTTTCCTCTTGACCTTCTTCTCACTCTAATGTGGGTCTGTTTGGCTCTGTGTGTGTGTGTGTGTGTGTGTGTGTAGAGGCTTTAATTATTATCATTATTTTTGTTATTATTTTAATCCGAAGAGCCCGCGAAAGGTGAGGGCGAACAAACGAGTCATTGCTCTAGGATTAAGAGTTGCTTTCCTATCCCTCCATGCCCACTACCCCCTTTCTCGGCTGCCCCCACCGCGCCGGCGAGGGGAGGCAGCGGGAGCTATTCCCCCGTTACTCCTCCCGCCGGTGCCGCGGGCACTGGCCGCGCCGCCCTCGGCGGTTCCCGGGCGGCACCCAGCCTCCCCCGCCCG
Source organism: Myiopsitta monachus (assembly GCA_017639245.1). Lineage (NCBI taxonomy): Eukaryota > Metazoa > Chordata > Aves > Psittaciformes > Psittacidae > Myiopsitta > Myiopsitta monachus. The sequence continues at coordinate 24,429,023 of CM029925.1, forward strand.
CCGTACCCTGCGGCACCGCCATCCCTCTGCCTCCTCCCGCCCCTCCTCTGAAAATGTCGGCGGGATGCGGGCGGGGCGGCGAGAGGAGCAGGTGGCCGGGCGCGGCCGGCGAGGCTGGGGATGCTCCCGGTATGGTCCCGGTGCCGAGGAGGGCGGGACAGCGCAGTGCCGGCTCCCGGGGAAACACCCTGTGCCGCCGTGTCCCGGTGCTGCGGGGATGCTGTAGTGCTGCTCGGCCCCGAAACCCTCGGTGTGCTGCGCTGCTCCTGCGGTTCTTCACCTCTTCTTCGGATGAAACCGCCCGCAGTTAAGAAAGCTGAGGCTGCCTAGCTTGCTCGGCTGTCAACCCTGTAATGCACAATTCATAGCTACTTCTTCTTGATGATTTAGAAGGAAACCCTACCCACACCGTCAGGCTTGAAACTGTGAGGGTAAAATTCAGGATTTTTTGGTATTTGGCTTCTTCATTTCTGTATCTGGATTTTCACCAACGTGTCATAGGTTTGCAGACAGATGCTTCTGCAAAATGGATGAAATTTCAAATACACTGCTAGGTAAATGCAAGTTATACATCATCTGGCAATACTGTTACGGGTAACAGGTGATAAATAGCTTTCTACACATGTAATGTTCATGCATTGCAAATGTGGGGAGTTCTATAAAGGAAGTTAATTCCTTTTCACATCTATGGATGCTAGTGTTATCATCCTTACGTAAATCACTAGGGGATTTTCCTGTGGCACAGGACATTTAGACAAACAAATTATTTGAACTTTATGGAGAAACTGTTACGCTGTTATAGCTGTTACCAAATACATATTTTTATTTGAGTTCGCCTTCAAAAGAAGCAAAGTCCTAATAAAAGATACATGTGCCCCACCCCAGTAAGTTTGCGGCCTAAGATGCAAAGGCTGTGGTACACTCAAGCACTTCCCTCCCTAAAATACATGAGTGTTAGACAAGTAAATGCATTTCTCCATCAGGACCTTAGATCTTTTTAAATAGCCAAAATAATAACATAATTTAATTAAAAGCATATGATCAAAAATATTGCTATAGTGAGTTGAATATCTATCCTGGCTTTCACAATAGTCAATAAGAGATGCTTAAGGGAGGAAAGCTTAAGGAATGCTGTTGGTATACAGCAGTCTTCCTGGTACATCTTTTCAAGTTCCAGCAAACCATAGTACAGGGATTTCTTAAACTGGGGGTTGCTCCCTGCCCATCATATTTAATAAGCCCTTGAATTTCTCTACTCCCTTTTTTTAATCCGTTTATGCTTTGGTCTCAACCACATTCTGTGGCAGTGAGCACCACAATTTAATTATGACTTGTGTGAAAAAGTACTTCCGTTTGTTTCCTATGAACCTGCTGCTTGATAATTTCATTCAGTTCTCCTTAGCTTTCCGATGTGACAAGAAGCACATTCTGTGTCTGTGTAAGGTGCTAGGTGTGTCCTCTCCCACCAGAGCTGACACAGTGCTGGCACTTCAGGTACCTGTGTTGTATCTGTCAGTGAGTTGAGAGGTCTGCTGGGAGGTGTAAAGCCATATTCAGCCCTCAGTCTTTATGTTGAAATATACAAATAAGAATAGTCATTCTTTTTCTTCTTATGCAATGTGGACGCTTGTGCACAAAGAATTGCCCTGAACCCATGAACTCATTTCATGAATGAGCTGATGAAAATTAACTCCCTGCACTATTGATTTGAATTGAAATCTGACTGGCAGCTTGGTGACAAATTTCCTATCCTAATTCAGTTTTCTATCTACTCTGAAAAGATGAAATGTGTTATTCTTAAAATGCAATTCTTCATTTTTAAGAAGTATACTAAATACAAAATGCAAGTGATATGTCAAAAGGCATGTATCTATGAACTCTGTACATTTGAATTAGCATCACTTCTAATTGTTCTGTGTAACAGTCATCATAAGGATGTGCATACTGAACAACATACATAGTTTCATAAGTAGAGTTTAAATGCCCCATAAAATTGAACTGATTTGGAAGGAGCTGTGACACAAGTTCTTCTCCCCAGAAGTACTACTGAGATAGAATCATGCTTGAGAAGCACTAGTATTGATCAGACCAACATTGCAGTAAGCTTCCTTGATCTCACCACCACCAGCCCCCTCCCCCCTTTGCATTCCTCACAAGAATAATAGAAGAATGAGAGACCAGAGGACTGAAAAAACACAGGCTGAACCCAAAGACCCAGAAGTTCTTGCAGTCTGAAATCAACAACATACACAACTTGGAGCAACACAATCCACAACAGAACGTGGACAAGTGAAGAATGGTGGAAACCCACGTGAGTTGTGAAATCCATCACAAAAAATAAAATACTAGGAACCTCAGATGCAGTAATCCTCATCTCCCAAAAGACTGAAAGAAGAAGAGACTGAGTGGTATAATTATGAAGACAGGATAGGAGGGATGTCAGCCAGTCTCAGACTTAAACCAGTCTCAGTCTAAATGTGAGAATGATTTTCCGCTTATGAGTGGCATATATGTGTATATATGCGTGTGTATATATATATGTGGCAAACGATATATATGGTATATAAACTTTCCTTCACAGAAAATACATTAGCTTAAATAAATTTTACAATCCTAGTATCTTTTAAATAGCACTTTCTTACTTGTATGAGTAAGAAACATGCCTTTAAGTCTGAAACATATGGAGATTCTTATGAATACACTAGAAGTGTCTTACATGAAACAGTATTAGTTGTCACAGAGCTGTTCATCACATTTCCATTATCTCCCTCCTGATCATGTCTCCATGATGTCAGGCAGGGATTTCTTTTGCACATGTACCAAGGTCTCAGCTTCAGCTTTTGAAATGAAAAATGCATCCTCACCATACTTGCAGTGCTTATTCTGTGAACACAGAATGAGTTTTCTAAGAACATAAAATTAACATGATAATTGGCCTGAGTTAAAATTAGTTAAAAACTAAATCCTTCAAGAAATTTAGCATTTCTGTTGACTTATTCTTTGTTCTCAGTACTCTTAATAATAATGTAATCAGACTTTCCATACTGTTAATTAAGTAAAAGCTTGTACCTAGGGTATAAAAACAATGAATAGATTAAGTTGTAATTAAGTTTATCTATTCATTGTTATAGCCTAATGGCTATGATTCTATGATTCTATGATACCATACAGGCTGTAAGTAGGCTTGTGTGAGTAGCTTTGCTGCTGACTCCTGGGGGGTTACTGCACTCTCCAAAGTAGCTCAGCTTGGCACTTCTGCAGTTCTTTGGCTGCAGTTGGACTAAGATAGACAGCTTCATGCACGTCTCACTCCAGTCCTCAGGCAAGGAGTGAATTAACCAATTCAGAGAGGTCTTTTCTGCAAAGACTTTGTCTCAACGCAAAGTTGGGTTTCTGTTCTCAAAAGGTTTCCCTTGGCAATTCTGCTGTCTCTAACATGCACAAAGGAAGCAGCCATGCAGTGGGACTGTGGCAGCAACCTCCGGGAACATTCATAGCACACAAACAGATGAACTCAGGGTCTGCAGTGCTCCTGCCCAGCCACTGTGTAACCTGGGCCTTGGCTGAGCATGGGTTCTACAAAGCAGCCTAGGGTCTTGATTCCCCAGCATGCTTTATCTGCTTTGCACAGCTCCAGTGATGCAAAATAGATGTAAACTCAATGTAAATGATGGGTGTGCTTTGAATAGTTTGTGCTGTTCTGATACATTAATGAATTTGGACTTAAATTAAAAAAAAAAGAAAAAAGAAAAAAAGAATGAAATTGATTTAAGATTGATTCTATCATATCTTCATATAAAGTTTGACTTATAGCTTTGTTTTTAAGTTCCTTGTTTATAAAATATGAATGACATATTTCATACAACAAAGTTTTTCAGATGTTATTTACTTTGTCAGCAAATGGCAGCAAGTTCTTAGAAATCAGCAAATTTCTAGACAGAATGTATGTGACAAATACAGGTAGGGAAGAAGAATAGAAATAAAAGGTTAATAAAATCTGAAATCCTGGAGCCACACATTACATATTACCTAAAGACACTCAGGCATCTTAAACACTACATCTGTACTGCATAATCTTTCTCCATGGAAAAATATTATATATGTGTATAGCCTAGTTTCTTCAGTAAGAAAGGGAGTGAATTAGTGAGTGATGCATTAGCATAGCTTTGCAGCTTCTGCTACCAAAGCAGTCTCATTTAGGGCAGCTTGGTTACTCTCTCTAGTGATGCCAGCTCTTTGCCTGCTGAGCTGGACCACTCTATATAGCCCTAAGTCTATACGTGCAAATTATCAGCAAGTATACCAGAGTAATCCTGCCTTTAAAGGGAGTCTGCCACTCTGTCACAGCTCCCTGCTGTAAAAGTCGATTGATTATGTCACCTTGCTCTTTAATTTTAGTTAAGTGCAAGTCCAAGCAAGACTTGGTTTTATGCTGCTTTAGGAAGGCTGAATAAGGTTTGGGCTGCTGCTGTGCTGTGTTTTGCTGTGTTGTGGTATATGGTAACAATGTCTTCATTTGTCAGCAATTCATGTCAGTTACAGTAAAATAATCCTGTGAGATAAGGCAATTAAACCACAGGAATCATGGATAAAGGCTGTCATGGTATCCTTAGCGCAGGACTTTTATGCTTGCTGTGGTTCAGGCAGCTTTCAAATGAAAGAGCTCAAATCACTGAGCACCGCAAGAATGTGTCCGTGGCAAGGAGATGCAGGAATTTCTTACTTTTCTCACAGTACCACTGGCCAGCTAGTATGACCATATGCACAGTGATCTCCCAAAAGCCTAAATTAGAGAGAAGTCATAGAATCATAGAATAGTTTGAGTCGGAAGGAATCTTAAAGCTCATCTAGTTCTACCCCCACCCCAGCGTGGGCTGGGACACCTTCCACTAGACCAGGTTGCTCCAACCTCCATCCCCTGGCCTTGAACACTTCCAGGGAGGAGGCAAATACAGCTTCTCTGGGTAGCCTGTGCCAGTGCCTCACCTATGTTAGAGTGAAAAAATGTATGGTAAATTTTTAATACCATTGTTATTGTTTGTTATTTAAATATGAGTACAACTTTCTGAAGTAAGGAACTCCTTATCCAATCTACCTTATTATGGTAGCACTGCAGGCAGCATGCACTCTTTGGTATTCACATTGTACCAGTCAGCAGTGTAGGTGGTGCTTTCTCAATGATTTGCGTCACACAAAAGTCAAGAACAGCGAGTAATAACTTTCTATACAAGGACTTCACAGGTAGCCCTGTTTTAATGAACGTAGGTGGGAAGTGTGGTCCTAATTACTCAGTGTCCCAAAGATACCTTTATGTCTAAGTCTTATTATCTAAAGAAATTGCAAAGTCCTAAAATATTAATTGGATATTTCATAGCTTTCAGGATGGTTTGGGGAAGAAAGGAGTGAAATGTCTGGCTTTTATCATTCATATAGAATTGTTTGAAAATATATCCACAATTTATTTTGATGCTTAACTCTAAATAACTTTGTTGTAATGCAGTTGTCATATAATGGTCTGATAATCTAACTGTTGCAGCTTGATAATCTGGTAACCAGAGTCTGCTTTCTAGCATTTTTTCACTGTTATGTGTATTACATGCGTCCAAATATTTGCATAAACGCTGACCCTCATTTTTTCACAATCTAAAAAAGCTCCACATGATAATAATAGAGTCTCAGCTGTAAGGTAAGCATTGTGCTGACCAGAATAGTCAAAGATGTTTTAGCATTCTATATCTGATTATTTGATGTGCAAAATCAAGTCACAGACCTACCACAAAAAAAAATGAAGTACTTGTAGCAATGCTCTTGGAAAGGATTGAGGGAATACCTCTACGCAGTGAAATAACTTCTTAAATTATAAAGTTATGAAAGTGGCAGCTTTGAGCTGGTAGCTGGGCATTGGTCAGTGATTCAGTATAAAATGATTTGCTGTATGGAAAACTGACTATGTTGGATTTGTCCTGCGCTCTCTCTGCAGAAGAACCATCCCATATCAAGTAGCTGTCTCAAAGCTTGCACTGCAAATTGCAGTATAGGGTAGAGTTACCTGACAAAGGTCGAACACTTGAAAAATCTTGTTAGAGCATCACTGAACCCTGTGCAAGAAAATTACCTTACTTTACTTCTACTCTCTGTCTGTCATCTTGCATCTTGCAGCAAAGACTACTCAGAAACTGAGAAATCCACTCCTGAAATTTTTCTATTTTTAAACTAAATGGTTCCTGGGGGCATTTACTGTGAGATATGTTCCATACTCCTTCAACCATTGTCTTATTAAACCTACCATCTCTTATTAAACATACTTCAATTGATCAATAACCCTCTTCGTCTAAGGACATCACAGCTGTTGTTTCAATAGCAGTCAGTGAAAAATACAGAAATGGCATGGTTTTCGCATGGCTGTTTTAGGATTTCAGCATAATGTAGCCAAGGTAGCACAGCTCTGTTGGGTGCAGGATTGCACTGAGCACTTTGTTTACTTTGCCATGACTCTCAGTTCTTGTTAGAGTCCCAGGTTATGTCTCTATAAAATAGTAAAAGCCTGAGCTTGTGCATCAGAACTTGATCGTCTATGCACCAAAGAGTTAGAATGGTCTCAGACCTGTCTGGAAAATTGCTGCAGTCCAGGGACCATTCCCAATAAAATGCTTGTATGAGGCTGGCCTGTTATCCAGAGCAAGTCAGTCTAATTAGGTGAATATAACTAAATTGGCCATTTGGCCTCAGAGCCAGAGAACAAGACCGGGAATTGTTTAGCCTTCCAGTACAAACGCATCACTTCTCTTCAGGATATATCCTCCAGCCTCTGACTTTGGCCTACATCCTTTCTTCTTAGGTGTATGATATTAGATTCAAACAAAGTAAATCCATATTCACTGTGATTTACTTACCAATGGATCCAGGTCACCTTAAATCAGTGATTTGTCCTTGTTTGCTTATATTGTTCCCTTAATATTTGCCTACTACAAAAAGTAGCATTATAATTTTTGATGCTTCCATTTCATTCACAGTAGAGGGGAAGGTTGTCAAGTTGTACAGAACATATTTGTACAGGATCCAGTTAGAAACAGATCTGCTTCATAACTATTCCCAGTTTTTGATTTCAGACCAAGACTTATCAGGTTGTAATACATTTAATGTTTATATTTTTTATTCCATAATCATCATGTTGTGTACTAACAGAAGTCAACGTATTTATATTGACAATATATCCACCAACTTTAGTCATCAAATTGCTAATCTATAAAACATTAATGTAAACATCCTATACAGATCTCAAGTAGATGTAGTTTTAAAACTTGTATTTAGCCTAACTCGTATTGAATGGCTTTAATGATAATGAGTTCATTCAAGTCCTTAATGTGTTTATTACTGCTAATACTGTATCAAATCTGTGGGATGAGGTGGGTATGATTTATGTACAATATTGATTTCTCTTACACATAGCAGGAGATACAATTGTTCAAGTATATTCAGCAAGAAAGTATAAAGTTTAGGAAAGGGGAGTGGCTCATATTTGTATGTGCATGATATAACAGGAAAATTAAATGCCTTGTGTGACTTTGCTTCTGCTGAGCATTTTTCTTGGTCAGGCATATAATGCTGTGACAAATACTGTGATGTGGTGTCATACAAGGTAACATTTCAGGAATTTTTAAGAAAATAGAGGATACAGAAAGTTCAAAACAGTGAAAGAGGAGGGAACTATCCTTCATGCTATTGTCTTGAGAATCTAGACAATTAGGTAAGCACCGAGAACAAATACAGAACACATTATGAAAAGACTGTTACTGGCTTTCCAGATTTTGGGGGTTTAGACCTGGTAAGTTAAGGTAACTGTCCATCATGCCATCTTTCCTACAAGCTCAAGATATAGATCAAAATTCTTGTTGATTTCAAGGGTCAACTTTTGACATTAAGAATTTTGTCTTGCACTCCGCTTGACAGCTTCCCTTTTACCAAAGTAATGCTCATATATAAAGCATGAAAGAGAGCTTAAGATTCAGAAAATCTCCAGATCTGAAATTCTCCAGGATAAAACCAGGAACTGGCAGCTGGGTCACCAGTCAGTCTTTCTGATCATTCTTAGACATTCTGAAGATGACCAGAGCAAAACCCAACCAATGTAATTACACTGTTCCCTTGAATATGTAAGCAGAATATCAATATGAAAAGTATTACTTATGACCATGTTAGAGAAAAAAATCCTAGGTAAGCAAAAAACTTCAAAAAACATGAAGACTTTGGATGGTTGAGCAATGTAGCCCTACATTTTAACAATCAGGACAAGAAAATGGAAGCGTATAGGACGTAGCACAATACCTTCTGTATATATCCTGACATTCATCTTTTCAGTTCTTTAAAACAATCTGGGATTTTTTTTGTGATCCATTGAACCATTACCTGTAGATCTGTCATCCTCATAAAATGAGGTAACTCCAATACAGTAAAGTCAGTCAAATAACACTTGTTCTAGCTTTACCAGATTAAGTATAAAAAAATTATGTGTGGACTTCTTTTGGCTCAGGTGCTAATTTTTATGATGAAAGATCCTGTAAGATCACAGTTATAATACACATGAGAAAATGTTTTTACAGGTAATAACAGAGATTGGACTAATTAAGCCAACTCATGCTTAATTCTAGTAATGAATGTAGCATACCTTTTCTAACCACAGATTACTCTGAATTTTAACAACACCTCATCTTTGGGCTTTATCAGAGCTTGTTCCAGGAGAGAGTTTTTAATTAATCTGTATCAGCATATACTTTATATATGCTTGTATGTATTTCGTAGTAATTTAGCCTAAGATACTTTGAATTGCCTTCTGCTTACCATGAAAGGACACATGCATGGGCTGTGGCACAAGTTATCACTAATCAGTTCTTCCAGTAAATTTGCCCTGAAGTCAGTGCCTGTGGGCTGATGGCCCAAGTAAGTGCAATGTAGTGAATTTCTTAATTAAAAGAAGTTACTGCATGTCACTTCAAAGATGGAGGGAAATTTCTGTTTGAGTTCAAGTAACTATGGTCTAAAAGAATTTTTATGTAAGAAGGCTAAGTTTGTCTGAAACTAATTTCTTGCAGACCCAGCTGTAGATGAGACTCATTTGGTTTAAAGTTCATAGGAGTTTTAAGACTCCAAATAATTAAATTGCTATTAATGTGTAAGACATTTTTCCGTTAACTTGAATGGACTTCTGTGGCAGAAACTATACCACATGCAATGCTAGCCAGCAATCATATTTCAGACGTGTGATTGCAAGGCTCTGTGTAGGTTCTCTTAAGTAGACCATGCTGGACTATGAGATCACATGCAACAAGGGGTCTGAATCCCAGAGACACCCTGACTGGGTGTCCCCTGTTCTCTCAGTTGCTAGCTGCAATCACCTAAAGACAGTCTTTTCTGTTTTAAAACCAACTTGGGTACTACTCCGTCAGATTTCCTTTTTCTTTATTTTTTCTCTATGTTAAGCCCGAAGTTATGTAGGTGAGAGACAGTTTTAAATTGTGCTACAGTCCTATCTTCTAAGGTACAGAGTGTATCCAGCAGAGTGCCAAGCAAATCAACTGCTATTGAACCAGGCTGGCAGTGTGTGCTCAGCAGAGTTCTGGATTAGTCTGCTTTTCATTAGGATGGCCAATTCCAGCAGGTGGCTTAGTAGTAGTTGTAAGAACATTGGAAAATAGGAGCGTAGGCTGGAGGGAACACCCTGGCTAATTGCATCCCAATCTCCGTCTGTTTCCAGCAAGCAGTTCCTACCTTTCCTTCTTTTTCTGGATCAAGTTAATATTAAGTGCAGGAAGTTCTTTTTCGCATCTATTCTTACTCAAAGGCTGTTCCAGAGCTCCTGTTGAAAACCTTTTTCTCATTTCCATCCACATTTATTCAAAGAGAGCTTATTCCCCATTTGTTCTTGTGCAATCATCCATATTAAATTGGTCTCTCTCCCTTCCCTTTGTCCATTAATCTCCCTCCCCTTTAAATATTTTTTCCGGTAATGCTCTTTAGATCAAACAGACATTAGAAGATGGAGGAAACCCTCAGAATGCAAAATCTTTGTATCTGGTGAAGAAAGAAGACTCAAATGCCATGGCAGCAATACTCCTTCCAATCACAGAACCCCTCCTCCAGCCGTTTCAATTAGTAAGCTCATCTGCAGAGCTCCCTGGAGTAGGAATGCAGTAGGCTGTGTGACTACTCCATGAGCATCCTCTCACTCGCATTAGGGACTGTAGTGAGAGGACAAGGGGTAACGGGTTCAAACTTAGACAGGGGAAGTTTAGATTGGATATGAGGAAAAAATTCTTTACAGTAAGGGTGGTAAGGCACTGGAATGGGTTGCCCAGGGAAGTTGTGAATGCTCCGTCGCTGGCAGTGTTCAAGGCTGGGTTGGACAGAGCCTTGGGTGGCATGGTTTAGTGGGAGGTGTCCCTGCCCATGGCAGGGTGTTTGGAACTAGATGATCTTAAGGTCCTTTCAAACCCTAACTATTCTATGATTCTATGATCCATTGGTAAGGAGGATTCAAGGTGCAGCTGGCACCTGAAGAAATCTTAAGATTGTGCTGCTTGAGTTTCAGTGCTGTGACTCAGTGAGATCCTTGCTGGGAATAGTGGCAGCAAAAGACATGAGACCATGTGTGTGAGAAAAGGCTCACCTACCTAAACTTTGGGGGAAGCTAGAAGTATCTTTTTTGTTTCCCCCACCATCACCACAGTACATTTCCATGTTGAACTGGATACAAGAAAGCTTCAGTAATGGTATAATTTGTTTTCTCAGACAAAATGTCTTTTCCAAGAAATTCTTCAGCAAGTTACTTAAAAGTGCTTTTCAGTCTTGGCGTCTGGTAGGACTAGACAAATAAACAAAATATTAATATAGACACTTAGATATTAGTCTAGAAGAGCAGGATTCTAGCAATAGAACTGTGGTGCAAATAGTTTGGTCCACCTACGTGAGATTGCAGAGGACAACCAAAAATGTCATCACTTTGATTCGTTGCTGCATGAGTCACCTTCAAAAAAAAAGTCAAATCACAAGAGAAAATTAAACATCTGTCAAGGAAATGAAGAATCTGGGCCACTAGGATGAATGGGCTGATGTCTTAGTGTTCCATCCTGTTATGAACTAGGTATGTGAACTAGACCCATGTGCAGACTTGAGTGGAAGTGATCATGTTGCTTTATGTGGGTTTCACATTGAAAAAAGTTGTCTTTACACTCAGGAAGAGGTTTGAACTACAATAAGCATGCCGTATCCTTTATCCTACTATGCTCCGAGAAGAATGCTCTGGCCTATCTCTGGACAGGGACCTCACCAGGAACCAAAATTTGGTTGCGCCCAAAATTATGGTGGCTGAAAAAAAAGACCACGTGTCTGATGTGGTCAGAAGGCAGTAATGTCCCCCTTCCAAATGCAATTATATCATTGCTTTGGTTTATTTTTTATATTTTTTTTTAAATTGTATTATTCAAACAAACAAAGTCATTTAGAAATTGTCTAAATTTGGCTTCCAGACTGTTTCAGATTTTGAATGCCTTGTCACTGCTTCTGAGTGATGCATAATGAGACTATAATGGTCAGTGTTATTGGCACATTGAAAACATTTCCTTCCTCATCTCCTTCCTAAGATGTTACATAGGTGACACAGCATCGCGAATATTGTCTGCATGTGTCAGAAAACAGTCCCCTGATCAGACAAAGGAACTAGTCTGAGGTTTTAGGTATGCATACACCGTTTGTTAAAGGCTGATCTGGGGCTCAGGCACCCCCAACAAACATGAGGGAACAGCACTGCTGGTCTGAGTGTCCAAAGTGATAAGCACTTATGCTTTGAGTATCCAATGGATGGTTACTCCATCAGGCATTCCACATCCCACCCAAGCCTGAGCACCTCAGCCTCGCTGGCTGTGCTGCTACTGTGATGCCACACACAGCCACAAGAAATCTTGTCATCTTGTTCACAAGACAGTGATGTGGATGGCCCGTGGGAACTTGCCACACTTACAGTTGACACAGGCCTGTGGTTTTTGTCCCCTTGTAAGCAAAATTTCTTAAAAGCAGACGGAAAGCTTCCCTGGCACATGTTTATTCTTGCTGGGACTCTAAACTAATCTGCAGCTCCCCGGAATAAAATTTCAGGTGTGGATTTAGACAGAATATTGTTGGCAAGAATATCAGTCTTTCTCCAGAAGTCATCAGTCACAGCACAATTATAGCAATAAGTGTATAAGTTAGGGTGAAGCCACAGAAAGAAAATTCAAGAGATTTTAAGACATCTAGATTGTATTTTAAAAGCATCCATGTTTTTTTTTTCAGTATATTAATGAGAATGGGAAGGTTAGCAATAGATCTGCAGTGGTATAGAGGGTCAGTGGCTGGAGATGGTTTCTGAGAGTAAGGGCAGACATACACTTTCTTAAAGTGCTTGTGCTACTGCATCCTGAAGGATAGAACAAAAAATATTCTCCACAAAAGCATCATCGTACTTGTCCACAGATCTATCCCAGTGAGGAAACACGTGAGTTCAAATCAGTAATTGCAAGGCAAAACTCCTTCCTACATGTCCACACAGTGGAACGTTGAACATCAACACAGGCCTCCACCCTAGCAGAAGAATCTGCAAAATCTTACTTTGTGACTAAACTTGAAGGCAGTTCAGTTTAATTCTGACTAGTTCTTTCCACAAAACTACAACAAATTTTTCTGCAGGAGGAAGTGCTTGAGTCAGCTCCGCAGAGAACATAAGTTTATCCTATTCACTAAGTGAAATGAATCTTCTATTGAGATGCTAAATGTTTCATTGCCTTCCATACAGACCTTCCATAAGCTCTAAACAATTTTTTATGCCACATTTATATGTATTGTGAGCCTTTTGCCCCTGGCTCTCCAGCTGTTTCCTTGCTTACATCCTGAGGCAAGAACTGCTGAACTTGAGGAGCAGGAAGACTGAACTGTTGACAGGAATGGTTGACAGAAAATTTTAGAGAGTATGTACAACTCGGAATTGGTTATCCAGATCTTCCAGGGGAAGATAAAAATTTCAAGAGCAGAAGTAACAACCAGCACAGTCTGAGAGAACAGAGAGATGTTAAAGGGACCTTCAGAGTGTGAAAGGGTAAGAAACAGGCAAAATAGCCATAAACATTGTAGTGGTAGATAGCAGTTAAGGGTACTGAAGCAAGAACATGAATCTGGATGCAAGTTAGTGAAAAAAGAAAAAAAGAAAATTAGGGAAGAAAAGGTGAACTAAATGGCTACAGTGATACAATCTTGGAAGTATGGAAAAGGAGCGTAGGACACTGAAAAGTAAAAGTCAGGAGGCTGAGAGGCTTTTTACTATGGAAATGGAAGGAGAGAGTGATTTTAGAGATTAGAAAAATGAACAATGGTATTTTGCAACAGATGAGGTTATAAATGAAGGAGAGAGGAGTTGATGGTGACTGAAGTTTAAAAGGGTAGGAACAAAGTGATTTGAAAAATCATGGTACAACACAGAGAAAAATTTGGAGAGGAGATAAAGACATTTTCTGTCTATGCAGTGAATTTAAATTACCAGTGCAACATCAGGGAGAAGAAAGCCATTCATCAGTGGGTGGGAGGCTGAAAAGAGCAAGATCTAACCAACAGTAAACTGACTATCTGGGTTCCAGTGTAGACTTAAGGCAGTAGGAAAACATGTTGTGGGAAAAAGAAATCCAGCATTAAAGAGCTAGCAAAAGAAGGAGGAGATGCTGAAGAATGTTATGCTAAGGACTGAGGGGAATGGAAGAGATTTATTATTAGTCACCTTTTAAAATAAAGTGATTTCTGATAGCCTTTGATTATTAGATACATATTAGATAATTAGATATATTAGATGTTTGTAGCATCTGAGGAATTCAGTCTTTAGAAGACATTTGTTCAGCCTGATTATTATGAAAGATATTATGCAAGTCCTGCTTAAAAAAAAAAGTGTTAAAAATTAAAATAATATGTTTGTGTGAAACAAATGATGACATGTGGACAATACCTGAATGACCAAAATAGCCCCATAAAACCCAGGTTCAGATTTCCTTTGTTATCTGCAACTAGAATTTCCTCCTAAGACACTCAAAACTATGTGTCATTTAACTAAATTTTCTTGATCTGGGGTTAATAGATCACAACTAAAGAACTATGTAACACTTCTGTTCCCTCTCCCATCATTCCTTCTGATCCTACCCCACACTCAAAATAAATTAGATGCCTCTAGCTAAGTAAGAGCAGATGACCTTGAACAGAAAGATCAGCTTTTGATAGCAATGAAAGCTCGTATCATTCCTAGCTTTACTTTATGTGACAAATCTACTGGAAGCTCCTCCACAGCATGCTTTCAATTACAGGACTAAACTACTAAGGAAAAAGTCGTCTGTGTCTAAGAACCCACAATGTTCCATTCTCCTCATACCCTTTGGTACCCAAATGTCCCCAGTCAAGTGCCTCGAATGCCTATTATTCATGCTTGGAACTGCTTCCAGCTAAGTCACAACCCACTCTTATCAGGACATGTTTTCTGCCTGAGATCCCAAAGGAGCTCAGTCCAGGAGACATGCTGAGAGTGTGCTTCTCATTTCCTAAAAGAGCTGAGCTCATCACAAAGCACAAACAAACTGTTATTCCAAAACACAGCCAGAGAAGGAGATTGGTCAGAAGTAAGTTTTGTGGTGGTTTCATCCCTCCTGCCTTCACCAAAACTGTTGAAATTTTCTTTATTTTTCTTTCATAAAATAAAGTCCCTGCTTTATTTTATTTTAGAATGTAAGACACATGGGTTCCATGCCATGTGAATCTGAGGGAATTCAGACCTTCCCTTCCCCATCACAAGAACCATGCCAAAACCAAAGGGAGAAATGGGCTCCCTTTGAACAATTCTTGTTGATGCTATGCTGCTTTGCAAAAAAAAAAAAGCATACTCAAAACCCTATCAAAAAATTAAAAAGTAATTAGCCAAAGAGGCAGCAATGTAGCCACCATTACAGTGTTCACCTAGGAGCAGGAACAGCTTGATTTCTCCCCTGTTCTATGCACTAAAGAGTGTGGGAGCCACATTATTTAATTCTGCAATATTGAATAAAAGCCAGAAAGCACATCCATGGTTTCCTTTTTCAAAGCATACCCTAGTCCTTCATATGTTTTTAAAAGGGATAACTCAGGGTCCTAAATCTAGAACAGGGCTATGGCTGCAAATCTTAGTCTTTCTGTAGTTCAGATTTGGGTTTCTCAGTCCCAGAAGAGGCAAGGTACAGCACTGTCTTGGTCACCAGTCCTCCACTCTTGGTCATGCAGCAGCTTAAGCCAGTCAAAGCCAGGACTGCTGCTACTCTCTCCTGGCCAAATATAAGTGACCACAGTGAATCAATTGAGACAATTAATCAAACAGCTAATAATTTCTTTCTACTGAGTTAGTTTTCTGCCACAACACCTATTTGATTTGGGTTACCACCTGGGTACCAACTCCAGAAAGCAGGAGTTGAAGGACCAATAGCTTGGACTTAGGTTGACCAAAGCAGCATTCTTGGGGTGCTGCCTTTGGGAATTCATTCTGAGATGTCTCATCCTGTCAAGGTATTACCCGTGCCCAGGTACTTTTTACAAGGCTGTTCCCTTCTAAGAGGAAAAAACCCAAACACAGACAAGAAAACCCAACAACAACAAAACCAAACAAGCCAAAAAAGCTCTAAAAGCAAATGGCTTATTGGCTCTTTGCAGCCAGAGCTGCCTGGTCTGGTACCTGCAAGCCAACTGAGCAGGTCCAGCTTTGGGAAACCCAGGTCTCCCCACAGGGCGCTGGAAGCAGGAGCAACAGGCTGGTTTTCTAATTTCCTCATCTTGGTAGTAGTGCCTGTGTGAATTTTGCAATTTTTTCTTTCTGGTGTTCTAGTTTTAATGGGCTCCATTTTTAAGTTTTGGAGTTATGCTCGTTTTTAATATTTTTGTTATCTTACAGAAATGTGATCATATATGATAGGATTAATATACAACAAGTAACCTAATAAAGATAAAAAAAGTGGTGCAACTTATGAACTGTTGTTGCAAGGAATGGAAAATGTAATTTGGGAGAACATTAAAAAAAATGAAGTCTGGGTGCCTGCCTGGAACCAAGACTTAACCCATGGTAAATGTTATGTGCAACAAATAGCCTGACAAGTTCTCTTTAAAGATCTGCGGTTATTAAGTGAACCTTCAACCTGATCAGACAACCTAAAAGGTATTTATCCTTGCACAGGAGTTCTGCAGCTATGTGGTTATCCTAAACACATAACTAGCAAATTAATTTCTCCTCTACCCCTTAGTTTCTTAGTTTCTCTGTTTTCTTTTTTTATAAGTAGAAATGTAATCAATTCTCTTGAAACTTCACCTGGGTGAAGATATTCACCAAACCTGGATGGAGAGTGCACTGAAGGCAAGCCTTTTCCAAGCATTTCTTCTAATACAGCCTTTGGTCTGATCACTTCTGGGAGTTGTGTCAGACAATTTTGGAATTGTTGCTTTCTGGAAAGAGACCATTTGTTTTTAATCTTTCAAATGCCATGGGGACATCAAACAAGACTGTAAGAAAATTACTTCCTGGGGTCAGGACCCATGCCGATGGTGACAGAATGTTGATGGATTTAGGAAACTCCACTTAAGGATTCTGATTTATCTGTCAGTCCCTGCTCCAGAGACCCATGGAAGAGAAAAGAGGCTGTCTGTGAAATTGTTAGTATGACAGGAGTAACATATGGGAGGCGAAAGCTGTTGTTTAGAAGTGGTTGTAAGACTGAAACAAATAACGTACACCAGCTTTGATCATTCCAGACAGGGCTCCTTTAATGCAGCCAGGTTCACTGTTGTGGCCCCATACAGTAGCTTAGAGAAATGTAATCAGCAAATTTTTGCAAGTTAAAAGTTTTTCTCTATTTGCCGACATTTCTCATGTGTCTGTCATTATTGTGTCCACGAGCCTCAGAAACTTAAAATCGATTTCTCAAGTCCAAGCTAGATTTTTTTACTTGCTAGTCAAAAAAGAAGAGACTCGCTTATGCTCATCCAATAGTCAATCACTTGTTCTTCCATCTGGATTTCAAAAGTAAGTTTTAAGTTCACAATAAGCACAAAAGCACCTGCATCTCTGCATCCCCTAGCTTTGTATCTGCTGCAACCTGTACACAAGTGAGAGGTCTGGAGTCAATTCAAAACTGGAAAGATTTTAAAATCAGAGGTATGTTTCATGACATGAAAAAATTATTTTGTACATGAATAACTGAAATACATCATTTCACAACCTGTAGTCTCCAACTGATATTGAAAGAAGTAACTTACTAAGAGACAATAAACAACAATTTAGTCAGGCTTCTTAAATTTTGGGATAGCCCTCTGCTACTAGATCACCTTTCCTCTCCAGTTTGTTGACTATCTCTGACCAACTGGGCATGGTGCCTGGCTTGGGCAATGGAACTTCCTTTATTACGATTTATTCAAGTCATGGTGAAAGGCTGTTGTAGAAAGTTTGAAGCTTATGTTCTTCAGTGTAAAACTTAGTCTTAAAATGCCTCTGGCTCATCTACAGACACACTGCCAGATGTGAGTCATAGCAGGATTGCCTGCTGCCATCTTTGTAGAGTTTAACATACTGAGAAAGTGTCCTTGTCTCCATCACCAGATTTTCTAATTAGTTAATGTAAACATTAACTCTGCACTGCTGTTTTTTCCTGAAAGGAATGTCTTGCTTGTACACTGTCAGATTTTAGGATACAAGAGAGCAGTGAAGACGAACACTGAAGGATAAATCGAAGTATCAGTATGGTCTCTTAGAAGGACACAACAACTTACCACAAGGGAACACCTTTAAAACCAAAGGGCAGTGAGAGAGGGTTTTATGCTAAATGAAACTGCAATTATCAGGATTGCAGCTGGAGCACAGAACTTATCTCCAGTTAAGAAGCATGCAAGTATCTGTCTGTGAGGAAAACAACTTCTTTAAGCCTCCCATGAAAGTGACACAAATGCACAGAAACAGGAATAAATGAATAAATGGGGAAGCAGCATTTTTCTCCATTGCTGCAATAACTTAAATGGAAAAGGTCATACCATTAAAAGAGAGAGGGTGATAAAAGCATATCACTAGACCTCTAAGTTTGCCTTGTACTTTGCTGTAAAAGCTGGGATCATCAGGCTGAGTGTTCTGAGAGCTTCTCCATTCAGCAGGACTCAAACAATTCCTACATTTTGTTATGAGTCAGGCCAGCACGATGTTCTTAATGGGCTTTCAGGCTTGATTTTGGAAATATCTTAGTGTCACTTATGGTAAAACTAGAACAAATAATAGCATCTGTCTTGAATATAGCTATCTCAGTCCCATTGCACCATAGCAATGCCATTAGAAGCAAACTGGTTTTCCTATCCTATTAAGTTATCTTCCAAAGTGAGAGCATTCCTACCAGGAAAAATCACCATGTCTAAAGAATGATTAACTGTTTATATTACTTCAGCTTCTCCATCTATTGTAGTTCCTCATTTCCTTTGGTTTATGTTTTGAGTATCACATTAAAAAAGCAATTTATTGCCCCCATTTGATAAAAATCGCCTCTGTATCTGAAGGAGGACAATGTTTAGTTTTCATCTAGGTTAGTGTAGTAGTAGCTACACCACTATAGGGAGACTATGGATTATATACTCCAGATTTAAAGAAATTCAGCTTTTCAACAAGATATGGCTTATGAGCTTTGTTGCAGAATTTGGGCTTGGTTTTTTGTTGTTTTGGGGTTTTTTTTAAACATTGTCCTGCTACCTTTCCAAAGCAAGCATACCAGAGTAACCCACGTAAATTGAGGGTGTGCTCCCAGGGTCATCAGTGTTAGCTGCCACAGAAGAAAATGATTGAGCAACAACGTACATTGTACAGTGTGGGATGAAAACCTCAGAATCTCTTCCATGCTGTTTTGGTGACAAAATCTGACTTGGTTCTGAAGACCAATGCATTATTTTCTTGACTGCAGCTTAGCCTTCATAAACTCACTTAAACTAATGGATTTTCAGAGCTAAGGTACTAGAAAAACATAGCTACAGCAGGAAACCAGACCAAGATTATTCCTGAAATCTGAAGTCAGTCTGTTAAAACTGCATGGTTTCCAAATCTCACTGACTCAAATTGCAGCTTCCTGACGTTATAGGGCATAAGCAATCTTCCTTTTTGCCAAGTCACTCTGAACTGCCACTGGGGCCCTACAGTAGATATCTCTGTGACTGAAGCATAATCACTCTCTGAATAGCATTGAAACTGTGTAAGGGAGGATGGAGTACAGAAAAAGGAAACAGAAAAAGCTGAGACAGCTGGCAGAGCTTCTTTTGTAAAGGAAATCAAGGTGAACACCTGCAAACTCCTGCATCATGTCATCCTCTTGAGCAAGGAGTGGGGAGTAAGCTGTCTTCTGCATTTGGCCAGGAATAATCCTGACTCATTTAGAAAACACAGCGTGTCTGAGCTATTGCTTGGCTTTTGATAGAAACAGCCACTTTGTCTCTGCTTGTTCTATAGCAGTTTGACATCTCAGTTCTCATTATCAAGCTTCTTGACTATCAAGCAACTAAGGCAAAAATCTTGAGTCCTAAACTATTCCTAATAATTCCTAGATGTATTTATGATTCAACAACCCTAGAAAGCAGCTATACAAATAATATATAACCTGTCTTGTGAAAGAAATACCAGGGAAATTTCTTAATCTCTGAAGACTTTCCAGGCAGCAATCACTGTGTATCACTTAGTTTTGCATCCCTGACCCACCCAGTTGTCCAGACAGGAAACTTTCCAGACAGTCTGTGTGCTGACGTGCAATCACGACTAAATACCATATCATAATATTCAGTAAATTTGGTTTTGGTCACTCACTTGCTGTAAGCATGGACAGGAGTAATTATAGGACAATTTACTGTTCTTAAAATATGAGATTTATTTTTGCACAGGTTTTTCTTAAACCTCAGGTGCTATAATTATTCTGATATCTGATATTATAATTCTCCGAATGCTCCTTGACTGTTTGATACTACTTGACTGAGCGAAGCTCGAGCTTTTATTCCCCCTTATGTCCAGAGGATCCCATTCCTTCAGTTGTGTCATCTACTTGTCTACTGAGGTACTCAAAAGGGAATGATGTAAGAAGGAGAGGTAGCCTAGATGTTTGTAACAGAGGAGATTAAATTATTAAAAATTCTAAATATTTTTTTTCTAATTATTATTGTGAGATACTTAGAATAACTAACTTGCTTCTAGCTACCATGTATTTGCTCTAGAGAAAAGAATACAACCCAATGCCTTTGTATGTACTATTGCCATTCAAGCATAATTGTTTTATTAAGTGGAAAAGCTTTGGCAACCTAAAAAGCTTTTGTTAGTATTTGCTTTAAGTTAAATACAGAACTTGCTATGAAGGAACACAGTTTTCTGCTGTAAAATAACCAGGTACACCCTACTGAATCAGTAGCAGTTAGTTAATTAGAGCCAGACTTAAGGTCTTTGTTCAGATCATCAAAAGCAACCACATATGGTTTGAGTGCAAGAAGAACAATCAGTGTCTTCTCTAAATATTGGTTTGGTTTTTTCCAACCAGCTATTTACTATTTCTATAACTTGAGCTCTGATTTCTCCTCTGAATTGTTTTCCCATTTTTAGTCATACCACAGCAGTTTTCCCTATTCATGTGGAAGCACTCAGGGTTTTTGAGCACAACTGCTTGAAAACAAGATAAATTGGATTCCAGAGGAGAATACAACTTTTAAATCTAGGAAATTAGTGGTTTATAGGCAACTGGGAAACTTGCATTATCATAAAACCATTATATTCTACTTTTAACTGGCTGGCGTCTACAGGAATGAGTTGACACAGAGTCCTGAACAGTTCCAGTCTAGGGGCAGAGACAGAAATATTTGTCCTGTCCCATGAGCATCAATAACATTATCAATAATGTTCCTACCCTGAACAGCGAAAAAAAAAAGTTTCTCAAGCATAATAACCCTTCCTGAATAGAAAATATGGAAATTTAGTTGGATTATTTAAAACATTTGGGGTTTTGGAATTCCTTTATTTCAATTCCCAATATAAATTGATTAATTTCAAACCAAAGGTTTCTTTAAATGAAAAACAAGCCTCCATAATACAAAACCAAACCACACCAAACCAAACCAAAACCACTTCAGTGAGATGATTTGGCAACTTCCAAACTTTCTCTAAAAGATTTTCTTCTAAAAGGACATCTATTGAGAGTAATTGCTTCAGCAGTCAGTTTCAATTTTGACAAACTTAGACTTTTCTAATTAATGTTTAATTGAAAACTTACTGACCAGGCCTGTTCTAGACTGTTGTGGGAATTGGCTAGCAGTTTGACACTGTGCAAAAGAAATATGATATTTGCAGGACCCAAGGAAGAAATATGCAAGCTGGGGGTGAAGGCATAAAAGTAAGGTGATGTTATATAAAGCAGCTTCTTTCCTCGAATAATCTCATAGTGAGCAGAAAGTGTTACTGATTTTATATTCTGTGACAGCAAAGGGAACTAGGGAATCCAAACTGGGATTGCTTAATGCCCTTGCCGTGGAAAGCATCTGCACTTACTAATATGTCCTTTGCTGAACATAGCTGTAGTATATCAACATGTACAGTGCCAGTGGTTAAAAAGTTGACATTTCACAGGAAATGGATGTCATCAGTATTTCATTTTGATGGAAAAAATATTAAAAGCTAAATTTCCCATTACTCCATGGAATAGCCTTTGTGATGGTGATGCCCACTAAACAGCTTATGTTCTGCTTATTGCAGGGCTGCAGAAAACCATGTGCATACAGTTGCAAAGCTTCATGTTCCTGTTGAAATACCTTAGCAGCATAATTACTTTGCCAATTACTCTGCTTATAAAGCATCTCCACATTTGTAGGCTAAATTCTGAAGAAAAACAATATGAGGGTGTTCTTTGTGCTGCTTCACCTCCCATCACCTTTGTTCCTGCTGTTACTACTACATCTTCCTCACAGAGGACGTGATAAGGTTCACTGAGACAGCAGTGGTAGTTGCAGCAGGAGCTGTACCCATGGAGGTGGAAAAAATGCAGTGATAAGAGCAGTGTCAAAAGAGTCAGGTGCATGTAGGACGAGTGGGAATTTATGCATTCCTAGGAAGAGGAAATGAGATGCTGGAGAGATTACTAAACCTTCTTATTCCACCAAATCAAATCTTTTTCATTTTTTTTTTTTTCCCCATAGAATCATAGAATAGTTAGAGCTGGAAAAGACCTTAAGGTCATCTAGTTCCAAACACCCTGCCATGGGCAGGGACACCTCCCACTAAACCATGTCACCCAAGGCTCTGTCCAACCCTGCCTTGAACTCCGCCAGGGATGGACCATTCACACCTTCCCTGGGCAATCCATTCCAGTGCCTCACCACCCTTACAGTAAAGAACTTCTTCCTTATACTCAAACTAAACTTCCCCTGTTTAAGTTTGAACCCGTTACCCCTTGTGCTATCGCTACAGTCCCTAATGAGGAGTTCCTCCCCAGCATCCTTATAAGCCCCTTCAGATACTGGAAGGCTGCTCTGAGGTCTCTACACAGCCTTCTCTTCTCCAGGCTGAACAGCCCCAACTTTCTCATCCTCTCTTCATATGGGAGCTGCTCCAGTCCCTTAATCATCCTCGTGGCCCTCCTCTGGACTTGTTCCAACAGTTCCATGTCTTTTTTATGTTGAGGACACCAGAACTGCACACAATACTCCAAGTGAGGTCTCAGAAGAGCAGAGTAGAGGGGCAGGATCACTTCCTTCGACCTGCTGGTCACACTCATTTTGATGCATCCCAGGGTATGGTTGGCTTTCTGGGCTGCGAGCACACACTGCCAGCTCATGTTCATTTTCTCATCGACCAACACCCCCAAGTCCTTCTCCGCAGGGCTGCTCTGAATCTCTTCCCTGCCCAGCGTGTAGCTGTTCCTGGGATTGCTCTGACCCAGGTGTAGGACCTTGCACTTGTCATGGTTAAACTTCATCAGGTTGGCATCAGCCCACCTCACAATCGTGTCAAGGTCCCTCTGGATGGCATTCCTTCCCCACAACGTATAAACCGAACCACACAGCTTGGTCTCATCAGCAAACTTGCTGAGGGTGCACTCAATCCCACTGTCCGTATCACTGACAAAGATGTTGAACAAGATCGGTCCCAACACTGATCCCTGAGGAACACCATTTGTTACCCATCCCCAGTTGGACATTGAGCCATTGAGCACAACTCTGCGTGTGGCCTTCCAGCCAGTTTTTCATCCACCAAGTTTTCCACCTATCAAATTGATGTCTCTCCAACTTAGAGACAAGGATGTCATGTGAGACATTGTCAAACGCTTTGCACAAGTCCAGGTAGATGACATCAGCTGCTCTACCCCTGTCCATCATTTCTGTAGTCCCTCCATAGAAGGCCACCAGATTGGTCAGGCAGGATTTCCCCTTTGTGAAGCTATGCTGGCTGTCTCCAAGCACCTTGTTGCTTTTTATGTGCCTTAGCATGCCTTCCAGGAGAATCCACTCCAAGATTTTGCCAGGCACAGAGGTGAGTCTGACTGATCTGTATTTCCCTCGCTCATCCATTTTCCCCTTCTTGAAAATGGGGGTTATATTTCCCTTTTTCCAGTCATTGGGAACTTCACCTGACTGCCATGATTTTTCAAATGTGATGGACAGTGGCTTAGCAACTTCATTCACCAGCTATATATACATAGTTACATATAATAATATAACTTTTTTCCTTTTCTGCTAGAATACAGCAGGATAATAGTGATTACAGCCTCCCTGTGCAATTCCAGCTTCCTAGCCATCTAGCCACAGACATTTTGAGGGTAGATACAATTAATCTTTTCCTTCTGCACTTGAGAATGCATTGGGATGCTCTCCAAGTCTCATCTTCAGCAGACACCTTTGCTCCCCAGGGGAGATTTATTCACTGCTACAAATCACTCACTTTGATCATCCTAATCAATAGGTTTCAAGAGAGCTTAAATAAATGATGTTTGAAGCTCTGGTGAATAATTCTTCATTCATAAAAAAACAGACTCGCCATGAGAGGGAATGCGCCATGTATAATTCTGGAGCAGAACTGAAAAAACTGACAAAGACCGCTTATACACCTAATTCACTAATGAAGCCTGTCTTCAGTGGGAATTCTAGGGAATGATAAACCAAAAAGAGACTCAAGTTTTTAGTGTAGTGGCAGATGTTCTTCTTTCAACTGTAACAATGCAACCAGTCTCATTTGCATAGACCTCACTGATATTAAAGCCGTAGGCATATCAAGAAGACAGCAGATGACTGTATCAGTCTCAACAGGTAAATAAGAACACTGTGTTACTACCCTCCTTTCCCAAGGACTTGAGGACAGAAAGAAGACATGAATGTCACTATTACAGGTATCCCTTGTAACACCCATATGTTGATTAAAAGTCTCCTTTACTTCATCTTGTGTGTACATGCATGTACAGGAGTAAGGAGGGAAAGGGGAAGGAAAAACACAGGGTGTGTTGTGGCTATAAATTTCTTGACCCAGCTCCTGCTTGATTTACTTCAGCCTACCAAAAATCAGACTGAAATGGAGACTGTGGTCTTGAACTGCTGAATGAAAAGCCTTTACGCACAAAGGAGGAGTCTGTAGAAGTGCCAGAGTGGCTGGCTTTCCTGATTTATGCAAGAAAACCCAGGATCACAAACATCTCTGCAAAGAAAGAACACCTGCAATAGAGTCAGTGAAGTAGTTCCATTTACTACTAAACAGGGAGATCAGAATCTGGCCTTTTGTCATTAAAGTGGCAATTCATGGATACAAATAATAGTTTCAATATAAACAATTAAAACAATAAATGATGTCAGTAGGAAAGGACCTGCTCCTGCAAAATTGTTCTTCTGGATTAAATTGAATATGAGAAGACCACAAAGCTGATAGATGTGCCAGTGGAGTTTTTCATCTCCTCTTCTGGCTCCAAAACAGGAATTAACTTGGGAAAAAATAAGAATATCAATCCAGTGGAAATCCTTCTTACTTGAACATTTGTGTTCATCTCAAATGATTGAAGTAATTCTGCAAAACTTCTGAACTTTGATTTAGAAATATAAAAGCATCATTTGAACAACTCCAGTCAAAGTATTTCAGGCATTAATTGCAGAATAACACCAAGATCTTCTCTACCCACCATTTCCCATTATGGACTTCTAGTAATGGGACTTCAGTGATACATTATAGGATTTAGGCAGCAAGACGGTAACAGTGCATCATAGGAGATAATCTAACAAATACTCCCGGCATTACAGTAATTGGTGAATCATGACATCAGTGGCAGAAAGCATCTAATGTTGAGCTGAACAAATCTGAAAGGGGATGGGGGTGTTCCCACGACCAGAAACTTAGAACATAACTAGCAAAATCTTTCCACCACTACCACAGCCCTGGAAACCTGTAATGTTGCAAAAATGTCATTTTCCAGCATTTGCAGGGAAAGTCATTAATCCTTGGCAGAATCAGGTTAAATGTTTTTCAGTAATGTGCAGCAAGACATAATTGTTTGTTTCTGCAGAATCTTTTGCATTTTTTAAACTATATAGCTTGAAAATATCTCTGAAATATTTTTGCTATCATCAACAGCATTTAATTTCAGTCTATTTTCCTGGGAAAAAAGTGCAGTCGTAGTTGTGAATATTTTTGAGTGTTTCAGGATAGAGCAGGTTACTTGGAAGTTTTGTTTATGGATAAATAAATCACAGGTAGAATATTTGGTGATTTCATGAAAGCCTGAACAAGACTAGGCAGCTACATCACCTGCCTATTTTTTTCATCAGCCATTTTTAGTTTAGCTGAATTAGCTTTTGTGTCAGAGCACCTAGTATCAATGGAGTACACAGCTTCTAGGTGCTCATAACTGTCATTAACTACATTCAGATTATCTGTAATGATTAATCAACTTGAAAAAAATTGCCTGGCAATGTGCCTTTAACCACTTCCTGCTTGTGAGTCATTAAAAGCACTGCCTTTACATGGAAGGGAAGGGTGGCAAATGTATTTACATCTGGCAACATGAGAGAGATTTGGTTTTTTCTATTTGCATGTATTTATTTCTATTTATGTACAAATAGGAAAAAAACAAATCTCCCTTATGTTGCCATGCTTCTCCTGCAGTAAGAATTGCTTATGGAGTTATCTCAACCCATACTGAGGGACCTTATTATTAAGGATGCAGCATGGCATCCTTAGAAAGGCTGGAGGCAGGGATGGAGCCACATGTCTGGCTTGGAGGAGGGAGATCATGCGATTGAGGAATGCAGACTGCAGCCAGGCACCAGTTCAGAGCAGCCAAAGTAGTAATGGAAACTGTTATCCCAGCTTTAGGGGAAGAAAGGAGCAAATCATCTTCCACTGAGAGCTGAAACTCTGGAAGTGGGGAAGGGTAATGGAGAAGTTTCAGACATTCCTTCATCATGGTAGGAGTTGTTGCTGTCTGAAGATGGGCAGAAGCATTCACATTTCTGAAAGCAGATGGTACTGAAAAATCTATTGGTTTTCATTATTTTTACTAGCTTGAGTAAAAATAGTTAACCATCACACTATGTTCATTGCAGGGGGGTTGGACTAGATGACCGTTGAAGGTCCCTTCCAACACGAGCTATTCTATGATTCTATGATTCTGTGTTCAAAATATGAGCACTGTACAAAAATGAGCCCCAGAAACAACATGGTTTTAAAAAAGACACACATGCAAGTAAAAATGGAGTTAATGACTATTCTAGCTTTCAAAGGTAATTTTGGGAAGCCGAGTTCAGATACAAAACCAGACTAGGACTGCAGTTTGAGGAAAAGCCCTTGGCCTACTGAAAGATCTGGAATTAGTTCTTAGCAATATGTTTATTGATGGGCAGAGGAAGTGCGCCTGCCTGAAGTTTTGAATGATAAACAGGACTCTGATACTGTGGAAAATGAAGACAAACATAAAATGCATTTAAAATTAGACCTGAAGTAGAACAACATTGAAAACTCAAGTCCACCATAGGCAGGATCCTGGAAACAAGACAAATATGTCTGACCAGTGTGGAAAAACTGAAGGAGCTGTGTTGGAATTTGCCCTTAGGAAGACTCTGCAAAGTTCAGGAAAATTGATGAACAGCTTTCTAACAGTCCAAGACAGCTCTGGAATAAAAGACAGCTGGATTATTAACTTCAAATACATGGAATGCTTATTGATCCAATGTTGAATGCTGATGCACAAGTTAGTATAGTGATGGAAGTGCTAGCAGCATCTCAGAAAGAAGAGCAGCAGATAGTAGCAGGTAACAAGGAATGGGGTTTTCAAGATGACTTTTTCCCCATGAGAGGGCAGCTAAATAACAAATGGAAAAGGTAATGCCTGCAGTGCTGCTGGGGAAAGGTATTGTTAGGGCTAATGTCTGTTCTACCTTCTCAGTAAGCTGTCCTCTTTTCAGAAGAGACTTCAGGTGGTCTCCAGTGGAATTGTAGTCTGGACACCTCTGCCTCCATGTGCTCTGCAGGTGCTAAAGAGTGCCTGCCACATCAGCCTTATTTGTTTCACATCTGCGAGCTCCTCTTTGCGGCACAGGGCAATTCTTCTCCAGCAGTTGTCTCTGAGCATAACTGAGTAACTGTACTGGGATTTTTTTGTTGTTCTTGTCTATAATGTGGAATGAAGGCACTTGAAGAGATGTGTATTAGAACTAGCAAGGACCGTCAGACAGGCATTAGCCATGCTGACTTGTGTCAAGCATGCTGGGGAAAAGTGCTGAGTTTTGCCTTTTCAATTGTGCATTCACTGAATGTGCCAGAACTTTGCAAGAGGCATGAGTCAAATATAAAACATAACATGAAAGCATCATTTAGTTTGAGAGCTCTTGAAACAAAGCAGTGGTCTCTTTTATGGGAAAATTATTGTGTTTAATGTCCCTCTGTGAGGCCTCTGTTCTTATTTATCGCTGCACTCAGTTGCACACCATTCAGGTATCAACAAAAAAAAGATGTAGTAGATCTCTGAGGCTGCACAATTGTGTTAAATATTCATCTTTTGCCTCAAACAATAAGGATTTTTTTTGCTGTAGCAAGTGTAATGGTTTTTGCTTCGCGAAAGAGCTAGCATGTCAGAGGAGGAACATGATGAACATGAGGAACATTATGAACATAAGGAACATACCAGGAAGCAACTTATGTCTAATACTTAAAACAGATAGGTTTGCAGTAAATAAAATTAATTCCATGCAGGTTTCTGTGATTTATGCATTTTTTAAAAAAGGTTTCTGTCTCAAGAATCTTTTCTCTACCTAAGAATGTATTAAGGGTACAGTGTTTCAGAGATGGTCACCTTCTTCAGGGTGAGAGCTTCATCTTCACTTTGCTTTAAATTAGAGAAGTTTTTAGGAGTTGGTTCTGTGGACGAAGTATATTACAATCACTGGATATTTTTGAAAGTCCTATCATACAGAACATATATCTTTTCATAAGAGGAAAGATGTCTTGTCCATAAGAAGCTCTGCATGCTACTAGCAATATGCAGTAATTTCGAATTTACTCACTCAAAAAAGCTTCATTATTATTTTATTGTAAAGGGTTTTGGAAGAAGAAAATCTACCAGTAACTCGTGCAGAGATTTTAAAGCAACTGATTCAGTACTTATTTCTAATAACATAAGTTGTATAGAATGACATCTACCCTTTGCCACAGGAGAATCAATTGAGGCAAATGAAAACCAGGCATAAATATTTTTACCTGAAGTGGAAGCTAGGTAAGGTGCTTCAGCTGGAATATTTTGAGGTTTTGTGTCATACAGGACTAAAAAAAACAATAAAAATAACAGTCTAAAGAAAACCTGTTTCTAGTTTTTGCCTTTTAAAAAAAGTGAATTAAGTAGTTCCTAATATCAAACCTCCTTAGCCTGCTGCAAAGTTTGGTAACTTTGATCATACTTTCTAGTTTTATTGCATAACTATTTTCCCCTCCCCAAAGCATGTGATGAAGCTGCACAATTGTTGAGACTGGATTTAGCCTAAATACTACCAATGCACAAAATAAACCTACAGTGGGGTCTGGCTCTGCTTTACTCAACACAGCTGGGCTAGACGGTGAGCACTACTCTTCTCCTTCCACACCCTTCCCTAACACCACTCTTCACCCTTTGCCTCAATGACTGACAACAGCTCCTGGATCACATCTGTGGATGGGAATTTATTATTCAGTGGTGGGTTATTCCAGGCCATACTGATCAAAGCTCTTCATACTAATCTGTTTTCTGACTTGCTGTTTTGGTTTCCCAAGCTAATGGTGCTTGTGATACCTTGCTATATCTGCCTGTCTGTCTCTGCTAACTTTAGGTATGTCAACCAATTTCAACAGAATGACAGGCCAAACTTTCAAATACAATCTCAAAACTAGAAAATTAAGCCAAGTACATGGAAGAAAAAACCAGCAGCCAAGTCAAGGAGAGACTGTGGAGAAATCTGGTCTATAAGTTTTACCTTTACTGGCTGACACAGCCTTTGTATAAACCCCTGCTGCTGGAATAGTTGCTGTGACAGCTCACCGAGAAGGTCTTCAGAGAGAATTGGGGTGTGAGGTCTCAATACAGTTTGGCCTTGTATCCAGGCTTGTTCCCAAGATTCCCTCGTTCCCCATCCTCTTACGGATCTCACAGAAAAGTCCTAGTTTCAAAGAGAGTTTGGGACAGAAGTCAATGCCCACGTCACAATACAGTTGAATGGCTGGGAGAGGGCAAATTGTGGAGCTGGGAAGGGGTAGCTGCAGACAGATGTCTGGGCCTTCTGTGCCATGCTTGTAGTTCTTTTTAATCCACTTAATGCCATCCTTTAAGATGCAGTCAACAGGCTGCCCAGTGTTCTTGTATAGTTACTTTAAAATTGATACGTTGCCTTGTCCTCTTATCATTATAGACATACTTTTCTTCTGAAATTCAGCAAGAAAACTACCTAAGTCTATTTCACTGGGTAGAGGAAATACAGCTTTTCATGCAAAATTCTAATTTTTTTAACATTACGAAATTATGCATAAAAGGATGCTGATGAACTTCCTTCATGGAGCCTACATGCAGCAGTAAACAAGGACATCAGACAGGCTGCATTCCAGTGAGCAGAGCTTTTCTAGGAAGTGGGGTGATAGACCAGACATTCACATCAAGCTTCACTCAGTAATCAGTGAAGACAGTGTTCCAAGAGGTCTTGCCTGCTGATCTTCAGGGATCCATTTATCTAAATTAAATCGGTTCATTCTATCCCATTGCATCCCTCAATACCTTGCTGTACATTAACATAGCTGGTTATTGTAATTCTGTGCCAATGCTCAGCATAAGAGAGCTTGTAAATGATCTGAATAGATGGGACACTTTCATACCAAAATTTCCATATTTCCGGAGATTACAAAGGTTTCAAGTTTTCACAGCATGTTTTTAGCCCTTTGCATCTTCATGGTAGATTTTTTAATATTAATACAATAGTTATACTTGGATTACGAAAAATCATGAAATTTAAATGTTGGGAGGGTAGTTTCAAGTTTCATCCTTTAAACTTCATAAAAATGAGGTGTTAAAAATAGACTCTTTATGTAAGACTTTTTTGTAATTCACTTGTAAGTCGTCTTCAAAAGGTTTTTTTGCATTTGGGTGTATTTTGCTTTTTTCTGGGCAGCAAATAATTTGCAATTCTCTTTCTTTTCTTAAGCTTTGAAAACAGTGCAGTAGCACCACAGAATTTCCTAAGCACATACTGCCTCAAGTATACCATTATACAAAGAAAAGGGGGAACAATTTAACATCTGGAATATTCCTTACCATTGGTGTCTGTCCTCCAAAGTAAAATATCCTTTTTCAGGAGGAAAAATGGTGAAGTCTTTCTATGCAAATTTGCATGTAGCATTTTTAGAAATTCTGAAATAATTAACTCACATCCTTGATAGGGTTAAAAAGAAATAAAAAAGGAAGGAAACCCTGCTATATTGTTTTTTAATACGTAAGTGATCCCTAGTGCAATAGCAGGAACACATAATTCTGCAGGAATATATAATTTATTCTTTTCTGTTGGTGAATATGAAAGAATACATGCACAGCTTGCTATAAAAATTTGTTTACTGGGATGGTTAGAAATATGTATTCTAAAACCCAACACATTAAAAAGTTATCATGAGAGGAGAAAGGAAAGGTGTCTTGGTTTAAGTCCAGTCTACCACGAATTTTCTCACTCACTCACTTGCCTCTCTTTCTTCCCCCAGTCCCGGGGGCATGGAGAGGAGAATCAAAAGAATGCAACACCCACGGGTTGAGATAAGAACAGTTTAGTAACTAAGGTATAACACAAATCACTACTGCTACCACCAATAATAATAATGACCAGGGAAATACAAGGAAAGAAAATACAACTGCTCACCAAGCCTGACCCAGCCAGTGCACCCTCCAGCAGCGAACCCCCCAGTGCACCACCACACCCTTCCGGGTCTCTGCTCTCCCTGGTTTTACATCCTGGGCATGATATGCTGTGGTATGGAATAACCTGTTTGGTCAGTTTGGGTCAGGTGTCCTGTCTCTGCTTCCTCCCAGCTTTCCCTCCTCCCTGGCATAGCATGAGACTCAGAAAGTCCTTGGTCAGAGCAAAACATTACCAAGCAGTAACTGAGAACACTGGTGTTATCAGCGCTGCTCCCAGGCCCAAAATCAAAAAACACAGCGCTGCACCAGCTACCAAGGAGAAAAATGACTGCTGCTGCTGAACCCAGGACAAAAGGAAAAGAAATCTTTTGTTTTCTTTCTCTGAGCCTCCACACATACATTCCAGCACACAGCAGGCTATCTAGTTTTAGGGACTTCTCCCCACACTAGTCTCAAAACATCTCAAGCCCTCTACCTCAGTGTGGTATTTTGGGAATCAATATGAACTTAGAGACACCACTGTGACTGCTGGCCACTTTCTGTATAATTTAGACATTTGTGTCATACCTCTGTGTTTACAGAAGAGGACCTGTGCTACAAGTGCTCACTACATGATGTTACAAAGTACCAGCCACATAAATCTGCAGTAGTCAGAAAGTGACCTGTGAGTAGCTCTGGAGAAACTCATTCTTCCAGGCAAGTTAGCAAACAGGACACTGCTGAGGATTCAGGCAGCTGACGCAGATGCTCAAATGATGAGGTACATGAAGGAGGCTGCAGCTTTCTACATGGGAATCCTTCCAGCAAGGGAAGGGATAAAACAAGAACAAGAGAAAGGAAAGAAAACCTGCTTTCTGTCACTGAAGAAATAGTGAGTAGGTTCTAGAATGCTCTTGTAATGGCAAGGAGATTTAACCTGGAAGTCTGATATTTCTTTTTCTCCACAAATCTCTTTATTTCCTGTGCTGCCTAGTGGCTTTGACAGATGAATCCAAGTGAGTGTTGTTGCAGCAGCAGCAGCAGCCACAGATCTGCCTGCCGTATTGCTCTGCAGGTCATCAGTTTCACAGCAGAGCTGACAGACATCACAGCCAGGGAAGGCTACTGACCTTGGGAGCAGGAAGGAAGGTACACCATGGAGAGGGAGCTGAGCTAAGACACTGAAGCAAATCTGGAGGAAGCAAATGGTCCCATGAAAATCTGTCACTCTGCTGTCAGCTGTATGCATCCTGAACCCCTGTAGAGGGTTGCTGCAGGTGAATGCAAATCGAAGCTCAAAGAGCACAGTGTCATCATTTTTAAATACTCTCTGATGCTTTCTTCTGCTGTCAAGGAATCTCAGAAGAAAACATCTTCAGGGACCAAAATAAATATTGTTGCTAAAGTGTTTACTTTGTTAACATGTATACATAGTTCAAGGCACTATATATTTAAAATTGAAATTTGTATGTCAAATTTCACACAAATTAAAATCTGAATACTGCTATTAAAATTTTGAAGGTTTTCAAGCCACATAGTTTGTCACCTCTCTAACACACCCACTCTGATTTCTTGCTCTACAATGGGTTTAACCCAGGATTTAGTCAGCTAAATCCATGTTTTCTGTCTTCCATGTTTGTCTATTGTCTTCTCATTTTTCCACTATTGTCAGCTGCTCTTTTTATTTCCTGCCTATTTTTCCTGGTAATTTGCTGAACAGCACAAAGGGAAAAAGGAGCCCTTGATAGCTCCTCCCAAGGATTGTCCTGTGCTTGTGGCTGTGACCAGCAGTTCCCACCTCTTTCTGCACTGGTGAATCCCTAACCATATGTCAAAATAAGCAGTGAGGGGCATGGAGCCTGGGGAAGGGAGAACACCAATTACAGGGATGTGATGAAGGCTTGAGGAAGCTTGTGGCTACTGTAACACCTCTGCAAATCCTTCTACTACTAAAGAAAAGGGCCACATTCACTTTATAGTGGGGAATTCTCATGTGACACAGCATGAAGGACATAAAGCTTGGTAGCAGTAGATGGAAAAATGAGAGTTAATTATATAGATGATTGTTAAACCACATCCCCAAACTGAGTTGGCAACCTGGAAGGTACATTAGGCAAAACTATCATAACAAGTTCATTCTTTTCAAAGGTGCTTTATGCTCTTATCACGTGCAGAAGTATTACTGCACCCGTGGCGTAGCACCATTCCTGGTACCTGTGAGCATAAATTGTCTTTTTGGAAAAAAGGAAACATTTCCCCAGGAAACAACGGGAAGATCTTGTGAGCAGTAAAGTTAATCAAGAGATTGACAGAGGTTAAAGAGTGCATGGAAAGGGATCTCTCCTATGTGATGCTGAATCATCCCTTGTACCTTATCAGGTACTAATTATAACCCTGCGCACACTGATAGGTAAAGACCTGCCTGTTAGAGTCGAACACATAGAGAAATGCTTGACATGACACAGACATCATTATATAAATGCTAAGGAATAAAAGCACCACAAATCTGATCCTCTTATGCAGGTGAGCAGATGGCCACCAACAGCATAGGCAAGAAACCAACACCTCAAGCTGCCATGGACTGCAGATCACTTAAAGCAGCTACAGACTTGGGGTGAGAGTGGAGTAGAGGAGACCAAAGACAACTGTGGAGTAGTAGTAGAGTGTCACACACTGACATACAAATCCTGGGCAAACTCTTGAAAACTTTCAGTTAACAGCTAAGGAGGAAGTCAGAAGTGATAAGGTAAATGTGTTGTCTGGAGGTAGCAGCAATGCAAAGGAGCAGAGAAATAGCAAGGTGGAAGCAAGAACCTTGCCAACAGCACAGTGCTCTAGAGTCAAGGCTTTAAGCTAACTGCTATTGATACAAATGCCAGCATGATAGGAAAAAGGACATCCCTTGTACAGAGTAGGCAATCCTCTCTCTTCCTTACACAGGCAAGAATTCATGCTAACTAGAGGACCAAAAGTATCAGGAGCTTGCTATGAGTTTAATGGAAGTAGCTTGTGGGAGGGAAGCAGAGATGTGTTAGCAATGGGTATGCACCCAGTCTGACCACTTTCTGTTAAGGGTAAATATGACTTTAGCTCTACAGCCATGAGCTTCATGGATATTGTTATGTGAGCAGAGTGTGGCACCTGTAAAATCCACACCCCTGCCTCTCTTATTGGAAGCAGCTTGGTTTTGATCAAGCCTATCTACATATAGTGCTTGGATTAAACTTCACTCACTATTCAAAGCCATCCAGAAGGACCCTAAGCCAGTTTCTGCCTCATGCCACCTTCCATTCCTATCCTTCTCAGTTTTACCATGTTAACCAAATACCTTCTCCCTGCCACACTAGTCTCTTGATATTGTTTATTATACTTGTATTTTTTTAGTGGTGGCTTAGGAAAGGAAGGCTGGAATACAGAGAGATCCTGTTAGTCAGAAGTCAGTCAGTTAATGAGAAGTCAGAATACCTCAGAAGTCAGTGAGACTAAAATCAACATGATTGCCAAAAAACTGTTTCCAGAAGGAATTTGAAAATGTAAAATGCCTTGGAAGTAGAGGATGCAAGTCTTCATTTTGCAGTGAAGAATGTCAATTGTGTCACTTCAAAGACCAGCGCCATTTCCAAAATGGTTTTAGGAAAGCTGTTCTCACACTAAAACAATTTTCCTGATACCTTCCTTCATTTTTCAGCCTATAGCAGCACATGCACTATAAGTGAAAGTTGTGTGCATTTATTTGATTAAATGCTGCTATTTCTGTAGGTGAAAATTTGCCAGAATGGTATTATGTGCAGAAAAAAGTAGTTCAAGAACATGAGAGCTTGTATGATACTTGAATTGCCCTTGCAAATCCTTTTACCCTAAGTTAGCTACAAATTCCTCTGTTGGCCCTATGATTTTTTCTTACATTTTTGCTGCAATTTGT
This sequence comes from Myiopsitta monachus, assembly GCA_017639245.1. Classification (NCBI taxonomy): domain Eukaryota; kingdom Metazoa; phylum Chordata; class Aves; order Psittaciformes; family Psittacidae; genus Myiopsitta; species Myiopsitta monachus. Next base: position 24,464,375 of record CM029925.1, read on the forward strand.
TCATAATCTGTGCAGTTCACATAAACCCCAAATGACATCTGACTTTTTAGACAGAGAAATGGCTTTGAGCACAGGGAAACTTAGAAACTACAGTGCTAGTGCATGCAGTAAAGCTCTCTGTGTTCTCAAGAGTCTTCTTAGTGTTCTCTTTACGAGGAATGTCATGGACTTTAAGCATTTTCTTTTCCAGCAATATGTATTTCCCCCCTGTGAGGAAAGTATCTTCTCAGCTTTCCAAAGTATGTCATGTGCCTAAGTCAGCTGCAGCCATGCTAGATGAGTAAGTCGATAGATGTAGTGTGAAATGGGATTCTCACATGTTTTTCAAATGCATACCCATAAAAACAATACTCTTTAAAAAGATAAAAGGTTTCCTGATGAGTTTTACATTTTGCTTTTTATAAAATGTTCCTGAAGACTGTAGAGTGCTCTTAATCACCATTTTAGCAGAGCTCCTTAAAAACCACATGCAGGCGTCTCAAACTTTTCAATAATGCATTACTGTCAGGCTTAATGTTTTGTTACTGAGCAGTAATGGCTGATTCAGAAGTACAAATGCATATCTGCTTGATGATGTAGAGATTTTAGCAGGGCCTCCTCAGGATACTAAATTCGCCATAAAATAATAAAAGGAAATCTTAGGCATCCTTTATGAGCACAGAAGCTGTCTGTCAAAGTAGTAATAAGAATATTACTGTACACAAGGCAAGGATTTTATAATGTTCAGCCAAACTTCAATTTCAGTTTAAATGAATATTCACGTGGCAGTATTCTATCCTAATAAAATGTTTAATGTCTGAACACTTTCTGCCAATTGTCCACATAATTTCTTTTTCTTCTTGTTCCATCAAATGGACAGAATGTCCACGTTATGGCTTGCTCTGAAAGACTTTAAAAAGAGTCAAACATCTCCAGAGAAGAAGACCTGACAAGAGAAAGATGACTGTATGGTAGAGGTGTACATGTCTTGAAACACTTCATTGATTTGCAGTAGCCAACAGAAGAGCAAGATGTTTTGCTGTAGATATTCAAGTCTTCAGTTCCCCACAAGTAAAATGTAGTGGGTGCAATAACCTGTTCGCTGAGCCAGTAAGTATTCAAACCCTGCAGTTTCAACAGTTACTACCAAAAGGTGGTATGCCACTTATACAAAAAGAATGACAGAGTGGAGGCCATGTGGTGTCTTGGGCCCTTCAAGATACTTAAGAGAAATTAAGTCCCTCCATGATTCTGCCACTTTGTTAATAGTATGGGACCATCAAACTTAAAAGCATGGTTCATATGGCTTGATGTGGGCAGCCAAGCTTTTAAAATTAAAAGCGATAATATATGCATACCCTTTATTGGCTGAACACAGAATCTGTGCAGACCTGTATAACATATTAACATGGGATAGGTATGCAGTATGAAGGTCTAGTTACAAATACAAATTCTGTTTTGATTCAGACTTTTTCACTCTTCACAAATTCTTAGAACTTGGACATGATGCAAAATATGGTTTCTGAAGAACCCAAAAAAATGAATCTGTTTAAATTCGGAGTTCAAATTCTGACATGATTGCCATTAACCAGACTAGTTTTCAGAAATTGCCTTTTGTATTGATCTTTCTTTCCAAAACACAAATTCTTCAAAATGCAAACATTTCAAACATTCCATGCTGCTGCAATTGATTGAAATTTTCCACGTAGGCTATATTTAAATCAATTAAGGTGCAATTAATGTTCCATTGTTGCCAATAGCTTCTAATTGTACTGTAATAGACTACAGATACATTGAAATAAGTAAATGGAGCCTGAGGTAACTCAATTACACTTTTTCTGGTAGACTTATTCTTCTCTTATTACTTTGCATTAATTTATTTGTGAAATACTGAATGGTTTTCAGGACTCAGTGACAAAAGAGAGAATGTGCCCATGTTAAGGTTTCTCTTGGGCAGAGTGACCAGTATGAATGCCATTGTTCTGTGAAGGCTTAGTGGTCAGAAGCACTTAAAAGCCTGCCCATGTCTGTGCTGTTTTGATTTCGCTACTCATTCAGCATTGCAGAGGGTATATGGAAATCTTTATAGCTCAGAGACATCTGATAAAATCTCTCAATCTGTCTTCATTTAGACTGTGCTACCCTGAGGACACTCCTCTAGGTGAATGAAGACAGCACAAACAAAAGTCTTATGTTAGGGCTATCTTTGCACTGCAAGAGCAGCACATGCATCTGTGAGATTATTTAATTGGACAAGTGCATCTTGGCTGTGTTGCACTGTTCTGGTATGCTAGTAAGTCTGTCCTTAAAACAACTATGGCTTTAAAACAGCGTATCACAGGCCATTAAAGTAACATATTACAACATTCTCTGGGGGGTTTTACTTAGTATTTGGAGTTAAAAATATGTCTTATATACTAGAAATTCAATAAAGCACCTAACTCCTCTGAAAAAAAATATATTTTAAGGATATCGCTGTCACTCTCCCATTGACTGTTTTAGAAAACTAAAACCCGAGCCCATCAAAATCTGTAAAGATCACTCCAATTATGCCCAAACAACTCATTAAAAAATAAATCAAGGAAGTGTTAATATAACTCCGTTATAAATATTGGGATTTTCCAAATATGTAGAAAATCTAAAAGGATAGTTGGAAGTCTTGAATCCACAGTACACGAAGCCTTCCTGGGTGTACATGAAGCCTGAATGGGGTCTTAAATAGATAATGTTTGCCTTAATGCTTAGCGTTTGAAGGCTTTCAACATCCCTAAATTTAAAAACAACTCTTGTTAGGAAACCATGCACCAAGTGAATGCCAATTAAGACAGTGAAAACATGAAATATGGTTAAGAGATCAACAGTCACATCTGGGGCTGTTAAAAGGTTTGAATTTATGGAAGTTACACAGTTGAGGTTTTGCTCCTTTATTGGAAAAGTTAAAGGAAGCAAAGTAATGCAGAAGAGCTTGAAGACCTATCCCCCCTAAAAAAAGTAATTTAAGGGCTAAGTGTCTTGCCTGCAGAGCAAAATATCCTTCAGTATCCTTATGTCATTGACTGCGCCTTTCTGATGCAAAGTGATTGTTCTTGCCTATTGCAGGAGTATGAAAAAAGATTCCTCTACCTGATTCTGCTCCAATTCTGTCCTGAAAGTTAAAGCCATTACATGTCCTACCTGCACAAAAACCAAAATGCCCCTTCTCTGATGTGTAAACTGGTAGTGTGCATTTACCCACACCTTATAGGATATCTCTCTTTAAAAACAGCCATTAGGGAATGGCTTAAGAAGTTACAATAAAAATATTCTTAATCCCTAATGGAGTTTTTTACAACTCTGTAGAGCATGAGCTTCCCCAGAGAATTGCCTCTCAATCATGAGGGGGGGACAGAAATGCTTACAGGTAGGTCGTGTGCAAGGGGGATCTCCAAAATGAGCAGAGGGGGCTGGATGGAAGAGTGCCAAGAGTTCAGATAGTTTGCAGGGCTGCTACAACAGGCTTTGGGGGAGGGAGGGAGGATGGAGGAGAGGGAAGCTTGCTTATGCCTCATCAGAGGATAGGCATCAGCAGAGTCACTGAAATGACTGAAATGATGCAGCCTATGTTTTGTGCTATGTCCAACACCTTGGGAATTTCTGGGGAAAATACTGTAAAACCTTAGCACAAGTCCTGCAAGAAGTGCAACTATTGAGAAATTAACCTCCTTTTCAATTTCTAGAGGCACCCTGTGGAATTTGAAATTACTGTAGTCTGTATTCAGTAGGTGTAACTGTAATAAACCGCATGATTCTTCCATCAGTTATTCCTTTTTGAGCTCTCTTCCCAAGATACTGCTCTGTGTACAAGGGGATTTATGTAATAATTACCCCTGAGTGCCCAGTGGAATAAGTGGTAATTACACTGTCTAAATGTAGAAATAGAAACTCATGCCATTGGTTCCAAAACTGACAGGAAGCCTTACCCCAATTTTTTAAGGGTTTTTCAGTTTTCATATTCCTCCAACACTGCAAGACTGAAGATACAAACAGCATTGCACAGAATTCCTTGCTCTACAGCTTACCTGAACTCCCTGTCTTGTGACTTGCTTAATAAACAGTTGCTGTACCCTAGGGTTCCTTTCCTCAGATGCAGAGTAGGGACAGCAGACATTCTGCAAAATTAAATCCTTTGTGATTATGGGATTGCTCAGAGGGCCATCATACCTACCCACCCCCAAGATAATGAGTCAGTCAAGCAAATGAGAATTCTATTCCTCTTTCCTATCAGCACAAATGGAAATCGTTACACTTAGTAAACCATGCCACCAAATGGAGACAAAGAGCCAGATGCAAAACTGTCAGGAGATACTTATACCTGCGTTGTAATAGTGTGAGAGATCATACAGAGTGGCAAGGGGAAAAATTATATTGCTGGACAAAGGCCCACCACCTGATATTTTTACCAAGGTAGAGGGTCTCAGGAATAATAGCAATGTTACAAACCTGAAAGGGAGGATGAAATCTTGTAGACAGTATGTGCAATTTATGCGACCATCCTAGAAGGTCTGCTCAATATCAGTTCACAATATTCTACTCCTTCACAGTAATGAACTTTCACACTTAATTACAGAAAAATAATTTATCTCATCAAACTGACTTGCTGAATTAAAGATTCTAAATCTCATTTTTTGGGCCAACGCACCAAATATAAACCTTCCGTCTACAGTGCAGTCTCTAAATTTAGCCAAGAATTAAGATATTCCTGCTTCTGCATCCTGAATAATCTAATGGAATCAATTATGGTTTTGCGTAGATGGCATCTGGTATTTACAAATACAACGCAAAACATGAAATCCAACCAAAATAAGCATGAAACTAAAGTTTTCATCCATCCTACTTCATCCTCAGTAAACATACTACTGTTTTGCATCACAGGGTGGATTTTTTGTATTTCTTACAGATTTCAGCTTAGAAGCTCTCCAAGAGAATGTAACACAAGCAGAAGAAAGGGTTGTTTTTTTTTTTTCTTCTTTCAAATACAGCCTAAATAGTAAATATAACTGTACCTGCAGTCAAGGACTCTTCCAAATAGGGCACAGTCAGGAAGGGTATGGGTTATGTCCCTCACCGAACTCCAGAGCAGGGTCAGACCATAGCAAAGCAGGAAGTCCCCTTCTAAGGACTTGCTAGCCTGTGGCCTCTGAGCAGCCTTGGAGGTGACAATGCACCCTGAAATGTTCTACAGTGAAGACCCATGTTTCTCTCAACCCCTACTGCTATGGTGTACAGCCAGACTTGCAAGCCTCTGAGACAGGGGTTTTTTTTTTCTTTCCCCTCTGGGTTAATTTTATATCACATGTACTCTTTTTATCCAGTTCAAGTACCTGCACAAATGCTGCTGCCAACACAGAGAAGGGGACAACTCAGTTGAGGGAAGGAGTGACTGTAAGCTTTGCAGAAGAAAAGGGACAGAGATATTTATTTCGGTGGCAGCAGCAGCTTGTGCTGAGTTACAATTATCGTGAAACTACAGCTAAGTCACAAACTCTCCTCATAGTGTCTGAATGGATTAGTGCAACAGATTCTAGCCATGGTGCATTTTACATACGTATCTAAACTTACGTAAGAAATACGTGAGTTTAGGTTCATAGGTGGAATACATGGGGTGTTTTCATTCCAAGATTACAACCCCACAAATACCTAAATATGGGAAATTTCAGTGGTTTCTGAAACTAATACATTTTGTGGGTTTATACAAATGTTTCTAGAATGTCTATTTTGCTTACAAGAAACAAAGGTTCCCTGTGAAAATATCTGGCTTTAATACCTTTAACCATGGCTATTGAAATTGCTGAAACAAGTACTGATCACAGCATGACACAGCCATCTAGAAAATAATTTAACTGCATCATGTGCAGTTAGCAGAAGTTCAGCACTGTAGTTTGGAGGAAGCGACTCCACGCTATAATTCACTGTCTGAGCTACATATTATGCTGCAACACTTTCTCTTTCTTTCCCATCTGTCATAAAAATTGGCGCAGTTTTTCAATCATGTCAAAGTATCCCTTGCTAAAAGCACATGTTCACATTTGCTAAAAAAAAAAAAAAAAAAAAAAAAAAAATTTTTTTTTGTGGTATTTTTAGTATGTCATTCCAGTCTTCACGAGTTCAGCAACTAACTATCAGCCGTATGAAGTAATAATATCATAAACCACCACAGGTAGTTAAAAGGTTCTTCATTGTTTGATTTGACCAGACACTTCAGAAATTACTTGATTCTACTCAGTGACAGTGTACATGGAAGTTAGCTATGCAAGAGGATGAAGTAACCGCCAACCTGAGTTTTGCAGCATGAGTTGAGTTCTGAAGCTTAGTATCCTTGCTACATGTTGTTGTGTATAAACTGGCTATAAGGATACTGTTACAGCAGAAGAACTTCAGGAGTTTTAGTAACCATGTAAATGCAGACTCCCGCAGCTGCTGCTTGAATGTATGTTGACAGGGCAGCGCATCTCTAAGTTGTCTGTGCGTGATGTATCCATGTTGCAAATCAACCAGAGCCTGCCCTTCCTCAGCATTCCTGGCTGCAGCAGGATGCCCTGGGGGCGTGGACCATGGAGCATGCTACTTACACCAGGCTATCTTCTACCTGCTTCTGTTTTAACCTGGACTTCTTCCCGCAGTAATCTGTACTTTTTGATAGGCAAAAATTATTCTAATTTATATATGCATGTAATAGGCATTAGGCTGGGAAACGTGTTGCACAAAGATGTGAACCATCAGAAGAATCCTGGCATCTAAACCTTCCTAACATAACATAGCAATAAATATTTTAACCTTTTTTGAAAACTGAGCAATGCATAGAATATTACTTCCAGCTGCGTATTGCAGGTCACTGGAAAGAAAAATATCTTGGCCTAATAAAAACTAGGAAAGACTGGCAATGACCATAGAAAATCTTCTGGGACTAAAGTAGTCCCAAAGTTGGAAAGTATTTTGGAAATAAGTATTTATTATTCATTTTATTTACAGAGAATAGCTCTTAAGTAGCAAACCTCCCAGTTATAACGCTTACAGTAATCTTGACTTTAAACAGACAACTATTAGTTCCTGTGATATAATATTACTTATATCAATTTCATTGGTCCAGCATTGACCAGAGAAGTCAAAAAGTGAAAAAGATCAGTTTCCAGCTCATGTTTAAAGTGAATAACCATTCCACTGTATTTTTAGTACAATGGAAAGAGTTGTGATAGTCCTGTGGTAAGGAACAACTCGGTCTCTACCAAGTGCTACACAAGCTGTGTAGTTTGCTGTTCAGAAGGGTAATAAACAGGCCTTTTATTCCAGCCAACGTGATAAGAATAGACATGATTCAATGGCACATTTTAGTGTGTCACTAAAATGTGATCTTCTGCAAACTGCTTTTAACACAATAGGACTATTACTTGACCAGCATATTTGATGGTCACATGCTTTTGTTGCCTTGAGCTGTGAGAATCAGAATTGCTGTAGAAATGTGAATGTACTTTACAACAGTCTGTAGTAATTCTGTACATCTCTTATGTCTGTGTTCTTATAGCCACTTGGGCACTGAAGTAGCTGAAATGAGAAAGAGGCAGCAGTCACAAAATGAAGGAACATCAGCTGTGTCTCAAGCACCTGGAAACCAAAGGCCCAACAACACATGTTGCTTTTGTTGGTGCTGTTGCTGCAGCTGTTCATGGTATGTTCTGTAGTCTATTTGGTTCCATATCCACCACAGGTAAATGATGAGAATGGAAAGTGCCAAGCACTGGGAACATGCAAACGTGGGAGAGAATTGCTGCCAAGAGGCACAGTTTAACATTTCACTTAAGAATTTGATTAAACAGTTCCCTCTTTTGGTTGGACATCTTGTGAGGGGGAAGAGGAGAGTAGTAAATTTGAGCTATATTTACCATACTTAAACTGTAACTAAATGAGGAAATTTCAGTTGTAAAACTAGCATGTGTGAATGATAGACTTGGTAGTGAACGCTTTATAATTTTCATTCAAAACATTATTTTTTCCTGCTTGTAGTTTTGGTATTGCAGTTCTCTACATTCAGGAGTGTAAAAGGGAGATAGATAGTAATAAATGAGAATATAGAATATGTGGTAACCTGTTTTACTGCTTAGTTGTTGAATAACATATATACTGTAAATCTGAAAACACAAGCCTTACATTCCGCTTTATCTTTTAATTGTGTAGCATAATTTTAATGGAAAAAAGGCTCAAAAATTGTCATTGCTCGTCTCTTCCTAAGCAAAGAGTTCACCTGGAAATTTAAAGAATTAAAGCCAGTTTCAGAAATAGGTTTAAATTCTCAGTGTCTTGAGATGCACCGGGTCTTTATTTCTTGTTGTCATGAACACAGTGTTGAAATATAAAGTAACATGTAGTAGTATTCGGAGCCTTTGCATCCTGTTATATACATAGTTCAGTCTTTTTGGAGTGGCTATTCCTCTGTGTATCTGTGTCATTTTCACTTGAACCAGCCATCTGGCACCAATCTAAAACCTGAGGCTATTTGCCCTCAATGTATTTTAAAATACATACCAGCATGTATGCACCAGGCCTCAAATGGGACAGCTTATTCCAAGATGCCACATCCCGGAGGCAATACCAGTGTGGACCTGCCTTGGCTGTTGCTTCCAGTTTCACCTGGAGGCAGAAGATATTTGGAGCAAGGATGAGTGAGAGCTCATTCTTTTCTGAAGTTACTTTGCAGTGTGTTCAGTACATACAGCAAAGAGCTGGAAGTGTATTAAATGGGAAGAGAAGGAAGGATGTTTTGCCACTGTTATCTCTGCTTTTGTGACAAGGGCACAATGTAAGATTAGCTATACTGTTACAGAGCAGAGGTTCATTTAGCTCAGTACCCTATTTCAGGAAGTGACCTGTAGTGGATGCCACAAAGAAAGTTTAAGAGAAGTGAACATGCACCTCCTCAGCCTACCCACAGCAAAACTCCTCACAATTTCTGGCAATCTCCAACTTAGGGACTTCTTGACCCAGAGCTTATTTCTGTGTGTTTTATAGCCCTTGATGGAATTTTCTTTCATTAATTTGTCAAACCACTTTCTGAAGCGACTTCCTGAACTCCTCTAAACTTTTGGCATCCCAAGTTTCCTGTAGCAATAAATTCTACAAGAGATCTGTGCACTCTGTAAACTGCTGCTCCCTTTTGTTTTAAGCTGCTAGATGTTAATTTAATTCGACACTTCCTTGTTCTTATGACTGTGAAGAACAGTGAGTAATTGTTCCAAAGATTTTATAGAGCTCTCTCAAATCCTCCTTCAGCTGTCTTCTCTTCCATAGTCTTCTCTATTTTAATACAGAAACTGCCCCAGACCATGGTTTATCCTTATCTCTCTTCTATCTATCCACCTACCTTGTGTCTTTTTATGTACCTCTGCTATTCTGTTATCTCCTGTCTGAGATGTGTGACTTGATCTGTTGCCATAGTCAAGACATAGGTGTACCAAGTTTTGTGTTTGGTTTTTAATTATTAATTCCTAGCTTTCTGCTTGCTTTTTAACAGCCCCTAAGATTATGTTTTCATAGGATTATCCACTATGACTACAATATTTCTTTACTGAATGGAAATAAAGCCCATCATTGTGCATGTACAGCTAGGGTTGGCTTTGCCTTGTATGCTGGAACATGAATGGCCGTAAAAGTAACACCCTAATTTCTAAAACTTAAAGACAACTGATTTTATTTTTTAAGCATGCTATAGCTCAAGAAGTCTTATTTGACAACTATATTTTGAAGCTTTCATAAGCTTTGTGACTCTTGGAGACCCTGCTCTCCTTATAATGCAGTACCATTATATATTTGAAAAGCTTATGCATCTAAATTAGAACAATTATTGATTTAGTAATTGTTTTTGCTAATACTCTGACTTTCAGGGGTCTTTGGTGATTAGGGCTTTTTTTTTTGGTAAAGTAGATTAGACTGAGCATGGAGAAATCCTGTCAATTTGAGCTAGTTTTCAGGATTAAGTCAAAGAATGAGTTAAAGGGTAATGACATCACTTGTGTTTTTAAAATCAAAAAGGTAGAACGCATGATGTACCAAGTCTTTTCAAGCTCTGTCTTCTGTGATTCCATAGTGAAAACTCCATGAGAGGAGAAATGGGACAAAACCTTGAAAAAAATGATATGCAATGTTTCAGAATCTTAGTTAAAATGGAGTCATTTGCTCTGGGCCCAAATGTTTTCAGTAAATTTGAGCTGTCCAGGTAAAGTATGATTACTGTTCTTGCCTCAGTTGTTTACCCTTAAAAACCCAACAAAAATGGTTTTAAAAAAAATATGTAACTTAGATAGTCACTCGTTATATAGGGGATTCTAGGTAGGTAATTCTCTAGGGTAGTTCTCTGTAACAGGAAAGCCGAGTCAGTAATTCTAACAGGTTCTCTGGTCCGAATGCAGTTACAGGCTTTCCCTAGTTCCACAGGTCTTCGTATTTAAGTAACGTGAATTTCTCAAGTGATACCTGTCTGGAAATGTTTCTGGGTTCATTAATAGTGATGAAAATGCCATAGCTGTCAAGATTAGGAGACTTTTGTTTTCCCCCAGCCTGTGTGACTGAGGGCAGCTGTTATATCACAAACCTCTTAGTGCCTCAACTTCCTCACCATTCATAGAAATGAAATGGGGGGGCTTTTAGTAAGAAGCTTTCACTTTCATCTATTTGAAGAGTTGGTTCAATAGTTCATATATCCAAACAAATCATTAGAATTCTAAAAATATCTTTTGTGAATCATGTGATATTTTTTTCTTCTGTTCCACTCTGTGTTACAATCAGAATGCGCATTAAGACTTCTGTTTGCATAACATTATAGGCAAATACACCTTTGTTTGGGGAAATAGTACCTTGCCTAATAGAGACTTGTTAACAGCAAAAAGTTAGATTAAAAAGTTATTCAATACGTCTTCTTACAAACTTTTTTTACCCCTAATAATTCCTTCTTAAGGGTAACAAATATTTGGAGTACTTCTCCAGTGCTGTGGGATAACCCTGGTAGGCAGCTCAGCCCCACACAGCTGCTTGCTTACTACTGCCCAGTGGGATGTGAAGAGAATCAGAAGGATGAAAGTGATAAAATTCATAGGTTGAGATACAGACAATTTAACAGGTAAAGCAAAACTGTGTGCACAAGTAAAGCAAACCAAGGAATTCATTCGCTGCTTCCCATTGGCAGGCAAGTGTTCAGCAGGGCTCCATCATGAGTAATGGTTACTTGGGAAGACAGATGCTACAGTGAACCTCCCTCCTTCCTCCTTCTTCCCCAGCTTCTATTGCTAAGCACGATGTCACATGGTGTGAACTATCCCTTTGGTCAGTCAGGGTCAGCTGTCCTGGCTGCGTACCCTCCCAGCCTCTTGAGCGCACCCGTCCTGCTTGCTGGCAGGGCACAGTGAGAAACAGAGAAATCCTTGATACTGTACAAATGCTGTTCAGCAACAGCTAAAACATTCATGTGTTATCAACACTGTTTTGGTCACAAATCCAAAACACAGCACAATATGGGCTGCTATGAAAAAAATTAACTCCATCGCAGCCAGATCTGGTACCTCTATTAGCACTGGAAATTGTCAGAACAGTAAATTGCTTAGTTCACAAGGGTAAAGCAGGGCTGATTACCTAGGTTTGCTCAGATTGGAAAAGGTGGAGATAAATAGGCTCCTTAATTTGGCCATTTTATTGTAATAGGTATGGTCAGGATGTTGCCAAACTAGCTTAAGCCTTGAACTGGTGTGTGACCACCAGTAATGAAGGAAGCAGTCCTCCTTAATGGAGAAAATAAAGCGCTTCTAAAGTTCACAACAGGAAAAGCTTGTCCACTTACTGCAGAGGCAGATGATATAACCCTCTGGAGATCTTCTATATTACCTTCCTCTCTCCGTTGACCAGATATAGATCTTAGGCACTTACTTCAGGAAAGCTGCCTTATGAAAGTATCTAACAGAGAAGTACCAGTCAGTCAGATACCTAAGGTGCTGGACTGCATCTCACCCTGTGTTTTAAACTCCCTCAAAATACCATTCCCACAAAGGACAGAAGAAAGAGTTTCCTTACTAGGTGTAATTTCAATGACTCAGGTAGCCCGAGGGTTGCAACATTTACAGTAAAACTCCTAACATGACAGTCGATAATTTCCTCAATTAGTCTGTGTCCAGAGAAAGTATTTAGTGCTATGGCCTTACAGTTTTGAGCTCAGCTTGGCAAGGTAGGAGTAGACACCTGCTATTTCCCCTCCCCAACCTTATTAGCAATCCATTACTCCAGCTTCCTGAGTAGACATGAAGTCAGTCGTTCTCTTGCAAACACTTGTAAATCACGTTCTTCAAAAAGCCTCTCAAGCACAGGGAGGTTAGCTATTCTGCCAATTTTATTTTGCTCTTGTCTCCCACCCAGAGCAGGAGTCATATATTTTTATCCTCTCTTCCTTTCATAAGGTGCTCAGTGAGTTTTAAAGCTGTGGGATAAATTATGCCTGATAATCCCTCTCCTTTTACCATACACAGAAGGCTCAGAAGACATCTAACATCTGCCCTGCAAGAGATTTTGCAGTACAGGAGTCTGGGGAGCATGAAAAGGCTTCCAGGGGATAAGTGAAGATGATCACACCACTTCACTTGGTTCTGTAGCTCAGTTCAAGCATGTGAGCTAGAAGGCCTTTACCTTTACTGCTGAAGACTCCTGTGGAAGAGGGGAAAGAGGCTCATGGCCGGCAGCTCTGAGCTGTGCCCTGTAAAAGCCATGCCTGACATTTGATTTCTTGTGAGACTTCCATGACTAGTTTCCCACACCCAAGAGATGGCAAGGAAGATGGGATATTTGCCAGCCTGGCAGTAAACGAGAGTTGCTCTTTGCAAAAAGCCTCTCTCCTCCAGTTCTTATAACTTGCCTATGATGGCTGTGAGTCTGAAACTTCTTCCTGATAACCATGTTACACAAGTATTTTTCTTTAATAAAGAGAATATTTTCCTTGCATGGGTCTAGCAGTTGTCTTGGGCCTACAAGAAGATATTTCTGTCACTTGTGCCATGAATATGAGACGACAGATGAAGTTCTAAGGACAATTTTAAATTAGATTACTATTTTTTCTCTATGCAATTCAACATTTTCCTCCTCCTAACAGATAGTGTCCATGGGACTCTAAATGAAAAAAAAAAAAAGAACAAGCCAATACAATTTCTGTTGCAGTTCCCACCTCTCTTGTACTTTGAGATGAATAGTTTTTTTTTCTGGCATACTCAGTTTGCTATCAAAAATTATGTTTAAGCTTTGCATGACTCTATACAAGATAATCCCTGGGAGTCATAGTCATGGCTGTATTCTTTTATTTAACTATGATAGAAAGCTTGGAGGAGAGGGAAGCAAAGGAAGGATGAAAACAAAAAAAAAAAATAAATGAATGCAATAAATTATAGCCACATGTTCTGAAATATATGGAAAATAAAATCCTTATCATTCCCATAGAATCATAGAATCAGCTAGGTTGGAAAAGACATTTAAGGTCATCAGTTCCAACCATTACCCCAGGACTACCAAGACCACCACTCAACCATGTCACTGAGGGCCTCATCTACACAGAGTTTGAATGCTCCCAGGGATGGTGATTCCACCACTTCCCTGGGCAGCCTCTTCCAATGCCTGATCACCCTCTCTGTGTTGAAATTTTTCCTAATATCCAGCCTAAACCTCCCCTGGCCTTCAGTAAAGTTTCTCAGTGAATTCTGCCAACCAGCATCCTAAACAGGCCAAAGTCAGCTCTCCAAAAGTCTAAGGTGGAGGTTTTGCTGACCATCCTGACTTCTCCAAGGACTGAAAATTCACTTGTGATTTCTTTGCCCAAGACAGCCTCCAACCATCACATCACCCACCAGTCCTCTGTTTGCGAACAGCAAATCTAGCCAGGCATCTTCCCTAGTTGGCTCACTAATGAGCTGGGTTAGAAAGCTACCTTCCACACCCTCCAAGAACCTCCTGGATTGTTTCTTCTCTGCTATACTATACTTCCAGCAGACATCTGGTAGGTTCAAGTCTCCCGCAAGAACAAGGGCTAGCAATTCCCATGCCTGTCTGTAGTGGAACTTCTATACTACGGGCAGTATGTACAAAAATACTTACCCAGTACAAAAAATACTTACCCAGTGGGCCGGTACAAAAATACTTACCCAGGCTCCTGGATTTTGTTCAAGCTTCTGGCAAGAAAAAAAATAAATCTTTGAAACAAAACACGCATTTTAAAAAATAGTTTTGGCCTTCAATTTTATTTTATTTCACTAACCAAATCTTTTAATTCTTCTTTTCCTCCCTTAACACATAGGACAACACATCTGAAACAGATGTACTCAGCTCTCTGCATTTTAACTTTCTCAACATTACACCTCAGAAAAGCAAATATAGAAAAGTGCATTAGGAATTATTGTACTTTAGTGCAGAATGCAGAAGTGCAGGCTACTGTACTGTATTTTACTGAAATAGAAGGTGATATTTTTAAAAATAGCTAATGGGAAAAGATGTTCCATTCTTTTTATCCTCTAAAACATCACAGGACTTCCTTCCGTTTTTATCATTTGCTGTTGCAGAGGTCAGAGATGAAAACATTCCCTTTTTCCTGGAGAATAATTTATCCTGAGGGATAGCAGCCTTAGCTAGCACAGGATCTCATGCTTTATGCATCTATGGGACAGCACCATCGGTATCATCCCAGTGCAATGGGCAGCACTGGTACTTTCTTAGGGAAGACATACCAGTTTTATTGACAGGTAGAATTTAAAGCTGGGTAAAATCCATTCTATGGTCTGTCACACAAGCTACTGTGCTATAATGTGATATCCTGGAAAATCAGTCTTAAATCACCTTGTCATTAAGTCCACATATCCACAGTGCTGAGGCCATGAGAGAGAGCTGCTTGGCAGACATTTCTGTTGTCACAGGAATGCACTGTGGGGTGAATGTGGAGTAAGGATTTAAACACTTAGACCTCAGAAATGGGCTTCTCAAGGTTCCCTGAGCTACTTAAAGTAAGAAATTTAAATTCTCAGCATTTGGAAAAACAAGCAGAAGACGCTCTAAAAATAGATCACTTGCCAAGTATTTTTTTCATACTTTTGTAAGTTGTGTTAACAGTACTTATTAAATAACACCCAAGTCAAGCATTTCTTTTACCTTCAAAGGACAAGAAAGGAACAATCTCTGAAGTTTAAATAAAAAAAAAAATCAGAGGGGGGAATCATGTCTTCCTAATGGGTATGATATTTAATGGCTTATTCTGCTTTATAATTTAGACAGAGCAAATGATTTTGCTGGAGTTTTATGGACTGTTTAGGTCCTCGGGGCAGGCTGGGGACAGGTGGCTCTGTGCGTGCTTGTTTACACAACTCTCCCAGGGCATCACAGCCTGATTTGCCAACCTCTGCGCTTGTGCCTGTCTGTGACACTGGGCCAGATTGTCAGTGTTAGCCTAATAATTCCTGTAAGTCTGCTCTCTCCTTGAGCCAGAACAAATATACCTCAGATGTTACTCAATATATGGCTTATCCCAGAGCTCCAGAGATGGCAAGTAAAGGCAGCTTTGACCTACTTCCTTCACCTCCCTCTGAAGCAGATGTGAAACACTACCATCTGAAAGAGGGGAGCATATTTATTCTATGTAAATGATGCCACAAGGTGCAAAGGTATGCTAGAGGAGGTCTAAGTTATACTAACTGCAGCAAATTATTTCTCCTTCATTTTTTCTGCATCTGCTTCTAAAGATTAAGATGCAAATGCAGGAAATTAAAATGTTACCAAGCATGCCAAAAGGAGTAGCAGAAATAAAATTTACAAAAAGCAAAATTTAATGTGAAAACAACTAAATAAAGCTTAAAGTTAACCTGTCAAATCTCATGAGAGCCTGCCCTGGTCACTGTAGAGCCCTGTTCTAAATCAAATACGTCTTGTCTCTCCTTGTCAAAAAGCAGCCCAGAAATACCTATTTGCAAGCTCATCCACCACCTTTTATCTCCCTTCTTTCTCTTTCTCAGCCCCCTGCCAGCTATGTCCAAAACCGTGTGAAAGCACAAGGTCTTGCACAGCCTTGGAGCAGGGCAGGAACTGTGAGCCACCACCTCCCATAGCAGCAATGGGTTTCCACAGGTCACAGAAGCAGCTTTGGTGCAGGTCATTGCTTTGTAGTACATGCAAAGTAAACCAAAATCACACAGTTCTCTAGGAGAAAGCTCTAAGATACACACTGCATTTATCTCAGCAGGTGTCTGCAAATGGGTGGTCACTAAGGCGCTGCTGGCCTACTCCATCATGGGGGAAGCACAAGACACTATGCAGACATTCAGCATGTATAAATCATTTAAAATTAATTTTTAGCCAAGAACTCTGCTTTGAGTAAACTTTTAATACTGTAAATGGAGTCAACATGTAAACTGATAAACGTTTTTATTTTCAAAGATGCAAGGTAAACTTGTTCCTCCCCATAATAAAATAGACATCTAATGCAAAGAGTAGAGCTTCTTATGCAGTTGGTCTGTTAAATTTGATCACAAGCCAGCAGCAGAATCCTCTAACATCAAAAACAGCCCTGTGCTCTCTGGACCAAGCTTTCCTAGTACCAGGATTTTATTCTTAATATTTTAAACTTTGAAAGTTAATTTCATTTTGGGGAACAGATGAAGGCTCCTAGTTTATTGACATTGTTACCCATCTGTGATAACACAAACAAGGTAGCGAATGGGTAGAACATAAAATATAATATATTAGCAAATTAATGTTTCTGAAGCTTCACAAACCAAATGCATAGATTCCTATACGTATAATACAGTAAAGATAAGAAAACCTTTCCGAAAATAGTCCTATCTCAAGCAAACAATTCTGTAAAGAAAATTGGAATGAAAAAAAAAACAAATCAGAACTGCATTCCTCCTAAATTGAAGAATAAATACATGCTTAGAAGGGATTTGGGATTATACAAGGCTCATTCTAATTCAGCCCCACATAAGATGCTGACAGTAGCTCCTTAGAAGGAGATGGAAGACTAAATCTAGTTAACTTTAGAAAATGATCTTGACTCTGCCCTGGCACAGCACACAGAGTGTATTCAGGGACAGCTGCTCCTGAGGAGACTAGAGGGAGGGAAAGCAATGGCAGAATCACCTCCACTGGGGTGAAGCAGCTTGATGTCTCCTCAGAGACTGTTTAAGAGATTGATTGCTTCAGAGCATCAGCATCTTGGCTCTTCCTTTCCACTCATGCCTGCTTCCCACCTGCCTGTGCCAAAATCATGTTCAGCTTGGTGCCTGCAGAACAGTGGCTGAAGGAAGATTCGTAATGTCATGACAGATTTTCTGTCACCGGTGCACAGCTTGACTGTTGCTGTGGAAAAAAGAAAAAAAAATGGAAAAAACAAGAGTGCTGAGGATGCCTGAGTCCAGTTTACTCTGTGATTTTCAGCTGTTAGAAATTTGGAGCCTTTGAAATCTCCTCCGATAGGGTTTGGGCTGATTTACTGTTTCTTTATTGCAGATTTGAAAATTATGTATTTATACACAGATGCATTAACTAAGGAGTCTCTGGAAAATGACAGAAGTGAAGAAGTGTGTGAAAGGTCAGAATAGGTCTCAGATCAAAATACAAGCTGAAGTAAGGCTTGTTGATAAATAGTGTCATTTTACAGGTGCCAAGGTGGCCTTGCAAATCCTCTGAACTTTATTCATCGTGGACTGAAAAAACCTTAAATATTTAACAGGCAAAAACAACAACAAAAAAAATCTTTTCCAAATTAAACACACCTGCTCTGTCTATACTAGTAAACTAAGCAGGGCCAAGAGCTAATATGGGCTCAAGCAAGCAGCTGTACAGTTAAACTGTTAGCAAGTGTTAACTCCCCAGTAGAGTTTTGGTCAGTGCAAAGTGCACAGTCTCAGGCAATGATGTGTCACTGAAACCCTGTTTTAGGCATGGGCTTTATGGACTTGGTATACATGGTGCCAGTCAGCCCCAGGGCCAGTGAGCTCTCCCAGCCCATTTTATCTCTGCAAGAATAAATGCAGTCTGCAGTTCCAAGCCATAAGAGGAAAAAATGAAGGGAAAAAAAAGGCTACTTAAAGCAGCAAAATTTTTATCTTACACAGGTTTATTTTTTAACCACGTATCATTCCAAATTGGTTTAAAATGATAGTTAAAACAGGAATAAATGTCTAGCACTTTTAAAAGAAAAAAATGAGAGAATGTATCATGGAAATGAGTCTTTACCCCTAATAGGTAACAGTGACAAGATGGTGATCCTCTCAGTAGAAAAGTCGGTCAGACATTCATTGTGTGAGACAGAAAGGCAAAGGGGATGTGAATGTTATCTAGTCACCTTTTATAGTTCCTAGTACGTATATTTGTCTACATGGCAACTCTGACTCTTCTGAAGTAGCTGATTGAGGGCCTTATAACAGCAGATGCTGAACACCCATTATGGAGCACTGGATATCTTCAGTTCCTGTTGACATCCAAGTTGGAAGTGCTTCCCACCTAAGGGCGTTGTTTAACAGAAAATATGGAAACCAGCAGCTAACATCCATCAAAACAGATAACTGTAACATACACAGGCTGGCAAGGTGGTTCTCAGTCCTTTTGAACAGATGTTAAGTGGAAGATCCCCTATACTACTTGACTGTAATGTAGATAAGCATAAACTAGTTTGGTCCAGGCTAATTTCATAAAATATGGTGTTCATAAATCGTGGTAGGAATTATACTTTACAAAATGCTCTTTAATTAAAGAACTTCACAGCACCTTATGAAAAGAAAAAATGTTCCCAGGCATCTCTTCCCATTTGGAAACTGCAACTAAATCTATGGAATCAAAGGAGTGACCCCAGTCAGGCTCAATCTTTTACAGTTGCTGCTATTTTCATCTCTGCAAATGAAGAATAATAAAAAAAAGACAATACAGAAAATGAGGCTGAGGACCATTTATCAGAATTAATTGTGACTGTTTGTCTGACTTGCTAGTGGATTGGAAGGTATTTATTCATCCAGCTACCTTTTCAAAGAATACAATTTCTATTTCTTAGAACACTAGACTACTGTCACTTTTAATTGTCTCACATATATATGAAGGAATTGCTTGCAAAATAGCTGTAGCCAGGAGTAAGGACGCTGCAGATTGTCTAGTAATTAGATACAGCCATTGTGCAAGATGGAATATAAATGGTAATATTACTCTGAAAGAACAAATGGAGTTGGCAGCCAGACTAGTGATTTGTTGGGTGACCTGACAAGCAAAATACACCCTTAGTTGAATCTTGCCTAAAGCAGAAACCAGCTCTACAATAATGAAACAAAGCTAGAGTAACTCCATTAGGAATCATTGGCAAGCAAACTTTAGCAAGCCGTAGATTTCTTACCTATACAAAAATTGCATCCCACATCTGAGAGCAAAAATTACAAAAATTTATCCTAGACAGGGCTAAAAGTTTCCAAAAGTTGAAATAGCTCATGGTGTGGCTATCATTATAAAGAGCAATATAATTTCTTTAAAATAGAATCCAGCAGGGATTTTCTTACAGATTTTCAGAAAAAAAAAATCTGAGAAAAAGGAGAGTTTAGGAAAGCCATTGCTTTAAATGGCTAGTTCTTTCCTCTCTTGCACAGTTACAACTTTTCCTCAGTGCTAGTCTGAGGGAGGTACTGTCCTTTATTTCCAAAGTTGAAGTACAGTGCACACTGGTAGTTCCCATCTGCTTCTGGATGCCTGCTGAGCTGCAATATCTGTAGCTAGGTAGTTTAGATCAGTCACACAAAAAACAGAGGAAAGTGAGTTCAGCAAGGATGACCATTAAGAGGAACAGTCTCCTTTACATACCTTTCAGCCTGCGTTGACCTTGACAGCATTTAATTCCTTCACCCTGAAATCATTCTGAAGTGTAAATATTACATTTCTTTAGGTAGCTCCTCCAATGTTCTTCAAGTGCAGTCTTTCTTTAACTGTGACTGCAGTAAATGTGTTGGTTGTGGCACTGGTGGCCACACCTGGAGTACTGTGCCCAGTTCTGGGCTCTTCATTTCAGGAGATCTGGACATACTGGAGAAATTCCAGCAAATAGGGCTACTGAAATGAGTAGTAACACCTCTCCTATAAGGAAAGGATGAAAGAGCAGGAACTGTTCCACCTGGAGAAGGCTCAGGAGGATCTTATCAATATGTACAAATATATGAATGGAGGGTGTAAAGAAGACGGTGCTGGGGTCTTTTCAGTGGTGCCCCGTGAGAGGACCAGAGGCGATGGGAATAAGCTGAAAAACAGGAGGTTCTCTCTGAACATTAGGAAACACTTTTTTACTGTGAGGGTGACCAAGCACTGCACAGGTTGTCCAAAGAGGCTGTGGAGTCTCCATCCTTAGAGATATTCAAAAGCCATCTGGGCATGGTTCTAGGCAACCTGCTTGAGCAGGGGAGGTGGGCAGGATGACCTCGAGAGCTCTGTTCTTTCCAACCTCAACCATTCTGTGATTTTGTGATTCTGTGCTCAACTTGACAAAGACTAAACTCAGATTCTAAATGTTTGCAAAATATTTCAGGACATACTATGGGTACCTGAGGAGAATGTCCCTTTTGTCAGGGGGTTTCCAGCAGGTTAGTTTTTCCACTACCAATCCGCTTCTGAACATTTTCTAAAAGAAGAAAGAATCTATATAAAAATCACATGAAAGATCACATTGCAAATTGCAATCTATGATGGAAGATGTATTGACACGAGGATCTTTGATTCCGCAAGGCTTTGCTTTCAAGCTCTTCACAGGATCCAAAAGGAAAATGCAGAGTTTGGTCAAATTTGAAAGCTTGTCTGCCAAATGTATACTGAATTCAACTTTCATGAAAAATACAGCAGGAGAATATAACTCATGGCTTTAAAAAGAGACTGTAGTCCAGCTGTCCCTTGTGAACAGAAAAGGTTACCGGACTTTAAATCTATTCCATTTTAAATTGTTAAATATACAGGAAAGGGAACAAAGTGGAACACTGCAGATTTGCTAAACCCTTTTTAGGTACTTGCTTTACTGAGCACATCCCTCTATGACTGACTTTAGCTTAGCATTCATATTGCAGTAAGGATGATTTACCTGCACAGTGGCATGTGGGATGAAATTTAATAACCTTATATAATGAACTTACATAAGCTCCAAATTCTTGGCCAAGACTTCATATTAACAAAGAGATGATTATACTCTTAAGCACTAGATCACTTGGGTTCAATTCTGCTTTTACTCAAGCTGAGGGGTATGACAACATAAATAAGACTATCAGGGTGAAGCTAAATATCTTGAACTGATTAGACCTTAATAGCCTGAGATGCTTCAAATATCTTAAACCTTAAATTCTACCAATCTCCTTTTTCTTTAATGGTTTATAGTTGAATCTGTAATGGCATTGACCAAGTATGCTGAATCCAGTGCATTATTAAGAAAGCACTGTGATTTGAAAAGCAGTAGGAAATTCAGCTTGCCCTCCTATATCTTCAAAGTGTGGCAGAAACATACAACCTCAGATGAACTGAGAGTTTCTTACTTTTCATGGGGAAGTTCAGAACTCTGAACAATGATCAGCTGGCCTTATCATAAACCTTTGAACAAACAAATTCACAGACCTATGTCCAGGCTTTCACAAGGAAGAAAGGTAGGACCCTGTTCATCTCTTATGTTTTCAAGAGTATTTCCTTCTAAACTCTCAAATATCTCACAGGGATAAAAGTTGTTCCTTCACACAGAAAAGTCTAAATAGCACTGCAAGGGGAGCGCTACGGAACAAAGACAGAATTGTCAGCCAATTCCTTCAGTCACCCCTGGACTGCTGCTAAGCATAGGTGTCAGAAATAGCACAGTGAACAGGACAAGATACCTGCGTATCTTGGGGGATTTGACCGCATCTCCTTATTCCTGTGTCCATACACTCCACAAACATACAGTCAATGCCACTTTTCTAGGAATCTCAAGACTGGTTTAGGGCAGTGAGGATACTTCAAATAACCCAAAACTCTAGACTGTGACAGATGAGGTTCTAATAAACTCCATGTAGCATGAAGTTAATAGTTATAGCTGCTGGATTTCCTTATGAATCTCTTTCTTGTAATCAGAAAGCTTATGGGGAAAAACATCTACTATGACAGAATGTAATTTTTCTAAAGAGCTTTTAAAAGTTAAGCGCAGTATTTGATTTAAATCTATTATTTGATTACATTAAGTAGAATTACTTACAAGACTGGTTAGAATAAGTTACTAACAATGAATGAAACAAAGGCAACTGATTATTTCATTTTAAAATGTAATGCTAATTTTTTTTTAAAGCATCAAAACAAAATATGAAATTTCATTAATCTTAAATTTTTCCACAAATGCTATTTTGTGGAAAATCCAATTCAGAATTAAATTAACTGTCAAATCTATGTAGAATAGACCTCAGTTCCAGTTAGCTGCATTCTCTACGAAGCCCTAGTGGACGGGCCTGCACCCATCCTAGGTAGCAAGAATCAGACCAGAAAATTTCCACCTTGAGCTCCCCATTGGCCCAAAGGATTTATGACATGCAGAAAGGTGCATATGGAAGCCAGAAGTCTGCCTGCATTTACTATTACTGGATCCTGCGCAGACACTAAGCTTTTCAGTTGAAAGCACATTCACGGCACACACAAGTGCCCAGCTGTCTGTTACAGACTGTTTCTCTGCTGTATTCTCTTCAAACAAAGAGATGGAAAAAAAGGGAAAAAATCTGAAGTATACCATACTCCAACATAGCAAAGAGAATCAAGGGGAAAAAATACCACCCAGAAAAACTGGAATAGAAGAAATTGAATATTTTCTAGCCATTGGAAGAGAAAAAGCACCTGGTTTTATAATTTATTTCATTTTTCTTTTACTTCTTGTAACCTATGAGAAAAAAAAAAAAAGGGCCAGTTATTACTGCAGCTTTTCTGGTTACAGGTCAAAATGATGAGACCATGGTTTAAGCTGAACACAGAGCTGGGAGGTTTGTGACTCTACATTCCTTCCCCTATCCAAAGCTTTGAAATATTTGAGGGTTTTTAGCTGTAATACAAAGTAGCCAGAATGATAACCTTGCAAATACTTGCATTATTTAAAATGGAAACCAAAACAAAATATTTGTTTGGGTATTTTTCTGACATGAGGTTAGACCTGCAGAATCAGACCTCAAGTTTATAAATTGCCTGTGCAAACACATTTTTTTTTCACTCTAAAACAGCTGAGTCCAAGCTGTTTGTTTTCTTCTTTTAAACACAATTTGGATTATATATCTTGCACCATCTTTTCACCTAAGGCAAATGTAATTCTGGTGCTCAAGAAACTTAGCACTACAGGTACCTGGACTTTTTGAAAGGAGTTTATAGTTTCAGCAGATACTGCCAAGTAGGCTGATTACAGCCTTATGGTGATTTTTGGCTTTTCCCCAACACACTGCTTTCCTGTGTCAGCTCAATAAACAAAAACTCCATCATTTAGTTTTAAGCACAAGGCAATTCATTTCTTCCATAGAGGAGGTTGTAGATATTTTTCACTAAAACTTGTTTTCAGTATAAAATTTTACATCCTGCATTTCTGTACTGAATTCAGTGAAGATCCATAAATCTTGTACGGAACTAGGACGGACACTAATTAAAAGAAAAAAAATCCTTCACATTTTTTTTTGATCTATTTCTTCTTTGGAACAAAATTTACCATATTCTGCTGACTGAGTTAAAACCAGATTCTGATCAGATTAAGTAAATGACTCCAAAGTCTTTTGATCACTGTTCCCCTCCAGAGTTTCTCACAGACAACCAATGCCGACATATGGAAATACCAAATTTGCAATGTTTACTGTTTCACGTGTCTGTAGATGAACTGCACATCACTTAGGTTGACCTTGCAGAACTCCAGAGGTCCACACAAGCCTCGCCCTAGAATTTGTTTAGTGCCACTAATTTGCCTGAAATTGGCTTTCCACTTCCATGCTTTGCATATACTCGCATTATTACAGCAGTCTAAGTACTTCATTCTGTCTTACTATTCTTACAAGAAGGTACGTTCTCAGAGGCCAGAGGTAAGAGACCGCAGCACAAGGCTTTGATGGCCAATGCATAACCTTTCTCTCTAATACAGCCAGGGGTCTGAACGATATAAGTTTATCTGAGCCTATGCAAATACCTAGTGAAAGGCATCCCTTCTTCATAAAAATCATGATTCTAGCTCTAGATTTTCTCAGAATAATCATTTTGGACATTATTCACTTATAGTAAAAAGAAGGGAATTCTTTTCCTAAATTTGGTAGAAGCAGGTTTGTTACCCTTTACTCAGCTTAAAAAAAAGTTAGAAAGTTATCCTTGGATAATACTGTTCATGTAACATTTCATTCTCATGGGTGCCTATTTTTGTGTGATTGGAGAGATACAAGATAGTATTAGTGACAAGACTCTAAGTGATTATGAGATTAACATAGCTGTATTTTTCTTTCTGAATATATCCTTATAATATTGCAGTTATTTTTCATTATTATTGCTTTGTACGGTATAACAAAATCATCATGCTTCTCTACTCATGAAGAAACACACCCCTGATCAGTTTTGACTGCTGTAAACTTTAAATACTCCAGCTATCAGAAAAACAAGGTGTCAGAAAATAATTTTATCTTTGGTTCATAAAAGATATTAAAGAGTGCTCATATTGCTGTCTCTTGCATTATCATACAGCATATAGGAACCAGATGCATTTCTGACTCCTGCCAAAGCCTGCCTCAGCATGTAGGAATGAACTGGTAAACAGAGCTGTGCAAGCAATTGATTTTTCAGTGACTGATTGCTGAACCACAGTATTGAAGACAGTCTGGTCACATTGAACTACAATCAAAAATTAAAAAGAAACCGGCATGCACTTTTTCTGCATCTGAATTAAAAGCATGAAAAATATTTTTCTGTTCATATAGCATGTTCTAAGCCAGGCACTTATAGTAAAAATACAGGAATCAAACAGGTCGGGGACAGATAGGGGCACAACCACTTTGTATTGAAGAGTGAAGGTATTTACCCAGAAAGATGAAAAATCCAGGGTTGGTGCCCATCTTTGTCTCAGAGTTTTGGAAACCACCTTCCCATCGCCTCGGGAAAATGCACTAATCATATGTTCTTATTTTCAGGCTCTCCCGTCACTGGTATATAAAATACTGCACTCTATATGAAATTCTTAAAAGTATTAATTATGTGATTATTTGCCATGAGGTTAGGAGTCTCCTGTTTCTATCTTGTATAGTGAGTATTCGTTATTTTCACCAAAGTGGAACAGCTTCAGCAGAACAGTGTGAAAGACATCTACACCACCACAGTCCCACAGAAAGGGTGTTTCAAATCTTGAATGAGTGCACTAACCTGTTCTTTCAAAGGAGGACTTTTCATCCTCCGGAAAACCCTGAAAGAATAGTTCCCATCAGAATCTGTTTGGTAAATTCAGCCTGTGTTTGTCAACATTTTAGGTGAATGGCCATTTTACATCATCTGCCAGTGGAATTTTAAAATCAGAGTTAAATCTTGATCTCTTGTATTTTGTTTTGCTTTGCTTTGTTTAGTTTTGTTTTGCTTTGAGTTTTTTTGGAGGAGTGGTGTTTTTTAAGCGTACACCTAATCTGCATCTACTAAATCACTATTACTTAAGTTATGGAAGTCCTGCCTGTAGCTCCCTTGCACTGCAAGCTGGACTTAAGCATAAAAAAATCCTTCTTGTCTTTTGGACTCTAACCTAAAAATATTTTGTTTCTTGATCTGATAATAAAAATCCTTAGGAGAAGGATAGGGTGAATAGTGGTGCCAGTGAGATACTCTCTTTTAAAGGGTAGAGCAGTGAAAGAAACATGTCAGAACATCTGTTATCCAGAGAATGTTAACTAAATATTGATTTTTGTCTGAAAACCAAATTCCGCCTTTAGATTATATATGTGCAACTCACTTCATGCAGCCTTTGGGCTGGAATAAGGGAAGTTTCGATGTTTCAGTGGTGGCTAGGGGACTTGTGGCCCTACTGTGTGACACACAGGTTCAGCCTAAAATGTAATCATTGTCCTGTGGAGCCTGGCATCTACAAACTTCAAGAAAGAAGCAGGATTCGAGCACAGATCTCCTGAATGGCAGCCAGTTCAGAGTGTCCCAGTTTGCCTTCTTATCTTCATGGCAGCACAAAAGACACCACTAAGGCAATGGGTTTTAATTATCATATTGTCTTCAGTGCCAGCCATATTTGCAAATTAATGTGAAAGCATACTACATATGATGTGCATAACTGAGAAAATACCTGAGTGAATAGTAACTGGTGTTAGCCACGCATGGGCAGAATATTAATCCTAGTACCTGTCACAATGGCCACAGTGATAACAGCAATTTGTCAGAGTCACCAGATTTAGGCTACTGAATGACCCTTGGGAAGCAATTAAAGACTATTTGTTTACTGGATATGCAGAGAATAAAAGATCAGGTTCAAGCCCAAAACAATTTTCAGTTTCTTAATGGCAGTAGAAGGTAAGTGCAGCAGTAGGGATGCTAAACAACTTTAAAAACAGTCTAAAACCACTGGCTGAAAACATCTGGAGGAAGAGCCAGTGAAATTTTTGCTCTTAAGTCCAACTCTCGTGATGATTTTATCTATTTAGGTTGGCTCTTTTACCTTACCGTGCACCAGTGCCCTGCAATACTGATTTAGCCAAGTAATTACTCAACAGAACAATTATTTAATTGCTGAACATGAATATTAACAGCCAAATGATAGTTGGCTATATATTATAGCTATATATAAGAGCTAAATAAATAATTATAGCTAAATAAATAAAGATTTGTTTTCTGAACTTGGACAGTTTAACCTTATACGGAGTCATTTATTAAATTTGTATTCTTCTGTAGTCCCTGGTCATTAGAATTTTTACTTATAAAGTCTGTGAAGTTGCAAAATGGAAATGCACTTACTGCAAACAGATATTGCTCATAATGTTGCAGTAGTTATAGAAATTACTGGTTTTGTAGAAGTCAAACCCAAAATATATTTGAAAGATACATTGAGCTCAGGCCACTTGGGTTTACTGGAGTGCTTTTTACTATACTCTAGAACAGGAAAATCAGCATAAAAGTGGGCAGAACAAACCTTCCATAAGAACAGAAAACAAGCTAGTGCTTGTGCTTTTGACTTAAACTTTGCCTTTAGACACCCCAAACTCTCTCTTTTTAAGGCATATTTAGTTTTATTGTGCTTTTATCATGGGTAATTTCCAACTCTAGATTTTAAAGATACCTGCTGATATACTCCAACTAATAAATTGTACCCTATATGTTCATTTGCATCACATACCTCTCTAGAATATCATACTTTAAGTTAACTACTTTTTGATAAGGTGTATCAGCAATTTCTTCTTCTTAAAGCCTTAATTAAAATAATTTTGTTACTTTTACTCTGTTTAATTTTACACTATGCAGCATAATTATTCTGCCATAATCAGCTAACTTTCATGATGAAATAATGTATCAAGGACATGAACTCCAGGTGTGCAAAATGCCTTTGCTGCTGAGGACTGCTTAAATTCCACAGAGAAATGTGAACAAATAGGGTATTTTCAACTGTAGATAGAAACATAGCAAATAGCAACACAGCATTATTATTTTGAGGTAAAAGGTATCAATCTGTTATTGTGATCAGGGTTATTTAAAGACTGCTTTCAAATTAGTTTTGCAGTCATCAATGTGTAAATATTTAATTTTTTTTCTGAGTGAACATGAACCAGGTCCTTGAATGAAAACAGAACATGTCTGAATTCAGTGTATTTCTATATAAAAATGATGGTTTCTTTCACTGGAAAAACATATCAAAAGTAATGTATCCAATAGAACTTCATGCTTGACAGACGTAGATAAACGAAAGTTGAAATGTAGTGCTATTGTTTGTCACTGGGAACATAATACAGAATTTAGGCCAAGATGTATTATAAATTTAGCACAGTTTTAAATACAACACCCAAACTTGAGAAATCGTTCCAACCAAGTATAGCACTTCTTTCTTTAGAGTCTCCCCTGTTTTGTAATTCCGACTAACTTCAACCATTGAACTCCAGCTATGCATGGTGAGACGAAGGAATTAGGGCCAAGTGTGTAGCTCACATTGTCACTCTGGTCTAGATACCAGAAAACTGCACACTACACTCTAGGCCCACCATTTGAACTTTTTACTGAGGTGTAATCAGAAAATCAGAATGCATAGGGCCTATCCATTACTCCTTTAATAAAAAGGTGCATTGAAGTCAACAGGGCTTTCTTATCCATTTTCATTTTTCTCTTTCTTACTCACCACTCACTACTTCTGTTCCACCTTCATTAGCCCATGCTGGTTTTCCTAAGTTTAGCAGAGATTTTGCATGAGCAAACCAGAGTATTTGATCTTAGACATCAAATTAAATTACCCATATAGATTAGATGAGTCCCATATATTTTCAGATGAGTCACTTTCTACTTCCAGTAAGACTGTGCATCCAAACCTTAGATGTCTGCTGCCTGACAAGTAATTTATGTCAGTAAAGCTTAGCTGCGGCTCATGTGGTGGAAGAAAGAAAGCAGGCAACTTCCTTTCCTTTTGGACTGACTTGGGTGAACACCCTATTATATTCCCAACCTACATAAGTTGTTTCTTCCTTCCATGGTGTTACTCTGCCATGAAATCAAAGGATACTCAGTTCTTTGCAACCAGCAGACATGACAAATGCTGTTCTACCTATGGACTGCAAAGAAGGGAGGGAGAGAGAGAAGCTTTGTGCTTTCCCTGCTACTCCCTCCTCCCAACTTTGTTTTCTGGCCAGGTGCAAGATGACCCTAAGCAGTTTCATGTGTGGACTTAAAAATTACAAGACAGAAAGTGGATGGTCCCTTTTTTTTTCTCCTCCTGTATATGGAACTCCCATTGGCTTTCCTGGGTGCTCCCTCTATAGAGTGATGAGCAACAGGTCAGAGGAGATGAAAGGCTTTTTACCTGCCAACCCCAGAGTTCAGGATGTGTTGTTTCTCCTGCAGCAGTTGATGACACCCTAACACCTTAGCAGCACAGGAGCTGCATTCCTACGCTGTAACAGGGGAAGCAGGACCAAGGGCCTGAACTAAGGTCTTGGCAGGTAAGTGAAGGAGCAAACAGTATCAAACAGCTTTGTTTGAAAGTGTATGTCTTTGTAATGTTTAAGTCTTAATATGTGCTATGCTTTACCTGGGAGCCTAACCTTCCAGTTTTCAGAAGAGTATTTGAGATCACATATTAATTCTGCCAAAAACTTGAAAAAATGTTGAAGAAACTCATAAATGTTGAAAAAAATCATAAATGCATAAGGGCTGGAAAGGTTAAATGTGCTAAAAATGTCCCAAAGCTGGGATTTCTTCTCAGAGCTAAGCCGAAGTTATTCAGATTAGTGAGGGAAGAAGCTTTATGCTACCAACATATTTTTGTATATAACCACTTAGGAGGACTGAAAACATCATTGTATGGTGAATATTCAATATTCAAAATATGAGCTGTCTTGGGATTGGGAGGGAGAATTTTTTTGCTTGGCTCCCTCTGTGTCGCAACTGGACACATAGGGAACACCCAATAAAGGGAAAACTCCATCTCCTTACTACGTTCGCTTCTTAAGGCTAATTATTGGAACCACATTTCCTATATGAATATTTATGTTTTTCAAAACATACTTTATTTCAATAGTTATCAGGAATTGTGTTTTTGCTGGCAATACACGTTCCATAACATTCATGGAGAGCACACACAGAGGAAGTTGCTGCCACTAAAGCAAATCCTATTAAAAAGAAATTACAGAAAAATAAGTGATATTAGTTACCAGCTCAAAAAAGAAGAATAAAAACCCAAACAAAACCACAACCAAAGTATACGCACATAAAGGAAGTCTTTCTTTTCCGTGCTTGTGGTAATATGAGGGTAATGGATGCCTTTCTGTTGAGAGGCAGTAAGTTTTACTTTCGGGAATGAAAAACAAATCTAAGTCAGAGGAGGAAATCATAAGAAGCTGCTACACGCGACATTCTGTATCTGAGTCATCTACTGCCACTGTATCCTCTAGAGAAAGAAAGGGAATGTTCCTAAAGAATTAACAGCCATCCAGAACTGGTAGGGCACCAAAGTCTCATCAGTGACCAATTCAGATGTCCCTACTCTTATTCTTACTAGTATTCTCATTTTACTGAGTGAAATTACTCCAAAGAGAAGTGACCTCTAAGTTTGTGTCCATCTTTCAGTGGATAAACTGTGAGCTTGTAAAAAAAATACATATACTAATAGGAACTGTTAATTGCTATTTATCAGAAATAAGGAGAAAAGTAGTTAAAATTTCTCTCCAAAATTTTAGGGGCAAGAGTAAAAAATGAACTACTTTGCATAGGTTTTTATCTTTTAAAAGTCTTCATTACTATAGTCATTGTTTTAAGTTAACTTTCTCTAGACAAAATAAAGTGTTGTACTACATTGCAGCCTCACTGTTAGGAATGAAGACAGAGGAGACAATGCAGGAAGGCCAACACATACAACCAAAATGGAGAGTATCCAAGTCATAGAAGAATGGTAAGTTGGTCAAACCATTGTCTAGTATATGTTTTTATTTGCCTATAATTAATATCAAGAATTTACTTGTACTTTATGCTTCAGGAATGTCCTTTTAATTACCTTTCCTCAAAAAAAAAAAATCTATACAAAAGGAAGCCAAATCTGTCCTTACAGTGGAATGCCAGCAGAGATATTCATAAGACTGGCTTACTTACAGTTTCTTATTTGTGGGGAAGAACTGCAGGGAGGAATGGGAGGTACATGGATGATTCCATAGACCTGTAGGATCATTTTCTTCTGTTTGTCCAAATAAGAATAAAAACTAATGGGCACAAGCATACTTCACAGTCGGATTTTGAATGTGGCCATTTTTCATAAAACATCTTGGGCTATGTTTTCACTGAAACACACCAAGGAAACACATACCTTGAAAAATGGGCTAATACACACCAAAAGTCTGAGCTTCTATTTTTGTCTAAAGCTTGAGCCCATGTTTTTTGTGTTGGGAAAAATGTTAACCTATCAGTGGCTTTGATTTCTCTGATCCCATGAAGAGTAAATTAAAACTCAGCTCTAGAGGATATGATTGATGGAGAATGAAACTCAAACAACTCATCTTCCTTGCTACTCATGGTCATTTATAAGAGGACAATGTCAGATATTTCCACAAAATACTTTCCACAAAATAGTGAAAAGAGCTTCTCCTTAGACAATGAGGGATCACAAGTTGCTTGCCAGCTCCATCCACCTCAGCAGTTTCTTTTCACTCTCCTCAGACCTTCAGTTCTGTATGTTCATACTTTCTGGTTCAAATTACAATTATTTTGTTGGATAGTTTAAATGATAAACACTTTCTCATTTATTAGATCTTTTGGACTGCCAAAACGTTATTACAAATAGTTTCCCACAATCCGGTCTGCCTTGCATGCAGAGTAGGAGCTGCTAAATGGCCTTAATGAGAAATCATATACAGAAATATCACTTATTGTACAACGTGATTACACAGAATCTGTTAAGAACAGCTAGTAAATCTCTTATGTTGGATCCTATCAGGAAGCAGATGAGCACTCAGAGTTAAGTTTAGAAATCATATTTAATTGTTGGTAAGTAACTTGGAGTATTATCTTCTCAAGATATTAATTGGTACATTAATGGATCAGTGATGTGTGTTAGTCTTTTGATCACTTGTCCAGTGTGTTCTCTGTTACAAGCCACAAATAGTTTCCTTCAGAAAATGGGAATAAGGACTTTTTCCCATTTCTTCTCTCTCCAGTTTTGCAAGCAACATCCATCACATCTCATGCCAATGGATCATCATTCAGGTCAATAGCACCAAACAGAGGGAAACTTAGCAACCCTTAGGTACAAGCACAGAGAAATATGCTAATTTAAAAGCTCTCTGAATTGCTATTTTGTTTGGCCTCATTAGTATGCTCTTGGCTGCCAAGAGACTTTTGTTTTTCTTGTCCTTCCTGAACCAAACCATGTGGCAACTAGTGGCTGGCCAAGCACCATAAGGAGCAGGCGGGGACATCAGGTATCATCTCAAAAAAGAGATTCTATGAAAGAAAGTCTGTTGCCAGCTCCCTGAAAGCACATCTCCTTTAACTGCAGAGGCAGGAATCCAGTGCTGTTATGGGATTTTGTCTGTGAGTCTGATGGCTAACAACACTAATAGAAAACCTGTAGAAAGCCAAGTGCATGCCTTGTAATATTAAGCACATTTAGTGGGCTATTGAGATAATGAATGCACAAGTGAAGAGTGAACAAAATTCCCCTGTCACTGCTGAAGCCCTGTTGCTTCCAGTTTTCACTCTGAACTAAAGTGCAGTTGAAAGGAGAATTTTTTGGACAAATGTATTAAAATACTATTACAAAAATAGAAGCATATTTGTAATGATACTTTGCTTTTGCAGCCAAAACCCTACTGCAGAAGAAATTTTGTCTTGGGCTCAGAATTTTGACAAGATGATGAAAACACCAGCTGGGAGGAACCTTTTCAGAGAGTTTCTTCGAACAGAGTATAGTGAGGAGAACCTGCTTTTCTGGCTTGCATGTGAAGATCTAAAGAAGGAACAGAACAAGAATGTTATTGAAGAAAAAGCAAGACTTATATACGAAGATTACATCTCTATACTATCACCAAAAGAGGTAAAGCTGTAAATGTTACATTTACAATTTCTGTTGTTCCAGAGCAGAAATGTTATACCCTGGATTGTCAGATAGGGGTCTGAAAGCCTGCCTGATCTGTCAGAGGAAAGTCTTAATATAGACATTAAATCAGGAAAGAAAGGGACACACAAAGTAGAGACAGAGGTGCCAGGCCATTTAGCATCACTGGCCACAACACCTCAAAGTTCTCTGTGAGACTCAAGCGACTCCAGTAAGAGAAGGCTGAGAAATAGGTATGCTTCTTTAGCAATGCAACATGCCGGCCAGAGAGAGAATGTAATGAAAATGGATTTCTGGAGAAAAGGTGCCAAAATTAAGGAATTTAAATCAGAATCATGATAGATTTATCTGCTGCAACAGCTGTCTGGGAGAAAATCCAAATCTGAAGTGGTTATTCCTATATGAGAGTCCAGGAATTGAGACCACATTATTTTCTATAATGAAAGGTGTGATAATATCTAGGAAATTATGTAAGATTTTCATCAACCCTTAAGCTGAAATAGACAGATTCTGAAATTATCTTCACCTAGAGGAAAGAAAAAGCATCCACTATCAAACCACATTTTGGAATGGAGAGAGGTAGAAATGCATAAACACTATAGAAGAGTTTTTCTTAGGCCAAGTCATGTATCTAGCTCCTTTGCCTTGACTCTGCATTGCACCTGACTTTTTACTCAATGGTATTATGCTAATTTATGCTCACTGTGGACCTTGCTTCCTACATTTTATTTCTGCACTGCATTTAGTAATAATTTGAAATTTCATTCATATGAATGAAGCCAACCGCTCCATTATTTTCTCTTGTGCCATAGGGTATGCTTTTGGAGTGAGATAACAGCCAGCACAGCAAGCCAAGAATGAGTTTTTATTATAATTTAGTATCTCTAGTACATATGTATGTGCTGAATGCTCAGTTGTCTTTTTAGGCTAAGATCACTAACCGTTAAAATTCAGACACTGCGTGTTGTTTGACTTGGGGTTTAACAAAGCTACTGACAAACTTATGATGCAGATGTCACCAATCCAGTCGCTCCTGCCCCTACTGGAAATCTTTTGAGGCAAACAAGAACTCTTTGCCATGCTTTAGATTAGCACTGGAGCTGAAAAGTTCTTGTTCATCCATCCATCCTGTTCCAGATGTTCTTTTTTTACATTGGAGGTGAAATATTTAGGATGCTTGTTCAGTAATTAAGTTATTGAGGCAGAAGGTCTTAGTGTTCTAAACAGATACCTTGTATTCATCTCTTTAGCAAGGAAATACCTTTAGTAACTCCAACTATTTTTGCCATCTGACTTTAGTCACTGAAAAAATACAATGTCAATTAATATTTCCAAAATTATTTTTTTTTATTCTGTAAGTACAACTAACTTTTGTTATATGCAGTGGCACAAAACCCCACCATCCTACCAAATTCGAGCTTTTTATCCCAGCTGTTACATTTCATAATAAAGAACCAATTAGCTAGCTGCATAAATTGGTTTCGCTAAAATACATGTGTGTGTATCTGTGTCAGGGGGAGAATTGCTTAAATCTTAGTGTGCCATTTCTGTGCTACAGAAATTCAAGGATTTAAATCTATTCAAATAAATTTCAAAGCCACCATAGCTGCAACACTGCTTCTCAAAACCGACATAACATTCCACCCTCACATGCTGTTGTGTCTAAACGCTGGCAGTCTCTGGCCAAGCAGCCCCACTGGTCTCTTCATTCCTGCTGTGCAGTCCGGTCTGCTTGCACAGCTATATTAGTCAATTAATTCAATGAGAAAAATGCCTGGGTTGAAAAACAGCCCAGAAAAGAAATGCCATTTTCAGGCAGATCGATTCCTTAACTCAGCTAGCTGTGGAGCTGCCCAGACCGCGGCAAGCACTGGGGTGGGAATGGGGGGAGATTGTTCATGGCAGCTGATGCAACACCACAGCCGATCTGTAATGGAGGCATACAGAAGGGACTCCAGGGTGCTGTGTGCAGGCATAGAACTGTGCACTTAGATGGATAGTGTGCATTAAGCAGGTGTAATAGCTGTTCTGCAGGGAGAGCATATTTGAGTAACAGTTATGGTTTGCTAGCATTAATAAGCAACAATTTACTCACAGTTAGGCTGCATCATAGTTGTGCCTTGTGTCTGATAATCAAGTAGCAGCAAATACTGGAGTAGAAAGAGCTTGCCTGATGTGGCAGTAGTATAGTCCAACATGCCAACAAACCAACAATGCCAGTTCTCACAGCTGATACTGAAAATGTAATGAAAATGTATATTTACTACTCAGTACCATATCATACCACTGTATTTCAAATAGTTGCTTCACCATATATAAAAAATCACAAGCTCACACATGCACACTTGTTCGAGTTCTCATCTCAGTTAGCCTCCTCCGTGTCTCAAGGCATCTTGGTATGTGAACTCAGTCCTTCAGACAGTATGAATATCTATTTTTAAGGCTGCAGAGTAGTAAGGTCAGATTGCAACCTGATATAAATCATAGTTGCTTAACTCATCGATGCTTGGTATTTCTGTACTCTGTTTTAGCCTTTGTCTTCTTATCTGAGTAAACCCTTGCTGGCCCCAGTGGGTTTTCCTGCTACTGCCATTTCATTTAATCCAGAAGGCATTAATTTTACTGGGTTTAGAGAATTTTGTGGATAAGCTGTACATTCATTCAAATTTCTAAATGATATTCTAAATCATCTGTACATTCATGCTAAGAATAATATGCCCTTTTCTGCCTAAGCACAGGAGTTCATTACAAATGGAAAGTAAATATGAAGCTAAAATAGACGCTTGCTAACAACTTCAATATGGATACATGATATCCTGAAAGTATTAACTGTATAAATCACCAGATGTTAGAGAGTCTTGGAAAGAAGAACAAATATGAAATATTTAAGATTAGTGGGGAAATTAGCACAATAACAGTGATTAAAAGCTGGGTAATTTGAGAGTAGTAAGTGTAAGTGCCTGAAAAAAATGGGGGAAATATCTATAAGGCAGCCAGATGAGAGTGCCGAATATAAAGCTGTCGTGGTTTAAGTCTCTAAAACTCACGAAGTCACTCACTCACTCACTCCTTCCCCTCTCTTTCTTTCCCCAGTCCTGAGGGGATGGGGAGGAGAATTGAAAGAATGCAAATCCCACAGGTTGAGATAAGAACAGTTTAGTAACTAAGGTATAACACAAATCACTACTGCTACCACCAATAATAATAATGACAAGAGAAGTACAAACAAAGAGAATACAACTGCTCACCAAGCCCAACCCAGCCTGCGCACCCCCCAGCAGCGAACCCCACAATGCACCACTACCACACCCTTCCGGGTTTCTGCTCTCCGTTTTCACATCCCAGACATGACGTGCTGTGGTATGGAATAACCTCTTTGGTCAGTTTGGTTCAAGTGTTCTGCCTCTGCTTCCTCCCGGCTTCTCCTCCTCCTTGGCATAGAATGAGGCTCAGAAAGTCCTTGGTCAGACCAAAACACTACCAAGCAGTAACTGAAAACACTGGTGTTATCAGCGCAGTTCCCAGGCCCAAAATCAAAAACACAGCGCTGCACCAGCTACCAAGAAGGAGAAAAATGACTGCTGCTGCTGAACCCATGACAAAAGCTAAGGATTTAACCACAAGTGGTCAGGAAAAAACATTTCAGCTCTCTGAATGAGAGTCATTCATTTCAGAGAAACAGTTTTAAATATGTAATTTTTTTAATGTAAAATAACATATTTGGGGAAATACGGGTTACTGGAGCTATTTATTTAGCTGCATTGTATTTATACTTTTATACAGCTGCATTTCATCTTACAGATCTTAAGATGGATGCACAGACTAAGTCAAAACTAAAATAGAGTTGATGGGCTCAATCTGTAATTGTGTGTTGGCTCTGAAAGAAGCATAGGGCATTGCTTGAATAAACTGATAACTCGGGGTGTTCAATGGTGCCCTGAGAAATAAAGATACAGTACAACAGCCTTTCTGATATTACTGTTTAACATTAGTCTCTTCTCATCTTCTTCAGGTTAGTCTTGATTCCCGGGTGAGAGAAGTGATCAACAGAAACTTGCTGGATCCCAGCCCTCACATGTATGAAGATGCCCAACTCCAGATATACACCCTAATGCATAGGGACTCTTTTCCAAGGTTTTTGAACTCTCAGATTTATAAGTCTCTTGTTGAAAGTATTACAGGCTCTACTTCTGAAACTTAGTTTTAATTTTCAAACAAAATAACTTAATTTTTTTTTGGGGTGGGTGGGATGGAAGAAAAGTAGTTTAATAACATCTGGAGCTGGGTTCCTGGGGAACTACAGTTTAGCACTACTCAGGCTACTGTGAAGAAAACAAATACATATTATGCTCTCTGTCTACATTTTTACCAAGGTTCTTGCTCGAGATGGCGTGGGAGGGGAGCAGTGGATTTGCCAAAATACATTTGTTTCGCACTCCTTTCACCCTACTGCAGTCAAGATTGCAATGATGTATTTGTAGTTTTATGAACAGTCTCCTTGTGTATCCTCACACTGCATGTGCAAGGTAAAACTGCTTCACTTACCACTTAGTTGTTGCAATATTTAATCCAATAACATAAATTATATCTGTATTTAAGAACTTTTTTTGTGCAATATGGTCTTATGGTACATAGAAACAATTGCAGCAAACCAGAAAGAGGCTTGCATTTTTTAACACCACTAACTGAAAAAGCCAATTTTTAAGGTGTAGCATTACTCAACATGCTCTACTGAGTACAATACACTGACTTTTTGAAGCCAATATTTCTGTACAGAAAAAAAAGAGCTATTTATCACTGTTTATTTAAAATAAATCAAGCGGAGGATTCCTCTGGTTGTTCACTGCCAAAACTGTGGCATTTTCATTACAGAGTTTGCAATGTCAAAAAAAAGCAAAAAAAAAAAGGCAAAAAAAAAGCACAAATCACTTAAAGGGATCCATATCTGGGTGACACAATCTATGCGCTGATATTGTTTAATTGTTAAAAGAACAAAGATTTTCAATGTACATTTCAGATGTCAGATACTGTAATTGATTTATTAAAGACTGGCTATCCAGTTCTAACACTGTTGTATAATGTTATGTACTTCAGCAAAAAAAAAAACAAAAACAAAACCACAAAAAGCTTGATAATTTAGTTTTTTGAATAAAGAAATTTAATAAAAGATTGCCTACATGTAGCATTTTAGAGCATTTTAGAACATTTTGATGAATTGCATCTGTCCTGTAAAATATTTTTTTTGAAAGTTAAATCAAGTAAAAAATGTTTTTAGACAAAGTAATGTTTTACAAGGT
Source organism: Myiopsitta monachus (assembly GCA_017639245.1). Taxonomy (NCBI): domain Eukaryota; kingdom Metazoa; phylum Chordata; class Aves; order Psittaciformes; family Psittacidae; genus Myiopsitta; species Myiopsitta monachus. The sequence continues at coordinate 24,502,433 of CM029925.1, forward strand.
GGTGGGTTAAAAGACTTAACTTCTAGCCTGACTGATTTTGAGTAGCTCCTTGAAAATAAGGGGTTTGGAGAGTAGTATTAAACCAAACTTCAAGGGCTCCTAAACCTACAGTCCTTACCCAAGCAAAATGCCTACAGAAATGCAACAGGTGTCTTTCCTGGGTAAAGAATCTGGTACTGAGCCCTTATAATCAGAGCTAAGGCAGGATGGTACCCCCATCGCTTGGCTGCCATGGTGTTTTTAATAGATGTTTGCTTGGACTTTTTATCAAAAAATGTCCAATTTTAGGACACATTTTGATGTTTAAAGAGACAGTGATGCGGAACTTAAAAAAAAACCCATCTTCATTCCTACCATAAACAAGCAAAATAAGTGTTAGCATCCCTCACAAACTGCTAAAGATAGACCAATAAATGGTTTTGAATACTTGTTAAATATATATATATATATGTATGTATATTTGTATGTGTGTATATATATATTTAATACTGACAACTCTGGTCTTATACTAAGACTTAAGAGGCAAGGTTCTTCTCACTTATATAGGACTAAACATGGCATAAGTCTGTTGCTTTTGATGGGACTAGACGGTCTGGCAATTGTGTCCTTGAGTGGAATCTAGCCCCAACACACTTGGCTTCAACCCCCAGTTACTCCTTGCAGGCAGCCTTCAGTGACAGCTCTTCCTGGAGCCTCTGCTGCTGAGGCAGGTCTGCTGTTATACAGTAACTGGTAGGATGCGGGTCTTAGTTTATCTTCTGGGGCTTATTTTTTTTCCTTCGTTTTACTACCTCTCATTTTTTTAATTTATTGAACATGCTTCAAATAGCAAGTCTGGGGAATTTTTTAATCATTTTTTTTACTTGAAACCTGTGTGCTTTTTTTGGATATATATACGAACAATTTAATGAACTGTTTCTTAAACTCATTTGGTTTTGTAATTTATATAGAATTCAGGAGATGATTGAAAGGGCTATTCTCTATTCCCTATGCAAGTATTTTAACTGTTGTAGTGTTTGACAAAATGGGATCTAAACAAAAAATAATCTTCAAAGTGGTAAAAAAAAGTCTGTTTACAGTGGCGTTGCTGACTATCCTACCATATTCAGCACTTTTAAATATTGTTATTTATGAAAATGCAGTTTAAAATGCAAGACAAAATATTTATAAATGTTTCTTTTAATAAATACCTGTTTTGTCTGAAAGTGTTACTGTGTTATGACAACTTTATTCATGTTGGTTAGCTACTTACCATTATGAATAAACTATTCGATTATTATACTGATAGAATAATAGCTATGATGTTTACAAATACTGGGGGGGGGGGGGATTCACTGAGTAAGGACTGCCTCCTTCTACTGTGAAATATTGTTAAAATAAATGATTTTTTTCTGCCTTTTTTTTTAATTGGAATTTATGGTCCTACATATGTCTAGTATCATTTGATTACAGTTGTATTTACTGTGGTACTAAACATATACAGCATCATATATGTATATATTTACGTAGTGTAATTTCGAGTTTGTTCGTGTTTGAGGCACAATAAATTTAAGTCCACACATCTAAACAATGTGTATGAGACAAAACTGCATGCATAAGTCTTTACAAGCATAGACTTTAATCATGTTACTCTTTGATGGTGACCTGCTAGTCATAAGCTATCTTTATAAGATGTTTCACACAGGTAGAAGTTCCTGTCAACATAGGCAAGTCATCCTTTCAAGAACAGTTTTAAAGGTAGATGTGTGGGCCCTAAAATATTATCTTAATTTCTAGCATAAGATTCCAAAATCTGTATTTAAAAACTGTTACATCATTGTGAAAAATATTACACCAATCTTCAGTGTAATACTGCAATGAAATCACGTTCAAAATTTATTGTTTTAAATCCTCTATTTGGAGGGATTTAAAAATTGAACATAACATGTGACTTTTCTTTCTTGGAGCATATGCTTATATTAAAATGTTTAATATACATTTTATCAGTTTGGATTTCTCAAATTTTTTAATCAAAAAATTGATATGGTCCAAATGGACAAGTTGTGCCATAACATGATCTCATTGCCTATCATACAGTTCTTTGAACACAAATTGTAAAACAATCAAGCAATTAAACTGATTTATTCTGCATGCAGTGTATAATACACTTTGAAAAACTGCCTAAATACACTTATTCTATAGCCTGGAATAAAGTAAGTATGTATTTAACTTGCATTTTAGTTTTTCATAAGAATGTATATAGCAAGTGCACTACAGAGTTATGCTTTTGTCACTTTTGCCCAGTGTTTAATCTATTCTGTCAAATACAGCCTAATGCCAAATAGCCACAAATAAGCAGAGCACTTGTGTACACTCCTGACTTTTAAGTTTCAAAGAAACTGAATATATATTATATTAAGCATGTGTTCAATTTAGTTGTTTACAGTCAACTTTCACATAACTGAGCTGAAAGGTTTGTCCTGGGATACCCAGGGTAAAACAAACCCGCATGAGTATCAAGAGTGCTTAAATTAGTCTGAAGGCACATATAGTATGAAGGAGACTAAAGGTATGATGAAGAAAAGACAGGTCAGTTACACAGGTGGCTGGGCTACATGTTAAGCAGCTGGGTCCTACAGGCACTGTGGAAATATGGCCATAGAGCTTCCAGGCCCCCAGCCATCCACTACTTGTCTGAGCACCTGTGGAGTCCAAATAATCCATTTGTAGGACAACAGAGGGTGGATGCAAACCAGAATTAAGCTAGTAATAACTGTGTTTCAAATTAAGAGCAAGCTAAAGCGTCTGATAGACTGTGGTCTAAGCTAAGCCACTAGAGGAGACCTACATTCTACCTTAAGCAACCAGGGATTAAGCTGCCACCTGATGCAAAACTTGCTTCTCTAGGCAGCAAATTCGATCACAAGGAGCATCTGCCTGTGGAACCATATCTAAAAAAAAGTGGGGAGCTCTTTCAGTGAGAGCAGTATGCTGGACTGACCACGTTGTGAGCCCGCTCAGGAACTGGCAGCTTCTGTACGCAGTAAGTGCTTACAAAAGCCACTTAGAGTAAATATTCCACAGCACCAGTTCAAGAGCAAAGCTGACACAAGAAAATCTCTTAACTACGCCACAAGGAGTAAAGCTTACACCTCTACAATGTCTGTGAGTGTTCTCCCTACAGCATTAACCCAGCCAACAATAGCTTGAGCCCTTAACAAATCTAAAAAAGCAAAAAATTAAGGTTGCATGTGGACAGACAACTGCAATATCTGCTACAAGTTCATTTGAAACGTGTAACTACCAGCTTCAAAATAGAGGTTTTCTCAGCCCATTCTTCTGTTATTTTTGGAGAGACCCAAGAGTAGCACTGTAACACACCCTGGGACATGGCTGCAGTAATGAAGGTCAACTCCCATTCACTAATACCCTGCGTACATTTGCAATGACAAAAACAGCCCTCTTCACATAGGTCCTGAATACTTCTGCCAGCAGCAGAAGTGGCATTTGTGGGATGAAAGAGCAAAGCAGTAATGATGCCAAACTCAGCTGCAGAAAAACCTGACATAAACATTGTCTGCATATTACTTTAATGTTATACCAAAAGCCAGATTTTGCTCCATACTTTATCCACAAACTCACTCCGTGGAAATCCATCCTTGCAACCTAAAAGAGTGATACAATTCAGGTGATTCAAAGGCTGATCATCAGTTACCTTTTTTCTTCTCAAAAGCTTTACATTAAACCACACTTACTTTAGATTTCATGAGTTCTGAATGCTTCTCTCACAAGCAGGGTTCACACAGCTGTTAAAACTCATAATTTCTTTCATTGTTACAGAACACCAAAATTTTTGGTCTATTAAAGGCATAAATTTGATAATTTTTCCTTTACCCTCCTGAAAGAAGGCTTCAAGGAGCTTCAAGGACAGGCAGCAGTGAGTGCAAGGGAAGCTTTCGGTGGGTGAGATATAACCAGCAGCCTGGGCTGTTCATCAGAGCCAGACTAGCTGCACTGACTGCACATTCTTCACAAAACTCTTTGAGTGGGATTTTTACTTATAAATTATTACTACAGTCTATTTTGCCAATAAACCTTATTCAGAGTGGTGCATTTACAGTCATAGGAAAATGTTTCTATCCAGCCATTCATTTCAATGCTTAATATTCTGATTAACAAATTCTCACATTGACTGTATTACCTTTGGATTTCCAGAATGGAACAAACTCACAAGTTTTCATTTCTAGCTACCAAAACTACTTAGGTGTGCTGTGCAAGCATTACTCTTACTTTTAATATTACATTTATAAAAATAACAGCTTATTAATGTATCATATGGAAGTTACTATTATTTCACCTGTGTAACTTAGTTGTAAAGCATAACTACCTGGTTCTGTTAACACATGAGCAAGGACAGAAGAATAGCAAACACCTGACTTACTCCTCCAATGATTGTAGTATAAAATGCTGCCTAATAAAGTTTTATGGATAGTTGCACATTTTTATAATAAAGTATATTCTTCAAACTGGTTTGAGTTTGGCCAAGAATGTGATTAATGGACTTCAGGGCCTTGGGGCAACTGGTTCAGGGTTCGGGAGCCCAAGTAGTGTTCTCATCCCTCCTGCCAGTCACAATCAAAGTTTACATCAGAAAAATCTCACTAATTAATTTCTGGCTCTGTGGCTGGTATCAGCGCCAGAATTTGGGGGGTTTTGATCATGGGTCAGTCTATACACTGCCAGGCCTGCTGACGGCACATGGGGTACACCTGTACCAAAGGGGGAAAAGGATTCTAGCCCAGGAGCTAGCAGGGCTTATAGAGAGGGCTTTAAATTGAACAGGAAGGGGATTTTTTTAAAATTTTTTTAATTTTTTTTTTTTAATTTTTTAAATTTTTTTTTAAATTTCTTTAAATTGAACAGGGAAGAGACACCAGTCTCACTAAAAATGAGCCATGGGGTAGCATGCCGCTCTTGAAGTCCAGATATACGGGGCAACTTAAATGCATTTATGCTAGTGCCTGCAGCATGGACAACAAGCAGGAGGAACTGGAAGCCACTGTGCAGCAGGGAAATCATGACATAATTGCCATCATAGAAACATGGTGGAATGATTCACATTATTGTAGCGCTGTAATGGATGGCTACAGGCTCTTCAGAAGGGATAGGCAAAGAAAAAGAGGCGGTGAGGTTGCATTACATGTCAGAGTGTGCATTGACTGCCTTGAAATCAATGTTGTGAGTGAGAAGGCTGAATGTTTGTGGGTGAAGATCAGGGGGAAGGCCAACCAAGCAGATGTTCTGGTAGGTCAGCAAAACCTCCACCTTAGACTTCTGGAGGGCTGACTTTGGCCTGTTTAAGATGTTGGTTGGCAGAATTCCTTGGGAAACTTGGACAAAATGGGTCCAGAAAGGCTGGACACTCTTCAAAAATGAAATCCTTAAGGAGCAGGTGTTCCCTATGTGCTGAAAATCAAACCAGTGGGAAAGACCAGGCTGGCTGAACAGGGAGATACTGGGAGATATTGCTAGAACTCAGGGGGAAAAAAAGAGAATTTATCACCTGTGGAAGAAAACACTGTCATCCCATGGAAAGTACAAGGATGTTAGGTTATGTAGAGAGAAAGTCAGAAAGGCGGAGACACAGATGGAACTAAATCTTTCCCACTGTCATTAGAGATAGTGTTAGGCAGCCAAGCCCAGCAAGTGAGGTAATGGTCTGCAGATGGCTCCCCCTCCCCTCTTCCGGTGTGTCCTGCTTTGGTTCCTACCAGAAAGTCCACCTTTGGTTCCTACTCGGAATGTTCCGCTTTAGAACTCCCCGGAAAAGCCTCAACCCTTGGGGACCTTTCTAGATACTGCTGGCCACTTCTTCCGATGTAGGCTGGCCCCCTGCACCAGAATGAGTGTGCAGTGTTGTCAGTCTAAAAGTCTGAGCATCATGCGATGCGAGGTCACAGAACTTTGTGCCATCCAGGTCAATGTTGCCCCTGCGGGGATGCCTGCCACGGTAGAGCCCACCTCCTTGCACTGCAATGATGATCCTCAGAGCTGCTTTCCTGATTGTCTTTGCAGGGTCCTTGGGATTGGTAATGTATACACTCTTCGGAAGTATCCTTTATCTGTTAGATTCTCTACATTTTCCTATATTAATAAACTAGTTGAGAGTTCTCTATTTGTCTCTCGTTTTCTCTCACCTGGAATCCTCAAACTCTGGAACAGAGTTAATAAAAAGTACTTTTACAAATATATTAGCAATAAAAGGAGGGCCAAGGGAAACCTCCATTCTCTACTGGATAGTAGGAGAAACCTAGTGACTGAGGATAAGGAAAATGCTGAGGTACTCAATGCAGCCTTTGCTTCAGTCTTTAGCAGTCACACTAGCCACCCTCGGGGTACTTTTTTATAGTCTTATGAGGAATGGCTGAGTGACCTAGGGTTGTTCAGTCTGGAGAAGAGAAGGCTCAGGGGGAACATTATTGCTCTCTACAACTACCCAAAAGGAGGTTGTAGTGAGGTGGGTGTTGAGATAAGGAGGCACCAAATGTAATCACTTCTAAGTAATGTAAAGTCTGGTGGCTTTGTAACGGAAAATAACTGAGATGCTTGAAGGTAGTTGACATAGTTTTAGGTCCTTAGGACCTTAGCACAAAAATGTAAGAAAAATAGAAAAACAGGACCTGAGGATGGGGAGTATCCGGCACTAGCAGATGTTAATGAATCCATTAAGCTGGTGTAAATATCTACTGGGGAGCATCCCAGACTAGCAGATGTCCAGGATGGAAGCAGTGAAACTAGCTGCTCAGTCGAAGGACAGGATGATTGCTATGTTTGTAATGTTAATTAAGCTGGTACTTCAAAGACTGCCAGTAGTTACGAAGATCGAAGATCGCTGGAAGAAGTAAACGACCCTCAAAGACCACCACCACATTTTTGTGCATATGTGGGAAACTTTCTGGAAAATGATGTAATTCATGTGTAGCCTCATGAATATGTATGTATGTCCAAGTGACTATATAAGGATGGCCTGTGTGGCAATACGGGACACACATTAGGAGGAGCTATCCCCCGTGTCTCCCAGAGCCGCAATAAAGAATCTCTGCTTGTCAACTTGAAAATTTTGTTGACGAGTTTGTTCCTGGAGTTTTCTCCGAATCAGTGTTGATCTCTTCTCCCAAGTAATAAGTGATAGGACAAGAGGTAATGACCTCAAGACGCACCAGGGGAGGTTTAGATTGGATATTAGGGAAAATTTCTTCACTGAAAGGGTGCTCAGGCATTGGAACAGTCTGCCCAGGAAGTGGTGGAATCACCATCCATGGAAGCATTCATACTCTATGTAAACGAGGCCTTCAGTGACACAGTTGAGTGGTGGTCTTGGCAGTCCTGGGATAATGGTTGAACTTGATGATCTTAAAGACCTTTTCCAACCTAGCTGATCCTATGACTCTAAGATTCAAACAAGGTTACTTTGCCACCCTGTCTGCATATCAGAGGGGATTTTCCAAGATCATGCCACAACTGTCCTTTACATCACATTTACTAAATGACCATATCTCCACTGCCTTTCCGTTGAAAATTGAGGCGTAAGACATCCTCTTCCAGTGAAAACCTATGCACTCCCATGGGCTCAAGAAGCGCTGCCTTAGGCCTGTGGTATGGATGATTTGGAGCTCTTTGCGGGCTTCTTTCTGTGGTCAGAATGAGCACAAAACACCCAAGCGCCTACTCCGGCAGGAGCCCCAAGGGCCTTCCAGGCGCCTCTCTCACAGCACCACATTACACTCCCGTTACCTCGTGCAAGACCCTCCCCTTATCCCGCTCCGCCAGCGCTAGCCAATCAGAGCGCTCTCCCCTCGGGCGCAGCCTCGCCGCCGAGGGGAGCCGAACTGCTTCGTCCCTTTCCGTCAGCGGAGGCCCGATAACTTCCGACTACTCCCGAAGTTAGCACCGAGTCTCTTCGGCAGCTTCCGGAAAGCCGGAAGGGAGGAGGTGGAGAGCGTTCGGGTGTCTCCGTTACGGTCAGGGTTGGAGAACGAAGGGCCCGCGAGCTCTCGTCGTGACTGGTCATGCGGCTGCTCTCGCGGGCTCTCCGGGCGGCTCAGGGCAGCCGTGCCGCCGCGCTGCTCCATCCGAGCCGCCGAGCAGCGCCGGACAGGAGTAGCGCGGCGGGGACATGCCCGCGGCTGCTGCGCTGCGGCCTGAGCGCCCGGCCCGGCCTACCGGAGTTGCTGGCCGGCCCTGCCTTGCGCCGCCTGCTGGAAGCGCGGGGCGCGGGCTGGTGTGGGGCCGGAGCTGGCTGCTCGGGTCCAGCGGCTGCGCGACAAGGAGCAGGAGCTGTGCGAGACGCGGGAGCTGGCGCGGCAAGGTGCGGAGCCGCTAGGGGCGGGGATACCATTTGCATGTGGCGGCGCAATTGGCAGTGAGGCGAGGCGCGGCGCGGTGCGGTGGCGGGAGAGCGCCGAAACGCGGGTGGTGCGGGAGGAGCGGGAGGAGCGAGGGAATTGCGGGACAGCTCCGTCGTGCTTTTCATAGCCGAAGCTGAAGGCCTGGATGCAGGTGCGTGTCAGCTGACGCTTGAAGGAAGAGCAACAGCATCAGTGTCAAGTAAAATAATGATAATAAATCTGGCAGAGAAAATGTCTTTTATTATTTATTTTTTGCTTGGATGTAGGCCTCAGCATGAGTGCGTGCTGCCCCCACCGTGCAGTTTAACTTTGTATTGCATCAGCAGCTACACACTGTTAGAGTTCTCAAATACTGAATATTTTTTACCCTGAATCAAACTTCATTTTGGTAGCAGTTAGAAACCAAGATACAGAAAAGGAGTACTGTGAGATCAGTAAGCACTCACTGGATCATGAAATGTTCCCTGGATCCATACTTTGCTAAATACTGAATAATCAAAAATGTTAACTGTACTCAGTTTTTCTGACTAATGGAGATGGCAGACACTGCCTAAAAGTAAATGGTATGTTTTTTCTTGTTTTTTTTTTATGCAATTCATTCTCTTCCACCTCAGACTGAAAAAGGAGAAATAGTTCCTGTGAACAGACTAATCACTGACCCAAACTGACTGAATAAAATGGAATGGAAGACTATTTCTCCTTTCAGAGCCTGCTAAAGAAGATGGTGCCATCAAAACCAGGTTTAGAACTTCAGCAAAGTGAAGTGGTCACAAGGGCTTAGTCAGTAGCTTTGAGCACTTCTGTAGGTCATCCTTTAAAATATTTACGTTCTTTTAAACTGATTTTAGAGCCTATATTACATTTGAATCTTAAAATATGCAACTGCTGTTAATTGTTGTATTGGATTATTTTTAACTGCATAATAATTGCATTATCAGTAGCTCTTTTGACTCAAATAGATTTCTAATTCCTTAATTCTTATCCTTCCTTATGTTAGCCCTAATGACTAGCACTTGATCATTCAGTAGTTATGGTAAAAAAAAAAAAAAAAGAGAACTAGGAGTTGATCAAGTTGACGTATTTGAAGAGTTGCAGTCAGGTAGTTAACCCGTGCATGCTCTTAGCCAGCTCTAGGTAAAGCATACTTGATGTTGAAACCAATTTACACATGATGATCTTTTTTTCTTTCCTTCTTACAGAAGGGGTGGGGAGTGTAGTTCATCTACATTAAACCTAAATTGTAAAGTCAAAAAGTTTCTTTTAACATGTGCTAGTGACTAAATGCAGTTATAGTGCTGAAAAGGTATGGCTTTATTATAACAGTGCTTCTCCTATCTCCACTGAATGCATTTAAAAGCTTGCTGTACATAGAAAAGAGTCTAGTGTTTTTCTTGTTTTGCTGCTAACTGCAGTTAGGTGTCCCTGTGCCTGCCCAAGTTCTCCCTTTTCTACTGTGTATACCGTTTTCTCCTTTTTAGGGTAATATTTTTTCTTCTGAGCAAGTGAGCTGAATCAGTGCAGATCAGAGGCTGCTTAAGATGCTAATTAAAAAAAACTTTTTTTTGGGGGGGTGCGGTGATGTTTGATAATGACCAGGAAAAAAAAAGAAAGGAACATTTTAACATATCAAAACTACTACAAAAAAAAAAAAAAAAAAAAAAACAAACAAAAAAAAAACAAGCATTAGTATTGATCAGTCAAGTAAGACTTGCAAATCAAGACAAGATTTGCAGCTGCTTTAGAATAAACTGTCAAAGATAAAATACTTAAAATTACTACTAACTATCTTCAAATTATTACATACAATGATAGGGGTAAAAGTCCTTTTAATGAAGAGTTTCTGTTGTGGGGCTGCTGTGCTCTTTAAATCCTTGGATGTTCTTATCTCACTGAAATACAGAAATTAATTTCTTAGCGTTGCAGAATGTTGGAGGTAGGAAGGGACCTCTGGAGATCTCCCAGTCCAAACACCTGGAAGAGCAGATTGCTCAGGGTTGTGTCCAGTTAGGGCTTGAATATCTCCAAAGCCAGATACTCCACAGCCTCTTTGAACAACCTATGCCACTATTTGACCACTAGCACAGGAATTGCTAGGGCTTATTTCTTGGGTTAGGTGTTGTGTTTTGGTTTGGCTTTTTGGGGGGGGGGGGGGGGTTCTTTTGGTTGTTTTTGGTTTTGGTTGGTTGGTTTTTTTGTGTTTGTTGTTTTTTTTTTTTTGTTTGTTTGTTTTTTTGTGGGGTTTTGTTTCTCTCTCTTTTTTTTTTTTTTTTTTTTATGTTCAAATGGAAATTCTGGTATTCCAGATTTTCCAGTGTCTCACATCTGAACAGTATCTGGAAGTACTCTTAATATATACTGTGTATCTTTGTTGCAGATTGTATAATTAACCTCTTTTTCTGACAGGTTTAGTGTGTTGGGGAGGTGGATGGATTTAGGGTTTGGTTTTGGAGTTTTTTGGGTTTATTTGTTGGGTATCTTTTTTTTTTTATTTTTTTTTTTTTTTTTTAGAGTAAGTTGTTCATGTAGTTATTTTTCAGAAGGTTTTTGACAGTGACACCGGTACAAGTCTGAGGATTAACCATACCAAAATATTCCAGATGAGAGTGAAGATTTGCGGAAGCTTGCAGAAAAGGAAATTGCCGCCTGTGAAGAAGAGGTAGCTGAACTGAAACAGCAGGTTAGATATCCTTTAAAAGCCTCGTATTTCCTTGCCATTCTTTAAATTAACAAAGCCAAATTGTCTTTTCATCAAAATAAGGTGTATATGATAAACTCTTCTTCTCCTCCCCTCCCTGCCAATACTACTTCTCAATTAACATCTGTTATCTAAGGAAAATGAAAAATGCAGATGGTATAGAGACAGCCTGAAAGTGCGTGTTTGCTTCTTCCTGAAATTGTTTGAATCAATGCATCGTTATAAATAGGTGCTATAGCTTTTCTTGGCTGAGTGTAGGTTTATGGATGTCTGGCTTTTTTGTCTGTTGGAAACATTAGACTTGTGTAGCATGAGCCACACTAGTGGTTTTTGTTGGGTGTTTTTTTTTTTAATAAGCAAATACTATGTAACTACTTTAGACTGCTACTTTATGTAGGTTCTACATAGTATCTATGTTATTTAGCAGTAGTGATCTTCACAAAAACAGTTACATGCTCTCAATGTTACTGGTGAAGTAGAAGCTGAGATTGCCACATTCTTTTTTCCTTCAACAACAAGGCAAGAGTCACTTCATAAGTATTTTTGTGAATATTTATGATTTTGACAAAAGAAGAAGTCTGGAACAAAACATCACCTTACTGCTAGTAAGGGAAGATGATTGAAAAGCATTTGCAAATTATCCAGAGTTTTGATCCAGCCTGCAAAATTGTGATACAGTTTTTTTGGTTCTAGCATGTCTTCTACAGATCAAGATAAGGCTGGCTCTCTCTTTTTTAGTAAAGAAATTAATAATACTACTTGGTTGTTGTTGGACTGTCTTCCTGAACACCCTTACCTTCTTAGCTCTGCAGTGGAGACCAGATTGAAAGGGAATATGATGAAAAGGGACAGGCTCATCTGGCTTGCAAGAACCAGTGTGTATCCCATGGTGTCCAAACGATGCAGTGCTCCTGATGGGTAAAAATCCCTGTAAAGTTTTGTAGGTCTTGAAAGAGACTGATGTAGCTCCAACAGCTGTGAACAGGCACAGGGAGCATCCCTCCCCACCTCTTCCTCACTGCTCTTTCTTCACTACAAGAGCATGAGAAGCCTGTCCTCACAGCAGCCAGCAAGTTAGTGCAAAAGAATGCAGCCTAGATTGATTACAGGCTTGTCTGGTATTTTTTACTATCTCAGTGGTGCATAGCAGTGTCAGAGGGAAGTCTTAGCTGGGTGTTTTTTGTATTCACAGATAGCGTTGCTTTTGATTCCTTCAGAAGAAACAGACAAGAGTGATCTTGTCATGGAAGTAACCGCTGGAGTTGGAGGGCAGGAAGCCATGCTGTTCACCTCGGAGATATTTGATATGTATCAACGATATGCTGCCTATAAAAGGTGGAAATTTGAAATATTAGAATACTTTCCCAGTGAAATAGGTCAGTCATGAAAATATGTAACCTTTGTAACTTTTTAATTTAAGTTGAAACATTCATTTGACACTTGCATTTCCTGACTAGAGGATGCTAACTTGCACTAACTTAATTTTTGAAGTGGAAGATTTTACGTGGATATTTCAACAATTTTTCTAAGGTTCTGTATTTGAGGAAATACAGAAATTTCATTTCAGAAGTACTATTAAAATACCAAAGTGCTAATAAATAAAATTTGTCTTTCAGTAGTTTCAAAAAGTAGAAATGAAACTAAGTGGTTGGCAGAAGAAGATTCAGAAAGTGATGAGCATATGTTGGTTTAGCCTTATAATTTTTTTTTTTTACAAATACTGACTACATGTACTTCTTATTTGGATATGCTATTCTACTTAGATGCTTAGAGTTTCTAGTGTTTCTAGATCAGTTTGGTGGCAGGTTGAAAATCTGTTCATTATTATGGATCCCTTGGCAGAGGGGGATCAGTATAATTAAAACTATTCTTGATGTTTAATCTAGAACACTCAGAATTTATCTGAATAATATCATCTGCAGATTTATGTAAGGAAATGAGATGTTTGGGTGTAGCTCATCTGTAGCAGCTAATGGATGATCAAAGTGAAGGAATTGTTGAAACTCTTAGAGGAGAGATAAGACATCTAATTCTTTATGAAAGGCTCCAACTGAAATTTCACAGGTAATCAGTTTAACAGCTTGATGCCAGTAAAAGGACCTGTTTCTCCTTTCTCCTTAGTGCCTCACTGGCCTGTCTGAGTCTGAGCAGTCCTACCTTTCCCTTTTTATTTTTTTCTGTCTGTTTTGATGTCCTTTCACTTAAACTGGCCAAGACTTTGCTTTTTATAACTGGGATAGCTTTTTGCCTAGTTGATGTGTTAATTTGGTTCTCAAGAGCCTTAGAGATAGCATAAGATAAGCAGCAGCATGGAGCTGAATGCAAGTAGGTGGAAAAACTGGATCTTCTGGTGATGATGAGCTGTGAAGTTGGTTCACTGTTTCTCATGGAAAACAGTGTCCTTGCATCTCATGGAACAGTGTCTTTGGAAAAATGGGGGTTGGTAGGTTTACGCAACAAACTGAGGCAGTGGCACATGTTAGTTGATTTTAGTTTAATCCAGTTAGTGTATGAAGTTGTTTCACAAAGATCAGGCTGTCTCTGTGTTACTGCTGACTTCTTTGCATTGTACTTGTGATTATGCATCTTTGCAGTCTCATCACCAAGTCAATCCAACTGCAAATACCACAGCCCTCTTCCCTCCCAACCCCCCTGATTAGTTTTAATGTAATTCAGCACAAGAGGGGAAATGCTTTTGGAGGGGTCTAGGCAGATCTGTGTGGTTACTGGTGGTGGCAGTGAAAAAAAACAGGACCTCCTTCCAGCAGAGAGACGTTCAGTTGTCTTAAGCCAACTGTGAAACTGCAATCCAAAACATGCCCAACCAGTGACAGGGATTTGGGTTTTGATTGACATATTGCTAGCCACGTTTCTCAGCAGGCTAGATTTGCTAAGTCTGTCTGCATTAACAGATCTGCAGGCTTACTGTTATCCATGCTGCTGTGCGTAAAGCTAGCACATTTTGCTTGCTTACATGTTGTTATGGAGGTAATGTATCATAGTGGGTATGGATCAGTAGATGGGCTCATGTGCAGCTTACTGCTCCTAGCGCAGATTGGTTGTGAAACTCTACCTGTATTCATGCTTTCATCAACTTTTTTTTTCCTTTGTTAGTGAAATGTTGAAGAAGAAATGAGAAAAGCTAAGGTGATAGGATATTCAGTCTGTCAGAGAAACACTATGATTTCTTTTTTCAGTCAACACAATGTAATTACAGAGAGATTTTTAGCAGACTTTGAGAGAGGTGAAGCATCTTCTAACACTTCTGTTTACTTTATGCCATATTGTGGACTCATTTATATTTTCAAGTGTCTTGAACCCTTTCTATTCCACTGTATAGAAGTTAACAAAAAATAAATATGGAAAGCCCACACCCTCAGAGGCACTTTCTTTAATGCCTTAAGTGGGAAATGGAAGTAATAAATTAACCTAGTATATGTATAGCTATGTTTTCTTTCTGAAACTGCTATGTTTTTAATGGCTGTATTTATTTTAAACTCTTGGGCTTGCTGAGGGCTTGCCTGTGCAGGGAAATGAATGTTCAGGAAGGAGGATGTAAATTTTGGGAAAAATAAATTCAGCCTTTATTAGCCTCTTGCAGTGTTTTTTTCTGATCTTACTTGCATGACCACATGTTACCAAAACTGAAGAGCTAGAAATAAATCAGGAGGCAGGGGCACTATAGACTGCCATTGAAAGGCATGTTTATGCCCCCAGGTTCAAATTGTCTCTGCTATGCCGAGTAAAAATGAAGTTAAGGAAACTTGCTGGTGATACTAGGCTATTGCTTCCCATCCACACTCCATACTTGTGGAATGCATGAGCAAAGGAAATGTCCTACATTAAAACACTGAACTCCCATATTTCAGAGAGCTGCAGAATTTGGCTGAAATCTGAATGTGGACATTTGTGAACAAGGTGAATGTTGAACAAAGCTGCAATTAAGAATTGGTTCCAGTCCACTCTTAACTGTCTTTATTCATGTACCCCAAGGGATGCCACTGGTCTAAATCAGCATAGAATCATAGAACAGTTAGGGTTGGAAAGGACCTTAAGATGATCTAGTTCCAACCCCCCTGCCATGGGCAGGGACACCTCCCACTAAACCATGCCACCCAAGGCTCTGTCCAACCCAGCCCTGAACACCACCACCGATGGAGCATTCACAACTTCCCTGGGCATCCCATTCCAGTGCCTCACCACCCTTACAGTAAAGGTTTTCTTCCTCATGTCCAGTCTAAATTTCCTCTGTTTAAGTTTGAACCTGTTACCCCTTGTCTTATTACTACAGTCCCTAATGAAGAGTCCCTCCCCAGCATCCCTATAGGCTCCCTTCAGATTTACTGCTCATGTTAAAGTACAAACCCACATGTCATTATTTCTCCACTGTCTCTGACATGGTAGTGGCAGATAGAGATATGGGACTTTGAATCTGGGTGTGAGATGTCACATAAAAAACGATTGCAGACTCAAACCCTTGTTCTGTGAACTTCAGCTTTCAGGATAGAGAGGAACATCTTATTTGAAAGGGGCAAGCACACAGTAAGAGCTAACCTTTGACAGGCTAATATTTGACATGTCTGCCAGGGTAGAGGGTTTGTTGAAATATCATTGGATTTAGCTGTATTTTGTATTAAACCTGTGTTCATAATAGTTGATTTGAAGCAGTATAACCTAAATACCTGACTTTTGAGCTAGTTTCATGGTCATCTCATGTGAAGCACTATAGTGCTACTAGCACACTGTTGTCTCTAATAACTTAAACTCTCCTAAATGTCACAGAGGTGGCTGCAATTCAAATAGACTTACAGTGTGCTTAAGTATTTAAGTGGCAAACTAATAGTTTTAATAAACAAATTACAATGATGTCTAAATGCAGTGCTTAAAATATAACAGCATAGAACCAACAAGGTTTTTTACAGGTTTACAGCTGGCTTTCTTCTGTATTTAAGGTGGCTTAAGGCATGCTGTTGCCAGTATAGCAGGTCTTGAGGCTTACAAGTACATGAAATTTGAAGGGGGAGTGCATCGTGTTCAACGGGTACCAAAGACAGAAAAACAAGGACGCATCCACACCAGCACAATGACTGTTGCAATATTACCCCAACCCACCCAGGTAATATTTATCTTTTAGCATAACAGACTTTACTATGAGCAATTTTTTTACATGCTGTATTGCTAATACCTGTGTTTTCTGTCTCTCTTTTGTTATTCTCTCTTAATGATTTTTTAAAATCTTAAGCAAATCATATTTGTTTATTTTGATTTTTGTCTAGGGGGTGAAATAAAGAACTTCTGGGTTTTCTCGTAATCATAATCTCAAGAAAGTCACTGGCAGTTTACTTCACTGTAACTTGAAAATTCACTTGTCTCTTGCATTTTTTAGGCTTTACATTTTTTGCAAAGTAATGAAAGACTGAATTAGTTTTCAGAGCTCAAAGAGATTTCTTTTAGCACCTCTTCTTCCCCATTTTTGTCATGTCCTCACTTTCCAAAGTGTATAGATGATAACTCATTTTTGCCGTGTTTTCTCAGTTACAAACGACTGGCTATGAATTAAAGCTTTGCTTTGATCTTTGTTTCATGTTGACCTAGCAAACAGCCAAAGATGTTACTGCTTCCTGTTCTCTCCCAAAGTTGTCTTGCTTCTTCCTCCCAGAGACCATCACCCCATTCCAGAGCCAAAGGAAATTATCTTCCATTTTATCTAAAAAACAACTGGTCAAGTTCAAATATTAGTTAACTCTTCTAGAAGAGGGTGCAGAGCTTTCAGAAGAGGGGAAATATCAGTGCTAAAGGGTAGTTATGCCTTAGGCTACTATTTGTTTGATTTCCCAGCTTCCATCATGTTGCATTCCAATTTGACTACAAGGATTTGTTAATATGTTTATATGTGGAAGAAAGCTACCACTCATAAACTTTAAAAAGTTTGATCTTGCCTGAATGTGCCTTATAAAATGAATCAGCTTTATGTATCTGACGTCTGCCTAGAGAGAAACAACATAAATTTGTTCTTTCTTTTTTTTTTTTTCCTGTCTCCCATGACAGATGAAGCTGCAAATTAATCCAAAAGATCTACGGATAGAAACAAAGCGAGCTACTGGAGCTGGAGGCCAGCATGTCAATACCACAGACAGTGCTGTACGGATAGTTCATATTCCAACAGGTGCTTTTTTTTCCTTTAGTACAAGATCTGCATTGCAAAACCGCTGTCAGAATTTCTTTTGAAACAATGGTTTATTTTCAAACCTGGACAAAGTAGGGCAGAGTTTTCATGTGTGTTTATAGTACTCTAAATGCACCATCATGTACCCACTCCAATTTGTAATAGTGAAGATTACTGACTTCAGTAGATAAGCAATCCATTTTGCCATTGAGCGTGACACTCTGAAAGTGTCCAGATCAGTTTCTATGAAAAAAGTTATATTTGCGCTTTCAAGTAATGAAAAAAAAACCCTGAAAAAAACAGAATAGGTTAAAATCTGATTATTTGCCTTCTCTTGACTAGTCTCTGAAAGAGAGATTGCTTTATTTACATATTAAAGTGTTGCTTTTCATTGTAGAGAAATTGTTCATTTTCCGTTTGTCTGCTGGCTCCTTTCCCATAGGTTACCCACATAATTAGGAAGCCCATGCCCATGGCTCATGTTAGGAAACATAGGAGGGATAAGATACACCTTCAAATACTATCTGATTTTAGCTATCATATCTTTTTTTCTTAATTACCATTCTTAAGCTTTTTACTTCCTTTTGAGCAATCTACAACAGCTGCCTTGGCTTTCATTGCTTTTTAACTTTTCCTCTCCTCTACCACAAACATTAGTCAGGCTTTACAACCTCAGAGTAATCTCAAGTGCTCCTTATCTTCACATATCCAGATTTTTGCCACCGATTTCTTCATTTTTGTTGAAGATATTAATCCATTCTACACTTGTTGCATCACCTCAGCAAAGCAGAAGGTAAACAGTGGAGAGGGTAGCATTCTGTTGAAAACAAAATAGTTCTCCAGATTCAAAAAGTCTGGATTTCCTGCACATGTTGGAAAAAAAAAAAAAAAAACCAAACAATAAACCCAGAAAATTATAAACTAGTCTTATTTTTTTCCTAAAGGCAGTTATTAGTATTTGTTACAGAAATCCTAAATTTTTTGCACATTTTTGTTGTGGTTGCACACTAGAAATTGTTCACAGGGGGCTTTGGGTTGCTTTATCTCCTGACTTTTTCCTGTTCCACCTTTCCCTTCCTCATTCCTTTTGATTTTCTTTACAACTGTCCTGTTACTTCTATTCCCCTCATCCTAGCTATTTTTATAAACCTTCACTGCAATTCAAAGCTATCTGTAAGCAAGTCTTTCATAAAGTAATACTATTCAATCTTAGAAAAGCATACTATGGTCTTAAAAGAGTTACTTAAAATAGATCCAAATAACAAATAGCTTGTGCTGTCTTCTGCCTGTATTTATTTTCCTTACTCATTTCTTAGGTTGTTCACTTCTCACCTTAACGTGAATTACATGTTTTGAAGGGAGAAACTACACCTTTTATTTTTTTTTTTTTTACTAAAATCGTGTCCACATTTGTAGATTCTGATCATATTCTATATACTCATCTCATGTGGTTTATTACTCCTTAAATTCTGAATTTCCTGGAACTGTGGTGAAAAGTTGCAAGTATTAAAGGTGTCTTCTGTAAGTCAGCCCCAATTTGTATCTTTTATTTCATTATTTACCTGTTGTCTAAATTTCTTGTCCTATGGGTCAAAGCACCTCTACAACTCAGCATGTACTTCTCTCCAAAAATGTATCATTAAATGTTAATAAGCCTGGACTTTTACATTCCCAATCCAAGATATGTTTTGAAGAAAGAAGCAGCTTATTATAAGATAATAAAAATCTACTAGAAATTGCAAAAGGATCTGTTTATGTTAACTGTTAAATATCATGATATTTTTGGCAGGGATCGTGTCTGAGTGTCAGCAAGAAAGATCTCAAATTAGAAACAAAGAGAAGGCTATGCAAATGCTATCTGCTAAACTATACAATGCCAAACTGGAAGAAGAAACCAAAAAGAGAAACAGTGTTCGAAAGATTCAAGTAAGTTTCACTCAGTAAAGATATAATTATCTATGACCAAAAGTTATTGGGGTAACTCCTGTGTTGAATTGCAAATAGTAAATGGAAGTATAGAAGAACACGAGCCCAGGGAGGACTTGCACGAGGCAAAAAAATCACATTCTACTTCAGCAGTAAAGGTTGTCTGTTAGCCAGACTTAAAATTTCGGTAGTATGTAAACTCTAGAGATCTAGTGAAACAAACTGGATTACAGCAAGAACGAGAATAGTATTGGAAAAACATGCAGTAAAATTGTTCTTTAACGTGTTTGAGAGCAGTTACTGCAACTACTGAACTGATCTGAGTACTCTGCTCTGACCAGACCACCCAAGTCTTGGAAGGCAGACGCAGGGACTGTGAGAATGAAGACCCTAGGCCCACTGTAGGAGAGGATCTGGTTCGAGACCATCTTAAGAACCTGAATTTACACAAGTCCATGGGACCTGATGAAATCCATCCACGGGTCCTGAAGGAGCTGGCAAATGAAGTTGCTAAGCCACTGTCCATCATATTTGAAAAATCATGGCAGTCAGGTGAAGTTCCCAACGACTGGAAAAAGGGAAATATAACCCCCGTTTTCAAGAAGGGGAAGGTGGATCACCCAGGGAACTACAGAGCAGTCAGTCTCACCTCTGTGCCTGGCAAAATCTTGGAGCAGATTCTCCTGGAAGGCATGCTGAGGCACATGAAAAACAAGGTGGTTGGTGACAGCCAGCATAGCTTCACGAAGGGGAAATCCTGCCTGACCAATCTGGTGGCCTTCTATGGAGGGACTACAGAACTGATGGACAGGGGTAGAGCAGTTGACGTCATCTACCTGGACTTGTGCAAAGCCTTTGACACTGTCCCGCATGATATCCTTGTCTCTAAGTTGGAGAGACATCAATTTGGTAGGTGGGCCACTCGGTGAATAAAGAACTGGTTGGATGGCCGCACATAAAGAGTTGTGCTCAATGGCTCAATGTCCAGCTGGAGATCAGTAATGAGTGGTGTCCCTCAGGGATTGGTGTTGGGAACAGTCTTTTTCAGGATCTCTGTCAGTGACATGGACAGTGGGATTGAGTGTGCCCTCAGCAAGTTTGCCAATGACACCAAGCTGCGTGGTTCCATTGATACATTGGAGGGAAGGGGTGCCATCCAGAGGGACCTTGACATGCTTGTGAGGTGGGCTGATGCCAACCTGATGAAGTTTAACCATGCCAAGTGCAAGGTCCTACAGCTGGGTCAGAGCAATCCCAGGCACAGCTACAGGTTGGGCAGAGAAGAGATTCAGAGTAGCCCTGTGGAGAAGGACTTGGGGGTGTTGGATGATGAGAAAATGAACATGAGCTGGCAGTGTGCTCGCAGCCCAGAAAGCCAACTGTATCCTGGGCTGCATCAAAAGCAGCGTGACCAGCAGGTTGAGGGAGGTGATCCTGCCCCTCTACTCTGCTCTTCTGAGACCTCACTTGGAGTATTGTGTGCAGTTCTGGTGTCCCCAACATAAAAAGGACCTGGAACTGCTGGAACAAGTCCAGAGGAGGGCCACGAGGGTGATCAGGGCCACTGGAGCACCTCCCGTATGAAGAGAGGATGAGAAAGTTGTGGCTGTTCAGGCTGGAGAAGAGAAGTCTGCGTGGAGACCTCCTAGCAGCCTTCCAGTATCTGAAGGGGGCCTATAGGGATGCTGGGGAGGGACTCTTTATGAGGGACTGTAGTGATAGGACAAGAGGTAAGGAGTTAAAACTTAGGGGAAGTTTAGATTGGATATGAGGAAGAAATTCTTTAGTGTAAGGGTGGTGAGGCACTGGAATGAGTTGTCCAGGGAAGTTGTGAATGCTCTGTCGCTGGTGGTGGTCAAGACCAGGTTGGACAAAGCCTTGTGTGACATGGTTTAGTGTGAGGTGTCCCTGCCCATGGCAGGGGGGTTGGAACTAGATGATCTTAAGATCCTTTCCAACCCTAACTATTCTCTGATTCTATGTAAGTAACATATTTTGGATAAGTATGGGAGGGAGAGAAAAGTTTTTGCTTTAAATGCTTTATCAGTAGTTCGTCCTTTATAAAAAGGTGATGATAAACTGATTCTTCTTGTTTGACAGATTGGGACTAAAGGAAGGTCAGAGAAGATCAGAACATACAACTTTCCACAGGACCGGATTACTGACCACAGGATAAGCAGATCAGTGCATCATATTGAGTGTTTCATGCTAGGAGAAGAAAAGCTAGATGAAATGATACAAACTCTGAGAGAATATGCTGATTATGAATCTTTAATGGAAATTATTTCAGAAAATGAAAAAAAGAATTTATAATGAACATTGCTGTTTGTCAGCCCCTTACAACAAATGTGGACTCCTGTCTGCAAAGGAGCTTCTTGGCACACCACCCAGAAAGTTCAACTCCTTTTCAGATCCTGAAAGACACCACTACTTGTTTCCTCATGACTGATAAACAGTTTTCCTACTTGCTAAGTAAAAGACTTTATTACCTTTATATGAGACATTATTGCTGAAGTAGTCTACTTAAAAAGTAAATGCATTTGAGCCGGAAGTAGCCGCAGTTTTTAATTTTCTCCACTGGGAAGATGCTGATGCACCACTCGTGAAAGGTACGCATTAAACAGTTAGCTATTTCTAGTTCCAATTTTGATTTAAACAATAGTTTAAGCATCGGTACAGTGTCAGATAGCTTACTTGAGAGAAAAAAACAAATGCTACTGTTTGAGTGATTAGAAGAAAGTAATAAATGGTACCAGTACTAATCTGCATATTTATTAATTACTTACATGAAAGAGTCAAAGTGTATCTCTTTTGTATTTTCATGACCACCTAGCACTTATTAATAAACACAAAAAAAGCATGTTTGGGAATATCCCTTGTTCCAGGAAAAGAAAAAAACAGAGCTGTGGAATCCAAATGGCAAGTTATATAAATTGATTTTGAAAAGGGTGTTTCTGTTCCTGATTCAAAAGAGAAAAGAATCATAACAATATTGTTAAGCTGGTATTTCCATTTGGCTTCAGTTCAGTTTCTCCTTTATGTTTTTAATTGAGTCTCCAGTTTTTTGATTTTTCTAAAAGTTACACAGTATGAATGGCATCTTGCTGGTTTTGTCTATTTATTTAAAGCATTTGATCTGTGAGAGCAAAGTAAAACTTTTGCCTTTTCATTTTACTGTTGTATGTGCAGGTGTTTACAGCTGTGGATAAAGAAAGCCTTAACTTCTCTCTTACATTACATTTTACAATCCCAAATACATAAAGTAATACAAACCCTGCAGCTTCCATGCCACATTATCCCATCATGTACTCTGCCTACACACAGAGAATGTATTTGAAGTATAAATACCAGTAAATAAGAAATTGGAACCTAGGGAAAAATATTACCATGAATATATGAGTGTTCACTTTCAGACTTAAAATTAGTGTAAGAAATCAAAATAGGAATAAATAAGTTTGCTATAGATAGCTTACAGAAATGTAATATTTAAACATCCTCTATAAAAATCAACCAATTATCAGTTTATTATCTTTTATTACGTTTTAGAGTGCAGTTTGAGCCGCTTCATGTCAAAAGACTGCATAGAATCATTTAATACATTTATCAGCTTTGTTTTCTAGGAAATACTGCATAGTAACTATGATAAAGTTCCAAATCTTTTAATTAAAGGTGTATACATTAATTTCAGATCAGGAGCGTCCATTCGTATGGTGAGGCATACATATTTCCTGTTGGTAAGTGTGAGACCTAGGTCTAGATTTACTAGCAGATATACAACTCCCAGTTGGCACCTAAGAAAGTAAAAATAAACATTGGTGCATTTTATGTGTAAAATAATTAGATATTGATTGGAGCAGAAATGAGGACTGAAGTCTTATTCCTACCAAATCAGTACTGTAAATGGGAGACTAGAGAGCCCTTGTGACAGTCTTCCTGACTTCACTTAAAGCCAGGCTATCTTATGCCAAGTGATGGATGGAGTTTGTGATTCCTTCTCTCTAACTTTAGCTTCATGTTCCTTCAGACAAGTAAGGGCCATCAGTCAGGTCTAAGTGCTGGACTACTACATGAAACTTACCTAAGCGTTGAGAGTCTTTGTCACTCTAGACCTTCTCTAATATTCTGGCTAGTGACCTGGCTGGCTACGTCCTGCCTGGCTCCGCAGCCTCCCTGTTCTTGTCTGGCTTCTAATCAGACACTGAATGCACTGTTGCCTTGAAAGTTGCCCGCCTCTGATCAATGTGAGAAAACCCATGGATCTGTCTGGAGGCTGACAGAGGTACTCCAAAACTGACATGTGACAGTGCCATACAAGGCAGACTTCACTATCTTGAGTGGATCCTCTGTGGCCTGTCCTGGCAAGTTTTACTGTGTGAAGTCTTTAAGTCCCTTTCTTGCTCCAGATTAATTTTAATGTGGGGTCTTCTGTCTCACTGCAAATGTAAGCTCCCTGAGCTGTGAGAAGGTTGTACTTTGAACACAGAGGGATCCCTGTGCTAGTGTCCTGCTTCCTTGGCTTCCAGTATCGCTCCCCTCCCTCTGCCCACTACCCATAACCTCTCTCGCACTGCACGATAAGTACAGCTCTTCCACGGGGAGGAACCCAGATGTAGGATATTCTGCGCGACTTAGGGAGCCCTTCTCCGGTATAGAGGAGCTCTGCATATTCTGAGCGTGCAGTCCGATTGTGCAAGGATGGGGGCAAGATCCCAGTCGCATCCATTTAGAAAAGAAACTCCAGATGTAGTTGGGCGCCACGCAGCGCTTAGGCGCGTGTGTTCCCCCCACTCTCTCCAGCCCCGCAGAACGGAAGTCTGTTGCTCTTTTAGGAGGGCGCCGGGTAGAGCATCTGGGGGACGGGCGGGAAAGAAGGGGGAAGACAAGAGAAAGGGGGGAACCCGGAGACGCTGCCGGCCCCGATCGGCTGAGAACCCGGTCTCCCGCGCTCCGCTCCGCCCCGCCCGCCCCTTCAAGCTCCACCCCGCGGAGCGCGCGCGCGCGCCACCTCCCCACCATTCGCCTCTCTCCTTGCCGGCAGAGGAGGGAAAATATGATCCGGGACGGCTGCGCCCGCAGCTGCCCTGATTTGGCCCCCGCCTACTGCCCGCCTCCCATTGGCCGCCTGCCGCCGCCGGCGGCTTCCGATTGGGCGGCGCGATTTTGGATACCAAATTCAAAGTTTAAAGTACCCGGCGAGAGTAACCGCGCGTTCACTGCCTGCGGCCGCGCAGCCCTGCAGGTGAGCGGGAGAGCGCGGCAAGGGGGCTGGGTAGCGGGGCTCCGCTCTGAAGTCTCTGCGGTAGGGTCGGCTCGGGGCAGCAAGGCTCCGGGATGAGGACTCTGCGGCTGGGTCGGCTCGGGGTAGCGGGGCTCCGGGCTTTGCGGCAGGCTCGGCTCGGGGCAGTGGGGTTCCGGGATCAGGGCTCTACGGCCTGGACTGTGGGTGCTGCTGGCGTGCGTGGCGGCGGTACTGGGGGTGCTGGCGGCGCTGTGAGGGGCACCAGGCGGATCGCACACGGAGGTCCCTGGTGGCCGCGCGGCCCTGACGCCCTCCGTAGCCTTGCCCGCAGCTATCCAGCCGGCGGGACTGGATGGATGGGATGGGATGGGATGGAACGGGACGGAACGGCGGCGTATGGGCAGCTGCAGAGTCTTCCGGTCCCGCCACCCAGTAGCGTGCGGGGCTCGTGTCCGCGCTGGGATGGGAAGCGTGGCTCCCGCCGGCAGGCAGCGGCGGGTGGGGAGGTGCCGCGCCGCGCTGTCTCCCGCCCGGCCACGCCGCCGGAGGGGGACATCCCCTGGCGCTCTCTTGCCCGTCCCGCCACCACCATTTCAGGGGAGATCCTGGGACGCGGTGGAAAGCGGAGACCCCTAAAGGTGCAGGGTGCCGTTAGAGGGGCCGCGGGCACTGCACGGCCGGGAGCCGATCTACCTGCAATCCACCCGGGCCATGTTGAGTGCTGGGCGGGAGCAGCCTGACAGTGCCCAGGGGGCCCGCGACTGAGGCCGCTCGCTGGGGGACTGGGGTCGGCCCTGATGCCCCGAAACGTGGGGGAGGGGGAAGATACATTTCCCAGTTCTTCGGGGTTTCAGCCCAAAAGCTTCTCCACTCGCTGGCGGGAAGGGGAGGAGGAGACTTAGTAAGGGCTTGCAGCTCTCCTTCAGCTCACACTGTACAAAGCCGTGAGCGCATTTGTGCCTTTCTTCCCCCAAACTTAGGTACGGAGAAGGGACTTTTAACTCTGAAACGTTCATGAAACGCCTTTTTTATAATACTTTTCCTAAAACCGCTGGAAGTGCTTAAATCGCTTGAGATACCCGCTCCTGCTTGAAATAAGGGCAGCTTATTTTTTTTTTCCCTATATATTGCAAAGCATATTGAAAATTATTTTCCCCTTAGATTTAACACAACGGCAATGGCTTCCTTCTCCCCTTCAGCCCTCGCCCATCCCCCCGCAATTGTTAATATAGATAGCACCACACCTCGGGGGGAGGGGAAAGAAAAAGGGCAAGAAGAGATCTGTTTCCCCATAATTTCTTTTGACCCTCTTAAAATTAAGCAACCTTTGTTTCACTTTGATCAATGTTTAAAGAGTGCTGCTTTCCATTGTAACTTACACATGCATCTGAGCCCCCAAGCTTTCTCTGTGACACCCAGCCTCCTCCCCTCTTAATGCCCCATCAGATACCTGGCTGTATGAGCAGCATTGCCTCTGGGCTTGCATGCAAACTTCAGGCTGCTCTGGCCTGGCATACCCCTACCAGGGCCTGCTGTCACTCATGGACCCTCTACCACTGGCCTCTCTTGCAGGAACCACAAATGTCCTGCGTATATCACTGCATGTAGGGTAGGAAATGGAGGCACCAGTCTGTCTCGAAGTAATCTGAAAAAAAAAAAAATAATAATAAATTAAAATCACCCAGTCGGTTTTCCCATCCCGGAGTAAACCAGTGTAAAGCTCCAAATTTCAGGAGATAGATTTGCATAGTGTTTCTTACACATCCTTAGTTCCACTAGTTGTCTCCAGTTTAGACACTGGAGGGCGACATAGATAGAAGGTTAAAATTCAAGCTGCAGAAGGAAGTCATGGTTGATTCTTTATAAGAGAAAGTATGTGATACAGTTTAGCTGTCATGTAATACTGTCTTTGTTGTTTCTTGCAGGATACAAACAAAATAATGAAATCAAACCTTAACCACTCTTTCAAAATGAAATGTGAATTTGGTTGTATGTCTCTTCATGCTGGGTTTGCACCACTGAAGTCTACTGTGGAGAAAACGAGACTAGAAAAATCCTTCCCCTTGAATTGTGAGACGGGTTTTTGCAAAAGGTGTGCTGAAGAGCATCAGAAGATACTCCTTAGTGACTCGTACCATATGGCCAGCAGAAATCTAAATCCTGAAGATGAAGGAAGACCTGTACATAACAAAGAAAACAAACAAGTAACCCAGAGACTTGAAGGTATCTATGAAATGGAGGCACTGGAAAGCAGTAAATATAATGAGGACAGTGGTTATTCCTCTATATTAAGTAGTCAATACACTGATGCAATAGAACATGAAGATGTTATACTATTGGCTGGGAATCTCTGTGGAACACCAAAGCATTGTCTTATGAAGAACCAAAACCAAACACAGTTTTCAAAGAAAACTTTGTTGCCAGTGATCCATTATGAAGAAATGATTTGTTCAACTTTGAAAAAAAATGGTAAAAGAAACCTCAAGTCTTGGGCTGCAGTAGACAAAATTGTTTTTATGGGAAAGGCTGAACTTTGCAACCTAATTGGAAAGAAAATGGGATTAGATAGAATAGACATTCTTGCTGAACTCTTCCAAAAGGACCTGAAGCATATATTAGCAAATATTTTAAGGCATCTTGGTGAGATGGACTTAATCAAGTAAGTATATTAATCTCATGGTGTTTCATTGGGAAAGGAAATGGCACCTAATCAGGTGGCTTAAGAACGTTTTACATATGGGGCTTGTGACATGCTCAGTGGCCAGTACTATGTAGTAATATATTAAAACGTGAACTGTCAATGTAAGCCATGATATACATAGAGAATGTGTCTTTTCCTTAGAAGGCAAATTTATAGATTACAATTGTGAACATATTCAGTCTTCTACATGAAAGAAAAAGATAACATAGTTATTCCCACCATTAAATAAAAAGTTTTTCCCTTTCCTAAGAGGTAACCAATATGTTTGTATTGTCATTGCAGTTTTGCCAAAGTCAGCACAACGTGGCAGAAAATTCTACAAGAAGATAAATGGATTTTCCAAATTTATACTAAAGCTGTGGAAAACCTTTCCGTAAGTTTCTGCACTTGTTAGATATTTCAAGCCTAAACCAGCTATTTCAAGATTCCTCCCAGGCCTGAGAAATCGCAGAAGAGTTTTTTAGGCTGAAAACATTGTCACTGGAGTATCTGAGTTTGTTCTGTTAGGATGTCCTGCTTCAAGTGTTACTGGTCACTTCACTGTCTTTGGAGCCCAAGGAAGGTTGATAGAGAAGGTTACCCAAAAAGGGAGGCAGATGTTCTTAAGAGCTTCCACGTGTCCTGTTACAGAGGAAGGCAGGAAGGAGAGGGTCAGTTCCAGTAATGCCTGCTGGGCAAGCCCTAGAGGCTCTAAGCAGAGGCTTGCTTGCTTACTTCAGCTACTTCAGCATCGCCACTGATGCAGGAGAGAGGGAAGCCCTGAAAAAATGCAACATGTTGGCTGCAGAAAAGAGAGCTTTTTTGCACTGTGAGCTATTCCTAATGCCTATTTGTTCTAGGAAATAAACATTAAGCATTGTGCCTTACTGTGGCAGGACTCTTTTAAAACACTAGGGGTGTTTTTCTTCCTTGAGAGGTGGAGATGCAATGAAGCAAGACTGAGGATCTACAACAGAATCAGGTGGTCACCTACTTAAGATTTTATGTTGTATTTTATGGTTCTAGCCTGTTGGGGTGAAACAGTTGGACACCACTGAACATTCATCCCACAAATTTTGATATTCTGCCTGCCATTGTATGCTTTTTTTTTTTTTTTTTTGACTTGAACTGCAAACTTAGAAAGTTGGTGGGAGGAGTTTACTCTTTAAAGCTTCAAGCATTCCTGTTCCCCATAATGAATTAGAAATATTGCTTTGGGCTTTCAAACGCTGCAATGACTAGGTTACATGCTCCACCTATATGATTATGATGTGTTAATGTGATCGTACATTTCATTATGTAACAGAAGATGGGTGGTTTTGATGATCTGAGCTAAGGCTCTGTTGTATGCATTTACGACAGTTGTTGCTCAGAAAGTGAAGGTAAAGTTAGTTGCAACTACTTGGTATGAAGCTTTGTTAGTGGAAACCTAAGCAGGGAGCAAGGATCAAAAGTAAGTTGTTTGCTTCTATTAAACAAAAGCTCAGCATCAGATAAGTCTCTTCTCAAATTTTGTTCTTTTTATTAGAATGGTACTAAGGCACCAGAGCATGCTGCAACAAGGGATTATATTGCCTGTCGAGCAGCTTTAGCTGCCATTCAGAAAGCAACCCCACCAAAAAACTTGAATAAAAAGGGCACCAGATCCAAAGCATCTAAGAATCACAGCAGGCTGATGGAGTTTTCTGAGGTAACTGGTGATTTCCATTCATCTGTAATTTCTCACATGTTTTCTGGCACACGATCAGCTTGCAAAGTGTGCTTCTGAAAGTAGTATCTCAAATTTGAAGTGCTTGTAACTCTTATTAGTATTTCTGCCAGATTTTGTTTGCTTGCTTTTGCTTATTTCAAGACAATGTCACAAGTGGAGAATATCAATACATTGGTTTTTTTCTACTGTTTTTTTTTCTTCCCAGGTATCTAGGTACTCTCAAAATGCCTTAGTGATGTTTTGGGGGTTGATTTTATCTTTGACTTGGATCATATATGAAAAAGTTCAGTAATATCCTCTTTGTTTCCATGGGCTTATAATGAATCATGTTTTCCAGATAAGCTGGAAAACTGACAACTTTGCTTCAACACTGGTGGGCAATAAAAAATAAAGACCAAAGACTAAGCAGCTCTTTAGGTCTGATTTTTTTAAAATAAACCAATGGATATTTTTTTCTTTAATTATCTAATGTTAAAATGTTTGATTTTTTTTTTTAATTACGTAGTTTTAGTGTGACTTACATTTGGAATTGTCAACAAGTGGCCCAACAGCCTTAAGTTTCCTTTTATCTTGTTATTTTTCTAAAGCATTTTTGTCCCCCACATATACATGTAAGTCTACATTGCAAGTCTTACAGGACTGGAAAATATTTATTGAAAGTCATTGGTTATTAATAAGCAACAGATTTTCCTAGCTAGAAAGAGACTTCATGCTCAAGCTAAGAAGTCTTATTCTGCAACTTGGTGCAATAAGAGAAGATGATGTAATAGCACTGGAAAGTATGATGAAGCTGCTCTAATACTACTGTATAGCACTTTATAGCATTAAGAATCTAAAGGTTCAACTGTGCACTGAAGTAGCAGTCTAAAAGCACACAATTTAGTTATATAAGCATTAACAGCTAAATGATATAAAGTGCTCTACAGGTCTTTAGTTTTCTGATGATGGATGATTTTGAATAGTGGACCTGTTTTTATGTCAAAAAATGAATTGAGAGAATTAGTAATTGCTTTCATTTGGTGTCTCAAGCTGAGTGCTGCACTACAGATGAAATTTTTGGGACGTATTTCTTACTTTTCAAAAATGTTAATGATTTAAATGGTATTCAGATGTATTTTCTCTTTTACTTTTTTTAAACTGAAGTTAGCTAAATCACCATCCTTGAATGAAGTTTGGAGGGTTTGGGAAGGCTGTGTTTACATTTAGTCTGTCCTTTAAAATTTGAAGAATTTTAAATTGGCCACTTCTATTCCTCTACACCTCTAGTCCAAAGTACCTGCAGCTGTAGCCTGATTATTCCTGTTCAGTCTCCCATCAGAATTCGATATAACCAAAATTAGGTTAAATCTGTGATTTTTATCTTTCTAGAGTAGAAGTTACAGTATATTTTGTGACATGTTAGATAACATCAGGGAATGTTTGGGGTCTGATTTTTACCCTTCACTCATGATTTTCTTTATATGCTTTTTCCAAAAGGCTGCCAAGACCTTGAAAACCACTGAAAGCCTTAAAGCCTGCCACCACTGCGGTTCCCCTGCAAAGTATGACTCCTATCTACAAAGAGCGATGTGCAGTCGTGAAAGTTGTGGCTTCGACTTCTGTACAAAATGCATGTGCAGCTACCACAGCTCCAGTGACTGTATGAGCAGCAAACCAGTGAAACCCAGCTCAAAGTTTGAACTGCTTCCTGGGACTAAGAAAAGCAAACGCAATCTACAGCGATTGTGATTCATTCATCCCCATACAGATTGTCAGGGTTTTGGGGTATGAGGTTATCTTCAAAGAAAACCAAACAGGAAAAATGCTTTCTGCTATTCTGTTTTGTTGGGGTTTTTTTTAAAGTTAATTTTATTACGCTTCTGCGCTTAAAATTCCTAGGAATCATTTAAAAAATATTCTAAAAACTCTTATTAATTTATAAATAAGAAGTCTGGATATGAATTGGTATAACATTTAAAAAATTGTCCTAGCAATCTGTCTATTGAACAAAACAAAATAGTTTTGGGAAGTAGCCTTCCATGTGTAACCCTAGCAATTCTTCAGTGACAGAAGGGGAAGCATAAACTGTTTTAAGTTTTTACTCCTGTTCAAAAGTCTCTTAAAAGCATTTAGTGAGAATGCCAAGTGAGGTGGGTGATGTCCCTTTTAGCATAAAATTATGAGGGAGTCTAGATTTTATGTTTCTCCTCCCAAGGCTTTGCCTTAATTTTAAAATGTGAAAGGTCATAATGCCTTTTTCTCTGATGCCTTATGTTATGTAAATCTTTCATTGTTGCTCTTCCTTCATTTCTTCATTCAGAAACTGTAGGTTTTCCTTGAATTGAGGTGATAATATTTCCAACTTCACAAAAAAAAAAGTACTGTATTTTGGCTGTAGTGCTAAAAAATACTTTGCCAGTTTTTTCCAAATAAGATATTTTTTTAATATTTGTACATTTGTAAATAAGACTTTAAATATTATTCATGTTTGTCTTGTAAATGTAAAAATAAATTGCTGTTTTAAACCACAAAATCTTAAAATTCCTGTTTATCATCTTAAAAGGTTACCTTTCATGCTAATTTCTCAAATTTTCCGGTAGGTGGTGCCTAAAATACTGACTTGTTAAGAAGGAGCAGATACCCTGGTTTTGTGTAAAATGTACTGAATCCATTCTCATGCTGCATTCCTGCGGCTTACCTAAAGGCTTTTAGCAGTAATTGCTGATAGTTTCTGAACCAATGCATTCAATGGAAATTTTCTATGGTCTGAATTTGTGCTGTTCCTGCAGAGCTAACACGCTGTCAGCAGTCTGTGATTCCACAGCAAGGACTGATCACTTTCTGGAAATGCCTTGGGCTTGGGTGTGGCTTCCCCCCCCCCCCCGTTAGTAAGTAGATAACAGGCTGGGAAGGCAGCATTGTAGATCCCGCTTTTTGAAGCGGGACAGATGTTCTATACTGAATGGCAACTTTTCCTGCACTTGCTAGTTTTCTATTTGTGACAACAGTGGTAGAAAGAGTTGAGCCATCCCTCTAGTAGTCTGCTTTTACATGGTGAGCTTAATCCCCTAATCTAAACCTGGGATTTAAAATAAAAGGCTGGCTGAGTTGTATCAAGAACTTCCGAGAGCATAAATCTTTTGTCTTTTTAAGTCTACTTACAGATATGTTCAAAATGTGAGAATGACAGGTGAAATCTTCCATCCTGTTATACCTTATTCTGGTAATTAAACCATACCACCTTTACCAACCAGGCAAGAATAAGAATGGTGTTTGTATGTGAAGTAATGGTCCTCAACTACTGGATAGTGGTGTCTGCAGTATTTGTGAGATATGGAAAAGGCAATGGTCAGATGCTTGGTACTCGTGCAACAACAGTGAGTCTATGAGGCAGAGCACAGACAGACAAATAAAAGCAAAAGTCTGTTCATCTCTTACAAGCTTAACAGGTTTACTTTTCAGATTTTGAGTTTACTAAGGGGAACTATTCACTCTAGTAGGCCTAACAATTTGTACACGGAGAGAGTGAAAAGCAGCTGCTTTCTGTGTGTATGTTGTTTTGTTTCCTGTTGAAGTTTAACTGCTCATGTAGAATTTTGAGAAAAATCCCTTGTTACTTCCAGATAAGGGAATAATTGGAATATATGGCTTCAGGGGTCACAACTGGAGATGAACAATATGAAGAAACATCTTTCATTAACTTCTGAGTGATAAGAGGCATCTACATTCTACCTGAAACCTTATTGGAAAGGTCAGGTTATTTGACCTCTAAGGAAGCTTTGGCCAAGCTGTACTGGGTCTGCTGCAAACCATTGTGTTGTTTCTTGTCCAAACATTTTTGTCTTATCCTGACCCTCAGTCCCCTGCCTAAGACTTTAGTGTTAATAATCAAAGTCGATATTCAAGGTTGCAGTCTTCAACAGGTGGGTGACAGCTCCTTAAAGACCTTGGCCTCTTACCAATGCTTTCAATTTTCTTATGCAAAGCTTCTAAAGAGAAGCATGGGGGTCTGTGGTAGCCTTGCAGCTATTTCTTCCTTCAGGGTAAACTTGCCACACGACTGTTGGTCGTGTCATAACTACCTTCAGTGAATGGTGTACGACAGGAAAATGCAGAGTGAACAATATGTTTACCCAGGCATGCTGGCATCTACTGCAGAGTTGGAAAGCAGCTCATCAGAGAGAGTGAGGTGTTGGATGTTAGTACTAATGGGTGCCCCAATCAGTGTTGAGGAGAGTGGTTTATGTGCCAAAGATAGGAAGAGAGTAGCAAATGCAGATCGTTTTTAATGTCTGTGCTTGGTCTATCTTGAACCTGCCTTTGATATGTAATCAAACGTGAAAGTTGTACCTAGCACTTGCCATATGGAGATGAGCCAGTCCCCAACTACTACATCTGTGCTGTCAAAGCCACTTTCAGATTCAACATTTGGCAGCTCCAGTGACATAATAAGCTTCTTACTCACATTGCATTCGCCTTTCAGATCTGCAGAGGGTGATAAATACCTGCAGGCTGACTGAGTCCCCTGGTTGGCTGGTGCAAGAGTGCAGATTTCACCCAGTTACTAGCTTATCTTTAGGCATTGCTCTGCATGTTGAGGAAGAGTGGGATGCTTCTCTGCTCTGAAAATTTCTGTGGCTAGCAGCATTTCCCCCTAGCCTGACCAAGTATGGAGCCAGAATATTCCTTATTTCATCCTGACTGTAGCTGGGAGGCAGGCAGAGACAGGGGTTTAGGACCTTCTGAAATCCATATTTAACTTCCATGTTTTTCAGACCTTCTCTCTTGCATTTAACGATGATGTCTTGAAAAACCCAAGGAACTGCTTGAGATGCTTATGTCTTCCTACAAAGCATTAAAGTCAATCTCAGCTGGCCTACCACAGTTACTAGAGAAGCTAGAAATAAGTGTCAGATAACGGTGATTAACCTGGTGATAACATAACTTGTAAAAAAAGGGTGAGTTTGTATGCGCTTATCCATGTAATTTATCCTCCAGCAGAAGCTATGTGCTTTGAGGTCAGTTGAACATGGAAGAACCAAAACAGAAAAAAAACCCAACCAACCTCTTAATACAAATCTGCAACTGCTGATGCCTTAGCACAGCACACAGCCTAGTTGTTCATAGAATCGTAGAACAGTTAGGGTTGGAAAGGACCTTAAGATCATCTAGTTCCAAGCCCCCTGCCGTGGGCAGGGACACCTCCCACTAAACCATGCCACCCAAGGCTCTGTCCAACCCGGCCTTGAACACCGCCAGTGATGGAGCATTCACAACTTCCCTAGGTACCCATTCCAGTGCCTCACCACCCTTACACTAAAGAATTTCTTCCTCACATCCAATCTAAACTTTCCCTGTTTAAGTTTGACCCCCCTGTCCTATCACTACAGTCCCTCCCCAGCATCCCTATAGGCCCCCTTCAGATACTGGAAGGCTGCTAGGAGGTCTCCACGCAGACTTCTCTTCTCCAGCCTGAACAGCCACAACTTTCTCATCCTCTCTTCATATGGGAGCTGCTCCAGTCCTCTGATCATCCTCGTGGCCCTCCTTTGGACGTTATTCCAACAGTTCCGTGTCCTTTGATGTTGAGGACACCAGAACTGCAAACAATACTCCAAGTGAGGTCTCAGAAGAGCAGAGTAGAGGGGCAGGATCACCTCCCTCAACCTGCTGGTCCCACTCCTATTGATGCAGCCCAGGATACGGTTGGCTTTCAGGGCTGTGAGTGCACACTGCCAGCTCATGTTCATTTTCTCATCATCCAACACCCCCAAGTCCTTCTCCACAGGGCTACTCTGAATCTCTTCTCTGCCCAACCTGTAGCTGTGCCTGGGATTGCTCTGACCCAGCTGTAGGACCTTGCACTTGTCATGGTTAAACTTCATCAGGTTGGTATCAGCCCACCTCACAAGCCTGTCAAGGTCCCTCTGGATGGCATTCCTTCCCTCCAACATATCAACGGAGTCACACAGCTTGGTGTCATCATCAAACTTGCTGAGGGCACACTCAATCCCACTGTCCATGTCACTGACAGAGATCCTGAAAAAGACTGTTCCCAACACCGATCCCTGAGGGACTCCAGCTGGTCTCTAGCTGGACATTGAGCCATTGAGCACAACTCTTTATGTGCGGCCATCCAACCAGTTCTTTATCCACTGAGTGGTCCACCTACCAAATTGATGTCTCTCCAACTTAGAGACAAGGATATCATGCAGGACAGTGTCAAAAGCTTTGCACAAGTCCGGGTAGATGACATCAATTGCTCTACCCCTGTCCAGCAGTTCTGTAGTCCCTCCATAGAACGCCACCAATTTGGTCAGGCAGGATTTCCCCTTAGTGAAGCCATGCTGGCTGTCACCAACCACCTTGTTTTTCATGTGCCTCAGCGTGCCTTCCAGGAGAATCTGCTCCAAGATTTTGCCAGGCACAGAGGTGAGGTTGACTGCTCTGTAGTTCCCCAGCTCATCCATTTTCCCCTTTTTGAAATGGGGGTTATATTTCCCTTTTTCCAGTCATCGGGCACTTCACCTGACTGCCATGATTTTTCAAATATGTTGGGCAGTCATCATGAAGGCTGATTTCTGATGTGTGGCATGTGCCAGATATACTGTCACTAACCAAAGGTTCCACACAAGGAAGCAACATTTTGGCACGTTGAATGTTTTATTTGACAAAAAAAATTTAAGAGCCAACGATTTGGCAGTGATCACTCTCCACAAAGCTCAGAATATTTAGTGGTAAAAATATAAAGTCAGCCCTGACTCACAGAGTTTAAAATAAGAATCTGTATTAAGATTGTGATGAGAATTCCCTCCCCATCTTCCAAAGTGTCTACTCCTAAAGCCAAGGCCTGAAATCCTTTTGAGGAAATTATGCTGTAGTAGAGAGATATAAAAAACCGAAACATGTTATGCAAAGGGAAAACCACAAGATGGTGCTCTTGAAATACTGCAAGAAGCCGGATTCACTGCGTTCCTCCTTGCTTCGTCCATGGAGTGTTATTTCCTCCACCTCCCCTGACTGCAGCTATCCATCTAGTTACTGTGGTCACAGGTAATCACTTTAAATCTGCTATTAAAAGAACAAAACCCCAAACATGAATTCAGTAACTGATTTTAACTTTTTTTCTTTTTCAAACATAATTGTGTAGGTTATGTACCCATTTGCTAAACTTAAAAGAACAGGAGCCTTCTAAAAAAGTTTTATCCTGTTGCTAAATTCACATGCCTTCTTCAAGGAGTCATTTGCTGCCCTAGGAACATAACTTTTGCCCACTTTGTGCCCGTGGAGTGACAAGTGGAAAGCAAAGTTACCACTCCAAAACAGCGGGTGCAATCCAACCCATCAAGCCCTCAGCACCAGTCTGGATAAAGCAGCGAGCAGGGCTTTGCCTGGAATTGGACACTGAGTTCCTGATTATCTGGGGTTTGATGAACACCTCAGCTGCATGGCTGCTGTGGTGTGGCCTGGATGTGTCTTCTGGCGGAAGTTGATGGTACTGACTTGCAAAATATCTAAAAAGCATAGCATGAGTATGCAACTTCTATGCAGTGCATCCACTGTGGTTAGGAGGAGCTGGTGTTTTCAGTTGAAACACCTGTATGTAAGGATGGACCAGGCAATTACTGGGATAGATCCTTGGTTTTGGAATACACTTGTCATGACAGAAAAGATTCTTCCTTTAATACATTCAAACTCTGGGGTAGAGGATGAGACGTTGCAGATATGGACAACTGCTGAATGTGAGTCTTTACCAGAGGATAAAAAAATTGTCGTGTCAAGTCCACTCAATTTTAATGTTACCTGGTTGGAGTGGTTTCTCCTCTGAAGGAATCCAGGGGAATAAAAGGAAAGAGGGGAAAACCGGTGCTGATATTCCTAGCATGAAATAAAAGCAGCAGGAGTCTGCTTGAGCCTGTTGGCACATGCAGAAATAGTTGCAAGTTTCAAATGCAGAAATAGTTGCAAGTTTCAAATGAAGGAATAGACATTCTTGCTACTGAGATCATTCAGCCGCTGAGGGCTTAGCTCCCATGGTTTAGTATTGCTTTGCTCTTTGCGTTAGGAACTGCCTTCACAGTATCACAGCACCACAGCACAGCGCTCACGCCAAGGGCTTGGGAGGTATTTTGAGAAATCAAGACTGAAAAAAAAATGCAATTCCTTATGTTTTCTGACCGCTCTGGAGGATTTAGTTTCATGCTGGGAGGATACAAAGAGCCCTCCAAAGCCCTAAGCCATCTGCAGTGTCAGGGCCAGGCCTGAAGCCAGGAATATCCCTGAGGATGTCCCCTGGCTTAGCAGGGGACTGGCTGGGGAAAAGGAGGGATCCCTCACCCTTCTCTGCCCCATTTTCCGTCTAGCTTCTGTGAAAGGCCAGAAGTGCTGCTGCCCTTGGCTGGTGCAGCTGCGGCTGCATTGAGGCACAGTGGGGAACAGTGGGAGAGTTGGAAAAGTTAGCTGGGGTGGGGGTGGCTATAAGGCCCAAGGTGAAGGGCAGTCTTTGTGCAGGACTTTGGGTAGCTAACATATCATGTTGTATGCGTGTATGTTCCTTGAAAAGCAAAAGCCTCTGGATATGTGATGCTACCTTGTAGCAAAACCAGGTAGTAATGGTGAATGCTGATGTTGCATTAAGTAGCCTAGATACAACGGCTTCCTCAGCCCATGTAGGGCCCACACCAAGAGGATTGTGAAGGTTGGAGCTGGCTCTAACTAGTAGTATTACATAGCATCATAGAATGGTTTAGGTTGGAAGCGACTGTAAAAATCATCTAGTTCCAAACCCCACTGCCATGGGCAGGCACATCTTCCACTGGATCAGGGTGCTCGAAGCCCTGTCCAGCCTGGCCTTGAATGCTTCCAGGATAGGGGCATCCACAACTTCTGCAGGGCAACCTATTCCAGTGCCTCACCACTCTCACAGCAAGGATATTTTTCCTCACTTTTCCTTTCTTTTTTTTTTTTCCCCTCACATTAGCTGTGGGCGTATACAGTTCAAGTATTCCTCTGCTGCTGAGCAGAAGGACCAAGCTCAGAAGGCACTTCTGCATGTTGCACTAGGAAGTATAGCTCTTCCACGGGTAATGCGTGGCAGCTACATCTTCACGAGAGATTTAGGAGGGGTACAGCTATGGTGTTATGTCTCTGGTTGCCACCTCCTGCAACTCTTGTTTTCTGCCCATGTCTCCTGTGTATGCCCACCAGAGAGCGCAGTGATGAAAGTTCTTTCCAGAGGCTTTGACGGTAGCTGGCTCATGCATGAATCATAATGCAAACATGATGACACAAGACCTGTGAGATTTACCTCTTATGTTTAGTGTCACTTTATGAGGATCTACCTAGTCTCAGTTAATTACATTGTACAACAGATTTTCGTTAGTCATATATAGATCTAATTTTCAAGATTTTCCCTGGATACCAAATTAGCAGAAAAGACATCAATTGCAATTTGCTTACAAATATACTTTAAACACCAGCTGCTTGCAAAAATACACATAATGTTTTGAAATTAAAAAGCTCCGTGTTGCCTTAAAGATACTCACAACAGGCAGCGCAATAATATATTCACTCTCTGCAATGTATTTACTTATGTACCCCTCCCTAGCTAAAAGAAAAAAATCTGTCTGCCAGCATGAAAGCAGAAAGTTTGTGATTTTTTTCATATCCATGTCATTCTTTATGGCACACAGTGGCTGTGTAATAAGTCATGATGTTAAACTGTGGTGGGAAAA
This sequence comes from Myiopsitta monachus, assembly GCA_017639245.1. NCBI lineage: Eukaryota > Metazoa > Chordata > Aves > Psittaciformes > Psittacidae > Myiopsitta > Myiopsitta monachus. The sequence goes on from CM029925.1 coordinate 24,540,950, forward strand.
GCCCACTACAGTAGGGTGGAAAACCATGTAAGGTGTCACCTCTTAAAGATAAGAAAATCAGTGACAATACCACAGGGCTTCCAGTCTCTCTGTATACATTTTAGAAGGTATTTTGGAAAATAGTTCATATTTGTTCTGGTCTCCTCACCTGTGTTAAATAGCAGTTATATTCTCGATATTTGTACACAAGCAAGAGAAATGTTGTCATCCTATTTTAAATGTAAAGCAAGAGGGATATGCAATGCTTAGTCTGTGACCATGCAGTGGTTCAATTACAAATATGGCTTGGACTTTATTACTCCAAATTCTGGCACTATATCTTCTCCTACCCATGCTGCTTTTCATAGCAATTAAAGTAGTAAATCCAGAAATATTTTGTGGCTTATCATACTTGGAGCTCAAGCAAGAGATGAAACTTCTAGGAATGTGAGGGCTTGTCTACTTAAAACAGACTACTGGTTTAATTTGGTAATATTTGAAGCTGGGTCACTTACATTGATAGAAAAAAAATATATATATATAAAGGAAGTTGTCTAAAATGATAAAACCAGGCACAGCTCATGCCTCAAACACTTGTAAAACCAAGTAGAGATGAGAGGTAACAAGTATCCTTTTTTTTTTATCACAAATCCGCTGCTTATATAGCAAAAGTTATACAGTAAACAGAAGTTTGTGCTCGTGTATAAAACCAGGACAAACTTTTCATACTGCTATCTAGCCTGAAATGGTTCTCAGTCAAAGTGAAAAAATGAAATCAATGTGACTTCACCTGTGGCTTCCAAAGGATAAACCCCATTATTTATGGAGAGGATGGTAGAGAGTAACTATAGGTTTTCCTCTTCTACTGTCTGAATCAATTAAGTACATAATTAAATATGGGGTAACAAGGATTGTAAACTGGAAGAGAAAAGCCATCAGCTATATTACTATTTAATTCTGTTCGATTTTAAATTAGTAGGTTTTTTTTTTTCAGAGAAATCATTAAATAAAATTGTAAAGTTCAAAAATGTTGTTTTCACTGTCGTATGCACAGAAATTCTTAAATATAAACCAAAAAAAATTTATTCAGAGAATAAAGTTAACAAGGTTCTCATATTTCAGGGTTATCTGTATACTTAAATAAAGTGCTTATCCACATAAAATTTAGTAAATTTTAAAACAAAATATTTTGTTTGAAAAAAAGTCTTCTAGAGGTAAAATATTAATTTTTATTCTCTGTAAGCTATTATGATAGGAGCTAGTCAAAAGAAAGATTTCCCCTTGCCTCAGACCCCTTCAGAGAAAAGGGGAGGAGAAACATGCCAGCTATGAGTTCAATCCGTCTTCCGTATTTGCTAGAATTTAACAGAAATTTCTGTTGGAACTATGCTGAAAGCTCATTTGTTGTATAAACCTGTAGCCAGAAAATGGTGAAAGAAAACTAGCCTCTTAAAAAAATCATAGTTTAAACTGGCTGGAAGTGAAAGTGGGGTGCTCCCTTTTAGGCTGCTACAAATATCAGTGTGCTGGTAGGAAGCTGTGTACCTAGTAGTAAAAGTTTGAAGGACTAGAAATTACAAGAGGTCAGTGTCTGCTTTGGTTTCCATTTTTAAGAGTTGTTCAAAGCCAGTAAGAGAGCATTTTAAAAATTAACATGGCAGGAAACACAATCCAAAAGGCTTCTCCTGAAGATTGCCCTTAAGGGCATGAAAGAAGCTCAATACAGGATTGTGATACACAGCTTGTGGGCAAGAAATTGATCCATAAATCTTTGTAAATTAAGCCAGCATTTGTGTTACTGAAAAATGGATTTCATCTGCTGGTGAACTCAAAACACTTAATGGCACAATATATCATCAACATGAATTTAGTTTAGTGATGCTGCTGTATTGTCATAGCAGCTGCTGTGAAAATACTATAAAAATGACACTTATTTGGTTGTATTTTTGATGTCTTTCTAGCCTGGATGTGTTTTGCAGGTTATAAGTGTTAACTCTGAGGAGGATAAAAAAGTATCATTCTCATTTTTGTACTAAACCTCAGTTAGTATCAGTTAATCTTGAATTCAGAGTAGTAGTACCATGTAGTTTTTTGTTTTTGCTAAAATTGGAACAACATGAAAGGAGCATAGAATATATCATTTAGTTGATTTGAGAGATCATAGAATTTAGTTTAGGGAGTGGAGAACATGCTTTCATTGAGACTTCCTTGTCTTCCTTATGTAATTTAAATTTGTTGATTTGAAACATTGTGCAATCTTCAATGTAGTCTTCTGCTTAATAATTCTGATTTCCATCATATTACTCCTTCAACTATAAGGACAAATTTAAATATTTCTAGAATATTTTGCTACCTTTCAAGCTAAGACTTTCTGAATCAGCAGGCACAACCTCTCATTCTTACTCAGTGACCACTGGGGAATGATTACAAAGGAAAAACTAATTTGAAACAGCACAAAAAAGTTCTAGTAAAATTTTCTGCACCACAGAGACTGCAGAAATGATGATGAAATGGAGCAAAAGTTGAAGAAGAAGTCTGGTATTTGCTGCTCTGTCAGTGTAATTTCCAAGTCACACATGCTTGTGATATTAAACAGTATGACTGGAAAGAGGTCTAAGTCAAGGTCTGAGTCAAGGTCTGATACCTCCTTAACTACTAAGTGACTGTCTAAGTGATTCTTATCATTTCTAAAACTAGTTCTCAGGTAGCTCTTTTGCCTCCAGTATGAGTATGGGATGAGAACATATCTGTAAAGCCTTTCTCTTTCTATTTTTCCAAACAGAGTTCTGATTTTTCTGCCCTGCTCTGAACTAACAGGAAGCATGATGGGTCTTATCCAAAACCAGGCATGTAACTGAGTTAACACCACCCTGAATGCATGCTGGTGAATTAAGGATTGCCCCTCAGTTTTACTCTTCACATGAGTAAAACTGCAGTGACATCTATGAACACGTGTATCATGTTCATCCCCTGTTTTTCTCCTGTCCCATCATTCACACGTGTAGGCACTGAATACACAAGTCTGCTGCTCTTACCTTACAGTGCTCTAACACCCTTATTGTTAGTTTCTTCAAAGACTCAGGGCGATAAAAGACTTGGTTTCCCTCTTGGACTGGATAGTGGTGGGAGTAAGCAAGAGCTGTGCTTGAAAGAAAATGTGTCCCCCATTTCTGGCCACCCCGAGGCAAACAGGAGCAGGCTGGCAAGGAACAGTGCTACTTCCCACTGCTGTCATGGCCAGTGAGGTAGAAACAGACCCACAGCATCGCTTCCCCACTCCAGCTGCTTTCTCCCAGGCAGCAAGGAAAGTGCAATCACCCACCTTCACACCAGGGGAACAGTGGTGTCCACCCCATCTTCTGCAGCAGCTTGAGACTACTCTTTTGAAAGGCTTTTTAAAAAACCTTAGTCAGCACTTTGGCATCAGAGCAGAGAAGACAGCCGTTTTCTTACCTGCCGTCTGAGCGAATTTAAAAGACGCAGGTGAAAGCAGGCACATATGGCCCTTGATCTCTGGCTGTGGCAGAGCTTGTGGTACATGGTTTCAGCAGGCACTTTTGTAGATCTTCCTTGTGGAAACTCTCACTGATACAATCTTACAGAACCTGTGACAGAAACTCTGCGATGCTGCAGATTTTTCTTTCCCGCTGCAAGGTTTGCCATAAAAAGCATTAGAGTTCATGTTGATCATGCCATGACACATTGTTGGTACTAAACTTGGCCCCAATTTCAATCTTGCTATTGTAGCAATTGTCCAACTTTGGGCTATCGTTATAGCTATGCTCTATTCTTTGCACTGCTATTAGTGCATATAAAATCAGACATAATTTCAGTAACTTTGACAGTTTCCATGATGCCAGCAACAATCCCAGTACCCATGCATGCATCTAAAGTAAGGATTCTCTGCTAAAGAGGAGGAAGGCAAAGAAAATATCTTGAAATAAAGGAAGTACCAAAGATTTTTCCCTTCCCTTAGGTATTTGTCATGCATAAAACTTTCAACTCCTATTTTCCAGTCAGTTCCAGCACAGTGTTCCTATATTGTTGATTACCATTAATTTCCAAAATTCATTTGAGAAAGTTATCAGAGTTCAACATGAGAAAATACAATTGAATGTATCTGTACATTGATGTATTTATGACCTCTTTTTAAAACACTATGCGTGTCATGGGTTCAGCAGCAGCAGTCATTTTTCTCCATCTTGGTAGCTGGTGCAGCGCTGTGGTTTTTGATTTTGGGCCTTGGAACTGCACTGATAACACCAGTGTCTTCAGTTACTGCTTGGTAGTGTTTTGTCTGGCCAAGGACTTTCTGAGTCTCATGCTATGCGAGGGAAGAGGGGAAGCCGAGAGGAAGCAGAGACAGGACACCTGACCCAAACTGACCAAAGAGGTTATTCCATACCACAGCACGTCATGTCCAGGAGGTGAAAATGGAGAGGAGAGACCCGGAAGGGTGTGGCGGTGGACTGGGGGTGCACGGCATGGTCAGGTTTTTGGTATTGGGGGGTTCACTGCTGGGGGGTGCACAGGCTGGGTCGGGCTTGGTGAGCAGTTGTATTCTCTTTCTTTGTACTTCTCTTGCCATTATTATTACTGGTGGTAGCAGTAGTGGTTTGTGTTATACCTTCGTTACTAAACTGTTCTTATCTCAGCCTGTGCGAGTTGCATTTTTTTTTCTCGATTCTCCTCCCCATCCCTCCGGGACTGGGGGAAGAAAAAGAGGGGAGGGAGTGAGTGAGTAAAACTTCGTGAGTTTTGAAGGCTTAAACCACAACAACATATTTCTGGAATTCTTACTTTGTTTTATAGCCAGTAATGTTTAGTTTTAAACATTAGGTTTTAAACATTAGGTTTAGTTTTAAACATTACTTCACTGAAGTTATTTTTGACAGTCTTTCAGTTTCTAACGCTTCCTGTCTTATTAAGAATGTAAAACTGTTGCACAGTATACAGTCTTGCAGGCATAATGAGATGGATTCAAAGTTAATGAATCTTCCTCTTAATTTCAACCCCTGAATATAATAATGACCTTCTCCTCCTACAGTGCTGAATTTCAACGAGGTTGGGGGTGGTTTAATCTACTGATCCAGTTGTCCATGATGACTTTGCTGCATTATTAATTGGAAGCATGGACTATATGTGCATACTCATCTTTTTACTCACAGAAGAGATACATTTCAAGCTTTATGTAACAAAGTCATGTTTTATCTTCTAGCTGTCCCACCTTAAGATTTCTAACTGGAGTATGTGCTTAATTTGAAATGAGATAATAGTCACCATAACAGCAATATATATTGCAAGACATTCATAACATAGACTATATTTTAGGCATCAAATGTATGAGTGCATTATAGAGGTTTAAGAAAGTATTTGATACCTGCTGGGTGAGGTAACAGTACTGGGACTCAATCTTTGTCCCAGTTTTCATAGTGCACCTTACCTTAAAAGCCATCCAGTGGGGTTTAGAGTGATTTTTTCTGCTTTACAATGTGAGTGGGCTAAGAGCATATATACAGTTACAAGCCATGTTTAAGCTGAAAAAAACAAAAATGTTCAGAAATTTCGATAGTAACTGAGGCTCACTAGTACTGAACAGTCCATGTCTATGCTGACAAATCCCCTGAGTGTCCAAAAGAGGTTGGCTATGTGCACATGAACTCTTTGTGACAGCCTCCATACAGCATTAACTTGTGAGCTCTACTCAGGAATTACCTGTGAAAATTTAGTTGGTTCAGTCTAATGACATGGCTCTGACACTACAATACAGGGTGTTCCAGTGCTCAGGTAACCTATTCAGTAAGTTATAATTTGCTTTTATAGAGGTGACCAGCTAAACTGCTGTAGCACAATCAGTTGAACTCATAGAGTAGATAATGACCTTTGCTGAAACTATGACATTTTGAAAGTGTTTGGAGTTTGGCCCACACTCCCAATCGCATTTATAGCAGAGAGCAAATATGTTAGATAATGATCAGCACGCATTTGGATCTTTAACCAAAGTGGTAAAATTTAGGGAAATCTCTGGAACCCAAGCAAGACGATGGAGAGAATGTGAGATGGGGGTGTCAACACCTATCTTCTGTCAGTCTTTGGCACACTGCTTTATACTACTCCTTTTTCCAGTGACTAAATCCTATTTAAGAGAGAAGAAAAAATGCATTATGCACATCCCTAATACTGACGCAATGTATGCAATTTCTGTAGTTTCCCAAGGGATGGTATACGTACTTGTTAGATAAGTGGATTGCAGGAACTCACAAAGTAATTATAGTGACCCAACTCTCAGGAAAGGTGCAGATCCCTAACAATGTCATAGAAGAAAAATAGTGGGATGATACACATCCTCAGATGACAGCTGAGTGGAAGGGGATCTGTTCTGCTTTTCCCAAAGCACATGGAAAGAAAGGGGGATGTCCTCTTGGAAGAAAGAAACAGAGAGGTAGAAAGGGTTGTGTACCATGGGGGGAATGCAGGAAGAAAAGCCTTCCAGTCATGAGCAATGTCAAGGAAGTAGAAAGAAAGCCTCTTTTCTGAAATCCCTGTTACAAGCTTAAAGTATGGCTCTACTTACTGAACGTCTTCCATTGGTTATGCCTGAGTATAACCTGCAGTGCTCAGGAACTAAATATTTTGATTGATGATACAATCACAGACTCTGCATGTGAGAACAGCACATAGATTCCGTGTGAGCTGAAGCTTTACAGGATTTATCTCTCACATGAAGCTTGTAGTTTATGCTTGGTGGGACAGAGTTTCAGCTGCTGTAAATCAAAACATCTACATGATTCACAGCATATGTGGATCCAGTCCAAATTGTGTATAGATATTCTCCGCTATATAAGAAGGATTTCATGAGGGACTGTAGTGATAGGACAAGGGGTAAGGAGTTAAAACTTAAATAGGGGAAGTTTAGACTGGATATGAGGAAGAAATTCTTTAGTGTAAGGGTGGTGAGGCACTGGAATGGGTTGCCCAGGGAAGTTGTGAATGCTCCTTCCCTGGCAGTGTTCAAGGCCGGGTTGGACATAGCCATGGTTTAATGGGAGGTGTCCCTGCCCACGGCAGGGGGCTTGGAACTAGATGATCTTAAGGTCCTTTTCAACCCTAACTATTCTATGATTCTATGATTATTCTGGGACCTAGTTTTCTTGTGATTCCTACTAGGATAATTTTGGCATAACTGCAGTGAACATAAAAATATTTCATCGAGTGAGAGGTGAATTAGCTTCACTATGTACATTGCAAAGATGTAAATGTCAGATCATGCTGTGTTTCTTGCTATCATTGTCAAGTTTAAAACCCAGCAGGCATGTATTTAGGTTCATGACTGCCATGTTAAATTGAGCCCATTATAGTATTAAATATACAATAAATTTGTGGTTAAATCACAATACATTATGTTGTTTCTGTCCTTTAATGCTTTTACAGAGAAAATCACTGATTTTTCAATTCAATTAATTTCAATTCAATACTGAAATATTAAGAATATTTTTGAATTAAGCAGGCATTTTTTTTAAGCAGAAAAGTAAGCAAACACATGTAATTCTTAAAAATATTCAGAGATATTACTGCTTTGAATAATTCGGATCTGTAGAGGATTTTAATGAGATGGTGACTTAATAACAGTGTGTTTAGAACTTGTGGTCCCCTGCAGAGTATTTTTTGCAGCTATTGTACTGCTAACAGATAACACATCTGCCTGTATAAGAAGAAAAAGTTTTCTAGAGCAGTAAAGTAGAGCTGGTGACATGTAAAATGGATTTAGACTCCAGGATATTTTTGCCCAGCTCTTCAGTCTCTCCTCAAAGGAGTGGTTATTCAAGTAATACAGGCAGTCCTAGCAATCCACCCAGCAGTGCTCCAGCACAGCAAAACAAGCTTCTGTCACTGTGTCACTGTGAGAGGACAGGTAAGAAGGGGATGAGGTGTTCTCCTGTGCTTTCACATGCTCTACTACTTAGACTTGCTTCTGAAGAAAGGCAGCCCAGAAAGACATTACTCAGCTTGGATATGGCCTTGATGCTGATGAATTTCAGCCTGCTGTCTGAAATTTAATTTCATTTGATATTAATAACTAAGAACCTGGGAGAAGACACTTGGAATGTTGCTTTTCAAGATGCATGCGAAGTGCTGGCATGAGAAATGAGACCCAATAAAAAGAAAAGGGAAAGACTAAAATAGAAGTAATAGCTATTTATTAGCTGTTTGTGAAAGGCATTGGCCATCATGCATGCTAAGTGGTGATAATGATGCGGTGTGATGGCATGGTGACTCAGAGCTAACTTCTTAGAAGGCTGTAGCTGACTACTGTGGTTCTAGCTGTCCTCTTCCCCACTACTTGGGAGAGCTGCACAGCTGGAGAAGTGGCAGATTTGCCCATTCTGCCCAAAATAGAAGCCTGGAAGCTGGGGAAGACAAGCAGGATGTTAGGGTTGTAGTCTTATTCCATTCCTCCTTCTCTCTGCATCACGGTAGCTCCCTCTACTGACTGATGGAGCAAAGTCAGGGCGGACCATCTCTGGTGCTGGGGTCTTGCCTGGGGCACCTGTAAGAAGTTATTGCCCTTCCCTTACCAGCAGCTGGTAGCTTGGCACTTCCACCACAGGCAAATCACAGAGGTCTTGGTAGCCTCAGGGGATCATGGCCAGTAGTAAGATTTGGTGCCCTAGGATTTTATTAGATGCTGTTATTCACCATAAGGTGGAGTCTGCTTTAAAACATGACAGGCAGATCTTTCAAAAGGCTCGGAGGTGGAGAGGAAGGTGGGGGAGTACAGGATGAGTTTCTTTCTTCAACAGGTAGATAGAAGGAGTGGGAAGGTGTGTGATATTGAATCATATCTACACATTACTTAGTGAAAAATAAACTGAGAAGCAGCTCTGGTCCTGACACAGGTCTTCTGTCAGCAGGTGCCTGAGGCTTCTCAGAGCTCATGGAACTGTCTCACAAGGTTTGCTGCCATTAGGGCCCACACATGAAGTACTTCTTGCTAAGTATATCTGTGTTATGTTTTTTTATTTGTTTATTTTCATTTTAGAAACTGAGGCCAGTGAATAGCAGCTGCACTTTAATAGGCCTGGGGTACACATGGCTGCTGCAAGCTTCAGCATGTGGTACATCCAAATGGCCGTGGTTCTAGAGCAGCGCTGTTCTCACTCTTCTTCCCAAATCGTTTCTACATTTTCTATCTTTTATATTTCTTCTCTACAGAAATGGTTACAAGCCAAATCAATGTTACACCTAATGTTGCTAATTTGCTATTGTAGGTATGCATCATCTTGTTTCTGTCCTCATCCTCCCTTCCCAGCCTGACCCCAAGCTTTGCTGCTGCTGCTGTTGTTCACTTTCTCTTTACAAAGTACTTGACAGTACTTTTGGGGTGCTGGGGCAGACACTGACATCCTGTTGCAAGTTGGTTTTGATGGGTAATTGGATAAATGGCAAAATGGTAAAATAGATATATGGCTGAAAGGAGTGGATGGTTTCGTTTTAATCAACCAGCCATGTCCAACTAAGTGACTGTGTGTTCATACTTTTTACAATGTATTGATAAATGATGTTGGCCTCTGTGAAGACACAGCTTTTCTGTTGATGGTATTTAACACTGGGCTGATGTTTTCATTATCATAATTTCATCTCAGGGATACCTTTACACTTATTAAGCTAACTAATTGGTGTAGAAATCTTCAACATGAAAAACACAAACCAACCACAAACCAAATGTTTTGTATATTGTGGACTAATATAAGCTCATATACCGGGAAGACTATTTCAGAGAGAAGTTCTGCAGTCACTAACTTTGGGTGATGACAATTAAGCTCAAGCTACATGTGAAGTATATTGTATAAAGACTATCTGAGAAAACAGCTCCCACTGCAGCCCCTGCATGCTGCCTATTAAATCTCTGTAATTGTCCAGGGAAAACTTGTGGTGCTTGATTCCCCTGCAAGACCTAAGCCAGGGGACGCAGCAAGGGATGAAAAGTCATGAAAAGGTGGTGCACTGGTTGATGTGGACATAGATAGCCTAAAAAGGGCTGCAGAGTCAGGAGAAAGTGGTGACATTACTGAAATCACAACACAAGTCTTTCCTCAGGAGCTCCACACTGGAAGGAGCAAAATCATTGGTGTCCCCTGAATCCTGCACTCCCTTGATTTTGCCTGTGCAACTAGCTTTCCTGATGCCTTCTTTGATGGGTACGTCCTGAGTATATACTAACTTCAGGGTTTTCAAAGCCCTGTGTAATCATGCTGACTCTCAAACTTATAATCTATTACATTTCACAAATGAAGAATCAGAAGCAAGAACTTATGACTAGCTGAGAGCTCACTTCAAACTGTTTTCAGAGACAAGATTATAATGCAGGAATGTTGACTCTTACCCTCATCTTGGTCATTATACAGATCCATTCCATTTATTTTCTTCTCTCCTTTCTAAAGACTAAACCACTATTTCATGAAGGCCCCAAAAATTTAAGTACAAAGCTTGAATCAAGACACAATGAGCAAAATAACTTCCTATTGTGGAAAAGAGTTCTTCTCCATGCCCACTAACTCTAGCAAATATTTCAGGTCATTATAATGACTTACAGGCTTAAAAATTACTCAGCCAATCTATTTTAGATTTTTAGTAAGAAAGTAGACATGGAGGACAATCTGTAAGAAATGAGATCATTTCCTGCTTTGAAACCTCCTTTTTCCAAGCTCCCTTACTGAGTATGTTTCAGACATCCTAAGGAAAATATTATTCATTACATAAGCTGAAATTTCAGGTAGATAGGTTGTGTGTGGAGGGAGATAAAGTTTGGGGAAAGTTTATTTATATCTGTATTACAAGAGAACTAGAACAATGCTTTTTTGAATATTAAAGAATACTCATCCAAATACATAAAATCAACCAACTTTTGTTCAAAGTGAGAAAATGTAATTTCTCTATTTTTTCCCAGCACAATTCTAATGACTTCAGTGGAATTATTTCAGTTTACAGTTATCTAAGTGTGGAAGTAACTGGCTATCCCTTTCTAATTCTTGATTCTTTCTCTTCTGATACTTGATTCTCATACTATTTTTCTGTGTATACCAAGGATGAGTGAGTTTTGTTGCAGTGTTTGAAAAATTCTATGCAACCTCTGCAGTTTGTCTGAAAGCTTCTTGAATACAGCTCTGCAATATCAAACATCTTTGATTTGATTTGGACTAGACCAGATGCCAACAAATTGGAATTTAATGTTGTTGAGACAGATGACAATGTAGGAAACATAAAGTGATTCATTACAAATTAGAACTAAAGAAAACATTCAGACACAGTTGTGCAATTTTTATTCACCATAACTTAGATCAATTATAAAAAAGTCAGAAATTCTGTTTTTCTCTCATTTCTTATGAAAAAGTAAATGGGAATGTAGGACTTATATCGTAAGGCACCAGTATGCCTTTTATTTTTCTTTTTTAAATCAGAACTAGTATTTTTCAAATAATAATTCATGTCTCTTTCAAAATATACACACTCGGATTTGCCTGGTAGAAAATGAGACAGAAACTCATCAAAACCCCAGTGTTAAGGCGTAAAACCCAACCTTTTATAGAGTTTCAGATTTATCTACAGTAGTATAGGTATATAAACCTGGTAAGGATCTTCATTTTCTTCATGTGAAAAGCAGCAAATATGCAAGCAATGGCATTTTACATGCACAAGTGATTGCAAAGCAGGTTCTAAATGCATAGAAAATAACTGTTAAAGCTGTCTGTGTGAACATTTGTCAAATGATGATTAACCATTGGCTTAACTATGTAAGAGAAAATGCAAGCAATGAAAAGACTCTCCTCATGGCAGGAGAGTTTCCTCTGCAGCATGGCATCTGCATTGCTGCAGAAGGCTCCTCTTTTCCGGGATCTCAGTGATGGCACAGAGGTTTCTTTCGCAGAGCAGGTGATCTGGCTTCCAGGGAAATGGTTGTAAAGGGCTGTGGTGCTGACGGGAAATTGAAAAGAGACAGAAAGGGACCAGGAGCAGTTTTCCTCAGTCCTGAACAGTCACATTCCCCTCCTGGGGCAATGTTGTGGGAATTGACAGACGTGGATAGAGGAAGCAAAATCCACAAAGGGCACAGGTGCATAATTCCCCTTTGCATAGCATCCAGGGGCTGTCTGAAATAAATGGATCTGGTTCCACCTAATCCTGATTTCCATTTTGGCCAGATCTGATACAGAAGTATGAACTCTATACAAGTATATAAACTCACTTGAAGTATATTAAACTTCGGGGGTTTGTCCTACTTTTAGGCATGCAGGTGCGGCAGCTTTGACTAAATAAAGACTGAATGAAACCTGACTAACAGCTGAAGGTTAACTTGAGGATTGCCTGAAATATTTTGATTCTTCCACACATAATAGAATCAAAATTATTTTTTTTTATCATGAAGGACAAGGAATTTGTCTGTTGTGGCCATTGCCTGTAAGGACTGAAATATGGGTACCTTGAAAAGGTCCATCCAATTTTCTCTCTTGATACAGTATGTAATTAAAAAAAATTTTGATTCTTTTTCTGAAGAATGTTGGAATTATGTAGTGTAGCCATATACAATGTGTATAAAAATATGCATTGATCTTTGTAGAATGTAGATGATCTTTGTAGATCATGATCTTTGTAATCTTTGTAGATGGCATGTAGAGCTTGTTTTTAAAAAGATGCTACAGTGATAGGTTAAAAGGAGTAATTGTAAAAAAATTCTTTTCTTCTTCTCTTTTCCACCTTATGAAATGCACACATAATTTGTTTTTCTTGGTCTCAGCTTCATATACAACTGTATTAATATTTCCAAAGGTCGGTCCCTTCCTTCCTGCCTGCCTGCCTGCCTTCCTTCCTTCCTTCCTTCCTTCCTTCCCTCCTTCCCTCCTTCCCTCCTTCCTTCCTCCCTCCCTCCCTCCCTACCTCCTTCCCTCCCTTCCTTCCTTCCTTCCTTCCTTCGTTCCTTCCTTCCTTCCTTCCTTCCTTCCTTCCCTCCTTCCCTCCTTCCCTCCTTCCCTCCTTCCCTCCTTCCCTCCTTCCTCTTTCTCTCTCTCTCCCTCTCTCTTTCTCTTTCTCTCTCTTTCTTTCATTCTTTCTCTGGTTTTTTTTTGGTTGTTTGTTTTGGTTATTTTGGGGATTTTTTGGGTTTTGAGGGGGTTTTGGGGAGTTTTCTTTTGGGGGGTTGGGTTTGTGTTGTTGTTTTTTTTTTTTTGTTTTTTTTTTGTTTTTTTTTGTTGGTTGTTTGGTTTGTTGGTTGTTTTGTTTTTTTTCCGTAAGGCTGTACACAGCTCAGAATGCATTAGCTCTGCACACTGTGTTAGATGTCTGAGGTTCAAGGCATCTTTTTGCTGAATTCAGACAAGAAGATTTCTGGAGTCTAATGTTAGAAAAATCAGAAATTCACAGGATTGTCTACAGTGTTCTCCATGTTACTGATCAATGTTATGAGAAATATTGTTTCTTGATTTTATACATGCCTTTGTAGAGATACTTCCTGGTATGTCTTCAAGGAAATTATGTTACTGAAGAGGCACTTAGCTCTGCCCTTTTTGTTTCAGAGTACTGAAAAAAACATTGGTCAATTATACTTTCAAGCTTCACCCACCTCCTAGTTTTAACTGAATGTCGCAGTTGATGAACTCTTGTAAGAACTTGGACAAAAAAAAAAAAAAAAAAAAAAAAAAAAGGATGTCTAAGAGTGGTGTCCACCAAGTTTTTATGTGAAGTAAAGGATAAATAAAATAAAATAATAAGCACAAATCTCCCTCATTTCCGTAGACTGCCCATATAGTAAGAGTAGGTTTTCTGGCTAGGTCTTTTGTTACCTAGAAATGCAAATCTGACCTAAGAATGATATTGACAGTTAGTTAGAACAGTAAAAGCTCCTACTAAATATCTCTGCTCTTACAGAACCCAGTAAGGATTGACTTCATATCAGACATAAGTGATAAAATCAGGATTTCTGAGATTAAACCTACTTAATTGCATGGCTTTACTCAGCCTCTCTAATCTTGACCCTAGGATTGATTTTGCAAGAAAGATGCAGCTCTTTCGGCAATCCACAGCTAATTTTATACCTCCTCTTTTTTTCTTTCTATTTTTTTTTTTGACATTACATTAAGTATAACAGAAGCGTCTGTCTTTAGGTAACTAATTTTGTAGGCATTTTTGAAATTATTTAAAGCATGTTCTGTCAGTAACAAGGTACAGCAGCACCACAGTTTTCCTTGCCAAGAAAAATCAAAGCTTGAATTCTCTGTTTCAGACTGCCTTTTTAATTCATTCACCTTTTATCACACCTATGATGGTTTGGAGTAAAATAAAAGCTTTTTTATTATTGTTATTAGTCTAAATGTCTGGAGAAACAAACAGGAATGAAAATACCAGAAAAATAGAACAAACAGAGGCAGAAAGCTATACATGAGGCTTATATGTACTCCAGAATAGAGAATGTCTAAACAACATCCTTCGAAAGAGGAAAAACATAGCAGCTGAATCTATTGCTGCAATTTAAGGCTGCTCCTACTCACGATTGAAGCAAAGGGCAGACTATTCCCTTCTTTTCTGTGAGATTTTTGCAAGTTTGCTGCTCTTTATACATCCCACAATGACTTTGCTGCTTTGGCAACAGCAAAACATTGTTAACTCATGTTAGCTGTGATCCTTTCCACTCTGGCTTCTTTTGTGGAAACATACAGGGTCACAGGGTGAATCAGGCTAGAATGAACATTGAGAAGTGGGTATCTAGTCCAAGCTCCTACTCAAGGCAGGGTCAGCTCTGTGCTCAAACCAGGTTGTTCAGGCTTCTCTGCCTATTATAACTCATCCTCCTGGTGTCCCCTGCTGTGAAGAGCCTGGATCCATCTTCTTACTGATCTTCTCAGAGGTGCTGGACGCTGCTGATAGGTACACCAAAAGCCATCTCTGTCACAGCCTGAACCAACCCTGGTTTCTCAGTTTCTTCTCACAAGGGTGAGTGCTCTAGTCCCCTGCCATCTGAGTGGCCCTCTGCTAAGCTTGCTCTAGTTTATTTATGTCTTCAGTACTGGGGAGCCCAAAATGGAACACAGCACTGTAGAAGCAGTCTAAGGAGTGCTGAGTGAAGGGAGATGAATACCTTGCTCCATCTCTGGCTTTGAGTCATACAGCCCATGATGTTGTTGGCCCTCTTTGCTGCCAGGGCACACTTCTTTCTCACGCTCACTCCCTGTCTGCCAACATTCCCAGCATTTCTTCAGCAAAGCTGCTCCCCCCAGTCAAGCCCAGCCAGGAAGCAATTCCTTCCCAGGTTCAGAACCTTGTTCTTGCCCTGCTGCAAGATGTTTATAAAACAAACCTGTGTGAATCAGGAAACATAAGCTCCTCCAGACTACAGAGCCTTGGTAAAACTGATTTGGTCAAAGGACTTCCCAAGTGGGGGCCATGCTTTTGTTTTGGCTTGCCTTTTTTTTTCCTTTTTTTTTTTTTTTCTTTCTTTCTTTATTTTCTCTAAGGAGCAAGAGACTGTTGTGAAGCAGAAATACAGCTTCAGGGAACCAGGCATGTATCTTTCAATTAGAAGACCAGATTTCTCTGTTATTTTCCTCAGAACAAAATCTATGGGACAGAGATTGTTTTCTTTCTGTGACTGATTTAAAAACATTATGCTAACACTTCCTGGGTAACAGACTACTGCATCGGAATATGCATATCCCAAATCTGAGCAGTGCCTACAATCTCAGCTAAGAAATGGGGTCTTGCAAAAAAGACAGAACAAACCTACATGTGCACTTCTGCTTCTATTGTAGAAGTCATCACTGACTCCAAAACGCAATGCAAGTCTGTAAAGCTTTACTGAGGTGTAAATTCAGTTCTCTTGACAAATGCATGGATTCCCTAACCACACCCTGAAGTTATTCACAAATTAGCAGGTGTTATGATAATGTGAACTTCACTTAGAAAATTCCTCTTTGCCCCTTCATGCCTACAGTTTTGTCAAGATTTGGAAGCTGAAGTTTACGAAATTGTCTAGTTTGATAATCTCTTTTTACCATGCTCATCACCATGGTCTCTGAACATTTCTCTAATTATTAAAGCTTTATTATGTTTCCCAAGTGTTTGAGAGGAAGAAAACAAGTTGTTTCTTATTATCCAATCTCCGATCTTCAAACAGGATGCTAAAACTGGCTAACTATTACCCATCATATCAAACAGCAATGAGCATTATATAATGGTACTTCAGTTCTCACACCTTTATGCAGTGTATCTGTAATTATATTACTGGAACATGCACCAAGTGCAGGTTGTATAAGTGCATTCTAACCCAATGTAAAAAAAAATAATCTTCAATTATTACTTCCCATGCTTGTTGCCTTCATGTTCCTTCTAGAGAGTACATTGGTTCATTCCAGCATGAAATTAATCTCTTGAAGAAGATAAAAAACTTTCTTACTTTCTAGTTAAGATATCTTCTTGCTTCACTATTCATAAATGCTTTATTTTAAAGAGGTGTATTTTCTTAGAATGGCTGACCATCTTGAACATTTTTAACTGGGTGCCCTTTATAAAGAAGTGCTGGATTAAACCTGCCTTGACTGGACCTGCTTTGAGTAAGGAATTAGAGTAGATGAGCTCTGGAGGTCCTTTCTAATACACATGATTCTGTGGTTAAAAAACATTACTTGTTTCCATTAATTTCAATTTTCCTTTATATTTGTAGGAGTTTTCATTGTATTTTCATTTTCCAAAGTTCTAATGAGTCATTGGAATGGCAGAGGAATTATTTTGATTACATAATCTCAGGATCATCTCCTTGTTAAATTATAATTCCTGAAGTCTTCAGGAACATACAGTCTGAACATACAAATTAATTTACTGGGACACCCTGTAGAGGTTCACAATGTGTAGCTGCCATGGGCAGAGATGTCCCTCCGGTCTTCCTGGGCACAGGCACTGCCTCAGGGCCAGCACCACAAAGGCCTTTTTCCAGGGGATGCTGGGTGAAGGTGCAGCAGCAGGGCTGTGGAGTCTCTGCTACCACCATGTCATAGTGTCACCACCCCCCAAAGCAGCATCACAATGCTCTGGGGCAATATAAGGCAGCACCCTCCCATGTCCCACTGCCAGAGGGCCCAGCGCTGCCACCAGGACAGAGCTGGCAGCCTGAAGGCACCCGAGAGGAATGCTTTGAGGCACTGGTGGAATTACTTGGAGGGGCTGAGGGAGGAAGACTGCCCGAAGCTGCTGGAGGTTCTCTGCTGCAATTCCAGCTCCTGGAGGGGCCACACTCACAGCTCATCCGATGGATGGATGGATGGAAATCCTGCTTCAGTCTTCAGGGGAGCTCGCCATCCTCATCTCCTGGGCAGATAGCGGCAGTAGCCATAAGAAATAGGGTCCACAGATGGCCTCACTGCCAGGCACAGGAAGGATTCCTACCTCCAGGGTTCATCAGGCCAGCGGTATTTTTGCTGCTGTTGGAAGCCCCTGAGAGGGCCCCCGGTGGAGGCAGAAAAGGTAGTGCCAGTGTCCTGTTAGAGGCATAACCAGCCCCTGGACTGGGAGCAGGTCTTGCTCACATGCTCAGGGAGCAGCCGATCGCCAGCACTGGGGTCAGGAAGGAATTTTCCCCCGGGGCAGATTGGCACCGGTCTCTGGGGGTTTTTTGCCTTCCTCTGAGCACTGAGCATGACCACTTGTCAGGGCTCCTCTGGTCCTGGTGCTCCAGGTTATCGCCTGCTGCTCATGCACCACGAACGTGGCCCCTCGTGTCCTGCAGCTGGGGGGGGAAGGCTTTTTTCTCCCCAGGGTGGACCAGCAAGTGTCCCCGGGGTTTTTTGCCTCCTTCTGCAGCGGAGCACAGCCCCTTCATGGGGCTCCTTTGGGTTATTGTAGCCCAAAGGCAGCTGCTCGTGCTCCACGCAGGTGGCCCTCGTGCCCCGCATCCGGGGGGAGGCAGAGTTCTGCACTCCCAGGGTGGCCCCAGAGTGGCCCCTGGGACTTGCTGCTGTCCTCTGTAGCACTGAGCACCACCCCTAGTCAGGTCTTCCCCAGCCCATTCTGGCTGGGCCTTTCCTCTGCTCTCACCCCATCACAGCGCCGCTCCAGATCCGGCTTTCCTTCGTCAGGCTCCAAGGGATGTTTTTTCCAGCTAAACTGAAGGATGCTGTCAGCCTGCTGCTGGTTATGCACGTGCATTGGGTTAATGCTTGTGGGCATCAGCTCTGAAAGGTTTAGAAAAAGAATACATAATCTAAAGGAAACTAGGCTAAGATTAATTAAACTAAATTTAAACAACTTTATTTATAAATAAATCAAATACTCTTTCCACCTGTAACTGTTCTGATTTGTGTCTGTCGTGGTTTAAGCTGTAAATTTCACTTCTCCCTCCCTTTCCCTCCCCCACTCCGATGGGGGGGAAATGGGGAGAAGAACGGAAAGAATGTAACTCCCACGGGTTGAGATAAGAACAGTCCAGTAATTGAGGTATAATACAAATCACTACTGCCACCACCAATAATGATAACAATGACAAGGCAAATACAAGGGAAAAGGATACAACTGCTCACCGTTCGACCGAGCCGAGAGAGAGAGAGAGAGTAACTTCCGGGTTCCTGCCCCCAGTATTTTACATCCTGGGCATGATGTGCTGTGGCATGGAATACCTCTTTGGTCAGTTTGTGTCAGGTGTCCCTGTCCCTGCTTCCTCCCGGGCTCCCCTCCTCCCTGGCAGTGCATGAGACTCAGAAAGTCCTTGGTCAGACCAAAACATTACCAAGCAGCAACTGAAAACACTGGTGTTATCAACACTGCTCCAGCTACAAAAGAGAAAAATGTCTGCTGCTGCTGAACCCAGGACAGTGTCTTTGAAAGTGTTTTTGGTGCTGAAAACCCCTTAGCATTTCAGGTAAATAATGCTGTCATCATACAACTCATTCTGAGTGCAGACAAGGGAATGGAATGGAGTGGAATGGAAGGGAATGGAATGGAGTAGAATGAAAAACAAGAGAATGGAATGGAATGGAGTGAAATGGAATGGAATGGAATGGAGCAGAATGTAACAGAACAGCTGCGATCTGCTATGGATATAGCTCTGCATGACAAGTTCTGATGGAGGTTTGAGGGCCTGTCTGCAGTGCAGTTCCCAAGGGAGGCCAGTTCCAAGCATTGAGGCCTATGAACACCCTCTGGATCCTGACAGGAGGAGACCTCCACTCCCCATGTACCCTCCTTTAGATACGTATGGGGTGCCACTGGAGAGAGAGCATTGGGCCAGATGGACTCCTGATGGAGCAGTTGTTGTTCTCAGGCTCTTGTGTTTTGCTCTGTTTCTCCAAAAGAAACAACTCGGGCATTTTTACAAACCAGTACTTGGGGGAGGAGTGGGCTTGGGAGTGGGGGGAAAGCACGAGGAAATGAGCAGGTGCTGCCTGCATAAACAAGATTTGCAACCATTTAGTTCAGAAGCACACCCTGCTCAGCCTGAGGGCTTGATCTTGGAGCCTCACTGATGTCAGAGGTGTGGTCTTTTGCTGCCCTGTAGAAACCCAAAGAAATGGATGAACTCAGAAGGGTTTCACAAACCAGTTCACACGTGGTTTTTGCAAATCTGTTCAGGTGCTCAAATCATGCAGAGACAACCTACATCTCTCACCCCCACCAGAAGGCACAGGCTTCCTTCCCACAAAGTGACAGAGCCAGTGCCTATGATGTGACACGATACCCATTCAATTCCCTCTGCTACTGCAGGGCTCGGAAGAAATGTCTTCCAGCATTTCCTCAGCATGTATCGTTAGGGAAAGAAGGAAGTAAGGAGAAAAACATTGGAAGTTGGAAGAGACCTGCAACGATCATCAAGTCCAACTGCTTGACCACTTTAGGGCTGGCCAAAAGTTAAAGCACGTTATTAAGGGTGTTGTCCAAATGCCTCTGAAACACTGATGGGCACAGGGCAACGGTTGCCTCTCTAGGAAGCCTGTTCCAGTTTTTGGCCACCCTCTAGGTAAAGAAATACTTTCTAATGTCTACTTTAAACCGCTCCTGGTGCAGCTTTGAACCATTCCCACATGTCCTATCAATGGATCCCGGGGAGAAGAGATCAGCACCTCCCTCTCCATTTCACCTTCCTTGGGGAGAGCTGTAGAGAGCAATGAGGTCACTCCTCAGCCTTGTTTCTCCAAACTAGACAAACTCAGCGTCCTCAGATGCTCCTCACAGGACATGCCTTCAGGCCCTGTCACCAGCTTTGTTGCCCCTCACTTGAACGGCATTCAAGGACCTTCATGTTCTTCTGAAATGGTGGGGCCTAGAACTGAACCCAGTACTGAAGGTGAGCCTGCACCAGTGGTGATTACAGCAGGAAAATCACCTTTTCTGACTGGCAGGTCATGCTGTGTGTGATGCACTCCAGCATGTGGTTTGTCCTCTTGGCTCCCAGGGCACATTGTTGACTCACACTGAGCCTGCTGCCAACCAACACCTCCAGATCCCTTTCTTCAGGGCTGCTCTCCAGTCACCCCTCTCCCAGTTTACACTTGTGGCTGGCATTCCTTCATCCTGTGTGCAAAACTCAGCATCTGCTCTTGTTCAGTTTTATGCATTGATGCCCGATGCTCCAGCCTATCTAGATCTCTCTGCAACACTTCTTGTACCTCAAGAGAGTCAACAGCACCTCTCAGCTTAGCATCATCAGTAAACCTGCCAGTGATGCATCCAAAGCCTGCATCCAGATCATTGATAAGAAGATTGAACGGAACTAGACCTAGAATTGATCATAGAATCATAGAATAGTTAGGTTTGGAAAGTACCTTAAGATCATCTCGTTCCAGCCCCCCTGCCATGGACAGGGACACCTCCCTACTAAACCATGCCACCCAAGGCTATGTCTATCCCAGCCTGGAGCACCGCCAGCAACTGGAGCACTGAGGAACACCACTGGTGACCACTTGCCAGCTATATGCAGCCCCATCCACTACAACCCTCTGAACCACTGATGGGCACAGTTGCACTGGACACCTCTCTAGGAAGCCTATTTTCCCCTCTCACAACAGTGGCTTCCCTCCTGGCGCTGCCCCCGTGAGTCCCTGCTCTTAACAGAGCTGCCGGCTCCTGGGCAAGGCCTGGTGGGGTCTCAAGGCTCCCTTGGTGGCTCTTGCTGCTCAGAACTGAGGCTCCTGACATGCAGTTTCCCCTCACTCAGGCGCCTCTCTGGAATATCTTAATGAGTGAAAATAAGCCAGTGTGATCTGAGGGAGAATTATCTCTGCTCTTATTTTGGGAGTTACAGGAATTCAAAAGCAACTATGTTGAAGATTTTAGTATGAATTTATGAAAATGGCTTTATTAAAAAAATAAAGATTTTCCGTCTTTGTTGCTAGCTTCTGGGAAGAAATAGATTTTTAATTTTGATTTAAAATGCAAGAGAATGTTACAACATTAATACTTAATGTCACTGGATTAAATCTGTGTTAACCTTAGTAGGTTGCAACTTATATGTTCAAATGCTATTATGCCAAAAAATAATTTTGTTTTTTCTTTTTTTTTTTTTTAATCTCAGAATATGTCCTTCTCATCTTTCCTCATCTCTTCCCTAGTTAGCAGATTAGCAGAATAGGATCCTGAATAATGATAGGTATAAGAACTCATGAAGTATATGGTTTCTTACAAAAATTAGTTTTGGGTTTTTTTCTAATTTTCTTTGCATATTGTATATTTGCTTCAGCAGATCCCTCTTAAGCTTTAATAATTTACCACTGGTTTTATAGTTGTAAAACCTATTTTTCAACCAAGTACTTCCTAATGATCTCTTGTGTGAGCAGAAGTCTATCAGGAAGGAAATCAAAGCTACTAAAAAGCTGATGGCTTGTAGCACGGAGTTTGGAAAATCGTATCTAAATTGCTTAAAAAAAGAGCTGGTCACTGTTTGAAGTACAATTTATTGCACAGCTTCAGAGAAGGTTTCAATAGCATGATTTCAAAACTATATTACTATTTCTGATCACCTGGATCTTGCCCCAAGGGAGCAATAAAGCCTACTCATTAATAAGATCTACTCTTTAATGTAGAAAACCTTGTGCAACCTACTGATTATACATCTGTGTTAACTTAGGATTCTCATAAATTAATTTTGTTTCTGATAATTCAGAGGGGTTTTGACAACGGCTTTTTTGCAATATGGAATTAAAAAATAATGGCCACGGAAATACACCTGGTTTATTTCTATGTCCCTAAAGCAGACTCACCTGCACTTAAACTGCTCCTGATGTTTGTTCTTGTAATCCTTTGAATGGTGGAGATGCTACAGTTCCCACAGACTATCTATTCTATTAGAAAGCTAAATCTGTCCTACTACAATTTAAACCCATTATTTGTGCTATTAAGAGCAAATAAAAAACCCCTAACAATTATTCCTTTCATGGTTGAACCAATGGCCTAAATACATGAAAATTTTTCCTCATAAATGGCATCTTCCAGATGTTTTATTCACTTCAGCTGGTCACATCTTCCAACACAGCAAAAACATTCACTGCACAAAGGGGTTTCTCCCCCAGTCCCCTATCCCATTAAAGAAAGGCCTTTACGACAATGATGGTGAGCACTGAATTGGAGATCATCTGCATTTGAGATATGTGCTCTTTATCTGCCTTTGCTTTTGAGCAATGCTCACAGAGGTTCATTTCTGAGACCCCTTCAGGTTCTTCATAGCAGCAATTAGTGTGCTAAGCCTGAGCTGTCTTTATCCTCAGGTAGTAATGGTACAGTCAGAGTTTTCAAGTTTATGCCTTGGCTATGACTTAACTAGGACTGGATGAAATTTTGTTGGAAATTTTTAGTTCTGGAAGTGTTATAAGATGTAGCACAGTGAGGCAGCAGTAGACTGAAATGTAAGATTGCTGTAAATACTAAGTAGGTCACCAACAATTTCTTTGGCTAAACCTGGGTCACTTCAGTGTACATAAAAGATAATGACTTGCCTATATGGCTGTTAGACAATAAATGATTTAGGAATTCAATGAAAATACTCTTCTAAATAAACAAATAATTCCAGAGCACTGTCCATCAACA
This sequence comes from Myiopsitta monachus, assembly GCA_017639245.1. Taxonomy (NCBI): domain Eukaryota; kingdom Metazoa; phylum Chordata; class Aves; order Psittaciformes; family Psittacidae; genus Myiopsitta; species Myiopsitta monachus. The sequence goes on from CM029925.1 coordinate 24,563,981, forward strand.
TTTGAGGCAGTGGAGTAGCTCAAATGTCCAAATGTTGCTGCATTCCATCAAGTGCTGCTGAAAATTCCTCCATTTGGGCTTCCCTGGAGGTGGTAGGCACAAGAACTTTGACATGGCATGGGTTTGGCTCAGTTACACACCATAGCCTCATCTAGATGCAGATTGGGTCAAACTTTCACAAATGGGATGAGCTTCGCTTACTTAGGGGGACATGTACTGACTTGTACCAGCCAAATGCTTGTCTCTTGGTGCCCAGAAAATGGTTTTGAAGAATTTTGCACAAACCTGTCCCAATTAACCTTTCTAAAACGCTCCTTCCTATTTCAGTCACTGGAGGATAATGTAGAGAGCAGAAAAACCAGGAGTAGAATGTGACTTTAATAGCACAAAAATTGGGGGGATCTTAGCTGCAGGGATATGTTTGTCACTACATTTGATCAGATTTTGTTGCTACTTCTAAATGGGTCAGGTCTAAGATTATCATGACACTTTCTCAGTGAAACAACTGGTAAGTATCATGTCATTGGTGATCAGGTGAAGTATTGAATTAATTTGGTGAGCCTGAAATATATTAATAACAAGGAAAATAGACACTTAAAAATAGTTTTTCCAATTATGGATGAATATCAGATGAAAGAAATAAAAAATAGAAACAGAACAGCCTTTGGGACATCAGTGGGATCCATCAAAGTCTAATCATTATACAGCTCTGGCATTTTGCTTCAGTGTAGGGAGTCCCCCAAGCACTTCTGGTTGGTGGCTTGCTCAGTAAATGTCATTTGAATGCTCTTTTCCTGTGTTTGTGAAAAACTCCTGTAGGCTGTCTTATCAGCTAACCAGTTTTATTATGTCCCCACTGCCTCCAGTCAAGCATAAATGTTAGTTCTATATGTAGCTACTTTCTTACCTTATTTCTTTTCATTCAGTGATGTCAGGTGACGTCAGGCTTTTAGCTATTGAAGGTCTAAGACCAGCTGGTTTTGAACCATGAACTACTGGTGTCTTTGATGCTTCTTGCTAATCGCATCACTGGGTACATATTACTGAGTATGACATACACACAGTTATGACAGCTGCTTTAAAATTATTAGTTCCACTTAAAATATGATCCATAGGTAATGCAGCCCAGTGAGCACACAGGAAATGAGCTCAGTTCTGCTCCTTCGGCATGAACACCAACAAGTAAAAAAAGCTTGTGTCTGTTGTTATGTACAGTGGTGGGGGGGGGGACGGGACAGTTGCCACTCTGCAATTTGCAGGGTATATGTCTTACCATGATTGTACGCTATATTTTAAGCTTATCTCTTCATTTAAACATGCTTCACAGCAAAATAAGGAGGAAATATTTTGCATATTAGTTAATTTAGAAAAACATTGTCACCTAATTACAAACTAGTGAAAGTAACACAGCTCATTAGTCTGTTCCAAACCCTGTGTTAATAGTAACTTACAATGTGCCATACAAAGAACATAATCTCTGCATCACCAGAACATCACAGTCTAAATGCATGAGCAGGCACAGTATAGTGAAATTCCCTGTACATGTGTTTTGCTGATTCTCAGTTACCAGCATATTAATTGCATTTATGTATATATATATAAGATAAATAATTGCATTAGAGATGGGAAAAAACAGGGGAAGGAGCTCATTTACTGACCTTCTGTTATAATTTTTATTTAAGGATAGGAATTATTTCATGGGGTAAAGCAGCTTTCTCTTGGATGTGGCTTTAAGAGTGGAAAGAGTTTCAGTAATGCCCTCAGATCTGGTTAGAGAAGTTATAGACTAACCTTCCTCACACCCTTCCCCTGCCCCCATAACGCAAGGTGCAGACATGGCCTTGCTTTGGTTCACCTGGCTGTTCTCTGCATAGCTTCCTGTAGGGTGCAGTGAAAGTATGGACTGTAAAGCACTGGGGCTGTGTCCATCTCTGAGTCACAGCGGGAGAGAAGCTCTGTGTTTGGACAAATACCAGGTTAGACCCACAAGAGGGGTCTAATAATAAGCTTTTGCGGTCTAATAGTCCACAAAAGCTAAGGTGAAGTTGACATAAAATCTCTCCCTGTGCCAGAGTGAATCTGAAATCCGAGATAAAGTGACAGAGCAGCCATGTTCAGTTTCATGCTGTCATCTGTAGATAATACTTTCTTTTAAAGTTTTTAAAAAATGAAGAAGTAGCATTTATTTGAATAACTTTGATTTAGTAAAAGTTAGGTTTTTATAATTTTTTTTTTTATGTTGGGGTTTTTGCACGTAAAATATAAATTAAAGCAGCTATTAAGTTTCTGCTTTTTTCTGCATGATAAAGTATTGTTATATTTAAATAATCATCCCTTAACGCATAACATGGTTCATTTTCATTAAATAAACATTTAAAATGCGTAAAAGCCATATTCATTAATATATATTTTTTTAAAATCTAGTGGATGGAGGTCCTCATGAATAATTGATATTTGTTTTATCTCCTGCTTCATATTAAGAATTTGTTAAATTTAAGTGATGTTTTTTCTCATTTGTTTAATTCTTCTTCTCTTTTAACCTTCCATTTATGTTAAAGTAATTCAAATGCACTTAGTCTTTGTCCTATTCCCTCTGTTTCTTCTTAGCTTTAAGCCTCCAGGTCCAAAAAGCCAACGTGTTGCAGTTGTCTGTACAAATTTTGTCACCACTCACTGCATATTTCTCTCGTGGCTTTGCCTGGTATCCATCCTTTTGCACTTTCATTATGGTTCCAGAACTCACCAAACTAGAGCTTTTTTGCAGCCTCTCAGGTTCTGTACTATGTGCCCATCAATAGTATGCTGCCCTTGGGTCTGAGCCATATGCTACCATAATTGGTGGAATTGTACAAAACTCTTTCAAGCCAAGCTTTACATATTTGTTCTCAGCCGTGTTGCTAGACAGCTATTTGTCCTCACTGTGCAGAGCCCCTTCACTGGCTTTATGCCCATTTCTGTCCTAGAAAGTCTTCCCCAAGATCTTCACCCCTCAGTATTAGTTTTTGATCTCCCCATTGCTGAAATTCCAGGAAACTCTCAATATCTGCATTTTTTTTTCTTTTTCTTAGTTGGCTTCTGTTGTGTGTAACTGGTGGTTTGCAGATCACTCCTGTCTCTCCTCAAATAAGACCTTATTATGCAGAAAAGATTTCTCTTTTCTGTTTGGCCTGTGACCCCAATCCTCTTTGTAATGTAACAATCAATCCTATTCTCTAAATTTCATCATTTTTCTACATTCAATCATGCTCCATGAAATCAATCCATTGTAATAACTTTCAGCTTTATGATTATTTACTGTGCATTGGTTATGTTATATATGTACAAGCTTTAATCAGGCTCTGCTGTTGATAAGTTCTATTCCAGACATAGAAAGACAGAACATTTTGTTAAGATTACAAATGATTTGTTAATCAAGAAAGTTACATATTAATTGAGAAGAGATTAAAACATACTTTTCAACAAACTGAAGGAAAGTCTCCTACAAAACTGCTCTGTTACTTTCCATGCTGGAATTGTGTAGTTATATTTGTAATCTCTGAACTGTAAAAAAAAAAAGAAAAGTTCATATTTGGAGACAGCAGCAGTCTGAGATGCTTAATACCTGGATTCTTATGCCCCCTGCCACCAGCCTTGCAGTATCCTTAAGCAAGCTATTGTTTTTCTACATGTTTCACTTTAGTCTCTGTAAAAGGAAATTGGTAATTTCAAACTGCTTGAGATCTGCTGGGAAGAGCAGCTGCATAAGAACTAAATTCTTTTGTACCATTTTGTTCGGTCATTGCCTTAGTAACGTGGTTATGTTGTGCCTACTATCCTTGCAATCACTTTAGCTGCTCTTAACACCCATTTGTTCTTCAGAGGCAGAGTACCAAACCAAGGATACATGAAAGTCAGCTCCAGCCTGTGTTTTGCTTGAACTCCTATGTAATAAAGTGGCAATTTATCAAACCAAGTGAAGAAAATGTAGCAAGTAACAGATATATTCGTTATAAAACACAACCAGTGGAAACGATACTCCTGGACTGCAGAACTGTTAGCGCATGGCCAGCGATAATGACTAGGTTAATAGTGACAGTCGGTAGGACACAGGAGGAAGGAAGATTTCTAGGTCTCAGGCAAAAATTAAAGTATTAAAGCAAGTATATTTCTTTTCTAAAAAAAATACATTTCATACGTAAAAGACAAAATTGGTAAATATAGAATCCTATTTTTGAAATTTGTGTGTTGAGAATTATGGATAACTGTAGCTTGTTTTTACTTTTGTCTTCCACCCACTATTAACATCTTGGCAGGAAGAAGTTTCCTCAGCCCACGCAGGCACATCAGTTGCTGCCATCAGCAAAAGGTGCTTTGAACAAGGATCAGGCTAGAAGATACAGATTTCTAAAATGGAGAGTATGGTAGGTTTAGTGATTACGGAGCTGAAGTTCTACTGAGTCTTGGTGGCTACTAGGTAATCACTGGTGTGCAACACCTCTGTGTACTAGAGGCCTCAATACAGGGTCTTTGCAGAATCGCTGTACATGAGAAAGGAGGCACAATGGTGCCAAGTGCTGACACAGAGAATGCCTCTTAACGGATCTCTTTCTGAGCTCCAGATCCTGCTGCATGATGGTATTGCTTTGGCTGGAAGAAAATGCCAAAAACGCACCGGCATATGCCAGAGACAAAAGCATGAGGCAGAATCTTAATAACATGCACAAATGAAGAAGTAGCTCACTGTTTGAACCTGACTTTTTGAGCACGAGATGTCAGAAATAATGATTTATATCTTCTATAAAATAGATTTAAAAATAGTAGCCAATGAAAAAAATCTTAACCTTCCACATTCAGGCTGATCATATACAAATAGCTTTTTAAGCTACTTGTAGTAGGAGATCAGGTAATTCTCCTTTTTCCTTTTTCCTAGTCTCTGAACAGCATGACAGGCTCAGGTTCTGCCCCATCAAAGTGTTAAGCACTGGGTATGGTTTGCAGTTGTATGCTTTTTATATACGTCTGAATTGCCTCTCTAGGCTATTACAGCCTGGCTGCAGCCAGGGATTTTAGCTACTAATTGAGCCTTATGTGTTCTACACACTAACCTTTCATCTTTCTCAGACAATTTAACAGAAATTGTCATATATTGTTGTTGTCTCATTAAAGTAAATGCTTAAATCACCAGAGATCATAACAGTTTCTGTAACAATTTTCTTGCTAATGTGCTATGCTTATTAAGTGTCTTCTCAAAGAATCACAGAATGGCTGAGGTCACTGCATTTATCCAGAATTTCCTGTATGTTATTTTGGGCCCATTGCCTCTGGTTCTGTCACTCCACTGATAAGTGCATGGCTCCCTCTTCTTTGCACCCTCCTTTCAGGTATTTATACACAATTATAAGATCTTCTTGAGCCTGCTCATCCCCAGTCTGAACAGTTCCTGCTCTCTATTATGGAAAGAGAAAACCCCAGCACCAGCCCCTGCAAAGTCCTCCTTCAAAAATACGTAATAAATGCTTCTATCTTCATGGAGAAAAACTGAAATGTTTACACCTCTGGCACAGGTTTTCCTACAAAAAATGTAAACAAATATGGCAATGTGATTAGACAAAAAGTATACCTGAATTCTAATTACTTGCAAAAAATACAGTTTTTCCAACTGCTGTAACTGGCCATATGGTGAAGACAGACAGCTTAAATCGTAAACAGGATAAAGGTAAGTCCTCTAATGAAAAAAAGATCAGAACTTAAAAATGTTCCTGATTTAATTTGTTCCTGCCATAATACCACTTTTCATCAGGCATTTGGGAAGCTTAATTACCAAGTAAAAAGAAATGTAATGAATATGCTTAACAGTGGATTAAATCAGAGACTGAATTTTGGCTAGTTATGAATAACTATGAGATATGATACACTGGTGTATTACCATATACTCTCTTCTCAGTACACCTATTCAATATACCATGATGTTCTAAAATAATAAAATCATAAAGTTGTGATCACACTGCCAGAGAATTAAACACCCAGTTGCAGCCCAGGCTTCACAGATTGATTGCAAGGAATTTGCTAGTGTTGTAGGTAACAAAGCAACTGGTAGTCATGGGGATGAGAGTAACTTCAGTTCATAAGCTATCCATTAAAGCTATGGAGGATTCATTCTGCAGGGGTCAGGGGTGATTTGGGTTAACAAAACTTTTCTAATTAATAGCTAGCTGTGATAGGAATGTTTTCTATAGCCATAGTTATGGGCCTGGGTTTGTAGTTTTTTGTATTAGTCAATTGCAACCACAGGAATTGTGGTAGGCAGTGGTTATAATTTATGCATGAAAGGAAAATGCTTTTATTCACCCAGTATGTGAACATGACCAATCAAACACTTCCTCTGAATCCTCTCTAACTTCCCTGCATAATGACTGCAAGGATGGCAGACATTATTGTGAGATAGATCATTACTACTCCATTATTTTGTTGTTGTTTTGGAGTTAACCCTAACATTGTACATTTTTATTTTTTCTCTTCAGATTTACTTCCATTGTGTATATGAGGTTCTTAAAACTATATATTTTTAATCCTTAGGAAAGGCAGACACCCAAATCTCCCTGAAATGCGAACAATGACTTGATAAAAGAATGACTGGGAATTAGGCTAGGAAATTAGAAGCCCTGGGCAATAAGATCACTTGCTCTCTAATTTTTGATTTGCTTTGAGCAACTCACTTTGCTTCTCAATATTATAATTTTTCCATTAAGTATATATTTATGCTTAACCATTAAAGTAAAGACTTCCTCCTGTTAGGGCAATGTCATAATAAATGAACTGTGACTTGTTGTCATGCTTATTTTCCTTTGCATAGTTACAATTATTTTTATTTGTGTGAGTGCATGTGTAGTAATAAAAAACTCCTCATATATTGCCCTATTGAATTCCAGAGGAAATAACATGAACAAACATACAACTGTTTTTGATCCCACTCAAAATACTTAAAGGCGACAAATTTTTTATAAAATATTTCACTCCAAAAAAAAAAAAATATTTTTCTAGTTCATAGAAACATATTTTAAATTACTTGTTTTGAAACGTCTTATGTAAACTGGGAAAATTCTGTATAGATTGCCTGATGTGGGAAGCATCTTTGCTTTCTTTTATAAGGAACACCTTTGCAAAAATCCACATAGCTTTTCTACTCTTATCCCTTTTGCTTTCTTCTTTTGCATTTTGATTACTGTACCCTTATTAGCTCACTGCTTCTCATGCTCCTGACAACATCTAATCATTTTTATTTCTTCAGCTAGGTGCTTCTTAGAAAATGTTTGTGCGCTTCTTTTTTGGAATTGTGCTTAGAACTGACAAGTTCTGAATGTTCACTATAATTATCTCTGGTGTAAGGTTAATTGTGATGCCCAGTTACCCTGATCTACATCCATTTTATGCAAGCAATTCAGGTTTTAGCATTGTGTTTGCAATTTCCTAAGTCTTTCAGGTTTTTCAGTGTTACAGAAATCAAATATGAAGGCAGTAAATGTGAAAGGTTAAGGAATTTAAGATTCGTGTTGAGCATCAGGTTCTGAAATTGAGCTTTGTAGAGCTGGACTGGCAGATTATTGACTATTTAAGACTTTATTGTACAATTGGATTTAAAGCTTTTCAGGTGAAATATTACTGCATTTGCCCTGGTCTTGTTTTCATGTGAGAAAGTGTGTGTCAGGTTGTCTTTGTCTACTGATTTCATAGTGCCCACTTTCCAATAATGTCTATGGAGAACTTCGTGTCCTAGGGCATTTATTCCATGCTCAGCTGTGATTAGGTCAGTACTAGTAAATCAGACACCCTGAACATTAACACAAGACTGCAAGTACATATGCATATGTACTCCTGTATCAAACAAGTATAGACACTACTACTAAAGACTTTGCAGATAGTTTATTCTCTGGGTAAGCATGGAGCTCTTTCGCTACTGTAAAAAATAATAGGTTAAGAATCAGAAATTGTAACAATTGATACTTATGGATACTCCTCTCTCATGTTTTATACCCAAAAACTTAGAAAAGGATTTTACTAAACATGATACCAACTATGGAGCCATATCAACTTTACTGCTGACTGTTGAAATAAAAACCGAAGCCCTCATCTGATCCGTCTTTCTGAGTAGTGACCCAAACAGTAGTTTCATATCTCCAAATAGTTCAATTTCTGTAACCACTAGAGCCTGATTTTTTCTTGCTGACAAATTCTACTCCCTGCTGGCCATTAGTTAAATTAATCAGTGGGAACTTATACATTTAAAATCAAGGCTATATTAACTATTTTGTTACGAATTCTAATAATTTATTTAGGGCAATGTTTGGCTCTGACATTTTAGCTGTTTCCTGTTTTCCTTATTTTGGTGCACCACAGGAAATAAACACCTGTTTAAGTAGTTGTTTATCCTGTCCTGAAAAAGAAAACAGAGGAGGAAACCTCTCAGCAGTCATTTCCGCTCTGTTTTCCAGTTCTTTCATTAGTATGACACAGCTTTCCCATACAAATGACAGAGAAATTGAGGTAGATAATTGGTGACATGCCACATGAAAAATAATCAATTGTTAATACCATCTGACTAATATTAAAACAAATTAGTAAGTGTGTGTGATAATCAGGTGATGTTGAATGTGATATAAGGTTCCATTTAGAGCACAACCTGGATAAGTACAGACTGTAAATCTACAGATCTACATGTGCTCAGCATCACAGGAATCTAAAATGTTTCTATTGTAGAAGGAAATAAAACAGAATTGTACCCTTGTGAAAATTGGTTGAATTGGTTTTAATTTCCATGCACAAATCCCAAGTGGCTCTGTCATGAATGTGCAACACTTAATTTGAAAGAAGAAATCAGTTACTTGTATCAGTTGTCTGTTCTGGATCAAACTTAGAGACTGAGCATTCAGCAATCATTGATACCCAATGTAGTATGATAGAAATAATTTCTCTGTGTATATGCACAATCTTTGTGAAATAGCTAAATACTAAATGCCTATTATATTTTTACAGAACTTATTCTCTGAGCCAAATCTGCAAATCTAATTTAGTTGCATTAATTTCATTATATTTTTAATCTTTTTACTACAAATGGACCTTCATTAAAAAAGCTAAATATGTTAGTCAGCTTGATTATTTAGTTAGTACTTCCGTTAATGACCAATTCTGAATTATAGTATTGAATTTTCAAAGACCAAATATTTGCATTGCATTTTTATATTTTAAAAAGAATATTTGCTTTTTAACACAGATCTTACAGATGAGGACAAAGAGATCGTAACAAATCAGTGTTTGATTTTTAATTATTTATTAATTTTTTAATTATGTACTTAGGAAAGCCATCATACTTTATTTGTTCTGTTGTTTCAGCAGTGAGTGGAGCATCTTTCATCTGACTTTACCTAAAAGCTGGACAAATGCCATCTAGGATTCTGCCCATCATCTCGATGTTCAGATGATATCCCTGACTGTTTTACAATTCCACCCTCTCTCTGTTTTGTGACACTTTTCCTGTTGCCTGCTTTCTAGGACCCCACCTTCTTAATCTCTCTCTTCTTCATGAAGATGAAGGATAAGAATGCATATTTATGCATATTTTTAGTATTAGCTTTTTCAAAAAATCCAATAACTAACTGCAAATAATTATTTCTCAAAATCTAAGCTTAGCTTCCTTTTCAAATTGAAATATCTAAAATGTTTCTGTAGAAAATGTTCAGTACCATAACCTAGCCCTCCAGGAGTTAAAGAACCGAGCTTCAGACTGGTTATAGAGGTCTTCTGTTTTATATAAACTTGTCTCAGATGGTATGTTTTGCTCACATTGATAGTTGTGAAGTCAATATCTTTTGATTCTTTAACCACTAGCTGTGAATGTTTAGTTATGAAGAGGTAAACAGATTATCTATATTAAAATCTATCATACATTGTATCATATGAGTAAAGCTTCCTTTGAAAAGGACTGATTTTATTATGCTTTGAATAATAACACTGATATGCTTTAGTAAAGTATTTATTCTCTTGACTATAAGTTGTTAAAAATACACCTTGTGTATTTTTGTTCTGCCTTCTTTTTTAACTCACAGAATTCTTTATGTTGATGAATTTCTGTTCATAAGTGCGCAGAGTGTTTTTAAAATTAGATTTGATGAAAAATTAGAACGGTGATAAAAGGTCTTTTTTAATTCTAACTTCTACTAAGGCAAAGAAGTTATGAAAAGTTACAGAAGGAGAAAGAGGGAAAACTGAAAAGCAGTAGATATTTTCCCCGTTACAGAGACCCATCTTGGGTAGAAGTGCTTTGGAAAGAGCTGGTAGAAGTTATGTAAATCTTTGCTTACAAATGTGCATTTAGGAACTATCTCTGGCAAGATGTGCAGATAAATTGTACCCAGCTGTACACCCAGCTGTCTCTTTCCTTGTGTTTATTTGGCTACAACTAAGGCAACACTGGTCACACTGAAACTGGCCAGTACAATCCTGCTTATCTTTTGTTTGAAACTCCCATGTACATGGTCTTTTCACGCTGTCTACAGGGACTGAAGAACTGGCGAGAACATTTATCTTCAAGAGAGGGCAGCAGGTTTCTGGTAAGACTGCTAATAGAAGGAATTGATTTCATAGTCAGAGCTAAATGCCACCTCTCTGGCAACAGACACGTTGACTCACATCTGCTACGCATGTACCTCTATGCTGTTCTCTTGGAAACCCTCCTGTATGGGGTCTGTCTGCAAAGCGTAAAAATTGCTTTTTGAACAGTTTCTTTCAGTAAGGTTTTCCAGGTACTGAATTTCTGCAGCTCCTATTTTGACACTTATTTTGGTGGTTTCCAGGCATCCTGCTTTCAGGTTAGTGTCTTCACTATATCCCATAGACTGAGTGGGATGTTATAAACCACTATAAACTCTGCAGTGTAAATAAATTAGCACAAGAAGAACCCACTTACTTTCTGTGAAATTCTGGGACTCAGTGTAGGTACAAACTGATTTCCCCAAAGTTTCAGAAAAAGCTTTCTGGCATCAAGTTACAGTTAGTGCAAGGCAAGGCAATAGCTGCTTTCAAAATTTAACAGGCACAGGCACATAAACCAAAAGAAAATTTACAAGTGACCCTGCCTCTCTACTCTGCTCTTATGAGACCTCACTTGGAGTATTGTGTGCAGCTCTGGAGTCCTTAACATGAAAAGGACATGGAAATTTTGGAACAAGTCCAGAGGAGGGCCACGAGGGTGATCAGGGCACTGCAGCAGCTCCCGTATGAAGAGAGGATGAGAAAGTTGGGGCTGTTCAGGCTGGAGAAGAGAAGGCTGTGTGGAGACCTCCTAGCAGCCTTCCAGTATCTGAAGGGGGCCTATAGGGATGCTGGGGAGGGGCTCTTCATGAGGGACTGTAGTGAGAGGACAAGGGGCAATGGGTTCAAACTTAGACAGGGGAAGTTTAGATTGGATATGAGGAAGAAATTCTTTAGTGTAAGGGTGGTGAGGCACTGGAATGGGCTGCCCAGGGGAGTTGTGAATGCTCCACCACTGGTGGTGTTCAAGGTTGGGTTGGACATAGCCTTGGATGGTATGGTTTAGTGGGAGGTGACCCTGCCCTTGGCAGGGGGGCTGAACTAGATGATCATTAAGGTCCTTTCCAACCTTAACTATTCTATGATTCTATGATTCCAAGACTGAAGCAGCAATTAGTTAAGGAGAATCCTATGAGCTAACATGGACAGTCAAATCATTCCTCATGTATGCCTCCTACAAGAAAAATAACATATTATGGAATTTTGCCACTTAACATGATTTCTCCTCTAGCCTATAGTTAATTATTAATTCTCTTGCCCTTTATTAGATAGGTGGAGATGTAAATGAAATCACATCCTCATTAAAGTAATCAGATCTTGAAAAAAACTTCACTTGACTTAACAAATAGCTTTACTTTTCAGGCAGAAAATGAAGTGTAGTCTGAGAAATGGAAGAGTAATTAGCACCTATCTTTTCATTCCCTCAGCTCAGTACCTCTAGTCTTTGTTTGATCGCTGTTTTCTTCATGTAATGGAGCTCCTCTGATCTTTGCAGAGATATCTGTCAAATTGTTCCTATTCATTTTTTGACATGAATGTCAAATTATTTTTCCCAGTAGTACAAACAGTGGTAAAAAAAAAAAAAAAAAAGAAAGAAAGAAAAAAAGCAAAAGTAGCCCTCTGGAGTTTTTAATGATGAATAATAAAATGTGGCTTCATTTATTATAAGGCAGATTCCAAGTGGCACGGAAAAATTTTTATAGGTTTAAAAATGGTAATGCAGAATTTCCTGCTATTCCTGTAATATTTCCTCTCTTTTTTGAATGTAATATTGCTTAAATGACAGCTTGTTTTTTTTTTTTTATTATGTTCAGGAGATATGATTCAACGTTCCTGCAATGCTTCTTGTAAATGGAAGTAACTTTACTTCTAGAAATTGTAATATTAATACTAATCTCTGTAAGTAATAATTCACATGGAAAAGTAAGCACAAATGCAAATAGAAAATACTTTCAACCGATTAGACAAAATAAGGAATCAAAAATATAATGCAGTTCCTTCAGAATACAGTGCTATGTTTGCTTCAATAGAAAATTGAGATTAATAAAAAAATAATTTTCTGCAAAAGAAACCAAGAGCTCTTCTTGATTTTAAGCACAAATCAATTCCTAGAATATTGCTCAGTTTTGTTTCTTGAGATCAGTCATTTGTTGACAGAATCATGCTTTAGCAATAGTATTCAGACATCAAAAGATGGAAACAAATCTAAGTTTGGCTATTTAATCTCACTATTTAAATTACATACTTTATTTCTTAATTGTCTTTGATTAGCTCAAAGCAGGTCCAGTGAAAGTGGATTGTACAGGATTCTTTTCAGTTGAGTCCAGTCTGGACACCTCCAAGTCCAGAGAATCCACAGCCTCCCTGAGCAACCTGTTCCAGTGCCTGACCACTCCCATACCCTCATGGTGTCTGATGCCTCTTGAAAAATGTTTGAAAGTGTTCCATAAACAGCTGTTACTTTAGAAGTATATGTTACATACAGAATCATTGTGAACAACATGCAGTGCTTTAGAGAATTTTTCTGGGATCAGATTAGAAATACTTTCTTTGTAGCTGTTAAGATACCACCATTCCATGAATAATAAAAAGATAAGTGTATTATAAATGCCCTAAATGACAAAGCTTGTTTCTTTCATAAAAAGAATGCACTGAGTTAAATTTTTTTTAATTGAGAAAGAGTCATCATGGACCTTATATGTCTTATGATAAAATGTCTTTTGTGTGCATTTTCGCCAAGTTTACGCTGCCTTCCCAGGGTGAAGTAAAACCAGTCCCAGAACGCAAAGGACAGCTGGGTAGAGACTACAGAACTAAACTTTTTAAATTTTCTGGAGCTACTAAGAATTATCTGCCAATCGTTAGTGATGGTGCTCACCTAGCAATCTTTAGGCAAAACTGACATTACTGCTTTTTACTTGCGTGCTGTATGCCTCCACATCAGAGCAAGATCTGGAGATGGGAAAAATTTCCTTTTCCGTCTTTTTTTCCTCAGTGTCTGCTTCCATAACAAAGAAGCATAGAATAGCTACTCAGACAGATAGTGCTTTTTAATCTAGAGCAAACCCCTGAGGGAAAGAGCTAAAATAAAATATGAAGTTTATCTTTAAGAGGGGTAAGGGAGAGATGAAAATTAAGGACCAATTATCCGAACTTCAGTTTGCAATAATAAAAGCATGAAAAGATATGTTTTTTGTAAGCTCCCCAAAATAGCAAAAGGAGAAGTAACTAACATAAATTTGTCAAGAACATACCATGCCCTCTAGATTTCCTTCTCTGTTGATAAAAAGTGCTGAGTATGCAGAAAAGTATATACTGGATATCTTGACATCATTACTGGTTTTTAACTGTTTCGTTTGACATTTTCATAAACAAAATTGGGACACAAGGTCTTCATGAAATTGCTATCAGGCAGATATACAAGTGGTTAGGAAGCCATGTTTAGTAGTTATTAATGGTTCTTTGTTGGCTAGCACTACATATTGAGTACTGTTCTGCAGAGATCAGTTTTGTGCCCGGTTCTCGTCAATGTTCTCATTAGTGACTTGAATCATTGAGTAGGTAGTCAACGATTAAATAGTGTAGTGTACTTATTAAATTTCCAATGACATCAAGCTGTGAGGATCTGTAAACATATATGAGGGCAGACTTAAAAAGATCTTGACAGATTAGAGAAATAATTTGAATAAATTGGATGCAATTCAGTAAAGAGACTTGCAGAACACTAAGCTTAAAAGATCAGATATTTAGAGATGAGTCATAATACATGAAGCAGCAATTTTGAAGACTGAGTGGACTTTTTCCTTAATATTAGATATCCGAAATGCAGACATCTGTATTTGATGTACTCATTTTATCATCTATTTGTAGTCAATGGGAAGAAATACCTTTTCAGAGAACCTAAATTGCTTAAAAAATGTATTTCAGATATCTTAGAAATGTTTGTATTTCTCTAACGATGATCAAAGAAGCCCAGGACAGCAGTTCAGGTATAGATGTCCATACTATAGATAGGCAAAAAAATATCAAGTGTCAGAGCTCCAAAAATCTCTCTTAAGCCAGTTGAGAAGAATCTTCTTTATTTGGAATGTGCTATTATTAGAAAGTATTCAAAGCTAGTTACAGAGTAGGAATTTCTAGATGTAGACTTAGAGGAGACAAGGAGGGAGCGTCATAGGTGGGGGTGTTGGTTGATGAGAAAATGAACATGAGCCAGCAGAGAGTGCTCACAGCCCAGAAAGCCAACTGTATCCTGGGATGCATCGAAAGGGGCGTGACCAGCAGGTCAAAGGAGGTGATCCTGCCCCTCTACTCTGCTCTTGTGAGACCTTGCTAGAAGTACTGTGTACAGTTCTGGTGTCCTCAACATGAAAAGGACATGGAACTGTTGGAACAAGTCCAGAGGAGGGCCACGAGGGTGATCAGGGCACTGCAGCAGCTCCCGTATGAAGAGAGGACAAGAAAGTTGGGGCTGTTCAGGCTGGAGAAGAGAAGGCTGTGTGGAGACCTCCTAGCAGCCTTCCAGTATCTGAAGGGGGCCTATAGGGATGCTGGGGAGGGGCTCTTCATGAGGGACTGTAGTGAGAGGACAAGAGGTAATGGGTTCAAACTTAGGGGAAGTTTAGATTGGATATGAGGAAGAAATTCTTTAGTGTAAGGGTGGTGAGGCACTGGAATGGGCTGCCCAGGGGAGTTGTGAATGCTCCATTGCTGGCAGTGTTCAAGGTTGGGTTGGACAGAGCCTT
Source organism: Myiopsitta monachus (assembly GCA_017639245.1). Lineage (NCBI taxonomy): Eukaryota > Metazoa > Chordata > Aves > Psittaciformes > Psittacidae > Myiopsitta > Myiopsitta monachus. Next base: position 24,579,289 of record CM029925.1, read on the forward strand.
GGGTGGCATGGTTTAGTGAGAGGCGTCCCTGCCCATGGTAGGGGGGGTGGAACTAGATGGGCTTGCACATATTGTGGGTTATTATGATGAATAAGAGCTAGTGATAACTGCACGCTAAAGACAGACTTTTCATATGTTCATCCATAAATAGGAATCAGATGTTTGACAGCCTACTGAAAGATACGACTGATCTTCTTGGCAAGCACTGGGATTTTGGTGTAACTTACATTGTCTTACAGAGGACCATGGGTGTGTAAACTGACAAACCCAAAAGTATAAAGCACAGGAATAACTGATAAAGCAGTCTTCAGCAACACATTGTATGTAACCAGGCTGGTTTGGGTTGACTAAAAATGTTTAAGCCCTTTCTTGCTGAAGGGCTTTGTAAGAAGAATGTGACAGCCACTGCTGGCTCCTAACAGACAGATATTTTTTTAACACATTGTCAAAGGAATTTTCTGCAGCTTAGAAAAGTCTTTATATGAAGTTCTAGGACCCACTGTGTTTTGTAGTACCCAGAAGACCTAGTGACAGTTTCTTACTCCCAAAAGTTTAAGTCTCTCTTGTTATATCCAAAATAAAATTGATAATATGTTACAGCTACAAATGAAATTCCTACATCCTCTATGTTTTTTTTCCCACAATATCAGAAGAGCTAGACCAACAGAATGTCAGCATATATCATGAGATTGCATATATTATTTAGTCCCAGCAATAAATTGTTTTAAAAAAGAAAATACAGCCTTAAAGGAAATGAACAGTAAAAACAGTCAAAAGCATAGGATTTCTTTCTTTAATCTGGTAGTATTTAGCTTTTCAAGACTTGAGCTTGTGTTAAGAAGTCATATGGACCATAAGTCTGATACTTGCTGTCGCTGTTTGCGTCAATCAAGGCAGTGTTATTTCCATCAATTTTATTAGAGTGGCGTGTCCCTGGACACTGGCTTTGAGAGCAGAACTGCCAGCAGCCTAAACGTGGAGAAGTTCAGTGACATTTGGATGAAAATGATTCAGCACCCATTTCTTGTTGAGGAAGGGGATTGGAACAAATACGTTTATGCATGCAAGGAGCTCTGGGCTCAAGGTCTGTAAACAATGAAAGTCCCTCTTTCGTAAGTGTTCAGTGACACTTTTATTATGAAGTAGAAAGCACAAGGATGTCCATAAACTGATAGACATGGGTGTGAGCAAATATGACTCCCAAGGGTGTAGTGAGACCAGCAATAGGCAGTGAAGCTACCTTCCTTGTGCTTTGTCTCAGCCAGCTGCCATGAGACTGATTCCTCCCTGTCATCCTTTCTCTGCCTCATGCCCTAATGCCTCCTGGATGCTCACCCCTGATATGTCAGGAAGGTTTTCTGCACCCTCCAGTTGCAGCTCTGATGCCTGCTGTGCTCCCTTAACCCATTGCTAAGTGCTGTTATTGCTCTCCTGCTCAAGCATGTTCTTGATGGATTTGCTTTCCTCCCTGGAGTGAGTTTTCACCTGCTAACTGTCACTCTCACATAGTTCCTTGGAAATAACTTATTAAAGCTTCAAATGATGGTAAAGTGGTGAAAGCATGAATTTAGCTGACCTTAATAAGGAGAGCTGCCACAATCTTTGCAAGCCATCCCATTTGCAAATGATAAAAAGCCTTTTTAAAAACAAACAAACAAACCCAACACCTGATAATGCAATACTTCCAGAAGGATGTCTTTTTAGCTCAATGAAAATATTTCATTTTGATAACATCAAGCTGTTCTCTTCCAAGACTGACCTTTTTATGCACGTGAGTCCAAATAAAAATCAGAATTGTTTTCCAGAAGGCAAAAGGAAAGTATTTTACACTATGAGCTCATTCCCAAAACCTGGGGATTGAAACAAACACTTGGCAGCTTCCTTAGTACTCAAATTTGAGGTCACAAAACCAAAAAGAAACACATCATTAGGAAAAGAATAATGAAATACTTGAACTACCTGTAAAGGTAAATAATCTGCATTGGCACTGCCTCGAAATGGTAATTTATTGCTTTGTTAGCTAAGAAGAGCTGTCTAAACCATGGAAAGTATTATGCTTGAGGCAGAATCTCAAAATCAGACATGAGCTACCTCTTAATCTTCCCATGTTTTATACTGACGTCCTTTTAGGGAAAAGGAAATAAAATCACCATCAGTCTACTCTGCTATATATGCTCCTCTTTGGAAGTATTTGCATTTTTATACAAAAGACAGTGACTGCAGGGTTTTTTTGTAGGTATTTTTTGCACTGAAAAACACTTTAAAAAAAGTGAACTCCTGTAGATCTGATTGTTGTCTAATGTGATCTGTCCTGAGAAGCCTAACTGCCCAGTTTGTATGTGCAGCTCCTGCTGTTTCCTGCATCTCCAGCCTTACTCTTCTGACTCTGTGGAACATTATTTCATGAAACTGTAGGTTTCTGTTTTATAGGTAAAATATCCTCCTCTTCCCCTGCATCACAACCTTTTATTCTAGCAAAACATTCTCTACTGTTTTTCACAAATACAGCATAAAGAGAAAGAGAACCATCACAGCTCAGGCCCTTGATCTTAGACCTTCATTATGCAGTCCACCCTCATATTCACTTGAGGACTTCCTTGATGCTAATTTGCACAGTACTTCATTTTGTTAGCTGAATACACAACATATCTCCTACCATTAAACAGAGACAGATACATGAAACAAGCTTTTCTGTTGGAAGAATCTGATTTAAATAAGAATATTCACTTGGGCAAAATGAGGGCTAAGTTAAAATCAGGTCTGTTTCTTTACAGGAGGAAATATATTGCTGATTAGGGTATACAAAGACCACCTCACTTTTGTCTGAATTTGGGTCATAAGGTGAGACAATTTTTATTATCCAACAATCTTTTATGCCCAGACTTTGGAAGATGATCCTCAGCATCAAAACACATTTTTTCCAGGTGTCCTAAGATATTGCTATTCTTTACTGTAAGGCACTGGGACAGGTTGCACAAGGAAGGTATGAATGCTCCATCCCTTGCAGTGTTCAAGGCCAGGTTGGACGGAGTCCTGGGTGACGTGGTTTAGTGTGTGGTGCCCTGCCCATGGCAGGGAAGTTGAAACTAGATGATCTTAAGGTCTTTTCTAACCCTAACTATTCTATGATTCTATAATTTATTCCAAAATTAGGAGCCTTAATAGATGGTGTTTAAGTGATGGAGCAAAATGGCCCTGCTGCTCATATACATTGGGTGGGTTCTTCTATGATGTAGCCCATCATAAAATGTGAGAAAACCTTCACAGTCTACTTCCAAAACCAAAAGATGTATATAAGATATGGACTGTTTTTTTGCTAATCAGTACTCAATTCAGCTTACATTTTTATCACCAGGGCTTTCAGAATGACCCTAAATATATAACCATTGTTAGACTGCATGGCCACACTGCATTTGGTGGTCATGCTGCCAGCATGGTAGTTGATAGATTTTTCATTCTTTTGGTCTAAATATGAAAACACATATTGTTCTCATATGAAGAAAAAAATACTGAGATAAACTTGCATCTTCTGTAAGGGACATAATAAAACCAAATCTTTTATTAGAGCTAGCTACATCATAACGTATTTTAGTTTGTAGAAAATATTTTATGATTCTACCAAAAATGAGTCCCCTTCATTGAGACTTGTGGCTGCCAAAAACTGATTGTCAATAATTACACACTTTTTTTTACATGAAGTGTGTAAAAAAGAGTTTACATAAGACCAGCTGCGACCATAAGTTGTGGTTCAACATAGGAAGTGCTTATTTGGTCTTTTAATTCTGGTTTCTCAGTGCATTACTTTTACGTAAGAAATCTTAGTGTCTGTTGGTGTGCACTGAAAAACTTCTTCATCTTTGAGATCTGCAGCTAAGGAGCTGCAACAATGGCCTGTTTAATCCACTCCCTGTCTCTGGGCTGCTTACTCCTTTCTGAGGCACTTTTTAAGATGTAGGTGTGTCTGAGTTCAATTTTGATGTGGACACATTTTCTAAATATAAAAATGTAGACATTTAGATACGGGCTATCTATTTCACTGGCAAATCCATCTTATTCACTTTGAAGAGCCACATTTCCATGTCATGCTTTCTTTGCTTTCAGTAGATTACTGAACTAAGAGGTCTGAGATCTATCAATACTTTGCATTGGATTGAATGTTACAGGAAATAATAAAACTAGTTTTCTCTCAGCTTCTCATCTATCTCTCATTTTTGTCTTATTTTTTATCTACCTTATTCTCATAACAACCCTTGTATACTTGTCTCTTTCTTTTATAAATTACATAAGATACCACATTGGGTGCTCAGTAAGATGCTGATGCTCAGTAAGATGTGAGTGAATGATGCTCCCGCCTCGAACTTCGAAGACCAAAAGGAGATTTGTGTCACAACACTGCTGTACTCTGAGAGAGAGACAAAACAGTATGCAGTGTCTAATTACTGTGAACAAATCTTATGAAAGATTTTGCGGGCATCTGTTATATTAGCCTATATTAGTGGATCAAATGTGAAAAGTTTTTGTTTGGTTTTTTTTTTATGCTGCATGAAACGTAGTGGCTCTGTAGACAGCAGCATGTTCTTTGTCAAGATTTTACAACAGTGCACCCAGAAGCTTGTCATCTATCTTTAATACTACAAGATGACATTAATCAATTTTTAGTAAATCTCTGTTTCACGTCTGAGCTTGGAAGTTTTACTCTTCCTGGTAGCTGTTCTAATTGCCTTGCTGAAAGAAGCAAATCTATAGCCTCGGGTTCAGCAACCCTTCAATACTTTTCCACAGGTTTGAATTACTCAGTGGTTGAATATACTAAATTCAGATCGCCAGCTATTCTCATTTGTTAACCATTTTTAGCCTGGCTTCCTAAGGAAATCAAGTTTATGTTTTCCCTAGCATTCAGCCTCCCTTTTTCCCTAATAACTTTTAAATACATTTTTGGTCATTTTCACCTATACTAGACAATGTCTAGAAGCCTCAAAGCCATCCAATTCCTTTGACTTCCATGAAAATATATGGCTGTAACTCAACTTTATCCCTTACGTCTGCCTGCCTAGCTGTATCACAAAAGAGGATCTAAAGCCAGAGAGTAACTAACACAAGAAAACCAGTCAATCTCCAGCACAAGAAGTTTTGCTGATACCTAAGTATGGACAGAAAACTCAGAAGGGAGTTGATGATTTGGGAGGGTCATGGCTGAAAGAGGAAAAGTTTCAGGGAGGGCTGCAGATGAAAAATAATAGGACACAGAGTCCTAGTGTGCTTGTAAAAATGAGTGCACTTATAAAAAGGCACACATAGGGCTTGAGCAGCTAGAGAAAGTCTAAGAACATTCTTAAGGGCAAATCCCTTGCTCCAGTGGAAGACATGGGACAGATCAGGATAGTGGAGTGGAAGAAACCAAAGACAAAGGGAGGAAACTACATCCCTAGGTTAATAGCTTTATTGGTCCTGCAGCGTACAAAAAAAATGACTGCAACATAAAAGATTTGAAACAGTTCCAAGAAGGCAGTTTGCAAAATCCACGTATAGAAATTTGCGTCACTTTGCATATATCAGAATGTTTCCTAAGCTGGAAAATCGCATGCATTTTCTTTTGCTCTTATATCAACCTACAAGTGAAGGCTGGATTGTTTTCTGTCTTCCGTCAGAAAAAGTAACAAATTTAACTCCTGCAGCTATCTCAGCATATCACTCCTGAATTAATCTGTACTCATGTTTCTTTCCGCTTTTTCAGTTCTATTGGCACATTTTCCTTTCACACCAGCATTAAATCACTCACTGAGTTCTACCAGGGAACAACTCATTCAAATTTACCAATTTTAAAAATTCTCTGGTCATTTGGAATCACAAGGGGCAAACTGTTCTTTTCCTCTTATTACAAGTAGTAAGAGGAAAATTTCCTTAATTTCTCCAGTTTTCTTTGGGACAGAAAGAGGTCTTATTAATTTTCCATTAGTGTGATAAACTTGATCAAGAACTGTAAAGAGCTAATCAAACACTCAAAAGGGTAACAAGAGCCTTCATAGATGGCTGTATGTAATGATTGAAATGCCTCTTCTGAAGTGTGTAGATATTAATTTTTCCTTTTGATTTGCTATCGAAACCAAAAAATCAAGACCTAGTAGTCTGGGGGTTTTTGTTCGAGCACCATTCCACCAAAACAACACACACCAGGGGGTTAATTCTTCCTAAAATTAATTACCTATTCTTTGGATTTTTTGATCCTCCTTTATTCATTAAACTTGCTAATTTTGGGAAAAAAAAAGTATATTTAGCGTATTTATTTACTGTATTTATCAATATCTATTTATGAAAAATGTGTTTTTCTCCAAACTGTTTCCAAATTTCAATATAGGATTTTCAAATAATTTCTATTCTCCTGGAAGTGCATCTTTTGATAGGCTGCATTAGGAAAAAATACCATGCCTCTAGATTAATTTCTATTTTAATTTTCTCACACATCATTAACTTTAGAGGTAATGTTACTCTGTCTTTTCTCCTTTCTTGTAACTGGAACAATGTAAATTCAAGCAGTTTAGGATATTGTCACACATATTACGAAGTTCATGATTTGTGAAAAGACTGAAAAGCCTTAATGTATCACTTCTTATTTTCCAAGTTATTCTAAGTTGCCTCCTGTTCTGCTTGCTCCTGTTGGCTGCAATTCTGTGACAAGCTGCTAAGTGGGTTACCTCTATGAGAAAGTTGTCTATACTATGAACAGTTCATTTCATCCAGCAGTAGGAGATACAATAGTGGGAGATCTAAAATCTTCCCTGCTTCTTTCCCAGGACTGTGCAAGCAACCAGTGCATCAATGAAGAGACATCATTATTGGATTTCATAATGAAAAAAGCATATACTTTATTCTCGAGCACAGCCTAAAAGAAAGTGGATCTTGTTGCCCTCTAATTTTTCTGCTAAATATCAGCATTTTCAGTTTTGTATAAGCTGATGCTACCTCCTCCTTGAGTTTGCTTTCTACTAGTTTCCTTTCTCTGTATCAGGGCACAGTGAGGACCAATCTGCTGTCAAAGGGCAGATGAGCTAAAAGCTGGGTTGACCAGAGTGATAATACTGATATACATGAAACAGTCACAATACAAATGATGTACTCATGACATAGTTCTGGGTTTGCACATTTCTAATGCCAATTATTACATTAGTGTACAGGAATTTTATTTAGTTCAAACAACTTGGCAATCTATCCTGATTCTGCAAACTTTTTATGCTTGTCTTTCAAATGAATAATTTTCAGTTGACTGATTTTGTTTGCCTTACCATCCTTTTCTTTCTCCAGGTGGCTGATTTTGCCTATCTGCTCATAGCAACTTGTGATGTGGGCATAACATGCAGTTTCATAGCATGTTATAATGTAGGCTCTAGAGGGTGGACCAGCCATCTGGCTGGCTATGGTATCTAGCTATTGGAACCCCTAAACAGCTAGCTTCAAGTTTTGAACCAGAAAGGTTCCACTCTTTTGTTAATTATATTTTTATGTCCCTGCAGGTATATGAAACACAGGGAATCTCAAAAGGCTCAAAACTGCAGAAACGAAGAAAGCAATTTTGAGACTGTAATTGAATGTATTATGATAGAAGAGTTTGCATTGTGAAGGAAGAAATGCTTTAAATATTTTTATTGTGATACTTTTTTTTTTTAGGTTGGGAAAGATTAACTTTTTATTTTAGATAAAAGGATAAATTAGAGGCAAACATGTTGACCCAGGATCACAGAGGCCATCTACTTAGGGGTTTTCTCAGCCCACCTCCACTTTCATGTATTTGGCCTGAGAGCCGATATGATTTAAATTAAGAAATTCTGTTTGGTAATTCTTCCTTTTATAGTTAGATTGAAAAACTAGATGATCTTAAGGTCCTTTCCAACCCAAACTGTTCTATGATTCTATGATATTTATTGCCTTCATTAATTTCTCATTTACTTCAGAAGTGCCTCAATCACCATTTTAAGGTTCTTTCCAATCTCTTTTCAAGCACTAGCTGCACAATTAGTGTTGGTTTTTTGGTGATCATTTAGGTATTCCATTGACTACTACAATCCAAATCTGGATTCCATGAGACAGAAAAAAAGTTAACATGAAATAAGATTAAATTAATATTATTTGCTCCTTAATAATCAGTAAAATGTGAATATAAATCCAAGATTTTTCAAGGTTTCTTTCTATAATATATATTTGCATTCATACAATAAACCTTGTTTAAATATCAGGTTCTAGCCACAGTTTTAAAGACTACTGAGCTACAAACTTATGAGAAAGTAAATTATAAGCTTAGGGAGCTGGGGATTTTGGTGCCATTTTAGCAGTCCTGAAGACTGGGAGCAGGTGGGCTAAGTATGATTCCAACTTTCTCTGATTATGCGGGAATGATTTGCTGGTACTGTAGATACTTTTTGTTTCTCTTGAGTAATTGTATGTTCTTTAAGGTGCTTCTAAATTCATCTCCAGTTAATGAAAATGCACTCATCATGTTGCAACTTATTAAAGTTTACAGTGGACTCTCTGCTGTAACTAGTTCTCTGAGTTATTCACAAAGTAAGGTAGAATGGTTACATGTTTAGGTTAATTTTTAAATGAAAAAGAAAAAAAACCCAAACCCAAAACAAAGCACAAAAAACAACCAACCAAAAGTACTTTAAAATGTCCAAACCAAAACATTTCATTTTTGAAGTATTTGCACAAAACCACTGGACCTCTCACACCCAGAAAGAAATTTATCAACTTAAATAGCTCCAAATCAGGACCCTGTCAAGCAGATTGCATTCATTGTGAACAACAGCCTGAGATAAATGTTTTTAAATCAGTTTATGCTATTTGATTGTATAGGGTGAAAAAACTTCAGTAAAATGTTATTTGTATGCTTATGTTATTTTCATGACTGTGTTTTATCATGTTTTGTTGCGTTTGTAAAAAAATTGATATAGTTAACTAATTGTTAGTCCTTCCTAGTGTTATTGTGACTCAACAACAACATGACTCAGAGCCCCTCAAGCTATTTTTATAAAGGGCATCTACCCAGTCCCAGGACCCACACCCCCAAATGTATAAATAAGTAAAACAAGTGTTGGATTAACTTTAAACTATCTCCCACAGATTGCTGTATTTCCTCTCCTCTCCTCTCCTCTCCTCTCCTCTCCTCTCCTCTCCCCTCTCTTTTGTCCATTCTTCATTTCTTGTAGCTAGGAGAAATCTATATCTGAATGTCACCTATGGAAAACTGCCACTCTGAAACAGTGAGCAGTTTCCAAACAGTTCTCACATTTGGTTATTTGACAACCAACAAGCTTAGTAAACTTTGCAGTCCTTTTAATCTCTAGTTTTCAGCAGAAGGCTATTCTAGGCATTTCAGAAGAATGATCAACTCCCCGTACATTAAGTTTCATCATGTTATTTATTAGTGAGATACTGGTTTGAGCCCTGAAGCATGTTTTAATATCTCTTCCAGAATATATTTGCAGCAATAACATTAATAACTCTGGAATTCTTGCTTTTTGTGTAACTGTATGATTTCTTTTTACTGTTTTGTTCAGCTGAGGGGCAGGGCACCCAACAAACCAGCCACATACTAGCCATATACCTTGAAGAGTTTATTAAGTAGAAGGGAAAAGTTAAGAACACTGCTGAATAGTGAAAGCTATCTTTTTGGAAGTGAAACTGGAATTTAGAAAACATATGAACTGTGCTGGATATGGGGCATAAATAAGGCAAGATAAACTGCTGAGGGATTTTCAAGTAGCAAGAAAACAATTATATCTTTGCAATTTGCTCAGGATGGTAATCCTGGGAATGATATGCTTGCATGGCACCACGAAAACTTCTGTATTTCGTAGACTTTGTGACCTCTAGCAACAGCATGTTTGCCCTTTTACACTTTGGAAATATAAGATTGTCAAAATATCCAAATAATGTTGCTACTGCTTAATCTTAAAGCCTAAAAAAGATACATTTGATATAGAAGATATATCTGCAAATACAGGGTTATTGCAAAATTTGGCTGTAAACAAGAACTGTTCCTCATCTTCATATTATACAAATGAAATTGGATAATAAGCTGCTGTTTATTAGTGGTATCGGAAGCAAGCAGTTGCTTTTTGTCATCAACAGCATTGGCCAGGCACCCCAGGTGGGCCACGTATGAAGGTGCACCCCTATGTTTTCCTGCTTCTTTCTGACAAATTGTCACAATGAGCATAAACTATATACTTTACAAATACACTTCAACAAAAACATACTTTGTTATGTCTTTCAGCCATGAGCAGGAATCAACTCTCAGCTAGGTTACTATCAATTACACTCTTACTATTATATTTTTTTCCTAGTGCTTCCTTTGGTAATAAGTCATACAGTCCAATTATTGTTATCATGAGAAAGTACTCATTTTTATTGGTTTTGAATATTCTACCTCTTAATTTCATACTGTAATTCTGTGGTTTTTTGTTATGATTCAGGATGAACAGTAATTCTCAAAAGACAGTCTTAATAACACACTGTATCTTATATTCTTACACAAAATTTTTAAGCAAATTAATATAGTCCTAGAGTGATGATAACTGCCTAAATTAAAGTTGTTTGAACCTCTCCTTCTCCTTTTCAATTTCCTGGACAGATTTTGAGACAAAAATTGCAAAGTAGCCGGTAGGTTATTCCATACAGACACATTGCTACAGGATTTCAAGTGTTAAAAAGCCTGATAAAAAACAGACTATCTATAAAAATCCAAAACCAGTGGATCTCCAGTTGAACACTAGGCTTGACCCAGAGCATTGGAAGGGTGAGCAAAGGATTTTTTCTTTCACTGGGTTTTACAGAAACTGGAATGGACCCCTTTACAAAGTTGCCCATTGCTAGTCTGCAGCACCATGACCACAGGCAACCCTTGTTACTGATCACTTTTCCTTGACTTTGTAAAGGACTTGCATGTTTTTACAACCAATGGTAGAATCCTATGTGCCCTTGTCAAATAGGACACTTAAAGGTTAGATTATTCTATAAACGAAAGACCCTTTTGTTCACTGTTCTGGATGACTGATGAGCTGTTTATCTTATTTTTATGACAATATTTAAAAATACACCCATAGTACAATCCATGTCCCTAAGGAGCATTTTAAGAAGTTCATGGGAGAAAGTACCATATGTGCAAACTGCTGCAGTGAGTTAAGAAGATTCTTATTGAAGATTCAGTTTGGTCTTTTGAACTGAGAAAATATTTGTGGGTTTTGTTCTGAAACTTACTAAATTACCTTCATTATGTTTCTGCAGCTAACACAGATGTCTTTTGTTATTGTGCTATTCATCTTTTATTAATTATCTACTTAGACATATGAACAGACCATTTGAAAACTATAAGCATTAGCAAGCTGAACTCTTCTGTATTGGACATACTCATAATCTTCCTCTTAACCAAAATGTGCCTCATTAAAAGAAAATATTCAGGCATTGAGACAATATCCGCTGTATTCATAAAGAGCCTAGAGTTGAACTTCATAAGTAACTTACTTTTCGAATGGAAATCTGTGTGCATGTTGGTTGCACATATTGATGTTCCAAATTTATTAGTGTTTCATGGAGAAATTAATTGACTGCTACAAGTAGTAACAACATCTATGTCATATACATAATATTTCATATATGTAACAAAATAGATCTTAGCCTGGTGTTTTCACCTTATGTGGGTTAGATATGCCACATCTGTAAGCCATCTCTATCATCCAGATTTGATACATCATTCTGGGACACTTACAGTGCAATTTACCATGCTAATTAAGCATTTGAATCCAAGATGCTTTCACTCCAATGGAAATACTGAAGCTGGTTAATAAAATTTCCAAAACTTTCATGTGCTTACTGTAGGGGAAAAAGAGAGAAACCAATCTCTACTTCAGCTACAGCTGAAGAAAGTCATATTGCTGAAAGCCTGTTTCTATCGAATAAAAAGGAGGAGAAAAGCCTGCCAGGAAGGATGATGGTTTTCCCCTGTACTGGGTTTAACTGGGATAGACTTCTTCACAGTAGTTCATATGGTGCTGTGTTTTAGATTTATGACCAAAATAGTGTTGATAACACAGGGATGTTTTAGCTGTTACTGAGCAAAGATCACCAAGTCAAGGCTTTTTCTGCCTCTCACCCCATCAACAAGCAGGCTGGGTGTGCACAAGAGGCTGGGAGGGGACGCAGTTGACCCCAACTGACCCAAGGGATGTCCCATATCACATGGTGTTGCAGTCAGCAGTAGGGGCTGGGGGAAGAAGGAGCAAAAGAAGGTGCAACTTCAGAGTTATGTCATCTGTCTCCCCAAGTATCCCACAGGCATGATGAGGCCCTGCTGTCTTGGGGATAGCTGAACACCTGCCTGACAATGGGAAGTGGTGAGTTAATTCCTTGTTTTGCTTTGCTTGCATACACAGCTTTTGTCTTATCTATTAAACTGTCTTTACGTCAACCCATGAGTTTTCTCACTCACTTTTCCAATTATCCCTGCAATCCTACCGGGGAGAGTGAATGAGCAGCTGTGTGGGCCTGAGCTGCCTCAACCCAACACACCCTCACATTAGTACCTTAGAAAATGTTGTCAAACATATTCTATACAGAAAGAATTCTGTCAACAATTGCTTTTTAGATCCTCATATATGATTCTTTAACCCCTGGCTCCTGCTCCCCAAACACATAGTCCTTTCTTTGTCTGATATCCCTTCCCCAAAGATAATTCTTAAAACACATTTTGACAGGGAGGAAGATGTTCAAAGCTGGTGAGCTATGTGGAAACTTTAAATCACATGAAAGCAAGCTGTCTATGAGAAAAAAAATGGGGCTTCCTATATATGCTCTTTACTATTACGTTTTCAAATTAGAGAGATTTAAGTTGGTACGCTGATTCGCATTCTTTTAAACACAGGAAGTATTTTCACTTAACAAATCATAGATTGCTTTTAATTCTTTCTTCCTTCTTGCTCACTTAAGCTGTTGTCCTATCCTAGCAATTCTCATCACAAGACATGAATGCTAGTCATGAGTTTTACCAAAAACTGGGGAACAAAACCCACTAAATTTGCAGGGGTTTTTTGGGATATTAGGTTTCTTTCTTTTAAAGATTTTTTTTTCAGTCATCAGTGCTTACAATTAAAAAAGAAAAACCAAACAGGCAATTTAAAAAAGTTCAGTTTCAAAGGGAAAAATATCCTAAGCATTTTGTATGGTTATAAGAAAATAAGAATGCCCATGCAGAGTTAGACCAAAGGCCCACCTAGTCCAATTTGTTTTCTCTGACACCAACCAGTAAGAAATTATAAGACCAAGATAACCATACAGTAAATATTCTCTAGACTGTTCTCCTCCAGTAACCTGCAGTTCAGGTGATGCCTTTGCATTTCAGTCATGATAGGGTTTTTTTTTCCATAAATTTGGCCAGCTGTGCATTTAACACATGCAAACTTTTAGCCTCCAAAACATCCCACAGGAAGAGCTCAACACCTTGCTTGCACCTTGTGCAACAAATTCTCTCTTTCTGATTGTTTGGAATTCCTACGTCCTGAGACTGCCTTGGAAATCAGTGATAATTGCAATGTAGCACTTCTGCAGTACCTGAGGACAACTGCAAGCAAAGCTGGTAAATAACAAACATGGTGCTGTGATTTACAGTAGCAGGTGAGAGCAGATAAGATTATTAAATGGCAGAGTTGCCCAGAGCTTGGAATATGAAGGAGGAAGAAGAGTGCCCCAGTCCCACCTTGTCTAGCAACCTTCACCAATGGCTGAAGCTTCCAGGGAAAAGCACCTGGCTTCTCAGGGAGGTCAGATGAGCTAGAGGTGAGGGGAATGCAGGGCACAGTATGAGAAGGCAAATGAGAAGAAAGGGCAAAAGCACTTCAGATATTCCATATCTCACTGAACCTATCTCAATCCAGCAAACCAGTTCGGTAATGCCCAAACATCTGTTAAGGATTAATACTTCCTGTTATGAAGATAACATGTGTGAATGATACAACTGAGGATCCTTATCACTGGAACAATAGGCCTGAAGAAGTGAAAGACTGGAGTAATTAAACATCTTGACTCAGGTTCTAGGAGAAACAAGATTGTGGTGACTGGAGAAGGAATAAAGTTAAGGCTACTGAGCACGGACAGAAAAAAGAAGAAAAAGAAAAAATATAACAATGATAGAATAAGATGTTGGAATTTATGAGCTATTTCTTCCCAATATGTCCATCCAGGAGAGATCAGAAATCTGAGGGTCTCTTTTGTCCCTTAAGTGAAAAATCCATCTTCTTCATTCTCTTTTTTAGCAGTCTTCATGTATGTACTAGTAACCTATGTAACCCCAGTTATGCAACAGCATATAATGTGAATTTGTTATTTGATGAACCAATCTGGGAACACTGAGGTGTAGCATTAATGTCTTTCATAACTGGGCAGCATTTGGTTCATTAGCCTACTCCTTTACAACTAGATGTGTACCAAGATGCTTAGGAGATGCTATCTTTTACTTGAAAATACTCCACTTCTCACATCTGCTGGTTCTTCATGACCTATAGCTACATTCTCAATGAACTACTGACATCAAGCAATACAGTTTCTTCACCTGTTAAAGCATTCCTCTTGGCGCTGGTCTTGTTTCAAACTAGGCAAGTAGAGAACACCACATATAAACAACAGTTGAATACAATACCTTACTTTTCCCTCAATTTCACCCGTTTGGTCATGAAAAGGAAAGGGTCTCAAGCTGCACCAGGGGAGGTTTAGCTTGAATATTAGGAAAAATTTCTTCTCCGAAAGGGTGCTCAGGCACTGGAACAGGCTGCTCAGGGAAGTGGTGGAATCACCATCCCTAGAAGTGTTCAGAAAACGTGGCCCTCAGTGGCATGGTTTAGTAGGTGGTCTTGGCAGTCCTGGAGTAATGTTTGGACTTGATGATCTTAAAGGTCCTTTCCAACCTGGTTGATCATGCGATTCTGTGAAAAGGGGCGTCAGGCCCGCCTTCTTGTCGTGTATTCTGCTGCCACCATGTGGCTGTTGTTTTCATTCACATCAAGATTTATAATACAATAACTTGCAGTTTTTTGCACCTCGTTTAAATTGCAGGTACCACATTCTGTCTTCAAATATTTATAAAACTTTTCTCTAAGAAATATACTCCTTTGTTTTCAGTATCCTTCATATACATTTATAAATGAGACATCTGGTCCACACTTGCATAACCAACACTGTAAGTTTTCTGATGGACGGAAAATGTTATCATGCTGAATCACACATAATTTTGCATAGTGAAGAGTAACAGTGAGTGCACGTATCATTTTGCAATTCAGGAAGCAACTTTGCTCACACAATACTTTCCAGTGAGCTGACACGAAGAGAACCACTCATAATGTTTGCTGTATGCTTTGGCACCTTGAGTTGTCTCAGACAAATTCTATTCTGATTCCATATACTCAGTTTAACTTTGACATCCAGCCATTGAAGAAGATTTCTGGATGCTTATAGTTTGGGGTGTTTTTTTGGCCTGAATTAAACATTTGGAGACAGGAAAGGATTTTTGTGGTGGTTTTTTTTTTTGTTTGTTTGTTTGCTTGTTTTTTTCTCTGAGCCTTTTTCTTCTGGTTTAGTCTTAAAAGTTTTAAATGAAAGTGAACAAGGTGTGCTCTTCCTGGACTCTAGGGTAGATGATGTAACCTGTAATATCATCAATTTTCCTGTGTTTGATAAAACTGCATTAGTATTTTATGGTTCAATTTGGAATCCCCTTTCTCGTGAATAGTCTCATTTGATTAGGCTAGACTGGAAGTATAAATCCTTCAGTAATTGAAGTGGACAAGCAGTCCAGCTTTTGAGGAAGTCTGCCTGACAATGCTTCTCAACATAAATATGTGCATGTGCAGCACAGCCTTGAATTATTTAGAATGCTCAGTCACCATCTCATTGAGTTTGCTTTGTATATAAAGCCTCTTACATTGTTCTGTGCGTCTCTGTTGATCTCTGACCACTGCCCCCTCATTAGGTCACCCATGTAGTCTAAAAAACTGTGTAAAGGATGAGCATGCAGCTGACTTCTTTGAGGATAAAGGACTTCAGTGTATTAGTCTAACTTAAAGAGGCAGAGGGTGTGGCGAGAATTATCTGCACCTCTGTAGTTGTCAGATTTTGGCTTAAGCACCAAATACAATTTTGTATTAACAAACTCTTCCTGAAAAATGCTGTTGTATTACCCAACATGTCAGTTTTAAAGACATAAATGACAGTGGTTTAAGCAAATACTAAGATACACAAGCTGTTAAGAAAAATAACGCATGTTAACAGAATGAAAAGAACTTCAAGCTTCTGCCTAGCACACTTGGATATGCTGTAGTGTATAAGCTCTAACTTATAAATATACATAAACGTTGAAAATTCTGTAGTTCTTCCTGCCTAGAAACGCTGCTATCTTGCTGAAGTTGAGCACTGCAGCACCTACTTCATGCCTAACATCATTTGGGATTTACAAAATTGTCTGATGCTCCCCTAGAGCATTAAATGCAGTATAAATCTAGGGGCAGGGATGATTTTCATAATAAGGTAATCAGAACTTTATAATTATACATCTGAATTTCTTATATTAAGATATATGTGCCTGTTGCTTTACTCCATTTGAGATCTCTGCAGAGAGAAGCATAGTGAGCACTACAGGTCAAAGCTGAAATGCCTTTTTCTGCTGCTGTAATGCAATTCTTTCCCTCCCATATTCTTATAACTGCATCAAATTCCTTAGGGGTAGAATTTTCCTACATTTTATGTTAGTTTAGATGGGAACTTATTTTAAAAGATTTACTTCACATGCTCAGCTGTATATGTCCATGTGCATGAGACACATGGATGAAGATGATTTGTCTATCAAACATCAGTCAAAAACTGTAATTCAACAACATCTGAACTAAATTTTGATAAACTGGCATCTTCATAATGTCAGCTTGGAATCTAAAGCTGAATAGGAAGGATAAAAGTTAAGCTGGCAGAAAGAATACAACTGTTTGAATGCATGTACAGCAGATTTTTTCTCCTTGCAGTTGGCAATGGGAATACTGATGCTCACTGACACAGGTGAATTTTAGGGGTTTCTTTCTTAATTTAAAGTGACTGCAAATATTGGCTGCTCTGGGAAACATTTTAACTTCTAAGAGCTTCAGAGCAGAGAGTAAAGAGGAGAAAGGGGAATAGATATGCTCCCAATTTTTAATCGTAAGCCTCCAACAACCTTTAGACATCTTTAATAATAATTGTACAAAGTGAGGTTATACCATCTTTTTAATGTCATAATGTTGAATTCTATCTGGCACAATGTCCAAGCTTTAACAAGAGGAGAGTGGTCCTGTGGCCAACATAAACTTCTAGTGTCTGCTGAAGCATTGTGCTTGGTTTCCTGTGTATTCTTCCCAAACTCTTGTGCTTTGGGCAGAAAAAATACATGCTAAAGCCAAAATGTCAGTCTTGCTACGACACTATAAAAACTGTGGACAGCATTATGAAGTGATGGGGAATAAAGCTGTTAGTTTTTCAAACATCTATTTAGGAGCAGGTATCTTAAATCATTATTAGTTTTCATCCTGTTTTATTTTGCTTGCAAGTGCATAATTTGCAGTGATGAATCTCTTGGTAGTTAGAATCCACCAGTTAAAGAAAATGGAATCTTAGCTTCCTGGAGATCACTGCAACTCGATTAATCTGGAGGGATGACTACCAATCATCTTACTTGACAAGGTAGTTTACTAAAAAAGAAAGCTAAAAAATAAAAAGGGAATTTTCAGTTGTGTAAATTATTCAGCTTCTACCAGGAATCAAATTAGAGGAGGAATAAGATGTGAATTTCCCAGACAGCAGCTTTTTATAATCACTGTGTCTTGATAAATCACACATAGATGCTGTAATTACCTCAACTGTGCTATATTAATATTCTAGCAAGATACCAACACAGGCAACACAGCATTATGATTTTCTTCTGTTTTGATCATAAATCCTTGGCATTTTTCTTTCTTGGATAACTCACATAAGCATAAATTTTCCTTCTTATTATTTCTATTGATAAACAGCTAGGAAAGGTTAATTCTTGTAAAGATTAAAAGGTCCCCATAATTACGGTTGCAGGCAAACAGAAAAGGCTTGAAAAGCATTTTAAAACAAAACTAAGAAAGTTAGAGTATGAAGCATAGCTGCATTTTAGTAAAAAAAAATAATAATTCCCATTACAGTAGTAAGACACTTGAAAGCTACATAGAAATAAATAACTAAGTTTAAAATCTTTATGTAAAGAAAGAACTGTGTACAGCTTGGGGAAGGCATTATGCCTAATTCTCAGAAAGTAGAACTCATCTTTTTCTTACCAACTGAGGCACTAATTTACAGGGTAGGAGACTGAGGGGAACTTCTCCAGTGAAAAAATAATGTAAGTTGAACCCAAATTACTCACCACAGGCATTGCTGTCCACCTTCACAGATAAGAAAAGCAGAGCAAAGGCAGCCAGGTTGCCTGACTTTGCCACAGAAAAATAGACTGGAAAATTTCAGAATTAAGGCATATCAGTCAGAGTTTCTACAAGGTGATGTCTATATGTGCTCAAATTACCTTTGTAGCCAGTGCAGATCCAGTCTACAGCTGGTGGAGTGTAGAGAGCAATCCAGCTGGCCACCAGCTGGCCAACTTAGTGAGAGCTGCATTGCTCTAGGTGTTCCTTAGCATTGCATGACCTGGGGCAGAATTCAGTTACCTAAATACTGTTTGACATTTTATGCAATGACACCTATACAGTTTTGACAAATGAAGAGTTGAGGCATCAGGCTACTCAGTAATTCTGTAGCCTACTGAGTACTGAGCTTAAGTTGCTGCATCTTCAGCACTTCCTTATTCTTATACTCAATTTGGGTTTCAAGTGTTCTTTTCCCTGAAAAATAAATATTTTTTTCTTCTCCTGGTGTACCAGAGAAAGGGACATTATGAAAACATTAGGACTAAACATACATAGGTCTTGAACCTATAAATGTGAACTCAAAAGAGCTCTATAAGATTATTAGACCTATTCTTGTCTGCCCAGGCAAGAAAGCCAGCCTTGCACAGCTGAGGCAGAACATAGTCTCTGCAAATGCTTGTGAAACAGAGTTCTTTGTGAAGTGCACTGGAAGTCCACAAGAAAAACCTGTCCTCATTGCATTCTTTGCAGAGTTCTCAAAGTTCACATTGTTGACGATGAGCCACCACTTATGAATTAGCATATTATATAAATCGTACTCAATTATAAGGGTATGTTCCCACTCCTCAACCAGCACAATGAAAATAGAACAGGAAAAACGAACTGCGTGACTGTTTTATTTACATAAAGAAATGTCATTAAAATTCTCCTGGTTTTCTTGAAGGCATTTTTCTTTTACATTAGTAGGAATACAGATCTGGCCTAATTTCCTAACTGAAAATTAATGAGGATTGAAGATATTTAAATTAGTCAGTGAACTCAGATATTTAGAAAAAGGAATATCTTTGGTGAAAGAGCTGCGTGAGGAAAAATACTGCTGTGAAGCTGGAAAAGAGAACTCTTTGTGGATCAGCTGTAAACCAATTTCCTATGTACAGTGTAAATATATTTGTTGGGAGAAGCAAGTTAAAAAAGGATTTGTAATAGAAACAAAAATTGATATCTATCAAAGCTGGGCAGAGTTGTATTTTTCTTACGAGTAAGAAGCTGGTTTTTTTTCCCCTCTTTTGCCTTTATTTCTGTATGTTTTCCATGACTTAGCCACCCTAATCTGAACTGTTGCAGACATTAAACTGTATACTTTACTTCTCCAGTAGTGTACTAGACTTAATTATGTCAGAGCTGCACAGGGGGAAGTGAACTGGTTCGTGGAGGCGGTGTGTTCAGGTTGGGAAGCGGTGGGCAGTCAAAGAACTTGTATAACAGCTGTAGCAAGCACAGCCTCACGCAAACACAGGCCCCCTATCTATTTGCATCAATCTCTACCATTTATCTGTGCTCTGTAGGGAAGCACTGCAGATATGTTCTGCACAAGCACACTGTTGTATACTATGCTGCCTCTATTCTCTTTCTTTAGGACAAGTTCTTGAACTTTCTGGATTCCCAGGCATTTTTTTCTAATTTTTTAAAATTGAAATTATTCAAATATTTTTCCTTCTTCTTTACTGTTTTCTTTGAAATACCTGGGGAGACAGGTTTATTGAAACATTTAATCCGCTTGGTCCTCCTCTGGACTTGCTGCAACAGATGCACATCCTTCTTCTGCTGTGGGCCACAGAGCTAAAGACGGTACTGCAGGTGGGGTCTCACCAAGGCAGAGCAGAAGGGCAGAATCACCTCCCTCGATCTGCTGGTCATGCTCCTTTTGATGCAGCCCAGAATACAGTTGGATTTCTGGGCTGCAAGCAGACATTGTTGTGTCATGTTGGGCTAGATGACCTAGAGATATTTACCCCAGGACTTTGCACAGTAATTATTGATAAGCTCTATAAATAAAAACAAAAAAACTGAAGGGATTTACCTAAAAGTCTGTAACAAATAAAAGAGCATTTTCTGTGCAAAAAAAAGAACTGTCACAGCACAGCACAGCCAAGACCACCCTCCTGTCCTACTCATCCCTTGTCCAGGCCACATCTCTGACTGCTTTCCCAGCAATTGCTCCATCATCTTTAAAATGCAGGATTTAAAATCTTCTCTTTTACCTCCTGCCTCCTCTCTAGCGGAGAAGGGCTACTCTGGTAAAGGAACAAACAGAGGAAATATGCCTGGGTCCAGGGTGAGCTGAGTCAGTTCCACCCATTGACCCACTAAGGCTTGGGCAGGATAAGATGATTTCTGCTGCTCTGGGATTCACATGTCTGAGTAGAGAACAGGGTGAATACAAAGGAGTCCTACCCCCCCTCTGAGCCTGGCACATTTGTATTCTCTGAGCTAGAGAAACTGTGTTAAGTAACAGCTTCAGTTTGGCTTGAAAAAGCATATAGTAGTACAGAAAGGAAAAGAAAATACTGAGATCATTCACTCGTGTAGTACTTGAGATAACAACAGGGATCTGGAGACTGACAAATCTGATTCATTCTTTCATTTGCAAAATCTATAAAACAACACACGCACATATATATATAAACAAACATTGTCCCTTGGGGTGCATTTTGATCTGCATGTGAATGGCCTCTCAAGCTTGAGCTGAGTTCCAGATTCAAAAACAGAGAGAAAGACATCCAACCCATTCAGTCATAGTCACTTATAATACATCAGTTTATTCTGGTGGTAAAGCTTCATTAATTGTTTGATAAAAGCACAAAGTGACTTTAAAGTGTCCTGGGAAATTACAATTTATATAGAATGACAAATACTGGTAAGAGGAGACAACAACATGTCTAAAACGTTCCAGAGGAATCAAGACATTTGGAAGAAAGAATAGGCTTGGTCCTGCAAACTACTTCGTGGTGCAACAACTCTGAGCCCAGTGCACGTAAAGCTACCTGAGAGAGATATGCAGACTAAAATCTGTGAGGAGAGCAGCTGGAAGACATATCTCCTCCTGCCCACACAGACAGAAAAGCACGGGGCTTGGAGGGGTTGCTACTGTTCCCGTTTTCTGTAAGTGAGGCACCTGAGGAAAGTGTGCTCAGGAAGTGATGATCTAGAGCTTTAGGAGACATGCAATTGCAATATAGACCTGTGGATCTTGTTAGCTTTCACCTCAGTCTTCCAGCTTTTCTGTCTTGTAACAGACCCTTTTAATCCAACTGTAGACAGTAGAAAATAGGGACAGTGCCTAGCATTGTTACCAACTAGATGTTAATAGAGTTTCAGCACATGTATTTGAAGATACCGGTCTTAATTTGAACAATTTCTTTCCTCCTGTAAAAAATTGGATGGATAATAAAACATACTTTAGAAAAGCTAAGAAATTGATGCTTTATTTTTAGATATAAAACTTATTGTTATGGAGATTTACCGTAAAATGTCAATTTGTACTTAGTATTCATAACTGTTGAGTCACTTAGTGAGGTAGAAGGTAGAGGTTTGGTGAT
This sequence comes from Myiopsitta monachus, assembly GCA_017639245.1. Classification (NCBI taxonomy): domain Eukaryota; kingdom Metazoa; phylum Chordata; class Aves; order Psittaciformes; family Psittacidae; genus Myiopsitta; species Myiopsitta monachus. The sequence continues at coordinate 24,601,331 of CM029925.1, forward strand.
CATTCTTCACCATCAACCAGTCTCCCTTACCAGCTGATATTTCATATGAAATTGTAGTCCCCTTGTTTCAACAAAATGAGTTGCAGTATATATCCTACATTTATCTCATGTCCTTTAGTCAGCTCATTGTGAAACTGCACAAAAGGAGAGTGAGGGAAGCAGCTGCGATATCTGTGCTCTTCAATACAGACAACATACTTGCAAGCAATTACTTTTCAGCTTCTTTTCTGAGTTCATATCCTCTATGCCCATCAAAGATGGAAAATTAATTAATATAATGGGTAGTATAATGTAATAAGAAACAAATTGCCTTCAAATCTAGATGTCAGTTTTGGGGATTTTCTGTTTTCCCAGAGAAAAAAGAATAAAGATTTGGAAGTTATTTCTATGGTTTTAAGAAGCCCTTCCCAAATAAGCTGCTTTTTCTTTTTTGCTTGGTTTCATTTCTAAGAGATGGAGAGGCCAGATGTGCACCCTGGGACAGAAGATGCCACTTGGCAGATCACCAAAGCATCTCAAGATCAAACCTTAGTCTGTCTATCCAAAACCTAGTACTTCCTTCAACAACTAGTTCTGAATTTCATAAGCTCTTCCTGAAAACTTTCATGGTAGGTTTCCCTTTTCTTACATCCTGCCTTGTCATTTTACGAGCTAGGACTTGCCACGCGGGGAAAGAGAAACGACATGGGGATGGGAGGCTCTATGAGTACACAGAAGAATAGGGGAAGTCTTAGCTTCCCATATCATTGTCGTGGGTTCAGCTGTATTTTTCTCCTTCTTAGTATCTGGAGCAGTGCTGTGTTTCAGCTTTAGTCTGAGAACAATGCTGATAACACACAAATGTTTTAGTTGTTGCTAAGTAATGCTTACTCTGATCAAGGGTTTTTCAGTCTCTCATGCTCTGACAGTGAAGAGGGGCACAGAGAGCCAGGAGGAAGCAGAGACAGGACACATCACCCAAACTAACCAAAGGGGTATCACTTCATGTCCAGTATAAAAACTGGGGGGAGTTACCCAGAAGGCCCGGATTGCTGCTCAGGTCAGGCTGGGTATTAGTCAGTGGGTGGTCAGCAACTCTACTGTGCATGACTTGCGTCTATTGTTTTATTTTCCTTTTCCCCTTTTAGTTTTGTATTCTCTGCCCTTGTTATTTCCTTTATCATTATTATTATTGGTAGTAGCAGTAGTAGTTTTTTATTATATCATAGTTACTGGACTGTTCTTATCTCAACCCATGGGGTTTACATTCTTTTGATAATTCTCCCCATCCCCCCGGGAATGGGAGGAAGAAGGGAGGTAAGTGAGCGAGTGGCTGCGTGGTTCTGAGTTACCGGCTGGGCTTAAACCATGACAACCATACAGTTCACATGTCTTATCGCCTAAGTCTCATGGAGAAACCTATGTCAAGGCTGCCACTTTGGAATTTGCCTGGAGAAGGGCTTGTTAACATCACATGAAGCAGAAAGTCCCAAACCATTTTAACAAGCTACATTTTAATATAGTGAAGTCTTGAATGCCTCAAATTTGATTCTTTTGTGTTCACAGAGAGTTTGCATCTTTGTAAGCAGCAAGAAAAACTTTAGATGTGCCTCAAAATGAAGTTGTTTCTAAGAAGCTTTCCTATATACAGAGCTGAAGTTCATGTGTCTGTTTATTTTAATCTATCAATGGATGACTCATTTTCTCTCTCTCTTTGCTATCTTTTCCGATAACCAAATAAGTCTCAACCTCAGAAACACTTCCATGAACAAAAAGGCAGACATTCACCTAGCACAAATTCATATACCTTCACTGACTTCAGGTATACTGAATTATATTGCTGAAAGAATTTGGTTAGTTTGAATCCATATTCACTCTCATCCTTACCATGTGCAGAATGCATTCCTTGTGCCACTGTAGACTTGCTGATTATTTAATTGTTATGATTTGTTACATATATTTCTATGTAATCTAATTGGAAACCCTGCACCTCAGGAGAAGTCATCCTTGAATACTTTATTTTACATTCTAACAGACAAAAGCAACATGCAAATCTTTATGCATGCGTATAACTTTTCTTCAAGCCCTCTCAGCAGCCAAGGTTTAACAACTAGAAAGGAAAATCATGCCTGCTCTCTGAAGTTTGGTCTTTGCTTCAAAGATCAAATAATCTCATAATGGTGACATGTTAGATCAGTCATGAGGGAAGTTGCAGAAATAGCTTATAAGAAACGCACAATAGGAATTCACCACTCTTGGACTTGTTTCTTTTAGAATTAGTGCCAAGAGTGTTCTAACTTGGGTGCTGTTTCTCAGTTAGGTTGTTAGCACATTTTCACCTGATCTTTATATTGACCACTCTATTATTTTTTTTTCCCAGAAAATAGTTGTAATAACCAGAGCAATGATCCCCTCCTTGATAGAGAATAAAAGTCACTAATCAATTTTTTCTTGTTTTAGCTATTTTATTTTGTTTCATTTCCCAGTTCCTCTGTGATAAGATTGTTGAGAAAATGTGAGATTTAATCACTGAAAAAGTACCAACTAAACTTCTAAAAAGAAAATAAGCTACACAATTCTATGGATACTGGGTGGGCTTGGGCTTGTCATGAAAGAGCTTCTTTCATTTATGTGTAACATCAGTAGGAGAGGGCAGAGTATGTAGGTCTTTTTCTCCCTAAGCTTTGCCCGCAGGGAAAGAATTTGAATTAAAAAAAAAAAAGAGGAAGTGTGTGATTTCATTTCCTTTTCCCATGTGAAGAACAGTATGGGGTCAAGGGTCTTTGTTTTATTTGCTTAGTGAGTGATATAGAAAATGTACTTTCTGAAGAACATAAACACTTGAGAAAAATAGAAATCCATACGGGCTGAATGAACTCTCTTTTCAAAATCTCTCCTACTTGGATAAAAATCTGAGTAAACCATGCCAAAGGTTGGAAACTCAAGGAGCCATTAGGCATTTATTAGTTATTTGCTTTACTATCTGTTCTGCAGAATGAGTAAGATATGTACTTTATTTCCTATAAATACGAGGACTTCAGACTGCCTCAGTATTATCCTACCTGAATGCTAAATCAGATGAAGCTGTTAGTGCAAAAACAACAGGAAACAAAACCACTAGAAACCAGGTCCTTCAAAGAACAAAGGTGAGCTATTTGTCTTCAAGTGGCACTGGAGAACAGTGGGGATCAGAAGCACAATAAGTTGTGTCAGAACAAGCGAGTGGCCTATTGCAGCACAATCCCTGAACTTAGGATCAAACCATATTTTAAAACCTTACCAGATGCTGAAGTAGGCAGAAGAGACAGCAAGTGGATTTTAAACATTCTGACAGATATTGGGAGCAAGTGAAATGCTGCAGCAGTTTGCAGCCTGATTCACAAAGGCAAGGAAGCCAGTAAATGGGTGGACAAAGATTAGAGAAACTGGCCAGGAAAGATTGGAGTGCAGGCTGAGTATGAAGCCCATTGCTGCTTTAATCCCTTTGGTTTATGCACTGCAGACATAAATTGACATAACAAACATCATTTTTGCTTTACATAAATTAGTTTTGAGCCTCTGAAATCAAGTGTTATTTGGTTTACTTGACATAACTGTCATTGCCACATATTTTTGTTGTGTTACAACGCTGCAATTAGAGGTAGGAAGCAGAGGAAGCACACCTGGCAGCACAGTTCCTCCCCTGCTGTCACCTGCAACAAGTGTACTGAAGTTGCCCCTCTCATTTAATGTATGCTCTTGAAAGAAACAAACGTATTTTGTCTGTTGTTGCAATCATATAACTGCAACTGACGCACTTGCACATATGATTTTTCAGAGAAGACGTATCTGAATTCCAGCCCTGGATTTTCTCTCAGGTAGCTGTATAGGTTCTTTGTCTACAATTATGGAAGTTCAGCACTTCATCAGGCTTTTAATGAGAGAAAATGCTACAGCTCAACACCTGGAAAAGCCCTGGAGAACCTTTCTTCCTAAAGGGTGTTTTCTTTAATTTGGCAGTGTGTGGGTAGTAATGTGTTATTTTCGCACATATGTTCTAGACTCAATCCTTTCACACCAAAGATAAATTCTCAGTGTTGTTAATGGAATTCCTCAAAAGAATTTTGAACCCATTGGAAACATTTAATTGTTAAATGCTGCTTTTGTTCCTTACTCTTTCACTTGCAAGCCAAAAAGGTATGCTATCTATCCAGAATCAGAAAAACTGAGCTAGTTCACAAATTGCACTTAGCATTATAGCATCACAATAGGTATATGCTGTGCTACTTTCATCTAGGAAAACCTACAGTAGAACACTCCACATGCCATTCATTTAATTGTTTATACACAGGGTCCTCTGGAGGAATTTGATATATTTGTTTCACTTAACCCAGTCATGATTCAATTTCTCACATTCTGAACAGCAGGCACAGATCTATATTTCTTTTCTTTATTTCATTACTAGCTGATGCTTTTATTGTATTTCACTTTGAGATTTGTCTTATGAACACAGTATGTGTTTTACATTACGCTAGATCTTTCTTATTTTTAGATCTAGCCTGATTCACAGTAAGCTTTAAAGAAAATAATCCAACCTGCTATACAGCACCTTTTGTTCTTGGAACCATTTAAAATCAATTTGTGATCCTCTCCATTCAATCTTTTTCTTCAAAACTGATAATATTTTCTGCATGAAAAGTTGCTGACTTGAGAACAGTAATATGTGTTAAACCCATACATGCATTTTTCTTTTTAATTGGTTTTATTATATCTGTACATTTTCTGGTCACCTTCTTTGAAGATAGGACTCTAACTAGCTATCTCAGTACAAAAGAACAAATAAAGGCCTACTCATTCCCCCTGTGGCAGCACATACTGGATGTCGGGGTTTAAGCCTTTAACTCACGCAGTTTGCTCACTCACTTCCCCCTCTTTCTTCCCCCCAGCTCCTGGGTGGGGGTGGGGGTGGGAAGGAGAATCGGAAGAATGCAACTCCCACAGGTTGAGATAAGAAGAGTTCAGTAACTAAGGTATAACGCAAATCACTGCTGCTACCACCAATATTAATAATGACAAGGGAAATACAAGGGAAGAGAATACAACTGCTCACCACCTGATACCAAGCCTGACCCAGCAGCGAACCCAACCCTTCTGGGTCCCTGCCCCTTGTTTTTACATCCTAGGCATGACATGCTGTGGTATGGAATACCCCTTTGGCTAGTTTGGGTCAGGTATCCTGTCTCTGCTTCCTGCCGGCTTCCCATCCTCCCTGGCAGAGCATGCGGCTCAGAAAGTCCTCGGCCAGACCAAACATTCTAAGCAGTAACTGAAAAGATCGGCAATATCAGTGCTGTTCCCAGACTGAAAGTCAAAATCACAGAGCTGCACCACCTGCTAAGGGGCATAATGACTGCTACTGCTGAACCCAGGACACTGGAGATCTTGGCTTGGGTAGTCGTGGAAAAACTCTCCATTTTCCTTTCTCAGACTAAGGTGAAAGCCTTGGATTTTGTTCTCTAACGTTCTGGGAGGAACAGGGACAAGAAGTGTCTCCTTGTTTTGGTCTATAAACACTCCAAGGCAGCTGCTCCATCTTCCAGCTCATGAAGACTTTTCAGTCTTGTCTACAGCAAAGCACTCTAAAAGATGGGGCTAGTGAGTGCCTTACAGTAATTCCTAAACTGAAACAGGAACACTGAGTATCCCATATATAACATGCTAATGACAGCCTGGATCATGGTTAGGGATATCCAGAGACCCACGTCAGCAGTAGCTAGAACAGTGAAGTACATGCTCCATGAAGAAATTTACTTCCACGAAGGACTACTCCCAGCCTGCTTCTGAACTTTGTCTCAATTTGATGCTTATTCAAATCCCCAAAGCCCAAAATGTTTTACTGTTACAATGAAGGAAAGAAAAGATACAAGTTTAGATGTTGTAATGTTTTTGCTTTTTCTCCAATCTGCCAAGAATTCAGGCAATGTTTGAGACTGGAATAGAAAGTGGAGCTAGAAGTGAGGAAATAGAAATTGAATCCCAAAATTCTCCTATATTCTCATTCTCCTGCATGAAAGCCACTTTGCAGATAAATGCCACAGAAAAGTAATACTGATATGAAATGTTTGAAATATAAAAAAATTAAAAGTATTTTAATATAATATTTTTTCACTCCAGCTATTCTTTTTGTAACATAGCATGTCATTAGAATTTATTCATATGGAAGTGTTTTAATATTCAATAAAATTTGAACGAGTGGCAATGATAACATTTCTTTTATGTTAATATCTCTGTGCAATCACTGAGGAAAATATGCCTTGATTTTAGGGATTCTTAACAATAGCTAAGATTATTATTCAGAGTTTATATATTTATTCATTCTTAAACTGAGGTCAAGTTAATATAACAATGAAAATCTAGATAAATATACAGAAATAAATTTTCTGAAATGCATTACCTTTACTTATAAATTGGTCAGGGCAATCCCAAGCGCAAATGCAAGGGGCCCCAACATGAGAAGAGTGTGGACGTGTTGGAGCAAGTCCAGAGGAGGGTCACAAAGCTGATCAGAGGGCCAGAGCACCTCTCCTATGAAGACAGGCTGAGAGAGTTGGGTTTGTTCATCCTGGAGAAGAGGCGGCTTCACAAAGATCTTATAGAAGCTTGTAGTGCATAAAGGGGGTCTACAAGAAATCTAGAGAGGGACTTTTTATGATGACATGCAGGGACAGGACAAGGGGGATTACTTTAAACTGATGGAGGGTAGATTTGGGTTAAATATTAGGAAGAACTTCTTTCCTGTGAAGGTGGTGAGACACTGGAACAGGCTGCCCAGAGAAGTTGTGAATGCCCCATCCCTGGTACTGTTCAAGGTAGGGTTGGATGGAGCTTTGAGCAACCTGGTCTAGTGGAAGGTGTCCCTGCCCATGGCAGGGAGGTTGGAACTAGATCATCTTTAAGGTCCTTTGCAACCCAAACCATTCTGTAATTCTGTGTCCCTCCTCTGTACTTGCTCCAACAGCTCCATGTCCTTCTTATGTTGAGGACACCAGAACCAAAATGTTCACCACATTAGCCACCGTCTGTTTTTAAAGAGCTGGCATACAGTACTGCATACACCTCCATGAGATCACATGCATATAGAGGTCCATGAAGTTGTAACACTCTGTTTTGGTCCCCCCTCAGAGCACACCAGCAAGCTTATGAGGTTTTTCTTGGGTTTGACATCTGAAAGGCTGAACTGGCAAAATTGAAAAATTTATACAAGGTTTTCAGATTGAGAGTGAAGGCGTTAGAGTTTGTCCAACCCTTTCTTACCACTCAGACATACTGAGAGTGTTTGAATCTTTTGGCACATAAGTATGTCCTGAAGAGATATATTCTGCAGAATAATATAAGAAGACATAGGACAATTAGGGATCTGATAATTAAATACTTTCCTCAGCTCTATTTTATTCAACAATAGGGACACAACCTGTGTCAGCTTGAGGATCTGACAGGTGACGTCGAAGAATCACTGTCTTGTGGCTTAACAAACTTTCATTTCAGCTCATCTGTGGCAAGAGGCACAAAACACATTCCCTAGAATCTATGATTATTATTTTTTTTTCTCAAAAGGACTATTTTTCATCTTCCATTTATGTAAAAGGACCAAAATGAGTATTGTTTGCAGAGATACTACTTAACCAACTGACAATCATATAAGTTTGGTCATCTAGATGTTGCCAGTTGATTCTTTTATTGTAGATAATATAACTTTTGCTCGAAAAAAAATTGAATACAGTGAACTATATGATGCAATTTGTCATTTGCTTTTCAGGCCTTCGTCTCCATCAACCGATGCCAGGGTACTGCTCAGTGAAAACAGCAGTAAGCATTTGAAAATGTAAACAATGTAGCTAGTTGTATCCAAAAAGAAAAGAAATTGTTCTTTATCTTTCATGTGACTGTTGATGGGGTGTACTGAGCTCAGGTCGTGTATCTTGGATAATTAAACCTAACACGTTATAGCTGTTTGCTGTAAGCTTATAATATTTTTTCCTCCCGCACAGAGAAGCAGATGTTTAAAAAAAGTTTGAACAGCAAGCTGAGCATAACTGCATTACTATATAACATTCAAAAATGTAAGGTTATGTAGTTATTGGGATGCTGAAAACTAAGAATATAGATGTGTTTCATATACAATTCAATTGACTTGACCTGAAATGAAGCAAGCATCAACCACATACTCTGAACTGTGGCAATTTAAATGGTCTGTGTTTTTTTTATATAAAATTCCTGTTGCTGCAGCATCCAGAAATTTTAAATAAAAGAAAACCTTCAGTGAAAGTAAGCTGTGGGACAGATTTGCATTACAGGATTTTATATGTTAGTTGTACTTTCTTGGACTTCTTATTGTTAGAGAAAGACCTCAGTAGAAAGAATTTAAAACTAAAGACCACAGTAAGTGGAAAAATGTTAGAAATATATGAGTAAGGATGATAGCTGACAAAGAGAGGAAGTTCTATGAAGGAGATTCAGGAGCTCTCAGGTCCTCAGTACAATCTCCTTGTGAAGGAGTTCTGTCCAAAGCTGCTCTGAAGTCCCTGCAATATGAAGGAACTAGGATTTGTTTCTTTACAAGCACTATCAGTGTGCTTTGCTAGACATTCAGTGTTAGAAGAGGGACCTGTCATTTCGAGAAGACATGAGCAGTGAATAGAAGGGATGGTGTGTTTCTGAGGAAAAAAAAAAAAAACCAACAGGGAAAATCATGATCTTCTGCAGCTTCAGTAAAACACAGTAAACATTCAGCATTTTGGAGGAGAATGCTTACTTAATTGGGTCTTTTGTTTCATTTCCTTTACCTGAAAAAGTAAAAATATTTACATTTGGGGTTTTCATCAATTTTTTTGGCAACATATCAATTTTTTGCATCAGTCTCTAGTCTAGGTTAGGTCTTCTAGGCAATGTTAGAGCATACATGTTAAATAGAAATTGTGCAGAGATCCTATGATGTCCTTCCAATATTATTTAAGATATAAAAATACAGTGCATTTAGATGGACTACCATATCTCTGGAGGGTTTTTATTGCCTTCTGCTTTGATAGATATTTCCCATTGATACAAAAGGTACAAAGTTTACATATCTGAAACGTGGCAGGGATGTGAATTCTGACCATGAACTGCCAACATCAACTTTTAATAAGAATTGTAGTCTAGCCTACATTGGATCTTCAACTATATTGTCCTAGGCCAGTAATTGCAGTCTTTTATACAAGACCTATTTTATGGTAATATTTTTATCTAATGCATATTTTTATCTTGACTTTGAAAGATCAGATCCTGTTTGTCATGTAAATGCTGCTTTGTGAATGCTTCAGTGACTTAAAGGAACATTGCCGCTCCAAAAAATCGAAGCAGCAGTATTTGTTCTGTGATTGCCACATACAGACATTTTTCTCCCAAATCCCTCTGACTGAAAAAAGGTAAAGGGCATGGGAGGGGGAAGAACATGTCAAGGCAAACTTAAGTAAGGCCCACTTAAAACCAAAACAACTTAAATAGATTGTATTTGGTTATATTTAGAGGATAAAAAAAAGAGGCGTATTTCTCATATGTAGGCTGAATGCTCAATTCAGATGCAGAATTAATCTGAGGTGCTCATCCCTTTTTTTTGTTCTGCTTAGTCTTCCACCTGGGTAAAATTAAACATGAGTAGCATGCCTGAAGGATTCTGTGGTGAGCTTCTGCTATAGGTATCCCTGATCAGGTTCCTTTTGGCCTTTAGTCATGTTGCTTCAGTCCTATTGGGATATTCAGGTCTGTGAGCAACTGCTGCTGCAGAAACAAAATGAGTAATATTTAAAACAGTTGCTTAAGAAGTCAAGCAAACTGAATGTCCAAAGTCATGGTACAAAGAAGTTGTTTAAAGAAGATGAATTCTCATAAATTATGCCAGTTTTCACCAATTGCAAATCTAAGTGAGTATAATTCTTTTTATACTGGTACAGATGCTGGGTATAATAGATCTTTTGTACATGGTCCAGTAACTTAATCTGTCTTCCTTCTATTCTGCACACAGTATCTGCTTGGAATGAAAAGATGCTACAATTCTAGTAGCCCTGGTCTTCTTAAGTTCAGCTGCTGTTTTGAGATGTATATGCACTGCATATTTTTAAACATGCAAAACACCTAGGAGGAGATCAAAGGAAAATACAGAATTCAAACTGATTACCAGAGTACATTATAAATAATATGTAAAACAATGGTATGTAAATGTACCAAGGTATCACATGGTTATAATACATTGCAACAAAAACTTTTTATTTAATTACAGGCCATTGAAATGACTCTCCAATGCTAGGCAGAATTTTAGACAAAGCTAAGTAGTGTTTTAATGCTTCATAGAAGGGGCAAATGCATTCTCATTTACTTCCCATTGTGAAGGCAAACTTAAGGCTAATAAAGGACATTAGAGTAACGAAACTATTCCACTTGTGAACAAAGCAATGAGTCTGGACAAAAATTATTTCGTTTCCTCTGCACCGCCAGGGTTTAGTCTCTCTGTCTCAGGTTTAGGAAGGCTGCTCAGTTCTACAGGTAAATTACCACCTGTCACACAAGCCTATGAGAAATGTTTGTGTTTCAGGCCGATGGCAATGTCTTTGTAACAATCCTCCAGCTGCAACTGCACTGTTGAAAGTAATCTGATGAAGTGATAAAAACTTTCAAGATATCAGCAATTTGGTTGTTACATTTAAATGATGCAGGCTGAGCTGTGCACACATCCCAGATTCTACGTCCAGGTATCTCAGAAAAATATGCTGCATAAAAGAAGCCTTCTCTGATGTCGTCTATGTAAAGTACAAAGTTTTGAAAGACACTTTTTAATACCTCTATATGAATGAAAGTACAATAGTTTTTATTTTGTCAAATATGACTCAACAAGCATGTGCTTCTTATTCTGTACAAGCCTGTAATTTCTCTTCTAGTTTAAGAAAAGTGATTTGAAATATGGATAATACTGTTTGGACAGTTGTGTACTTCTATGAATTCACTTTTTGAGATTCTGTTTGTGTTACTTTTCATTGCAAAACAGTCAGAGTGGATTAGGTTTTTCAGAAGACGAAATCCACATGTTGGTAAATAATGCTGTTATATTTCCTACTTCTTCAGAGTTAGTGGTTAATTCATACAGCAGAATTAAAACCAATATTGAAGTTGACAATCAGTACATTTTAAATGTAAGCTGCATTTTATATAAATCTGTGGGAATAAGCATTGTACTGAGAACTTTTGATATTAATATCACTCAATAATTTATCTTGATGGCTGTCTCTTTTTCTTTTCTTTTTTTTTTTAATTTTATGGGAGGATGTGAAGAAGACTCATGAATTCTCAGACAGAAAAGCCCATCTGTGTATGAAAGAGAAGAATCCTTTCCACCAGCTGATTTAAGTATAATCTTAAATGCAGCAGTCAGATCACTGTCGTGCCACACTTGCATCTGAAATTTAAAAGGACATTTCAGGTACACTGACATGATATTATAATAGCTTTTCAAAAGAAGATTTTTTTGCTGTGGTCTATTTTACCTTAGCCAGTTATGTTATTTCAGAATGGAGTTAAGTGTCCTTAGCTCCCAAGGCATGCTGGCTGCCATGCTGTAGTATAGCATTGACCTCTGTATTCTGGATGACTCGAAAAGAATTGTTAACTCATTTGACATGAAAATAATGTTCAGTGAGTCTGTCATTTTCAAGCAATTTCCTGAATAATTTCAAATCTATTAATATACAGGAAACTGCTGCTTAACAAAGGTTGGATTCAGTGAATCCAGGAGCACCAGCTAATTATTAACTTCCCTTATTATGTGAAATGAAACCTGCTACGACAGACTCATTTTCAATACCAGATAGTGAGGAAGATGGAAGCAGTGCACACAACTGACATCCTTGTCTGAAAAATTGCAGCAATCTTGTATTTTCCTTGTAGTCTGTTGTTTTACATGGGAAAAAAAAAATTAAGCTAAATATGCAATACTACTGCACCAGACTTAGGAGACTTGCTCCAAAAACTCATGGGAATATGGAGGGCAATAAAATTAGCACAAAAAAAAAATCTATTTGAGTTTAAATAGAAATTTCTTCTTTACACTCGAAGCCTGATTTGTTAATTGACCTTGTTTATTACAGTCACAAAAAAGTCCAGGTAACAGTTTCTTTCGTTGACAGGCTTCTTGGCTGGAATGAAAACAGAAGAGCTAACTAATCTATAATAGGCACAACCCAGACCTTGTGACTGCTTCTTTCAACGCTACCTCCTTTCTTGGTTTCTTGATGCTACTTAATCACAATATTAAATAACAAAAATAAGCCAACATATAGCCTGACACTTTAAGGTGCTGAGATCCCTTAAAAATTATGTCCAATGTACTTTCAGCTTACCTATTATATTTTCGATAGCTAACAATTCCAGCTGCGATGTGCATACCTGATTATTTTTTCATGGTGTCTTAGAATATGTGCAGTAAAGGGTGTCTGTGCAAGCTTGGTGAAAAGATCATTGATTCACTGAAGTGACTGACTATATATTGTAAGCCAATAAGAACTGGTTTATTTTCAGCAACCAGAACAAGGAATGGCACTGGTGGATTGAAAGATATGACATATTGTTTAGCCTTGATGAATATTGAAGATTGTCTCTTCAAGAAAAATTGAAGACCATGGATGTTTCCATGTCAAAAAATAGATAAGCCCAAGGGGAAAAAGGAAAGGGAACCACAAGATAAAAATTGAATTGTTGAAACGTGGTGAGTGAAATGTAGTGACTATTGCAGTCACTATACTGTTGTCACTTAGATTAGAAAGTAGCTCTGGAAAATAGTATTGGATGAAGAAGTAATGGGAAAATTATTTTAGCTGCAACCAATTGGCTTTCAGCAAATTAGATAGTGAGTGACTTGAGTTTTCAAATCAAAAGTGGTTTCTCAAATTTTGAACATCTGTATTAATACCTAAAATAAGCTGGGTCACCCTCTTCTTACAAGCAATATCTCAAGAAGGCAGAAAAAAATACAGCTGTCACTGAATTTTCCCCAAATACTTCTAGAGAGGCAGAAAAAGTGCATCTCTCTCCTCCTTTGAAATAGGCAGACTCCAAATGCCTCTTTTTTAACAATTCCCAGCATTCAGAGTGATACTCATAGAAAGACATTAGGCTTCTGGTCAGGAGACCAACTTTAACATTAAAGTAGGACAACTTAAGGGTCAGGGCCTCAACAAACTCTGTTCTGAGTCTCCAGTTCAGCAAACAAGCCTGTGACCACATAAGAAGAACATGAATATATTCAAGGACATGGCAGATTACTTTGTGGTCTTCAAAGCACGGCACATCTCCTTTACTCTCTGTGCATGCTGGGTGCAGTTGGTTTCTTTCAGGAGCTAGGAATCATATTTGTACTTTCCATTTGACAGTGCTATACAAAATCTGGCAGTTCTTCAGTATATGTAGTTAGTTAGATCTACAAGAAGAGGGAAAATGTGCTAGAGATGTAGAAAAGCTATTAAAACATAACTTCAACTCCACATTTCTATTCAGTCAAGTCAATCTAAATAAAGGTTTGACTTTATGTCACTGTCTTCAAACAAGATAGTGCTCTTAGAGATACTATTAATCTATGTACAACATGACAGATATGAAGGTCCATAACCTCCGTTCTTTATTTAAAATTAATTGATGCAAACTAATCTGAAATTTATTTAAATATATCTATATAGGCTTCGCATGTACATACATCAGTTATTTTTTCAAACCATGAAAGTTAAACAGGTATACCTTTTAATATAGGAAAACCTCACTTTGTAGTTAAAGTGTCGGACAGCAGAATTTCTGTTTTGTTCATCTCACATAAAATAGGAAAAGATAGCAGTAATAACAGCAATGGGTCAAAGCTGTGGTAGCAGGTTCCAAACTGGAGCATCCTTATATGTTCACTAAAAGTATGGCTTTAATAATTGCAAGATCGTTCTGTCCAGTATTTATTACAGTGATGATGTACTGATGATACAGTCCAATTCTATAAAACTCAGACTCTGTAATCCACTTTTGTTGTCTCTTTAGATAGTGGCTATACTTCAGATGTATTGTGCTGCTGAAAAATGAGTGGCGATGCAGAATGTCTTTTCTGTTACTAGCTTCACAGCATAGTTTTCTAATTCATACTGTACCTAAAAAAGCTCTGCATGAATGTGCAGCCATGCTGGAGACAGGGAACCTCAAATGATTCCCTACAGCTTGAATAAGAGTAATTCAGTCATGTGATACAGTTTTACATCATCTCATCCTCAAGGATTCCGCATAGTATTTTAAAATACTGGTCTTAATGATTGAAAATGGAGATGGAGAAAAGTAGAAGAAACTGTTTCAGCTGTGAATTCTCACCCCTCCCCCTTTTTTTTTTTTTCAGGACGCATAAATTGAAGCTTGCTTTCAGTTCATTAAATGCATTTTCCAACAGTTCATTTCAATCCCTTATTTCTTGTGGAAGAAATATCAAATTCTAGATCTTTCACTACTCAGAAAGTAGGTCATTGTAGAATAAAGATATTTCTTAGGTTTACTTTAGCAAGCAGTGTAGCACAGCAGAAGCAGGTCAGTCATCATTTTTGTCTACCATATGGAGCTTTTCAGAAGACTACTATGCTCTTTCATAGTAGGTTTGGCCATATCCCTTAGGTCAGACATTCATCATGCACAAGATGCAAGGGCTTTTGTGTTTCCATTTGGGAAGGGAATGGAACCAGATTAATCTTCCCAATATAGTTTCTCTTTGGTGAGTAGATAGTGTGAAACTTCACATGTAGATTTCAGAAAAAGAATATTATTTGTGTGCACCAATACTGGTCTTTAAACTGAACTAATGCCCATCAAGACAGGATGACTGGAAGTTTCTTCTGGACTGCACTACTGCTCTAAAGCAAAACTTTAACATACATGCAGCTAGTAAGCATTGGTCCTATGATGGAAAAAGGTAGTAAGCTCAGTATTTGGTTTAATTACATGGAGGCACAACTATTTTATTTTTACTGATTTTTTATAATCACTTTTTCTGCATCTGATTTCACAACATATTAACAAGAAACATATACCCTAACATATGATCTAGTACAATCCCAACTGACAGGTAAAAGACTCCCACTTAAAAAGGATTCAGTCAAGCCATTAGGGAGGCAGACCTTTTGAAGCTGAAGTGTTTTGTTATTAGAATGAAGTTTTCAAACCCTTCCGTAATTAAAAAAAATAATGACTGCTTTTTAAAAGCAGCAGTTAAGTAAACAGCAGAAAACCTGCAGCAAAGACTAGCAATCTGAGTGTAGTTTTATAATCAAATTTTACTGCAGCAGATAATACAATTGATGATACACAGCTCATGGTATAATTGTCTCAAATTACTGATATGATTAAAATAGAGCAGTAGCTATATACTCCTGTTGCTTGTCTGTCCAAACACTGTTTCTAAAATACTCTGCACCTCTAACATAACACTGGACAGACCACTTTTCTTTTTGCCAGAGAGGCTGTAGGAACTCTGGAGCTGCCAAAACACAGCCGTTTATCTATCCAGTGACTAATGATTGCATGCAATATATACCATTATGGGAAGACAGGCTGCCTCCACTGACTGTTTTGTGATGATTCTGGTCTGGATTGCATGAATACTTTTCAGGGGAGGAAAGCGTGTTTTTTTTTTATCTATTTCCTGAAATCAGGTCATCAGCTTAAAACAGCACCAGAAACTTGCTTGAAGTGTCCAGAGCACTAATGTCAGGATCTCTTAAAACATTTCTCTTTATACAGCCTTTCTTTGTTTTACCAAATTTTGGTTCTACAGGGTTATTACGCATCAGCTAGACCATGAGAAATAGGTCTATGTGCAAAACCTGATTGCAAAGTCAGTGGTGAAATAACTGATTTCTTAAACTACTTACATTTCTGAAATCTAGGTTGCCCAGAGAGGTGGTAGATACTCCATCCTTGGAGACATTCAATGCCAGGGTTGACGTGGTTCTGAGCAATCTCATCTAGTTGAAGATGTCCCTGCCCATTGCAGAGGGCTGGACTAGATGACCTTTGAAGGTCCCTTCCAACCCAAACTATTCTATGATTCTATGAAATTATGAAATATTATAATAATAATGATGTATGCTGTAACTATCCAGTCCCCAAAGTAGGGGACACGACAGGTGTAAATAACCATACAATAAGCCATAAAAATATTGATTAAACATTTTTAGACAGTGAGAGGCTTTCATCAACATGCAATAGTATTTGCCTGAAGCTAAAAGGCTTGCAATTACAGATCTGCATTCTGCCAGGAGTGTGGGAGAGGAAAACTGCATCACAGACAGAAGGAAAGTATTCAATTGTCCTGGATTTATACAGAGCTAAAATTTGCAAAATGCAGAAAATTGAGCTTTTGCTGACGGTCATAATGGGAACATGTCTAATAGCATCCTTTTATAGGAACTATGAGTACATTTGGTGTGCAATCAAGTAAATTGGATAAACAATTTTAAGGGTCTTGTGAAGATGCAGGTAGATGTAAATGTACTGAAGATGTAGGTAATTTCAGGTATTCTGCATGTTTGGTTTATAGTGTAAAAAAAGTAAGTAAACTCTGCATTGCTTCAGACCATTGCATGAATGAAAAAAGGACATCTTAGGCATACTCAATTGATTAACCTTGAACTGCTATAGCAGTTTTTCCATCACCTAAGTAATATATGGAAAGTGGGGAAACAAGTGGCAGGGAGAGAAATGCACCAGAGGGAGGAAGGTGGAGAGGGAATTCAGTAAGTTTTTAAGGTATTGAGCACTTGGTTTGATATTTAATAATTAAAGATTCAAATCTAGTAGGCGCCACTACAGTGTTTCTTCAGAAGTGTTACGAATAAATCTGCATATCACCATTTGCTCAGTACTTTTGTCCTCCCTTTGCCAAATCCCATTTATGGGCTCAGCACTGTAAACTGATTATTCCCCAAATCAAGATAATTGACCAATTAGCTGAAAGTAAAGTTAAATTAGACATTTTAAGTATTGCATAATTAGATTTACCGTCAGTTAATGAACTACTGCAGATACAGCACATTCACAAAGGAATATGAGGAATAGGAATAATAAAAAAAAGATCTCAAAGCATAAATAATTAAATACTTTTGTGCTAAAAAATGGTTTTCATTCTTATTTTGTTTCCTATCAACATTGCTATATTGTTATCAATAACAGCTCAGTAGATGAGTAAGTAAAAAATATGTCTTTTCTAAAACAGAAGGTATAGGCTGTGTTGCTGTGTGGTAGACCTTCACTACTGATAACTTCAGATGTGATAACTGGATCTATTGGCGCTGTTAGATCTGTTGTTAACAGTCATTGTGAAGGTCAAAGAGGAAAATAACAATTGCCAACAGCAGGAATTTCAAGGTCTATCTAAGTAGCTTTGTATGTTTGCTACAAATAAACATTGAAAATCTTGATTGTTTACTCAAATCTTAACAAAACATGCTTGAGGTCATAATTCCTTCTTTCATCCCTTTCCCTTTTCCACACCCATTCCTTACAGCTTTTAGCCACAAACCCATCAACTCTCCTGGTTCTCTCCCTACTTCTTTTAAGATATTGAAAGCTTGCTAGATCGAGATTTTGGATGCTGTCTTGGTGGGGTTCAATAAACATAGGGATCTTGGCATCATTAGATATGCCCTGATGCCACCTGAATTCTGCTGACTGAGTTTGTTACTGGTAAGGGGGTATAACTATATTTTTTTCCATTACAGTGTGTTTTTTTTTGAGGGTAAATGCATTAAAGATTGTAAAGTTAGCCATAATGTATATTTCATAATTATCAGAGTTATTAATTGAATGTAAATTAATTTCCTTCAGAAACTCAGCTTATGGGAGTACCTTTCTAATCTTCATATAGTCCAGAGAGAAATAATAATAATTAAAAAAAAAAAAGACAGGGAAGGAACCCAGCATTCAGATATTCTGAGATTATCACACTGCAGCAAAACTGTTTCTTGCTCATTTTAGTGGCATCCACCGGTTCAAGGGTTACTATATTTCCTGGTCATTTCAGAAATTTGCGTTAACTGTCATGGTGCTATTTGAAAACACGGTTGTGTAAATTACTATGTTCACCCACCTGAGTCTCATACTTCTCTTAGTGTAAAGCACTTGTACTAGGTATGTTGTGGGAGTCAGAAGTAAATTCCAAAAGTAATGTTATGTCAGTGTAAAAGCTCCTTTCCTCAAAGGCAAAATTCTGCCTATATTTAGTATTATCTGGAGATATCTGCAAATGTCATATCCAGACCTTCTGTTTTCACTTGACCACTCCAAGCTGCACACAAGGTAAATATTTAGCTAACCACCTTTTCACTTTTATGAATCCAAACTATTTCCTGCCCAAAGCCTACCTTGTAGTCTCTGCAAATATTTCCCTGTCTGGCTGTGCAAAGAGCTTTACCTGACTGAAGTTTAATAAGTTTTTATTCACCTCTTTCAAAACATAAAGGTCATTAGCGTGCTCTTTCTTCTTTTCTCTCCCAAGATAAAAATTATTCTGAGGATAAATTTAAAAAAAAAAAAAGCCCCCAAAGAATAATATAACTTAAGGTTCCAATATTTAGCTAAAACTATTAAACTCATTTTGTCCCACCTATTCCAGAATTTTAGATTCAGAGTGGATTCCGCCCAGCAGCTCGTGAACTCTGCTGTTGTTCTCTAAAACCAAGAGGGGCTTTAGGACCACAGGAAAATTCAACCTGGAAAGGATCTCAGGATGTCTGTAGTCCAATATCCTTCCCAGAGTAGGGTCAGCTGTGAGGTCAAACTAAGTTGTTCAAGTTTTTATCCAGTGGGATGTTGAAAACCTCCAAGGACAGATTCAGCAAACTATTTTTTGTCAATCTCATCCAATGCCTGACTTTTCTTATGGGGAAAAGTACTTCTTTCATCTACAGTTTGAACCTGTCATTTCAGCTTCTGTCCATCACCTCATCCTCCCACTATGCCATGCTTTGAAGAACCCAGTCTTCTTGCTGACCTTCCTAGAGGTGCTCAGGAGCTGCTGTTGAAATCATCTGTGCCCAAGGCTCAACCAGCCCTGGTTCCTCAGCTTCTCCTCAAAAGGTGAATGCTCCAGTTCCTGGCCATTTTAGTGACCCTCCATTGAACCTACTCGAGTTTATTCTTGTCTTTCCTACATTTGGGAGCCCCAAATAGAACATGATATTGTAGATGCTGTCTAACAAGTGCTAAGTAAAGGGAGGTCATTTCACTCCACCTTCTGGCTCATAAAGACCAGAAAGCTGCTGGTTGTCTTTGCTTCTTGATAACTTATGCTCAGCTCCCTCTCTGCTAGCATGTCAGGGTCTTTTTAGCAAAGCTGCTCCCCTCAGTCAAGCAGCAGGCTGCAATGCTGTAGAGGACTTATCCTTCCTCGATGCAGGACCCTGCATTTGTCCTTGTCTGATTTCATAATGTTCTTATCCCATTCCTCCAGCCTGTCTAGGTCCTCACTGAAGGCAACTCTGACCTTGAGTGTATCAACTTTACCCCCCCAGTTTGGTGCTGTCTGAAGTCTTGATAATGACTCCACTACCTCCTTCAATTCAGTGGTAAAGTTGTGAAATTAGTCAGGTGCCAAAGCAAAGCCCTTCAGTACTCCACTTGTTACTGGCTCGCTCAGTAGCTTCTAAGACCAATCATCCAACCAGTTTTTTACCCATCTAAGTGCCCAGTCATCCAGACTGGAGTATGTTGTCTTGGATACAAAAATATTGTAGGAGACAATGTTGAAAGTGAAAGTCAAAATTAATTACATTCCTTGTGTTCCCCTTGCCACACACCCACACACAAATGATTCTTTCAGGGAAGACAGTCAGCTTGGTCAGTCATGATTTACATTTGGTAAATCCATGCTGACTATACCCAGTCACCCAGTTCTTTCTTGTGTACTCAGAAATGACTTCTAACAGGACTCACTCCATGATCTCCCAAGACTGACCAACCTTGAATTCCCTGTACTGTCCTCTTTCTTTTTCTTTTCTTTTTTTTTTTTTTTAACGGCACAACATTTTTATTTTCCTTCTTCTTTCACTCAGGGATTCCTCTCTTCTAATTGTCTCCATGACCTTTCAAAGATGATAGACACTGCAGATATATTGGCCAAAATCACTCAGCACCTTTGGATAAAACCCACTCAATCCCATGGACTTGTAAGGGTCACATTCTTGCAAGCAAAACCTGACTCAATCCACATCCATTGCTGTTAATTCTCCTCATTCACTGAGCACAGAAGCTTAGTCAGTGAAGCCTGAAACAAAGATAGCACTGAGTACCTCAGCCTCATCTGTGTCTGTTGTCACTAAATCAGATCATCTTTCAGGCCTTTACTTTTTGTTCAGCCTTTTACCACTAACACAGTGACAGAAGCTCTTCTTTTTGTTTTTCGTGTCCCCTGGGACTCTGCTCTCCAGTTCAGCTTTGGCTTTTCTGACACTTCCCTACACAGCCACCCAATATTCCTGAATTCATCTGCCATTGCAGGTTCTGCTTTCACCTCCTTTTTGCACTGAAGCTTGTGTCATAAATTCCCTGCTGAGTCAAAGCAATCTACTGGTATGTCTTGTCTTCCTGACGGACAGTTCCTGCTCTTGGAAGATGCTGTCCATGAGACCTTCCAAATTTTGAGATCCTCTGCCCTTCAGAGCTGCCACACATGAGCTCCCATCTACCAGTTTTCTGAATAAGCTGAAATCTGCCCTCCTGAACTCTGGGGTCTATAGTTCTCTACTCTTCTTTCTCTCTCTTCATGTTATTGAACTCCACTGTTTCATAGCCACTACAGACATGGCTTTCATTGATTACCACACCTCCAGTTGATTTTTCCTTATCAACAGCTAGTAGAGCCAGATATGTGTTGCCTGTTTGGCCCGTTCAGTACCTATATCAATAAGTCAATCTCAGTCACCATCTGGACATCTTGATGACCACCCTCATCCTGTGATGTGTCTCTTTTAGCAGATGTCAGGGAGATCAAATTCCCCATAAGAACCAGGAACTACAATGCAGAGAATTTCTTGAGTTGGTTAAAAAAGGCTTTACCCATTAACCCTGATCAGGTGGTCTGCAGCACTAGGGCAGTGACAGTTCCCCCCAGATGAGGAGCTTCTGCTCTGGACTATAGCTGACCAGTTCAACAAGGGCTCAGCCTTTTGAAGATCCAATCTTCCTAAGTTCTTTTTGAAACAAATTGGCGTTGAAGAACTTCTAGCAGACCCTCCCAGATTTCAATAGGGAATTAAAGGTGCTTAGCAGCTTACAGGCTCAAGCCAGTAAAAGAATAAAACATAACACCCGTAGCATAGTAGTTTCTTACAAGGGAACCTTCCCCCTTTTTTGTTGGGTTGTTGGGGCATTTTTTTTGTACATTCACCATTTAAAAAGCTTTCCCCTGGGCTATCAGAGGCACTGAAAATGTTGTGAGTCTGTGTCCTTTCAGCAAATGAAGAAATACAAGGGGGCTTGCTCCAAAAAGCCTAATCAATATGAAAGTTACTGACTCATGAGCCATTGTTGAATTTAGTGCAAGAACAGTTGTTTCAAAGAAATAAACAGCATGATCAAAAGTGCAAGCTTCAAATTGTTTCTTGCAGAGGGTCTGAACACAGATGGTTCAAAAAAGAAAAGAAATAAAGTGTACTTTCAGCATAGTTGTCTTTCTTTTTTGAATCTTTACAATAATAACTTACCAGTTAAGAGAATGACAGTATCAGGGCCTGCTGGAGACTGCTGTGTCTCCTGGAGTTGTGCAGGTTCCATGAATCTACATAACAATTCATCTAGTCTTCAGCTTGAGCTACCCAATGCCTTCTTTTGATTTCGACAGGATAACACTAGCCAAAGATAGTTATACTGGCAAAGATATGAACCTTTCTGAAAAGGTACCTCAATAGTAAGGCAGCTGAACAGAATAGTCTCTGGATAGTCAGCTTCGCTTTATAATTGTAAAGACAATCTTGTTTTGTAGCCTTTAACAAATTTTACAAGAAAATCAATGCTATTTCTAGAATAAATGTATAAAATGCCTCTGAAAATTTCCTTGTTTAGAATAAAATAGTAATCTTCCCTTATGCCATCCAGAATTCAATAAAATATTCATTGAAGTTGAAAGGGTGGAAGGGAAAATCCCATCACTTGTGTTTGCTCTTTTCCCTTAACTCTTACATTTTATATTCTTTTCTCAAAGACAAAAGTGATTTGGACTGATTCTTTTATTTAATTTGAGCTAAATAAAATGCATTTACTTACCATTTATAAGAAATATATTAGCTGAATTCCTACTGGTTTCATTCTCTAGAGGACAGTTATGATGTCTTTATGGCTACTGGTTACAGATGAAATACACCAGGATACGTTTGGAAAAATGCAGTGGAAAGTAGTTGAATGGGTAATTAGGCCTATAGCTAAGCTATGACTGTGACAAGATGTGGCCCTAGACAACCTTTTGGCAACATGATGTAATAGAATTGCGTGGATCCCTCCAAAAGCAAAACTAAACTGATTTTATCCATCGCGGGCTTGGAAGAGATTATGTCTGCCTGAAAACTTAGTGCCTTATCATGTGAAGAGCAGCACAGTGGCCTTACATCTCTAGTATGACATCTAATGTGCTCAGTCATTCCTCATAAATTAATATTTTGGCCTCAGATGTATTTGTATATCACTTGAAATGTGGTGCCTGTATAAAGACAGTTTACTTTGGCTGAGCAGGCAGCTAACACTAGTGCTGTGACACCTGCATCTTTTCATGACCTCTATTACAACAAAGATCTGTCTCACAATTGGGGGGGTAGATACCTTCTATTTAGATAGCTTGGCTGAATTCATCAAAGGCATTTGTAAGCAAGTCAGGTTGTATAGGGTTTAGCAAGAGAGGACACATCCTTTCTTCTGCAAAACTTTCCTTTCTCTAACCGGATTGGCCTTGAATTTACGTACTTGTTTTAAAACAACATTCTGATTTCTTACACTGTTGCTTAATTTTAATTCCATGTTAGATTTTAGCATTGAATAGGACCAAAATGATAGAGGAGAATATAGGTGTCAGATGGCTTCAATGGACTAATCTAGCATTTTCACTTTGAAAATTATCCTCAGATGTAATTCCCAAGGAAAAAAAATCCTGAACTTTTACAGGTAGCCAACATATTCACAAAGTAAATATGTTCTACTTATGCTCATGTAGAATATTTACAATCCCAGTTTTACCCTCTGTCCTTCACTACACAGCCATAAAAAAATCTGAATTTATTCTCAGAACAGCCTTCAGGATTTTCAAATTAGTTTCCATGATAAATTTATCAAACAATTTATGATAATACAAAGTGAAACACAACTGTCTGTTTTGGATTTCTGTAAGATATATTTTTAGAGAGAGTTTTGAAAAGGCAGAATATTTTGAACCTAATGAAGACAATCTCATTGTGAGTTGGGAGGTGTCCTGGTTTCAGGTGAGATAGAGTTAATTTTCTTCCTAGTAGCTGGTACAGTGGTCTGGGTTTGGGTTTAGTATGAGAATAATGTTGCTGACACATGCATATTTTAGTTTTTGCTGGAGAGTGCTTACTCTGATTTAAGGACTTTTTAGTCTCTCATACTCTGCCAGTGAGAAGGGGCACAAGAAGCCAAGAAGGAGCAGAGGCAGGACACTTGACATGAAATAGCCTAACGGGTATTCCAGACCACAGAACATCATGCTCTGTATATAAACTGGGGCCAGTTGGCTGAGACGGGCTGATCACTGCTCAGGAATGGTCTGAGCATTGGTCAGCATGTGGTGACCAATTGTATTGTGTATTGCTCATTTATTTTAAGTTTTATTCCTCTCTCTTTTCTTGTTATCTCCCTTTTAGTCATTATTACATATTACTATTAGTATTGCTGTTATTATTATTATTTTAATTATTAAACTGCTGTTATCCTAAAACATGGGTTTTACCTTTTCAGATTCTCCTCAACACCCCACTGGGAGCAGGGAGCTAAGTGAGCGAGAAGCTGTGTGGTACATAATTGTTGGGTGCAGTTAAACCACAACAGGAGAAGAGCCTGTAAAAAGGCTGACTGCAGCATGCACAGGAGGTGGGAAAAGAAATTGAACCTTTTAGTACTTCAAACTAAAAGTTAGAAAGAATAAGATGTTAAATTTAGTTAATATGATAATAATACTATATATATACATTATATATACCTTAAAATTAAAACTTCACAGAATAAAGTAAGTGCTTTTTAAACTTAGCAGGGAAAGAAAGCAAATGATATTTTATTGAGTTCTGCCCTGTACACTGACCACACAACCATGCTCCTTAATAGTGTTCTTGCACGGGAATTCTGTTTCCACTTGGCTGTCGAGTTTTTCCAATCTACTCTGAATAAGTCTGATTTCCTGGTTATCCAGTATGTCTAAAAAATCTGTTGGAATACTGCATTTCAGATTCATACCATATCATACCTGCTTTCATATCTGATATTTTTCCTGTTTTATAGGATTATTGAAATTTTTCAGTGTTGTCTGAAGGAGAAATAATTTTTAACACTATTTTATATAAAATAGATTTAGTACACAGTACTACAATTTAATCTTTTAATACCAGAAACTGAAGAGGGTAAAAGTTTACATTCATCCATAAAAACACCCAAAAGCTCCAAAAGAATTTGATCTTCAGCAGCAGATATTAAGCAGCTATAGCCCCACAGTATAGCCCATTGCGTTCTGAGGTTTTTTTATCTATACTTACAATTCTCTATAAATGTTCATATTGCACTGCCTTTTTTTGGTGATCTCTCTTACATTTCACCTGGTGCATTCTGGTGACCTTTCCCCACACATTAATGGAATAGTACAACAGTATCAACTTTTATCTGTTTCCAAATTTATCAAATTTATTTCACTTGCTAGAGACATTAGGAAATATTTACAACCTTATATTAAGTATGAAAAACTGTCTTAATATTCCAAGCAAAGCTTATGTTTGCAGCTTTTGTGTTTCTATATATTTTTAAAGCTACCCCTTTAATCTGTGAACTCTGTAGATGTTTACAACATTCCCATTGATGTGTCATCAGAGAGCTAGCTATATGAGAAGATATCTCTTGTGATCCACTGAAATACTTAAAGGAGTGTTGTCATAGGCCCTAGATGGCTAGCAAGTGTTTCTGTTTATTACTGGTTTAATTTATTGTATAAACAAACTGATCTTTCATATTTTTCTTCACTAGGAAGAAATAATAAATCAGATTCTTGTATTTTAATGTTGTGGTTTAAGTCTGTAACCCCCCCCCCCCCCCATGCAGTTTTCTCACTCACTCTCCTCTCTTTCTTCCCCCAGTCCCATGGGGGGAATGGGGAGGAGAATCGAAAGAATGCAACTCCCACAGGTTGAGATAAAAACAGTTTAGTAACTAAGGTATAACACAAATCACTACTGCTACCACCAGCAATAATACAAGAGAAATATAAGGAAAGAGAATACAACTGCTCACCAAGCCCAACCCAGCCACTGCATCCCCCAGCAGCTAACCCCCCCCAGTCCACCAACACACCCTTCTGGGTCTCTGCTTTCCGTGTTCCCATCCTGGACATGACGTGCTGTGGTATGGAATAACCTCTTTGGTCACTTTGGGTCAGGTGTCCTGTCTCTTCTTCCTCCTGGCTTCCCCTCCTCCCTGGCATAGCATGAGACTCAGAAAGTCCTTGGTCAGACAAAACACTACCAAGCAGTAACTGAAAACACTGGTGTTATCAGTGCTGTTCCCAGGCCCAAAATCAAAAACACAGTGCTGCACCAGCTACCAAGAAGGAGAAAAAATGACTGCTGCTGCTGAACCCATGACATTTAATAAAGAATTTTGGTTAAGCATTTTCATAAGTCAGCAGTGCATCCTTGTTCTGAATCCTTCACACTGAATTTTACTTCTAATTCTTCAGTCTGCATAAACAATATTCCTCAAGTGTTGGTCAAAAGCAGAAACTTTAAGAAGTTTGATATCTGCCCTACTTAAGGGGCAGTAAAACCTCCTCTTAAAACAAGGATAGAAACTACTACAGATGTAACTAATCTCAAATGGTTAGACAGTCATTGTATGAAATCAGGAGCTCCTAAAACTAACTTATAGCCATTCATGTTTCAAGTATACACAGCTGGATATGATGATTTGTGGGAAATATGTGTCATAAGAATGGAAAATTCAAGAAGTGCAAAAAGCATGAATAACGAAATTGTTTAAATTCTATCTTCCCATAAAGATACCCTTGAGAAGGATTATCTCTGGCGGACATAGAGGGATGATGAGAATCTACAAACCTCAGATATATTTGCACATTGAAGTAGGAAAAAATCTTACTAAACTTATAATTTTCAAACAGAGCCTTTTAACAGGAAAGGGTCTTTCCATCTCTCTTAACATCATTAGCTGCCAAGGGTTTGACTTCAGTCATTCTGCAATTCCTTACATATGTGCAACTTTTCCTAGCTTCTCGAGCTGAAAAACAACTGTGGCTTGCTCTACTCCAATTATGTTATCTCTTTTACAATAATTGTTTAAACAAAACTGTTTAATTTTACTTTACAGAGGTGGACCTTCCTGGTTACTAGAACATTCATGTGGTCATGTGACATTGCCTGGATAATCATGGAGACAATGACCCAAGCTATCGTTTCTACACACGACTGTGATCTGCCGTTGCCATAGTGGTTGTAGGAGTCTCCTTCTGAGCTGCACTGTATAAAATTTCATGCATAGTATGCTTTGTTTTTCATGAAGAAAAGGATATTTATTCAGCTCAGAGCAGGCTATTCACATCACTGCTATATAAAACCTATTTGGGGCACACTTAATTTCAGAAATTTCCAAAATTTGTTTCTGCATGAAACTGTTAGCATCCTGCCCAGTGACCGCAGAAAAACTGTTCCCCACAGATCAGTCAGCTGAGGAGTATTTTCAGCGGTAGAACACTGATACTGAAGAGTGAAGACGAGTGTAACTAGACAGCAAAAAATTGATTTAAAATAAGTGAATGGTTTCTAATTAACATCCTAGTCCCCTTCACCCACTGTCCTCTTACTGACAACACCTGAAGAAATACTGATCTTTTTCACCTCTCAATAATTGTAAGACATCTGAAGTTAAATCATGGACAGCTAGCTAAATGTTTAGAGAAATTCAAAGGCTGTTCCTCTTAAAAAGGCTATGGCCGAGAAATTATTACATTTTAAATCTAAATGAACATTTTCACAAATTTCAGGAATGCTGTTGATGTAAGAAGAACTGCAATGACTTAATGGGAATTGAGTTAAGCACAGGCACACAGGCTGAAGGCTCTCATTAGCTGAGCGGGGAACACAAAGTGAAATAAAATGTAGAAGCTAGTGCTTTATAAAAGCATTTTCCCTATGAGAAATCCCTGCAATATAATCTAAATTGCAGTAGTCTGCACACCCCAAGGTGGAGGGGTTGACAAAGGAAATCCCTCTTTCTTTTACTTCACATATATATATTTATAACAGACAAATCTGTCTTTAAGCCCAAAATTTTGCTGTGTATAATTATAATATTGCCTTCTCAGGTGACTTTATCACAAGTTTGAGTAACACAGAATGTAAAGGAAAAAGACTCCAAATAAATTATAATAATAATTAGCAGTAGTAGCAACCAGTTTTAGGATTTGAAAAATCACATATCAAACCAGTCTTGGCTAAGCTGAGCTTTGTAAACAATGATGACTATAAAAACCAGAAGAGATAGTTTTTGAATCATATTAAATAAAAAGTGGAAAGTGTAGTATTAATACTTTAGTAGAAATTAAATATTGTAGTGAATACTCAAAACTGCCAGACATGCAATGGAGTATAATTAATGGCTACATTAGGTAGTGTACTGTGCAACTGAGATGTGTGAGTGCAGCATATAAATGCCTATCAGCCATTTTCAGTCTAGTTAGCAAGTGTATGAAATACAACAGTGCCATGGCACACAGACTTTAGTAGAAGCTAGCAAAAAGTATAGAGATACACATTCCCCAAACCCATCCTGGAAGTGGTGCCGCAGCATTCGCACCACTGCTACACATGCAGTTAGTGTGGCAGGGCTCTTATGCTACAGTCATGCCTTCAGCTGCAGTGCAGACATGCTGTTACAATAAGCCTCACATATATTGCAGTCGCACCTTGCAATTGCACAGCAGACATACCTTAATGTTGTCCGTTCAGCATGCTCAGTGAAACTGTCTTACACTCCAAGATGCTTCTGTTTGCTGGATAGAAGCTCACTGCCTTGGGTGTTGTATTGAGCTTGATCCCTCCAGGATCTCTTTCTGCAACTTCATACATCAACTTAGTGTTATCAATTCCTAACATTAGGTTATGATCTCTTCTCACAAGGGCAGATGGTCTTGTTATGTATTTTATTTGTACCATCTGTCTTTGTAGCTTTATCTAAGGAAGAAACATATGTGCAACTTCAGAACAAGTGAAAATAAAATATGTGCAACAGGCTGAGGAAAAAATATGCCACTTCAATGTCTTACTTGCCAGATCCCTTCTACAAGTACATGTCAATCAGGAGTGTAGCTGTCTAGTAAAAAAGTGGCCCATGATATCCCAGGCATGTCATGGAAGGTTGGAAATGTGATGTACAAGTGTGCTGCACACCCACTTCTTGGACAACCTCTTTCCAAGCAGGCACTTTGAAATGCAGAGCTGTCTCTGCTGCTGGAGAGTACAAGGGATGGGGGAAAACAAGCACAACTCAGGTTCCTGACAAATTCCTCTGAAGTGATATAAAAGTGTTATCCAGGCTTATGCCCTGAAGCCTAATTGTTATTGAACTCACTGTGAAAAGTAAGTTTTTTGGCAATAGATAAATATTCAGTACAGTCCTGAACTCTGTTTCTGAAAATCTCCGTAAAGGACATCAGCAAAAATGAAGGTGGAAACTCTCAGCTTGGTTCTCATCCCTCAGACAGATTTAAAGTCCAAAGCTGTGTTCCAGATTCATGTATATATTTTCACAAGCACAAATATACATGTACATGTACATATACATATTCATATACACATACATATATATGCACATGCACACGCACTCACACTTATGTAATTTGGATAAAGGTACACATAATTGCAAAGACATATAAGGAAAGTCTTTTCCCCTTTCTTTGGAAAAAGATTGCGTCTGGCAGGATTTGAGGACACTTGTAGACTTTTCTTCCTATATAAGATATTGCAGAGGATTCCCTTGGGGCAGTAGTGGTGAAGCTGGTCAATACTGACCTCTTTTCTTCATTTCCTGGGACAAGACAATGCTTGGAATCATTTTGGTCCTACATCAGGACACTGCATCTTGAGTATAGTTAATTCTTTCTTTTGGTCTCAGGGACAGCAGCAACACTTCAATTTCTTGCACATCCTCATGAGCCTCTGGCACTTTAGCATTTACTCAGAATTTGGTTGACCTCTGCTGCCTTTATGTGTCTTTAAAGTTCATTCCTGTGCAACTGTCAATACATCTCTTTAGCAGATACAAAATGAGAAGCTTTAGGGTGACTAATATGACGCTTGTAACAGTTCAGTCAAGTGTGGTTCTGATTTAAAGATCTTACTGTTTTCAGTTGACTTTTTACTAATATTTCATCTATTTTCATCTAAAACTTCGGAAAATACGCTGCATTTTCTAAACACTTAACCTTGTGATTCATGAAGCAAAGAAAGATAAAAATAGAAGTTGGTTGGAGGGGACAAAATTTACCTCAAAAATATCTTATGCACCAATGGTTTTTTAGCTAAGCTATTGGAACATAAGTAAGGACATCAGCACAGGCTATATAAAATGGACAATTAATTGAATACTGAGCTCAAGGTTGAGTTCTAGGGGAGCTCTGAAGGAAAAGAGTGAATACCATGGGTCAATTTAATTCTCTGCTGAAAAAAGACATGACTGTTATCTAATTTTTCACACTGTATGTGACATATGAATACCGATGCAAGGGTTCTAGCACCAGATCTGTTCCTGGTTTGGTCAATATAGGTCACTATCACTACAGTAGCATGGTAAGTCTAAAGCAAAGACTTCAGAGTATTTAGGTATTTAGGAACCAACCAACCAACAAACAAAAAAAAACCAAACAAACAAAACAAAAACAAACCAAACCAAACCAATCCAGTACTGTGCTTTATCAGCCCCATGCAAGGAGTAAGCTGGGGGAGGGGTGGAAGTGCAAAGTAAACCAGCAGCCTCAGATGGGGTGCAGTAGGCTCAGCTGTTCTAGCTCAAAACATGATCCATTCTATTCTTCAGTCTATTCTGTGGGATACATGTATGCTGCATGAGTAGCATGAAAAGAGATAGAAAAGGACATCTTCATTGCAAAAACCATCTATTTTATCCTCAGAAAGCCTTGCTTTTCAAAACTGTGTTTGCAGTGTAAAGTTCCCATTCTTTCCCTCTCCTTGGGTTTCTTTTAGACTGTCAGGGGAGACAAAGGACCAAGTGCAGCCTAACCAGTATTCTCACAAAGACTTTTTTTTTTTTGCCAGCCTGGAAACGTAGCTCAGTTGCAGGCAGCTGTGCTCTGCAGCAGTAGGAGATGGCTAGAGTATGCCTCATAGGTAGCCATGATAATCAAACTTGAAGGTGGTACAGTCACAAGTCTCATTCCTAACCACAGAAAGTCACAATCTTCACTATGAAATGAAGAAAAAAAAAATATGTTATTGTTAACGACTTACTCCAGCTGGCTCCCTGCAAGCCAAGGGCTGAGCAGATCTCTCAGGATGTTCACTGCATCAGCACCAGCTCCTCCTTTCAGCAAGGTTCATTTCAGGGACATTTCCCATTGTATCAGGCATGCACAGCACCAGTGCCTCGTCTATCTGCCAACCACATTCATCTCATTCACACCAGAGTACATCTACTGTCCTGTGTTCAGCTGTAACAGTTATTTTTCTCCTTCCTAGTAGCAGGTGCAGTGCTGTGTTTCAGCTTTAGTCTGAGAACAATGCTGATAACACAGACGTTTTAGTTGTTGCCAAGTAATGCTTACTCTGATCAAGGACTTTTCAGTTTCATGCTCTGCCAGTGAGGAGGGGCACAGGAAGCCAGGAGGAAGCAGAGACAGGACACCTCACTCAAACTAGGCAAAGGGGTATTCCATACCACAGCATGTCATACCTAGTATATAAACTGGGAGAGTTACCCAGAAGGCCCAGATTGCTGCTTGGGTCAGGATGGGTATTGGTCAGTGGGTGCTCAGCAATTGCATTGTGCATCACTTGTGTCTATTGTTTTATTTTCCTTTTCCCCTTTTAGTTTTGTATTCTCTGCCCTTGTTATTTCCCTTTTCATTATTTAGGATGAGAAAATTGGGGCCGTTCAGCCTGGAGAAGAGAAGGCTGCATGGAGACCTCATAGCAACCTTCCAGTATCTGAAGGGCGTCTATAGGAATGTTGGGGAGGGACTCTTTATGAGGGACTGTAGTGAGAGGACAAGGGGTAACGGGTTCAAACTTAAACAGGGGAAGTTTAGACTGGATATGAGGAAGAAGTTCTTTCCTGTAAGGGTGGTGAGGCACTGGAATGGGTTGCCCAGGGAAGTTGTGAATGCTCTGTCGCTGGTGGTGTTCAAGGCCGGATTAACATAGCCTTGGATGGCATGGTTTAGTGGGAGGTGTCCCTTCCCATGGCAGGGGGGTGGGAACTAGATGATCTTAAGGTCCTTTCCAACCCGAGCTATTCTATGATTCTATGACTATTGGTGGTAGCAGCAGTGGTTTGTGTTATACCTTAATTACTGGACTGTTCTTATCTCAACCCATGGGATTTACATTCTTTTGATTCTCCTTCCCATCCTGCTGGGAGGAGGGGGATGAGCAAATGGCTGCATGGTTCTGAGTTAGCAACTGGGCTTACACAATGATGCAACAAACATTCTCATGCAAATAAGTACATAACTTTTCCAGCTCATGTGGTTGCTCATATTATCTGATGCCTGTTGCTTTTTATCAAACTATATCCTTTTCTAGCATGGACAACTACCTTCGGTCTTTTTGCCTTCTTCCTGGTATTTAACCTGATTTTATTCTTTTATGTATCTTTTTTTAAATGTTCACACTTTCCCCACACTCCTGTTGTGATACTTCAGTTTTCCTCTTTTCCTTTTTCTAGGACTGCATCCTCACACTTCTCTTTTCTCCCTTCTCTTTCCTGTTTCTTTCTATTTTTCTCATTTCACTTCCAGCAGAACCAGCAGATTTTATGAACCTTAGCATTTGAACCTCAGGGCCAGAGCCAGTTCTGTTTAATATCTGTATCAATGATGTGGAGGAGGGGATCAAGTGCACCCTCAGTTTCGGAATGACATCACATTTGGTGGGAGTGTTGATCGGGCTAAGGGTAAAAAGGCTCTGCAGAGAGATCTGGACAGGCTGGGTAAATGGACCAAGGCCAACAGGATGAGATTCAACAAGGCTCACTGCTGGGTTCTGCACTTTGGTCACAACAACCCCATGCAACTCTACATGCTTGGGGAAGTGTGGCTGGAAAACTGCTTGGCAGGAAAATAATCCAGAGGTGTTGGTCAGCAGCCGTCTGAACGTGAGCCAGGTTGTGCCCAGGCAGCCAGAAAAGCCAAAGGCTTCCTGGATTATATCAGAAATACTGTGGCCAGCAGGACCAGGGAAGTGACTGTCCCCCTGCACTCAGCACTGGTGAGGCCACACCTTGAATAGTCAGTTGTGGACCCCTCACTACAGGAAAGTTGTTAACGTGCTGCAGCATGTTCAAAGAAGAACAAAGCTGGTGAAGTGCATGGAGCAAGTTTCATTAGGATGGGCTGTTTAACCTGGAGAAAAGGAGGATCAGGGGAGACCTTATTGCTCTCTACAACTACCTGAAAGGAGGTGGTGGCAAGTTGGGTGTTGGTCTCTTCTCCCAGCTAAGAAGCAATAGGACAAAAGGAAATGGCCTCAAGTTGTGCCAGGGGAGGTTTAGATTGGATATTAGGAAAAATTTGTTCATGGGAAGGGCTATCAAGTATTGGAACAAGCTGTCCAGGGAAGTGGTGGAGTCACCATCCATGCAGGTATTTAAAAGATGTGTAAATGCAGTGCTTAGGAGCATAGCTTAGAGGTAGACTTGGCAGTATTAGGTTTACAGTTGGACTCGATGAAGTCTTAAAGGTCTTTTCCAACCTAAATGATTCTGTGATTAGCAATTTATTGTGCCCTCCTTCCTCATCAAATTGATAATACTACATTGTGGTGTTGGATTAATCTATTTTTTCAGTGACATTTTCAGGTTGAGAATGTAAATCAAACTAATTCAACCACTATGAATATAAAACTTTAATAGGAACTGTTTTGTATGAATTTCTAACAAAAAAAAATCTTGAATTCCAACTTCTTTAGTTAAAGCCAAACACTGAATTTACAATGAATCACCTCCCACACATACATCCCATTTTATTAAACATCTTTCCTCAGCTTAAGGTCAAAACAATAATTTTGTCTATTAACTTCACAGTGCTGTCTAGCATTATTGTTTTCTAGACTTTTTCTTTCTGTTCCTGGGGAGTTGTTTAGTTTATGAGATTTTTCCCCCCCCAGGCTACTTAAAGAATGATATTGTCTGGCAGAACATGGTAGATGCACAATTTCTCATTCAAAATCTCTGAAATAAACCTGAAATTTGAAGAGTTCAAGTTCTTTGAAAGTTTTCCGGTTTTGAAGCTCTTTTATCAGAAGTAGTAGCTAGAATAGTATTTTTCCAAGGGATACATTTTTCTCTCACTTGAAAGGAAACAAAATACTAGCAACAACCAGATGTCAAAGTTTAATGCTTTTCTTTCAGTTTTCTGATGTCAGTGATTTAAGGAGGACTTTGTATTTCTGAAGTTTTAGTAGGATCTCTAAAGGACTTAGCAAATAGCAGGTGGTCAAAAAAGCTGCATAATACAGCCTAAGCTCATGTGAATGACAAATCTGGGTGTCTGTGTCCTTTGGAAACCCTCAGAGTCCTCATCTGACAGGAGTGAGATTAGTTGTCATCTTTAAATCATCGAAGCCTGAGATCAAACAAGGCTCCTAATCTTAACAATTCTTTTCCTGTATATCTTGGTGTAGTTGTCAAGGTCAGAACCTCCAGCTATAGTGTTATTTCCTAACTGCTGAGATAGAAGTGAAGAAAGTTTCAACTGGATGGAAAATGTAGGTGGGGCAGTGGAGAGAGAAATCAAAGCTTCTCAGGCAAGGGAACACAAACCTTCAAATATTCGATGTACACTGCATATGTAAAACAGAGTTTAAACATAATCTAATTACCACGTAGCAAAGCATTTGAGCCTTTTTTCTTCCATAAACCTTTCTTACTACTTCTGCTGCCCTACACTGTATTATACCTACTAAATGTTAGCCAAGGATTTTTTCTCATCTTATCCTCTTTTACTATACCGTGTTTTATTACAGAAGATGCATCAGTACAAGAGGCAGTTAAAATAAAGTGTTATATTTTTACCAACGACTTCTAGGCATCATGGATATTGGTTTTTCATAGCTGAGACCCATACAAATATCTTCTAGAGACCTCTACCCTTTACTCTGTGCAAAGGCTGTTTTTGCCTGGCCTGCAGCAGCAGAGGGATGGAAAAAAACTCATGAGCCCTTATATTAGTCTGAAACAGCTTGTCAGGACTCTATTCAATGGCACATAAATATTTCTGATTTTGAATACTCCCACATCGAGGGTGAAGAGCTGGGCCAGGCTGTACATGTAGCTTTAAGGTAGAATAAATGTTTAAAATATAATGGTCAGGCCAATAAGCCAATCTTTGAGCAAAGCCTAAACACTCCCGTGCATGTGCATGTTATTCACTTTTCTCATTCTTTCCATAGAGACAAGTACTGGATTAGTAAGATAACAAAAGCATATTTCCTGCTGCAAGGGACAGGCCTGGCATGCATTTATTGTTAATCTTTTTTAAATCAATAATGCACTGAATGTTCTTTAGATTCCTGTGGTTGGAATTCACAATAGCCCATTAGTTCAGTGGTTTCCAAACTTTTTAGACCAAGGAAAAAATTTTGAGTAAGAACTCCCAATATATCTAGCATTTATTTATAAATTATATAAATATACCACAATACTATAGATGATGTATATTATGAATCATACACAAGAATAGGAGTTTAAAAAGAATGAGGCAAAGATTAAATAAACATTTTTAATTTTTTTAAATATTCTAACTTATTAGTGGTACAAAAATGTTTTCTCTCTGCATCACAATGGATTGCCTTGCACACCCCCTGGGCTGTATGCACCCCACACACTTTGGAGACCACTGTTTTAATGAATGTGTTATAGTGGACTATGCACCTTCTCAGTGGCAGTGGTAACAGTAACAGTAATCAAGTGTCAACTGTCCACAGACCAGACACTTGAGTTTGACATCACATTTACATGAATCTTTCAGTCTTTTAAGTCTAATTCGTCTTCCCTTTTGAGTCTTCTGGAATATCTGCAGCTGGTTTGAGTTAAAAACATTGTTATTATGGTATTAGGAAGTGATGAAGACTTGACCATATCTGTCTGCTCACTTCCTCTTGAATAGAATCACAGAGATTAAATAAGATAGTGTTTGTCATTTATTTAATTGTTTGGAAATGACTGTTGATTAAAAAGTACTGGAAGAAGGCTGGTGCATTTCCAGTACTGTCTTCAGTGTATGAATCAACATTGTAATCTGAAACACTCTCGCATTCAGGCCTGAATGGACAGTATGTCATACACCCTTGAGTCAAGCACAAGCATCACCATTAAATCAAACCTGTCTTTTAAATTCTGATTATATTTGGTTTTAATTTTATCTGTAGCAGAACACAGAAAGAAAGCAACCACCTACAGAACTGTTCTTCCCAAACCAGGACTTTGATGTGCAGCAAGAACATCATGGGAAAGAGTGACCTGGACTTGACTGAACTGCAGCATTAAAGAACAAAATTCAGCCCTCTGATCTGTTGTCACTGATGCACGGGCTGTGTTAAACTTCCAGAAAACTCCAGTCTTGAAGCTTAGACCTTTTAGGAAAAAGACCTTTAACATATATACCAAATAATTAAAATTGTAATAAAAAAGTTTTAGAAGTCTTGTCTTTTACACTGATTTTTCTGTTTCCTATCCTTCAGAAAATCAGAAGCTGGTGTTCAGTTTCCTATTTTTCTCACTGTAATAGCTCCAGCTCCATTTACATACCCCTTGCTGAGTTGTAATGGTCTGGGAAGAGTCGCGGCTGTCCTTACACATTATCAAGGAGCTGCTGAACCCCAGCATGTGGGAAAACATGGACAGCAGAAAGTTCATTGAAAATTGCTTTCTGTATTTGAATCAAGTAATGTAACTGTTCTGATTATGCCAAATTTCTCACACTGTTGTTTTTAATATCTATGTCTTAAAACTATTAGAGGAGTAACCGTACATTATCTCTGCTTTGCAATAACAATCCATCATATAAAAGTTAGTAGCTGTTGACTCGCTAAATTAATGCAATATGAACATTTATTCATTCCTCTCTTGATTTTTGACAGTGAAAAATTCATGTTTCTCTCAAGCCACTTAAACAGCAATGGACCTGATTCTGCTTATACTTAAGGAAAACTGTTCCCACAGAGTTAATTGGAAATGGAGAGTAGAACCTGGTCAGAAACACTTTCATGTACAGATATCACAGCAGCACCTAGATGGCAAGTCGATTAGCAAGCACATCTGTTCTAAGCCATTAAAATGATATAATGAAATTGCTTTTAAACCACCTGCAGGACAGTAATTTCATACAATCATTACAAAGTTATTAAGAAAAGCTAATGTAGAAAAAACACCATTTTTTAAATGTTCTGGTTTTTTCCCTGTGTTTGCCAGATAAAGATATGAGCAGAGAACAGCCAGAAAACTATTGTGTAAGATGATTATTCCTTGTCTCGAAACATACTGTCTCACTTATTTCTTACATCATAGATTAGACTACTTCCAGAATTTTCAAGTCATACTGAGAATTTCCATTGAACATGTAAATATGGTCAAAAACATGTACAGGCCAACAGGATTTGGGACCCCTGCTGAGAAGATATTCTTACATTTTGAAAATGGTAATGTCAGGGTTTGAAATCTTTTTATTTAAAGTTGAAACATTAGGCTGGGTATAAACAATATGCACATAAAGAAAGATGTAATAAAACTGGGAAGAGGACATAATTATTCATACTAGGATCAAAGCAAGAATAGAAGGGGGAAGTGGTGGAGGGCAAAGAGAAACTAAATGTTTTAGATCAAAATAAGAATTATGCGACAAATGATGCAGTAGAGAACAGTGTGAATATTTGCTTGTACTCTTTTATTTTGCAGATAACATTTAGGTGAAGGTGGGGGGGGAGAAATACGTTCATCTGCTCTGAGGCATAGAAAGTTCTTGATTACAGACAAGCTGAAAAAGGTATATGGAAAGCACTAACTGCTGACTTTGATAGACTTTGACAAACTTTGACATTGTCTCCCATGATAGTCTTGTAAACAAACTGTGGAAATACAAGTTTGGACAAAAACATTGGAAGCAGGAAAGTTCCATGCACATGGGGAAAACTGTTTCTGACACATCATTGTCAGAAAGCCACCATAAATTGAAGAGTTACATTGGGTGAGGCATTTTCTTTAAGGACTGAAAGAATGGAATGGAAAATCTTATTAATTGTAAAAGGGCTGCAAGAACTTTGGAAGAAAAAAAATAGAAACGAAAATTAACTTGTCATATTAGAGGAAAGGTTTGAAACTAGAAGCATGTAATTTAAGAACAAGTAAAAATGCTCCATTAAATAGGAATACTCTGCCCCAGCAACTTTATGGAGGATGCAAATTAAGCAGCAATTATACAGAAAAAACTCTGGGAATTACAATGATTTAATTTTTTAAAAAATACATGATACTGAGTTTTATATGAGGGATTAAATCATAAGTGTAAAAATATACAATGCAAAAATTGCATGAAGCAGTCTTTACAACCTACCAAAATTCATATGGGTTATTTGTTCTGTACTTCAAGATACATCAGCGTTCTAAATTTCACAAAATATAATCCAGAGAAAAAAGAATGATCAGAGATATTGAAAATGTAACATTCAATGACAGAAATATAAATTTCATGACAGAAAAACAGGGATACCTGACACAGAAAAAACTGAAGAGTGACATACAAGCTATTTATGAAATACACTGTAAGATAAAAATACTGCTACTGAAAATGTCAAATAATTCTGCAACAAGTTGTTCTCTACATCTACCGAGTATGGTATGAGAAAGTGTACTTCAGTTGCAGCAGACACTTAGGTTGGATATCAGGGAAACCATCCATTACAATAGTTGAGTGCCAGCAGATTTCTCCCAGGGAAGCTGTGGAATCCCCATCACTGGAATTTCAGCTAAAGCATTGGTTAGCCAAATATAAGTCAGGGATTGTACTGACGCAACCAAATCCTCCTTCAGTCAGAATCATAGCTGATGTCAAGTTCCTCTACCATCCTATAGTGTACAAACTGCCTGGATTTTTGGAAGAAAGCCATTTGTCCGGTCTATATTAAAAAGCAAAAAAAGACAAACATAAAGTAAATAAAACTGTTGGAGCATTCTAAGAAAGAAAAACACACATCTTTTTCCCATGGATCAATTATCATGGATGGTGTAGAAAGAGTTAAACATGTCTGCAGATCTGGGAGAAAGTGAAAGGATTTCCTGCTTTACCCTGCCTAAAACAGATAAATCATAGTATTTTGTGGAAGGACACATCATTGCCATAGTGACAGGTTTATTGAAACAAGTAAAATATGGAAATCAGCCATAGTAGGTGAGCTACTTAGGGTGGTCATAGAAACGAAAATGGAAAAGACTAAACTTTCTGCAACAGAGAGACAGTTTATAGCATGTAGTGTGAAACTGAGGCAAGTTCCAATTGCAGAGGTGCCATCACAGGAACTCCCACTGCCGCTTGTCAGACTATGTGAAGTGATTTCGGGGGCTTCAGTCTAACTCTCAGAGTTCACATGACCAAAATTGCTACTTGCATTGATACAAAAAATCTCTTTGGAAGACGCTACAGCACTTGGGGTCATAGTATCTCTGGGGAAAAAGATACTCCTGGAAAGCCCAAGGATATAAGAGATGATGGAATGAAATCTAGCTTCTCAGAGGCGATGCATTCTGGTGAGGCATCTTCTCAAGGGCATGTAAGGCATCTTCCTGATGCTGTTAACATCCGTAGCCAAAGCTTACACTAACTTCAGAGGGATGTGATCTTGCCACAGCTGCTGAAGAGGAAGGAGAACTAGACTGGAAAGAGGGCTGGGAAGAGGCCTGGAAATGGCCAGTATTGGTCTGGAAAGCAAAGCACCAGGCAAACAAAACAGCATTTCAAAATCTATAATTTAAAAAATGCCAAGAAAAGATAAAGCTACAAATGAAATAAAATAATCAAAGGAAATAGATACTGCAGTAGCAAAAATCTGATCCTATATCATTTAAATACACAAGCAGAAAGCCAATCAAGTATTCTGTGAAGCCACCGAGGGATATACAGAAAGTGGGAAGTTAGTTAATGACGTTAGTATTGCTCTGAGCTTGAATAAATTCTTTGCTTTCGTCTTCATGAAATAAGCCAAAGGTCAGATTCTGGGGATTGGGATATTTTCCCAGGTGGGAGGGAAGGGAATGGAAGTGTTGAAAGACTCTGCAAGTACATCGAAGCAGAAAGGCAATTAGAGCTGATAAAAGTTCACATAGAACTAGATACAGATAAATTGCATCCCAGATTATTTTTTTTTAACCTAACAAGATGTAGAAAGATGTAGAGAATTTCAGCTAAGAAGGCATAATGTATTTATGAATTAAGAGCACAGAGATTCGAGAACAAAATCACATCTGTCATTATATTGAAGCTTATTTCTTTGACAAGTTGTTTATTTTCTCAGTGGGACATAAGGGAAAGCCTCTGTTATGAGGCTCAGTGAGGTGAGTTATATACTGATGAACGAATGAGATAACAGTAAGCACTGATCTGAAATCATCACTGTGGTGTCTTCCAAAGTAATTTGCAAACTTTGTGCAGTCTCAGGTATTAGCCACTGTTAAAGTTGGTTTGCTAAAATCTTATACCTCGATGAAATTTATCCGAGTTAGATACATTGCTGTAGAATTATGACAAAAGATAATCCACAGATATCTTATTATGATGATTTCAAATGCAATTTATATCTTTTTAGCTCGCTTAAGTGAACAAGTTAAACAGCATTTGCTCAGTTGGCCCATCCTATGGAAAATATTACTTTTCCTTTATAAACCAAAACCTGGGAGAACAGCTAAAGGGAGAGAGTTAAAAAAAGTGTGGTTACCCAGATAAGATGAGCTGGCACACTACCCAATGCATTCAGTAGCCAGGACTACACTAAGTAACAGAAAGAAACTGTAGGAAACTGAGCGCCTACTGATGTCTGTTTGCATGCAAGGAAGTTGAAGTAGCCAAGACTTAGTATTGAGGAATTTAATTTTTCATTGTGAATATCATGTACACTTGATATTTTAATCCACTGAGCTTTGATTAGATGACTGTGCAATCCTTTCTGCTCATGGTTTTTCTGTAACAGAAGTCATCTTCAGACGTTAAAAGTAGTCCATGTTCCCTTAACATGCACTGAGTGTATGAGCACTAAGTGATCTATTCTTTCAGATTAGTTGCTAAATTCAGTATTCTAATAAGTGGATGTTACGTTGCATTTCAAGTCATGCTGCAGCTATCAACTCCAAGGAATCAGCATCTTACAGCTTGTTTTTATCTTTTGTTCCAGGTGGAGGAGTGGAGCTGGGTAACAGGATGCCTCCCTGGTGTGTTAACACCAAGCACTCCTCTACAGGACCTGTCCACTTGTAACTCTAGTTTAAGCAGTAAGGGAGCTGAGTTTTTCAGTGGACATTTTGCATCTTTTAACATATTGTAAATGTAAAAGGCTGGTTCCCAACAGCTACAACAATGAACTGACAGCTGAGGATATTGGATTCAATTTCTGGCTTTGTGGGATGTTAGATATGTCACTTATATTCTCTACTGCTTAGTTCCTCATCTGTGAGATGATTTTAATGATTCTAGCTCTGCTTCCCAAGAGTGTTATGGACGAACTTTTATGAATATCTTTAAAATGTTCTGAGCTCCTTACCAATGCACTGTCATATCAATATAAAATATTATTAGACTTGAGAAACAATGAGTATCCAAATAGTTACTAGTAACAAGATTAATAGTGTAAAGAATTTTATGTTGTCTGTTAGCAGCTTACATGTCAAATAGTATGGTTTTATACCCATACCTGTCTAGAGGAAGAGAGGTTTTGACTGAAGATTTTTTTTCCACTCTATTTTTATGTATCATGTCTAAAACATTTCAAATAAAAGTGTCTGTTCCTTTCA
Source organism: Myiopsitta monachus (assembly GCA_017639245.1). Taxonomy (NCBI): domain Eukaryota; kingdom Metazoa; phylum Chordata; class Aves; order Psittaciformes; family Psittacidae; genus Myiopsitta; species Myiopsitta monachus. The sequence goes on from CM029925.1 coordinate 24,642,878, forward strand.
GAGACCTCAATAGTCATCAGTGGTTTTCTTTTTAATAAGTAACATATTATTCATCACTGAGGTGGTGACCAAAAAAAAGTCCATCTCCCACACAGGCAAATTTTATGAAAAGTGAATTTCATGCTTCTCACAAAACCCCACGTCAATTAAGGCCTTCTTTCTACTTTCTCAGCCAAGTCTCTTCAATACAGTTTTCACTGCTTCCAGATTTAAAATGCAACTAGTTGTGCAGTTTCCCACAAATTCTCAGTTTGAGACTGACTCCAGATTGGCCAAAAGTCATTGCCATCTGATAGCCACCCAATGGAGTGTTGAAGATGTTTTGACAGCCATGGTCTTGGCCTTGAGACTTCAGAAGTGTAACTGTAACACTTGCATTAAATCCTCACTCCTAATAGTCCTCCAGCAGAAGTGCTAGAGTTATGAGCGCTCAAAGAAAGAAAACTAATGTTTATTTTATGATTTAAATAAAGCCTTCTTGTGGAAGGCATGCTGCTAGATGGGTACTGAAAGGCTTCTGCCTCCACTGCTGCTCTTTGGTTGAAAAAACAAGGCTTCCAGCATCTTTACATGGAAATGACTGTCCAAAACTTGCCAGCAGCGAATGCCACTCCCCATGTACAGCAGGACTCTCAACAGAGCATCTGCAATGTCTGTATGTGCTAACCAAGGCATTTCCTATTCTAGACCATCCCAATTCATGAGGATATCTCAAGGGCTAGAACACTTTTCTGAACACTGTCAGGATTTATTTTCTTCATTTTTATTATATACCAGAATATAGATACCTGCATAATGCCCTTTATTACAAAACTGAATAAGTCTGTATTTTAATTCAAAACAGGTGAAATAAATATAAAGTCTATTCAGGAGTACCCAGAATCTCTGTTCCTCCCATATTCATTCATTTTTGCTATTTCTCTGGCATCATGAAATTTTTATTACCCCGTTTATAACAAAGCATTTTCAATGTGAGAGCTCCAGAACATTAATTTTCCCTGGCCATTGACAGAACACATACATCCCTCTGGTTAGCAAAATTTGTGAGATATCTGGGCTTGAATATGCTCTGTCAGTATCTGAGGACCCCTAAGTGCTCACACCCCTAGGTTGCTAGGCAAAGGGGAAATTCCACCTCTTTGGTATGTCAAAAGAAAAACTGGGATGCTTTTGTGTAGGTGTGGTCAGATAACAACCCTGGCTCAGCACACACAGATACAATAGGCAGCAGCACATCTGCTTTGTAGATATTTATGAGACATAAGCACCAAATCTGTTCTGACACAAGGGGCTTCTGTACTCCTATTGGAGCAGTATTTCAGACATTTGAGGGAACGTAAAAATCTGAATTACTTTAGGTGGTTTTTGGTTTTTTCAGGGTCAGCAAAGAGTGGAAATGACTTTTTTTCTCTTTTTGTCTTTTTTATAGCTACCATCTTACATGCACTTTCTGGCCTGGATATCAATGAGGTTTTGGGACTTAGGCATAAATTTAAAAATTAGTGAATTAATACAGTAAGCTGAGTATTTGCCAACATGGTTTCAGTTTCATCCAGTGTTAACTGTTGTATGATTAGTCTTTTGAATACTTTTCTGAGATTTATGCAATATTTATTAATTTTACTGTTACTTCCTATATTGAATAATTAATTAGATATAATGCATAATTATTATGCATTATATATTGTCATGGTTTAAGCCCAGCTGTTAACTTAGAACCATGCAGCCGCTCGCTCACTTCCCTCATTTCTTCCTCCCCCTGCTCCTGAAGGGATGGGGAGGAGAATCAAAAGAGTGTAACTCCCATGGGTTGAGATAAGAACAGTCGAGTAACTAAGGTGTGAAATAAGCCACTACTGCTGCCACCAATAATAATAATGATAAGGGAAATAGCAGGGGAAGAGAATACAACTGCTCACCACCCGCCGACTGATACCCAGCCTGACCTGAGCGGTTCCCTTCTGGGTAACTGTCCCCAGTTTATATAGTGGGCATGACGTGCTGTGGTATGGAATACATCAGGTTGGGTCAGGTATGCTGTCTCTGCTTCCTCCTGGCTTCCCCTCCACCCTGGCAGAGCATGAGACTCAGAAAGTCCTTGGTCAGAGTAAACATTACTGAGCAACAACCAAAGCCATTGGTGTTATTGGCATTGTTCCCAGGCTGAAAGTCAAAAGCACAGCAATGCACCAGCTACTAAGAAGGAGAAAAATGACTGCTACTGCCGAACCCAGAACATGTATGTATATAATTATTCTTGCTGTTGAACATTTCAAACTTAAAATTTTTTACTGTCACTATATCTAGTCCCTTACTTGTCTTTCTCTGTTATAATGGAAAACATTTATTTTAGCAAGTTTTCAGCAAGACGATCATCTTGCATTAGTTTTTCAGTGTCTATTAATAATTTCCATGTTTATTTTTAATTAATATTTTCGGTCATTCAGCATATGACACTCAGAGTAAATGTTAAATCTCTGGCAGAAAAAAATACGATTGGCACTTTATGTGCTGCAATAAAAAAGCACACAACAGTTGGTGTTGTTCAGGAAAAGGATTTCATTGCTAAGAAATGGAGCTTGATGATCAACTATCCTGACATTGCAAACTACTTGAGAGTCACTGGGCTTATAACACTGACTTCAAAGAGCTGAAAAGAAAGTACTTCCAACAGGTACTTTGTAGGGACAGCAGCATCATCCATGGCAACCTGGCTCCAGGCAGACCTCTGCACCTGCTGCCCATCTCCATCCTCCTGCAGTGAGGGACCCAGTTGCCTTGCAGCTCTTTACCACAGCTTCTTTCCTTTGATAAACCAGAGCACAGGACTCAAGTTGTTGTTGTTCAGGATCAGCAGATGAGCTACAGGCTATACTTTGGCCTTTCCTGAAAGATCATAGAATCATAGAGTGGCTGGAAGGGACTTGAAAGATCGTCCAGTTCCAGCCTTCTGCCATGGGCATGGACACCTTCCATTAGACCAGGTTGTTCAAATTATGTTAATCTTTAAAGTAGAACTTTATTTTTATTAAGTATCTATCAGTATTATAATCTGCTTAATTATAATCATTGTTATCAGCTAATGGAACTAAAGGGTATAAAGTCCACTCAATGATTATTATTACTATTATGACCTGTAATTTTTTCAGGATATACAGTTAACAGTGAGGAGTATCTCTCATGAGGGTGTAAAAAAAGATGTAGGATTAGCATGGCTAACCCAGACTGCCTCTGCATGTTGATTTTGTCACTGTACACCACGTCTCTGTTTTTCAAAAACATATGTAAATATCTGTAGAAAATAATAAAAGCACACCCCGCCAAGCACATTTACCAGATTACAGGTTGCTGAGACCTTGCACTGCTGAAGATAGGATGTTAATAACACCATAGAGCCCTGGCAGGGTCCTAAAAAATGCTTTATCCTTGCCACTGCCCCTGCCTTGGCAATGAGCACGTCCCCTTGCAACATGTGATCAAACTAAGAACCAGTTTACATCCAGCTCACTAATCTTTTGTAGTAAGTGTCACCAGTCACCACAAACAATAGTGTTTGATTGAGATTTCTTCTCTTTTGAAGGAGTTAAATTGCAGTTTTGTCTTCCATAAAATAAGGCTTGCTGGTTTGTGATTAAGATACATTATACATCATAAATCATTTCCTTGTTTACATGACTATATATATGATGTGCTCAACCAACATTCAGATAAACAGATTTCTTTCAAAAAAAATCTTTCATGCTTTGAGGTCATATCTTCCTACATTGTTTTCTGGCAAGTTGAATTAACAATAACTTTACATCGGAGTGTAAAGTTTAATAAGATTCACTTCCATGTTACCTGTTAATGACTAGCAGGCAACAAGTAGAGAAATATCTTATTTCCATGAAAATAGTTTTTCCAGCTTTTCTGTGCAAACACAGCTCATGACAGAGAAGATACTAGAGGATGTACAGTTACAAAATGGAGGTCTAATGATGTTAAATAGCATTGAGACAAGCTATTTTTGGGTTTTGTTAAAACTGACCATGAATCTGAGCAAAATATATTTACATATCTTACAATTTATGTAAGATGTTACAGTAACCCCTCTTAAGGGTTCTGGTGTGGTATAGACACCAACCATATTTGAGCTATTCTTCATTTTATAAATAAGCAAAGTATGACCTTATGAAACCCTTTATTCTAGGAATAAATTGTATGGGGGATTAAACTAGATGATCTTTAAGGATCCCTTCCAACCCAAATTAGTCTATAATTCTAGGTTTCTATGACTCTATGAGTGGAAGGTCATTTTTATACTAAAGCAATAACGGTCTTTAAATTAAAACACATAAGGTCCACAAACCTAAAACAAATACGCAAAAACCTTACAACAATTATAAATTCCAGGAGAGATTTATACACCTAAATATCTCAGTTCTTATGAAACTGAGAGAAGACATTTCAATATATTAAAAATAAATTCCTTTTACCCAGTTGAAACTGGCAGAGAATTTCGATATAAAATGCAATATCAGTGTTCAGCTATAAATAATAATGCTCTTATTTGTTTTTTGCCTTTTCAATACACTTTCACTTACACTGCAAACACCAGCAGCATACTGAAAGTATAAAACCAGTTATGAATAATGTAATGATATTTTTAACATTTTAATTTTATACATTTTAACTGTTTTTAAATAGACTAATAAAAATTTATTTCAAGTTTTGTAAAAGATAGATTAGATTAGATTTAATATCCTGACGCTGTGGAAACTATGAAAAGGTCTAAGCCATTACTCTTCATCATGAAATGCATATTCTATAAATTCAATATTTACCTATGTTATGTTTAGTTCACCAGTGCACAACTGCAGTTTCACACAATTGTAATTCCTGTGAAATCATTGGTGTTAAACGAGCATAAAACTGGAGTATCAAAGTTTTGATTGCAATCATGTATTGACACAAGGAGAAAATAAAGATAGAATGAGTGCTAGGAAACCTCCTGTGGCAAGGCCGCAGTCTTAAGGAAAACTAATCAGGCACAGTCAGAAACAACTGGTTTTGATAGATTGTAAATAGTAAAAGTCATGATTTCCCTCTAAAAGTCATCTGACACCTTCATTACTGCAATTGGTTATTTAATCCCTCTCACATCAAGAGGAAAATGCAGCTTTATTAGGCAGCTCATGCAAGCTTCTCTTTTTCTCTGTATTTTTCACCAGTACTTGCCAATTAACACTGTGCATCAACAACCTGCATCTGTAGCAGCTGCTGAGATAAAAATATGTTCAGATAGTAAGACAATATCCAGAAACATCATATTCCTTCTAGGAACATGGTCAAGTAAAGTTACTGTTGTAAAATACATTTTGAGCTACAGTTATATGATACCTGAAGGGAAATGTTTATTTCTGGACTTCCTATAATTTTCCAGCTTAATGATGTTTAAACTATATATTTCATTCTGTAAGTTCCTGGTCTTCCTCTACAGAAGTTCAGCTAAGCAAAAATCTCAGGTTTGACCCACACACATCTTACAAAATACTTAATTTTAATCTTGACTTATGTCATATTGCTTAACTCCTCTGCAGAATCTTGGTAGCAGAACTGTTGCAACCAGAGCAGACTGAGCAAGTAAGATAAGCCAGGTTTGTAAGGAGAAATAATACCTTTTAACAGATCAACTCTTGCACTTTACATGGAAAAGTATTCAGGCTCAAGCTTTTCTTTATGTATGAACCAGAAATAGCTAAGAAACTTTCAGGATCATGTAAACACATTTCATGAGACTACAAAATTCCTGGATTCTGTCCACAGAGTTTTGACAATTTTCAAAGACATCATTTCCATAGACATAACAGCTGTAGTTGTAGCTTTATTTAGCCAAATGTCTATAATGCATTTATTTCCTTTCCAATGCTGAGCCAGATGTCAAGTGAAAGGCTTGAAGGATTTCTTTTCTGTTGCTTGCTTGCTTGAAACTTTTTCTCTCTCCTCTTCCAATATGCTGATGCAGGTAAGGACGTATTTGTATTACATAAAAAATACCAGTGAAATCTGAATAAAGAACTGTAGTTAGCAAGACTGGTTGATGCATTCAATTATCAAAGGAAAATATCGTCAGTCTTTCATTATGATCATATATTTTAACCTTTTATTTAAAGATTTTTATTGAGGATATTATAAAAATCCTTCAAATTACGTGCTATATGTTGTAAGAGAAAATAAAGGCATCTTCTTTGATTTGTTAGCTCCCCTTCTCTCAAGGCTAACTGAAGGAAAAGTAGATATATTTTCCATAGGACTGAAATGTGTTCCTTAATCTGTGTTTGTACTAAGTAAAAGCCATTGACCTGCATTTGGAGACTAATGGGATAGTCTCAGATGGCTTAAATAGAGGCTTCAGAAAGTGAAAATCAGCCCTTCCACTTTTTTCTGAACACAAGACAAATGAAAGATATACAGAGTTGTTGCAAAATGCAAAAGCTGAATCTACTACATGATGAGTTCTCTATTTTTTTAATTTATAATCATGATCAACATTCCAGATAAAATTTAACAAAAACCTTCTTGCACTGAAATTCTAATAAATAAGTTTATCCAATAAAAGCTTTTTCTACAAAGAATTATCATGGCATAGATAATGTTATATGGTCAAACTGAGTGGCAGTAATTTCTTCTGTACCTTGAAAGGGTACAGCTCTTGTACTAAGATCTCAAAGGAGGCAAGCAGCCTTTGTGATCCAAGTCAGACTCCATTAAACTCTTGTAATGTACGCTAATGCAGTGCTCCTAAGGGAATGCCATGATGATATTTATCGTCAGCCCGCCTGTTAAGAAAATCCTTGCCAAGCAGGAGAGGAGTCATCTATATGCGTGGTTGAGCTGCATTTTTATGCTAGCTGATATTGGAAGGCTCTGAGAAGATTTGGGTTCAATAGGAATCAAATTTGAGAAAAACACCTGAGGAAAGGGCATTTTGGTTTTTTTTCTTTAGTTTGGGGACTTAACTTGACATTTAAAGTAATAAAACCATCTGTAAAATCATACTTTGTCCAGGAGTGCCATTATGACAAGTTGAACTCTCCAGACTGGATGAAACAACAAGCTAATTGTGATCTTACTATATTTCCCAGGTGCTTCTTGTCATCAGGCCTACCTTTTTAGCCATCCTCATTGATCATTAATTACATTTCCTCTTTTAATTACTCTATTTCTTTCCTATTCCTTGAAGAGTATAGAAACTGGTGCAATTAATCACCTCTGAGTTATGCATGATCAACTGAATTATCCCAGAAACACGCAGCTGGGATATTTCTGTAGGTCAAGAGGCCATTTTAGATACAGAATAATTTCTCGTCTTGTGGTAGGGTCTTACTGTGAACCTCAGTACAGCCAGAGGCTGTGTCTAAGAACTACATTCTAAGCTAACATGTCCTAAATCATAAACTACTGTAAATTAGAAAACAACTTGAGATGACTGACTCACCTGATAATTCTTTGCTTTCTTATTAAATGTACTGAATCTCTCTGAGAGCTCTATCAAATGGACTTCAATTAACTTAATACCCCAACAGCTATGATTAAATGCTATTTGGATATTATTTTTCTTGTACCGTGCCATATTATGACATGAGTTTCAAGTTTAAAGGTATCGCTTGGCACAGTGTATAATTTATATATGATGTGATTGCAATGAAGTTGTGGTATGCAAATGGAATGTAATTAGAAGCAGAGTGTGCAGCTAAAGCTGGTGTCTCTTTTCTTTAATATACTAATTCAATATAGTTGTTTAGGAAATGATTCAGGAAAAGCACCCTACAGGAGACTCTCAGCGTATCAAAATGGCACATTTGGATCCTGATATGCAGTATTTTTTGTCATCTTGAATGGGATTCAGTTCAGGTTTTTTCCTTATATGGGCCTTTTTTGGCTTACCCCTAGAATCAGTGGTCTATTCCATCTTCATATATATCCCTATTTCCTAAAGTGTCAGAGTTTATTTGGGTTCACAAGAACAATACCATATGCAATCAGGATGTATCTTCAGTTTTTGTAATTCTATAGAGCCTGTCATATATTCTTTACCAACAAGTAACTGTGACCTTGTAGGGACTTATGAAGTACGCAGAGAATCCAGACCTCAGTTGTTGCATTCCTCCCTGTGGAAGAGGAAGGGATAAAAAATATCAGGAAAAAAAAAAAAGTACTATTCCTTTTAAAGGGATTTTCTAAAAAGTAATATGAGGTGAACTCTAATGCTATAATGATCCACTTCAGTGATACAGTCAACCTGAAAATAGCAGAAAACAAAGTTTAGACTAATCATGTTTATGCTTTATGCTGCAAGGTTTTCCTCCCACTGTCATTTCCACTTAAAAGTCTAAGACTTGCCAAGAGTTAGTAAAACAGCTATGTATGCAAGTGTGTGTGGGAATATATGTGTTTATTGTTACGTGCACTGCTAAGTTAATAAGCACGCAACAAAGCACATTTTCCCAATGTATTTGATTTATCATGCAACACTGAAAATGGTGATGTGTTCCATTTCTCTACCTAAAAATGCAGACTTCCTTAGTTTTCAGTGATATTTTATATGTATGAGATTTCACTTTCTCTAGAAGTATTTTGTAATCCAAAATATTGATTATTATCCACATCTTTGCATTTACTGATAGCTTTAGAAAAGTAAAACCAATGCAGCTGTAAGATTTTCAGCCATCTAAGTTTTTCTGTATCTGTAAATTTACACAAAAAGCCCAGCCAGAATGAAAATCAGAGACTGCCAAATAGCAAACATCCGTAATGAAAAGCTTTACTGTTTGTTAATATGTGGCTCTCTTATATGTTGAATTGGAATATAGAACTGTGATCCCTTGGATGTCCAAGACCTAGTCTTTGCTATCATGGGAAAACCATATCAAATTACCAGATTCATAAACAGACTAAATTTTTGAAGTACTGCCTTAAAATTCAGTAAGGAACATACTTCCAGAATTTCAGATCTAAGGTAGCTGGAAATTTCATCTAATTTCTCACCTAAATTTATTCTTTGTTAATTTACACAAATTGTCTCCCACAAGCATTATCCATTTTCTTTAAACTGCTTTCCTTCTACTATGTGTTTACCCCTTGTGCAATAAAAAAAGAAAGCAACAAAATTATAGAAGCAAATTATGGGGAAAATTTTTATCTGCTGTAAGCTATTCTTTGACTTCAAAGATGTATTTAAACAAAAGTAAATAAAAAGAAAAGTTCAATTCAATATGCTACTCATTTTTAAATATATATATACATTGTGTACTTAGTAGAAGACTATAATACTCTATGAACAAATACAGAAGTGGAGGGTTTAGTTACATCATGCAGTTATAGGCACAGCTACCTATGCCTGTAGGATTAAGGAAATCTTTTGAAGATCTCCACAACTAAAAGAAATTTAACCAGGAATATGAAGTGTCAGGAAGCACATGAAATCATAATCTTCGTAATAAGTATATGAGCCTCTGCACATTTTTGTTTACATTAGTAGCAGCAATGTCCTCCATCCAAGATGTGGATACACTGATTGTGCGGCTGAAGAGGGGTCACATTTGTTCAACATCAGAGAAGTACCACATGCCTTGACAGGCTATGGAGGTAGTGTTTAATTCTGCAAGTCACAATAATTCACAGAAGTCATGGATATGCTCAGTCCTTCATCAAGCCAGAAAGATAATGGTGCATTTGGAAAGTAGTTTGCTTGCAATACATTCTCTCCAAATATTTTCAAGACTGGAGATGAGTGGATCATTAATTAAACAAATTGTCTCCAACCAAATCAAATTATTTGAGACACTCTTCAAAATAAGGTCTTTTGGAGCTTGTTTGCTGGAAGTCAATCCTAACAAAAAGAAAACAAGATTGAAAACATTCATTTCCCTGGGTTACAATACAACCAGATTTAAGAAGTCTAAATAAATTTTTAAATGTGTGTTTGATTGGTTCAGCTTAAAGATTTCTTCCACTACCAAGTACAGTTAGAACGTAAGCTCTTTTTCCATTTGCTTTTATTTGGGTTGATTTGGTTTACTTGTGCAGCACATTAACAGTATATTCCAGTTTAAGCTTCTTATCTAAGCTGCAGAATACAAAGAGAAAATTCAGCTAGACAAGCTGTCCTTGGTAACTTAATATTTGCATAATTTACTTAAAATGATTGTCTGAAATAAATTCTTTAATCAGCACATTTCTGAAAAGCTGTAATAAATGAAAAATAAAATTGGGAATTTTTTTTTTCTGAAGGCATTTACGAAATAAAAAAAAAAAAAGTTTTTTGCAACATTTGAGCTGAAAATCCCTGAAAATTAGATCTGGCCAAGCCTCTGCTTCTGAAGGTGATACTGTAGAAACTGGGGGGGGGAGGGGGGAATCCCAGAAAAACAAATGTTTAACAGTTCTTAGATTATCAAATTTGATTTAAAAATTACTAAGGATTGCTTTTATTTTTTCAGCAGCAGATTCTCCTACAATGGATAATACTCTACAAAGTTATCTCTTTCTTGTAATGTCAATCTTGTACTGTGATTTTATGCAGCACATTACAATGAGATGCTCTTTCAAATTCCTTTGTTTATGTCCAGTAATACAAAGAAGACCAAAATAATAGTGGATGCTTAGGGAATTCCACTGTATAAGGAAGTCCTCAACTGACACAGAGCCAGCTAAAAAGAAAGCTGCTTAGGCGGTATGTTTGTTGTGGGCTGAATTTGGAAGACTGTAGTTCTTGAGCCTGACAGAGCTCCTCTATCATTGCACAGCTCTTACAAAGTGTAATCAAACAACCTAGATTATAGCAGCCTAAAATCTGCTTTAAATTTTACCAGACCCACTGTAAAAGTCCTTGATACCATAATCTTTTTCATTGTGGTCTACTGTTGTAACTACGGAGAAAAGCTGGGGAGGTTCTCCTTCATTAATTTCTTCACTTTTTAATTGAAAATAATTTAATAATTTGTATGTATTGGAATTATGTAGCATACTGGTTTTATGCTGAAGTTTGTAATTCAGCACACATAAAATTAGTATAATACACTGTATGTATTTGGAGCAGAATTTCTGATAGATTTCTCTCGGAATTCTTAAGTGGTAGCGTAATTAGAAATATGAAGTAAAATATTCATATGGATTAGTCTTTTGCAGACATAAGTTGTCTATTGGCCATGCACTTACTTATTAATCAGATCCTGCAAACATGTTTATAAAGAACAGCCAAGAAAACGTCCCATTGAAATGTCATTCTGACTTTACCAGGTGAAGTTCTGTTTGTTCCATCACCACAAGGCAATCTAATTATCTCATATATGATTCCAGAACCCTTCAGAATGTTTTAAATGTGAAAAGCTATTCAACCAGTCTAAGACAAGGGAAATGAAATTTTGAATTAGCCATTCTTTGGGAAAAATACATTTAAATGGAGCCTGAAAGTTACAGAATGTGCAATGCCTAATTAAATTTCATCTTTACAGAATCAAGACACTTGTCTATGAAAGAAGAGTACATTTAGCACTTGTATTCTCACCTGTACTGAACAGAGAACAAACCGTAAATCAAAGAGCAATGACCCAAGTAGTCCACTCTGCTGGATTTCTTTACTCCTGAACAGCAGTAGACTAATGATCCAGAAGGTAATTCCAGTTGTAATCTTTTAGCTATGAATGAAAGGAGACCGTAAGCCACTCATCATCACTGGCACTACATTTAAGCGTAATATTTTAATATACATGACATAAATACTTTAATGAATGCTTGCATGGCTCTCTTCCTTCTTCCTTTTGAAGAATTAGCTCTGGTGACAGGCCAGTGTGTAACCTATACCAGTAATTACTCACGCAGCAAGTCAAAGGATATATAGCTCTTTTTAACCTAATCTCCTCGATAACCTGATAGGCTTTTGCTGTAAACTTCATTTCCCTTCCTTAGAATGACAAGAGGCAGAAAAGGGACATGGGTGCTGCTGCAGTCAGCCAGCTGCCCAGTATTGCACATGATAGAAAGGCAGCATGAGTGGTGCATTTGTCATCTCCCTCAGTTGCAGGATTAAGGAAATTGGATTAAAAAATACAGCCATGTGAAACGATGTATTCACAGATCTAGGTGAAACTACCTAATAACCCAGACATCTGCTTATTTAAGAATCCAGTTTCCCTTTACATGCATTTTAAATAGGACTGAGTGGCTCCCCCTCCACCCACCTCAAAACAATATTGTATTTCAAGTGCTTGGTGGTGACTCTGCTTCCTCATCTTTTGTAAACTCAGAAGTGTTTGAGAAGCAACAAAAAAAAAATTATCCATACTGGAAAAACAGCTTTTCCAATGCCCTCTAAACAGAGGCCCTCAAAATCACTTTTCCAAAACAACTGCAATAAAGAAGAGATGTTCAGAGTAATTTAGTAATTTCAAAGCTGCATCTGGTAAACTAATTTAGGAGTGTTAAACCCACTCTGGAACCTGACCCCTCTGGGCATGGTGCTCTGGCATGGTGCTCCAGCATTGTCTTGGAAATGGAGATTCATTTGCAATAGGAGACAAGACAGACTTTCTTTCTTTATCCTAACAAAGCAAAGGCTGGGAGGGAAATGTAGTCTACAAATAGACCTAGGAATGCAACTTCCTGGGAAGAGTAATGGTATTCTTACAATGAGGACACTGGCATGGTAACAAATGGTTGATAAGATGTCTGTCACACAGTTGACAGTGACTGGCTGCCAGTTAAAACAAGGTTCTAAATAAGTACAGCCACCAGATCCAGAAGCTGTCATGCAACAACAGAATAGGGGACAAAGAACCCAGTTCTGCTCCTGATGGAATTTGTTAAGTTAATGGATTGACTTGCATGATATGAGGTCACCTTACAGTAAGAGATGACTCCTTTCTTCTCAAGTCAGGAGTCTTTAATCTATAGGAAACAAAAAGCCATATATAAATTTGGTTTAACACCAGATACTTTTTTGGGAGACACAGTCTTCAGCTGCTTTATCTCAATATTTACCAGTTTCTTCTTTTTTACTACATGTTGCACTTCTCAAGACCAGAGCTCTGGCACCAGCTTTGTAATGCCAAGCACAATGCACTGCTCCGGAGGAAATCACTAGACAGGACTGAAACCATTGGCACTGAACTTAGAATTTTTCAAACTCTTCTTACTTTTAATCCAAGATTCAGACTTTCTGCATGAATTATATATCCTTAGCTTTGTCATAAAAGGTCTTCTTAGAATACAGCAGTTTGCTTTCTATGCTCCCTAATAAGTAACACAATTGGTTGCTTGAAACAGTGCACAGATGTCCTGGCTGTGATTATGGGAAGGACTGGCTGAAAGACAAACATCAAGAGCCGTGTTAGAATAGCAACAAATGGTGATAAGGAATCTGTCAAACATACTTGTGGCCACTTTCAGTAAAAAGCTGTTCAATAATACATAAAATAAGCAAACAACTGAAAACCACCAAGGCTCCATATAAATCATTTCTTCTCCATCAAAAAGTTGATGTGCAAGAACTTGACACAGTTCTATTTGGTGTGTCCAAGGAAAGGTCAGCCTTCTGCATCAGTCACAAACCAAATGGGAAATCTCCAGTAAGAAGTCAGGGGAGGTATGTGAGCAGGACAGGCTGCTCCTGCAAATCTGGTTGTGCCAGGTTCTCTGCAATACTCATTTCCACAACCAAGGCTGGCAGTTATTGGATTGCTGCACCATAAATTTAAGGTCTACTGCAATTGTTCCTCTCACAAACATAGGTATACATTCATACAGTAGCTCTGCAAGCCAAGGGTGAGAGTATTAACAAATAGTGGGTAAGCTTGGGGTAAGTGAAGGAAGGAGAGATAAATCAAGGAAAAATAAAAGAAGTAGTGGAAAGCATAGGTAGTATCACAAGAGGCAATGGACAGCCTTTTCCAGCTACCTTTCCCTAATACCATGCAAGCAAATAAATGGTTCATGTATACAAACATCTCTTACCAAAACGTCTGTTTTTGGGAAGAGTTCAATATACTTATACATGAAGTTATACATTTGCTTTGGATTCAAGTTACCCATTTTCATATTTTTAAACAAAAATTTTATCTCAGACTTTCAGATGGAACAAATATTAGTAACCCATCATAGCCATCTAAAATATCAGATGTGCTATTAGGGTTTTATTCATTTTTAATGCCTTTTTAGTGGCTGTAATTTTAAAATGTTTTGTCAACTTTTGTATTTCTCATGGTTTTATACACAATTGTCCTGGGTTCAGCAGCAGCACTGATAACACCAGTGTTTTTCGACAACAATCCTGGTGGTTGCTCTTGAGAAAGTAATGATTGTACAGATGTATAAAAGCATGTAAATCCTCTCTGTGGATTCAAGACCAGAAATATTGCGCTAATTAAGATGCACTTAAAGGTGATTCTGACCCTTACTTTAAGAGCTCCATGAAGTAGGTCTGAAAAGCAAACCCCATTCAATAAAACAAGAATATAATGGGTTCTACCCTCTAAGATGGCAGGTATGCCTACCCTGTGTTAGAAGTGAAATTCTGGGGAGATATGGTGAGATTTTTTTTAGCATATATTCTAATATCCCTCCACAGTTCTATTCCTTCCTTCTGAGTGGTTGTATTCTCTCTGCCAGCAATGCTCTTCTAAATCTCACAGGTATTTTTTTCCTCCTAGCAGTCCTCTTGACATTCTCTTCAGGTCTGCCCCTTTCATTCTCCTAATTAATACACTGATTCCACTCTTATGACATTTTGCAGGTGGATTGTAAGATTGGTGACATGTCAAGACTCATTGACAGACTGAAAATTTGTCTCACTGGGTGAACATCGTAGTTTTCTCTTCAAATTTGTAATTTAATCTTGCTATAGCCACTTGCCTGTGGAGCTGAGGTGACGAATGCTTCATCTTCCACAATTAACTAGTTTCTGTGTATTAACTGGTCTTTATATCTCCTATACAATGTCAAAAGTTGCTATGACAAGTTAAAAGCCATCTTTTAACACAAATATTGTCACGTATGTTATTCTGGAGGTTATCATCTCCTTTTGCTACTATATTTTGCTAAAATGTACATAAAATTCAGCATGCCTTTTAGACTGTACTTACTAACCCTCTGAGGAAGTATTATTTCAGTTATTATAATGAAGGTGTCAAATATTTGTTTGATATATATGATTTCCTAATAAGCATCCCTTTTTTTCAGTAATACATTCCATCTCCATTGTAACAGAAAATACATGTTCTAAGGTTCTGCAGTTTTGTATGGAGATTAAGATATTGGGGAGAATAAACATTAAACATGGGAGACAAGTTCTTCTATCAGGCGTCTTACTGGTAAATTGGAAATAAATTAAAGCAAAAGCTAATTTAGGGGAAAAAAAATCTGGAATTGTAGAGTCCAAAGTTTGATCAGTCCAATTTTTGTTACTTTCAATTGAGTGAATGAACATTATGTATATTTAAACAAAAGGTTCTGTGTATCAAGACTGTGTAACTTTGTTTCTGGTAAATTTTTTTCACTTATTTTTTTTTTAAAGATCACTTATCACAGAAATTATAACAGAGTTCAAAATACACTGAAGAAAATTTACAATTAAGTAGCGTGGCATCAGTCTGGTTGTATCCTTCAAGTATTTCCAAAGCCACTTCTGCTCTCAAATTTTCATAAGATAGGAATTAAGAGCGGACCACCGTTATAAGACCACCTATCAAAAGAAGACTTCAAAATTATGTCTAAATTTTGTGACCATTCATTACTTTAGGCTAAAATAAATTCTGCCAAGGCTAGATAGAACTAGCAGTTATAACATCTGATCTGTGTAAGATGGTTTTCTTTTGACATGCAGTTACCAATATTCAAAAAAAAAAGAAAAAAAATGCAGATTTAAAAGCTACATATTTATGAAAACTAGTCTTCATAAATCTCTAATTTTATCATGTTTCAAGCTTCTTTCTAAATGAGAACAGTAAACTTGTAACTGAAACTTGTAAATCAGTTTTAGCACTGTCTGTGTGGCACATGTATGACGTGTAAATATACTTGAAATTCCAAATTGAACTTGTAAGTAGGTCTGATAAGTTTTTCTACTTCCATCTCTAGGAGGTGGGGAGAGTTATGGGAGTATTATGGCTGGTATCATGCATGAATACGCATTTCATACGTTCTTCATGCACACTTTCTTTACTGCAATGGAACTACCAGTATTTAAAACAATAATTCTGTAGAATATTATCCAGTTGGTTAAATCTACAATTTTAATAAAATACAACCAGATTCTGACTCACAGCAATAGTGAACAAGCTTCAAATTTCCAGTTCCATACTTAGCTACAATGATATAAATCTAAATGGGGACTGAAGAATTACCGCTTGCCTATCTAATAGAACACAGTTTATACCTCAGGTAAAAAATACTATCTTCTTCTACGACTACAGCAGAAACAACACTTATTGCGACCTCTGCTGCTCCAGATACGTGTAGCACTGATTCAAACCAATAATAGTTTGACATGATAATAAAATTAATTATTGCCTGCACATTCTGTAAATTATATTCATTCTGAAAAAAAATAGTAAATTGTCTTCAGATCTGTTTTGTGTAGAAGGAATAGTTTCATCATCAAAGCTACCGACAATTAAATGTAGAATAACTGGTGACTTTAGGCATCAGATGAATCAAGAGACAGCATTCTTTGTGTGCTTCGTCATCTCCAGAGCATCCAAAACATAACGGAAAAGGAAGGATACATTTCTGGTCTTAATGCAATCGGTATAGTGTAAAATATCAAATATGTGGACAGGAGGGAAAGGTGCTGTCAGAAGTCAAATACTTTTAACATTTTTTTCATATTCTCAAGTTGCATTGTAAGATGCTAGAAAGGCATTCCGTTTTGCTTGGCAATGACTTTCAGAGACTTTTGTAATGCCATTTTGCATACTTTGCCTATTATTTTCCCCATGTTTTTGCACTTGTTTATGAAGCTATCTGGAAATGTATCCCTATCATCATATGGGCTTATCTGGTTGTACCACACCTAAAATAAGACATTTAATTAGTAATGATAGGCTCATTTCAGCTGCACACTCATTTTTAAATGAATTTATTGAAGTAAAGGATTTACAGCATATGGACTCACAGACTTCTCATGAATTAAACTGGCATCCATATGTACAGCTTTCAGTAGAGAACTCTAGAGTAGTATTTACAATGTAAATATCAACTTTTATTACATAAGAAACAAATATATCACAACTTTCACTTCACAACATATTTGTTCTGGTTTGATGACTAAAGTCATCTCTTTGAAATACTATGTGGAACTCAAAAATAGCTTGTTCTTGTCATAGACTTTACCAGGCGTCCTTCAGAGGTCCTGAAAAACAAAGGAGAAGTATGTTTTAAAAATCATTTTGTAAACAGTTGCATTATGAGAAGTCTAAAAGCAGACAGAGGACAAGAAGTAACTCGATCTAAAACATTTGCTGCACTTAGGATTAACAGGCATGGGATGGAACTATTCACTGGAGCTTGGTGGGCATTACAGCTAGCAGACAAAGCTGCAGGATGAGGAAAAAATGTTGAAGGTTCCTACAGCACAGAATGGATAAGCTTGAAAGTAATTGTATCCTTGAAGTGGATACTCAAATTCAGGTTGCTTGATACACACACCACATCGGCAAGAGGGCACTAGGACAAAATGACTGGTAACAGTCAATACTGGGTGATTTACCACCAGGGAGATCCGGATAATCACTACAGTCCATAAAAAAGGAAAAGACTGAAAATATGTCCAGGAAAACACCTGTGACACACTGCACCACTCACTCTCACTTGGTCAGTGCCAGAAGGTTTAGAAGGGGCAAGTACTGCACCAGAAGCAAGTATTTTTGCAATAATCTTCTCTAGAAAGAACATTTCTTTCCAGAATTCCATCACTTACAAATTCTTTTGTTCCTTAAGGTATAATCAGTTCATGTACTTTCTAATCTTTGGAAATTTTAGAGCAACTGCCACACTTGTGGAAAGGAAAACATTTCCTTTCAGACTTGGAAGGAAACAAGTTTGGAGAAACACCTTTTCCTTTATCTCCCCTCCTCCCCAGATGCTATCTTCATGAGTAGCCTTCTTTCTTACTTGTAGCTGAGACATAGCTGAATGCCAAAAAACATCATCAATTTCATAATACGCTTTTGAGAAAAATAAGCCCAATTCACTTCTACATTATCCTTTCAGGTTTATGTCTCTGCAAGTGCTGTGGCATAGAAAGGTTTACATTTTGGTAAAACAAAGTAACATATTTGTGAATGGCATTTAGAAAAATAGTAGTAGCTGAATGGAAAACAATAACTGCAATATTTGCTTGTCAGATGATCCCCCTGCAGCACGCCTAAGATGGGAGTCAAGTGCTTTCTTAATGCTTAGGGTTCATGATGCTGATCCTCTTAGTTTTAAGGGCAACCCCCTTCCAATGAAATAGATGTTAAAAAAAAAAAAAAAAAAAAAAAAAAAAAGTTGAAGCTTTTTTTTTTTTTTTTTTAATTAAAAGAAATATCCCTGATTTTGTTCTCTGAAGAAATAATAATCTTTATAATTAAAAATGAGTCAATTCTGGTTTTAGGCTGCAGTGCACACAAGTTGAAACACCCAAGTGAGTTAGGTGCATTATTAACAGTGCCATTTAATTAGGAATTTTTAATAACAGCAACCATGGGATAACTTAATTATTGTTATTAAGATGATTATTATATTCAGACACAATTCCTATAGAAACACATAGCATTTCATGGAACATGGCAACATGGCTCTTTCCTATATGATTCCAATTTTCTGATTAGGCCACATTTCATGTATGAGTAATCTCATTTTATGGGTCAAGTCAAGTAATAGACAGCAAGAGGAAAGAAAATCTGGGCATACCAGTGGGAGGTGACTCAGCAGCTCATCTACAGAATCGTAGTTTTCTGAAAAGGAAGGTTCAAGAAGTTCTGCTTCATCTCGAAGTTTAGAAGGGTTTAGCTCTTCTTGGCTGTTGTGGGTCAGAAACAAGATTTATTGCTCTCAGGAGGAAAAGCAAACAAGCAAGCAAAGCCTTCTTCTAGCTGTAGTTATTGCACATTTCTTTACACTTGCACCAAAGTGTTATAAATCACATGAAATAGCATGTTTAATGAAGACATGTGATGCTTAAAAGCAGTTGTCTAAATGAGTGAATATACAAACAGAATATAAGGTCTACGAAAACGTGTGCTGACATGTCCCACCTATACTTTAGGACATATGTTCTTTCTGGGACTTCTAAATTTGCATTTTACGCATTTACTGGCAGACAATTTTACAGCAAACACTACATTTCCTTCATAAAATTGTTGTTCATGCTCCGTAGCTCAGTGGATTTTTCCTTAAGAGTTTTTTTATAAGTAAAATCATTCTAAGAGTCTGACAGAAGCTTTTTAAAATTGCCAGATGCTGTCTCCTCTTTATTCTTTTGTTCTAATCTGATTGCAGTGTCTGTTCCAGTCTAGAAGAAAATGCTTCCGTATTTGAAAACCATGTTATCAATTGCGTTACAAAGTCATTAATGTTCATCGCCTTTTGTTTGTCCTCTCTGTATCTATACACGGGCATAAATCTTTTCTGTCTTAATACCATACAAGTATGAAAACAATATATATTTGCTTTCTTGTAGTACCTTCTTTTTCCAGTTAAAACTGAATTTAAGTATTTCTTCACAGCCATTTGCTTTCGAAAGCGGCTGTAGTTGTCAGTGAAGACAGCATCAGAGTGGCGTTTGACAGGACTGTCCTGGGAACTGGTAATGTAACAATTACAAAGAAAAAATTAATAGACAATATCCATTTAAAGGAAGATACCGCTATATTAGTGAAACAAACTTTATAATGCTGATTCAGCTGAATAAAATAAAATGTTCGTTTCAGCTTTCATTTCCAACTGTGCCCTTGTATCTATCTTCTGTTGAAAAGAAGCCACTGCTTCTGCTGTTAAGTACATGCTTTAGTAACAAGAATGAAATTCTAAGGATCAGTACTCAGTCTTTTTAGGAACACCTTCCACTGAATTTGTTCTCCTGCTCAACTCTGCCATGCTCCATACAGTTAGGATCCATACTCAATTATTTCTGGAGTCCCCATCCCAGAGATTCCATAGGCTGAGTGCGGATTTCCTGACTCTCTCTTGTCTGTTCTCGTAGCCCAGTTTAGTCTTTTCAATAAACTGACTTTATCCTCAGGTCCAGACTGGCTTAAATCACAGTAAGCTCTCACTTCATACTGAACTCAGTGAGAATTCAGCCTGTCTCTCAGTAAAAGTGTAGCATCACAAACATGCTACAGATATTTGTTTTAAGGAGGTATCGAGACAAAACACACCTTGAGAAATCTAAACTTGGAGGACTATTTTTCATGCACGATCTTGAAAAGCCTTGGTGTGCTCTGCTTTAAATGATCTGTATTAGCTTATAGTGTACGAGAAACTGGCACTCTGTTCTGGAACAAAGGCAGCATTGACATAAACACAGGACCTAATTTTCACTTAGGTTTTGAGCATATGAAGGAGGTGCTGAAAGAAAGGGTCAGATTGGGTCAGATCAAAATATTTAACTATTCCTTTCCCAAAAGAGCCCAGTAACTGCTGCATAAAGATGTGAAAAAAGTGATCCTTCCCAGCATCCTATCATCCCAGCAAACATCCTGGTCTGGAAGTTGCATCCAGTCCCTTTGTCTACAGATTTGCCTCATTCTTTTTTGAATCTTTCTATAATACAGATCTTTCAAACATCTGGCAATATGTTCTACAGTGGGAGAAAAAGAATATTATTCTTGTTTTCTCTGTGAACCAATCATTTCTTAATTTCATTGAGCATTCCCCTGTTGTTATGTAAGTAGTGAGTAACAAATCATTTTGCATTTACTTTTGCCATTCATCTGCCAAGCTAGCAAAAACACTACCAGAAGAAAAAATTAGCAAATTGGTGTGATAATCTTTGTAACATTGCCAGTATTTATCATCAGTGTTATGTGCAGTGTCTGTCTCTCTATCCCTCACAGCTGTATCAGGAATAAATAGTAACATATGTATTCAGCAACAAATACCACTAAGTTCTTGTATAGGATTTTCAGCTCCCCCGTCATTATATTAGTTTGTCTTTTATTATCTCTAAATCACAAAATTGAGAACTTATGTACAGAAGGGCAAAAACTGCCAATGAAGCCAGCTAGGACAAAAATCTACCTAATGTAAATTTCACCTCACCTAACTCGTTTTCTAATAAGCGAATGCAGATATCTCTTCACAGCAAGTTTAGCCAAAAGATGGCTGTAGACAGTGGTGAAAATTCCATCAGCATGCCTTGTATTTCTGAAATGGACAATAAATAAACTCTACAATACAACCTGCATTCGTACCATTTTGATAACTGTTCATTTTGTAAACATACTGCTTTCCTTATCTATTGTACATATTGAATTAAGCTAATTTCATAAAACAGCTTCCGGATTTTCACAATGTACTTTCTAGCTCTTCCTGGGAAGTGAATGAATTCGTCATGCCAGGAATGGCAATGTGATCAGCATTTCTGCAGACATTCCTACTGCAACCACAGGCCATGTGCTTTTTTTTTTTTTTTTTTTTTTTTGCTGTAATTGATTCTTTCCTATTTCTCAGGTTGAAAATGTGACCAATCTTTTGACGTAATACAAGTACTGTGTCATCAGTTGTATTTATAGCAATAAAGAAACTCACCTATCAATCATTCTGGACAGATCAAAATAGAATTTCTCATTTTCAGGTAGTGTGTTCTGCAAAATGTCTGATTCAGACTTTAATGACCCATGGGCATGGTCAGGTTCACTGGCTCCATCAAATGGCATTTTGTTTCCCAATCTGTTGGAGAAGGAAACCATGTCAAGTACAGTTAGCTGAAGATGTGCAACACTTCACTGCAGCTTACATCCTGGTTTGTGTCAAAATGCACATCTACCTACTTTACTTTAACCTGTGAGGCATTTTAAAGCAGCCAGCTTAAAACAAAAATCACTTTCAGGTATAATCCATGCTCAGTGGTAATTGACATAACAGATCCTTCCCTCTAATGCATATTTTCTAGACATACGTTGTTGGTGCACAAAATCTATTCCAGTGAACAGTGCACAACGTATGGTAGTTACAGCTCAAGTGACAAGTATATTTTATATAAACGATGGATGGTAATTACCAGCCTTCACCCATGCAAAGTGAAAACCACCCCTGTAAAGTACTTACCTTCCGAATTAAGACTTAAAACATACATTGATATGCAGTATGAAGCAGTATTAGGCCATTTCTAGAGAAGATGAATACATCCTCAAGAACTTCAAACTAAATACAAAGTACAGTCATGTATCTCTACATGCATGATTTTATTCTTTCACGTTTAAATTAATTTGCTAATTGCAAGTTAAAAAAATTAATCTCTTAGTCATGGGAATTGCTCTATATAAACTGATTTACAGTTACTTCATAATTTCATAACCTGCTCTTTCTTGTGGTTCGTCAAGTTTTGTCAAGGGCAATCTGACTGCCTGGCAGTAGTTTAGCATCAGATGCTTCCCCTAGTTTCTCTCATGTTCAGTAGCAGACAAAAAGCTCCCATTGCTGCAGTGAACCCCTGAATGTGATGATATGCAAAAGCCATTCTAAAACTAAGATAGGCTACTGTCCCTGTAATTTTAGCTATTAGTCATTACAGCTATTAGTACTACTTATATATCTGAGGCATATAGGACTTCTGCCTGGTAAAAAAAAAAAAAAAAAAAAAAAAAAAAAAAAAGTAAAGTTGTGTAAAATAAAGCAACTCAAGTCACTTTTTGAAAATCAGTGACCATGCTGTTTTGCTCTACTGTTTTCCACTGGTCTTTTTACACTTATGCTCCTCTTGCCTAAATGTAAAATGCACATTTCTGCCATCTGACTTAATTTAGTTCGACAGTTAATAACAACTTCAACAATTCAAAGCATGCAGCAGCACAAAAACTACACATCAGTCCATACGGACCACTTCCCCTCATTCGTGATGAATTGTTAGTATTCATATTAGTTGGAGGTAAAAAAGCTTCCCTACAAGAAAGGCCCGGGCTGTTCAGATGAACGTGCATCATCTCCTGCAGCACCTTTTGACACACATCCTCTGCTGTTGCGCGTACCAGGGCTATTAAAAGATAGGTTCTGCGGGCACCGGCCGGGTTGGCCAGGGGTGTTCCACCCCAGCCTGGGGCGCGAGATGCACACCCGAGCGGGCACCCCGACAGGGACGGCCGCGCAGCGCTGTATGCTGGCTGGGAGATCAGCACAGTGGAAGACTGGTGCTTCCCACAGCCCCCTCGACCTTCCCAGTGGAGGGCAAGTCCTCTGGGGTGCGCGGAGAGGAGCGGTGTGCCGAGCGGAGCTGTACGCGAAGCGGAGCGCGGCCCTTACCGCGGGACGGGAGGGAAGGCGGCTCCTCGCGGGGGCAGCGCCCGCCCCCGCCAGCAGAGGGCGCTGAGGAGGGCGAGGGCGAGAAAGAGTGGGGAGGTGGCGCGGTGCTCCATGGCTGCCACCTGCGGAGAGAAGAGCGCAGCCGTCACCCACCGACCCGCCCGCCACCACCCGCCCTGCGCGGGGCACCCGCTCTTCGCCTCGGGCCGCCGAACAACTAATGCTGTCCCGGCCCTTGCCCCGGGAGGTGTCGCCGGCAGCACAGTGCCCGCGGAGGGGGAGCTGGCACCCCGGAGGAGACCCCCGGCCGGGCGCTGGGGGCAGCAGCACGCGGAGCTTAGAGACCTTAAAACATTCATTAATTTTTTAGCGGTCAAAAGGAAGGGTCTCTCCCCGGCTGCCTGAGCGGTCAGACCCGCTTTCGGCGACTCGACGGCCTAGGCGCCTTCCCTGCAGGTCCATGAGGGGAGAAAAGGAGCGGCGGACGGGGACACCTTCCTCGTCCGCTGGGAAGTTGCCGCTGCGGCGGGGAGAAAGTTACTCACGGAGCCGCGAGTCAGTCGGAGGGGCTGGCTGAGCGGGCGCGGAGCCGAGCGGAGCGGAGCGCTGCTGGGGGCCTGCGCCCTGCCCCGCTGCGCGGCTGCGGGGCTGCGCTGCTCTGGGGCGTCGGCGGCAGCGAGTGGAGGCTGACGAGGAGGAGGAGGAGAACGCAGAGGAGAGCTCCTTCTCTCCGCACTCTCTGAGCTGCCGGCCGCGCTGCCCCGTTTTATAGCGTTTACACGTTTCAGCTTCCGAAGAAGCAATCACGTTACTGTGGAGACGTCACCCTTCCCAAGGGGACAGTCGCTTTGTTCAGGACAGTCAGAGACTTATATTTAACTCATGAGCAGCCGCGCACTCTACTTCCCCCCCTCCCCTGCGCCCCGACATTATTTGATATATATTAATGAGTTAGTTTTGCGGGTAGCAGGGTCCCGTCGGCAGCGTGATTCCGCCTCGCAAAGCAGGAGAGCAGGCAGCTGACGGGGACTGCAGGGTCTCCCCGCACCGCGCACCCTGTCTGCACCTGCGGAGGCCTAGAGGGGACGTGTCTGCACCCCCCGGACCCTTCGCTCCCGCCCCCAGTGCTTCCCTGCGGATCTCCCTCCTCGGCCCCACGGTTGCTCCTCTCCCTAGCTCTTAGCCGGTGTAGACATATCGACCCGGTCCCCCGCTGCCACAAACCCAAGCTCGCCCCTGTCAGTGGCTTCTGCCCTAGGGAACGTCGTCTTACGGGCCGCCGCTCGCCGAAGCCGCAGGGGCTGCGCAGCAGGGACAGTTGTCTTAAACCCCAAATCTTTCTGCTGGCTTTAGCTTGACGTTAACAGGCGTCAGGGTGTTTACCAGTCTCTGCTTTTTCGTTTAACGTGTGTGTGTTCATGGGAAACGGATTGGCCCCCACATCCAAGCAGCTCTTGGTGCATCCAAGCACCGTCGGTGCTTGTAACCGTTCCGCTGATCGCAGCTCCGGCACCCTTTGCCCTGGCGCGCAGAGGGGGGGGGCGGCTGGACCGCGTATTGAGCCCCCGTGAGAGGGAAGGGAGGCAGTATTCCTCCTAACTTATCTCCAGTCCACATCTTGGGGCCGGAGTCACTGCCCCAACGAGGAACACTCAGATAGATTCAAGCCTTCAATTTTCTCCTTTCAGTCCCCTGCCTCAGAGAGGTCTGGGGGCAGCAGTGAAAGAAACACGGGGAAAGTGGGATGGGGACCCGCAGGCGGGCAGGCAGGGCAGGGCCGTTCAGTGTTGCACCGTGTGTGTTCAGTGCCTACCTCAAATACCTGCCAAAGGATGGAGGCAGGAATTTCAGCTAAAGAGGTCATTATCCTGTTTTCTTCCCTTCTTTTTTTTTCCCTTTTTTTTTTTCTCTCTCCCCCGTTTGAGCTTCTATGCCTCTAATCCTCCTACTCAGTCAGTAACGATTGTACCAAATCCATATAGATGATTTCACCATTTCTTCTTACTTCTAATAAGTTTCTGCGATGCTTAATCACATTTTCTAATTCAGTTACATAAAAATTAAGTGAATTAGATTAAAAATGCCTGGAAATTTGTTTCTCGGATGACAGCTGTGACTAAAACCAGAGTTCCTGCAGTGGTCTAATTTCAGGAAATTTTCCCCTTGTTACTACATAACTAGAGGTCGAAGAAGCCATCCTGCCCTGGAATGGAGAGATGAGCATCGATAGCACCGCACTCCCCTCACCCCTCAGAAATACCCCAGTTAGGGCGTATAGGCGTTGTGCTGCCGGCACGACCCTGGGGAAGTTCGGTGGACTTCACCCTAGAGCTTGGAAGAGGATTGAGGAGGAGTAACCCATCTCCTGGGCTGCATAAAGCCGCTCCTCTGGGGCTCCAGCCTAGCTGGGAGGTACCCTAACCCCAGCGGTGCCACTCTAACCCGCTCCCCACCCCCGCTCCTTCCTCGGCTCCGCTGCTGCCGCGGCTCCGCACCCTCCGCTGTTCCGCACCCACCACTACTCCACTCCCGGCTCAATCCCGCTCCCGCCGAGGGCGCTGCTGCGGGAAAAGCCCAAATGCCGCTGACAGCAAGAACCGGAGAAGAAAGGCAAAGTTTGCTTTCAGCGTGCCTGGACTAGTTCAGGCTGGAGAGGGGGTGCTCGCAGGAGTCCTGCAGGCTGCCGTCCCTGGAAGGGAGGAGAGGTGGGGAGCCGCCGACTAAATTTGAGAAATATGCAAAAACAAGTCTGCTGTCAGTTGCTATGTATGTGCTATATGGGCGGCTGCACGCTGTGAGGAAATGTATATAGGTTGCACTGCCAAAAAAGATGAGAATCACTGCTAAATCAGTACTTTTTTACCATATCATACTGTACCACACCACTAGAATCATAGAATCATGGAGCCATAGACTCATCCAATCACAGAATCACAGCGTGTTTTGGATTGGAAGGGACCTTAAAGATCATCTAATTCCAACCCCCCTACCATGGGCAGAAAGACTTTCCACTAGATCAGGTTTTTCAAAGCCCCACCTGACCTGGAACCGTACCATACCATACCATACTGTACCGTACCGTACCATACCGTACCATACCGTACCATACCGTACCATACTATATACACTTAATTATCACGGCTGGTAAACCTGTTTTGCTGTAACTTCATTCTCCTTTTCACAGGTTGTACACTAGATTGGGCAAGGGAGTGACGTGCTGTAGGACTGGCTACGATGGTCTCAGGAATCTCTTTAGGGGTGGCAGGATTTCTGACAAAAAAAACCCACTCTATAGTCCTTTTAGAGATCTGAGCAATCTTTAGTGCATCTAGCCTTACAATATCATCTATTTTTCCTATTCTATAGACAAGAAACTGAGTCATATGGAGATTGAGTGCATTCCCCTTGTTTACACAGGAAATCTCCAGTAGAGTTTTGAATCACCCCCAGATGTCCCAAACACTTTTAGAATTGCACTACTAATTGTCTGCATTTCTCCTCTAGGCACTGCAGCACCCACTGCCTAGTCCTCTTGAATCAAGATAAGTTGAAGAGGTGCTACCTCTCCCTTACTGCTCAGTCTTTCATTTCTCAAGAGAATTCTAATAGAGGGAGGTTGTTTTAGGGTGACTGAGAAGGGCTTGGGATGGCAAACCAAATTCCATCTTTTCCAACTTAGCTCCCCTTCTTTCACTGACGTTTACATACAGTATTATTTCCACATCGTTTGGAGATGCTTTAATAAGAGAAAATAACTAAAAATAAAATAATTCTTTATAAGCAGACATATGGAGGAAAGCCCCTTTTCTGTAGGACTCCTAAGTGTATGACCTGGAGTTCTCTAAGGTCTAGGCAGATGGACTTTTCCCAGGTGTTAACTCCTACTGTCTTCTACTAACAGAAACACTATCTTTTCAGCAAAATGTCATTTGGAAAACAAGAGTGCTTGGGAGCTTATCCACAATAATATAAGTCTTGGAATGTCAAGTATTTTGCAAAGGCTGTTTCAGGATTCCTGATGCACAGCAGCTCCACATTTACTGAATCTTTTATATGCTATCAAATATATTTTGGTTACCCTTCACTCTTGTTTTAGTTTCTTTAATGCTCCACTTCATCAAAAAAAAAAAAGTTGCAATCACAAAATGGCAATATTTGGGACTGATAGAAACTCAGTTACACAAGATTAAGCTTAGAGCGGAAGCTTGTCTGAAAGTTTGTCTCACCATTTTCATACAAACTTGTGCGATGCATATACATAAATCAAGTATTACCTAAAATAGCTACATCATCTGGGGAAAAGAGATTTAGGAGCTTTAGGTTTGTTAGATTTGATTACTATTTTTAGCATGTAAAACTGCTCAAAATAATGGACTAAAAAAAACCTCTTAAAGCCAAATCCTGAGATGAAAGAGATCTTCATTCCATGGAGGACCTGCTTGGCATGTACTGGCTTTATAACGTAATTGTATTTTAAAAAGAGAAATTACATCAGCAATTGAAAAGCATGTCCAAAGAAGGTCAATGAAGCTGATGAAGGGCCTAGAGCACAAGTCTTATGAGGAGCAGCTGAGGGAACAGGGGTTGTTAAGTCTGGAGAAAAGGACACTCGGGGGGGGGAATGACGGGGGGGGGGGGGGGGGACGGGGACACGACATGAGACTGTATTACAACTACCAGAAATGGGGATGAAGAGAGGTGGATGTTGGTCTCTTACAAATAGCAAGCAGTAGGACAAGAGGAAATGGTTTCAAGTTGTATCAGGGGAGATTTAGATTGAATATTAGGAAAAAATTCTTCACGGCAATAGTTGCCAAACATTGGAATCGGCTGGCCTGGGAAATGGTTAAGTCACCATCCCTGTGTAGATGTGGCACTCAGGGATGTGGTTTAGTGGTGGACTTAGAAGTTCTAGGTTAAGAGGTGGACTCAATCTCGAAGATCTTCTCCAAGCTAAACAATTCTATTCTATGATAGTTTTACTTCGGAAAAAAAAACCCAAACAAAAACAAACAAACAACCAAACAAACAACCAAACAACAAAATGCTGTTCTAAGACTTGTGTATTACATCAGAAAAGGAAACTTCAACTGAGTCATGAGCCTTACGAATCATTGGGTCTGCAGAATATCCCTTGTGCATTGCGTTCCTGTAGATGAATTCAGAAACTCTGCCTTTGATCCCATGTCCGTATCACATTGATCCATGAGTTTTTAGAGCTTATAGGGCAGATTGATGGAGCACTACAATTCAGCAGCTACCAGAATAGCTTTTCTGACCTCCACAAAAAAGACAGCAGAAGAAATATCAAGAAATTGTATGTGAAAAGTAAAAAAGACAAAAAGTGGTAAACTAACCTAAACTAAGGAGAAAATCATCAGTTCATTCTTTTAGTAAGTTTTATTTCAAAAACACAGTTCCATCATACCTTCAGCCTGAGTCAGTTCTACAGACTCAGAAATGGGATGGTAAAAAGAATAAAATACATACAAATATTCTGCAATTGTAAACTCATGGCTTGCCTCCCGCAGCAGAAACATTGAGCAGAAGAGCTCTTGCCTCCTGAGTTCCCAGGCTGTGGTTGGGGTCACACAGGTGGAACAGAGGAACTTTCATTTCCTCTCTCACCCTTCTTGAGTCTTGTTTTCAAGTCACAAGTGTAGATTCTCAAAGCAGAATTGTTAACTGGAGTAAACTCCTGCAACAAGTAAATTGTATTTACGAATGTGCCTGCTATGTATACCACTTCTACAAGTCCTTTTGGCTCCAGGTAGTGTTTTTGCATTATGACTCTGTGTTAATAATTTTATAAACATGGTTTGGTTATCTTGCTTTTTTGGGTTTTGGTTGTTGTTTTTTCTTTTTTTTTTTTTTTTTTTGGTTTTGTTTTTTTTTACAACCTATCTGAAATACCTCCCATTGCTTCCAGGGCTGTTACAATCTTCAACCTTCAGCAAAGGACCAGATGATACTTTTTTCACTAGAAATGTGCTCCTACTCCTGCAGCTGCCCCAGACTTTTGCTCTTCAGACTCCCCACCCATTTTCAGCCAGCTTTTTGCTTCAGAGAGTTTTGAGGTTTTCTACATAAATCAGCTTGTCTATACAAAACCAGATTCTCTATGGTGCACCTTCAAAAAATCACTTTATTTTTCATTATATTCCAACATAGGTAAGTTTGTCTAAACTAATGTCTAATTACCTGAACAGATATGAAGAACAATCTTCAATCCTGCATCCCTATATTTTCCCCATGATTTCAGGCCTGCCATTTTTACTATATGATACCTTATTGATGTCCTTTTTTCTCTTCAAAAAGGAATTCCTACAAAAGGAATACAAAATTGAATTAACCTCTAGAAACTCTTCAGATTACCTGTTAAAAGTTAAACCCATGCAACGGCGCCACAGTGGAGCTTTAAAGTTAGAAGGAAAACCTGAGAGCAAACCGTGCCTAGGGTACTTTATCTTCTTCTACTGATTCACTGTTGGCACCTTATGGAGTTTGGCTGCAAGTTCATCAGAAGCCTGGGGAATCCAAGACACTAATGATGCTGGTGGCTAGGAGCACATCTCAAGTTGCAGCTAAGCTGCTAAAAGTCCCATTGCTTTCCTACCTACTACCTGTACTGACTGCAAAATACTCATGAAATATTAAAGAATTGAGACCATTCCTACATTCATAAATGTATGATTGGAATATTTTATGGGGTGGATACCACAACATCTGTGCTGAAAGGACTGTGGTACTCAAGTTTTGTATAGATCTTTTTCCCTGTATAGTACAAGATCCTGATCCTCAACTGTGTGGCCAAATCCTTTTTATGTTCCCCAGCAAACACTGCTCCTATCACACTGTCTGGAAGCTTGTGAGAGTAGACACATCATCTCAGGATATAGAAAAACCCACGTCAGTCAGGCTGGAAAGCACATCTTAAGACGCTAATTATGCCAGGATAACTTTATCCCTTGGACTGACCTAATCATCACAAGTTCTTTATTTACCAAGCTGAAAAAAGCAACCATCTAAAAACTACAGGCAGAAACAAGCTAAAAATGCTTCAGGCTCAAGCAATTACCACTATTGTCTTCATGAAAAAGAGCTGAGAGAGGTTTTCTAAAACTGTCCATGCATATAAAGGGCATAGTGTAACGTGCTGTCTCTTAGCACTACTCTAAGCCTTGTGTACGTTGTTATGGTTGTAAAAAAAAAAAAATCTATATTCATCTTTAGTTTCCAGAAAGAAGCCATGTAGAAGTATCAACCTGTTAGTTTACCATCCTCAATAAATTATATAATTTGGATTTAAGTGGTTTTGATATTAGTTATGGAAGAATTTCAGTAGTGTTCATGTACAAGAGGGTTACAGTCCCAACATAGTTTATCACTTAGTTCAGCTCCACAGGTCATCAGAACAAATAATAAACTCCTTCTTCTTTAATTGCCTTCTTGGCCAAGACATCAATGGCTCATTATCCTTTTTGTCCTACATGAAGCAATTAAGAATTTTCCAGAGAACATTGCACTGTGGTCAATATATTCCACTTTATTAAGTACATATAAATAGATCCAATACTAGTAGGATTTTAAGGGACTTTGGGAAGCAGAGATCATCACAAAGATAAAAGACATCAATTGGGCACTGCAGCACCTTTCGTAGCCATCGTATGTGCTGTCATTATGTATGTGCATAATATATTCTGCAATTTATTAGTGATTTTGAATTTGACAGATGAATGAAAGTGCCTTCTATAGAAACCAGAGAAAAATTCAGTACTGGTAACAAAACAACTAATGCAGTATTTTCATTTTTACTGAATGTTACTATTAAAATGTTGCTGTTAAACCTAAGCCGTGGACCTCAGCACCTAGAAAGTTGCTAATATTTGTGCTCAAGTTGCAACAAAGCATCAACTTATAAATTACTGATCTAGACTTGAATCTTACTCCTGATAATCTTACTCATCAGGAGTAAGATTATTTAATGGTAGAAGATAATTATTTAGTAAAAGCTTTAGTAGAATTCCATATCTCCAAGTCACAGATACTTTTTTGTCTTACCTGACACGTTTTCTAGTTTAATAGAAATATATTCCTTTGATGTGGAATCACACAATGTCACAAGGCAAAATTATGTCACACAATAGCAGGTGTGGAAAGTGTAGCAAACTTCATCTGTCACAGGTATTCTTCCTAGGTCTTGTTTTGAGATATGCTCTCTGATTTCTTGTAGGTGTATCAGGTGGAAGGATTTCCACATGGAGTTTTCCAGAATTATTAGAAGTTCGTATCTGAAGGGGACTTCTTTGTTTATTGACATTTCCCAGTGCACACTGACAGCTTAAACACTGGGATCAAAGGCCTTCAGAGTGAAGGAGGAACAGAACAGTTGGCTCAAGGAGGTTAACGTCTCTCAAATGTTCTCTCAAATCTTGGAGCAAGTACGTCGAATAGCATAGCTATGCTTTTTGAGACAGTGGGTAGCATAAACTGAAGCCGAATCTGTAGCCCTGTCTTGGCCTTCATTCCTTTACGCACAGTGCTCCATCCAAATTTATATGGGTCAGAAAGCACATTCTCAGCACAACTTGTGGCCCAGGTGTCTGTGGCTAAGAAATGTCAAGGATCAGACTCTCCCAAGCAGCAACATCTTGACTGATGACTGTCTATCTAGGAAAAAATTACTGATTGTCAGCTTAGAAGCTGAAGAGCTTGTTTAATGTTCAGGTAGTCATATTTTACTCATACCTACCTATTATGCATGCTACCAAATAAATAAATGTAATGTAATAATAAGGTTGCATACAATTCTCCTTGCATAATTTATGCACACAGTAAAAGATACCCAAATAAAAGTGTCCTATTAATGAAAAGGTTAAAAGGTCCCTCAGCAATGTATGTCATGTACAGATTTAAAAATACAAAAATAAGCCATAAGCAGGAGTTACTAAAACTTCCAGACTCCTTTCTGCCTTGTCATCCAGGCAGCTCCAGGCGAAGCTGAACCCAAAGCGTGATCTCTCAGGATCTATCAGAATATAACACACTTTGTCAATTCCTCATGCTGTTTAGAGGCAGTTGAGATTGGAGACAATATTTGTGTAAGTCCGTAAGAGATTGTTCTGCTGGGGACAATTTGTCTTCAGACAGTCTTGATTACAAGCAGGATCGCTGTAATGTTGGCCTTAACAGCCAGAGGAGAGACTGGTTATCTGACACTAAAACTGTCTTTGTTCAGTTTTGCTTTCCAAACCCATCTCTAAAATGCCTGCCCAAATGGTGCCCAGAAGTGATCTTTAGCAGAGTGAGACACTAGAAAAAAGTTCTACTTAAGTCTTTCTTGCTGTCATTCTATTTCATAGGCACATAATCTAGAGAGATGAGATGATGCAAAAAATTAACAGAAGTGCTGACACTCAAACACAGCTGTGATTCAGGAGTTCCTAACCCTGCTCTCACATCAAATAATAGAAAGGACTATCCAAACACTGATTCACCATGACCTCCATTGACAGCTTCGCATGTGTCTGCACAAGGACATGAGGATCACCCTTACATAGAATGTATTACATGCTCAAAGAGTGACTGGGCAGGTGAGATGGACAAAGTAGTCATCTGTTTTTAGAAAGAGGAAACTTTCCCTTGTCAGTTACAAATTTGGTTCTTAAATTAGGCCCAAACTAGTTCTTAAACTAGAATGGTGAAGCTTATGGAAGCATATTCTGATTCAGCAGTTATTAAATATATGAGTAATCTCACTGCAGTCAATAATAGAGCAATATAAATTGTCAGTGTTCAGCTGGAGCACATGAAGGGTTAAGGGTTAAGTCTGAGCAATTTGTTTCAATGGATTGGTCTTGGGTAGCAAGGCCTTCAGTTGTATGCATAGCACACCCCATTTACAATTCATTTACTATCCCTAAAGAACAGCAACATATAATACAGTATATTTCTTACTTCCTTTTGATTCACTGTTCAATCGCACTGGTAAATGAAGTTAGCCTTGAAAGTTTTGATCACTAATGACTCAGATTTTGAGTACAATGCCAAGCTCAACAAGATTGTCTGAAACATTCTTGGTCTGTTTTTAAATCTTTGTGATGTTCAACACTGAAAACAGTTTTTAAATCACCTAGCCTCTGAATGTCTTTTTAAAGAAGCAGGGACATCTATTTATACTGCTGTGAACCAAGTAAATGCTTTTAAATGTATGTGATGATACCTAGCCTTCAGTACCCATAAAATGTCTCTGAGAAGGCATGCAGATGCATATGCTTTGTTATGGATTAGGGGTGACTGAATGAGTAGAGACCCTTTAAGACATTTTTCAGGACGTTAAACATAGTCACACTTCACTAACTGTGCAAAGTCATGGTAAATCTGCCATTCTCCAACTTTTATTGAAGCCTGTCATAACCTACACTGAGCTTTTTCAGTCCCTCCTCTACAATTTTAGTATAAGTTTACTTTCACTGGGGATAATTCTGGCCTAAAGCAGGTTCCCTGGATTTGTGGAAGAGATGAAAATCTGCAAATGCTTAGCTTTGGTGTCTCAGAGAGTTGAATTTTTTTTAAGCTAATATTTCAGACATACTTACATGATGTGGGAGCATGTTTAATGTTCAATCTCCTTTCCGGACGTGATTCAATGCCTAGAAGCATTTAAACTCTTTGAAAGATTTTATTTAGTGTATACACAAGCACCTAAAAATATGTTTTGAGCAGGCAGGAATTTTCACAGAGTCAGTTTTATGTTACCCAAAATGTTCAAAAATATCTGCACTATGAATTAGCACATTGTAGAGTTATAAGAATTTTGCAAGGAAATTCAAAGGTTTTCTGAATAGTGTTTGTCAGTTT
This sequence comes from Myiopsitta monachus, assembly GCA_017639245.1. Lineage (NCBI taxonomy): Eukaryota > Metazoa > Chordata > Aves > Psittaciformes > Psittacidae > Myiopsitta > Myiopsitta monachus. Next base: position 24,677,219 of record CM029925.1, read on the forward strand.
GTGCTAACAAAAAGATGTCTATCTTTCCATGGCATTTGCCCAAGGAAAAAAAAAAATAGAAAAAAGCAGTGCTTTGATGCGGCACACTAGTGCTGGAGAGCTTATCACCTGCAACCCAATCAATTCCTCAAAGTGATTCTCTGGATAACAAAGTCATCTTCTCTGTTACTTGGCAGAACAACAAAAGAATTGGATGGAGTGAAGGCTTGTGTATTTTTATCACACACAGAGAGGCGTAAGTATGGCAGACATTTACTATGGGAGTAAACAGAGAAGCACTAAATGAGGAAAAAAATAAATCTACAATCCCACTAGAAAAGTTTTTAAGGGAATTCTTAAAGATCACCAGGATATACGGCACAGGAACAGAGCATGGGGCCAGAATGGGCCCCAGAGAATGGGGCTCCTTCTAGCTTCTCCAGTGTACTTCAACTCAAGCCCTAGACTGGTCAGCCTAGAAGCTGAAGATTCATCCCCTTTCAGTGCACAGCTACTCACTGGCAATTTTTCCATACTTATCCCAAGAATGCAAATTACTGACAGCTGTGATTTGTGCTCCTGTCAAGCTGGAATAAAAAAGCAGCATCACCTTTCCTGTGTAGTCATCAATGTATTGTCATGAAAAAAATGTGGATCAATATGGATGCAGGTCCACCCTGAACTAGATAGAAATAATTTTGCATTCTGGTGTCTTTCCGTACTGTCCCTAGTCATAGGCACATCAGACAGTTATGTCCTAAATCAGCAAATCTAATTTCCTGTTATCTCAGTCCCATTGCTGTGCGTAATCCGTTTTGTGATTAAGCTACTCTTGTTTAAAAGAACTCCTTGCTCAAAAATAGTGCAACTGCTCCTTCACAGCTCTCAGCACACAATCACTTGATTCTGCTGCTAAATAGATGAAAACATGTCTCTGATGCAGAATATCACCAGGAACGCAGACAGGAAACATATTTACTGAAATAGCTCTGCGATCCAGTCCACACTGATCAGGCACTGACATCCTCATGCAGTAACGTTGTCAGAAATCTGATAGGAGCTGAAAGCTTCCATACAATTTAAAAGCAGAAACAAGCTGTGCAAAGCAGACTTCTCTCTCAAGCTGCTTCCTCAGGCTGCAAACTGTTTGAGGGCAAAAGCACAGAATAAAGCACAGCCCCCACCTAGCACAATGTAAGAAAATCAAGTTGGAAAAGTCTCTTTGTTGCCCTGTGTGCTTCAAAAAGAGCTGCTGGCAGTACTAGTTCACCTGTTCACTGATGCAGTAGTTTTCTGAAAATTCTAGCCCAGCTGGATGAAAAATACTGAGTCAATTTTAGTCATTCTTAATATTCCACTGAAAAAGGGATTAGGGTCTTGTCATCCTTTTCAGCATTTGAAAAGGTAAATAAATAATTCCTCACAAAGTCACACATACAACTCCAAACACTGAACCGCTTTGAAAATTCACTTTTATTAAGAGACCCCAATGAAGATATTTGTAATTTATTCAAGGTTTAAAACACTTTGTAGGACTGGTTTCAAGAATTCTTTTCTCTGATTTGTGAAGTTATGTCAGTGCTGTTTTCCTCAATGTGCTCTGCACTTGGCAGAGGTAAATTTCCAATTAGTGTTTTCTTTTCTTTCTTTCTTTTTTTTTTTTTCCCCTGAAGCTGTACTGCATCATAGGCATTACCTAATTTTATCAAGTGCCTATAGGTCAGGGATCTGGCATGTGTCATTTCACCTCTGAGAGGATATTTCCAGTAAATGTAGTTTTCAGTTTATACTTAAGAATGGATGTTGAGATGACTCAAAAAACTTCAAGGTAAACTACAAGTGAACTTTCAAAATTTGATTTGGCAAAGATGCTGCATGTTCAGTGTGTTACAGTATGATAGTCAGTAGCTGGCTGAAGAGGTGATCAGAAGTTCTTCAGTAGGAAAAAGTCAAGGAACATAGCATGAGCTACTTTTGTAAATGGGCTGGAACGTAACTATTCTAGGACAGAGAGCTGTCAAGTTTTGTCTTCTACATGAAACCAGAACTGGAGCAATTGTTTTTGTGCACATGCACAATAACAGAATAGTGTTTCTTTTTATGAACAGAAGTAGCTCTGCTCACTTCAGGACAAAGTGACAGGATATCTGGAGACTGGTCAAAGCTCTGTCAATCCCTGTGTGAATTCTGGGAGCACCCTTTTAATCACTGCCTGTTACTGTGAAAATGTATTACATGCAAAATTATTGTGAAATTTCATTCATTGCTTGTAAATCATTAGAAATCTTGAAACGTGTAGGAATAATTTTATTTTTAATTCAGCTCTTCTTTCCAGTGTTTTAAATTGAAACAAAAGGCTAGAAAAAACCATTACAATGAGCAAGTATAATCTTTTGCATATCAAACACCCAATGATTCCCAAATCCCCCAGTTTGATATGGGGGTTGATCCTGTGCAATGTGCTTTGGTCTTAATGTAATAAAATGCGCATGAGTCCATTTAAGCATGAACCTTATAGTGATTGCCCATTCTCTTTAAGCAAGCATTTGCCCACTTTACAGATTGAAGTCTAAGTACTTGGAAACCAGTGTATTTAAAAATCTGTAAGCACTATTATTTGTGAGAGATATTCTCACTTGTAATCCTTGGAAGTTGTTCTTATACGGCAAATTCCAATTTTGAATTCACATAACATCTTCAGCTTGGGGGTGTCTCCCCACAGAAGAAGCAGCAGGACCAATTCCTCATTCACACTTTCAGCTACATCAACTTGAATAATTAAAGATTATATCTTTCTCTTTAAAGAATCTTCTATGCAAATCAACACAGGCCTTAAGGGAGGGCACGAGCTTGAGATGCTAACATTTAATTTTATTTCACATTCTGAAGCTTCCATAGTGCTTGCAAAACATTTATTTCAGACATAGTTTAAAGTAGTAGTTAGGTATCTGACAGCCATGCTGGTTATGCACCAAACAATCTGTGGTTTTAATCTCCCTAATCCCGGGAAAATAAAGAAAATGCTTTGATATCCAGTACAGATTTCAAGAGGAAAAAAAATACAGTACATTTAAGCTGCCCTTTCTACATTATATACTAAATATAGTGTAATACAAATAATAACATGCTGTGGAATGTTCTACTGTAAAATGATTTCACTTTCAAAGAACAAGAAGTTTTGGCCAGCTGGGCACACACTGTAGGCCAAGGAATTCTGCTTTTTTTGCAGGTGCGCTAGAATAGGTGGCATAACCTACTCTAGAGCTGGAATACTATGAACACACTTGTGCATGCAATAACGTTCACCAGACTCAGTAAGACTGTAAATGAAAAGAAGTATTATTAATGAATGAAATAACACAACTTGCTTTCTCCAGAGGACTATTGTTTTTCTACAATGAACCAAATGTAGATTTGCAGTCTTAGCAAGTCCTCAGTGTCCTAAAACTCAGTGTCTGCAGTGAAATGTTCTGTAAACTGTAAATGGTTGTTTTTCTAGCAACAACATATATCTTCCCAGAAGGGAAAATATTGCACACTAAAAATAAAACAATGAAAGCCAGTCAGTAAATACATGCAAAATCATTTGTCTTTACAGTAAGGAATGCTTGTGGCTTGCAGTAAGTAACACTTGTAAGCTCAGTTTTTGCAGCAATATTTGCAAGTGGGGTGATACTGGGCTGGAAGATTCAGAGAACAATACCAGTGCTTTCTGAGGGATGCTGAGCTCAGCAAAGGGATGCATGGCTGCCAGTCTCCAAAAGCCCGGAAAGTAAGATGCTAAGCATTTTGCATGTTCTCAAAAGCTGCTAAATCCTTGTCCATCCCAAAAGACAGATAAGGACTTGTGCAGAAGCACAGGAGCAGCCCCCCAAGAATCAGGAGTCCTGCAACTGTAGTTGCAGAGCCGTTTTAGCAGCAACAGGCTTATTTGTAAGTAAGGAGTAGGATTGCTTCTCTACCTGTAGAAATTCTTTATTTGAACATGAAATATGTAACAGGGAAGTAACACAGTGAGACTTAAATCAGGCCAAATTTGTCTATGCCATTTTCAAATCCTGGACTTCATTTCACATCTGCGCAATTAGTTTCTACTAAGCCAGGGGTTAGCTTGACATGATACAAGTGTGAGAATCAAGAATATATGTTAACCTCAATTAAATATTCCATCTTTATCTTCATATTAAAGATAATTGTACAGTCCCAGTACTCAGCTGTAGATGTCTAAAATCCTGCTTTAGCGAAAGACAAGATTTCAAAGAGTTATTTGCCAGGAATAATTAAACTGTGTAATTTGAGAAAAATAGTTTGAAATAAGGAAATAAGTAATCCCATAGCAAAACAGGAAACTTAATTAAAAAAAAAGTTATCATTCATGTTGCTTATCTGGATAACCAGAACTAGAAAAATTAAATACAAGGAGTTCTGCTCCCATGCAAGTCTTACCAGCTATTAAAATGTGCCTACCTGCTCTGCTGGCTGAAGACACAAAACTCTTTATAAATGTTGCCATGAATTTTGTAAGTTATTAAAAACTTCTCTTTGCATGAAGCTTCATGGACTTCAACATTTTCCCCACACTGTGGGGAATTTTATACAAGCTACCCTAATGTGGAGCCTTTTAAGATCCTCTACAATCAGCAGAACAGGATGCTTACAACCACAGCCAGGATTGTGACATTGCAAGGTTTATGTCCACAGTTCCTCAGACAGAAGCTGTTATGTGGTTATAGGAAGAAGGTGGGTAAATGTGAGGTGTTCTCTGAAAATGTAACACCCTTGAAAAAATGCATAGAACCAGAATTGTTTTGTTTGTTTGCTTGATTTAAAGAAACAGAATAATGAAATTTGCAGAAACATGTATATCAGTAATCCCTAAGATAACTTGTTTCTTCAGGAAATGATCTTTTTTGTGGCACCATTTTCTTTCATCTAAAATAAAGATACACTGGTTACAGTTAAAGATACAACACTATAAATACGGAAGCATATGGCAGAGCAGTAAATTATAGCCAGCAGTGCAAAGACAAGTGATCCCTTGGACAGTGGGATATAGCGCACTAAGAAATCACCACTGCCCGCCTCTGAGCAATATATGTTCCCTCCACAATGGCAGCTGGAGACTCTTCAGAGATCTTCTTCATGCACAGAATATTGTTGAGATGATTGAGGTTCCTCATAAAATGCACATGCATATTTGCTTCAGGGACCTAGCTCAGGAGTCTGGGAAAGCTTTTATGATGGTTTCATAGGCAGGAGGAGGTGTTTGTGTGGAGTGGCAGATGCGGAGGCTGTTGTTAGACCAGTGGAATTCAGGTCGGCTCAAGCTGTTGGTGGTGCTTCCTACAAGGGTTGTGGTGGTATTTGTGGGAGTGAGGGTGATCAGCTGACTGTTCGTTTCCACAGGGAGAGGAGGACACTGCAGGAAAGGGTGGAAGGTAGATGCGCGGAAGCTTGACTTCCTGGGGAAAGAGTTGGCCTGCTCCAAGGACGCTTGCCGCTGGAAGGTGAGGCTGGCGAGGCTGAGGTTGCTCCGACGCTCACAGCTGCTGTTGCGGTAAAATCCAGTCCTGCCAGTAGTATTGCCATGGGAGGAGGGTCTGGACCGATGGCTGAAGGTTGAGGAGTTCCCCTGGGAAATGTGAGCACTAGCTCTGCGACGGGACAAACAAGTAAACAGTGCCCAGATGATACCTCCAATCACCAGTCCGATCACCATGGATACCGTGAAGGCTATTGTTATCTGTTCTGAAATATAACAACAATACACAGCAAAGTTATTTCATTAACTCTGAGGGATTTTCCTGCCAGAAAATAAGTTGAAGATGGCAGCCTCCTTAAAAGATGAATAAACCCTAAGATCTTTGTACTTAATACACAAACTTTATAACACAAAACCAATAGTTCATATTGCTTTCACTTTATGATGTTTTTTTCTTCAGTTTGCATAATTCAACAAGATCCAGAAAGTAGCTTTCATTTAATACCAGTTTCTGTACCAATGCAAGGAAAAAATCAGTCTCTCACAGAATCAGCCACCCACCAGCAACAAGGTGTGTTATGAAACTGCTAAGCATTTGCTTCTGTGGCCAATATGAGGTGTGGATTTATGCAAACTTGCCATTATGTTTATAGATGTTGATGTTCTATGTCTGTGTTTGGAAACTCACCTATTACAGCAGTGAGGTAGCTTCTACCATGTTTTTCATGGAAGTTAGCCTTATATTTATTAAAGAATGAGAACATGTTCCATCCTTTTACTGCTGAGTAACAGATATTATAAATCCTCATACTAATTAATGTAAAGTAGTATATCCTAAATGATTATGGTCAGAGATAACCGTTAGTAATGGCAAGTCATCTGAATATTTCCCATCCCCAATGCCCAGTTTAAAGATGCATTAATCTGCCATTAAGAAAAGTAAATTTCTAGCTCTTTTATAAATGCTTTCAAGAATCAAGAGATCTGAAAACAAAAAAAAAAACACGGCTAGGATTGTTTTCTCGAATAAGATTATTTCCTTGTACATTTCTAAGAATAGGACTGTTACTTCAGAAAACTTCACCTACTTTTGCAACTGATTGCCAGCATTTTTGCTGTTCTAAAAAGTTTGGAGGTACACTTTTAATCCTGGATAAGGCCTGAAATGAACACAAAACTTTTATAGATCCCCTCAAAATTTAAAAAGGAATTGGATCTTTAACAAGAAGGAAGACCACGTTGACTACTGGTGGAGCAAAGAGGGAATAAGGGAAAAACAACACAACAGCTCGAAACATGTTTATTCTATCTGTCTTTTATTCTATCATGTTCTATTATGCTTGTGAAGCATTTGTGTTAAAAAAAAATTGTGTTCATTAGAGAGAGAAAGGTGAGCAACTTTTGCAGCTTACAGAAGCTCAGGCTAGATAACACTGCGCCTGGCTGATCCTTGTAACAGAGGGTAGCAACTCCAGGACTGGGATCAAAACGTTAGAGCCCAAAAAGGACAAGATGAGAGTAGGCTCAACATTTTCTTGCAGCATAACAGCTGTTTGCCTGAATTTATGGTGCTGTACAAACAGTTCTTTTTCAAAAATAATGACACTGAATCCAAGCTGTGAGAACTAGCCACAGCAGGTGCTGAATAGGCAAAGACAGCAAGTGGCTGATGGACAGCCATGGAGAAGAGCACACAGCGAAGGGAGAGGAGGGGTGCCAGGCATAGCTAGTGGGACCAGATTGCAGGCAGAGGCACCCTAGTATGTGCCAACAGATGCCTTTGCTCAAGTCAGGCCCCAGCGACTACCAAGGCTTAAACTTAAGGCAGGACGCTGCAAGAGGGGGGAAGCAAACATTGACTTTCTTTTCAGCAGGGGTGTCATGGTTTAAATCCAGTTGGCAAATCAGCCACGCAGTCCCTCGCTCACTCCCCTCACTTCCTCCCCTGGCCCCGCTCCCGGAGGGATGGGGAGGAAAATCGAAAGAAAGTAACTCCCATGGGTTGAGATGAGAATAGTCCAGTAGCTAAAGTATAATACAAATCACTGCTGCTACCACCAATAATAATGATAAGAGAAGTAACAAGGAAGAGAATACAACTGCTCACTACCCACCGACCGATACCCAGCCTGACCCAGCAAGTGATCTAACCCTCCCGGGTAACTGTCCCCAGTTTATATAGTGGGTATGACGTGCTGTGCTATGGAATACCTCTTTGGTTAGTTTGGGTCAGGTGCCCTGTCTCTGCTTCCTCCTGGCTTCCCCTCCTCCCTGGCAGAGCATGAGACTCAGAAGGTCCTTGGTCAGAGTAAACGTTACTGAGAAGCAACTAAAACCATCGGTGTTATCAGCACTGTTCCCAGGCTGAAAGTCAAAACCACAGCACTGCACCAGCTACTAAGAAGGAGAAAAATGACTGCTACTGCTGAACCCAGGACAAGGGGAGATGTAAATGATTACTGGTATAATTGTATTTTAAGGATTAGTTATTATTACCTTCCTTACCTACATTCTTACTTTTCTCCCTTCAGTGAAAAATTGTTAGCTGCGTGATTCATATTCGCAGTTGGGGAAAATTGGCTCCTTGAGCACCAGAGAACTTGGCGTAAAATTTCCACAGGGTTCTGGGTGGGGACTTCAAGCAGCATTAAATTGGAACACAGCCTTTGCTGTTGCCCATCAGACCCTGTCAGAGGGGCAGTACTCTCACCCAACATGCCTTTGTGGGTGTGGTTCCATGCAAGACCAACTTTATCATGAATTACTGACATCACCATGAATCTCTTATCCAGGTTTATTCACCTTATATTTCTTTCAGGATAGCCTTGAAGTTCCATGAGGCCCAGAACATTTAAGCTCTAATTGAGACATGATATTTGGAGGGCTATACAATCCTACTGCTGCTTGCTTGTGACTTCTGCTTTCAGATAGTCTTATAACCATTACCCTTTTCAAATGGGAGGATAAAGACTGGAGAGGATTTTGCACAGGATAATGTTGCAGAGCACTCCTCCCTCTTGGGAACATTCTGTTGCCCTTTTGTTGGGAGGTGGATCAGACATGACCCTAAAATATAATTTTGTTTCAAGCCCTCATTTTTACATCTAAGAAACTCTTGACTAGGCAGGCTAAATTCAAGGGGTGATTACCTTTTCTGCTTTTTGCAAGAACCCACAGGCAGCATCCTGCACTGCAACTTCTGGCTACAGATCAGAGCTTTGTCATCATTCTGCCCGTTATCAATATCTTCAGAGACACAGCAGGCCTTTTGGTCAGGAATAGCCTATTATGCCATTTTAATAGATTTAATACATTCTGTTACTGCAATTTCCTACTCATACTCCTGAAGGTGGGGAGGGAGAGCCAGGACTTGGTGACCTTCAGTTGAGTAAATCCTAGGGGTATCCTAAAAATAGCAGTTGCCAAGTACTAAAGCTGCAGTCTTGAGTACCCCCTACTGCTGTCCATGCATGGCAACAGGTAAGTGGAGCAAGAACTAGTCCTTTCTTAGGCTGATTTCTTTTGCACTTCAGCTGGAATGCTGGTTATGTTACTGTATTTGAGACTGCACAGGGATACCCCAGGTACAGGGCTCTGTTCTGCCATGTGATATCTCAGCTCCTATTTGGGCTCTCAGCTCCAGTGAGCAGGAGGCAAAGAGGATCTCTGTGGGGCTCAGCAGCCTGGAGAGTGAGCAGAAGCAGAGCAAGCTGCATCAGTGTACCTGGCTTTGGGGTTGCCATGCACCATGGTGAGGATTTGTCCCTATATCCTTCTAGCTATAATTTTCACCAGCTGCACAATCAAATCAGCATTTCACACTGTTAAAAGCAGATGAGGGAATTGACAAAAGTATCGAGTGCTGCTCTTCAGTCCTTCCCATGTGCTTTTCCCCTGTGCTGGAGGTACAGCACAAGCAATTATCCCTTTGGATAATGCCTTCTTTCTTTCTTTTTTTTTTTTTTTTTTGCCTTCTTTGATTCTTTTATTTTTCTACCTCTGTATATGAATGTAAAAATAGAGGGTCAAATTATTCCGTGGGGAAACTCAGCTGTCTTTACACTGACTATTGCAGTTGCCATATAGTACCCCAAATGTTCTCATTCCCATTTGGACCTACATTTATTCTTTTTGGTTCCAGAAATACCACCAGACCCATTTTTTTCAGACACTTTATTCTTTCTATTCCCAGACTCTCCGTGACTTCAGTGGGGATTGTGGATCACACTAATAGGCCAAACTTGCTCTTATGTTCACTCCCTGCAGAGGATGAATGTCACTGAAATATAATTCAGTTCTAAAAACTAACGTTGAAGAATTGTAAATCTACACCCATTGATTTCTTCTTTAGAATGCCCAGTGATCATAGCCCTGAGGTACATTGGAGAAAATATTACCAAACAGAGAAAAAGGTCAAAGGCACAGTGGGACGTGCTGCACCTGGGATTTTGAGTGGAACAGCTGACTTTCAGAGAGTTGTTTTTCTCTTCCTTAATCTGGCAGGGCAGAACTAGCCTTTCAGGAGAGTCTGAGCAATACCAACACAAAGTGTCTCCCAAGGGGCCACTGTAATATCTTATGGTTTCCTGAGAACTGTTCATGTCATTCTGTCCTCTGCTTTTAAGGAAAAAACAAATTGGGATAAAGTAGGGATGCTTCCAATAACAATAACTCTCTAGGTGTTGGTCACCTAAATGTGTTTTGATCTGTATGTTTCTCAAGCTGTTCACACTGTTTGCTTTATTTGATTATGCCATATCCAAAAGGATTTGGTACTCCACCTCAGTCAATTTTCTTCACTCTCACCTCTGACACCAACTGAGGTGAAGGACAAAGGATTTTTTTAACAATACAGGACACGCTTCGAGATACAAATCCAGAAATAAAAGGATAAGGAAACAAAGCTGCTGAATATCTTAACTACATTACCTTTCTTATCTATGGTATTTCCAATGTGTCCATGAAAAAAGGTTGAAGGTTCAGAACCCACAGTAACACCTACAACTTCAAGATGTTATCCCCAGATCTGAAGACCAAGCCAGCACGTGTCTGTTAGAACAGCATCTATCCAAATCAGGCAATTCCTTCTGAAGTCTTTCTATCCCCTCCTCTCTGATTTCTGCATGCAGCATTAAGCAGATGAAGTACTAAAGGTTTGTACAGGGGATTATTGCCCCCACTATGAAAAGCTTTCTGTTGGTTGTTGCAGTTTTCCATAAAGCTTTCATAACTTTCCATAAACTGTATACATGAAGTGTTAATATATATCCTACACAGTTGGTAGCCTCTAGCAAGTCCTTAACGCTCTACAGAATCCTCGCAGGAGAAATTTGGACATGTTATTAGTAAAGATGATAGACTGGATGATAAGGCATTTTTCCTAGCATTTAGCTCTGAAATAATTTCTTCACATCCAGCCGGAACATCAGCAGCAAAGCCAAACAAACATCATACCAACCTGTAAATCTTCTGAGAAGTGAACTATGTTCGCTCCTTCCTTATATTAGGATATACCTCACTAAAATTTAGCAATACAGTACCTACATAGACTTGTTAGTCCCTGGATCAACAAAAGTCTTCCTATAATAGATTTGCTTTCTGTGATGGAGAATCCTGCCTCTATTGTGGAGCTTAGCAGGATCCTTGGAGACATACTCAGGTCAATCTCTTACTTTTGTGAGGGTTTCATTTTCCTTTCATGTGTATGAACCACATCAGATAGCAAGACATTCCTTTGAATTTGAAACACGTTTGTATTGAGGATCCATTTTCCCAAGGAATATCCCTCTTGCCCTCAGCTGTGGCTGCAATGGGCTGGAACAGCATTTTGCTCCCCAAAGTCAGAAAATCCTTGGGATTTGCATTGTTCCTATAACCTTATGATAAATTCCCCAAGGTGTGAAGTTAAGGTGGACACAAGATCTACCTTGCCCCATACTCACAAAATATGCATTTGTAAACTTTTCAGCTGGCCATGTGTATGAAGGGATGGCAGTACCTTTCAAAATCATGTAAGTAGCAGCTTCAATGAGAGCATCACAGAACAAGAACCAGGGTGGGGTGGGGGAAGATAGGACAATGCACTGGGTGCAAAAGGAAGAGAAACGGAGAAGCATCTTTTAGTCAAGCTGTGCACACAACTTGAATTTGAACTGAATCTTTGCCAATAATAGCTGATAAAGCTAATAAAGAAACAGTTTTCCAAGCATCTGGTCTGCTCACGCTATTGCTAAGCACAAATAGGCAGAGAACACTCATAGTGTGAGATGATACCTACACATTTTATTTGATTTCTAGTGGGTGAATTTCAAATATGACAATTTTCTTCATGTTTTGGAGCTATTAATTTTTTGTTATTGCTTTACTAAATGAGAAATAATGAAGTAGTTTTATCTTAGAGTTATTAGAAGAGGTAAGGTAGCTTGTCAGTCAAGGATGGCCTTGTTCAGCATTCAAACTCAACTTGCTATAGAGATGTTTTATTCATATTACATTAGACCAAGATTCTGCAATTTTACTTCAGCAACTCAGAATAATTTTACCATTTTTCTTTTCTTTCACCTGTCCAAAACTAGCAAGAAGCATTGCATACCTGACATGCAAAATTTATTCCATGCAAGCTTGCATACAGAATGTAAACTCACTGATTTCAGGAGTATTAGCAATAAGATGTATCAGAACATACCACCATGTTCTGTAGTGCAAAAGAGCTATTTTCATAATTTCAATCAAAATTTAAGAAGTCTAATTTTTTTCCATTTTCTTTCTTTCCTTCTCACATTTTTGTGAGCTCTCTTTTCTTTATGTGATTTTATATGCCAGTGACTCAAAACTTGTCTATGTAAGCATTCCTCCCCTTATGTGTACACGTGCTTACGCACGTGCCATCAGCTTGCCTTAACCTAAAACTGAAAAACCTTGACAACTGGTAGAGGCTTTGATCTCAGACATGGGAAAAACCAGCTGAGCCTGTGTGTCACTCTATATTTTTTCCTGAAATGAAAGCTCAGTGTTAACAGCTGGTATAAAAACCATACAAACCCATATGGGAATTCATAACCGAGCATTGCATAGCTTAGTGTAGAGCACCAGCTAGCGTATTAAAGCATGAATTGCGTTTTACAAATGACAAATCTAGCAACCTGACTAATACGAATTATTCAGACACTATATTACTAGAGTTTCAGTGTCTCAGCTTTTCAAGTGAGGCTCAGAGAAGTCACACTAGATGTTCAGAATACAGCCTCATTTATGCAAAGCGAAACAGGAGCAGCCTTGGTCCATCAGTTTGAACAAACTCATAGCATCTTCCTACAGCTCATAGTATCTTCCTACAGCAAATATAAAACTCTAAGCTGGACAGGCTGCAATTACTCCTCATACATTCTGGGCAGTAGGTTTGGAAAGGAAAAAATACTTTAGGCCCAAACAGCTACCACTTTACCACTTTTCTCTACCACAGAATGTTTGAAGCGATTTGAACTATATTATGCTGGTTCTACCAACTCCAAGAGAACTTAGTTTAAAGCCAAAGCTGGTATCAGCAGCCAACTTCTGTGCTGCTGTTGCCACGCTGTGCTCACAAATGCAATTCCTTTGTATCTGTCAAGTGCTGACATTACTATCTTCCCGATCTTTGTCACTAATTGTATTAGCAAAACAACCTCTCATTAATCATTTGTAGGCAGTCCATGATTCAGTTGGGTGGGCGAATCTGTTGCTGTGTAATATCAACCAGCTGTGATCTTAGTCATTTCAGAAGTTTCAGAAAGGTCACACACAATTTTTGTGAGAAGAGTGAGTGTGATGTGGGACAGTACAAGGTGGTTCAGATAGCTGCGAAGTCCAGGAAACAAGCAGATGATGATGGTGGCATCCACAGGATCTGTGGCAAAAAAAGCTACAAGAAAATCAGGCTGCAGGACATGAGAACTAACAAACAAAATCAGTAAGATAGTTAGGCTGTCAAAAATGTCAGTGCTCTGCATTCGGACACAGCTTGCTAGAGCGATGTTTTATTTGGCTTGTGCTAGTGCAAGGTTTTTTTCTGCAGCAGCAGAGAGTAATTCTCGAGCTTTATCTAATATCTAAACAGTTTGGTTTATGTCCACAGCAGATAAAATAAAAAGTAAAGCAAACACAATGTAAAAACATGTTTCTATCTGTGAGGGCAGGTAGGAACTAGAATAGATAGTTCAGATAGGTGGTGCATCTACTTCCATTAAAGATTTTAAAAATCAGTATCAGTCAGGAGTTGTTGTAATATAGCTAATTCTGTCTTGAAAAAAGAAGGTAGAACAGATGGCTCCTCAAGGACCATAGTGATGGTATTTTGCGCAGTTTCTAAGACTTTCTTCAATCAGGTAAGCAAATAAGCTCCAGAAGCGTCTGAAAAACTATTAAGTAAATGACGGGAAAAAAAAAATGCAGTCTGTGCCCTTGGACTGATTCTCGGTCTGAAATGCAGAAGTGGCCGTTGTTTATTAGAGGATCAAAGACACAAATGAGCAACCTACCCAGGAACAAGATTGCCCTCTGGTGGAAAATTATGCTGGAAAGCTAAACAGCGCTTAAACCACCTTAATTCTAATAAAATAGGGTGTCAGAAAAAGTCAACAGGAAACATTCTGCAAAAGATTAAATAAATTAGTAACAACTCAAAACTCAGAAAACCTGTGAATTACATTGATGTAAACACTTCGGACAGGCATTTTGCAGAGGCTTAAAAAGTAAGGTAGACTGAGGCACAGCATAAGTGTTCAGAAGCTTAGTAAAGCAAAGCTTGCAGTTTTGTGGCTTTTTGCAAATGTTTGTGTTGATGGAGAAGCCTGAGGCTAATTGTGCTCTTAAATTCATATTTCTCGCTATCCACAGTGTTGTCCAAAATGATCTCCTGCACCAGAGTGCATTTGCTTTGTTTACTAATACTCTAATTCGTTGTGATAAAAATCCAGAAGAGTGGAATATGCCATCTCAGTATTGCACAAACCAACTTAGAGCTGATGATGTTCCCTTGATATTACTGGCAGTTGATTTTTACTGGAATGATAAAGATAATTGTAATAATCAGGAGGAAATATCTAAGATAGAGATGTCAGCATGCTTAATGTAATGCCTTTGGCATAACTATATGAAACAAAGCAAAGATTCCTTTATGCAGACAGAGATAGAAACTTTGTTACTGTGTAGTTTCATTATGGTTCCTAATGCATTACAAAGACTAACAGAACTTTAATCTTTTCTACATGTGCAGCAAGCAATCCTCTGGCAAGACACTCTTAACTAACCTCACAAAACCAAAGCATAGCCCTGAGCTGTACTGTCTCTGCATGTACCTCATCCAAACAGTAAATCACAATTTGCTACAGTGCAATATGGCATTATAGTTATTACTTAATTGATAACTAGAGGTTCTTAAGGTCCTTTCCAACCCTAAATATTCTATGATTCTATGATAAGATTATTTTACAGAGTCTGAGTACAAAATAATTCCCTATATGAAGAGAGTATGCGTAACTGGCATGAAATCTTAATTAGGATTTCCTAAAATTCTTAAAATTAAGGAGGAAATACCAAAGTATGTGTGCTACATTTAAGAAAACAGAAGACATCCAGGGTTAGAACAAAGCACAAAGTTTCCAGGTTACTGGCAGTACTGTACTCTTCAATTAGTTATCTATAGTTCAGAAATTTTAGGGTTTTTTTCTTTTTACTTCCTGCATGACCATCAATCAGTTTCAGAGAACACTTTTGAATCAAACTTTTCTATTAATATTAATTTCAGTGTGGGCTAGAAGACCTAAATAGTAATTACAAGAATCTGTTCAACCTTAAGCTGATAAATTCTGGTGTAATTTCTAAGTGAGATGATTACAGACCTGGAGTCAGCTCTTTATGACCCTTGTCATCTTGATGACAGATGGTGCAGGCTGGGGACTCAGTGTGAAGTGAGACACTGGTGCTTGTCCTACATGAGACAGTGGTGTTTGAGAGGCTGAGTTTGCACCAAGCTGGTCCAGGTCTTACTTGCTTAGAGGCTCCTGCACCCCGAAATCAACTGAGCCAACGGTTGCCTCCTCCTTCATTTATACTCTGTCTGAATTTAAGCAACTTCCACAGAAACCATGTGCCTGCTTGGTTGACTCATTATTCCATTACGCTGGATAACTGAGAAGTGGCATCCGTATAACACTTCTTTTTTAAAGCAAAAGATTTCAAATTAACATGTGTCAGTTAAATGGTCAAATATGTTATAAGTGTGTGTTAAAATCCTGGATTGTGAATTCAAATGTCTGAAACAGGGAATTCATTTTCTTCTGCAAATAAGATGCCACAGAAACAAGGAAGAGACCTCTGCAAAGAAGGGAAACTGCCTAGTAGTTTGCTTCAGGAAGCATGTATCAGAGCCCAAACAAGGTTTTGCACTGCATTGAACTGATTTTTTTTTTTCCTCCCCCAATTATTTTGCTGAAAATTTCCTAGACATTATTTCCTAACAATACTGTATATATTTGTGTTCTTGATGGAGTCTTGGTTGAGATTATCTAAGAGATAAATCTTAAGTTACAATTGTCCCATTTTCAATACATGAAAAATCAAACTCTTTTCCATCTCCTCAAGTAGAAGGGGAATAACTTATGTTAGGAGAATAATTTAGGATTGCTTGGTGCAAACTTAACTACTATGCAATAGGTTTCAAAATCTGAATAAGTGCCTTTTATTAAGTTTGTACAGGAAGTGAAGCTTCTACCTTGAAAACAGGAAGAAATAAGGTTGCCTGTACTGCTATTGATAGTCTCTTTTTTTTCAGATTTTCTTTTTATTTTTTCCCAGATAAAAGGGTAGGGTTATGACATGAAGATAACCTTTCAAAGACAAAAGGATCAGTCCATAGTCCTGACTGTACTTTGTGACCTTTTCTGATAGTGGACATCTCATTTTATCTCCATACTCCAGACTAATCTGTGTAAGGGAGATGATACAACTCACAGCCACTCATTTGGTTCACTAAGATTTTTGACTCCTGGTTAAGTGAATTACAATAGTAAAATTGGAAGCTGTGTATAAATACTGAGCATTTTTCTTCAACAGCTCATGTGGCAATAAGCAGCACCGCATATTCGATGCAGTAGGTGTAATTGCTATCTTGTGTGTTTAATTAATATTTAAATAATACTCTGAAGAAACTTTGCCTCTTCCTTCTACTACCTCAGATCTGTGTCTTTCCTGCTAATGATAGTTAAGTATTTGATAAATCATTGGCTGTACGGAGGGGTTAGGAAAGCAAGAAAGAATCAGTAATTAGGATGCAACAAAACATCGCCTGAGGATGACAGACTCACTTTAAAAGAATTATTTATGCACAAGAAAGGAATCGTGCTCTGAACAGACATAGTGCAAGAATAAGTCTGGTCTCTTCATGACATAGTTTATTGCTTTCATCCAACTACAGTAATACTCTTTTCTTTGGGCTTGCCAGAATAAGGGCAAGGAAAAAAAATAAGTCCCTCGTTAATATCTACTTTTATCTCTCTGACAGGGCTGCAAACAAGATCTTGGAATGGATTTCTATATTATCTTCCTAAGCGTAAGGTCTGACTATTGATATAATCCCCTTTGCTTCAGTAATGGAAATGATAACTTTCACTTGCTTTTCAAATAATTTGCTTAACTGATAGCAAAATATTCATAATTACAT
Organism: Myiopsitta monachus; assembly: GCA_017639245.1. NCBI lineage: Eukaryota > Metazoa > Chordata > Aves > Psittaciformes > Psittacidae > Myiopsitta > Myiopsitta monachus. Next base: position 24,694,378 of record CM029925.1, read on the forward strand.
TAAATTTGGAATAATTTGCCATTCTGCTTCTTAAGAAGACAGTATATGATTTCTTTCATGAATTTTTATGTAGGGTTTATACAAAACAACAGTAGTCTAGCAGCTGATACAAAATGGTACCTCCAAAAGCTAGCTCGAAAATAAAACACAGCATAAAGCTAAGACACAGTTCTGTCTCCTGGATAAATCAGTGTGGGCAGAGTATGTTTAGATTTGCTGTATGACCTTGACTTCTGTCCCTGATGGAGCACAGAGGAAATGCTGTTTTCCTGCAAGTTTGGCATCAGCATAAGTGGCATTAGAAAGTGCAGTGCAGCATCTCTTGTCTGGCTGCTTCAGGCTCACTGTAGCAATACTGGAAGATAATGAAACACACAGGCACAACCACTCCAGCCCAGTACTGCCACATGCGTATGAAATCGAACTGAAAAGCCCTTTCAAACAAGGGTTTGATACAAATCAGCCCTTTTCAAACACAGCTGAGAGGGAACAGAGACATGGTAGATCTTGAAGCTGAAAGGGGAAGCTGAGCAATGACTTCTTTTTAATTACATCACAAGTTATAGATTTATTTCTTGTTTGGTATAAGAGTATTTCTGGAGGACTTCAGAGGAGAAGCCAAGGATCCTGAGTATTCCAGAAGAAGGAGATTGACTGCTGTCATTTGCCACTGAAGGGCTGATCTTCAAACAGTTACTGCCGTTGCTTACGCTTCACCATCACATGCTATCTTTTATCTTTCTTCAGTTAAACCCATACCCTTGTTGCTATTTCTCCCAGCATTAACGCTATTTAAATGAAAGCTGTGTCCTGTTTGAGTCACTGACCTAGGCTGCTCTGCTGCTGCCTGGTGACACATTCAAAGCCAGCTCACACCGTGATCAGGGGAGCTGGAAACAGGAAGATCTGGTGGACATGACCTTGTAGATTGGACAATAACCCTCTTCCTTGTAGATATCTTAACAGGTTCAGGCAGAGGAAAGGTGGTATGTGTGAGTCTCCACTGCCCTCTAGCTACCATGATAATTATAAAAATTATGTCTAATACTTAAATCAGCTTCTGACCACTTGAGCACTTGAGAAGTGATTTAGTAATGTGACATTTTCTACCTCTCTATCACAGGATTTTCATGTGGATCAGTATCTCGTCTGAAGGGGAGCAAAAGAGATTGTCATCAGTCAGAGGAAATCTGTGTTGCTGCAGAAGCCACGCAGCAAAAGTTACTTGGATGCTGCTGGGCCTGGGAGGATGCACAACCCTACAGCCCCTCTCCAAGAGGTGAAGAAAAAAGTCTCAGTTCCTATTTAGGTGAAGCTGAGTTTTACTGGTGTTGCCATTATTTGGTTTTGTCTGTGTACTATGTTCTCAGGGTCTGTCTGAGGTCCCAGAGTGTGGCATTTGTAACAGACAAACCAATCTGGTCCTTGTCCTAAAACCTCTGCCTAGCTGTATCGAATATTTACTGCCCTGATTTTTGCAAATTCACTATGCAGATAAATCACTGTTATTCTTCTTCATTATGAAAGAAGTTACTCATTCAAATAAAATCTTTGGTTTAGTAATCTGGAAGTATGGATTCACTATTAAATTGGTGGCATCATGTAACATTTCACTGAGGAGCAGAAGGGAGAACTTGGAGGTACACTAGATTTAAGGCTGATAACAAGATTTTACACATTTTGATGATGTACCGTTACCGTAAAGACCTCATTGTCTTTCACAGTGTTTTTTAAATGTATTATATTTTATATCTGTGCTGTACATCTATTTCTCAGATAAATGTACTTGAAAAAATTCAGGGAGTTTTCAGGAAACATTTGCAAAACTAGAACTGTCTCTCTGTTTGATTCTGTGTCACATTTTACCTGTCTTTCTCTTGATAATATTCCTATGAAGCAGCACAGGGAATTTTCTCTATTTTTTTTGAATAAGGATGTGCAATGTGGATGAACCATCAGTCTTATCTTCCAGAAACTAACGAGCGAATGCATCCCTCCTTCCTGTTTTATTAGTTTTTGCATTAGACTACTTTACATTGGGTTGTCCAAATTCACATGCCACTTACTTATATTAGAATCGATTGTTGAGGGTATTTGGATTATGTGCTCTTCAAAACAAGCTCTTTAGCTACTATCAGTACATATGCTTGGCTGTGAAATAGGAATGAAAGACAAGCTGCTCTTTGTTATTAGACATCATAAGGGTATGGAAAGGTAGCTTTGGAGATGTACAACTTTTGCTTTTTTAATGGCTTCAGCTGGAATAAGTAAAGGAGAAAATATTAGTCAGAAGATGGAAGATTAAGAAAGTAATAGAGAACTAGCAGGGCTCTAGGAAACCTCTAATAGCAAACCTGGAAGAAGGAACCATTTACTGGATTGGAAAAGATAGGTGGGGAGCTGGAAGGAGAATTTGTTCACATACAATTTGCTCTCATTTTAACTCTATCAAGATGGGGACAGAAGTCTGCTCAATTACTTGAGTCCTTCAATATCGCACAGCAGGAGGTAAAGCCCTGAGCTGCAAGTCCTGACTGATGGATCAGTATCCCTGATAATCCAGACTTCAGACTCTGAAATTCAACTGTTAAGCAACTAGACAACTTAAGCTAGTGCATGATAAAGCATGCTGGGAAGTCCGAGCAGGAAAGTTATTGCTGCAGATGTAGCCAGTGTATCTCAGATGGCGAGATGCAGATTCAGTATGAAGATGGCATTTCATGCATATACATATGTATATGTAAATAATAATTATGTTTATATATATTATGAAGTCAGATATATGGATCATTTATTCTTCTGATAACGTTTGCTAAGCCCATTCTGCTCTTTTCACTTTCTCTCACCACATATTGACGAATTTGCCTTGCTTTTTATTCTGATTCTTATTGGGTAATTTTATCTATTGTTTATATATAAGTTTAACTAAATGCAGAAGGTAATGAGCATAAAAATAATCAAAATGGACAGTCAGTTATCACTTGAATACAATTTTGATTTATTGTCCCCAATAGTAATATGAATGGAGAACTGCCCCCTTAGTCATCAAAGTATAGTGTGGTGTTTTGAGTCATGGCAATACTCATACTGGCACACTAAAAGGCTCCATGCTCTTTCAGTCTAAGTTTTCTGAATAGAAAAATATTCTGCTACTTGGATAAGCACCGAAAGGAATTATTCCCTAAAACACTAGAGCAGGACTGTATCATGAGGTTGGAGAAAACATTTTGCCCCTCTTCTCCCATTGGGACGGCTTCCAACAACATCAGCCTATAGAGTCTGATGTTGTCTGACTCCAGCAGAGTGATTTTAAAAGAAAGAAGCTTACTTGGTCCATTTTTTTTTTTGCAGGAATCAGTGATCTAACCCAAGTGTCTGCAGAAAGGGAATATATCTTTTGTTAAGGCATTTACTCCTTGTGCTATGAGTTCTTTCTGATGTGTGATATGCTGCATTAAAAATCACTGGGGTTTTCCAGACCACAGAGAAATGACAAAAAAGAGACCAACTGCAAGAAAAAAAAAAAAAAATCCAGTTGATTAGAACATCTTCAATCATCTTTTGGCTGATTGTCACAAATTAAAATACCAGGAAGTATATGCATGCTAGGGTGAAATTCTGAAAAGTAAGAAGAGGGAATGCAACAGAAGGAAAATAGCAATTCAGGAAGTACATCCTTGAGGCTGATACTGCACCTGAATCCAGAGCTTCTGTTTTCCTCCTACGTTATCAGATTTCAACCCTGAAGTTTTTGTTTACTAAGAAAAAAAACCCTCCAGTGTTGTAAAGCATGTATATTGGCTCCGTGTCACACATTCAGTTACTCCTATCTGCCAGCAAAGGAATTGCATCTTCGGCTAAGCAGAGTCCCTATTAGCAGTGCCCAATCTACCAGGATAATGGCCCTCTTGGGTACTTTGATTTATGCTGGTCTTTTCCAGCCATCGAAATAGGAAGAGTAGTAGCCTGGTAGAAGCTATAACTGTCACACCTGCTATAAAGAGTTCCACAAGTGGTTCCAATTTGTGGCCTTTGTGTGGTCCCATTTCCAGCAGGACAGCTAAGGCAGCTTCTGGAGTCTTTATTTGCTGCTGCTGGAGATAGATTGCAAGGGTACAAAGTGTGTGAAAGGGAGAAAAGGGAATGTGAAGAGATCACCCAGTTATGCTGGAAATGGCACTGATACAGTCACTAGAGTGGAAGCCAACAGGCTTAACCTAGTCATCACACAGGTAGCCAAATTCATCTTTTTCTTACTTGCAAAGAACTAGACTGGATTTGCTGCTGTGGCTTCTATTCTCCCATGGCTACTACCAATGAAGGATCCCAGAAGAGAAACCAGGTCCCATGGCTGTCTGCGTTGGACTTCCCTGTATTTGATATCTGTGTTACTGTTCATACTTGCCTTTCACAAGTAGTATTTTAGTTCATAAAGAGTATGATGCAAAGTCCTTAACCATCATTATTGCTACACCAGTACCGTGATGCCACAATACTGTGTCAGACATTAGAATATACTCATCTCTAATGACCGTCTTTTCCAGCAGAGTATATAGTCTGACTCCTTTCAAGCAGACACATTTTAATGAGGAGAAGACCAGTGGCTTGAGGTAGAGACAAGGCAAAATTTGACATTATATTTAAATCCATGAGTGCATTTATAGCTCATAAGGTCAAGTGATAACATTTGAAGTATTAGTGACAGGGAGTTTGCAATATATACAAACTATGGTAGCCTGCTGATATGTGGCATGGTTTCCACACACTGGACAAATAACACCCTGGATTTTGATTCAAGAAAATAAAATTTGTCCTTAATGTCTTTTAGGTATTAAGTTATACTTTTGCATTTTTAGATAGATACTTGAGTAAAGCTAGACTGAAGAATAGCTGATAGATTGATTAATATCTGCTTACACCTTCTCTCTCTGCTGCTGTCATAATGATCAAATGTACTATTTAAATTAAATTTCCTGATCCTGAAGTATATTACTATCCGCACTGCAGAAATAGGATTGTCTCAAAGCCACGTATTATATTTAATTGTGTGCAACTGAAAATGCTTCTAGGAATTACAAGAAATTCACTCATGGTTAAAATGGAAACATCTTTACTTCCACTGTTAAAGTACAAATCAAAATGAACTCAATAAAGACTATATTATAATAGTAAAAAATGAGATAAGTAGTTGATGGAGGGGTACCAAACTCTGAATTTCTCATTCAGTTATCGCTAAATCTCCTTCTGAAACTACCAATTAAAATAAAATAAAATAAAATAAAATAAAATAAAATAAAGATTCTCTGTCTACAGTTCTGTGCGATACCAACAGCACTGAAGTTCAGCAGATGCTGGCTTTAAGTGCTTCTCATCCTATCTCTCCTGAAGTACCATACTGTGGATTCCCACTGTAAAGGAGGGTGATCGGAGGTTACATAGCTTCATAGAAGCTGGCACCTGAAAGATATGAGCTCCTGCATATTTGCAGTAACTTAGGCAACCTGTTTGAAACAGGCAGTCATGTCTACAAAGACACCTGTAGCAGGGAACAGCCCTTGCAAAGTGAGAATCAGAATTCAAATTTTATGCTTGTGACACATTGCACGGAGGATATTTGCTGACAAGGTCAGGAGCTTTAACATGAAACTCATGAATTTAAACCAGAAGAGGAGGTTAATATTTGGGTTTTATTTTTACTTTCCAGCAAAACTCACTTTGGGCCAGCAAAACTACTTATTTGCTTCTTCTGTTTTACTCTGCTGCACAATTTAGCATTTAAAAATACTGCAGACTGATGATGGTGAAGACTAAATTCAAAAGAAGAATTCCTGCAAGATCAGCAGCTAAGCATGTTATCAACTCTCCAGGCTGTCACTTAGCCTACACTGACATTGCAAAAGAAGTGTGCTATTTTTTTTTATACTCTTATTTGCTAGGGTTTTTACATAAATATATAGAGGGGACTTAGACTACTTAGGCAGCTCACACAGCATGACTTAAATCGAGGTGTGTATATCTTGTTTTTATCTACACAGCTTTATTCATACATGCTTCCACCAGCCTGGAGCAGTTGTAAAAAGATTTATATGTTCCTACATATAAATAAGCAGTGGACAGTTTAGTTTGTTCATTGTTTTAAAATTTGTACCATCACAATTAAGATGCTATTGTGTGAAGTTACGACTGGAAACTGCACAGCTTTAGAAAACAGGATGCCCATATATTTTTCAGAGTAGGGAATCAGCAGTTAGACAATAGGTGGTTTATAAAATAGTAAGGGATTAAATATCATTATGAATAACTGCTTTAACAATTTTTACAGCTTTTTTTTTTTTTCTCACAGTTAGTCCTTCTCAGCAAACATCTGCACATGTTAAAGTTAATACTTAAGCCAAGTTCGTAGGAGCTGCTGAGAAGTCACACAGGCATGGAAAAGACCTGCATCTTGGCAATGTATTCACTCTCACAGCATTGCATAGTGGGTGGCTTACAAAACCAGTGAAACAGCCTTTAAAGCATACCCTGAAAAATCTGCAGCAACAAGGAGATGTACATTTTACGCAGGGATTCTTAAAGTACATGCTGATGAAAGAACTTCCTTTTTTGTTCTGCAAGAGCCATTTTGGAGTTACATGTAGTTCCACTCTACAAAAATTATAGTTATTATTCAGAGTCCAGCAGAGGACCTCTAGATGACAAGAGATTCTGAGACACTAATGACAGCATTTTTTCCACAGCTGATCTTCAAGTATTTCTAAAGTTGTCCAGTATCATTATCCTAGTCTTTAGACACAAAAATGAAGTGAGTTGCTCATGGTCTCCCAGTAGGAAAATACGTGTCACTGCAAGAGACATGGATGGCATTTGACAGATTCTTGTTTCTTATGCTAAAGAAATGAAGGAACTTCTTTCAATCTTCTTCTATAGTTATTTTTCAGTCTTTTCCCAGGGTGCTTTTATGCAACAAAAGTCCTATTTTGTTAATGTATATAATTTTTTGTTTTAGATCATGCACAGATTCTTGGAGGAGTCACTGCTCAATAGCAATAATATAATAGACAAAACCAGATCATCTTATTCTCTAATGCTAAATGCTAATACATATTAATGTTAAATATAGGAAGAAAAATAAAGCTTTTTTGGGGGGGAAGGGTTCTTCACAGGTGTTGCACAGAACCTTGAATGAATTTCAGCATAACATATACTTCCACTTCACACTGTTTCAGTTAATGAACCATTTCCAGATTTGTGTGAAATAAAACAGTCTTAATGAATAATAATCAAAATATACATTGAGGAAAAAGTAAGGAAAATCTGATCATGAGGCAGCACAACAAATTAAAAATAATTTTTCATTCTGGAGAAGTAGGAGTGTATTCCAAAGATTGCAGCATGTTTAGTTTCTGCTATCAGATGAAACAAATCATGTCTGCTGTGTAGGTACATCCATTAAATGGTTGAGAATATCTACCTGATCTGAAACATACTGAAGTCAATAGACACCTTTTCAACTGACTTCAGTAATTAACTTTGTCAAACAATCAATTCTGCCCTGGAAGTTCCTGCTGTCTTGATTAGCCTAAAAACATGATAAAACTTTGTCAAAGAAACATTTGGAAAATAATCTTTTAGCCTGCAAGAAATACAAAATCTATTCATTACTTGGTTCTTCAAACATGAGACTTTAAAGTACGTAGATTAATTTTTAAGGCAATCACCAGCTAATGTCAGCATCTACTTTAACAATATTCTAGAAAAAGAAACAAAATCCTTACCCCAAAACTTTGGTGGCCATGTGACTGTAGACAAAGTACTGTTTCTATCCATAACATCCAAATAACAAATACAGAATTGTATGTCTACAGAGGAGCAATGGGTTTCTGAATGTTTGAGATTTAGCAGCTGAAGCAATACTTCCGTGCTGCCAGGGAACTGTGTTGTTTGCCTGAAAGGAAATGTATGTATCACATTTCCTGCTTGTGAACTCGAATTAGCAAGTGCTTGCCTTATCTTGGAACTCCACATGGTTCCCCAGACGGGGGAATAGTTTCCTTCTCGTCATTTCCTTAGCCAGATCAAATTTATTCAGAACAATACCAAATCTCCTCCTTCTCTGAAACTTTTCAAGCCCCCAAATGTCCAGAGATAGAGAGATGAAAATTCCTTTGTCTTTCTTTTAATGATTTTCCATGTTGAAGATCTTCCTTAAACATTCAAAAGCACTTGTATTTGGTGGGAATTTTCAATAAGGAAGAAATGGTTCAAGAGGCTTTTAATAAACATCATTTCATTACTATATTGATGTAGACATGAGGGGGTTTAAGTATTCACTGTTGTTTCTCTGCTAGTTTGAGGAACTAGCTAGGCCTGACAGCGTAACTCTTGGCTGTAGTATTTTAATGAGCGTACTTCAAATTTCCTTTGCCAATTCTTTTCGATACCCCATTCTAAAATATGAGCCCCCTGAACACAAAAAGACTTTCAGCTATTTGTTTAGACAGTTTTAATACAGTGCAGTGTTAATTCCCTGCTGGAAATTGTAAGTACTGTTGCTAAATATAACAAATAGCAATAATAACACCCCTACAAAAGAAAATGACTAAGATATTTAATGACAAAGACTCAGAATTAATTGCGAATGTATGAGGATCAATAAAATACAAGATTTCAATTTATGTGATAAATGCTGTAAGACTTGAATTTAACTGTTTCCCTTTTAAGCATACTACAGATAATGGATGCCCATAAATATTCTGCTGTGAATATTCAGAATCAACTACATTTATTTTACAATGAGTATCAGGAATCTCCAAAATTTAGGAATATTCCAGTCTTAAGATTTTTGTCTGGTATAATTTTAATGTTGATTTTTTTTTCTTTGGTTTTTTTTGGTCTGTAATATTTGGGACTTTTTTGCATGAAACATATTTTTAACAATAGTGAGAAACTCTGATGGTTATTGGAAGATTGATGACTTTCAAAGCTGATTCTTTGAAAACACAGTTAAGCACCTGAATGAAAAAGATACAATTTTCAAATGTCTGTGAACAAGATACAGCTTGATAAGAAATGCTGGGATTATTCAATTTGGTCAGGACACAGATGCCAAAGCAGATGATAAAAATATACAAGTTAAAGAATTGCATGCCTACAGTTAGTTTTGTGTTCTGAAAGTAGATGGACATACAACAAAACTGAATTATTGTAAACTATAAAATGAGGAAATGTAGTTATTTTAGTTTACTGGATATGTCTATTAAGGTGGATCATTGTAGAAAAGGAGTAAACACTGACTTTAATGTAGTTGAAAAGTGGCTGAGTTCAGACATGGGCACTTTTACAGACAATTAAATCTTTCATATTAACGAGAACATCAATTATGAACCATAATGCTTTGTGAGAAAGTCAACAGCAATGCGAAGCAATGTGACAGTTTCTCTCTGGATGTGGTATTCCAAGATGGGAATTCTCTCATTTTTCTCAAAAACAAATGGCTCATATGGACAACTGTAACAGCAAAGGATCAGAGAAGCTGGACCACCAGAAGTGCTACCTGGGCTGTACATCCATAATGCTTATCAGCAAGTTGCAGCAAGTCAAATTTTGAATGATTCAAAGTGAGGTAGGCTTACAATGATTTCCCAAACAGGAGGATCTCTCAGATCAAACTCTTCCCCACTATTTACTCTTGCAAAAAAAAAGAGAAAGAATTGCAAGTTCATGTAACAAAACTTATCTAAAATGGGTATAGTGTATCAAATCCTGAGACAGAATCATAGAGTCATAGAATGTTTTGGATTGGAAAGGATCTTAAAGATCGTTTGGTTCAAACTTCCCTCCCACAGGCAGAGACACCTTTCACTAGGCCAGGTAGCTCAAAACCCTATTCAACCTGGCCTTGAACACTGGACAGGTATGGGGCATCCACAGCTTCCCTAGGTAACCTGAGGAATCTTCCTCACCAAGAAGCTAAAGCATGTTGATATAGCATAAAAATTTTCTTAATTTATTATGTCAAATATTAGACTAATTTTGTTTCTGCTAATTTTATTTCTGAGCACTGCAAGTATTATACCAAGTATAATTTTTCATTTTTCTCTATTGAAAAACATCTTTTCCTGAAAATTGCCATCATAACTGGAGGTACCTTCATGGGTAAAAAATGCTCATCACCATTCATTATACTGGCAAATATAACATGCTGTCACTTCTGACTGATGGGAGACAGAGGCATGTAGAGGACAAGCTGTCAAATACATTGCTGACGTGAGTTCAATTCCAATGAAATGAGCAGTCTTTTACTCCTTGAAAAGATGAACTGAATTCTGTCCTTAAAGGTTTCGATTACATTGATTAAGTGAGGGGAAGTGCTTTGAATTTACAACAGCACAAACCATAAACCAGAAGGAAGATAAGAACGTTTCAGGGTAAATAAATGCAATGAGTAGCATCATGTATTAGAAAAATTGTGGGCAGCCAAACCACAGGTAGACAGGGTAGTACTAGTAGGTGAAGGGTCTCCTGCTTCTTTGGCTGTGTGCAGCCTCAGGAGGAGGACTGAGCACCATTGTCAGCCCACTCTGAGGGCAGCAGCTGCTTTCTCTAAGACATTTACTCTTTCCCTGTCAATATATTATTCTTCTTCTCTTTATCTTTGCCCTCCAGTAAACCCCTGGTTGGCTAGATGCTTTCTGATTAAAAATAGAGAGTGGAGAGATACTTTACTGGGTACCTAGGCATGAATTTATTTGAAACCACATTTTTTCAGCTAGCCAGGGATCATGGTAATAATGTTTGAGTACGATCAGTAACCCCTACAAATTGAACACAGATCTTAGCTACTGTCAATCACTGCCAGACAGAAGGGTCATACCACTGTTACTAGAAGTGAAAAAGGACCATTGTGTCAGAATCTTAAAGCAATTTGCTGAAAACTACATTTCAGTTTTTGAGTTGCTTACTGTTACTGGCACTTCTTGAAGAAACATAGGTATATATGCTGAATTCTCCTGTATGAACACATAAAATCTTTTTATTTCAAAAAAAGATAAAGAATGAAAGAGAATAAAATGAGCATCCAGATATGAGGAGGAAATTCTTTACTGTAAGGCAGTAAGGTGAGGCACTGGAATGGGTTGCCCAGGGAAGTTGTGAATGCTCCATCGCTGGTGGTGTTCAAGGCCGGGCTGGACATAGCCTTGGGTGGCATGGTTTAGTGGGAGGTGTCCCTGCCCATGGCAGGGGTTTGGAACTAGATGATCTTAAGGTTCTTTCCAACCCTAACTATTCTATGAGTCTATGATTCAGTGAAACCTTTTCTTTTTTTTTCACACTTTCCATCTGGAGATTATAATTTAGGCTGGGATTTCCTTTAATTGTTTCATATTTCAGCAGCCTCATAGTTGTCCTTGGTTAGTTTTGCAGCTCACCGGATGCATGAAGAAAAATTCAGGATTTTTTGTTCTTTGACCAGTGATGAAAAATATTCCTGTCTCCTATAGAACTATTCATTTTAAATGCTGACCAGAAAGGAACAGAAACTACAGTTTGAATTTACTGCCTTTAATGACTCATTTCAAACCTCTTCAAGATCAAGCAGCAGATTTCTTTATTTCACCTGCTACAGGTTAAATAACCTATTTCCATATGCTGGCTCTATCAGAATGCACCTTTCTCTATGATAAGCCTACTATGAGTTAAAATAAATATGGCTGCAGTAACATCATCATCTCAGAAAAGACTTCTGTTTCCAGGAGTGTATTAAATGCTGCTAATTTTTCTCCAGATTTTTCAGAGAAAGAATTGTGGATAGGAAAGGCATGAGAATTTCAGACATTCAGTATTCTAGGGAATTTTTAGAACTTTAGGAAATTTTTAGAACTAATATTCATCTCAAAATTCTTAAACCATATTTTCTCCCTAACATGGAAGCTTTATATGATTTAGTGAAAGGTGACTGAGTGACATAAAAAGAGGCAGAAGCTTTCTGCCAGACAGACACTTTCAGATTACCAATCTTTCTCATGGTATATGTGATATTGAAGACTGGTTTTGTGTATTTATAGGTGTGTGGGAAAGTGACAGGGAGGGAACTGGAAAGGGTACAGAGCAATATCTATTTCATGTTAATGCTTTTCAGTGCTTGTTAAAATTAAGGTGAGACAGAAATAAAAGGGTTTTTAGAGACAGGTTTATATGTCTCAAATACTTAATACTAAAAGGGACAGGGGGTCCTGCTGGAAGCAATAGTGATAAAACGTGGGCACAAGCCAAGACAGTTTTAGTATCTGTGCACTGTATCCAACCAGCCAATTAATAATTAGGGAGTATGGTGCTAAGAGTTGACATTACAGGGCTTGTGCCGGTCCAGCTGTGCACCAGGGCAACAGGGTTACCCCTGGAGAAACAAGGAGGTGAAAGAAGGAAGAGCAAAGATGAGCTTTTTGGGGCTAACAGAAAGTCAGGAACTTCCTCTCTTACTGTTTTGCATCTGACAGCTTGCATGATATTTTGTGATGGCCCACATGAAGATAGCGGTTTGGACCTCAAATTCAAACCTTTGCTTTCATCAGGAGACTAAACTGTGAGTAACCAGCCCAGGACAGAAGAAAATAAGGTCATTATCTAAGATCTCTTTCCTCATGCATAATTAGTGGGGTAAAATGGGGGAATAAACTCATCCAGCTTCAACACCCAATTTGAAGCTTGATAACTTACTACAGAGGACCTATGACGTGATTGCTTGTAGGGGCAGAGGTTTGGACTCAGAAAGCCAAAAAAACTCTCCTGGTTCTCTGTTCTACAAATGCACTCTGTGAACCACTTCTTGTTCAGCAGATGAAAAGGAAATCCACCCATATGGTTTCCAAAGTTTAGAAAATATTTATCCAATGGCCAAATTTGCCAGTTTAGCACAAATTTACAGTATAGGAAAGAGATCTGCCATTATGTCCTTAGACTACAGCATTTCCTAGTCTTCACCTCTGATTATAGATGTAAAAGGACCAGGCAATAGACCTCAGAGTCTTTCTGTTCAGTTCTGCTCCTTGAACCTCTTGAGCAGTGCTGAAAGCATGACATTTAGTAGACTCATTATGTTAATTTGGGTTACCATTCTACTCTTTCTACTGCCCATTAAGAAAAGAACCAAGTAAGAGGAGGGAAAGAAACAATCACCAAATGCAATTCAGTATGACAGCAAAATCATATTTTAACACTTTTGTAGTAACTGATAGAGCTCTACAGTTGAGCTATAAATTTTGCATCCAGATACCAGCATTCAATAAAAAATATAATCTCTTGCTATTGTAGCCTGCCCTACCTGCTGCTAAAAAGATGGAATGAAAGGGAATCTATTTCTCCCACTCTCTAGGGTGGTCTGAAACTTTTAATTTCATTGATAAATAATATTCACAGATATATCTGTATGTATTTACACTGAGAGACACTTCTCTTTGAGAAACATCAGTTTGCTGGTGTGAGCAGCATGTATCTCATTTACCTTTACAGTATGTGAACTGTTTAGGAGCAGAATTGTCCCAAATTGTCACATGGAATTTGATGAACTTGACTCATCATAAGGCATAGCTTTAGAACAGGAAAAAATATTCCTGTGTGCTACCATTTGAATGTGGACTTGCTGATCTGTGTGAATGCCCAGTTCCTCTGCAGTTTTATTGTCCCTAGGTGGACAGAGACTGTTAATTGTAACCCTTTTGCTAAGGCATGAACAAGGACTTACCATTGACATGGTCTTCATTTCGTCACACAGGCATACCAAGAAATATCGCATCTTGGATTCAAGGTATGTTTCCAGGACCCATTTTTATATTAATTTTAGCAGAAATAGTTCCACTGCTGTCATTTAATTATGTGTGTTAGATAAGAGCTTAATCCAAACGCATCATTGCTAATAAAAATATCCCTGCACATACTGAAATATCATAATAGGGCTGATAAGCATTTAGAGGGTATTTGTATCTCCTTTATATCTGAAAAATCTTCCAAAAGTGAAATTAGAAGGTTGGTGAGACCAAAATCTTTACTGTCCCTATGTTTTCAGTAAAGCTGTTTCCAAAGCTAAACAAACGAAAAAAGAGAGAGAAAAAGTATCAGAGCCTCAGAGCCACTTTATACACTTTGTAACAGAATTTTTTCTCCAGGTCTAATGCATTACACCTGGATTACTTCATTATTTTTTTCAGACCTATGTCATCTACCAGGCTAGTCACAGAAAAAAAGTCTTTGTGAAATCATATACCACCACAGATACCATTTTGGTTTGATTTAGTTAGGTTTACTGTGGGTATACTGCTTAATTTTCATGACTAAAATTCTTCAATTTTTCTAGGCAAATTGCTTATGACAGTAAAAATTTGCTTTCTGACTCGCATCATAGGTAAATAATTAATAGGAAGAAACCCAACAAATTTAATTATAGCACCCTTCATCAGTTTACTACTACCATAAAAAAATATTCTAGACAAACAAACCTTTTCAGAACTTTAGAGCATAAGGAAATTCTATGGGGAAGGTTAAGAATGGAGGCATGATGAACAACTGAAGGAAATAGCCTTTTAGTAGTCATGAATGCTTAATCTTCTCTTCCTCTGATTGACAGTGCCACACCATAGTCATAGAGTATCCATTTATTCCTATAAATCCACCAAGCTTGGATTAATATGGAATGAAACTCATGAAGAAATTAGCTGGACTTGCATTTCTCTGTTACTGTACTTCTGATTTGCCTTAGAAAATTAAAATGTCCATGATGTCAGAATGTTCTGAAGTGTATAAAGCTAAGATTAATCAGCTGAAAAGTATGAAGAATGTCATAATACCTCATAACACTGTTAAGTAAAGGTTTTGAGGACTATACAGCCCATAGGTGATTTCCTGTATGCCTGGTTTAGTTATTATTTATTATTCTTATTATAGTTTACCCAAGGCATCACATATGGCAGTCACAACTCTGTTGTACTTAAGTACTGTACAAAAAAATTACAGTGAGACTAGGCAATTTGCACTTCTTTGTTGTGCAAATGATTGTTTCCTGCACTCTGCAGGAAAACACCATATTGAAAAGCAAAAGTCCAAGCATCCAGTCATCAATATTTTTTTCTTTTGATGATTTTCTTTGCCTTTCCCCTGAGAGCAGTATTTGAGGTTTAAAGGCATTTCACAGGGTGCATATTTGGCAGGTCTGTCATTCTCACCTTGCATGTCAAGCCACAGTTCATTAGAGCAGGCCCATTACCACTGCTGTGAGGACAAGATGCTGGCCGAAAGCTGTTTCTCAGTCTCATCTCAACATAAGCTGAGAAGCAGCAAAAAGCAAGTGCTTGATGAGTTTTTAGTGGGAACAAGATGAAAGTGCTCTGTCAACAAAACTGTATTTCCCTCAGCATACCCATGAGTCCCAGAGAATTTCTCTCCCAAGCTAACTACAGAAATTTTGCTCTGATGAAAGACCGCTAGTCATTCCTTCCATATATCCCTTCCTTATTACAGCAAATCTAAGCATCAAAACACTCTTCAGGCCCAAAAACCATCCAGACCTTTGTCCTCACCCTCACATAGATATCCCTCACAACCCTTGATCTCTTTTTCTCCCAAGCACCCATAAAAACATCTGTACTTGTAACCTCCATGCTGCTGAGCATTCCAGTCCCTCAGGAGTCAGAGTCAAGCTAGTCAGAGAGCTCCATAGAGAACAGAAATGCAATTATGGTCCATTGGAAACTGGCAAATAATTAATTTAACCATTTTCTATTGCAGGTCATTAATTTTTACAGCTCTCAGATGGCTTGCTATTATGGAGAGTAAGCTTAATAAATCTTGAGCTGTAAGGGACAGAAGTTGCGAACATAAGCATGCAAGCGCAGAATGACCGCAGAAACTCCAGATGTAGAAGGTCATTTACTGGTAAGTACAAGGAGCTCAATACTGGTTTCATGTATGCTTTAGTTTTACACTGGTGAAATTCAGCAGAAATGGGCGATGAGAACTTCTAAGATGTAAGGCTTCTGAGGCAGACTTTTAACATACAGAAACCAACATCAGTAGATCAAATTAGTTGATTTGCAGTGATGATCTGAGCAATTAAAAAGACCAAAAAATAAAATTGTGAGAGAAGATGAAATGTAAGGAAACAAATTGCTTACAAAAGTGAAGCATATAGTTTACAAAAGTAAAGCAATCAAAAATATGATGCCTTGACATTGGCCAGTCAGACTTAAGAAAGAAAGCATTCAGTAAAGCTAAAATGTGGTGTTGAAGGGCATACACCAGAAATGACTGCTGACCCTTTTAGTTAAGATCACCTGATCATAACCTAAGAGCTCTGGACTGATAAGGAACAGTCCTAAGGCATAAATAAGACTGTCCTGACATGGCATGGATTGAAATTAAAAAAATAGGCAAAACTGTGGAGATTTCATTAACTAGACAGCTGTCAGAAATAGTAAGGGGAAGCAGTAATAGGGGAATAATGTCAGCAAGAATGCTTTCACTTTCCATTTTTGAAGACAAAGATTGTATACACAAAGATAATCACATATCTTTTGAAACAATGAGTATTGCTAGCTCTCAGGAGCATATTATGAAAGATTCTTATTTGGTGATGACAACCTACATCTGATCTTCAGATAATATCAAAGAAAATACCCTCTGACGGTCTGATTAATCACTTACTGCTGCCGTCTTTTGAAGAGTAGTCAACAAGCTAAGCAGGCAGACTTGATAGTCCTACTCCTCAGAGACCGAAAGAAATCTGTTTGGATTTTTCTTGGGATGGGTTGAGCTGACTGGAGCTGGGCTGGGAGTTTCAAGATGAGAGAAAAGAGATAGAAAGCATCTAATATGGTTTTCATCAGAAGACAGCAGAAAACAGAAAAATCCCAAGGATTCAAAGAGGATTGATACTGGGTCCTCCCCAGTTTACTCTGAAAATTATCAGGTATCTCATCTCTAAAGCTGCAAGTTAAGGCACAGATGGAGGACCAAGGAAACAGGTTAAGCTGGATAAACAGAGGTATTTGTGAGACCAGAGAGGGTTCAAGATTGTTGGACCACTGGATAAGTCATCTGGTTTGAAGTTAAAAACGAAGCATTGTTTCAGAGCCTTACACTTAAACCTATATTCTGCCAGAAACTGGCAAAACAAAAATGCTTTGGCAGTTGTCAGGGGGAGCTCCTGACTCAAAATAAAGACCCAAAACATTAAATATAAATGTCTCACTGTCATTTAGTTTTCATCATAATAACTGAAACCTTGAATCTTACAATATTGAAATATTGAAAAATAGAAAATCAGAGTGGCCTGGAGTTGTCAAAGACTGGGCAGGAAGTAAATGACCAGAAAAAATTCAGTGAAAAAGGGAGATATAGTCAGCTCTACATAACTCATATTCTCCCACCTGTGTAAGCCACTAGCAACCATATTTCTAATTCTTTTCCATGTCCAGAGAATATGAGCCTGTAGGAAGTCTCTGCTGCAGAGTATTGGTGATCCAGGTAAATCTGTAGCAGGCTGCCCTTTTATTTCTGGGGTGCTGCAGTTCAGACTCAGAGATGCCAGTCAAATTGGTGGCTAGGATAGTCATCCCCATCAATGTAATACAAAATCAGGCCATTCTGTTCTGGTAGCATTTTATACCTGCTCTGAACTTTACAACTTTCTGTTGTAAACAGCAAAAAAAAAAAACCCTGTCTCTGGAAAACTCAAGATTTAAGAAATCTCCAGAGATAAATGCTGAGGAGCTAGAAGCATCTGGGCTTTAATCCCATAAATTTAGCTCCAACAGGCATCTGCAAACTGTACTACCAAAATCAAAGTATATAGTGCTCCCCATAATATGGAGGACGAGTTTTTAAGAAGGTACTATTTTTAAAGGAAAACACTCTTAAGTATATAGATCACCACTGATTACCAGTCTGTGCTTCTCTTTCAGATATAAATCTTATTTGTTGGAGATCAGAGAGACACAGTTAGGAGAAATTTTTGTCAAGAGAAACACCTTTCCAAAAGTTTGCTTGTAATCCGAAGCATGTCATTTAGTAATTATTTGCTCTAGACAGGAAAAAATATTCACCCAAAGCAATGAGGTAGCAAGAAAGAGTTCCCCTGATGACTTTTGTCCTCATGGAGGATCACGTTTACTGATTAACTATTCTGATGAATTTTAAGCTCATTCTGTATTATTGTAGCATAGTATTTTTCTGAAAAGAATGTAGCATTCTGTATTGTAGCATAATATTTTCCTGAAATAAAAATTTCAGTGCACAACAGCTGTAGTCTTCAAACTGGCTAATTTTCTCCTTGTTACAGCTGAACATGAGAGACATCCAGTGAAAAAATACTGAAGACACTGTAGGAATGAATGACTAGCATGAAATGCAGCCACCTTCAGGATAAAGCGCATCACTGAAACAGGAGACAGAGACAGTTACAGCCAGAAGATGGGTGACATATAATATTAGAAAGCAAAGAAAGACATTTCATAGGCATGCTAACTTATTCTTTCAATATTGGTTGGACTTTCTACAGGCCAACTAGAAATACTAAAATTTAATTCTTAAGTTTGATCCACCAATTCAAAAAGTGTTTGTTCTTAGTAAAATTTTTGTCTGTTTCTGTATATATGAGATTTGTATAGCACTATTTTTCACTGCTTCTGTATTCTGTTATATTTTTCTTTCTTGAAAAATCTTTTAAATAGCATTTTTTCAAGTTTTAAACAACATATTCTAAAAAAAAAAAGTCTCCTCATCTTTCAGCATTTCATAGAAAACACCGAATTTCCTATTCATTAAGTTTTATTTGACAAGACATAGACTTTCATGCTCCTGAATGAAAATTATCATGATGAAAAGCATGGATGCCTCATAGAAAGAATCCTGATGCTGTTCAGAGGAACTTCTGGCACTACCCGTCAACATCAAAAGGTAGAAAATAATATCTGATAAGATTAATTGCACAGAGATGACAGATTTCTGCCCGTGGAAGTTCTTGTGAATACCAGGATACATCTCTTACCTAATGACTTTAAGATATACTCAAAATGAGTTCAGGAAAGTCTTTGGATAAATTCTTTCACTCACACACAGTGTACAGTGGCCCAAATACATGCCTTGTAATTTAACATATTTTAAATATTTTTTTTAATACATTTTGTATCAAAACCAGTATAGAAGTCAGAAAATATAGATTTGGAACTGAAAGCATAATGAGAGATAATAGTCACTGACCGTCAGTCAGTAGGAAAGTAATGACAGTAATAGGTAAAAATCTTAAATATGTTGATGACAGGTCATAAAAACATCATGGGACCTGAGTTTCCCCCAGGTAAATATTGCATGATCAGGGGCCTAAGCCTCACATTAGACCCACATGCTGCTTACAACAACTGAAGTAAAGCAGAGAGTTTAGAAAAATTCTTCTTAAAAACTTTCCCAAGGGGTACTGACTGATTTAATCAACCTTCTGAGGTTTGTTCCTGTCAGGTGCTGTAGCTGCCTCAGGTAGTATACCAAGCTGCTCACCCCTTACTAAACACCCTGTTCTCTATTGCTGTTCAGATGTCCTTTCAGAATCGACCTTACAAGATGATTATGCACCTTCTAATGTCCCCAACATTACAAGCGAGACATCTCTTCTGTCTAGGTTTCGATTTAGTCTCCAAATCATCATTCTGCTGTGACCACTGAAATACTGTGTGTTCTCATTCTTACTATTTTTACCACAAGGGACATTGACATTTGATGGTAGTATTATACTTCAAGAAGTAATTATTTTAATTTCTTTATATTTTAAGTTAAATTATCTTTCTGTTCACACGTTATTCTGAACAAGTAAAGAAATACAATTCTTTTGCCTAGTTTTACATAACAAGAAGACCATTAACCAAGTTTTTATGACTTTTCCTGAAATTTGTCCATGTTTGCTTGAGATTGGTGCCAGCTGGAATTCTTCCCAGTGCTGTTAAAAGTCATGGTTGACAAAGGCCTCTTGCTTCTATTAGAATGTAAAGAAATTAAAAATAACTTCAGGTTTGGTAGCTGAGAATTTCTTGCCCTGCTCCTGCAGCATCTTTTTAGCCTAGAGCTAAAGGAAAGAACTTTCTAATAGGCTCCACGTGGTGGCACTATCCGATCATGTTTGCTTTGTACTACTGCTTCACATCAAGTTACTTTATCATATTACATTATGTGTTTAAAGACACATCTCCAAAACACCCAGGACCCTGGAGGCACAGGAGTGGGTGGAGGAAGTGTGGGAAAAATAAAGGGGTAAGGGGACAAAATGTGTAAACACACTTGCCTGGCTGTTCCCTACGCCTGATCAGTGAAGCCTGCCCTGGCTTCTCGTTAAACCCCATTTCTGGGTATTTTTCTGGGTCAGTGGCTCTCTACTCTGTGGGTGTCTGGGTGCATACAGCAACTGGAGCAGGACCAGGGGCAGTAGGAGCCCAGGCATATCTGCTGCCAGCACCTGGAGAGTCTGAAGAACCTGCGTAGTATGAAAGGGGGTGAATGTCCATGTGTGCAATCACTGACAAAGATCAAACTCCATGAGCCAGAAGGAAGGATAAGAAGCCAATCAGCCAAATATTGGAGTGTCTGTAACACTGGAAAGACAAAGGGTCTGAGAGTTGGCTACTGGAGGGACCAGGCTGTGAGATCAAGCAAATCCATAGGTCTGGACCAGCTGCAGGAGAGACCTTCTTGTTGGAGAGTGTGCCTGTTGCAAGTGGGAGAGGAGAGGAGCCTGAGATCTGCTTCTGGAGATACCAAATGGCTGAAGCCAGCCCTTTGAGGGGAGTATGGTATGTCCCTGTGTTTGTCCATGCTTGTGTGCTTTGTATTGGCATGTAAGAGGGACTGTACCACATGGTGGAGCAGGACTCAGTCCTCAGGAGCTGGGATGCCCAAGTGCCAGCAGCTGGGAAGACTTGGATCCAGGGGCCAGGCACTATCCCTATTGAGTGTATAGTAAACTACCAGAGAGATCCAGACTTTATGGACAGATACGTATTTGCATATATTTTCTGCGAACAGACTTTCACTCTGATAAACCAGGAAGGAAACAGGATAAAGCCAGTCCTGTCATTAGTGTCTGCACAAGTGCTGTGGCTTTAGCTCCCGCTAAACTGTGTGTGCAGCCATGTGTGTATGTATATGGTGAGTGTGCACCTGTTGGAAGTACATGCTCAGCCATGCTACTGTCTGGATGTGGAGCTGTGGCAGACTTGGGCCTACTCAGCTACTGGAATTGGCAGCTCCTAACAGCATGTTATGATTTTTAGATTTTTAGTACTTCTGCTTGCTTATGACCTTTAAATAACAACCTTTTAGTCCTATTTTAAACAACATTGCATATACACTTTTCAGTCCTGTTTAGGAGTTTGAGGTTTTTGCTTGGTTTTCCAATTTAGTGCCATTTATGATGCACAAATGAGTCAAAAACTGGCACAACAATAAATTTCAAATGCATATAATGAGTTTCTTAACAATAAGAAGATGACTAACAGTAGAAAGAAATATCATTTGTTTTAGCGAGATTCTTGCCATATGCTAGACTGAGCTCAATCTGTACATTTACAGAGCTTCAAAGAATATGTTGTATACCATGGTATTATGTACTTGTTTAGCAGATTACTTTTTCCTGAATTTTTTTCTACTCCCACTTCACTCTTATTTAATTTCATCGCATTACTTGTATTCATTTCAGTGCAATGCAAGAGAATTTAAACGATCTGTTGCTCTACTTCATGTATTTTGGTATAATTCATGTTAGAGGTGATATGTTCTCTGGCTTCCAATTGTATCTTTAATCTATGGTCAAAATATGGTCACACAAATTTTGTTACATTTAAATATAAACCAGAAACATGTACAAATACATTTACATACAATATACAAGACCTTTATGTAATAAAAATCAGAGAGCTTATAGATTCTTGGGGAAGTAAGTAGAGGGGTCAGCAGAACTGCTGCTTTGGACTTCAAGAGGGAAAATTTTGACCTGTTAAGGAGGCTGGTTAACAGAGTCCCTTAGGAGGAAGTCCTGAAGGGCAAAGGAGTCCTGAAAGGCTGGATTTTCTTCAAGAAGGAAAACTTAAAGGCGCAGGAGCAGGTCATCCCCATGAGCCAAAAGACAAACTGGCAGGGAAGAAAACTGGCCTGGCTGAACAGGGAACTTTGGCTGGAACTCAGACAAAAAAAAAGGAAGAAGGGGCAGGCAGACCAGGAGGACTACAAGGAACTTGTGAAGTTAAGCAGGGAGAAAACTAGAAGGGCCAAAGTCCAGGTAGAACTGAATCTGGCCACCCTTGTAAAAGGCAGGCTCAGGGGAAACCTTGTCGCTCCCTACAACTACCTGAAAAGAGACTGCGGCGAGGTGGGCATTGGTCTCTTCTCCCAAGCAACAAGCAGTAGGTCAAGAGGAAATGACCTCAAGCTGTGCCAGTGAGGTTTAGATCGGATATTAGGAAAACTTCTTTGTGACAACGGTTACCAAGCTTTGGAACAGGCTGCCCAGGGAAGTGGTTGAGTCACCACCCCTGGAGGAATTTAAAAAAGATGTGTAAATGCGGCACTTAAGGACATGGTTTAGTGGTGGACTTGGCAGTGATAGTTTAATGGTTGGACTTGATGATCTCAAAGGTCTTTTTCAACCTAAATGATTCTATGAGTCCATGATTAGACGTTTATACTGTATATAGTACATGAAAATCAGATGTAGAATTGCACACATCTCTCAGGAGGTGTGTGGCAATGTTAATCTTACACATCAATACTGGGTGGCAGTTCAGAACAGGAAGGAAGTGGCAACTATTGCCTGCTGCAAAACTTACAGAAAGAAGGGTATGTTCTGCTGCTCAAACCAGTCTCAGCGTTCACAGAATCAGAATAAATGGACTCGGAAACGATCAAGATACCTAAAGAGATATCCTGTTCTGCAGCCCGACAAAGCATCAAAAAAATAAAAATGCTTTCCAGGAAGACACTTGTCTAGTATGTACTTTAAAAACTCCCATGATACTTTTTTTCCGTTCCTCCTTACGGTATGTGATATAAAGCTTTATTTGCTCCTAAAATTTTCAGTTCTGATTTGAAAATCTCACCTACTGCCTGGTAGGCACATTACTCCTTGTCCTATGCACTGTGAGCGCAGAGAAGGGATTATCCCCTTCTGTTTGTAGTTGTCCTTCATGGTTTTGAATGCTTTTCTACATTCCATCACTTTCTAATCTTTAGATTAAACAACTATTTCAGTCTTTTGGGTTGCACCTTCTGGACCTTCCACCATTATTATGGCTGTCTTCTGGATTGTCTCTACTTGGTTTAGGACTTTCTTGAAGTCTAGTGACCCAAGGTGGACCAAGCACAGAGTGATACAACAGGGAGGCAAACTGAAACATTACTTTACCTGCTTTAAAGGTAGTATTTCTCTTCTAAGGAAGAATGCCCTGAATTCTTCACTACCAAAGACCTCACCCATGCCCCAACTAAAAGCAGTGGTCCTCAGTGGTTCTGTGTCTTTCATTACACAGAGCCAGCATTGGTAACACTGGCTGTACTTCCTTGCAGTTTGTAATACTGTACAAGAGCACTCAGAAGATGGGTTTGTTCGAGAAGGGACACTACCCTTCCGTGCATGGCTAGACTTGTCTACCAGGGCAGTTCTTCTGGCTGCCAGATGTCCTTAGTGGAGACTTTTTTACCTGAGTGCTCTTGAAGGTGTGCTGCATGCTTAATAATTTGCTTTGGACACAGTAAGAGACCTGTAATTATCTGTTGCTATACTTCTTTTCTTTCTTGTCTCTCTAAGGTGGAAGTAATATCTATTTCTCACTTTAAGCACTGCCAACATCTAGTAAAGAATCCTCATTTAATATGACCATTTAATGTTAAGTATGTTTAAAATCATAGGGGAATCAAGTATAAGCTTAAACATGTCATGAATTAAAAATTCATAAGAATATTTGAATATGTTTCTAGCTTCTCCATTGACAAATTGCCAGTCATGATGACAGAACATGCATCAAAATTGAGGTTAGCCTTTGCAGAACTGCTATGTACTAACAAATGGAGTCACCTTTCCTTCCAGAAGGGCTATCTACAAACACCCTAGCGGCAACAGTTTCAATTCATGATTTTTTAACAATTAAAAGCAAAATAAGAAAAGTAATGATGATAAACTGTACTGCATTGTTCCTAGGATAGTGAAAACAATTTATTTCTAGCAAAAAAAAATCTGTGTAAGCACAGTGAAGCTCACGGTGGCTACCACCTTAGTCTGGAATACATCTTTCATGTAAGGTGGACTCCAGCTCTGTCCTCAGCTGGAGTTGACTTTTTGGTATAAGAACAGTTGGATGAACTGGAGTGACATTATATTCTCATGTAATCTATAAAGAGGCAGAGATTTTAAAAAGCCGCATCTTCTTTTCTTCATATTAAACTTAAACCAGCTGTACAGAAATCAGTATGGTTTCTGTAGCTTCCTTCTACAACTGATAGGCAGAATATACCTCAAACATTTAAATCATGCAGTGCAGCAGATAGTGCTGCAATTTAGAGAATGAAGCTTATTCTAAGAACTACTTTTCTTTGCTGAATTGCTTCAAATAATAGTAATATTACTATATGAAATCTAAGCTTTTGTAGTGAAGATGTTCCCTCTGATGCTAATAATCATATTCTCAACCTAGGAAGTTAAAATAAAATAGCATTTTCTGAAAGAGACAGCAAAATGGGTAATTTATTAACCAAAAATATCTATATGGAAAGGGGAAACTCAGGGGCATGTCAGCATCTACTTCCTTTGTCATCTTTGATGCTGCAACAAGCATGGGGTATGACAAAGATGAGAACAAACAAAGGTAGGAAAGCATTGAATGAAAAAGGCTTTGCAGTTCTCCCACACAAAAAACCCAAAACAAACAAACAAACAAACACCAAACTACGAACAAAACAACAAAACCAGCTGAATAATAAAATAAATAAAACCCCAACCAAAGAAAAAATCAAAGCAAACAAAATCCAACCCAAAACAAATCCCCCACAACTCTCAAGCTGAAAAAAATTCAGGTCCTATATGCCATGACTCATTGTCATGAAGAGAGAGTTTTTGTGGATGACTGGAGGTGACCTAGATACATTCACCTCAGTTTCACATGAATCCTCCCGGTATGTCTGATTCTTCCACAGAGTATCCTGGCTCCAAGTGTGTGATCCATAACCGTGTGTTGTGTCAGGATAGGTGACACAAGTGTAAGTGTTCCTATCAGAAGGGTAGCCCTAATGTGAACATGACTAGCGCTAAAGGAAGGGATGGCGCTGAGTAATTGCTGCCTAACTCGGATTTCATCCATTCACCCAATAAACACCCTGCATGCTAATGTTGTAGAATCACTGCAGCAGTGCCAAAAAGATGAAAACCAAGGGGTACATTGGCAATAATTCTCCCAACTTCTGCTCTATATGAGTGTTTTTCTCCCAGTGATAAAGACCAGAGATGAGCAATCATTTAAGCAGAAAAATATCCTTCTGTCTACAGTATGAAGCTGGCTTTAATTGTAACAATAAAAAATGAAGAGGGGGAAAAAGCACAGAAAACTCTCAGGGTTTGTGAAATGTCTTTTGAAGAGGCAGAATCGCATTTTATCCCAGTGTTACAAACACTGTTGCACGGCTAGCGTGCTTTGAGCTCAGAAGTGGCAGACCCTCTCTGCTGGCTCCTGTCCTGCTGCTGTTATGTAAGTACCGGTGGTGTCCCAGTTTGCTGGTGCAGCTCCCTGCCTTGTGCGCAACGGTGCTCTGGAGCCTACGCTAAAGGTAATGCCCTGCAGAAGGGTACGCAATGCAACAATAATAACAATAGTACGACTAGTGATAGCAATTAGTAGCGACAGCCCGATACATTCTCAGAAGTATTCTGGCTCCTCTAAAGAGCGCAGTTCGGGGGGTGTTCAGGCTCGGGGCCGGGGCCGGTGTTTCATTCCCCGGTTCCCGAGAGCAGCGGCCAAAGCAGCCGCTCCCGGACAAGCCGCCCTGGCCTTGCTGCAGCCGCGGTGGGGCGGGGCGCGGCGCCCCCCACCGCGGTGCATCGCAAGAACAGCGGGCTCACGGGCACGGGCGGGGGGGCTGTAGCCGGGAGGCGGCCGCGGCCTGGGAAGCGCTGCTGGGGCCGGGCCCGGTACAGCCCGCACACGCAGCCCTGCTCACCGCCCTCTCCGCCCCCCCGCACCTGCTTCCTCGCCTCGGGCTGGCGCGGCGTGGCGTACTCGGTAACCAGGGAGCGACGCCGGGCGCACCGAGGCGCGGAGCACAGCGGTACAGTGCGGAGTGGCGCTCAGAGGTAAGGAGCGGCTGTGGCATTGCGGGTCCGGGGGTGCCAGAGTCGCTGCGCGGCCCCCCGCGGGGCTGCGGGCGTGCATCAGGGGCCGCCTCCTCAGTAAGCCCGGGGTGAGCCGCTGTACAGCGATCAGGAAGAACGGACCCCCCATGGGGCAGCCTCTGCCGGCTGCGCCCCTCTCCAGCCACTGCCTTCTCCCCAGAGCCAAACTCTCTTGAGGTTAGTCGGAACTCGCTGCTGTGATTGCGGAATTGTTTTCCTGCGTGGATTTGAGGTTTTTCCCTTTCTGAGTACGGAGGTAGAAAATCCCCGAGGAGGGCTGTTGTTCGCCTCCTGAATCCACGTGTGTGTTGCAGCGGTACCCGGTTTTTGCTCAGTCACACATTGCAGGCCAAAATGTAGTTTTCAAGGAAGATCTGGGTATTCTCATGCACTTCCAAGAAGCCTGTGTTAGGCTGGGTTTTCTGCAGTGATGGTGCAAAAAGGACAAGTGCACCGCAACAATGATGCGAGAATCCGTATGTTCTCTGGTATGTGTGGTAACTCCCCAGAGGTGAGACCTGCTGAAATACTAACAGACAAGGTAGTTACTAGTATTCTGACCATCATATTTTCAACCATGTTAATGCTAGGGAAAAGTGCTTATAAGGCTAATTGTAATCTGCTACGGTAGACCAGATTTTGCAAACTGATGAGGAATTACTTATGTAAATCACCTGCATGACGCTGAGGGAAGCTCCAGTGGTCACCGCCGTGAGGGATTTCTACCTATGTGGCTCGTAGGGAAATAGTATGTGGTGTTTCTGGCTGCTTGCCAGCACTTTTCAAGCTCGGAGCCTGTTGAAAGACTGTTAACAGGCACACACTTTCCTGTAGTAGTACTAGTGATGGATTGCCTGCCTTCTCTCATCTCTGATAATTATTTTCATGATTCTTGTGTGCACTTTAACACTTAAACCAGACCCCAAGCTATAAATGCTGATGAGCTATGTTAAATATTGCCACTGGGCAGAGAATATCAGGGTGCTATGTTATTTTAATGGGTAAATACTGTCTTTGTTTGTTGCAGTAACTGTTGTGTTCTGAGTGACGTGACAAAACTGGTTTGTGAGGTGCAGTGTTAAAATTTGTAGTTATTAATTTTTTATTTTTTTTTTTTCTGACAAGCGTCCATACCCATTGTCATATGGGATGTTTATCATACTCCTTGAAGCACCAAAGTTTCCCCTGGAAAAAGGAGCTCTCCAGACTGAACATGGTGCTGCATGCTGGAGTGATTCAATGTTCATCTTTGTAAACTCTTGCTGGGTGTGAAAGTAGAAGTAACAATATCTCCACTTCCCCGATGTTCATTTAATTCCTGTTCATAGCGTCTGGAGTGATTTGGTTGGTTGTTTAATAGTACCTTCAGAGATTCCACTTGTAAGTGGAAATTCTGTGTTGCTGAGTACAAAATACAAATGGGTAGGTATTAATAACTGATGAACCCAAACACATTTTACAGATTTGAAACGTTTTATTTTATTTTATTTTTACTTTAATTAATTTTCATAAGTGCCAGTAATGATTTGGACTGCTGCACTTAGTACAGACGCAAGAATCTCACCATGGCTGTGCACTTTCATCATGCAGCATTACTTTCTCTTTATTAAACAGAAGAATCCTCAAAGGATTTTCTTTTTTTTTTTTTTTTTTTTTTTACTTTGGAACCTGAGGAGCGCCTCCTTGTGCAGTAGAGCTACGCTGAGTTACGCAGCCTGCCAAGCAAGTATGTTGCTTACAAGCTTACACTTTAATACTAGGTCAGAGGGAGCCAAGGAGCACTGGAAAAGAGGAGTAGCACCTTTCAGAATGTGAATGCATTAGGGGAGAACATAGTGCCTGACCTTGAGGAGGATTTTTGCTGGGTGAGGCACTGAACGAGGTGTGAATTCCTGGAGAACTTTCAAGGTCCTTGCAGCCAGAGTGATCAGTGTGGGTCTACAGGCATTCAGTGGGTCACTTCCCAAGAGGCATACACATGTATTCACCCTTGGACAGACACCAAGGCAGCACAGTTATGCTTTGTTAAAGGAAGTCAGTTGTGGTTCAGTTTTTTTCTTTTCAATTAGTGGCTGTGGTTATTGGGAAAGTACATACATCAAACATAAACAATTATTTCTATACTTACCCATTACATTGGCTAGTGACAAACTTTAGTGCTCTTCTGTCTCCTTAGAGGTCACAAAAATCATAGGAGCAGTGTACCTCTGAAACACCTGAACTTTTGCTTTTGTTTCGCTCAAAGGCACAGATTTAATGGGAAAACCAGAGGAGTTTCTGCTTTTCTATTCATACAGCAGCTGTATTTGCCCCTTGCTCACAAATTATACTTCCACTAAGCTGTCTTGCCTGAGAGATGTGCAGAAATACCAAAGAATTGATGCTTACTTGCTTATCTCAGACTTGGTTTGACCCACCCTTTCCTGAGATACCTCAGTGTTTCTATTTTAGTGGCCTGGGTTTTTTTTCTCCTACAGATGTATCTGTGCAAGGTCCTCCTGCTATAGGCAATATTATGCCACAGAAATCCTAGGTGCCATATCAGTATTAAAAGAGAAAAGTCAGCAGTGGCTCTCGTACCATTAAGCAGCTTACACGTTATAGCCAAACTTCACTCTGTCCTATTTGCCTGCGTATTGTGATCTCTGATCTTAATCTTGGCCTGTCTTTGTCTGTACAGATAGTAAACTCTATGAGGCAAGGATTATATCCTGTGTTTGTAGATTATGAGCTACTGATCCCAGTCTCCTGCTATTACCAACATCTATAGAAACTATAATATATTCCTGAAAAATTTCAATAGCAGGATTACTAAAGTGTAGCATACACTGTATTTAACATTTCATATCAGAAAGGCAGTGACCGACCTTTCTTTGAATATATCTAATAATGTATGTTCTGATATTTTTTAGAAAAAAATAACAAGTCTCTGCCATCTATTTTCTCCTAGAACACTTTGCATTTTCTGTTCAAATGGAATTACAGCTTTCCAGACAATCAGTTTCATACCCCTGGAGTTTTGCCTATCCCTAAAAAAGGCTAGTAGAAAGTAAAAAATAAAGCTTTCACTTGCTGAAATGTAAATGCATATACATACATGTGTGCATGGCTAAGGTCCAACAAATAATTAGTAAATACTAGAGTACAGTTATAGATAAAGCATATAGATAAACTGTGTGCCATATATGCCATGGTTTTGAATGCCAGATATGCAAATTAACTTGAATTTTCCAAATTAATAAATTGCTGTTGCAAACCCTCAACCTTCTGCAAAATGAGGAACTCTTGTTCAGCGCCAGGTAATGCTGAAGAATGACTAGAGGAACCAAAATAATCTGGACCTCCAGAAAGGACCCAAACTTGTCTCTCTTTCCTCCCTACACTCCCCAAGACAAACAGATTTTAATACCTTCAGTTAACTATTGCACATAAGTCAGTTTGGAGTTAGATGGTCAGTGAGAACATCTCATTTTAGTGTTCCTGTTTCAAAGTGTTCTTTGTCAAAGGTCATAATCTGTCTCTTCTTCCACCTTTCTCTATTCAAAAGCAATCCATGCAGTACAGAAAGGAAGCACAGAGTGACAGTGCTATCAAAAACATGTTTCAGAGCCAAAATCGCATTTTCCGTGACCTTGTATAGTGCACAGTTATGTCCCATTGGACTGGGAAAGTTCCAGTATGCGCTGACTTGGGCTACATTGGGTTTAAGCAAGCAGGTAGAGATTTGTACCTCAACCATCTGTAACAATTAGCCAAGGTACTCTTCTGTTGGCCTGGATTTTGGAAGATCAGTGAGGAGACACTGCATTTTCTTTGAAGATAGTATAAGAATCATTTGGATCACTCCACCCTATTTCTTCATCCTATCTTCTAGTTTTAATGTATCCAGTAGACATTACTTGCAGCTTGACAGATTTATTCAAATAAGTTTACAAATGGATTCTCAACCCATCAGCCACAATTTTTAGTATTCTGGGATTAATTTTATCAAGCTTTTTCCACTTTTAATTTTGATTTTATTTCAGATGGTGCTTTTTTCATTTCTGTTGTGCCTTTGTCTTTCGGAATTGGGTTCAGTGGGAAAATCAGTATAATACTAACTGAAGCAAATTAATCTCCACTTGATTTTATTTTCTACTTCCTTTTTACTTATTTATCTAAGAACTGTTTGTTTGCTTTCTTCACTTCCTTAGTCTAACTCAGCTGCTCTTTCAGCAAGTCTCTCTTCATCCCTGTGGAGAGTACAAACTATGGGCGATCAGTTCACTTCTCATCCTTTATTTCTTCCCACTTATTTCTGACTGATAGCTTTCCCAGTTATGCCTGGAACAGTTTTATTCAGCCTTTCATAGGTGTATAACAGCCTTTGATATATAGTATAGTTAATGGACCTTGGACTTAAAGAAATTTCCAGTGTGTTTCACAAGGGAGAGAGACCCTGTTTTGTTCAGTCTAGTTGACTTCTGTAACTGATTTCTCTTTTATTCATTTTTGAGCACTGTCTGTTTAGATAATCATCTGACCTGCTTACGTGCTTTGGGTTATTCTTCTAATAGTGTGGACTACATCAATCATTTCCTTAGAAGTATTTTCTATGATTTGTTTTGCCCTCTCCCCCACCCCACCCTGCTTTTAACTGAAGTCCGATCTAAAATAGCTGGTTCCGTGACTTTCTGATGTTAAAATGCAGTTACGACTTCCAGAAAATTCTGGTTCCTACCTTTCTGTGAATCATTTATTCCTGATTGACATGAGGATCACTGCTGCCTCACAGAACTAAATTCATTCCAGCAGTGCCTATCACTCTGGCAGCACTTTCAAGACCTCATAATGTTTCAGAAGCAAAGCCTGTGGACCAAAGGGGACCTCTAGCACTACAGCAGTAAATCATGCTTGGAAATTCTTTCCTGGAAGTGTTTTTTGACTAGATCAGTTCTGTACCACTGTTTCTTACCAGGGAAGTCTGCCTCTTTGTGGTCCAGCACTTGACCTTATTTCTGTTATTCTTTAGATTCTGTTCAGTGCTACAGTTCTTTTAGTTATTCCACTGTATTTCTTGTATATATGTAACATCTGACTTCTAGCTGCAGGACTTTCTTGAATTTATAACTCTGTGTTTTTTGTCCTCTCAAATATCTCTTTTTATATGTCCCAGATTAGAAACAGTCCTTTTTCTGCTTGCCACCTGCCTATTTCTCACTCTTAACAATACCTTTACTTATTTATCAGTGTTTATCGTTGCTTGTCTGAAGTCCCCTTATCCATTGCTGCTGTAATAGGATATTATAGAAGTCTAAAATTCTGCTGGTACAACCATGCTTTCACATCAGTAGTAATTATCCCCAGGCTGCTATATGTGGCATCAATCCAGTGTAAAAGACTATCTGCAATTTGTGCAAACATGAAGGACAGTCAGAGAATTTTTTACCCTCTTATTGTTCAGGTTTATCTTCAGCCATTGTTGCAAATATCATATGTTGTCTGCACCTAGCAGATGTCCCTTTGATTTTCTGGAACCGGGCTGCTGACAGGCATGTCTGTTTTATAAATTTTAAGAACTGAAAGATAAAATACAACCTGGTCTTGACAATGGTACTCTAGGTTTACCAATAAAGGGAAAACATGTTCTCTTTTTTAATTACAGATAATTCAAAGCACTGCCAAACATAATGAAAAAATAAGGATTACACTGGGAACCTGGGAAAGTTAGCCCATAATAAATCTAGTATTTTTCTTGTCTCTTCCATAGAACAGGCATCCTACTTTTCTGGCACTTGAAGAGAGAAACAATGCAATCCAGAGAATTGTCAACTGTATGTTACTGTAGCAGATTGCTAAGACTAATGGCTTTCATATGAGACAAGTTTGTGTTTCCTCTTTTCATCTAAAACCAGAGTACCAGGACATTAATATAAGAAAATAATGTCAGTGTAACTAGCTTCATCCATTAAATCCAGATAAGTGGCAAATGTAATTAAAAAAATCTAATTTATATGCAAAACTGTTCCATTTCACTCTAGTGTATTCATTCCCCGTATGTTCAGACCAAGAAATTAATAATTAGTAACAATGAATAATCACTTGTTGAATGCTAAATCACAGAATAGTTCATACAGTCCCTCAGGTTTATTTCAGGCCAAGATTTATGAGATTTAAGCCATACACTTTTTTAAAAACCTGTGCATTTTGACAACACATCCATCTGAAATGCATCTTTTTGCCTGGCACTGAAATTAAAAGTTCATTCTATTTATTTAGTTTGTGTAACAGCTATGAAAATGTTTACTTAAGATTTAATGAAGATCTTAATGTTTACATAACTGAGGAACATAATCTTTCAGTAGGAAAAATCTTTTCTTGCAGGCCTTAACTATATGTACAAATCAGAAAAAATTGCCCTCTGCATTACATTGAACAGCTGACTGTGCATGTATTTTTTTCTTGTTCTCTGGAGCTTTAGTTGTTGGCTGAAGACAGGCAAGAAAAGTGCATGTAGCTTAGTTTCATCTCTCCTGATGATGTCTTAGCTATTTTTTTTTCTGCCTGCGGAGGTGGCTGTGCACACAAGAATCTCTCCTTCCCACCTGTACTAACTTGGTGCCTTCTTTAAATGAATTAATTCCCACTGCTTGCCAAGGAGCTTTTGAATGAGGAGCCATATTTAGAACCGCAGATCCTTCTTATGTAGCTTATAATTTAATATCAGCTAGATAAATTATTAATTGCAAGTCTGCCATTATCGCTGCACAGTGACTCAGCCTGCTGTATGAGTAGATAGAACATACATCTTCATTACAATTTCCCAGACGCTTTTAACTTGGAGTTGGATCAGCATCTTCCACAGCTCTTCTAAATCTGCTCACATACAGCTGATGTACACCAGCTCCATCACAGTGCAAGTGGGCTGGTGTTCTGATATTGTTACTGTTCTTAGCCAGAAAACAGTCAGACAAGGCATTTTTACTACCCCTTATCTCTGCCCAACAATTAGTTTTGCAGCTTGCTATTGAAAGTTGCTGCACCTCGCTTACAGTACTGCTCAAAATATTGCCAGTGCCGCTGCTGCAGAAACAAGGCTTCATTAACCCACTGTGTTACCAATATTTCTGGGTTGGATGGAGCTAGACAACCTGATGTTTCATTTAATTATGGCAAAGAAAACAAAGGTCACCAAGTTGGCATATGTGCATATGTGGGCATGAGCAACAGAAAACCTCCTCTTGCTCCCCATTCAAGTCAGGCACTGTTTGGTATTGGCTGTGGAAGAGCTGTTCTTACTGATGTTCTGTGAGGCAACTCAGCCACACAACAGGAACCTCAGCCTCAGCCTGTGTTGTAGCTGAGAGGTGTGCTGGTGGCACCTTCTCCTCCCTAGCTGTTGTAAGGTGAGGCTTCCTAGCTGCCAGGGTGCCTTTCCATGTTTGGGAGATAGTGACTGATATGCAAAGTGTCTGTGCATCCTGAAAAGGTGTGGGACAATGCCTGGAAGGTGGGGAAGGGGAATGGAAGGGAGGAGATCCCTGAAGAAGATGGGCATGCATGGGAAGAGAGTGGGGATAGGAACATCTGTATGACTTATGCAAAGTGTAGACATGTAAAAATAGAAATAACGTCAGAGTAGGTACTGGGGTCAGTCTGGCAATGGCTTGCAGGAGTGTAGCTTGTGTACTTGGTGGACTTAACTTTTTCCTACATGATCATCCACAGGAAGTGTGCTTCCCCCAGCTCCACTCATTTAAAGCCAGCCTGGGTCTGCTGACCTAAGCGGCACTTATGTATCCAAAATACAAGATAAACATACAATAAAAACATCAGTAAGAGGGAAAGCAGAGAGTTCCCTTGGTCAGGCAGGGTTTGATGGCTCAGAAAAGGAAATGTTGAAATGTGATTTCCTCTGGCAGACCTTACATGTTGACATAGCTCCTCTGGGACAGTACAGCATGCCTAAAGCTGTATGGTCTAAAGGCTTGTCTGTCTGAAGTTGAAGGACTCTTATCTATTCTCTGACAGACCTTTGAGCTAGGGAAAGAGGAGAGTGCACAGCACCAGTAAACCCACTTATATTTGTGATATTGATCAACTGTATATCATCCTTGTCATGGTTTAAGCCCCTCACCCACGCAGTTTTACTCGCTCACTCACTCCCCCTCTTTCTTCCCCCAGCCCCAGGGGAATGGGGAGGAGAATCAAAAGAATTCAACTCGCACAGGTTGAGATAAGAACAGTCCAGTAACTAAGGTATAACACAAATCACTACCGCTACCACCAATAATAATACAAGAGAAATACAAAGAAAGAGAATACAACTGCTCACCAAGCCCGACCAAGCCAGTGCACCCTCCAGCAGCGAACCCCCCAGTCCCAAAAACCTGACCATGCCGTGCACCCCCAGTCCACGACCACACCCCTTCTGGGTCTCCGCCCTCTGTGTTCCCATCCTGGACATGACGTGCTGTGGTATGGAATAACCTCTTTGGTCAGTTTGGGTCAGGTGTCCTGTCTCTGCTTCCTCCTGGGGCTTCCCCTCCTCCCTGGCATAGCATGAAACTCAAAGTCCTTGGCCAGGCCAAAACATTGTCAAGCAGAAACTATAAACACTGGCGTTATCAGTGCTGCTCCCAGGCCCAAAATCAAAAACACAGCACTGCACCAGCTACCAAGAAGGAGAAAAAACGACTGCTACTGCTGAACCCATGACAATCCTGAATTTGGGATGTGTAGTATGAATCAAATTATTCTTGGTGCCTGTACATTCAGTATAAACAGCTGCATGCGTACATAACATGTACTTGTTCCGCAGAAGACAAGATGTCATTGATAACATTTTCTGAAGAATCAAATTGGATTTTTTTTTTTTTAGATTAGTTTTATATTCATGTAGGTCTTACTATGTCAAGTTCATGTAGCAGTTCTACTTCACAGCTTTTGATGTTAAATGACACCAAATACATCCATATACACTTGAGAAGTGAATGTAAATACAATTTTATTTAATAATAAAGCATATGAATCTCAATATTTCAGATTAGAGCGCATAGCCCAATGGAGTTAGGGATTATTCTGATCAACAAGTCACTATTATGTGCTCCTTCATAGCATGGTGTGAGAATGAGTTGTACAGCTTTTGAATTTTGCAAGTGTTTTGCCTTTTCCTCTTATACACCTAATATTATTTACATCAAGAAAGTATTACAGTATTATTTTTACTATGTATAACATCATTGTTAGTTCTAAGACAACATCCACAAGCATCCTCAGGAAAGCATTGACATCTGATGCATTGCCAATTGTTTTTAATAATTTGTTTTTGCAGCTTCATTCCGCTGATGATTGCCAAGCAAGCTTTCAGCATTAATTGTGTCTCTGGCTGGGGTGTACTCTATGGCTAAAACATACCTCTCTTTATGTGTTAAAACAGCTATTAAGACTCAGACTTCTTAGTTTGCAGAAGGGGTAGAAGTTTCCTCTAAGCCTTGTTCTTTCTGTCTCAGGTGCTGAAGTTGCTTGCCTATGATGTTCTCTGGCGCTGTGAGGGCTGGCGCTAGTCTGGAGGCATCTGACTGCCCCAGTCAGAGGGCTGAACCCTAAAAGATCCTCCTCTCACTGAGGTCACTGACTTGGAGGGAAACCTCCGTCAGGGAAAAGGGACTCGCTGCAAAGAGATCATGGCCTCATCCCGACTAGTGACAAGATCAAGAGATATTGCTAATGTCATGCAACGACTTCAAGGTAAGAGACTGACAGACTTGTGGACTCTGCCACCCATTCATAAATGGAGGTTCCTGTTTTTTGCTGTGGTGCAGAGTCATGACAATATTTCTGAAGTTTAATAACTGTTCCAAACCTATCTACTAGAAAATTGTAGTATATCTGAAGGACTCTGATTACAGTAGTCCTTAGTATAACATCAATAGAAGTATTTAAAAGCACAGATATTATTAATCCATGGGACAGGGCAATGAATTTAAGATTATGAGACTAGTTTCTGTTTCCTGCACATGATCTAATTGTTCATCAGTTTTCTCATAGAAAAGAGAGTAGAAATTATATCTGTCCTTTTTTCAACTGTGAACTCTACAAGTAGATCTGCTCTACCGATCAACTAGTATTTACTAGTTTAGCAATACTTGCTGCCTCCAAACAAGAGCTATACATCATTATGTTGTTAAGCACTGAAGAATTCATAATTAGGTAAGCTAATTATTAGTGCTGAAGTTGGTAACCTTTTAGATAGCATACTGCAGGATGTCTTTGCAGTATTCATTGAGTATTCTCTATGTTTTTAAGTTCTTATAGTAAAGCATTAATAAATAGTCTTATCTTTTTAGAAAGCATACATCTAGTTGCTGCAACTAAAATCATGCATTCAGAATGTAAGTTTTTGTTCAAATGATGATATTGATTAGAAACAAAACATCAGTGTGTGTGTGGCATGTAAAAGATGTCATGTTCTTAATAAGAATTCCAGGGGAAAAAAAAAGTTTTGAAGCAAGAAATGAAATAATTATGAAGCTGGGAGACTTTCCAAGGAATATGAAGAAATGGATGTGAGAAATGACAGAGGTTCTTGGTGGTTATGGAGGCAAATTGCAAAGGAAGGGATCAAGGACCTGAGCTGTGTTCAGGGAGGATTATCCAGGCTGGTACTCTGAAGCAGTGAGTAAGGAGGATGACACATGAGGTATTTACAGAGCATGTGGACCCATTAATTATCAGATTGTTACATACTAACTTTTAAACATCCGTGCAAATGTTGCTGACAAAATGGCTGTTCTGTTAATTTGTACTTTATTTTAAAATACTTAGGTATCTTACATAATTGTTTCTAATTTTTATGTATTTTGTTCTGCTGGTATCTGATATATAGTTCAGTCTGCTTTGTGTTTGTCGGCTTCATCTTTTTGGAAATAAAGCAAAAATAATGAAGTTACCTTTTAAGTGAAGATATTTTAAAAGAAAACATATGAACTAACTGCAAATTTGGCATTGCATGTTATAGTTGCACCTATAACTGGATACTTTGCTTCTCAGATGAAATCAGTTCAGCTTCGTGTTGCTGTGATCTGAGTTTTGCTGCAGAAGCAATACTTCAATAAATCACCTGTGCCAAGATTAGAGTGCTTGGAGCCAAAGTCTTTTTTTAGTTTGTAGTTCTGCATTATGGATGAGCATGCAGTCTGCAGTGTGACTGCGTTAGCCCTTGTGAATTAAGGTTGCTCTGCCTTTCAGAAATTATAGTCAGCTGAAATAGGAGCAGATGTGAACGTAGGAACACAAAGACGTTTCTTGTCGTGTTTGCATGGCAGCCCAGAATGGGTGCAGTTGGAGCTGTGTGCATAGGTGAGAGTAGAACTGACAGTATTCACAGTGTAACAGGAATGGAGATGGCTTGGGGGATCCTCAGTCAGTGCCAAGGTAGAAGTTGTGCTTCACAACACCTGCTTTTGTACCTGGCTGTAAGCTGAGGCAGAAGACTTCTTGTGTGACAATGTCAGAGCTGCCAGATGTCAGTGCTGGGCATTTGTCAGTGTTGAAGGAGAGAAGTAAGGCAAGCTGTGCTCCCTCCTCCATACTGCTGTCTCATATCCGCCTCACACGTTTGCAGTGTTTGTGGTGGGAGAGTGTAGGAAAGACCAGAAAAATGCCACTCTTCACTGGGATTCTCACCACCAGTTTTGAGATCTCTGTTGTACATCCTGTAAGTGAATGCAATCACATCAGCTGTCCTAAAAACTGACAGTGAACAACAAAGTTCGTTCTGGTGGGCTGTTTCTATAGGTTTCGTATTGTTTTGGTTTTCATTGAGTTTTTCTTGTTTGGTTGGTTTTCTTTGTTTTGTTTTGTTGGTTTCTGTTGGTTCTTGTTGGTTTGGTTTGTTTTCTTGGGGTTTTATGGGGGGGGTGTTTTGTTTGTTTGAGTTTGTTTGTTTGTTTTTAAAGAAGCCTTCCACTTTGCTTTGGTGATTATGACAGTTGCAATACACTTTGTAACTGTTACAGTGTTTTTGAGTAAGACTGCATATCGCTGCCTGAGAAGTCCACTTGGGATGAGCAGTCATAAGGATAATGCAGTGTTCTGGGCTGTGGGTTTGTATGGAAGTGGATATACAGCTTGTCTCATCTTGCAGTGCCCAGTCAAAGGCTTGTAGCAGTATTGTACGCTCTGCCCAGAGGTATGGAGGATCTTTAGTCCAGGCCAGTGTGGCACAGGAGAAAGGTGGGTACTGACGATAAGATTTACCATCCCTAATTTCATCATCTCTGTCATCCTGATAAAAATTGAGACATGGGGCTATTCATTATAGCTTAGTCTGCACTCAAGGAAGAGAGACAAGCCTCTCCAGAAGGAGTATGATCCTTTGTCACTTGAATTTTAATTAATAAGAGTATGTTTTTGAAGCAAAAATCCTTCCTATTCTATTTTAATTCTGGGACTTTGGTAACATATAAAATAGACAAGGGTTGTAGAAAAGAGTGGTCTTACCACTTGTCGTGGTTTAAGCCCAGCCATAAATCAGCCAGCCACGCAGTCGTTAGCTCACTCCCCCCCTTCCTGCCCCTGCTCCCAAAGGGATGGGGATGAGAATCAAAAGAATGTAACTCCCACGGGCTGAGATAAGAACAGTCCAGTAACTAAGGTATAATAAACCACTGCCTGACTCAGCAGCTATCTAGCCCTTCCTGCCCCCAGTTTATATAGTGGGCATGATGTGCTGTGGTATGGAATACCCCTTTGGTTATTTTGGGTCAGGTGTCCTGTCTCTGCTTCCTCCCAGCTTCCCCTCCTCCCTGGCTGAGCATGAGGCTCAGAAAGCCCTTGGTCAGACTAAACATTACTAAGCAGCAACTAAAAATATTCTTGCTATCAGTGCTGTTCCCTGGCCGAAAGTCAAAAACACAGCACTGCACTGGCTACTAAGGAGGAGAAAAATGACTGCTACTGCTGAGCCCAGGACACCACTTTAAACAGAAAGGTGGGGAGATGTATCTGTGGATAGGCCACCTCCATAATAATCGTAGTCAGAAAGGTAGGTATAAATCCACAGAAGTCATAGTTGCTCTCTGTCTCACTCTTTTGCTAGTCACATACCTTTAGCTGCATGTAGCATCCTTCCACTAGCTTCTGCTTACTGCTTATCCTTCCTTGAGTGCTCTCTCAACCTATGCTACCCTGCTTGGTGCGCAGGGGCTGCCAAGTCCATCTCACCTGGGTCAGGAAAGTCAGGCTTCCAGGTACTTAAATGTTGGTGTGACTGCTACAGGATCTAATGCAACCTAAGGCAGGTGTGTAAGAAGGGTGTAATTAATTTTCTTGAAGTGCTTATCCCTCCTCATTGGCTAAAGAGAGAGACGAGAGAGCACAGAGATGACACCTGATGTTTTTCATTCCTCAGCTTAAGCATGAGGAACCCATCCTCATAGTACTACAGAATGAACTGATGACATTCTTTCATGTCATTATTTGCATAATTTATTCCTTGCTAGCAGAATTCAATGTTTTCTACAGTACCTTATGCTTATCCTTCCCTGTTCATGTTATAAAAGCACTCACAAAACCCAAGCAGAACTGGTGTACATCACTGATGTGAGTTACGTTCCTGGAACTGTCTTTGGGATTACTTAAGGAGTTAGAGGCCAATTGGCACAAAACCACTGCTCCTTAACCGACAGGAAGTGCAAGTTTCACTAGCATTATAGCTGGTCATACACTGAAGATAATTACAGCATTTTTAATAGCTGCAAAAGTCAAAGC
Organism: Myiopsitta monachus; assembly: GCA_017639245.1. NCBI lineage: Eukaryota > Metazoa > Chordata > Aves > Psittaciformes > Psittacidae > Myiopsitta > Myiopsitta monachus. The sequence continues at coordinate 24,734,534 of CM029925.1, forward strand.
ATGGAGTGTTGGAAAACAAGCTAGTAAACCTCTCATTTCTTTGTAATCTCTGCCATCATGACACTCAGCCTTTTCTGTAAGTACTACAACATTACACACAAACTGCAGTCATGCTCATGCTGTTCTGGAGAAAAAAAAAAGAAAGGAAAAAGCAAGAAAGTCAGTGTCCCATTCTTCTGGACCTTGTCACTCCTATATGTTGACTTGCTGTTACTGGCTTGTAAGATGATTTTGAACAGTCACTGTATCCTACTAGTAACCACAGGCTTTTCTTGTTCCTCCTTTTCCTTCCCTCTCTTTGTTTCCTCCATTTTCTCATGTAGTAGTCTGTACTGGGTAGAGATTTTTGTGAGCAGCACTGCGTTCATTATTGGGTGGTTGTCCATTTAGTCAAGGATATTTTTGTCCTTAACTACAGTGAATTGCAAATTTTAGTCCTGCACTACAATCCTCATGTATATGCCACCCAGTTAATTTGCTCTGTTAACACCAGTATTTTGAGACAGTTATCCATTTTAACCCCATTCAGCAAAACCAGTTCCAGGGTATACAAAGTACAGCTATTTAAACTATGTAATGTTATAAGACAATCATTTTGTTGTCTTAAAAGACCTCTACAAATAACATGAAAGCATAAAAAATTATTCTCAATTTTCTGTTTGTTTCTGGATTGAGCCACTGTCCTTAAACAGTTGCAACATTGTTCTAGGCTCTTAAACTCCAGTTAGCTTGTGGGTATCTTGGGCTTTTGTAAACTCACTGTAGAGACACTTTATTGTGTAGGAAAAGCTAGGGTGGGAAAGCAAGCAACATGGTCATTCATGAAGACCCACTATGATGGAAAGGAACCATAGTTCTAGTAATCTTCATACACTCTTGAAAAACTTCAATGCACACCGGTCAAATCAGCTTGTAGTCCAGTCCTTGTTTTATGGAAAGTTACCTACAGCTGAGTATCATCTGCAGTTTGAATGCCTTCCATGTATTAGCGCTATTCACAGAATGCTGTCAGTTGGTTTCCTTCTGGATTGTCTTTCCTTCTCCCTCTTTTCTCCCCCTTACATTTTAGCTCTTCTTTTTCTTCCTTTTACATTCGAGCATTTCTTTTCCAACCATACTAGCAGTGGCCATTAACCAATCAGTAGATCTTTTTATATTTAGCTGATAGGCACTTTGGTGATATGTACCTTCGTTGGTGTTTTCCTTTGGTTGTTTTCACTCTTAAGTCAACAGTGCCAAGAGCCACAGTTTGACATTAGGATAAGCTGATTTAACATATACCTGCTACTGAAAGCTACCTTGCTTAACTTTGTTCATATTCCCAATTTTATTTCCACCAGTGCTCTTCTTTCTCTTACCTTGGACCTGAACCAGCTGAAAATTAATTTGTAGAGGTCAGGTTTGGTCCCAGCAAAAACTGGAGTGGCAGAGTCTCTCCTTTCAGTGCAATTTACCATTTTATTATCCGCAAAATCAATTAGCCAGATCACATTTTTAAATGTGAGCTCAACTGAAAAGGTGTGCTTGGTCAGGAGGTGCACGTTGCACACTTTGCACAGCTGAGTTTTATGCCCACATCACAAATATTGCCCCAGTAAAGGTTTCCTTTTGTCATTTTTCTGTTATATACTGGTTCCGTGTAGTCCTGGTGCTGCTGCATTTTCTTTGCAATCTCACTCTCTGAAATGTCCCAGTTCGATTCCTGCAGCTTTCTTGTATTTAGAAGATTCTTGAGTGAAAAAATGTTCCAGTGTAAATTATTAGACAGGTGAGTAAGCCTTATAACTAAGGCAATTCATTACTCATTGGCAGTGTATTAAGGGGAAATAGACCCTTCTGACTCTACTGACTCTGTAGACTGTATGACCTGAAGGCCAAGTAGATCTAAATAATGAATTGGGAATCTGAATAACATTACAGGCCGTATGTTACTTAACAGGACAAATTTAACCAGGTTTTCAAATTTTTTTTTCCTTTTTTTCCTTTTTTTTTTTTCTTTCAATGTGAGAAAATTTAAGTTAGTATTATTTCAGAAAAAAATACTGAAATACATGATTTTTGTTTGAAGGTTAAGACATCGTAAAAAACCTCAAACATAGCTGCAAGGAAAATCACTAAAGGGTAAAAATGGAAAGAAAGAGATCAAGTGTTTTCAGTTACTCCAACAAAAACATGTGAAAGGGTTGGGCTGCAGCCAGAGGTAATCAGGTTAAATATTAGTTAACATTGGGTAAGGAAAGTTGCTAAGGCTAGCTGTAAAATCACCATAGCTAGAATTTAATTCTGGTTTATGCATATGGAAGCAAGTCCTATGAGAATCTGCTTCAGGTTTCTTCTTATTAAGGAGTCTAATAGTTTTATTCTGATGTATTTCTGTCAAAGATATGTTCTAATCTACCTGTAGGTATTGCAAAAACACTGGGGAAATGATACAATCAAACCATTTCATTAGTAGCACAAATGACTGAAGTATGTACTGAACTCTAGGTATCATGTTGTAGTATGGGGGCTCTGGAGCCCCTAACACAAGAGGGATTTGGACCTGCATAAGTGAGTCCAGAGAAGGACCATGAAGATGATGAGAGGGCTGTAGCACCTCTCCTGTGAAGACAGGCTGGGAGAGTTGGATTTGTTCAGCCTGGAGAAGAGGAGGCTCTGGGGACACTTTATAGCAGCCTTCCAGTACCTAAAGGGGGCCTGTAAGAAATCTGGAGAGGGGCTTCTTACAAGGGCATGTAGAGATAAGACAAGCAGGATGACTTTAAACTGAAAGAGGGTAGATTTGGGTTAGATATTGAGAAGAAATTCTTCACTGTGAGGGTCGTGAGAAACTGGAACAGGTTGCCCAGAGAAGTTACGGCTGCCCCATCCCTGGCAGCGTTCAAGGCCAGGTTGGATGAGACTTTGAGCAACCTGGTCTAATGGAAGGTGTCCCTGTGTGTGGCAGGGAGGTTGAAACTAGAGGATCTTTAAACTCCCTCCATCCCAAACCATTCTATGATTTTTTTTTTAATTGCAGTTAGCTTTCATTTTGTATTCTCAATGAGAACACAATCTTAGGCCAGACTGTGCAATGCAGCATTTATTTTAGAGAAGCATGGTCCTCTTTTTTATTTTTAGAGCTTTTTGCTTTGTTAACAAGTTCCAAGTTAGTGATTTAAAATACTTTTTTAATATTTTGTAAGTCAACATTGGCATCTCAATGCTTACTTTTCTACTGCTTTTTCTTCCCAAATTAACAATGTAATATAAATCAAAATATTCCAACTCAATTGTTTTCTTGCACGCACTTTTGGTGATCCCAGCACAGTTCTCACAGGTTAGTGAACTAATCTGTGATCCGCATTGCACTTGGTTGATGGTCAACTAGGATACAAAGCACTAAAGATTACACGGATGATATAAATGACAAACATATTTGCATTTGAGTTACTATTTAAGGAAAGCCAGCATGTTTTTTGTTTGGTCGGGGGTTTTGGTTTTTTGTTTTGGCTTTTTTTTTCCAATTTCCACCTAGCATAAAGTGTATATTTAGGGGAGAAAATGGTTGAGATAGTGGTGCCTCACACTGAGACTTTCATTTGGTTCTTGAGGAACACAGTTCAAAAGTTTATATTCTTCTTATATGCTTCAATCTAAACTCTGAGGACAAGACTCATTGCACAAAATTCAGGAGGCAAAATGCAAGAGGAAAATCTTCCTCGGTTCATTTTATAGGCAGTGGTTAAAAGTACAGTGCTTCTGAAATATAGTGGATATCCAAAATATGTCAGGCGGGTTGTGTTTTATACAAACCTGTCTTCAGCAGCTCCACTCTGCTCAGTCTAGTTTGACAAGTTCATATCGTAGGCATCTACATGGCAGCTGCTTAATGTTGGTTGTGATAAATCCCTATGAGTCTCAAAAAATGTTTCCAGTTAAGACTTTATCTTAAAATATCATCTGCCATATTTGTTACTGGTGTGAAAGGGGTGATAGTTGAAGTCTAAATAGGAACAATAATGTGTCAGTTTTGAGGGTTTAGTGATGATAAAGATTTTTGAGAAGGAAAATATTACGGTGATAAGTATTTTTGAGAGCACTCCCTTTATTCTGAAAGGCTGCTAGTCAGACAGCTATTGTAGTAATGGCATTGAGCTGGAGGTACCAGGACGCAAAATATCTTCAAAATATTATGCTTTCAGGTTTTTCTATGCAGGTTATGACATCTGACATTTATCTGTCTTGTGACATCTGATTCATTCTCTGTGTTATATCACAGTATACTGCAGGCTTGAAAAATTAAGCTTTATCTTCTCACAGCTGTGCTGTAGTATTTTCCTAGAAAACATCTTGTACATTTTGGTGTATTACTAAATTTGGACATCACAAGTTGTCATCATCATAAATAGCCTTCCCTTTTGGAATGCCACCTCTGTTGTTTTTTAGTACTAGAGGATCTGAAAATTGCAGGAAGACATGTCTCTTGTCCCTAGTTACTAATTGATAAGATAATAATTGATAATAAAATATTAAAATAGTTTTGCAGATGAACTATTGGTGGTCATGCTTTTATATTGATGTAAGCTTATGTAGCGTGAAAGCAAAATATTTCGTTGAGAAAATTGTCCTGTTTTCCTATAATTCTGTTTTGCCCTTTTGTGGAAATCAGAGGCCTCTCTACCTTTAATTATCAGGGTGATAATATGCTTCAAAGAATATTCTTGCAGGTAGATAAAACACAGACTAAAAAAATAACACCTAAGGTTATTAGCAATTTATTTCACAGACTACTTCTAGAATGTAGTTTTTATTTTGCACTTTAGACTTCATTTACTTAAAATATCTTAGTTTCTGTCACAAAGTTTCTTGTGAGTCATATCACAGAATCCTATTTTAGACCCACTCTGAAGTTTTTTAGATGGCAGTTGTATGCATCCAAGTGAATCATCTATTACTGTGTGCAAGAAAACAGGCTACTTGTTCTGTCTTTCATCTAAGATGAGAAGGAGCTTTATGAAGGAAGTGTCAACAACCTATTAAGAATCTAATGGTCTATTTAAAAAAGAAGAAAGAAGAACAAAAAGTTAAAATGCAAAACAAAAAAGCAAACCCACCTACACCGCAGCCCCCAGCTCTTTGGTATTTATTTCTCCATAGTAAAAGGAGATGCTTGAAATATATTACATTTTACAGGAAGTTATAATCAATTACTTAATTGCACAGGTGATATTTATATTCAAATTATGGTTTGGTTTTGTGTATATTTTATTTTTCTCATTTGTTAGTAGACCAATTTGGGGCTGGCCCACATACAGTGTTCTTTTTGGAAGGTGAGTGAAGGAACTAGGGCTAACTGTAAAAGCTAGCCTCCATCTTATCTGTTGAAACAGATCCAGGTTTATTTTGGATTCTCGGTGATTATTTTAATTCAGTATAGGAACCGTTAGGGAGCTAGAAGAAAAGCATCCTGATGTTTCAGGATAAGTAACGCCAAGGTAAGTGTGGGAGAAGGTGTTACACCGAATAACTATTAAGCAATGAGGACAGTTCCTCCTAGGCTTCAGCCTTGATACAGCCTGTGCAGAGGCCAAGACCCCACACCTCAACCTGCTCACCTCACTCTCTGGCTGATATCTCTCTCTCAGCTTCACCTGCTGAGGAGTCGTTGTTATCATAGCATTGTCAAATATTGTTTGGAGTTTCATTACACGGGACATAATCAATATATTAAGAGACATAATTTGTGGAACTTCTCTTACCATGATTTCACTAGATTTTATGTAATTACATTTCAGTATTTATTACATATTTTTAGTACTTTTAAGAGCGTTATGCTCTCACCAGTGCACATTGGTTTAAGTGTCTATGGAGAATGTATGTAATCTTTTTATAGCCCTATTAGGCTTGTGACACAAACCTGCAAACACTATAAATCTTCAGGCTAAAGACTGTCATTATATTCAGCCTGATATGATATCTGGAACATTTCGTAACATCTATAACTACATAGCCATTGCTGCAGAATGAGTTAAAATTTAGTTTACTCAAATCATCGACTTTCTTTTTGGCTATGCTAGTGGAAATCCCAGGGAAAATTTATCATTGACTTGCAGAGACGCTGAAGGCCTGTACAAACATAATATCATTCCTATGCTTTCTGCACCTTACTTATACAATCCTGCACCTATGCATACAATCGTAATTGCATAGGCTGTCATACCTCCATCAGTCTGCCTGGAGGTTATCAATAACTGGTGTACCTGGAGAGGTAGATCTTCACTATATAGTGCAAGGTGTGTATGTCAGTGTATACTATCTGTCCATCTTTACTTAAGGCAGTATTGTGATAAAGCTGCTTATTTCCAAGACCTTGTGAATGCAACAGCTGTTCTGGAAAGGCTTTATCTTAAGCTTATTAAAACAAAGAAGAAATCTTCTTTCCATAAGGTGAAGGGAATGAACTTTAACTGCAATAGTAGGTGAAAAGTATTAGTGTTAGCTTTCCGGTCTTGGAGAGGAAGAACCCTGATATACAAGATCACAATATTCAAGAAGATAGGAAGACAAACCAGTGGAGCAAAGCAAAGCAGAATATCTACTTGCTTATAGATGCCTATAGATAGTGCCCAATAGATGAAAAAAAAAAAAACCAGAAAAAAAATCTCAGTAATGGAGACTGTGATCTTCAGAATTGATTGTTGGTAAGAAATTATGGTTATTTATGGTAAATTCAGGTTCTGGACTGTGCTTTTAGTCTCCCAAGGAAATGAAAGTAAATCATTATTACAGTTGAGCTTGTGTAAAAGACTATCTTTTCATTCTGTTTGTTTTGGCCAGATTTTCTATTTTATTGTCTCATTTGCCAAAATGTCCTTAGTCTTTTCCAGGTTCAAGTGCTGCAACCATTCCCGGTACTGAGTCAGAACTGAGATTGGAAACTGACACAGCCAAATTTTCTCTCTTGCTTGACTCCTGTTAATAGCAACAACAAACCCCCCTGCCTGTTTAGGTTTACTGGGTAGTCCACAAATACCCTGTGGTTTTTCAGGAGAGAATCAAGAATCAGCATCACCGATTATAACAGTTATGAGCCACTAAACCAGACAGTGTACCAGCCCAGTCATTCTCTGTTAGTAGTTGTCAGATTGGCTATGTACTTGACTGCTGTTTGAAGGCTGGACGGTGCTATTCCATTCACACCTGGGTGAATCTGATGTTCCTTGTTACAGTAAGAAGGACAAGAAATACCTTTTAATGCAAGTCACAAAGCTTGTGCTCCTATTCAAATGAGGAGAGAAATGTTCAGGATGGATCCATTGCAGAGATTTGCAGCCCAGTTAGCATTTTTTCCCCAGCGGAATGCATTGTGAAAGAAACTTGGAATATGGTGGGGTGAGGTGATGCTTAAGGAAGGCTGAAGTGAAGCTTGTGGACAGGAGAAACAGAGGCGGGACCATCCAATGAGCAATCAATCATAAATCAGTGAAAAAGCAAACTTGACCAAGCCACAGTCTTAGCAGAGGTCTTCTAGGCATAAAGCTTTGTTAGGAGATGTGAGTTGCAGTAATAAAACATGGATAATTATACCTTGGTTTGAGGCTGATTAGACAGGACATAAGGCTAATTAACCTGGATTTCTGGCTGCTTTGCATTACTGAAGTTGTGCAATGCAGGAAGAACAAGATTTGAAGCGTGTTTCAGCACCTAGAGAGAGATACTGCCATTAAAAACCATGATGTGCATTCTTTTATACATTTTTAGATGCCTTTCTTCCTCTTCAAAGACTTAAGTACTTTATAATCTGATCTCTAAATATAGAAATAAAGTGAATTAAAAATCTTCAATGGTATTAGCACTGGGAAATTAGAAATTTGTTATTTGTAAATGAATTTATTACTCTCTGTGTAGTTGATGTTTCAGAAACTTACTTATTCATTAACAGTTATGACCTAACATTAGTGGGCTGTCCTGGAACTACTAGTTTTGTTCTTTAGTGCTTTATCCATTATTTAAAAGTGAAGTCATGTGACAACCTTTTTTGCATTTCTAAAATACATACCCATCCTACCAAAAACCAGTAGCTGTAATGAAAGATTGGATTGTTGCTTTTTCATTCAAATTAAACCTTTGTTGAATATAACACTCTGAATCTTACTGTGAAGCTTCTGTTTTCTGCTTCCCAAAGAGACAAGAAGTTCATTTTGCTTTTTTTTCTTTTTTGTGGCTGACTGTCTCAGGAGCAGAAAATCTGCTGTTTCTCCATTGCAGTATGTTGTGGAAGGGAGAAGACTTTAGTTGTATAATCTGCTTTCTTGGTCTTGCTTTCCAGAACTGCCTTTTGTTTGGACACTTTGGTAAACTTGTACACAGCCTTGTTGCATAATTCTTCTTTCATAATTCTGAGCCCGCCCTTTCATTTGTGTGGTTACTAAGAAAGCTGGAGGTGTGACCAACTGCCAGAAGTGATTTGAATAAATAAAAGGAATCATGAACAGTTAATTGTTTTGTTTACATCTAGTTTCTAAGAGACTAATAGCTCACGCTTACTGTCTCCGTGTGTTTGTATTTGAGATCTTGGGCACATTTAAATCCTGTGTTCCCTGGGGAAACTTTTGTCTGCACAAATAAATTACACTTCATATTTATCATTAAGAAGTCTTAAGGTTTGGATAGGAAATTACATGCATTTATGAATGAGATTAGATAATGGTATGCCATTGTGCTAATTTTTAAGTAGTCAAGGTTGGTTGGTTTTGTTTTTTTTGTTGTTGTAGTTTGAGAGAGGTGTGCAAATATGTAATGTAGTAGTCTGTGAGGGAGGTAAGGACAGGTCATGTCACTTTCCAGATAGGAACTGAAATAGAAGAAGGTCTCATTCTCAGCCACTACTATGAAAGTGTAGGGTGCAACATGGCCTTTACTGCAGTCAGGAATAATAAATCAGTTCCTAAAAATTCTGCTGAGCTGGTTAAGTACCAGCTTGGATCTACAAATCGGGTACACATCTGTCTAGAAATAAGGCGGACATGTACCTACAGGTAGCTACTAATAGCTATTTGTATTTATTATTAAGAACTGGTGATTGACTATTGAAGACAAAAAATAGTGGAAACTGTGCGATCACGAACTGGAAGTAGCTTGAAATTTGGCTTAAAAATAGTAACTTATGTATTCAGCAGCATGTTTGAAGAGTGACAATGTAAGTTTCAACAGTATATTTTCTTCAGGTTTTCTACATTATTATATGTTAGTAACCAAACCTTTTGGAAATTGTATAGGCTGCAGTGCTTTTGTAAATAATAATAATAAAAAAATATTCTTGGAATAGTTAAAATGGCAAACCTCATTGCCACAAATATGCAGCTATTATATGCAAGCTATCAGCATATTTGTGTTTTGAATGAGACCAAATCTGGAGTCTGTGCCATTTTTCTTGTAGATTTTGGTGACATTGTTAACTAACATAACATTAGTGCCGCTTGTTAAAGAGATCATATTATTCTAACAGGTTTATGATGAAGTTTAAAAGTGTCAAGCTGAATTATGGTAATGTCACGGGTAATGCAGAAGAAAGATATAAGCAGACTTACATGAAAATGTACGTTGAGCTTTCTTTGTATGGAAGGAAAAGAATGGAGTTTATTGATCAAAATTCTGGACACTTAGCTACTTCTTGTTGCCAAAGGAGAAAGTGTAAACCACAGAAATCAGAGCTGAGAGGAAGATTAAATAGCCTTAAAGATGAAAAGCTTATTTTGCGTGCGCGCACACACTCACACACGCATACACACACAGACACACACACACAGAGTCTTTTAATGCTTTCTTTGCATCTACTAGCAAGATAAATTTGTAATTAAAAGTAAAAGCTATAAATAATGTTCTCAAGGAAACAGAACAAACTAACACATAGGAGTACACATAGAAGTGAAAGAAAAAGTCAAATAAAAGCAAAAGGAGCCCATATAGCCACCTGAGACGTAGAAATGCTGAACAAAAAAATAGTGAGGAAAGGAGACTGGATGCTGAGAAGAACAATATAATTGCTTTGAAAAATGAAAATGAAGAGAGAAGCTTCCTTATACCTCTAAATGGAAAAAATACCGTGACAGGACTTTTAACTGTGTTACTGGTTGTGAACTTTCTCAGTCTCAGTCAACATCTAAGAGTACGTTTGCCCTAAAGTTTGGTTTAGCTCTAGTAGTTTATTGTGGAGACACTATACAGTATCTGCTAGCAAAAGTCGGTCTGCATTCCTCTGAGAACTTACCTCAGTGAGAAATCAAAGTTAGATTTCTGACTGCTGTCTCAGTATTCTGCTTCAAAATCCTTACACTCAAAAAGGAGAGGTCTTTAATCTGAATTAGCAATTTTAGTTATGAGCACAATCAAAATGTCTATACCATCATTACTTGCCTGCTCCCTATCAGGATTTGACTGTTTGGTAATTATGGGGTGATGGGTGGATGATGGTTGGTGCTTCCCTGATCCTGCTATTAATTATATTTGCATATAATTAAGACCATGCAGTGGTTATTAGTTCAGATTCATTTTTTAGGCATTGTCATCTAGATTAACATTCTGGCGTAGAAACGTTTAACCAGAGATGCTGATATCCAAAGGTACAACTCAATAGCCTGCCACTGAAAGACATATGCTGCAATTGCATGACCTCTTTCATTCTGTCTCAAACCAACGGTACAGGATGCTGATCATCTGTCCTCCAGAAATCTTTTTTTCCTCAGTTACTGGACAGAACTGGTGGCTGATTGCCAGCAATGCTGGACATAAGCTGCTTTTGTAGATTTACCCTTTTAAAGCTGTGCTTTATTTGGAGGGAACATTTTCTCCTCCCCCCCCCCCCCCCCCAAAAAAAAAAAAAAAAAAAAGGCAAAACAAAAGAAATAAAACTTTTAGAATAAGACTAAGATGAACCTCATGCTAAAGAGAAAACGTTGCTATGGCAAATGAATCCCTTAAGCTTAAGATGTTTAAGTTCATTAGGTCCCTGTAACCGCTGAGAAGAATGACTGTGCTTTGCTGTTCACCAATAAAGATGAAATCAGATTAAAAGTTGTTGGCTAGTGACATAATGTATAATCTAATTTCTCTAGTTTCCCTTTTTCCACCTATTTCAGCATCAAAATTAAGAGAATGTGTACATATAAACATTTTCCTGCAACTGAGACTCAAATAAAGATTGAAAATGTAGTCATTATACTCGTATAAGCCTCTTACTCCTATATGTAAGGTGTACAGGTCTTGCAGCGGGTGTATTCTCTTTGAGGAAGAACCTAGGTAGTTTGGTGAAAGCTGAAACAGACATCTTGGAGAAACTAGTACAAGATGCACCAGATAAGACTGTGACCTAAACTGAAAGAATCCATAATAGTGAAGCCAGGAGAGTACGTGATCATTGTCATGATCACCTCCATATTTTCAGAATTCAGTCCTGAGTGATGGTATGTCTCTTGTGAACACATAAAAATGAGAAGTGGAGAGAAAAAAGCTGCAGGGAATTTCTTCTCCGTGTGGCAAATATTATCAGGTGGATTAACTTTAGAGTAAATGTGTGTGTTAACAGATGTGAAAAACTGGGTGCATGTGGAGGGACAGACCTCAAGCTCTCAGCTGAGCTTTACACTGTTTTTTCTTATGCTCAAAGGTAGTTGCAGGCTGTATACATGCTGCCTCAGGTCATCCAGACAAAAAATACGCAAGACTTTGCTGGGAAAATGAAAGAGGAAACACACAGGGACATAGAAAGGAGGAAGTTGTCCAAATGAATAAGTTTCTCTTGCCTTTTTCAAGAGAAATTTGCATTTTGCAAGTCGAGATTACCTAACAATTTACTGAAACAGCAGAAGTTGCTCTGTTCAAAGGCAGCGCCTCTCAACATGGACTCAGCATGGAACCCAGATATAATAAAGCTATACTGGAGAGGAAAGTGTTTGAAAGTATAACTACTTCATGTTGTGGAGTTCAGTGTTTTAGTGGCAGAGTTTGTATAGATGGGAATCAGGGAGACATCTCTTTGCTTGTTTACCCTCTGCTGATCAGGTTTTGGGACAGCTTCAGTGTTGAAGCTTGGATATGATTTGCAATATGATACACTCAGTTTACTTCTGGAATGATTTTTGTTAATATGAATAGTGTGCTCCTGTGCACTTCTTTTCAGCAAGTCTTGGGTTGCTGGTGGCCACTTTTAAATTTTCAATTTGAAAATAAAGTCTTAAGCAGTGTGAAGTTGGAGATTTGATCTAACAAATTCATATGTAAATATATGTATGTGTACATACATATACATAAATTAACAGACACAGGTGCTTCAAGTCTAGTTGATCAAATTATTATCTAAACCAAAAATGTTTACTACATTCCAAGTATAAAACAAGAATACTTAATGGAGTATATAGTTCACAGTGTCTAATTTGAAAAGCCTGAACACAGCAAATGTAAAAGTTACATGATTTTATGTTTAAATTAAGCTCTAATTTGCATCCTTTTATTTCTCTCTAATGAAGTAGAACTCAGCTGACAAGAAACAGCAACATATTCATAGGAAATTTGTATAATTTTATTGCAATTGTATGATCCTCACTATTACAGTATTTAAGTTTTACCAGAATTTCAAGGGATTTATTTTTACAACATTCTTGCTTGGAAGGCAAGCCACCTTTTCTTATATTTGTGGAGTAAAGTCTGTAAGGCCTGCTTCTGTGTATATCAAACACAAGAGATGCAGGCAGAAGCTAAGTACCTGTAGCTGCCGATTTCCATGTTTTTCTATAATGATTATGTAACAATTATGACTGACATATAAACAAGATAAACACATTTCTGTCTTCATCCTACATCTCTGTCATATAGTAATGAGAAGTGACATTTAATTTAATAAATAAAAATACTAGGAAGTGACGCCCCATAAAGAGCCTCACAGACCATACACTGTAACTGTGGAAAAAGCACCAGCCCCTCTCCTGCTTTGACGAGAGTTGTAACTGAGGTCATAGCTGTCCTTTCAGTCACCGTGGTACTCCACCCATTGTTCTCATGAAGAACTTGAAATCATGACAAAAACATCAGAAGGAAATAATGCTTGTGTTGAATTTATGTTTGGAATTTTGTTTGTTTTTTTTTTCAAAGGAGCTTCTCCTTCAGATGATAGTTATTTTTAGAGCTTATGAAACCAAAACACAATGAACACTGGACAGAGCCAGGAAGGCTGTGACCTAATATAATATTGGTGAAAACTTGCAGACATAAAGTAACTCAGTTGGCTTTGTCCTACTCATCACCAATTCTGAATATTGTCTTCTTTTAAAACAAAACCATCCTATGGGAGACTGTGGTGTGGGTGGGTGGTCCTTCTTCAAGAGATCATAAATTGTTGTTTTCTGTGACCTAAGGCAAATGCAACTGTGCCCCTCTCCCTGTGTGTTTAAAAATATCAAATTCTGTCCCATCACAGAACCCTATTTTCTACATGCATTGACAAAATTAAGCCACAAGAGAACTTAATAGGGCTATTTATGTAGTATTTTTGAAATATTTTATGGCATGCTATACAGCTTTAAATTGTATATTTGTTTAATTTAGGCTTCATAGCTGCTTTTAGGTTCTCAGTGTGAAACTTTTCTCTGAAACCTGAAAAGAGCAGAAAATGCTATTAGAACATTACAAAACTGTTGCCACCTCAGATGGTAATGTTAGATTCTTCACACCAGTGGCAACTGGCAAACCCCCTCCAAAACAGAGGAACTGCTGAGGTGTCACAAGTTCTTTTGAGGTTTGAACAAATTTCAACATGGAGGAATTAGAATAATTAATTGTGCACTGGCAACCTGCTCCGGCATCAGGTTAACCACTAAGTCCAGTGACTGTGGTAAAATTTCTCAGGGCAGTATTTAAAGAACAGTCAGAGATAGTTTGAACTGCAATGTCTTGTATTTTTGTGATAGGGATGATCCAGAAGCATCTTAATCAAATTCTTTGTGCCATCAACTATGTAGTTAGGTGGTGTAGATGAAAAAATATGTTTTCACTCAAGGAATCTAATTTCAGCTTGCAAGCTGTATGTAAGCACACCAGATTACTTTGGAGATAGAAGATGCTGTCTTCGGCGTTTGTATTGAAGCAATGAATAGCATAGATTCTTTGTATTTCTGAGCTTTAGAGAAAGATAATTTCAAAAGTGATGCCAAAGCTGAGAATCATAACTGCTTGATACGGAGTCAGTCATTTGAGATGGGGAGAACAGTATGAAAGCAAACCAAAATATAAGAAATAAACTATATTAAAGTTGACATTGCCGTAAATGGCAATGGAGGAACCAATGATAATTTGACAGATTTATGGATAGCCTTGCTTTTTTCAAAACAAACAAACAAATATTTGAAATGCTAGAAGAATACCAAAGAAGGTATCAGTAACTGAAATCACATTGTCAAGGATGTGGCTGAGTAAAATTTTTTTATTATCTGCATCCCACATCCATTAAAGAGCACAATGTAGACTGTAGCAACAAAATGCAAAAAGGAAGGTGGGTTTGGGTAGAAAAATAGATTGACTGAGCATAGATGTATGTATTGGCTCTAGGGAAAGAAAAAAGGTCTTTGGTATTTTAAGACGATGTGAAGAAAAGGGTGATATTGCAGAGCAAAAAGAAAATTCTATACTATAGCTACCTGGAATTAAATGTCTCTTCTGAGATTAGTTGTAGCCATAGGGACTAAATATGCTGTCTTCATTTTACTGCAACTAGAATTCTAAAGAACTTTGTTCAAAGAACTTTTTTTTTTTTTTCACCTTGAAAGCTATGGCAATGCTGAAAGTGCAGAATGTACATTTCCTTCACAGCTTTGAATGATAGGTACCTTTTTCGCATCTGTACCTCTTCTGTGCTTCAGTGTAGTTTGTTTTATTGAAGTAGTTTCATTGTCATAGGTCCTCAGGCTACTTGAGGTAGTCTCTGATTAATCTGCAGTTGTTTTTTAAGGGGGACTGCTTGACCCGCATGGCCCTGCCAAATCAGCCTGCCACAGTGCGCTACTGACTTGCCCTGAAATAGAAAGACTGGCTTAGTCTTCAGGATGCTTCTGTTGCCTTTATCTCCAGAGTGAATGTGTTTATAATTCAGCTGGTGAGAAGACCAATGCACGCTGTTTATCCAGCAAAATACAGCATACTGTTCATCCAGAACATTAGTAGAAAATATTGCCTGGGATCTGACAACACTTTCACTGACAGTCTTGACTACATGTCCATGTGTATGGCTCTCCATCTGGCAGGGTATCTCTGAGGGAGAATGGTTGAGACTGTCCTACAAATGTTTCACAACTACTAGTAATAGACTGTGTGAAAATTTAGGAGATGTTCTTTTAGGTGACTCCTGAGGTCTCTGAAAAGTTTCTGGAGGATGGGTTGGGTGAGTGGTTTGGCAGAGGCTGCAGAAGTGAGAGGTGGGGCATGTAAAAGAGAGTCCTACCACCCAGGCATAGTCACAGCTCAGCATCTACTAAGTCTGATCCTACAAAATATCCAAAGTGGTTTTATTTTAAGTAATAACACAATATTAAAAGGTTAGACTCTTACTTTGATGAGCAGTATTCTTTAAATTAGCTACCAATTTTAATGTTTCTGCATATTCACATTTAAAAATCTGTAAATATCAACAAACTGTTTAACACAAGACATTCGGGTAAGGTAATGACAATAATTTATGGTCCAAAATTTATGCATTTCTACTTGTACAGCACTGGTCCTTGTCAGCACTTTTCTAATCTACTTTTTTGGTCTCATTACTGGATCATTTATGTTTTTCCAGATTTTCTTTATAATAATGTCAAAACAGTGTGCTGATTTGTTCAGGAGAATTTGAAAACTGGGGTATTTCACCTAGGAAGCAAACTGTCATCAATTAATCCAAGCTTTTAATTAAAATTATCAACTCAAGTTTTCATTTGTAAATTGTAATTTACAGCTCTGAAATTCTTGTCAGTAGATTTTGAAGGGAAAGATTCTTTCATTCAAACGGTATTGCAGTTTGTATTTTTCCCGTATGCTACAGCACTGTTTTGGCCATGTTTTTCTACCTCAGCGTCCAGAAACTAATGCAAAGAGGTGTTTGTATTAATAAAAAAGAAAACTCAAAGAATTATTTGTATCACGACTAAAGAGGATTTTCCAGTTAAAAATCTTAGTTCATTTATGTCTATGTTAAGCTATAGGTGAAAGGTATTTATAATGTGTGGGGGTTCAGTGACACAAGCCCCACCAGGCAGGCCATATACAAATATGATTATATCACAGTAATGATAATTATAATTAAAACTCTATCTCAAGGAGGCCTTTTAACAAGGCTAGTGGAGAAATTGCTGCTGTATGAAAAAACAGTGATGGAGTAGATAGCCGAGAAATACAATGAAGATGTATACACCTGTTTCCAATGGGAAGGATTTCGGTACCCCAGAACTGTGATCAAGAATTAATTACGGACATGTGGAGATATCCTGCCACTGAGATGCTGGTGAATCAGCACTCTGAAGCCATGCTGGGAATCAGAAAGGAAGCATATACAATAGGATATGGCCCTAAAGGAAATGCAGGTCAAGCTGGGCAAACTTCATGTGAGGTAAGTGGGTGCAGGGACCAGATCTAGGTTAGCAGGAGCAAGCAAAAAGGAAAAGAATTAGTGTTTCAGCCAAATGGCAAATTGAACATCTGGGAACAGCTGGTGGGATGACTCAGCTGAAGTTTGGAGAAACACTTTATTCAGGCTCACAGCCCAGGCACTGGCTTATAAGGTTGATCCCAGCTTTCAGTTCTCATTTGTTGGTAGAATCTGACTTCTGAGATAAAGCTTGGCAAAGTCTAATGAAAAACTGTTACACATTTATCTGCTTCCCTATTTATTCTTTTTGCAGAAAACTACATTTCAAATGGATGTTTCAGGTGGCATTATTATGGTTGTTGCTATTATTATTATTATTATTATTATCAGTACTGTCAACACTGAGATAGTTGTATCTTTCCCAAACAAACATGTGCATCTGCACACACATATTTATGTTGTGCATTCATGTATACATGCATGAACATGTGCATGTAAGCTGAAGGATATTAGCCAGGAGCACTGGCAGAGACACTGTCATATTTCATTATCCCTGCCTAAAATCTTACTTGCTGTGGGGGATGGAAAGGAACTGTAATCAGTTTGTTTTGTAGGGACATATGCAGCTCTGCTAATGTTATTTTTTTAAATCAGGGATTCTTTAAAGGTTACTTAGCCTAGCTGCAATACATTGGACTTGTAGTATACTTCACCATTTATTATTTAAAAGCTACATTTTTGATTTGGATCCCTAGAACTATATCCATGTCTCTTTAAATAAAAGTGGCCTTATTTTCAGAAATTAAGAGCACCTTCCACCCCATTTGACACCACAGAGATTCATGTGCTTCTCTAATAATAAAAAATTAAGATACCTGCAAAATGTCCCTTCATGCATTCCCCAGTAGAATACTGGTTTTAATATCCTCTGCCTCTCAGATTGTCTTCATGCAGAATTGTATTGATTCATCAGGAAAGCAGGCCCCTTTTGACCTTATAGGATGTGACAGCGCATTAGGACTCTGCCTGCTTTTATAATGGAAGCTACTAAACCCCACCATTTTGCATTCTCTATTTCTGTGTGAAAGCTTGAGTACTTTTAATTGTCACAGCAATCGTCTATCATCTGTTTGTTTATTCTTTTCCTGGTTTATGTAGGAGTACACACCCAAAATCTGTGGATGTTGTCCAACCTGTCTGAGACTTAGTGCAAGATAGATAATTTTCCACACTCAGTTGTTCATGTTTCCCAGTCTAACTGTTCAGATTAATTTATTCTTTTTTTAACCCATTTTTAAGTTGCAAAGCTGTACTGTTTTCTGGCCCAGGGAGGTAACAGATATCCGCAAGTTTTGATTTAAATTTTAAAAATATAGTGTAATTTTCCCCACATCCAACTCTGTTCCATCTAGGAAGCACTGTGAATGTTTTTGACACTTGGCAAAATCACATTAAAATTTACTTTGAAAACAGTATTTGTAATAATACCGACATCGTGGGTTTTTAATACTCTATATTAATTATATAACACAAATCACATTATTGTAGAACAGAAATTAAAAACAAATATTCTGTGCAATTCCTGAGTGTAAATTTATTTCTGTGTTTGCTTTTTATTCTTCTAATTTTTTGCCTGTTTTTCCAGCATTTGTTTGAGTTATATTTTAGCCAATGCAAAGACTTATATAAGGACGGAAATTACTTCAGAGTATGTCATTGTTGCTCCATTTCACTTGAATAGAGCACTGAGGAGCTAGCCTCTATCATTATGCATGTACAGCTAATGATCTCAGAAGGACTACTCTTGTGAAAGATCAAGGCAGACCTTTGAGCAGGCACTGTGTGTTTTATCTGTGTCTGGCACCTATGAAGTGTTTGTATTGCTAGGGTGTAATGCTAATATGCATCCTAAAACCATAAATATGCTTGATTAGAATTTGAAATGGGAGTTTTCTATAGGCGCTGTACTAAGCTAAACATATTATATTAAGGCCACTGAAGAGCATAATACAGTAAATTGGTGTCATAGAAATGACTGGGACTTTTGCATACAGGATTATCTTGCAGCTTGAGTCAGTCACTAATGATTCCCGCTCAAACCATGCTATGAGGTCTCAGAGAAGCACTCAGGAGAAGTTGCAGAATTGAAACATTGGAACTAGATGATCTTTAAGGTCCCTTCCAACCCTAACCGTTCTATGAACACTTCTTCCCTGAACTCCTCAGCTGTGGTGTTCTCCCTGTCCCTACCTTGCTACTATCCATGTCCCTATCCCTATGGGGCCGCATGTGGGGAGACAGAAGAATGATTTGATGTTATTGGATTGACTTCCGATTTGGCATTCTATGCAGAGCGCTTCTTGCACATCTGCTGGTATAGAAAACCTAACTTAATGATTCCAAAAGCGTTTATATTCTCTGAAGCGAGTCCCATGGGCTCATCATCTTTGTTAAACCTGTCCAAGGAAAAACTGGCATGCATGCTTCATACAAGTATGTAAATCCACAGATTAAATATTATTATTGTTGTTGTTATTATTATTTATTGAATATATAAGGTATTCAAAATACATTTGCATATGCATTTAATTTTCTAGGTTTAGGAATCTGAATTTGTATGTGTATTTGGTAGATGTCTGTTTTTTTAATGAGATGTGGATATAAGCCAAAAATCCTGAATTTGGTTATTTCTCTGTGGCTTGATTGCTGATGTTTCCTAAATCAAACAGCAAGTTTGGACTAGTCTAAAGTAGCAATGGGAAACAATTTTTCACAGCATTTCGCTATTAAGCTCTCTCCAGATTAAGACACAGTTTGTACCCGCTGAAGTTGATAAATGCTTCTAGAACTTGGATCAAGGACTTGAAATCTTCAGTGTCTTTCAGGAAGTATAACTCCTTTGCCAAAACAATTAGAAAATACTGTGGTATGCAGCTATCAGGTTTTTGAGGCATAAATCAAGAGAAAAGGTTGTAGCACGTAATCATTTCCGTCTCTGTTTTTCTAGTTTCCTGGTATGAAATAATATCAGTAGTCAAATATCCCTATGCCAAGGATATAAAGGCCAAGTGAGCTGAAAAGACTTGTTGTAGTGCTGTGAATGTTACATCCCATTAAGTAGCTGAATGAAGTATTTGAGCTCTGTGTGCCGCACATCAGACATGTTTGGGCTTGTTTGTTGACCAGAAAGTATTTAAATTTTCTACTGTGTCATAGATAAGAACTATTTCTTTCCCAGACTAGAGGAAATAATTCGAAATTAAGAGGTGCAGCCTTTGAATTCAAACATTGTCATCAGGAGAAATTCATAACCAAACTGATACAGGAAGAGTTTGTATGACCATGGTGTGAAATACAGCACTGAACTGTTAGGAAGCAATTCAGCTCTTGCAGTTATTTTACAGCCAGACCTCCCTTGAGGAGGAGCCTGGCAGGGGCCAGCTCCTTCTGCCAGTGCCTGGCCCCTTTGCCAGCTCTGCTGCCAGATCTAGCAGCTCGTGCCATCCACCATTGGCTACTCAGTCCATTCTTTGCCCCCTGTTCCCCCTGCTCTGGGTGCTGCTTCTAGGAGGATTTAATAGAGGTGTGTGCTTCATCCAGAGTATGGCTTCCTTTCATGTGTCAAGGGTCTGTTTTACCAGCTAGAAACCACACCAATAAATAAAAGCAAGTAGCAAAGAGCTGGGTTCTCCTAGAAGTGTAGAGGTGGGAGAAATTCACCCAGTACTACATTTCTTTATTAATGGGATTTTTTTCTGGGGTATGGTTTTATGCTGGTCAGTAATAGCTACATTTTTTAATAGCTTGCTTGTCTTGGCAAAAATAATAGAAGAAATCAACATTTTATACTGAAATTAGGAAAACCCATTGCATGAACTGCTGATAGTACCACATAATATGAATTATCATAAGCAAATACTCAATTTTTCTGACATCATGTAGATATTTAGATGTTTATTTATTAGTTCAAAATGGGCTGAGGCCTCTTCTTACTCTACAGTGGACATGCACAAATCAAAATTAGCAGCTGACTTCTTAGGCACAGATCTTGCTTTTTCTCTGAAAATAGTTATTATCTTCAATAGAGGTGATGGATAGGCCAGGTACATATTCTTACTACAAACTGCAGAGGAGCTGAACAAATAAATCCATTTTCTTTTGTTTGAGTAAGTTTTAAAATATAAATGCCAGCTTTTTGTCCCATTCTTGTCATAAGGAGAGTAAGAGGCAAATGTCGTTCCTGTGTTACAACATTGTGTTTAGTGTAAGATTTACCAGTTGCTGCAGCCTGGTAGGAAATACCTATCGGTGTTGTAAACAGGTTCACTTTTTGTGTTCATGGGCCAGCACCACAGTTGCATCTCAGTTACAGCATATGGACATGCAGCTATATTTCTAAACAGGAAATTAAATTCAGCTCTTGTGCTGTCTTTCCTGTTGCCATTGTATCCTTCTGCACCAGCAATATGCACACCGCTTCTTTAACACCTCTTGAGGAAGTCATATATTTAACAGGAATTCACTTGGCGTACATAAAATAAAGGCAGCACGTTGCTGGACAGGAACAAGGTCACCACTGTGCTGCCTACTTTGCCTGTGCCAGAGCCCTGAAGTCTGAGCTGGAGCTGCTGCTTCCCCTGTGGAGTCAGGGTAGTGGCTACTGCTGTGGGAACAGAAGGGATGTGGCTCTTTGGAAGCCACACTTTCTGCTCCGGCGTCTTACAGGATCCATACCTCAGACTGGAGAGGCAGCTTTGCTATAATGTATCTTAACTGTTAAGATACTTTGCCTAATAACTCAGATCTTAGTGTGTTTTTTTTTAATTAATTTAAAACTAAAAATAAGCAGATGTTTGGGGGTGGTAATATTTGGTGAGCTGCAAATACCTTTCACAGAGATCATAGTGATCGTGATACCTGACCTACACGGCACAGTCCTCATGTTTTGCCTTTCAGTGTTGTCGTGGTTTAAGCCCAGCCAGTAACTCTGAACCACACAGCTGTTTGCTCACTCCCCCCGCTTTCCTTCCCCACTCCCAGGGGAGTGGGAAGGAGAATCGAAAGAATGTAATTCCCATGGGTTGAGATAAGAACTGTCGAGTAACTAAGGTATAACACAAACCGCCACTGCTACCACCAATAATGATAATGATAAGGGAAATAGCAGGGGAAGAGAATGTAACTGCTCACCACCCACCGACCGATACCCAGCCCGACCGAGCAGTGATCTAACCCTTCCTGGTAACTGCCACCAGTTTATACAGTGGGCATGACATGCTGTGGTATGGAATACCTCTTGGGCTAGTTTGGGTCAGGTGTCCTGTCTCTGCTTCCTCCCAGTTTCCCCTCCTCCCTGGCAGAACATGAGACTCAGAAAGTCCTTGGCCAGAGTAAACATTACTGAGCAGCAACTGAAAACACTGGTGCTATCAGCGTTGTTCCCAGGCTGAAAGTCAAAAACACAGCACTGCATCAGCTACTAAGAAGGAGAAAAATGACTGCTACTGCTGAACCCAGGACAAGTATTCTGTTATCTTTAGACAAAACTGAGAAGAGTTCTTGTGTGTCCTGAAGGGCCTCACAGGGGTTTGTTTACTGATTATGAAATTCAGATACTTTGTCTCTGTGTGGGTTTTCATGATAACTTTGATTTGCTATTTTGAGAATACAATAGAAGCTTCCTAGGGAGTAACAAAAGGAAAAATAATGATTTTAGAAAGGTAAAGTTTAAATCTGTCTTTTCCTTTCATTTAATTTGTCTTTACAAAGAATGTAGAATCCAATCTACATAAACTCAGCTCACTAAGGTTTTCAGCATGCTCTGCTTTACTGTCATGTAACCTAATGATGACAGTGAAATAGCTCAGTGTGGAATCACAATCAGTTTGCTAACTTTTAAGCTTTCTAGAAGTTGGCTTCAAGTATATAATGAAGCAATGGCTGAGAAAAGGAAGAGTTATGTGCTATATGTAATTAAAACAATAATTGTACAAAACAAACCAAATATATGGGTTAGATTTACTTTTTTTTTTTTAATATGATGGTAACTAAAAACAAAAAAAAAGGAAGAAACATATCCTAAATGCAGTGAAAAAAAAACCCTAGCAACCAAACAATATTGCTTTAACAATATTTTTCCTCAGGTGTTTTTGCCCTGTGTTTCTGTAGAATGTACAAATTTTAGGGAAGATGTTATATTGCTAAACGTAGGGTACTCTTTAATCCTCTCATTTAAAAGTAAATCAAGCAAGTGATTAAGTTTGTTATAAAGTGTGTTTAGAAGTTAATTTCAGTGGATTTTTCCACATTTTTATTTTTACTTTAATGAACATTTCTGGCAATTTCTTGGAAGATATTTTCTTCTCACAAAGCCTTGCTTTTTTTGTGATTCAATATTTTTCATGTTAAGTGGGTGTGATGAAGTATGATATTACACAGTAATAAATACTTTCTGCTGACTCTGCTGAGAATGAAGCAAAGCTTGTAAAAAAGACAAGAAAGCTGGAGTCTGCAGTAATGTCTGTAACTAAATCGAACATATGTCTCCCAGATTCCTGGGGTCTTGATCACCCAGAAGAGAAGTCAGCTGAGTGCTGTCGCATGTCTTCTCTGATCCTTGCCCTTTCCTAATGAAGCGAGGTTGGAATAGTAGGGACTTAATGCAGCCAAGTTGTCATGCCCTCATGAGTTGGGATGTGTGTTTGTATTTGGTGTATTTGAGGACTACCAGGTCGACTAAAATATATCCAATGTATTTCTGTAACGCTTTCTTTGTGAAAGGCAGCAATGTAGGTAGAAGTGAAAGAATTTTGAGTTTGTAATTGAATTCACACTTAGAGGGCCCACAGATTTGAGAAGACATTTTGCCTCAAAAATGAAAGTTCATGCACTCCACTCTTTTCTGGTACCACAGGCAGATGTAAGTCCTGCAGCATTTGGATGTTCTACCTACTGTATCGTCACTTAGTTTATGAGGTTACTGTGTCTGTGCTCATGGATATTAACAGTGTATTGTGTACATGGATATAAACAGTGTATTGTGCACCTGTATGAGTGGTATTATGCCAATTGCTAATGTCTTTTGAAACTAATTTGCTGCCTAGTCATTGCCATTGATAGCAATCACCATGTACTAGCACAGCGTATTACAAAGATGCTTGAGAAATACAACAAATACAAACCATGCCAGCATTGATTTAACTTTATCTTTGGATCATATTCTTGGTTTAAGGGAACCTACTTTCACACTGCTCCAGCAGAATAAAATGGATTTAAAGCCTGGAAGGTCTGTTTGGGGTTTTCTTTCTGTAAAGAAAAGTGCAGTAAATGCCACACTACTCTGCCTTCCTATTCTGCAGAGGAGTTGCATCAGGGCAGACCAAAGGCAGGAATAAATACAGCCAGAACAGTATAATGTTCAATGCAACTATTCAACAAAACCGGAATCATTTCAATCAGTTGTGTTTATGGTGTAGGCATTATTGTTTATCTCACTTAGCTGCAGATCCACAGAGTGCCTTATAAAATTCACATACACGTGCATATTTAGCTTGCAGAGTTTCTTACGAAGCTCATTATGTGACAGGAGGTGTGAATGAACTGAAGGAAAGGGGGGGATTTTTTGTTCTTAAAAATGTATTCTTACTGCATTTTTCCTCTTGAGTATGATCTAGACCAAAACAAAGATTTTTTTTCTGGCAACATATGGCAAATCAAACTACATGTAACTTACATGCGCTCCTTGAGACTGATGTTCTTGTTACTTCCTTAACTACTAGCAGTGGAATGTCAAGGGCTCTGAAATGTGCCTGTCAGGTTTATCTGTTCCAAGGCTGGAGATTGAGCTTTGGTGTTCCCGGCAGTGGGGAGTATTCATCAAGATTATCATGGTACCTTATGGTAGATGGACTTGAGAAACTTCTGAGATTTAATAAAATAGTACTTTCAACAAAAGCTGTCTAAATGTGTGTAGTTGTGACTGCTCTTTTCTGTATGCATGACTGAACAATCTCGTAACTGCTTTCACTTTTGCACCTGTATGCCAGTATGGGATGAACAAACCTCCTTAAAGCAGCATGTCTGTGTGTGTTTTCTGGTTACTGTGCAGCTGGCTGGTCTACTGAATGAACTTAATTTGGTTTTGCTCCTATTCGTTATTTATAAAAAGAAATTTCCATTATCTCTTTGTCAGGAAGTCTGACATTATCTCTGTCATATAACAGTAGGAATATGCGAGCTGGAAGGAGGTGTATAGTTTGACTTCCAGCTTACAGCTGGATCAGCTGTGAGCTCAGACCAGGTTTCTCAGGATTTTATCTCCATGGACATAGACTGCACAGCCTCTCTGGATGATCTGATTTACTGTTTGGCAGTCCTCTGAGCAAGAAAGCATTTCCTTTCCTGAAACAGTATCTCTTGTTTCAGCTTCTGCCCACTGTCTCTCATCCTCCTGCCATGCTGTAGAAGAACCCAGCTCCATCTTGTGACAGGCCTCCCCGTTGCTACTAGGAGGCTGCAGCTAGATCCCCTGAAGCCATGTTTGCTTCAGGCTGAACTAGATCCTGTCCCTTCATTTCTCCTTACAGGGCAAGTAATGCAAGACGCTGATTCCGTATGCAAAAGGCTCCTCTTTTGGGTTAAAGTGCTCAGGCTACATGTTGCAATCTGTGTGCTAGTGCCTTAGGTTTGGAATTCTTAATGAAACTTCTGGATTAAGTTCTGCCACAATTAGTGTTATTAGCGAGATATCATTTTGCTTCAGTGGAGTGGGGTTTTCCTTCACTGTGTTTTAGATGCCCCATAGATAGTCTGCAGTTATTCACTTACATAAAAGCTGTGATAAGACCTTGAAGAATTTTTCTGATTAAAAATATAACTAAGAATTGTCACATTTGACAAGGAATATATTAAATGTTAACAGTGCTTAGTCACAGCATGGTTCCTGGGGAAATTTGAGATGTCCTTGTTTTTATGCATTTTGTGGTGATGGCGGTTGCTGGTTGTGTTCTATTTTGTTTATTGAACAACCTGCTCTGAATACGCTTATATTTTTTTCTTTTTCATACTATTTTAATATATTTTTGGATATCTGGTACAAATGAAGTACTCTATGGGGAAATATCATCTTCTGCCTATTTTTATACGGAATAATGCATCTGTCAAAATCATGATGCTGTCAATTTAATTAGAATAGGGTTCCCACAGGGGAAGAGAAAGAAATTCTTACCATGAGAATCTGTGGGCTCGATGAGCCCAGTTTATCTTCCAGTTTTCAGGCTTCTTGCAAAAATATTATTTCTAGGAAAAAATCATGCAGGTGGTAATTGCAGTTTATTGAGCTGGGACCCGTAACAGCAAAATTTTTTGCATGACAGGGAAATATTTTCTCTTTACAAATTAATATGCTGTAAAACAATAATATGAAGGTAGTGTGCCTTTGTATTTCACATGAGAAATGGTTGGCAATGCAAGTTATAATTTCAATGACAAGTGTTTCATTCACTTGCTAAATTCTCTTTAGCTTGCACGGTGCAGGATTAGGGTATTAGTGATGACTAAGATCATGGTTATGTTTAAGTAAATGATTAAGAAAATAATATACTGCTACAAAAAAAAAGGGGGGGGGCCAGGACCAGATGTAAGAGAGATAGTAGCCTAGTAGGCCTTTTTAAAAATAATTACCACTATGCAAAATTAGTATCTCATTTTTGTCTGAAGGGCAGCACCTGTGTATCATAGATGCTTGATGTTAAGCCTTGCTTGCTCCTGACTATTAGGGATGAGGAGGATTATTTGCTTGCAGGCCACCACTGCCTTTCCCTTCAGGCAGCATTACCCAGAAGCCTCAGGCTTTGCTGCACAAGCTCCCGCACTGAACTTGTTAAGCGCGGTTTCTGCTGAGCTGTCAAGGGCAGGGAGGTTGCTTTCCCTCTTCAGGGCTCAGCCACTACTGCTCCTGCCCTACAACAAGACCAGGGACTTCATTATTCTAACATGATAACCAAGTTTTGCTTCTTGTCCTTTTAAGTGACATAGTTGCTACAAATATTCTGTCACCTGCATGGTGGTGTCTGATTTGCTACGACAGAAAGAACTGCTAAAGGGAAACACAGTACTGACAATACCAGTTTGATCTACTTAATTGTGGTGTTTTACAGAAGCGTTCAAAATCACCTTTACAAATAGTCATCAGGGCCTAGACAGGTACATTTTAATTTAACAATGTCCTGTTCTATGACAGAGTCATTCCATTCAGATAGGTGCAGTTCCACTGAATAAACTGGCATAGTATATGGACAAATGAAAGTAACAAGAGAAGATACACAGTTACTGATTATCAGCTTACATCCTATGATTTTGGAGTGGAATGATATTCAGAGACCAGACTGTGATTTTGATGTATGATCAAGTCCATCACTCCTAAAATCTGTTTTCAGCTGTTTAAATTGTCTTCATGAACACTGTTATTGAGTTTTCTTTTACATTTTTTATTCAAAAGAGATGGGCTTTGGGAATTTTTTTCTTTATTTTGTCTTTTTTTTTTTTTTTTTTTAGATGTGACTTGGACGGCAAACTTGTAAACTATACAAAACCCCACAATTTCTTAATTGGTGTCCTCAGCATAAAAAGGACATGGAACTGTTGGAACAAGTCCAAAGGAGGGCCATGAGGATGATCAGGGGACTGGAACACCTCCCGTATAAAGATAGGCTGAGAAAGTTGGGTCTGTTCAGCCTGGAGAAGAGAAGGCTGCATGGAGACCTCATAGCAGCCTTCCAGTATCTGAAGGGGGCCTATAGGGATGCTGGAGAGGGACTCTTCATGAAGGACTGTAGTGATAGGACAAGGGGTAACGGGTTCAAACTTAAAGAGGGGAAGTTTAGATTGGATATAAGGAAGAAATTCTTTACTGTAAGGGTGTTGAGGCACTGGAATGGGTTGCCCAAGGCAGTTGTGAATGCTCCATTGCTGGCGGTGTTCAAGGCTGGGTTGGACAGAGCCTTGGGTGGCATGGTTTGGTGTGTGCTGTCCCTACCCATGGCAGGGGTGTTGGAACTAGAGGATCTTAAAGACCTTTCCAACCGTAACTATTCTATGATTCTATGACCATTTTGTATTTATGCACCAAAAATGGTAGGGGGCATTTGGATGAAACCTACGTGGCTGTCTAATTGAAGTCTGATCTTGTCTCATGCATAGAAGGGAAGAAAATAAAGTTTGTACAGGCACAATTACATCTGGAATATGTAACTTTTGTGAGTTGTTTTGGCAATTAATTAGAGTATCAGATGTTCAAGGACAGATGTTCAATCGCATGAGCATTTTCAACCTGTTTCTTTCACTTTTCCAGCTGTCATTCAGAGGTTTTTCCCACCTTCTGGGTACATGCTCTTTAGATAATTTACACCATTCTTCTTTCCTCCTCAGGTTCCTCCCTTTAACTCAGCTTTTGTCCCTTCTATGTCTGAAACAGAGAGCTAAATCTAGCTGCCATCATGGCAATGGGAGAGAAAGTGGGGATAGGTGTTGAGCATGCAGAAGAGTTTTTTTCTTGGATTACTTGGAGCTGTAGCAATTATGGGCAGTAAAGATTGAGTTTTGTCCAATATTCCCTGAGCTGAAGCATGTTCAGCCACTCTATGGGAGCAGTATATGTGCAGTCTGCTTAGTGCTTCATGAGGGTTGTGAAGGTGGGTTGTCAGAGAGTCTAAGTGCTAAAGTAAATGTGAGGATTTGAAAAAGCTTGTAATTTGGGCAAGTTAGGATAGATTTTTGCAGGGATAGCCAGAACTCTGCTTCTTGCCAAATGTATAACTCTGAAGTTCCTATTTATTCATTCATGCATTGAGAAAAAAGTGAAGAAACATCTAATCTAAAATTAAGACTCTTTGCATCACAAATAGCTTGTAGATGGATAGACAAAAAATAATTTTATTTTCATTGGCTTATTAAAGCATTGTTTGCAGTAAATCATAAGCTTGTTTATATTTCTTTACTGTTTATAGCTCTAGATCAGACAGTTTCTTTACTAGCTCCCTTTATCTTTCCATGGTTGAGCAGTTTTACAGCCTTCCAGTCCTTGACAGACCTTAGTTACTGTAATAGAATTGTCTGTAGGCACCAAGTTTTCACTGAAGCAAATCCTAATAGGATTGAACTTTGTAGCTCACAGATTTGTGTTGAAGTTTTGGCAGCCTCTTTTATCTTTGCCTGGCTGAAAACACAGACCAGGCCATGATTCTTGCCACTTTGATGGTTCCTTGAATGTTTAGGCAGTTAGGTATATTCAGTGGGGTATTTGAGTGTTTAACTTGAGCATGACAGTGATTGAAGTTCAAAATGGCTTGTCCAATGCAGCTTTCATGAGAACTCACTGATGGTGAATGGACTTTATCAGGCAAGGTAGTCAAAGCAGTGCATTTTTTTTGAGATATTCATGTAACCCTGAGAGCACAGAGACTTCAGTAATGAGGATGAGGAATGGAGGGAAGCATCTCTTCTATGAGAAGAGGCTGAGACCTGGGACTGTTCAGTCTGGAGAAGACAAGGTTCAGGGGGATCTTGTTAATGCATGTAAATCCCTGAAGGGAGGGTGAAAAGAGGACAGAACCAGGCTCTTCTCAGTGGTGCCCAGTGGCAGGAGCAGACACAATGGGCACAAACTGAAACTATGAGGTTCCCTCTGAACATAAGAAGACACTTTTTCACTGCGAGGGTGACTGAAATCCTGGATAAGTTGTCCAGAGAGGTTGTGGAGTCTCAGTCCTTGGAGATATTCAGAAGCCTTCTGGACATGGTCCTGGGCTGCTGGCTGTGGGTGGTCCCATGTTAGAAGGGCAGTAGGACCAGATGACCTCCAAAGGTCTTTTCCAATCTTAAACATTTTGTGATTCTGTGAGGATAACTGTAATCCTGCTTTTGCCTAGGGTTTGCTCAGTTGTAAAATTTATACTCTAAATTTCTACAGTTGAAAGGAAAATGTGCTCAGTTAGGGACTAAGCACTTCACAGTTTTGTGTGTGCCTTAGTTGTCTTTCATTGTTTATACATATAAATTCTATACAAATACATAAGATTTCACAATTTATATTTCAAGCTAAAGTATACAAATATGATTTTTCTCTGTGCATGTGTGCAGTAAAATTCTGCTAACAGCAGTTGATAAAGCTCAGTTTAAATGAACTAAATTTTAGTAGTTTACATCTACAGAATGTTTTTTTAAATATTTAAGAAAAAAAATTTATCAGTGGTATCTGCTTCCCACAAATGGAGTCAAGCCATAATTACAATGAATGATGTGAAAATCTGCAGAAGATTATAAACAGCAGTGGGCCTAAATTTTTCAGCGTCTGGCTTACAAATATGATTTTCACCAGCAAGATCCGTGTGCTTCAGATTACACTGTAATAGTGGTATATTTTATCATTGAATATTGTTAATACTCAGTAGTAACAATGCTAACTTTTCAATAATTACGGTGCTTTTTAAAATTCTGTTTTGATTTGGTTTGATTTTCTTCTATTCAATTGATTTTGGGATAAACTGGAGCACTGTGTCATAAGGGCTTAAAATCCTGCTTTAAAAGAAGCTCATTTTGTCATCAGAAAAGCACAGGTGAACCACATGCTGCCCAGTATAGGGGGACAGATGCAGCAACACAATGAAGAGTGGCATCATGTGCACTTCTCCCATACTTGCAGCGCTACTTTTACATAGATAATTTCACCTCATTTGGAAGTTTATATTTTCATGGTAGCTGTACAGGATAGCTTACCCTGAAAAAAGTCTTCTATATCATATGTAGTCTGCCTTTATAAGCTACCACACCAATAAAGTGCTGTTCAAGTCATGGGAGATTACTTCAGAGTGTTGCTGTCAAGGGTTAAAACATTTCTCAAACTGCAGCCTAAATATATTCATATCCAGTCACAGCCTTCTGCTCTGGTGCTCTTGCATGGTTTTTAATTTAAAGAGTTTTTTCCTTTTCTGGTGTGCATTTGTTTCTCTAACATATTTGTCGAGACTGAGAGTAAGCAATCTACATAGTTTTGCTTTTCTTTTGTGTTGGCATTTCAGCCTGATGATCTATTCCAGAAGCTCACATTTTTTGAACATGGGTCACCAGAATTCTCCATAATACTCCATGTGTGTGCTTACTGGTCTGGTACAATTATTTTTATTCTCCAGTTCAGCTGATTATATCTTACCTGATTGCATTGTAAGATTGTCTTTTGTCACATCATTCCTGTAGCAGAATTACAAGTGTGTCTACTTCAGTTTCTATTATATAGTGAGTTTCCACCTCACAGCAAAAGTTCATTTTAATCCCTGATTATGTAGCTCTGCTTTCTGAGCTGCTTAGAAATTGTAATCTGCTTCCAGACTTCAGTCAGCTCAATTTCTTTGATTTTTAAGATATTCTGATTCCACTGTAATGGCATTTACCAAATATGAGTCACTGGTAAACTTTACAAGTACTGTTGCGGTTTTCCTGCCAGAATGATGGCAGAAAGTATTAAAGACTTAGACTAGTCTTTGAGAAGCTCCAACCTTTGTTCCTACTTATATTAGCTTGTGAGGAAGCTCCTTTGTCAAAGTAGCCCTGGTTCCAATTTCTGTACCTGCAAAGTAGCTTACTTTGTGATTAGTTTCAGTGGTAGATAGGGGGACAACTCTCTGAGTTAGGTACTGCTTAAGGTAAAAGTGGCAGCATTTGTCAGTATTACTTGGTAGAGAAGTATCACATATAAAATATCAGTGGTATAATTAAGTCAGTGCTTGGAGACACTTAGGAAAACAAAGGAAATCAGATGAAGATATGAAACCATAATGAATGTACTTTATTTGGACATCAATGTCCTTCAGTAGAAAGGGATTGGAACTAGATAATCTTAAAAGTCCCTTCCACCCCAAACTATTCTATGAACAGAGAAGTTGTGAATGCTCCATCACTGGCAGTGTTCAAGGCCAGGCTGGACAGAGCCTTGGGTGGCATGGTTTAGTGGGAGGTGTCCCTGCCCATGGCAGGGGGGTTGGAACTAGATGATCTTAAGGTCCTTTCCAACCCTAACTATTCTATGATTCTATGAATATGTGAGTAAGTATTCATAATTTAATTCTAAATGTATTTAAAATCCTCATGCCTCCAAACATTCAAAAATAGTAATTACATTCTTTCCCTTAGGTAGCTTTGTGTAGAGCTTCATATCTACACTACATGTAACTATAGTAAGTGATCTTAGGAATTAAAATGGCCAAATTCTCCACAGAATTAATAGAGCATTCTGCATTTTTGTAAACCTTTAGTAAATTGTTGTCATTTCACTAGCTTAGGCATGAAAAGAACTGAGATATGATTTTAGAATGTCTTTTCTGTAAGCCAAGAATCATTATATTTAGTTTGATTTTCTGCATAGATTTATGTATAAATTCCAGATGCTGCATCCCTTCATCCTGATTTAGTATCTTGGATAGCATATGCCTAATATGTCTCCATTAGTTTTGAATTATTTCAGTATATTCTGAGCCCTTCCATGTCCAAGTTGAATTTTCTCCGCTGCTTTTACGCTATTGAACTCACTGTAGGCACAGAAGAGATAATTATCTTACCTTTGGTAGTAGAAATTTACTCCATGTGATGAATTTGATACAGTGCATTTAAGTTTCCATGACTTATTGAATAGAAATATTAAACATTCAAATTCAGACATTTTTGCAAAATCTCTCCAGTTTGTAGTGCTTAATGTTATGGATAGTCCTATTAATGTCATGTAATATTAGCAAATCTACTGAAATTAGCTGTTTATAGTAATTTGCCTGCCTGACATGGTACTTCAAGAAAACAAAATTTTTCATTGTTTTAGGAGCTCATGTAAGTGCCATACAGTGAGTAAAAGATGGAACTGTAGCTTATGCTTTCAATTTTCAAACATATGCTACCTTCAATCTGATCTCATACGTATTTTTGTATAACTGCATGTTAAGTATGCTACTTGACTGTAGAATGACCTGAAGCCCTAACAGGCAAAGATATTTGTAGAATAAATGGTACTGATCTGTATAGATTTCAACATTTTTAAACATCTTCCTGAAATTATTTGATGAGAGTACTGCTTGTCTTTAAGACTCCTGTTAAAAATTAAATTTCTCTTCAATAAACATGTTTTGTTCAATCTGACTTTGTAAGAACCTCTAGAGGAGCGAACACACAAAACGTTATTACACACAAGCTTTTCATGTCAAGCGAAGAACTGCAGAGTGTGTAAATGGCAACATGATGGCAGCTGCCGAACCGCAGCGAACTGGAAAAAACTCACACATATATGTGTAGTATGTAGGCCATATTTTTTTATTGTGGTCATTACAGATGCTACTGTAGTAGACACAGAGTTTATAGGCAAGAGAATGATTTTTCATCAGTATCTTGAAATCTTTAAGTCTTTCTGAAAAAATTCCTTCTTAAACTGGTGTGTCTGTCTGTTAGCATGGGTGGGTTGAATTTTGAGTGTAATATTGAATAGTTATTCTTACTAATGAACTTCACCGGGCTTCCTAGATTTCTATCTGATTTGTCACCATCCAAACAATATTTTTAAGTTTAAACTTAAGGAAAATGTGTAATTAAAAGAACAAATGCTAAGTTGACTCTTATCAGTTGTATCAGGCTGTTTTCATCTTGTGTATTGTGCAGAAAATGACATCTGTGTGTGAACACTAAGTTCACTGTTTGCCATGACATTCTACATCGTGAAAAAACAGACACCTATAGAACAGCAAATCCTCAGACTTTCAGAAGGTGCTGAAGCCATTGTGCATAATCATCTCAAATGCTGAGCATCCTGATTTTAGTTAATAACTTCTTCAGAATACTGCTTGCAAAAATGAATTAAATGAGCTCATAATGTTTTTCTAATAAGTGTTCTTTTCATTTCTGACTGTGTACAGTGGAGTGGAGATACTATGAAAATGAGTAATGTATTTACAACCACATGGAGATTGAGATACATTTAGTGGAGATGATGTGAATAACAGTAATGTAGCAGCACAGGCGGAAGTGTGATAAACAAAAAATGCGAACACATTAATTAATTAGTTATGAGTACATTCTATTTCTATATGTGGAAAAGAACAAAATGCAGCCCATCCAGGCAAAATAAGCAACAGAACAATTTAATTACAGTTCTTTAGTCACTGAAAACACAAAATACAAGCAAGTATGCTGTGAGGACTGGGCACAGTAAAGATGCACAAAGTCATAAAAATGACGTTTTGGGAACATAGAATCATAGAATAGTTAGGGTTGGAAAAGACCTTAAGATCATCTCGTTCCAACCCCCCTGCCATGAGTAGGGACACCTCATACCAAACCATGCCACCCAAGGCTCTGTCCAACCAGGCCTTGAACACCGCCAGCCATGGAGCATTCACAACATGCCTTGGGCAACCCATTCCAGTGCCTCAACACCCTTACAGTAAAGAATTTCTTCCTTATATCCAATCTAAACTTCCCCTCTTTAAATTTGAACCCGTTACCCCTTGTCCTATCACTACAGTCCTTCATGAAGAGTCCCTCTCCAGCATCCCTATAGGCCCCCTTCAGATACTGGAAGGCTGCTATGAGGTCTCCATGCAGCCTTCTCTTCTCCAGGCTCAACAGCCCCAACTTTCTCAGCCTATCTTCATACGGGAGGTACTCCAGTCCCCTGAACTCATGACTGAACTCCAGTCATCCTCATGGCCCTCCTTTGGACTTGTTCCAACAGTTCCATGTCCTTTTTATGTTGAGGACACCAGAACTGCACACAATGCTCCAAGTGAGGTCCAATTCACTGCAGAAATCATGTTTGCTTCTCCAAATGCCAAGGGAAGCCCTTCTAGTCAAAGTGAAGAGCGGTTACGGGCACTACTGTTATACTTGGACTGTGTCCTGGCTTCTAAGGGTCAAGATTAAATAGTGCGCTGTGCTCTGTTCATGCTCTGCTCCTTCCTGTGAAAACAAGAGCACAGGAAAGTGGCAGATAATGTGTGTCTGGATGGAGCAGGAACATTTGACATGTGCATATGAGAATATAGGCACAGCAGGGCATGAACTTAGATTTAAGGACTGGAAGTCTCCCAAGTCCCACAGTGTAAAAACATATTCTGTGATAGTTAAAGTGCTGCTGAGAGGTGGACCCAGCAGCCCAAGTTTCAGCACACATTCTCTGGCGCTGGCTAAACTTTTGGGTTTCCAGGTTTCAAAATTTAAAGCACTTGCACAGTCCATGGAAATGCTTCAAGAGAGACTGATTGGTGAATGTGCTTGTATGAGAATAATTTGACCAAGAACAAAATAAGAGATATTGATTTGTTTGGTTTGTAATTGATTATACTCAAGTATTTTTTAAAATGCAAGCCTCTTTGTGATGAATTATTCTGTATATCTTTCTAATTGGTGGCTGGATAGACACCTTCTTTCTTAGAAATTAAAGAATAATAAGAAATGTGTATTATCAAAATACATACTTTGTAAATACATTTCAGACAGACAGTAACAGCAGAAAGTTCTCAACAGCGTGCCAACTACTGTCTATCAGCATGCTGCACAGCAGGCAATGTGCTCCTGCAGCTGTGACGCTGCTTCTTCACACTTCAGTTTCCTGTAACCATTCCACCAGTATGGATTGGGTTTTTTTTCTCCTCTACTGCTCCAAATGACATAAAACCTTTGTCCCCTGAACATACTAAGATTATCACAAGATTGAGCAATGGTATATGATGGTGTGAACCCATGAGTGCCGATACACATCATCTTCCCAAGTAGGGATTTGGCCAAGGACAAGTGGTTACCTTGAAGCACTTGAGCATGGATTTCCTTTCTGCAGAAACTTCTGCAGAAACTGCAGGCTGGTGCTCAATGATGGAGCAGGCTATGGCTATTGTGTGCACCTGAGTCTCAAAGCTTAGAAATTTAGATAACAGATCTGTTAATGGGACTGTCTCATTGTCTCTGCTAAAGATATTCAATAGAAGCAGATAGCCAAAAATCCTCTCTTTCTTCTCAAAATATAAGAAATTGAAAAGTCCTAAATGTATGAGGCATTTAAAAATATATTCCCATTCTTTGGATCAGTACTGCTGAGTCTTGTCAGCTGCATTGAAGTGGCTGCTGAAATAAATTTCTCCCTCTTTCTTCCTTGATTTGCTCCCACTGCCCATAGCTCCCTCATCCTTTTTTTTTCTTCCAAAATTGTATAGTATTACTATTAAACTTAGCAGCCTACAAACTATATATTAGATTTAAAGCTACCACCAATAGTTTTGTTTGTTTGTTGTTTCTTTAAAAAGCAAAACTCTCCTGACATTGTCTCATAAAAATCATTAACTGGAGACTTAAAGGAAAAGAAATGAGCCTGCATTGCTTCTGTGCAGTACTCCTGAATGGGGTAATCCATCAGTTATGGAAGTGTTTATGAAACTGTGTAGCTTAAAATATTGCTCCTTTTCATAAGTAGAGTCTCTATATTATTGCTTTTACTCTGCAAGCTTTTTCACAGCTGCTTTAAGTGAAGATTGGCCTTAATGAAGATGGGCCTTTTTTTTCTCGTTTCAATAGTGTGTACTACTCTGCTGGCCCCTGTGAGTGAACAACATATGACTCTCCACACACAGTGTTTCATAACTGTTTTCTTTTAGCCAGAGCAAAACAAGTCTGTTCAAACGCTCTGGTTCTCTGATTTAATGAAAGTAGTGCGTATTATCAGAAATTTGAGTATGTTTTGGGCCAGTCTAGGTGCTCCAAAAATTCTGTGCTTCTTTACATGTTTCATCCTTATGCAACAGTTCAAGTATGCGATTAAAAGGTAAGTGGCCTACATGTCTGTTCAGATTTGTCGCTTGCTATTTCTTCCACTTCACTGTTTCAATTGCAAAGCTGAAGGACATCCATATCTAAATAGAGTATGCTGTGATGAACCTAAGTGGTTGCTTTTAAAAGCTGCTTTCCTTTTTATGTATGACAACTTAGAGAAGGGCTAAGCCATTCAGCCATTTTTATGCTTACTGAGCAGTATACTATTACAAAAGCACTGGTGAGAAGGCTGCATTGCTTTTTGCAGCCACACATCTTGCTGCTTCAGGATATTGGCAGCGTGGTTGGGTTGTCCCAGTCCCTGGATGAATTATTCAAGCTCTTGACATCAGAAGTTTCTGCTTGCGGATTGGCTGGTGCTTGGATAATAAAATCTTTCCACAGGAAAACAGTGGAGAAGGATGATGGCAGTGAGACCAGCAGAACTGCTACTTCCAATACAGCTGGCTTTGTCTGGCTGTTGCATCTCGGCAAAAATATATAATAATGCTTTTAAGGTTTGGCTTCATATGAATTCTCCGATTAGAGCAAGTGGAGAGATTTGTGTAAGAGGCCTGCATTTCCAGTAAAGGAGAAAAGCCTGATTGTGCTTTAAAAATTACTTCTGCCTGTATGCTAAAGAAACGCTGCGCACTACAGGAGACAGGAGAAGCAGCCACAGCAGCAGCAGATGCAGCAGCCACAGCAGCAGCACTTATGGCTCGCTACAAAGGTGCTGGTGGCAGAAATGTTACATCATTAAATCTGTTTCCTGGGTTCTTTCAGTACTGGCAGGGTAAGTGGTGCATATAAGGAGCTGACAGTCCTTGCAGGTGGGGAGAGCCTGACAAACTGCATGGCAAGTGTTTTGTGGGTATGGAAAAAAGTGCCTATGCAGAGAATTTACATTAGTTCAATGAAAATAACACATTTGCTTCCAGGGAAATTTGTAAAAAGCATATTTATAATAGAATTTCTAAATTTGTAAAAATCCATGTATTACTTGTGTGTTATGTCACAATGGTAAAATTATTAATGGTTGTTGTTGTGCTTATGAAGAATATATTGTTCACATTTTTTTCATTGAAACAGATAATTTTGGAAGGCTTTTTCTGTTGATTATTGATACGACTGAAACTGAGCATGTCTTCTCCTGGTAAATGCTTAGAAGCTGGAAGCTGTCTGATTTCCAATTGTTCTCAGAAGGCTGTGTCTTATATTACCAAGATGCATTGGAACTATAAATTAGGGGATCATTTTCACTTGTTTCTTTGATAAGAAGTTTGACTTCTGAAGGCCTGGTTCTTTTCTTTTGGCATGCTGTTGTGTTGGGGTTTCTGGGGAATTTTAAGTTACAGAAGTGTGAATGAAGTTAGAGATGGACTGATTCTGTGTGCTTGATCCCCATCCCCAGACCTACTCACATACAACCCAATTCAAGTGTGCAAGTACTTCCATTGAGACTAATTGGGCTACCTTTGTATGTAATTGTTTGTCAGAGCACAACAGACATTTACTTATGTCACAAGGAAAACATCTTGTTCATGGCTCTGAGGAGAAGGACTTGAGGGTGTTGGTCGATAAGAAAATGAACATGAGCCAGCAGTGTGCGCTCTCAGCTCAGAAAGCCAACCATATCCTGGGCTGCATCAAAAGGAGCATGACCAGCAGGTTGAGGGAGGTGATCCTGCCCCTCTACTCTGCTCTCGTGAGACCCCTCACTTGGAGTATTGTGTGCAGTTCTGGTGTCCTCAACATAAAAAGGACATGGAACTGTTGGAACAAGTCCAGAGTAGGCCACGAGGATGATCAGGGGACTGGAGCACCTCCTGTATGAAGATAGGCTGAGAAAGTTGGGGCTGTTCAGCCTGGAGAAGAGAAGGCTGCATGGAGACCTCCTAGCAGCCTTCCAGTATCTGAAGGGGGCCTATAGGGATGCTGGGGAGGGACTCTTCATGAAGGACTGTAGTGATAGGACAAGGGGTAACGGGTTCAAATTTAAAGAGGGGAAGTTTAGATTAGCTATAAGGAGGAAGTTCTATACAGTAAGGGTGGTGAGGCACTGGAATGG
Source organism: Myiopsitta monachus (assembly GCA_017639245.1). Classification (NCBI taxonomy): domain Eukaryota; kingdom Metazoa; phylum Chordata; class Aves; order Psittaciformes; family Psittacidae; genus Myiopsitta; species Myiopsitta monachus. The sequence continues at coordinate 24,773,026 of CM029925.1, forward strand.
GTTGCCCAGGGATGTTGTGAATGCTCCATTGCTGGCGGTGTTCAAGGCCTGGTTGGACAGAGCCTTGGGTGGCACGGTTTGGTGTGTGGTATCCCTACTCATGGCAGGGGGGTTGGAACGAGATGATCTTAAGGTCCTTTCCAACCCTAACTATTCTATGATTCTATGGTTAGAACCCATGCATCAAGAAGTCTGGTTTTCAGAATGTAGAAACAATTGACATGTATCAAGTCAAGATGCTCCCTGCCAAAAATATTCAGTGTTGAATGAAGCACAGTGAAATATTTTAAGTGGTATTTTTCATAACTTGCCTGCCAGTGCAACAAGTAGATTCTAAGAATGTAATGAATGTTTTTAAAATGATGTAAGACAGCCCGCCTCATGAAATCAAAGAAAACAGAAAGAAAGAATGCAAAATTACTTTCTTAGACATGACGTGTGCTAATCTAGCAGTAGGTGCTGGTGAGTACATATATATATTTTTCCTCTGGCATTTCTTATTTCTGTGATATTGTTTATATATAAAGAAAATATCCCTGAGCCATAACACTTTTTGGAAGCTCATATGTGGTCAGGGAGCTGTCATTGTCCCATTTAAGATACCATTTTGGCTGATGAACTGTGTGTGGCACTTTGTATCTTTATGTACCCTCGTTGTGGAGCAGCACTGCCTGAGTAAATCAGGGAGCTTATTATTAGTAGTGCATCAAACTTAGTAGATATCTATAACAGAACTCTAAAGGGGATTAAAGAATATTCCCTTTTAATTTTACAGATGTGAAAGAGGTTAAATCACAATTCAGTGCTGCAGAAGTCAGTAGCAAAGCTGCAAATAAAATTGGATTTTTCATCTGTAGGTTTTGGGATATGCATGCGTTCTTATAAAAAGCAAATATTTAACAGTAATTTTATTCATTTGGATCCTTGGTAGGGAAATGAAAGTGCTCATTCAGAACTGATGATGGTAATAACATGATTTAGTTTGTGTCATAGGTATTTCCATTCATTTTTGAAAGAAAATCTCCAACATAAATATTTGAATGCCCCTGTTATGAAATTAACCAGTCAAAACTGGTTCCCCACAAAAAAGGGACAGGACTTTGCATTGGTTATAATGCTGTGATTTTCTTCCCTCTGCAGCCGTGACCCTGGCTGCTGAAGTTGGAGGAGCTCATTCAGGAGCTATTTTTGTCTATGCAGCTGGCATCAGCTCCTGAGGGACTATCTGGGAATTGATGAAATTCTCTATAAATCAGACAAGTGCTTTAGGACAGGACTAGCAGTATAGAAGCTGCCTGAACTGGCTAATGGCTTCTCCCTGCCAGGATCTCCCTGAGGACAAATAATCTTGATAATGCAATTTCAAATCTTCAACTTTCTACATATTTTCAAATGCATATGCTAAGAGTATTTTTTCTAAGAAGTCCCTAGCTGACTTTCTGCATAAAAGCAGCTTTACTGTTAGAGACATGGATTCTAGTTTGAAAGTACAGAGAAATTCTAGGTGCTCGGAACTTGGGTAAATATAGTGTGGACTTAGAATTCAAATATATTTAGGCATTCAGATATGAAATGGTGTCTTACAGGTCATTGCCTCATTAAGACTTGCTGTCACTTGCTGTGAAATTCTTCAAATAGTCAAGTGTCAGAGCCTTATTGTAAGAATATGAGATAGTTGTTATGTATAGATATGCTCAAAATTAACTGTCTCAAGAAATATATTGGCATTTTTGGCAAATGTCGAATGCATTTGTTGTCAATAGGGAATACTATTCTTCTATCATGCACATCCAAAAATATTCAGCAATGTCTAATCAAACTGATTTCCTTTTTTTCTCTTTTCTCAGATGAGCAAGAGTCAGTGCAGAAAAGGACTTTCACAAAGTGGATCAACACCCATCTGGCTAAGGTAATATAGGGCTTCAAAAATAATTTTTTTTTTTTAAATCAAAGCTTTTTCATCTATGCCAGTACAAGTCCTGGAGTACAGAATACGTTAGACTTGTCTGAGTAGAATGGCATAAACTTAAAAAGGGATCTCCATTATCTGTACACTGTAAAAGATGAATCTGTTTCAGCATGATAGTGGACAGCTCCTTTGGCCAAAACTGAAAAGTAGCACAGTAGGTGCTGTTTCAGCCAGAGAAAATATTTGAAACTGCGTTCTATGAGGCTGAAATGTTAGCCTTATTACATACAGTGTATTTGAATAAAACTTGAGTCAGTTGTGTAGTTTGACAGGATCATCCTTATCTCTTTACAAACATAAATGGTGCTCCATGAATCCAATGATGCATCTTGGAGTTTACCATGAAACTATTGTTGCTTCTTCTTACCACAACTTGAAATTCCCTTTTTTGGTTTTTGCAGAATAAAGGCAGTGATTTACACACAATGTTGAAAGTATAAAGCTGCAACTGGTACTAACTTTACCTGACAACACAAGCAGTGAGGTTTAATTTGGCATTTCCCAGAGTTTTCACACAGCACAGCTCTAACCGTAGTTATCAATAAGTCCAGTAAATTAAAATGTTTAAACATCAGAGGTGCTTTTTAAATGCATATTTTAAATAATGAGGATTAATGAAATTGAAAATTGAGCAAGGAATAGCTGCAGCAACACTGTTTTAGCTACTGCGTAAGGAACTGCCTAAAAATGCCCTCAGAAATAAACAGAACAAAGCAGAAAGCCCATATAATGCTGTATCATGTGATTTTGTCTAATGAGACTTTATGGTAGAGCAACAACATTTATTTATATTACTGAGGAATGTAATTGAGGAATTTACTGTGAAATAGGCTGCATTGTAAAATTCAATTGCAAGAACAAGGTTGTCTTCAGGACTTCTTGACAGTGGATCCTCACTGGGAATGAGATCTGTCCCCACCTTCTCTTTGAAAGAATTTGGAAAATTCCCCCATGCAGCAGAGAACTTAAGCACTTTATGTGTGTTCCATTTACTTCAGCCTAGATGGAAAGGCACTCAGTATTTGCTAAAGTGTTAGCGAAGTAGGCTGTGAATGTGAGTCTGAGGAGAAAAAGAACTCTTATTTCATGTTCTTATATTCCCTAATTTTATTATGTCATTAATAACTTATCAGTAGTATCTGATAATAAATGACAAGTCGATAAATGTACGTAAATGTATTGTTAGGTATATGTATGTGTGTGTATGTGGTGATAATTTGCTAATAATAACTGAGTAATCTTCAGGGAGAGACAAAGTCATGGTGGCACCTCCAACAAGAGATTTTATTCTGGACTGAGAGTTGTGAATACTACCTACTGTACAAGTTCCTCTTGGACCATGAGAGCTCGGGTAGATGTTTTGAATTGTGTAACCTAGTCATATATTTCTTTAATAGGTTTGATGTTGTAAAGATTAATCAAATACATTCAAATCAAGCAGTTAACCAGCCACTGCCCTCACTTTTAGCTACCTGATGTACCCTGTAGTAATTGGTTGGTGTTAATTCACCCTTAAACAGGAAATTTTTTTCTAATGTATTTTGAAAATCAATTGTATTGATGTCTGTCGGCAAGTTTTCCTCACTGCCTAAGTCAAATATATGGATTAGCTGTTTTTGTTCCCATTTATGCTGTTACACTGCCACAGCAGAAGCACTGTTCATAGGTCATTGAGATTAGACTCAACAAAGGAGGAGTGACCCATGCCATTCAAGCTTTTCGTTTTTTTAAAGCCTCGACTTTGAAATCTTTGCCAGTCATGATTTTGTAAGTGTGAAAATACATTTTCTGAGTTCATTCCAGATGTAGGAAATACTGATGGGTCTTTGAAATGTGCAGGCCTTCCCTTGCACTCATGTTGTGAATTGTAACCCATAAATTCAATGGTTAGGTTACTGTTAATAAGCTGACTGCAAGCCCATTCCCCATCCCTCTGCATCACTATGGGGTAAGAGGAGCTTGGAGTCAAGGAGTGAAGTTGAGCCTGAGAAAAAAAGAGATAGCTGAAGGGAAGGTGGTTTGAATTTTGTCTTTATTTCTCACCATCAATCCAGAATCACTGTGCTGAATTTAACTCAACATATATAGGCTTCAAAATTAACAGTAATTTCATTTCAAACTGGCTCTCAATTTCTTGGCTACTTTAGCAAAAATTGGTTTGTTTTTTTTTTTTTTTTCTTTTCATTTTTTGAGGAAAGTTTAATAGTTGCTATTTTTACTAATCTAGAAAAATTATTAATGGAAAAGGTAATAGGAAGAAATAAGAAAAAAACTAAATTAAAGTACCTATATTTATATCTGTAATAAAAGGATCTGCAACTCTAACACCATCACTGGTGTCAACACCATGGAGAAATTTTCCAGCATCGGTGAGTTTGAATGTTTTTGAAAAAGTACTGGTGAGTACCTGCATGAAACCTCAAAACCAGGAGAAATTAATCTTTTCTAAGCAAAGAATATGGGGTTTAACTATGGAAATTTGAAAAGTGGATTTACTGATGGCAAAGGAAAGGAAACTCTACTAAGAGTTTTCATTCTTAATGCTATGTTTTCTGAGTAGACTGAGGGAGGATTAAAAATAGAGGGGTTGCTGACACTGTGGAGGGTAGTGATTTGAAAGAAATGGAAATGAAGGACTGATTTGATTGTCTTAGGTAGAATCAAGAACACCTGAGAACACCTGAGAAACCAAGAGCTTGGGAGTATAAAGCAGGATGTGATAGTTCGTCAGGGTTTGCTAAGAGTAAAAGATTCTTCACTGTAATCTTTAAAATCTTAGTTATGCTTTTCTTCTAAAAAGTCATCCTTTAATTGAAACAGAAACTAATCCAATAACTAGTCCATCAATTAGACTGAAAAAATAATTTTTGGCTTTTTAACTATAGTCAAGAATGCGTTGAAAATATGGATACAAATAAATAAGAATGAACAAAACTGGTAAATGAAATGAGAGTATCTGAAATTTCTTCACCAAAAGGGTTGTCAATCATTGTAACAGGCTGCCAGGGAAGTAGTTGAGTCCCATCCCTACAGGAATCTAAAAGATGGGTAGATGTGGTATTTGGGGACATGGTATAGTGGTAGACTTGGCAGTGTTAGATTAATGGTTGGACTTGAGAATCTTAAAGGTCTTTTCCAACCTAAACAATTCTGTGTTTCTATGGATTGAACTTCATTAAAGGAAGTAGGAGGGAGGTATGAATTTTTTATTCTCTCTAGATCTTACAATAGAACGAACACCACCTTTTTAAAATTATGTTTCCTAATTCAAAGATATATTCTTTCAAAAGCAGAGCACAGGTAAAGGACTTGGCATCAGTTGATTATGGGACACCTTAAAGAAAGACTTAGGTAAAACAGCCCTAAGCCCAGGCTGTGCCCTCACCCAGAGTGCAATATCCTTCAGGGAATGAACCCAGAGGAAAAAGCTGCAGTATGACAACTAGGAGATATAATGCAGCTTCATTTTAGGTCAGCAGTTAGTACTAGGCTGCATCTGTCCCCCGTCCCAGCTGAATCCATTCTGTGATTCTGACTCAGGGATCCGGTGAGACTCAGCAAGTTTAAATCATCTTTTTCTCTGCCACCCACTTCAAGATATTGGGTCACAATCTATCAAACAAATGTGATATTTCTTCTGGCCGTCCAGTTTAATTTCTATGCATCTGTGCAGTTCTACTAATGATAAATGAGATATGCACGCGTAATAGGACAAGAAGTTTTCTAATAGCATGTTATTTGTTCATATTTCTCTAAGATTGTAGAACTGGACCTCCTTCCTCTCAGTCTCAGCCTTCAAAGGCACAGAAATAATTTGAGTGTGCTTCTGAGTATCTTATGTGACATTTTTTAAAGTCTATGTTTAAAACACAGAATACAGGTACAACAAATATTTCAAAAAGGAGACATAACATCCATTTAGAACAGCAATTATTTAAACATTTTTCATTTCATTGTCTATGCTAACTTTTTAGATAGGGCATTAGATGAGCAAAGAAGATGAAAGACATGCATCTCTAAATCAACAAAGGCATGTGCCTTTTATTGCCTCTGTCATCTTCCATGAAAGTTTTGGGAAACAGCAGTTTCAAAGCTTTGACTACAGACTGTAAATTTTGTTCATCCCAATCAAATAACATCTTTGTTGCCAGGTATAGGGATAACTTCAGTATTTGTACTCACTAAAGTATTGTTGTAAACTCAACAAATAGTGAACAGATACATACTGAAAGAAATTATGATTCTTTTTGTATTTCTATTAAAAGGATGCACACATCAACAAACAAAAGCAGAGTATACATATCAATTAAATAAAAATAAAACTAAGAATTGGTGAACACTTTTGATTATAGTTATACAATGTTTTCATAATGCTGAATTAAATCTGGGCAGTTAACCTTACCTTAAAGCTTTTGAAATTGCAAAACTGTGTGTCTTATAGCAAAGAAAGGAGGACAAATGGTTATATCAAGATTTATCAAGATTTATAGCTCATACACAGCAATGTCAGCGGTAGTAGTTTTTACTTAGAATGTAACCTGGTCTACATACAAGACCCTCATCAATTTTCACTAATGAACTAAGTAATTCTGTATCTTTCTCTCTTTTTAAAATGGGAAAACTGAGGCTCCCAGTATCTTAGTTACAGACACAAAAAATGTTTAACCCAATGTCCATTTAGACTGCATGATGAGGAAAATGACTGGCAGTTTTCTGCTCCAACAGCCTCTGTTTTCACTAGTATTGCATGTAACCTCTGATGTTAAACAATGAATGTGAAATTTATTTCTGTGACAAAACTAATCATGTAAAACTTAGGGCTGAGTTTTCCAGACTTCAGTCATAAAAATAGTTATTAACAAAGGAACATGAAAACCTATGTGGTTAAGGATTTAGGATTTATATTGGGGTGGAGAAGTAGCCCAGCTATTACAGAGTAACTGAAATTTTACATTCTTCTTCCTGTTACATGTATTTACCTGCAGAAACAAAGTCAGCAGGTATAGTGATTTGCTCCTGTTTGTGCATGTGGATAGATTTTCAAACATTTTTTCAGCAGTTTTTTGAATACTTAGGTTGTGGTTTAAGCCCCTCAATAGCTCACGCAGTCGAACTTTCACTCACTCCTCCCTCTTTCTTCCCCAAGTCCTACGGGTCTGGGGAGGAGAATTAAAAGAATGCAACTTCCACAGGTTGAGATAAGAGCAGTTTAGTAACTAAGGCGTAACACAAATCACTACCGCTACCACCAATAATAATACAAGAGAAATACAAAGAAAGCGAATATAACTGCTCACCACCTGATATCAACCCACCCACGCCGTGCACACCCCCAGCAGTGAGCCCCCACCCTTCCAGGTCTCTGCTCTCCGGTTTTGCATCCTGGGCATGACATGCTGTGGTATGGAATAACCTCTTTGGTCAGTTTGGGTCAGGTGTCCTGTCTCTGCTTCCTCCCGGCTTCCCCTCCTCCCTGGCACAGCATGAGGCTCAGAAAGTCCTTGGTCAGACCAAAACATTACCAATCAGTAACTGAAAACACTGGTGTTATCAACGCAGTTCCCAGGCCCAAAATCAGAAACACAGCACTGCACCAGCTACCAAGAAGGCGAAAAATGACTGCTACTGCTGAACCCATGACAACTTGAAAATCAATGCAGCAAAGTTAGTTTCTGACGTTTGCATTGGCATTCATTATGATGCAGATACTGTTGTTTGTATAGTACATAGTATACAGTATATAGTATACTTCTCTAATTTATTCATGAGAGAAGTACAAGGTGTGAGAAAAAGGTTTCTGTTGCAAAGATGCAAATGAGAAATGAATGCAAGAAAAAGTATTGTCATAGAAGAGTGATGCTTAGCAAATATACATTGGTTCTGTACCTGAGGTTTAGATTTTACAGAACTTCTTTTACTGTGTCAGAGGAGGAATGCCTTGACATAACAAGTTGATTATAAATCTCATTTTTTGAAGCTTATGAGTCAAAAACTTTTCATATGTACCAATGTTCAGTTCTTTCAGAGTATTTTCTGAACACTGCAGCAAATTAGGTAAGTTTGTAAGAACAAGATGTTTAAGCAAAGCATTTCCTCATTAGTTCCCATTTGTGATCAATTCTAAATACAGTTATTTAAATAAATACTTAATATGGGAAAAATCTGGTTCATTAACCTTTAAGAGTCATTCCCAATTAGTTCCTATTCCTCCCACAGAGCACATTAATTTACTTGTACTCAGTGTGCTTCCCTGTTTGTGCCATGAATGTTCCTAAATGTCATTGTCACGATAAACTACACGACTGTGATTGGATATACTGCAGTAAATGAATGTTTAATAGAATCTATGCAATGCGGTATGTAACATATCATTAGGATTATTTTCATAAAATCATAGAATGGCCTAGGTCAGAAGGGACTTTAAAGATCTTCTGGTTCCAGCCCCCCTGCCCCAGACAGGGACACCTTGCAGTAGATCAGGTTTCTGAAAGCCTCATCCAACCTGCCAACTTTGCAATTTTGACCTCTTGAAGAAGCTTATGAAAAAAACCCAGAATCAAATACTAAGGCATCTGAAATCTTAATGTAATCCTGACAAGTTGTACATTTAATGCCCAATATTTCATTGATATTCTGAGTTCCCCCAAAGAATTTTGTTTAAGAAGTTTATAGATAGCAGTTTTTCTTTAGTATTATAGGGTTTTAAGATGTTACTTCATGTACTCTTTAAGTGTTATTTTATTCTGGTTTAAAATTTACTTCATTAAATTCTTCACCCAGGCTTTCTAACAAAAATAGAATGTATTAGGCTAATTGCAGTTGATTGCATTGCTAGAGTTATACACTGATGTGCAAAAAACCGAAATCAGGAGAACATTCAACATTTTCAAGATTACAAATTTTTAAATTCGTTTTCTTTCCCTGCTTTTACTGGTTTACAGATAGTATTTTGACAGTGCATTAAGGTAGTCAAGTGAATAGATTTTAAGTCCTGTTAAGTCTCTAGAATAAAAAGTATTCAATAGATTTTAACTGAATGCATCTTTAAACCCCTCCATTCTTCTCTGGAGACTAAGTAAGCACCATACAGCTTCACTTTCTCCTTTCATTTAAATTGACATTATATGTGCAGCCAAGGAGTAGGTATTTATCCATTCCAAACAGAGGCTGTTATTTTAATCTGAGTAGAGGATCTGCCTGGAAAAACAGTCAAATAGCCTGAGCCAGCCTGTGAAATGGTCTGTATATAACAAGAGTATATGAACTCAGTATCAGCTAGTGTATGTATCTTCCTGAATTGTATCATCATGGGGAATAAGATTTGTATCTATGGAATCCTTACGTAAAAGAAGAATCTATTCTTCAGTACATGCCACTAAAACTACAACTCATGCCATACTTCTGAGGGAGGCTGGAGTCATAAGGGTAAATTCTATGCTGTGTGCCCAGACTAGTGAAAAAAAAAAAATTATTTATGAAGCACAAAGATGGTCTTATCTCCTTGTAATTAGGTGTTAACATCTTCAGGGTAGTGAAAAATATTATATTATAAAGCATATTATGGAGAACATTTTGGAAGTTTGCATAATTAACTGATTTTCTATATTAGAGGACTCTCATACAGGAGATCTTGTGACGGAGCTGTAATACCTGCCTTCTGTTCCTGTTTTATTGGTGTACATGGTGTGTGCTCCTAAACACTGGCAATTTTTATGAATATGCAGCCTTCTAGCAACAAAATGTACATTTCAGCCTGCTGAATTGTGGGCAGTTGAGGTGATTCTCACACTTCAGGGCAGCGGATCTTATTAAATTTGGTATAAGTCTTTTCACAGTTTCTTTGCTGCTTTGTAGCTTACTTAATGCTTTCTCATACTTCCTCTAGGTTTCCCCAAACCAATAATTGATTTATGTTGAAAGGAAAATATTGTAGGTGTTAAGTTAATTTAGTTGGATGATGTCTTCAGGGATACTTTCACACCCTTACAATAGAACCATGCCTCAGTTGGGGTAAAAATCTAATTTTGTAACTTGTCAGTGAGACATGACCAGTGGAAGGAGGGTTCAGAGGAAGAACTAGACATGGGTAATTAGAGGTTTTAACTATAGGGTGAAGCTATACACTGTGGAAACCAGCGGTGCTTCCCAGACTTGATTGGTGTATGAATTCTAAATTACTTTTGGCCAACATGAATTAGCATGAGGCAAATTCTGGCCTGTACCCTGATTTGAGTGTAAGGATGCCAAACTGCTTAAGTTGAAAGGGAGCTGTGTTATGCTCAAGACACATCATCTGGCAAGCATGTTATAGGCACCAGGGTTATGGAGCACTGTAAAACTCACCTTTCAATTTAAATGTATCCTAAATTTCCCTCTATAAGAACCTGCCTCTTTTCATTACTGTAAATTCCAAGAGACAAACCTCACTACTGGGGAATTTAATAGGTGGTGAGAATTTTAGGCTTGCACCTCCTGTTGGATTAGGATGGCAGCTGATGTAACACTCTTGTTTTCATTGCTAAATTATTTTAGCACAAAATTCTTCAGTTTTATGTCATGTGGTAACATTGATAAAGAGCAAAGCTGCTCTGAACTTCAAACAGGAAATGATAACATAGAAGGTGAGGAAAATTAATTGCGTTTATGTCAACTGCCTGTGATGCAAGACTGGGACAAATTAATCTCCAGTGACCTGTTTACTCCATTGATTTTGCTGGTGTTATATTAAGTACAAATATGATCCATTATCTATTGCATAGCTAGGAAATAAAAAAGGGCTATGATTAAATGTACCCTTGTAATAAGTTTTAATGCTGCTTTGTTTTATATGCAAGAGAAAATAGACTCTTTTGTTATTGTGGCTATTAGAGCACATCAAATCTAAGCTGAAAACTACTTTCAGCAGAGGAATTATTTTTACACTTTATGCCAAAATAATGTCTCATTGAAATGTTAGTTCATCCAAGCTGAACAATGAAGCCAGAATGGTTTGATTTTGGTAACTGAAAACCTTTGCATTCTCCTGAGTTGTTAAAGCAATTTTACCTTTTCAAGAGTAGTGTTTCTTTTGTTAGGTTCATTTTTTTAAAACCTATGTTCCTACAGAACTGAAGTAATAGGTGAAGTTGTGGTACAACTACCTTTTATTTCAGAAGTGCTATGAAAGTAAATTATTAAGTCTAAAGCAATTTCAATAATTTTGTAGTCTGATTGTCATTTTAGGGCATTAGCAGGTATGACTATTAGTATTTTGTTAATTAGCATGTATATGAACGCTAACAATCTCACGGGAGCTAAAGGGTTTTTCGTTTAAAAAAAAATTAATTTTTTTCAGGTGAAACAAGTTTAAGCTTTTTGTTTCTAACAGATATTTTGTGATCATTGAAGTACTGACCAGCCAAGAGCCACAAACTGGGATATACTGTGGAAAATGTCATTTAATGATGAGACCTTGTTACTCAAAATCCCTAAGACATCATCTGTTAACATATTTTTTCAGTATTATCATTGCTGTGTTTGTGAATGTAAAGACATATGCCAAGCAACTTGTCTTAGTAGAAGCTGACACAGTGCTAACAGTACTGGAAGCCTGCAAGGCCTGGAGGAGAGAGAAAATACATCAACTTTGTATAACAACTGTCAGCTGTGAGAAAGTAGCAGGCTTGCTCAACCAGCTACACTGCTTTAGGGATCTTCCTTCTTCACACAGCTCCTTGTACTGCTCAGACTGAGAGAGTGAAATTTCTGTGACACTAGGCAACATATGCTGGTAGATTGAAATGTGAAATGTACACCTGTAAGTTGTGCATATTTTATTGACTCATAGGTTGTTGTTTGGGTGTTTCTTTGCTAGTTTTATGGAGCAGGGTTTTATCCCATTGTATCATTAGTGGCAGAAAGCATCTAGTGTTACAGTTCTGTGCCAGAAATGTTAAATAGTTAAACACTACTGTGGCAGAGCAGTAATTGAATGACATGTTGATATTAAACATTATAAAACATAAAGAAGGGGAACAGCCACTCTTTGTGCTTCTTTTCAAAGGAAAGGAAGGGAAGCAGGATGTAATGCTGGTGAGCCGTTATAATATCTAAAGTCTTCTCCCTTTCAGCGTAATCCTCCCATGCTGGTGAATGATCTGTTTGAAGATATCAAAGATGGAGTAATGCTAATTGCCCTTTTGGAGGTTCTTTCAGGGCAGAAGCTGGTAAGAACTTCCTTCCTTCTGTATGTACAAGATAGTTGCATAACTTCTCTAGGATATGACTTTCTAATATGTTTCTATATTTGAATACCATTAAAAAAACCTTATTACTACATAGCAAAGTAAGTTTATTCACAGAGTGGGCTATCTGGTTACAAAATAAACAAACAAGATTATGACAGACTGACAGTCTTGATACTTTGCATTTTCTGTTTGTCTTAGTAGTTCTTAAAAATTGCTCATTTTATTAGTCTTTGCAGTTCATTTGGGCATTATTCTGTGACACAAACAAGGCCCAAACTGCAAGCTATTTCTATGCATCTCTAGGAAATGATGACAGTCTTTTCTTGTTAAATTTATGGCTTCCTCTTGGTGTGGGGGAAATATCAGCCACTCACATTTCATGGGGTCCTATATCTATTTACCTTAACAGATGCCCTGCTACTGTAAGTAACCTTGGATGATGCCAAATAGCTTTTTCACAGCCAAGTTGTATTCAGAAGCCACTGTGTGCATGTGGTAAATTAGCTGTCTCTTATGAGCCAGGCTAGTTTTGTGCATGTGATGCTGGACAAAACAGGAAAGGCTTTTAGGCCAAGGGCTCTCACATTTCCCAAACCAGCTCGCAGATCAAGTGTCAGCATCTGAAGGAGAAGAGAAACAGTCTGTCATTCAGCTTGCTTTAGGGTTCAGATGTTACCTGTTCCCTCACATGAAGGCAATTTGCAAATGCCACACTTTTGCCTCTTTTGCATATTTCACCTCTGCTTTGATTGGAAGTGACACCCAAAATCGGGTAGGAATTTGGGCTGTAAGAGGTTGGGGCATCTTTTCCTCTATAAGCTGGCAGAGTCTGTAATTTAGCAATTTATCCTGCCACTGCAGATTCACCCCATATTAAAGCATTAACGTGCCATCAAAGAAGCCTTTTTGCTTTCTGAATATTGTCTTCCTGAATTTTATGCAATTCAGAGGATAGAATTGCTATTCTTCCCAGAATAGGAAAATTTGGATCAACGTTAGAAATAGCTTCCTGAATTTTTGCAAATAAGGATTTCCAGTCTTCCTGAGGATTGTAATAGCCACTAAGGTTGGCAGAAGGAGTTGTTTGAGAAGCATTTAATTGCCTTGCAACGATAGACATCCGATTCAAGGCTGTAGTGTTTCCCAAACCCACCTTTATTAAATCCAAATAATGATACCCCCAAAACACGTGAATGTTTCTTGAGTCATTATTAAGAAATGGAGTCAAGACAGCTTCAGCGTGATCAATAAGTTGTTCCATTTCAAGAAAGAAATCATCAGGAAGTTTTTCAGTACTAGACAAAGATTAAATAATTACAGGATCCATATATAAATGCAAAAAAAAATACAGATTTCAGTATCACAAGGTACAGCATACGTCAACAGCAAATGCAATCGTAAATATACCTTGTTTCTGAGCTCCCATGGAGGTGTAATTTTTTACTGCAATAATCTTACTGTAACATGGGGAAAAAGCTATACTTCAAAGTGCGGTTTTGCTCTGTTGCAATATACCCGTTTGTCATTCTGGTCGTCTAAGACAGAAAGTCTCCCTCTTGTGGCAAAACAGAAGTAGTAAAACAGGAAAAGAGTGAATAATGCCATCTGTTACAATGAAATTCATCGGACTGTATCCTACCTATACTAATTAATGAAAGACAAGAGAATAATAATGTCTGGATAATTTAAAACTTATTTATACCAGAATAAAATATTCTATAGTAGCTGCAAGAGGGATTTCATAATCTATAGCAGGCCATTGTTAAATGCATCTGTAACTCTATGAACATGAGTTTAAATTACAGTAGTTGTATATTTACATTACAATATAAGATTAACTAGGGGATTTAATTCCACTGTAGAGTACTGGAAGCCTGAGATATGTTCTTCATTTAATTCAAAGAACTCTTGTCTTCATTTAGCCTACATGTCTGGAGTTAGGCAAAATTCAGTGTTCAGTGAGGGTTTGTGATAGTTGGAGTTTTTCATTGCTGATAAAATATCAGACAGAATGGATAAAAATCCTCTAGGTAAAATGTATTCACTGCAGACTGATTTTTAAGATACCAACCACCTGGACTTATTTTTTGCAAGCAAAAATATTTTACTGAGAGAATGTTGCCTTCTCTCAAATACATGCATATATGTATCTGTGTATAAAAATAGTATTAATTTATTTTACATAAGAAAAACAGTTCTCTGATTTAGTGATGTTTATGGCTTGAAGCTGACAGCTTGCATCCTGAGGTTGTTAAGACATATGTAACTTTTTCATGGTAGAAGTAGTTAATTTACCTCCCTATTTATCTGTTAGTCCTTCCTGTTAGTACATGCCAAGATACAATTTTACTGTTCCAAGGAACCCTTTTACATATAAATCAGGTATGTACATGGGTACTTAGAATTATTTGGAACTTCATCTTTTTGTGGCAAATTGGTATAAATCTAATTGGAGTTTACACTGTTCTTTCTCTTTAAGCCTTGTGAGCAGGGACGTCAGCTGAAGAGAATTCATTGGGTTGCCAACATTGGCACAGCTCTTAAGTTTCTAGAAGGAAGACGGGTAGGTTTGGTAGCATATAGTCCTGGTCTTTCCTTTTCTTTCTTTAAATGTATGATTTGTATCTACCTGAATGTTCATATTCTACACAATTTGAGCTATGCTTGCAATTTTCAGTTTCTACATGGTGCCTAAAAGCTGCTACAAAGTAAAAGTGACAAGATCTCACACTACTATGTAGTAATGTATAGCAAAAATTGTTTGTTTGTTTAGCCTTGCCTTGGATGATCTCCTTTATTTTATTTTATTTATTTTATTTTATGTTATGTTATTTCTTTTAATGTACTCTTCAGTTCCTCATGTTGCCTACTTTCCTGTTGCTGTTCTCAGCAAAGAACAATGCTCTTCAATTCAGTAGAGGCATTCATTTATAATGAAAATAATAGATTTATGGTCTAGGTTGTACATGTGAAACTCTACTCCCTGAAAGTATAGACATGAAAATTTAGAACAGTGTAACCCCTTATTAAGTTGGCAGGACTTCAGACTAATTCCTGGATCAATACTAGAAAAGTCAGTGCTATGTTGCCATCTTAGAAATGAAAAAAAAAATAAATTATAAATTTAAGCAAAAGACAGAAAACCTAAATCTCAGTGTGACCTAGGTATGAATATCAAAGAAAAGTTATCTACTTCTGTCTTTTTTCCCCAGCTTCTCTCTCTGTATTTCTCTCTATGAAAAAAGTCTTGTAATTGTATCGGGTTTGGTTTGTTTGTTTGGTTTTGTTTGTTTGTTTGTTTTTTTATTTGTTAGATTGCAGGTATTTTGTTGTTCTAATTTGTCCATTTTAGTTGAATTTTTCTCAGTGCAAATATAAGACCTGATGAATTTTTTCTCCACAAGTGCTGTACATCCACAAGTTGTTTGGTTTAGATGTTCTTTTCCTCTCTTTAAACCTATGGCATCTTGACCTAATTATATTTCTGTTACACAGAAAACAATCTTAGATGTCTGTAGAAAGAAATTTATGAGAGAACTTATTTTTAATTGAGAAATGTATGACCAAAGACAAATACATTCCTGAAGCAAAATTTAGCTTTCACGCACAATTTCACTATTTCATGTAGTACAGCTAATACAAACCATGTCATGCGCAGGTTTACCATGGAGGCTTAGACACAAAGAGAGCTGCTTTCTGGTGAGACCCGTATAACCTAAGACAAAGCAGGGGTGAATAGCAAAAAACTCATGCTTCCCTAGTTTGCATGTCACAACATAGTGAGTGACTTGAACTTTCAATAACCCTGCTCAGATCCGAGATATAATGTAGCAGTGCAGATAGGTAACTGACCCTGCTGAAGATCAAGATAGATGGTCATAAATGGAGCGCATTGTTTTTGTTTTTACCTGGACTTGTCTTTTTGTTTATCTTTGGGTTTTGTTTTGTTGGGTTTCTTTGGGGTCATTTTTTTGTAGGTACTTTGTATCAATATGCCAGATTTTCTTCTAGAAAGAGTTGGAAACATGCAGTGTGTCAGGTAGACTGTGTGAATTAACAGGTGGTCTCTAGGTTGAATCTAGCCCAAATGATGCATCTACCCAGTCTGTCATGCTTTTCCTCCCAGAGGAGGTGGGGATGTTGTTCAGACTGTAAATGCCTCTTCAGCAGCTACGTGTAGTCCCTGCTCTATACTCAGAGGAGAATGAACAGGGACAGGTGGCTATGCAGCAGTGCTTTGGGGAGTGTCAACACAGTCTCCCTCCTCCGTGGCTACTTCTATAAGTAAAGTTTATTATACATTTAGTCAACTTCCTATCTTCACTGTCCAAACAGACTTCTGCAAATACTCCAATACTTCTGCAAAATACTTCTGCAAAAATGCAGGTGGAAATTAACAGATAGAATTCTGAACCAAACTGTTTTTCTTTTGTGGTTCTGGAAAGTTTATAGGTTTAGATCCATTTTAATAGAGTATAGGACAGAGGTAACACAATAACTAGACTAGATAGGCTATGCTTTTGTGAACAGTGGCCTAATCAGAAGCTTTATCTGAGTCCGTGTAAATTTTTTGATGTTTAATACATGTAAGAAAAATGTTGCTTTCTAGAAAAAGAAAAGCTTCTGTTGGAATTGGTCCAGCTAAGAAAATGAGATTATTCATATATCTTTCTTCAGGTAGTTAATAGAAAATTTTCCTTACTGAGTTGTAGGGAAGCAAGTAATGTCAGATTTGTCAGAATTTTGTCACATTTCTTGGTGATGATTGGAAATATAACCTGTGGGGATTTCTCCTCTGCCTCTTGCCTGATAGGCTGTGGAGTTTTAATTCTGAAAAGAACTAAACAGCCCAGAAGATCAATATTTTGTTTGCTTCTGGTGGTTTTTAATGGGTTTCCAGCTTCTGATTCAGAGAATTGCAGTTTTTTCTGTTTTGGTGAGACAAATGACATCACCTAGTCATTCTCCTGCTTTCCTTTAATCTATTCTCCAAGGTTTTTCCATAACCTTTGTCCATGAACAAGCTTGCAGTGCATGAGCACTTTAGCAGCCCTTCATATTTATATCCCGATTGATGGCAGACTCTTAGTTTTGCTGAATTATTAGCATATTTGCTAATTTTCCAATACTTCCTGGTTTATTCTGGTTCTTTGAACATGGTCTACCTGTTAGTTTCTTTATGATACATTCTTTATCTGCTCCTTTAGTGCCTTTTATCTTCCTAAAAGAGCTTCTTTTAGGGTGATATTTTATTCAGAATATAGATTAGCATTTTTTTCCTACTCTTTTCTTGTTTTAAAAGAACTATAGTCAGGTTTGTCTTGCAAGGAAGTCTTAATCAGTGGTGATAATATCTTTACAATAAGAGGCTCTCTATTGAAGAACTTAAGCATTCTTTTTTCTCTTATGTTTCTTTTATAGTTTCTACCTCCCTTTTCCTTGTTTATTCTCAAATTCACTTTTCTTTTTTTATTTCAAATCTAATAGATTTATAGCAAGAAATCCCCGTTTTCTTTATTAATTTTATTGTAAGATATGAGAAAAATGTGCTTTTTTAATTATAAAATTAAATTAATGCATTTACCTAATAAGTAATAATTTAAAACTTATTTTTGTATCATATTGTTCCTTTTGCTTTTCATGCTAGTCCATATACAGAGGATCTCCGGTTTGTACAATGGTTCTATGTAATTTTTATTGTTCTTTCTACTTCAAATGAAATATTTTTTTCCACAAATAGCATGTAATGGTCTTAAAAATCTTTCATTACCTATAGTGATGAAAGCTTGTCTAAAAAGTGAAATTGCACCGTTGAGTGATTTTTTTTTTAATCAAGAAACATTATTTGATTACAAAAATGCATTAAAAATATAAAACCTTTTGGAAATGCATTTCATAACGATCATTCTTTGTGTGTGGTAGTAACACGTTTTTTCTTCCCTATATAGATTAAACTTGTCAACATAAACTCAACTGATATTGCTGATGGCAGGCCTTCTATTGTGCTTGGCTTGATGTGGACCATAATTTTATATTTTCAGGTACTACTTTTTTTTTTATACTTCAGTATAGATTGCTCAAATAATGGTTCAGATCTTTGTTTCATATGAAATGGTATAGTTCCAGTCCTTCACCATAGCTAAGTCACTTTTACAGGTAGCTGAGAACCTGATCCTGAGTAAAAAAAAAAAAAAAGTTGATAGTAGGGGTGCTTCACATTGGGTAGAAATACATATTTGTTTTTGGAATAGATTGGTCTGGGCCAAGGATGGGGTTCCTTCATCAGTGGAGCATATTCTTCCACTTTCTGTGAACAGCACAGCAGGGCAACAGAATAATAGAATCGTGGATTCTTGTTATAAGTACCTTTAGTAATCTCAGTGGTGATTGTGCTGTGTGTCTAATTCCAGTGCACTCGATGTCAGATTAATTATTTTCAATACTTGTAAACACACTGATTTCTCGGGGGGACGCAGGACAAAATTTAGCCGTGAATGGTGTAAATAGAGAGGGGTTTGAATTCGTAGAGGAGAGACAATTTGTATTCTGTTGAAGTTGGGTGGAAGGGAAAAATGCTTTTATAAATCCTGTCCATAAGAGTTAACAAAATGAGTCACTGCTCAACAACTGAAAACCCAGCTAATTTTGTTGCTCTTCTTTATGGAGTTTTTTGGCTTTGCTTCTCTCGTGATGTAGCTTTCATGTCTCAGAGGTGCTGTTCTGAGCATCAACAAATGTGACACATCAGTGGTTCAGATCTCCTTCTCAGAAGAAAAGTTAACCAGAATGATACTAATGTTGTATTTTTAATTTATAGCTCAGTGAGATAAATGAGGAAAATTATGGTTCTCAGAGTTATTGAAACTCTTAATTCTCTGCATCAGTTTTACTTGGGTTTTTTTTTACGAGCTTTTCTTTAGTTGTCACAAGCAGATATATCATTTTAACATAAATGAAAGCAGAAATGTATGAGAGGTGTGGTTCTCATTATGGAAGACACATTCTGTGATGTGGCAAAACTTTGGTTTTATGTAGACAGCATAGCACAAAGTCGTAACATTCTCTAGATATAACTTTTTTTATGCTAAAGAACCAAAGTGTTAATCAACATCATGTTCTTAGAAGAATCAAGTGTACTGTGTTCTGCAGTAGCAGTCATTTTTCTCCTTCTTAGTAGCCGGTGCAACTAAATCATTAAATGATTTTCATTTAATGAAAAATCATTAAATCATGAAAAATCATTAAATGATTTTCATTTAATGAGAGGCATGATGCAAATAAATAACTGTCACACACCCTTCACAAACACTACTAATGCTCTTTGCCTGCAGTATGCTCACTATTAGTTAGCAAGGTACCTCTAAGCAAGACCACAACTGAATTTGTGCCAAAACAGTACAGTGCTAAATGAAGAGCTGTCTAGATGAGATTATTGAGGTCACTTCCATTCTTTAACTGAATGAGCCTCCTCTGAAATTAGTGGAGTGTTTTATATTTTGAATTTAAGCTGAATGTAAGCCATTGTCTCCTGTTTCAGTGGTAATTTGTCATAACAGATAACATGACAAACTTCCATATTGTTCTAGCTGTAGGGTGTTAAGAAAGTCAATAGCTGCTAAATGTCTTGTACTCTCTGAAATTAAGACCATCATCTGAGCACATACATTAGCATTTTTGAAGCTACTTTAATGTACATTTAAATAAAACACAGCATGTTAATCATAGCTTCTCCCCAACTTTATTTTGTCAGTTGCATTAGGAAATTATTTAAGAAACTGGTAAGAATTAAGATTATCTACAAACAGTCCACTAATATTTTTTTCCCCGCAGATTGAAGAGCTTACCAGCAACCTCCCACAGCTGCAGGCATTGTCAGGCAGTGCTTCCTCTGTAGAGAGCGTTGTCAGTTCAGAAACTGCAAGTCCCCCAAGCAAACGGAAGGTGGTAACCAAGGTCCAAGGAAGTGCCAGGAAGGCTTTGCTAAAATGGATACAATACACAGCAGCAAAGTAAGTAACCTACACATAAACTGAATTTGTATCTCAAGTGCAGTCTTCTTCAGATTCTAAACTCCCTCAGTCAGGGATTGTCTTTTTGATCAGTATTTATATAGGACCTCCCTGTGGTCATATTCTTTTTGGCAGCTGAGGCTGCTACATATTACCACCATAAGTAATAAATAATGATTTGCATTATTTTACAATCATATATTATAGATTCTGAATAATGAGTGGGATTATTATTTTCCCTGCACATGGCAGGGGGCTTGAAACTAGATGGTCTTAAGGTCCTTTCCAACCCTAACTATTCTATGATTCTATGATTCTATTATCTTTGGCGGAATAAGGAACTGAAAGGGGAATTAGATTTCTGAATTACAGTGTATTAGTCCTGCCAAAACATTCGATGTAACAGTGAAAGTCCCACACTGGCTTAGCATTCTTCACTGACAGAGTTTGTAGGAGCACAAAATTCTGGCATTTGCTGGTGAGAGGCTGGGAACAAATAATTATGAATATTTTTCTGTAGGTTTGTGATATAAGGGACCTATTACTACAGAAGTTGCCTGTAACTTTCATTCTTTTTAATCTAAGTTATTTTTGAGTTGTAGCTTGCTATCTCTTATTAGGAATCTTCGCCTTTATTTAGCATAATTATCCCATGTTTGTTATGCTTCCAAAATGTCATGAAAAGGTGCATAAATTAGATCAAAAATGCAAGTGTAGTTTGATAGCTTCCATAATAAGAAAATAAAAATCAAAGATGTAAAAGAATAAAATGGATTTAATTGTTCAAATCAAGGAATCATTTTTGTTTGAAGAGATCAGTCATGCAAAATATAGGGAGAAAATGGCTAGTTATGGATTGGTTCATCAGAGAAAAGAAATATAATTGTAACTTTCTCCACTTCTCCAATGAATAGGTAGAATACAGTAATTTACAGTGCAGTACAATCTAATCTGGCGTTTGGCATTCTTCCTACTGCACTGCTGTCCGTAAGGGACAGGCAACTGAAAGTGGTCAGCTGCAGTTTCCAGACATGTAAATAAACAAAATAAAAAGATGTTCATAAATGAAGCCATCAGAATTATTGGAAAGAGTAGGTGAAATTAGTTGAAAGAAGGCTAGAGGAAATATGGTGCACTTTGCCTAGCCCTGCTTCACATTGTAATTTGTGAACTCACTAAAGTTAGTGAAAGGCTTTCGCTGATTACAGTGAGCTTTGAATGAGGCCTCCATTCAGAGCTACTCTTGCTGTAAGCCTCTCAATGACAACGCTACCTTAGTGTCTAAGTGTGTCCTCAAAGGAAGTTTGGATGCTCAAAGTAAAAAAGCAATCTTGCAGTCGCTAGACCACCATGTCTTTCAGAGTTACTTTTAGAAGATGCAGTCAGAGTGTGATTCAGTACTGATTACTTTCTCGTTGCATATTGGTATTTTTTGATAATTTGTGTTTATATTTTAGTTGACACATAAGTTTGGTAAGAATATAAATAAATTTCTGTTGCATTTTCACCTGAACAGTAGTGATGTCACTGTTCAAGTTTTCATTTTGAAAGATACTGAATTACTGAAGTTTTGGGTTTGTTGGTTTTTTTGTTTTTTTTTATGATACTGGTGTAGCTCACTGAACTGCAGTAGTTGTAACGGAGGGAGATGCAAAGTACTTAGTATGAAATAGTGAGAGGAAGAAAATAGTGAATAGAGCTGTTTACATGCACAGACTCTGTATTGTACATTAACCTTGAGAACCTTGATGCATTTTATTTGTTTGGAATACCATTGGCTTATTGCCACTAGCAAGTTCACTGGGGACAAATACAGTATATATATATGACAAAAAACTCTTGGTTCTTCATAGGCAGAAATGAATTTATGCAATGGAGGTGCAGTCAACCTGATTAACATTACAGGACCACAGGTGGTTTAGGTTTAATTATTGATAGCCAGTGGGTGGACCATCCTGTCTCCTCCCTTATTTCATCCAGTTCTGATGTAATTGCAAGTAATTTTTTTTTTCTTTCATATTTTCAGGCAAGTTGGAATTGAAATCAAAGATTTCGGACAAAGCTGGAGGAGTGGTGTTGCATTTCATTCCATTATCCATGCTATCCGTCCAGATTTAGTGGATATGGAGAAAGTGAAGGGAAGGTCAAATAGAGAAAACCTGGAAGAAGCCTTCACAATTGCAGAAGCAGAACTAGGAATTCCAAGGCTCCTTGATCCAGAAGGTACCTAGTGCATAGTTCAAAAAAGTTTTAACTACTTGCATGGGTTAAACCAGATTCGATAATTCATACTGTTTAGACATTTGTGCTGTTCAGCTGAAGATTAATTTACTGTGTTCTATACTTGTCTAGATGTGGATGTTGACAAGCCAGATGAAAAGTCCGTCATGACCTATGTAGCCCAGTTTTTGAAGTACTATCCTGATCCTCATCACACAGTGACTGATGTGCAGGAGAATGATGTAAGTTTATCTTGCATACAATTAAGTTTATAATTATGGGGGCTTTGTAAATCCATTTTATAGCTTTCATAAAAGTTTATTATGTTTCCTTTTGATGAGCAGTTTAAGTGAAAAGCAAGCACAGTAAAAAACCTGGGAAACATTAGGTGAGAATAAAGGACTAACATTGCAGATGTTTACTAGTAGATGGAGAAAACAGAATGGTGATCCCACAGAGATTTTCCTATTTTCAGCTGTAGGAGCCAAAAAGAACAGAAACAGCTATTGTAAATAGTAGCAAACCTATGGATTCTAAAGTTCCCAAAGACACTTTCAAGCATAGCACCAATGAGATTACAATAATTTGTTACCTGAAGCAATGTGTCACTTTTGTTTCTGTCACACTTGGTTTCTTGATAAGAACAACAATAGGCCAAGAGATTGCTTAGGTTTAGTCTCCGGGCTTTTAGGCTTGGGATGCAGTTACAATTGTGACACAGGTTTCTTTCTATTGCACAGTGATGTTTAACTCTTCGCCCTAAGGAATTGTTTTCAGTCTTGCCTTTTTCTTGGTTTTTGTTTCCTGTATGCTCTGGTGTATTGGCTTTGTATTAGAATGGCTATACTCAGTGATGCCAAGTGATCATGACTCACTTCCTAACCCTGATCATTTGCTTTCTTCATGGCAAACACAGGAAACACTGCTGAGACAATCTGCTCAGCCCCAGCAAGAAAGAAAGAGAAAGCACTTTTTATCTGTTATTTTGCATTCCCTTCAGAGCTATAGAAGAGCTTTGAAAGGAGTGAATCTCCTTCCTTACAGCTATGTGTGGCTAAGGCAGCTGCAGCTTTTCTGTCCAGTTCTAATGCTTGAGCACTGCAGTTTTAAGTTTTCCTCACTGCAGCACCAGTCTGAAGACATACATGTGCTGATGCCATAGCATCCCGCTGAGCAATGAGGCTGCTGAAGCAGAGGGTGTGAGCACTGAAGCCTCATGCTGTGGTCTGTGGCAGGCTAAGGCAGCTCCATCGTCTCTATTCCATGGCACACAATGCAGTTTCTGCTGCCAACAGCCTTGGCTAGGTCTGCTGCCTGTGCTGGGGTTGGATTTTGAGGAACATCCTTACTGCCTTCTCCTGAGTTTCTGCAGAGACAATGTAGGAGAGTGCAGGACTCAGCCACTCCATGCTCTGTTTCCCTCTGACTATACCCACAGACACTAGCACATGAGCTGTGAAAGGTTAACTAATGAATTGGGGAAAAACATCTATATATTAGAAAAAAATTCTTCACTATGAGGGTGGTAAGACATTGGAGCAGGTTGCCCAGAAAGGATATCCCACCCTGAAAGCATTTTCAATGCTTAATATGAAAACTAATATGAAAACTAGATATGATACAGACACAGGAACTTGGTAACAGTGTAAGTACATCTTGTGTTTTTACAAGTGTGGCTCTTGTATTTTTCTCTGTGGACTTTCTTCCTGCTTTGCTTTATTTGGTTTGCCCTTTTTTTTTTTCTCTCCTTCTTGCTTTCCCATTTGATTCATATTGCTAGGAACTTCAAGCAATCCCAACTTTTGTGATTTCTTTTATGAAATTTAAGGTAAGGGCGATATACTCCAGAATAATTGCTTGAACTACACCTTTCATGGATGTTACCTGTTTTTATACTGCACTTATTTGACTTCAGATTTTATGTGGTTTTATGTGCATTCGTTTGCTAGCCTAATGTTAATCTTTCAAAAAAGGAAGTAGATTAACATCTAAGTCTTAGTCTACTTTCTTACATGAGCCTATACTAACAGCCTTAATTTTGCAAATAATTTCAGAAAAATATAATGGAAAAGCAAGTCAACTTTCCTTTAATAATTTTTAGATTATGCTTTTGGTTTTCTGAAGTAAAGATATAAACATGAGAAATAGATTATAGATTGCTGTTTCTACTAATTTAATCTCATTCTAGATGGTTATTTTTGTATGTCTTTAGGTTTATAGAGTAGATAGTAGATTGTATAGATGATTGTGTAAGTGACGTATGTGGACTGTGGTTTGGAAGGAGAGAGCATTCATGTGTAATTGCATGATATGTGCTGCTCCTTTTTTTCATATAAATGCTATTTTTTTTAAAAAATATACTCTTTTAATCATCTTAGACATTTAGATAATTATAATTTTCTGGAATTAACTGAATGTTCATTTGGAATGAACATTCAGAGGTGAAACTGGAAGACTGCAAAAGTTAATATATTATGAAACAAATAACAGGTGTCACTTCAGTCAGTCAATAGGGTTACAGTTTGACCTGATGCAACTAACTGCCTTGGTTCCACACTCATTTTTGTGTGTGGGTTCTGTTATTGTTTTGGATTTGTTTTTTGTTTTGTTTTGTTGTTGGTTTTTTTGTAGATAAACTATAGGTCATTTTCAAGTGAGTATGATCAAGGGTCCATCTCATACTTTGTATATCTAACTAGTGATATGTGTTGAAGTGTAGATTAATACTGATAGCAGAATTATTCCCATCTTCCCAACCCATTCAAGTAAGTTTGGGCAGCTTAAATGAGACCTTGTGCGTTCATAGACTTATGTAGGCCCAGTGCATTGCTGCTGAAGCTAGTGAGGATTTGAAGTGATGAAAGTTCTGTCAATTTTTTACTTTGGTATAAATTTAACAATAAGGAAGTATGCTCCTTCAAAGTATTTCCCTTCTTGTGCTCTGATGAGCAAGTAATTCAGAAGATAATCCTGTCACCTCTAACATCCTTATGCCAGCATAGTTCCCCAATATAAGAGGAATTTCCTGAGCAGAAGGTACAAAAATAACTTTCTGAGCTATTTCAGTGATTTACTGTCTGCTTTTACAGGCAGGTATTATTAGCTTATCCCTGAAGATGATGCTTGGCTCAGCATTCACCATGAATCCATGATGCTGTTGTCAGTGAATGTGTTTCAGTTACATATACACATCCAGTATCACATACGTATAAGCTCGAGTTTTCAAAAGGAATAGAATAATTAATTGAATTAATTTATAAACATTTCTAAAGGGACTTGATTTTTTAGCACATAGAAAATGTATCAACATCCCTAAAAACAGGGGACTTAATCTTTTAGGTATAAAAGTTCATATTTGAAAATTCTATCCTGCCTGTGCCTGAGAATTTGAACAGTTCACCTGGTTTATAATTACATATTAAAGAACCTAACAAAGAACTCATTTTCCAGTCCATAATTAAATTTAGCATGAAACACAGATGCCTATTTTTAGCCCTTCAAACACTGAAGTATTCTCTATTGTGTAATTTTCAAATTAACACCAGCATATAAGTTAAAAAAATAATGTTTTGACTTTGATTCTGGGCCAAAAACTTCCTTTGTAAATGTAAATTGTACCCCTTTATCATATTGGAACTCATAAATGCTTTTCTCTAATTACCTTCTTTGACGTTCCTTGGCATTTGAGTTCTGTTCACCTCTGCAAATCAGTGAATATTCATAGAATGGTGTCTGGAGAAATTAATACTTTAAAATGCTGTTTGGAAGTATTATGCAGAAAAAGTCATAGTGGCTTAGATAAACTGAAATAAGTGTGGTCAGAGATCAATGATCTTCAATATGGGAAAAGCACAGATGGTTATAATTATCCTAGATAACTTTTTTTGGATGGTTTATGTTCTGATCTTCATGCTACTTCAGATGTGCAGGCTTTAGAAAATTGTTTGCATATCTGTAATAATATCCTTTTAAATTATTTTTTGCTAAGAGGAAGAAGCACTACGCACTCATGAAAACCATATTTTAAGAATGATAGCTCATTAAACCTGGGGGTTGCTGGTGACAGGTGCCTTGCTGTCTAAGAAAGTGAATATTTTACGTCAGTTACCCACACTGAGACTCTAAAACGCCTTTGTGTCAATCAAGGGCCATAGAACTGTGTTTGCAGGTGATAAGTGATGCACTGAACTGGAAACCTGTGAAAATATATGAATAAATAAATAAAATGCTTATCGTGCATTGTTGCACGATGTCTTTAACAGCATTCAAATAAGTGGCTACTGAAACACCTACATTTTCTTCAATTAAACAAAGTAACCAAAAAACTGTCTAACTAAATAGTGTGGGGGTAAATAACAGAAGACCCAGAGCCACTCTGTTAGCTTCATCTTTTCACTTCATGTCGAAAAAATGGTATGTGATTTAAGAGAGGTGCAGCTGTTCCTGCATTCATTATCTGCAGGTGGTTATACCTGCAGGAATACCAGAGGTGTTCTTTATCCCAGTGATACTCTATTTCAAAAAATTTTGGTCAGACTCAATTTTAGCATTTATTAAATTTTAAAGCTGTGTTGACAGGAATCCTGCAGAATACCTATTTTGCTCTCATTGCTGTATGAACAGTTTCAGCCACACGCATGCTCTGGCAGACTGACCTTGAGGAGGTGCTTCTCAGCAATATGAACGTGAGCTATACAGGAGTAAAAGCCAATGTTTTACAAAACTAAATTTATAGTGTGAATTAAAAGTAAGGTACAGAGCATTGTGACACACTCTCTTCTTGACTTCAGACTGGCTTACTTAATGTTTCACTTAGTAGGATTGTTATAGGACTTGCAATCCATTAAGACTGCAGGGGGGTTGATAACCTTTGGAGGTCCCTTCTAACCAAAATGATTCTATGAGTCTATGCTTCAAACTATAATAGATTTTGTGGTGCTCTAAGATGCATAGTCTGGTATTGCCTTTATGGAGCTGACAGTTGAATACTAATAAAGATATCACTAAAATTATAACTTCTAATGAATGGAGGACATTTAATACCAAAGTTTCTGATGGCTGGATGAGTTAAGAATTGTCTCTTGCATTTTTCTCCTCATGAGGGAGTACTCCTTGCTTTGCTGTTTGTCTCAAAGAATATTGATGTTATCTTCCCACAAGTAGAGCCAACTATCAGACCAGAAGAGTAGGAATTTTATTTTTGGATTTATTTTATTTAATCCATAGTTAAATGATTTGAGAAGTTGAAAACAGTAGGAGTTTTGGCTTCTTGAGACTGTATGTGCAGTCAAGGAAATCCTAGCATTGCAAATAGCTGGAGCAGGGAAGTGTCATATGTTTCCTATCATGTTTCTCAGGTTCCAACTTTTGGCAAGTGTCAGAAGACAGGAGCATGAGCTGTAGCAAACTTTGTTCCAGCACAGCTGCTCTAATAACATATTAACCTTGCTGGAACTACCCAGCTAGAACTTACCTAGCACAATCTGTTGTGCAGATTCTGTCCAAACAACTACCACTCTATTGAGTAGAGGGTCAGCAGGAGAATTAGCAGAAGTACATCAAAGAAGGGTTTCTTTCCTATCCGAGTATCCTGCCCTTTCCTCAGCTGAAATAAAGCAATAGTTGAATGCTTTTAAAATTATCAAGGGAAGTTATACATTAAATATTTGAGGCAGCTTTCAAAGAAATTAACCATAATTGCCTCCTTTCTCTGGAGAAAGTTACAAAAAAGTACTTTGTTTCTTACATACCTTCAGTGGCTTTTCTTTTTTATCACATGGCCCATTTTTTCTTCTTTCATGTAATACTTGAAAATTAATTACTCATTTTAGGTGATTAACTCGTGATGTGCTGTTGCATTTTTCCACTGTAATAGATCTTTTTCAGCCAAATTTTTGCAGTAATATGGCTTCTTTTGTTTCAAATAGTAGCTTCTGTTAATAGCCAGCACATATGGTCCATTAGTTGGAAATCTCAGATGGACACTTGTGTTCTACTTGACTAGCTTGCTTACACAGTGCACAAAAAACCTTTCTCATATAACAACCTCACAGACCTGAGATTTCCTGTTACTATTTTTCTATTTACTACCATGTCTCTTAATCCTGTCTAGAATTTTGCACATTGCAAAGCGTCAATGCTATGGCAGACTGAAGCTTTAAAGCAAAAATGTAAACCAAATATGCTGCTCTTCAAAGCCATAAAATTACATGTAAGGAAAAGAAACTGAATACAATTGGGTTTCCTTTCTTTTCATTTTCTTTGCTAAAACATTTTCTATCAAAATATTTTGCCAAGTTCTGAGCTTGAAGCTTGATTTCAAGGATTGCCCTGAAGTCAATCAGAAATAAAATGGTGGTAGAAGATGATAAAATCCTTTCTTGTCTCAGCAAAATTAACTTTTACTGAAAATTGACTCTGAAAATATGTGGAAGATTAAAGGACTTTGTGTGTCAATTAACATCAGGTTAGAAGTAATATCCCTTAACACTGCAATATACTAAATTGTCATTATTTCACCATTCTTAGACTCACATTTAGATGCTGAGTTCTCTTATACTCAGGAAGTGCTTTTCAGTTAGACTACAAGAAGCTAAGAGAATTGGACCCAGATGTTCCATTGTCTTTCCTTACAACTGATGACCTAAACTTGCTGGAAAGATGTTAATTTTTGGACTGTATCTGACACCTCTACTAATAGGCTGCAATATTTTTCTTGTGTGTGGTTATACTAAATCACAGAAGGAAGACAGACTGATGCTGAGAGACCTAAAAGTATGGGCAGAACAATTTGAAGAGAGACATAGCCCGAGCACAAATGGCAGAAACAAGCTTACAGGAGAAATACCAGGTAAGCAGTAGTGAAAATTCTGTACGGTGAGTCATCACTGTCATCATTATGTGTAACATGTATTGCACTATTTTGTACAAACTGTATATATGCAAGTCAGTATACTGTAGTTTAAAGAAATAAGGACACAAATTGTCTTGCCTTTTATTGATGGAGGAATTATAATGTCAGTTCCAGCTTTCCTACGTAGAACAGTGCACAGATGGTTTGCCTAACACAGAGCTTTTTCTAGCAGTGTGAAGACGGACTGTCCTACTTAGAAGTGAGCATGTGTCTGTACAATCATTCCAGATCCTGCATGATATAGCTCAGATGGGAATTATGACTGAAGGCTGGATGAAGTGACAGAGGGAGAGGACAGGGTTTAGAGCTTAATGTTTAACCCCTTTCTCAAATGTTAATGTCTAGATCAGCAATATAAGTCTTGGCCTATATTTTCTCTTGAAGCATGGCTGCTCTCTAAAAGCAGCCAGTGTATGTCTCAAGTAGCATTTAATCTGTTTGCTAGTTTATCTGATCAGTTATTATTTCCTTTCATATAGTGTTCAGGCAGCTGATAACAGAAGGGGAAAACAAAAGTCCTACCTATATTTCTCTGGAGGATTCTGCAGTCACTATATGCCTTAAATAAAATGCATTTCAGTGTAATTATATCAGTACAAAATTGTCATAGGTTGTAGCACACCATAAATATTGAAGAATTTAATTGTTTAACTCTTTACAACATTGATATTATTTTCTCTTTGTGCAGTCATTTAAGCACTTCAGAGTACAATATGAGGTAAAAAGGAAACAAATTGAACTTGCAACCCAGTCATTAAGGAAAGATGGTAAATTATCGCTTGATCAAGCTATGGTGAAGCAAGCATGGGACAGAGTTTCTTCCAGGGTAAGTTGAAAATTATTACACTATATATATTTATTCAATGAAAGATGAGGATTTAAAATCATTTAGACATCTGTTTGCTATTGATTTTATTGTCATTAGGAACCTAAAAATGGACCAGTTTTCTAGCACTGTTGAATTATTTTGCATTTGTTTTGAGAATATTTACTGCACTATCAGCTTTAACATTGCTCAAAGATAGACTATGAGCTTTAAGACAAAGACTATACTACTTTGATTCTAATGTAACATTTTTTAATATGACTAAAAAAAATTATGTGTATTACTGAATAAATTATCAAAAAATGAGGCTTTAATGTTATTTTTTATCTGGTCATAATAGTGATAAATTAATATTAAGTGTTTATTTTATACTAATTTTGTAATAATTGAATGAAAAATCCCAAGCAAGTTATATTGTTTGTACCAAATAAGAAGCTATTAAATCATTATTAGTCAGTGTGTATTCATGGATTTTTTTTTAATGTCATATATTTAACAGAGGATCTGTTCACAAATATTCTGACATAATTTTTGTTAATTTTTCACTCCCGTTACTGGGATTGCTAAAAGATGTGATATTTTGCTGCTATATTTTCACCTCCGCAGTCCTTTACACATAGAAAATATGTTCAAAATGCAGATAAAAAGATTTTATGCACAAGCATGAAGTAAATGGCATTGGGTGGAAGAAGGTCTCACTTCCCTTGCTGTGCCTATGAACTGATGAATTCCAGATTTTCAGCTTGTCAGTTGTTCCAGTTTATATGTGGTTGGTTCTGTAACTCAATTATCATTCTGAAAGGAAAATACCCAAATCAATGAATACTTAAAGAAATTTTGTTGCCTGTGAGAATGCTATAATTTCAGAATTAATTTGAAGTAATATACCTAGGGTTATGTCTCAAACATACTCTATTACTGGGTGTTTGGTCTTACAGTGTAAGGTCTAATTTTCTCAAGATATTTGTTTGTATAATTAAGCAAGGAGCAATGTTCAATCCTCTTACTTTTATTTCCTAGCTACTTGATTGGCATATACACCTTGATAAATCTCTTCCTGCACCTTTGGGAACAATAGGTGCTTGGCTGTATAGAGCAGAGGCTGCTCTGAGGGAAGAAGTAACTATTCAGCAAGTTCATGAGGAAACAGCAAATACAATACACAGGAAGCTTGAGCAACATAAGGTAGATCTACATGCACTCATTCTGTGCATTATTCTTAATTTACAATTTCCAATTGCAAACGATCCATACTGTACAAAGAAAGACTATTATTATTAGTTTCTGTGGGTAGCGTCATCTTGATGGTTGAGGAATCTAAGTGTCTTTTACTGATGACTTGAACTGTGTATCTTACAAGCAATATTTAGAATTGCTTTTGAATGTTCCTACTTCCTCCAGCTGAAAGATACCAGGTATTAGTTTTTCAGCTTTTCCCCTATTCTAGGATTTCTGTTGGGTAAAATTCCATGCGAGCTCCTAAGCTGAGTACATTGTTCAACTAGTAAGAACTGATTAGGTGAAACAGGAAAGAGGATGCAAACATACTTAGTGTGCTGATAGTCAGCACAAGTGACATGCACTGAGGAGAAACTTAGAATGAAGTGATTTTTCATGGTGGTGTATTTTTTTCAGAGTCTATGTTCTCATTTAAAATAAAAACTGAGATTTGTCTGTGTATTTATGTAATATATATGAGAAAAATATAGGCTGAAATTGTTGGTGAGATTATAAAAGAAACTGAACCAGTACATATAAAAAAAGAAAGAGATGGTGTAGAGAAAGGGTGCACTTGCAGTAGTAAGACTGTATTGTTTTATGTTGTTTTCTTTTTTTTCTTATTGCTGCAATTTTAAAACTTGATTGTAGCTTTATCACTCAGATTTACACTGATGAATCCTAATGTGCTATTATTGGATAGTACCAGAAGTGCGTTAGTGTATTTTTTTCAGTCTTTGTTTCCTAGGAAGTTGTTTGGGGTTGTTTGTTGTGGCTTTGTTCAGACAACATCATCGCTTTCTCTATATCTTTGACTCATCTATGATTTAAACAAAGCAATGGTTTATTTTAGCGAACTTTATAGCTTATGGCCATTTTGAACTAAAACAAAATGTAGCAGTTTAATTGAACAAACCTCATGGAATAAGGCAAGCTGGTGAGTTTGAGTTACTGTTGCCACCAAGATCCAAAAATTAAGAACAATGCCTGTGCTTGCTGAGGGTCATTTTGCAGAGCAGGAATTTCACTTCATGAGAATACTATATAAAACTTTTCATAGCCTTCTAGTTGATGTTGAATGAAACTACTGGATTCTATTTTGATTAACAGTGCATTTTAGGGGCATCCTTTTTTGTCTGGCAAGGTGTTAAATGCAGCTAGCTGAGATACTTGTTCCAAGTCTTTCCTTAATGTGGCAGTATGCTAGTCACAGGTCATGTACCCTTACCTGGAGTTTTCACCATGGTAGAATCACTTGCATCTGAGAAAGCCTAGTTCATTTTTCTTCACAAGTTGTTGGTTGAAGTGGAAAACAATGAAAACACAGATGGATTGGTGGGCATAGTGTGACCGTTTGGTGAGCTGAACCAGTGAATTACCTTCACTTTCTGCTGTGCAAACACTGGGCGTTGGCTGGCGAGAAACCCTTCCCCAGGACATAGGAATAAGCAGCCATCTGTGATCAATAGACAAGCCTGCGTTTTGCTTCCTTAGGTGAGGAAGGGGGACCTCCATATATTTCCCTCTGCTAACAGGCTTCTGAGGCATTTGTGCTCTGAGCTGTCTGTGTGCAGTAAAAAAATACCACTATTCTGTGTCCTCTCAGCCAGCTGGGGACTTGACCCGTTATTGTTACAGTATCTCTTCAAAGACTACTGCCAGTCATTCATTTTAATATGTAGTTCCCAGGAAGCCGTTTGAAGCGGTGTTGCTTAGTTACAGTAGAAATGTGCTCTGCTGTAAGCCTTTTGCTGGTACAATTCTTATCATAGGAATACAGGTCAGGTACCACATTCTGCATTCATTCCTGTGATACAGAAAGAGAGATCCTGAAGTCTTTTAATGGTGAGAGAGTGAAAAGTTCACTAAATATTTAATATGTACTTATATAAGGAGCTGGGATTTTCTGCTTATATATAGCAAAGTAGATTAGTTGCTGAAAATTTGAATTTATGCTCAGTAAAGGTTATCTGTTATAAAGATGTACATAGTAAATTTAGCAATATTATGCTGTTGTGATGTTTTGCAGGCTATTTACTGTATTTGCAGACTGTATTTGCAGACATGTTTAATACAGTTGAGAGCTATTATTTTGTTAAAGCTTTGCAGTGTATCCTCTGTTTTAAAATCTTCCATAATTGTTAGGCACAGCTATAGCAGAGCATCTTATAAGGGAGTTCCCTATGTTAATGTTCAAGTTGATGTAAATGCTTTTGTGGTATGCATAACCTTGCATGCAAATGTGAAAGCATGATCAAATAGTTAACTACATTGAGTCATCTGTACAGGCTTAAAATTGTGCTTATTAGTTAGATAGCCTACTGTGAGCCTTCTCTCCTTCCTTTTCTCCCTTTCTCCGTCTCTCCCACTCTCTCTCCCTTTCTCTCTCTCCTTTCCCCCCTCCCCCCCCCCCCCCTCTTAATCACTGTCTTTCTTCAAATTAGGATCTGCTGAAAAACATAGATGGTCACAAAAAGGCATTCCATGAGATCCACGGAGCCAGGTCTGTTAACGGAGTGCCTGTTCCACCTGACCAATTAGAGGATATGGCAGAGAGGTAAGGCTTTCAATCTGAAATAAAAACTCTCTGTGAATGAAAGGGAACTGGTTTGCTTTTTAATCTGTTCATGTAGAAATCACTGTTTAATTATGTTTCTAAGTGGCAAGCATAAAAAAATTGGAAGAAACGAACTCCTAAGATAGACATAAAAACAGTACCAGGTAGCCTGATGCTCTACAGATTGATGAGAATCAAAATAAGCATGGGTTTTGGAAGGGAATATTTTTTACATTTATTCGGTTATTACTTGAAGAAATGTTATGTAATAGCAGCCAGTATGCATGTGAAAAAAGAAAAGAAAAATGACTTTGCAAAACTTAGTAACAGATGTAAACCAATGATTTCTATGTATAAACAGAAATTTAATTATTTTTCTATTCAAAAGCAGTCATCGAAATTATCACCATGCATAATTGAATGTTTGCAGACTCTGAATTAGGTGAAATATTAGAAAAATATCTGAGCTAACTAAAGCTTGCAGTCTGTCCTGCCAAAATGAATATTGCTGTATTTTACTACAGTGTGATTCATTTTATAGGTTTAATTTTGTTGTCTCTTCATCTGAGCTCCATCTGTTGAAGATGGAGTTTCTGGAACTGAAGTACCGTCTACTGTCACTCCTAGTTCTTGCAGAATCAAAATTAAAATCATGGATTATCAAATATGGAAGGCGAGAGTCAGTGGAATTACTTCTTCAAAATTATATTGTAAGTTGGGTTGTATTCTTCTTTTTATAATTATTTTTGAATAAAATTTAAGATTGCTAGGAATGAACAAAAAACCAGACAGTTATTAACTCTGTGACTGCATTTTTGTGGAGTATTTTTTCAGAGGTGAATCTGTCTTCCTCATGGAGAACTTTAGTTAAAAGGCTAAAAATTAATATTATTAGCTTTGCACCACCCCTTCAAAAGCAGAAATAATCTCCCAGCTGTTAACTGTCCAACCATCAACTTATCAAGCATATCCAACTCCTAGATTTTTAATTATCTTAGATAACAATTACAAAAACTTGATTTTATCTTTCACAACTGCATAGATGCACTTAAAATGACTGTTCACAGGTGAAGTGTAGAGTCAGAGGAAGTTTTTGGAATGCAGTCCCCCACAGTACTTTTTTTTTTTAAGTCTTCCAAATGAAGAGAGAAAAAAAAAAGAATTTATGCTGCCTCTGTGTACTTGTTCAATATGTTATATTGATAACGGATTTATTTTATTCTTTGAAAGAGTATGCTCCCTTTCAGTCTTACACTGCCATATCTTGTTAAATCCAAACTTTCAGTGCCAAGTGGCTGGTAGAATAGTACCACTGCTGCACATCTACATTAGAGCATGAGGGATTCTTTCAAAAGCGGGGCTGGGCTAAATACTTTTTCTCCCTTCTATCTAATCCATATGAGCAAAGTTGCACAGAAAAATTCAGTTTGGAAAGAATTCATACAGTTATAGAATTATTCAAAGCCAGGACACTGTGTAGAGAAAGTTACTGATGCCCTGAGAATCTGCTGGTTTTTATTGCTTTTGAAGAAAACTGCAAACTCAATAGAAGTGAGAATTAAAGGCCTATTCCAACTTTTCTCTTTCTATGTTTAAACTTTAGCAGTTAGGGACATATAAAATTCAGGTGTTAAGCTTTGCTTTAGACAAGCTTTGCAAAATTCAGATGGATATTTTAGAATAACAGATGCTAGAATGATATGCAATAGCTAAGATTCATAATCCATTTTTATGCTCTGTAAGAATGTTGCAGTCTAAACTACTAAAAAGTGACAGGGGAAATACTGAGAAGTGGATACTTTGGCTTCTGGATTATTATTTTATATTGCTTTTTTATATTTTGCTTTAAAATGAGCAGTAAGTGGCAAATTTGTATGTTATTTTGTGATTGCCTGAATTACTCTTGTACTTCAGACCACTAACACTGAGAGGGTCATTACGGGAAAGAAAATACTTCCTTTGCATCATTTCTGAAACGGCATCAAATCAAAATGAGGGAATGGGGACAAGAGTCTAAACAGAGCCCAGCTTTATTCCTGATGGCCTTGGCTTCCTGCCCTTCCAGGTGTCCAGTGATGAAAAGAGACTTTATTTTCTTTGGTTTATCTGGTAGCAGTTTTCTAGGACTGAGAGCCAAGTCTTACTCTTCAGTAAATTAAGAGTCTGACGTAGGAAAGCTGTAGTCAGTACCTTATAGTCAGTGACTGTATTAGTAGGAGATAAAAATATATGTGTGTTTGTCTGCCAATGCAGACTGAGCAATGTCAGCGTTCTAGGAACATGCGTAGTTAGGATCTGAATAGGCCATATGTCTGGAAAATATTTACATACTGTAGCTTAAAAAGAAAAGTGGTGGTTGTTACTTTATCCCATCTTTTCACCTGTCTGTCATATAACATATAACTGAAGGTCAGCACAAACTGTGCACCATCAACCTGAAAGAATATACTGTACCAAAGTCTCAGATGTCATGGAGATACTGTGAACAGTTATCCATGGATTTAAACCCACACAGCTGTGTTTTAGCATTGCTGTGTTGGCAGTTTTTTAGCACTGTATGCTATATAGATGTGAGAAAAGCTACATATTTTATATAAAGGATTTTGTCAGATGGGAGACAATATTAATCAGTAAAGTGTCTATATTTAATTCTTGAAAATATTTCTTACTGCTCTTGAAATCAGTATTATATAAGTTGTTTGATAGAGTCTTATTTTCTCATATGAAGTCTTGCAGGTTTTAGTTCAGGATAAAATGTCTGTGTGTACGGATTTGGCAAAAATTAAAGTCAAGCTTTTTCATATAATTAAGGGCAAAATATGTAGTTCTTTATGCATGCCAGGTTTTATTATTTTAACAGTAAGGCAGATAAAAAATCTGATTGCCCATG
The DNA here is from genome assembly GCA_017639245.1 of Myiopsitta monachus. NCBI lineage: Eukaryota > Metazoa > Chordata > Aves > Psittaciformes > Psittacidae > Myiopsitta > Myiopsitta monachus. The sequence continues at coordinate 24,809,854 of CM029925.1, forward strand.
ACTTCTAGTTTCCTTGGTTATAAACACATTTCTAAATTATGTACTAGATAGCTGTGGTGATTTGACATAGCAACTGGAAAAGGTTTTAAAATAGGAGATTTTTAGATATGTGCTGGCTGACAAATTTTTCAATTTTAACTGTTTTTCATGTCATATCATGTGAGTTGATGAATACACAAAATCTAGCTGTTCTCTTCAAAGTACAATAAACTTTAACCTCATTCAAAGCCTGGTTTTACCAAAATCACACTAGTGCACATAGAATTTTGTCTACTCTGACATCCCAAAGCTTATGTAGGACATATGTGAGATGTACTTGCCTTACATTTGTAGATCTGTGTCTAAGGAGGCATGGGAGGTAGTATAAGCTCCAAAACCATTCCAAAACTCTAGATAAGTACACTAGGTAAAATCTGCAAAAAAGCAGATTTTTCTTATTTTTTTAACAGAGACAATGTAAGATATAATACACTCACATAATATAAAGATTAATTATATATTTCACTTAAAGGAGGTAACATTTCTGAAAGACATCTAAAAAATATGTCAGTGTCATTTTCCATAAGTGATAATGAGCCGTAGATGATAAAGAGCCATTAATTTGTGACCGACATATTCCCAGATAAATTGCTCATTATGTTATAGCAACTTACACAGCTAAACCATCACTCACAAAGGAAAGGTTCTGTCATGCTTTGGGAAAACAGCATCTCTTTGTACAGTGTTTCCCCAGCTGCATTTTTATCAGTTACAAAGGAGGTGAAGAAAAACTGAAGAATAATTCAAATGTTTTTCATCTCTTAAAGTGAGACCTGCCTTTTTGTAAATGCTTGATACAGGAGCAATTCTTAAAGTTCAACTGGATTTGATTTTTGTGATGAACTATATGGATTAAATTTTCTCTTTTATTAAATAATTCCACTTTAAACTTCACTGTATAGTGGTTTCCATTAAATAACCTCTAAGTTAATTGCTCAATTTCTGCACATTCGAAGTATCATATGCTGCTGAGTTTCAGCAAGTCAGCAACTAGCAGACTAAGAATGTATTTAAAAAAATCTTTTTATAGGCAAAGTAAATAAACTGTATTTTTGAAGTCTGACTCTCCTGTACCATTAGTTTGAGAAGGTGAAATCTATATATTATTTTATAATAATGACAAAAATGAATGGAGAAATAATGGAGTTACATGTTGTCATCACTGTCCTGATGTAATTTCATGGAAATTATCATCATTATTAATATCTATTTTGTCTGTTTTAATTTTTCTCTTTTCAGTCTGTAATTGAAAATAGTAAGTTCTTTGAGCAGTACGAAGTTACTTACCAGATCTTGAAAAGAGCAGCTGAAGTGTATGCCAAAGCAAATGGCTCAGGTAAGTGCCTATGTTTCTGTTGTTATGGGGACACCATTTTGATCTCTTCACATATAAGCATCCTCTAAAAAGATCTCCCAGCATTTATTTCTTCCATGCAATGGAGCTTTCTAGCAGCTGCAGTTCACCAGAGAGGCTAAGCCTGTGGTGTTAGTTTCACATATTCTCTAGCATGAAGCCAACTGCTCCAGAGCAGCCTTCCCTCAAGCTGTTGAAATTTTTTCATGTCCAGAAGAGATTTGTCATGTTCAGACTTCCTAATGGGAGAAGTCCATAGACTCATAGAATAGTTAGGGTGGGAAAGGACCTTAAGATCATCTAGTTCTAACCCCCCTGACATGGGCAGGGACTCCTCACAGTAGACCGTGTCACCCAAGTCTCCATCCAACTTGACCTTGAACACTACCAGGGATCAAGCATTTAGCACTTCTTTGGGCAACCCATTCCAGTGCCTCATCACCCTCACAGTAAAGAACTTCCTTACATCTAACCTGAACTTCTTCTGTTTAAGTTTAAACCCATTATCCCTTGTCTACTTTTCACTACAGTCCCTAATGAAGAGCCCCTCTTCAGCATCCTTGTAGGCCCCTTCTGTTGATCTGGTCCAGAGGTGTGTCAGACCAAAGTAGGTGTAGGGAAGATCATATTCTGGTGCCTTGAAATACTCCCTGGCTTGGCATCACTAGAAAAAGGCAAACAGCAGGTGCCAGTAATGTTGTTGCAGCAAAAGTATCCTCTGATTTATAGAAGATGCTTCATTAACTATGAAAACTTGTAAGAGGAGCCCAAATGATACTTTAAATATGGTATACATGGGAAAAACATGTAGTTGGTTCGACAGCTGCCTCTTGCAATTCCTGAATACTGCTGAGTTCAGTGAGAATAAATGAGGGCAATATTTGACCCAGACAGTTAGACATGAAACCAGTTTAATCTCTGCTGGGTAGATAACACAACAGTGTCTGTGGAGGACTGCTACAGCTGCTGAAGTCATTAGCAGATTTGAAGAGAAAATGGATATATTTTTTATTTTTAAATTGTGAAATTTAAGTTGATGATGGTGACACTCAAATTTTACAAAAGTAAACATTTTTTACAAAGTGTTCTTATAAATAGTAAAATGAATAGATTTATTCAATGCTATTAAGAAAAGTAAAAATCCAGTAACAATTTCTTTTCTAAAGGGCAGCTACTCACTTCTATGAATTCAGAAACAGTGGTGCAAATTAGAGGACACCTTAGCAAAAAATGTTTTTTGAACTGCCTATATTCTGCATGTTTTATGAAGTTTTAGGATTTGCTTGGGTCCTTTTTCTTCTCTCTGTGTTTTTCATCTGGAATGAGGAAACGTATTCCTGTATTGCTGTCAGGAAAATACTAAAAATTAAATGGCAAAAATTAGCAGCAGTTTGGTTTTGAAGTTGGTGACAGAAGATCAGACTTCAATTCAGCACTTTTTAATGCAGATGTACTACGTGTTTGTACATTATACAACTCTATTATTTTCTGCTTTTTTAAGGAAACTTTCTCCCTTGATTTCTTTTATTGCAGATTAGAAACTAACACCATGCTGAATATGCAGTGTGAAACATGCTGGTTTAATAAAGCACTCTCTTATGTACTTTCCTTAGTCTTTAATTCACAAGTTTAGTTTCTCAGTTGCAGTTTTGCACTAAAATTGGGCTGTGACTGTGCACTTGTATAAAAAAGCCTATTGAAATAGAAGTTGCAGTAATTATATTTTATGATGAGAATGGATAATCTTAACATGAAATTAAGCTTTACAGAAATAATAATGAGCAAAAATAATCAATGTCTGTCCTGCATCTCAGTGGAAGAAGTTGAAAATGTCATGAAGTTCATGAATGAAACAACAGCACAGTGGAGGAACCTCTCAGTAGAGGTCAGAAGTGTAAGAAGCATGTTGGAAGAAGTAATTGCTAATTGGGACAGATACAGCAGTACCGTGGCAGGTTTGCAAGCTTGGCTGGAAGATGCTGAAAAAATGCTGAATCAACCTGAACCGTCAAAAAAGGTATGTAGTAATAGCATATGTATCTGCCTATTTTATAAGTTCTGAAATGTGGGATATGATTTTGCATTCGCTTATGTTTTTTTATAAAATGTCATACAAGACACAGATAATTTATTTAATTTATTTAATTTCTGGCATATTGTCTGTATTCACCATAGGTGTTTCAATGTTTGCACATAGTGTACAGACCTATACAGATATACATGTAGTAAGGGAAGACATCATCTGTGACAACATAGTTAGAGGCATCTCAGACATGAATAGGGCAGCAATATTACTCAGAGGTAAGGATGTTACATGGTTCACTCAAAGGCAAATTCAGCTTTTAACACCAAAGTGCTCAGTGATGTGGTGCTGTGTAAAGACACTTAAAGAAAATTATTTTCTCCATAATTTTTTCTACCACATGGATGACAGGTTTCAGTATTAGTTGCCTTCAAAGGACAAGATGATTAATATGTTTTGTTATGTTTGATGGGCAATTAATTAATCAACTTCCCTGGCATTATAGAAATCTTTTAGGTAGTCCCTTTTGGGACTGGCAATCATAAAGATAGTTTTGCTGCCTTTTTCTTTTTTTTCTGTTCGAATATTAGAGTACTGGAGCACTAAGATTAATGTTTGTGGAACTTCAGTAATTACCTAGATTGCCTTAGATAATGCTGCATTTTATAGGTGCTACACTGTCACCCAATCCCAGCGTAGCAGCTCTCTAGCTTCTAACACCAAAGTAAGGTTGAAAGATATCAAAAGTGACATCAGGTCAGAAATGACTATTTTACATTATATGAAAGAACATATAATTGTTGGTAAAAGTTGTTAATTTAAATTCATGTAAAAGATGGAATATACTTTTAAAATAAAAATAAGCCTGTGAAAGAACTCAATAGCCTGGCGTAATATAAATGCCAACAGCTATTATTCCTGAGCAGAAAGGGTAATCTCAGCTGATCAGTTTTATCTTAGATCCTTGTGTATATTTTATGAAAGTAACTTGGAAAAGTTTTAAATTAAATATTTTATATCCATATATATGAATAAAATTAAAATATTTACTTCTCTGATCAGTTTTATAACTTTACCTTTAAAGATTTTCATAGCAGAAATCTGAATATATCCATAGTTATATAGTTGCTTCTGATTTCAAACTAAATCCAGCAAGTACCTGTTACCTTTCTGATATATGAAGAATTTCAAAAAGCCTCATTGAAAACCTTTGACATGAAAGCCTTATTATGCCCAAAATGATGATTTCTTCTTAAGATCATGTTGGCTAAAAGCTGTTGAAGATTACTAGAGGTAACATAGTTCATAGAAAGAGATAAATATTTTCAAAGTTACTTCTATTAGTAATGTTGAGTCTAGCACTCCACAGGAACAATGTTTACTTAGTTCCAAGGATAGTTCTGAGTTAGTAGTTTTAGTATTTGGTTATTAAACCAAAAAAGCAATACTTATATTGTTTTCTACAATTAGTAGTCATACATTTCACCAGCTGGAATCCCAGATGAAATCTCTATTTTTTCGAATATGGCATAAAACTTTTTTAAACATCTGCAAATATTTGTTCTGTAAAATATATATCAGTAATACAAAACAAAGATTTATTTGATGGTCATTGGCAAACCTTACCTGCGTTACTAAATTCCACCGCATTCTATCCTATGTAGAGACCATAGTAGCCCCTTACCATGCTGCTATGCTTTCTTCTTCTTTCCATTATTTCTGTATGATTTCAAGACCAGTAAGTATCACTGTTCCTTTTGCAAAAGGAAGTTGTTTGCCAGCTTTCTCATTGGCTTCTGTCTTCAGAAACCTTATTCTGAACCTGTAGCACAGAGGATCATGCAAAAAGATTGGTATGTGCTTGGATTTTCTACTGCAAAGTACTAGAAATTTAACACTAAAGGTATTAATGAACAAACTGCTCCTTCCACAATTTCTTCATTTACTCGCAGCACCTCTTAAGCACTTCCCATCATGACCCTATTGTAATTGCGCTCTCCCACACTTTTTTCCAACAACTGTATCCAAAGCTTATAAGATGACTTCCTGACCTCATGTGGGGATTAAAAAGAGCTGCATTAATTTTAATTAATAATGTGGTGTGCTTCACGATACCTTTCAAACTTGTCCAAATTTTAGACGTTTTATGTTGTCTGAAATGGAGAGACTCCCCAGCAGGGTCTGAGGAAGGTAATGGTTTATGGGAATAAGTGCACAGGAGGAAGGATGCAAGTAGTTCTCTTCATGTGCTTTTTCCTTCTTGACCTTTAGTAAGCCTGACCATCATCTACTCTGAGAGGGAAGAAAGCAGTGACAAAGAATCAGTCTTCTCAAGTCTTTTGTGATAGCAAATCCTGGAGAGCTGCATATGGGGAAGAATCTCTCTGTGACCTGTATATGGTTGAAGGTTACTGTCAGCCATAGTCTTGTCTGTTTCAAGAAGAGACAGAAATTAGATGAGCTCTAAGAGTATTTTCAGTTATGGAGCTTCCTCTTAAGGAGGAGTTCCATTAATTTAATTGAAACTATTCACTGGATTAAAATAAACTGTAAGTAAACTGGTGGTAGTTTTTAATTCCACATGTTGCATTCACACACATTATAATTCTGTTATGGCATATCCAATATTTAAGACCTTCAGAAGATAATTGTTCAAAGAGTTTAATCCAGCCACTAGCTGGTGAGTAAATTTTAATATCATGATTTAAGATAAAGAATAATTAGAAAGGTTTCAGAAAGGTGTTTTTATTTTCTTCGTCAGGATTTCTTTCGGCAGTTGCCTCACTGGATCCAACAGCACACAGCCATGAATGATGCTGGTAATTTTCTGATTGAAACATGTGATGAGACCATTTCCAGAGACCTTAAACAGCAGCTTCTATTACTAAATGGAAGATGGAGAGAATTGTTTGTGCAAGTTAAGCAGGTATGTGGTTTTGCTGTTGTTACTTCTAGATATTTTCTTTGTCATTTCCAGGTAAGCAAAACAGATTTGTCCCACAAGCAATACTATAGGACAGTTTACTAATGTGCCTAAATGTTCATCATTATTTAAACTAGGAAGGAATCCCTGACAGCAGGTTATTTTATTGGGGATTTCCTTTGTTTATATTTTTGTTTTGCAGCTTTCTATTTTTATTTTTGGACATTTACAGCTAGTATAAGCAGTAGTTTTTCTTTATTGTCTCCTGTCTTGATCTTTGATTGGGTTTATGTAGCAACTGTTACTGTAAAAGCTCTGTAAACCTAAACAGTGAAAATGGTGAAAGTGAATATTTTTACCACTCTTTAATGAATGTTGCATTCAATTACTGTACTGCAACCACAAGCAGGTACAATGCAAGGTAATTACCTAAACGTTTTCCCAAAATTCATCTGACTTTTATCTTGTGTATACAAGGCACTGATAAAAAAATGAAAAAATACTCTTTATTTCATGGAAGAGATTCAATAGATTGGAAAAGAGTTGTTGTTTCTATATTTGCTTTTTAAAAGGCAAAGAAAAGATGTGAGCGAAATTACACCTAAAATACACAGAAGTATTTCACGCTTCATAAACAAGCAATATCTTTGTTGTAGTCAATATACATCTAATAATATTTTCCTCTTCCAGTGATTTAAAAAAGCAGATCTTGAAGCATTTGAAGATGCTGAATCTATTTTCTTTACTGGCATGAATATCTCCATTGCTGTTAAATGGAAAAGCAAATAATGGTTGCCCCTTTTTTATTGTAACTTTTCGAAACTGTTGACTAGAATATTCTCAAGCTTTATTTGCTGTTGATAGTTAGGGTGATTCACTGTGGAAGCAGCAATGTCCAGGATGTAAATGTCTCTTCCTCTATATATACGGCTTCTTTCATGTACTGGCTATATGTTTTTCTCACTGGCTTTTTACCATTTCTGTCATACAGCTCTTTCTACTTTCTAAGACCTGCGTGTCCCTTTCCTCAACAGTAGTCCTTTACTGAAATTTCCCTTACCCTTCAGCTTTTCTAGGCTTTTTCTCTTCCATTCTCTTCACTAAATTTTCAAAATTGATATTGTAGACAATGAGAAATTGAGTTGTTGATTCTAGGTTAGGAACAAATAAGAATCTAGCATTCTCTTTTTACTTTACATTTTCTTAGTATGCTCGAGCAGATGAACTGGACAAAATAAAGAAGGAATACTTGGATGGTGTTGCCCATTTGACAGCTTTTATTGATGGAAGCAATAGAAAATTTTCAGTCCCTGTAGAAGTGTCCTTTCTTGATGTCAAAATGTTTGTACAAGATCTAGAAGTAAGTGTCTTCCTTCCGTCCATTTCTCCTTAATAAGAGAAAACCTTGTTACTATCTAATTCTGATAGCATAAATTTATTTTAGTGTACATTTCCATTACAAGGTTGTTGGGTTTGGTGGGGGTTTGTTGTTTGGTTTTTTTGTTTGGTTGTTTGGTTGGGTTTTTTTTCTTTTTTGATGTTGTTTTGTGGGTTTTTTGGGCTTGTTTTGTTTTGTTTTGGTTTTGTTTTGTTTTGTTTTGTTTTTAACAGTGGTACTTTTGTTGTATCATTTCTGGTTTAGCTAATATAAACCACTGTATTCTATGAGTGGCATTTCTAGGCACATTTTCAAAACACTGTCCCCCTGGGTATTTTTTTCTGTGTAGCTTCAAATTCATTCAGGTCAGCCGATGATACCCTTTGACACAGTTTTTGTCCATTTGGACTGTGATCCAGTGTTCACTAATATTACCCATGAAAACTAATGATAATTAGAATATATATCTTTTTATCTCTTGAGAACAGGCTGTATCTCCCATGAAAGCTGTTGCTGAAATACTTTTTGAAACATTTGTTTCAGAATATTAAGCAGAAACTGCCTGCGATGGAAGCCCAGTACAAAGCGATTACAAGAACAATGCAACTTGTTACAAAAGAAGTTTCCCAAGAGGAAGCGAATGACATGCTTGGAACTTTGACAAGGATTAAAGAGCAGCTGGGCAAGGTTGCAGAATATTTTTTCTACTACATATGTTGTTAGTTGTTGAATGAATAAATTCCCCTACATAAGTACTCACATGTATGCATTTGAGCAAATACATAGTTACAGATTATAGGAACAATAAATTCAGAGTGGAGAACATGTTACTTCTTTAAGACTACCATCTTTATATCTAATACTCTTTTATTTAGGAAGTAATACTTGATCAGGGTTGGTTGATATACCTTAAATGAGGCAAGTGGTGACTATATAAACCCACATGAAGAGGAAGCTGCTATTTATTGCATTTTGCAACTTTTCTAATGATTACTTTTTCTCGAAAATGGCCAAAAGGTGAAGGAGTATTCCTGTGCCCTGATGTATGAATGCCAGCATCTGCTGTCTCCACTGGAAGAACTGGAGAAACAAATCACGCACTTTTATGAATCTCTTGAAAAAGTCAATGAAATAATTTCTATCCTGGATCCTGAAGCACAGCCTACAACTGTTCTTAAACAAAAAGCGCAAGTAAGTTTCAAAAACTATTTGCAAAGACCTGCTGCCTCTGAGTATTTACAGTTTGCTTTTTATCAATTTGCTTTACAACTCAGTAACCTGAGTACATGTTATTTCATATTCAGACAACAAGCATAGCCTATCTGTAATGTAATCGGAATTTCAATAGCTGACATGAAAGGTTAATGCATCGAAAACAAAACTACCTGAGTGGCTTGGGTACATGTCTTTTTTTATAGATAGCTAGAGCTCTATTTGGGTATAGGACTCTGCATAAGGAGAAAATTGTGTGATCTGTGTTATTCCATATAATATTTTGCGCAGTCTATTTGTTGTGGTGCTTTGAGATTCTCCCTTTTGTTTTTATTGTCCAAAAATACCTTCCTGTTACTTTGCCAAATTTTTCTCTGCTTTGCTCCTGGCCAGGGTGGAGATATGTTTTTGTTTTTTTTTTTTCTTTCAGGATTTGGTAGCTTATCAAGAAAACTGCAAGAAGGATTTGTCACTGATTGAGAGAAATAGTCAGAGTATCCTGCAGCGTGTGGCTTCTAGTGAATTGTTACAGCATTTCCATCAGACAACATTTCAGAAGAAAGTTACACAAGTTCAGATTACTTTTCAGGTAATTATGTCATATTTTTTAAAAGCTTCCTTATGCAGTTGATCCGTCCTACCATATCTCTATTTCATCACACTGTAGCTGCTGTCACAGAGAGCACTTCTCTGTGGTGTCAAGTTATTATTAAGGATTTGTCTGCATTAGGTGATAATCGTGAGGAGACTGATGGTCATGCTTCTCCATGCAGTTATTTAGAGGTGTGCTTGTCTCAGAAGAACCCAGGATTTAATGAGAATTTTCACACATCTCATGCTCCTTCGGAAAAAGGAATCTGAAATCCACCTGTTAGGGCTGCAATAGTGTTTGTTTCTCCTGACTTTGTTACTTTGGCTAATTACTTGCTCTTATATTCTCATAATTCTCCTTTCACACAAAGCATGGAAGATGGAAACTTTTGCAAATACTACCATTGCTGGGCTTTGTGTTTCCTCAGAAAATGCAGTGGATTGTGAATATAGAAAGTTTCAAATACTTGCATTTGTTAATGAAAAAATGCGCAATTTGGGCTATAATCCTGCTTACCTGTAGAGCTCTGTGTTGTTACTAGCCATGATGATATTTTCAGGGCTATTCAGCCCCATTCTAGCCTCCCTCTAAAATGAAATTAACTATTATCTTGGAGTCAGATTGCCAGATGTTGGGTTCTATTAGATTTGTTTCTACAGCATATTTTTTATGGCTCTTAATTAGGGACATGTCCTCAAATAAACTCAAAATCTATGTCTCTCCTGCTTTAAGTTCCTTAGCTCATAGACTTTTAAAGTGTAAATAAATCTCTGCTAGTTGAGATCACCTCCTGACTCTTCAAGTGAAATTTCCCTCCCAAGTTATTTTATTGCCTTCTCTGTTTCTGCATTAGGGGGCAACTTGTTACTTTAAACATTATCATTTAAAATTCATTGACCTTTGCAGTGCTGCTCAAATCCAATGATCAAATATACTAGAGTACGAAGTGCACAAAGTGCAAAATAAAAATTAAAATTTCAATATGTAAGCTGTTATAAATAATAATAGTTTAAAAAAATACAATACTTTTACTGCTTAATTTAAATTAAATTACTATATATCTTTTCAATTTTAATAATTAGGCTTTTAAGTACTTTTGGGATGTCATAGGAAGGATTTGCTTCACTGTTCCCTTCTGAAACAGATAAAGTATCTAAATTTAGATTTCTCTTGGAAGAATTAGCTAATGAATAGTATATCTGAATTGAGCATAACAAAAATTTGTAGCTATAACTTTACCAAGGAAGAATTTCTTATCTCTATCTCATTTTTATCTCAAAAAATAGAAACATAGTGGCAATATTAAGACAGAACAGAATGAAGAGCAGCATTTTAGGAAGCCCAAGGCATTTGAATACAGCCATAATTTTTGAAAGCATTTAAATCAAGTGAGATTAATTTCTCAGTGGTTCTCAAAGTTGATATAGCCACTTCAGGCTTTCTCATTATTGAGTGAAAAAAAAAAAAATAGAAATCAATAGAGTGAGATTTATTGCACTCTGATTAAATGCCTATTTTAAACTAAAACGTATTGTACACAGCAACTCACCTCCTCATTTTGCCATAAGGCATATATGCTGAAGAACATTTATGTCTAAAATTGAAGTGGAGGTGGGAGATAGCATGAAAATTTGTGGCAAGCATTAATGAAGGAATCAAAATTTGCTATCTAGTGTAAAGCTAAGTATCATCTTACCTCTGCCCTTTATATCTAGGATTATTTTGATTACCTCAAGTGAAATCCTCTCCTAGTTGAATCAATGCTAAACCTTCCATTGACTTTAACCAGGTCAGAATTTCAGTTCTACAATCTTTCCTATTAGAAATTGCTGTTCAGTATAAAGCTATCTAAACTGAATTTTAAGCTACAGAAAATCATCTATCAGTAAAGAGCTGTCTCTAAAAGGTGGATTTTAAAATTTCTGTTGTATTTTGTGGGTTTGACTTAAAGATCAGTGGAATTATGCAATTATTTACAGTTTAGAAAATGTGTAGCTTACAATAACAGAAGCAGATACAGTTGTAGCTTGATAATTTTACCATGTTAAACAGTAAGCATTCTGTTTTTATAAAGATGGATGGTGATTTATCTCTTTTGTGTTAGAAAATAGGCCTATAAAACATAGTATAACCATACAAAATGTGACATAACCAGAGGTAAAATATTTATGGATCTGGAAACAAGCATTTTCTCACGTAAGGAATGCGCTCCTATACCGTTCTACTATTATACACAATTTTTTTATGAGGAAACTTTAAAAAGATGTAGGAAGATACGTAAGTTGAGAACTACAGATTTGATTAGCTCACTGGCTAAAGTCATTACAATTCCTTACACTGGGGTTAGTAATCAGTGAGGATGATAAAGTGTGTGTTTAATAAGCAGTGCTGGAATTACCTTGCTGCACTTGAATGGTGAACTGTTCATTTCTCTTAGTTAATTTTGTTATTTGCTTGTGGGATTATAACTGCTGGATAATTCAGTTCACTGGGGCAGAATAATGAAGAGCTGTGAATAAGGTTGCAAAACAAGAGGATTCCATAGTAGCAACTGAGCCACAAAATTTGCTGTCTTTTAAGTGGCTTTCTGCCTGGTTTCTTACCTTGCCCACTGGTGCGATAATTGTACAAACCTCCTTGAGGTCAGAAGACCTGCAGCATGGAACTGATTGAATCCGTAGGTCAAACCACCTTCATGTACCTTCCTGTAGGAGGAGGTAGTCTGCTACTAGGAAAAACTAAATGGCAAGCTTTTAGCCATACCAGGTGCTTTAGATTTGAAAGCAGGCTTTAGGAAAATAACTCTAGTCAAATGGCAGAGCCATTCTGAAGGTATCAGAGCCATCTGTATTAGATCGCTACCCATTTCCAGTTGAATGAAGGGTGACATTAGCACAAGCCTTGGTATAAGTATTAAAAACGGGGAAAATGGGATCATGAAAATGAGAAGCACTTGTGGATGGCATATATTTGAAAGATCGACACCAGTGGCATGCATTTTTTGTCAGATCATGGTAAAAGAGCAAGTAAAAATCAGTATGAAAGTGCCAGCTCATTTTCTTTGCTTATAACTCAGAATATGGTCAGGAAAGCTGGTGACTGGAGAAAAAACATAGAAGCAAATAGCCGTTTGATGAAGAAATTTGAGGAATCAAGAGCAGAGCTGGAAAAAGTAATACAGATTGCCAATTGCTGCTTAAAAGAAAAAGGAAATCCTGAAGAACTTCTCAGGAAACACAGCGTGAGTAAACTCTCTGACCTTCCTCATGGAAATATCTCTGAGTGCATGACATACAAATGAAAAGACAACTTGATTTTAAAATTGATGTGGGTTTCTTTCACACACAGAAGTTACACAGATCAGGTCAAACTAATGTTGAGATTGAAAAACAAAAGGGAAAAAAGGTCACCCCTCTCATTGGTGAATGTAAGAAACCAGAAGGTGAAGAGAGGAGAATCCCTAGAAATAAGGATCTGTTTTGCAAGTAGAGCTGTTGGGAGTGATGACACTAAATTTTGCCACTCTCAGGCATCCACTGCTTTTTTTTTTTTATTTCTCAGGTCAATATCTGTGTCCTGCATTACAACCATTACTTATGCAGTGTAGCTTCAAAATGTATTCTTACTAAAATACCATCTCAGTGTACTGGCTGAGAATAAATTAATTTGCTGGACTTTAAACTAGCTGGAAATAGTCCTTTCCTAGATCAAACTTCAGTTCTACACTGCAGCAGAATTAACAGTGTACTAGGGACTCCATTTTGGCATGTTACCATATCAATAACCACCTTCACCTTCTCACTTTGCACCTCAACTTCAGGAATTCTTCAACCAGTTGGATCAGAGGGTCCTAAATGCTTTCCTGAAAGCATGCGATGAACTTACTGACATCCTCCCAGAACAAGAGCAACACAACCTGCAGGAAGCTGTGAGAAAACTCCATAGGCAGTGGAAGGTTAGTGACATTGAATGGTACCTCTGGAAATTCTAATTATTAACTCTGGAATGTTTCTGCATGACCTATGTTTTGAAAAAATAAGGTAAATAAAAAGTGTGTTCTATTATTTAGTAATTGGGAGGAAAAAAGGTATAAAAGTATTTTACACCATTGGCTACACTTGCATCTAAAAATATCCTCTTGAAAAAGCCCTGTTAAGTGGTCAAAAAGTGAGAAATGTGAATTAATTATTAATTAATTTAATTTGTTCCCCTATACGCAGCCATAATGACACCTGTGTTAAGAACATTTGCTAAGAATAGGTCCTAGCTTTATTTATGCTGATGTTGGATGTTTTCAGTTACTTTACCAACCTTAATAAACTAAATAAAATAAGTAATAAAAATAAAAAAAATTGTTAAAAAACAGGCTATCAATTTAAATTGTGTCTTCAGCCAAAGACTCTAACAACTGAACAAACACTGTCCTTATACTATGGAATTTTTTGCCTGCTATAGCATGTTGCAGGTCAAAGCTGGTGTGGTGGATAAGCTTTTTCTCACTAGCATGCAAACAGGAACCTCTGGAAGCAGTTGTAACTATAGCTTCACTATTGTTTGCTTTATTATTTTATACAGGAAATATTTGGTATATCTTGCCAACAATCAAAATGTCTCTGTAATGTGCATACGTATTCTGGTGCCAAAAACTTATATTTAAAAGATATTGGTATCAGAGTTGATTATTTCCTTAAATGAATACAGAGAATACCCCCATCTGTTCTTGCATATATAAGTTTATTTTCTTTATTAGGAGATCTTAGATAATTTATTTGTAGTAACTTCACACTGAAGTAATGGGAGTAGTGTTTTATCTCTGTGTTTGTTTATTGCCCATCTGGGTGCACAGGATCTTCAAACAGAAGCCCCATATCATTTGATCCACTTGAAGATTGAAGCACAGAAAAGCAAGTTCCTTGGCACAGTGGAGGAATGCAGAGCTGAACTAGCTAGACAGAACAAGGTGTTATCAAGAGAAGGCAATGAAAGGATGATCGAGGAACACATGGTATGAATTATATGCCACCACGTGGGCATTTACAGAAATACATTTCAATGTCAAAGAGAGGATCTAACCAACTCTTAATCCATCAAAAGCCCTGTGCATTACTAAATCATTTCAATGCTTAATGCCTTTAACAAAAAAAAAATATTTGAGCTTAGTACAATTTATGACAAATATCTAGATATGTTTGCGGTTTCTGCCAGTTAGTATTTTTGTTGTGTTTTCTGCTTTGTCTCTGGTCAGTTGTTCTTTGGTGACAAGGGACGTTACCACCTGTGTGAGAAAAGGCTACAACGGATTGAAGAACTGTGCCAAAAACTGCCAGTTACTGATCCAGTGAGGGCTACATTGGAAAGCAGCCAACGAATCCTGAAGGAGCTCAAATCCCAGATAAACAACACATACATAAAGCTAACAGAGCACTCGGACACCTGGAAGAACTATAACAAAAGGTTTCATCTCAATTGCTAGCTGGGTCTTGTAGAGCCTTATGCATGGTCACTCCTCTAAATGTCATCATAGATCAGTAGCACATAAAGAGTGATACTTTGTTGTCAGCTTCAAGTAGAAAACTATAATACCTGTAGTAATTCCACAAATTATAGTGGGTTTTGAGCAGGTTGGGTTTTCTTTTTTTTTTTTTCTTGAAATTAAAAAGTTACCATTTGGTGGTGGCATTTTTTGTCTTTTTTTTTTTTTTTTCGTGTTTTGCATTATGTGATGTTTTATTTCAGATTTTCTGAATTGGAAAATTGGATTTCATCAACAGAAAGAGAGCTAAAGAAGATAAAGGAAAGTGTCAATGATACTGCCAAATACAAGCAATGTAAAGCATCCATGGGGGTGAGCCCTTGGATTATATTCTAACAAAGCTATGGTCATTGCTACTGGGACTCTAGATAAAACTGTATTCTGAAATAGTGTAACTGTTTTACTATGGAGACCATAGTAGCTCTGCTGATTCATGGTATTCTTAAAAACATTTCCAGGAGAATATTCCACATTGCAGCAAAGTGTGACATAAGTTATTAAAAAGACATACTTCTTAATAACAGCAGGTCCCCTTACCCGTATATTCAGAACATCCAAAATACAGAAGCAGATATAATACTTGCCTCTCATCCGGCTGCATTCACAGTTAAAAGTGCTGTGCAAGGAAAAGCCAGAATTTCTGGACTGGGGTTTTTTTAAGGATCAAGTTGCTGTCTTATACTTATGGAAATCTTCCATAATAAAAATTCTCTTCTACAATAGTATAACAGGGGAGGCAAAGATACTCCGTGTATTTTACCAGTTCACTGTTGCATTGGTGACTGGTAACGGAAGTGGTAGAACAGCTGAAGATTGAGTTGTTTGACTGAATTAGGTTTAGGCAATAATATGTTGTGTCTTTGGGACCTAGCTTAACCCTTCTTTCTTTCTTTTATTTCACATACTAAGAGCAGAAATACTACACATACTGTAGGAGATTGTGTGAAAGTTACGAGCAGGTTAATTGTGCGAAGAAACATAATTCTGCTTTCAAAAATTCTGATTTATTCATGCAGTTTCACTGCTGGCAACTTCTCGTCAGCACTGGCACAGATATAAATGAAATACTGAGTGAAAAAAGGCAGGGGAGAGCTATTTAAAGAGGGGAAAACATACAAACAAAACCTACCACATGAAATTATGTGTTTGGGAAGGTCAACATTTAAGATTTAAATGATAACTGAGAAATTTGGTCAAATACCTATACATGGTATCTACCATCTATTGAACTGTATCCTGGGCTGCATCAAAAGGAGTGTGGCCAGCAGGTCGAGGGAGGTGATCCTGCCCCTCTACTCTGCTCTCGTGAGACCTCATTTGGAGTATTGTGTGCAGTTCTGGTGTCCTCAACATCAAAAGGACATGGAACTGTTGGAACAAGTTCAGAAGAGGGCCACAAGGATGATGAGGGAACTGTGGCACCTCCTGTATGAAGATAGGATGAGAAAGTTGGGGCTGTTCAGGCTGGAGAAGAGAAGGCTGCGTGGAGACCTCCTAGCAGCCTTTCAGTGTCTGAAGGGGGCCTATAGGGATGGTGGGGAGGGACTCTTCGTTAGTGACTGTAGTGATAGGACAAGGGGTAATGGGTTCAAACTTAAACAGGGGAAGTTTAGATTGGATATGAGGAAGAAAATCTTTACTGTAAGGGTGGTGAGGCACTGGAATGGGTTGCCCAGGGAAGTTGTGAATGCTCCATGGCTGGCGGTGTTCAAGGCTGGGTTGGGCAGAGCCTTGGGTGGCATGGTTTAGTGTGAGGTGTCCCTGCCCATGGCAGGTGGTTTGGAACTAGATGATCTTAAGGTCCTTTCCAACCCTAACTATTCTATGATTCTATGATCTATAGACAAAAATGTTAGTTCGTAGGGGAAAAAAATGCTCTACTGCTACTACTTATTAAAGAATAGTCTAATAAGTTGTACTGGAGTAAAGCCTGTAGACCAAATGCAAAAATGTAGCCTTTGACTGGAACAGAATCAGGTAGAGGTATCGCAATAGAAAAATACTACATTTCTAGCGTTTAAAGGTAAAAACAAAGGTAGGATGTTTACACTACTAATCTTTGAACTGATACTATGAATGCCACTCTTTAGTATATTTTGTTTATTTGAGGAAAATGCCTTTTGATTCTTTCATAGGAAATTAGGAATCATATTAAGAAACAAGGAGAACATCACAGCTGGCTGAAATCTAGACTTGCTGTTTTGACCGCAGCATGTCCTGATTTGGAGGCCAAAGAGACAGAGGATGAGCTTTGTAAACTTTCCAGTGACTTCAAGGGACTCCTAGATTTTCTGGCTGAGGTACAGTATGAGGGACACAAAACCTCTCCATTTTCAGTGTCACATGAAATTGCATCAGTTGTGGCTTCACAGGCATAAGTTCCCTGCTGTGGTTTTTTAACTAAACTGCAAGGATTCAGCAATGAAAAACTTATTTGTACACCTGTGAAGCAAAGCCTTGAGAGTAACAGGCAGAAAATACTGACATTATTATAATGGAGCTTTTGCCTTTGCAGGATTAGAAAACATTGTAGTAAATATTTCTGGAATCAAAATGTCAATATCTTTAGAAGCAAAAGGTAGTTTTCTAAAACGAGCTCATACTGAACATTGGCAAAACTATCATGCACATCATCTACCAGATATATAATTTAACTTTAATCTTCATTAATGTATCTTTTATGTTGAATTAATCAAGAAACTACTGTGAGGTAGTTTCAAATCATTCGGCATGTCTGTCATGCACTGAATTTGCAGAAAGAGGCTGCAGATCTCTCAGATCTGAACGATAATGAGGATAAAGGAGATCAGGATAGAGAAAGACTTCAGACTGCAAATTCTGTTGTTAATGTCAGTTCTTGTGGAGGCTTGTAGGTGCTCCAGATGATTAATTTTCCATGTGTTTTTTGAAACTTCTTTAAACATCCATTGTTTGAAAATTGTGTTTGGAAAGTTGGGGCAGTGAATGTTCTGATTTCCAGGTGACAGCAAAAAAATTAAGTTACTATCTTTTCTTTCTAACTTTGTTTTGTTTTGATGTGTTAAAATACTTTTGCTTTTTATTTCCTCTGAAAGTCAGAACTAAAGGGAACATAAGTTCATGTAGGTAAAAACAGATGATAAGAGCCAGAATCTAAACTTGTTTTGAATCTAAATGACACTTTGTAGTTAAGAGACTGCTGAATCTTAGAAGTCTGAATACTCTTTGCTGCTAAATTTACAGCTTAATGAGATGGATGAGACTGTTTAGGCAAGGATTAATACTGGGTATTTCCAGAGTTCAGCAATGTTTTTTGGAGAGTAAAGACTACACATTTATAAAACAGGAAAGAGAAAGGCTTGGATCTGAATGGCCTTCCAAAGTGAATATAGACAAGAAAGAAAGGAAGGAAGGAAGAAGAGGAAGGAGATTACTTAGTTCTAGAATACTTTCTGATTAAAACCTTAAACACAGGAACTGTCTGAGGAACAGAACCTGTACTGAGAATCAGCTGCAAGTAGTTAGCAGAATCTTACAAGGGGGGAAGGACTTTCTGATATGTTGAATAAATATCTTTTTCATCATAAATTTCTGCAAACTGGATATTTTACCACATGTATATTGTGGTCCATAAAATCAGGGTAACAGGACATTTTAATATATTTGTGATTCACCAGTGTTTTGCTCTTGAGGGTCCAAAAGGTAACAAGATTTTTTGTGAGTTGAATAGCACGGGTGTTTCAGAATCTGGGTCAGCTTGTAAGGATGAGGACAGCATGTATTTTCTAAGTGATCACTAATATGTGGCTGTCACAGGCAGCCACCTACCATATGGCAGTGTAATAGGGAGTACATCTAAACAAAACAAAGATCTCCCTGGTCACATTTTAAATCTACATTCACTCTTTCACTGTAAAGCTAAAGGTGTCAAGAATGCTGGAAACAGAATTGGTTTGAATTAAGACAATTTACTATATTTATTTGAAAAAAAAATCTAAATATAAATGTTCTCTTAAATTACAGAGCCTTTCAGCATGAAATGCTTAAACTTATTTGTACTTGTAGGTTGAAAAGACTGTAGACACTGTTGGAGACTGTGTCCAGTACAAAGAAGAAGTTAAAAGTGCAATTGAAGAATTAATCAGCAATTCTAAAGAAGCCCAAGCAGAGGCTGAAAAGATCCTGGACACTGAAAGTTTATTACAAGCTCAGCAACTACTACTTCATCATCAGGTAAGGCAATTATTCATGTCCATATCCATTTATTTTTTTTTTTAAGATTGTATTTATGTAATTACAAAATTTTATTATGTCTGTTAAGGTAACCCTTTTTATTTAAACTTGAAATAGTTATAAAGGAATCAGTCTCATGTGGGCTAGTATTGATTTCTTATAACAAAAATATACTTCAGTATTTTTAAAATATTAATGCTCAAAGATGGGCTTGTTTTTCAATTTTTATTGAATATTATTTTATTTGACAATGTTTTTTTGGACATAGAACACCTGAAAACCAAGCTTCATTTACTTGAAGTTTGTGTGTCAGATTTGCTCATGGTAAATTGGTCCCAGTCATGGTTTTGGAAATTTCTTTACTTCAGCAGCTTTGATGTAACCCCAACTCTAAATGCAGGAGGGAAGATGTACCTCTAGTCTTATCTCCTCCTGTAGGTAGCTTCTGCAGTAAGTGGTGGACCTCTAGTCTGCAGGAGCACAACAGGAGTCTTTTTATACACTGATAATAGATTAAATTGTCTACAGGCTACAGTAATAATAAATCATATGGGTTGTGTACAGCAAGAACCATGGGGTTAAACATGGAAAATAAATTAACTTTGAGGCCTGCTCAAAGCTAGTAAGAATAATTTACTGTCAATGTTTGAGCATTATATAAGTGTTTTATATCAATATCTGTTTCTGTAATGTCAGACATGTTTAACTCTCTGACCAAGCAATACTATGTCCTGCCCATATCGTATATTATCTAAACTCTTCGGTGTTTGTAAAAGCTACTACTGTATGTGTTAAGATTTGTATTTGTTCTCTCAATACTCTACATTCCTTATCTGACCATATGAGAGATAGTAGGAACAGTTGACTTCTCATTGAGTTCTCAGACTCTTCTTTTTTTTTTGATATGGAGTCTGTTAAGGTAAAATCAGACTTAGAGGAGGACCTGAAGATACCAGGTAGAATTGAGCAGGGAGCCGTGAGCTTATCTTGCAAAGCTGGCAATGAGTCAGGCATGTTAGGAAGAGATGGGATGTTGTCTTAGGAGTTTCTGATAGTGCTACAAAGGAAAATGCATTAAGGAAAGAGTTATGCAATTTGGCCATCCCCCTAATGCTCTCTAATGAAGGCTGATATATTGCTTTGTCAATCTGAGGCTACAACCTGTGCCTCAAAGAGTGTGGAGTAGACCTGGAGGCTTCCAGGCAATCATAAGGAATACATCCACCTATGATTACTGCTGCAGTTACTCAAGTGTTGTGGCTTCTGCTTACTGAAATACTGCTTTGGATAAATGGCCACACTGTCACATAAATGGCCACAAAAGGCGTATATACATTTTGGAAACCAAGGCATGTACTTGACGAATATGTAAGACTGTCAAGAATACTTGCCATCGTTCATCACTTTGTCTGTTGCCCTCTTTACATAACCCTGCAGAAGCAGAAAATGATTTCATTATGCCAGTTACCCAAAGAAACTAAAAAGTCTAATAATTCTTGTTGGATCAATCCTTTTAGCAAAGGACAAGGAGACTCCGTGCAAAGAGGCAAGATGTGCAACAACAGATTTCCCAAGCTAAACAGTTGCAGATTGATGGTGGGCTTCCCAGCACAATGCAAGAGGATTTACAGAAGTTAGAAGGAACGTTGGAGAACATGCAACAGACTATGGAGAAACGTGAAGAGCAGCTGCAGGTGGGTTCTTTACAAATGGAAATAATAAACCATGCTTTCTTCTTTATATTTTTTTTTAATAGTAGAAAAAAAAAGCAAACAAAACAAACAAAAAAACTCCAACACATCATTAAGTATAAAAAGTCTGAGCTCAGTTTCTCACCTCTGAATCTTGGTCCTTGTGTTTTCATGATTAGTAACTCCATGAAAAATTCTTGAAGCTGTTTAATTAATAAAGAAACAGTATTTTGGTTTTAAGTTTTTAAAAGAGCCAAACGTTCAGTAATAATAGGTATTTTAAATAATATATGTGTGACTTAATTTTTAGATGGGCTGTCTCCCCTGACTACAATGTCACAAAAGGTGACATTGCCCTTTAATTGAGAGCCCTTAGGCTATTGGATTAATAATACCTAATGTTCTGCAAGTATAATCCTCACAAGTATTATGTGAGATAGATTTTGTCATCCTAAATTTAAAGAAGAAAAAAAAAGAAAATCACAGAGAAATGAAATGGATTGCTCCAGGTTGTGTAACTAATCACTGATTGAAATGGGATGAGAATTTATAGCTCCTTGCTATATCATTGCTATATATGCCATATCTGAGTTGTCCTTTACATTTCTCTAAGCAGAATGGCAATCCAGCTGCCCACTATTCCAAGCAAATATTTAAAGTCATCAAAACTATTTCCCATGATAAATACAAAATGAAAAATGATCAATACAGCTCAGGTAACTTCTTAATGTAAGAATTTATCACAGAAACAATTTTTTTTCAAAGGAATTCCAAATAAAGTCTTAACTTAGGCTTTGTTTTACTTCAGAATCAAGAAAATACTTGTTTATTCTTCTGACTGATAATTAAATGCTGCACATTCATCAAAATTCTACATTATGAGAAAAAAACAGATTCCTATGCGTGTTTCCTATGAATAGAGATTTTCTTCTGCCATTTCACTGTAATTTACTGCTTTAGAGAACTTGAAGATACTTTTGGATATTGTTGACTACCTGTCCCCATAAGCACAAGTATTGGTATTTATACTTTAGAACGTCTTTTAGGACATTCAAATATAAGACTTGAATATTTTTGGCACCTCTTTTGCATGGAGTAGCATGAATCAGTCAAAATTCAAGGGAAAAGTTTTCTTTTATTGGGTTCAGAACAGTTTCATCTGCTGAGTAGATGGCATTTCAGGTGAAATAGTTTCATTTTATGCCAGTTTTTTATCTTTTTTCCTTCTTTAGTAACTTACAATTCTTTTTTCTTCTCTTTGATCTTTTCGTCTTTGTATTCCTGCTTTGGTTTTGTTTTTGTAGGTCACCATAAATAAATGGGAGCGGTTTGAAAGAGACAAAGAAACAGTAGTAAAATATCTCAACCAAGCAAGTTCTGCACTTGAACGTATCTTAAACTTTAGCAGTTTAGAGAGCCTCTCCTCAGAACTGGATCAGACAAAGGTATTCACTGTGTGAAACACAAGAACTGAGATATCTTTCTGCCTTGCTTGTTAACATGTAGTAAGCATATTGCCTTCAATATTTGCATGGATCCCCATTAATGCTGGTGCAAATTGCATATACAGAGGAGAGGCTGCATAAACTGTTTATAGGTGAAAACTTATTTCATGAAAAAATGAAGAATTGTTCAAGTTCTGAATCTGAAGCACACGTATGGAAGTTAAAATGACTTTGAGGACTTCCTGTTTTATGCTCAGTAATCATCTCTATTAGTAAACTAACCAGTGGCAAGCACTGGCATATCAACATCCATAGAGTGCTCTTTAGCAAGGTTACATGGACTGTCACTTTTCTTGCCCTGGGAGAAAAAGGAGAGGTTTCTACAATATGGACATGAGCCATAACTTGTCACTTATCCTTAGTAACACAGAATTATCCAGCCCATTTTATTTACTAACGTAGAAGTAATTGTAGTGATTTGCTTTCCTAAGTGCCGTGCTTTTCACACTGGTTTTACCATTCGATTAATCTGATACTAAATGCTACATATATTGGTTATGCTTATCCATTGTTCTGGTGTGTAGGTTTAATGTATTTGGCAGAAAATAGTTGCTAAACAAAGTAAGAGTTCAAGCTACAAGGTACTGCAAAATCCTTTCTGTAAAGGGTAATATCTAAAGATTAAATAAAGATGCCTATAATACACAATTCACCAATGAATTTAGTAAAAGACTACAGAATAAATGGATTGGTTGAGGGTAAAACTTTTGGACATACAGTTTCCCTTGTTAAATTTTTTTCAAGCTAGTTTGCTTGAATAAACATTTCTTAACTGCAACATGAAAGAAACTTTCTTCAGATACTGTTTTTATATGTCTACACATTTAAAACATGTATGTAGGAAACATACACTTTGTCCAAGCACAAACATTTGGGAAAAATATTTTGTGTATATGAAACTGTTCATAGTTGTATTAATGTATCTTGCACCCTTACAGGAACTTTCTAAACAGACTGAAACAATGGCAGTGCAGGCTGAGAATCTGGTGAAGAATTCTTCTGAGATACAGCTTGGTTCAAAGAGCAAGCAGTTCCTTCAGCAGCAGGCAAAATCAATCCAAGAACAAGTGAAAAAAGTGGAAGCTACTCTTGAAGAAGAGTATGTGCTTAACAAGTCCTAATATTTATTATCCACTATAGGATTGTATCAGATTTGTAGAATACCTTATCAGCATTTTGTATTGTCTCAGCTCTGTCATTTACAGCTTGCAGTGGCATAGCAACCGGGTTATAGTACCAAATATGTCATAAGAGTACGTGGAAATAAACTAAATAATTTTTTATAATACATAGGTTATAAAAACAGTTAGTTACATTTAGCCTGTCACTTCTCTTTAAGGCCCAGTCATGAGAAGAAGTATTAGTTAAACTCATTCTTGAGGTACTAGACCCTTTTAGGAAGAGTGCAAGTATGAGAACAGCACATTTACAATATTTGCCTCAGTTTTCAGTATTTCACTTTGTTCATGGGAATGTCAAGAAGTGCCTTCATCCTAGCTGAATGCCCTGATTTTATTTCACAGGCAATGTGAAAAGCTGCTTCTGCTGCTGCAAAGAACAAAGGCATCATATGCCAAATTTTGTTTAAAAAATGGAAGTTCAGACTCCAAGAAAGTGTTGTTAAATCCTGTAACTATTTTGGAGCTTTTTGTATCTGTAAAAATTTCATCCCTTTTCTCAAGTGAGTAACTCTGTCATTGAACTCAAGTTACTCAACTTCAGTTGTTGCTATTCTTATTTTCTCTATATACACACACATTCATATGTGTGGATGAAATTAGTATTTTTGAATATATTAAATTCAATACACAAATCATGGATACATGTGCCAATTCTGCAGCTGTTTTACTGGAATTACTATGTAGAATAATCTGATTTATAAGTTTAAGCAGGTATTATCACCTCTATCTGAATATGAGAAAATAGCAATGCTCCATGATTAGTTCCCCCCTGATGACCATTGTTTTATTAATCTGAGTAATTTGGTGCAATTTTTTTCCCCAATATAAAAGAACGGTTGCAAACCAGAACAACTAGCCTATGCAGCAGATGTAACTTTCTGATTATTGGTGGTCTAAATTTTACATAACACTTTCTCCAACATGTTTCCATTTTTTGTCCATTAATGTCTCCATGATTTCTACCATATCTTAATGAATACTTTACTTTTTACATAATTTTCTCCAACATTAGGGAGAAAACTAATGCGAATTTTTAATTCAAGAAATTTTCCTGTCCAACAATGAATATTCACTTTTTAAATAATGTAATCTATTTTTAAATGAAAGCCATTACTGATATTGCCTTTAATGTAGATATGAAATAAGTTTTAGTTGAATGTATTGATTATAGAGAATGTCTTTCGTACTGTGATAGATAATAAAAAATAAATCCCTTCTGCAAAACATGCAAATATCTACAACTCTCTATAGTGAATCTACAGAATATATGATAAACATGGAAGGTTATGTTGTAACTCACATAATCAATAAAAATCTTGGCTGAGTAATTTAAAGTGCAGGTATTCCAAATACATATGGTACATATGATTCCAATGAACAGGAAAAGGGAAATTAAAATATGAGCAGCTCTCTATAGTTAGGTATAGAGCAAACTTAGTCCATCTGTTTCCCAAGTAGATCATGCATAGCTGTGCAGTGTTTGGGATTATATTCTTTACAGCCTGTGTCTTCCTTACAATGATAAGGAAGGCAGATACAAAGGCAAAGGTTTTTCAGTCATTGTGCCGCTGATTTGGTCCCTCAGTTCTGATTTCCAGCTGTATTTTCTTGGGCTGGACTTGAGAGAAATATTTTTGCACGTTATTTTCCTACAAATGACTTGACTATATTCTTGTCAGTAAATGGCTGTGGACATTGCTTTTTTTTATTATTAACAAAAAAAAAAAATAAAATAAAAAGATGAAATTTTACAGTTTTAGACTACATATTTTCCTAAAGCTTCCTCTAGCTTTAATGAGGTGGAAAAAAGGAATTATACCAAAAACTTTTGACATGGAATGGTTTTTAAGGCTATATTTAAAAGGAAAATGTATTTTGGAATTTCATAATATTCAGACTTCTCTGATAAAATTTTAGTATTTTCAGTTAAATAGAAAATGCATGTTTTGCAAGCTGTGTATAGGGCCTGCATTAGCACTGGTTTCTTTACAATGATTTTAAGGGAACAGAATGTATACTGGAAGTCAATGTATACTGGAAGTCAATGCTGCTAAGTCTTACAAAAGTGTTAGACTTACTTGTGACCAAAAAGAAGGGTGCTTTGTTTGCTATCCAAGATAGATGAGAATACATCATAATCTGTCTCTGTTTAACATACCTATAATGTATGTTTCAAAGAATATAGCTATTAACTTTGAGGTAGTTGAGTATCTGTTGTTGATTCTTTGGCTTGATATTTAATCTTGCCTCAGAAAACTCCAGCTTCCTATAAGATGGGAAGATTGTTGTTATAATAAAGCAGTCAAGACTCTATCCACACCCACAATATACTGATTTTATTCATTCTGTTCTAGTGACTAAATTACTAACATCTATGCACTCAATTATCTCAATTTTTAGACATCTCATATAATCATAATTCCATATTATTTCATAGAAATCATATTTATGTAACTTTTCTGCCTGATATGATGAGATTCTTGATGTGCAGCTTATAAGTGAAGCTGTATTGTTTAATCTCTTTCTGTCCTCTCTATGGCTAATGCAACTGTTTGAGTGCACAGTCTGAAAGAGAAGAACCAAGTTTGAATTTAGGCACACCACTTAGTCCTCTAAAAACTGGAGTTTTTAAAATGACCCTCCTGTAGACTTAGTAAGTTACATTTTTATTCTAGCAAGAATATGGGCAGCTTCATTATATTAAACTGTTTATTCTCTCTAATTAATTTGGTTAATTTTAGTATTAAAAGCATGGAAATGGTGAAAAACAAGTGGGATCATTTTGGCAATAATTTTGAAGCTTTGTCCATCTGGATAGCTGAACAAGAAAAAGAAATGGAAACTCTGGAAACATCATCATCTCCTTTGGACATACAGATCAGCCAGATCAAGGTGATTAGTTCTTGTTATGTTTAGCATTAAAAGCCCATTTGTCTGTCATTTTTCTAGAAGCCAAAGGGGAGAACAGACATTTTACGTGTCTCAGAACTACCATGATAATGATGACACGCTTTGTCCACAAATATACCTAGCAGTAAAATTTTACATAAACCGAAGGAAAATTCTTACAGGCTGCCTTGTCTTTTAGTGTTTAATTTACATATATGGAGCCTTTTTGTGTGTGGTTAAAATATTTAATTTATACTTTTCTTATGTTTTGAGTAATCTCAACTGATGTACAAAATAGCTACATAAATACAAGGTGTATAAAGCTTCTTTAAATCAAGCATCAGCTAGTGGATATAGAACTTGGGTTTAATATTGCAAGCTGAAGATATAACTTGATTTATGTACTTTTATGCTGAAACAATAAAGAAACTATTGCTCTTGGTAGCTTGCAAAACTACATACCATTTATTGCTATTATATCTGCACTGTCTTAAATTCTGTGTACATTCCTGTAGATACATAGTGGTTTAGTTTTTTTATTGCTAACTAAAGGTGCATATTGTCTTCAAGCATTGCATTTCAAGGGCTGACTTGATATCCTCCTGCAAATAAAAATGTACATTCTCTGAACCTGCATGCTTCTAAGAGGACAGAGTTTTTCATTATGCAGTGATCACCATAATTTTCTTTATCCTGTGACCTACTTGCTCTTCAGAAAGCGCACAGGTGCGCAGCTGCATGCAGTCATGGACCAGATTGACACTGAGTATCCAAAGTATCCCATAAGACACTTGTTTCATACGACAGAAAACCGTTTAGCAGCAGGTTTTCCTGTTCTTAATCTGATCGTATCTTTACATACACCAAATAAATAAAATCTCTTGATTTCATCATTGAAGAATAAACCAATATTCAAGTTCTTGTTTTGTTGCCATAGCAACTCAAAACCAATTTCCTTTTGAAGTAACATATACACACTTATCCCACTGGCATACATTGTCATTTTATTTTGCTTTTCATAAGTTAGGGGGTAGGATTCCAGTGCTTAAGACAGAAAACAAGTACATCAAATTATATTAAGATGCATACAGTGTAACAGTTCTTGTCTGTCTAAATAGAGTCTACTTTAGACTAACTAGCCCATTCAGGCCAATTTCTCAGAAAAGCTGTTCTTTGCTCTATGTGCGGATAAGCAGTAATTTTTATGGTGCATTGCAAGTTTCTGAAAATTCCACCATAATTTTTCCTCTTTTAAACATCATGACAGGAAGGACAATGGTCAGCAGGTAATGTTTATAAATGTCTGAGTGAACAGACATGAAGTAAATCCTCCAGATAAGACCTAGGGTAAATTGTTGTAACTTAGGTGAACCAATGGGCTTCATGAACTGCTGATATGTGTAATGAGTCATCTAACCTCCCTGCATAGACATAGCTTGAGGTGTTCTTCAGCAGCATTGCTTTGTTCCTGATTTTGAAGAATTAGTTACTTGTTGTTGTAAATTTCCTGATTGGTTACTCTGTATCACCACGCTAACCAGCATATTTAGTTCATAATTTCTAGTACCACACCTTAGTAAGGAATATTGCAACATGAGGCATATGCATAAAAAATCCCTGATATCTTGGCTGAACAGATAAAAACCCTGGGGTCAACCAAACATAGTTATCATACATAGTGATGGTAATAACCTGCTCTTGGTGACATTGATTGCAAAACCGCAATGACTTCAGCAGAACAGATTTTCACCTACACATTTCTCCAAAGTTCCTGATGGAACAAAATGACAGTAGTCACAAGTAGTTACCATTGATGGCAGACTTGCTGAGAGTTTGAAGACCTCAATTATCCACCTTCTTTTATGTAACCAAGTGAATTTAACGGAATAGCGTGGGAGTAAAAAAGTGCTGCCTCATTTGTATCTGCTGCATTGTTAGATAATTTCAGCTTCAGGGCTGCAAATACGGTATTTTTCCTCAGCACCGCATTCTCATGCAGAAAAAAAAGATATTTTTTAATCTGAATTAATTCAGAATATATTGCATAAAGAGACATTATAAATGCTTCCAGCACCACATTCTTTCTGTACTGTCATACTGCTAATTCTAGACTGAGCTTTGCAGTAAACTGCTCCTGAGCTTTATAAAAGCAAAAAAAAAAAAAAAACCCAACATATTTTTAGCACAACTATAGCAGAAGGCGGGCACTTTCTATACTTTTGAGAGTGCATTTTCAGAAGGTTTTAGTTGATTTCATCTACA
The DNA here is from genome assembly GCA_017639245.1 of Myiopsitta monachus. Lineage (NCBI taxonomy): Eukaryota > Metazoa > Chordata > Aves > Psittaciformes > Psittacidae > Myiopsitta > Myiopsitta monachus. Next base: position 24,838,648 of record CM029925.1, read on the forward strand.
TACATATCTTAACATTTTTGAGCCGGAATGCTATTGCCTATTTCAATTTCAAAGAGTAGTCTTTGCTATTTCAGTTCCCTCCCAATGAGTTTTATTCATGGCTCCTGAGAAGGACTCCATTGACAGGCTAAATCAGGAGAAATTAAAAGAATTCTGTTGTGGAAAAAATCTTATTTCCAAGTTCACTGATGCTTACTTAATAAATAGTCACTGAATATGACACATTACAAGTTTCTGTCTTGGGTGTTGTAGCTTTCAGGTTTGCCTCCATTTTGAAATAAAAACAAGTGCAAAATAATAGAAAACGGTTGCTGGCATGCATCTGACAAAATGTAAAGCCAGCGCTAGTTTGCCTTTATGCATTTACTAACTGATGTAGGAGGCAGCTGAAAAGTACAAGTAGCATTACCCTTGTTTCATGATTTCCTATTTATACGGTAATGTGGTTCTTCATTTAATCCTCTGCCTGGGGCACATTCAATCTACCTCATGATGTAATTTATTTCATTCTTTATTAAGCCATAGAATTTTAAATTAGAAAATTAAAACAATCTTCATTGGGTTTTAAATCATACCATGTTTTATTTTGTAAGGGCTTGTAACTTATTAAACACAAATAATCCGCTGTTAGGGTTCAGCTCCTTAACAATATTGTTTTCAGTTATACACTTACTTTTTCTCATCTTGTATTTATTTTGAATCAGTAAGAGAATTGTGTATTAATTTGCTGTGAAAATATGAACCATCTTGTCTGCTTATGAAAATATTCACCTCATTCAATTCTAATTGCTCTTTATAGATACTGTTTTTAGGGTGAGCATGTTTTCTAAACCTTTTCCAGTCAAAATTTCAAGATGAAAAAAGGAATTTACAGGTCATATTAATTAGTTACTGTTGTAACTACTTATTTCAAGTGGTCAATGAACTCTCCTCTTATTTACTTTTTTAATGAAGAATATTAGTAGCTCAGGTAAAAGAATAAAGCAGAAAATAATATTCTGATAATTAAAATCCTATTATGCTTCTTTATTTACTATTACTTTACATTTTAGGTTATTAATAAAGAAATAGATGGTAAAATAACTGGAATCTCAAAGCTAGAAGAGGAAGCCAAGTCTTTTTCCCAGTTTGTTACCTCTGGAGAATGTGCACATATTAAAGCCAAACTGACTCAAGTCCAAAGGTATTGGGAAGAGCTAAGAGATCATGCACAGAGACTGGAAGGAACAATCACAGGGAATGCATCAGTGCAGCAGAAATATGAAGAAAGTCTTAAACAGGTAGACAATGCAAAATCTAATGGATTGTTTGCAGCAATTTATACATTTGCTCTTTATTTTCCAAAATTGAATATAAAATATTATAGGATGGGCTAGAATACCTGAGTAACTTCGTAAAGTAATTGCAAGACCCCTCTGTGTAAATTTGTGCTTTGAATAAATTAAAAGGCAGGTTCAGGAAGACTAAAATGTACACGCTCAAAATGTTATGCTTTCTTTTAGAAAACCTAAGTGATTATCCTTTATATTGCACAAGTAAACCACATCCATACTTCTTATAAACAATCTGACTTCAGTCTTGTGTTGTTAGTAGGTCATAAGGAAAATAATTTCAATATTATTATTGCCTCAGTCCTAAATAGCTGAGCACAGTTAGCATCTTTTAACTTCAAAGGCACTCAGCACTGTGAAAGCTTAGGATATAATATTCTCTTAGCACTAAAGATTTAAAAGATTATACTTGAGGCATCAGTTATATATTTCCTGCTGGTTTTAGACTCTCTGGTTTGCCTTTTCTTCATAGGTGCAGCAGACAGTGTCTGAATTTGAAGCTAAGCTAGCTGAACCTCTTACATCATGCTCTTCATCATCAGCAACTTACTCAGCCCTTCAGGATTACACGGTGAGCGTGTGGCTAGAGATTCCTGACACAAGTCCAGGGAAACAGTCCCACATTAATCTCCTCACAGAAACACCAATAACCTCCAGACCAGGAGCTGTCTGATATCACGCCAGCCAGGGTGGTGGCAGGAGGAGGCAAGGGCTGCCTGTCACACTGGACAGCTACAGGGAAGGCTTATGCTGGCTTTCTCAGCTATTTCTTTGCACCATTTCAGACAGGCTTGAAGGTTTTTTTCCCCCACTCTAGAGAAAAGAAAGCCTAAAAGCCTGAATTAATCCCTCAGTTTCTTGGTTTTAATTTTATGCATCTAAAACATTATGAAAAATAGAAGACTTTTTGTCAAGAAACTTCTGTTAGACAATTTTCCTCAAAGATTTTAATGAAGCTTGGATCTTAGTTTATAGAAATCTGAGATTAAAAAAAATTAATCTTCCTGGAAGTAATTTCTCTTGAACAGTGCATAGACTGGACAGAGTTTCAACTGACAAACTTTCATCTGTGATGCCAGAAATCCATGGGTGTTTGGACTACTAAAAATCCATCCCAAATCTTGACATTTGGTGCAACATTTTTATCTGTGTCTATAAGTTTGTATTGTATTCTCCCCCAAGAATCATTAATTTTCTTTTTAAGAAAATACAGTAAAAACTTTTAATTCATACTGCTCTTGCAGTAAAATACATGTCATTTCTTCTTAACTTAGTGATAACTACATGTAAAGGCTATATTCAAGGAAGAACTGGCCTTTCTGCTTCAAAAAAGCTTGATAGGCATTGAGAAAAAATATTTTACATATGGAGAATTTATTCAGACAGCAAATGTAATCATTATTGTTACTGGCTTTTAAACACTTTGAATATGCTGAGTATGCAATGTAAACTCTTGTCCTTCCTATGGCATCACGATGAAATTACTCTTTATTATTTAGTTTAAATGTTAGCAAGTTGTTGCTGTACAATTCACCTTTCCTCCTATCTATGCTTTCTTTCATGACTGTAATGATACTCATTACTACTGCTATTATAGCACACTTCTGATTTGGAACTTTAGTGGTCTTAATTCTAAAATATATAATTTGATTTTGCATTTTTTCTAACTCATAGCACTACATTTCAATCATTTTCATATGAACAAGTTTCCCACCTGTGTGTAAATGGCAATACTGTGAAGTCTAGTCAACTTCAGATGCCATTTCTGTAAAAAGAAATGCTGACAAAATTTCACAGTAATTGTTCCCTGCCTCTTTCATGTCATAACATGGGCTGCATGTCCTTAATACAGTCCTTACTGAACAAGTACAAATTAGAACAAATCTTAGACAAACATTAAGGAATTTAGAGCTTTGCCCTAAATGGTCGTGTCTTATGTCCCTTCAGATCTGACCCTTTTGTTGCTGACTTTTATCTTTAACACTGTTCTTAGGAAAGAATTTCCCTACTACACGCTACTTCACTGACATGCTTGGGGCAGGTATCTAGGATAGATCTGAGTGAAATGTAAGCTATTCAGTGACTTCATGATCTGGTGGGTGTACCATCACTTCAAACTTCGAGTAGAAGTACAGAATTTTTTGCATCGTTGTTACTATAGCTCTGTTTATGCATCTGACTTCTGTTTCTTTTACATGTCCATTAGGACCTTTGTCATACTGTGGAAAAACTGAGCAACACTCTGGCCTCTCTCTCAGCCTGTGCCCGAAAGGTGGCTGACAGAGAAAAAGCTGCTCAGGAGGTTAAAGTATTACAGCAGAAATACGAAAAGGTGCTGGAAAATGCTAAAGAGAAACAGACCTTATTAGAAACTCTTCTGGCTCAGTGGCAGAAGTGAGTAATTTCTTATGTCTGTTATGATGGACACAGAGACCTTCTTGTGGTCAGTGTGTAAGACTGAGGGGTGATTTGAGTTGGTGACTCTGAATTGTGATTTTGTTAGGCAGGAGAAGGAGCTGTCTGTGTTCCTGACCTGGTTGGAGGGGTGTGAAGCTGCAGCCAGGCCTTCCGAGCAGTATGTTTCTGCTGACAGAGTTAAACTGGAAAGTGAATTGCAGTCACTGCAGGTATGTTTCAGCTGAAGGATTGTCCCCCTACATTTTCCTGTTTTGTTTCTGTGTCTTTTAAAGAATAGACTTGCTCAACTGTAGTCTGACAAGTCACTTGATTCTGGGCTTCAGAAATATCTTAGGGAAGTGTTACATTATCACTGTTGTTATCTATCAAAGACAAGAGAATGACAGGAAAAATGTTATTTGCATATATAATATGCCGGCTCAAGAAAATTAATGCCCTGGTATAACCTATTATCTGTCAAGGAAGGATATCAGTCTGCTTGCCAGAGAATCCTTTCTCTGGAGAAACTCCTTTGTTAGACAATGCTACTTTCTTTTTATTGCATGCGAGAAAAGTTGTGCAGATGACAAAATGCTCAAAGGTTTTGAATTCACAAGGAAACTCTTGATTTCTAATTCTTTTAAGAAACACAAGACTTTCATTCTATTTTAAAGTATGCCTTCCCTTGGAATTTTTGCCATTTGTTTTTTAGATTAATATAAAGCAGTTAGACAAATTTTAAATATTTTGCACCCTCCATGAAGCCAATGAGTCCATAATTTCAGTTTTAAATCTTACTGAAGAGAAGGAAAATTACTTTGGGTTTTAGGTTTCATGGTTGGTTGGGCCAATTTGTGACATTTCCTTACAATTGGAATTTCTTACAATTATTGCTGCACACAAAATATGTTGCAAAATTTAGTCTTTATTTTAGCCACTTTCATCATACAGTAGAACTGTGTGGAAAGATTGCACTTGATTCTAAAGGAGAAAAAACCTCACCCGTGGGTTTTTTTACTTACTAAACTACAGTTGCAGATTTAGTTGTCCGAGGCGTCTTGATTTCTAATATGTGTTTGTCCTAATAAACCTCAGTTCCTCCAAGGATTTGACTGTATTCTTTCACTTGTCCCAAAGTGGTGTACTGTAAATCCATAGATGATTTTTTTTGTATTTTTTATTATTTTGCATATGATGCCGTATTTAATCTAAAGGCTGTACATTCCATTGTTTTCCCAGGATTTGCAGGCAGATATGGAGTCCCATGCTTCAGTCTATGCAAACCTATTGCAGTTAAATGAGTCGCTATTCCCAACAGCTTCCAGACATTGTGTGAAAACAATAAAGGAAAAATTTGAAGAGCTGGATAAAAGGTGGAAAGCTTTACCACAAACTGTTGATAAAAGGTTTGTGCTTCCGTATGAATTTTGCATGTTAAATGAGAGTAACCAATACTCAGATGAGGATTTTCAATACTGAATTATAGATTTTACAGTATTACCATTAAGAAAACAAAGGTTTAAGATTCATATTGAACCCTGAGCTCCCAGGAAAAGGGTGTGGAAAATCCCACAGATTTATCATGCTGTCTTTTTGGCATAATCTCTCACTATTTTTGTGATAGATTTCTGTTTGAAGGAGTATGGGGCAGGGAATGAAGATAATGTGGCTTTCTAGTTATATACTTTACCCTGTGCAAAGCCACAATATTATCTTTTTAAACACACTTTGGAGTTTACATATGCAATAAATACTCAGTTGTTAGACTGCTGGCTCATGTTAGGCTCAGGAACACTGCTCCCTTTTCTGAAATGGTATGTTACTACATATTTAGATTCTATTGCTTTGGTGATGAACATATATATTTTACTGTTTGTAAAGAGCTTAAGTAATAGACCCTGGTCAATGGCATAATCTTTGAGGTGCTTTATCAATATGATAGTTTTACAATATTTTGCACATAGCATTTTATGTAGAGAAATAATGCACATAGCATTTTTACAATTTTGCACATAGCATTTCATGTAGAGAAATTTCTAAGAGAAATAGAAAGTAAAATGACAAGGCTTTTTCTAAGGTCAAGGTTTAGAAGCTTAGTTCTGCTTGGTACTGAGTACTTCTCTGGACACACTCTTCCTTTGAATTGTGTTCCTCTGAGCAGACTTGACCCTCACTTACTCCAGTGAAAGTTGAACATGCAGTTATTCAACCCCTGCCTAAATGAATGAGAATCTCATGTTACATGCAGTGTTGCAGATGATAGGGCAAACAGAATTGCTATGTCTGAAGACTGAAAGTTAGCTTCTGTCAATATAATTCTCTTTGCTGGGACTACCCCCCATGAAGAAAAGTCGAAGAACACACCTTGATTGTTTGGGGCACTTCTAACAGTTGATATGAATAAAACAGTGGAAACAGGAAAGAGGCAAAATGGTGCTTTCAGGTGTTGTGTGTTGTTGCCCTGTTAATAAACCAACAAGGCAGTCGTCACGTTTGTAACATAATGAACATTTCCTTCGTTCCTTCTGCCTGGCATCGATTTTAATGCTGTCCAGTCAGCTGTGGTTCTGATTATGGGAAGTGATTAATTTACATCAAGTGCTTTCATATTTACATCTCATATCCTATAGGATCAACTTCCTTCAATCTCTTGTTGCTGAGCATAGCCAGTTTGATGAGCTCCTGCTCGGTTTTTCAGACTGGATTAAGCAGTTTCTTGCTGAACAACAAGCCACTTCAGAGATAAGCACAGCTGATCAACAACTAGCTGCATCTCACAATAAGGTAAACTTCTGGATGTAAATATTAAAGACAGAGAAATTGTACAGTGTGTTCAGCTAAATATTTATCTAAAACCAGCATGAGGTCATTTATTTGTTTGAGAACAGACATGGTGCTGCAGTCACATACAGATTTCTGTTATTCGACCAGTTTAAAGCAAAACTAAAACTGAACTGTTCTTACTGAAAAACCCTCAGTAGCACTTGTTTTGCTTGCAAGTTTAGTATGAAAATGTTTTCTGAGCTTTTGATTGGAAGAAGAAACCCATCCCTTTTTTGTTTTTTCCCCGTAGAACCACTTAATGGAAGTCGAAAGTAAGAAACAACAGTTACAGAGTCTGAAGGAACATGTAGATAGATTGTGTTCTTTCACTTGCCCAGAAGACCAGCAGACATTGCAGGGAAAGACTGAAGATTGCTTTCAGATCTTTCAGGAAGCAAGTCAAATAACTAGCCAAAGACAAGAGGCTCTGGATCAGCTGCAGGTATTCCTGGGGCTCCATAGTGCTGCATCAAGAGTGCTTCACCAGCTGAGGCAGACAGTGGAGAAAACAGGAAATATGGATAAAGCTAAATCTGAATTACTGGAGAAGGAACTCAGTGATGTAATTCAGACTCTTAACAAGCTGGAATCTATTGCCATCAGTTTGGATGGCTCCCTTACTAAGGCCCAGTATCATCTAAAACACAGCCTTTCTGAGCACAGGACTTCCTGCAGGGCTCTGGTGGATAGTCTGTGCTTGGAACTAGAGACAGTTCAAAACCTGCTGGGAACCAAACAGAGTGAGGCAGAAGCTCTTGGAGCTTTGCGAAGATCTTTCATGGAACATAAAGAACAGCTCCTGAAGAGTATTGACGATATTGAGGAAAAGGCTGACAAGGAGGGCCTGAAGGAGGCAACACTACAAGCCCTCCAGCAAAGGTAAAAACAGTATTGATGCTTGAGATTGGTGCTTCTTCATTTGCTTGCAGTCTCTAGATTTTCTATGATGCATTGGAGGCATGTTGTGAATTTTCTGCCTTGGAAAATTGCTAGGCATTCATGAGTTCGTACATCTACTTAATAAAATTTTGCAAGTGAGCCGTTTGGATTGAGGGAGAACATGAGCAGAACACTTAGCAAGTGCCGCTAATCTTTTATCTTGCAAGAATAGTTGAGAAAATCTTTGTCTCATAAATATATTTTGTCCAAATGAACATTTGGGTATTTCTAATAGCTCCAAATAGCTATTAGAGATCCCATATAATGTAACTTTTCATACTTTTACAGAATTAGAGACTTCACATGTGCTGAAGGAATAGAAAACACTATAATAAAATATTTACAGAAGTATTTGAGTATATTTCCAAGTCACTGTGTGAGGTGAAGGTATATGTATATCTATATAATTGTAGAGGTTTTGTAGAAAAATTACAATTTCTACAAAATTGTAGTAAAATTACATTCTGAACCCAGTTGTAGCAGAAAAAAATCCAGATAACACTTTGTTTTCTGAAGATATTGTAGGAAATGTTAGAAAAAGGGAACTTGGTGCATAGTAACCACAACTGTTTCAGTCTTATTTTGTCCTCCTTTCTCTTGCAAAAAAGTGAAGCTAAGTAAATTTTAAACCTGTCTTTTAACTTGCAGATTAAGGATCTTTAACCAGTTAGATGAAGAATTGAATTCTCATCAACACAAACTCCAGTGGCTCATGGACAAAGCAAAACAAATAGCCCAAAAAGATATTACACTCGCTTCTGAGATTGACAAAGAGATAAATCGCTTAGAATCTCTGTGGGAGGATACCAAGAAAGTTATACATGAAAAGTAAGTAGATCTTAGACTTAAAGTGGCAAATGAGAGAGTTCTTTTAGTGGGGGAAAGAGACCTGGTTATTTGCATTTAATATCTTCTTGTCATATTAATGCTAATAAAAAACAGTGCTTCTATGTTAAATACAGAGTAGTAGATAAAACAGTATAAACCAGGGTACTTGTGATTATGCTATTAATAAAACCACAGACAGGTCCTCAGGGCAGTGCTTATAGATATGCTGGATTTTTGGTTGCATGTTATTATTTACTCTCCTAACGTATCCATTGAGATACATACTGTCCTCCTAGCATGTATTTTCCTTCTCTGTTGAATATGTATTTCTGACAACCCAATATTCAGTGATCCTAAATCATTCTTAGATTTAAGTCTGTCTGTCTGCCCAAGGGACCATGCTCATAACAATAATCAATGTATAATTAGTGATATGACAGTTTTGTATATCAATCAAAGTTGATAAAGAACTAAAGAAACTAAAGAAGTTTTATCTTATTCTTTTCTTTGTCTTATCTCCCTCTTCATCATCTTTAAAGAAAACTTCAAATGTTCTTTTTTAAATTTGCATGGTAAAGTTGAGTGCTGGAGTCATTCAGTTCTACATCATCCTCAATGTACATAAATTTTGCCTCTACTTGGGCTTCTATTTGCAAAAAAACAAAACAAAGCAAAAACTATATGTTAAAGGAGCAAGTTAAAAAGATGAGCTGTGAGTGCCAGCATCATTGCAGTGTGGTTTCCAGTCTGTAAGTTGCTAAACTTAGGAAGAGAGAAGCTTGAATTCCAGCATCAATCAGTCTTTTGCTCAAGTCTGTTGCTTTGATATCTGATATATATGCAATGGTGATGTGTATACTGGCTCTTCAGTGAAGTGTTTTGTGACGTATGGACCCACAGTGATTTGTAAAACCTATATATTAATATTTTCTTAGCTGCCAAAACACATTTGGCACTGCATCCTCATTTTCCCATGCTGAATCTCTACATCATATTCTCTTTCCCTCAGAAACATGACAGCAAATGATTCTAACACAGCCTTTTCACATTACAGAAAGGAACAGTCTTGCATTCTTATTGATCTGATGAAGGAATATCAGAGCTTGAAGACAACAATAATGAAAGTCATAGACAGTGCTGACAGTGCTTCAGTGATCAAACCCATTTGGAAGGACCATGAAGACATCAAGCGAACTTTATCAAAGGTAATTATATATATTTTCATTTGAGGTATTTAAAAGATTTAGATAGTTTTGTTTAAAGGTGCCCTTGGTCTGTATTTTAAGTTCCTTGAATCTACTGTCAAATCTCGTCACACTGACATTCAGGGTTTAAATAGTACAGATTCTGATGAGGAAATAATACCATTCTTTTTAAGCATTTGGCAAGATCCATTAATGCATTTCTGATGGTTACTATTTACAGTTTTAGCACCTAGATATGCAAAATGTTAATTTATGCGGAAAGCATAAGTTATCTGGTCCTCATATAAAATATATTGTGAATATATGTCATGGTTTAAGCCCAACTGGCAACTCAGCCAAGCAGCCGCTTGCTCATTCTCCCCTGTTCCTCCCCCCCAGTCCCAGAGGGATGGTGAGGAGAATCAAAAGAATGTAACTCCCATGGGTTGAGATAAGAACAGTCCAGTAACTAAGGCATAACACAAATCACTGCTGCTACCACCAATAATAATGATAAGGGAAATAAGAAGGGAAGAGAATCCACTGACCGATACCCAGCCCGACCCAGCAGTCATCTAACCCTTCTGGGTCACTGCCCCCAGTTTATATGGTGGGCATGACATGCTGTGGTAGGGAATACCTCTTTGGTTAATTTGGGTCAGGTGTCCTGTTTCTGCTTCCTCCCGGCTTCCCCTCCTCCCTGGCAGAGCATGAGGCTCAGAAAGTCCTTGGTCAGAGTAAACATTACTGAGCAGCGACTGAAAACATCGGTGTTATCAGTGCTGTTCCCAGGTGGAAAGTCAAAAATACAGCACTGCATCAGCTACTAAGAAGGAGAAAAATGACTGCTACTGCTGAACCCAGGACAGTATATTACTATGATAGTTTAAGAGGATATTTCCAGTCAACATACTTTAATGTTATTTCATATTGGGTATTTTTTTTAATAGAATAAAGTCAACAAAAGAAGGGTTATGTCTGTCTCTTTCTCTATGATGACTTATTCCATGACTTATTCCATCTTTCTTTAAGATGACTTATTCCATCTTTCTCTAAGATGACTTATTCCATCTTTCTCTAAGATGACTTATTCCATAAGTCTCTAAGACGACTTATTCCATTGTTCCATGGGGTACAATGTTGATACTGGCCATTGAGCCATTGAGATAAGGAATCTGGATCCTTGCACTCCAATCATTTCACTGGTGTTTCTAAAATTCTAAATTCTGCTATCCATCAGCCTGTCAGGATAACCAGTTCTGAGTAATATTCTTTTCTTTTATTCAGAAGGTCATTTCATTTGGAAGCCTAAGTGAGTTCTTGATTAAAAAATCTTCAGTGAGATCTTGTAAATCTCATTCTAAACTGTGTTTATTTATGGCATTTTTATAACAGGCATTTTAACTAAAACTGAAAACCAGATCAGAGCTCAACAGTCTAACAAAGAAATGCATTTAGCTTCCATGTAATTCATCTCCTTAATGTAGGAGAGTGGAGAATTTCCTGTTCCAATACTGGCCACATCTAGGCCTGAAGGAGTTGGAGCATAATAAATAATTTGCACAACTTCTACCATAACAAACAGGCATGGCCACATGGCCCTACTGCATCCACATTAGCAGTTTGCCTCTAATGCTGATCACTAATAGTTCTTAAAGAAAAAAGTGAGCTGCTTACTATGATCCTTTCTCAGTATATTGTTACATGCTCAGTGACAGTATTTTAAAAATCTCCCTACATCTAGAATTGCAGGCTTTGTAGCTCTGAAGATACTGTCTAATTTCTTTCTGAACACATCTGTACTTTTGTTTTCCAGACTATCTAGGAGTGACAGGTTTCACAATTCTAAATTTTGTTTGCAACACTTTCTGTTTACTCTGCTGTAATTCCAGAACTGATTTTAGATACTAGTTAGCCAATGATGGGTTCTTGTTATTCAATTTTAGACATATAGAGTCTGAAGAATGGGAATAATAGCAGTACTTTTTTAAAAAAATGTCCTAAGTCCTAAAGATAACTGGTTACCAAGTGGCAAAAAAATCAGAATTTATTATTCCCGCTTGTCTGTTTTATTCATTTTTTTATAAAAATCGTACTATTTGGTTATGCTCATGAGAAAACCATTGCTCTGCTTTTTTTGGCATAATGAAATATGAGATGGTATGCTGAATGAGAATTATCAAATGCATAACATATACCACAGGGCTAGGGACTGGTGCCTGGAGGACTGAACTTTTCTTTCTTTCTTCAAGGCTTAATTAAACAAGTAAATATTTATGTTCACAGCACGAAGCTGCCAAGAATGAACTGAGTGATAAACAAAAAGAGCTGGATACTTTCACCAATAAAGGAAAACATTTGTTAGCAGAATTGAAAAGAGTACATAGCTGCGACTCCACTGCGGTAAAAACAGACATGAACTGTATTGTGGACAAATGGCTAGATGTAAGAGTCTGGTATTTGTACAATGGATACAGTTTTTAAGTTGGGCTAAGGTTACAGTATTAGTATTTTCTTAGGATCTTTGAGTGCAATTGTTTACTGAAGTTTACTTTGAAGTATATATCTCAAATGGTTAATCATAGGGATTTGACATCCATTGTATGACAAAGTTGTGACATCAATTTGATAGATTTAAAACAAAGTCTTATAATAATGTATGAATATTACTAGTATAAATTTGCCCAGTGCACACTTCTGTGTGTAAATTTGGATTGTATTCTCACCAAATAAATTACTTTATTAAAGTATTTACAAAGTAAAGTGGACTAAATAAATTAGGCAATAAATTGTATTAACCTACACTGTAAAAGATGCATGTTGAGAAAGACATTATAGCAGAGAAACATAGGTTTTATATTTTCATATTTATACAATATTATTAGGAAATTCCTACATTACATAAGAAAGACAAATCTAGCTGTTTTTAAAGATGAAGTTTATTTCAACAAGAAACTTTCCCAGCAAAAAATACACAAATATTTAGAAACATTCATGTATGCTTTTTATTAATTTTATGATCTGGGTAACTAAACCGAAATTAGAATTCAGAACTTAGACTTAATTTTAAGAAAACTATTTTACCTATATGTACTAATAATTTTTTATGCACTTGTCTTACAATTGGCTGCAAAATAATTCTAAAATTAATTTATGAATGGTATTGATACATCTCCTCTCCTGAAAGGTATCTGAAAGAATTGAAGACAACATTGACCGTCTGAGTGTAAGCATGTCTCTGTGGGATGACATCCTCAAAACTGGACACGAAATGGATGTATGGTGCAATCAGTCCATTTCTCAACTGAATGAAGGCATCAGCAACTTAAGTAACAGTCAGAGAATGGAGGTTCTCCTGAAAGACTTCCAGGTGCTTACCCATAAATCAGTGATAAAAATGTTCTAGACCAAAATTTCAAGTGGTATCAGGCATATAGACAAGGCTGTGTTGTAGATCACCATATCCCCTGTTGAAGCAGTGATACCACTAACCCAGTGTCTAGCTGACAGCATTCCAGTCCTCTTTTGAAGCCAATTGCTTCTGACAGAAACACAAACAGCACATTTCTTACTAAATCTAAGCTCCACAGTTATTTTGGCTCTAGCAATACATGGTAAGGTGTTCTTACAAGCACAAAAAATTCAAAAAGCATGGCATTGGACCGGACTGTTCCGAGAGAAACTGATGGAAATTTTAGACATCTTCAGCTGAAGTTTAGTAAAAAATGAATTCTACTGTCCAATCTTTTAATTGGAGTGATCTGTCTGAAATTTTTGAGGAAAAGCAAGTTTGGGTAATAGGATAAGCACACCAATTATTTGCCTAATACTTAAAACCTATATTTATATAAATGATTATTTTCTCTTTCACTTTACTATTTTTTTTTTAATAAGTAGAATATTTCTTTATAATTGTGATCTGTATGACCATAATAACTACAAGGTCCAGATATGTCAGTGCATGTATAGCAGAACATTTTATTTCCCTTTTGAGGTTACAATTTATTTTTGTGTTAAATTTTTTTTCTGAGAGCTCACTTCCTTGTAATAAAAACCAGAAAGCACATGTATTATATACTGTATGCTGCTAAGTGGAACCTAACAACCACAGTAGATTTTTCCAGTCAAAAAACAATTGCATTCCCATCTTTATTTATCTGGGTTTAAGAAACAAAAGCTGTTAGAGCACTTTGAATTTTAAAAATGTGTGTGGCTATTTTAATGGAGGGAAAAAAAAATCTCTGAACTATGTCTAATAAAGGAGAAGAGATGGGAGATTTTTAGGGAAGAAACCGAGTACAACAACAGGGTTGCTAAACTTCTTTTACATTTTCTTTCATTTTTGTAATTGATGGTGCATCCTTCTGAAGGTCTAAAACCTTCCTGTAGTTTGGCATGCAACTTTGACCACATCTCTTTTACAGTCTGAAATCAAGGCTAAAGAGATGAAGTTGGAGCAGCTTAGTTCCAAAATTTCAGATCTCAGAGAACTGATCCATAGTCAAGAGCCTCCTGCAGATCTCCAGGTAAAATAAAGATACTGGTAATCACAGACTGTGCTCAAATAACTAAGAAATTCTTCCCAACATTTCTGTCTCTCCTGTACTGCCTTTTCCTTTTAAGGTGACAGATGATATTACATTATTTATATGCATTATAACTATTCTTTCTTCATGTTACTTTAATTAACTTTTTTTTTTTTTTTGAAAAAGAAAAAAGTATGCTTTTTATGGAGCTATTTGCATTTAGGTCGTGTTCTGTATATATGACTAATTTATGGCAACTGCTTAATTTTTCAGAAGTGGATAACTTCAACAGTTTGCAGTCTAGATTTTTATAAATTAGTGTCCTTTCTTTGGATTACGGTATATCTAAAACTTAATCCTGAATGGTTGATATGTTTTATTTATGTAAGTATCTTTACTCATAGATGTAAAGAGAGTAAAATGATTGTTGTGTCACTTTCCCATCTTCTATTTATATCAATAAACATTCACCATAATAAATACTTTATTTAAATGTTTTAATAGCTAATATTTTGTTTTTAGTTTATAGAATCAGATTTGAGGCAGAAGTTGGAACATGCCAAAGAAATGTCAGAGACAGCAAAAGAGACACTGGAAGATTTTAGTACTCAGAAGATGCAGTTACAGAAGTTTATTGATCAGATGACAGACTGGTTAACAGAAGTGGAAGAAACACTGTTATGCTGTGCACGTAACCTGGATCCTGATGCTCTAAATAAAGTGAAGGTCAGTGCTGACGAATATGCAGTGATCTTTAGTTTTTAGCAGAGTTTTGATAAGCATTATACTTAGTTTTAATTTAATAATATGTCTTGCACAACTTCTAAAATCTTAACAAATAGTGCAGTGATACTCTTTAAGTTCTTCCAATGAACTGAAGTTCTGATTTATTGTTAATCTGATTTTTTCTGATTTGATACAAAACTTTTCAAACATTACAATGAATATTATAGTCTTTGTTGTGACAAAACCTGGTTTTATTACACTGAACTATTCAGTCATTACTCCAGCATGTTTACAAGTTCACTTACTCCTTTATAATATAGGTTATGAATGTGTAACTTATCATAGTAAAAGACCCTGGACTGAGATCAATTTTAACACAAACTTCTACCTCGGAAGTCCTCCTTAGTCCTCATAGATAGCACTTCTTTTGTCTCCATCCTAGAACTCTTGATTGAATACAATTATGCTCATCACAACATGACAAAACACATGGATATTTTTCCAGTGTGAGCACATGTTAATGACTGTCTTCTGGCCAAATTAATTTTCAAACAAATGTTCCTCTCCAGTCAGATGAAAACTCCCTTTCACTCAGAAATCCCACCAAATACCAGTGTCCTATTGCATCTCACATGTATACTCAAACTTAGCTTAAAATAACTATTCTTCAGTATGCCTTGAAATTTGTTTAGAATAGTCAATAATGAGAAACAGCATTTCTCTCACTTCTGTGATGGTTCTTTAGTTTCAAGGATTCATCTCATTTGAAAAATTTAGGAAATGTGCACCATTAGTTCTTGCCTTCATTGTGTCTAGGACTTGCAATAGACCATAGGAGGAAAGAGCATATGGGACGAAGAAAAGAGAGGGCTCTTCTGTTTCTTTACGAACATCATATTTGCGTTGTAACTTCATTTTCAGGAAACACAAAAAGACCTTCAGCTTCAGCAGAGCTGCATTGACTCAACCCGTGAGAACCTCAACAGTCTGTGTCGCAAATACCACTCCGTAGAGCTGGAAGCTCTTGGCGGCACTGTCACTTCGCTAATAAAGAAGTATGAAGCTGTGAATCTGCTCTGTTGCAGAACACAGGCTAGCATGCAAGAGTCCTTGGAAAAACATTTCCTTGGTGAGTCTTCAGTCTGGTTAATATGAACCGTTAGCCCACAGCCATGAATCATTCTGGATTCTGCCAGTTTCCAGTGATGTCACTGCAATTGCAGCTTTATTTTTGTACGGAGCCTTTCAAAAGTCCTGTTACCAAATGTTCATTTGATAACTGCTATGAAACAAAGTGTTTTACTATAACAGAATTCAACTTTAACTACGTCATATGCATGAAAGGCAAGCCCGGTTACACCTCTCGTCACTCTTAATAGGTACTTCTATTGCACAGATACACTGTGTATTTGACATAAAGAGATTTATATAACCAAATGGAGATGCTTATAGTTTAAATGACCGCAACTGGAGTATTTCTTGGGATCCCTGGATAGTCAGTGGAGAGATGTAGGCAATTTTAAATCTTATATATTAAGATATTAATCCAGATACTATCTATACATTAAATTGGAACATACTTAATGGACTGAAAATGCCTATCTTTTCCCATTGACTATAAAGGGAGGCTAGTGTGACTGTTCAAATTTGGATGTTTACAGTGAAACATCTAACTTTGTGAAATGAATCCCACTCCCCAAGGTCATTGAATTCAATGAGACTCATCCTTTTAACTTTCACATACTGTTCCTGAAGAATAAAAGGACTGTGGAAGACAGCTGTATAGTATTGTGGATAATGCTGCTTCTTTAAAAAAAAAATATTCTCTTCTCTATACTTTTTTATTAAACAAGATTCAATGCAAGAATTCCAGGAATGGTTTTCTGGTGTGAAGGCTGCAGTAAAAGAGTCATCTGATAGGTCTGGAGACAGCAAAGCCATAGAGGCAAAGCTACATGACTTGCAGGTATAGTGAACAATTAAAAAATATTAATTAGCAATTTAACTATATTTATCCAATTATATCTCTAAAATAATTAGTAGATGTTACAATATTTATTGGTTTTATTTCCAAAAAGGTAATGTAAGAATGGTTGGAGACAGCAATATGTACTGTAGAGGGAATACAGTGGAAACTGTGTCTGTTGTTCTGAGAGATCAGAATTTAACTAAACTATTCCTATGTCTGTTTTTCAGTCCCTTTTCCATTTTTTTTCCTTCTTTCTCTTCTTATGTTTTCTTACACAGTTGCTTTTTCAGTCTTTCAGATTATCACTGTCATGTCAAAGCTTATCTATGCAGATTTTTGATATACAAATAGCAGCACACCTACTTCAAAGAACCCTAGTTCTTGAAATGTATAGCATGTTCAGGACATGAGTAAACTGTCCAGACAAAAACAGGACTACCTTGGGACCAAGTAGGAAAATCTAGTTTTGTGAATTGTAGCACCACTTACTAAATTTTTAGTTGAACTATCTGCTTAGAACTTTTTCCATAGCTAGATATGTCTCATCTTCTTGGGGAAAACTGACCAATTCTAATAGAAATATTACTTATCTTTAGTTATTAAATCTAGTTATGCATTTTAAACTGTATTCTTTTATTACACAGAGTGTGCTGGATTCTATTAGTGAGGGACAGAACAAGTTAGATGCTGCCTGCAAGGAAGGAGAAAGTTTGTCTGCTTGCTTACCTAAACCAGTTGTGAGCCATATTCAGGAGCAAATAGTGAAGTCTAACCAGAACTTCCAGGAATTCCTCAGCCAGTGTCTGAATGATAAGAAGTCCCTGGAAGCTTGTGCTTCACACCTGGAAAGGTGAGTAATATCAGTCACAGGTGGACTGCATGAAATTGTCTGGCTGCAGAAATACAGGGAACAATTTGAAATTATTTCCAGTTACCCTGGTCCTGTTTGCTTTTTTTTCTTTGCAAATATTTTAAGAGAGAATAAAGTTCTCTGATAAAAACATGTGAACTCTTGGAGATCTTGCTCCAAGGGTATTATTTTGGTTAGATAATTCCAGGTCAGGAATATATATGCAGATCTGCATAACTCATGCAATCCCAAGTCAGCAGTTGGATTCTCCTAATTTAAATGCAATTTCCTGGGAGGAAAAGGTGTGATGAATTTTCAAGTTCAGCCCTGGGTTTTGAAGATAGCATGCATTTCACACAGCTTGTGTCTGTCCTGTCCCATTCCACATAGGCATATTTCCTAAGGAGCTAATAAGAAAACTCTGCTAAATTATTACTTGGGATTGGAATTTTTGGAGTTTGAATATTTTTAGGTTAATTAGATACAAAACTGCTGCTAATTGAAAGCAAAGTTAGTAATAGCAGTAATGGATAAAACAGCAGGATGAGATGGTGTACCTTCATGTAAGGGAAAGGTTTTAAAACTTAGGGCCAGAACTTGTTTTGCCGAGTTCTGAGTGCTTGAGATTCCGGTTACGTTCTGTTGGAGAAATCAAAAGCACAATGTTAAAGGTGTTGTAAGTGTCAGTACTGACTAGAAGCCCACTTTTACCCATTTTTTAAACTTAGACTATATCTTTATGAGGATTTGGAAAAAGCTTTCTTTTGGTCTGCTTTTACTGAACCTAATAATAAATAAAAGCACTGTCACTTTAAATTTTGGAGGCTTCTGTTCTCACTGTAGTTCCCATGATTTTGCTGAACATTTTTAGAGAGTCACTGAATATTTTTAGATTAGTATTCACTGTGGAATTATGTTTTGTGTACAACTCTTATTCTCAGAGCGTAAAATTGATACCTAGCTTTATTTTCCCGGTCTTGTGGATATTGAAAGAACTGAATCAACTTCTACTAACTTCCCCTGAGAAAAAATTTTAAGGGAGTATTTATCTGTTTTATAGTTTTGAAGATCAGCACAAGAAACTTGGCTTGTGGATACGTGACATGGAAGAAAGAATAAGCACAGAAGCATTAGGAGAGAACAAACAGCTTATTCCTGAGAAGAAAAAGGAGGTGCATAAAGTTGAAAAGTTCCTGGAAGAGTTACTGAATTCAAGGTAGTATGAAATACATTTCCTAAAATACTCTCACTTTTTCCTCTGCTAAAGCAACAGTGAAACTAAACTGTTGGGGTAAAGTGCGTTTGTGAAAGAAAGAGAAAGGTGTTGCAACATGCTCCATTAAAAGAGGCTGAATCCAGATACTTCCAGTTTTAAGGAGACTGGAATTTGTAGCCGTCTCCAAAATTCAGTGATGATACATTTCTCATTTAAAAAAGCTTATCTTAATGTATGAATAAATGGAAACTGAAAGACATAATAAGAAAAAAATCTTAACAATATTGATTGTAAAATCAGTTGTAAAAGTGTCACTTATCATTATATCAGTTTTAAAATTTTCTTTCTGACCTGCAACACTCGGATTCAACTGGGTTAGCACAAATCCCTTTCACATATAGCTAACCTTATAAAAGAGCTCTGATAATATCCACATTGGCTGTAAAATCTTTCTAGAACTCAGACTTAGCCAACAGATGATGAAGTATCTGCCTTTTTTAGTGCATGGTGGTTTTCAAATTCTTTTTTTCATTATTAGGTTGGTGAAGACAGAACATAAATAGTAGTCAGTTGTTCATGCCACACCACATGCTAAAGGAAACACTCAGTCACTACCTATCCCATGGAGACTAATGCAAGACGTTTTGGTCTGATGGAAATTCCCTGTAATCACAGGGTATCAGGGAGGGTGATTCAGTAGATGGAAATTAATTGAGGCTATATAAACCCAGAATTTCAATCCCTTTTACTAATCCTTGTACTAAACCCCAGAGTCAGTGTCTAATTCTGGACAAATGTCCTGATCTTTCTATTATGCCTTCCTACCTGACATAGACTGAGGAGTTCTCAGAAGCTTTGGCATGTACAAAATGGTAGCAGGTAGGTCATATAGAATTGGAAAGTCTGACAGCTGAAAAGAAAATTAAGTTAGCTTTTAATTTAAATGTGCAACACAAAGCTTTCAGTGTGACCTTTTTGAGTGCCAAATCTGCAAGAAATTACACTGTACACAAATAACGATATTAATCAACACACACTGCTTATATTTCCTTTCAGTCTCTCCCAGCTGATTTGTCTATTAACTATGAACTCATAGGTGATTATGTCAGCAACATTCATAACTTCTGATAGTTGCTATAGCAATATCATATGCTTTCTGAAAATGATTTTCAGTCTCATTATTTTCTTTCAGGGAATCTTTTGATAAGCTGTCCCAGATGGCACAGACTTTAAATGAAGAAGGCCATGGTGCAGAGAGGGAAGTGCGCCTGGCTTCTCAGCATCTCACTAATTATCAAAACATGGTCAAAACTGTCAAGAAGAAATTACAAACATGTCAGCTTGCGCTCCAAGAGCATCTCACTCTAGAGGAGGCATTGCAGAATATGTGGTTATGGTTGAAAGACATTCAAGATAAACTGGCATCATCAGAGAGCACTCTTGGTAGCAAAGACACACTAGAGGGACGGCTGACACAAATTCAGGTAAAGAAGGATACGATTTGAGATTACTCACAGAGGTTAATATTGGGTGTGGGCCACATTAGTGGAAAAGTTTTTGTATTTTATTCTTAATACAGTTATAAAGGAGGGGATCAGAATTTAAGGTGATTTTGACAAATTGGGAGGTGCAGTATGAAAACCAGGATGAAGTTTAATACAGATAAGTGCCAGCTATTATATTAATAAAGAATAGCAAACTATGAAAATGTGTATTCAGATGCAAAAAAGCTTCCTTATGGAGAGGAAGCCTTAGAATAATTGACACAGAGAGGCTGTAATGTATCTGTCACAGGTGGTCTTCAAGAACAGGTTAGATAAACATCCTAATAGGAAGGTCATCAGTGCAGGAGATCCCTCCATGGGCTTTCTTGAGATTTGTTCTAGCTATGTGGGGCTGTCTTTCTGTACAGTGCCTGTCCTGCTCCTTAAATACTGTAATGTGAGCAATCTCTTAGGATGACCAATGAAGTGAAAAGCCTGTATATATGTGAAAAAAACTGCTGGATCACTTGCACATAGCAAGGGACAGGAACTTAAAGGAAAAGCTGCATAGGAATTCATATTGGGTATGGCTGTCAAGGAAAAATAATCTCACAGAAGGTACTGTCCACCATTGAAAGAATAGCAGCTTTCACTTCTCGCTTAAATTTGATATTTTGACTTATTTTGACTTATTTTGCCTCACAGGAGATCCTGTTACTCAAAGGTGATGGTGAAGTTAAGCTGAACATGGCCATTGGCAAAGGAGAGCAAGCACTTAAAAGCAGCAGTGAGGAAGGACAAAAGGTGATACAAACTGAGCTACAGACACTGAAGGGTGTATGGAACGACATCATCAGCACCTCAGTGAACTGGCAGAGGTAAAACTCCCTGGAAAACACAGGTCAAACCCTGCTTACAAAGAGTGGTACCTTACAGCACATAGGAGTCCATTCATTCATTACTAGTATGTGAGGGGAAATTTACTTTATCAGAGGGAATCAAAATTGCCTGAAAAAATACATACTTCTATAAAAAAGATGAGTTGATCCTATCAGATTAATCAAATTTCATATGGATGGTACATGATGGTAATTTTAAAATAGAAATCATAGAAATTCATACAGAGAAAAATCTAGAAAGGCCTTTCTGAGTTATTGAACATGTACTTGGCAGGACTAAGAACATGGGACAGAGATTTATCTACCTCTTCCTTACAAAACTCTAGGTTTTTTTCTCAATTTTGTCTTTCAGTATGTTTTTTTAATTAAAAAAAAAAGTCCTAATATCTACTCCAAATAATTTTTATTGCATATTGATTTCCTATTTTCTCTAGATTAAGTTAGACCATTATATTTTGAATAAGATCCTCACAAACTCACGTCTATCATTAAGTCCAGTAGAATGAGAACTATATTCCTCACTAACTTGGATGTAAACTGACATAGAAAACTAAATCAAGCTGGAGGAAAAAGCATTTTCTAAACATATTATACATGGCAAGAGACAGTATAACATTTTGCTATAAGCAGGGTCTTTTTTTTTTCCCAGACTGATCAGAAGTTCTTACCTGTACTGTATACGTTTCTTTTAATGTAAGCTGCCTAGATTCTGTCATTAGCCAGTGGAACGAATATCTGGAAAGGAAAAACCAGCTGGAGCAGTGGTTAGAGAAATTGGATCACAAAGTGGAACAGCCTTTAGAACCACAGATTGGTTTGAAGGAGAAGTTTGCTCAGCTGGACCACTTCCAGGCTATTGTTTCTGAGATAGAGAATCACTCCAGTGATTTACAGCAACTCATTGAAAAGGCTGTGGAACTGTATGAAAAAACAGAGGATGAGTCTTTTGGAGAAGCAGCTCAAGAAGAATTAAAAACACAGTTTAATGACATCACAACTGTAGCCAAGGTAAGATAAAGGCGAAGACCTCAATTTCAAGTAAGTAAAATGTTAAGACATCTGTATATATAGCTAAAATTTTTATTTTCATAGTGTTTTAGTAACTAGAGGATTGACTGTGTTTGAATAATCTTGCCTTTTGTTCTGGTTCAGTCTAACAAAAAGGTGGAAACAGTTTGTTACAACTGGAATTACATTGGAATGCAAAAAGTATTGGGAATTGAAACTGGTATGGTTCTGATTTTTGAAAAGTGAAGGCCATATATTTTATTCCCACTTTCATATATACAACAGTATTTCTGACATTTTTCCAGATTTATTTTCATCTTCTTATTTTTCATTCATTCCTAGCACTTTTTTTTTTTTTTTTTTTTTTGTACCTAGAAAGGAAAGAATGAAAGGGAAATGCTTCCTTGAGCAGAGAACACATTGTCAGAAAGATAAATCCTACTGTCAGAGAGATATATGCCCATATTTTGTGATATTTCAAGCCACTTAGCACTGCAAATGCTACACAGGTACTCTGGTTTCTAAGGAAAAGATACATGAGGTCACTGAGATCTTCTGCTAACCAGATCATGACAGTGAACAATAGGTCCGAGTTACAATCACCACCATTTCAGCTAATGGGAAAGTTTGCATCTGGGAAAGGCTCCATGATAAAAGGATAACTGAGACTGAAGCAGACACTATAATCTCTTGGAAGTGTGCTTCAGGTTTCCATGTGCTGAGAATAGTGCTGATGGCCTGCAGGTATTTAATCCATAGTATATATAAAAAAAAAGTACCAAAGTAAAAATTAGTGGAAATCTAAAAAATAACCTGTTGGGAAAAATGTTAAATCTAGGGCATATGAATTCTTTAATTACCATCTATTCAAACACTCTTTTCTTTTAATGATGAACTTTTGCTTTTTTTTTAATTGAAAATATTAAGCTATGAATCTGAATTCTAGAGAATGAGCACAGTTTCATCCTTATATAACTCCATTTTCTTCAGCAGAGTTAAACCTGGAGCAATGTAAAGATTACTGACTCAGTACAGTGCTTTTAAACTTGTGTGAAAAGAGTATTGTAAGTGAGCATGGCAGCATTCTTATAAAATCAATATGCATCAATAAATTTAATTTCTTAAGCAAGAAAGCAAGCTTTGCAGTCTTCCCCCTGGGAGAGAACAGCACTGATTGCAGCTGGTAGAAGCCATTCCCACCAGAAGAGACCAACTACAGTTGCACTTTGCCTCCACTCTCCCCTTCTACTGGTGCTATATTTTGGTGTGAGCAACATAAACAGGAGGTGCATGTTGCCCTTCCTGGGGCTCTTTTGTTTTCCTAGAGGACTATCTATTTTGTTTAGACTCCAGTGCATGTGGACATTTTCTTACTCTGTTGTTCCATAAAATGTGTTAAGATGTAAAAACTCTGAGGATTAACTTTAGGTCATCTTTGTTTAGCTAGTAACCATCCATTGTCTAGCTGGTCTGAGACATTCTGAGAAATTATGATGATTATTTTCAGAGAGAACAGCAAGGCTTATTAATCTAACTTAATGTCTAAAAACATTAGTTGAATGTTGAGTTATTCAAAGTTAAAAAAACCTGGAGTGTAATGCATAAGTGGTTTAGTTCAAAACTGGGTTAAGGATGCTTAGACCTAGAGTATTCATATAGGAGTAGAAACCTATTTGATTAGCTCAGTTCATTTTGGTTAGTTTTGATAAACATTTGTGAGTGATAGCTCACAAGAATATAGCAAGAAATCTGTTCAGTTAGACCAAAGGCAATGCTGGACCAGTATGCTATTTCATCTTCTCATAGTAAGGATAAAGTCGCCCTGATTTAAGCTTACATTAAAAGGTTAAGAATGGAGCCAGGAAGCTGCTGTATGCCTGTGTCAGGGGAAGCATCCTCTGGGGTGGAGGATCTTCTGATCTGGTGATTGGAACCTGCACCGTAAGAACCTTTTGCCCTTTTGTACAGCAGAAGTCCTCCATTGTGGTCTTCGTATGTAGCATATCTGTGACTGTTTCACATTTGTAGAGACTTTAAACTCCTAAATAAGAGCTGTTTCTGGTAGCACACAGCTCCCTGAGAGGACTCATGGGTCACCTGCAAAAGCCTCTTAAGGATATATTGAGAAAGAGTTGTCACAGCTGCAGCTTTGATATCTATTAGACAATACACACTTTGTAAAAGGAAATATTAAAGTGCATTTTTGCATATATTTCCAGAAGGCTGCTTCTTCTTTTGCTCCAGCAGAACATGCCTGTGCTTGAACCAAACCTACTTAAAGCCAGAACAGTATTTATTCAATTTATTAATGTTGTTTTGTTGTTGTTTTGTTTGTTTGTTTGTTTTTTGTTTGTTTGGTTGGTTGGTTTTGTTTGTTTTTTGTGTGTGTGTGTGTGTGTTTTTTGTTTGGTTTTTTTTCCCATCTGAATGATAGGAGAAAATGAGGAAAGTGGAAGATATCGTGAAGGATCATTTGCTATACCTTGATGCTGTGCATGAATTCACAGACTGGCTCCAGTCTGCAAAGGAAGAGCTGCACCGCTGGTCAGATGCATCTGGAGATACATCAACTATACAGAAAAAGCTGGCTAAAATCAATGTAAGACAAGTTACCTTTCATGATTTCATCTGCAGTTCAGACCCTATGCTCTAGAATAGGCTAGAGACAGTAAGCTGTGGAATCTTGCTCTTTGTGTATTTGAAATAGGAAATGTCCCATCCCTGGAAGTGTTCAAGGCCATGTTGGATGTGGCTTTGAGCAACCTGGTCTAGTGGAAGGTGTCCTTGCCCATGGAAGGGGGAGTGGAACTAGATGATCTTTGAGGTCCCTTCCAACCTAAATCATTCTATGATCTCATGCAATGGTGATTATATTTCAGTGAACTGAAAGCAAGCTTTCTGAGCTACGATTTTTTTGCTTCCCTTCCTATATTAAACTGATTGAGTAAAAGTACAATCAGACCTGATTAGCCATAACACACATGGAAACAATTAGCAAGGTCAGAAGCCCAGTGGCATAACAGAAGAATGTGGCTTAGCTGGTTAATGAATACTGCTCTGTCCTCATCGCCGAGGATGCTGTCTCCATGAGCAGAGTTGTCCGAATCAGTCAGAAACAACCTTTCCTGAGTTTCACAAAATGAAGACGCATAAAGCAGTGCAAGGATTGCTCTCTCCAAACACAGCAGAAATGTGTGGCCTTCCTTATGTGTGCTTTCCTTACTCCAGCATCTATTCCGAGATATTCGAGTGCCTAAATTACATATTTCTGCATGCGGTGTTAAAGCAGACTGAATGTTTTCCTCATGCCTGATGTTTACTTTCAGATACTCGTGCTGTCAACATTTTACTCTGCTCCTAAACATGTAGGAGTGGGCCAGCGAACAGGCTTCTAGAAGAAGATTCAGGATGCTCAAGATCAAATTGCAGATTTGTTGTACACTCTCAGATAGTTTTCTGTCTCCTTTGTGCTCAAACTCCCCAGATATAAAATGGAAAAGGAAGGAAACAGTAGTTTCTAGCTCATAAGACTAACAAAAGAATGAATACTATTAGTCTGGCCATGTGTTGTTTGGGATGATATTTATACTCTAGAGCCTCTTAAGCTAAAAACTCTCCAGATTCCTTTGTAGCATGTGTGAGATTGAAATAGGACACTGGAGAAAGAATTCACTTCTGGAGAGAACTGAAAAAGAAAAAAAAAAAAAAAAAAAGGAGACATATGCAACCAATTCTGGCACATCACAGATCACGGCTGTAAATGGCTTTTTTTCTGAGCAGCACAGTTGTGCTTTTGACACTATGAGCAACTACATGCCTGTGCTGCTTCTGTACAGACGACAGCAGTTAACTACTTGTGGATCTTAACCTAAACAGAGTTTTCAACGAAGTTTGCTCTGTCTCCCCTAAACGGCATCTTACAAAAGTTTCGGGAGCGCTGTTTACTCAGTGTACAGCCCGCACACTCACTCTGTCGCCCGAGTTTTCTTTGCATCCGTCCTCCGGCAGTCCTTCGAAGCCCAGTGTCCCCTCGGGGACCGCTGCCGCCGCCCTGCGCGGGCGCTGCTCGGTGCGGGCAGGACGCCACGGCCCTCCCCGCCGCGGCGGAGGCGGTGGCAGCTCGGCGGGTTACCATGGCAATGTTTCCCTGCAGGAGCTGGTAGAGTCCCGGCAGAGCGGCGCGGGCCGCCTGGGCCGAGTGGAGACGCTGTCCCCCGGCGCGAAGCGCGGCACGACGGCCGGCGGGTGTCAGCTGCTGGCGGCCGAGATGCAGGCCTTGCGGTCGGACTGGGAGCAGTGGGAGGAGAGCGCCCTGCGGAGCCAGCGCAGCCTGCGGGACGTGCTGAGCCAGAGGACCCTGTCCGAGCGGGAGTTCGCGGAGCAGGCCGCGCGGCTGGAGGAGGCCGCGGAGCGGCTTGGCGGGCTGTTGGCCGCTTGCTCTCGGAGCCTGGCCCTCCTCGACAGCGCGCACACCGACGGCGAGGTCGTGGAAAGCTGGCGCAAGGAGAAAGTAAGGCGAGATCTCTTTTCTTAGCATCTTGTAAATGCACGGCTACTGGGGGCAGACAGGTTCTGCCAGTGGGACTGTCACGTAGGAAATAGTAACTTGCATTTGTGAAAAATATTTGTATGAAATTCTACCTTTCCAAACTTTTTCTGTAACTGTCATCACAACAAGCAGTGTTTCCAGAAGACCTCTCTCTCCTTGGCCCCTTGGCCCCTGCTGTACAAGGCTTAGCAAATGCTGTCTGGATCTCAGCTGGGAAAAACAGAGCTTGTCTCTGAAAAAGGGAAGGAGCTACAGCACGCCAGTTGTGAACTTCTATTCCAGGTTGTTCAGTGTGTCCAACTTGAGAAGCACTTGAACAGGGGCATGCGAAGCATTTCTTAAAACCCAAATAGCAGCCAGAGCCGTTTCTTACTTATAATTTATCAGGAGTGTGTTGAGCTCATGTTCTGCATTTCCTGAAATATCCTTCATGTCATGCATGTTGAGATCTTGTCCAATATTTAAAGGTATTATACCAGAAACCAGTACACTTGCTGATTACTTTGCAGTGGAATTAGAGAAATAGAGGTGGTTTCTGCTGCTGATTGTCTTCCAGCAGCAACAATAGCCACAAAAAAATCAGGTGTGTGCATCGCAAACACACACACACTGTATATAAATATAGATACATATTTTCACAACAATCAAAATACGTGTTTGTATGCATCTCAACTACTATGAAGCACAGGTGTTAAGAAAAGATACAGTGTATTTCCCTTTCAGAGCAGTGTTGAAATTAAGCAGTTCAAGTAAAGGAAGAGGCCTGTGATGCCTGCTTTCTGACCCCTTGGTGGAAGACACTTTAGAAAAAACACAACCCAGAGCACCTTCTCTTTGAACTGAGATTATAAACCTCCTCCTCCAATGTCTTTGCCGAGTTTTTTCTATGGCTTCCCCTTTCAAATCTGGCACAGATTTATGGAACCTGCTTGAGTGTCAGTACATGTCTGCAGGAGCAACAAAGCTGACAATTACATTGGAGCAAATAAGGATACAAATATGCAAAGTCTTCCATGTTTATATGTTTTTACGTTTTTACAAAGGAAAGGAAGACATGGAATTGTCATCAACATACATCAACAACTACCCGACATTTTTCATTTTATAAATTGAGAAGGATATTGTTTTTATTAATTGCATATACACTGTGTATATACCGTAACAACACTTTATGTAGATTAGACAGTTGTAAACTTTAGCTAATGGGGAAAATGTAGAGGAAAGTCAAGACTCACAATGCACTAGTATGTAATTTTATTTATAGTTAGAGTAAATGTGACAGTAATCCTGCCATTTCTGGACCCCAGGGATGGGTCCTATTGTGAACATAAACTAGCACTGCAGCTTTCCATTTCCATTGTCTTGCCGTGGTTCTGTTGCCATGTGAGCCAAGGCCATGAATTAAAAATGAATCTCCTAATTCTCAGAATTAGCAAGATCATTCTGCTGTTCTGTCATACTCAAGCTCTATTGCTTTAGGTTTGTGCAACATAAAAGCAACAGATCTTGGACTTGGAATTCAGCAAATTATTTTGGTAATTGTCAGATTCAAAATGAAATCCAAGTGGCTGAAACAGTGCTATTAGTATTTCTGTATGGAAAAATGTAACAGTTAAATGCACCCAGTTTTGGAAGTTAATGTTCCTGTTTGTTAGTAGGTTATACCTAAGGCTGTACCTCTTCAGAATAACATTCTAGAAGTTACTGAGATAGGCTATTTGGACAAAAAAATCGAAAACAGGCAATTCTAATCCTGTGCTACCCTTAGAACATGTTTTCTTTACCAAAAGCAACAGCAAAAAATGAAAGCTGTTAGTATTTCATTATGGTGATTCCTGCCCTGTGCAGTTTGTGGTATTTTATGTTTAAGTAACAGCCATTTTGTTTTTATTCATAATGCTTTTAAAAAGGATCTTGTGTGTAGTTTAACTTAAAGTAAGATAAACAAAAAGTAGTTGGTTTACATTTCCCCAAGTTTCATCGCTATTACATAGTTATTTTATTCAAATGCTCCTTTATATAGTATTGAAACAAACTGGCAGTGAGACTTTTTGAAGTATCTTTTGTGGTTGAACTAATTTCTGGTGTATGAATGACTTGAAGCAGATGAAGTCCATAAAACAAGCACAAATGATGTAAATCAGAGGAGACCTGAAAATCTGCTGTAGCAAAGTATTTCTTCATGCTCACAAGAGCACATGAATGTTTGTACACATAATACATCTGAAAAGTCTGTGGACTTAATTTTATAGGGCTTCCCTGGGATATATAAATGCAAACAGTTCAATACTGCTAATATAATCAAGCTGTGATTCATAGCCAATGCATGTTTGTAGTTTTGTTTTTTCTCTAAATGGATTGTTCTGGTTTTTCTTCCTGGCAGTTCAAGAAACAATATATCTTTTTTTTTTTTCTCTTTTTTATTTTTTTCTGTCTTGCTCAGAAATCTGCTATGTAAATCTTAAAATATTAATTTCACTGTTCAGGAAAAGAGATATGAAACAAGCACAAAATTGCTTGAGAGCAACAGACACATCAGCTGAATCTCTGGCATTTGTGCATTTGCTGTTCTTGCTAAGTCTGTTGATTGCCTTGCTAGACCCTTGTAATATGTCCTTTTACTTTTGATTAACATAAAGGGATATCTGTTTATTGCAGAGTTAGTTGATACTTTACAGTGAAAAATCTGCTCAGTGAGCATTTTTATGTCTGCAGGGTAGATTGTGGTCTTTGGAAAATTTTCTGCATGTATTTTCATGTACATCATTTGTACCTTTCCCAAACATTCAGTTTTGTGTGGATAGATTATTACAAACTGCTTACTATGTATATTTTTTATATATATTCAGAACCGTGATCTGGGGACTTCTTGTCCTGCTTACATGTCCCTGTAAAATCTGTCTTCAGTTTCATATGATCCATTTCTTAAGTTTATGTTATACATTTCTTCCAGAATGGCACTTAGATTTAGACAGACTAATCAGTATCTGCCAAATGCTCTGGCCTGCCTGCACTGAAGAACCTCTGCCCTGGTGAATGTGACTAGGTAGAGGATTATCTCCTCTCCCTGGGAGTTTCAGAGGAATGCCTGAAGAATTTAGTTTCTAGTGAGATAAGGAGCCAAGTCTGCACTGCTCATTATGCTTGAGTAGCTGGCAGGATTCTGCAGTGGAGATGCTATGGACTTCAACAAGGACTGTTTTTGTTGGAGTGGTTATCACACCTCTTCCAGTGATGTAAGTTAAGCCAACAAAAGCATTTTGTTTTTGCTGGTTTAGCTGTCTCCAAAGCAAGAGTCTTTCCAGTGCAGCAATGACAGGCAGTAACCCACTTACTCTCATGAGATTGCAAGCAGCTGTATTTTTGCATTATGAAGCCCTCTGTGAAAGAGTTGAAGCTGTTAAAAATTTTGTGCGTAAATTATTATTTTTTTAATATAGACCTTAAACCAGTTCTTATTGAACATGCTAAACTCAAGCCAACTAGCTAATTATATGTATATAAACACATATTGTTTGCTGTTCCCTAATTGTATGTACTTTTATATCTGTACAGCTGACAATACTGTAGCTCATTTATTAAAATGAAATTTATATTTTAAACTTTTCTTTGAGAATATTTTGAGCTAAGAAAGTTGAGGCTTCCAGAAATTTGGTTTTTAGAAGCTCATAATTTCAAATAAGCTTCTGTAGGTTTGACTGCTAAAATACTCTTGAAAGTGAATTTGCATATATCATAAATGAAGTTGAACTGAATTTCTCATAAATTTAGATTCAAAAGATTACGCTTTTCATTTATTCACAAATCTTGTTTTAATTTGGTTTAATGTTGTTGTAATTGTGTCATTTGTTTTGTTTTAACAGGAAACATTGGATGCTCTGGTTAAGTCTGAACATATGACAGATGAGCTCAAAACTCAGTTAAATGATCTTTGTAGATTTTCCAGAGATTTGAGTTCTTATTCTTCAAAAGTTTCAGGGTTGATTAAGGAGTATAACAGGTACACATTCATCTTGTTTACAGACCATGTGTGTGGGAGGGGACAAGAGCTGTCTTTTGGGGAGCCATTAATTAGAATTTTAGGATTAGAAACAGAGGTATACAATTATTAGAATCATTATTTTGAGGGTTTTTGTCAATTCAGGTTGTAAAAAGTAGCGATTTCATTGTTGGCTTTTTTTTTTTTCCCCCTAAAAACCATGCTATGCCACTAAACTCAGCTGAAATTAATGTATATCCACACCTGACCTGTTACAGGAGAAATCCCTGTAAGAAACTGTGAGGTAGCACAGTGGCTTATTTATTTGTCTGAAGGAAGAGCAAGCTATACCAGCTATTTAAGATCTTTTTCCTAACTTTGTCCTTCAGTTTACTCTTCTTTGACTAACTGGTTCTTTGAAATAGGGGAGCTAGCTTTTGGTTGCTTTCTTGCTTTCTCTCAGATCATAGCTCATTTACTTGGACTGTGACACCTGCATTTCAAATGCAAGATTCCATTGTTTCTTGCAGTGGGTTATGGCTTTGATTGATCCTTCCTAACATTTCAAATTTAACTAAGCCACAAAATTTAGAATTGTAATCGCCTTAGTTCTGCAGCCTGTCCTTAGAGAGAGAAAGGGGCTTGGAAAACTGTTCATGCTTAGATGCTCTGAGTCATTCTCTGAAAGTGCTTATGCCTGTCATATCTATGGCAGTTACATCCCAGTTTATATGCTTCACTTTTAAGGAACTGAAAGCTTCTAATGGATTTCCTGGTGCCTCATTTAAGTGCTTAAAATGAGTAGGAGGAATCCAGGTTAACTTAACCTTACCATTGTATTTCAGAGAACTAAGTAATAGCACTGTCACCTAACAGTCATACTTTTCCTCCCTTCCTTCCTCCCTCTTGCTTCCCTGATGTGATAAACTCAGCCTCTGCCTGCAAGCTTCAAAAGGATGTCAAAGCAAAGAGCAGGTCTTGCAGCAAAGATTTCGGACGGCTTTCAGGGACTTCCAGCAGTGGCTGGTCAATGCAAAAGTCACCACAGCCAAATGCTTTGACGTGCCTCAAAATATCAGTGAAGTTTCGGCAAGCCTGCAGAAAATACAGGTAACTGTAGCAGTAAAATATTAGTCTAAGGGAAACATAATCAGTTTCATGTAAAGCTCAGGTTGAATTGTTTGCTTAATAATTTTTGTTAATGTTGCTATGTAATCAGTAAAGGTGACTAATTACAGTGAAAAATCATCTTTTTAATGTAGCCTGTTTAGTTTAATAGTTCATATGTAGTCATTGTCTCTCATATTACTCTTTCTTGTTTATTTCTTTTTTATTATAGGAAAAATGTGCTTTTGAAGTCAGAGAGTACTCTAAAATCAGAATAATATCAGAATCAGGACTTAGTACCTGGAATTATTTCACAGTTATGTAGATATTTTTTCTCGTATATGAAACTGGAGCCCTTATATTGCAAGAACAGAATTAAAATATATGCAGTGCAAACAAGCATTTTAAAAATAATTTTTTCACATAAGGCTAAAAGAAGCCCAAACAAGTCTGTGGAAAAGAGTGCCAACTAAAAGTTTATTTAATAAAGTGAGTGAAAGAAATACTATTATGAATAGAATGTAGCTTTAATTTCAACTGAATATAGCAAAATAAGAATTGCATAATGAGACTGTTAAACATTTGGCTAGTGTAACAGAAGAAATTTGTATGAGGTTCTCAGAAAATAAAAAACCCCAAATCACTTCCTCCTCCTTTTGGTAAACTTATTTTCCTTTGCTTAAATGTTTTGCTTAAAAGCATAAACAATACTGTATTAATATATCAAATTTTTGGCTACCCCAAAATGAGAATATTTATTTAGAAAAAAATATCAGGGGAAAAAAAATCGTAGTGGTTTTTGGTATTAACTGTGAAAATTCCAGCAAGTTGGGCTTTCTTTTTTTTTTTTTAATAGTGGTAAGATTTTTTTGTTTCATCTTTGCAGCCCCTTCATAGCATAAGACCTTACTTTGTTCTCCTCCTCCCTGAAAGCTGCTTGTAGTGAAGTAAACTCTTTTTAACATGCAGAAACTACTTTAGGACTTCTAGACATGTCTTGGTAACCTGTATAAACTTAAAATTTTATTTTTGTTAAAAGTTGTATATTCTGTCTGTTAGCATATTTAACATCACTAAGTCACAAGGCAATTATATCTTTGACTTTTATATAACCAGAACTTGAACCAAGTATCTCAAGGCTAACAGACTCTGCATTCTCTACTAAGACCTCTAGTGTAACATAGAATCAGAACCTGACTTAGTAATTTTTACATCAAGCCTGTTAATTCTGAATATGGATGCAACCTTAGGATTATAGATATAAAACTATTTTTGTATCACATACTTATGATAACATTTTAAAATACTGGTATTTTAGACTGCTAAATTCCACTGAGTCCTAAAAGCTCATAGTCTTTTAATAATTTCAAGTTAGAAGAATATTATCTGAGTACATTGAAATTTAAAACTCCGTCTGTTTCCTTACATTTCTGTATAGTTCTTGCACATGCTTTTTTCCATACACTTCCTGCACACCAGCATTGTGGAAGATTTCTGTGAAGAAAAATACTTTCAAACAAGGAAGGTAAATTAAGGATGCAGAGGGATAAATCACATACCTTATGGCATTGCTGAGGGTGTAAGTGTCGGCCCACACCTCTACAATGCTTGTTGGAAGTCCAGTGTAGCTATGGGCCATGGACTAGACTTCAGTCCTATGTGTCTCAGAGTGGGTCGTGGTGGCTGAAGCTACCTACGCCAGGATACTAGTTCCCCGAAAATGAAAATGTTACCATTTTTTGTACCATGGAGATTTGAAAGAATACCCAATTAAATGACCAGTAATTGTCTCATGAAATGCAGAACATACAGGTGATACTAGACTCTTAATATATACATTATTTAGATGCATGGCACTTCTGGATTAGGTAGCTGTTGTCCCTAAATCCCATAAATATTAATATTATTAAAATGGAAAGTACCAAAAGATGCATTAGCATGTGAATGAGCAGAAGCAGTAAACTCTTATCCCTATTAAATTTTCTGGAAGCTTGCCGTTGAGCTTTCCAGGGACCCAAATTTCACCAATTAGCTTCTTCTGTTACTGTTTTTAGGAATTCTTAACAGAAAGTGAGAATGGGCAACAAAAACTTAACCTGGTAGCATCCAAAGGAGAACTCCTGTGCTCTGTTTTAACAAAAGAAAAGGCTGAAGTTGTCCAGGACAAATGTGCTACCGCTAAAGAAGACTGGAAAAATTTTATCACCACCCTCCACCAGAAGGAATCTGCATTGGAGGTATTGAACCAGTCACAGTGGGGAAAGACTGGATCTTTCACCTTTGCTTTTTGTTTCAAACAGCATAGTTTACATTTTGTATATAACTGTGTTTATGATGTGACAGAATTAATAAATAGCTGTTTTTAAGATGTCCTGTTCTTTGGCTTACATTTTGCTTTTGTTTACCTATATTCCTGATTTCACTTTAAGTGGGGTGTTTCATGGAAAAAGGTGTTTTTCAGAGTAACTGAAGGTAGCAAAGACAGCAGTTGCTCAAATTCACTAGCACAAGACTCATCAAATGTACTGGATTATTAAAGACATTTTCTTTTTTAAGGACTGGTGCTGATTGAATAGTCTCAATACAGTGGGTAAATGTCTCTTTTATTGCAAACTGGTGAAAGGTGATGATTTATTTGAGCCATTTTTAAAATAAATCCCAGTGCTTTTCTCTGTTCAGAACTCACAATTCAACCAGCACAGAGGGTGAATATCTTAAAACTGTGGTTTGGTGGGGTTTTTTTTGTTTTACATAGTCTTGGGGTTTAAGGTCAAAAGGTCTTAGCTAGAATTCCCTGCATAGCAGAGGAGAATGAAAGTTTCTAGGTGTTCTTGTTTTGAGCCAATGCTGCCTAGCCAGCTGGGAAGAAATTTAAGTACATTTTATACATTGTGTAAGAAAGCCTTCCAAAGAAAATTCACAGGTAGCAAGGGCTTACCTTTCTTTATCTTAGGGTTGCCATGGGAAAAAGATGTTCTTAGAGGTTAATCTTTTTGAGCCAAGAATTTTTGAGTCTCATAGGCTTAGTTTTTCATTCTGATGTTTAATTTAAGTGATAAGGCTATAGCTAAAAAGACAACTAAGTCTGAGAAAAAACCGATAACTGGGGCACAGGAACTGTGCTGTTCAAGTTTCTATTCCATATGAATTATTTCAGATGCTATTTTTTTAATCATGCAGATTAAGCAAGATTAAAGCCTACAGAAGAATATGCAGACACTGAAAGAATGCATACAAATGCCTTTCTGCACACATTTTTATAACCAAAATTTAAAACTGAAAAATAATATAATCAGAAATGATCCCCAGGATTGGGTTGAGAATAGTCATGTGCCACCTAGGAATAGAGGCAGCCAGTGTGAATGACTGCAGGCAGATGTTAGGTAACTCATATCCCAAATTAACCTTTCTTCAGACTGCTTTAGCTGTGTGAAATAGATTTACATTGAGTCAATGCTCATAACATCTCTAAAACTTTCAATTCAGAGGAAATTTTTTTCAGCCTCCCCTCAACATTGTGCCTCTATTTTTCCCCTTGATGAGGTGCTATCTCGGACTTTTCTTTCAGTGTCTGTTTGTGGGATGGGAAGGAGCAGAGCTGGTATTATTTATTTGAAGAGTCATGTAGTATTTGGCTGCAATTGTATATCCTTTTTGTGTGCTGTAATGTTGTGCATTACAGTTATGCCCAGTGCAGTGGGACTGATGATAGAATTGTGCATGTCTTTCCAGAATTTAAAAATCCAGATGAGGGACTTCGAAGCAACTGCTGAGCCTCTGCAGGAGTGGCTGACCACAACTGAGAAGATGGTACAAGGAAGTAGCAGTCGGCTCCATGATCTTCCTTCCAAGAGGAGAGAACAGCAAAAGTTGCAGGTCATTTTTTATAAGCCCTTTTTAACACAGCCAGACTTTCCTGTCCTCATTGATTCCACACAAAAGCTTGATCATTCTAGCATCCTGACCTCTAACTAAGAAGAGAACTGGTTTCAAGGATTGTTGTTGATGATCCTGTTCCATCAGGTTTCACATCTTCACATTTCTTATGACATGCTGCTTCATTGCTGTAGCCATATGGTGTGCCTTTCTTCAGCAAGCTTGCAGTATGTCACTTCTATTTTTCATGGGGCCTTCATGTTTCTCCATGTCCTGCTTTCTTGCACCCACTTTTGATATTAACGTGCTTGTGCTTTACAGTCTGTCTTTGAAGAAATAAGCTGCCACGAGCATCAGCTGAACAGGCTAAAAGAGAAAGCTCAACAGCTGTGGGAAGAGCAAGCTGTCAGCAAAAGCTTTATGCGCAGAGTGTCTCAGTTGTCTTCTCAATATCTTACTCTAAGCAATCTGACAAAGGTAATGCACCCAGTGTATGTGCTTTTGAGCGGCTCATTTGATGTATATGGAGAAAAAGAAAGACGGAAATATGAAACACTGCAGCTGTCTTGCTTGTCTGCTCTGTGGTATGTCTGAGCTGTCTTGTCTTTCACACTAGCTTTAAAGAGTAGGAAATAATGACCTGGATAATTCCATGGACTGTCAACAAAATGGAATTATGATTTTTTTTTTGATTGTTTTTAAATGTCCTTTGGTTAAAAAGGTAAACCCCGCCTCATTATAAAATAATCAGGCTTGATTCTGATTATTTCAATCATTGAAGACATTTTAGTGGCACCTGAAACAAGTATTTTTCAAGATTTATGGGAGTGGAGTGGTTTTTTTGTTTTGGTTTTGTGTTGGTTTTGTTTTGATTTTGGTTGGGTTTTTTTAAAAATACAGAATACACAAGAGTTATTACTTCATTGCATCTTATAGGGATTATTAACTATTTTCACTGTAAGCATCTTCATCTAAAAATAATAGATTGGTCTAAAAAATTACCTCTTAGGCTGCTTTTGAAGGTTCAAGGGGAGACATAAGCCAAACTCTAGAGAATCATGCTAGGAACTGAGATTTTAATCTAATTGGTGTGCTGAATGGTGCAGTGACACACTTCTTCACTGTTTCATAGATTTACTGTTTCTATTGTCTAAACAGATAAGGTCTTCGTTTTAGGACCATTAATTTTTACAAAGTTTATGTCATGAAAGGAGGCTTGATATTGAATTAGGTCTTACAGTTGTTATAGTAATGAGAATAATTAAGGATATAGGAAGTGTGTTAGGGGATAACAAATTCAGAAAGTATTTGTGCTTGACCAATTGCCATTTTTTTTAATTTATACTTTTTCTGTGGAAATAAAAATTATAAAGCATATCTAGAGCTGTATGACTTAGTAAAAATGATTGTGTACATGACTGTAGTAAGTGTTCATGACTGCAAAATGGGAAGGATGCATAAGTTACACTGGTTTATGTAAACAGAACTTGTAGGAGATGGCATTATGAGAAGGAGGAGTTTGAGGCAGAGGATAAATAGGATCCAGAGAATCCAGCCTATGGGAGAAATTTTGAAATTCTTTAGATAGCCATTGGTGCTTGAGAAAGATCTCTCTCAGTAACTTCCTATATCTGTTTCACTGGCTTGAATTTAGTTCTCTGTTACTGTGTGATATGCACTCTGCTCTGTACTCCTGTTTGCCTCAGGCCTTTTAGCAATGTAACTTAAGCATTTATTTTTGATTTATATGAGTGTCTGTGATTTTTTTCAAAAGAAAGGTTATGCCAGTGGAATTCATTGAGGAAAACAAAAAAGTTCTCTTCAGTTGCCACACTTACATGGAGTTTAGGTGTGATTTACCAGATGTTTATGAAAAAGTGAAACCAGAAAAATGTCATGTACTTTGGATGAGAGGAGATAATTAGGTGAAGCTTTACACTCAGAACACAAAAAAAAACCCATAAAAACCAAAAAAAAAACCAAACCAAAAGAAAACAAAGCAAAAAACCAACCAACCAAACAAAACCAATCAGAAAAAACCCACAGAAAGGCATTTCTGAAATTTTCATTTGTATATTAAGATATTAAGTTTGGAAGATGTGTGTCTGTGTGTTTGCATGCAAAATTCATTCCATGCTTAAGTAACTATACTTTTAATTATCAATATCTGAAGAGCATTTCTGAGTATAGTTTATGAAACTTTAAAGTCCATAAGTAGGTATGGAGAATAAACAGTCCTTCGCATAGCTGTTGCTGCTAATTGCTGTATGAATTGCAGGAAAAAGTTTCAAGAATGGATAGAGTGGTAGCAGAGCACCAGCAGTTCTCACACAGTATCAAAGACCTTGAGGACTGGGTTGCTGATGCAGTTCACATGCTGGATTCCTACTGTCATCCCACTGCAGACAAGAGTGTTCTGGACAGCCGGATGCTAAAGCTAGAGGTGTGGAAACAACAGACTCCAAAACCTGCTCTTTTTAGATATGTTAAGAAGAATGCAAATGATGATACTTCACAGTAATTGTTGCAAAAGCTTTGTCATCACATTGTTTTCTACGTCTAAATGACATCATTCCCTTTAAAAGATCAGCTTTTCCAGTCAGCAGTACCTTCTCTGATACACTCAAAGTACTTGCGCAGATTCTATGAAAACTTTACTGTCAACTAAGATTATGTTTTTTAATAGCCTGATCCTACCCTTTGAAAGTCTTTTTCATTGTGAAACCCAGCTGTGAACACCACTGTCCCTCTTCCAATTGACTGTTTGTATTAAGCTGCTAAATTTGATCAGCCCATTTTCCAGTAAAGCCAGTTAGTATATTCATACCTAATTAATGATGGAAGTAAAATAATACCCACTCACTTTTTAGGGACTGCTAGCAGTAAAACAGGAAAAAGAAATCCAAATGAAAATTATTCTGACAAGAGGAGAATCTGTTCTGCAAAATACTTCTCTGGAGGGAGTACCAGTGATTGAACGGCAGTTGCAAACCCTGAAAGACAGCTGGGCTTCTCTTCTGTCTGCTTGCATCCAGTGCAAGAGGTAAAAAGGGTATGCGGTACAGAATGATGCTTAGCAATAAAGTACTGTCAAAATTTTTGGAAAGTTATTTCCCAGAGTTTTACTATTACAAGAGTCAAATCTATATAAAATGTCTGCATATGCCTAGCATTGCAGGTCTAGAGGCCATAAGAGACATACTCATTTGGAGAAGAAAAAGGGAAGGAAACTGTTAACACCTACTGTCAATATACCCTTAAAAGTGGATTACATGTCCATAATCTTGTTGTAAATTTTGCTTTGAGTTGCCCTTGATGCCTTGAATTGTTCTCAGAAATAAGAATATCTTGTCATGGACATTAACAGTTGCTCTGTCAAGATCCTGTCTGGTTTTCCACTTGCTAGCATTTATCAGAAGGTACTGTAGTTACAGTGTCCAATAATTATACTCAAAGTAATAGAATAAAGAAATATACGGGGAAAATGAGCCTTGTTTGGTAAGGTGTCACTAGTGCAAATACTTCAATTTGAAACAAGAAAAGTAACTAAATACTAGAACACGGCAACTTTTGAATGTATGCAAAAGGACAGAAAATTTCTGAATCTGGGTTTTATGCTTTCAGTTGTATTTTATTTACCAAAGCAAGCGTACATCAGCTAGCTACATAAGTTATAGACCTCCAAGTCTGTCCTATTCCAAGTCTGGAAAACTTAATTTCTCTTTATCAGCCAAACAGTCCACCTAGTTAAAATCGGTAGGGTTTTAAATAGCTCTGTGTCAGACTGCTTAGCTTGTTAGATATCTTTCTTATAAATATTGACTAGAATAACTAGACCATATGTGTATGACTATATCTCACTCTTATATAGCATGAGAACATCCACAATCATGACACATATTTTTACATTACAGTCAACTGGAAGGAGCTCTCTCCAAATGGACAAATTACCAGGATGATGTTCGTCAGTTTTCCAGCTGGATGGATAAAGTAGAAGCAAGTATGAATGCTTCTGAAATGCAATATGCTGAACTGAGGGAAAAAACAGCTGCCCTCAGCAAAGCAAAGGTGTGTTTGCTTTACAACAAAACAGCAATAAGCCCTTATAAGCAACAAAAAAAGTCAGAATAACTGCAAGATTTATTTGTGGTCTTGTTTTAATTCTGCCCTTTCATACATGTATTATTCTTTCTTTTTTGCAGCTACTCAATGAAGAAGTGTTGAGTCACAGCAGCCTGTTGGAGACAATTGAAGTGAAAGGAAGTGGGATGGCTGAGCATTATGTCACTCAGCTTGAACTCCAGGACCTTCAGGAGCGGTATAAGTTCCTCAAAGACAAAATGAGGGTACAGTTTTTCTTGATAGCACTCACTCTTGTTTTGTTGGCAACAAGGAAAAAGAGGAAGTCTACTTATTGATAATTGATTTTACAGTTAAATAAGGAGTACAAGTTTGGGGACAGCTGTAAGTTAATGTAAGAGAATGTTATTAGGTGATTTATCAGTTTGTACCACTAAGCTTCAGATCTTTTCACAAAGGTTCTAAAAATCTGAATCTGGCAAAATCATCAGGTGAATAGTCTGAGGAATTTCATGTCAAAAGTCTCAGTGACTTATGTGCAGATATGATTTTGCCTATTGTGACTGAAAAGTTGGAAGCATCTCTGAATCTGTGGTTTGCATGAATGTATGGTTTGCAGTAAATGCAACCAGTCAATCAGGTAATTCACAAATGGTTCACAACTACCAAAGCTTATTATTAAACACAGACCTTTTTAGCAAGGAAACTTAATCCACTGTCAAAAGACACAGCATGATAAGTACTACATTTACTGATAAGGGTTAATATTGTAGGACTGGAAGAGATAAGGGCATAGAGAGATAAAAGTCAAGATGGGTTTTAATGTAAGATACAGGATAAAGAAGAAATAATAAAAGAACTGGTGATACTTTAAGGTATCTAAAGGTAGGCGATTATCTTCAGTTAACCCAAATTCTTCCATAGTTATTAAATAATGCCTAATGTATGCTCAGACATGCAATACTTTAGTGTCAGGGTTGTGAAATTTTTGTAGCTTGCTTACCCATATACAGAGAAGACTTCCAGTCTGTTTCTCACTGTGCTCTGTAGGAACTGCCTGCAAATGATTTAATTACTCTTCAAACCTAAAGTTATTAGATACTTTTAATAGACTATTATTATTCCATTGGAAAAAAAATCATGTGAAGAAAAAATATGCATTTTCTAAGCTAATACCCTTATTAAAGACTTCAGTAAAGTTAATTTAAATTGGTATAAAAATTAAGGTCTTCTTATTAGACACAGTGTTATTTAAAAGTGATCTCATATCAAAACTTCAGATCTCAGAAGTCACAAACTTATGTGAAGAATCTTTCAGGATAAGTATCTATTTCTCCACATTTACCCCCTCTTTCCCTGTAATTGATAAACCCATCCTCACAAACCAAGTACTCTTGAATTTTAGGACAGCTCAGCATCAGGTACAAACTTTTGCCCTTGATGAAGATCTAGGTTTTACGTTTACTTGATTTATACAGGAGGCAGTAACAAAAGCTGAAGGACTGCTTCACTTACACCAAGCTTACCAGAGAAATCTGAAGGCCTTTGAAGTATGGCTGGAGAAAGAACAGGAAAAACTTGACCGTTTATCACATCTTGATGGTGATGCTCAAAAACAGGAGGCAACACTCCGAGATTTGCAGGTACATAATGTCTGACAGTCTAAGTAAAAACATAATCCTACTTGTGAAATAACAAAATAACATTCATTTCCAGAGAAAATTTGCATCTCTGTTGTCTCCAGAACAGCTTAGAATCACGTTATATTTTAAGTATTCTGCTGCTCAAAAGTGGTTCCGGTAAA
Source organism: Myiopsitta monachus (assembly GCA_017639245.1). Lineage (NCBI taxonomy): Eukaryota > Metazoa > Chordata > Aves > Psittaciformes > Psittacidae > Myiopsitta > Myiopsitta monachus. The sequence goes on from CM029925.1 coordinate 24,880,223, forward strand.
GTTAATAGCAACAATGTCATTCATGTCCAGAAAGAAGTGTCAGGCCTTGAATAAAATCTCCAGGCATACTGATAATCCTTTCTTCAGACATAATAATTGTTTCTTGAAAGTACTGAATTTGTTTTAGATGTTGGCCTTCCACTTCTTTTCCCTGTGTTTCATAAAAATATCAAAATTATTTTTTTAATTGGGTTTTCATCTTTTATTGCTGACAGTGCAGATGCATCTACTTTCAGGCAGTTCCAGTCATGTAGGCAAGCTCCTATGGTCAGGTGGGAAGATTATTATTATCACTTTAGTGACAGTGAAGAGTGAATTTAGGACTTCAGTAGTTTCCAAGTTATGCATTAGTAAGCCTTGGGTGACATGATTTAGTTGAGGTGTCCCTGCCCACGGCAGGGGGGTTGAAACTAGATGATCTTAAAGTCCTTTCCAACCCTAACTAGTCTATGATTCCATGATCTGAAGCCGGTACCACATGCGTCCAGAAAAGGATATTGAGAATTATTTTAGAATTATGTCTGAAACATATGTAAAAACAATAGGTTTGTTTATTTTAAAAGATTGATGTTTCACCTTGTTCCTTGTTTTTAAACAGATTCAATTTTAGGATCGGTCTTACAGTCTACTTGCCACAGAGCTGGGAAGGTTTGAATGTAAGGCTGTGCTGAATGGATTGCATTAATCTCATGCCAGCACAGGCAGCTAATGTTTCAGAACTTACTGATAAACTTAGCAGGAACTTAGTACTATGTGTTCAAGCACAGATAACTAAAGGCAGTATCTAGATAATGCGAGGTAACTGCTTTTATCATAAGTAGAACCAGGACATTGTTTGCCATGTGTGTATGGAAAATGTTAATATAGTGTATGTATACATAACTCTGCCTTTACAGGAGCTGCAAGTCCACTGTGCAGAAGGACAAGCATTACTGAATGCTGCTGTCCATGCCAGAGAGGAGGTGATTCCCTGGGGCATTCCTCAGATAGAAGACCGAGCCCTGGAATCCTTACGTCAGGATTGGCAACTTTATCAACACAGACTTTCTGAAGCAAGAAGCCAATTAAATGTTGCCGTGAGCAGACTGAGGTTAATGGAGAAAAAAATTCAGAAGGTTAATGAGTGGCTAACAGACCTGGAGGGGAAAGTTGCTATCAGGACTGGGAGGCAGTCTGGTAGAGCAACAAAGGAGATGCAGCTTCAACAAATGAAGGTAAAGAATATAGTTAAGGCATTCCTTAAACAAAATACCATGTGAGGTTTCCATATTAGTTCCTGGTTGCACTGTGAAAATGACAAGGAAGCATTGTAATTTATTTTGAGATAGTGCATAGAATGATGGATACAAGAGAGCTTCGTGCCTTTTGGATCCAGGTTCCTTGTATTTTACTGTTATGGGTATGGCTATGCCAATGTTGAAATTTCATAAGAAGATCTTGTATTCATATACTTTGTGGTATGTGAAGGCACAACTTAGAACAAAGATTAAGTCCTGGCGTAGTGGTTTAACGCCCTCTGGCAACAAAGTACCATGAAGCTGCTCACTCATTCGCCCCACTGTGGGATAGGGTGGAGAATCAGAAAAAGGTGAAACCTGTGGATTGAGATAAGAACAGTTTAATAACTGAAATAAAGTAAAATATAATATAATAATAGTGAACAGGGAGATAACAGAAAGAGTGAGAGAGGAATAAAACCTAAGAAAAATAAGTGATGCACAATACAATTGCTTACCACCCACTGATCAATGCCCAGCCTGTCCTCCAACAGTGATCTGTAGCTCCTGGTCAAATTCCCCAAGTTTATACCCTAAGCATGATATTCTATGATATGGAATGTCCTTTTGGCTGGTTTGGGTCAGGTTCTCCTTCCCAGCTTCTTGTGCCCCTGCTCACTGGCAGAGCATGGGAAAGTAAATAAGCCCTTGACTTGCAGTAAGCACTGTTCAACAACAGCTAAAACATCTGTGTACTAGTAATATTGTCCTCATACTAAATCCAAAACACAGCTCTGTACCAGCTAATTAGGAAGAAAATTAACTCTATCTCAGCTAAAACCAGGGCAGTAGGAAAGTGTTAATATGGTAACAAGAGACAAATGTGACCAGCTGTGTTGTGAAGTCTTTGCTGTATAATAATGTAATAATATTTCATATAATAATTCTTCTTTAGTTATTGCAAGAAGACATAGTTCTGAGTAAATGAATGAAGCATATTTGAAGACTTGTGAGGTTACACTTTACAGTCATCTTTAAAACTTCAGTCAAGTTCTATAGGAATTCCAGGATGCATTTCTATTTTTATTATTTTGGGGAGAGTATTGAAACTATTGTAATGAAGTGCAGTCCATATGATAGGATAAAACTTCCAGCATATTTGTTATGTTTGCCTTCATCAGAACCTGTTTATTTTCCTGTTGTAAATCCATGTTTACAACCATGTGTTTGCTCTCCTTTTCGATGAAATCCTGTTGTGCTTAAGATGTTTGAATCAGTCATATAAGCTGGATAATGTCTTTGTCATAGAAATGGCGTGAAGAAATTACAGTCTACAAAGATGATGTGGAGGAAGTTGGGGTATTGGCTCAGCAAATACTAGAGCAAAGTCTCACTTCAAGCAGAATGGGAAGCCAGGCTACGCAGCTTACATCGCGCTATCAAACTCTTCATCTTCATGTCTTAGTAAGTAATAAAAATTAATTCATCGTGGCATCATAAATTGACAGTTAAGCAAATATAAACAGACTTTCTTAATTAGACTTTATCAGAGTTTATTAATTACTGTAGACTTAATTAAATATTCATATTTATTCATATATATACATACACCTGTATATGGACTAAATGTATTAGATAATGGTAATAGGGATAATGACCTTTCAAAATATTCAGTATTCCTCAGATGTTGTTATCTTTTTTAGCAGTCTCAGGAGAGAAATTCAGAATTTCGTATGTTTGAATGCTAAACGACCTGTACAGAAACTGTTTTCAGGTTATCACTGAAATACATAGGTAGGGGAAAATCTATATTTGTAAGGAACAATCTTCAGGTCACTATAAGTAATAAGTGTCTCAAGTCACAATTCAAATTGCAAAACGTAAGTACCTTTTCGTTGTTTAGTATTAACTAAGTTTTAACATTAGTGAGTTGCTGTATGTACAACCTGACAAGATCCTAGTGAGAATTACCCACTAGAATGAAAAAAAATCAATCTGTTTAATTCATATCAGGTTTTATTAATAAATAATAATTTATTGCTATCTTTAGTCAATAGCAGTGATAAACATCTGGGTGGTTCTTGTTTCCTCACCCGTATATTTGTTTGAAGGAGCAAATAAAGTTTCTGGAAGAAGAAATACGCTGTATAGAAGAGTCAGAATTGGCTTTTAGTGCTTACACAAATTGGTATGGAGCTACTAACAAGAACTTCAGAAATGTGATCACCAAGTTCGACATGGTTGATAAAATTGCAATGGAGAAAAAAGTGCAAAAACTAGAGGTACAGCTTTCTTGAATATAGTTTTTATTTCTGTTCACTAGAAAGATTCTGTATTTTAACATCTTAACAGCTGCTGAAAATTCTGACTTCAACTTGCCTAGAGATGCTAATAGGATAAAGATGACCCAGCATAAAACTTCCTGCAGTTTGGTTGTTGAAGTTATGAAGAGTCCTAAATAATGCAGTCCTATCCTTCCGTAAGACCTTGCAAGGCATCCTGTCATTTATATTTTATACCAGTATGCACTGCGACAAGAAGTGCTTTTTATTTCTCCTCATTGACATAACTCAGTAGTAAAACTCATGTTTCAGAGTTGAAGGAAAACTTTTAATCCATTTCAGATTTTCTCTTGAGAGCTCTCAGTTTCTGTGTTTGTCTTCACAAGCCCAGTGCAGAGCAGAAGTATCTGCTTTTTCTTCTGCTTTTTAGTTTACCACACCTTACCTCCAGGCAATTTTGTAATGAAAAGTCCTTTAAATTTTCCTAGTAGTTCCTTCTGTGTCCTTGTTTTCTGTTAACTAACACTTCCTCCACAGCTGCTATTGAGTGATATGGACATAGGCCACAGTTTACTGAAATCTGCCCGTGAGAAAGGGGAGCGAGCTATAAAGTACATGGAGGAAAATGAAGTTGACCAGTTAAGAAAAGAAATTGGGGATCATGTGGAACAGCTTGAAGAGCTGGCTGGCTCCATCAGGAAAGAGCACATGACTTCAGAGAAGTGTCTTCAGCTGGCAAAAGAGTTCTCAGACAAGTACAAGGCACAGACTCAGTGGGTCATGGAGTACCAAGCCATGATACATGCTCCTGTGGAGCCAAAGAATGAACTCTATGAGAAGAAGGCCCAGTTGTCCAAATACAAGGTAAAAAGGAATTATATCATTGTACTATGGAATCATTTTTGACCTAGTGACTCTAATCCAGGTGTCTGTTCAAGTTTCCTCAGTAGATGTATGAGACGTCTCTGATCTGGATGTCCAAATAGGCATCAGTGGGAACCTGTATATGATATCTGTATTTGCAAACCTGGATGATCACCTGTATTTGAAATGTGAATGTCCTAATAAGGCTTCTACATCTGAATATTTCCTGTTAATGGAGCAGAATTCTTTTATGAGTACACATATGAGTAATTCTATTGGTACCAGCAGAGCTGACTGTGATTTAAGCAAGGATAGAAATCAGTTGGTCTTTCTTTACTGCAGACATTGTATTTATATTGGTTTACTCAGTTTTCTGGATGTCCTAGCTCGACTGACATCTAAGACAGTCAGCTGCTATGGCCTCCTCTGGGTTTAGTTAGGATTTTAATGAAGTTTTATGTTGTTTTGTTGTGTTATTTGGTTTTGGATTCTTTTTTTCTAGTCATAAAAATTAGTAAAAAAAAAAAAATTATAACAAACCCCATTTCTTCTCCTAATGATGTTTTCATAAAATTCATATTCATAAAATGCTTCAGGTTTGCAGGTATTTCATAAGATGTGTACTGGATCTGGCTGGGATGGAGCTAACTCCTGGTAGCAGCCCATTTAGCACTGTAACTTTGTGGCTAAAACAGTGCTGCTAACCAATGTTTTCACTATTGCTGAGCAGTACCTGCACAGCATAAACTAACCACCTCCTGCTGGCTTCATTACTCAGAATCGTATGTCATAGCTGTGTGCTTGGTTCCTACACATTTGGGGAGCTTGTAACACACTGTCATTTGATTGATGATGGCATGTGCCATGCTCTCTAAGTCAGTGGCACAGTGACATAACAGATCAGATTGCACACTCATCTGCACACTGTCTCATTAAGAGCATGGCTTTGTTGATGCTTTCCCACCTATTCGCAGAATTTGTTTCTCTGCACAAGTTTTATTCTTAGCATTAGGCCCCTTCACACATATTGACTCCCTTTCCTTCACCAGCTGCAGATTATCATCTGTGCTACTGGCCACTCACAAAAAGAGCAATTGCTTTTAAATGCCTGCAAAATTGCTTTCTTAAGACATAGTTGAGAAATACAGTCCTGTACTGGTAGCACAACTCTTCTTGTCTAGTAAGGGAGAGTATATATTGTGATAGAAGGCTGTTCTTTGGGTCAAAGAGAAGTTGTTAGTGAAATGGATCTTCAGTGTTCAATGGATGTATTTTAGTTCTTGCTTGCATTGTAGTCCATACAGCAGACTGTTCTGTCCCATGGTCCTTCAATAAAATCAGTGATTGAAAAGGGAGAAGCACTTTTCGATCTGGTGAATGATGTGACTCTAAAGAACAACATTCAAGACCTTCAGAGCAGTTACCAGGAGCTCTGCAGCACAACAAAGGTGAGAAGTCAGGAAGAAAATTCTAAGTTCTTTCAATTTGCTATGTTTTATTCGCCTCTTTAAGTCATTGACTATTTGTTTCATGCTGTCAGTGTCACACCCTGTACACAGAGCCAATTAGATTTAATTACTTCTTTCTTTTGGGGGTGAGGAGGAGGATAAAGGGGGATGAAATAGAGAGGAAAGAGATTCTTGAAAAGGAAAAGAACGTCTACCTAAATAAATCTAACGAGTGGCTGAAATGAGTTTTGAATGTGGTAGATAAAGTCTTCATAACACTAAGGGGAAATATACCAGCAACTAGTCTGTACTATTGCTACTATTTTTAACTGCTTTTAATGTTTTCTAAATAAATTTTTCTTGAAGAGACAGATGCCCTTAAATTCTACCATGTTGTCCTCTTGTTTCTGCTAGATCTCACACAAACCCTGTTTAATCTAGTTTAGTTGTTGAATGGAAGTCACTGAGAGAATTAAGTGCAAGATGGATATAAATTAATTTAGCCAAGGGCATTACTAATTAACATCGATTCATTAGTCCACATGTGTAGAAGTATTAGATCTTTAAGAGTACTAAATATATTCTAAAGTATGATAATTCCTAAAGCTTTTAATGGGTTATACTCCTAATAAGAATTAGCCCTGCAAACCTTATGTTTGACCTAAGTACCTTTAATGGCAAATCTGTCCACCAACAGTAGATTATTTTGGTTTTTTCAGTCTTTTTTTTTTTTTTTAATTTAGAAACATTCCTCTGATCTGTATTACAAAATTGATAATGGTTACATTAGGTGTAATGTTGATGACTTAAATGTAGAGGGTCTAATGAAAAATCTCTCTTAAAAAGAATAAATACATTTTAGTTCAACATGTACATTCTTAATTTACCTACCACTATCACAGGCAACATATATGTGCAAAGGCTGTGAGCAGCAGGGGCCCAACCATAACATCTGGCAGGTCATGTGAAGTGTCTCGAAGATCATGTACTGTTTCTAAGTGAACTTAATGTCAAGACAGTGTTCCTTTTTTAAAAAAAGTAAGGAAATCCACAGGGGTTTCTGCGGTCTTTGAAGTATGGTATTTCATCAGAATTGAAAACGCTGCTCAAGACTACAGAATAATCCCTTTTATGTCTTCCTTAGCAGTCTAATCCTGTGAAAGTCCCTCACAGGAATGTAAACGTAATAGCTCTTATATGTTTTCAAGCTCTTGGTAGTTTTTGGTTTGTGTTGGTGGTTTGTTGTTTGGGTTTGGGTTGGTTTTTATTTATTTATTTATTATTATTGTACATACGTTAATATTTAATTTTGTTTATTGTGGACTTGCAGTCATATGTTGAAACCTTAGAGGTAAGAGTAAAAGAACACGAGGATTACAACAGTGATCTGCAAGAAGGGGAGAAATGGTTATTACACATGTCCAGCAGGCTGGTCAGCCCTGACCTCATGGAGAGTAACAGTCTTGAAATAATCACTCAGCAACTAGCTAACCACAAGGTGGGTTTGCTGCTGGGTAAACTTTCTTTGTCTGATATAATAAAATTTTTCTTCTTTGCTTCTCTGTCTACACTCCAGAGCTTTAGTTATTTGTCATTCACCTATTTTATTTCTTTTACTGCTGTGTAAAGAAGCATCAGTGTCATTAATGCAGTTAGTAAGTCTACCTCATTGTTAGGGCTTACTTGGATAAGACTGCATCTACACAGGAGTTTTCTTGTACCGTGGTCCGAATTCTGTGCCATATTTTTGCTAAGATATCCCAGGAAATAGACCACAAAAAATGTATTTGGTTAATTTTACTCCTAAGGCATTTTTGCCCTGGCACTTTTAAAAGTAAAAGAAAAACATTTTATATTTTCAAAATTCCCCCTGCCTCCCGTTAGGTCGTAACATTTCCTCCATTGATTTTATTAAAGGTATTATTATGGTTGCTATTAATTATAATCATTCACTACATTGATAGCTGATGCTTTCTAGAACATAAGAGAAAGCAAAATCTAACCCTCCCCACCACTCACTGAAACTGAGATTCTAAAGGTGAATGCTGAAGTCACCCTCATTGTGATTAGTGCTATTCTTCAAGTAACCTCCTTAAATAAAAATTTGGTTGCACCAAAGTCAATGGAAAGAATTGTTTACAGTGGAGATGCTTATGGAATAAGACATGATCCAGCACCAGGTTTAGTCCTCATTACTAGGTGCAAAAGAAGTTGGTGGAGCCCTGGAAAGCATGCAACAGAGGAAGATTAAGGGTAGTCTTGGGGCATGAGCATATAATGTTTGTGCATTATGAAGTGATACTGATGTTTCTGTCTGTACATTGTATTTATGTACAGACTTCTGACAATGATTTTTACAGAGTGTACACACTAATAGTTTAACAATGCAGTTTGTCTGAAAACTTTTGTCCAAATCTGAAGACAAGTAATGTTTAAGGAAGGAAAAAAAAAAAGACACAACCAAAAAAGCTTATTTAAAAAGCTGTGATGCAGAACATGTTCTAAGTTTGAAATATTTCTTCAGAAGTGTTTTATCTATTTCTTAGGCTATCATGGAAGAAATTGCCGGATTTGAAGAACGTTTGAACAACCTTAAGAGTAAAGGTGACTACTTGATCAGTCAATGCACAGAACATCTTCAAGCAAAATTTAAGCAAAACATACAAAGCCATCTTCAGGGGACAAAAGACAGCTATTCCGCAATATGTAGTACAGCCCAAAGAGTAAGTCTTGTTTCAAACATGTTTTTATGTCATTTAAGAACAATATACATTATTATTTCTGTGTTTGTTTCTTTAAATGGGGTAAAACTTTTTACAATTTTCATTTAAATTGAGCCTACAGGTTCCTAATGTAGCACTTCATCATTACTGTGCTACAGCTAAATTACTTGTGAACTGAATGTTGCCTTGCAGCCAGCAAAACTAGCTCCCTATCAGTTCTTACCTCAATCTCTCCACACTCTCATTACATTCAAGTTACACTAGCTTTTGAGATGCTGCAGCAAAAACATTAGAACTATTCCTGCTCTAAAAACTAGGAAGCAAATTGCACTCTTGGTGTCAGTAGTTTGCATAGGTACAATAATGGGTCTTATGTATGCTCTAAGAAATCGTCTCTTAGTAAAACCAGAATATACAGTTAAGAAGGGCTAGCTGGGTCCTTCTATTACTCCAATTAGGAGATCAATCCAGCATAGTCAAAACCAACCCAAAAAAACCCAAACAAAAATAAACACCACCAAACCAAACCAAAACCTGACAAAAACCCAAACCATTGAACAAAATACAAAACTCCAAACAGCATAGTCATAGAGTTAGGTAAAACCTGATACTAGATAATGGCAAAATGATGAACAAGAATACAGAAAAAAGAGACAGTGCTCTTTATTTTCAAATTAATTTTTACTTTCCAGAAACCATGCCTTATTGTCCATTTTCTCCACAAATTAGCAAGATGCAGTGAGAGCTTAAGGAACTTTCAGGCCTTGATAGTTATATACATAAAAGGGCTAAAATAACCACAGTCTTACTAATTCTGTTCTAGCTGTAATTTTCAAGGTTGGAGAAGAGAGACAATAATGGTGTGTGAAAATGCAGTGATGTTACAAAATGTCTATTTTAGGTGTACCAGAGTTTGGAAAATGAACTCCAAAAACATGTTAATCATCAGGACACCCTACAGCAGTGCCAGACTTGGCTGTCTACAGTGAAATCAGAGCTAAAGCCAACTACCTGGCCACCCTTCAGCTTGGCAGATGCAGTTAAACAGGTAAAAGCTCAGCACTTGAAAATGCTCAGTTCTCCTTAATAAGGTGACTTCAGGTTATATTTTTATATTAATAGAAATTAGATATCCTCTGACCTTTTCAAAGGGCTGTGTAGCCCGCAAGGAACTACCACTGACCCTCTGCATTAGGTGGTCACTCACCCCTCCTTTCTGGGACTCTAGGAGGTATGTTATTGCCCTGCTTTCCAACACCAATGTAATAATTTTCTTTTGTGATGGGAAACTTCATAGGGAGAGGTAAGTTCCTGCAGGCAATGTAGGATAAGTTTTTAAGAGTTGCTCTTGTCTGTAATTCTGACGATACAGCTGCTCTTAATAAAATAATGTATGTTTGCATTTCATCTTTTGGAAATAATAAGCTAAAGTAAAAATGCTAAAATGTGTGATTGTAATAAAGTAGTATTTCCACAGTCTCAGAGTTTGAGGATTGTCTTCCCTCAGGTAAAACATTTCCGGGCTCTGCAGGAGCAAGCCAATACATACTTGGATCTTCTGTGTTCCATGTGTGATCTGTCAGATGCCACAGTGAAGAGTACAGCAACAGATATTCAACAAACAAAACAAATGGTACAAGATAACCACAACAACCTGCTTTTAATCCTGTTTAGAGCTTTAACTGCCTTGATCTGTCCTCTTTTAAAAAGGTCATAATGGGTAATGGTTTGAAGAAATGTCATCTTACTATCATCTTAAGTACTTCTTTTCAAAATGGTTTTCTTCCTGCTTTTATAATTTTTTTTTTAATTTTATTTTTTTTAATTGAATCCAGACGTTGCCATCCAGATAGTAATACAAAGATACACCACAAAAGTTGCTAAAGGTACTTAGGCAATGTTACAAGATGTTTGTCTAAAGCCATACAAATAAATATCTGTGGAAGAAAACCTGATATGAATTTTTTGTTTTCATGAAACAGTCTATTCTTCTCTGTATTTTATAAAGGCTTAGACATATTTTACTGTTATTATTTATTCAATATGAGACTGATGTTCTTATTAGGACATATGAGTATATTAATTGTAACCATAATAAAAAAGTTCTGATGGCTCAATTAATAAATTGGAGTGCATCTATTTTGGCATATTAATTTATGAAGCGTATCTAAATGTTAAGTTTTCAAGTAGCTTAGTACTTACTTTATGTTACAATAAAATTATAAACATAAATTATTAGAAAAGAAACATTATGAACATTCCTGTTGTTATAAACATGAAAATGTTAGTTTCATATGCACACACAACCAAACTTTTGAAACAACCTGTACCAAGAGTAAAAGTCTAATATATATAGTAACAGTATTCCATACCAGAGAACCAAATTTTACAAATTCAAGTAATCCATAAAACAATGGCTGTCCAAATACTGAATAGTGAAAAATCATCCAAAACATCAGAGTAAGATTCTCCTTTTATATATGAAGAAGTGAAACATTTTACGAAATCACAGACACTACAGTGCTGAGATATATTTAGCTGGTTCAATATCTAAACCTTAAAGGTACCCTACTGCTGTATTTGGAGCAAAAGAAGCTGTGTGACTATTGGTTTAAGGTGATTGATGGGCTCAGATCTTGTGAGCATTCTTCTTACTGGCATTTTACAAAATGCATATAGGAAAAATAACCGGGCTGAGCAAATGATATGAAAGTGCTTAGTTTAAGCTTTTATTTGGTCATTATAAAGGCATGTAGTTTGCAGTCCAGCAATATTCTTGGCATGCAATAAACTAAATTGTACAACTAATTTAAGCTTTAACAGAAGGCTGAGAACTCTTTCAAATATACTTGCTGATCTCCATGGTAAATGACTTTTTTTTTTCCCAAAAAAATTTTCCTTTTGATAGATCTGATTTTTATGACTTTCAAGTTTAAGACTCTCTTTGTGGGTAATATTAGCCCTTTCAGAATCTAGAGCAGAAATTTGCTTTAGTACAGCATTGTGCTTGGAAGAGGAATGCTATGCATCCTTCATTCTACAAAAATAAATGCCTTAAAGCATTCCTTCTCCATTTCTATTCTTCTAGATTGAGCAACAGATATTGCAGTCACAGTATTTGGCTCAAGGCTGGGAGGAGATCAAACAGATGAAGGCTGAGCTCTGGATATATTTCCAGGATGCAGATCAGCAACTACAGAATTTGAAAAGGAGACGGGCAGAGTTGGAGCTAAACATTGCCCAGAATATGGTACTCCAGGTTAAGGTAAGGATGCTTCAGGTTAAGAACAGAACGTAAGGAAGTAGTTCATCCTGCAGCTGATAAAAATCGTCAAAAATGCACATGCTGCAGTACAGCTGCGTACAATTGCTTATATGTTCTAAGCAAGAGCAGAGAAGTCAGAGGAAAGAGTGTTTCCTTATTGATATTACAGGGTGACACAGAAAGCAAAACACTAGTATTTTTCTAGCTTTGTCTCTTTGTTTTAACAGTATTACAATTTTCTGCGTACTGGTCTGATTTGTCTTCACTTTTAATAAGCGAATTACTGATGAGAGTGGACCTGAAGATAAGTTCTGCAGCTCATGCTAGCTTAATTCTTTGTTTTCGATACTTCTAAAATATTTAGATTTATTTCAAAATTAGTTGAGGAAGCTATTCAGTGTTTCTGGACTCTGAAAACTGCTGAGAATAGGTATGAGAGAAACCCAATTTAATTTACCCTAAATAATGAGGCAGTTGCCTTCAGATCTTCACTCATTAATTACAGAAGAGAGAATTTTTATGGCAATTCTGCATGTATCACAAACATTAATAAAGTAACAAGAAGAAACAGGAAAATAGAATATTTTTTATTAGATAATTAAATGTTTAGGTTTTGCATTTTTGATCTACAGTTTGCTTGCATTCTTTTTATGACATGCAAGGAGTTAGGTGAAGAGTAAACAGCACTCCCTTTTCATGTCTGTTCTGCGCAAGTGTATGAACAAACAAAGTCATAGCTGTTGGAGATACCTCAGCACCAGGTGGACTGAAAGCTGTTACACTAGCAATCATTAGAGTCCAGGAAGAAGCAGAAGTCTCTTATTTCTTTGCTATTTTAGTCAGGAACTGTGGATTATTATGAAAGGCAGGCACCTGCTGTACTGTCAGATATGGCATAGAGTGTATTTTTTGCTTGAATTTTTCCTAGGAAAGGAAGATGCCTAACTCCATTTGAAGCAGTCACAAAGAGGAATGAGGCAAAGGTGGTAGTAGTGTCTCTCCTTCAGAACCCCTGCCAGCCCTCAGTGTAAATTGCATCATCCCAGCAAAGTTCTGGAGCTGGGCATGGTTGTTTAGTTAGTTACTGGAACTAGAATTTGAGAAAAAAATTGTATTTACCCTAGATAGGGCTGAAAAATATTTCATTAGCTTCAGTTGTCAGTATATTGTATTTTCTTTTTCTTGGCTTCTCTGTGACTTCTTATTCAGTAAAAAATGTGTATGCAGATAAACTTGGACTGGAATTGATTAACTCAAGTAGCAATCATACCTAGATCATCACTGGCTTTGTTTCATTAATAACAGCGATAGTGGTTGCTATTATAGAAATAGAAACAATACAAAGTATAGGATGTGTGGGGGCTCACTGACTCAAGGGCTCTGCTTTGTAATGGTCTCAAATGGAAAAGGAAGAAAATTAACTAGAAATACTGCTGATAAAATTAATTCTTAGGAGATCCATACTATCTTGCATGTTTTAGTGTAAGGTGGGTGCTGGAAGTCTGGAAGCCTGGACAGCAAGGTGGGACTCGATCGTGATTTCTGCTTATCACTGGTGCTTGAAAACTGCTCTGGTTTGCTTTCTTGTCTGTAACCAACCTGTCATCACTTGAGAAGATGGGGAAAAGGCACATATTCCAGTTATGTCTGTGCAGCAGTTGCCTCAATTAGTCCTTGCACAATTTGTTTCAGACTTTTTATTTAAATTCCATGTTATAGCCTTGAATATCTGTCATCATATTGTTTTTGATTTGTATCTTTCTCAGGAATTCAGGCAGAAGTTGCAGTCAAAGCAGTCAGCTCTTAGCTCTGTGACTGAGAAGATGAACAAACTAACACAAGGACAAGAATCTCCTGAACACAAGGAAATAGGAGAACTGAGCAATCAGTGGCTGGACCTCTGCCTTCAGGCACATAGTTTGCTTGTACAGAGGGAGGAGGATCTGCAGAGGACAGGGGATTACCATGATCGCATGAACGTAGTTGAAGTTTTCTTGGAAAAGCTTACAAAAGAGTGGGACAACCTGGCTAGGTAAAAAAGGAGTAGCATTCACAAAGCTGACTTACTGCATAGATGCTGAAATCCCTTTTTCCTTGCTTAATTAAAAGCAAGCCTCGCATATTAATGATAGGACAATTACCTGTATTGAAATAAAGACAGTTTGAGAAGCCATATCTTCAGTGTTTGTCTTCAAGGCAAGTCCTGATTGATCCTGTCTCAGAGTATTGCATTTTCTGATATTTCAAGAGTTTTGACTATTTTGTTTGAACTCTTAATTTGTTTACTGCATTTCGTACGTGTTTTTCATTGCAATACTGTGTTTTATCTATTAGGCTGTAATATTAAGGCTCAGTTGCTGCTGCTAGATGGCTGTAGCTGCTTTGTGTAGCATAAACGCACCAGCTGTGTTTAAAATTATGAGTGTATTACTGCTGCTATCATTGTTGTGGAACAATCTCAGTACTTGCTGCTGTATGTGCAGTATAACTGGAATGCTCTGTAGTATTCATGTTAATTTGTATGGTTAGCGTGATGACTATATCTCAGATGAAAGAGAGAGAAATAAAAATGTTAAACTATTTAATGAATATTCAGGACTTGTGCCTTCAGAGGAATCTGAAAACTGTAGGTATTTAAATCATATTGATTTCAGTTTATAGTGGGCTTATAATTCATTTGGACTGATTTTAAAAGTCTGTCCTGAGATAGGATCCAATAATTAATTTCTGTCCTGTCCATTTTGATAATAGATCTGATGCTGAAAGTACAAACGTGCACCTTGAAGCTTTGCAAAAACTGGCACTGACACTACAGGAAAGAAGATTTGCTCTGGAAGACTTGAAAGACCAGAAACAGAAGATGATAGAACATCTGAATCTTGATGACAAAGAATTGGTAAAGGAGCAATTTGGTCATTTTGAGCAACGCTGGACTCAGCTAGAGGACCTTGTCAAAAGGAAAATTCAAGTTTCTGTTTCAACCTTAGAAGAGCTCAGTTTGGTGCATTCCAGATTTCAGGAACTAATGGAATGGGCAGAGGAGCAACAGCCTAGTATCTTAGAGGCTCTTAAACAGAGCCCACCCCCAGATTTGGCTCAGAGTCTTCTCATGGATCATCTTACAATTTGCAGTGAGCTTGAAGCCAAGCAACTTGTTCTGAAGACACTTGTGAAGGATGCTGACAGGGTGATGACCAACCTAGGGCTCAATGAAAGGCAGGAGCTGCAGAAAGCACTTTCCGATGCACAGCACCACGTAGCTTGTCTCAGCAATCTGGTTGGCCAGAGAAGAAAGCACCTGAATAAAGCACTGTCTGAAAAGACCCAGTTTCTCATGGCAGTCTTTCAGGCTACAAACCAAATTCACCAGCATGAGAAGAAGGTAACATTTCTGGAACACATTTGTCTGTTGCCGGAAGATGTGAACAAGCAGATCAGGTCTTGTAAGAATATCCAGGCTAACCTAAAGGCCTATCAAAGTGAAGTCACAGTGTTGTGGGCACAAGGAAGGGATTTAATGAAAGAAGCAACAAAACAAGAGAAGAGTGAAGTGTTAGGTAAACTGCAAGAACTACAGAATGTGTATGACACTGTTTTACAGAAGAGTAACCAGAGATTGTTAGAATTGGAGAAAAATATGGTTTCCAGGAAATATTTCAAAGAAGACTTGGATAAAGCTTGCCACTGGCTAAAACAAGCTGATATTGTCACATTCCCAGAAGTCAATGTGATGAATTCTAACTCTGAACTGTGCAGCCAGTTGGCAAAATATCAACAGATTCTCGAGCAATCTCCAGAATATGAGAATCTGTTACTTGCACTGCAAAGAGATGGCCAAGAAATCCTACTGTCACTTAATGAAGTAGATCGTTCTTATCTAGATGAGAAACTTAACATTCTCCCTCAGCAATTCAATACTGTCACTGCTCTGGCAAAAGAAAAATTATATAAGGTTCAGGAAGCAATTTATGCTAGAAAAGAGTACGCTTCATTGATTGAGTTGACAAACAAAGCTCTGACTGAACTAGAAGATCAGTTTATTAACATGGACAAAGCTCCAGCTGCTGTTTTAGTCAAAGAAGCTGTGTCACTACAGCAGGCCTACAGAGGTCTCTTAGGTGAAGTGGTGAGCCTTGGTGCAGCAGTGGATGAGCTAAACCAGAAGAAGGAAGCCTTTCGAAGCACTGGCCAGCCATGGCAACCAGATGAGATGTTAAAACTTGTCACACTGTATCACAAGTTGAAGAGGCAAATAGAACAGAAAATCAATACGTTGGAAGACACAATAGATGCATGCCAGGAACATGAGAAAATGTGTATACAATTTGAGGCACAACTAGAGGCAGTGAAGAAAGAACAGATTAAAGTAAATGAAGAAACGCTCCCAATAGAAGAAAAGTTGAAAATACACCATTCTCTGGTGGGCAGCTTGCAAGACTCAGGGAGTCTTCTGAAACGAATAACTGAACACCTAGAAGCAATTTCTCCTCAGTTTGACTCATCTGCATGTGAGACAACAAATCAACAAGTGCAGTCTTGGCAAGAGAAACTGAAATCTTTGCATGCTGCCATTGGTGATACTGTGATGGAGTGCGAGAACAGACTTGTGCAAAGCATAGACTTCCAGACAGAAATCTGTCGCTCACTTGACTGGTTGAGATGGGTGAAAACAGAACTTAACAGAACATTAAGTTTGGACCTCAAACTGCAAAGCATCCAAGAAGAAATCAGAAAGGTTCAGATACATCAGGAAGAAGTGCAGTCAAGCTTGAGAATAATGAAAGCACTAAGCAATAAAGAGAAAGAGAGATATATGATAGCAAAGGAGCTGATACCTGCTGACCTAGAAGACACCCTTGCTGAGCTGACAGAACTAGACAGTGAAGTTCAAGAAGCTATACACACAAGACAGGTTAGTGCACCCTTCTTGTCATTAGTTTCTTGCTCATGAAACTGAAAAAGATGGCTCTGTGGCTTGATGGTTGTAATCATAATGAAAAGATTTATTTTGATAATCCCATTGTTTTTTTAGTGACTTAGGTTGTGGCCTACTGACATGGATGACTTGGGGTGGGGTGGAGGTGTCTGTTGGGGTAGGCTTCCTTAATATGCATTAATGTCTGCATGTAGAAGTGCAAACTCACGCAAAAAGCTATTTCCATGTAGTCTCTCTGGACCTGTATTTTACGTATAGTGAAGGGAAAAGAAAGCAAACACAGGCAAAATACAGATTCACAGCAGAGGATTTTTTTGTTGCTGCTGTTTTATGTCTGTAACCCTTTCTATAATTTTCCCTTTTATTTCAGGCTACCTTGAGTAAATTACATAGCCTTTGCGAAAGGTACTACCAAGTGATGCAGATAGCAAATGACTGGCTTGAAGATGCTCAGGAATTTCTACATTTAGCAAGAAATGGTCTTGATGTGGAGAACTCTGAGGAGAATCTAAAGAGTCACATTGAATTTTTCAGCTCAGAAAGTCAGTTCAGTAATCATTTGAAGGAGTTACAGGACCTTGTGTCTGAGATAAAGCCCTTTATCCAAGCCACAGCAAGAGAGCAGCTAATGCAGAATGTGGCTGCATTGGAGGAAAAAGCCAAAGGGACAAAACAAGAAGCCAAAACCCAGCAAGAGCAGTTGCAAAGGTATATTAAATCTTATAATTTTTTCCTTCAGTTTATCACCTTGTTGGTGATAAAAAAAAAATAAAAATCTCAGCATTAATTTATGTGAAATGTTTGGGCTACTGATGAGAGAAGTGGATATTGGGATTCAGAGCTCTTGGATTCTGTTTTCTCCTCTGCCACTGACTGATTAGATGTGTGATCCTGAGGAAGCTATAAAATTTTATATAAAGTTTGGAACAGTACTGAGAAAAATAGTGGGGCATACTTGTTCCTTATTCCACCTGGCACATGAAGCACATGATAAAAAGAAAATTGTAGTAGACATTTTAAAGTTAACCAAAATAGCTTTTTAACCAGCATAACTGTTACTTATTAGTCCTGAATGTTCTGGATTCCAAAAATTTGGGTGGGTTTAAAGTGCAACCTAGGCAAAGTCACTGAGGAAAGGTTAAACAAGGACTCATAAATGCGCAACTGTGTCTGTAAGGCACAGCTGAAAATCAGGAACATATGCTTCTATGTATGCTCTTTCTCAATAATCTTTCTTTTCTCTTGGAAAGTACTGTGTAACAGCAAAACTAAGCAGTTACATTGAAAACTAGGTGCAATAATATTGCTGATTTTTTCAAATAGTTTTATATTGTATTAAAT
Organism: Myiopsitta monachus; assembly: GCA_017639245.1. Lineage (NCBI taxonomy): Eukaryota > Metazoa > Chordata > Aves > Psittaciformes > Psittacidae > Myiopsitta > Myiopsitta monachus. Next base: position 24,898,299 of record CM029925.1, read on the forward strand.
TGTTCTCTCTGGAACTACATTTGTTTAAGGTGTACTTCTGAGTGGCAGGAGTACCAGACAGCAAGACAGAAGGTTATTGAAGTGATGAATGAGGCTGAGAAAAAATTATCTGAATTCTCAGTAGCTAAAACTGCTTCGTCCTATGAAGCAGAAGAGAAATTGTTAGCGCATAAGGTAAGGTATTGAAAGGTATATGAAATCCTTTTCCTTCCATGAAAATATATGTATGTTATGTGGGTCCCTACCTGTAGCAACCTTAATTTGAGTTTTTAGATGTTTCCTTGTAGCACTTAACTGTGTCATAACACACCAATGGATGGTCTGTGTTATTGGGAACATGCATTTTATTTGTGGGGTGACCAAGACAGATATTTTTAATCACTTTTCAGCTTAATATCTGTCTATGTGCCTATGACTGTAGAGAACTGGAAGGATCCAGAAGGTTCCTGAAAGCCTTGGGTACATAAGCCCCAAAATTGTGTACCCTACAGAAATTCAGATCAATAGAAATGTCCACCTACTTTGGATCACATGTAATAGTTTTACTAGGACAGGAAGGGTTCAGGTTTAATGTTAAATCTTGCTTAGTCTAAAATTAAAAATGTAACTTAAAGGAATTATTTTCTCCTCTACTATTTAGGGCATTAATCAGTTGCCTTAATATAGACCGTTAGTGATACTGTAGATGTCCTGCCTGGTCTCCAGCCATGTCTCTGAAGGCTGGAATCTTCCCCAACAGTCAAGTCATGTTTGCCAGCTTTGTAAGAATATCTGGATGCCCTTTACATTTTAGATGTAAAATGTCATTAAATATAAATATGACATAAATATATGCTTAAACCCTGAATTGCTTTTTTCGTTTTTTAGACTCTTATAATAAAGTCTTTCTTTGCTATGAGAAGGGTCCTGAACACTATCCATCTCTTTTGAGAGGCTAGCAAAGGAAGAAAGAAAAAATCTGATTACACCAGATTTCTTCTGCTTTCAGAGACTTACATTTTGGACCAAGTTCCTTAAGTAATTGTAAATAAGACATCACACATGAAAAATAAAGTGAGACACATGAATATATTGTACATGGAAAACAAAATGAGGTGAGGTATTTTATGAAAAATGAAATGGGTCCTAACTGCATCTCACTCAGCATAGAGTACATCTTCTTTGTCTTCAGTGAATGGAAGTTGCTCATCTGCCTGCAAGTGTGTTGAATAGTTATGAGTTGTGTTGTAAAAGTGGAAAACTGTTTATTTTTGCTTTTTCAGACTCTTGTGTCTGTAGTGAATTCTTTCCATGAGAAGATCACAGCCCTAGAAGAAAAGACTTCACAGCTGGAAAAAATCAGCAATGATGCTAGTAAAGCAACTATAAGTAGATCCATGACAACAGTTTGGCAGCGCTGGACACGGCTCCGGAACGTAGCCCAAGAACAAGAGAAAATTTTGGAAGATGCAGTGCAGGAATGGAAGGGCTTTAATGATAAGGTAACTTCTGGTCTTGGTAAATCCTTATTTGTTAACTGTTTTTTGCCTTATTAATCATCCTCTGGTAACAAAAGCTGATAGCAGGAATAGGATTTTTCTCAAGTCTTACTAAAAAGAACTATGGAAGACCTAGGTTTACAGTCACTGCCGCCAAGGTTTGCGCTTTTCTCATATATGCATACATGTATACTACATACAGAGTTATTTTGGTTTCTGCTGGTTCTTCAGAATCTTATCCTCTGTATTTCCCTTCCTCAGATGATCTATTCTAGTTTAATTCAACCTCTTTATTTTCTTTCCCTGAAGAGTATAAAGTTGCTATTTCTAAATTTATGCAATGTTATCATTGCCTGTCATTGCTCACTGATCATGTGTCTCTTTTCTTTATATCCTACCTGTCTCTTTTTATCGGCCATTGTCCATTATTTTATGCTCAGACTTCAGGTTCTCTGGGAATGAGGATAATAGTTTTGTTAGCTGTATCACATATGCCAAATATGGGTGTACCTTGGGGTAGAGCTCTAGGTCCTATGGCAATAAAGATAATAAATGCTAAAAAATACAAGCAACCATTCATCACTTGGCAAAAAAAGTCCCTTACCAAGTCCTAGTCCACTGTGAAGACCTAGGGCTAGTTAGCTAGATCTAGCCCATTAGAATATAGATTTATATCTGCAATAGAGACTGTTGCACAAGCCCTATACCACAACTGTTTTACAGCATCTAAATTTACTGCGCTGGATTTAGCACCTCTTGGTATCAGTTGTACTAGCTTCTTTATTTTCATTATTGCCAAGACTACATTCCTTTCCATAGATTCAGAAAGCCACCATAGCCATAGATGAGCTACAAGGTCGCTTACCAGAAAGCTCAGTGGAAAAGGCATCCAAGACAGAACTTCTGGAACTCTTGGATTACCACAGCAGTTTTCTTCTGGAGGTGGAGCGCCAGCTGTCATCTTTGGGCCTGTTCAAACAGCTCGCTCTCAGCATGCTTCAGGATGTGGAAATAAAGCCTCTATCTCAAGAGGAACTACCAGTCATGCAAGAAATCAAAGCAATGCAAGATCGATGTCACAAGTAAGGCAATATTTTAAGACTCACTAGAAAAATGGTACCTTACAATTCGTTAATTAGAGTTAACCTATCATTTTTGTTATCATTAACAATGACCATGCTTAAAAGAAATAGTGGTTATTATAATTAAGTACCAATTTAACTTGAAATTATTGTTAATTTTGAAATATGTTTTTACCATTATTTTTTATTTCGATCAGGAGTATGCATTTTAGAATACGTACTTCTTCCCTTGTATAGTAATCGTAACTTATGTAAAAGTTGTATAAGCAGTTATAACTGATTTTAAACACTTCAATTGCAGTAACCTTTTATGGTTTTGTGTCCTAAGGTTAGATTAGTGTACCACTTTGTTTCCCCTCTTGGAAGCACTTAGGTACCTAAAGTAGGTACTCTATGAAATTTACTGTGGAATTTGGTGCATACGCAAATGAAACATATCTTAGCATTTTGCTTTGTGGTTATATAAGTGTCTAAATCCAAAATGTTACTCTGCCATGTAAAATGAGGAAATTTTATGGCAAACTTTCAGGACTCACATCCACCTCATAAGTGCACTAAGATGCCTTCAACTGTGTCTCCTTGGTGGGAAGAGGAAAAGAGATAGAGAATGAAAAAAGTGTAAAGCCTGCATCTAGCCTGTACAAAGTTCATTGTGCATGCCTATCTGATTGCTCTGTAGAAAATATGTAGATATTAGCACTTCTGTAATTCTGGACTTCTCTTAGAGTTGGATTCCAGGAAATAAGGTCTGTGGTGATCTCATGCTCATGTAAATAAGCCATGATTTGGCTATAGAAGGTTATACAAACACAAATCAAATGTGGGGACATTATAGTAAGATCCATGTCATGTATTTAAAAGTTGGAAGTTGTCCTGTAGATCTGTCACAGAGCTGTCATGGAAAAAGATTCTGTTTTTTACTGAAGATCCAAGTTCTTGATGAAAGTATGGAAATTCTGCTTTAGTGGAAGCGTGGAGATAGGTCCTTGTATCTAAAATGCTGTTCAGGTGTTTGATCCATGTCTTATCCCAGGTATTTTGCCAATGCAAATGTGGAGAATAAGGCACAGACCCCGTTTCTGGTTAGGAAACTAAATCATTTATTACCCGAAGGTTCAGGGTTGATATAGGCTATACGAAGTACCCGCATGTATGAGCGGCTAATACAATTGGTTAGCTATCACCACCCACATGGGTATTTTCGCTTCTTCATTGGTTGATATCTTGCTCACTGGTTGCCTTGACTGGATGTCTGCTTCTCACTTCTTTCTTCCTTCTTATCTTGCCTTCCTTTCCCTGCAATACTCCCAAAACTTTCCCAGTAACATTCCTCTGCTATCTCAAAGCTTTCCCAGCCACTAGTCTAGCTCAGAAATCCATCACATCATGGTCCTTTACACCCACATGCAAATCCCATCAATAGGAGTGGAATATATATCATGCTGGTTTACACTGTAGATATCCAAATCTGAAAGGATGAATTCTCACTCTCTAATTAATGGAGAAATAGACAGGTATAAGATGCAGTTTTTCTGGCCTATTTTAAAAGTTTTTTTTAGAATAATGATGAATCATCCTAAACCATGGCCTAGAATTGCCTGCTCCCTCCACTGACAATAAGGGCGGTCTGTAGTGGTGAGCTGAGATGTAGGTTGCAAAAACTCGGATTTATTCAACAGAATTGTGTGTGATGTCAAAATACATGAAACTGTAATTAAAAGGCATGAACTGAAGAATGAACGTGAGAAATTTAAGTGTGCTGCTTTAGTAGTCTGTTGCAATACTTTTTATTACTTTTGATAATAATTATCTCTATTATTCAATATGTTTTGACAAACCAATGTTTTTCGACATTGCTTAATTCTTCACAAATAGTTTTTGTTTGTTTCTGAAGTATGCAACAGAAAGTGAAAAAAGGTGTGAAGATGGTAAAACAGGAGCTGAAGGAGCGTGAGGGGGTTGAAGCAGAGATTAATATTGTGAAGTCCTGGATCCAGGAAACGAAAGAATATTTATTAAGCCCTGAGGTAGAAGTGGACACTCAACTTCAGGAATTGCAGGTATTTAAAGTTTATCAATTTTTAAGTTACAATGTTCATCTTGTAATTTGGTTGTGAATGTTAATCAGTTCAAAACCACCACAAATTCAAATTAAACAATGTTCATTCGGTTTTGAGTAAGCTACTAGATAACTCCATAAAATGTGAAGTAGCTGATGGGCTGTAATATTTTATTTTAAAGATATTTAAGACATGTTTCAGTATTTTCATTTGTGCAATTTTACATACTAGCATGTTTTTTAGTAATTTTCCTCCTCTCATTTAAAATAGGGGGGAACTACAGAAATGTCACATTCTGGCTAGTCACACTCGATCTCAGCAGTTTGGGACGGGGAGGGAAGCAGCAAAATCATAGAATCATAGAATAGTTAGGGTTGGAAAGGACCTTAAGATCATCTAGTTCCAACCCCCCTGCCATGGGCAAGGACACCTCACACTAAACCATGCCTCCCAAGGCTCTGCCCAAGCTGGCCTTGAACACTGCCAGGGATGGAGCATTCACAAGTTCCCTGGGCAACACGTTCCAGTGCCTCACCACCCTTACAGTAAAGACCTTCTCCTTATATCCAATCTAAACTTCCCTTGTTTAAGTTTTAACCTGTTATCCCTTGTCTTATCACTACAGTCGCTAATGAAGAGTCCCTCCCCAGCACCCTTATAGGCCCCCTTCAGATACTGGAAGGCTGCTATGAGGTCTCCATGCAACCTTCCCTTCTCCAGGCTGAATAGCCCCAACTTTCTCATTTCTCTTTATAGGGGCAGTGCTCCAGTCCCCTGATCATCCTCGTGGCCCTCCTCTGGACTTGTTCCAACAGTTCCATGTCCTTTTTATGTTGAGGACACCAGAACTGCACACAGTACTCCAAGTGAGGTCTCACAAGAGCAGAGTAGAGGGGCAGGATCACCTCCCTCGACCTGCAGGTCATGCTCTTTTGATGCAGCCTAGGATACAGTTGGCTTTCTGGGCTGCAAGCGCACACTGAAGGCAGCTCATGTTAAGTTTCTCATTGACCAACACCCCCAGGTCCTCTGCAGGTCTGTTCTGAATCTCTTCTCTGCCCAGCGTGTAGCTGTTCCTGGGATTGCTCCAGCCCAGGTGTAGGACCTTGCACTTGGCATGGTTAAATTTCATCAGGTTGGCATCAGCCCACCTCACAAGCGTGTCAAGGTCCCTCTGCATGGCATTCCTTCCCTCCAGCATATCAACAGAACCACACAGCTTGGTGTCATCGGCAAACTTGCTGAGGGCACACTCAATCCCACTGTCCATGTCACTGACAATGATGTTGAACAAAAATAAACTAATTTAAGTGGAGGTGCTGAAAACTTCACATTTTCAGTAGACCCGTGATCACACAGGAACAGAGAACTGAACAGTCAGTCATAAATGAGAATCCAGGGAATCCCAAGATACAATTCTTACTAATGATTTAATTAAAAAATTGAAAGCAATTCGGCCTTGTTGCAAGCAGCATGTAATGTCTGGCTTTGCTAAGTTTACACAGAGATGTTTTTCTTATTGTTCTTAACAGTGTTGTTTTTCTGTTATTAGTCTCTCCTCGCTGAAGTAACTACTCATCGTCAGGCTGTTGAAAAAATGGCTGAACAGCAGCAGAATAAGTATTTGGGACTTTATGCCATTTTGCCTTCTGAACTCTCTCTTCATTTATCAGAAGTTGGGCTGGCCCTTGTAAATGTACAGGATCAGGTAAAACATAGTAGATAAATGCATTGCAGAACTGTAGTCCCTTCTTCAGACTTTAAGACTTGGTGAAATACAGGATCCAAGTATGGTCAAACTGCAACAAGATAAAATAGTTTTATTGCCTTCTTCCTTTAAATTAAAGTAAATTAAATGAAAGTTAATTTCCTTTCAGGAGGAGAGATTTCTGGTTACTGAATTTAAATCTTCTTGTTGACAGATTGAAGCCAAAGAAAGAGAAACTCAGCAGATCAAAACATTGAATCAGGAGTTTGGTCAGAAAATTCAGGAGATAGCAAATGAACTAAATGCCATTCTTTCCAGACTCAAAAAGAAAACAAATGATTTAGCACAAGCTAAACTTGAGCAAAAGGTAAGAACACTTCCCTTATTTGGTTGTACCATGAATTCTTCCGAACTTGGACACTTACTTCATAGCACAGTTGTGTATGTGCAGAATTGCATGGCACATTTTTTAAAATGTAATTCAACAGGGCAGTAGATAGAAATAAAGGTTGACTGATGAAATTTTTTTTAGATTATATTCTTTGCAAATTAGCCCTTACAGGGACTTAAGTGAGTAAGAGAACTTGGAGGAAGTAGCTGAGTGTAAACGAAAGTCAGGTAGACAAATTTATGCTGCTCCCTCTGAATAATGAGTATTGCTGAAATCTGAGAAATTCTGAGAGGCTCCCAGGCTGCTCCTTATTCCAGTCTGTACTGGAAAGGTCATAGTCCATCTCATATGATTTGACGCAATGAGGTAAAGTGTTAGCGGTGCAGTTAAGTGTAATAAAAGGACTCTTGGTTCTTTTTGTAGGTTTCAAATAAAAATGCAAGGTTTTTATCATGCATTAATGAATAACTACATATTTCTGAGTTTGTAAGGGTATATTTTAAGACAGCAACAAAACTAAACTCCTTTCCAATAAAAAATCCTTGTCATGGCAATGTGTGCTGACTACTCATTTCAAAAACAAACACAAAAAGATGGCTAAAAATGATCAATGCCATTGTGAAGTGACTCAGTCTTTAGCTATGGTAGGGAAAATGATTATCCATTTCAGCCAGGAAGTCAGAGAAGTAAGGGTAATGGCACATATTGAGGAGATGACCAAACATCCTGCTGTTCTGCCTTCCTGCTTATACAAGGATTGTTGGTTTCCAGCCAGAATAAAAACGGAACTGTGAAAACTTTGAACAGGGTATAAAAGTTGAGAATTTGACTAGAAATAATCAAGCAGAAAGCTAACACTTCCTGGATCAGTGATTATCTTATTTTCCTGTCTAGATCCTTGGTGAAGAGTTGGACAGCTGCAATATAAAGCTGTTGGAATTAGATGCATCAGTCCAGGACTTTGCAGAACAGAACACACTGCTGGCTAAGCAGCTGGCAAACAGGATAGCAAAACTCACTGTATTGCACCAACAGACTATACGGCAGGCTGAGTACAGAGCAGCCAAGCTCAGCCAGGTACGCTCTCAAATTCTTTCTGCTGTTTCCTTTCAGAACCAGAAGGATCATGCAGACTTCTCATTTATTTTCCTGTAGTTATGCAGGAAGGGACCTTCCTTGGTACATCTGCCTATTATTAGTCAGAGCTTGCATCACTCCTCAAAGAGAGGTACAGACAGGGCAGATCAGGAGGGTGGAATAATTTTGTTGTGCTGCTTTAACATCCTCTGCTGATGAATCATCTGCTGGCTTGTTCCTCTGGTGCCCTGAAAAGTTTATAGGCCTTCTCACAAAGATTAGTATGCCAGGAAATAAAATCTCATTGTACTTTTCAGGGCCTCTGTCTTATCACCGTTACCTATATTTGCAGCATTATAAAAAAAAAAAAACAACAAAACAACAAACAAAACAAAACAAAAACACCCCAAAAATGAAACCCAAACCAACAAGCAAGCCAAATCAAAACAAAACCAAAACTAAGAACTTCTGTTGATTTAGTCACAATCTATAGAGGGTGGATGTGATCTGTAGATTCAACAGATTCAATAGAAAAGCCTAGATACAATGGCCTTGATAATGCATTCATAAAGATGCTTCCCCTGCAGTTCAAAGTCCCTGATGGCTGGAAAAAGAGAAATATAACCCCCATTTCAAGAAGGGGAAAAATGGAAGACCCAGAAAAACTATAGAGCAATCTCATCTCTGTGCCTGGCAGGATCCTGGGGCAGATTCTCCTGGAAGGCATGCAAAGACACATGAAAAACAACAAGGTGGTTGGTGGCAGCCAACACGGCTTCACTAAGGGGAAATCCTGCCTGTCCAATTTGGTGGCCTTCTATGGTGGGGTTACAGATCTGATGGACAGGGGCAGAGCAGTTGACTTCGTCTACCTGGACTTATGCAAAGTGTTCGACATTGTCCCACATGACATCCTTGCCTCTAAGTTAGAGAGACATCAATTTGATACGTGGACCACTCGGTGGATAAAGAACTGGCTGGATGGCCGCACGCAAAGAGTAGTGCTCAATGGCTCAATGTCCAGCTGGAGACCAGTAATGAGTGATGTCCCTCAGGGGTCAGTGTTGGGACCGGTCTTGTTCAACATCTTTGTCAGTGACAGGGACAATGGGATTGAGTGCGCCCTCAGCAAGTTTGCCAATGACACCAAGCTGTGTGGTTCCATTGATACGCTGGAGGAAGGAATGTCATGCAGAGGGACCTTGACACGCTTGTGAGGTGGGCTGATGCCAACCTGATGAAGTTTAACCATGCCAAGTACAAGGTCCTACACCTGGGTTGGAGCAATCCCAGGAACAGCTACAGGTTGGGCAGAGAAGAGATTCAGAGCAGCCCTGTGGAGAAGGACCTTGGGGGTGTTGGTCGATGGACAGACTGAGAATGAGCTGACAATGTGCACTTGCAGCCCAGAAAGCCACCCATATCCTGGACTGCATCAAAAGCAGCGTGACCAGCAGGTCGAAGGAGGTGATCCTGCCCCTCTGCTCTGCTCTTGTGAGACCTCACTTGGAGTATTGTGTGCAGTTGTGGTGTCCTCGGCGTAAGAAGGATGTTGGAACTAGATGACCTTGAGGTCCTTTACAACCCAAACCATTCTGTGATTTTTTTGCTAATTGTTATCCCCAAAAAATCTAGCTAAAAGCAAAGAAATGCGTTTTCCGTGGTTCTGCCATCAATAACCCGATAAATGAGTTCTCTTTTCTGCATGCATAAAGAAGCTTCTGTAAGGCTTGAAAATGAAAACTATTTAATTATTTTTTTTTAAAATTTCTTCTGAAAAGTTGTTTTTAAAAGGAGATAGAAAACTGTTATCAAAGTCAGAGTTCAGTCAAAGGTACCTGGTGAATGGATTTAAGGATATTTTTGTTCAGCAGGAAGTTCCCGTCATGCGAAATGATAAGTGAGGTAGTCATCCAGGATTTGATCCATGCTTCATAAAGGCAAAATGCATGAAAATCAGTGACATTACTTCTTTTAAGTGAGAATTTAATTGAAGAGTACTTTGCCGAACAGAAATTTGATAATTGGAAAGTAGAGCTTTTTTCCTGTACAAAGTGAAAATGCAGGAGAAATTTCAACATTTCTTTCTTTGGAAATATGACAGGCTAGCGGGTCAAAGCAGGTTTGGTTGTTTGGTTTGGGTTTTGTTTGTTTGTTTTGTTGTTTGTTTTTTTTAAAAAAGGTGATTTGGGAAATGTCATGGAATGAGACAAAATAAAATAAAGAATGATATAAAGAAGGCTTGGAGTAAGCCACAAACTTCAGGGTAAGAAAGCAATTTGGAACTTATGTGCGAGGCTGAAATATGTGCAGGAAGTGTACCCCTGGGGATATATTTGAGCATCAGCGCACTCTCCTAATGGGTCCTACATTCTTATAGTGCCTTTCTTCCCCTGAAATAGATACGTGTGTTAATGGAAGCAGCCCTATTCTAATTCCATAAATACAGAAACAAATTATATTCAGCTGTAAGGAAAAGTTAAAACAATCCCCAAGTTAAAAACAATAATTTTGTCATTTTCTGCTAACTGTACAGAATTACATCTTAGCCTTATGTGGGTTTTTCTTTTATATCCAGGCTGCTTCACACTTGGAAGAATATAATGAGATGCTGGAGTTCATATTGAAATGGATTGAGAAAGCAAATATTCTAGTGCATGGTAGTATAACATGGAATTCTTCCTCTCAGCTTCGTGATCAGTTTAAAGCTTACCAGGTGATTATATGAGCTATGAAGTCTAAAGGGCAGTGTGTAGAAGAAGTTAATTTCTAAGCAATTAGGGGGTTTTAGACCTTCTTTGCCTTCTTTAGCAAAAAAAAAGTCTTTAAATGCTTTCTTTGACTGTTCCCCCGCATCTCAAAGATGATTAATTTTTTTGGACAATTGCTTTGACTGAAATTAAGATATATTGTTGAGTAAAACTGCATGATTTAAAATTAATCTCCATTTTTACTCAAGTACACTGGCTTCATAGTAGCTTTTGATTGGGTAATGTGTCTATACATCATGATTCTGTCACATTGAGTACCTCATTGCTGTTGATATTCCTCTGAAATTTTAGTTAACTGAACAAAATTTCCATTTTAAGTTTGGCTTTTTTTTTTTTTTTCTTTCTTCTTTACACTGAATCGGGATACCCTTTGTTCTCACCTGATGAGTTTCACACCAAATGTTCTTAAACTGATACCCAGTGGATCAGTTGATTCCTGGACATCCCATACCAGAGTCATTTACCGTCCTTGTGACGGTGTGTGGAAAGGGCAAGTATGGGATCGGTAGAGCAGTTTTAAGGTTGAAGCTTGCCCACTGTCACATAACCACGTGGAACAAATCAAAACACTATATGATTATCATGTCTTATTAACGACAAAGTACGACTGCATTAATTATGGGGTTTATACTTATATTAGTTAATTTTCAACTGTCTTCACTTACACTGGGGCAAAGTAGAGTGTCACATTTTCTTATTCTGAGTAGGAACCTCTATGCAATTTATCCCAAGGATAGCTGGGAGATGACTTGTTTTTCTATGGCTTTTTACCTACTTCAAAATTGATGGAGATACAGGCTTAAACGATGTCATGCCACAGAACACTTCAGTAGCCGTGTTTTAGGCAGCATTAATGGCTACTGCCCTGCTATAAAATCACACCCGAGTGCATTCTGCTGCTTCCTGTTAGGTATATCAGTCTTCCAGAACAAATTCTATCCACAGTTTGTATATGTCATATTTTTACAGACTAGTGTATATGCCAAAGTGAATGCAAAACACTCAAATGAAGGGGTTGGTAAGTACAGCTCCTGAAGCTTTATGACTTACTTTTTTGTTTCCTAGTCTCCATAAGCTGAAGCACTTCAGCGTACACTCAGAATTAAGCATCTTGCTCAAGCCTTACAGGAAATCAGTGGAACTTAATCATGTGCTGACTGATGTGTACAAATTGAGGAGTTTGTAGAATGGGAACACACTTAAAGATGCATTTAAGATCATCTTTGGCATTCATTTTGTTCATGTTTCCATCTAGACTATGCTTGATGAGTCTGGAGAGATTCAAGGTGACCTTGAGTCCATGAGTGAGAAGATTGAGTATCTGGGAAGTGTATACTGTACTGAAGGCATGTCACAGCAAGTGCTGGAGCTGGGACGGCAGACAGAGGAATTGCAACAGGTTATCAAAATGCAGCTACCAAATCTCCAAGATGCTGCCAAGGTATATGAAAGCAGTTTTTCTAATGCTAGCTGACAATTTCTCAGCTAGTTTCTGAGACTAATAGCAGTGCAGATTATCCATGCTCTCTAGAGGGCATGGTTTTGTTGTCTGAAGTTAGGTATGTTGTGTCATTTGAAATAATGCCTTCAGGTGCTGTTCCAGGGAGGACAGGATTCCTGCAGATCCTGTCTTATCTGCCTGTTCAGGACGAATGGGGATCATGGTGTCTCTCAAATGGCACTGAGCACCTATGTTTACATACTTGAGAAGTGTGTGTGTTGGTACTTTAAACACTGTGCCATTTCCTTTATTCTCATGTTTAAAGATATCTAAAGCCTGCTTATATTAATTCAGATCAGTACTGGAACAAACCTGGGTTTCATAATGTACAACTTATCTCTGCAGGGGAGTGCAATAAAAAGAACGAACATGCTTTTTCATGTCACTGGCATTTTTGCTCGACATTTCCATATGGATTAATGTAAATGTGAATTATGTCTCTGAACTGCCTGAGGGTGTGGCAACCTGGTGCAAGACACAGGGAAAAGCATAGCAGTCTTTTGTGCTTTGCTTGCTCTTACAGTAAGCCACAATGTATGAGCAGAAGGCTTTTATTATATTTTATTATTTTTATAGAACAAACCAAAGATTTGCACACAAGCAACCATAGTAGAAGTGAAACTTGCTCGCTTCATTTGTCAAAGAAATATTGAAATATTTGAATTAACTATTTCTAAATTCTCGTAAGAAAACATGGACATGAATAGAAGCCAACATAGATTTATGAAGAAATAAAACCATATCAAAAGTGTCTAATGTGAAAATAATAGATTTGTATATAAATGTACAGTATGTCATGTATCTTCACTTTAATGTTTCACATGATATTGTTATTAGCAAAGTTAATGAGCTTATCTAGTTGAAAATTCAGTAAGTAGGTGTAAAGGTGACTAGAAAGCTTTGCTGGTGTGTAGTTATCAATGTTTCACAGCTCAAAAGGTCTTTGGGCTGTAGAGGTTTTAGCGTTCTCCCTAGAATCTGGTAGTATTCAGTATTTTCATTACTATTGAATGGTTGGGTGGAGATTTAGAGATCATGGCTTTGGGGATGCTTAGAAAATACCAAATGTACCTGAAAAAAAAAATAGGCTGTTAATTGGCAGAGACAGGATAATTGTCATGTTTAGATAGGAAGGACCAGGCGTGTGTTCCAATGAATGAGGAACTAACTGGCTTGATGCACCCTGTTACAAAGGTCTTAAGTTTAATAAAGCAGATCATGGAAAAATGAGTGAACAATGTCACAGCATTGTAAAAAATCCAAACACCATGCAGAAGATAAAGTATAGAATTATAAGGTTTGTGAATTAGTCCTTTTGTTCTCCCTGTCAGTCACTAATGAGGTTTCAGCTATATCCAGTTTTGCACTTGAAGACAGACGTGGTCTAACTGGAGAAAGAACGGGCTAGTGATGATTGCGATTTGTGTATAAATTTATAGAAAAGATGCATAAAAAATATCCTAACATATGATGTATTCAGAGAGAGTAAAAATAATTTGTTCTTCATGTTGTTAATGGGGTTGTAAGGAGAAGGTTTAAATTACAACAAAAGGTAACTTAATTTCACACCATCAGAAAAATATATATGCAAAAGGAGAGTACTGAAATAGTTGAGTATGTTGTCTGTAGAGATAAGTGTGACTCCAGTGTTAAAGGTCTTTAAGAACAGTATGTAGAGATAAGACAGTTATGTCCTGTCTTATTACAGGAAGATGACTAGAGGACATCTTGAGTTCCTTTCTAGTCCTTGAACTTCATGAAATTAGCTTTGTAAAGTACGTGCTGTATTTGAGACTGAGGAAGTAACTTAAAATAAAAGCTCTGGCTCTGAGAACTCTTTTTTTAGACTGTCATATGACTGGTATTTTTATGCAATATTTTAAAATTAATTTTTAAAACTGAATTAGTTTTGGTGCTGTATATAAGGGACATAGCTACAAAATCCAGACAGAAATGTTTGTAGTGTTGGAGTTTTTTTTCCTGTTGTTGGGCTGGTTGGTTGGTTGTTTTTTTTCTGAGGGGGGAGGGGTCAGGGTTTTTTGTTGGTTTTTTTGTTGGTTTTTTTTTTCCCACTCTTTATTTATCCCTGAATCAAATGTGTTCCTTTACAGGACATGAAGAAATTTGAAGTTGAGCTGAGAGCCCTGCAGATGGCTCTGGAGCAAGCCCAGGCCACACTGACCTCTCCAGAACTTGGACATTTGAGCTTAAAAGAACAGCTCTCTCACAGACAGGTAAAAGGCCAGGACCTCTAAGTTAGCACTTGAATAGCGCGAGCTAACACAAAGAATAATGAATGCTAGTGGGAGTGATTGTAGTGTTTCTTAAGAGAGTGGTAATTTGGGACTAGAACTGCCAAAGGAACAGGAAAAACCGTTCCCTCAAAGGGAAAGGTTGACGTGTAGTCCTTTCTGAGTCTGTACTTAGCTTGATGTGATTCTGAGAAATGTACATCCAATCTAAGTTTAATCCATATTAATAATAATAAGAATAATGGTCAGCTCATCCAGTGATGAATGAGGCTTAGTACATCCAATGCTCTTATCAAAGAGGTTCTTAAAGTGCTTGAAAAGGAAGTCTAGATTGTTATTACCAGTTTATTGGTAGAGTTGCAATGAGGTAGTGTGTTGCTGTGTCCCCCAGTAGTCAATTGGAAAGCTAAGAGAAAATTTGGTTTTCCTAAAATTCAGTTATCCTTAGCTTCAGTTACTTTTCTTGTATGCTTAGTTGAATTACCGCCATATTGCTGCTTTCTGTATAGCACTTGGACTGCTATAGAGATCTGTCAATTTTTTATTTTTGGTCTCAGACTCATGACAAAAATAATGACCCATTTTATAGCTTTCTGAGTTGGTTAAGGAATGTTTTTTGCTGCAGGCTAATATAGAGGTATAACTGTCTTAGTCTCCTGTTAAAATGAAATGTCAAGAGATCCATTTTAAGGTTAAAATCTGCAGGAAAAACATTTTGATGGAAGGTAAATTTGCAGAGTCTTCACTTTTGATTAAAATATGCGGTCTTTATTCTAGGGACTTGCATTCAAATTTCAGAATGTGCTGTTGAAGAGTGTAAGTGAAACACATCAGCCACTGTAAGAGAAAAGGAATATGGAGTTTACGTTGGTTTTTATGTGTATTCTTTCTTCTGGCTCTAGCAGGTCTCATGGTACAGATTTACTTTGTACAGAAAGAGGCTGTAGCCATTGCCAACCTGTTTCACCAGACCAGAGAGTGGGTATTGGAGAGTGCCTGGTTGGCATGCAGCCCCCAGAGTACCTCGGTGCTGACTGCACAATAAAGGCACCTTTGCCAGCAGTATAGGGCCTGCCAGAGAAGAGGCCTCACCTGTGATGACTGAAGAATAGGCCTTTATACCATATCTCTAGATTGTCCACCATATGTCATGAGGGCACAGAAAAAAAGAGTAAACCACAATCCTCTCTCATCAGCATGCACTTTAGGCCCATTTGGCTGTCTTAATGCATATAGTATAGGGGAAGGGAGATGACCAGTCTTTTTATCCCCATTTGCCACATACATTGTCTAGCTGAAATCCTTTCCTAATGTGCTAAGGCCCCTTTCAACAACTTTGCCTTTTTTTTTTAATTTTCTTTAATAATTTTTCTTTTTTTACCTGTAAATGCATTAATACCCCCTAGTGAAGATAGAAAGAATGTTGGTCAAATCGATTCGCCAGTCATTACACTTAGACCCTTCTCATGCATTTGAACAGACAGCTTGAGTGGACGTGAACGGAATAGAGACTATTAACAAAGGCACCCAGCTAGTGGTTGTTCAAAGAACAAGATTTCTGTGTAGCTGTGTTTCTTTCTGTTGATTGTCTTTTGCATTTTGAATAACATTTTCAGCCATGGCTTTTATTTTCAAAAGAAGGCTGTGAACACAGCAGGATTCATTTGCTGGTTTGAAAATGTGCTTCTGTCTTAGCAGGGAGTTGGATTTTAACGTTAAGATATGTGTATACGTAAATGATTCCTATGCTGCTTTGATTTGTGGATTTTTTAAAGATTTTTTTTTTCAAATATGTTAACAGAAATATTTTGTAGTTAGATACTTAGAAATAGTTATTACTATGCTTTTTAATTAATATTTTTATTATTATTACATGGACTTTTTGCTTAACTAATATTTAGAAGAATGCTCATTTCAGAATGAGTAATTCCAGGCAAAGTGTGTTCTGATTATATTCAATTTCGAAAATAGATAATTAAATTTGTTTGCTTTAGTCCTTGAACTCATAATTATTTTTTCTTTACTGTATTAAATGCTCTGGGAGATCTGCAAAACTGGTTTATTGTGGCACTGATTTTGTTTCTAGCATCTGTTGTCTGAAATGGAGTCACTGAAGCCAAAAGTTCATGAAGTACAAGTCTGTCAGAGTGCCCTGAGAATTCCTGAAGAGGTGGTCACCAGCCTGCCAATATGCCACAGTGCCCTCAGGCTCCAGGAGGAGGCCAGCCGCCTGCAGCACACTGCCATCCAGCAGTGCAATGTTATGCAGGTAAGTGACACTCCATCCCAGAAATTACTCTGGGTAATTCGAACAGTGCCACACAAACTGTGGTGCAAACAGAGAATTTTCATATCTCTATGCATTCCTCTTTTTCATGTAGGTGCCATTAAGAAGTTCCCCAATAAGTTTTTCATTATGTTTTTGGGGTTCTAATAGTCATGATCATGTTAATTGTTGATTAGACTTTCATCAGACTTTCATCTCGGTTCTCTCCTTGATCTTGTGCTTTTTGTAATACTGTTAGGTTTAACTAGACAAATAACTAATATAAATTGTATGCAGGTTAATTTTATAATATATATAATGCAGTTCATGAAATTAATATATCATTATAACATCAACAGTCTAGGATTGCATAAAAACTGTTAATTAAATAGCTTTCTAGGGTAATTTTTTTATTATTATTTAAAATGTATATATTTTTTCTTTTTGACTTTGGAGTAATTCAGCATCTATTATATTTGCATTTTCAAGTTTTGTTAAATGCAACAAAACTAGGTTTTGTTTGATTGTTTGAATTCATAATTAAATATGTGAATAAGGTTTTAACAGCAAGAGATTTTCAGTGGTTAAGGATACTTGATGTTACTTAAGTGTAATATTTCTGAATGGACTTTTCTCTCACTGTATTCCTGCTCTGCATATTCAGATACAAGTACCAGATAGATTAAGTTTGCTGCACTTCAGAAGGGAAATCAGACATGCTTGGTCTAAATAAATACTTATATTCATGTAGACACTCAATTTTCTTTTCTCCATCTCTAGGAAGCAGTGGTTCAGTATGAGCAATATGAGCAAGAAATGAAACATTTACAGCAAATGATAGAGCGTGCCCATCATGAGATCCAAGACAAGCCAATAGCAACTGGTAACATCCAGGAACTTCAGGTCCAGATTTCACATCATGAGGTAGGAGAGCAAAATGCAACAACATGGGGTCAAAGGCAGCTCAGGGACCCAAAAAAGCTTTTCATAAGCAATGGTCATAAATTATGTGAGTAGCTTCTCAGGCTTGCTTAAGGCTAGTGGAGCAGATAGATGTAATACCAGGCAGGAAACTCATGCTATTGGTACATTGTGGAGTAGTCATTTGCTTGTTCAGTTAGATATGTCTTAATTTCCAGGCAAGATTATGACAAACTAAAGCATTGCAGAATTGAGGGACAGTTAACATAGGTGCTTAACTAAGGAGTGTCCCAGAAGTTAATGTTGAGCAGTTAATCAAGTGAGCACTGCTAGTTCAGTGATCCTCATATATATAATATATATTTATATATGTGTATATCCTGAAGTAATTACTCATTTCCATGCCAGTAACATTCTGTGAAAAAACACCAGGGGATGTGAATCACAGGAAAAACACAGTTGATTTGGAGGGAAACTCTGCAATATTGACTCCAAAGGCTTCTTTTAAAGTTGTTGGGAAGAGTTTTGTCCTGTGGATTTACAGGTCCTGACCTCAAACCCGTTGTTTGTCAGCCCTTGAATGAGTTGGGATAGTCTCTGTTCAGCCTTCTCGCTGTGCTGGCATTGGAGCTCCTGAGCTACTTTCCCCTTCCCCTGCTGGATATTTCTTGGGGTAAAAGATGTACCATTGATCTATATGTGTTACTTTTGGCACTAGATGGCACCATTTCTTTACATGAGGGTTAAATCTCTCTGTGCTATAACATAAGCTAATGTTGAATGCGTTGCTCATTTACTATCCAGTTGTTGCAGAAGTTACTTGGTATAAATGCAGAGCAGTTTGGTTAAACAAACACTTCTGGGGTTTTAGTACTGATTAATAATGCGACTGTTCTCTAGTCAAATGCTCTGGAACAGCAAACACAGGAAAGTGACTTCAGTGGTACAGGATAATATTCCTAAAGGAAGGAATGATGCTGGAGAGACGAACAATTCAAAATGGGGCAGCTTGAAATTTCACCTGCATTTGAACAAGTTCAGTATCTGTGAGTCTTTATAAATGTATGTGGGAAAACAGCAGCTTCACTCTATTACACATGTGGAGATCAACCAGAGTGGACAGGTTTCATACTTTCAAGCTTTCCACATTTAGGGGTAAGGAGTTTTGAAAGATTGAGATACATGGTTTTGGTTCATATTTTGTCTGCCAAAAACCTGTGGAAATGCACAGCATAAAGGGTATATTGCATACCCTATATTACTTCAAAAACTACTTTGAAAGGCAGATTCATCAAGATGCTTATTACAGGTGTTTTTAATTTAAGAAAACATCAGTTCCAGATTCCCTGTTGAAGCCTGCATGGACAAGAACTGAAAGGGACGTTTGTAGTAGCTATATTTAGAATTAAACTAAAAGAAAGATAGTAGAAAGAAAATACAACTTGATTTATAGGAATCCTGTATTACTGTGCATGTTATACTCTGAAACTCTGTTTACTGATCTGTGCTTATTTGCACTTTCATATAAGAAGTGGGCAAGTATCTCCATATTTGTGAATTATTTTAATGGATAATACAGTATTTCATAAGGCATTACTTTTATAAGTCACTTTGGTTTTTTTCACAATTGCATTTTTGCCTCCTTTTCCTTGTTTTCAATATGTTAGATACTCAGTGCCTTGGAAATTAATGCCACAAATGTTATTGCATCTCAGTAATAATGATGGAATTAAGTGAGTATATTGAATGATGATAATTTCTTACTGAGCCCCAGAGATGTCATTCATTAAGCATTAGTGAATGATTGGTACCTGCCAAAGAGAGCACTATTCCAGCTGCTAGACATTAAAATTATCGCTTAATTTGATTGCAGTTGGGTTTTTGATTGATCTAGTTGATGTTTTATACTTAAGACTTTGCTTAGTCACCAAGGTAAGTCTCCGAGCTTCAAGAGAGCTCCTTTTGTTATTTACATGGCAGACAGTGACCAGGTGCCATTGTAACCCAGGCAGTACAGTGTCATCCTCAGTTCTTGTGCTGCTTCCTTTTCTATCTCTGTATTCCTCACTATGACTGTTCTGCACTGTGATTGTGAGAAAATAATTTCCAGAAAATGTTATACAGCCCCCCCCCCCAAAATTCATTTTATGCCCCTGAAGCATTACTCTTATTTACTTTTTTAAAAGTATTTTAATTATTTTTTTATTATACCTACTTGATCTTGCAACTTCTGTTGCCATTTTTCCCTAAAAACGTAGAATCATAGAATCATAGAATAGTTAGGGTTGGAAGGACCTTAAGATCATCTAGTTCCAACCCCCCTGCCATGGGCAAGGACACCTCACACTAAACCATGCCACCCAAGGCTCTGCCCAACCCAGACTTGAACACTGTCAGCGATAGAGCCTTCACAACTTCCCTGGGCAACCCATTCCAGTGCCTCACCACCCTTACAGTAAAGAATTTCTTCCTCATATCCAATCTAAACTTCTCCTGTTTAAGTTTGAGCCCGTTACCCCTTGTCCTATCACTACAGTCTCTAATGAAGAGTCCCTCCCTAGCATCCCCATAGGCCCCCTTCAGATACTGGAAGGCTGCTATTAGGTCTCCATGCAGCCTTCTCCAGGATGAGCAACCCCAACTTTCTCATCCTCTCTTTATAGGGGCAGTGCTCCAGTCCCCTGATCATCCTCGTGGCCCTCCTCTGGACTTGTTCCAACAGTTCCATGTCCTTTTTATGTTGAGGACACCAGAACTGCACACAATACTCCAAGTGAGATCTCATGAGAGCAGAGTAGAGGGGCAGGATCACCTCCTTCGACCTGCTGGTCACGCTCCTTTTGATGCAGTCCAGGATACATTTGGCTTTCTGGGCTACAAGTGCACACTGCAGTCAGCTCATTCTCAGTCTGTCATCGACCAACACCCCCAAGTCCTTCTCCACAGGGCTGCTCTGAATCTCTTCTCTGCCCAACCTGTAGCTGTGCCTGGGATTGCTCCAACCCAGGTGTAGGACCTTGCACTTGGCATGGTCAAACTTCATCAGGTTGGCATCAGCCCACCTCACAAGCGTGTCACAAGCTGGATGGCATTCATTCCCTCCAGCGTATCAATGGAACCACACAGCTTGGTGTCATTGGCAAACTTGCTGAGGGCGCACTCAATCCCACTGTCCCTGTCACTGACAAAGATGTTGAACAAGACCGGTCCCAACACCGATCCCTGAGGGACACCACTCGTTACTGGTCTCCAGCTGGACATTGAGCCATTGAGCACTACTCTTTGCGTGCGGCCATCCAGCCAGTTCTTTATCCACCGAGTGGTCCACCTATCAAATTGATGTCTCTCTAACTTAGAGGCAAGGATGTCATGTGGGACAATGTCGAATGCTTTGCACAAGTCCAGGTAGATGACATCAACTGCTCTGCCCCTGTCCATCAGATCTGTAACCCCACCATAGAAGGCCCCCAGATTGGTCTGGCAGGATTTCCCCTTAGTGAAGCCGTGTTGGCTGTCACCAAGCACCTTGTTGTTTTTCATGTGCCTTTTGCATGCCTTCCAGGAGAATCTGCTCCCAGATTTTGCCAGGCACAGAGGTGAGACTGACTGGTTTGTAGTTCCCCTAGTCATCCATTTTCCCCTTCTTGAAATGGGGGTTATATTACCCTTTTTCCAGTCATCAGGAACTTCACTTGACTGCCATGATTTTTCAAATATGAAAACTTGTGTTTGTTGAAGAAAGAAAAGCAGATATAAAAATAAAGCAGAAACGTATATTTGAATGAATAATCACTGATTTAGCAGGCAAGCTTATACAAATGTCCTTTTCACTTTATAGGTCAAAATTCATATTATTGAATCTCTATGGAAACCGGAACAATAGCTTTGGCAGTAATGTGAAAATCTTCCAGCATTGTTTGTTTATTTATTTTAAGTATATTAATTGAAAGCTTTGAGGCTGGACAGCAAACTGTGTAGCAGTACAGTGTAGGAGAGAAGTCTCGGTTTCTAAGGTTCTTCATTTCCGTCTTTCTTCTCCAACTAAACTTGAATTTATGATGGTGTTTGGCCATACAGATAGACCCCTTTATAGCTATAACAAGCTTAAACCATAGCTCATCCAAACAGTGGCAAAAAGTGATCCAGTCTGCATTTAATCTTATTATGTGACTGTGCCTATCACATTTGATCTTGCTAGACCCTGTGAGTTATTGTTTGAACAATTCATTCATTCTATTGAGAGCTGAATGGGGCATTTTTTACAGTGGTTGCCACACAGCCTCATTTCCGTGGCATGCACTATGTGGAGAAGCTTCATCTTCCTCAGATAAATGAAAGTATTACAGGGGAAAAAATAGGATGGGAAGAGGGAGACACATTTCCCTTTGCTGCAGTCTGAAGCTTATAAACTTCACATCAGGTTCAGGCTGGATGCAAACATGAGGTATCCCTCCCTTCCTTTGTGATTATCATGCTTGCAGAGCCTTTTGCAGCATTTTTCCGGTTTTGCCTCAAAGCTCTCGGCTCTGCGGTTTAGCTCTGCAGCCAGACGCAGCCTGACTTGTTCCCTCAACTATCAACATCCTGCTTGTCAGCTAGTGCGGCAGCTTATGCAGGGCTCCTGAGAGGCAGTGCTGTGATGTTATTGGTTGGGCTTGGAGGGGAGAGCTTGCGTTTGCCAGGAAAGCTGAAATGCTTCGAGTCCTGGGGCCTTTATGGGCAGCCTCTGCATAAAGGCAAAAAAAAATGTTTCCTCAGGAGCTGGCTCAGAAGATCAAAGGATATCAGGAGCAAATTGCTTCTTTGAATTCAAAGTGCAAGATGCTGACAATGAAAGCAAAACATGCCACCATGCTGCTGACAGTGACAGAAGTGGAGGGGCTTTCAGAGGGAATGGAGGAGCTGGATTCAGACCTGATCCCAGCACACCCTGCTCATCCCTCAGTGGTTATGGTAAGGAGTGCTTTGATCTTGGTACTGTTTATCTTAGCTGCTTGCTTTTGCATCATTGCAATACTCCTGTGTACCAAATTGCCGCAGGTTACATATACGTTTTGCTTTTGAAATGTCTGGAAGTGTGGCAAACCAAACAAGTTGCAGTTTCCTCTTCCTGTAGTTTGCTTTACATGGGTTTTCAAGACTTCTTCATAAAGGGTGAAGTTATTTAACAGACATACACCAGAGGAAGTTTTCTGTAAGAAGATGCAAATTCAGTGCTTTTTTGTAGCTGTCAGGATGTAAGAGCAAACACTGAAAAAGTACTGAATTGCAGGAATGATATAAAACCAAATTAAATTTTATTTCATAACATGTTGCAGTGGATAGGTTTTACACACTGTATTTTTAAAGCTCTTATCTGAAAATGTGGATGTGGTAATTTACAATATGCTGCTGTATTTTCAGATGAGTGTGTTGGAAATGAAAGCTGGCTAAGTACTGCCATAGGCCTCATGTTTAAATTACTCTGCTTTTGTTTGTTTCTAACTGGATCTCATTACCAACATACCGCTGATGCTACTGAGATTTTTATCTGTGTGAAAATACAATGCTGATTTCAGGATTTTTCATTGTATAACAGCATCGGGGAAGCAAGTATAATATGTTGCTACTGGCTTGTGCGTATTTTATATTCCAAGTCTATTCCTTGTTCTAACCAGGCCTGGACACCGAGGCCAATACTGCATTATTCTGTAGCTCCCCACAGTATTTCCATATGCAGCAGTGATTGTATTAGAAGACATACAGCCAAACCCTAATTTACTATTATTGTTTCCTATATATATATTTATCCTGAAGTATGATAAGTAAATGATATTGTTAATTCAACAAGATTTAAGCTGGTAAATTAAGAGCATGAAGTATGACCAAATAATGTCATGGTAATTCTGGCCATGTGTTGGGGTTTTTTTTGTTTGTTTTGATCTCAGTCTAAGTCAAACTTAAGTTGAGGTAACTAATTTTCTTCCTGTGCTCTGGGGTTGCTTTTCCTGTGGCAGATGACTGCTGGTCGCTGTCACACGTTGCTTTCCCCTGTCACTGAGGAGTCTGGGGAGGAGGGAACCAACAGTGAGATTTCTTCTCCACCTGCCTGTCGCTCTCCTTCACCTGTGGCTAATACAGATGCTTCTGTTAACCAGGTACCTCCCTCTTGGCATCCATTCAGCTTTAATCTCAGACATGCATGGTTCCATTCCACAGGTGGTTTATTTAATCTTCTGAAATAATATTTGCCTACAGCTCCAAGGAACTGTGGCTTAACCTCTAACCTAGCTGAACCTTCAGGTTCTCATTCAAAATGGATACATATACTGACTTCTGAGTTTAAAATGTATAAATCTGGTGTGAAAGCTATTTGCTATTTTTAAAAATATATTTTAATTGACAAAGCTCTTGCATGTCGCTACTGTTTTCTATTTATAACCTTATTTTTATTTTGTCAGTAGTACTTAATGGAATCTTTCATCCTGAGAAGAAATGCAATTTTGTACTTCACATAATAAAACATTGCGTTATGTCCATACATACTGTATCAATGGCATTGTAACATTGAAGTCACATGCTGATATCTTAATACCACTTTAAGTATTAACTTTCATGGTTTGTTTCTTTGTTTGTCATGTATTGTTCATTCCATGCTTTCTGTGACAGCCTATTTTAAGTGGCAGATCAGTGAAACCACTGAAGTTAGATTTTTAAATCAAAACTGAGGGGTCTTGCATTTCTAATAAACAATGAACCTAGCACATGGAGCATCATGCACATGAAAGCACATGAAAAATATTAAGCTCTAGAAGTTTAGAGATGAACCTTAAGAGCAGTCACCACTTCTCTGAATTCATCATGTTGTGGGTTTTGTGGTTGTTTTTTTCAGTTGCGAATTCTTCCGAATTTGACCACTGTAGACTTAAGGGGTAGAATGCATTGTGTTGCATGGCTGAGTAGAATTAGAAAGGTTTGAGCAAGATGCCCACTGATTCCTTCCACTAATTTCAAAGATCCATATGTGCTACAGAAGTTGATAAATACGGATAATTCATTTTCATGAACTGACATAAGGAAGAATACTAAGGTTAAATAGTAAGACTGGTGACAAAATCTTCAACAGAAAAATAAAAAAGTTATGTAATTAATGAGAAGGATTTTTCTAGTGTTCTGTTATTTCATATAATCAGAATTTTTCCAGTAAAGTTTACTTACAGTAAAAACACAGCTATATATTTCAGCACAAAAATCTTATGACAGTGTTAATCAGTGAAATAATTAAGGGACCAAGAGCATGTTGCTTCCCAATAAATGAAGCCAATATCAGTTCCTTACATTTCTCTGAAAATGTAAAATCAGGCTAACAGCTCCAGTATCTCAAATAATAAGGAAAACCCAGCAAAGATGGTGTTGCACCATAAGGTGACATCAAAATGCGAATTTTAGAACCTGTGATTTACTAGGACAAAATTTAACAAGAAGATGACAGTTTTTCATTTAGCAGAATATTTTTGAAAGAGATAAAATTGATGGTGTTATAATCTAAAAAACTTACAGATTAGGGTTGCTTCAGTGTGGTTAGTGTTGAAATGATCTGAACATACTAAACAATAAGCGGAAGAACATTCCAAAATGCAGTGGCTTACAAAATGCTTAGGTTCTCACTTACATGACACTGAAACTGAAGAAATGGTGAAAGTCCCAGTGCTGACCATGATGAATGCCCAGGGAGACTTCAGGAATGAAGGTTGGTTAAAAAAAAAAAAAACAAACCCAAAAAGCCTAGAGATTAGTTAATTAGGATCTTAAATGTGAGTTAAAAAATGTTGTGTATTCACTGAGACTTGGCAGAACTGATTTGAAAATCTTTTGTTATAAAAAGTAGCCAGCACTAAGAGAAAAAAACTCTCACAGGAAGATAACCTGCAAAATACCAGAAAAAACATGTGAACAGGAGCTCTAGGAAGTAAAGAATTGCATTAATTTAGTCTTTGGAAAAGAATTAAAAGACTTTATGAAGTAGGGGGTGAGGAGGAGAAGGTTAGATGTTAAGGCTGTTTTTTAAATTCATGCCTATCTTTGTACAGTCTTTCTTCATGGTTTCCTAGTGTCTCTTAATGGTGAAATGTGGTTAGTCTGAATTCAGACATCTATGCACTATTTTACATTACTAGCAAGTAATGAAAATATAAACCAAACACCAACTGCATATTAGTGAAATTCTGGTTCTGTGTATTGTGATAGAGTAAAGCAAGACCATAAATACAAGAAAATGACAGATTTAGCGCTGTTAGCAGGTGCCCAGGTTGCTGGTTTTGTACTGAAACTCCTCTAAGAACAATGGGATGCAGGGGGGAACTATAAAAATCTTAACTGTAAGAAAGCTGAGGAATTTCATAGTATACATTTCAGCAACAGGTAACAGTCCTTCAATGCAGTTTATTTTGATGTATAGCAAAATCAGACACTTTGTCTGCTGCAGTACTGAATGGGAAGCCTTTGGAGTTAGAACTTCCCACCTTTACCCAAAGGTATAGTTGATTAAAATTTGGCACATTTTTAAAAACTTTTTTTTCCAGATAGATGGTGCAGCACAATTGAATTGCAAAAGCTGAAGTGTTGTCAGAAAGCCTTTGAAGCCACAGCTGATGCTGTGATTCAGGTCTTCAGGACTGGGTCACTATTAAATGTCTTTTTATCTCCTTGTACACAGCCTACTTGATCATTCTTTCTCCTTCCATTACAAAGACTCATCTAGAGTGCAACAGCCCTTGTTAAATATCTTTTGAAATCTAAACACACCCTTTGCTCCTACATCCTAACAACAAAGCTTGAGTACTGTTCTTTGGCTAATTTTCACAAAAGCGGGCATGATATGTTAGGGCCTTTTAGGGGCAACAAAATCTGTTACATAAGAACATCTGGATTCACACTACCATTATCTGAAAGCTGTGTCGAAAAGAAACTGTAATGTATATTCCAGAAAGTAGTTGAAAAGATGGAGGAAAGGGTTGTTTTTACTTCTCTGTAAAAGCAAGCTCTTTATTCTGGAAACTATGATTAAGAAGTCTCAGAAGCTCAGCTTT
Organism: Myiopsitta monachus; assembly: GCA_017639245.1. Classification (NCBI taxonomy): domain Eukaryota; kingdom Metazoa; phylum Chordata; class Aves; order Psittaciformes; family Psittacidae; genus Myiopsitta; species Myiopsitta monachus. The sequence continues at coordinate 24,924,874 of CM029925.1, forward strand.
TCTGTTGGTCTTGAGAGAGGGCTAGCTAAGGGCTGGAGAGTAGCTGCTGATAAGGCAAAATTAGAAGTTGCCTGCACTGGTGCAATTTTTCACTGTGACATGGAAAGATCACTTGTGGTCAGAGTAAAAAATTCTGAAATCACAGTAATGACTGCTGTGCTAAGCTGTTACCTATTCCCTGTTATCTCATGGACATCAGAAATAACTTTTATCATGAAATTGTTCAATTTTCTCTATTATTGCCTCAGAAGGAGTACCTCATCTGCACTTTTGGACAGTTTGATGGGAGTGACCTTGTTCCTGTGCTCTTCCAGAGCTTGTTTTGTTTTGTTCACATACAGTATCAGATAAGATAGTGAAATTACATTGGGAAATAAAGATTCTGCTCCAAGTTAGGATCGTAATTATACTCAGAGCTCTAGTACCCCAGATATAGTCTTGTGTAGTACCTAACTTATATACACCTATACAGAATCACAGAACGATTGGGGCTGGAAGGGACCTCTGGAGGTTGTCTGCTCCTGTGCCCTTCCTCAAGCTAGGCCACATACAGTAGGTTGTCTGGGACTGTATTCAGGTGGGTTTTGAGTATCTCCAAGGATGGAGACTCTGCAACTTCTGTGGGCAGCCTGTCGCAGTGCTCAGTCACCCTTACAGTAAAAAAAGTGTTTCCTGATGTTCAGAGGGAGCCTCTTATGTTTCAGTTTGTCCCCATAGTCCCTTGTCCTATCAATGGGCAACATTTAAAAAAGCCTGGCTCTGTCTTCTTTGCACTTTTCTTTCAGGTATGAAATACAATCATTAAATCATTTAGGTTGGAAAGGATCTTTAAGATTGAGTCCAACCAATAATCAAGCACTGCCAAGTCCACCACTAAACCATGTCCCTAAGCACCACATCTACAAGTGTTTTAAATGCCTCCAGGGACGCGGACTCAACCATTTCCCTGGGCATCCTGTTCCAATGCTTGACAAATCTATTAGAGAAGAGGTTTCTCCTAGTATCCAATCTAAACCTCTCCTGGCGCAGCTTGAGGCCATTTCCTCTTGTCCTATCACTTGTTACCTGGGAGAAGAGACCAACACCCACCTTGCTACAAAGACATTAAACAAAACTGGCCCCACTACTGGGCCCTGGAGAAAAGCCACTAACTCAATTTAACTCCTTTCACTCTTTGGGAATTTGTATTTATACACACACTCTTATATTTGCAGTACAGTAAAGGGTCTGGGGTCTGTTTGGTAGACATAGCTCTGTAAGCTGCCTGGTGGAAGGCACTTCGTTTTCTCTCAGTCATGTTGCTCAACATGCTGAATTTTCATCCCTATCCTACAAGGTCAGGAACAAGAAAGTTTGCAATCATTGGAGGAGGATTTTCCAAGTAAAGTTTCCAGTAGATTTTGAGTAACTAGGGGCATATACAGATGCAAAGTTATTGAGGAAACTGGATAATAGCTGCTGTGTTGCATGGTCTGGACATAGTTCACAAAGTAAGGCTACTAAGTGAGAAGAAGAAAGGCTGCAGCATTTTTCACCTTCCAAATAGATGTGGTGGTAACTCTTATTACATGGTTTTGTTTTAAAAAATCCCTGTTGTCAAGTCTGCTTTCCTGACTTAAATATACTGTGCATGTTTCCTTAATTTTAAATTTTCTGTATATCTTTTTAATTGTCACCTGCAATAGTTGAAGGAATCCCCATGCACTGAATATCTGCTCTGAAACAGTTCCACCCTGAATTTTCAATGGCAGTTTGAACATTTGCCCCTTTCTTGTAGCAATTCTGGTCCCTTTTCCCACTATCTTTTGTAAGTTAGCCGAGAATATCTATGTTTGTAAAGCTCGCTGTAAGCTTGTGTTTTGTACTCTTTCTTACATCATTGACTAGTCCTTCAACATATTCCTTTTTTGGTTCATCTGTTGCCTTCTCTGTGTTCTTTAAAATTACATTCTTTGTCACCTACCATGCCATAACCCACTGTTGCGATGATGCTAGAACAACACTCCCACTTATAGCACTCCCCTCCCAGCCTTTCCATGTCTGTCTATAGTTGCTTCCTGTGTCTCCCAGCTAATATGATCATGAAAAAAGTGCATCTACAGTGCTTTTCATAGTGAAGCTCCAGGCCTTACTCAGTGTTCTACTCTTTAATAGTTGTTTACTGTGCTGCTCAGAGGTTTTCTGGTGTTTTTTGCTTTTTGGGGATTTTATTTTAATGGACATGCAATGGGACAGTATAGGGGGGGAATGTTACATAGTATCTTTCATTTTGAAAGTGCCATAATGTGCTTCGTGCTTGTAGGACATTGCTTATTACCAAGCCTTATCTGCTGAACAGTTGCAGACAGAAGCTGCTAAAATTCATCCCAGCACTTCAGCCACCCAGGAGTTTTATGAACCAGGCTTAGAAACAGCTGCTAGTGCCAAACTGGATGATTTGCAGCGTTCTTGGGAAACACTGAAAAATGTGGTAAGTCTTCATCTGAAGGTTTCAAAAAAAATTATAGTTTGTAAGGAATTGTCGTGGTTTAAGTCTAGTCAACCACGAAGTTTTCTTGCTCACTCATTCCCCTCTCTTTCTTCCCCCAGTCTTGGGGGGATGGGGAGGAGAATCGAAAGAATGAAACTTTCACAGCTTGAGATAAGAACAGTTTAATAACTAAGGTATAACACAAATCACTACTGCTACCACCAGTAATAATACAAGGAAAGAGAATACAACTGCTCACCAAGCCCGACCCAGCCAGTGTACACCCCAGCAGCGAACCCCCAAGGCACCACCACACCCTTCCGGGTCTCTGCTCTCCGGTTCTACATCCTGGACATGATGTGCCGTGGTATGGAATACCTCTTTGGTCAGTTTGGGTCAGGTGTCCTGTCTCTGCTTCCTCCCGGCTTCCCCTCCTCCCTGGCAGAGCATGAGGCTCAGAAAGTCCTTGGTCAGACCAAAACAATACCAAGCAGTAATTGAAAACACTGGTGTTATCAGCGCTGTTCCCAGGCCCAAAATCAAAAACACAGCGCTGCACCAGCTACCAAGAAGGAGAAAAATGACTGCTACTGCTGAACCCATGACAGGAATGAAATGTAAAGAGCTGGTTTATTTAATATTCTTCTCTGCAATTATTGGTTTTCAAGCAGAAACAGGAATTTTTGGTTGTGATGTTATATTACCTTTCTTCTTTGTTTGGAAGCCTGTGTTGGATAGACCTCCATTAAGTCATTAGGGCTGATGGCCAATATTTCTGAAGGTGACTATTGTTAAGACTACATTGCATAACCTAACAGGGAAATCCACTCATACCAGATGAGCTGGCAAAAAAAGGCCCAGGAATCCAGTTTCCTCAAGTACTGAGCCAACTTAACACATTTCTACATAGTGCTGCAGCATAATAATTCAGTGAAGCATGACAATGGTCAAGGTTTTGGTTGTGAGCTATAAATTTTAATTCTTTGCAGAGGCATATTAGCTATTATGGGATATTAAGAACTATACATCTAGCAATTAGTGCGTATCCACATGTTTGAGTGCATACAGTCTGAAATAAATAATCCTGTATAATTTATACTTCTGAAAACTTGTGGCAAGTTCTTGGATTAAGTCTGGTGAGCCTAGGGATGTCAAAAGCAGAAGAAAGAGTAAATTCTATATCAGAGGTCAGAATTTATACATTTCATTTCTTTTCAGATAAGTGAAAAGCAGCGTACCCTCTATGAAGCTCTTGAGCGTCAGCAGAAGTATCAGGACACACTCCAGTCTATATCCACAAAAATGGAGAGCATTGAGATCAAACTAAATGAGAGTCTGGAACCAGCCAAAAGCCCAGAGAGCCAGATGGCTGAACATCAGGTAGAAATTTACATGTGACAAGTAGAGGGAGGGTGTGCATTACGTGTATATCTTTAGTTCCCTTTTTCAGAAAGCAGCATTCTTCACAGCTGAATGCCTCAAGAACGTGCATTAGTTGTATGAAACTTCTGTTAACTGCCTTTCTGAACTTCCTGCTGTTCTAAAGATGGTGTAATGTGGATTCTTTTAATAAAGAACCTTTTAAGAAGTAGACTAAATTGTAAAAGTTTGTCCAATCAAAATTTTCAGCAAAATCTTTTGTATAGATGGTGTTCACTGATACCTACATATACTGTTCTTCAGCATCAGTGCTGCTAGCTCACATTGGCCTATTTATGATGTTTCCAGATTTACTAGTATCATAACCAATACTGATTCATGTTAAAGTGATCTAAATACAGTCTTTGCTTTGTTGAACGAAGCAATCTAAAGCACACAAAAAAATCCCTCCCAAGGGAAGTCCTGAGAAATGGCATCCTGAATAAGAGAATATTTTGTCATCTAACCAATCTGACATCTGTCCAAGTTCTAATCAACTAAGCCTTCTATTTGATAGCTTGAAGCTACATGGTAGGGCCAGTTTTCATTTCAGTAGGAGCTCCATGACCTGAAAAAGGATAACTTTTGGCTTTTGTAGCACTGTCTTATGTCCTGTTCATCCAATGTGTATACTGTCAGACATGAAGGTAGAGTATCTGCTCTAAGGTTTTGGTAATGCACCATCCTTTTGTAGGTATCTTGGAAACTGATCTATGGGATAATAATGATGGTAGAAACTTCCTCTACACCATGGAGTTAATTTCCCTGGATGTTTACTTATATTGCTGAGTGTTCTTTGTGGAATTAGTAAGTTTCAGGCTGGAAGTTAACTCATGCTCCTATTTCTCTCTCACAAACACACACTCACTGACTTGTTCATCACCTCCACTATATCTAGTAGAATACTCTGCATAAAATTTTTTGAATAGTAGATCTGTATGTATAGTATTTCAAAAAGACTTCCTTTTGGTGATATGTTTAAAATTTCAGGTAAGTAATTAAATCCACATTTCAGTTGTCGGATGTATGATCCTGGCTTAATCACCTAAAAGCAGGACTCAGACTCTACCAAACCAGCAGTGATATATTGCTGTACTCTGTGTTCCTTATGCTCCCTTGGGACAGCTATCTTGAATTTTTTATTATGCCTCCTGAGATACTTTCTTGTCACTGATAAATGAAGCAAATACTTCCTCTAGTCTCATTTCTAAATAGGCTTTGATGGATGAGATTTTGATGTTGCAAGAAGAAATCACTGAGCTTCAGACATCATTAGCCCAGGAACTGGTTTCAGAACCACTGGATGCAGAAGCTGCTGATCAGCTGGCATTGCAGTCCACACTCACGGTCTTGGCAGAACGAATGGCTACAATTCGAATGAAGGCATCAGGAAAACGACAGTTATTAGAGGTACAACTGTACAAGTGGGTCATATTCCAAAGTTTGAGAGCCATTTTTGGCAAACCTTTACTTTCACCAAAGTTCTTAGTCACCACTAAGTGATGATAATTGAAAAAGTAAATTTAGTTCTGCTCATTTCTCACAGTTCCTTTCACTAATAAACTATCACTCTTTTTTAACAAACCCCTTATCTTAATGCTAGGTGGTAAGCAACCAGAAGGAACTTGGAAACACACTACAGGAGTTATGTAATATATACATATATAAATTTATTTGGTTTCTAATATCCACACTTGTAATTTTCTCAGTAGGTTCCCTTGGTATTCCTTGTTCTCCACAGGAGAAGTAATGAAGTGCAGGTGTCAAAAGTCATGTTACCTACAATAAAATCTTAAGGAGCCACCTCTCTGAGAAGGGAGAAAGCCTAAAACAAGAAATAACACCTCTTCTAAACTGTTCCATTGTTGTCTGTGCTCATCTTATGAGTGATTGGTATGCAGACATTTATCATGAAGGATGCACCCCTTTATTTCTTTCTCTACCAGCTTTACCAAAAATCTTTCAAAACTAAGGTGATTTTTTTAAAAGTCCTTTGTGTATAAGAATGTTGCTGTGTGAATTATACAGGTGAGAACATAGTTATGCTAATGCTGGCTCCATTAGTTTGGCTACTTGGAACATTGCAGGGCAGCTTTGCTGCTGTCCTGCTAAGAGCTGCAGCAATGAATTCACAAACACAGCAACTGCTGCCTTTGTTATTTCCAGCATGAATTGATTCTGAGAGTCTGAGTGAGAATGGACTCTGTGGAACTAAGCCATTTTTAGTTGCTGGCTGGGTTTAAACCACAACACTGGGTTACAGGGGAGTCCCAGAGTGCATCAATTGCATTAGCTCTGTACAGTGACCTGAATAAGTCCAGAGAAAATATCTTTGTTATTCTTTAAAAACTGCACTGAGTTTTTTCCTTCTTGGAATAAAAATTACTTTTCTGTAAAAATAAGGGACTAGAGGCAGAATAAGGATCTTACAAGCTGCTTGGTAGTACTTAGGAGGAGATGCCAACTAATAATTTCAAGATAAAGCATAAGTCAGATACACTACTATCAACTCTTGTTAAAATTCTGAGTTACTTTGCTATAACAGCAAATATGTATGGTAATTAGACAGTATTCAGTAATATAACCTGTGCACTTTGGAGCTCTGATTTCACTCATAAAATCTGTCAGAATACTGCAGGAATGTAAATTTAGCAATGCAGATAGAACAGGTAATGAAAACATGTTGCTGTTGAGGGTGTGGATTGCTAATATTGTTCTTTCTTTGGACCTAATATAAATACCTAGAGCTTGAGAACTGTTCAGCTCCGGGTTATTTGAGGCTCTTAACAACTATCATTATTCTTTAAATTATTCTAACATGTAATTATTTATTTCCCATTAAAATTAAGCATTCAGAAAAGCTGTGCAAACATGTCCCTGTCTGAGGGATTTGCCTTGCACAAACAAGTCTGAATTTCCTCACAGAAGTGTGGTAGAATGACCCTGGCCAGCAGCCAAGCGCTCACCCTCACTCCCCTCTCCTGTGGAGTGGGGAAAAAATAGCAGGCAGGCAAAAAGATTCATGTGTCGAGATAATGACGGCTTAATAGGGTAAGGAAAAGCTGTGCATGCAAGTAAAGGAAAATTAAGAGCTTATTCACTAATTCCCCATCAGCAGACATATGTTTAGCCACTTTCCTGGAAAGTAGGGTCTCACCATATTTTTGGTTGGGAAGACAAATACCATAAACGCGAATGGCCCCTCTCCCCCAACCCTTTTACCTGGGCTTTTATTTCTGAGCATGAGCTCATATGGAATATCCCTTCGGTCAGTTCAGTTTAGCTGTGCTGGCTATGTCCTCTCTCAACTTTTTGCCTTTCCCCAGCTTACTGGCCTTTGTGAGGGGCAGTTGGAAAGAAGTCCTTAGTTCTGTGCAAGCATTGTTCAGCAGTAGCCAAAACACTGCTGTTATCAGACAGTTTTAGCCACAGTTGCAAAAAGCACAGCACTCTACAGGCTGCAGTGAATTTAACTTCATCCTAGCCAGATCTGGTGCAATCTTCTCTTGTTTCATAGTATTCGTAGCATGTTTAGGTTCCACATTATCTGATACATCTAGGTATCCTCTGACCATCCCATTCTATATGTTTCTTATTCCTGAAATCCTCTCTACTCTCTCTAAAGCTCCATATTTCACTTGTTCTTGGGAGCCTAGAACTGGACACAGCGCAACACTTAATGCAGCCCAGGGCACCGTTAGCCTTCATTACCACAAGGGTCCATTGGTAGCTCATGCTCAAGTAGGTGTCCACCCAGGACCCCAGGATCCTTTTCTGCCAAGCTGCTTTCCATCCACTTGACCTCCAGCATATACTGCTGCCTGGGGTTGTTCCTTCCCAGGTGCAGGGCTTTGCACTTCCTTTTGTTCAACTTCATGAGGATCCTGTCAGCTCCTTTCTTCAGCCTGTTGGGATCCATATGGTGTATCAGACATTTCTCCCATTTTGTGTCTTCAGTAAACTTGCTAGGGTTGTTAGTGGCCTTTCACTAGACCTTGTTCCTCTAATCTCCACCCACTGGGCCCACCTGTTCAGCCTGTTCTCAAATTCATATGGGAGTATTAAAGGGTGAGCCAGCCTTGCAGATCACTCCATCTTGTCCAATGGATAGACCAGCTGGTGGATGGAGCCAGAGCCTCTGTATTGCTGCAAAGCTGTTACAGCAGCCATTGGACATTAATGTCCTTCCACACCCCATGGCACAGGGATCCTTCAGGAGGCCAGACAAGGTAGACAGCTCTTCATACTTCTTTTTACACTCAGTAGCTACACCAGAGACACACCACTACTCTGTTGGTCCTCAAAGTACTAATCTTTTGCCTCTCTTGAGAGACAATAAGGTAGCCTGCAGCTCCCACAAAAGGCAAAGCTGCTCTCCTTTCCCTGCAGCCCAATCCCAGTGCTATGCCCCTGTGTATCTTTTTCTGTAAGCAAGCAGTGCTGTGCTAGTTGAGCAAACTGAATCAATGTAGGGGGGAATCCAAAGGAGAGCAGCAAGGGGAGGCAGAAAATACTTCACCTTTAGAAGGCTGTAATAGCAGAGATTTACTGAAAGAAGTAGAAATACATTGGCTGAACCAAAACAGAATTTCAGTCACCAGAAACTCATGCTCATCAACTGAAAGCAATAATATTTTGTTAAGGTTTCCAACTTATCAAAGAAAGGGCTTATTATAGCTTGAAAATAATATATAGAAGTTATGGAAAGTAGAGAGAGTTGTGGGGCTTTTTTTGGCTTTTTTGTTTATTTGGTTGTTTTTTTTAAGTGACTGTTGTAGTGTATTTATTTTATAAAGTAAAATGTAATTTGTACCTCTAGGAGAAACTGAATGAGCGGCTGGAAGAACAGCGGCAAGAGCAGGCTCTTCAAAGGTACCGTTGTGAAGCTGATGAGCTTGACCACTGGCTACTAAATACCCGTGCAACACTTGACAGTGCTCTGGTTACTCCTGAGGAACCTATGGACATGGAAGCACAGCTGATAGACTGTCAGGTAAAATTATCAGTCCTGAAATGTTTAGGCAAACAGGATTGACATAGCTTTATCTGAGTGAAAAGTCAAATAGGGAACATTAATGTGAAGAAAATTAATTATTGAGTGGGATGAGCTAGCATATTAATGGGAAGAATTTTCTGAGCTCCTTAGCACCTCCTATATGCTCAATTATCTTCATCAATGATTTGCGAAATAAAATATAGCCTGTTCTTAATTCCTTATTCAAGATTGCATAGTGCTTTAGAAAGCACATGCTAACATAGCAGTAGAAAACCAAGATATCTGGACTGCAAGAACGCTTGTGTTCACTGCAGTTATGGTTTTTGCTCCAGTACAGCTAGAGCTGTTGAACAGCTCCATTGCTAGGCATGCAAACAACTGCATTGTACTTTCTTACTCCTCCTTTTCCACCTGAAGAGTACACTCACACTAACAGCGGTACCTGGGACAGTGTTGTATTTTCTTCAGGGCTAATCCCTAGCTGTAGTCAAAAGTAAACTATAATCCTCAGTAGTTAATATTATCAGCCTGAAACACAAAACAACAGAGGAAAAACGTTTTGCTGCATTAGTCATTGCATATACTTTTACTAACAAGACTTGGATCAATTGTAACATACAGTTTCTCAAATCAGTGGGAGTTTTCCATTTTTAAATGGGAGTTTAGAACTATATGATCATTATAAGTAAAATTGCAAGGTAGATAAGAGACAGATGGACAAATGATCCCCTTTCATATAAAGGATATTGGCCTCTCATCAACTGAGGATCTCGACTGTTTTAGGATAAATGGGAGTTAAGTTCCTGTAAGTAAGGATGAATTCAACATCAGGTTAAATTTCCACTGACACAGCTTCATTATTGGAATTTTCAGGCAGCTCAGTTTTGTGTGTTCTTTCATTGCTCATCCTTAGGAGAAGTTGTTGTATATAAATAAGCCCTGTGAACTTAAAGCAGTTTTTGTTTTTTTAATATAATTTATAGAAAACACAAAAAGAACAGTTAACTTTGTGGAAAAGTTAATAGTTGTTCTTTGGCTTGTTCTTAACATCTCAGTACAGTAAGCTTTATATAAAGTTCTATATTGTTTCCACTTCTTAGAGACTTTGCCCATCTTTTCCTGTATGCGTTCTTTCACGTGAAATATTTGTAAGTTTATACTAGATGGTTGCTATGGAAGCAAAACCATTTGAAGTCAGGTTAGGTTTTTTCTCAAGAATTGTGTGAGCTTTGAGTTTGGAAGATCAAAATATGCACTATGTCTGTAATACACAAATAGTTAATAGAACATCAAGGAAGTAGCTTTTGAGAATAAACATACCAGAGCTTTGTCACTTTAAGACTCTCTTTAGACTAAAGAGGATTATACAGAAATCCTTAAGTCCATCATGCACCAATCAGAAAGAGCAAACAGTGAGAAGAGAAGCTTATCAACCTAGCCAGAGCAATGCAAAGGAGGAAGGTAGGAAGCATTGCACTAAACGTACATGAAAGAAGAGGAAAGTAACCCTAGCTGCATGCCCTGTTTTTTTTTCTTATGATGGTTATCAGTCTAGCATCTTAGGTGCCCCTACCTTTAATGTGCAAATAAAGAGCATCTCCTCTACAACAAATCTTTTGTTTCAAATAACTTTTTAATTTCCTGTTTTTTAAAAGGTTTCAAACAGAAATGGCAAAGGCGAACATTTGCAAACATATTCCTAAGGACTCTGAAAGGGACTGGAAGGCAAAGCAATGATAATCTGACTTGCCCTTAGCTTGGTGACGGGTGAGGTAGGCCACAGATTGTCTTGCTGGAAGGCGTGACAGGTGCTGGGAAATGTATGATTTTGGTTCTTTGTTTTTGCTGCTGCAGAATATGCTGGTTGAAATAGAGCAGAAGGTGGTAGCCTTGTCAGAGTTGTCTGTGCACAATGAGAACTTGCTTATGGAGGGGAAGGCTCATACCAAGGACGAGGCAGAGCAGCTGGCTGTGAAACTCAGGACACTGAAGGGCAGCCTTCTGGAGCTGCAGAAAGTGCTCCACGACAAACAAATCAACATTCGGGTAAGTGTCTTTTTTCAGCTGGTTTCACGGTGGGCAGGAGGTTGGGGGATTTCATAGCAGTTTTATGCAACTGAGCAAAGGAGTAGAAATATTTTACTGATTTAGATTGAGCTGTTCATCTTAAGTTAGTAAATGGAATTACACCCCCAAAAAATAACTGCTTAGCAAGCTTAGTTAATCATTTCTAAGTTGCCAGCACCACTTCGTGATGAAACTATCCTAACCTCACTGTCTCACTGAAAGGACAGACGTGAAGAAACTGAATGATTAGCTTGGTCTGAATGTACTCTATACCTGCTCCCAGTCCCTTTAGATTACATGTGATCTGAGGCAGGATCTCTTCCCCAACAAAAGAACAATCCTAAATACATGCTTTCTTCCATACAGCATGCACTACACAAAACAACATCAAGATAAAGAAGCATTTTAAATGTGTGTATATATATATATGGCTAATACTTAGTGGCATCATTATACCAAAAGTATTACAAAAAGTAATGTGCATTTAACCTCAGTCTTGTCCTAGGTTTCTATTCCTAGCAGCATTGGTCTGCTTTATTTAACAGTTGTTTTTGGTCATTCTTTAGGTTAAACTAGCATGTGGAGAGCTGAAAGCGTACAAGAAACCCTACCGTGTAATGTGACTGAGTGGTTTTGAATTTGCTTGCCCTGGTGTGACTCCCTTCCCCCTTTTCTTTTACTTCTTTTCTGGGCTTTGCTGTGCAAATTAAACATGATAAGCTTCAAAGATTTCTAGCTTGTAATGCAGCTTAAAGTCTACTGAAAGGTTAGCTTGAAAAGTCACTTGACATGCTAAGAACTATTTTTAGTCCAAAGCAACTGGATAACTATAAAACTTAACATAGCTTCACAAAAAAATCCCAACAAACACACACACACACACACAAAATAAAGGGGAAGAGAAAAAAACAGGTGTTTATTCCTATTGCCTCTAAGATGAAGTAACTTTAATGTTGTTCTTGCACATTAAACCTCATTATTAGGCAACTGCAGTGTGTTATCAACAGCATGTAGGCGTATTACAGTATATTCTGACGTCTTGTGGATGAAAAGGCATCACGACCTTTTTTGATTCATTTTAAAATAAGCATTTTAAAATATGTTGCATTTTAGAATACAGTGGTGTGGTTTAGTTTCCTCAAACTTTTAAGATTTTTGAACGCTCTCCTAGTATTGAAAATAATAAAATAATTTCCAGATGTAGAATATGAATCATTTAAGATGCTAGAGGCATGCAAGATTTAAGTTTCTTTATGAATTGCAAACCTTGTTTTGTTTTTTACTTCACTTACAGGTCTTGGAAGAAAATAGATACAGGCAATATAACATTTTCAAATTGTCATTGATCAATTTTTCTTTTCAAACAAGAAATTCTGTAATTTTTTTTACAACAATGAGGCATAAAATGTTTCTTATGAACTGAGGCTCAGATGTCCAAAAAAGCACTAACTCTATCTGCTGCCATTATTAAACCTGAGAAACATTATATGTTGACAGTGCTGTTGCTCATGCATGCAAGAAACTCAGACTTATACATGTCTCTAGATTTACTGATAACCTTGTAATTGTCCAGAGGCATAGAGCAACCTGCACCCAGAAAAGGAAGGATCTTCCCAAGTTACACTACAAGACCAAGAACATTGTAAAGACTGAGTTAAATTTTTCTTAAAGCACTATTTCAGCATATCTGTTACTCCTATGGCACAAAGCTTTTTAGAAGCCAGTGTGAGATGCTGTGACTTCCTTGGAGCAATTTCAGTTTTTCTTCCAATTTTAATTAATGAATGTCTCTAACAACATGGAAAAAGTGATTTAGAGACCAAGTTCTTTATTCATAAAATGAAGCAGTGAAAATAATCAAAAACGTGCTGGATCAGGAGGGTTCCAGACCCATTGTTTCCAAATATAGCATCTTTCAAGCACTTTGAAATATATATAAAACATTGTGTTATTACTGTTATCTACTAAATTCTGTGACTTAGGGGCAATAAAAATAAATAGACTCTTTAAAAACACCCAAAGAAGTAGGATGGATTCTGCGGGGGGGGGGGGGGGGGGAAACAAAAACAAATCTCAAAAAACAATAAACAGATAGATTCTCTACATTTTATTGCAAAGTGTCTGTGGGAGGGTTGATTTAAGTTCCACAAGACAAATATGCTTGAAATAAGTTTATACAATTCTAAACTCCTTTGAAAGATCAATTCTATTACATTTTCTTCTGGAATTTTCCTATTATTTCTGTGCTGGAGTGCATAGTCCACAGGAAAGACAGCTTTAAGCATTTATTTCCCTGGCTTTTTTAAAGGACATGTCATATAGTTTCTTGAGACAGAATTCAAATGAAAATACAGGTGTATTTTTTTTTATTTATTTTCTGTGACTTGAGAATGATAAAATCTGGTTCACAAATAATTTTGATCTACAAAGCGTGCGCGATAACATATTTGCAAAACCTCATTGCATCCACAATGCCACAACCCCTTTTACCCACTGCTATTGCAGGAACCGAGGGCCTACTCTTTCTTTGCCTTAGTATAACTCCAAACCAGTAGCTTCTCAACCCTCTTCCCAGAGAAGAGGAGACTCCAAATATGACTGAAATCAACCAGGCTGCCCAAATGCAATAAAGAACTAGATACTGGTCTCTAAAGGAATTTACAAGGTGAACAGGTATTGTCCTAGAAGCAGATTTTTTTTTCAATTTACAGAATGATTGGGGGATTTTTCCTTATTTTTAGTAGGAAAAAAAAATCCAGATCCTCTTTATCCCTCCCATAATATTTTCTTTGCCTAATCAGATATCCTATAATCATATTGGTTACACACCAACCACATCAGCTTTTCTAGAAACTTGTTCTCACAGGTGTCACAGTTTACCTGCAAACTCAATCCTTACTGAAACAAAGCTATTTCATAGAGCAAGGGCTAATGGTTCTTCCCAGCTTTAGATACCTGCTTGCTTGTTTTGCTCATCTTCAGTTTATATCTTCTAACACTAATCAGTCCTTTCCAGTATACTCCTCATTCCCCAAAATTGAAATATTACACATAACTTCTGCTATTTAGCAAAACTTTGCTGTTTCAGTGCTTGGTGCCAGGGATGCTGGTGGCAGATATCCATCCCAATTGTTCTTATAAGGAGTACCAGGTGAGGCAAAATAGATTTCCTCAGCCACTTTTGGCCTTGATGGTCCTTGCCTGATTTGAGACAAAGGCACCTACAAGTCTGGCTTTAACATTAGAACTAGGATGTTAAAATCCCTACACTGGAATACATTGTCTGTTAAAATAATTTAAATTTACAACCAACATGGATTTCAGAAGTCAAGAAGCTGGTAAAGCATTCTTTGGGACTATTAAGCCATTTGCGCTTTTTTTTTTTCACTCTGCTTACACGAAAGCCTGTTTAATCACTCATGTTGGAAAAATAGACTGATAGAAGCATAAAGTGAAGGAACTCCTGCTTTTGTTGCTCTATTATGACATCCTGTGGTTTCATCTCTCTTACTGTCTTTACTTTTCATGTCATATAATCTTCTGTTACATGACTGTGTTTCTGTCAACTGCGGATGGAGTTACGTACGTAGTGATAAGGCTTTAATTAAACTAAAAACCTGGCAGAAACAACCCACTGATTCCCTGAACCACGAGTTAAAGCTGCATCCTCCATTAAAGATCAGTGCTGGTTTTTAGAAGCAGAAGTTTTCAGAAACACGTCAGTCCATGGTCTCTGATCTTTGGTTCATCTGGGTGCAGTGATGCATGTTTATTTTTTACATTTTTTAGGGATGCTTTCTTGCTGCAATAACCAGTAGAAGTCAGAAATCGAGTCATTGCTCGCTTCAGAGTTTGTGAGCCAGTAACTTGAGGTGGAAGGTGGAACTACATGTGGGTTTGGGTTGACAAGCTGGACTTGCCAGCTGTCTAGCAGTATAGAAAAGATTTTGTAAAAATCTTTGTTTTTCTTTTAAAGCAGGGATCATTACAGGACAAGGAGGAGAGTGATCTAGACTTTGGTTCCTCACAAAGCCCCAGTGTCCAAGAATGGCTGGCACAAGCAAGAACTACTCGCTCACAGCAACAGCAGAGCACCCTGCAGCAACAGAAAGTCAGTGTTTTGCATTTCTTTTACTCCCATCTCATATGTGCTTAACACTATAGCTGAGCCATTTTTGTTAATGTTTCCACTGAAATCTTCTGTTTCTTAATCAGTGCTTTTGTAATGATACATCTGAGCTCACTATTTTATATCTGTTAGAGCCAGGCAGACAAGACTTCCTTGGTGACCATGGTCAAATCACTTAATCAGTCTGTACTTCCATTGTCGATCAGTAGAATTAAACTGAATCAACCCTTAAAGTTACTCTAAAGAGATGACGGTAATTCCTTAAAGTAGTAATCAACACTGTCTTTATAGAAGCTAAGATACATTACAAGGTGTATTGTGATACACAGACATCCTCACTAGGTTAGGTTCTCGAAACTGCATTGCATTGGTCAATTAGTTCAACAACGCAGTTTATGTACCCATTTTTTTTTTGTGTCCCCCTGTGGAGTTTTACACTGCTTTTTGTGCTTAAAAAAGCCATATCAGAAATAGCTCGGCTATCTTTGCATGACAGTTATAAAATACAGGCATATCCTACCAAAGCAATCTGTCTAAGGTTCATTTTGGTTTTTGTAACTTACTATGCTAGGAACTAGAGCAAGAGCTGGAAGAGCAGAAGAATCTGCTTCGGTCAGTAGCATGCCGTGGAGAAGAAATCTTAACACAGCATGGTGCTCCAGAAGGCGTATGTATAAGGTGCGCTTTCATGTGTTCTTCTGCGAAGTAAATTTTTATGGCTGTGCTTTGTCATTCTTATGTTTATATTCCCTTCTGCATAGAATCCTAGAATTTTTGATTTATCATTTTTATGCAGCACCTGCTATACTGGAGTCGTGGTTTACAATTCAGGGGTCTGATAATATAGTAATACAAGATGTTTTCTGCTAATAGATCACTTCCAGCATTTAGAAATTCTTTTATTCTTACTATCAAGCATCGTACTAAAATTACAAACTAGTAGGGGTCAGTAGACAAGCAGTGGATCAGTTACTATAACTTTATGGTCCAGCACTGGTGTGTGAATCAAAGCTGATGTCTGAAACGTTGTCTGCCAAAGTCCGGACCATAAAGGCAGTTCATGAGGCAGCAGAACCAAGACTTGCACGTAGGGAATTTAAGCTGTACTCAGTGTGTTTTCCTCAGCATTTGTGTTAATTCAGTGTTGTGGTTTATTATAATGCCAAAAAGTTCTTATCTCCTCTCTTTGAGACTTCCTTCTGTTACCTGATCTTATCCTATGTAAACAAACACAAAAATCAAACAGTTAAAGATGAACTTCACTCACTGTTTATCAAAGCTAAACTCATGTTTCTGGCATTTTGAGAGAGGAGGTGCTGGAGTCATAAAAGGTCAAAACTTTAAAAAGTATCATAGAATTTAAATGTAGAATTTCCTAATTGAAAGATGAAATAAACACCTTGTATAGTTAGAGCTTCTGTATTTGTTAAACCTTTATGCATGTTCCCGTTCAGTGAGAAGCCTGATAAACTTTCTGAGGAACTGGTCTTGGAAGGTGAGAAGCCATCATCTGAAGAACAGATGAAAGTGAAATGGGAAAGCCTGAACCAGGAATTCCATACAAAGCAGAGACTGCTTCAGAAAGCTCTGGGACAAGAACAGCTGGTAGCTATTTTTAATGTCTCTTTGCATTTTCTCTATGAAAGCAGTTGTCACAGCATGAGGTACAGTGTTTCCATAAAAGATATATTAAGGTGATGTAGTTAATGCAAAGAATATGGAACAATTTATTTTTGTGACATCTTTAAAAAATATTGAATATTGGCACTAGCAGTGTTCTCTTTTCAAGTGATTTGAATTGTACTACCACTCAGGTGAATACACTAGAAAGGAAAAAAGGGCTCAAACAAAATTTTGACCGACTTATCTAACACAGGATAATTCTGTAACAAATTGGAATTGACAGTACTCTGGCAACAATTTAGAGGAAAAACTGATATTTGTAGTTTGAATGTATTGGTTGCATTTAATTCTTGACCTTAGTGGGTATGTTACGAAGAAACAAGCCATTTCAGCAACAGAATTTTTACTGAAAAAAACAGGGATTAATCAACTAAATCAAGGGCAATGCAAGATCTACATTAACATATATCCTGAGTTTTATTGCTAATACACTTAGGGTATATTCTTTATCTAAAATTACATTGAAACCTACTCCTAAATTTCTAAATATCTTGTCTTCATTAAAAAGTAATTAATTTTTCTTTTTTAAAAATAAACCAAAAGCAAAACCCAAATAATTACTAATTCTACCCACAAGTATTTATTCTACACTTCTAGTGAACCTCCTGTTGATCAGTCTTTTATTCAAGATATTCATGACACAAGCCAGTCATGGGAGAACCATGAGCATTATTTCGTGATATCCTCGGTTAACGGTAGAATCTGTATTGCTGAATTTCGTGCCCTGTATGTGGTGGAAGCATCGTAATTAGTACATCTCTCTCAGCAGTTTTGTAACAGACCAAACAGACTGATATCTGGAATGCCTTTGTATAAGAAAGGACAGGATGAAGCTAAATCCTCCGTGTCACCTGTATTGGTTGAATTGAATCAGGTCTTTGAAGATGTGTCATCTGAGGTAACCTTTCAATTGTCTTTACACCTGTCCTCCAGCAGAGCCACATTTACAATGAAAACTCCCCTAGCTCCCGCCTGGAAATCAACCCCTTTCACAGATGTAAGATGTTAGAGTATTTTGTACTTCTGCTCTGCACTTCTCTGTTTCCTTTTGCCCAGGTTGGACAGGCAGAAGAAGGCCTGCACCTCGAACAGAAGATGTATGATGGTGTCACAGCCACCTCCTTGTGGCTAAATAGTGTAGAAGAGCAGGTCTTTGTTGCTACAGCTCTGTTGCCAGAGGAAGAAACAGAAACATACCTCTTCAAGCAAGAGGTAAGGGGTCCATGATTTGGACTTTCTTTATTTTGCCAATATGGGTGCTTTTTATATGGCGTTTAGAGAGAAAATGCTAGAATCCTGGATAAGTGACTGTTGCTGTCATAATCTCTATGTAACTACAGTATACTGCTAGTGGTAGAATCTTATTGACACTGTAGAGAATGTTGCAGAAAGCAGCACCTGACCCAAACGTTGCCTGGTTGGAAGAGAATTGAATATAGAGTCTTATGTTTAACGTCTTTGCTAAGTGTTAGCAAACACAATACTGTTGAAATTGAAATGAAGTGAAAAAGAGGGAATAATACTCTGGGGTACAGAAATAGCTACAAACTCATCGACAAGGGGGGGTTGGGGGGGGAGAGGAGAAGGACAGGAGAAGCAGGGAAGGGAGAGGTGATAGGACAAAGGGTGGTGGTTTTAAAGTAAAAGAGGATACATTCATATAAGATACAAGGAAGAAACTGTTTACCATGACAGTGGTGAAACCTTGAAACATGTTGTCCAAAGAGGGGATAGATGTTCCCACCCTGGAAACATTCAAGGTCAGGTTGGACCACGATCTGAGCAACTTGCTCAGGTTGAAGGTGTCCTTGCAGAAGGGGTGGACTTTAAAGGTCTGTTCCAACCCAAACCATTCTACAATTCTACATAATTTTGTTTCAACACTTAATTTCCTCAGAGCAGTCTGAGGGCTTTTTGCTATTGGAGATGATGTAGCTGCATAACTTTGCTTATTGTGTCTATATTAACAGTATAAAAAAGTTACTGTGTCAGTGCAAAATTGACAATGGTTATGGCAGTATATTTGCCTGCTTTCCAGAATGTCTGATTGTCACTTTCTCCACTTTTTTCATTTTCTAAAAAATCAGTCTCTTGTCAAAGAAATCAAAGAAATAACGGAAGAAATGGATAAGAACAGGAATTTATTTGCTCAGATATTTCCTGAGAATGGTGATAATAGGGGTATTATACAAGACACTTTGGATTGTCTCCTGGGAAGACTGACATTATTGGAGTCAGTAGTAAACCAGAGATGCCATCAGATGAAAGAACAGCTCCATCAGATAGTGACTTTCAAGGTATGATGCCTATTTGAAGGAATTGAGAGGTACACATCAAATGGGAATATAAAGGATGTAATTCTCAAAGCAAGAAGTTTTGGTACCAAGTCAAAGAACAAGGTTGACACAGGTTTTTACTGAAAAGTCAAACTACTTGTTAAGCTTTGCAAAATTTGGTACCCCAATCTGATCCAAAAATTAAACTCTTTGATAGAAGCCTTCTGCAATTCATGCAATTACTTTAAAGTGATCATTCATCCCATGCTTTCTCACCCTGATGGCATTACATAAAAGGAAGTATTTGACTGCTGTTCTCAAAGGAGAAGTAGCAACTTGACTGTTCCACTCTATACATTTTATAATTTCTTGAATGTTAGAGTACACTGGTTTTATTAGCTGAGATAGGGTAGAAAACACAGTATTGTTTCCCACCTTTCTGATCATCCTTAAGCGATCCTGTTATTCTATAAGAGCTTGTATCTCAAGCCATCTGTATTGAGCCCAGCAGAAAAAAAAGAAAGAACTGGAGAAATATGCACTTTTAGAAATCTTTTAAAACAGCATTTAGAAATGCTTTTAGATCTTACTTGGTCTCTACCTTCTTCCCTAATATTATTATATACAGCCTTCACTGTGGCTTAGTTTTAATGAAAATAAGCATTTTTCAATGAAAGGCCATACTTTGCTGAAGAAAGACAAGTTGATTAGAATCCTGTGCGTTATTGTTGTATTGGAGATAGTATTTTAAAAAATTACTGCATGAAAAAAAATATCCTTAATTCACCCCTTATATAATTTTGCTGATACTTTCCTATTGGGATGAATGCATAAAAAAAAAGATTAATAGATTGTAACTTGACAAAATTGTTGAATAATATTTGTGTGTCTAGTCTGATAAGGTACTTTAAAAGTTATAATGTGTAGTTAGCCTTGCAGTGTGTTGAAGCCCTATTTATTTTTATATTTGCTCAAGTTGGTAATGAAAAACTTGCCTTAAAAAGTAAAACCTAACTGTTTACAAATGTATGTGGTTGAATAAACTACACAATAAAAACAGATTCTTTGTTAAATAAAGCTGATGATCATTACTAATTAATTATTTCATTGTAAGGCAAAAGCAGAACTGTGCTCTGTTTTGAATAGGAGTCTCTTTGGCTTTTAGCCCATTTATATCTATCTATGGCTTTTCAGCAACGTTAAATGTTTTGCACTGGCTAATTGTGATACTTCCAATTTTGAATTAGTGCTGCTGTTGTAAAATTGTAACACTTTAAACTTTTTGGAGCATAAAATATTTTTCAGTTTCATTGTGCTATGATTGGCTGTAATTTATTGTTGTCTCCTGCAGAATGATGTGAAACTCCTATTTACATCGGTGGCTGAGAACAAATATTTAGTCTTGCAAAAACTAGCCGAGGCAGCTGAGAGACCAGAAACAGAACAAATGCAGGTATTACCAAATATCTGTTACTTTGGGAGGGAAGAAGAGGTAAAATTTCTATTTAAAGTCAAAACGGACTCTACAGAACAGTTTCTTTTGGGGGGAAGAACAGATATATTCACAGAAAATATATGAAAATGAGTACTTCCAAGAGTGTACTATGTGTTTATAAATTTTAAAAAATCCAACCAAAAACCAACAGTGTCTTTCTTGTCTCCCTACCTGACTTAGTTATACATACACTGAGCAGTACAATGAACCGAAAAAGGTCTAGTTCGACTAAATTGTTTAGCTATTATACTTTATTAAAAACCAAAGGCACTTTTTTTCTGCACTGCTTTATACTAATATCTTGACTATTATTCATTTTAATTTAAAGCAATGATTCATTCTTTTCTGTATAGGAATTGCCTGATTAATAATTAATTATTAATAGGACAAAATATATCCTGATTTCTTGTTTCTGTTTTGCAAATGAGAGAAGTTAAAGAAGTATGCTTAGGGCTATTTTCTGCAGATGTTATTCATTACCCAAGACCTGCGGATGTCTGGTGCCAGCAGATGACTAAGAGGAAGAGGTTTATCCTTCAGCTAAACTAAAATACTGGGCTTTATATACCTGATAATGAATTTTTGCAGCAATTTTCAGTCTCCTGTATGAATAAGAAAGCTGTCACTCTGTGTCTTTTTTCTCTTTCTTCCTTGCAAAAGATTGGCAAAGGTTTATCTCCTATATCATTAATTTTACTACCAAATAGAAAACCAGCATGTTAACAAAAGCAACCAAATTGATCTACCTTGGCTGATAAAACATTATAATTTAAAAGTATTGCTTTTTGTTCAAGATGTGATTGGAAGGTAGAAATAAGGCCATTAATCAGCCATGTAACTTAGCTGCATGAAGTGTAAGTTTAGTGACTGCATTGTGCATACTCTGCGTTACTATGAGTCAGGTGTTCTACTTGCATCTATAGTTTAAGCATGTTTGGGTAGGCAGTATGGAAGAAAAGGGCCTTTACAAAGGACTAACTACAGCAATCTACAGTGCTTTTATCTTTGTTATAGCTGCATGTATTATGTCAGCAGACTCCTAGGCTGGAAGACTTAGGAAAGCTTATGCTTCCATTGAAAAAAGTCAAGTCATCACCTGCATAGTTTGCAAATACCAGTCTGTGTTCTTAAGTTGTAGTTTTCCAAGCACAAAGGGGATGTATAAGTAATTTTCATTGACAATAGTTTTGGTCCTGAAAGGGAACTGTGCACAGTTCTTCGCTATCCTCCATGTATTTTGCTGTGATTATTAATTTCTTGTTGCTCAGATATGACAGGAATGACTGTTAATAAAGAGAATGCTTTAAAAGGAGGTGGTAGAACAACTAATCATCC
Organism: Myiopsitta monachus; assembly: GCA_017639245.1. Taxonomy (NCBI): domain Eukaryota; kingdom Metazoa; phylum Chordata; class Aves; order Psittaciformes; family Psittacidae; genus Myiopsitta; species Myiopsitta monachus. Next base: position 24,946,744 of record CM029925.1, read on the forward strand.
TTTTGTACCTATGCTATGTACTTAAAAGCATGGAGCTTCACAGCAAGGTTTGGTGTAACATAGTGCATGATAATAAACCAGATTGTCATTAAAAAAGTAATAATGCCATATTGTATTTAAGAATCAAGCTGGATTCTCCCAGCTTTGAATGAATACATTTTCTTTATAGTATCCTTCAGAATTTTGGCAGATTCAAGGAATGATTAATACTTCGGACAGAAAACAGAAAAGAATATTACTGTATGGCTGTTACAGTGCTGTCATTAAACCTTAAAACTAAATTATGTCACTTTCAAATACAGGTCATACTGCAGGCAGAAGAATGTTTGAAGGAACTAGATGCTGGAATCAATGAATTAAAGAAGCGTGTAGAAAAGCTACAAATTGACCAACCTTCTGTGCAAGAGCTGTCTAAGATTCAGGTGTGAATCATAACTTCTATTCTAGACCTGTCTGGTGATACCAAAGCTATTAGTATGCTTCTTTTTATTGTTCATAAGGCAGTTCATGAAAGCATATTTAAAATCATCTCAGTGTGTATAAAAGATACACCTAGTTTTTCTACATTTGCTTTATCAGATTTTCAACCATCTCTATTATTAGCAGTATTAATCACATAAAAGCACAAAACCATGCTTTTTTCAACTCTTGATGACTCTTTGTTCAAGTAGATAAAGATTAGCATGATAACACAAATGTCTGCAGAAGGTTGACTGCTGTTCTCAACAGTGTCTCATGATCTGGGTTTTAATTCTCAGATCTGTCACTGAGGAAAAAAAAACAAAAGAAAAGGGGGAATGAAAGGGGATACATAGCTAAGTGTGACCTGAAACTGGAAATGTTCTGCTTTTACTAGAACCTGTCAAGTTCTTGCATACTTTCAGTTAGACTCAGTAGTCGGAAGACGTGTAAGGTGTGAAATAAGAATCATCATTGTTGCTTTTTACCTCCAAGGATAAGTATGATGAGCTAATGATGATCATTGGGTCCAGACGGAGTGACCTGAACCAGAATCTGGCTCTTAAGAGGCAGTATGAACGGGCTTTGCAGGACCTGGCTGACCTGGTAGAAACAGGCCAAGAAAAGATGGCTGGTGACCAGAAAATGATTGTTGCTTCTAAGGAAGAGGTTCAATCACTACTTGACAAGCATAAGGTAAGAAACTGTGACATATTTCAAGATTAATCATGACTGTAAGCTTGTATAAAGCAAATTGCTAACCTTCTGTTCCTAAAGGTTCGGGAGCTTTTCAGAATAGTGAGCCAGTGTTAAATCAGAATATATTAAAAATTTTCGTATTTTAAATTGGAATCAATGAACTATTCTGACTGAATGACTTTCCAATGCTCTGTTAAAGGTGAACCCAGGTAGATTGCATATTCTTCCTTATTCTGATAACAAGTTCCTATTCTTGTCCTGCCATGCTACACAACTGTTTCATCCACCACTCAATTTTTTCCAACAAAAATTTACATTTTCTAACAGCACCACCAAAATATAACAAAACTTTTCTACATTCTTTTTATTAGGCAGAATTTTTCGCTGCTGCATATCTTATTTGAGCTATTTCTGTTTAGGGAATGAGAGGATGGCATTTGCATGGAAAGGATGACTGACCTGTTTCTTTCTTTAAAAAGGCCACCCTTCTTTTTAAATCGTGTGTTAGATTTTATGAAATGTTGGTGGAGTGATAAGTTGATCTAATTCTATGTCTACAGATTCTTGATTGTACAACTATTGTCTTATAATGTTGGGTTACTGGTAATGAATTGAATAATAATTGCACTTTCTCTTTTTTCCCTTTACCCACTCCCTTGTGCCCAAATTTCTCAGGAATATTTTCAGGGGTTGGAATCTCACATGATCCTGACAGAAACACTCTTTAGAAAGATGTGTAGCTTTGCCCTCTTGAAGGAAACTCAGTCATGTTCAGAGCTAAAGACACAAGCTTCAGCTGTATTAAAGATGGCTCATAAACGAGGTGTGGAGTTAGAATACATTCTAGAGGTGAGAATTTCTGTGGTCTTTTCTGTACCACTATTATGATCAACCACCAGGATATAATCTGTAGCATTGATTTCATGTGCTTGGACAGAATTGATGGACATTAGTCCTTTTTCTCATACACACAGGGCACTGATAGACTACATGTAATATTTGCTATTTAACTGCTGTGACGTTCAGGTGACACAAGTTTTGTTCCTCTACATTTAAAACAGCTGCTTAGCTTTAGCTGTTATTTCTGTACATTCATAACCATGCGGCTATAGGATTTCAGATTGAGAAACCAGGTAATAAAAATTCTCGATACCCAGATTTAATATTCACCATATACATGGGTAATTTGTGCTTGCAGACCTGGATGCATCTGGATGAAGATTACCAGGAACTTACCAGGCAGTTGGAGTCTGTGGAAGGTAGCATCCCCACTGTTGGTTTGGTGGAAGAGACGGAGGACAGGCTTACAGAGCGGATTACGCTTTTTCAGGTTGGTGCTTTTCAGACATTCTTTGTGGAAAAAAATGGATGGAAGGGACCTTTGAAGGTCATCTAGTCAAGCCTCAAAATTGAAGGACAGTTGCCATGGCCTGGATCAGCAATAGCTTTGGAATCCTCAAAATACAGAGATGCCAGAGCTGAGCTTGGGACCAACTGCAATGCTGCACCACTTATACTGAAAAGGTTTTCTTTAATGCCCAGTGTAAACCTTCAACTTTCAGCTTGTCATCATTGTCCTTTCTATATTGTGTGGCATTTTGGAGGAATTTTACCTCTATCATCTTTTTAATTTTATTCCAAATAGTTGTAGGCCTTTGCAAGACTGGCCCTTAGCTCCTCTTTGTCAGTCTAAAATAAGAACACCTCCCTTAGCCTCTTCTTAAAGGACGTGCTCTAGGTCTCTACACATCTTAATAGCTCTACACAAGACCCTGACTACTTCCTTATTCTTCAGCTGGTGGGAGGTGGGGGCAGAGCAGAATCAGATGCACTAGGTGTGGCCTCATCAGCACCATGCAGATAATAAAATAACTTATACAGGTGGTTATAGTCCTCATGTAGGCCAGTGCTGTGGCTTGCCTCATTTGTAATCTCTTGGTAATGGAAGATGCCAGGTTAAATATACTAACCATTCCCTTCCTAACCTGTAGTGAGAAACAGGGTTATCCTACCCAAGACACAGAATTTGTATTTCTTTTTGAGCCTCCTAAGGTTTCTGCTGCCTCCAACCTCAAATTTCTCGAAGTGTCTGTGGACTTATGTCTGCAATTATTTTGTCTCAACCACTCTCCCTACATTACTGTCCCTAACAAATTTACAAAGGGACCACTCTGTCATCATCCATGCCATTAATGAAGATTTTGAAGATGCTTGAACTCAAATATCAATAATCTCTGGAGTACTCTACACATTACTGGTAGTAATGTCTGCCAGCTACTGGTAGCTGATGTCTGCCAGCCAGACATTAAGCCTTGGATCTCTAGTGTTTGAGACTGGTAATACAGCTAATTTTCAAACCATGTAACAGTACATTTATTCAGCCCACATCCTTTCCACTTCTAGAGGAGGGTCGTGTGGGAGACAGTGTCAAAGGCCATAGTGAAGTCAGTCTCATCCACAGAGACAGTAATTTTGTCATAAATGCTGTCAAGTTAGTGAATCCCAGTGGAATATTACCTTTTGATCCTTTTTGTCCTTGAAAATGGATTCCAAGAGCATCTGCTCCTTGATCTTTCCAGAGAGCAAGGTGAGGCTGAATAATGTGCGGTTCCCTAAGTTGCCTTCCTCTTTAAATGGAACAAAAGCTAGTAATTTAAATATAGACTTTCTACCACGTTCTGGTTTTTTGGCCTGTTGTCAAAATGAGAATTTTAGTCTAGTGTTTTGTCTTTGTCTTGTTCTGCACCACGCACTTTGGTTGTTGGGTTGTTTGGGTTTTTTTCTTGTTTTGTTTTACAGAAAAATGTCTGCCAATTTTTCTTGCAAATTGACTTCTTGTCTACTCTGAATTTATGTACATTGTTTTTTTACCAGATGGCTTTCTGCTTTTGCAATGGTATGAGGAGAACTTCAGAAATCTATTGTATGTGGATCTTATTTTGGTTTTCTTTAATGCTAAGCATTTTTTGTGTTTCCTGACCCTAAATTAGTTTTTCTCTGCTTCTCTTGCCAGTAACATAAATCAGGTTATTCAAATCCAGATTCTAGGACCCTTCTATGGCCACATTTAGGTTGAAAATCCATCATAATTAGTTTATTACTATCTTTGAATTTTTTATGCTACTCTCTAGGAGTCGTACATTTATTTGTGTGCATAGATGTTATATGGAAGTACACACACAGACACATATATAACATTCTGTTCAGTTATTAGAGCTCTATTTACATCAAAGTCAAAATAAGAAGAGTGATAGAAAGCTTATGTCTTCACCATGAAACCACTAGTTTTGTATACTTCAGATTATTTTCATCAGAACTTAAAAATGGGAATGCATGTACATTTTGTGCTCAAGCTTAGTGAAATATACAAATGTTTTTAAAATCCATACTATTTGTGTTGTGGTAGTAGAATTTGGCAGGTATATATTTGCCCACCTACAAATCAGCATTTAAATGAGATCTGTCTCTGCTCCAGGTTGGATTCAGGCTAACACTATTAACAGCCTTTCTTTTTCAGTACCTTGTTTGCTTTCTTGTGCCATAACAATTGGCTTCTGTGTTCGGTGATTTAGAAGGATGAGGCAATCTCTTTTGTAGCCATGAGTAGCAGGATAGTAGATCAGTGAAAGAAGAATTAGATGACCAGAGAGCTGAATATAGTCATTGGAAGGGCTGAAGAATAGTCACTGTCTATAACTTGATACTGAACACCGTTAGCTTTCATTGTAGTAGTTTTCAACAGATGGTAGACTAAATTCTGACACTGTAATCAGTTCATCTCAGAAATGGTACTGCCCCACAAAGATTCTTTTGACATTGTTATTTTCAAGTGTAAATTATCTACACCAAGGAGGAGTTCCTCATAAGAAGATATCGCTAGACATCTTGAAGTGCGTTGGAGGGGGGGTGTGTGACAGCACGTTCAGATTTTGAGCAGGTTACATGCCTGATGGTTCCCAGGGTGTTCTAGAACTGGAGAAGATTGAAAAAAAAAGTGGTGTGCCATGGAGACACTGGATATGCTACAAAAAGCAGTGAAAGACAACTAAATGTTGAGAGTGTGGTAACAGAGACCTGCAAAGCTATCTAACCATCTTCTCTGTTATTACAGCATCTGAGATCTAACCTGACTGAATACCAGCCTAAATTATGCCAAGTGCTAGATGATGGAAAAAGGCTCCTTTTTTCTGTTAGCTGCTCAGATCTTGAAAGCCAGCTGAACCAACTAGGAGAACACTGGTTAAGTAACACCAGTAAGGTTAGCAAGGAGCTTCAGAGGCTGGAGACAATATTGAAGCACTGGACAAGGTAATGCTGATGTATTGGACAGTATAAACTTCTCCACCTCTGCTGTTTAGGTCAACGTAATTTTGAACCCAGAACTGTTAGATTCAACATTTAAAAGAAAGTACTTTGAGATGTATGTGATAGTTTGACTTCTCTACAATATCCTACTTTTGTTCTATAGAATTGCTATCATACTCTTTCATTTGCTGTCGAACATGTATGAGATAACAGCTGGTGGGAGAAAGTCAGAAGATATCTTATTTAGATGACTAATTTAGAAGCCCCACATGCATACAAGTTGATGAGAAAGGGTGCGTGCTTACCTAGGTAGCATGAGCAGCCTCAGTACATTCTGGTAGGGGCATTACCCTTGGAAAGCAAACTCTATGTATGTAGGGTGCTGTTACAGTTTGCCCAAACAGATTTGTAACCTAGTTACTAGTCCTTCATTAAACTTAGACTTTCCTAAAAGCCAGTACAAAGGTGATGTTAGAAATTGTGGGTGTAATGGCTGAAATAAGAGCTTCCTGACACCATGCCTGTCTTTAAAATTTAATCTTTTTTTTTTTTTTATGAATTTTGATAAAGGAAATTAAATATTTTTATTTTTACATCAATTCTGGCATATTGTATCCTCTTCTAACATGGAGGAGAGACTGCTTAGTTGGAGGCAAAAGAGGTGTTGACTGTTAGTTACAGTTTTCTTGAAACGTCTTTACAGATTTCAGAGTGAATCAAATGAGTTGACACGTTGGTTACAATCTGCAAAAGAGCGACTTGAGTTTTGGAGCCAGCAGTCTTTGACAGTTCCTCAGGAGCTGGAAACAGTCCGAGATCACCTGAATTCCTTTTTGGTAAGTCATACATGACCCTAGGTCACTTTTTTTTCTCCAGTTACAAATAAACATTTATGCTTCTCATCATTTAAGTAGTGAGTATGCAAAAAAGTCCCAATTTGCTTCTATAGGTGTGCTGTCCTTCAAAAGCCTGGTATGTATGCACATTAAGTACTTCTTTGCCATTTGCAGTCATTTAAAGCTTGATGATTCTGAAAACAGAAAATAGCTTTGTGGTTGAAGACAATTTTTTTCCTCACTTGGTCTGAAGTATAGTTGGTAAACACTAATAGAAAGTATATTTTTTTTAAAGGGAAGGAAGGATATTTCTAGCTTTCTGAGGTAAAGCTTTAAGTACAACAAGAAGTTGAGTATTTCCACCAAAAATTATTCTGCTTATAGGAGTTTTCAAAAGAAGTGGAGGCTAAATCATCACAGAAATCTTCTGTCCTGAGTACTGGAAACCAGCTCCTCAGGCTGAAGAAGGTGGATACAGCAGCATTGCGTGCGGGTTTGTCCTACATTGACAGTCAGTGGACAGAGCTGCTCACACAGATCCCAGCCGTACAAGAAAAATTGCACCAGGTAAGGAAGGCCTACGATGGCCTTTGATATTCCAGAAAATTCAGACTATACCGTTGGAACTGCCTTTGGGAGATTGTTGCTCCCTTCCTCAGTTTATCCATGTGAGGCAAGATAGGAGCAGCATTATTTCTGTTTTAACATGGAAAAGCTTACACTTATATCCAAATCCTGCCTACCCATAGTGTCTAACTTCAATTGGTGTTAATTTCAGACTTTTACAGTTACATTTGTTGAATTTTAACCAAAGAATAGATGAGGTTTTTTCAACATGTTGGTATGTTTTTTGTCATCCCTGTGCCCTGTCAGGTTGGGGCAGTAGCTTTGTTTAGAATCATAGAATCATAGAACAGTTAGGGTTGGAAAGGACCTTAATATCATCCCTTACCTTAAGACCAACCCCCCTGCCATGGGCAGGGACACCTCACACTAAACCATGCCACCCAAGGCTCTGTCTAACCTGGCCTTGAGCACCACCAGCGATGGAGCATTCACAACTTCCCTAGGCAACACATTCCAGTGCCTCACCACCCTCACAGTAAAGAACTTCCTCCTTATACCCAATCTAAACTTCCCCTGTTTAAGATTTGAACCCATTACCCCTTGTCCTCTCACTACAGTCCCTCATGAAGAGTCCCTCCCCAGCATCCTTATAAGCCCCCTTCAGATACTGGAGGGCTGTTATGTGGTCTCCACGCTGCCTTTTATTCTCCAGGCTGAACAGCCTCAACTTTCATTTAAACCTGTTCAAGTCGGTGCAAGACAAAAACATTGTGTAAGGTTTCTGTTAATGTGTGTAGGAACAGGAGGTTTTTGGATGTGTAGTTTGGGGGGGGGGGGGGTTAGTTCTATAATAGTGAATTATACTGGTCTAAAAGTTGGTTTAGTATTTAGTTGCTAGGAGGATACCAGTGTAAGCCATTTCTTCAGTTTATAATTTGGAATGTTCTCAGAGTTAGTAATATTGTGATTTAGGGGGAGAGAGAAAAGATAACAAATGTTAACTGAGTCTATTATATTAAAGAAAATAATGTCATTCAGTAGTTCTCTGAACTATCTTGTAATGCAAAATTTATATGTCTACCTAAAAATGTAATTTCTGAGTAACTGTTAGCAAGCACTACTGTATCAAATGTTGAAAGTGAGTTTTTTAAGAAAAAAAACAGGTGCTATTTAATATTACCCTATTTGGAAATCCCCACAAAAGAATAGTAGTATGAAATTTCTTTCCATGGGCCTATTCATTAACTATTTACAAGGACTGGAAAAGTGTAGGTTAAACTTTATCTTTTATGTAAGCCCAATACAGAATTATGGAATAAGAATGCAGAACTTTTAGGAATTCAGAAATGGAATCTTTTGAGTTTGTCCAGTTTCTTCGTACAATGATAAATAGAAATAAAAAATCTTTAATATAAACATTTCTTGTTAACTTGCATGCAGTTATACAATATATCTCCTATTAAAGCCTTTTTTTTTTCCACTTATTTTTCTTTTTATAAACATCAGTGGTATCTTAGAGATGTAGAATAAGATAAAATTAGAGCAGGTAAAGGAAATGTACTATGGTAATGCAAAGTGAGGGATTCTTATCCATTTTCTTCACAACACATATTTTAAGTCTGTTATCTCTACAGCTCCAGATGGACAAAATTCCTTCTCGTCATGCTATTACTGAAGTTATGAGCTGGATTTCCCTGATGGAAAACATCATTCAGCAGGATGAAGAAAATATAAAAAATTTAGTAGGACAGAAACCTATTCAGGATTATGTCAAGAAGTATAAGGTAGTGAGCGGCAATGTTACCTATTTGCCTTTCAATTTTTTCCCATTAAGTATATCCATATATATATTTAAAGTATAAGTGATTTAAGGGAAAAAAGAAAACAGCCAAACCCTTATATAGTGGAGTGATTAGAAGTGTACAGAAGTTAGAATTGGTTAATAATTGATACTGTGGAAAAGAAACCAAGGAGGATTTGTTATGGAAGGAATATAATTTTTAGCATGCTTCCTAAATTTCCAGGTAAGTCCAAGGTAATATGCTCGTGATTTAACCTTATTAGATGTGTCTTTCACCCAAGCCCACAAAGCACTTTGCAAATTGTGTAAATTATTTTACGCATTCTCTGCATAATATCACCTTCTCCTCAAAGTGTAGGCCATTCTAGAATGTAACCTATTCTTGAACGGAATATGTCCAGTAGTTTACACATCAAGATAATTTTGATCAGTAGCTGAAGCAAAAATTGATGATGCTATATCTTAACTATTGAGGAATAAAGTTATAACACAATTTCACTTCTTTAACTAGATCAGTAGCACTCTTGTAATAGATGTGCATACAGTGACTTTCTTTTCAATGTAATGTTTGTTTCATGAGTCTTCTGAAAAATTACTTCTTGGCTATTATTCTTCTTTGCGTGTAAGAATATTTTTCATCTTAGCTGCTTTTGTATTAAAATTTTTGAGACTACCAGCATTAAAAAAAAAAAAAAACAAACACACAGAAAAGCAAACCTAAGTTGGTTTTATTGGGTTTTTTAAAATCTGATCCATGAGACCAATGTCAACATCTTTGCAGATTATTTTTTTTAATTATTTGAGTGAGGCAGATTCATTATTCCAAAGGCAGGGTGTTGCTTCTTTGTTTGTTAATATTTAGGGGAAAGTGACAATGCTTTTAATTGCTGGTCAATTGCTAAAGCACCTTCTAGCTAAATTATGGTGAAGTTTTCATTTGTGAATATTTTCCTCTGTTTTACAGGAAGGTAAGAAATTATGGTACTTATGTTTTGGGGTTTTTATTCCCTTTTTTCCTGCTAGGGTTTCAAGATAGATTTAAATTGCAAGCAGTTGACTGTAGACTTCGTGAACCAATCGGTGCTACAGATTAGCAGCCAGGATGTTGAAAGTAAACGGAGTGACAAAACTGATTTTGCAGAACAGCTTGGAGCAATGAACAGACGTTGGCAGATTCTGCAAAGCCTGATAACAGAAAAGGTAAAGAAAACCCCAAAACCAAAGAAACTAGCTGCTCTGTGGGATACCATAGAAGAAATCTTGCAAAAGCCAAGGTCAACAGCATCTACAACTCTTCACTTGTCCATGCAGTCAGTCATATCATCACAGCAGAGGCAATCATTAGATTAGGAACAATTTGCTCCTAGTGAGACCATGCTTGTTCCTAATTCTTGTTCTTTATAAATGTGGAAATAGCTCCTGGAAGGATTTGCAGTACAGCCTTTTTCCAGCAACATTTTCCCGACCCTCATGACCTTTTAAACTTGATAGAAAGCAGCCTTGAAATGACATTGACACCCTCAGATGCATACTGTCTAGTTCTGTGGATTTTTATATGTCCAGCTTACTTAAGCAGCTCCTAATTCTAACTCTTCTATCATGACTAGTACCTCTGTATACCAAAATTTGTTAGTTGGTCTGAAGACCTGGGAAGCATAGGTCAGTAAGATCAGAGCAGTAAAGGCGCCATGTACCTCAGACTATTCTGTGGTTTCCCATTAGTTGCTGATGTACTTCTGAAGAGTAACAAGAGGAGCTTCTGTCCCTCACTAGTTAGTTCCAGCCAAGACTGCTTTCATAACATCAGTCTGGCATAGCCAGCACATGCTTTCAGGCCAATTCTTTGTAATCTACTTTCTGTGCATTTGTCATTTTTGTGACTTAAGGAAGTTGTCCTTGAAGATCAACCAGCTTTCTGGACTCCTTTGTCCTTCAGCTTCCCATGGGATCATTCTTACCTGAAAAAAAACCAAAGTATGTTATTCTAAGGATCTCTAGTCTGCTACTTGCTTTCCTTACTTCACTCCCAGCTATCTCATCATCCGTGTGGCCACGGCTGTTGAACATTACATCCTCAACCATTTGTAATTCAGATTGCAGTTAATTAAGATGGTTCATTCCCTAGAGTGATGTGAATGCTTTTATGACAATGCTGCCACTTTCAAATTCTGCTTTGTTATTTCTTTCTTTGTCTTGTGGGCTTTTATGGGGTGTGTCCCCCCCCCCCCCTTTTTTTTTTATTTTTCCTTTTTGTTTTGATTTGTTGGCTTTTTGGTTCATTTGGGGTTTTTTTGAGAATTGAAGTGCTATTTCATTTGCCGCTGAATAACACCTAGGATAGTCACAAAATGCTTAATAAATTCTAACCAATCAGTTGACAAAGGAAGTAATATAAATCTTCATCTGCTTCACCATAGTTATAAGCAAGGAATATAAACTGTATGTTTGCATGCTTAGTTTTATTTGGAAAGTCCTGATGTCCTTGATCTCTGAAAAGAATTCTACTTCATAAAAATGTTCTGCTAATGTTGTTAGCATCTTTCAGTGTGTCATAATATTTTGTTATCTCTACATAATTATTTTTAAAAGTGGGATTTTTATTATGAACTCTTTTACAGATAGGAGATATATTTAAATTTGAATACATATACTGTTCTTAAATTCTGAAAGCATTGTATTCGAGAAGGCAGTGGTTAGCACTGCTATTCACTGATTTATTTAATTGACTCCAAAATAAAGGTAATTGTATGAGAAACTATATATACTCATATTTCTTTGCAGATCCAGGTGTTGGAAAGTCTGCATCAGTCTTGGACAGGATATGAAAATAATGTGCAATGCCTAAAAACTTGGTTTGAAATCCAAGAGCAGAAGCTGAAACAGCAACAGAAAATTGGAGACCAAGTTTCAGTACAGAATGCTTTGAAAGACTGTCAGGTATGGTCCCCTTATAAATAACGCTATTTTCTTTCCAGCAGTTAGAAACAACACTTGATAAAGCCATGTGAAATCTTCATATTAGTGAAGTCAGTGACAGAATTCCTATTTACTTCTGTGAGGGGGAGATTTCATTCCTAAAGTGCAAGCAATAAGAAAGGAAGAAGGACCAATAATATTCCAGAGATGTTTAAAAGCAACCAAAGGTATTCTTTTTGTACTATGTATTGAAGTATGGGCGTTTCCAAGCATGCCAGATGTACTGAACTAGAAGAGCATCAGACGAATATGTTCCCATTCCTTTTTAGCAGTCTTATGGAATTTGATGTCATGAACAATATGCTTGACTATGCCGAAAGTTGTTTCTTTTCTGCCTTACTATTCTGTTCTACCATTTTTCCCATTCTTTTTCCACCTCATATGTTCTATCTTGACTACTCAAAGACAAATACTAGAATGCAAAGAGGTATTATGCTTTTATTAGCATATGTTAGGAATTTTTTTTTTATTCTTTTTTTTTTTAATATTCAACTATCTAGAGGAGGAAATACTGCTGTGAGGACAACTGGATGCCCAAAATGTTGGTGTTCTCATACCCTTGAAATGAAGTAAGGAACTGTGTTTATCTTGATGCGGCTGCCTTTCCTCCATCATTTAATGAATGGAACAAATATGATCTGGCTTTTAAGTCTTCACAGACAGAAGAGCTGGAAATCTATTCAAATGAAATGCATAAGTCATCTATATTCACCAGTGTATTAAACCCATCTTTCTTTCTATAAAGGCAAGCACTTGGTTAGGCCAGAAGTGTTACAAGTAAATATTTTTTTTCTGAAATTCTTGGCCTAAGTTCTCAAACGGGTTGCAGTGCTTAGTTTCAAATAAGGTATCTTTAGTGTTTCAGCACAATAAACCCATATGACTGCAGGAAGGGTAATTTAGCATAGCTTGACATAATGGGCAAGCTGAGCTTGGCTGGAGTTCAAAGCTGAATCTGATTTATCACCTTTACAATTCCTTTGGTCAGGGAAGTGAACAAATACACTTGGTGAGTCAGTTATAAATGGCAAGACTTTGATCAGCAGAGCAAACAAATTGTCTAAGAAATAATTGTATCAGACACTCACAGTATCTGGTTCAACTACCACAGAAGCTGCAGTTTATTTATTAACCAATGTTAGTTGCTGCTTGGTGTCATATTAGTAAGTGAAAACAACCATTTCTTCCTGCCACTTATCAGAAACAGCAATGCGTCTTTAATTCAGATGATGCATAAGAAACCCCTTTTCATATAGAACCAGAAATATTTACTATTCTTGGTGCTTGAAACTTTTTTCTGCTTTATATTCTGAATTTTGGAGCAGCCTTGTACAAACCTTGTACAAAATACTTCCCCCCCTCTGCTCAGACTCAGTGTTTACCCTACCTGATGCTACACTGCTTCGACATTATTCAGGGCATAGGAGGACTTGCTTGGATCTCCCTCTACCATGCTGTGAATTTATATATGTAGTTTCCTGGGTAGGAATAAGGTTATGTGATCATGATATCGGCTGTAATAACTCAATTGTTCACTGAGTAATCTTGTCCTCTCCTTAATTCTGTAACTTCATTCTCATGCTGTTGAGGCATTAGGAAGATCACAGGCTTTGTGACTAGCAAATGTTACATTTGAAGTATGTTACTTGAAGCTATGCAGATCTTATGCATTTTACTTGTTGATAAAATGTGATAAAACTGGCAAACTCTTAATCAGCCTTTCCAAGACCAATCTACGGTCATCTTAAGTCAACAACACAGTCCGCACTTGCCTGAAGCAGCAAAAAAAGCCACTAACAAGTTGTCGTGGCCTCAGTGCTTAGGCACTCAGCCCTGTTTTCTTCACTTGTTTTTACACCAACCGTTCATTTTCTTCCCATTTTCTTCAGTTAGTGTGTAGGAACATTGAGCAGAGCAAAATGCTGTTGAGCTCATTAATGCCTCCCAAAAGCATGCAACCTTGAGGAGGCAATAAGAAAAATTCCTGCAGTCCTATTGTTTGTTGTCATTGGCTGGGCTCCAATGAACTTGTCATTTAGAAAAGGGGAAGACTTGCTGTCCTCAGGCAAGGGACTTTGGTGGGACCTGGCAAAGGAATAAACACTCCGCTTCCTGTGGGGAGGCATGGCACATTGACATCTTTCCCTAGGAAGTCATTTTGTCTTTTTCCTTGGGTGCCAAAATTATTTTTTTCCCACAGCTTAAGCCAGCTTTGGACTAATTAAAAAGCTCTCTCAGTATTTTAGGACAAACTAAGACACACAACGATTTTCCCATGTCTTCAAACTGGTATCCTCTTTTTAATGAGTCATGGACTCCTACATGAGAGCAGACAATTGCACACAAGTTTAATGCAGAGGATATCCTTCTATTTAAATTAAAGGCAAACAACTATACTTTAAAGAGAACATGAAGTACTAAATAAAATCGCTGATGAGTTATGATTCTCTTAAGAATAAAAAGCCAAAATATGCAAGCGTGACTTTCCTATTTTTTAAAGATAAGGAGCTTATGAGCATCTGTTCTATCTCAAGGCATTATCTAGCCAAATAAACAAACAAAAATATTCAGGTACCTTCTTTTTATTTCCAGGAATTAGAAGAATCAATAAGAACAAAAGAAAAAGAAGTTGAAAGTATAGAACAGAGTGGCCTTTCTTTGATACAGAACAAGAAGGAAGAAGTCTCTTCTGCTGTTTTGAAAACACTGCAAGAAATTAACCATTCCTGGGCCAATTTGGAACACATGGTAAAAGAATCATCAAGGGGCAGATTACACTGCCAGGAATGGGGCATGGAGGAGAGGGAGAAATAGCAGTTTGCAGATAGTAGTCTGCTTCTGTATTATAGGGGAAGAGATTTGAATTGTGTCCCTGTTTCCATCCATCCCCAAATTTGTGTGCACTCTTCACATAAGATGGGTATAATATTTCCTATTCCAAGGATGCTTTTATTCTAGTAATTAAAGCTTTTTAGATGATTCCTGACATTTAGTGGAAAGGTACCAAATAATCTGTAAAGACCTACCCTTTCCAGCACACAGATACTTTCTTGATTCTGCTTTGGACTGAAGTAGAATGAACTTTATATGTTCTCATTCCCTGCCATGCTAACTTTATAAAATCAAGCAGAACTTTATGCTTTACCTTAGCGCAAGCTGAGCTGGTGGTTGTGCAAAATCTTCATTGTGCAACAGGTCTAAGGTTGGGCATGTAGATCAAGTAATCTCTGAGATCAAAGGGAAGGAAATAATTTAAACAAACCCCAAATGTCTTCAGTGATTTTAATTTACTTTTTTTTTTTCCTTCCTCCCTCCTCCTAGGTTAGCCAACTGAAGATATTGTTGCAATCTGTTCTTGATCAGTGGAGCATTTACAAAGTGGTTTATGAAGAACTGAATAGTTACTTGACAGAAGCCAGATATTCTTTGTCCCGTTTTTATCTTCTTACCAGTTCTTTGGAAGCTGTGAAGGTCCAAGTTGATAACCTTCAGGTAAGAAGAATACCATGGCTCTCAACATACTAAGGATGGATTCAAGGATTAATTTTATCTTTATTGCATAGATGCAGATAACTATGCATTTTGGTTCATAAGAAATTAACCAAACAAAATGTACCAGTATGTACAGGCATACTAGCACATTAAGATCACATGACACTAAGAAATCACATTATCTAATAGTCAATATTATCAAATAGTCATTTTCTGCATTTTTCATTTTGCAGAAAAATAAAATGGTGATGGTTGTTTTCTGTCTAATCACCATTAAAAGTTTCTCACTCTGCTTCATCAGGCTTTTGAGCTATGGGTGCATGTTGAGATCGCATTTTGACCCCTTGCACACATGCTGGAAACAATAAATTGAAGATCAAAGAAAATAATGTTCTAAAAGCTGAGATACTCGGGAATCAGTGACTTTTCCACTGTCAGAAAATAAATTATTAAAAATATGAAAAGTACTGTTCTATTAGATAGGATAGCTTTTTATTTCAAATAAAAGTTTTTGTCTTCAGAATCAAAAATATTTTTACAAACATTTCCCGATGCTGAAAGTAACAGCAAGTTGTGTTGTTAGTACTTGCTGGCAAATTTAAGTTTTCATCATCATTCACATATTTTATGTGACTTGAAATCCAGACATATATAAAGCTCAAATTCACTAATTATGAGTGGCGCTTTTCAAACCCAGATTTAAATAACATCCGTTAATGCCCTTTACAGCTGCTCTTCTAGGTTGTCATTTTTTATGCATCAGAGGAGGAGTCAGTAAAAAATAGGTACAGAAAATTGCCTTTTTTGCTTATTAAGATTTTAACTAAACTGTTTAGTTGGGTTGAGATTTGCTAGGCTGTTCAAACCGTATACACAAAAATACGTGAGGTTAAAAAGCCTTACAGAATAAAATCATAGAATCATAGAATAGTTAGGTTTGGAAAGGACCTTAAGATCATCTAGTTCCAACCCCCCTGCCATAAGCAGGCACACCTCCTACTAAACCATGCCACCCAAGGCTCTGTCCAGCCTGGCCTTGAACACCGCCAGCCATGGAGCATTCACAGCTTCCCTGGGCAACCCATTCCAGTGCCTCACCATCCTTACAGTAAAGATTTTCTTCCTCATATCCAATCTAAACTTCCCCTGTTTAAGTTTGAACCCGTTACCCCTTGTCCTCTCACTACAGTCCCTCATGAAGAGTCCCTCCCCAGCATCCCTATAGGCTCCCTTCAGATACTGGAAGGCTGCTATGAGGTCTCCACGCAGCTTTCTCTTCTCCAGGCTGAACAGCCCCAACTTTCTCAGCCTCTCTTCATACGGGAGGTGCTGCAGTGCCCTGATCATCCTCGTGGCCCTCCTCTGGACTTGTTCCAACAGTTCCATGTCCTTTTGATGTTGAGGACCCCAGAACTGCCCACAATACTCCAAGTGAGGTCTCACGAGAGCAGAGTAGAGGGGCAGGATCACCTCCCTCGACCTGCTGGTCACGCTCCTTTTGATGCAGCCCAGGATACAGTTGGCTTTCTGGGCTGTGAGCGCACACTGCCGGCTCATGTTCACTTCCTCATCAACCAACACCCCCAAGTCCTTCTCCGCAGGGCTGCTCTGAATCTCTTCTCTGCTCAACATGTAACTGTGCCTGGGATTGCTTCAACCCAGGTGTAGGACCTTGCACTTGGCATGGTTAAACTTCATCAGGTTGACATCAGCCCACCTCACAAGCGTGTCACAAGCTGGATGGCATTCCTTCCCTCCTGCCTATCAACCAAACCACACAGCTTGGTGTCATCGGCAAACTTGCTGAGGGTGCAATCAATCCCATTGTCTGTGTCACCAAAAAGATGTTGAACAAGACCAGTCCCAACACCGATCCCTGAGGGACACCACTCGTTACTGGTCTCCAGCTGGACATTGAGCCATTGAGCACTACTCTTTGCGTGTGGTCATCCAACAATTTCTTTATCCACCGAGTGGTCCACCTATCAAATTGATGTCTCTCCAACTTAGAGACAAGGATGTGGTGTGAGGTAGTGTCAAAGGCTTTGCACAAGTCCAGGTAGATGACATCAACTGCTCTACCGCTGTCCATCAGTTCTGTAGTCCCATCATAGAAGGCCTCCAGATTGGTCAGGCAGGATTTCCCCTTAGTGAAGCCATGCTGGCTGTCACCAAGCACCTTGTTGTTTTTCATGTGCCTCAGCATCCCCTCCAGGAGAATCTGCTCTCAGATTTTGCCAGACACAGAGGTGAGACTGTCTGGTCTGTAATTCCTCAGGTCATCCATTTTCCCCTTCTTGAAAACGGGGGTTATATTTCCCTTTTTCCAGTCATCAGGAACTTCACCTGTCTTCCATGATTTTTCAAATATGATGGACAGTGGCTTAGCAACTTCATTTGCCAGCTCCTTCCGGACCCATGGATGGATTTCATCAGGTCCCATCAACTTGTGTGCGTTCAGGTTCCGAAGATGGTCTCGAACCAGATCCTCTCCTATAGTGTGCCTAGGGTCTTCATTCTCACAGTCCCTGTGTCTGCCTTCCAAGACTTGAGTGGTGTGGTCAGAGTGTTTGCCAGTGAAGACTGAGGCAAAGTAGTAATTGAGAACCTCAGCCTTCTCCAAATCCAGGGTAGCCAGTTCTCTTGATAGCTTCTAGAGACCTCCCGCGTCGTCCCTAGTCTATCTTTTATTCATTACATACCTACAGAATCCCTTCCTGTTATCTCTCGCATCCCTAGCCAAGTTTAATTCTAAGTGGGCCTTAGCTTTCCTAACCTGGTCCCTACCTTCCCGAACAACATCCCTGTATTCCCCCCAGGCCGCCTGTTCTTGCTTCCACCTTTTATAAGCCTCTTTTTTCCTTCGAATTTTCCTCAGCAGCTCCTTATCCATCCAAGGAGGTCTCCTGGCCCTCCTGCAGCACTTCTTTCTAGTTGGGATGCAACACTCCTGAGCTTGTAGTAGATGATCTTTGAATATCAACCAACAGTCTTGGGCCCCCCTGCCCTCTAGGGCTATATCCTATGGAACCTTACTAAGCAGTTTCCTGAAGAGGCCAAAGTCTGCTCTCTAAAGAATAAAATAATATTATTTAAAGAATAAAGTTTTTTTATGCTACTGCTTTTTTCATCTTGTTCTTAACAGGATAATTTTATTTAATTTGTTTTCTTCCACCACTTAAGTTTTTATTTCTGAGTCAGTTCAATGCACTTACTCCTGTGCAAGATGCCCCATTTCTGGAAGTGTTCAAGACAAGTTTGGATGCAGCTCTGAGCAACCAGGTCTAGTGGGAGGTATCCCTGCTTATGGCAGGGATTTGGAACTAGATTATCTTTATGGTCCCTTCCAACCCAAACCATTCTATGATTCAATGAAGAGTACTTGTTTAGAATAATTTCTTTTAAAATCTTTTGCTTTTGTGAAAATATTAGATTAAAATTTACTCTTTGCCACTATATCTTAATATTGAATCAAATGAATCTAACAATAGTATTTATATTAAACAACCTTCTATTTAGATGAAGCACTCAGAAAAACAAGTTTTGCATTCATAATCTATATGATATAATTGATACATACTATTTTGAAATATTTCTACATCATACAATTATAATACCTTACATTTTATGATTTTTGGTGTTTGTTTTTTTTTTACTATTTTATCTGGTTTAGAGCTTACAAGATGAATTGGAAAAGCAAGAAAGCAGCCTACAAAAATTTGGTTCTGTGACCAACCAACTGTTGAAAGACTGTCAATCACCAGTGACTGAAACGCTTACCAACACTTTGAAAGAAGTGAATATGAGGTAGAAAATGTCTGTTTGTTGAACTTTGCTTTTCATGGTAAATTGGCATTTTTCTGTTGACCCATTTTTATATAATTTCTCTTTTGGGTTTGGGTTTTTTTTGTTTGTTTAGTTTTCTGGTTTGGGAGCTTGTGGGGACAGCTGGGGTTATTCCTTTTTCCAAGGGCTGAAGCAGAACCATCTCATTTACTGCAAATAATAAATGAAACAGTATTTTCTTCAGCAAAGCATTTGGACAGCACTGTCAGTAGTTCTGCTCCATGAATGGCTGCCAACTAAGATTCATAAATACTGTGCTGGAAAATAACACTGCACTTAAAATTCAAGAATCTTCTCTGAAAATTTCATTAGCTGTGCATGCTCCATGTTCCCAGTTTTTGGGTTGCTATTTCTAGTTGTAGGAGGGGCCTGATAGTCAAGAAGGTCTAAGCCTTCACCAATAGCTTGGCAAACAGCTTCCTCAACTTTGGATCCAGGCCAGAACCACTGTAAGGGTTTACTCAGAGAATCTATGGAAAGACAGAATCCAAAACCAAAACCTACTTTGGTGGAAAATGATTTTTTTTTTTTTTTTTTTGAAAACACAATCATGACAGGATTTTTTAATTTGTGGTTCATCCTGCACTAGAATCTGGAAGTGAAAGGGGAGATTATTCACCCCATTATAAAAAGATACTGTGGGATTTAACAGTTTCAAAGTGACTAATGGAATTTTCATGTCATTTTTATCATATAATAATAGTTGAAAAATAATGTGATTTCCTTTAGTAAGGAAGTTGCACAGCATATTTGAGAAAGTATGTGTTTCTGGTTGCCATTAGAGCCAAGAATTCAAGAGGGGTTTAGATATTTAATTGCATAAAAAATACAAAAAGTTTTAATAAGTCTGGGAGTATTTTAAAATGGAGTTACACAGAGTTTTATGACTTTAAATACTTTTGTCAGGGCTTGGGAGGAAATTGTAGCAGAATAAATGGTTTCTTCTTTATATGTGTCCTGGGCCTGTTGAGCCCTTGCAGGAATCTGGTACTGGCCATTCAGGGCCAGTCATGGATGCTCTGTGTGGTGAACCAAAGTATGCTAAGTAGAAATAACTGGATGTTCACTTCAAAAAGTGCACTCCAGCTCTGTCTGACCTCAATCATCAATATACAGCATCCAAGATGTTTCACAGATCAGACCTGCGCTGACAGGTCAGAAGAGCCTGTCAACATATTTCTAGGATTCCTTCCCCCCACCCCAGATGTCTGGATCTTGATTATTACCAAATTTCTTAAAATCCAAAAGACCATAGTGAACAGTAGAGAGGAAGAGGGACAGTGGTAGTTCTTGTGGGCTCTTGAGCTTCAATCATTCATTCAATCTCTTCACCAGGTGGAACAACCTTTTGCAAGAAATTGCAGAGCGGCTGCGTGCCAGTAAGGGCCTCCTTCAACTATGGCAGAGGTACAAAGACTGTTACCAGCAGTGCTCCTCCACAGTCCGTCAGCGGGAAGACCAGACCAATGAACTCTTGAAGACTGCCACCAGCAAAGACATTGCTGACGATGAGGTTACTTCCTGGATTCAGGACTGCAATGTATGTTCTGTTGAGCTTTGCAGTTTTTCACAGCTCTGTGGTCTAAAAATACAAGAGGCTCTCCATTACTAAACTTAGTTTATTGGAAACTTGCATATGAACACATTTCTTTTTACTGATGCATCTCAGGCACAGGAGCTTTACATCTGTTACCTAAATATCATGAGTTCCTCACACTTTCCATGGGATCCCTCCATAATTGTGGTGTTGTTTCAGGAGCTTCTGTCTGAAGTCATATCTCTGGAGAAGGTGGATAAATTATATAATTTGGTTCAGTCTTAAGTCTCTACCTGTTAAAGGGATTCTTGTTTGGGAAAATATCTCTACCAAATCTATTGAGTTCCTTGTAACAGAAACACAAAATCCTTTGACTGTATTCCCACCAGACAAGGCTGATCATTTTTTCTGAATGAAAAGTATGTTCTGGAGATGCCTTTATCCTTCCTTATGGAAAGACACTACTCATTCTGAAACCTTGAGATTCTTTCTTTTTGAAGACTGCATCGCAAGGCAGCAGGGTAGTTTACCTCCTATCTATGATTTCATTTTGATTCTTTTGATTTTAAGTTACTGTTCAGTGTCAGCAACAAAAGCATTGACATGTCAGTTGTCTCACTGTAAGCAAACCAATTGCAAGGATTGAAATTAACACATTAATAAGTGTTTTGAGCATTTGCTGCCATAGTCATCTGTACTGGCTATTCAAATTGTTTATTTTTAATGAAATAATTTCTCAATTTCCTGATGGCCCATTCTTTACCCATTATGTTAGGCTATTTACAAAAGTTATTTTTTCATTCCTCTTGGTAATTCATAGCAGAAAAAAAACAGGAAGTCTAGTCAGACATGAATCAGTCCACAGTGAGGGCTACCACTGCTTAGGACCAGCATGTCTGTGGATTCAAAAGGTTTGTTTCAACAAGTAATGCCTCATCAGTAACTCAGGCTTTCTCAAACATAGGTGAGCAGTCACTTCTTTCTGTTTCTCTGTGCACAGGTACTTTGACATCTTTTTTTATTCTGCATAATATTTCCCTTTGATACAGAGTATGAGTGGACACTTTGGTATTGAAATACAGTAATAAATGCAAGTTTTTCATATAGTGGTGCAGTTTGGCCATTTAATTCTTGCTTTAAATCAGAGGGAGGATGGCCTTTGCAGAGTGTCAGGCTAACTATTTGTATCTATTCAATGTGTTGCCTTAGGATGCAGCTTACAGATTTGAAGACAGCACAGGAGTCACTGGTTGTTCTTCAAGAGCTGGGAGAGGAGCTAAAAAGCCAGGTGGAAGCTTCAGCAGCAGCAGCTATACAGTCTGATCATCTTTCTCTGAACCAGAATCTGTCAACCCTAGAACAAGCTCTCCGCAAACAACAGGCTGTACTTCAGGTATGCAGAGAGTGTTTTCAGTCCTCAAATCTGATAATCTGGTGGTACCTGAAAGCACATAAAGTAGCTAAAACTGGATGAGAAAGTCAGTGGTGTTACCTCTTCACCAGTATTTCCTAGATTTCCCTGGAAGTCAAAAAGTAGAAAATATGCTCAAAAAATATGCTGAGAGTATAAAACATGCTCAAGTCCACTACAGGAACCTTGTAAGAAGGTCCAAATTCTGGGGAGGTAATAGCACTCATGGAGGAAAGCATCTATCTTGAATGCCAAGAGCACCAGGCTTTCAGTGTGCAGCAGTAGTGCTAACATCTGGATCCACAGCTACTGCTCCCCTAAAGACAAGCTCTCTTTCCAGCTAGTTCTTTAACAGTAAAACAAATGAGAGATTCTGAATAAATCTGGTGTAGAATTGATTTTTACAGTTCCTATTAATGTCAGTGACTGGATTGGCATCTACCATTTGTGTCGAAACCTGATGAGCAAATGTTGCTAATTGCTTGTGTCATGGGTGACTAGAGCAAAAAAGAGCAAAAAATAAACTGTCAGAATGTGTTCCATAGGAAGGTATATGGGTGAGAAGGCAACAAAGGTAGTGGCTTCTCTTTGGGTGACGAGAGGATTTATCCAAGAAATTCAGCATTGTGTAGAATATGCTTATAGCATCACTTGTATTGTGAGGAGAAAAAACATAAGAGAATTTTTTAATTTCAAATTGCAATAATAGCAGCTAGTGGTTCTCTCTGCTGACAATGAAGTAGGAGCTAGTTTCATAAAAGGAAGTTAAAGGAGGTTATGTATTTCAAGTCAAGAAGATATTTATGCAATTTGTTGAAGTGTTACCTTTTTGCTTGATCAGAAGTCCTCTGTTCTAAGTTAAAAATCAAACAATAATTCCATGGTCTGTGAGCAAAGCTGCAGTCACAATTGCTTCTAGCCTATACAGCTGTTTGCAAACCTATAATGAGAATAACTGGAGTGTAGTATCAGTACGGATGCTATGTGGCCAAAGTTCTTAAACTGTGGGTCCTTTTCTATTCAAGGCTGGAGTGCTGGACTATCAAACCTTTGCCAAGAACCTGCAAGTCCTTGAGGCCTGGGTAACAGAAGCAGAGGAAATATTAAAAGGGCAAGATCCCAGTCACTCATCTGATCTCTCAGCAATACAGAAGAGAATGGAGGAACTCAAGGTGACCAATAGATGCAGAATATTGATTTGATTTTCTTTTTTTTCTTCTGTTAGCCTGGCTATTTTTAGTACAGGGTGTGCGCAAATATCATATGTACTTTCCGTATATATTAAAGGACTGTCACTCATGCAAAGTATAAGACTGAGAACTTAAAAGTTTGGTGGCAACCAAAGAATGATTGTCAATGTTACTTTACCCCTGAGTAAAGAAGCAAAGGACAAGAAAACTGTTTAGAATAAAATGAACATAAACTCAACATGGGAATGGATATTTTAGCAGGTTTTTGAGATTTCCTTCATCATCTTTTTTTCTCAAATTTTTTTCTTTTTTATTTCTGTAATTTCTATCTCACTGGTATTTAGTTTAGGGATGAAGTTGTCCATTTTTTGGTATCTTGATAAACTGGAGAAACTTTTCGTACTGTGTACCACGTAACCTCCATTTGCACTCTTCCACTATTTTTTCTGTGGGGCTTCTTTTTCACCTACTCTGCTTTCAGAGGTCCTGACAGGAAGTTGATTAACATTGCCATCTAGGCTGTTTTTGTCACTTTAATCTTCCATTATTTTTCTATCAGGATTAAGTATGCATATAATTTCACTTTAGGCATGCTAAAGCCCAGGACATTTTCCTAATGTAGTGGATTGGATATTTCTGCACTGCAAAACAAAAACCAAAAAAAAAAAAAAAAAAAAAAAAGAGTAAATTCAATGGGAATTTGCTAGCCTAACATTCAGGCTAAGAAACAAGGAAAAAGGCTCACTTTTTTGACATAAACATATGGCTTCAAACTATGCAAAACTAGCCTACTTTTGCAGCTCTGGGAAGAAAATACCCAGTTTAGCAAAACACTCCAATGCAATTTCAGTTTATTTCTCTGTGCATGTTTAAGCATGAACGTGAGTCTTCTGGTCTGGGATCAGAGGCTGAAAACTGGAAATGCGTTTCCCTGGCATAGGGATTGTTTGCCACTTGGTGGCAGCCAAGGCCATTCCAAATTTAACTGAGTGCTTGTTCATAATTTCCAGGCTGTGAACATACTGGTTATCACTTTTATTGTCTGTTGCAGAGTCAGATGTTGAAATTCAGCAGCATGGCCCCAGATTTGGACCGTCTTAATGAGCTGGGTTACAGGCTTCCTCTGAATGATAAAGAAATCAAAAGAATGCAGAATTTGAACAGACATTGGTCTCAGATCTCCTCTCAGACTACGGAGAGATTCAGGTGGGAATAGTTAAAGGTTATTTTATAGTTTTCTTAGATTACAACAGCTAGAAAGTACACCTTTTGCAGAATATATGAAACGCTTTAAATATTTCATTAACCAAAGTTCCCTTTCTGGGGTGTACTTGTAAGTAAAGAGTGAAACCAGTGAGCTGAGATGTTGATTTTACCATAAATTAACAGAATTTAAAATAAGGCAGACTGCTACTTTTCAAAGGTTTGACTAAATAAATTTAATGAGACAGCTGAGTGGGAAAAGTGTTACCATCTGATTCGTATTTCTGCGGGAAAAGTTATTGAGAGACGACATGGTGTGTGATAGGAGGAGACTTTACATGAATCTGTCTTTCTTTCAGTAAGCTGCAGTCTTTCTTGCTGCGGCAGCAGACCTTCCTGGAGAAATGTGAGACTTGGATGGATTTATTAGTTCAGACTGAGCAAAAGCTGGCAGCAGAGATTTCGGGAAACTACCAGAGCCTTTTAGAGCAACAGAGGGCACATGAGGCAAGTCATCAAGTGTATTTATACGTAACTACAACACATACTATTTATACCTAAATGGAATGCACATTCTTTTGTGGAGCGGTATAATAGTACGCCTTGAATTGAATTACATTTGCCTGCACCATCTGAGGATATCTTAACTTAAAAACAGAAGCATGCAAATATGTCAATAATATCCAGTTTGGGGGAGGACTTGAGTATGTGTCTGCATTTGTGTATAATGTATAAGTATGCCTATGCGTGCTTTTCCCTTACATTTAGCCTGCCTCGCATTACTTTGTACCAAGGAAATGAAAGTTTTTATTGGTCTTCCCATAAAGCCTAACTATTCTCATGTACTTTTGCCCTTTGTCTTCAGTCCTAACTGGATAAAAATCTGTGTTATTTCATTTTATTCTAATTTTATTTGTTACTAAAATGCTAACATACAGCATCTGAAGTGCATGTTAGAGCAAGACTTTTCCGTCAAATACTGAGTTGTATAACTCATCATGGGGCCTCCATTTGGTAACATTTCCTTGGAGAGCAAATTGATTCAGTCCTCACTGTGTGCTGGAGTCATTTGTTTCTTTTTAACAAGTGAGCTAGCCCAGCTTTTGCTGCAGGGAAAAACTGATTCAGAGTTTTTACTTGAGGATGCTTTATGATTCTTCTGCGAAGTCAAGTGATGCACATTTTTTCTCCACCCATATTGTTGCTGCCAAGAATTCTGGTAAAGATCAAGTAAGACAAGTCAATTTTCATACCAAAGCTCCCATGTGGCCACCGGAGTTTCAGTTCCCACAGCTTTTTCAGTTGACCTACACATAAACTCAGAACAGGCCATAGGGAGAGCCATGTCCTTCCCCCTCCTTGCCTTACATTTCACATCATACTGTTTGAATTAATGTCTGATGCCGAAAGTAATTCACAACCATTTTCACTTGCTTTAGTATACATTCACTTTAGCATTTAACTGTCTTTGCTTTCACAGATGTCGTAAATTTCATTTCCTCTCAGTGCTGCTAGCATTAACTGGACAGTGTCTGCAAGTTGAGACATGCCATGTGTTTGAGATTTGAATGTCCAGAAATAATTACTAAGTGGGTAATTTCCTACTATTGTTGCGTTCAGTCGTGTCTGTAATTTTTGAAGGGGTTAATGGATATCATTCAGCATTCAATTGTCGTGAGATCTCAGCTTAATTCTTTCTTGAAACCTTGATCTCAGCACATTGCTCAGATGACTGTTACTCAGGCACATCTTTTTAAATACAGATTTTTTGCATTTTATATAATCTAAATATCTTCAGTACTCAGTGTTCTTTGCAGTGCCTCCTAATGGTCATAAAGAATTTTCTTCCCACTCCTCACAGCTGAAAGGGCCAAATCTAAACTTCTTGAGATGAATTTCCAGGTTCTTTTGTGTTGTATTTTTCAAGATAATGAGATAATACTCTTTTTCCACATGCACTATTGGAATGAATATTGATATTGCCTCCAACTCTGTTAACCACCTTTTCACTGCTGACTCATAATTTTGCTGACGTTTATACAAAAAACAAACTCAGCTACCTCAGCGGCCTTATGTAGAAATAACTTGCCATTGAAATTCACAAGCCAGCAATATGGAGGTGGTGCCTTTTTCAAGTATCATGTGGTAGCACTGGCATCTGTATCAGATAAGTCTCTCAAGATGATCTCACAGTCTTTCTAGTGCAATTCTCCAGATTTTTGCAAGCCAACATTGTGTGTTCCAGCACCTGCCCTCCTTTCCTTCTCCTTTGAATTCCCATTTCTGTGTTTCATACTGATCTATGTATAAGAAGAAATTAGGGTGACAAGTGGCCCCACATAATGGGATATCCCCCTTACGTACAGTGTACATGTGGAGAGCAAGTGTATATTGACAGAAATCTCTCTGCTTTTGGGTAGGGTTCAAATACCTCCACTCTAAGCAGAGTTCCTTATCCTTGACAATCTTTTTTTCACCTGTCCTATTCAAGAAATACTAAAATTGTCACTTGAGGATTTGGTGGGTTTTTTGTTTGGTTTTGCTTTTGTTTGGGTTTTGGGGTTTGATTTTGTTTTGCTTTGGCTTTTTTTTTTTTTTACACCAGTTGTGTTCTGTTCAGTCTCAATCTGTCAACAGAGCTGGTGGATGTTTTTATCTTCTGGTCTTCATCCATTCTCCCTAACTTGACAGAAATAGATGTGTCAGGAAGTACAGTTTCTGCCTTCTTGCTCAGCTTTCTGAAATTCTCAGCCCCACAGTATTGTGGTTTTGTTCATGAGATAATAGAGCAATTAGTTTCCCTCTAGTTCAGGCTCAGTCATTCATAAAAGCCAAAGTATTCAAAGAATACTATCAAGTATTTCTGCAAGGAAATTAGACATTATTTCTTTCTAGTGGAGAATTTATGACCTGGGTAACATTTTCAAAATTAACTCAGTGATTCAGAGAGGCAAAATCCCATTTAAAAAATTAGTCTGTCATCCAGAAGTCCTTAACTACATACAGTGTGCTTGAGGGATTTAATTGTGCAGGTGGCAATGGGTATTTTACTGGCAGTTGCAGATGCAAGGATAGGTACATCACAAGCTGGTGGAAAGACAAATAACAAGAGAGTAATCTTGATTTGGGCAATAGTGACTCTCAGTTCAGGCAAAGGTAAACTTCTGTCAACTGCAAACACTATCCCTTACAAAAGAAAAAAAAAACGATCCCAAGGTTCATACCAGTATTCTTTCTTGTTTAATCTCTCTGAAAACCTTTTGAACATGGAGGCGATCTACTCCTGAGCTGATGCCTAGTTATACCTTCATCAACATAAGATTACTGAGCAACATTATATAGAGACATGGTCCATTACTGAAAGAAAATATGTTTTTAAAAGTAAATTTAAGCAGTATTTAAGTCATATTTGTCTAAGTAGTACTTAGGTATTTTTTATCTAAAGTAATATTTAAGTAATAAGGGAGTTTTAGTAGCATTGTGAAAATTTATTGTGACTGATGGGGAAAATTGGAAAATAAATAGGAAAAATTGAAAGAAGCTTAAAAGTTATTTTTAGCTTCTACACATGGCTGACCATTTCTACGTCATTTTAAGTTCTGTTGGCAATGTAAAATTGTATTCAAAGTGTGATACCACTATCACACAAAATCTGTGCATAAATTCAGTTCAACAAGGCAAATGACTGTAATCATAGAATCATAGAATACTTAGCGTTTGGAAAGGACCTTAAGATCATCTAGTTCCAAACCACCTGCCATAGGCAGGCGCACCTCCTACTAAACCATGCCACCCAAGGCTCTGTCCAGCCTGGCCTTGAACACCGCCAGCCATGGAGCATTCACAGCTTCCCTGGGCAACCCATTCCAGTGCCTCACCATCCTTACAGTAAAGATTTTCTTCCTTATATCCAATCTAAACTTCCCCTGTTTAAGTTTGAACCCATTACCCCTTGTCCTCTCACTACAGTCCCTCATGAAGAGTCCCTCCCCAGCATCCCTATAGGCTCCCTTCAGATACTGGAAGGCTGCTATGAGGTCTCCATGCAGGCTTCTCCAGGCTCAACAGCCCCAACTTTCTCATCCTCTCTTCATACGGGAGGTGCTGCAGTGCCCTGATCATCCTCGTGGCCCTCCTTGGGACTTGTTCCAACAGTTCCATGTCCTTTTGATGTTGAGGACACCAGAACTGCCCACAATACTCCAAGTGAGGTCTCACGAGAGCAGAGTAGAGGGGCAGGATCACCTCCGTCGACCTGCTGGTCACGCTCCTTTTGATGCAGCCCAGGATACAGTTGGCTTTCTGGGCTGTGAGCGCACACTGCCGGCTCATGTTCACTTCCTCATCAACCAACACCCCCAAGTCCTTCTCCGCAGGGCTGCTCTGAATCTCTTCTCTGCCCAACATGTAACTGTGCCTGGGATTGCTTCAACCCAGGTGTAGGACCTTGCACTTGGCATGGTTAAACTTCATCAGGTTGACATCAGCCCACCTCACAAGCGTGTCACAAGCTGGATGGCATTCCTGCCCTCCTGCCTATCAACCAAACCACACAGCTTGGTGTCATCGGCAAACTTGATGAGGGTGTACTCAATCCCACTGTCTGTGTCATCGAAAAGATGTTGAACAAGACCAGTCCTAACACCAATCCCTGAGGGACACCACTCGTTACTGGTCTCCAGCTGGACATTGAGCCATTGAGCACTACTCTTTGCGTGTGGTCATCCAGCCATTTCTTTATCCACCGAGTGGTCCACCTATCAAATTGATGTCTCTCCAACTTAGAGACAAGGATGTGGTGTGAGATAGTGTCAAAGGCTTTGCACAAGTCCAGGTAGATGACATCAACTGCTCTACCGCTGTCCATCAGTTCTGTAGTCCCATCATAGAAGGCCCCCAGATTGGTCAGGCAGGATTTCCCCTTAGAGAAGCCTATGCTGGCTGTCACCAAGCACCTTGTTTTTCATGTGCCTCAGCATCCCCTCCAGGAGAATCTGCTCCAAGATTTTGCCAGACACAGAGGTGAGACTGACTGGTCTGTGTTTAATGTTCTTAAACATATCAGAAAATAAAAAGTGCCCTTTCCGTCCATGCAGTTAATACCCTATCTGAATTTTGTCATAAATTGTAGTGCAAATCACACAATTTTATTTAGAGAATAAAATATATCTTCTTTTGATATCATTTAGCTTTTTAATAGTTTTAATTTAAATCTCAAAGAACTAATAATAATTACTAGAACTGGCAAGTAACTCCACAAATGATATTTTTAAATGTTTCTATTGAAGTTTGTGACAAAACTCCCATTGAATTAATTTGAAATAAGATTAAATACCTGGAATTTTTTTTTTACCAGTGTATGGTTTGATTGATTTAAATAATAAAATTTTGGTTTTGAATTACAATGTAAAATCTTGTTCTAACATCCTTGTCTCCTGCATGACAGCTATTCCAGGCAGAGATGTTCAGCCGCCAGCAGATTTTGCATTCAATTATCTCTGATGGGCAGCACCTTGTAGAACAAGGACAGGTGGATGACAGGTGGGCATTCCTGTTTTGTTACTTCGGCTGGTTATATGGACGAATACTTAGGGTAGTGGGAGACATCCAGACAGAGAAGGTAGCAGATGTCAGTGTTCAGATCATGGTCTGCTGAAATAGAATTTACTATAACTGTGGTTAAGCTATTAATTAGCAAATTCTTAAATAAGACAGTGTTCTGTAGGATGCTATGAGTTATGTGAATGTGTGAATGCATTTGGGAATACAGCAGCTTTGAGGCTGCTTCTCTGACAAAGATTTGGGTTGGGTTATCAAGCACATTACACATATGTCTATTTTGATGTGCTTTCAAAATGTTACTTTCACCAAAGAAGCCTGCAGTGACAGATTTAGTGAGTTACACGTGGTGTATCTAGCTGGGGATTTCCCTCTATCAAGAGGATTACCTGCTGCCATTTCAGATGACCTGCAGCCTAAATGTGATGGAATAGGAATTCATTGCTGAGATTTATTTTAAACACGATCAAATGAATGAAAATCAATGAAACACCAGTGGCTTCACACTTGTGCATATGCATTGAATTTGCTAAGGGTATCATGGTCCTAATATAAGATGAGCTGTTTATTGGCATGTGAGAATTTTGTTAATGCTGTGTGTATCTTACGCCTGCTTTGAACTGAATAGTAAATCTGGGGCTGAATTGTGCAATCTCCATTATTTACAATGAATTTGGCTAATCCAAACTGACAAAACCTGTGAGTTTTCTTTGTATATTTCTGGGGAGAAGGTAGAAGAGTTTTGGATATTAAAGGTTGTTGAGGTTTTTTTTAAGGTTTCAATAATTGGAGCCTTTTAGTTCTCCAAGTACATGCAGTGTGAAGTTCTCATCCTCAGCCAGCTCTCATGAGACTTCAGTGCTTTTCTCCTAGTGTTTCATAACTGACAGCCAGAAAACATCTTCCCTTTCCCTTCAGTTTATTAAAAAATAGATCGAAGTATGAAGATTACTTTGTGTCTTTATCTGTTTATATTAGGGATGAATTTAACCTGAAGCTGACTCTTTTAAGTAATCAATGGCAAGGAGTAATTCGACGGGTACAGCAGAGGAGGGGGATCATTGACAGCCAGATTCACCAGTGGCAACGCTATAGGGAGATGGCAGAGAAGCTGCGCAAGTGGCTGGTGGAAATACCCTGTCAGCCTGTGAGTGGGCTGCACAATGTTCCTATCCCATTGCAGCAAGCCAGAGCACTACTGGATGAAGTACAGGTATGTCCTGTGTGTTTGAAGAAAGAGGAAAAAAATCCCCACCTTCTTTACAGCCTTCATAATTTAAAAAATTCCTTAAAATGTATTAGATTAAAACTATCTGCTTTGCAGAAAGTAATGTTGGATGTTAGTTCTTCTTTGGAACTGGAAGTTGGAGTTCACAAAGAACATGAAATGAAGACCTTACTGGACGCTCTTGCTTGAGGCTTATTTGTTTCTGGTTTTGCTTTGTCGCTAATGTCACACTGAAACTGTCTCAAAGAAAAACCCAACAAACAGTGATGTCCTGTTTGAGGAATGTATTCTACGTAATCAAAAAGGATAACTTGAGTGTCATATGTACATGTGAGATTGACAGTATCTATTTAGCAGCTTGGCGTCTTTAAGCTTTTTGGCTGGATGTTACATATGATAATAATGCTTATAAGAATAATAGTCTCTAGAACTATTTCTTTTTAAGATTAATTGTGATACTGATCTTACTGGTGAGAAAGAAGGCTTTCATGTCTTTATCTTTTGAGAAATTTCCTAAAGGTCTCTGCTGCAGGTTAGGGTAAAGCATTTGGGCAGTAGATCCTGCTTAAGCCAAGGTATGCAATCTTTTAAAGTATGGGCTTGAGAAGGAATTATACTGAATTCCTAATTATAATTAAAATAAAAGCAAAGTAATTTCTTTAAAAATTTTAATTTTAAAGTAATTAAAATGGCAGAAAACTGTTAATATTTTCAGCTTAAAGAGAAAGTTCTCCTAAGGCAGCAAGGGAGTTACATCCTCACTGTGGAAGCTGGGAAGCAACTGCTGCTCTCTGCTGACAGTGAAGCTGAGGCAGCCCTGCAGACAGAGCTTACTGAAATTCAGGAGCGCTGGAAGATAGCTAGCACCCAGCTGGAGCAACAAAAGAAACAGCTTGCCTTACTACTGAAAGTAAGTGTGTAATTTCTTCTGTACTTCAGCAAGTTTGTGTTTCCTCACTGTATGTCCTGATGAAGAAAAGCATTCTCAAGGTATAAGCACACATCCAGGAATTGCACATACACTATACCAATTAACAATTTCTTTTCACCACCTCTGAAACAAGGAGTGGTAGTACTTCATAGCAGGCTTGTATATTAGTTGATATCTTTTAATTAATATTTCCAGAGCTCCACCAATAACAGATAATACTACCAGTCCTATTTTCAACACAGAGAAAAAATGTGTTTTATTTTGCACAGTGATAATTAATTTTTATACATACTTGAAATTGGGTTTGCATGGCCAGGTTTTGGTGGTGGCAGTCTTACAGGGGTGTCTTCTGTGAGAAGCTTCCAGAAGTTTCCCCCATGTCCAACAGAGCCAATGTCAGACAGCTCCAAGACAGAGCCACTACAGGACAAAGCTAAGCCCATCAGCAATGGTAATAGCACCTCTGGGGTAATATATTTTTAAAAAGGGGCAGGGAGAGAAATCTGTGCTACATCAATTGCAGCTAGAGAAAGGAATGAGAATATGTGAGAGCAACAGCCCAAAGGAAGCCATGACCCCATGGGAAGCATGCACTGGAGCAGGTTTGCTGGCAGGACTTGTGACCCTGTGGAGGAGCCACACTGGAGCACTCTGTGCCTGAAGGATGTAGCTGTGGAAGGGACTCACACTGGAGCACTCTGTGCCTGAAGGATGTAGCTGTGGAAGGGACTCACACTGGAGCACTCTGTGCCTGAAGGGCTGCACGCATGGAACTCACGCGGGAAGAGTTCATATAGAACTGCAGCCTGTGGAAAGCACTCGCATAGGAGAGGTTGGTGAAGGACTGTCTCCCATGAGAGGGACCCCATGCTGGACCAAGGGCAGAGAGTGAGGATTCCTTCCCCTCAGAAGGAAGGATCATCAGAAACAGCATGTGATGAACTGACTGCAGCCCCCATTCCCTGACACCCTGTGCTGCTGTGGGCAGAGGAGAGAGAAAATCAGGAGTAGAGTTAAGCCCAGGAAGAAGAGAGGGGCAGGGGGAAGGTGGTTTAAGATTTGGTTTTATTTCTCATTATCCTACTCTGATTTATTGGTAATAAATTAAACTAATTTCCCCAAGTTAAGTCTGTTTTGCCCATTACAATGATTGGTGGGTGATCTTTCCCTTATCTTGACCCATGAGACTTTTGTGATATTTTCTCTCCCCTATTTAGCTGAGGAGGGGGGAGTGATAGAGTGGCTTTGGTAGGTGCCTGGCATCCAGACAGGGTCAACCCACCCCAATGCTGTGTTGAAAATTAGACCTGCCTTATTCCTTCTTCTTGTCAGTGTCAAGATCTATGTAGCAATGTACCAGTCTGTTTCCTTCCAGTGCCTTGAGTATTTACTAGTTTAGGCAAACTTCTGGGAGCTTGGAGAAGGGAGACCTGAACCTTGTTTTGATGTAAGCAATGTCCAGAATGTGTGCTATCTTCACTTTAAGTGCTAAGGATGATAGGCTGGAATTTAAATTTGGTCTGTTTGGTTTTCCCTGTTACTCATTCTGGAGTGGATAATGAAAATTGGACTTGCATGTGTTAATAGAATAGGGCAAGTGCTTTTAGAGTAGTTTCAATGGTCTGATAGAATTACAGACACTTTAGGTTTTTTTGTAAATAGCAAGAATCAAAGCAGTGCAAGAAAATAAAATAGTATTTTAGAAAAGTTCAGATAAGTAAATTTTTCTTCCTCTTTCAGCTTTGTTCAGCATTTCTTGGCTTCTAATAGTGGAATTATGTCAGGATATTTTAGCCATTTAGCCATTATTTAGTCTCTCTTACCTAGAGAGACTAAAGTTTCTGTGGTTTTTTGTCTACATGAAAATATGAAACTTAATGATTGAAGATGAGAAAGTAGGTAAATTACCACACAAATTGTATAAATCATTTCACAGATACCAAGTCTTCATTAACATTATGCTATCTTGGTTGCAAACACATGGTGGTTTATTGGTCTTCTGATCAAATTGGAAGCACAAGTGTATATTCTAGAAGAGTATGTGTTGCATTAAGAATATCACAGACTATTGTCACATAAGGTCATAATACTAAGGAGAGAAGAAAGAAGACACTAAAGAGAGGGTTTTTTACAAGACCTGTGATTTGTAATTCTCTGTACTGAAGATGATCATGAAATACCGGCGTAGATATGGAAAGGAGGAGAGGTGAGAAACAGGAAGGCAGTGGTAGAAGGACAATATCTTGAAACAGAAGACTAAGAGAAACGAGTTCCATATTTTCTGGTATCACACAGCTGGCATTCTTTTTGGGTTGATGTTTTTTTGGGAGACCTTTCTGTCTGTGAGTACCTTTTTAATAGGCTTTAACATCAGGTGAGGCACGTAAACTTGTCAAATGATTGGTATGGTTTGATTGCACTGGACACATTAAAAATTTTGGAAAGTATACAAACACTAAAGCTGGGTGCAGCTGCTGGAATCATATTTTTTAGGAAATACTGCAGGTACTTCAGTCTGACCTGAATTTGCAGTATTCCAAGCTATTTTTCTTTTCTGAATGCACCTGAATGGAGCTTTTGTCAAAGGACAGTGGCATGTTTAATACAGGCATTCAGAAAAGGAAGTGGAAAGTAGTTTTGGCAGGGAGAGGCTTTTCTGAAAGAATGGAGTTGGATCTAGACAACATTGTAATAGCAAGAGGTATTGGCTTGTGCATTTCTTCTAGCAGAAACCTACACACAAAAGAAATTGATGGTTGTACACATGACTCAAGCTCTGAGACTATGAATTTTATTTAGAGGGGGATTTCAGGGCATGTTGTTATTATGAAAAGTTTTCACCATTGAGTGGTTAGTTAGGCAAATCAACTGAAGTAAGTGTAATCCAGATCTGAATGGAAATCTAATAAATATTCTGCCTTCAGGACTGGGAAAAATCTGAAAAGGGCATAGCAGATTCCCTGGAGAAGCTAAGATCATTCAAAAAAAAGCTTTCTCAGCCTTTACCAGAACACCATGATGAGTTACATGCAGAACAGATTCGTTGCAAGGTAAAGCACTTGTTCTCTGTTGACTGTTGTCTTATCTTTGCCTGTCTTTGTGCAGTAACCTCTTCTATTGTTAATAGGCTTCACATTAGTGATGTGCAAATCAGTAAGCCATCCCTGCAACAGAAACTATCCGTGTCATATTTGGTCATCATAACACCTGAGTGATCTCACTATAATGTGAATCCCTCAGGTCAAAACGAAATCAGAACCGGGTCTAAGAAGTAGTGTAGAAGCACTAAATACTGATGTGTTTTCATTACAGAAATTTTAACTAAAAATGTAAACTCTTGGTATCTAAACTGATGGTTTATTGCTTTTTATTTGAGGGGATATTACTGGGGAGGTCTTAGATAACACTTCTGTGCTATATTCTTTTCAGTTTAGAAATGGATTGCTACTTGAAAATATTTTCAATACAGAGAAGTCCAAGCAATACTTGGAATTCTCAAATACCCTTGAACTGTAGAGAGATTTGAGTAGTACATTAGTTTGCTACTACTTGTTACAAGACTGATATATGACCTATTGGGGATTTACTTCTCTAATAAATGAAAATATTGTTATGTGTGGGGTTGGTGTTTGCTTTTTCTTTTAAATGGGGCTGAAACAGTCTGCTTGAAATTGTGGGTCTGCTTCTGAGCTCTAATTCCGCGGCATAGGAATGCTTGTCTTCATGATTCTCTACATTCAGATTTTTATTTGTTAGCAAACTGGTCCTTTTTCCTCTGAACTTCTTTTAAGGAGTTGGAGAATGCTGTTGAGGGTTGGACAGATGACCTTGCACACCTCTCTTTGCTGAAGGAGTCCCTGTCTATATATATCGGTGCAGATGATATCTCAGTCCTCAGTGAGCGCATAGAGCTTCTGCACAGACAGTGGGAGGAGCTGTGCCACCAGGCAAGTGCTATTACTGAGTATTGATACGAGTATGCGTGCTACAAAAGTGTTGGGAGAAAAATTGAATGCAAGGGACAGCTTTTAAAAAAGATGTATGAAAGCACATATAGATTCAAAACAACTTGTGCTGAATCAGGGAAAACAAGCGTTGCAATGCTTCCTTCGGTTATTGCTAGCATTTCTAGATCTCTTGAGCTTTGTCATGACCCTGAGGTCCTATTAATGCAGCTTTGAAAAAACAACAAAGCCATACTGTATGTTGTTACACTGTGACATGGCTTGGCTGGGGAAAACACAGAAGTAATACAGTTTACTGTGCTTTGGTGAAGCAGCTGTGGTCAGGAAGGATGTCACCTCCCAGCTCTATTGCACCTTCAGTTCTGCTGGTAGCTTCTGCTTCTTCTGATGTTGTTGCCTGCATTTCTGTTAGTCTGAGGATGACTTGTCTGCGAAATGAAGAGTATTGTTTGAATTTTCTGTTGAAACATGCTATTAGTGTACTTCTTTCCTTCATTTTGCACTTAGAAATCCAGGCAGTGGAGTCTCCCTCACACAGCTTTTCAGATTATCCTCATGTTATTTCTATGGTTAAGTAGAGGTTGCAGTCCAGATGTACCAGGGCTAACTTTGAAATAGTTATCTCATGTAAGGTACCTGTGAAAGCTTCAAACATACCCCTAAAGCAGGAAAAATGCTTCACAATTAACAGCACAGAACTTGTTACGAGTGAGTTGCATTTGAATGAGCCAATGTAGATACATCTAAAACTACGGTGCAGACACTGCATGTGTATTTATGGTAAAGGAGGGAGCCAAGTAAAAAAGCTTTGTCTTAGTTTTATACATACTGAGTATTTCAGGATGTAACCTAGTGCAATACTTTGTTCCACCATTGCTTATATCCGGAAAGCTGCCAGGAAGTTTAGAACCGCAGAAGGGAAATGTGAGATGACATGTATGCCCCTGTTAAACCTAACATGGTAGTTAAAGAACACATCACTTTTGTTTATGAAAGGGCGGATGCAGACTTCATCTCAGCTGAAATGCTGGTATAAAGTCAGAAACGACACAGATTACAATAGGGAGGAAGTAAGTAGTTGTACAAGTTTCTGAAACTGGAGAGATTGCTTTGTTGCTTGCACTCTGCTGCTATTTTGATTTCAGTGTCCATCTTTGTCTGTTACTATTCATAGTCTGAGATGGTACCACTGCTATAGCAATTTCAGAGAATCATAGAATGGCTAAGGTTGGAAAGGATCTTAAGATCATCTCCAGTTTGCTTCCATGTCAAGAATGTGCCTGGAACACTTCTGCAGGGCTAAAGGAGTTCACATTGAGGCACAAAATGTTTCAAGCATCTCTTAAATGCATTTACTATTTTGTTTCTGTTTACTCTCTGCAAATGTCTTAAGGTATCCTTACGTCGACAACAAGTTACTGAGAGGCTGAATGAGTGGGCTGTCTTCAGTGAGAAGAACAAGGAACTCTGTGAATGGCTGACGCAAATGGAAAGTAAGGTTTCTCAAAATAGTGACATCCTCATAGAAGAAATGATTGAGAAACTTAAAAAGGTATAGTGCAGTGCATATACACTTACATGCTGTTCCTTAACTGCTTACTTGGTTTGTGTTGAAAATAGGATACTGAATTAGCAGAAATTAATATTTTGCTTTGTGCTGTTTATAAGTTCTAGTAAGACTGTGTGTGTTCTCTTGCTATGTAGCCTTTCCTGAGGTAGGACCTCCCAGGAGATAGAAAATTAAATGAATGCAAAGTCAGAGGCATCTAAATAGTTTACTAAGTGTCCAATCAGAATTGCCTGTAATGAGTTGTACTATAGCAGATATATATATATATGTTTTGGTTTGGGGGTTGTTTTTTTCATTTTTCTGATCAGTGATAAAATCATAGAATACCAAGTTGGAAGGGACCTCGAGGATCATCTGGTCCAACCTTTCTAAGCAAAGCGTGACCTAGACTGCATGTCCCAGCACCATGTCCAGCCGAATCTTAAAATTTTCCAGTGTTGGGGAATTCACCACTTTCCTAGGGAGATTATGCCAATGGCTAATTTTTCTTATTGTGAAAAATATTCCTCTTGTGTCCCATTGGAATTGCCCCAGGAGTAACTTGTGCTCATTACCCCTTGTCTTTCCCATGTGACTCCTTGTAAAAAGGAAGTCTCCATCTTCTTTGTAGCCACCCTTTAAATACCTGAACATGGTGATAAGGTTCCCCTAAGCCTTCTTTTCTCTAGATTCAACAAACCCAGTTCTCTCAGGCTTTCTTCACATGGCCTAATATCGATCCCTGGGTGACCCCACTAGTGACAGGTTGCCAGCTGGAACAGGAACTATTCACCACCACCCTCTGGGTACAGCCGATCAGCCATTTCCCCACCCACTGCACAGACCACTTGTCAAGACTGTAATGTGTCAGTAATGTGATAAAGTTGTTCACAGTTACACATCTAATATTGAAGAGGTTGTCTCTGTACTGTATTAGTTGTCAGAAAAGCAGCATTTGCATATATGGTTCCTTTAGTAGTGTAGAGCAGAGTGTATTCAGAAAAAATACCTGATTTCTCTTTACTGTTCAGGATTATCAAGAGGAAATTGCTGTAACACAGAAGAGCAAAATCCAGCTCC
Organism: Myiopsitta monachus; assembly: GCA_017639245.1. NCBI lineage: Eukaryota > Metazoa > Chordata > Aves > Psittaciformes > Psittacidae > Myiopsitta > Myiopsitta monachus. Next base: position 24,985,378 of record CM029925.1, read on the forward strand.
AGGAAATGGGAGAGCGACTTGCTAAAGCCAGCCATGAGAGTAAGGCATCAGAGATTGAGTACAAACTTAGCAAGATCAATGACAGGTGGCAACATCTGCTAGATCTTATTGCAGCCAGGTAAACTTTGTTTCAAAGTACTATATGGGACAGATTAATATGCTAGACATCATGATTCTAGAATCTTTTTATTGTCTGCCTTTTCATCATTAACTGTGAAATTAGTTTATTCTTAATAATCAAAGCATTTCTGTGAAATTCACCTTCCTGTTTTACTGTACCATACCTGACATAATTTCTCCAAGAAGAGTCAATTTCAAAACATCATCTACAGAAATTACAGGATCAATTGCAGTCAGAGTTAGTTAGCCTTGCTCCAGTGACATCTTGCTTCAGATTAGTGCTTAAAACTGGTTGTAAGGGAGCTTTTCTAAAAAATTCTTGGTGCAAAACAATTTTCAATACAAATTGAAAACAATTTGTAGTTGTGGATTCGGAGAAAAGCAGTTCCTAAACTAAGTCATAGGTTTTCTGCGTGAGTACTTTTTCACTGATGGAGAAGAGTAACATCAGGTAGACGCATGCACACTGGGGTTAGCTTCTTTTTACTCAAGGTCAAAAATACAACAGCAATTTTCATAACTTAAAGAAATACATTACTGTTGTTTGATATGTGAAAAAAATGGTTTATTTGTTTTAGTACTTTCTGAGGAGCTGTGCCACAGCCTCTCTCCCGTTACTGACAATAATTTTGTCACAATTTTGCACTTCATAAAATATACAAATACTTTATATTTCTGTGATGTAAAGATATATGAATTAGTAGTAGTTTAGTCCTGTTAGCAGCAAAATGGTTTGCTTAGTTTCGTCATCTATTTTCAGCCATTCTTTTTCTCGTATGGTTTTATTGCATTCCTGCTCTGAAATCTGTAAGCATGAGAGCAGTAAATGTCACGTAAGCAGAAGCATTCTGGTGGCTCCACCTCCTGGTATAGTGGTTCGTTTTGAAGTAATGAACACTGTGTTTCTTACAGAACAATTAAGTCAGGAAGTGGTGCATTACACTGAAGGAGCCTGCTGGTTTCAGAGGATGTGATACATCACCAGTTGTTGAACATAAAGTATACTTGCCATATTTTTGTGTTTGTCTTTTGAAACACCTACTCAGGCAAATGTTCAAATAATACGATTAGGAAGTTTCCAGTAAAAAATGATTGCATTCAGAAACTGCAAAACACATCTTTAAAAGATCTGTATTGTTTATTCAGCATTAGAGGTTAGTGTTCTCTCTAGGGACGGGTAAGGATTATGGGTTTTGTATAATTCTTGAGGTGGAGAGATACAAACTGCAATATTAGACACTTAAATTTTCTCTTTTCTGTTATCATGAAGCAGGGTGTCAAGTCCTAGTTCTAAACTAATTTACGCAAAATATTTATTTGCTTTTACTTCCCGATTATTTCAATTTAGCCTTCTCAACTAGCATGCGCAGCACTATTGTATGCAGTTAAACATATAACCCTTTCCATTCCAGTGCTTACTGAAGTAAAAAAAACAAACAAACAAACAAAAACCTGCAAAGTTTGAACATTGCTTTGCTGAAGTTGGGGCATAAATGGTGGAGAGGTTTTATGCTAAGTTATGGAAATTTTACTAGTTCAGTTGTAGCTTAGACTGAAAGCCCAAGCTTTTGATTAATATATGTACAAAGTACAGATGTGATGTCTAATTTCCACTGGACAAAATGGTTTGCATCCCCCAAGACAGTTTTTAGAAGGTCTCAGAGACTCTTTATGATATATTGTTATATATGTGTTCCTGTTAAAATATTTTGGAGTTTGGAATGTGTCATACAACATGATTTTGGCTGCACTCTGCAGTATATTCTGCAGTAAATGCAGTTTAATTGTTCTGATGTTGAGAATAAAATACATCTTTTCATATTCTGGATCCCTGAAAGCATTAATAGATTAGTAGAGTCTGTGCTTTTCTGCAAAGCTACAGTCATTCCTTGCTGAGACCATTTTTCTTAGTGGTTTGTTTCCTACAGCTATGAATGAATAGGAAGTTTTCTATTGAAATGCTTTAGTAATATAGTATGGTAACATTCATTCAGTCTGAATATTTACCTGTTGATTTTATGCTCTGCAGTGAAACTTCTTCGTTCATTTGTACTAAGCTTCTCTCATTTTTTTCTCACATTGTTTCCTTACCCACTTTTTTAAATTGACTCTCTGTTCTGAGATCTGTAACTGCAGAAGAGACAGATAGAGAAAGGTAGCTGCATCAGAGACTTCTGTTTCTGTCCTGGAACATTTTCGTCCTTTCAGATGAATTTTTCTGATATGTCACTCCAGTGCAGAAAATGCTGCAGATGTTTACAGCCAGGAAGCAGTGCTACTGCTGCAACTTTGCTTTGCAAAGGCTTTATTGTATGTGTTTTCATCCCTTCCCCTAGCACTTACAATCCACATTCCTGAGAATCAGTTCTGGCACATGTTGATGAATGCAAGTTTTATTTAGAAGCATGACCACTTGTCACCATTCAGTCTCATGTTATCAAGCAGCGGCTGCTAGCATTTGTTTGGCGTGCAAAATTTTCTGTACAGTATTCACCAGCAAAGAGAAGTGTGGCCCCTTTCTTCCCCCCGCCTAAAGTAGAGTGTTTACAGGCTTTTGGAGTGGAAGTTCTTTTTAATGCTGGAAAATTTCATTGTGGTGGCAGAGGACTTGCATGCTGTGAAGATGGCAGAGGACAACAGCGTGGATTCAGATCTCCCAGACTGTAATTGTGATATTACAAGGCAGGCAGCTATTTTTGTTTGCTTTTGATTGATACGGTTCTTTCTTGAAATCTTGTCTTGCTGGGAAACTAATTGAAATATTGATATGTAGAAATCACTACCTTAGCTAGAAATTCCTGGTTTCTGCTCAGTTTAAAAACAGGTGACAGTTATAACAGCATACTTCATTTTGCAGCTGGTACTTTTGGATCCCAGAATAATTCTTTGTTACTGATGCAGACTTAGAACTAGTAAAATCTCTTAGCTGTCAGAAAGAAACTGTTAGACTGATTTTACTGCTGTATTTAAATGCAAGAGCATGTACACACAAGAGAAAGCAGATTTTGTATTTGTCTGCTCACTGTTTCTGTCATCAATGGGGCATGGCTACAACAAAAGGCAGAGAGGGATGGGGGCTGTGAAAAAAAGTATTTCTGACTTATCAAAGCTTGTCTCTCCTTTAAACATTAATTATTGTTTTGTAACTGTATGTGATACTTGAACTCGGCCTCTATCTATTGGGCTTTGGATTCAGCTTCTTTTTCTCCCTCTTCACACTATTTTTTCTAGAAGTTTTGCAGTTGTTTTTCAGAGTTCTAGCAATTTACTCTTTGAAAGGGAAACTCTGATCTGAAGAGCAAATATAACTGGTATTACTAGTGGCCTGCTACATCATACTACTGTACTTTGGACAACAGATATTTTTAGTCACAAAAATATTATTTTTAAACTGATTTAAAAAAACAACTTCTTTTAATAGCATGATAGTGTAATTTTTTTTCACTGTTTCATAGAGTGTTTCTGGAAACTTTGTTTCCAGTTCCAAGTAAGTTTAAAAAAAAAGTAAATAAAAAAATAAATTAAAAATTCTAAATAAAAATAAATAAAAATTCTGCTTTCTCCTAGCTTCGTGCAGACTTAGCTATCATACTCTTACTGGCTTTTTTCATGTTCCTTTTAAAGTTTAATATTAGTAACCAGCTGTCTAAATGACTAATGCAGTAGCTATGAGTTCTATATGATGCATTGTTATGTATTTACAGGATTGTTCCTGTTTAGGTTAAGTGGAATCTAAGGCTGTCTAATTTAGAACTAGTTGATTTAAGCTATTTGTGCTTAATTTCATCTCAAAGTTGTTCTCCCACTGCCTTTTCCAATTGTAAAATAGACATTTTAAAGTTATTACATGCTTGGAGAAACCAAAGTACAGTAACTGGAACACTATTATATAAGCATCATAAGTTCAGTCAAATTTTCAGATGAGTTTTTGTCGGTAAGCCATAAAGCCAAACAATACAGTATTTTCTTCTGAGAGTCTTAAGTATTAGTAAAATGTGGTAAGACTGGTGTGTGCGTATTACATAAAAAACAACCTTTAAAATAACCATGTCATGGCTCCTCTTTTATTTCAATGCAGAATCTTTATTATCAAGGAGAAGAGTTCTCAGGTCTCTTGCAGCAGTATGTATAGTGGCGCAACAGAAGCGTGACTATTGAATTATTATAATTATTGGATTAATTAGGTATTTAACATAATCTTGTAACTAAAATCTCCAAAGGTCAAAAGGACAGTTGGCTAGTGATACCATGTATTTGAATGAGCCAAATTATAAACCATTCAAGTCTCAAAGCAGAGCTTTTATTTTCATTAGCTTTCAGGCCCTGCCATTGCATGGTAATACAGGATTTTGAGCTGCTATATTTTTGAAAGTGCATTATATTTATTGCAAACACATTATGGGATTATTTGTCTTCAGGCAAGGTATTCAATGAGATGAAGAACATAGGAATCTGCCAGCTAAAATTGAAAAGGAAAAATGTATTTGTTCCCAGATACATTTTCAGAGCAGCTAGTGTCACAACACTGTATTGCACTTCAGGGAAAACCCAGCCCATCATACTCCAAAAAGCACTTGTTTATTTGCTTCTATTTGTACCATGGGCAAGGAATCTGTTATGTTAGACTCAGTACAAAAAAAAAAGAACAGTATTAACAGTAAATGCAGCAGGGGACAGCAAGGGAGTCATCCTTTTTTTTATTTTTTGGTGTGTTTTTTTGTTCTGCTTGTGGTTTTTTTGCGGGTTTTTTTTTTGGTTTTGTTTTTCTTTAAAAAGCCTTTTGGAATTTAGGTGCAGGGAATTGTGGCAGTTTGGCGGGAGGGCAGGCTTATCAGTAGGTTTTGGTTTTCATTGTAATGTTCTTTTAGTATGTCATGGCTTTGTTTTCTCTCTTGAGTAACTCAGGTCATGTGACTGAAAATATCTCTGTTTGGCCTGGGGTTGTTATTTTTTTTTCGCTTTGACAGGGATGTATTCCTGTGCAGTCTGCCTGAAGCAAAGAGGGCACTTTGTAAACGACCAGCCCTTTATCAGGTGTTGCAGGCAAAATACGTAATAAAATCCAACACAGAGGTTAGTGTACAACGCAACTGCAAGCACGAAAAACCTGGTCCACAGCTTGAGCTTGGAGATGATAGACTGACATTGTTTCTACACAGGGCTGAGGTGATTCATTGTTCCCTTTTCCACTCCAGTATGCCTGCAAAGGATCAGCGGCTTGAAAATTGAAGCAGGAAATGAACACGATTTCACAATTAACATCAGGGACTGAAAAGTTATATGTGAGTTCAAGAAGAGTAATAACCAATGTTCTTGCTCCCTTGATGAGCAAGTTTTAATTGGTCCAAACCAACAAAGCATTGTATGCACAACCATAGGTGATGAGGAGGTGGTGTCTCCAGACATCAGTTGTTCTCCTAGTATCTCTCCAAGGCTAAACACATAGCTGTGTTTTGTGGTAACCTGTTGATGGGGACTGGGATAGTCTTTCAGCATTGTCTTGACTTCAGTTCCTTGTCGTGGTTTAAGCCCCTAAAACTCACGAAGTTTTACTCACTCACTCACTCCCCTCTTTTTCTTCCCCCAGTCCTGGGGAGATGAGGAGGAGAATCGAAAAAAATACAACTCGCACAGGTTGAGATAAGAACAGTTTAGTAACTAAGGTATAACACAAATTACTACTGCTACCACCAATAATAATAATGACAGGAGAAATACAAAGAAAGAGAATACAACTGCTCACCAAGCCCGACCCAGCCAGTGCATCCCCCAGCAGCAAACCCCCCACTCCACCACCACACCCTTCTGCATCTCTGCTCTCCATTTTTTTCATCCGGGACATGACATGTTGTGGTATGGAATAACCTCTGGTCAGTTTGGGTCAGGTGTCCTGTCTCTGCTTCCTCCCGGCTCCCCCTCCTCCCTGGCATAGCATGAGACTCAGAAAGTCCTTGGCCAGACAAAACACTACCAAGCAGTAACTGAAAACACTGGTGTTATCAGCACAGTTCCAAGGCCCAAAATCAAAAACACAGCTCTGCACCAGCTACCAAGAAGGAGAAAAAATGACTGCTACTGCTGAACCCATGACATCGCTTCATAGCCAGATTTTCAGATTGCCCAGATTTTTAACAATTACCAAGGTTTTTTTTCAGATGACAGCCATTCAGCTGTTGGTCATGAGACTCTGGTAAGGAAGATGCATTGGAACCGTTCTTAAGCATGTTTGATTTTACCATCTGTGATCTAAAGAAGGGGCTAGACAGAGACAAAAACTTTGGAAAAAAACCCACAACTTTTCAGTTTTTTAAGTTGATGCTAAGATCTCTGCATTTCTCCTTGGTCAGAAAATGACACCCTTGTTAGGCTCTTAATGGACAACTGCAACTAAGGGTATAAATATGGAAACACTTGATAATTTTGCTGGTTATTATTACAGAAAAAATGTGAATTGCTCTGTTTGAATTATAGGATAGTTAAGTGGCATTTTGTTTGGTGAATCTAACAGTCTTGTATTTTTCAACCTGATTTGTTGGAACAATCTGTTTCAAAGATGTTTTCAAAAAAAATCTGTTGAAACACTTATGTGGAAGAGCAGTAGAAGCATGAAACGAAATCTTACTCAAAATTGTTTGTGATACTGCATAAGTAGAAAAGCGAAAGAAAAAGGCTTGGAAGCAGTTTAAGATTCCACTAATGTTATATTATATAATGTGGAGATAGGAAGGAAGGAATTACTGACAGATGTTTTTGCAGATGAAGCAGGCTGAAGGAAAAATGTTGAGATAGTGTGAAGGTCTAGTCAGTTTTTCCTCACGCTCTAAGCTTAATGTTCACTTGAACAGAAAAACCCCACTATTTAATTTTTCCTGGCCATTCCTGTTGCAGGGTCAGGTTGTCAAGAAAAATACTACTTAGAAGTCACCATGCAGTTACATTCCAGTTTCATCTCTTTAAATCTGAAGAAGTCCATTATGACCAAGAACAACTTAAAGCAGCCCTTGAGATTCAGGATTTCCCACTAAATTCTCAGCTGGATTTCTCTCTCTAAAACTTATTTATTCAAAGACCAAGTCTTCTCACTTGAACAGGTTATCCTCAGATGTGGTAGATTCCCCATTCAAGGTCAGCTTGCACAGGGCTCTGAGTACCCTGATCTAGTTGAAGATGTCCCTGCTCACTGCACAGTTTGACTAGATGACCTTTAAAGATCCCTTCCAACCCAAAGTATTCTATGACATGTAGTACAATGCTTAGAAATCACTGGGGTAAAAAAGGTCTTTTCACACAGTGCACTCTACCATCAGTACTTGTTAAATGGAGAAGTTATTTGTAGTCTAAGATGAACTTTTGTCATCTGCTGGTTAAATAAGCAACTAAAATACTTAGGTTATTTTGGGGGTTTGGTGTGAGTTCATTAAAAGGTTTTCCTTTCTTAACAAACATTTAACTCAACTGATAAAGGTACAGAAGCTTTGAAAATATTTTCTAATATTTGTAAACTCTTAATTTTTCTTAACCAGAACCTGTGCATGCAGGGCTACTTGTATATATAATGTACTTCTGCTGCATATTAAAGGAAGGCTTTAGAACAGAACTTGCTATTTAAGTTATGTTTCTCTGAAAACTTCTTGAAACGCATGATGTGGGATTTCTCCTTCAGAATGTACTTATGCTGCTGTTTCTTTTACTTTTCAGGATAAAGAAGTTGAAGGAGACCCTGGTTGCAGTACAGCAGCTGGATAAAAATATGAATAGCCTGAGGTCATGGCTTGCTCACATTGAATCAGAGCTATCTAAACCTATCGTCTATGAAACTTGTGACTCTGAGGAGATACAAAGGAAGCTAAATGAACAGCAGGTAAAATACAACACACTTATCAGGTGCACAATGATATAGGGAGAACCAAAGTAGAGAGTCCTTGGGCTGCCCATGCCCAGCTCAATGCCAAAAGCGCATGAGGCAATGAAGTATTTAAATATCAAGGCAAGTGGTGCTTACTGTGTCACTTGTAGAGCCTTCTGCTGGCTTTGACATCGAATCCACCAGGAGCTGATTGACCTTTCTGAGAAAGGTAAGGCACCCAGAGATATAACCTGAACGATTTATTGCAGTTGTTTTTCCTTTGGGGTTTGCGGTTTTTGTTTGTTTGAATTGTCTGTTCCCAGAGGCAAAACTGACACCTATTAGGCCTTGCAAATTTTGCACATGCTTGAAAATTATTATTTTTTAGCAACCTTTCTAACTCAGTTTTATTTTGCAGCTTGTTTGAGAATCACTTTGCACGCAAAGATGCATGAGCTATACGTGTGAATTTAAAATCGGTTGGTTTATAGCACAAAAAAGCCTTTACGCAATGCTAGAACAAAATAATCAACACTGGGCAGATATTAAAGCAGCCAGGGTTTGGCATTAAAACTAGTGTTAGTCCTAAGAAGATTTACCGTACTTTCTCTTTCCTGTTCCACTTCGCTCCTCGGTGCAGTTTTACCTAGAAGCACATTGCTGGGGAGGACTGTTGTTCTGTTGTGTTCCTGTTGTCTATTGGCAAAGATACCATCCTGGTACATCAGTGGAGATTGGTTAGATGCTCTCCTGAGTTCTTTCTGTGAAGGAGAAAGAAATGCGTGGGAAGAGGAGTGCCAGAATATTGTGGAGATAATTTATTTATGAAGTGTACAAACTGTTCGGTTCTTTTTAAGCTAAGTGTGAGACTGAAACCCAAGAACCCTCTCAGAGTTCTCACCAGCACCCAAACTGATTTTGTACATGGCTGTGTAGAGTTGCTTGTTAATGTTATATATGTAATTTACATGGGGATAATAATTTGTAACACAAAAGCCTCACTAATTGTGGTAGTTTTGAGACAGTAAAGTGCTGGGCAGGGCTAAATATTACTATCAACAAGGTAGACATATACTTAAGATATTTAGTAGCATCACTATGCCAGCATCCCACAGTTTGTTAAACCTACTTCTCATGGGACTTATTCTGGGCACAGAGACTGGTGTATCTCCGCCTTCTGCTGTTGCCTTTTGGTGATCCATATACAGTGACAGTGTGCAGTAATATTCTGTAGAAGTGGGAATGGTTTAATTTGAACTCCAAAGAGGAGAAATAGAGGTGAATCTTACCCTGGGAGGATTCCATGTTTGGAAACTTGATGATAATTTGATTTGGTAACACTGCGTTGTTATTATTAGAATAATTAAGAAACTCCATCTACCTTCAATATATGGCAACCAGTAGTTTTTATAAGTTGGAAGCTCTGTCACTATCCACCACATGTCAGAAGGCCAGTACACTGGCCACCTTCTCAATTATTTCATCCCTCTTTTGTCTTCCTTTAGCGATCTTATGTTTTTTTCCATGTTTGATCTTCCATTGATGTCCTGCTCAGGTACTGCTACCAGTTGTTCCTATACAAGATTACGTTAAAACATTATGCTGTGAAGGAGGAGGGCCAAGTTCCATTCTGTATCTCCATTACCTACTTCTCAGCATCTACTTTAACCAAGAATCAGCTTTGCAGATTGCTGCTCTCTGTAGTGAAATGAAATGATACAGTTAAAGCTGGATATCCTGGGGGAAGTAGGGTAACTTCACTGTAGTATTTCCCTAGGGTCACAAACTGCATTTCAAGGTTTATTTGTTTGTTTACTTCTCAGTCTGGTATCCCTTGAAATGTGGAAAAAAGTGTGTTTCCTTTTGGGTTGATAAAGAAAAAAAAAAAACCACCAACCTCTATGTGGATCACAGCAGTGCGTAAAAGTGATGTTCCTTTGTGAACTAACTTGAAGGTTAAATGTTCTCTAACAAAGCAAATTTTAAAATCTGGGAAAGAAATATAAGGCTATGATGAAAAAAAAACCCCTAACCAACCTGTAGATATGGGTTTTAGAAATGTTCTGTAGGTGAATGAACAAATTTAATCTTTAGGAATCCTCAGGGTCACCTGCTGACAGTTCTGACTACTGCTTTACTCCAAAACAGCAGAGAGAAGATTATGTTACCTGAACTTGCTTAACCTTAAGCCTCACAGCTGTCTGGAGTGTATGTTTCACAGAGTATTGCATCTGTTTATAGTATATACCCTTATATAACATTTCAGGATGGGTAGAAAGAAGAATAAGCACTTGGACATCATGATGACTGAATATTTTTCAAGGCAAGTGAAAGGGCCAGCTCTGAGGAAGAAAACATTGTGATTTTCCACTTGATGGTCTCATGTAGATGTTCACAAAATAGCCTTCTGTTTCATGGATAAGAAGGGGGAAATAAATTACTTCATTCAGTGCCACCTCAGTTATTACAAACAACAAAATCAGGTGGTTGATACAAGTTGACCTTGCTCAACTTCAAACTTGCTGAGGTTTTTAGATTCTATGTTTACATACCATTTCCTGCTGGCAGTTATTTCCAGAACTTCTTAGTAATTGCTGTAAGAAAAGTTCTCTATAGTTAGACCTTAAATGTATGTAGACACAGTATGTTGAGACTGTATTTCCCTTTGCATGTTATAATTGACTTCACTAGCAAAACTATAAAAAGCAGTTTGTCTCTATTCATCCTCAAGCTGCCAAGTTCTCATTCTCCAAAATAAACTTCCACATCTCTAATTGCCCTAATAGTTCTTTTTTTCACCTGAATCCAAAGTGAACATAGTATTACAGGTGCAATATATCACTTTCTGGTGTAGTTGCATTAGTGCTTCTTTGTTACTATTGGAATTATGTTGACTTGGCTTTGTTATTGTTCATCTGATTTTTCTAATATTCTGATGATTCATTGCAACTATAGGCAGAAGTCAAGCAGGGTTTCTTTTCCTTGCACTCAACCAACAACTATAGCTGATTATTTCTGTGGCTTAATTTGAACTGTAGTTCAAAACTAAAGCCGAAACACTGCTTCAAGAGGAAACGTCATCAGTGTAGAACAAGCAATTGCAACCGAGAAACTGACAGACTAATACTGATCACTATAAGTGCTAGGACAGTGTAAGTGCTAGGACAGTGCATTTTCTGAAGCTGTCCTGAATTTTCTATTTCCAATGAAAATGCCACAGAATTTGAATGTTTAAGGAAGAAATATCTCCTACTAGAGATGCACTATTCAACATGTGCTGCTGCCAATCTATGTGTCAAACATGTCACTTTGTGGCTAGTTCACAAAGGGTACCTCCACTGAACCCTTGCAATATATAAGAATATATTTTCTTGCCACACTTCTCTTACTAACTTCTGCTTTACATTCTCTGTGATAATGGGAAAGGGCTGGGAATAATTCCACCATTTATTGGTGATGTTGATTAGATGTGTGTGAAAGATGCTCAGCTGAGCATGCAGAGCTCTGGCTGTTTGTCCCAGATAATGGTTTGGTGTTCGTAGTTCCTGGGAGAGCTGTGCATGCTGCCAGGTTCTCCTGGACTCATTGATAACATTGCAGCACCACTTGCATAGGTGCAGTGTTTTAATAGGTATTCACTGGATGTTTTTCTCCTGTTTGCAAGCTTATTAATATTTTTTTAATAAGTAGAAAAGAAATGCATTTATATTTTTGCATGGTTTGCAATTTCTTTTAAGTATTAATTCCTCACCTGCAGGAACTTCAAAAGGACATAGAGAAACACAGCACTGGGGTGGCATCTGTTCTCAATCTAAGTGAAGTGCTCCTTCATGACTGTGATGCTTGTGCCACAGAAGCAGAGTGTGACTCTATCCAGCAGGCTACACGCAATCTGGACAGAAGGTGGAGGAACATTTGTGCAATGTCAATGGAAAGACGACTTAAGTAAGTCTAAAATTAATACAAATTAAGATTTCCTTCCACAGACACAAATACAGGATGGGATGTATGTTACAGGGTTGCAGTATGGAATAAAAGGGCGTAGGGGGTCAGAAAAAGTTCATACACTGAATAAAAACCAATAGCTCTGTGATTTTGACAGCCGTAATGATGTAGGCAACATTTGGCCAATGCTTTCTAATCTGAGCTGACCAGTAATAATACATATAACTGTTTGAACTGTATTTAGGAAAATCTTTCCTGTATCTTTTTAAGTCATGAGCCTGGTTTCAGTAGTGTTTACACAGTCATATCAACAGCTCTAGGTAAGGTTTATTTTTCAAAATGCTAAACTGAATTTTGTACATTTGGTCTTGTGGGATATTCTTAACATATATAGTAAAATCTTTTTTATGAAAAAAAAACAGTCAAGTTGTGCTGCTCTATATCCACAGATTGCGATCTTTAATTATTTTTATACTATTGCCATGGTAATTATTGTACAGTGTGTGTATATATATAAATTCAGATCATAGGTTTTATCTTTGATAGTCAGTCTTGAAAATATGCAGGCTCTTCATACTTTTGTGTCTAGCAAATTAATTCAGAACTATTTTAAGTTAATGTGGAACTTTATGTTGAACCCTATTTTACTTTTTTGCAATGTACACATTTAAACTATTAATAGATTTTTACCAGTAAGTTAATTGAGCTATCAGTACTTCGGATCTTTATGTCAAACTTCAGGTTAAACAACCTATATAAATTTTGCATGCATCAGGTCTTTTTCAGACCTTCATATCTAGGATTTCATAAAATCATAGACTCATAGGATAGTTAACATTGGAAAGGACCTTGAGATCATCTAGTTCCAGCCCCCCTGCCATGGGCAGGGATACCACACATTAAACCATGTCACCCAAGACTCCAACCTGGCCTTGAACACTGACAGGGCTGGAGAAAGTGGCATTTGTAAAAGATGAATTCTGTATGTCAGGAGAGACAAAGTTCTGCTGTAACACAACCTGTTCTGAAGAAGATCCTGTTCTTTTGAATAAAGTGGTGTTGAAATTCTGAGGATTTTACAGTCTCAGTATTAAGCTAATTTGATTTCAGAATCAAGAGTCGGTCACTATTTTTGTATATTCAATTAAAATAAAATTGGGCTTTTAAAACCTTGAAAGAACTTTTAACTTCTTATTTTTGACAAAAAATATGTTTACATTATATACTGAGAGAGAGCTTTTTACCAGTTGTTGGAAAATGCAGAAGAAAATATTTATGTCTCTTTGCAATGCAGAATGACTGAGAACTTTAAAATATATGCTGCAACATCTTTAGCAGTCTGTAAGAAAAAGTTCTGCGGTTGAAAATCACGTAGAATTTCTGATCTCTAAAATACCAGCTTAGGTACCTACACTGGGACTGTGTTTCAGAAGTTGTTTAGCATGTGCTCAGATTTTTAGAGATCCTATTACATACTTATAACTTTCTTTTTATACTGATTCCAAAATTAGATGCATTTTAAAAAAGCACCCTCATCTTAATCTAGCTTGGCCTGGAATGAGCCAGCTTTCCATGTGGTCTGTTTATCAGCCTGGCTGTCTGAGTTAGATTAAGAGCCAGCTGTTGTCTGGTACAGTGCTAGTTTGCCGTTGTAGATGTCAAAATTTTGTAGGTCAGCTGCCCTTCAGTCCAAGCATTCCCTGATTTTCCATTATCTATTGCAGAATTGAAGAGACGTGGCGGCTATGGCAAAAGTTTTTGGATGACTACTCTAGATTTGAAGCCTGGCTAAAGACCTCCGAGATGACAGCTGCTTTCCCGAGCTCCTCTGGTGTGGTTTACACGGTTGCTAAGGAAGAACTCAAGAAATTTGAGGTGATTTATAGTAGTTGAAATTTAATATCTACTGGTCATATTGCCGTAGCCAGCTGGTGTTCTTCCTTCCCATGCACAATTCCCTCAGCAGAGATGCTGTATTAATATAGTGCAGTTGATGATTTTGTAGCTGCCTTCAGTGGCAGGTTTCTACAATGAAACACCAGGGGAAAGTGGCAACTGAAGATGCTAATAATCCACTCTCACTTGCTGTTTGTTCACCAGAGTTAGTTTTATCACCTCTTTTATTTCTGCAACTTCTAAATATGTCCAGTCAGAAGGTGCTTCAGATCCTTCATAAATCTCCCTTCCCTGAGTACCTCTTCAAATGCATGCTACATGTTTTAGCTTTTCTTTGATTTTAAACCTCCTCTTCTTTCTGTAATTCTCTGAAAGCAGCCTTCAGAACTCTTTTTGTACAATATCTCCATTTTAGATCCTTATACCCGAAATTCATGTTCATGCAAGTATTGTTGTATGTCCACATAGTGTCCCCCGTGACTTAAAAGTTAAGTGCGTTCTTCAAAACCGACAAGCTGTCACTTCAGTCAATGCTTAAGAGTTTGTTTCATTACTCCATTGTGTCTACTGCAATGTGGTGGCTTGTCTCAATTACAATGTATAGTAACAATGTATTCCTGTGTGTAAAGCAGACACACATGACATAGGGCAAGTCATAGATAAAAATCATCTGCTCAGCTTCATATTTACAAGGAGTACATCAAGATGAGAGATGAAAATATTTTTAATTGTTCAGGCAATTCTGTAAAAAGGTGCCGTGAAATATTTGCTGTGAAGAAGAAATGCAAATTTTAAACAGTATCTAAGATCAGATAGTTCTTTTCAGTTTAATAATTAATTCAAAACCATGAACTGTGAAGCGCTAATTCAGGTGTTTGACACTCACATTTCTGAATGTACTGGCCAGGTTTTGTTGCTAAACACTGCCAGACTTCATTATGGTGAGGTAGGTCACCATGGTTTAAAAATGTTTGCTTCCTGGACACAAGTACTCTACTTTAGACCTCCTTCCATTGTCCCTTTATTCAGTGATCAGGATCTGTCTGTTTAGTGAATCTCTGTATGAGAAACAGTACCAAAAATGTTTTTGCTGTCTGATTTTTACTTTGCCCCAAGTCTGTTTCATTGAACTTCAGCCTTTATGATGATATTCCCTCTCCTACAGGCCTGTGGAATTCTTACTGTCTACAGTGTCAGCAGGAGCTAGCTGTAAGAGAACAATTTAGCAGCCTCTCCAGAAGCCTGCTTTCCATGCAGTTTGGTTCCTTCTCTTTTTAATTTTTTATTTTTTTTTTTTAATCTGAGCACCTAGTTTCTACACCTACCAAAAAGCAGGGATGCCAGCAACAAAAGTTGTGGTGGTCAAATTCAGTGGAATTCAGCATCTTCACTGTGAAGTCAGTATAAAGTCAGCCACATACACATAACTGAAGCAGGTTTCTGCTTCAGCTAGACATTTCTCCCTAATTTTTTTTTCCTCTACGTGTAAGGCCATTTCAGTTCCTCAGCACAGAGGTCAGAGATGGCTCTCTTTGGCTTCACTGTACAAAACCAGGCTCTTTCCTCTCTGGTAGTTTATGGAGAAATGAAGGAAACACAACAGATGAATTCTTGTGTAGCTGAGCTGAAAAACTGGAAGACAAATACACAGCTGTTCTTTTGCTGGATGAGGCTTGGTAACAGGTGAAACAACAACTGCACACTTTAAGATTTAGTGATCCTAGCAAATACAGTTGTATTTGTGCCTCTGGTATGAGAATTGCCTCCTTGTGCAATTTTAAGTGAATTCTGTTCTGTTGAGCATTTCACTCCAGTTGCAAGTCCATTTTCTCCTTGTTGGTTGTTCCCTACTCAATTTGGTGGCCATTTAATGAAGGGAATAGTTATATTGAGAGCATTCTACAGTTAAGTGTTTTAAATATTTTTTTTCAGACCAGCTTCTTTATTGTCTCTGGTACTAAAGCAGAAATGTGCTTATTTCATTTTTAGCTTTGACTGGTACAATATGAAGAATATATATTGTTTATGTAGAAATCTCATGTGTTGGCTGATTTGAATTAAAATTTCTGTAAAGAATTATATTACCTATTACATTTGTCAAGTTCTTTGTAAGGCTGGCATCTAGTTTTGGGAGAGATTGCTTTTATTTGCATTGTGAGGAATATCAGAGAGCAACTTTGTAGAACTAAAATGGGAGACAAAACCTACTTGTATTCAAAAGAGTAGTCTATGTTTTTAAATCTTCATTAGATTTATTGCTTTTTTTATTTCTGTGACAACATGAAAATGAGTAGTTTTTTAAAAATTATTCATCCTTTTATTATTTTTGAGAGGATTAATTCAGTCAGCTCCTTACAAGGTGTTTTCTTCAACTTGCTTTGTGATTGCTAGTCACAACATGAACCTCACAGGTTATCGCCTACTGTTTCTGGTCCCCAGCTGGGTGACTGAGGCTTTTGACACAGTAGAGGAAGTACCGAATGTAGACAGTGCAGACACTTGCCCAGGCATAAGTTGGTGTGGATGTTCATGAAATTTTCTTGTCATGAAAATTTAAAGACAAAACTTACTTGTATGCCAGTATACTGGAGATGGAGATGATTTCTTCAGTACCAATTTTCACTGTTTTTTTTTTTAAGTTAGAATAAACAATTGCTTCAATCTCTTCAACATTTGCACTTCAGCAATCCAGTGAAGCCGCAGGAATCTTGGATTTTGGATTTTTTTTTTTTTATGTTTCATATTTGTTGTTTGTGTTTCTGTTCTCAAATGCAAAGTCATATGATTGAGTAGAAAGGGGAGCCCGGGGGTGTGTGTGTGTGTGTGTTGATTTTGCTGTTGTAATAGGTATTCATGTTGCAATTTCTCATTCGGTGAAGGATGTTTGGTTTTTAAACTTTCTTCTCCTCTCCCCATTTTAATTAGAAAGCAGCCTCTCAGTAGGATAGCCGTCAAGAATATCTGTATTCGTAGCAAAATCTATTGGCTAACACAGGTCAGAGTGTAGAAGCAGGGTCAAAATAAAGGGACTTATGTAGATTTCAATAATTAAAAATCTGATGGTGTCTTTTTTTTTTTTTTTTTTTGTATTGCTTTAGGCTTTCCAGAGACAAGTGCATGAAAGCCTGACTCAGCTGGAACTGATCAATAAACAATATCGCCGCCTGGCCCGAGAGAACCGCACTGACTCTGACTGTAGCCTCAAGCAAATGGTTCATGAAGGGAACCAGAGATGGGATAACTTACAAAAGCGAGTTACCTCCATCCTGCGCAGGCTAAAAGTATTTTTCCATTTTTAAGCCCTTCAGTTTCACTATTATACTTATGAGTCAAGGGTACTCCAGAAACTTCCAGAAATTTAATGCATTTAATTCAAGGGAATTTCTTCCTTTGGATGAGGAAGGGAGTTTATGAGTTCACTTTGTCTGAGATAACCAAAGCCTGTCTGTAGGGAAACCTCTTGCTGACCTCAAACACCACCTCCTTCACAGACAGCAACTTTCACAGGTGAACTGTTGATGATGTTACTGAAAAGGGAACCTCAGAAAGCATATAGGAAATGAAAGAAGGTGTACCAAGTTGAGGTTAGGTTTGAAGGGTATGAGAGCTGTATGAAATCTGTTTCTTTGGAGAACCAGTACTGCTGGGTTTTTTGAGGGTTGTTTGGTCATTTCATGCCACTGCATTTTCCACTCCCCAGCATTTTATTGGCCAGCGTGAGGAGTTTGAGACAGCACGTGATAGCATCCTGGTATGGCTAACAGAGATGGACCTGCAGCTGACCAACATTGAGCATTTCTCAGAGTGTGATGTCCAAGCAAAGATAAAGCAACTTAAGGTAAAGAATAATTGAATGGTAACAGGAGGAGGGATGAGGGAATGGCTAAAAACATTCATGGTGGGAAAAGAAGTTTAGAAACATAATGCAAAACTGCAGCCTGATACAGTCCTTACTTGCAGACTGCTACTTCAGGCTCAGAAGTTATGGGCTTTGTCAGGTTTCAGTACATACTTTTCTGCCAAAATGGATGCTCTCTGTGCTGTGAAAAAAATTCAAAAAAGCAAGGGTGGTGGTCTCCATTCCCTCATCATGACAGGAAGTGTCAATAAAAATTATTAATGTCAAGTCTTTGTTATTGCTGACACCTAAGAATTACTACATTTTTCAACCATTTCTGCGTCAAAAAAATCATTGTCTAGAGAGAAAAATATTAAATGTCATGGTGTCTAAGTTTTCAGTGTGTTCCTTTAGCATCTGTGTTCATTCTAGACATTTGTCATGGATCATGGCTTGTTTAGAGAACTTTCTTTCCAAATACAACAAGTGAGGAATGAGATGGTAAACCATGATGTATCACTGTTTTTGGCTAGAAAGACTGTGGAATTCTAAATTTAATTTCTTATTGTTGCTCATGCCAGAATATTTGGAACAATCCCTGTTTGTTACCCACACCATTCTTGCTGAAAAAGCTCAGACTTGCAATCCTTAATAACTTAGGTTGTTGTAATGTTGATTTCATTGATAAAGCACAAGCTTTTCTTTTATGCAGGCTTTCCAGCAAGAAATTTCACTGAACAACAACAAAATTGAGCAGATAATTGTGCAGGGTGAGCAACTCATTGAGAAAACTGAGCCCATGGATGCAGCTGTCATTGAAGAAGAACTGGATGAGCTGCGCCGTTACTGTCAAGAGGTCTTTGGACGTGTGGAACGCTATCACAAGAAACTTATCCGCCTTCCTGTGTGTATACTTACATACATACGTATTTCTTTGGTTTGTTGTCATTTTACAAGTGTGAGAATGAGGAGAGAGAAAGATGTTGAAATGTTGAAATGAACTAACATGAAACTTCTGTAAGTTGGTTACAGAAAAATCCTGTGGTTTAATTTTGTTACAACCCTGACCATCTGCCTCCTTTCATTACATGCTTGTGTCCTGTTCAGAGAGCAAACTTGCCCAGATCTGGAATTTTTGTGAATCGTCATGAAAATCCATGTAAATTAGAGATTTATAAAACTTTATTAATGGGGATAGCAGTAGTGCAGGTAATAAGAACACTGTCAGATAGTTTCACTGGCAGTTTACCGAGTTCTGTTTTGTGTAAAAAGCAATGATAAAATGATTCTCCCTGTCAGGAGAGACAGACATTTTTCTCTAGAACTGAACGTGCAGCTGAGTAACTAAGAGCAAAATAACATTTGGTAGCTCAAGTCCTTCTGAAGGAAAGGAACAAAACGCAGGGTTTTCAAAATATGAAAGAATATAACGAGAGCAGTGTTCGCAATAAAGGTCACTTATGTTTTCTATAACTTGGTTCCAGAGTCTTCTTTAACTTGATGTCTACATCACAGTGGCATCAGTAAGAAGCCTGGAGACATCTGCTTAATGTGAGACTTTGTAGTGTCTTAAGTAATTAAAATGAGGTGGCATTATGAACATGTTGTTGCTTTTTTAGTACATGTTAAAATAATGAAGGGTAGGTGCAAAAGAATGCAAAATGGAAACCCCATCGGTGTGACTGTTCCCTAATGCTACTTTATTTCACTGACCCAGGCTGACTACGCAGTGCCTCTGCACATTTCATTGATTAGTTCTATTTGCATTGTGCTTCTAGCTGACAGATGATGAGCATGACATCTCTGACAGAGAGGTGGATCTGGATGAATCAGCAGATCTCTCTGACATACACTGGCATGACAAATCTGCGGACAGCATTCTCTCCCCTCATCCTTCTTCCAACCTTTCACTGCCTCTTTCCCAGCCGGTGAGAAGCGAGAGATCAGGGCGAGATACACCTGCAAGCGTGGACTCCATTCCCTTGGAATGGGATCATGACTACGACCTTAGCAGAGACCTGGAGACAGCCATTTCACGGACACTGCACTCTGATGAAGAAGATGGTGGGCAAGAGAAGGACTTCTACCTGAGAGGAGCAGCTGGTATAGCAGGTATTGGTGGCAAATTGTGTGTCCTGATCTCTCGTAGTAAAAACAAGCAAATCATAGAATCGTTTAGGTTGGAAAAGACCTTTAAGATCATCAAGTCCAGCCATTAGCAAATGTTACATACGTTGTTGCTTGGCCAAGATGCTTATGGAAAAGTATTTTAAATAGCCCCTGAAGATTTTAAATAGCTTCCCTAAGTGATCCCAGTGGCCTTCTGGCCTTAGACACAGCAGTGGAGATTTCTGGATGATTACAGCCTTGGAAAATCACAAAGGCACTTAAGATATGACGAGTATTTGGCTATGTCTCTATGCTTGTGGACTGCCAGATGGGATATGTCATCTGTAACAGCAGTGCATCATAAGTTATTCTGACTAGAGGAAACTATACTGGATATGGCAAGAAGTGCAGAACAGACTGATGAAGAAATGCTGTGGGAGAGATCTGCAGACAAAATCATCAAGTGCTTAAGTAAATCTTGACTCAGGTCCTTAGCCAGGAAAGACTCTAGCAACTGAGTGCTTAGCCTGAGGTGGGATCTTGGGTCTTCCTCTCCAGTGAAGTTAGAAATCCTTTCTAAGTGTGTGTGCTTTGTGTAATAAATCTGAGTGAAAGTGCCCAAATACACCCTGTTGGATGTTTGGAAAGACATACTGGTATATTATAAGTTGTTCTTGTGGCTGCTTTTTGCTTTCCAGGTCATTGCTCTGAAAAGAGCCATGTTTGTCTGGATATTAAGAGAATTTGTGGCAGCTCCCTGTGTTTCGGTTTTACATCTTTTTTTCCTTCTCCAGAAAGGATGTTTGCTATTGGAAACATTTTTATATTCCATCCCATGAAAAGGACTCCTGCTGTAAGGAGACAGCTGTTTGTGAGCTGTCAATTTAGACTGTGCTTTTATTTTTTCAGATGTAGAGATACCTGAAACTCTTGAGGCCTATGTAAAACTCACAGAAAACGCACTCAAAAATATCTCTGGTAGGCATCAAAAAAGACTAAGCATAGTCAGATGCAAATACCACAGTGCACAAGCATAGCTTCTTTCTCTTCTCTTAGCATCTGCTATACTTTTCACAACTTACAAGATAAATAATTTTTACATGGCAGCACTGACATGTTAACATAGAAGTACCCTGCTTTACTACTGTGCTTACAGGTATTACTAGGTGCATGGATGAAACAATGATGTTTGAAGTATTGGCCTTGCCACCTTGGCTAACTAGACTAAACTGATCAGTAGGTTACTCTGGTTTCCACAAAAAGTAAGGCAGAAGGAGAAGATGTAGAGTAAACTCTAATTGTTTGATTTTGCACTTACCTTGTTAACACAGCCACAGCTTGAATTATTACTTAGATATAAACTTTTAGGTTGCTCCATGTATAAAAATACCAAGGTGAGATACTGTAGTCAAATGCCTTTATCTTAGTCTTTTATGTTGGAAGATGAATGTTTTCCTCACTTTGCATTTTTACACATCATTAAACCTACTGTTTCCTTTGTTAGGTGACTCTCAGAGGGACTACATGCAATTATAAGTATCTTCTCTCATGATTTTAGTTTTAATGTTTTGAAATAATTATTTCATTGCAAATTTGAAATAGCAAACATTTAACTTCTCAGCATATGTGGCACAGACCAAAGGTTCATTGTCCTTTTTTTTTTTTCCCCAAATCAGTGAAATAATATTGCTTGATTAAGAGAATAAATCATAGCAGTACATACAGGAAAATGTGTGTAGTTTTCTGACCAGTAGATTTTGAAAGTAGTGAGGGAAAACCAATATTGAGCACTTTGGTCTGTCCATTTGGGAAGAGGCAGTTTTCTTGTATGAAGAAATATCAACCATTCAAGAGACTTCATTTTTCTGTAATTCGGTGGACAGAAGCTTCTTCTTCTTTATGCATGTTTTAAATTGTGGCTTTATGAATAAATTCAAACTTTGTAAACAGATGGAAATCAGGCACAGTGAACATGGATAAGGGGGACCTCATGTGGTACTCTAAATAGCAGCCTGTTTCAGATTAGAATTGGCTGTAGCTGATTTACATGGCAGAACTCAGCTGACTTCTGTAAGGAAAATACAAGCTAGTCCTGCTTCAGTGTGAGTTCCAAATGACTTGGATGAATAATACCATCTTGCAGATACGTTAAGCATAATTTTATAAAACACCTAATTGGAAAAATACTATAAATTCTGCTGCTTAATGTGGTTGCCTCTCACACTTTGCCACAAACTTTCTCCTTCAGATAGGTGAGGAATTCTCTGAGGGAAAAGGACAATTCAGAATAGTTTGCAAGCCTGCTTTAAACTGTGAACTCTTTGATAGTCTGCTAATGGCAATTGTATTCATTGGTATAGTCATCTGTCGTCTGAAGGTCGCTAACACCCTCTTGTGTAATCAGTTCGCTTTGACATTTTACCACTCATACTGCTGTAATCACATTTCTTCTTTCTTGTCTAACATAGATAGTATTCCTGATATTTCTGGCAAAAGATGATAAAATCTTTGGGAAAACTTGGATGACAGTCACTTTTTTTGTTTTGGTACAGGAGAACCTGGTGCCTTGGAAGCACATATCCGACAGCTGGACAAGGCCTTAGATACCAGTCGTTTCCAAATACAGCAAACAGAAAATATCATCCGCAGCAAAACACCTACAGGACCAGAGCTGGATTCCAGTTACAAAGGATATGTGCGTGTATTTTAGAGCACAAGTTCAATAAGCACTGAAGGCTTAGATTTGCTATTGAAAGATATAGCTGTTACAACAAAGCAATTGGACATTACTGCTTCTCAGACTTACTCATAGGGCTACCACCCTTAACCACATGCTATTGTTGTTTGTGTTAGTGTGTTTATAATAGCATAAGATTACAGGAACATGACTCTCAGGAATTTGGATTCCTATTGCATTTTTGCAAATGTCCAAAAGTACTTTCTTGCATGTTTTTACCCATCTAATGATGATATCCTCATTTAAAATTCCTCTTCTTTTAAAAGAAGGTTTTATAGCTTCATGCAGAGTATTCATCTTGCAGATGAATTGTAAACACGCATCATATAAGCAAGATCGCATATATGGAATCTATGATTAAAAAGCTTTCTCAGGGAGGTTTTTCTGTAAGAAAAATCTCTCTAAATAGTTCAAATTTTATTACTGACAGAATTGAAAGATTAGCTGCTTGGATGAATAGTATTTCCACACATATGTTTATTTTCTTTATCACATCTTCTAGCATCTTTGCCATAGTGTCTTAACATTTAGAACAGATGGTTCCTAAAGCCATCCAGCACAATTTCACACAGTGTCACTGAGTTATTTCTCTTTAGTCTGAACTTATGCTTTAAGTCTTTTCTGTCTTCATATACATTTCCTTGATAGTATCAGGACAGATTGTTGGAGTAATAGATTTTTATCTTCGCACTTAGTCCAACTTTTGGAAAATTTGGAAGTTGAACTATAATTTGAATTTTCCATGCAGATAGTCTTGTATATTGAAATGTGATTTTTGTTTGTAAACACAGATGAAGCTACTAGGTGAGTGCAGTGGAAGCATAGACTCAGTAAAAAGGCTTGGATATAAATTGAAGGAAGAAGAAGAAAAATTTTCTGGACTTATTAACCTGAACAGTACTGAAACACAAACAGCTGGTAAGTAATATTTAGTTTTTTGATGCAAAGCAGCTATGGAAAGTAGCAAACAATCAAAGTTTTTCTGAAGAAACACTTGATATTATTTATGGGCATATTATTCGTATATATATATAGGTATATTTACATAACTCTTACTATGTTCTGTTTTACATGTCTCAATAGGAATAGTAAGTATTCCTTGTATATATTCTATAAAGAGATTAGGCATATAAGTGCATTTTAAGAACCCCTTCATATCACAAGACTTAACCATAAGCCTTTTGGAGAATTTCTGTGGATGTAAAGTGTTTTTCTTGAATGTTTTCTGATGAAAGAAGTTTGCTTATAGCGCTATAAAAAACACATAAGCAAGCATTCATTTCTTCTAATATTACCTTTCATTTCTAATATTTTCTGTCTACAGTGCAGAAATCTATATTCATCTGGTAGAAGTATTCATTTGCCTAATTTGAAGCATCAGCTGTAGAACAGGAGGTATTGCATTGTAAACATGTGAATGCGTTCCAGAGACTCTAAAGGCAATATCTCCATTCTTAGCTTGATGTTTATTTGTGATTTTTATTTTATTTTAAGTTGGTGAAATGATACAGTTTGTCCTTCTGCCATAGCATTTCAAGATAACTAACAAGAAGAAATTTATTTCTTCAGAGCACAGGTATTTATCCAATGCATCGACAGTAGCTTAGGCAAATATAGTGAGGTATGAGCATTAAGCTGTGATAGGTACAAATACCAGTGAAAATAATAATAAATATGTGGCTAGTTAGATGTATTCAGATTCCTTCTCTGGTTTGATTTTATGCTAACTTATGATGTCTTTGTACCAGCATAATCTGTTTTAGAGACCTGCATGTATCAATTTAATTCTGTTCCTAGAAGTCTAACATTAAAAAGTGACGAAATGGCCTGCTGTCTAGAATCCTCCCAATTCCCCGTTCTTTCTCTTCAACATCACATTCTTCAGTCTTAGGTTTCAGTGTGGTGTTTCATGGGTTAGGGTTTCCAGGGGTTTATGGAACACTTTTTTTTGTCCTGCATGGGATTCAACTGATGCAACTGTGTGTGTGGCTAGAGGTTTTCTTTTGCTTTTGTTGAATTTGGTGTTTATCATTCCAGGTGTAATTGAACGATGGGAATTAATCCAGGCCCAAGCTTTAAGCAAGGAGCTGAGGATGAAGCAGAACCTTCAGCAGTGGCAGCAGTTTAACTCTGACCTTAATAGCATTTGGGCTTGGTTGGGAGAAACTGAAGAGGAACTGGAAAAACTCCGCCACCTTGATCTCAGCACTGACCTACGAACTATTGAGCTCAGAATTAAAAAACTGAAAGTGAGTTTTATTTCTCTTTTCCATGAGTTATCTTGTAGACAGATCTGAGTGCAACAGGGTATGTTGAAGAAGTTGGCAGTAGTTGCAGCTGGCATGTTCTATTCTGCACATAAGGGACTACTGCTGGTAACTGAAGTAACTGGTAAAGTGATTGTATGAATCACTTTTTGGAGTTAAATCTCTTCTAGTCAAACTGTAACAAGATAGCTTCTTTAAAAGAAACACCTCACTGGGACATATTACTTTGTGAGAAGGAAAGAGGGAGTGCCCAAAGGGGTGGTAGCATGCACACTGCTGTCGCCAATATAACGAAGGAAAAAAATGGTGTCTCTTTTCAACATTCCTGCTTCTTCTGTTATCTCAGAGGCATCAGGATCCAAATGCTGCCATTGTGATCTCTCCTTTATATTTTATAGCTATAAAAATCTGCAGATGTGGTGGTCCACAACTGCACATTCAGTTACTATCATCTTATAAGCTTGGGCACAAAAATGTGGGAGCCTTTGCCAAAATGCACTGTGGTCCATGCTAGGAATGAGGTGGACAGATAGTAAAGACTGTTTCCGACAGCAGTCTGTCAAAAGCATATTAATGCTATCTTCACTGTAATCCAAAATTAGCTGCCAGAAGTACTACAAAGGTCATTGTGACATGAGGCTTTTAAGTAAATGCTGTAAAATAGGTGGAAAAGGGGGCATTTCATAAGAATCCTGGTCTTATCTCACCCACTCTTAGAAAGCCTATTAGTGCCCTCCAAACCAAAAGAGGTGGGGTTTCTTTTGTGGCTTCCAGTATAAACAAATCAGAGTTTTTATACATGTCCTGCTTCTATAAATTTGAGTAAATTGTTTATACTCTTTGTATGTTTTCTTTTCCCTCAGTAAAAGCCTTTATTTTAAAATACTGTTGACAGCAGTTTCCACTTGAAAACATGTTGGATTTTATGTTTATCAGCAAAAACTGAGAAGTGAGGGCAAAAGTTTTACTGTGAGCTAAAGTACAGTTGTCCTACATCTCTATAAATTTTGTTGTGCCTACTCTGTCTTTAAAATATCTGAAACATGAGCCAGATCTTTAAAATTGAGCTATGACTTCAGGCTTTTAAGAATTTACAAGTTTAATTGGCTTGTTCCAGTTTATGCTCACAGTAAAATTTTAGTAGATGTTAAAGAATGAACATTTGCAAAGTCATAGAGTGTGCACAGGAATCTCATATCCAGACTAAAGAGACTGTTACAGTAAGATACTATTCTGCAGTTGCTGATGGTAAATCAGAGCATCCTTATGGTGCCTTCTCTAATTGGTTCTTCTGGAAGTCACATTTTACTGATTTCCACCCTTTCTTCCCCTGTTCCATTTTGTCTTACCATCAAGGAGCTGCAAAAAGCAATTGATAACCGCAAAGCAATCATCTTATCCATCAATCTGTGTAGCTCAGAGTTCACTCAGTCTGACAGCGAAGAGAGCATGAAGCTTCAAGAACATCTGTCTCAGATGAATGTGCGCTGGGACCACGTGTGCAGTATGATCGAAGAGTGGCGCTGCTCATTACAAGATGCATTAATGCAGTGCCAGGTCTGTATTAAGTGCCACGCACTTATTTTAAATTGTCAGCATCCTGCATATCAAAAATGTAAACCATATTGTTATCTGGTGTGCTCATTATCTAGTCTGAAACTAGATGGTCATGCAGGGCAAAATACAGCTTCGGCATGTGTTGTCTGAAAGATACACCTGCACTCTCTGAAGCATGTTTTTCCAGCACAAGATTTACTAAATTTTGCATCTCTGGAATAGTGTTCTAATATATTCCTTGTGATTTTATTTAGCCAGTAGGACCTACAGTAGGATGAATTAAAAACCTGAATTTGACTGGAATTTTCTACTACACTGTTAAAATCATCACTCATCACTTGCAGGATTTCCATGAAATGAGCCATGGTTTGCTGCTTTGGTTAGAGAATATTGACAGAAGAAAAAATGAGATTGTGCCTATTGATACAAACCTGGACTCAGATACGCTTCAGGATCATCACAGACTTCTACTGGTAGGGATATGATCACCCCTTTTTCTCCCAAAATTCATCATCAGAAAAACACCTAATCAGATTTGCCTTTCATTTGAGGGTTAGCATTGTACATTGCATGCAAACACACAGCTGTGGGACCAATGTCAGTAACTACTTTGATAGGAGTCAGTGCTTACTTCCATAAATAGCATAACTTGTGATTTAAAATCTCAAGCAAGAACTAGGCTGCTGTCCACCTATCTATCTCCTGCAGATTAGAAAGTTTTTCCTTTCCTTTTTTTTAAAAACAAACAAACAGAAAAAAACCTTTAATTAAAAATACCTGGTACTTGCCTTGGCAACAGCAAATCAGACGCGAACTGCTGGAGTCTCAATTGAAGGTGGCATCATTGCAAGATATGTCCTGCCAATTGCTAGTTAATGCTGAAGGCGAGGACTGTCTTGAAGCCAAAGAAAAGGTGCATGTCATTGGAAACAGACTGAAGCTCCTCTTGAAGGATGTCACACGTCATATCAAAGACCTAGAGAAAATCCTTGACATTTCAAGTAGTCAGCTGGTAGGTCACAACTTTTTATTCCTTGCTGTATGTTTGACACACATTTCCTGCTGTTTTGACTGTCTTTGTCTGGTCAGTGCTGTTGGCTGCACTCTTTCTGTTGTTTGCAATACTTATCAAGAAAGACAAATGTAATCTTGAATATCATAAAGTAACCTTACACTACATAATGTAAACATATCAGTTTGTGATAGTTTTCTTAATCCAGTAATTTGTTGCTATTTGGTGCAGCAATAAGTATCGAACATCTTGGTTTCTTTACCCTGCCATTACTGATTCAGTCGGCTGACAAAGTATATGAGATAATTATTCTACTTGCAGTACTGTAAATTATAGTGTGTCAGTTGTCACTGGCAAAGAAGATAATGCTCACTCTGTAAAAAAAAGAAAAAAAGGGCATAAAATAAATAATGTAGTAGGGTAATGAATCTCATAGTGCCTTCTGAGCTTTGAGCTATACTCCAAATCTTTTCAAGTTATCATGTGTCTCAGGGTATTTGAGAGGGAGTTGTGCATATGTCTTTTCATATATCCTTTGCCATATCAGTGGCAGGTGTAAAGTAAAGATTTCAAAGTGGTTCTTTATTTACCTGCTTTAAAAGTCTTGGATTAGCAAAGTACATTCAATCATAGAATGGTTAGGGTTACTAACCTTACTAAGGTTAGGTTACTAAGGTGTAAGAAGTCAGTTCTTCCCTCTTTCTAGTGAATTTCTGCCTGTTTAAGTAAAATCTTGATACCAGCCTCTTCTTGTAATTAAAGGCCAATAAAGAGCAACTGTTTTTTCCTCTCTTGACTTTGGTGAAAAATGTGTCACTTAAAGCAGTTAAGTTTAACTACCTGTTTGCTTTTCTTTTTCCTCAGGGTTAACAGAGAAAACATGTAATGCCTTAGTCTTATAAAATTTGGTAACAAAATTTAACTTCTTTATTTTATTTGCTTGGAAATAACTCTGCTGGGATTTCACTCAGGGTTGGTTTTTTTTTTGTTTGTTTGCTTGCCTGAACTGCTAGTTGCTGTATTTCTGAGCTCCATTCCTTCTGAACTACAGGAATTGTCCTCATGGTCCTCTGCTGATGAATTGGACACATCAGGCTCAGTAAGTCCTGTATCTGGAAGAAGCACTCCAAGCAGACAGAGAACGGTAATTCCATTTTATGTATTTTCTGCCACCTCCTGGGTGGGAGCTCTAGATGTCTACAGTAGGTCTAGCCAGCTGGAAGGCCTCTCTTCTCATTTGGTAGGAAAGGAAATGGCATAAATCAAGAACAAAACACAGCTGCTGGCCCCAACCCTGCTGCATATCCCATCCTGCATGAAATAAGAAGTGGTAAATACTATCTAAAACCAGGGCCGTCAGTGTGGTTGGTTTACCATAGTATGGCATGTTGTGTGTCTTGTATTTTGCTCTAGTGATGGCAGCACTCGAAAGTCTGGTCTTGTCTGGTATAATCAGCACTCTGTTTCTGTTTGGGCTTCTCTTCAGAGCTGTTTCATCGAGAATCTCAATAAGGGTTTTTTTTTTTTGCTATTTCTGATGAAGGTTGCAAATGGTCTTATTGAGACTTTGGATGAAAGGCAAAGTAGAGCTGAAAGGCTTAAAGCATTACACAGAACTAGTTGCACAGGGCCTAATCAGTGGCTGTGATGGCAACTCTGGAGTTGTCTATTTGCATCGCTGGCACAAAATTCAAGAAATATAGTAACACATGCCTCTTACTTAACACTTCCATACTCTGAGCCCAGAATGGAACTGCAATTATTTTATCTTTTTCTGCAATTCTATTGTTTGATTACTTTGCTTTTATTCTTTAGTTATTAAAACAATCAGGTTGGGTCTGTTGGTTGGTTTGGTTTGGTTTTTATTCCATTTGCACTTTTTCTACAGCCTCTGAGTTCTGTCTTGATAAATTTTATGGCTTTTAAAATTGATTTTTTTCTTTTGCATTCACTAGTTTCTTTTTAGATGCTAGTATGAGAATGTAAAGGAAAACTGGCTTTTCAAAAGGAGAAGGAATATAAACCTTAACATTTTATTTAAGAAGTCAACGTGTTCATCTTCAAATTTAAACTTAAATAACTAATAAAAGCTCTGATATCACAGATGTAACTGGATGATGCCTGACTATTGCAGGAAATGGAGAAGTATTTTACCATAAAATTTTGTCTAAAGAGTATGTAGAATTATCATAGGTTTCATCTTAACATTTTAATGAGCATGTCTAATTTGTTAGTGTTTATGTATGTGACTACTTTTTTTCATTTTTGTCCATACTGTATAGCCAAGTTGTATGATTCCCTGGGATTTGGTTTTCAAACTTCTGGTTTTTCCACCTGCAATTTTGGAGACTGAACTGAAATTGTCTAGAATTTCAGTGCCAAATATACCAATGCTAAATAAATAAATACTAATACAAAAATGCAATCAGAATTCTAATAATCTGACTGCATTAAATATTCCAGCAAATAGTTGTGAGTGCAGGAATGCACCTACAGTTATTTGGCCTTCAAAATTGTGGTGGAGAATGAGGGTGGAGAAGAGGCCAGACTCATCAAAGGAGGCCCTTGCACTTTTTTTCCTTGAGAATATTATATTTGCTGCATTTGCATTTTGAAATATATATATTTGCCCCTACTCAATATTTTTTCTATTTCATATTATAAATCATTTGAGCTAAATTACCTAGCGGGTTTTTTGTTGTTTGTTGGGGTTTTTTTAATCCAGAGCTACTGCTTATAAATGTAATGACTAAACTTATTTTTGAGCTCTCTGTGTATGTTCCAATCATTTCCATATTCTGCTAGGTACAAAGAAAAGCCAGTTTCCTTGGTTCATGGGTATTGGTCTCTTCACTTGCATTTTGTTTCGGTTTTGTTTTTTGGTTTTTTTTTATGTTTCCTTTGCTGCACTTTTAATTTAGTTTCATCAGTAGCTTGTCTTTATTTGCCTGGACTGAACATTCTTCTTTCTTTACCCCCTGTTCATTGCAAACAGCCACGGGGCAAATGTAGTCTCTCACAGCCTGGACCCTCTGTCAGCAGTCCACATAGCAGGTACCTTATTCTCCTGGTTTCCGCACTCTGTTCTAGAACCCCAAGAGGATGATGGAAATTGGCTGTGATTCCTCTGCATCTGCACTGACTCTGTCGGGTGGCCAGGACTTAAACAAGTGAAAACTTCTCTTTTGTTAATAGTTTGGCAACAGGGGCTCTCAATTACTTCAAATTCTTTGTTAAATAGAAATACTGGCTAATCCTTGGACATCTACAGCTTTTCCTTTCTAGGAATGCCATGTAGTCAACATTTATTTTTCATATAACTGATCAGGATGAGTGTGTGTTTACATTCATGATAATTAATTAATAATTTATTTTGACATGATTTAACAGAAATGCCAGTAGGTTCATGGCAAACACTTTTTATCATCCTCTTTCCCTCTAGATATTAAATTAAGGCAGGTAATAGACAAATACCATATTCTGGAATACACAAAACCCACAGATCTGGATGAGACATACTAACATCCTTTTCATTTTTTTCTTTCTTTCTTTTTATTTTTATTTTTTTTTATTCCCTGAAATGTTTTGTTCAGTTTGTGGGTTTTCAGTACTTAAGAATCAAAACTAAAAGTCATAATTTGAGGGTTTTGAGACTTGGGGTCACTTTCCCCTCCTAAGACGACTGCAATATAACATGCTAACATTGCCATGACTCTTGCCAAGTGCTTGCATCCGTGTATTGCTCTGGGAGCAGCACTGCCCCATCTCTCTCTGACCAGTAGAGAGCAGGCTTGCAGCTACAGCTTTTTGCTTTCCATCTCGTTCGCAGCAACCTGTCGCCTCTGCAGCTAACAGTGCTTCTGCATTCTTTGTTGTTGTCAGTGTGATGTGTGTACCTTCACTTTTTCACTGATCAGTTCAGCCTCTAGAGTTATGAAGTTAAAAAAAGAAAAAATAAATAAATGAACAAGCCAATAGGTATGGGTGTCTTCTGCTATTTCAGGAGCTTTGCAACACCTAAAATGATAAGAAAATGTAAATAAAATATGTATTTGTTCTAATAGTTAAGTCCTAAACCTCATTTATTCTCTGTGTATCAAAAATTAACTAACTCATTTTTAAAATAACTCCTGTTAAAGTGAAAGATTTGATGCTGGAAAGAAGGCAACACTAAATTTAATACAGTGATTGGACAATAACCAAGCAGACCTCAAGTAGTCCTTTTATTTGCAAAATCAAGGCTAGAGTCAGCAGAATTATTCTCAAATATAAGTGAAATAAATAATAAAGCTACTCATGATGTAGAGATTTACATAAACATTTCTTTAAAAAAAGGTTTGCTTTACATGTTGTATTCATATAAATTGTGTATATGAATAGCCAATACATAGTATGTATATGTATACATAGTGACTGTTGGTAAAGTGGCATAGTTGCAAAACCACATAGCATAGCAGATAGAACAGGTAAAGTCATCTTTCACTGCTTCCACTGGCACTAAGAAGCTGCCTTATTTTTAGTGGCTTTTTGTCATCTTTGAAACATAAGGAAAGCACACAAAAAATAGGTGACATATGTACACTCCATCTTTCTGTCTAATGGGGAAAGAGAATTAATTTTTCCAACTCCAGTCTGCTATGAAGCTTGGCTTTGTGTTTCTTAGAGTGGAGAAAGGGAGGAGTGGGGCTTTACTCTGCAGCCATTAACAGCTAGGGGGAATGGAGGATGTCTTCAGCAGATCAGCATGCTTGCACTAGCAATGTTGTACTGAAGAAACGTTGTATGCACTCTCCCCCTCTCCTGTTTAGTCAGACCACTTATGCCAATCTTTTGAGAAAGTTTATGGTTGTAGGTGTGAGCCACTGACTCAAAGAGCAGCTAGCAATGCTTTGCAGCTTTAAGAACAACCTCTATTCTAGCAGTGGCATTGGCGCGGCACCTTTCAGATCAAGTCTTTTCAGCACTGTTTATTAACACATCTTGTAGCTGTACAATACAATGTTCAATTTGTCGTTCAGACAAGCATGGAATACGAATGAGTCACTGCTGAACAGGAAACTTAATCAAATGCGCCAGCCAGACAGGTTGTGGTTGATGTGTAATGTGGTTTTAACTGATAAAGCGGTACAAGCTGTCACCGTGTTCTTTAATATTTTGACATGCCTCTGATCAGAGTACTTTGTGTTTGATCTTGCACTGGATCAGCAAACCCTGTTAGAGTTTAAAACACAGGAGAGCTAAAGTCAATTTTAAAAGGTTTATGGCATAGAAGATTGTGAAGGAAAGTTCGTTTAAAAATTAGAGGGGCCGTGTTTTGTGTATAACAAGTGTGATGTCACTTTGCCTTCCCCATTATCAGGGCATAAAAACAAGCACACTGCAATGCTAAGCAAGGTAGAAGCTTAAACAAGATGTTACATTGTGGATTTAACTAAAGGCTCAAGTGGTATTAGTATTCATGTGCTAAGTGGGGAAAGCAGATCCAAGAAGCAAATCATCTTTCTTCATCAGTTTAATAGATCTGTCATAAATGCACACCTGATCTGTGCCTGTGGAGTTTTTTGAAGTGATTAAAATGTTAAAAAGATTAAAGTAGTGGTTCAGTTTGATCAGGGTGTTTACAGTGTCTCTCTTGAGCAACTCCGTTCGAGTCTTGGTGCCACAGTGCCAGCTTCCATTTCCTGCTCTCCCCAGGCCTCTCCAAAGGACTAGCAGATCTCTGAAGGTCACTTGCTGTTCCTCAAACAGACCAGGCTATGGCCTTCTCAGTGCCTTTGGCCACAAAATGTCGGTCTTTGCCACTCAGCTTAAATACAAAGCTTGGGCTTGGCTTGCTATGGTTCTTTTCCCAGTTATCTCCCACACTCTCATAGCTTGTTACTTAAACTTCCTATTTAATTGCCTTTGAAATGGACATATTAATCCTCTTTACAGGGAAAGCCAAATCTGCGGTTGGGGTAATGCAGTGCTGACAGCTAGGGAGAGAATCGAAGTGAGAACGCAGCCAAACAATGTCATTCCTAGGGAGTCAGTTAGGCCACCAAGAGAAGTTGTTGCTCATTCTTGTGGGCACAGTATTATACCTTCTCCTTAATAACTGTAGCAATGTCCATCTTAAAAAATGAAAATCAGTGGAATAAAAAGTCTATTAAAAGGTCATTTTCAAATTTAATTTCTCTGATTATCTGGAATTACAATAGTTTCTACCTTTGTTATATCCATGGTAAGATGCAGTAATTTGATTTTGTGCCAACGTTATCCCTTCCTTTAACAACTGTTCACCTTTCTTTCTCTCTGTTCTGCTCTATTTTAGAAAGGGTAGTTTTAGGATCTCTCAGGTCTTCTATTGAGAAGCTCAGCTCTTTATTTCCTTCATAGCAGAAATACTCATACTTTTCTGACTACTTGAAGTTTGTGTAAGTTTGAATTCTTCTTCCAGAAGTATGTTAACCAAAATGACACAAACTGTTCCAGGTGAGATCTTGCTAGTGCCTTACAAAGTATCGTTAAAATTACCCTTTCTGTCTTCTGGAAATCTTGAACTGAAATATATTTTTAAATTTCTTCTGTCCCTTTTCACAGCTCTTCACAAGCCACATAATGGGTTTGTGGCCATCCTGTGTCAAACAGCTATAGATTCTATTTATAAATAGAATTCCTTCAATTCTAATATTCTAATATTTATTCTAAGGAATAAATTCCTTCTATTATAATCTTCATTATCTTCAGAATGTGAACTTCCATATTTGCAGCAGAAGTTTTTATTGCTATCTTGAACACTGTAATCTTAAACTCCTTGAACTAGTTCTTAAACTTATTGGATTCACCCTCTATTTCCTGTGCAAGCCAATCCTATTTTGTATTTGCAGGGACTTCCAACCTCTGTTGTCATAGAGATGAAATCTTCTCCTCTTATTTTTTGTGCCATAGTCTTTTCATAAAGGTATTAAACCAAGACTCATCCTTGATTAACTCAAGTGATAACATCCTACTAGCCCAGCAGTGCCTCTTTCAGTTTAAGCCTGTTGTCTGCATTCTATTAGTCACTTTTCCATTAAACTCACTTTATTTTTTCATACCATTCTCTTGAACAATAAATTCTTCTGTTATAATCTTTCAGATGTTTACTGCAATACAGATAAATTAATTCAACCATATATTCCTTGGGGAAAAAATAAAAATCAATCATCTTTAGAATAAAGTACTCATCTGAGCTGGTTCACTTTGCCCGTCTGATCTATAAACCCGGTAAATTAGCTTCTCTCTTTAAATGCTTTGGAAAGAGTTCCAATTTCACTGACATTACAAACTCCCAAAGTAAGGGTTACTATTGCTTGCAGTTCTTAATTTATGAGAATTCTTGACATAAAGAAGCTTACTGTTGGCCAGGCCTGCAGCTGTGCCTCCCCCTTTTATCTAGTTAGTAGGAATTGTGTATGGAGTGAGTAGCAGATGGCCTTCCTGCCTGCCTCAGATAGGGGCCGATGTGACAAATCATGGAGAAGTCAGAAGAGAGACAGCTAAAGATGCAAGCTCAAGAAAAAGAAATTGCATTTTTCTCCTAAGTGGCATGCAGTGCAGCTTCCCCTTCTCCTGCTGGAGTAAACAGTTCTGGCCCTTATGAATAGTGACCCTGTTTTATTAGCAATGTTTATTTTTAACCATCACTCTTTACCAAATCCATTAAATGCTCCAAGATGACTCATTCAATTTTTCAGTCAATTATGTAGATTACAGAGGCATACCTGTAATAAACACAGGCAGTACAGTGCTCAAACTTCTTAGAACTCCCCCTTCTGAAGATGTTTTTGTAATGTTTCATTATTTGCTTGTTTGTTTCTATGCAGTATTAGAAACTATTCTTCAATACCCTGCTTCACTGCAGAAAACATATTCTGAAAAACTTTGCCATAAACTGTTATTTTTGAAGCAAAGTTTATGTTCCTTACTGAGATCAGCCATCAGCTTACACATACCACTCTTTTTCCTCTTTTTTTCTTTTTTTGGTCAAAATACAAAGCAAAAGGTTCTGGATTGTGCTACTAAATCCATAAAGAAAATGAAAATTAGATGTTAATTTTGCCTGCTCACTTGTGATTCTGCTTCTTGGAAATTCCCCTTCCTGACACCCAGTGTTGCCCCAGGGTACCTTTTGAGTCAGTGAAGAAAACTGGGATTTCGCTTATTATCAAGCAGCAGTTTCCAGCTGCAGAAATGTGGCCTTTTTTGATTGGGATTAGTGACATTTGTACAATGAGAGCCTTGTAAATAGGTGAACTGTGCAATGAAATGCTTAAAAGGTAATTAAGCACTCCTTGTTCCCTTTGTTTCCACCTCAGTCCATTAGCTTTCTGTCTTGGCATTCTTGGATGGCAGAAGTCCTGATTTAATTGAACTTTAATATGGAATACTCCAATGCTGTTTAATGTGCCGTATCCTTTCAATATGTTCCTTATAGTAACATGATCTTACATTGTGTGATAAGCAGCTTTCCATCTGAGCTACAATAACATAGATTCAAGCAACATGCAATCTGATGTTTTGATTATCGCTTCTTCCCTGGGATAGGTCAAGTTGATCATTTAGCATACCTGAGTGTTTATGTATCTGTTGGTCATCTAAACTTTACCAAATCTTTCTGGCTTTCTTGAAGTTTTCATAGTGGGATGATATATGAAGACAGTAAAAATAGTCCCAAGCACAGAAAGAATTCTCAGAACATGTGGGAAGGAGACCCTTGCCGAGCATGGCATAGCTTTGAAAATGATATTTTGGGTTTTGTATGCTTCCTTATGCAGATTCAGATTTATCTGGGAGAAAGGATCAAAAGGACAAGGGAAAGGCAAGGAACCATCACCCCCGCCTTGCTTTATGAGGGAGCATTTGACCTTAGCCAACAAGCCTGATGTTCCAGACCTTCAAGTTGAGATTAAATCATGCTTATGAGCATTTTTCTCTCTTAAACCTTTACAAGCCATAGATTTTTTTGGGAGCTTTCATAGTTATAACAGCCACAGGGATGTCTTATAGCAACATGTCTAAGACAAAATTAATGACCTGATGTCTTAATGAAAGACTCTTGAAGCAAATTATTTGAAGGCTCTAAGTTCTTCAGTTTTTGGCTAGTGCTAAAATACAGTTAATGCCATTTAATTAACATACTGAGACCATCAGATTTTAACTTGTGTAATTACTCTTTCCAGTCATTCGCTGATCTCAAAACCTGTCATCCATATATTAGAGCTCTGAAAATTTCAGTCGAAAAGGGAAATGTGAAATCTATGTCTTTATCCCTCATTAAAAAAATAGATTGGATTTGGAGATTTAATTTGAAGTGTTTCTTTGGAAATATTTGTGTTAGGTCTGGCTTCTCTCATAGACATGCCATTTCACATCAGATCCATAGACACGAGACAAAATTGCTTGGATGTTGTCAACTCAGCTGAGCAAGATTTTAACTGCTGATTCAGTGCAAGATTCAAAATTCAATGTACTTTATAAAAAATAAGTCCCCATTGCCTCCATATTGGTGTATTAATTAATTGAGGATTGATGTAGCTGAATCTTAATGCATTACATGCTTGCGGATATTATATACAGAAATGAATGTATTTTAAATAAGGAGGCTTCCATTTTGGACAGCGTGCATTGAACACATGGCAGGTACCGCCCACTTTTTATTTTCACCTTCTCTAGGGCACAGTGCTTTAAAGGAAGAGTCTTCCCTATAATTGACAAAAGGGCTATGGGGTCACAGAGCCCTTTCTATTATGATCATTTGGCATTTTCCTACCCAATCTAGAAATACAGTCTCTTAAGAATGTTAGAGAAATAGCATGTTCAGAGAAAAATACCTCTGCAGTTGTCAGTCAATGTCTGTACAAATTTTAAGCCAGCCTTAAGGGAAGACTGAATACCCAAAAGCAACCTCTGCTGCAATGATGTTTTACTGTATTCACCTGTCCATCCTCTTTTCTCAGGTCCACAAGAGGTGGCTCAGGTTCCTCCCCTTCTGAGGCTGGGCCAGCATGGCGGCACCCGTCCTTCTTCCTCAGAGTCCTCAGAGCTGCTCTGCCACTTCAGCTCCTCTTGCTGCTCCTGATTGGGCTGGCTTGCCTGGTGCCAATGACTGAGGAGGACTACAGCTGTACTATGGCCAACAACTTTGCCCGCTCTTTCCACCCCATGCTAAAATACATGAATGGTCCACCTCCATTATGAAGAGGACCTGTGAGACAGAGGGTGACCATGCAGGAGTGCTAGCTGGGAGGCAGGATGGTTTTTAAGGGTGGCAGGTTTCAGTGTGGCAGCTTTACCTACTTGCTGTAGCTGCTGCTGTGCTCATATCATTCTCTGCTGGCACTCAGGTAGTAATGCATCAGTATATCAGTATCGAACTTCACAATGTATTACCTGTATAGCATTGTTCAAATACTCGCATCCTGGGTACTGAGGAGGATGTGACGTGTATGAGGGAAATGTCCTTCTGTCCAGCTTTCTGGATCTTCAGCCACTTTATATCCAGGTCATTGCCCTGTACTATGCATAGCTAAGGACTTGATACTATAGATCCTTTCCTGTGTGCTGCTCTAAATGAGCCATTAGCCAGTCTTTGTTAAATACCCTCTTGATATCTGCAGTATACAAAATAACCAATGCTAAAGAAATTTTAGAGCATTTGTAACATACAATTTTAAAGGATCTTGTATGGCAATGTATTAATTCCCTGTGGTTTCTGTTTCGGGCATGGTGTTCTGACTTTTGCTTTGGATGCACAGGGTGTAAATCTCAGAAGCACTTTTTTAAGTTTTAAAAAAATGGATGTAATAAATAAGATCGTAAAAGATTTTATGAGGAAAAAAGTTGAATGTCAAGTTGAAAAACCGAGAACATATATATGTACAGTTTGCTAAGCCAAGTTTTGTTTGTATTGATTTATTTGCATTTATTATAGATACCATAAAATATTTTGTCTACATGCTTTTTAATGACAAGTATGGAAACGTCTAAGTTCAGAATGAGATATGTATGGTATAAAAATTAGAAGACGTACATATGCTGCACTTATAAAATGGATTAAAAATGCTGTAACAAATTAATGGTATTAGATATATGTTTGAATGAGATCTGGGGAACTTGACAAATGTGAAGTACATAGGAACGTATCACTTTAGAAGCTGTGCTAATATTGAAAGCTGTTCATATTTTGAATTGATTGGTCTTTTCAGGGTTGTTTCTTTTTTCTCAAGCTGCTTCTTGAAGTTCATTCTCACCCATGTGCTCTGTGTGTGTGTGTGTATGTATGCACTCATGCAACCTTTGGCAATAAAGGTTGCACCAGCCCCCACTAAAGCAGGTTTTTTTCAAGTAAACTCCACAGCAGCTTAGTTCCAAGATTTATGCTTTACCAATAGTTAGCCTAGTGGAATGCGCCCAAAGCACAAGCACAAATAGAGAAAAAAAGAAAAAAAAAAGAAAAAAGAAAGGAACAAATTGATAACTCAGTAAGTTTTCCAGAAATACTACAGAAACCTTGCAGTCTGAGAAGTGACAAACACTTTGCCCAGCTTATCAGTCAGAACTCAATCAAAATAGGATTCTTTTTGATTTTGGAAAAAATATAGAGCATGGCTCCAAGTTACTGCTCTTTAATAGTTTGGGGTTTTTAAATCCATGACACACAATATGAATGTTT
Organism: Myiopsitta monachus; assembly: GCA_017639245.1. Lineage (NCBI taxonomy): Eukaryota > Metazoa > Chordata > Aves > Psittaciformes > Psittacidae > Myiopsitta > Myiopsitta monachus. The sequence goes on from CM029925.1 coordinate 25,024,400, forward strand.
TCTGTGAGTTAAATGCTTTTACTTAGAATATATTGCAAACACATGAATTGCTGTTAATAGAATTACATTCCTGGAATGTCATCACTGGAGCTGGTTTGAGGGAGGATGGTTAGAGGTAGACTGTCACAAGTGAACTCGAGCGTTTGGAGAAGCCAGAATAAAGGTTCCTTTTCAGGTAAGCATCGCATTAACATTTTCCTGAAAAGGATTTTGTATCCTCTTCCTTTGTATCCTGAAATGAATATTTTGTCAACAAAGTATCTTAAATGTCTGAAATCAGACTTGGACTGACACAAGTATGTATTCTTTTCAATGCTTTATGTTTTTTTTAAAAATTGCTAATCAGAAATTATGCTAGGCTAGGTTAATATCCATAATCACTGACTCTGAGTAGACAAAGATAAGGAATACACTTTTGGGGTACAAGGATGAGCTGTTAGTTGCAACAGACCTGACAGATTCCATAAAATTGATCCTTCCTCTCTTTTCTGTTACTATTGTCTTTGGTGACATAATTTAGTCATTGCTAATTTGAGCACCTATGTGAATAATTTGGTAGTTTCTCAGACCTATTAGTCCAGATCTCTGTATGCTTTAGAAATCCTTCCATCAGCTGCTCCCTCATTTTGGTGGTTAATTTTTTGTTAAAAGATACTTTTGTTTTCTTTTAAAAGAAAACATTGTAAAGAGTAAACCTAATTTAGTGAGAAATAAAGATCTGGGCCTGACTTTGTCTCCTATTTTCCAGCTAATTATTGGTGACCTCATGGAAGTAGGTGTTATCTAAAGGGTAGTAGATAGCCTGTGAATTTCAGCCTATGGAAAAGCAGTGTGTTTGAGGAACCAGGCGAAAAGTCACAAGTGAGACCTCTGTTCATGTCTTTATAATACTTCAAAACTGAGACTGAGGCAGGGAGTATTGAAAGGTGTTAAGAGGGAGAGGGGAGTACAAGGAAAAAAGTTCCATTTGAATTATGTCAGATGCAATTAATAAGGTGCTTTATCAAAAGTATACAGGGTAGCACTTGGCATGCTGTGATTTGCAACCTGACATCTGTAATTTGCCAGATATTTTGCCACTCTTTATCTTCTACTCCCTTTGGCTGTTTGAATGTCTCCCCCACTTTTCCAACTTCCCGCTTCTGACTCCTGAGGAAGAATGGCCTGTCCTCTGCTGAAGAAAAGCAGAATTTGTACACCTCACTCAAGGTCCAGGTGAGTTTTGTGGAGCAGTCACTAAAATGAAGTGATGGGGGCATGGTTCCATACTGGTCATGATGGTCATGCCCTTTTATTTTCTCTCACCTGTTGAAGTATTCAGTCTTGGGAATATAAGTGATGAACTGATGGAGGAATGGAAATTAAGCTGTTTAAATAAACAGGGGAAAACTGATGTGAAATCATACGAACTTCTCATACTTAATTCCTTAAATTTAAAGCTAAGGCAGAAAAGAATTTATGATAATTAAAAAGAAGTAAACAATTATCGTCAGTATCCCTTTTGAATTGAGGGCATTTTTGGCTGATGATTACCTGCAAGGGTATATGTGCCTTGCTGATGAAGCAGAGGGTGGAGTGCCCCTGCTATGCTTTGCTTTCTTCCAAGTGTTTCCAAGCAAAGCTGCTTCTATTCATGGCCTCAAGCTCTGAGCTCTGGCTGTAGAGCTAACTATAGTTTCAGCATCTTGCATGTTTATTTGAAAGAGACGTTGGATACAGATAACTTTCTTTTGCCCCCAAGTGATTTGCTCAGACAGGACAATCATCCCAGTGAAGACCAAACTCTCTACAATAACTGCGAATAAGACAGTCATGGGCAGTGATAGACGCACATAAGGAAAACATCATAGACAGGAAAAATGTCTGTTTGTAAATCTTGAACCCCTCATACCTTCAAGGATATGGGAATGTCGGTCTGCAAGCTGAGGTCTCAAGGGAATAGCAGGTGGTTTTTGCTAGCAGGTTAGAGGCTCTTGACTGCCACTTTGGACTTCTTACTTTTGGGACTTAACTACAACTGTGGACAAAATCAACATCTGACCACATAAAAGTGCTTTGAGCAATAGGCCCCTCCAAAAGCAATTTCCTGGCTCTGAACCAATTCCATTGTGACTTCAAATGTGATTTTACAGAACTGGATCTTGATTCTAAAACCCAGCACAAAGATATCAAAATGGAAAAAAATGGCCGCGATCAAGATCCTGTTAAAGCAAGCTCCATCCCAAGAGCAGCAGTGACTTGAGCTGCAAACCCCAGAATGATATCAACATATGCCTTGATTTCCACAGCGTGAACCAGGTTAAATGAATCAGCTGTATGAGGGAGTGGGAACCACACTCAGAAAGCTGTCCTGTACTGCAGCCAGAGGTACTAGCTAGCTTTGCAGCCTGGGCATCTTTCTCACCCTGATAATGTCAAGCTGCTCTCTCTGCCTACCTCTGTGGTGTTGGGGTGCTGTCACAGACAACTTGAGTGAGGACAAACTTATTAAGAAATGCACATATTAGAGTCTGAGATGCCCTGTCTCTGTGCTCCACCTGCAACCTGTCATCTGACTTCTTTCGGAAGTGCCTCACTTGGGCTCTGCAAATATGAGGCACTTAATTCTTAGCTGCAAAGTTTAAGGAAAGGCAGTATGGGAGCTTCAGAACTCTGGGTCTGTGTTGAAGGCACATGTTCAAGCATAGAGAAAGGAGACGTTCCATCTTGGGGAACTCCAGTCATTACTGGATTATATTCTTCCTCATTTTCTATCATAGATAAATTCAGTAGCTTTTATAGAGGTGTAATCGTCCTTGCAGCTTGATGCATCTTGCAACACTGAATCTGCTTAGAGGCCTGTAGTCTCTTAACTAGTGGGTGTTTAAAAGCATAATGGAAAGCGGTTGCTCAGCAACTCCACGCTATGCAGTAATATCAAGGCAGTATCTCATTATGCTTATAATGATAATAGTGCAAGATAATGAGCACCATTTGCCCTGAACTTACTGCTTCTGTTTATGGAGTTCTGTTTGTGGACTGTGCTTTACAAAATCCAAAGGCAGACTGAAAAGAAATATTCAGAGATGTCTGACAGTGTTAGGAGTAAAAATGATCTGAAGTTGACAGAAATAGTGTGCCCTTATTTCTCGCAGCTCTGAGCATGATGATACCCATTGCCTATCCTTCACACTGTTCCAGCAGCAATAACAGCTTAATTCTGCAGCAGATCAATAGTTTCTTGCCCCTGGTTTGCCACCCTTCCAGTTCCCCTGCAAATGCTGTGAACAACCGCAGTCTTGCTTTATCATTCTGTAGAACTTTCTCCTACTGCTGGTTATTGAATGAACAAAGCTGCTGAAATAGTCTTATGAACGGTCATCCCTAGCCCTCAGAGTCTTGTGCTATTTGTGGTTGAGAAATTTGTTTACAACTGATAGCATCACTCAACATGCTCATCATCATGTGCATCTGAGTGCATCTGTGTGCATGTTCAAAGGCTTAACAGAAACTGGTTGCTCACAGTCTTCAAACTACAGATGCTATCAGGGTTTAGCAGATGTGGGAGGATTTTGGGAAGTAAAAGCAGAATCAAGGAGAAGAAATGCATGTTTTTTAGCAAGAGAAGAGAGCATTTATTTTCTCAGTTGCACTCCCATGTTTTATTTGGTGTTTAAACAATGGATCATGGAAAGGAAAAGAGAGAAATGCCATGCTTAAGTCTGAGTTTAAGCTGGGTGGTCTGGCTTTAAAATTGTTCAACTATTACAGCAGTCAATTTCAGAATTCATCTAAACCTAAGTTGGAGTGGGGGACAAGTTAGAGAGAGGGAGTCATTTGTCTTTTGTCTTTGAGGGAAATACGTGTGTCTGATATTGACAATGTTCCCTACACAAGGGAAGTAGTCTAGGTACTGGCTGGCTGGTTTTAATCTTGGCAGCAATGCTGTAAAATGCACTACAGCTGGCTGAATTCTATTGTTTGTTGTGCTATTTAGCTGTAATTAGACTTAGAGGGACATAGATGTGAAATCTATATTGGAAGAAGTTGTGCTTGGTTTAGTAATCTTAAGAACATTGAAATATTCTAATAATATTCCACAATAAAGAAATAACTAGGAATGATTTAAGGATTAGTTTGTCTTCTCAAAAAGCAGTAGACAAAAATCTGTGAAAACAAGATAAAAGGAAATTAATAACTTCAAGCTTCATAGAATCATAGAATAGTTAGGGTTGGAAAGGACCTTAAGATCATCTAGTTCCAACACCCCTGCCATGGGCAGGGACTACCTCCGACTAAACCATGCCACCCAAGGCTCTGTCCAACCTGGCCTTGAACACTGCCAGCGATGGAGCATTCACAATTTCCTTGGGCAACCCATTCCAGTGCCTCAACACCCTTACAGTAAAGAACTTCTTCCCTATATCCAATCCAAACTTCCCCTGTTTAAGTTTGAACCCATTACCCCTTGTCCTATCACTACAGTTCCTAATGAAGAGTCCCTCCCCGTCATCCTTATAGGCCCCCTTCAGATGCTGGAAGGCTGCTATGAGGTCTCCATACAGGCTTCTCTTCTCCAGGCTAAACAGCCCCAACTTTCTCATCCTCTCTTCATACGGGAGGTGCTCCAGTCCCCGATCATCCTTGTGGCCCTCCTCGGGACTTGTTCCAACAGTTCCATGTCCTTTTTATGTTGAGGACACCAGAACTGCACACAATACTCCAAGTGAGGTCTCACGAGAGCAGAGTAGAGGGGCAAGGATCACCCCCCTCGACCTGCAGGTCATGCTCTTTTGATGCAGCCTAGGATACAGGTTGGCTTTCTGAGCCGCAAGCGCACACTGAAGCCAGCTCATGTTAAGTTTCTCATTGACCAACACCCCCAGGTCCTCTGCAGGTCTGTTCTGAATCTCTTCTCTGCCCAGTGTGTAGCTGTGCCTGGGATTGCTCCAACCCAGGTGTAGGACCTTGCACTTGGCATGGTCAAACTTCATCAAGTTGGTATCAGCCCACCTCACAAGCATGTCAAGGTCCTTCTGGATGGCATTCCTTCCCAACAGCATATCAACCGAACCACACAGCTTGGTGTCATCAGCAAACTTGCTGAGGGCACACTCAATCCCACTGTCCATGTCACCGACAAAGATGTTGAACAAGACCAGTCCCAACACCGATCCCTGGGGGACACCACTCGTTACTGGTCTCCAGCTGGACATTGAGCCGTTGACCTACAACCCTTTCCGTGGGGCCATCCAGCCAGTTCTTTATCCACCGAGTGGTCCACCTATCAAATTGATGTCTCTCCAACTTAGAGACAAGGATGTCAGTGTGGAAGAACTTGAGCACTAAAGACTTATCATAGACAATGATAGAAATATGATAGTTATATGAAATGATTGCTCTAAAAGCAGACAGAAGCTGAAAGCTGTGACTTCTATTGTTTGGCACTGCTAAACATATTTAAAAAAAAATAAACTGGTCAAAACTGCTTGGTTCAGTAAAATCTATTTAAAGACCTGAGATGCAGCAAGTTGATTTTACCACAGTGAGGTCTGAATAAAACAATGGTACATTTAATTTTCATAAGAGAAAGGAGGCTTTAGGAAAGTATTGTTGATTTGTTGTATCATCAGAGGTGGCCTTGGGGGATGAGAGGTGAGCCACTGAGCATTCCTGTGTCAGTCAGGGATGATGCAGATGTGGATGTAGTTTGCAGAAGCTGACCTGAGTAGTCAGGCTCTTTGCACATTCAGGCATGTTGCAATTCCTGGGAGACTGCTATTATTGATGTTGTAACTGTGGGTTTTTCCATTCCATTGTTTTTAGAAAGGATGTTGTAAAAACAGCTGGAAGGAAAGCTACCAGAGTCCATTGCAATTTTGACTCCTTTCCTAAACTTGAAGCATTGTCCAGGCAAGTGTACAGACTATGGGGACAAGAGGAAAAAACATACTGGAAGAAAGCATGATGCTGTAGCATTTTGGTTGAGACAGAGAGATAAGAAGACGACATTTTGAAGCTGAAGTTTCTTTTCCCATTTTTCAGATTTAACTTCAGCAAAAAATAAAATAACCCAGTAAAGGCAGAATGGAACTCAACCTTTCTGCTGTCATACCTAACCTTTCAAACTTTCATGTGCCCTACTGTGACTCTTGCTGAAAAGTGGGTAGCACTTATTGCTTACCTCTATGATGTAACATACTTGTTTCACATTTCATGGATGACACAGGTTCTCAAGAGGGAGAGGAAAATAAGCAGATCTTTCTGTCTTAGAAAAGAGCACTCAGTATTTGTGTGTAGAGTTCCCAGCACCTGTTGCAAAATCTGGCTAAGAAAAAAAATAATCCTGAAAGCAAATCCTGAAAGGCCTGTGCCTTTCCTCATGTGCTCATTTGTCAGCTGTTTAAAATGGCAGCATACTGGACTGGTGCATGAATGTGTAGGAACAGAAAATAGCAGGTGATTTTATGTCACCAGTTTGCCTGCAGAAATAAAGACATTAGCAGAGTGACACCTAAAGACTTCAACACACAGCTCTTACAGGGAAATGAGAGCTAGTTAGCCTTGCTCCTGCTGAGCTAAGTGCCAAGTGTTATTATTTTGATGGTCAATTTTCCTGAAGGCTTTATGAATGTTTTTAGACTTGAGCTTCTGTATCTGTAGGATGCCATGGTGAAAGGTAGCAATTGGAGCCTGACTGGGCATAAGAAAACCCACGTACACAGTTCTCTCCTATGAGCTTTCTTCCTCTCTGAGCATTCTGACGGGTGTTATTTTAGATGTTTGGATTTTTCTCTCCTCTTCACTGGGTGGGTGGTGGAGGCAAACAGTGTAATGCAGAGGAAACAGCTGCAAGACTTTTCCAGCCTAAGGCCAGGCTGCTGCATGGGGCTTTGAATGTGGCAGTATCTGGATGAAAAGAAAATAAAAATCCATCATTTATTTTCAAAGCATAAGCTTGGCCACAAGGCTTTTGGAGAGGGCAGGTGTCCCAATTATTGAGAGTACCAAGTTGTAGCCCATGAAGAAGCTGTGTTCACTACAGAACAGGGAGTTGCCTTAATTAACAGAAAAGTAAAAACAGTCAGCTGTGATGATGACTTAACTATTTCATACCTTTCTAATTAGATATATAGAATAAAATACACTGGTACAAGACATGCATCACTTACATGTTAGGAAATAGAGAAAGCCAGGGGGTGCAAGGAGCCCAAAGCAGGTGGCTGTGCGCATGTATATGAGCTCCCTCAAGGGAGTAGGCAGCTGCTCTGCAAGGTGCTGTGTATGCATTGAGGGAAGTAAGAGTGATGGGCCCAGTAAAGGTGAGCCAGGACTTTCAGCTGCAAGAGCTGTGCAGTGAAATAGAAAGATATTTTCTTGCTGCATGATCGTCAAATTACTGGAGCCAATAGATGTACAGAATGAGGAATGAAGGTGGAGTCGCAGCTGGCTCCTGGCTGTGGAAACGTGCCCAGTGCAAAGCTGCAGGGGCTCTTTCCCTGGTAGGTTCCTGCTCTAGGGATCTGAGCAAGTTGACAACTCATCCACCTTCTCCCATTACAGAACACAGATGATGGGGGGAATGAAGAAGAGGGAGACAGATGCTTTTCAGTTGTGCCCCCTGAATTAGCATTGAAAATTATTTCATTATTTTGAGCACGTGTACATGTGCAATTAATTCATATTACTGTGGCCCACCCTTTGTGGCCAAAGCAGCAACCCTCAGTCAAACTGTCATGAAAGCACGTTGCAAAACAGTCGTTTGACTTGGAACCATCATTCAGTTCTACTCAGCACTTACAAATCCCAAGAGTCCCCAACTTTCTTGTGGAGGTTGAATAGGCTATTTGTTGTCATGTTTGACAAGCTATAAGGTGAGGTTTCACGTGAACAAAGTATTTTGCCTCTCTTGTCTTAATCATTGAGATGGTAGAATTAAGGTAATAATCTTACCATTTTTATGTACAGTAAACATCACATAAAAATATAAAAAGCTTTTACTTGTGTATCTATGCAGGAAAAGAGAACTATGAGCCAATAGACTCACTCAGAACCAGCGCAGCACAGATAATAGATGCAAAACATAAGAAGTTCTATATTCTCTTTATATTACTGATAGACATTCACCTGCATAGATTATTGGTTTGATTCTCCAAAAAGACCAAATATAATTTTGAGACTATTTGACAGGATAGGGTTAAGTTCAAAGTGATTTTATGTCAATAAGATTATCTTTCATTTCTTTTCACCCCCTTCCTACAGCTTAGCCAAGACAATTTTTTCTCCTTAGGAATAGATTTTGCTTGGGACGTAAGTGCTATTTTACTTGATATTAGCTAACTCATCGTTAAGTGACAGTCAACTACTGAAGGCGAAAGACACACAATTTGTCTCTTCCACCATAATCTGTTTCATAAGCCAAAATAAGGAACATAAAGCGTATAAAATACTTAGTCTTTAGGATACTAGAGACTGGAACACATTGTTAACTCTTGAAACGGCCAGTCTCATGTTTTTTGGGAAAGGTGAAGAAACAAATTAAGGAACAGTTTTCACTTACTTAGATGAAAATGCTCTGTGAAAAATAGCATACCATTTCACTGGTTACTGGAAAACAATAAGCAGAGAAGCACATTTTTAAAACTGTGCAAAATATAACTAGTGAAACAAAGTGCTTTGGCTAATTCTTTATTTTCAACATCAAATACGTTGATAAAATTCTCACACCAACTGGGTTAGATTTTTCATTTAGACTTTTTTTAGAACTTTTTTAGGTGCAAAAAAAAGAAAGAAAATTTCACCAAAACAAAGACATCAATAATTTTATATGCATCAGTGAAAGAACAGAATACTTCAACAAATACATTATGGCAACTGAGCCTATACTGAAGAAAGGTCTTCCCATTGACAGACTTCATAGTGCACACAAAAGCATTAGTTTCATAGTATATACAGTAAGGTGATACATAAAGTGGCTTGTTAATGCGAGTCTCGTGACCAGCAGTCTATCCCTTCATTTTCCAGTGGGCACTTTCTGAAGAAACAGACTGCTAATTATAGGCACACAGGAGTACAGAGCATACTAATTTGCAAGATGGCAGCGTGTACTTTTTTGTATTTTTTTGATGTTTGTTTCTTTAGGCACATCTGAATGCAAAAGATTTTTTTTTTTAGATTTTTTTTTTCTTTTAATACAGTGCAAAACTGAATACCCTTAAGGGCAACAATCACTTTGAAAACAGCTTTCAGGATATAAGGCTATCTACATTTGAAAGGTGAAAGGGGACTCCAGAGTGAACAGGTAGGTCATTAATATCAGGGAAATATTAGCTTAAAATCCTTAGATCATTTTGAGATTATGCTATAGTCGCAGGTGACATCAAAGTCTGGTTTGCATTGTGATACCATCGTTACCATGACCCTTCTCTTACACATGTTGTATTTCTATCTGTAAAGCTATGTTACAGTTGTAGATAGCATGGAAAATAGACATCTCTTTTTTAAGAGTAAGAAATGCACTTCACATAAATTCAGCTGAGAATACTTTATATACAAAATCCCATTAGCTTTAGGTTGGGTTGCATTCTAATTTTAAAGCAGGATATTATATACACAAGAGAAACTTGCTGTGCTCCTACCAAAGCCTGTGGTAAGACTAAGGCCTCAGTGAGGCAGATTTTTTTCTTTGATGGTAATTTGTTTCACTTTAAACATATGGCACAACTCTTAAGGAATCAGTCAGCATCAACTGGAATGAATGGAGGCTTCAGTACAAACCCTGGCTTGGCTTAAGGGTGTGATTTGGGTTTTATTTTGGATGTTGGGGTTTTTTGGCTTGGTTTTTTTTTCAATTTAAAGTTCAGTGACCTACTGATAGTTCTTGGAATATCCTTGGGATCTCAGTTCAGATTATTTCTTTAACTATATTTTTAAATTATTAAACCCCTCAGTGTATAGAAGGAGAAAAAAAATCATCAAGAGATGTCACTGAAACACAAATTTACCACAAACACACCCCAAGAAACTCTCATTAAATTATTTTACCCCAGTACAAATCCTACTGCCCCAGCTGGCAGCTTTACCTGAGACAAAGCCTGCAACATCAAGACATGGCTCAAACTATTGCAAACCAGAGTAGCTTTCACATATCGCTGGAAACTCAGACACCACTAAGACATCGCCCTATTTCCTCTTCTGCCTCCCAAGCTTTTTATGTAATAATTCAGTAACAACCAGATTCTCAAGCAAATCAAGTTCATCTGTCTACTTCTGTTTGGCTTGTGCTGGTAATACATTACTTGTTTTTCTAGGGGGGGGGTGTTTTTTGGTTTTTTGATGCGGGTTTTTTTTTGGTCTTTTTTTAAAAAATCATCTTTAAACATTATAAAATAATTCTTGTATTAGCTCTCTGGATACATCACGATGAATGTTTTGGTAAAAGCATAATTAGCTGCCTTGAAAAGTTTTCTTTCCTTATATTTTTTCTTTTTACATATTATATATTTTTATTTAATGTCCATCACCAGGTCTTCAGGTAGTACTGGTTTGTCAGCTACAAATATAAAGTATATATGTATATATATATATACACACACATAAAATATCATCTTGTGAAATAACAATTATTACCAATGTCAGGCACAATTGTTTGCATACACGAGAGCAGAATTCAGAATTACATATGAAAAGAATTGCCATTTTCGTATCATAGACTGTTTAATCAGTTGAATAGCTACATTCAGCTGTCTGATATGTGGACAATCATCTTTATGGATAACTATGGGAAGGTTACTATATTCGTTAAGGTGCTGATTCAATTAAAATCTTATGAACAAGTTAAAGATGCAGCTCCTAAAACAGTCCCAAGGTAAATGAATCTGTTACTGGGAAATCACTGTTTTTCTTTCTGGGTGCCCTTCACTGTTGTCTACAGAAAGATGGGAGGACTGAATCTGAATTACTTCCTTGCAAGGGCTGAGACTAGGAAAGCATTCATAATTAAGACTGGAAGCTGACTGATTATTCCTTATGTACCATGACACACTATGATACCCTTTTGCCTGCTGCATAACACTTCAAATCATGTTATCCAGCTCCACCGGGAAAAAAAAATGTAGTATGGTGGTACTTCTCCTATGTAAGTACAATCAGAATTTGACGTTCTGTTTTAAGTTGCTCTCCATTAAATACTTTTTTTACCCTAGGTCCCGTTTACACTTGAATCAATGTAATGAACTGTTCTGGGATGTGGCAAGGGAGGCATTCATTTAAACCAGTTTGCCTTTCAGCTTAAGCTTATGAGCTTGATGTGTGTGTTCTGTCATAGAGACCACGAAGTTGCACATACAGTATTTAAAGAGCAGCTCTAGTGCTGTTGTTAGTGAATGTGAATTATGATGGTGTAAGCACATAAATGTAACTACAGGGATTCCTGTGCTCCACAGATCTTAGCCTGCACTCATTTCAGGGCATTCACAATCTTGCTAACACATTTGAAAAACAGCTACTAAACAAAAGAAAATGTGCATTTTCTGTCAAGGCATTTAGGAGGGCTCCAAAAGCACTTGGTACCAAATTTGAGCACACACACACACACAGACACACACTCTCTTACTGAATACACAAAAAAGACAAATCCTTCAGCACATTCAGAAAAAAATGACGCTATAATATGCACCAATAAAAGGCCCATTAACTTACAGTGACTGCTTCACATGTTGAGGCTTGCAGTTTTTGAGAAATCTTCTCAAACATAGGTAACATCTAGTTTTAGACTTTTAAACTGCATGTATCCTCAGATATGTACATGAAACTGTTGTTATAGACATCATTATGTACACTCAGTAAAGAATAGAGTCCGTGACTTGGAGCACAAACTTGTCCCGTGCCTTGCTACAACTGCTATGTAACTCAATCTCACTACGCACAGACTCTGCTCATGTAACAGGGAGCATGATTAGACATAGGCAGTCCTGCATGGAATTAATTGCACAGTTTCCTGTATCTAGTTACTACGGGATATTCCAATCAACATAATCTAACATAAAGGCTTAAACTATAGCAGTAGAAGAAGCCTCCCTGAACACTCCTCTAGCACTGTGGCCTGTTGCTGTGGAGCAGCCTATGCATGTGCTACGAAACATCCCTATTGGCAAGGGTGGTTGCTTCCAGCCAGCTACTGGGATAGTCCCTGGTCCATGTTAACTCACAAACTGAACCTGTAAACCAGAAGTGCAGATAGCACAGGCAAAGTTGTTTATTATTAGACTAATAAAATATCCCTGGTATATGTAATAATTCCAGTACCCAGCAACATTCCCTGATGTTTAGTTTGAGCATAGAGGCAGTCAAACAGCAGTGCTGACTCCTACTTTGAATACTACATAGTATGGATTTCTTCAGTCTCTTTCCTTTCATGTCTTACTAAAACTCTTGATGTCAGTGGACCTTTTGTATATTTACACTTGGTCTGAAGAATCTGACTAATCCTTATGAAAAAGTTACACACTTGCATGGAGAAAGCTAGATTTATCTTCCTAGGCATGCAGTCCCAGAGTCTTCACCATGTCTGAGGCAGATTGCCCAGTTCAGGTGTCACAGGTGAGCTGGCTCCTAACAGTAATTTCTGAACATACCCCAACAAGATCCAAAGCAAGCTACGGCAATGCAGAGCCTGCTGCTCTGGCTGTGATTCCAGCCCTCCCATATATGGCTAGGCCACACTCTTCTGGACGGGACCATCCCGCCTGGCTGTGCCAGTTTTGCACTGACGTGCTCACCCCTTGGTTTGTATAACAGTAAAGCAAAGGACAGGGGCAGGTTTCATAAAATAGTGCTGGATCACATATGTGCATGAAGACCATTTGTTTTTTTAAAACCTGATGGTTTCTGTAATCATCCTGTCTGATTTAAGCATAATTGCCTATGTTATCACTGTTTGCCATTTTGCCCTTGATTGACACACTGCCAAGCAACAGAGCAGTTTAGCTTTGTAGGATCAGACAAGGTATGATGCATGCAGTGCAATTCAGCTGGAGGATATGGTAAGGGAACCTAAAAGTTTGGTCAGTGTAATCTTGAGAGGGCTTTGTCTACTTACTCAAGCCAGCAATGTAAAACATCTTTATTCTCAAACAGGGGTTCCTTTCTACTGTAGGAAGAAGAGAGGAGGGAATCTACCTAAGCTGCCAAAGCAGTCAGTAGAAGTGTAGGTGCACTATGGCACCCTAAGATGACAATCAACTTTACATTTACACCCTCCACCACCCCTCCCCCAAAAAAGTCAACCAAAATCGCTACTAAACTGCTTCAAAGTTTCAAGCAAGTAAAGGATTAAGCAAGCTCAGAATTTGGGTTGGATATTAACAAAGGCTACCTCTCATGAAGATATCAATATGCACGGATGGTAAGGCCTACTAATTTATAGTCAAATGAATGTTCAGTTTAGATTAGGACTTACCCAACTTCCATGCAAAATTAAATAAAACCGCTGCAAATTTTAAATCAAATTAGCTTAACAATCCTTGCTGGCAGTCCATAGCAATGAAATGTCTTCCATTTAGGATAAGCAATCAATTTAGGCAAGCGCTTGACAAACACTCAAATGGAAAATGCAGATGACTGTTGTCACTGGAGTGTTTACACAGGTGGCACTATAGACAAATGAAGCAAGAGCTAGGTATCACACTGCTGGGTTTCTCACACAATCATATTTGCTGACTTTTGTTTATATTGTACTCTTCACCCGCTTTCTCCTCTTCTTTGCCTATATAAAAAGGCTGCATGGAATGAGACGAAGCTGAAGCAGTTGTCAGCTGGCCCCGGTTCTCCTCTTCCGTCGGTGCAGCACTCCTGGCTGCTGGGGCATGTAATCGATGAGCGTCCAGCATCTCCAGCAAGAGATCGTAGAGTGGAACTACATTTTTACACTTCATATTATACAGGTGCTCCATCCCTTTGTTGCTGTGGGTTTTAACAAAACAATGTTTATTTTCCAAATACACTAAAGGAAAAAAACCTATCAGCTGATAATATTTATTAGGTTCACATGAATTACACCTTGTACAGAACTAACATACCAGTTCAGTTTCTGTGCTCTCCTGCTATAGTTAGCAGAAGACAGCACCTTCAAAGAATATTTCAGACTGCTCATGAGCAAATTGCCTTTTAAAGGTGGCTCTTTCGCTCTCCTTTGCCTAAAACATGGCCTAGAGCACATGGACTCCTAATTTAAGCACTGTGACCAAGAAAATCGGATGAATGTTGGCATCCCCATAATAAAATCTTAATTATCAGATCATTTTCCTGGAAAATAACCTCAGCCAATTTGTTAGCAAATGCTCACTTGTAATAGTATCTATATACAAAACTATGGAAATTATTCACTTCACTGTGCATCTGGAACTTCCTTAATTGTACAAATTCTTCTTAAGTAAAAAAGCCACATTGACTTTCTCCTGAATACCTGTATACCAGCCCAGGAGGTAAAATCTGCATGTTTCATCTTTAGCAGCCCTGGTGTGGTGCTTACTCTTTTATTAATTGAAATAATAAAAATTAAAATCTGTGTAATATTTCTTTTCTGTTCATAAATATAAAATCTAAACTGCTTTTTTGTACACCATGTTGTTAACATTCCAGCCTCTGAGCAGCTACCTTGAAAGGTAATTACGTCTGGGAGAATCACTGCTGCAACTAATACTAGTGCCTGACACCTCACCTCTAATTAGCAAAGGGCACCATCCTCTAGATTGGGATTCATCAGACCTGCATTTATTCTCACCTATAAAATACACATAATGATCCTAACCTGTTTTCTGAAGTGAATTGCAGTCAAACCACTTGTGAAAAGTGGCTACATGAAAGTGACAGTTTTATTAAATCTTATAGGGTACTAAAGTTTGCAGAACTAGGCTACCTCTTCGTTATTCTACCTAGTACTTTTCAAATAGGATAGAAGATGCACATAACATTAAAAGTCGACTTTGCTTACAGCACTATCAAAACAGCAAGCAAAGTAAAGGAAAACTAGAAGAAACAAATGGGGAAATCATTTACCCTCACACCATAATCCAACGTACTGTTTTGCACACAGCCATACATCTTTATGAAAGTGGACATATATATATATATATCATACTTTGTAACAGCTGTACACACAGCTTGCACTCCCACCTGTGAAGGAAAAGTGTGTCTGTGTGCATTTGTGAACCTCCCTTGCATGGGACCAGTGTAGGAGGGCTGACCACATGCTTGCTCTCACCTCATGTGTCTGATGTGAGAGAGGATGAGGAGTAGCTGAGCTAGTCGTCTGTGTTGTTGCTGCAGAGAAAGACCCGACTTAGCCATTAAATGTATCAGAGTGTCTGTAATTTTGTCCAGGACACGATGAATGTAGTCTTTCTCTTCCAGAGATTTCAAGGTGCTGGAAAGAAAAGTGTACACACCTGGAATAGAAAGGAGAAAGAAAACAAAGCACAGACAAAAATTACTTTGATGGAATCAGATTTGCCCAGGGTTCGCCTTGTGACTGGCCTATTCAGCTGTGTTAAACCATGGGAGCTGATGGTCTGTGAACCCTCCTGTTTGCCATCCAGGTCACTGGTTTGAATAACCCCGGAGCACTGCAGGCCAAGCAGAAGGAAGAAGATGATGCCTCTTCCCTGTCTGGGTCCACCCAAGGTCTGGGCCAGGTGGAGGCAACACCTGCAGCCTGCAGCTAGACCTACCTAAAGTCTGTATTCCTCTAAGTCACTCAGCTCTGAAACCCTGAGGAGATGCTGTTGCCCCTTGAGAGATCTGCAGTACCTACTGACCAGCCCAGGCCTTCAGCAGTTTTTACCATTTTCCCTGCTCTGTAATGTTTGATTTTTGGTAATCCGATGGTCAGTCTAGAACTGTTACCACAAAACATGTAAACAAAATCAGGGTTTGCTTACCCACACTCATCTCAACAAAACCCTCCCAGCCAAGAAACAGCCTTGAAAGGTGTGATCCTTCACCTGCAAACCCATCTCTCCTTTAAAAGACATGTCCAAAGCAGCATGTGTAAGTTTAGCCATTTTTGTTTACTGCTGAAAGTGAGCAGCCTGAAGATCTGAACGACAAAGAAATTTTTCCAGAGATCAAAACCACCTTCAGACTCCTACTCTAAAGGCCCTCAGCATATCCTGTAAAACACTTGAACTAACTGAGGTGTAAGAGCTTTTACCAGTACTAATTCTTGGATGCATGCAACACATTGGCTTTGTAAATGGTAAATTCTCAACTAATTTTCATGTTTGTATCTTAAATTTGTTCTGGGAAACAACACACAGCCAGTGTGAATCAGGTCACAACAGCACTGTGCTACCAAAAGGCAGCTGTTGCATTCAGCATCATTTTTTTTAATCTTCTGGATTGATCCAATAACTCTAAACAGGTCGTATTACCATAATCCAGTCCCAAGGCAACAAAAGCTTCAGTTGTACGTACAGTAACACAAACTGGCTTGATCACAGTGTGTTCAGTGCCCTGTGTACTTGACAAATCTGTGCTTTAGCCCTTATGCAACAGCTTACAGAGCCAAGAAGAAGTTTGGATTTTGTCCTTGAAAAGATTTGGTTTCTGGAATTACATTTCATTTTGTTTTGATTTAAAGCATCATATATACCACAATAAGCAATGCAGTTAGTGATACTAAGAAAAAAAGACACACACACTAACATGGACACACACAGAGATACAGACTTCCTTGTTTGTGTTGTTTGTAGCCTGGGCCTATGCCATCGGATTTGATGGTATAAGAATTTTTGAAGATAAGAATATTTTTGCCATGCATCTGAGCAGTCGGGGAAATTGAGGGGGTTTCTGTTATCTTCTTAGTATACCTAACCTTCCTCATATCATCTTGGTACTTCAAGGGCTTGACACCTAGAACTACTGTAACCTGCAAGTAGGCTTTATGAATTTGGGTCTTCTGTACTAAAAAGAAAGAAATACAGATTTGTGTTTGTGAATGTCAGCGCGAGTGTCTGTGAGACGGCGACAGAGTGAGAGAGATACTGCTTTAAAAAAAATGAAAAACAATGAAAGAGTAACTCAAACACAGCACAACTGAAAACCGTCAGTCAGATTTCTTAATTTTGGTAATTAATGTTGCTTCTGGTTGGTGTAGACAGATAGTACAATGGCCTCTTTTCTCACAGAGCTTTTTATGATTTTTATTTCTTTTACTGAAAAGAATTCACCAAAGAGAAACAGCTCCTGGGGCTTTTCTCAGCTGACTGACTCTTAAGCACCCTCGCGTATTCCTACTGATAATACCAGGCTGTCTAGCTTAGCAAGTGCCTGTACGGGCAAGATTCTTATATATTACTAACAAAATACAATCCATTAGCAGGTAACATTAGTCTCAGAAACCTGCAGTGCCTCCAAAGCAGCTTACTTCAGCCAGAGGATGCTATTGTGCCCTTGTTTCATAACTTTGAAAACAGAAAAAAAATAAAATATGTTAGGAGGAATTGTTCTCACGTTGGTATAGTCCAGAAGCTATTAAAAAGTATAAATCAAAAAAAAAAAAAAAAGCACTCCCCCAAAAATGTAGAGACTTTGGGCAATTGCCAGTCAATAACTGCCGAGAAAAAATAATGTTTGGTTTTCCTTTCGGTTCCCCTAGTGGTTGCTCCTGCCCCAGGCCAATGACCAGAAATTTCCCCCAAAGAAATGCCAGCCATCCATCACATACATACACACACAAGCTGAGTTCTGGAACACGAGTACAGAAAATTGTCTTAGCAAAGTGAAATTTAACAGTCTCAAAGGTCTTCCCAATCTCTGAAGCTGAAAGCAAGCCTAAATTGAATAGCTACCAGGTTGTTTTCCAGCTCTTTCTTTCAGTCAGTACTGTAAAATACAATAGGAGTGAAAACAGAGAAAGCACCACCCTGCAAAGAAAGAAAGTTTATTGGCCTGTGCCCCTGACACAAAGCTGTGAATAGAACAGGGTCCCTCGGGGACTGCAGTGCTACTGTGCTAGCTGTTGGCATATAGTGATATAATTTTATATGTGTCATTATATATAGTGATGTTTTTATTCATATTACTGTAGAGGGGAACACCCTTTACATCTTTGCTGTCACAACAAACCCCCACTTAAAATATCTTTACATTTACAGTTCAAGCACACAAAGCTCTTCTGGTAACCCTGGGATACCCTGGGCTCTTCTTCCTCTTCCACAGTGTCCCACTGCTCTGTATCTGTACCAAGCCAAGCTGAGCTACGAGCAAATGCAGCTCTGCACCATGCACTTTTGTAACCATCCAGCCCCAAAATAAAGAAATAAATATAAGGCACAATTTAAGAGGAGATGGAAAAATCAGGAGAAAGGGACAACAAAGTCACATGGAATGATGTATTAGGAAGTCTAAAGGACTCATAAAATCAGCTAAATCTTTCCATCTCTATGGATTAACCAGCTAACCAATTCGGTAAAGTGGCTACTAGCGCAGATGTGACCAACATCTGACCAACATGTGACCAACATTCAGAATTAAAGCCTGTTGCTTTGCCACATCGCACCACTCCTTTCAGATAGACTAAAAACATCTAGCATCATCTTGCTCTTTCATGTTTCTAGTACTTATTTTGCAGTGGTAAGAAACAGCCCTCTATTATTGAGGCGAACGCATTTTTCAAAAATACAATTCTGCCTTTTAGTCGAAAGATTTATTACAGAAGCTTTAGAGAGGTACTTTCTGGTTTGTTATTTAGCTAGACAATGCTGTCCTTCTTACAGACATGCTGTCGCCTTGATATCTTAGGAAACATTTGGAAGTAGTGTAAAAGTATATTTTACTTTATAAACAAAGCCTTCCATCTTTTCCACATGCACTGAGTGAAGCTAAAAAAATTCACTTGCATTTTTGCCCAAGACCACATGAAAAAGGAGTGTAAAAATACTAAACATCCTCGAAATATGCTACGAAAAAAGAAAATAAATGTCTAACAAAAGCAATAAACAGCACTACCTCATTTGAAGAGCCTAACAGATGTCCAAGGCTTTAATAACGAAACATTTGTGTACACTCAGTGAATTAAATCAGCACAACACTTTAGAATGCAAATGCAGAGAGCTTCTTTTAAATTAAATGCATTGTAATTAGTCCAATTTGTTTGATTAATCACTTGTTTAAATCATTTTGAGATCAAATGGTTTAATCATAGGCATATATAATACAGATACCATAAGGCCCAAAAATTTACTGTGTGTTTATCTGCTGTTTCTTTAGTAGATCTGTTTATACTTACATGAGCAATCACAGAAAACAATCAGCCTAAGGGAGGTTTGGAGGTCATCTAATTCAACCTCCTGCTGAAAAAGCAGTAACTTCAGGGTTAGGTCAAGCTGCCCAGAGCTTTGTCCAGCTGAGTTTTGAGTATCTCTAAGGATGCAGATCCTACCAGCATTCTGGTCAACCTGTTCCAGTGCTTAACCTCTCACTGGGAAGATTTTTTGTTCTGTTCATCTAGTCAGGTTATCCTCTTGCTGTGGTTTGTCTCCACTGCAGCTTGTCATTTCCTCTTGCACCTCTGAGAAGAGCTTGTCCCTTGCTTCTCCATAACCTGTTTGTCAGCTGAGGACTGGAGTTAAGCCTTCCCTTAGCCTTCCCTTTTCCAGGATGAACAAACCTCAGCCTCTCCTCATATATCGTGTACACTGTGTGCTTCACAACACATACAGTATTTCATGAGTGTCCAACACTTTACATACAGAGGTTGGCCATATTCTCTGAAGAAAAACATCTCCAGAAGACATTTTAGAGTACCTATGCCAAACAACACTTACACAACTATTACACATACCCCAAATCACGCTACTTATCTCTGTAGTGCAATCTAGCCTCCTAATTTGGGCATCTAAAGGATCTGACTGTCAGAAACTCATGTCCACATTCCCAGCATCTAGTAGTGAACTCCTCAGGCAGTTATAAAATTAGTTAGGTTACAGGAATGCAAAAATTGAAATGTAAAATTAATTAGCTTTATGAATAAAGGCAATGGCAAGCAATACAGGCATACATTCTGTGGCCATATATACGTACACATTCAGTTTACAGTGTACTTAGATATACACAGTGTACTGCAATAAGCGCAGTGTGCAAGCCAGAGTAATACATGATGTTTTGCATAACAGTGGTATAAATTGCTTTCAGCATGAATCTGTAACATCTTAACCCACCCCTTGCACTCTGATCTGTCACTGTCAAGACTCTTGTAAAAATACCAGACTTCTGAGCAGTTTCATTTAATATATAAAAAAAGCACGCCACACCCAAAATCAGATCTTTTATCAGATCATCAGATCAACTCCGACCTTCTACTGTATAGAGTACCACTGATTCCAACCTCCTGAATAAGAACATTGGAGACATCAAGATCCGGTATCTCCTAGCCTCAATTATGTGCAGAAGGAAATATGACTCTGATTATAACTGATATCACTTGATATTTTTTTTATATGCATCTTTTTTCCTTATGGGAATCTTGAAACAAAATATCCCATTAACACAGTGAGATGTGTTTATAAAGGATATCTGGTGATGCCTGGCAAAGCTTTTTCTAAATAACAGATTTAGTTTTCTGGATCAATATTAAATACAGCAGTGGCACAAAGTCTCTCAACAATGTGGCTTGAGGTCTTCGTGTTTAAGACATGAACATCTAATGAGGTTTATTCAAAATTCATTTCTATTTTTTCTAATGTTATTTCGGTATTTATATACATTAATTACATGTTCTATATTTATTTAAGAGGATAATTACATTTGAACATATTAGCTGAAAATCTGGAGAAGCATTCCTTTATAGGAAGAACACTTAACTCTAGAAAATATTATAGTTATCAGGACAATAAAGGAAAATAAAATGTCAAACACTAATTACAATTTCACATCCTGGCATCCAGAATAAGAACAGCAGCCCTTCATTCCTAATATACCAGGTGCCTGCTTCAGATGTCACTTTTTGGTAATTGATGACAATCACAACAAAACCTGAACCATATTAATATCTCATAGAGCATAAATGAAATGCATTGGATTTGATTGTACAAACACATAATTTTGCCTTTTTTTTTTTGGTTTTTGGTAGACCATGTCCAAGTTTCCATAAAGGAAGAACTGACCGATTAATAAATCAAAGTCTGCTGTGTTTACAGTTAGCCTGAATTTGCATTTCATGCAATTTGGGCAAGCAATCTGTTAAACCACAAGATAAAAGGGACATAAAGCCCTCCACATCTGTTTTGTCTAGAGGTTGATGCTATCTACAAGTTCAAACCTACAGGAAAACAGGAGAACAAGTGGATAAATCCTCAGCTTTGGGAAACTGGCATCTTTAAGCATTAGGTAACATCTTAGCAGAAAATTGAGTTTAAAACTTTTTCTTTAGTACCTACATTATTTAGACCTCTATCATTTCCATGAGAGTACCATGGGTCTCTTTTCTGCACTTAAACAGAAATTATCTGGAGTTTTTTCTCATTTCAAACAGAAAAGGATCCTCTGGTGTGCAACAGAAATTTTCTATCGCATGCCTCAACTTGAATTTTCTTTTTTCAGTCATCTTGAGCAGAATCAAAGTCAGCTAACCTTACATATTTATATCTACACCTACACTTGCTATTTAGCCACCTATTTCTGAAGTGTACTTCAGGAGATTTACAGTCCAGAAATACTTATAAATGATAAAGGAAGTGGAAGGTGATGACATCAGGTTTAGATGTCTGTATTTTAATGCAAACTAAACCACGATAAACATGGCCACATTTTTGTCATAATTTCCTCTTTATATTGTCACTGCCAAAAAAAAAAGGAGGCACAGATTTACAAGCATTACCTTTGGATTCTCTTATATGTGGCTCCAGTTACTCAGTGTCTTGTAACCAGATCTTTAAGACCTGCCATCCCTTAGTTCAAAACACTGCTCTGATCACTCCTCGCACTGGCTGTACAGTGTATGAGCTACTTACTGCATTATTTTAGTGGGTCCTGCCTATACCCACTCAAAATGTTTTCCTGCTTCTATCCCTATCTGGTGGTTCTGCCTTCATCTATGTTTACAGCCCCACTTTCAATTGCTGCTCTCTCAAAATGAAAATGTGAGTAGTGACAACAAGCAGCATTCAATCACATGCAGGAAGCAACTGCAATTACCCAAGGCACAGTAAAGCACACCACTTACCAGAATTGAGCAGGATGATGGACTTAAGGCACACAAATTCCTCTCCTTGAAGGTTCATCATACGAAACCGAGCAGCAGTAGCCAGCAGCATGTCAAAGATTTCCACCATGCCCTCTACACATTTCCCTTGATTCCTGTGTGAATACCATCAAGGAGGAGATATTCACAGCTTTAACCTGGTGGCAGCATGAACTTTTCATTCCCCTGGATCATTCCTCTCCAATGATGATTTCATCAGTTCACTAGCTAGCATTAGACTTAATACTCTATGCTTATTTGGCATATGTGTGATTACAAAACCCGAGTTGTGATTACAAAAGCAGAGTTCCCAGGATCCCACATAAAATTAATAATTAAACAATATATTACCCCCCAAAATGTCCATTTTATAAACTCATCACCAACGCATTACTGGGCTGGAAGGTATGAGACTGATTTAACCAAACATTTACATTGAGGAAAAGATTTGTTCCGAACTATGTTTTTATTTCTTGTGTGTGTGTGTGTTCTGCTAGCATTACTTTGATTCCTCTTCCTAATTTTTTTTTCCTTTAACTGAAATAGTCCAAATTACTTTGCATTTCTCTCTCCCTAATGTTTTGTATTTTTTTCTACCTGGCCTTGCAAGCCGTAATGTTCCAGAATGCTTCTCCCATTTTTCTTAATGTCTCCTTAAAAAAAAAATAATTTTTCTTAATGCCTCCATTAAAAAATATTTTAAATAAAGCCCTTCCTTCCTTCATGAGCTCAGAAAGGACTTATGAGGCCAAAATCTTGTCTGTATGACTGAGTCTGATCAAAACTAGCATTTCATTCCACAAATCAGATAACTTTCTACATTACAGCATTAAACAAAGCTAAAGCTTATAAAATCTCAAAGTATTCACTAGTAATGGCAATTAACCTCCCTTTGCTCACAATACTAGGTATTCTTGCTCACTAAATTTCATCTGGCATGCAAAACCTGAAGTTCAACAATTAATGCAGATTGTAATTATTTTTTATGAAAGCTTAGCCTGCAGATTTTCTGGTCATGGAATTTTAGATTATTTACATTGCTACCTTTTACCAAAACCTACCTACCTAGTTTTCCTTTTATTAGGATGTCCTAAGTGAAATCTTACCCTGTAAGACGATCTGATCACTTAAAGAGTGCAGTTTAAAGATATATTATTTTTTAGCTATAACTTTTATGAAATTTTGAAAATCATTGGTATAGGAAAATGCAAAAGAGATTTCAAATTATCAGATAGCTATTCCACTATAATTTGTAACACAAACACAGACTGAGCATCTCTCAGTCTAGCACTGATTACCTGCATAGACACACCTGCCTAAGTCCTGATACACCATACTGTTGAGACTCTGTAGCTAATGTCTCATCCCACAATGGACCCTCAGACAAAGCAGTTATCTCTCTTGCTGACAACAGCCTGAGAAAATTCTTTGCACTTTTCAATCATGTTTAAACCTAAAGCTGTGTCAAAGAAGGAAAGAGGGCATCTGTGAGCATTTGTGCAACAATCTTCAAGTTCCAATCCTCATTCAGCTACTTTCAGCGCTTGAAATTAAATCTCTATGTAATCCCTTGTCCCAGAGCAGTGCCTACAAGCCAGTGATTTTGGCATATGACAGAAGCTATTTCACCTGTTTTCAGAGATACTTAAACAAAGAGGAACCATATTGAGAAAACAAAGTGAGAGATACACCCTTAAAAAGCCAGCAGGGTATTGGTTAAAATACAGCAGCATCTGAAAATGTGGGGTCTCAAGCAAGATTTCCAATTGTTGTTACAACAGCATACGTCCTCTGACTTTTCTGTGAGAAAGAGATGATCCAGCCTTGGAAATGGAAATAGTACATAAGTATATTTAATAAGGAGGATGGGTTGCTCCTTCTTGCCTTAGATCTCTGTGGGTTACCAGGCAGCTGCCTGCTGAGCTCTCCTGAAGTGCCTCACTTAATGTGCCATTAAAGGTTAGTTTAAGGATTTAGAATTTTAGAATTATGCAGAAATTAAAAGTTTCAGTGAATAATAAGGCAAGTGGCCCTATATTAAGAAAACCCTACATTTTCATGTCTGGCTAAGACACTTACTTGCCTCCTAAAACCCATCAAACCACTGCCAGCCAGTATTCACAACAGTTCAAAATATCATATAGTCTGAACAAATTGCAAAATTTGCATACCTAGGACCACAATTTAAAAAAGAAATAATAAGTTATTTGTAAAATGAGACCTTTTCAAATGTCTGACGGTAACTCATAGGATGGAAAAGATATTTTGATAGAAAGATCGATCAATATCCCAATCAAGATCCTCTTGTTGACAAGCACAACTTCTAGACAAAATCCCTAGTCCTGCAACATATAGTCCATACGCCGGAGTCTCCATGTGTATCTATTTCCCACCAACTGAG
Organism: Myiopsitta monachus; assembly: GCA_017639245.1. Lineage (NCBI taxonomy): Eukaryota > Metazoa > Chordata > Aves > Psittaciformes > Psittacidae > Myiopsitta > Myiopsitta monachus. Next base: position 25,049,020 of record CM029925.1, read on the forward strand.
CTCATATGGTAGATCAGAAATAAAATGATAAAATTTAAGAGAATCTAAATACTTCCTAACCTCATTTGCTTTGCTTTCCACTGTGTGTGAAATACCAGTGTACTGTATAAGAAAAACAAGAGTATTTCTTTAGATAGAGCTAAAAACCTCAGCCTAAGTTAAATACCTAGCTTTAGGTATTCCTGTGTGCAAGCAACAATTAAGAAATTCCTGTTTTACTTTCAAAGTTACACAGCAGATCCTGCTCCATAAAATCAATAGAAACTGCAGGAGCTTAGTATCTTTGAAATAGTGGCTTCTAACCAATTTTTTTATATATATCTAGGCTACAATACTGATTTTCCTTGTTAACCAACAAAAACTGTCTGAAATGGGAATCTCCAGTTTTCCAAAATTGCCTAACTTCCTAACATGAGCTGATGTAATTATTACATCTTCACAGCTGTATGTCCAGTTGATAGAAAGGCCCAAATAACTTTCCTGGAGGACAAGTTAAGCAATAGATTTGAAAATTATCCTTATCCCTTCATTGCACTGTTGTTTTTGTGTACTCTTAGCTTACTGAAAATGAAACAATAAAAGCTCGTTTACAGCAAAGCTTCAGAGGGCATTCTCAGAAGGGTCCTTAACACTTCGCTGTTGGAGTATGTTCAGGAAAGTTAAAGCATGTGAATTAATGTCTCCAGTTACTGCATAAAAGTACTACGTGCATTAACTTTAGTAGGTCTACAGAATCACACCATCATCAAGGCTGGAAGGTAACTCAGGATGTCTTTAGTGCAACCTCCATTCAAAGCAGAGTCAGCTCAATCAAGGCTTTATGCAAGTCTGGTCTTGAAAACTTCCAAGGATGGAGATTGCACAGCCTCTTTCAGCTTAATTATTTTCAACATCATGTGTTTTTTAGTTCCCTATATGCAGTCAGAACCTCCTTTGTTTCAATTTATGTCTCCTGTTTCTCAGTCTTCCATTGTGCATCTTAATAAAGAGCTTTGATAACCTCCTGTAGATTTGAGATTAGACATGCTCAAAAGACATCTCTTCCCCAGGCTTTTGCTCAAGCTGAACAAACTCACTTCTCTCAGCCACAGAGCATGTGCTCCTACCTTGGTGTCTCTCCACTAGGTTTACTGGAGTTTATTAATAGCTTTCCTGCAGTGAGGGGTGCAAAGCTGAATGTGGTATTCCAGATATGGTCTAATGACTACAAAATAAAAGCAGAATAATCAATTCCCTTGCTTTACTGCCTACACTACCACTAATACAGCCCCAGGTACTGTTGGACTTCATTGCTGCCATTCTCAGTACTGGTGCATGCACAGATTGAAGTTCATCAGCACCCCAGGTCCTTCTCATGCAGAACTGTTCCCCACCTATTTAGGACCCAGCTTTAATAGTAGCAGTGGATTAAGTCTATTACAGGTAAAGGTGCATTTCTCCTGCTGAATTACATGAGGTTCCTATCAGTCCATTCCCCCAGCCTAAGTTATCTGTGTGGCATCTATGCCCTCGAGCACATCAGCTGCAGCCCCTATTTTGGTGTCATCTGCAGATTCAAAGACTGCATTTCATCCCCTCTTCCTGGTCATTGATAAAGTTTCCAGATTTCAGAAAGTAGACACAGATGCACCCATCAAACCAAAGGCTGACGGTGTATTTGTTGTCTCTCAGGCTTCTTTGATCATGGTACTTCATTCGATAACAAGGCATTGAAAAGAACGGATGGTATCCACCAGACTAGGAGAGGGAAGATCATCTTAACAAATAGAATTAGTAACTTGGTGACAAAGCCTCTAAACAAGGCTTGTCACTGGATGTGTTCTTAATCATAAAAGTAGGTTAGGAAACAGAGAAGGTATGACTGAGAGAAAGCTGCAGGGACAACTTTCACATCCTCAGTTAGAAGGGAGCGTTGTAACAAACTGTCTGACCAAGAGTATAAAGTGGATATGTCTTTCTAGAAAGAACTTATTATTAATTATTATTATTATTATATTCTATAATATAAATAGAAGTCTCCCAATCACTGCTCTACAGTCCTGTGGAGAATATTTACATAGATAGACTGCAATCACTGGCTGGAAGGTCAACATAGCATTGCGCAAGTAATAAGTGAGTTTCTGAACTGTGTTGATGATAACTTCCCAATGCAAACAGCACAGTGGCCAACCAAGGGCAATGCTCTATTGACCCACTCCTCACAAACAATAAGAAATTGCTGGTGAATGTGGCCACAGCTAGGAAATTTGGTTGGTAGCAACCACGAGATGTGACTGAACTCAGGATCCAGAGTTAGACTGGAAATGCAAACAACAGAACTATAACTGGGTTTCAGAAGAACAGACTGCAGTTTATATAGGAATTTTTTTTTTTGCCAGAATATCCTTGGAGACAAGATAGGGAAAAGTGTCAAGCTAAGTAGCAGTATTTTAAGGAAAACTTAAGAGAGCTCAGGAACAAGCTCATCCCATCATAGAGGAAGACCAGGTATTTCAACAGAAGATCCACTTGGAAAAACAAGGAGTCCCTTATTGAACTAAAAGGCAGAAGAACATATAAGAAATAGAAATACAAGCAGGCAACAAAGGAGGTGTACCAAAACGCTGTGAACATTCATGCCGGAAACTAAGGAGGGCCAGAGAGGGTATTAAGGAGGGATTTTACAAGTATGGCAGCAACAAATGTAATTTCAGTTGATGAATGGGTGAGAAGGCCCAGTGACTGACTATGTAGAATAGACTGAAACTCTCAGTAGCTATTCTTTTGTGTGTGTGTATGTCAGATTTCACTGTCAAAACCATCAGAAGCATATTGACAGGTTAGGGAATTAGAGAATCAGTAATTATTCTGAAGAGTAATTCCAGATTTTGAAGCCAAATGGGTTTCATTTCAGGGCGCTGAAAGAGCTGGTCGATGTATCCATTGGGCTACTACCTATCACGTAAAAAAATCACAGAGATTGAAAGAGGTCCCTGACAAATAGTAGAAGGATAACTCAACTTTGACAAAATCATGGAGGATCTAGTAAGCCAGATTGTGCTTGACCAATCTGATTTGCTCTACGATGAAACAGTTAAATGATCAGCAGAAAGATGGTTGATGCAATATAAATCAACTGTAGTAAGGCTTTTGGTTTAAAGCATTCTAATCATATGTTAAGCCATGGAAGCATAGGCTGAGCAGACAGACATGAGCGGAAAACAGGCTGGATGACCAGACACTAAGTGTAGCTGTAATGACAACACCTATTTTTTGGTAGGTAGTAAGTGCTCCACAGGTTGACTCTGGAGCCAGTGCTGTTTAACATATTTGTCAATAATCTGGGTGATGATAAAAGGTTGATCTTCAGTTTGTGGATGATACTAAATTGGTGCTTGGTTGATAGACTACATAGCACAATCCTCAGTGCTAGAGGGATCCTGGAGGAGTGGGCCAACAGAAACCTCATGAAGTTCGGCAAAGAGAATCACCACATTCTGTAACCAGGGCCAAGCAGCAGTTCTCCTTGAAAATGGAAACCAAGTAAAATATAAGCCAACAGCATTCTCTCTTTGTGGTTAAGGGAAATTGCATGCAAATTATGTTAGGATGAATGTGGCTGAAAGAATAAGAGAAATTATATTTCCTCCACCTCTGCTTGGTCCTGCTGAGACTATGCAGATTATTAGGGCCCAGTTTCAGGCCACTCAGCTCAAGAGCTACTTCAGATGTTTCCTTGTATTGTGGAGATGATCAGGGGCATGCAGTATGTGGCCTTCAAGAAGGGATGAATGGCTGAATCTGTCTGGTCTGATGAGAAGAAAGCAAAGTATGTAGGGGAGGGGACAGTCAAAACTACTTGAATGGGCATCACAAACAGCTTATAACAAAGCTCTTCTCAGGAGCAGTAAGTGTTAAATCAAAAGACAACTGCTATAAGCTACAGCTTGAAAAGTTCTGGCTGGATTGTAGGACTGTAGTGCAACCCTGAAAAAGCTAGCAAAAGAGGATGTCTCCTCTGTTCTTAGTGACTTTCAAGAAAGCTAGACAAAGACACAGCTAGCCTAAGATGGTATTGGCAGTGGTCTTGCTTCAAGAAGCAGGTTTGGACTAGATGATGTGCAACAAAAATTTTGTGTCTACAGTAAATTGCTGAAGAGGTTCCTGAAAGAGTTTAGTTTCAGTGGGTACCATAAGAGGCAAGGATTTATTACTGGTGTAGAGCTTTTTAAACAAGAATCCAAACATTCAATCAGCACCTGAGTAAAGAATAAAAGCAACCCTTAAATCATACAAGTAAGAGTTTATGTACTAATGCACTGGTAAAAAAATCACCAGTCGTCCCCCGTCCCGTCCCCCCCCCCCATATTACAGTATTTTGGCTTCACTTTATGCATAAATCTGACACAGAATATAAAACTTAGAAGAAAAATAAAATGTAAATGTTAACCCAGCTTTCTCATAATTCAGAATCATTTTGGTTTAAACATGGATTGCATTTCGGAAAAAGGTTTGGAATGAGTACAAACCTTTTTATTTATTGTAGTCTATTCATTCTTAGTGCATATCTTCTCAGCATTTTATCCTCCTTACATTTCATTCTCATACTTCTATTATATTTGGTTAGATTTACTTCTAATTCATTAATTTATTCTGTCATGGCAAAGGCAAGAAAGAATGTCTATCTGCCTAGATGTAAGGAAACAAATTCAGAGGGAGGAAACCTAAAGTGAGAGTATATGCATTTTTCAGGAAGTTTCCTTCAGGTATTAAATTAGCTGCCTTTTTTTTTTTTTTTGGAGGCACGTGGGGTAGTTCACCAAAATCCTTTTCAATTGATTTACAGCACTGTTACTGCATTTCTTGTTTCAACAAATGCAATATTTTTGGATACTTATTCAAAAATATGTGCCATTAGTGTCAATGCATGAATCACAGACTGAGAATCAATCACCGCTGGGCAATTGGAGAAGTACTGGACTGGAATTCGTATCATTCAACATGGAATCAAGCTTTTTTCCCTTCAAGAATTTCTTGAAGCCGACATTTGCCAAATAAGAAGTAAAACTAAAACACGAGTTCCAAACATAATTTTGAGGGGGGGAAAGAAGCAGGAGCAGAAGGGACCCCTAAGAGTAACAGGCTCTTTCCCTCCACTGAGCTGGGAGGGTTTGTTTATACTCTTTCATACAACCAGCCCCTTGAGTTACTGCTGTTGGCATCATTATTTCTCAAAACAGGTGGAAAAAAGTGGCTGCCCATGCACAGCAGCAGTTTTCACCCAGCACAGCTCTCTCTTCTACATAAGCAAAGTAACAATTAGGATTGAACCTTAGGCTCAAACAGGAAATTCCTTCCTCTTCCAGCACTGACAAAATCTCCAGCCTGTCATCCTCTGAAGTTTGTTAATTATTTCTTCCGTCTCCTTTGGCTTCTACTTGAGCTAGCTCGGAACCAAAAGTCTAAGTGCCTTTCCTGACTAGTTCAACAGACGATCATCTACCTAGGCAGATAAAGGAAGAGTATGCTATACATTTCATCGAATCATAGAATGGTTTGGGTTGGAAGGGACCTTAACAGATCATCTATCTCCTACCTCCCTGCCATGGGCAGGGAACACCTTCCACAAGACCAGGTTTCTCACTCATTTCAAAAGTAGTCAATCAGATCTGAAACATAGTCAATTAACTATTAAGTACCTTTTTAATTATTTTTATTAGTATAATATTATATGAAATGGATCCACAAATGTTAGATAAGAAAAATCTCTCAAATGCTGCTATAATAATTCTAACAAAACTGATCTGTTTTTTTGTTGCATTTGAGACACTTAGATTACAGATTTATTATGAAGGCTCTCCATTTGGGAATAATAAAATCACAATAATTAGCTGAAAAAAATATTCTTGTTGACAGGAAGACCTTTTTCAGTTTAATTTACTTTCAGTCTGAATCACCTTAGAGCCAAAAATGTTTCAAAATTCTCTTCATACCAGAAATGCAAAGGAAGTTTTATTTTGGGCAAAGAAAATTAATTTTGGAAAGATCAGCATCACAATTCAACATGACCTAGAATTGAGGCCTGAGCTTCCAAGGTCAGAGTGACTAGATAAACCAGCAATCTTAGAACTTGTGTAGGAGCCATTTTGTATCCAGAAATTATTTCATTCTCACTGAAAACTTCTGTTCTGTGCCTACAGACCCACCCAGGAAACCTCTTTTGCTGGTAGCTGAAAATTGGGAAGATCATAATGAGAGGGTTTTTCTTTTTTTTTTTTTTAATGAGTTAATACTTTGGATCATCAAGCAGCAGCTCCTCAGACTCTAGAAGGGTACTTCTGAATTACATTTAGGTGTTTGAATTACAAAATTTTGAAGTTTTGAATTTTGCTCCAAGGCACAGTAAAGAGTGATTTACAATAAATAGAAATCACCTTTGTACATTATTTAAGAACTATAATTCTGTCTCTTATAATTTATTTATTTTCATTCTGTGTCATCTGCAATATAACAATGCACCTCAAAATCCAGCTACAAAGTGAAAAATGAAAGAGAAATTAAATTATTTCAAAAGATTCCTTAACTTCCTGCAAATTGATCCGCTTAGCTCTCTCAGGTAAGTACTCTGATGACAAGATGATTGTTTGAATAGGGTTTCCAGCACAGAATCTATTACTATTAAAGGTAGGATGAAAATGAAATGTACAATTGTTTTTTCAAATTTAAGTTGAAGTGTAAATTTGGATATAGCTGCTGACAGGACTATGGGCTTTTCCCCTTTGAAATAAATAAAAGCAGCAGGTCACTAACGAAGCATTCTGAATCAAGTATCTGTGACCATTTTGCTTCCATTTTTCTAATAACTCAGTTGTAATCCACAATTACTCTGTACCAAAAAACTGTCATGCATTTAATCAAGTGACAGACAGGTATGATGTCCTCAGGCATCTGGAACATTTTACAAGGTGAGTGACTAGTAAGACACACACAGATTTCATCCTGAAGCTTTTCTATTGTATCTAACCTTCTATCAAAACACTGGAAAGCACTATCTCCACAGAAAACTTGAAAGGTTCCTTTTAGATGTGGTGAGAAACTTTGAGACCAAAGCCATGAAAGCAGTAGATTATTCAGCTGCCCAGTCATACAGTGAATGCTCTAAGTCTTTATCCTACTTGCACTAGCTGAAGTTTAAGGAGATTCATAGCCTTCTGCATTACTCAGGATAAAAGTCAGGTAAGGGAAAATTCTTCATTCTTCATCTGAAAGATAAAGCTTTCTGGAAGAGACTGTGAACTAGAGGTTAAACAAAAAAAACCTAAACCTGAACAACAGATTAGTTTTCTCCATAGAAAGAAGGAAATAACCTAGTAGAAACAGGGAAATACTGACCATATTTAACTGAAAGTTTATAAGCTCTTGCATTGTTTTTTTTGTTGTTGCTGGACTTTTTTTGCAATCATGATAAGAAAGTAACACTATAACATAATATGAGAATAACCATACTGGCTTATATTAAAGGTATATTTAGCTCTAGGTTAAGCATATAGGCATTTGGATCCGCTGATTTCAAGTGATTGCCTCTAGTACTAGACTGGAAGAGGTAGTAACTTGTGGATTACCATACATCTTCTCAACGAGTTTGTGACTTTATGCAATTCCTATCCTCTCTGTTTCCCTTCTTCTGTTGAGCATCACAGGCAGAAAAGCCAGTCTGTTTAGTCCTTGTACCCTCTCTTTGTTTATGCAACCCATCAGGTACCTTTTCTGTTTTTTTTCAATATTCCTGTCAAGATAAGGAAAATCAGAAAGGCATGGTGTTCCAAGCATAGATGGAGCACAGATTTAAACAGGGAAATAACAATGATCTGTACGGTTTCTTTTCCCTTTTGCAATGATTCCTGGGGGTGGGAAAGTTGCAGTCTATTCACCTTTTGACTGAAGGAGATCAAAGAACTGCTGATTCCATAGAACTGACTACTGCAAAATGACACAGAAAGATAATTCAGAATGCAGGTAATGAAGATTATGATTATTCTTCTGTATACAACAGTACACATTTGCCTACATGCAATTTGTATCTTGTTTAATACTTTTTGGAAATTCAACAAATTCTCCCTCATCCCCTTGCTTGTTAATTCTTCGAAGATCTCCAATGTATTCATGATACATGGCTTTCCCTTACAAAAATGCATTAGGACTCTTTGCTTATGTCATGTTTATTCACACCTCAACCTTTCTTCTTTAGATGGTATCTCAACGGTTTCCTAACAACGGTCATCAGGCTTAGTGGACAGGGGTTTCACCCACCTTTTCTAAATGCAGTACCGTGTTTCCCATTTTGCTGATACTGATACATGTTTCACATGAGAAGTCATCCACCTCAAGCCAGCAATTCAGCTATTTCTACCATGAGCTTCTTTACAGTTGTTTCAAACCTTCAAGTAACCTCTGATCAGCATGATGCATGACTGCAACAAATCCTTTCAAAATGCAACAAAATAGGGCTTTCTTATTCATGAAGAAACATTAAATTTTCTTCAAGATTATAAACAGCCTATTGTCAGGCCTGACAAATTTCAGCCTTGCGCTAATGACATTTTTAAAGCCCAGCTTCTTGGGACTGCTCCAGACAGGAAACATCTGGTTTGTCCCATTAGAAACTTAAGCCTTTACTTCTTCTTATACAAGATAGCAATTTTCAAAAATGGAATATGAAAGATTTGCATTTAGCCTGGGCTTACTTTCATTTTGTCAGGTACTGTACATTAATTGCAAGTACTGTGAGTGTGCCATTGTATTTCCTGATTGGGCCTATTTTCTAATTTATAATTATTGTCATTTGAAGTTTTTTAATAGCATCATTTATACACTGTAAAAAATGTATCAGTTATATGTAACAGGCAGACTGCTAAAAGTCTTGATTTTGAACAAGACTCAAGTGCTTCTTGTTAACTATAATAGAATAAGAAAGGGTGCATTACCCCATAGAATACTCTATCTAATTTCAAGGCAGTGTGGGAATAGAAAGGGATAATGTGATGATATTCATCCATACAGAATGATATTAGTCTACACATACTGGCAACTTAATTGTTGTATAATCTTTTTTATAAGCAAACCAAAATTTTAAGAAGGAACTTAAAATTAATAACAAAGGGCTGCTTTACAGATATTTTTGAGGAGTCTTCCAAGTGTGAAATATTACAAAGGAAAATTATAGAGGTATTTATCTGAAAAGGTAACAAGTAGATGCTCACAGAATAATATGGTCTCTAAAAGATCTTCAGAGACAAGACAAGCTCATGTTTAATATGGTCCTAGTAGACGGAATGAGCCAGGAGAAGAAAAATCAGATTTGTTCAAAAGAAGAGCAAAGTTGGAATGCTATTTCTATGACATTTCAGAAAGATATGAACAAGAAAAGACAGTATTTATTTAGCCAAAAGGTAAAAAAGTTGCATAATAAAACTTGACATGACCTGAGCTTTATGCATGGATGTATACAAAGGACCATTTTTCTCCGAGTTTCTAAACAGAAAGAATTTGTTAGAGATAAGAGAAGCCCTAATGTGAAAAATGAAAGGGATGTGCAATCAGAGAAGATGTCTACCTCAGAATGAACACAGAGAGCTAAAGGCACACACAAAACTTGGTAAAGCTCCATATTAACAATATTGAATTTGCAATAAGTCCAGAAAAACATAGGTTAGAGACAGATTAAGGTTTTACCATCTGTTGTTGGTGACTCTGGATTATAAAAAGTAACTAAATGAATATATGCAGATGCTGTAAACCCTAAAGATCAGGTAACAGGGAATGCGTGACTGAGAATTCAGGACAGAGTGCTGTGGATGAAAACACTGAAAAAGAGTACCCTGTAAAGAACACGCTGAAGGGTAGTGACAGAACAGATGAAAGGAAATTATGCTACAGCATCCATCTTTTCCTTTATTTTAGCCATTCGATCAGATGATTTCATTATTTAGATCAACAACAATAATTTGCAGTCTTGTGGTTATTTGCCCCAAAACTTGATGCAGTAGAAGGGCTCCCTTGAGTCAAACAGGCTTTGTATCAGTCTCTGACCTACTCTCTCAAATCTGACAAACATACTTTTGCCCTTTTTTTGAAAGGCAATTTGCTGAAATCTAATTAGCATATTGAACTATTGTTCGCACTAATTAACTAGTAAATCAACAGTTAACTAATTAGCGTATCAGTAGTCCCAGGGTCAAGTATTTTACTAATTTAATTTCAGCAAATGACCCTACCAAGTAGAGTGAGGCATGCATATAATGCCTTAGAAACATATTTCTTGTTACTTGAAAATGGGAAGAGGCAATAGATTTACATTTTTAGAAATGGTCTTGTTTGAAAGTCAAAAATCAGAGTCTGGTTCGATTATTAAGTTAATTGATTTTTAAGCCCTAAAGTAATATGTAGTTCCAGTTGCATGCAGTTGTTTTATATACTCCAGTGGAGTTGGCTTAATCTCTGTGAATCAAGTGCTCAAACTCTATTTTATTCAGAGCATGGAGATTTTTAGTTGAGGAAGACTAAGTTTCTGATGTTTTCCTAGCTGTTTTTCTTAGCTATGAGGAAGAAAAATGTTACTCTGACTCTGCTCTTCAGTTTCAATTTTTTCCTCACAATCTGTACCATGGAATGTGGAAAAGATGGATTGGTCTTTGGAATCCATATTACAATTTATAGTAGTTTTCAATAATATGCTATGCTTTATTTTCTACAGTTTAAATCTTACTTCTTATATATACTAAGAAATAATTTTAAAGCTGTTGTGTTTCCTTCAGAAGACTACACTTACGTTTAGGCAAGAAGATACATTCTGTACACTAAATAAGAATGTATTTTATACATATCTAGCTCCATAGCTCACAGGTCATGTGGAATAGGGTTTTTTCTAAGGCAATAAATATAAATACTTCTCTATTCTTATGAAATATTATATTTTATACTGTTAGGCATTATCACTCATATTTTACTAAAATCACAGAATTCCTGAGATTGGAAGGGACCACCAGGGGTCAGTTAGTCCATTCATTCACCCACCGGCTATTGCTTGCAGTGGCTGAAGGCCCTGCCCTTGACTTTCAGCTGCCATCTGTCTGCTGCAGCTCACTGCCCCTGCATCTTGGTGACAAGAAATTTGCCCAGCTCATAGCTGCCTCACTATACTGTACTCTGTCTCCTCAGCTCTTTCTCTACCTTCTGTTTACGCCAAGATGCCAAACTCTGAGGTGAAGTGACCAATGTGCATACATAAACTCCTGCCAGCTCTGCTAGGTGCGTGATAGTCATCAACTAAAGAGGACTACAAATAGCTGGGATTTATGAATCCTAACTAACTTTGTCTAAATTTGCCACAGTCATTTGCCAAAAACCCTGATTAGTGGTTGTTCTCTTTTAACATTCTTTTCCAAGGCTGAAATTTTTCATGATTGGGAAAAAAAAAGAAGACAACATTGCATTAAGATTGTTAGAATATATGCTAAATATCTATCAATCTTCCTGCTCTTTTTTTGTGAACACTTTCAGCTAAAATCCAGGATACTGTTTTATGGCAGAGACGCATATTTTTCTCTCTCACTTAGAAACACTAACAACATATTAGCAAGACTGACTAAAAAAGGCTCAGGGCAGCAAGCAGGTGTGTTTTACATACGTGACTCCAGTTTTCAGGAGAAAAAAAAAAATAAAATCTTCATGTACTCTCTACAAATAATTAAGATTGCAATTGAGACTACCAGGATTTTTTCCAGCATTTTGGATGGCTGCTTGGATAAACACATTATAACTAAGAATAAGTAGGAGGATTTTAGGTAAGCAGAAATAATTACCTTAATTAAAGTGATTAGAGTTCAGTGTTTAATTTAAATTTCATTTAGTTTTACAACAAGCAGTATAGATTACAAGAGAAGTTTTCTGCTGCCTTTGAAAGTGCTTCCAGCAGCAGCTGGAGTTTGGATGAGTTACTTGTCTAATAAATTACCAGCATAATATTCAAGAGCATTTCTAGGGTTTTTAGAGTTCCTTTTCCAATCTCCCCTACTATAACCCTGCTTAACTTATGGAATACTTTCAAATTGTAGTATCAGTAAAATGACTATGAATTAAAATCACAGTAGAAATTGATTAACTTAAATAATTCATAGCAACATGCAGACTGACCTGTCCAGTAATAGATTAGGTGCAAACAAAAGCTTTCCTGGATGCTCCATGGAACGCCAGACTAAGCCAATCATCAGTATCTCTAACCAGGCACATTCCAGTAGATGGACCTGATCATGGAGTGTTAAATCCACAAATCCTGAAAGAACAAACAGGAGACAATGAAAACTCTCCAGCTTTATAAGTGGAACAATATTACTCAGAAAATCAGGTTAAAAAGTGCATTGGAGGTGGATAACCAAAAGCAAAAAGCAGCGAAACAGATATTTATTTTCTATACATTTTGGTTCGGGTTTTGCTTATCATCAGGTCCACTGTGGCTTCATCCTACAGAACACTCAGCATTTTTTAGCCCCCTTGTTGTGTGCTGGTTGTACCCTGCCCAAAGAGCAGAGCAAGAGCCAGGAGAGCATCTGCAGCTCCATGCCTCTTGCTAACGGCCTGGGAAGCCGGGTGCACACTGCAGAAAGGGGCAGCCATCTGCTCCAGTGCCATGCTGCCTGGGGCCTGATGGAGGGATAATGCAAAATGCCTCATATAAAATGAAATTATAGCTCTAGTCAGCTAACTCCAGACCCCTTATCCTGGTAGAATGCTGTTTTACAGACATGTGAATCACCATACTGCAAGTGTTATCTGTGTGGAAGAGGGCCCAATACTACATTTCAAATGAACCAGGAATCAAAAGCTGATCCCTGCACATTCAGAACTTGCAGATGAACACCTTGCTTGTATTTCTTTTGGATTAAAGCACTTGGAGGAAGGAGGTGACCTCTCTTACTCTAGTGTTAAACAACTCTAGAAACAATGAACGCAAAATGAAGAGGATGCTCATAGCAATAATAAAACATGAATATGAAAGAACAGTGATGGAGGTAGCTATGAAAGCATAATGACTGTGATCATTTCTGTGTTCATTTCATGGAACAGATTCTATTATTCTCTGTTTGAGAGTCTCATTTCTCATGAAGATTACTTTCAATCCAAAGATATAAGTCAAGGGGAGATTGCATAATACAATTTATTAGACCCTAGAATAACGAATTTTTTTAAATTAACTTAAATCTGCTAAAATGAAATTAAAACCAGATCTTATTTATATTTTACTCAGTGTTATGAGAGAAACACATTATTTAACTTTGCCCTTTGTTTTTTTGAAATTGTAATTGATTCATATTAGTCTTTGGAATACAATTTATGAGGTAAACTACATTACCAGCCCAGGAGATGGTAGTGATTTTACTTCTGCCTTGTGTCCTCACTAAATTTACATACTGAGTCAGTTCCAAGGAATATAGTTGACATACTATCAAGTTCTATCTTAAGAAAAAGAAAAAAATAAAAATAAAAAGGCACATACTTTTAAAGCTCAATGTGCTATGAAATACATTTTTCAAATAACAAAGAGAAAGAGAAGGAAACTTAGCTTCACTAAGGGGAATGCTTCACTAAGGGAAAATCTTGCCTAACCAATTCGGTGGCCTTCTATGACAGGGCTACAGAACTGATGGGCAAGTGTAGAGCAGTTGATGTCATCTACCTGGACTTGTGCAAAGTATTCAACATTGTCCCACACGACACCCTTGTCTCTAAATTGGAGAGACATCAATTTGATAGGTGGACCACTCGGTGGATAAAGAACTGGCTGGATGGCCACACGCAAAGAGTAGTACTCAATGGCTCAATGTCCAGCTGGAGACCAGTAATGAGTGGTGTCCCTCAGGGATCAGTGTTGGGACTGGTCTTGTTCAACATCATTTTCGCTGACACAGACAGTGGGATTGAGGACACCCTCAGCAAGTTTGCCGATGACACCAAGTTGTGTGGTTTGGTTGATATGCTGTTGGGAAGGAATGCCATCCAGAGGGACCTTGGCACACTTGGGAGGTGGGCTGATGCCAACCTGATGAAGTTTAACCATGCCAAGTGCAAAGTCCTACACCTGGGTTGGAGCAATCCCAGGCACAGCTACAGGTTGGACAGAGAAGATATTCAGAGCAGCCCTGCGGAGAACAACATGGGGATGTTGGTTGAAGAGGAAATGAACATGAGTGCGCTTGCAGCCCAGAAAGCCAACCGTATCCTGGGCTGCATCAAAAGGAGCATGACCAGCAAGTCAAAGGAGGTGATCCTGACCCTCTACTCTGCTCTCGTGAGACCTCACTTGGAGTATTATGTGCAATTCTGGTGTCCTCAACATAAGAAGGACATGGAACTGTTGGAACAAGTCCCGAGGAGGGCCACGAGGATGATCAGGGCACTGCAGCACCTCCTGTATGAAGAGAGGATGAGAAAGTTGGGGCTGTTCAGCCTGGAGAAGAGAAGCCTGTATAGAGACCTCATAGCAGCCTTCCAGTATCTGAAGGGGGCCTATAGGGATGCTGGGGAGGGACTCTTCATGAGGGACTGTAGTGATAGGACAAGGGGTAACGGGTTCAAACTTAAACAGGGCAAGTTTAGATTGGATATGAGGAAGAAAATCTTTACTGTAAGGGTGTTGAGGCACTGGAATGGGTTGCCCAGGGAAGCTGTGAATGCTCCATCGCTGGTGGTGTTCAAGGACAGGTTGTACATAGCCTTGTGTGGCATGGTTTTGTGTGAGGTGTCCCTGCCCATGGCATGGGGGTTGGAACGAGATGATCTTAAGGTCCTTTCCAACATTAACTATTCTATGATTCTATGAAACAAAATATAGTTCATGATAACTTATAAGATATTGTTATGTTCTGTAAAAGTTGTTGGTATAGCGATTTTTTTATTAAAACACCTGAGAGAGCTAATCAGTCTATTCATACAGAACCATTCAGAAAAAAAGAAACTTTTTTGACAAGTCTGAAATAAAACTCATCTACCAATCATTAGGAGTGAATTTAGACAGTGCAATACCTGCTATTTTTATGGCAGTGGTAAATACTGGGCAGGACAAGTGTTGTCTTTTCCTGTGTTTTTCCATTATTACTAAGTGCAAAAATTACTTTCAGACTTCGCAGGCCGATGGAACGGCATTTGCCTTAATTACAAAACAGCCTGAAACAATAGAGCTGAAACTTAAAAGAGCAGCATTCTTAACTACAAAGCACTGATCACAACACTCAAGAATGAAATTGGCAGAAAGGAACTGCCGTCTGTATATGAAGTACAAACAATAAATACCATGTATTCTATTAAGCATTGCCTTAGTATGCCAACATACACCAATAATGTTTTTATCTGTGCCTGAAGCACACCAATTGCAGGGACACAACTCACCCTGTGGTGTCTGAAGTTTGCAATCAGTACATTATTAGTCAGCTATATTGCCATCATTTCACGTGGCGGCACTCTATTCTGCAGCAGATTGCTTTGACTGTTGAAGAAAAGCTGAGCTTGTTACAACTGTGGTAATTCACTTTCCTGTAAAACTCTGCTCATTCTTCTACAGTATTCTGGACGCCAAAAAGCTTTGCTTTGCTCTCCACGCTGTCTTGGCATCTATTCTCAAATCCTTTTTAAGCCCTATCTTTTTATTAACTTTATTTTTCCCCATCTTCACATGCGAAATTTGAGATTGCACTGAGCCTAAGCAATCTCTACAAAAACTAAAGAGAGACAGTAAAACAAAAAGCTAATAAATTACTTCACTAGTATTGTAGAGGAGGAATATTTTGTCAGCCTGCTTTGAGTATAGAAATATACTGCTCAAAGACACCAACATCTTTTAAAGTACATGAACATAAATATTTTGCATTAAAAATTCCTAAAAGGATTGGCCAAAAATATTACTGCTGTCTGGAATATTAACTCTGATTTCAGAGAAGATAAGGAAGTTGCAAAAAAGTAGGATGAAGAAGAACTGATTCTGAGTCCATAGTTTATAATATTAAATGATCTGTCATCCTGACATTTGCTTTAGGTTCTATAACAAAACAGCTAAATCAAATCTTGATTAACTCAGGTTTAAAAGTCTGTAGTATAATAGTACACATCAATTCATGAAAAACTTTATCAAATTACCTTGATGGCTTTTTATGTTACATTATAATTTTAGTTGTTAAAAATAATGGTTTTGATAACACAGACTTCTATGAGACATTTAGCTTTGTATAAATATGCAACAGATTAACTGAATTAAAGTATTTTAAATGACACATCTCAGTATATAATGGCAAAATACTAACAAACTGAACTGAAATGTTTCTAAAGGAATGCCATACAGTTTACTTCTTTATCCTAGACAATTTTTTAATGATGCCGTAGAAAACCAGAAATCATGATTTAGATGTTATGATGGCATGTGGGAAATTATGCAAAAAACCTCCAGCTGATAATGTATGCAATCTAAATAACTCACTAGTTTCATCATAGAATATATAAACATAAGTTTAAAACCAAGAACATTAAGCACCTATATAAGATAGAAACAGTAGCAGCTATGAAGAGGACGTGGATGGAGAAAATCAGCCCAGTTTGAGCTTCCAGCAGGAAGCTAGATCTAATAGAGATACTGAATAAAAAGCCAGGGAAATTCTGAGTAAGGAAGTCAAATTTTCTCTGTGTTACCTGAATCTGGTAACCATTCTTCAAGCAAGGTGAGAATTTGGACAGAATGATACACATTAAAGTGAATAAAACCTTAAAAAACATGCCCTCTAGTGAAGAATAAGAGTAATTTAGAGACTACATGAAACTACACTAAAGGTGTTAAATGACTACAATGAGTACCTATCTAAAGAAAAAAGAATGGCACACCAAAAGGTAACAGCATAACATACTGAAGCCCGTGCTGGAAGCTAAACCGACTCCAAGTGGCAACAAATGAGGGGCAATTGTTATCAACAAAAGTAGTTATTATCTAAGCAACATACTAGGTTTTTGTTAATTTCCTACCATTAGAAACATTAATCAAGATTTATTTATTATTTTAATAATAAATAAATGTACTCTTGTTCAAGCAAGCTAATTCAGAATAATGTTACAGAAGGTTAAATTAACTGATGAATAAATCATTAGTCACTCCATCACTCAGAGCATGATGCACTTTAATGTTGCTAAAACTATGTGCAGTTGTGCATTCTCAAGTATCAGTGTTTTTTTAATGCTGGCAAGTTTTGGAAGAAAAAGTATTTTTTAATTCTAAATTTTTTTTACTGTGCTTTAAGGAAAAAGGAAGACCTTCGCTTCACTGCTGATACATTAATTAACTGCAGCTTATAGATATAACCTACATTTGACTCCACGTAGCAGGCTGACCAACTGTATAACCTTATGGACATATCAAAATTCTTGTGTGACTAAAACCTAAACCCAACAAAATCGAGACTGCCATTAAGCCATTCACATATTATATGCTTGCCAGGAGAAAGACACAGAATAAAAGCCATGGCTGAACCATCTCTTTTTCACGTACAGATAAATTAACAGCATTTGTGAATGTTGCCAATACAGAAGACAGTGTTCCACAAACTCATGCGTAAATATGGAAATCTGAACTTCTGAAAAGCCAGAAAGGTCTTCTAAGAGTAGGTGGCAAACACATTGATGTTGTGCGTAGAACACAAAACTGCAATGCTCAAACTAAACTGATTATCCTTTCTAATATAAAGCAGCAGTATATTGCTGCATCAGTGATGATATGATACAAATCTCTCTCTTCCAGACAATAAGACACCCCGATGCAGCAGCGGGTCCATGGAGAAAAAGCTGTAACAAACCCCATATTTTGGCAAGCATGACTCCCTCAAGGCGACATTAGACTTAGGAATGCAAAATTGTATGACCCTACAGTCCTAAAAAAGGAAGGCAGCAACCATCTACAACAGATATGAGCAAATCTCTCTGTAAACTCAAGGTCTGGACAGTTGCCCAAAGGGAAGGGTTGCCATAAAAGAACACAAGGACGGCAGGAAGAAGTATTAGGTAAAACATACATCCCTGATAATGGAGAAGTGGTTTATGCACAAGACTGATTCCAGTAAGGAACAACATAAAGCTCAGATGGCTTTCATTTATTGCTACTCTAACAAACATTGTGCACCTTGCATAAAAAATTATTTCAAAATGCATTTATCAAGTAAATGCATGATTTCAAAATTCATTTATTAGGTAAATGAGAACAATAGTCAACAATAATATGTCAAATTTTACCAATTAAATATTTTGAAACTAATATATTTATTTTTGCCTTTGTGACTTTTGACCTAATAAGTAGCTTTCTATTTTATTAGAAAATTTCTATAGCAATTAACATTCTCTGAGACCAAACATCCAGTGGCATTGCAGATTTAATCCTTCAACGGTAAGTCCTCTAATGGGTACTTACTAGCAATTTTGGGATCATTTAATTATCATATGTTTATACCATATTTCTTAATTACTATGAAGGGAATAAATCTCAGCCAATTTTTGCAAAACAATTAGAAACATTGTGCCATAGAGAATTATTCTGTCTCCAGGTGCTTTGAAGGAAAATAAAGCAAAAGCAGTAAAAAGTTTTAAAAGCAATAGCAAAGGTCCACCTAGCAAAGCATCTTTTTTACAACAGCAGTTGATACCAGAAGCTTATGGTAAAACATACAGTAGGACAACAGTATGCTTCTACAGGAAGTTTTCTCAGGCTCCAGAGGTATGCGGCTCAGGGACTTTCAGAGCCAAAGATGGTCTTTTTCTGCTTAATGTTCCTTAAAATTTTTCACTTCATGTTTCCGTGAACTCCATGAATTCCAGGTTCACTCAGATGCGTTTTGAACCCACTCAGGCATTTAATCCACTTGAGATTTTTTTTTTTTAATGTATTCCGGAAATAGTAATCTCCAGCAAGAAGTTTCACACTCTAAGTTTACACTAGGAAAATAATAATCTCCTGTCCTGTCCTTCTTTGAGCATTTTCCAGTTCAACCATATTCTTTCAGAGACAGTGAGACTAGGACTGCACAGCTTTACAGTCTGCCCTTGTCTTCATCACCTTAGTCAATTATAATCCATAATTTTTATCACTATCATTCATGTGTTTTTTTCCAGCCAACTTATGAATATGCTGAGCAACATAGGTCTAACTATTGAACTCCAAAGGTTACCTCTTTCCTAAGTGTCCTTCCTGCTAGTCTGGAAAGTCTTTAACTTGGTAGCAAGAGGAATTTTTATAATAGCTCCTATAACAAAAAATATAGGATGTTATTCTATAAAAAAATGCTGTGAAAAATGAAGTCAGAACATTCTTACATTGTGTCTTAAATTTGCTCAGATGAACCGCTATTTTTTCTATCTTAATGCAGTGTTTCGAAAAGTGGCAACAACCACAGAAAACGCTGTTATTTACTACTCAGTACAATATCTCAGCTATGCAACGGTCATGTAATAGGCCACATTTGGAACAAAATACTAATTAAGTTGGCAAAGACAGCAGGGAAGTAATGGCGAGTGCTGCAACCTAATAGCTAGCAACTGCTCAATAAAGCAATCAAATTGAACGGTTTATATAGACACAAATACCAAAGTAGATTAAACAGATGAACCAAAAAAAAATTCCTACAACAACGTCTGTTCTCAAGAAACAGCCAGGAAGAGGAAAAACAGCATTCATTTCCCCTAAACTAAAGCACACTGAAAGACCAATAGCTCAGTCACCAGTGATCAAGATGAGAAATCTGAGCTTGTTGTAGTGCCATGAGGTCATTGCCCAACCTCTCCCCTTCAAGCAGTGAGGTGAGTCCCCATATATGCATTTATCTAGCACTTGACAGTGTGATCTGAACTTGCATAGGATCACTCAGCCTCTTCAATCCTTAAAGCTGACCCTTAAAACCTCTTAGTGAAGAGGTGGCTAAAACTAAGAAGTGGCTAAAATTTGCACCATGACTAGAGCCTGGCCTGTACACAACAGCAAGTACAGCAAAAGAGTCCAAGGACAAATGAACTGGAAAATTGCAAACACTGTTTTCCATGTCTCAGCATTCACACAGCTGTTTCTATAATGCTACTTATTCCTACTTCTTCCCACAGATCAAAATTATAGGAAAATTTTATTAAGTTATCCCTCCTGAGGGTACTTAAAGCATGATGTGGACGTATTTGCCTAACTGTTTATACAACTCCGGTGTTTTAAATTAAGAATTATTTTGAAGACATAAGATCAGAAATCTCTAAATTTGAACATTTTCAAACCAAATATTTTGTTAAAAAAAAAAAAAAGCCTCATAAAGTGTAGTCTCATTTTCTATTTTTTTTTTTAAAGGACATTACTTTGTTTCTGTAAGTGGGGTCAGAAAAAAATTAACTACAATTTTCTGAGTTCCAGGGAAGAAAGACTGCAAAGCAAATACAGAGCAAATGGCACAATTTAAAGTGCCTTTAAATATTTTGTTCCTTCAGAATTCTCCATTTTCACTGCTTCTACAATTATAATATAGTGGAATACCAATCCAAGCTTTGACAGCCTCCTCTAAGCCTAAACGGTCTGTCAGAAATGAAATGAGATTGGAGAGAACAGCATCTGCTATTAATTAGTGATAATTCCTTTCAAAAGATTTACTTCACATTTGCCATTTTCAGCTCTAATAGTTCTAAACTTCCTTCTGAAAAATAACAACTGCAATTTACAGGCATAAACATAATACAAATTAGGGATATCCAGGGTTCTGGGCAAAACCCAAAGTCAGAAAGATCATGAGGTCCTGCTCTCACAGTCTGTATTTGTACTGGAAGTCAAGATCAAGAAAGCTTTTGCCCTTCTCCTCCACAGGAGGTTTCCATCCTGCCTGAGCTTACCTTAGGAGACTGGCCTTAAGGCATGACATCCCAGGCAAAGTCTCCACCTGACTCTGTCCCTGGAGCGTGACAATGCAGGGATGTCACATTTGTTGTTTTTCTGTCAGATTCCATTTCTAGGAGCTGGTCTGTTCTGCTTCCACCTAAAAGCTGCACTGTGATGATTTCAAAATGCATATATCAGGTAAATGACAACCACTTTAACTCTTTTACAGGAATGTGTAAAGTTATCATGACTTGCACTCAATACTTTCCACTTTGCACAAAAAGTGCGTACTTTTTCAGGCCTGTCCAGTCCACGTCTTTTCAGGATGAGGAGACTGAAAAGTTCCTGAGGCCAGCCTAGTCCAAACAGCCAATGCCTTGTTAAGTACAGCAATCTCTCCCTTCTTCTTCAGGTACATGCCAATCTAAACTACAACCAAAGGTACCCTGCATGCATCAGATATGATACCGTCCTATTTCAAATTTCCTATGTCAAAGCAAGCTTGTAGAGAAGTTAGCCAAGCAGAATTTACCTTCTCAAAGTCTATACTCTGCACCAAGATTTGGATTTAGGGCCACGGAAACACCTCGGGGGTAGAGACAATCACCACTGGTCAATTACATTGTCGTCTTCTTTTTCAAACCCTTGCCACATTTTAATGAGACACTGCTGTCTTGCCTGAGAGAAACATGAGAAGACCACAGCACAGCACTGGCTTGGCTGGGGAGATAGCCCACATGCTGGCCACAGCAAGGCTGTGGGAACACCCAGCCCAGGAGCCAGACTGGGAGCGTGAGTTTTGAGGACAGCAAGTTCCCACTGAGCAGCTCCCCGAGCAAATTATTCTGCAGGATTTGATTGCCTGGGAAAATCTGTCACATGCTGGTGGATGGTCAGGCTGTGCATCCAAATCTTGAGGCTTCTTCCTCACTGTGATCTCCTGGGCACAAACACTGCTTGGAGAGAAGGCAAGCTATGTTGTCTTGTAGTTCAAGCCCATGGCTGATGCAGAGCACAGACATATTTGGTGGACCTAAGTGCTTTCGTGTCCTGACTTTCCTTGCATGTGTCACTGAGGCCGTCTTGGCTAAAACATAGGTTTTATTTTGTAACAGTTTCACTTTGTTAACCAAAGATT
The DNA here is from genome assembly GCA_017639245.1 of Myiopsitta monachus. Lineage (NCBI taxonomy): Eukaryota > Metazoa > Chordata > Aves > Psittaciformes > Psittacidae > Myiopsitta > Myiopsitta monachus. The sequence goes on from CM029925.1 coordinate 25,071,057, forward strand.
ATTCTGGAATGTGCATTAGCAGTACCAGTTAACGCAAATATGTTGAGGCCTCCTAACAGGGAACATAATAAAAAGTAATCAGCACTCACATAGCACTTTACATTTTCAAAGTGCAGTAGAGCCATTAAGTATTACTAAATGCATTTTATAGATGGAACACAGAGAGGTTAAGTGCCTCATCCAGGAGGAGGAGGAACTAGGATTGAGGTGTGGCAGGCTCTCGGCACACTCTCTAGTCCTTTCGGCCACAAAAATCTTTGGGATGGGGAAGCCTACTTGAACTCAAGTGCAAGCGCTGTTTCTTGTAAATGAGTAAAAAGGTGAAAAAAAGGGAAGCAAATGAACTCTTCTGAAAAAGAAAAGAAAGCCTTACCAAGTCAGAGCTGGGGGACAATTGTTTACAGCATGAGCATAAAACATGGATGCAGTTTTTTAATTGGTTTTAAAACACTCATTAATCTAGGCAAGGAAACTGGCTATATTAAAAAAAATCATATGCCTAAGCTTTCTTCCCTCCAGTAAACAAGCAGATTAGCGAGCTATTAAAATAATAACAAAACTTAATGTTTATAGTTATTACAAAACCTACTTTATAAGATTTTTGCTAGTGAAGGCTGCCTGCCAGTATGCTAGTGAAAGCTCATCATACTGTTTTTATAAAGCAAGAAGGGAGACATACGTATTTTTTTCTGTAGAAAAGATCAAGCACTTCAAATGATCAACAAAAAGTGATGTTCATTATTACATGATGAATTCCTTCAGTACTGTATAGCAATTATTTAAAGCATGTTAATTATCCCTAGACTGTAATCCAGACGTCTGAGACTCAGCCTACACTTTGACAACAGCAACTTTATGGTTCTTTTACCATTGAGAGCTATGCTGTTTCTCAGGGAGTTCAGGCGTGCAAAGAAAGTGCACAGGATATTGTGCGCATACTGAGAACAGGACAATTGCAGCCTTTCCCAGTAAACAGACCATCCAAAGGCTTTTCTTTTGGAGGGTGTCTTCTGAATCTTTCCCTGAACAGGTGAAGAATGATACTACACAAAATTTATTAGCTGCTGACTAAAATACATAGGATGAAGTAATACATCTCTGCTTCCTTGTCTCTGCAACAATTAATTACATTATTGTAAATTTATACCAGTTCTTACGCCAGTTGCATGTAAGTTTTAGGGTACTTTTTTAATTTGCCATTTTTGTTAGAGGTCACTGCTTTGCAAAATGTTTTCCATTAAAAGCAGATCCAGCCAAAATAACTCAAGGGGCCGTATATGCATTCTTGCCTGACTTTTACGAACTCAAAAGACATGCTCATAAATACAAGCTGTCCTCTCTACCTCATTGTTCCCTTTCCTCTCCTCCCTGCCCTACCCTACTCTCCTGGTCTGTTCTGCTGGTTTAAGTGTTCAGCCAACTGGTGACAAGATGAAGGAGCATGAAGGGTGAACGATGGGCAACTATGGAGTACCAACCACCTCGGATAGTTTACATTTCATGTAAACCTGCACTGAGACTTGAGGTCGTGTCCAGCATGACTTGGATTTTTCTGTATGTTCAGCTGCACCCAAGAGAGCACAAAGTTTTCAGCATTTGCTTAATCTTCTTACTGAAGTACCAGGCTGTGCTTCAATCACAAACTAAATCAAATGTAAATAAGTGATGATTTTGTGGCTGTCAAGAAAAAGCATTTGAGGCAAAAGGTCTCTTTAAGCAATCACTCTTTAAGCTATCTCTCTAAGCAATTTCATTTTTAAGCAAACATATAGTCACTGGAGGGAGAAACAGGAAGCAGACTGAAGTAGAATTTTTCACAGCTCTTTAAATGACCCCAGCATGCCCCTGTGAGGTTTCAAATGGACACAGTCATCAGGGGAAAATTTTAAAACCAAAGATCAACCAGTGAGACTTTCCAATCGTCTTCCCCTTTTACAATGTGCACTCTGCTTTTGCTACATCCTTCCACTGATTTCATAAGCACTTGGATCAGCAAAGGCACTTTGGATTGGGCAGTTCTTTGACAGTACAGGTGAGAGCAGCCAGGCATGAGGCGTTCTGTGCAGGGCTCAGAACTGGCTTGGGCAGCATCACATGCCTGGTGCTCACTGTAGCCCCAGGAGATACACCTTGCTAGAGGAAGAGGGCTCTGAACCAACACAGGGTGGACAAAGGCAACGCGGATATGTCACACAGTCCAATGGCCACATGGGTGGCAGGATGGGGGTGGCAGGTGAACAAAACTTAGTTAGCCATTAATGAGCCTGGAGACCTACTCTACGACAGACAGTTAACTTGTAGTTCTCTGCAGCTCATTTTTTCCACAAATGTTAGGGTATAAAATTATCCCCATTGTTCCAATTTTTATCCTTTTTGTTCCATTAATTATATGATCTGTACGAAAAAAACTGAAGGTAGTCATAACACAATCAAGAACATTTTAGAAAAAGAGATAAAATTACCATTGCAAGGTCAAAGGCTTGCGGCTGATCACAAGCAGTGATCACCCTCAGCTACTCTTCTAAACTAACATTATTGAAGGAAGGAATTAGAAGCTGAAATTGATGATTATTAGTCCTGTTCTTTCTGAATGTCTCTAAAATGCTGGTTTATATTTTTGATTATTTTGAATAACATTAAGTCATTAAGAAACAGTCTCAGCATTTCAAATTATATCTCCACCCATGCCTGAGAGATTGAGAAATGTCACTTTTGAATGTAACAACTTTTTTTACTCAAACAATTTTCACATGATGAAATTGGGAGAGTGATGCTCTCCATTTCTTCATTCATAAAGTCATAGAATCATAGAATACTTGGGGTTGGAAAGGACTTTAAGATCATCCAATTCCAACCCCACTGCCATGGGCAGGGATACCTCCCACTAAACCATGCCACCCAAGGCTCTGTCCAACCCGGCCTTGAACATCGCCAGAGAGGGAGCATTCACAACTTCCTTGGGCAACCCATTCCAGTGCCTCAACACCCTTACAGTGAAGAACTTCTTCCTTATATCCAATCTAAACTTCCCCTGTTTAAGTTTGAACCCATTACCCCTTGTCCTATCACTACAGTCCCTAATGAAGAGTCCCTCCCCAGCATCCTTATAAGCCCCCTTCAGATACTGGAAGGCTGCTATGAGGTCTCCATGCAGCCTTCTCTTCTCCAGGCTGAACAGACCCAGCTTTCTCATCCTCTCTTCATACGGGAGGTGCTTCAGTCCCCGATCATCCCCATGGCCCTCCTCTGCACTTGTTCCAACAGTTCCATGTCCTTCTTATGTTGAGGACACCAGAATTGCACATAATACTCCAAGTGAGGTCTCACGAGAGCAGATTAGAGGGGCAGATCACCTCCCTCGACCTGCTGGTCACGCTCCTTTTGATGCAGCCCAGGATACGGTTGGCTTTCTGGGCTGCAAGCGCACACTGCCATCTCATATTCACTTTCTCATCGACCAACACCCCCAAGTTGTTCTCCACAGGGCTGCTCTGAATCTCTTCCCTGCCCAACCTGTAGCTGTGCCTGGGATTGCTCCAACCCAGGTGTAGGACCTTGCACTTGGCATGGTTAAACTTCATCAGGTTGGCATCAGCCCACCTCCCAAGTGTGTCAAAGTCCCTCTGGATGGCATTCCTTCCCTCCAACGTACCAGCCGAACCACACAGCTTGGAGTCATCAGTAAACTTGCTGAGGGCACAGTCAATCCCACTGTCCATGTCACTGACAAAGATGTTTGTTAGTGACAAAGAAGTCCAGTGAACAAAACATTAAGCTTTCTGTTCCTCAGTCCATTCCGTCCAAGGCTCTACTACTCACCAGTGAACCAATTAACTTTCAATTAACATTCATTGCAGCAGCATCTGGAACTATCAGAAAAGAGGATTATTTTGTAACCCATGGATAAGAAGGAAAAACTGTCAAGTCTGTAGTAAAGTTGAAGATTAAAACTGCTTCAAGACTACAAATAGAAATTACTCAGAACATTATGTGCTGTACCCAAGAAATGAAGTATAACCTCAAAGTTCATGGTCTGGTCATTCTTTATAGTCATTAGGAAATAAATCTAGTTTGACTAAGGCACCTGCATTCAATTTTACTTCTTCAGATTGTTAACTTTTAGAGAAGTCTTATTTTTGTCTATTGCACTTGTATGCACGTAACAGAAACTATGGACATATACGTATAGTTTTGTGTCCCTTGCATTGGCTGATACCTACACCAAAACAGAAACACAAGTGTACATAAATAAGGCTCAAATGTTTATTTTCCCTCCTTTTTCCCCCTACATGACTGGTTTTGAACAGAACCCAATCTCTAAAAAAAAATCCAAGAAATTGTAATGACACATCAAAGAGAAGAAAGACAGCAAAATTAATTGCAGCAATTTCTTTTAACCACTACAACAAGAGCATTTTAGCAGCTGTGTGGGAGTGTCATCCTATGACAGAGAAAATGAATACATTACAGGGAAAGCAAGACACTGGAATGCAGCTGGCCATTTATATTAATTTTCTTGTCCAGGGAAACCTACTAAGTTAGCAAGCACATCATTCATTTAAGGCCCTTTTCTTGCACATTTTCCTTCGAAGGATAACAAATCCAAGGCACATTTCAGCACCCACAAGCCTTCAGCCAGCCTCAGGAAACTGTTGCATATTGCATGGACCAGGCTCAGGCATGCATTCAAAACACAGATATTGCACCTGGAGAACTACCACCTTATATTCAAGCTCCTATACTGCCTACTGATACATATGCTGAAGATAGAGCTTGTTGGAAGCACTCCGACAGAGCATTTTATATTGGAATGTGACAAGTTGAGGAGTTTAAAACACTGGAGAGCGGGTCAGATTTCACAAAATGAAAATAAACAAGTAAAACCAGGCTGTTTTTTTCTATCAGGAAGCACAAAGTGTCTCTCTCAGCTACTTCACCTTTGTTTTCAGCACTCCACCCGGCACCTATTCCTACTCAGCATTGTGAAAGGTATCTAAACATCTAAGAAATCTAGGACCCTTTTTTCCAAAATTGTCTTCTTTTAATTTTAAACAGGTGACTAAAATATTTGAAATCTTAATGAACTCTATTCTTTCATATTAAAGTGCTTCATTTCACCTGAAGAAAATACCTAGGCAAAAAGGTCCGAAAACTTCATTTCCTATTAAGTGAAAGTGAATCTTTTCTTCCACAAAACAAAGAAATCAATTTTTCACACACAGCTCTCATGCAGACATCTGGAAAAACTTTGGAACGGTGTACAAACTCATCCAAAGTAACTGGACCTATAAACCCTGTTCATTTTCCTTTGTCAGGACTGGAAAGTTGCATGGAATTCCATTACATTAAAAAAAAGCACAGTAACATCTTCTAATAAGTACAGTAGCAGAAAATAAAGATTAGAAGAGAAAGGTGTAACTTAACATTCAGCAAGTTTCCCCTGGAATTATAATTTGAATTTTTTTTTCCCCCCAAACTAGTAAAAAAGCAGCGTCTTTCACGTTTACAGAGAAAACTTGATTTATTTTGTTTTTCTTCTTTTCTTTCACCGGCATACAGGATATGAGTTTGACAGACTCCTCATGAATAAGAATAAAACCATTAGCTTGGATCAGGAAATAGAGGCACTTCGCACAGTTCAGACAGGAGACTGTTTTATAAATAACATCACTATAATGACCCTCAAAGCATAATTTGGTTCATATATAGAAGAGGTACTGGCTGAAGGCTTCTATCCTCAGAGGCAGAACTGTGTTAGGTATAGGACCCCTGAGGCAGCAAATGTAATCTGATTGCTATCCCAAATGACGTTGCCCACAATTGATGATATGCAGAAGGTTCTTGGGTTCTTGTTATATACTCATGTATATGCTCATGTATGTTTAGAAGCACCTACGAACACACCTGAATATAGTACTATCCCCACAGACTTAAGGTATTACCAGACTGTTCAAAGACTCACAAGGCCAGAGACAACGTCAGGCTGGCAGCTTGTTGAGAAGGGAGAAACCAACTCATTAGTTTTATACTATGCTTCACAGAATCACAGAATGGTTGAGGCTGGAAGGACCACCAGAGGCTATCTAGTCCAATCTCCCTTGCTCAAGCAAGGCCACCAACATTACTCAGGATCGTGTCCAGATGGCTCTCGAACATGTCCAGAGAAGGTTTTCTGGGGAACTTATTCCAGTACCCAGGCACCCTCACAGTAAAAAAAGTTCTTCCTCATGTTCAGGTGTTTTATCTTATGCCTGTTGCCTCTCATTCTATCACTGGCACTGCGAAGAACTTCTGACATCCCATCATTGAATTGTTTCAGGCAAGCTGATACCTCCAACTCCCACATACTTGAAATCAGCACTTAAAAGTTACTCCACAGCATTGCTTGTAAATAAAATATCTCTTAGGAAAGCTGGTAACAATTATTCACCGTTAGCCGAAGAACAGATTTGTGTTCATCAGACTGCAGTGATGGATTTTTACCAAAATATCTCAGAAGCCTCACTACTGATAAGGTACAAAAAGCCTCATCTGGAATTGAAAGAAAAGAGCACTCTGAACTGTCTGCTGAAATAAGTCAGTAAGGGAAATGTATTTATGTTGCCTGGCAGTGTCTCATTCTAATGCCAGGATCTTTCTCAAACACTTGACCAGAAGAGGCTCCATAAAAAAAAAAAAAAAAAAAAAAATCAACCCAGCAACACGTGGTGTAGAACAAAGTCACAAATATGGAGAAGAAAGAGAGCTGAGAAACATCGCTGATTTCAAATACATTTGGTATTTTAATATATGATATTATTTCAGACTGTTATAATTAATTTTTCTTTGAACATACTAAGCAGAATTGAAGATGTCTTATCAGGGTAGGTTTGCATAACACCTGGGTAAAACAGCATGTAAAACCTCTGCAAGATATAAGCCACATTTAGGGGAAGAGAGGCATAGTGGTGAGGCATAAAACAAGAGCATAACAGTAATCAGAAAAAAAAAGAAAGCAGATTTAATTCATATTTATACCTGTAGGCTAAGAATCTTAAAATTAGGAGGGGCTTGTTTCACAATGGGGACATTTAACACGCTTCACAGCTTCCCATGCAGCAGATAAAATTCCTGAGACAGCCACTGTGGCACATGGTAAGAGTTATATAAAACTAACACAGGAAGGCACTGGCGCAACCAGAAGCAAAATTAGTGTTTTTTTCCAGTGGTAAAGCAACATTCTTCCCATTTCTTAGCGTAAAAGAACATAACCCTAAATGTATACATAGGGAGACAGGGGAGAGTGCATTTGGTATTCATATCAAAGTCAACGATTCTCCACAGCTGTGTTTATATCACTACAAATGAGAGAAAAAAATGAAGTCATAAGTAGGATTGATAAATACACTAGTTTTTCATGGCCAACTCTTTGTCAGCTGAGAACCTGTGTATGTATATTGCTTTTATAATGTGTTAGATACCAATGGTTAGTTCTACCATCACTGAATAAAATATATTAGAGCTTTCCTTTTCCACAGACCTTTCAAAAGCACATGCTACAGAAGAATAAAAATCAACTGTTGATTCCCAAATGTCTGCCAAATGCTTCCGGTCAACATTTACTATTTGTACAGCGCTGATTTAGCCCAAAGAACTTCCACAAGAATTTACTGCCTTCCTGGAAAGCAAAGGCTGAAGAATAACTTCTGAAAAATGTGCACAAGAATAGGCAACCATCCACAAGCTAAGTCAAGAAAAAGAAAATCCCTAGGATTCCTCTGTCTTCCAAACAGCACAGGTAAATGAAGAGTGAGTCTTTGTCTCCTGGGAAATGTCTTGTACCCCAGGAATGAAAGAAAACTAAAGACCCTTTATGAACTAGGACGCATCTCGAATGAGGGGAAAATTACTATCCTTCCTCTTCCCTTTGACTCTCCAACCCCTCAAAGCTCTGGCATAGCATTACAGTACGTACTACAGATCAAGCAGAAATATACAAAGCAGGAGCTATACATCTGCTTCAGTAAACAGGATAAAGGCTGTAAATGGTGCCAGTAACTAGAAGATTATTGCCTTCTGTACAGGAGAGAATGGAAAAGAGCTCACTGTTGAACTAGAAATAAAAAGGACTTAAATTAGAAAAAGGCTGAAGTTAGAGCTGTACATTACTATTGACAGTACAGGTACATTAGTACTTCTTTCTAGCACCCTCATATTAATACTGTTAATGTCTGCTCAGTGCCAGTATAATCACATTCACATTTCAACTGACTCAACTATTTTATGGTGAACTGGAGTGAGGAACTCACAAGTTATAGGTAACCTAAAACACACACACAATTTAATTCTAACCTAGATTAATCCCACCACTCGCACAGCTGCTGCAACCCAGGGGGAAGCAGAAAAGTAGAGGTTGCTCTAGCTAAAATTGCAACTGGAAGAAATGCTTATGAAACTACAATTCCACAAAGTATGTCCTGCAAATATATGTGAAACTCATAAGAAATTCTTCCTTTGTAGCAATGAAATGAGATTTCTGAGATAGGTCAGACATGCAGTACTAGTATATTCATTTATACAATATTACAATTTTAGCTTTATTCTGGTCAGTTGTTTCTAATACAAAGAACATACCCAGTTAGAGACTCTTCAATGTTACAGTAAACACTCAACTCACTTGACAGCAACCCATATAGCCACTTCTCTATATGCAGCCATGTTTTCTGAGGGACAGCAGCTGTTGCAGAAGATGCTCCATTATCAGGCTATTAATGAGACATAATATTCTCTGCAAAAATTTTAATTAACCTAGTAAGCCACATTCCCTATCTTTGTGAATCAAGTTAAATTTAGATTTCTTGGATATTAATTTTCGAATTCACCTCACTCTAGAATGCAATTTAACAGGGCACACAACACGTTTTGTCTAGAATCTGAGACTTTGAACAGTACTTTTCCTCTTGCCCATTTTCAACCTTGATTCTAGGTCTCATGACCTCCTCTTGGATTAACTGAAAAAACTCCAAACCAAAAATGTCAAGTTGCAGAGATAAAAACCACTCACATTTCTGCCAACAGGCTGCTTCTTTTTTTACGAGGTTAAAAGGAAAACCAGATACCAGAACTGTTGGGTAGCCCTAAACATCCTGAGGAGTGCCCCTCTCAGGTGGGGAACGGGAGCAGGACACTGCATCAAAGACAAGAATTCCTCCCTCCTGTTTCCAGGACTCCTTTCAAGAGGCTTAAGAACTTTAGTTCTAGACCCAGACTCTAACCACAGTGATAAATAATTCATCTCCATCTCCCTGCTGAGGACCGGGGTGGACAGCTATGTTTCTTAAAAGGAACAGAATTTTCCATAAGGAATAGAGAAGGTGATATTTTCTTATGACCATTCTTAGCCGAGGGCAAACTCCTGGATAAACAAGGCAATCATAGATTTCTCACTCTTGGTTCCACTGTGGGATATTCTTTAAGTTTTTTTCACTAACTTAAATTCACAGCAGTCCATAACAAACATGCAGACAAAACAACATACTCTTTACACACACAGTCCATTTCCTGGAGAGATAATCAAAGAAAATAAATGAGCTTCATAACAGATGTGTCATATAATGCACCACTGCAGTGATATAGACAGGGTAAGAGCCTATCCAGAAGTTTGCAATAAATCTATCCTAATTATTTCTATGTATCTTAAAAACTCCTATGTATTGAATGCTAGATTCTAGTGAATGACTCACTTGAACAGAAAACTAATACAGATGATATTAAAATGACCTCTAAACTGGAATTACAGCTGACTGTGCTCAGAGATGTGATACTGTAGAGAAACTAAAAGAATTAGGCTGAAGTTATTAAACATCAAGTAAAAAAGGCCAATTTATGTGAATTATGTGAGCAGGAAACAATGGATATGTGCACATGCACATACATATCGCATCAGTGCTTTCCAACAATCGCATATTCTTTTTGTAAATTATTTCAAGAAATAAATAAATCAGGCGGTATCATTACTTACTGTTTACTTAGAGTGGAAATTAATGAGCGTTTCTTGGAAAGCTCCAGGGTTCAGCATAGCTGAAGACTCTAAGACAGATATGTTCATCCAGGAGTGTAAATTACTTATCAGCTGAAGAAAAATAGCAGGAATTTTTTTTTTGGTAAAAAGATATTTCCTTTTAGAAATAAAATATTACAGCTTAAATGCTTAATTACCTTAAGTTTTGGCTAAACTCAAAGATTATTACTGTGGATGCTCACTTTTGCGTCTTTGTTTGCCAAGACCAATAGAACTTAATCTTCAAACATATATTATCAAATGAATTTGTATGGTATTGAATGCTCAATGAACTCTAATATATAAGTAGTTCTTGTAAAAAGAACATTATCTCCTTCTCACCTTTTGGGTGTTATTTCTCATCTGCCATTACACGAAAAACAGGTAAAGAAGGTTATTTACAGTATTTGAATTTTGGTTATCGAAGACATTTGTTCTTTGAGACAGATTGTTGGGAAGCCCAAAAATTCAAAACTTTGGAATTCAAATATTTATTTCTCTGGAAGGGTCTGAACAGTCGGCCTTGTAATAGCACTTTGGGTCTTGATTTTAAAACCACTTGGTACATATGGAACTTTACCTATGAGAAGTAGTTGTACAATTTTAATAAATGCATTTGGATATGTGCATACTTGTAGAAGCAGAGATTTAGAAGCTAAGACTGTCTTCAGATTTAGATTGAAATGTCAGCACAAAATCAATTCAGCAATGTTTAGATGGAGAGATGTGCTTGAGGTTCACCTCTCTAAAGAAGGCTGTTTTTTTTAAAAATCACCTAGAGTAAACATAATTATTTTGCCGAGTTAATCAGTGGATGGCTTTGGATGCCGGTGTTGTTTCTCAAACTATTCACTTCCACAAAGGTAGAAGCGAACTAAGACATCTCTGGGAAAACAAACATTATAGCATTTAAAAATAAATACTGGCATTCCAAATGTTATTGATTTATTGAGCAAAAGTAATGAAGAATGTTGGTAAAGGTATTTCCTTTCTTCTAAATCTATGTAACACACTATCTGAAAAAAAAGTAAATTTTCACAGAATGTTGCACATTACCTACATCTGAACAGAAACTCATTTACTTAAAAGAAAGGACACAGATATTTTTTGGTCCTGTGCACAGAGAACTACAGTTATGCAATATAAGTAAAAGGCTCACGCATTCTGTATTTGTGTATAAATTTGTATCTTACCACAGCTTTCCTAAATTCAAGGAGGCTAGAATCTTGAATAACATGCTTGATTCAATAGCTTTTGGCAGTTACATCCCTATGCAAAGTAACTATATGAATTACTCTAATGTTGGATCTTCGTAATATCAGAAAAAATTACTGACATTTATCATGCCTTTGTATAAAATATCACCTCACATATGAAATAAAGCTTTTAATTGTGACCACATAATGTTGCTAAAAGGGATACAATCAGATGCATGGCATCAACACCTGACATTCTTCAGAACCTCTTTCTTCTTCTGAACAAGAAAATAAAGTTTGGAAAGCTACAGAATTAACTTCAGGAGTTTGTAAAAAAAAAAAATCTAGTAAAAATAAACAAAAACTAAGAAATGTTGCAAGATATGTATTAGAAAACCCTCAGGGATATACTTTTGAGCTCATTCAAATGTTCTCTAAAGAGTCTAACTCCAAAGAAACTCTAAAGAAAGGAAAAGTAGTTAGAGAACCTAAGTCTCTTTCCCTTGACCGCAATTTTAATGCAAATGAAGTACCCACTTTGAACATACTCTTATAATTCCCACTGCCAGAAAACTCCTCGGGAAAGAGTGGGGCATAAAGCTCAAATACAATCGTTTGGACGCGTAAATGTAATAAACTCCTGGATGAGCAAGGCAATCACAGACTGCCTTATGAATAGATTGTGAGTAGAAAGGTTCTTCCTGTGGCAGGGGAAACAGGCCACAGTCAGACCACTTTGAAGAGCCTCTGAACAACCACTGTCCTCCAGCAGGAGCCCTAGGAATGGGTAAGAGGCCAAGGACTGAGCTACTGATTTACTGTTGCCTTATCTGACTGAGTTACTGTTGCCTCATCTGACTGATTCCCAGTATTTTTTTTCCTCTGGTCCTCTTGAGTGTGCTTTCTACTTTTTCTCCCAGTTGGAGTCTCCTTGATGCTGGTCAGCTTGCTAACCCTAGTCCTGATGCATTTATCTCCTCTTCCATACCCCTACCTCTAGAGACTCCCTGGAGTATGAAAACCATTGCATTAGGATACCTTTTCAATTTTCAGTACCACAGTTGTTATTTAGACCCTGATCCTTCTTTTTCCTGCTATCATTTTCTTCCAGCCTTCAGCTAGTGAAAGCACTGACTGTATTGTAGTTCCCATAGATACCTGCAGCCAAAGTTTATGTCCTTTTCCAAGTACTGCTGAACTGTTCCTTCTTGGCTTTGGCTTTTCCCTGTCAGACACAAGCTCCCGATGACTCTCTCAGACTTCTTCCTGTCCTTTAGAATCTGCATCTTCCCCTCGGTCTCTCACCAGCAAAACATTGTGTCACATGGTCTCATCCTTTTCTCTTATTTATTTTCTCTGCAGGAGAAAATGCACCTCACTGCTTCAAAACCACTAAAAGACAATTCTATAGATAATGAAAATAAAAGCTGCTTGTAAGAGTGGGTTCATATTGTACAGCACTGAGGAGCTGGGGGGTGGGGGGGAGGATGGAAAAGGTGTTGATTTGATTTTACACAATGCAGATGTGAAAGGCTAAAGATGCTTCCCAGACTAAGAAAATGGGGACGGAAAGCCTTTATTTTATATTTAACAATTTTAGTTCTACTTCCCTGCATAATCATGTTATCGCATGACAACTCTCAGTCTGATGCTCAAATTTGAATGGTAAGAATTACCTTATTCCACTATAAGGATTGACTCTTACATCTCACATTCATCGTAATGAATTGAAACTTCACAGAAATTAAATTCAAGCAGCCATAAAGTAAAACCCAGATGCTTGTTATAATTTCTCTTCTGCTTATAGATCTATTTACTTCCATTCTTTTTCCCCTTGTAGTAAGGGAAGCAGTTTAACTTCAACAGACTAAACAGATAAAGCAGAGGGCTATTTTACAAATCTCCACAGCAAGCCCATTACTCAAAAGAGAAAAGACTATAAAGCAGATATTTTGGAAGGCTTATTAAAAATTATTACAGGAATTGCAAGCCATTCCTTTTTTTAAGCTAAATATAAATCATTGCTAAGAAGATCACTGCACTTAGAATCTCTGTAAACTGCCCTGAACCTAAAGGGTTATTATCACAAATCACTCTTGTATCAGACTTCTTTCTTTCCACTGCAGGCTGATTTCCTCCTACTGCACCCCCCAAGGTTTGATGCCACTGAAGTGTGGTGTAAAATTGTAGCTATTGTTGGACTCTTTACACACTGTTCCTAATTTAACAAACAGCAGTTTAGAAGGTCAAACAGGAAAACAATATCCTAAGAAAATAGCAAGTTCTGTGGCTTTGAAATTAAAAAAAAAAAAAAAAAAAAAAAAAAATCAGGGCCAAGATGTTTATCTCCTCGGTTCATGAAGCCATAAAATAAGCACAGCACTGTGCATCATCTCAAAACTTCAAAGCTTTTATGCCCAGCATACCATTTTAGGGATATTAAGTTGTACAGCTACTGTGCTTGTAGTAAATAGTTATACAAGATTGTAGTAGCAGTGCCAAAGATTTCACCCTCGCAACAAAATTTCCTTAAAGCTACACTCTTTACCATGAACTCACTGCATAAGCTCATAATGTCTCTTACCATCTCATGAGCTTCTGCACAAAAAAAATATTGACAGTTACACTGAAAATACCATCATTCTTTAGAGAATAGATTTCAAATACAGCTGGCTTCTTTCTCTTTCTGTGGTACAGAGATTTCTAACAAAAGCAAAATGCAAAGTTTGCTGAATTATAGTCACTGAGTAAACTGTTATGGCACCTTTCCTCCATGATGCATGTATCTAGAAGCAAGCTCCTTTGAGGCTAAAAGTGACGGAGCTTCACTGTTTTCAGTAAAGACATTCAAAGCCACAGGTCTGTACAGCTATAGTTTCAATGGAAATCTTTTTGAGTATGAGGCTTAAGCACAGGCAGGCTAGGCACAGCCTTTGAGGAACTTTATAGTTAAAGTAGTAATCATGTATAAGCTATCATTTTTAAAGTTAGGGTAGATTTTCATGGGATAACAACATGCTCCCTAGAATGAACCATATGAACTGAAGTGTACAAAATACATGTAGATGAAGCCCTTCGTGACATGGTTTGGTGGTGCTCTTGGCAGGCCTGGGGTGATGGCTGGACTTGATGACCTCAAAGGTCTTTTTCTACCTAGTTGATTCTATGATTCTATGATTCTAAATGATACGCACAGTGTAGAAAAGCAAAGTAATGGATTTGTTCATTTTAACAAAGACCATGATTAAAATTCATTAAACTATGAAACCTCCTTCTGTGAGATTGAAGGTGGTACTATCTCCCCAATATTTTACATAAACCAAGAAGAAAATAGACATATCTTTCAGGGGCACCTGATTCAGAAATGAGCAGAATATTTATTCATCTACACTGACACCTTGCCTACATGTGACTTTTAGTGATTTGTCCAATTAAATGGTCAAAGGCGCAATTTAAATGAGTATTCAAAGTCTAGCACATCACAATCTGTTTACACCTGCCTTATGTGCAGCTGCTTGATATTCCAGCTGGCTGGGGTAATCAGAAGGCACCATTGGTGCCTCACAGAAGCCATCTGGGAGGACTTAAGCCAAATCCCCATTATGCCATGTAAAGAGCAAGTCCTATGAGGCATCCTGAATTTTTTGTATATGTCACAAGACACTGTACATGATTTTTGTTCATGTAATCTGGCAAACCCACTTGTATCAGTGGCCAGGATTTCAAAGGAAAATTAAAACAAGCTCTTTTGCCCTTGGCGTATTGTGAATTGCATTGTCATGGGAGAATTTTGTTGTAACCTGAGATAAAAATTGTGTTACATATTGAAGATCATTTTTGAAGGCTATGCACAAGAAGCTGCCACAAGTTCCTGTTTTCCTGAGCAATTTGTTAACACCACCAAGACTGCAAAGTCAATGTAAGCAATTTTGAACTAGTGCTGAACAAGTTGAAATAAAGATTTGGACCAATCCTCATTTTCACTATCAGGGCTTGTCTCCAAAGATACCTCATGTTGAAGATTGTCCTCAGTGTGTATTTATAACAGATCTATGTCTACATTATACTACACAGTCCATAATAAATTTATTTTCATTACTCCTTTGTGTAGAATAGATTCACTTCTACTCAGTGCATCTTTTAATTAACTGTTTCTTCTTCCATGACTATTTATTTACGTCATCAGAGAGAAGGGCTGACCAAAACAATGTCTTTAATAGTTTCCTTGTCATACTCCCTCTTCTTTACAGCCTGCGCAGCAAAATAAACTCAAAAAATGTCCCTAAAAGTCCTTACGCTTATTTATAAGCCTGTATTTTCATTGCATTTCTGTCTGTTAGTATCAACTTCTTCCTCAACAAATACTGCTTTCAACCCAGCTACTCGTATTGATTTTGCTCCTTGCTTTCAGTCAGCTAAGTGCCTGCATTCAGCTAAATGAACTTATGCAATGTTTCCAAGGCTTGAGAGGTGGGCATAGAAGAAGCTGTTTCCTGCTGCTAAAAATCACATATGCTTTTTAGAAAAATATGGTTTTACCCTTGATTCCAGAGCTTGAAACCTTTGTAAATTAGCTAAGAAAAATAACTGAGTGGAATCCCACAATGCTGTTTCACAAAATAATCCACCTAACAGAAAGAAGTAATTCTGCTCCTCCAGTAAGGCATAAGGTATATGAAAAGCCTCTTTAATTAAGCAGTATTGCATAATTCTTAACAATAATGGCATATTCAAAGGCAACACGCTGTGGTAGTGAAAATGTGACTTACATTGCCAGACACATTTCTCTTAATGCACATTCTTTGCCAGTACATTCCACCAGATGGAAACTTAGGCAAACAGTCAAAGCAAAGGCCCTATTTTTGCAAGTTGACCAGTATTTCTAAGATTTAATACTAGCCACTAAGAGCACTCATCCTTTTCTAGTGACCAAATGAGATATCAAAAAAAGATTCAAGCACCTAGCTCCAAAATTCCTACTCTCAGAGGACCTGATTTTAGAGGTAAGTAAACAATGGGGCCTGAATTATTTCAAATCAGCTTTCTAAAATAGCTTCTGCTTTGATGGTGCATACTATCCTCCAAGTCACAACACTGAGAAGTAGCTAGGTGTACAACACTTTCAGAATCCCCAAATTATTCATATTCTGTCTCTCCTGCTTTATGACTTTCCTTTGGTATGATTAGTTGTACAATGCCTAATAGACCAAATTCTGAGTGGAAAGGTATTTTGTTTGGTTCTTTTTAACCACAGTTCATCAGTTTTATATAAAACCTCGCCTGTCAGAGTACTTATTAATGCATATGCAGAGTCATTTGGCTTAGTTTCTCCTTAGGAGCTATTCTGACAATTAACAGGCAATATTTAAAATGTAGAATACATTGGATATACACAAATAGATGATAACTGTATACATTTGATTTTTTAATTTCAGAAGCTTGTTTAGGAAATAAATGATATATTCAGTAAACCAGGCAGGTTTTTTGATCTTTTACCAGGCATAATAATCTTGTGACAAGCAGTTTGAGACAGATTTCTGAATAAAAACCAGACTGTAGTTCCCTGACAGAGTTGCCTTGTATCTAAACGCATTTTCATTAATTACATTAGATTTCAAAATCAAATGTCAAAGAAAGCAAATGTTTTCAGTTGGACAACATGATTTAGAATGTGGCATATTTATGTTAAATGTAAATTAATGGATTTTAACAGACTTAGACTAATTATATCTCTACAATCAGTAGAAAAGTAATTTGGATTTATCTGGTTTGATAGTGAATAGGTTTAACACTATGGACATATGCCCATTTTTCAAAAGCATTTTCTAAAGGCATGCTCCAAAGCATTCCTAAATTAACAGGAGAACCCGCCCTTGACTTGAACAGGCCTTAACCACCGTGACTTTGTCAAGAAGAAAATTCTCATGTGATTCCTTTTAAGATACGATGAGAAATGAAACACACACAGGTTCTCATTGATCATAGCTGGAGCCCACAAAGTGACATGTGAAAAGTGGTAAAAAGGGAACCCATGAGACTGAAAAAGACTCAGATTTTATGGGTTATTGATTTACTAGGAAAAGTCTTGCCAAGTTTAAATGAAGGAAAAGAGAAAAATGGCACAACCCATGTGTAATGCTGTTGAAGTAATGCATTATATGACTGAGAGCTGTATTAGTGTTCTTTAACATCTCTTCATAAAGCAGCTACATAATTTTTGTGAAATAAATGGCTACAGTAAAAATGTAAGAGATCAGAATTCCAGTGAATTATAAGGCTGAAATTTTAAAAGATGATGAACTTTAATTATAAAACTACTGATTTCATTGCTATAAATAAATTAAACCACATGAATGAATCTGCAACATACATTCAACCAGAAATGTTACATACTTCCCACAATTCTATAGTTCTCTTCCTTTCCAGGAAACAAAGAGTGATAGCTCAGCAGCCATGATGAACCAGAATGATACAGAAAAAAACCATCTTGTTCCAGTAGGAAAAAAAAAACCTAAACAAACACACAGAAATTGCTATTCTGGCTCTGTTTTTCAGATTCAAAACTCATGGAAGATCTGTAATTTATGGGCTAAAAGATTAACAGGTGAATAAACAAATGCTACTAATACTGATGGGCTCAGTAATGATGCTGAGTTTATGGCTAACATTTTAGACACGAGAGTAACTTTTTTTTTCCCCCAAAAGGGATCTAAATAATTAACATAATTTGATTAAAACCAATTGATTAGATTTGGATTGTAGTAGTCTGGTTTTACCTTTAATTTTGCTGGGTTTTATCTGGAAAAAAAAAAAAAAAAAAAAAAAAGGATTTGCAATCAAAAATTGTCCAACATTCTATAGTGTGAAGAAATACCCTTGCTTGAATAAATCTTTCTTCAAATTCACTGAAGTTGAATTATAGTCTTTTATCAACCAATATAACATAAAATTTGTGATTTTTTTTTCATATCTTTTCACTTAAGTGAACAATTGGCATGAAAATAGAATATGTAGGGTGAAAACTGTTATGTCATCTTTCTATTGGTTTGTCATGTAGAGACTTTTACAGTCCACTGGGGATTTTTTTTTTTTTCTTACCTGGAACTCTCTTTGCCCAGTTGATCATATGCACTAATTCTCTGTCTGCAAGGCTGGTCAACAGGGTCATCATAGAAGCTTCGTTGAATGGTCGATTTGGGTCATATTCAGAATAAACTATGGGTGGCTCAGCTTCCAGCAAGGCACGGACCATTTGTTCTGCCGTCAGAGACAGGGCTGGACTGTTCTTCTTGTTATGTTTAACCACCAGTGGACTTGTCCAAACTGTGGGAGCTCGCAGCTCTGTAGAAGCCTCCTCATTCTTGGAATCTGGCTCCTCTTTTTGACGCTTTTGTTTCATCATTCGCCCACCTCTGCGGTCTTTCCGGATTCCTAAAGACACACAAGAACATAATGAATCCTTTTCCTGAAACATATGTGTTTCATACACATGGCTTCAGGCAATCAGCAGCTGCTGTTGATAGATCTAGGTAGCACTAACTCTTGCTTTATTTTCTGATGATTTCTTCCTATATGTGGAACCTTACATCAGTAGCTGGAGAGAAAATCTGTTTTAGAAAGTATAATGTCAGGAATAGTGCACTCCTTCCTAAAATTCTTATCAGTTGGGCTTACACAGGACTGTGAACTCATGACACTATGTTGCTGCCCTAGCCCCACAAATGGAAGCAGACATTTTTACAGTGCAAACTTAAAAGTATGTCCCAACCTCTAGCAGACAACTATTTGATAAATGATCGGTGATCAACTTAATGATCTGGGTGGGCCAGATGGATCACCGAAGTAGCTCTCAAATACTATCCAAGAAACTGTTGCTGAAGTTGGCCAATTATTTTAATAAAACATCATCCTATTAGTGAGCATGTGGTCTTCATAATTACATAAAAACCATCTAAAAAAGTTCCAATTATCAGATGAGCTTATACAGCAATAAAGAATACCATATAAGTAGACAAACAGAAGTAAGAAAAGGAAAGATAAATGCTACCTGAGAATCCAGTGTGGGAGACCTACTGTCAAAAGGCTGCAATAAGTGCAACAGAAACTCTTTGTCATTACTGTACATTTCTGCAATGTGCTTAGCACTGAATGACCCTGAACCTTGGTATATTATCAAGTCAGACACACCAATTAGAGCAACAGCATAAGACCTTACAGTGGAACAAAATCTCCCTTTGTGGAAAGGTTACAAGAAAAATATAGTGTTAAAGCCCGTGCGAACTCTAACCATAAAGGGAAGATTAAGTCTGGCTCTGAGTGGAGGAGGCACAGGCATTTTGAGGCTGAGTGAAAAACTTAAATCAATCATCAAATGGGAGCAAGGGACAAGCAAGTAATAAGGAAAGCACACAAGGAATTCAGCTGTGAGAAGGCAGCTTATAATGGGGCTTATTCTGGAGTTCTCATGCAATGTGAAAAAGCAGCACTAGTCCCAGTTCGAAAATCAGAAGAAGTATCTAGAGATAAGGAGGATGACAAGTGCAAGGTCCTACACCTGGGTTGGAGCTATCCCAGGCACAGCTACAGGTTGGGCAGAGAAGAGATTCAGAGCAGTCCTGCAGAGAACAACTTGGGGGTGTTGGTCGATGAGAAAGTGAACATGAGCCGGCAGTGTGGACTCACAGCCCAGAAAGACAACATGTATCCTGGGCTGCATCAAAAGGAGCGTGACCAGCAGGTTGAGGGAGCTGATCCTGACCCTCTACTCTGCTCTCTTGAGACCTCACTTGGGGTACTGTGTGCAATTCCGGTGTCCTCAGCATAAGAAGGACATGGAACTGTTGGAACCAGTCCAGAGGAGGGCCACGGGAATGATCAGAGCACTGGAGCACCTCCCGTATGAAGAGAGGATGAGAAAGTTGAGGATGTTCAGCCTGGAGAAAAGAAGGCTGCATGAAGACCTCATAGCGGCCTTCCAATATCTGAAGGGGGCCTATAGGGATGGTGGGGAGGGGCTCTGCATGAGGGACTGTAAGTGAGAGAACAAGGGGTAACGGGTGCAAACTTAAACAGGGGAAGTTTAGATTGGATATGAGGAAGAAATTCTTTAGTGTAAGGGTGGTGAGGCACTGGAATGGGTTGCCCAGGGAAGTTGTGAATGCTTCATTGCTGGCGGTGTTCACGGCCAGGTTGTACAGAGCCTTGGGTGGCATGGTTTAGTGGGAGGTGTCCCTGCCCATGGCAGTGGGGTTGAAACTAGATAATCTTAAGGTCCTTTCCAACCCTAACTATTATATGAATCTATGATTCTATGCAAACTATTCAAGAAACAAAGAAGAAACAACAATCTGGAAACACACAAACAAACAAACTAGCTTTGAGAACCGCTGGCACTTGCAAGCGATCAATACAGGTTTTTCTGATGGGTGGAAGATTTGTAAACACAATCTTTGCCCAGCTTTTTTAACACCACAAAAATTTAGACCTTTAGATTCTCAGTCTTTGTTAGCAACTGTCATGGTTTAAGTCCAGTCAACCACGAAGTTTGCTCACTCACTCACTTCTCTCTCTTTCTTCCCCCTGTCCCAGGGGGATGGGGAGGAGAATCGAAAGAATGAAGCTTCCACAGCTTGAGATAAGAACAGTTTAGTAACTAAGGTATAACACAAATCACTACTGCTACCACCAGTAATAATACAAGAGAAATACAAAGAAAGAGAATACAACTGCTCACCAAGCCTGACCCAGCCAGTGCACCCCCCAGCAGTGAACCCCCCACTGCACCACCACACCCTTCCGGGTCTCTGCCCTCTGTTTTCACATCCTGGGCATGACGTGCTGTGCTATGGAATAACCTCTTTGGTCAGTTTGGGTCAGGTGTCCTGTCTCTGCTTCCTCCCGGCTTCTCCTCCTCCCTGGCAGAGCATGAGGCTCAGAAAGTCCGTGGTCAGACCAAAACAGTATCAAGCAGTAACTGAAAACACTGGTGTTATCAGCGCTGTTCCCAGGCCCAAAATCAAAACACAGTGCTGCACCAGCTACCAAGAAGCAGAAAAAATGACTGCTACTGCTGAACCCATGACACAACACAATCTTCATCTCACATCCAATATTTCTTCAAATCAATTTTTGACCATTATCAGCAGGTGTCCTTCCCCATCTCAGAGGAACAGAGAGGATCGTTAGATGTGTTTTCCTCTTTCTTTGAACATGTGATATTTTCACTGAATTAGTGCTTGCAGATTATACACTTCACATCTCATTAATTCAAAATCTAGTAGGCCTCCTGATTCTATTCTATTAATCTTTCTTGATAAAGCAAGTTTAATAAATCTTCCATCACTCCTACTGCTTAACCTCTTTACATTTTCCTGTCCATTAAACTAGTTGTAAGCCAAAAGTCTCAAGTGCATTGTTGCTCCCATTTTTCAGTCAGTAATACCATTTTTTCCAACCACTACGCTGTTTCTAATTTGGAGAGGATGGGGAGAGTCTTGCTATGAGGGGAACATGCAAGACTTATTTTGGAAAAACATCATCCTAGAGTTATGCCACTGGTAGCTTACTTTATTGCAATACTCAGTAACATATATGCTCTATCTGCAACAGATATTTTCATTGTATGCTTCATAACAACGTAATGTTTTTGAATTAAAACTGCCCTGTGAATCATGCAGACATAATCATGGCAAAAAAACCCCACATGGTTCCTACAAACTAAAACATTTGATAATTTTCTCACACCCCAAATCCTACAGCTGCTCATCTAGTAATTTTCTTTTGAAGAGCTGAAAGTATTCTTGGGACCTGTACTGTTCAACATACTCGTAAATAAATGGACTCAGAAATTACATAATTCAGAAACAAGATCTTGGGGTTAGAATAATACTATAAAAACATCAGATAAGTTAGTTTAGAAAGTAAATAGAAGGCTAGAAATTACTAATAGAGGAAAGGAGGACAAAGCACCTTCATAAATCACAGATCTTAGTAACTCATGAGGCACACTACAGTGAACATTGTGTGGAATTCTAGTATTTTATATCTCATTTTAAAATGAGATATGAAAAATGAAAAAGGCATAAGAGAAAGACAGGTAAGATGATCCAAAGTGCAAAAGAAGTTTGGAGCATAAATCAGCCAAATTGACAAAGTCTGCTTGGCCTGCAATCCAGATATAAGTCTACAAAATCAGGAATAGAAAGAAGATGAATAAGGCATAAACACTGATGCTTCTTTTCTAATACAACATGGTATCAAATTAAACTACCCCAGGCAAGGTTCAGGACAGACAAGATGACATTCTCTTTCACACCATTCAGAAACAAAGCTGAAAGTGTGACTTAATTAGAAGTTGTTATACATTAGAAAGCTGTAGGCCAAATTTCATAAAGAAAACAATCCACTAAGAATTAATAAACACAAACAAGGTACCTTGGCCTTAAGTCTCCACGGCATAGATTACTTGAAGATCAGAAAGGATATTTTGGTTTTGCTTTAGAACTTATTCCAGGCCTGCATTGTTAAGTAAAACAAGGACGTGACGAGAATTTGACGCAGCAGAGGGAAGGTGGCAAATGTAAGTGTATTTTACTGCTTAGAAATCAACTAAACTCTAAATAAAAAAAAAAAAAGTTTTATTTTTAATTCATCTGCATGCTTCCCCCTGTCTTTCCTTCACCTTGAAAAGAAGTGGAGCACAACCAGTTTAGAGGAGGTGCCCCACACAAATATATTTTTACATTTTTGGGGGAATTTTAAAAAACTAACCAACCAAACATAATAAACCTACATTGAATTTTGTAGAAATCAGACCTGGAAAAGAAATCTCTAAGAGGATGCATTCCTTCTGTATCACATCAGCAGCTTTTATGATGACAGACGGAAAGGTCTTTGAATCTGTATAAGCATCATACTCACCAGAGACTTATAGAAATTACTACCAACTCTTCACCTAACCCCTAGACGGACAAGCAGCATAGTGATTTTATTATTCATTTTCTTGGACCAGATAGGAGTGAATATCTCTCAGAAAAATGCAAGTGCCTCCAGATCCCCTTCAAGTTCATCAAATTTTATCTCTTTTAAGAAAAGATAGTAGTGATGCAGTCTGTCACTAATTCCAAAAAAGGCAACCCTATCAAGCAGCAATTTCATTGCCAGAAGTGCAATGATCCTGTAAGGTTTTTTAAAATATATGAATGCATTAATTTTATTCTATAGTTCAGCCAATAACGTAACTTGAATTGCCAAATGTTATGAAAAACATTATTCTACCAAAAACAGAAGTACTATGTATGCTGCAAAAGCTCTAAAACAATTTCCACTTGAGTTTTAAAGCTACAAGAGCTAAGATTTTCAAAGGCAGTTTTATAAAGCTTTATATATATATTCACTCAGAATATGAGATACGGCAGCAGGTTTCAAAACTACTGAGTAATTACATACTCTAGTCTGTAGAACATGATCAGCAATAAAATTGTGTATGGAGGCAAGGTTAACCAAATAAAACACTCTGGTAGTGTTTTCCAACATCTTATAAAAAAACACTAAAAATACATTACAGAATACGAAAGAAAATAAAAATCCTACTTTAGGAATGCATTGAATGAATATTGATTCTCAGCCACCCAACAGGAAGCTTCTCCCTAACTTGTTGCTAAGAACAAAATTCTACCTTTATACCTTCAGTATTATATAAAATATGCAGGAATATTTAGAGGAAGAAAAGGAAGAAAGCAGATAGAAAAAAAATTTCTTTGTTCAGTGTGAACCATAGAATTATGCATTTTAGATTTAAAGATTTATGTATAATCTCAAATTCTATTCTACTTAAATATATTTCCTCTGAGCTGCTTTATATAATATTCTTTTTATATTTATAGAAATTTTGTAGGAATATTTGTTAAGTAAAGAATGTTTATTATTTGCAATAAATGGGAACAGATTTGAGAAAACCCAATAGACTTTTCTTGGCAATAAGACTGAAAAAAATAAACTATTATTTGATAAAAATGAAACAACCAAGATATTTTTTATGTCCTTCCTACTGTTCACTACTCTGGAAATCCTAAACACAACAGCTATTGCTGTTTATCTTGTTTACAACACCCACCTGCTACCTGGAATACTTATTGAGCTATTTTCAGTAACATGGTACAAAAAAATGCAGATCTTCATCTTCTCTTTCCCTCATATGCACAACATTCACTCTGCTTGCTCACACAAGGGGTAGGTTTTAATACAGAAGCTGCATCTGCCTGACATTGTAAAGCCTGTTTACTTGCAGCCTATCTATTAACCCATACCTTCATGCTCCATTTTAGTTTTGCTGGAGTTCCAAACAGCTTTCCAATAGCTACAAGTGAAAATTATAATGAAGTTATTTTCTACAAATAGCAGGGGTTTGTTTGTTTGTTTGTTTTTGGGGGGTTATAGTTTTGTGGGGTTTAAGGTTAAAAGTCTCAGGTGAAAGCAGAGAAAAAAATTTTTAAAAATCCCAAATCTTTTTTGAACAAAACCAATCCCAAAATCTGCAGAGGTCTAGTCCCCTAACTTTGTTTTAGTGTACAGATTTTCAGCATATCACTTTTTGACTATCAATAACGGTGGTCATCAAACATTGAGAAAGCTCCAGGCAGTTTACCTGTGGAGCCCAGCCTCACAAATAAATTCTCCCTGATCTGTGATCTCTGGCTCACCTCAGAAAAGGTGAAACTTCAGCCCTGAGCAATATCCACAACAGGAAAAACTTCAGACTTTCTTTAAGTTTGTTTCAAATACACCTCTGTGCTTCACCTTGCAAACATTCTGCAAAATCAGTTACTAGTACCATGCTACATATCATGCAGTGGCAAACGAAGTAAAATTTTGTAATAGCTGTGTTAGCCACCTTAGCCCCACAAAAGGAGGCCAGTAAAGGTCAAAGAATACTAATGAGATCATACCAGAAGGTGGTTCAATATAAGTCACACCAACAATTTCTGTATTCTCTATTTGAGAATTTCATTTTGCCATTTCTATCAACCATTAATATGCTTTATTAATATACATAACTGCACATATCATACAAAGAAATTGATTTTCCTTCAATTTAATTGTAGCTCTTATTGCATGACACACAAGTCACCTGATAACACTGTTCTAGCTGTTGAGAGTACATAACTATTTTACTTTATAGAAAAATGTAAGTAGGAAGAATGCAATTACACGGATTGTGAATTTAGGCAGGAACAGTACCTCTTGTCAGGCAATAAGTAATAAGGATGTTGCAGCTGCCTTATTTTATTCAGGATATCCCATTTAGTAAAACTGGATTAGTCGAATGCTGTTTATCTTAGAAGAGTCTTAAAACAACACAAAATGAAGAAAATTTAAAATCACCACCTTCTTTCAAGAAATCTATTTATTCATTATCATTGCGTAGCTGGACCATAAAAGTATATTAATTTCTGAAGCAACTTCTTTTTCTAACTCCCTATCAATAAACATGCAAAATTACAACAATCTCTGCAAGACAGGTACAGGAAGCAGATGCTGCACAACCAGAATTGGCAGCACATTTGACTTCAGAATTCCAGGTCCATACTGTGAGATGAGTCAGTATTTTCTCCTAGAAATTGCGATATAACATCTATTGGAAATACGAGGTTTTATTTAACATTTTATAAATAAATAAGTTTACCTGTTATTATATATGCTTTCAATGTGTATAATTAAGGAAGATTTTGGTTTGCCTCCTGAAGGAATATTTGGGAAAAGCAAGAAGACTGGTGAGACCTCTCAATCCATTTCCAGAGCTGATATTTGCAGGAGAATGAGGAAGAAGAAGAAAAACTTTTCTTTGCTACTCTTATTTATTTGAACACTTAGCTCCCAAGGAACTGCTCTGCTGCTTCTTCTAGCCATGGAAGGTAGGGCTGTAGCAGTTAAGAATTCACAAGAAAAGCAAAACAGATAGAAAAAAACTGAAACAGCTAGAAAGAGAATTGGTGGAGATCTGAAGGAGGGAAGACAACTGAACTGATGTGGGTAATGGGATTGTTTAATTCTTCTAGGATATATCTAATAATCAGCACATAATTACTGTATTGAGAAGTAATTCTAATTGCTGCCTGCATAATTTTTCATCACTTTATACACTTGTAGATGGGATGTACTCCATTCAGTTTAATTGCTAGTATCTTTTTTTCTGATATATCTTCCTTGTTTCAGAAGGAAAACATGGTATTATCTTTTCTTTTTATGCAATGACTGAAACAAATAAATCTATCATCATGTCTTTTCCCTCCAAAAATTTTAACTGCATCCTTTCCTTGCACTTGCTGAGTTTATACTGCACTACAGATTTTTAACTTATTAAAAGAATAACTTTCTAATCCTTACTTACTTTCATAGGAAATGCCTTGACAGAAACAACTAGCCACTTGTCTCCATCAAAACATAGATTAGGGGCACATTATTTATTTGGGGCTCACACAGTGAGCAAGCAATAAAATTAAAAGCAACACTTCAACAACCATTGGTAAAAACCTTATCAATCTCATGTTGTTATGCATGTGTGCGTTACTTAATAAACATTTCAGTCTTCCAACAATTTCTCTAGCATGTGCCAGCCCTGATGCGTGCCAACAAATGAGTTATCTGTAGATAGTCTTAGCTTCCACGGTGTGATTCAGTGACAACAATAAGGCTTTTTAACAAAAGAACAGCAGATGGTTTTAATATTAGTGTTTACATGTAGTCACAATTTGAGTAATGGTACAGTAGTTTTCTACTGCTGCAAGGAAAACTTTTATTTACTTGCAATTGCATTTTATACATAACCTACTTACTTAGGTTATTAGGAAGTTCAAAGAAATAACAAGTCCATGAACTGTTAAATCTTGTGCCCCCTTTATGACAAGGTACCATCAGAGAAGAGGAGAACCAGAATGCTGTTGGACTAAATTAGTCAGAATATTACAGCTCATAGACAAAAATAATCTCTATCACAATATTTGGTGCTTTTTTTCCCACCAAACTCCTTAGAAACCCCACAAATGACACGGAAAATGTTTCACTACTGTTCACTATATTTCCATTTCCACTTCCTTCCTATCCTACAGTTCGCACACTTAGTCCACTCAGGTGGCGATAAAGGCATCAGTCACTGCCCCAGCCATGGACACAAGGATGCAATTTCTGCTCAGAAGTCATTGGCACATAATTTTGAGCTGTACCACTAATAGTACATGAGCAACACTGCAAATCCTTGCAATAGTCACTGCTCTACAAATTAACCTCCACTTTATACTTGACAGATATTCACGTGGCATTTCAAGCATTTTAACTAGTGGAAACTAAGTAGATTTGGAAACTTGACAAGTCAAAACATAAAGGCAAGCTAAGTGCCAGAACTGGAGAACCAGAGTTAAATTCTAGGCAGCAAGCATATAAGCAATATCTTCTCATTCGTATCAGTGTTGTTTCATATCTTACTGGAACTACTTCGCAAAATAAGTAACATTTAACCCAGGAAGAAGCTCCCACTTTAAAACTGTTTGCTCAGAAATGCTTTTAACTTTGAAGATTTTTGTCCTTATTTGTGGCTTCCTGGTAATGCAAACTTTTCTTTTACTGTTTCCATTTCAGCTTAGGAGGAACAGGTTCAGAACAGGGCTGGTGGAAACATTATGGGAAAGGACAGCCTTACTCACAGGAAAAGACTGTAATATCTAGTTTAAACAGGATTACAATATCAAGACTTTTGGTTCATAAATAAATTGAAGGAAAAGTCAGAGTGGGGATTATGAGTGTGAGCACGGTGTGGGAACCACGCTGAAACTCCCTGGAGCAATAAACAGGTTGTGGCCACACTCTGAGAGGACAATAAAAAGATGGATCTGTGACTGGTTTTGGAAACAGTGATTGGTAAATAGTTTACCAACTAGCCTTTCAGTCTGGAGCAGCCTTTAGAAATGAAGCACTTTGCCCACAGTTCTGCTCCTCATCACCAGACCCCAGATGATAAGAGACATCTGACACTTTACATGTATACACAACCTTGCAGCATTAATAGTCTATAATTCTTTCAATTTATCAAAGGAGTATTTCAAAAGTGCTTAGAAACACCTTCTCTTCTAAACAGTTTTGATATTCTTCAAGACTGATCAACCTCACAAGAAGTATGTTGAAAATTGAGAGAGAGAGAATATCTGGTGTTCTGTAAAACAACTCTTCTTAAGAGTAAAAGACTAAACAGATGTGGTAAGTAAAAGAATTTATAAATATCAAGGCATCCTTCCAAAAGTCAATGAGTCTATAGCTCAGTCAATGATCACAGTATTAAAGGAGCATGCAGAGAGGAGCAGGCTGTGACAGAGAAGCTAAATGAATCCCTTGCATCAACATTCACAAAGGAAGAAACCAGAATTTTGTATGGCACGAAACCCTTTACATGAGGAGTAGGGGAACATTTCTGAAACTGATGTGAGAGTTGCAGAGATGAGAAATCCAAAGACCTTTCTCAGATGTCCTAACAGAGAAGAGATTTACTAAATTCCTGGAGAAGAATTCAGGGACTCAGTCCAGAATTTGGTGCCATTGACCGTAGGCCAAACAAAGTGATTGCAAAAGAAGACAGTGTGAAGAAGCCAGCAGTTCCCTTACGGGCACAAACCTGAGTGTCATCTAGGTAAAACTGGATTTAGAGTCTAAAGGGTGGATGCAAGGAAGGTAGCTGTCTCCAAATGACCTCTTACAGTAATTTTGCTTTGCAGATAGACCTCATTGGGCATGCCTCTGCTGAATTCAGTAGTCTTAATACACCATTGGAAATAAAATAAAATCCCACAGCTTTCTTTAAAAACAAGGTCATTCTTGCTGCTGTACACAGGTAGAGGTCAGGAATATAATTACATTCTTTATAGATTTATAACAGATGGAGATTGCTGAAGCTATGACTTCTGTGTAGATACTTAGGTTATAATGTATCTTGGCATGAAGATTCTCTCAAGGTGATTTTGGGAGCTTTCAGATTTTGAGACCTTTTCTGCTTGGTTCTCTCTACATAAATACATGATTTGGTCATAGGAAAGTAACACCACTTTTCAAATTCCAATTTTATAGGCTTAATAAATTCCTTCTTTTGAATATGATTCAGGCAATCAAAACCCTTATTTCATATCCATCTCTCTTTAGAAAATCAAACAGAAATGTAAATTGTGCTGAAAACCCAGGCAGGTTGACAATTAATTTAAATGAGAAACACTGTCTGAAATCTAAAAAAATTAATCAGAATTTAATGTTGAATCTTGAGCAGGCCTGCCTCAAGTGACAGAGCTTAATAGCATCATTTCTGACCAAGCTATTTAGACATTCAGTAGTATAAATACATAAGAGATTTGAGTTTGGTCTGTACACTTCAATGTTGTAATTTTTTCTACTCCTGAGTAGTTAATGAATGCTGTACGGAAATATGTGTTTGGATTTTTTGTTTTGGTTGGGTTTTGTGGTTTTGGGGAATTTTGTTGTTTTAGTTTTTAATTTTTTGGGGAGGGAAGGTTTTTTTGTGGGGTTTTTTATTTTTTTGGTTTTGGATTTTGTTTGGATTTTTTTTATTTTTATTTTTTCAAGAAGTGTCTGTCATCCTTCCCAAGTTGAGGCTTTTCCTCCTCTATAATCAGGACTACCTTCCATTAAGAGAGAGAGAGAGAGGGGGAGAGAGAAGGTGCAGTGGGAGGGATGCAGGCATCAGGGCTGGTTCAACTTCTGGCTCTACCACTAGTTTGCTCAGTGATAAGTCATATTACATATCACAGTGCACCAGTATTCTTATCAGCTACAATGCAGATGATAAAAAAAATGTATTTCATGTAAAATTTTTAAAGACTTGGTGAAAAAAAATGTTAACAAGCAGGCAAATATAATTTAGGGTCTCTAATGACTATTCATAACTCACTGTTTGAGAACCAATAATATACTAATAACAGATGAAGGTGCAATACATGATTCATCCTAATCTGTATTTTGGCATTCAATCTTTGGCATTCATAGCACACATTTTAAAGAGCATCAGAGGACATGTAAAAGAGAAGCAAGAGAAGTTCAACTGATCTATCATTCAAATGAATCTCACAGTGCTGACACTCTTGCACAAGCTATACTCAGTTTTGGCTACAGTAAGTATGGCAACAGTTCCATTACTAGGCAAAATTTACAGCGAAGACATAGATATTTCAGGGGTCACAAGAAAGCCTTTACAGAAACCATACATCAACCATGATTTGGAAAAGCCAAGTAGTTTTAGGAGTGAGTCCACTGGTAGAAATCTCAAAGACAATGAGAAAGTGTAACTGCTATATTTTAGAAATTAAATATATTAATTAGGCTATTGAAGCTATTTGGCCGGATATAACAGGACTGTCAGTGTTAGAATTGTACTGTAAATGCCAAATCTAGTAATGTGCCAGAAGCCCTAGTACGCTAGGAATTTCTGAAGCTCAGCTAGAAGACAACAGTTATCTGACCTGCATAGGTTTCTCAAAACCAGTGAACACACAGCGACACCCTGATGTACCTGTGACATAAACAAGTGGAGGGCAGAGGTAGAGACACAGCAAGGATCTTAGACTTCATTTAAAATTAATCGGAAATTTAAATGTTGACTGTTTCATTGCAATATCTATTCCCAAGTAAAATCACAACTAAAATAATTCCTTACTAGGAATTTTTAAGTATATAAAAGCCAAAAGGCTAATGCAGACAAGTATACAGATATAATTACGTTTACAATCTCAAACAAGTGTTCAAGAGTAAAACATAAAAATTCTGCAATATTAAAAAAAATTACATAACTAGATATAGCATAAATAAACAAAATACAGGTTGTCCCATTTCCATCTGAATATCAAAGGTCTTAACCTAGTCTAAATTCAGTATTGAAACTGCTCTGAGCAGGTGGCTTGACAAGAGACCTGGAGTTCTTTCTAGCCTAGATCATTCTGTGCAGTGGAATAGGAAGATAAAGAATTTTTGTCAAAAGTGTTCACAGCAATGGTCTCTCTTATTTTGGGGACAGAAACACAGAATACACTTTGGGATAAATCAAAGGCAACAATACACTTCGCATGTGCACAAAAGGAAAAGTAAACTGTTCACTGAAAAGTCTGGTTTCAATTCCATTGTCTTTTCCAGAAGGCTGTTCTAAACTCACAAAACTGCTTCAAATGCTGCTTGAGTACATGTTTTCAGCCCACTAATTACATATTAAAAATGTACATTTCCTCATATATATATCAGGCCCTGCCTACAGAGTTATTTGGCCGAGTACAGAACAGTATGTCTAATAAATATCATAAAGGCTGTCCACAGACAAACCAAAATAGTTTCACATTGTTAATACTTTTTCCCACATTCACTAATTCCTATTTTTAATACAGCATTTCATCCAAACGTAATGACATGGAAAACTAGAAAGTCTGCAGCCCTTCCAGTGATTGCATCAGGCATCGATTTACCTCTGCTTTTGAGAATGATAATAGCTCTTTAGACTCTTAGCATGAACAAATACAGAATTCAGCAAGGAAGCATAGCTCTCTACATTCAAAGACAAAAATCAGCAAGGTCCTTCTCTGAGTGGATGCCAAAGTTGCCAAATGTTTTTTTCTTTTCCCTGGAAAACTTAAACTCCAGCAACACTGTCACACTGAATCAGCCTGAATTCCCATGTGACTACTGGTAGGTAACTAATTCAAGAGAATGGAAAGGAAAATTGAAAACCTCCAAGCTCTAGACTCTAATCTCTGTGAGTTAAGGAACATTTCTACAGACACCTGTCATGCAGGAAAGCACACTGTTACAGCACAGACTTGCATTTCCTAGCCTGTACTGCAGTAATCTCTGAAGGGTTCTCAGGTATTTTGTGAGGGCAACACTGAAGGGTGTAGGCCTCAAATGCACTGGAATGCTGCAATTTCATTATCACAAGAAACAACACTCAGAATCTTTTCTCTACAGCATGAAATTTCAGGCTGTTCAAAGACAGTAAATGCCCCTGGGTCACATACATAATCATCATCTGGATCTAGCACATGAGCACTCAAATCCTTGATTGCTATATTTCATGTAACTTGAAGCTGGTAAACCATCAGCATTCAACAGCTGGCAGAATTATGTAAGTTGTTATACTGCTGCAGACAATGAGGTCTTTTTGAGCCAAGTCATCAGAAAGCCATTAAAGCAATGAAGAAATGGAAAACTAGATCTGTATTGGAGCATAGATCACCTGGATCATAGGTATGGTTGGAGCTTCAGGATTGCCACTGCTATAAAAACTCCATTTGGAAGCTGGGCCCCTGCCCTCATCACATGAAATAATAAGCTGGAATATAATTCTCCAGAATTCAAATCAGAACAGAAACAATCTTCAAGAAAGCATCAGTGCATCACAAACAAAACCAAGGCTACTCTTCCCTGCTATCCAACCAGAAGAAAGAGGGAAATGACAAGGAGCTTATTCCATGTGAGTATTTTATCCTCCTGTGCAAACAGGGGTGCACAGGCTAAATAATAACATATAATTTTAAGGTCTTTTTCTTTTATTCAGAAAGAGAGATTGAAACATTTGGACAAAATATAACAGCTATAAATTCTGCTTCAGATGCTGACTATATCAGCAGAGATTCTGACATTCAAATTGTCTCTCAAAGCAGCACAGTAGCAAATGCAGAAGAAAACACTTGCAAACAGAATGAAAATAACTCTTCAGTACTAAAAGAAATTTTTAGAAAATGAAAGAATAGTGGAGTAATAATAATAATAAAAAAGGTGAAATTTCCACAGAAACTCATAAATAAATGTTCCTACAGCATATCTTAAGAGCCACTTAAAGCCTGCATTTCTTCTGAATGAAACCCTAAAACCATATTTCAGTTGAGTCCACTCTATTAAAAATTATATTAATGGTTTTATGCTGTGTTAACTGACCTTCTACAAGAAAAATGTTAGCAACCATAGCTTATAACCTATGTTTAAAATTAACCAGAGACATTTAGTCAAGTTTCTGGCTAGCTTTCCCCATGTTTACTGAAACTCAATAATTAGTATCAGCTATTGTTCAGGAGTTACCTGACAGATAAAAGTCACAAGTTATTAGCTTTGAAAATTTATTAAGAAACCTCAGCTAATTCAATGCAGAAGGAAAACTGAGATTACACTGAGAGAAAAGGAAGATTACAGATGTTTTCTTCTACGTCTAAAGGGCATATCATCATAAGCAAATTGTGAAGATAGACATGGAAGTGATATATGACACAGCTGAGTATTTTTCAAATGTATTGATAGAATTTATACCTTTAAACAAGGCAAATCCTTCAATATGAAAAAAAGAGATTATTTAAATTCAAAGATTCAATCAAAAGAACTATGAAATATTAGAGAAAAATGTGGACCTGAGTTAATCACAGCATTTTGTGATTCAAGTATGTTGAAGAAAAGCATTATAAAATGGAAAAGACCTCCTAAGAGAAAACAAAAAAACCCAACTAAAACTATTTTAAAAGATTTAAAGGTTAACACTTTAAAAGTTAACAAGATGGCATACCAGGAGTATTCACCTAACCTTTATCCTCCATCTGAGAGAAATGTGACAACCATCTGGTACTACCTAAAGAAAAGGATTACTATTTCCCACAGCTACATGGACAATATTGGATTGGTAATAACTCCTGCAGAGCCTTGAATGCTTTACTTCATCCCACATCAACTTTACCTTTCTTGGATATCTCATTTGCAGGGATGCCAGATCTATAACCTGTAACTGAGGGATCTCAAGATATTCTTCCCAGATTTCATAAAATAAATATTCTTACTCTTGCCTATGATCCAGTAATGGACTTCAGTCCACTATTAGTGGTCTTAAAGGAGCAGGCAGAATTTATGCACCTGATCTGCTTGTCTGTAAATTGGGAACTTAGTTTAAAAAAACCAAACCAAACCAAAAAAGTCCAAACCAAACAAAAACCCAAACAAACAAACCACAAACTTCTCTCTGCTTTTGACAAACACAAGGTACTATAACATAGAGGAGAAAGGCACATATCATAATTGATCTAAAGCTACGTTACAAAAGAAGTCTTCCATCTAAGAACACACCATAGCAACTGTTCAGTATTGTCATGCATTTCTAATTTTGCCTCTAAAAGTTAAATACTGGGTATATAAATAATTTTATTTACTTTAAGGACCTTAGAGATCACCTAGTTCTTGCCCCCTTCCACTAAACCAGGTTGCTCAAATTCCCATCCAACCCAGCCTTGAACACTGCCAGGGATAAAGCAGCCACATCTTCTCTGGTCAACCTGTGCCAGTGTCTCACTGCCCTCATGGTAAAGAATTTCTTTCTAATATATAATCTAAATCTCCCCAAAGACAGCTTAAAGCCATTCCCCCTCATTCTGTCACATACCCTTGTAAAAAAAACCCTCTCCAGATTTCTTGTAGGCCCCATTTAAGTATTGGAACACTGCTATAAGGTCTCCTCAGAGCCGTCTCTTCCCCAGGCTGAACAAAACCACCTCTCTAAACTTGTCTTCACAGAAGAGGAGCTCCAGCCCTCTGATCATCCTCAGTGTCTGATTTTTCTTCCCTGATATCATTATTACATACATATGTTTCAAGAAAGTGGTGTTTTTCTGTTTCTATAAAATGAGTAAGCCTTCAATATTGTTGGCTGAAATTAATTTACATATAAAATGTGTGCAGTATTGGTATGGAAGAATTGCCTTTCCCTTCCAGAATTTGCAGAACAAGTATTACATATTCAGAAGTTCATTTTCATGAAAATGGACTGATCTGAGATTACCAGCGCTTTTCACACTGAACTGCCAAATGCTATGAAATCTTGGGCTAAGTTTCATTCACCATGATCTGGAGTCTACCATAAGAGACTAAAACCATAACAAATTAAAAATATTAACAGAAGAATCTTAATTCCATTGAAGTCAATGTTCCTATTAATTCTGATGCAAATTTGGGCAAGACTATTAACATAGTATTTGGAAGGTTATTTTTTATTTAACAGCTCTTTGATTTAATACACTTCTTTTCAATAAAATCAGTTGCTTCTTCCTTTAAGAACCATATTAGCTGTCCAATAAAGTTAAAAGACAAGGCAGACACCAACATTGAGGATTTGTGGATTGCTGTGTACATACCACCTTTCATCATTCCCACTTCATAGCATTTTCTTAGTCGGCAAGCCTGGCAACTCTTTCTTCTGTTCTTGTCAATGGTGCACTGATTAGTAGCAGGACACATGTAGTCATTGTGCCCTGTAAAACCAGAAGGAAAGTAAGGACACAGTTATACACAGACACAGCAAAACTCCCTATAACACCCTCTTACTTTTTATTGAGTATTTAGTACAGCATCTGACATCTCAGGAAGAAGTTAGACTATGATGATAACCCTATCATAACAGTACTGGTATGGATGATGAAACTAACATCTATGCACAATATATTGAATCAGAAGTTCTTTAAAAGTACTATCAAAAGCACAAATTACACCTTTGTAGACAATTAAAATAATGAACAGTTAAAGCAGTCAGAAAAGAGGATAATTTAATATGAACAAATCCCTTGACTTCTTTCCGCTTAGACTGAGAAATACAATGCCATCTGGTCCATGTGCCTGTGTTGATGTTTAACCAATAGACTGCACAAAATGTTAGGCATTTATAGAATTAAAAAGGCCAATGCACAGAACGTTTTTGATATCTACTGCAGTCTAGGGCAATTAAAAAACAAACAGCAGCAACATTAAATAGAAGCAACAACCAGTAATTAATTTTACTTCAGTCTCTCTTTCCCAATTGCATGTCTACTGATACATACAAAAACCGTTTGTCACAACAAATTCTTAAATTATCACATGCTGCAACCAAGTTTGGTGCTGATACCTCTGCCTTCAGAGCTCCATTTTCTCATTATTACCCTTTACATCTCAATTCTCATCACAAATATTTTCAGCATAATATAAATTGTTACTGCCCACAAGCCTCTATTCCAATTTTCTCTTACAAAATGTATGCTTCAATCTGCCATAAAATTCTTTTCCAACCATAGACAAAGTTTAGCAAGGACAAAAAAGACTATTCAAAATTATTTTATTGGTGCTCTGCATTCATCTAAACACAGCTAATTTACAGCACACAACAAAATAATTTTACTGCAGAACTGTTTGTTCCTTCTTTCAGGTCAAGGAATCAGTTTGAGGTAGAGTAGGGTTGAGGTTTGACAGAGGCCTTGGTCTCATCAAATCATCTATCCTTGACTAGAAATTAGAAAATAGAGTAAAAATTACTATCAGATTACACCAGGAACATCTGCTCTCTAATGCTACATAACTGGGATCCAATCAAAACAAGCAGCCAAACTGTGAACTTGTTAATATAGTGATGGCCGACTACACACTGTCTCAAATAGACAGAATTATTATATTTTAGCTCTACTCAACAGAACAGTATAATAGTGGATAAATCCGAATTCACAGGCTTTGCTCCAGGACTGAGGTAAAAAGGTGGAACAGAAACACTACCTCAGCCTCAGCATGAAAGACCATTTTAATTTCCAGCTACTCTGGTAGGACACAGACTGTTTTATGGCTGATTTAAAACATTTCACATCTAAGGGAAAAGAGAAAAAAAAAAAAGAAAAAAAGAGTCAAAAATAAACCAGCCTCAACTATGCAAAAATGCAGTATCTACAGGCTGTCGTGGTTTAAGCCCAGCTGGTAACTCAGGACACAGGGGAAAAGGGAAAGCTATGTTTAAAGAAAATGCACTTTTATTAGATCACACTAAACAGCAGCAAAAGATTGTAGCAGCTGACCTCAATCGCCAGCCTTGTTTTATAAACCAAGTTCTGAAATAGCATGAAAGAAAGACAGAAAACTTTAATTGCTCTTTTTAAAAACAACAGCTTTCACAGAGTATCTTTTCTTCTTCCTAATGAAGTTAAAAGGCAAATTCACAAGGGAAACTAGTGCAGGCTCTGAATTCGCAAATAATTCAGAACAGCATTTAGCTCTCTATAAAATAAGCAGTTAAATGTTCCCACTTGGGTCAAAGCTTGGACACGTGTTTATGACCTTTGCTGACTGGCTGATGTTCACAAGGCTCAACTTTTAAAAAAATAGAAGTGGCAGTATGCAAAAAACCAAAATTCGAGTGGAATCAGTATCAGCGGGGTAGCCATCCATTTTCACAGTGCTCATCCTTTCAGAGAAAAGGATAACCTTTCAGAGATATCCTTTCAGGGAAAGAATATCCTTTCTTAGGAAAGGATAACCTTTTCTTTTCTCTGAACCTAGATTTCATTGTACAGACTGTAAGCATTTGGGAATAGGCATTTGTTTTGTATAATAGTACAAAACCTAATCCTCTTTGTGACAGAGCTCCATTCCCCATTGAAATTATCATGATTCATATTTTTACATTGAAAAGTTTTACATTAAATATTTAAAGGTTAGCATAATTAGTCTGTTTCATGCATATAACCTGCACCTTAGACAATCCACTCTTCTTTCAAAGTACTTGACAGACTTCACAGACTAAAACCTGTAAAATTTTGAATGCAAAAAAATAAGATCTATGTGTGAGGGGCATGCTTCTTCAGATTATGATTGCCATAGCAACGTCATTGGTTAGAGTTCATATTTGTTGTAAATCTAGGAAGACGATAATGCAATTAATATTTCTCATAAGAATTAAGTAATAGGTAACACACAAAACCAAGATTTAAAGTGAAATACTGTAACTCAATAGCTTTGTTGTAAAGTGAATTGTCCTTTAACTATTCTGCTTCGTAGTCTATCCTTAAAGCTCATCCCTCTGCAAAGTTGGTTGTGAACAATCTGACTTATTACAAGGGATTTCTCACTGATGAGAATCATCAAGGTAGGACATATCAACAGGCGCTCAGCTGCCCTGCATTTCATTTCATGGTATCCAAAGAGTAACATATGCGAGAAAAGAGATTAATTAAGCCAACTGGGTAGTTGACATCACAGGAATACTGAGAGTAAGAAATGTCTTTAGTGATCACTGATAGTGGTAAAGGGAAGCACATGCCCTTGGACTCTTACTTCTTTTGCTTTGTCTTACTGTTTTGTTTTGGTTTTTTAAATAAATTATTGGATAACCTGCACAAAATTAAAGGTAGCCACTTCAATAGAGTAGAGCTCCTAATTTTAACCTCCCCCATTTGTATGGGTTATATTGCCATGAGCTACGAAAGGAACAGTTAAAGGGAGCTAACGGAGGAGCCCAACAAGGGGTGGTCTTCTTCTTATGATCTGTCACACATCATATATTTTAAAACAGTAAAACTAACATTAAGTATTTTTATAACACTTTATTATATGCTAAGGGTGTGAAGATCTGGCTCTTTTCTCAAAGCACTAATTTTAAGATGTGACAATCTGTATGATAACAACCAGCAGTAGAGGGGGGGAGGATGAGAAAGCAAAGTGTCAACAAGAAGATAATGGATGATATTGGGATTATTCTGAATTTATTCGAACCCAGACTGTCACAATCAGAGCTGTTTCTTACTGCACATGCAGT
The DNA here is from genome assembly GCA_017639245.1 of Myiopsitta monachus. Classification (NCBI taxonomy): domain Eukaryota; kingdom Metazoa; phylum Chordata; class Aves; order Psittaciformes; family Psittacidae; genus Myiopsitta; species Myiopsitta monachus. Next base: position 25,109,899 of record CM029925.1, read on the forward strand.
CTGACTTTGTCACCATGAGTCATGTGGCTAATATTTATGGTCAGAGACTCATTGCTACCTAAGGGTTCTCAGGCTAGCCGTGGTATATGGAACAGCAGTGAATGTTTGAATCATAGTGGGCAGATGATTTATCTGTGAGGGTTTCAGGCAGCAAAACATTCCATATTTCTTTAAAGTTAAGTGTTACTACATCCAGTAGAACATTTAAGCATCTGTGTAATTTTAGCAAGTAGTTGCAACACAGTACACATGGTTAAAGTTAAGTACATACTTGAGTGTTTAACTGAATTGCAGCTTTGAAAAGCTGAGTTCATTTGTCCTTGACCAACAAGGATAAAAATTGGGGTCATATTATGTTAATTGCTGTTGATATACTAAAACAGAAATATTCTTTTTTCTTAAATGTGCAAACATATTCCAGTACCATCAGGATTAGCCCAAGAGAATGATCAGATTCAGCAGTACAAAAGTTGTTCAACAAACATGAACAAAAACAACAACAGAAACAAACAAAAAACCAACATGTCGGCATGGCAGCTTAAGAATCCTTAATGACAATTCCACAAAACCAATAAAGGAACATTTTTGTCAGGTGAATTTTCCATTACACATACTGATGAAGGTGAATTGACTTATCGCACGTTTCAAAGCCAGTAATAATTATCATCCTTATATTAATACATGCTTTTTCTTTAATTATTCTTTTATTTTCAATCCTCATGCCACACAAATTTAACTATTCTTCATCTATCTAAGGCATCTGCCACATCAGCCATTACCCATGGGTGCAGACTTTATCCACACCTTAAGATGCCAAACAAATGATGAGTGGAAAGACTGCAGACAAAGAACAAAACCTTGGAAAGAAGAGCCTCAACAGTAAAAAAAATTGAATTCAAAGTTAAAGTGTCCCAGTAAAACTCACTTATTGATTCTAAAATCTCAATTTTCCTAACAGGTTTCATGTTAGAACAGAAGGTTATGTCTAAGCCCCTTACAAGCACAGATGCTCAAATTCATAGCCTAATTACCCTCACACAAGGTCTTTGGATTTGGAACTTTGGCTCTCTTAACAACTACCCAGCACTGCTGAAAAGATTAATAATTTTCTGGTTTTAAACTATGAAGACATCACTACATGTGACTATAAGGAAAAGGGCCCAGAAGGTTATAAAGTATACTTAATTTGCATGCAGTAAGGAAGTCCTCATTCTGCACGTACTTCAGAAATAAACATCATACAACCACTAGAGAATGAGAAAGAAGGAAGGTTAAAATCTATATACCCTGTATCATGCCATTGAGCTGCGTCATGTAGCTCCCACACTTTCAGCTTCTACTATAATCTTCTTGACTTCACATATCTACAGCACTGTTCACATTAGCAGTTAATTCAAGCCAAATTATTATGATAATGCCCTTTCCTTAAACCTTTTCATATACTGTTTCAGCTGACAGGAAAAATGAAGACAGAAGAATGAGAATGGGCAGTTGCCATCTCACCAGTTCAGTAATACATGAACATATATATTGAGAAAGGGTCATATAAAGAAAGTAAAACATTATTTAATTTTATAAATATAAAATTGTTTTGTCCTCCAGCAGATAACTTCAAAGGTTTCATTACTGACCTTAGTCCTAAAATTTCAATTCATGTTTCATCTGCTATTTCAGGATTATGATACCATGTTCTACCCCAACTCTATTCCCATCTTTTTTAATTTTAGACAAGGTAGCAAAATAGGAAGCCTATTTTTTCCTCATTACAAATAAAAAAATGATGCCAATCCAGATCCCTGTCTCTACAAAATCTGGCAAGAGTGTGACATCCAGTTTCTGTTTCCCAATATGATATATCACAATTGTTTTAAATCCTTGGCACATGATTAAACCAAGAGCTGTGTCAAAGGAAAAACTCCCACAGTATATTACTCACAATCATCTTAATATGATCCCTCCAGAGACAAAAAGCATTTTCAGAGAGTTGTAGGCAAGCCATGGCTACCTTATTCCCATAGACTTTGAATGAAATCTTTTGTATTTTTAGCTTCTTAGTTTATTTGAGCTAAAATGGGAATGGGTGGAATTTTATTACTGAAAACTCGTAGAGCTAATATAAAGAGGCCAGAAAGTTTAAAAAACTGTAAATTACTCTTGTGCACTTAAAATTCAATCAGTTGTTAGCAACAAGAGAATTAAGATAATTTTATTTTTCTTCCAGATATAACTTCAGGTTTTGGATTGTGATGAGACCTACTGAATAAATTTAGCTGGTCTTATTTTATATGCAGATCTTTGGTACCCGAGTCTTTCCTGGTATTACAAATCTTGCAAGAAGCTACAATATATCCACACAGTATCCTTTTAAAGGAAGTGCTGGTATCTATATTTTATTGAAAGGGGAATGGAGAGGACAGGATTCTCACCGCACAGATCTTGCAGTGGACATGGGCATTTCTAAACACAGTGAGTTTCTGCATTGACATCTGTGAAACTGAAACTGTGGTACAGTCACCTCCCAGTTTGTTAAATTTATATACTGATCTTTAATATCAGTATTTTGACAAAAAAGCCTCTTTTCTACCTATGCAAAACCTTTTCAGGCAAGGACAACCTATTTATTCTCTTCTATCATTTACTGATGTATATCTATGCTCCTTGGTTTGCCCATTTATATGTTAACATGATCTTTATATAAGGTTTATCATACTTATATAAGGTTCAGCCATTTTATAATCAGAAGGGTCAAAAAAGAGATCTTAGTCTGTTTTCCTGCATATTTCCTATCAGATTTTAGAGTGGGGAGTAACTTACTTGTAATAAAGGCAGCCCAACTATTTCAACAGTTTCTGACTAAATTAAAATATTTGAGAAAAATACATAATCTTATTCAAAGGATTCAGACAAGATATTTACTACATCTGTTACTAAAAACTGTGAAGTGTTACCAGCACTTAATTGTCCTGCTACTTCTTTTACAATTGCTCTGAACTAGTACACATACTTCAGTATATTTTGCTAATAGTCTCCTTTTAGAAATAAATCATGTCAAAGATCACTTCATGTACTTCTAGTACATTTACCACTTTAACAATCTTACACAGCTCTCTCTAGTTTGATTTCTGCCTTTCAAACGCAACTGCAAAGGACAACTTAACCTACAAAAAGTCTGGAAGCTTGTGGGAGTGGAACTTACAGAGGTGGTTTAAATCAATATACTCACCTGAGCTAAATGAGGTTACAAAAACATATTTATTTCCCTTTACATTTTCTAAAACCAAGTGGAACAGTTAAGCACTTTCCTGCTGGACAAACAAACATGTTCTTTCATAATTTATAAAAAGCTCTTTTTTTCCTTCTTTTTTCTTTTTCTTTTTTCTGTGTGAATATTTTGAAATGTTGCTGGGCTCAGAATATCACAAGCTTGGAAGATCACAAGTTTCCAAATGAAATACTCATTAAATTCTTGTTACACAAAATAGTTTTCAGGGGGTTTTGCTGGTTGATCTGGTGATGAGGTGCTATGAAGTAATACCCAGTCATTGAGGCACAACAGCAGAGGCAGCAGCGAGACCTAAGGCCCTGCCAGGAGCCAGCAGCTCTCCCGAGAGAGACTGACACTGCTCGAGCATTGAGAGAAGCAAGCATGAGAGATTTAAATGGCCACAGGAAGTGTGAGCAACCATGAGTGCTGCACAGCTGTTGGCACCAACAATCAGCTCCAGGTAACAATCAGTGCCAAGTAACAATCAGTGCTTATTCTCCTACTTTCCAGTAAAGTGTGTTGCCCAACTTGAGAGAGGCTTTCAGCATTGCTTGGGATGACATTTCATATGTCAGCTAGGAATATATAGTTTAAATGATTTCAGAAAACCAGTCTCAGGAACAACTATCAGAGTTCACTGTTACCATGGAAGCTGATATTGAATGAGGCTCCATAGTGTCTGTCCTGGATCCAGTCCTATACAGTATTTTCCTCATTGATGGGCAATGAACTGGAGTTATTTATTTTATTAAATGCTATTAATTTGTAGATGACATTTATATGACTTAGAACAACAGAGAAAAGACCAGACTACTCTTGATAGCTAGAGAGAAATAAACCTGAAATAAATAGCAGAAGTCTACCAGATAAGAATCCTAAATTATTTGGCAAACTGGAGATAGCATGTGGGGAAAAAAAAAAGCACAAAAACAAGGACCACTATAAATCACTGCATTAAAACTGGAATAATCAGATGCACAAAGCAACATGGGAAATAAGTGGTTTCTTCTCTAGAAAATATGCTTAAGTTTACTTTGCATCACGAACTGATTATGAGTGAAGAGTGTCATGGGTTTGTAAATAAGGCAAACACTACAGTATAATAGATGCAGACAACTGCCACTGACTGGGCTTGTATGGTAATCCTATTGCTCTGTTCAGTACTCATAAGACAGCATATAGAAGTAAATCAAGATAAAAACAAAACCAAAACCAGGACAAAGTATAGCATCTCCAAAGTACAGCAACTAGAAGATTAGAACTCTAGAAAACAAAACTTAAGGAAAAAGGTTGAATAAACTGTGTTTCTTCAGGTTAGGTAAGCCAGAATAATTTATTTTTTAAAGTATATATCAATCTTCCATGCTTTAAAGACTGTTGCAGATGGAAAGAGAACAACTTGTTTTCTGTGCCATGATAGACAGGAAAATAAGTGATGAGCTTAACCCACAGCTAGGAAGATTCAGATTTCATAGTAGCCTTCAAGGATAAGGAAAAGAAAACATTGGATCAGGCTACTGGTTTTCAAGATGCAGTTTGATAAACATAAGTGAGGAATAGGAAACAGTTAATCCTATCACAGGACAGAAAGACAGACTACTGCTCAAGGCCCACTGCAGCCCTAAGTTTGCTTAGACCCTGAAAAATGAAACAGTATCCTGGATGCTAACATCTTAAGTCACCCTCACATCCATGCTGAACACAGTACTTGAAATTCACTGGAAAAGTACCACATTCAAAATTGCTTTACTAGAAAAAAAAGAGGTACTGACTCTTGCTTTTCAATAAAACCCAAGTTCCTGAAAAAAGATCACCATCAATTAGAGTACTGACATTAAAAATACACATTAGGGGACAAAGATCAGAGCATGTGTTTAACTCAAGGAACTCTAGAGAAAAACTACTAAACCACAAAAATAAACCAAAAGAAGTTTCAGAAGAACCTGTCTGAAAACAGACTGTTAGAGCATCCCAATTATGGCTAAACTCTGGTGGACTTCCCACACAGATTTTCTAGCCTTTGAACTTCCTGCAGTCACCTCACCTTTCAAACTGGAACCGTGTGTTTTCCACCCTGAGACTAGATAGTGGTCTGCACCACTGTGTTTATTGGCTGTGATGTCCTCTGTTAGTCTCACTTGAGTTGATGTTTTGCAATTTTGATCTTTCTGCTGACTACTCATAGGATCAGTGTACAAGCAGTCTTAATAGGGAGTTTCTGTCTTTTTGGCTGCAGGATCTGTGCAGTATTTGCAGCTGTTATCAAACAGACCACAAAAATACCATGAAAGCAGAAGATAGTAATGGAAAGTTAAAGGGAAGATCTCAGAAACCTCCTAAATTGACCATATGGAATAGCTGCACTGCAGCATTACCTAAACACCCTCTTATTAGGTGTTACAGTCTCTCTAAATCAGACGAAAATACATATATATTACCACTACTGCTAGCATTAAAGTTTGAACTACATTCTTTTGACAAAGTACAGCTCTACCATTGTGAAGTTAAAACAATTGAAAACACTCAAAGTCTACTGCCAAAACTCTCCAACTTGGTGATCAGACAAAGGTATAGCTGTTAAATAAAGTCCATGTTCAAGCTACAAAACTAAAATAATTCCCTGCTTCAGGAGTTCCTGCACTTTGGAGACTGCTATATCTCTGTGATCAGCACATTAACTGCAGGCCTCTGGAATCCTTCAGCATGCCTCTTCATCCATTCTCATATGCCGACCTGTTCTTTTTGGACTGGTACTGCCTCCCATCATGCAGTAATTCTTAACTGAATATTTGTGAAATATATCAGATATTTGCTAAGCATAAAGCTGTGAGAAAAGGCAGAGAAGGTACACCTGGAAAACATCAGAAGGGCATATGAAGGTAGCAGAGAAGTAGAACTAGGGATCTGTAAAATACTTCAGCAATTCTGAGATTAAGATACCCTCCAGTGTAAAGCATTACCACTCATTTGTTCTGAATCCCTTGTGACCCCACTGGGGGTTCTTAGCTCCACATATGCAGGCATTTGTTGGATGCTTGTCAGAGATGGTATGAGTAATTCCTGCCTGTCCTGTAGCCTTTGGTGCCTATCCAAGAAACCAGAGAATTGGAAGGATGGAGGAAAAATGTGTGAGTCACAAGGGGATTTTTAATTTGTAAATGGCATTTTTAAGGCTGGTATTGAAACACTTCATCTAACCCTTACATCCAAATTTTTAAGAGGCTATTACGGGGGGGGGGGGGGGGAGTGTCAGAAAAAGTGCAAAAATAAAGGATTCAGAAGATAGAAAGATATACAGAAGGAGATGATAGAAACACTTTAGTTTACTTATGGTACCAAGGTGATGTGATAGTAACAATTTAACTTACAAGAACTTCCCACAGGAGAGAGATACTACATGCTAAGACTAGTTTGTTGGCACTATGTAAAAGCCAAAGTAATTCAAATTATAAATGTGATTTTTAGCAGACGCAACAAAAAATCATTAGAATAAGCAATCATTGTAAGAAAGCTTTTGAGCCCACAGATAAAGGCAGGACATCCTCCTAAAACATTTACCTCCAAGAAGTTAGTGGGCTTTGTACACGGCATACAAAGCTTATATTGAAAGAAGACCAGTCTTGATGACCTAATGGACCTACTTGGTCTTAAAATCTATAAATACTTTAATTGAGAACTACAGTGTGCTGTGATGTGACTGCTTGTTATGCTTCTGGATTCAAGTCAGTTGACCAAGTACATTCTTGAAGGCTACATATGCTGTACAAAGAATAAAGCACCCTTCTATCACCAAGCAACACAGTGTTCTTGGTTTTCTCCCATGAAACATTATACACTAATATCAGTCTGCACAGAGTTTTCTCAAAACAAGGATCCCAAATCACTTTTGGGACATAAACAAAATAGACTGACACAGGCAGCTTCAGGAGGCAGCTGAGCTTTTCCACCAACCATCTGTTGCCTAAACTAAACTGAGCAGTTACACGTATTGAAAGACAGTTACCAATCCAGGTTGCCTTTTAAGCTTTAACCTTTTAAATCCTGCGCGTCTCAGTACAGTTTAATCATATTATTCACACGGAAATTTTTGACCTTTTTTTAGGAATGCATATCATACATATAATGCAGATATAATATTTAGTTCACACATTCTTCTACTATATACATCTACACATTAGTAATACTCATTCCTAGGTATCTGATCACAACCTATTTAGGATTTTTACTGTCTGCAAGGCAAATGGGATGCTTTCTCATGTATTTTCAACCTAAAAATACTGTAATTTTCATAAATTGGGCACATGTCCAACAAGAACGTGTATATTGCTGAGGTAGAAATTGCTTCCAGATCCAGTGGGAAATCCCGAAACTCCCTTAACTCATCAAGACTGTATATCTATGACTTCAAAAGTCCTTTAGAGGACTTTTCATACCATCTGTGATCAAGTGACCACATTTCTCTCACAAACACTCACATTCCTGAATTACTTTCTTGATATTAGTGGACGTAATTTTTTATGATAGCTGTTAACCACAAAAAGAAGCGGATCAACTGAGGAAAGCATAGAGGAGTTTAATAAGCAAGATCAGAAGTCTACAAAGAAGTGTGTTTGTTTAGTCTAAAAAAGAGAAGACTGAGGAAAGATATGATAACAGCCTTCAACTGTGTAAAAGGTTGCTTGTAATAAGCCTTCGCCATGCCCATAAGGGACATCACAAGAAACAATGTTATTAAATTAGAGCAAACATTACTTAAAAATCAAGAAAGACATTTTATGTGATACTGGAAATTTAAGATCTGTATTTTTAAAGCTTACCTACTTCAAAATTATGTCAAACTTATGATTATAGCAAGAATTACATTTACTAATTAGCATGTACTGTAGCACAAATAGATAACATTGTCAGGACCACAACATTTGTCCACATGAAGACTAGGGCAAAACCATCTAAGTGCTAGCAGCAAAACTGTGGAATTCAAATAAAGGTCAGATTAATTTCTTCTTTCGTAATGGCCAGAAGCTGAAGATCTGTGCTGTACAACTACTTGATAACTCTTACGAATATTTCAATTTTCACTTTCTTGCTGTCTTAGTTCAAGTACAGGGAACAGAATTTTAAAATTCTAACAATAACTCTGATTTAGTCAGGGAAAGTTAAAATGAAAAATGATTAAAAAGCATTCCATAAGGGAGCTGTTCTACCCGTCTCACAAGTGTAAGTAAATCATTCTGATGTTAAGACAAAAGCATATCACACTTTATTTCAGTGTCGCTTAATATTGACCTCTGGCTGCAACCACCCTCTGTTCTAAAGTCATTTTAATGAGTTTGAAAAAGCAGAAATATAAGTAACTGTCAGCTAATCACTGACATGGAAATAATTTCATTTATGTCTACACCACAGCCAATCTTTCATTTTCTTTTTTTTTTTTTAAGGTGGGGGAAAGTCTGAGTTGAATGCTAGAAGTCTTATTTGAGTCACTCCAGTTGTAGTCATGCAACAAAATAGGCAATAATCACACCTGCTAAGAAGTAAAAGCTTTTCCTCACTATGTTCACTTCAAAATAGAAAACAGGAATTTCTGTGCGCACGTATCACATAGAGATTTTAAAAAAAACCTTGTAGAAACCTAACAAAAGCATACCACTTTACCAGTTTTCTGTTTGGAAAGGAAGAAACCTGTTTTATTTTCTTCTCCAAAATAAGACTTAGATACTGAACAACGCCCATATTTTCAGCAGAATCATATTTACTTCTTACTCAGTTTAGGAAGTGTTGAACAAAACTAAAAAGTATTAATTCCACAGAGTGACAAGCATTTAAATCAAGAATTATCTCGGTCATGGTAATTAACACTGTTTCTGTTAAATGACCTTTACTCCACTGGACACCTTGCACAGTATACTTTTAGCCATAACAAGAGTGTGAACTAAACCACTCTGTGTATAGTTCAAAGCCCTGCTTTGCTGACAGATACAAATACTATTTCATCAAGGAAACATTCTTTTTCAATATTGGTTCTCAAAAGACATCTCATATCTTCAAGGAGTAGAGATTTAGATTGAACCATCCTGCTAATGGAGAAATAAATTAAGATTTATAAATCAAACAACATGAAATAATCTTCATCTGAGAGGCAATTCTCAAAAAAAGAAATTGTTTTGGATTAGAACTTAATCTCAGAAAAGAGACAGACATAGCCTGAAAGAGTGGTCCTCTTGGTCTAGTACAGATTTTTAAATTAAATTTCTCATTGCCTCCATGGCCAGGCATACCTAAGCCAAGTAGAACACAGAGAATCTTTTCTTTCCCTCATGAATCTTGGACTACGTAACAATGGATTATACACTTGCTAGGAGCATTCACCTAATACAGAGCTAAAAATACGTAGGAAAGCACAGTAGCTGCTACTAAAAACCCAGTAAATGTCATTGTCATTGGCTCAGGCTGCAATCTCAGGTAGCTTCACATTTTCCTCAAGAATAAAGGTGATTCACTTGAACAGTTTATTACCTTGAATACTCCTTTTGAAAAAAGCTTTGCAGCCCTCACAAGACCAGACCCCGTAATGGTAGCCCGAAGCATAGTCGTTGCAGACAGCACAGTACCGGGTCTCCTTGGTGGATTCCATGGACAGGCTCCCTTTCTCGTTGGTAGTGGGCACCCTCTCCCGCATGTTGTGGCGCCTGTTATCAGAGGCTGGCCTGTTAATAGCAAAAAACCAAGCATAATTCTTTCAGTGAGCTTAAGTCTCATCCACTCCTGCAGATTGTAAGAAGAGCAGATCTAGTTTTGAAACAATAGATGGACAAAAAACAATATTTCATCACCCTCTGACCTGTTCTAGTTGGAAAGGTGTAGAACAAGTGAGGTACAGGGGAATTTCTCACCAATCAATCTCATGTTATTAGGCATTCTACTTTGGAAAATTAAAAAGCTATTTGATAAATTATCAATTTTCTCAAGACATTATGAAGAAGAAAAAAAAGAAAAAAAGCCAGCATTTATTTGTGTACTCCTGTCTGAAGCATCTGGCATGACTGCAGTACCAGTAGGTAGATTGAGAATCTGATGCAAAAATCACTTAATAATGCACCCGAATTTGCAAGTCACTTGAATTATTAACCAGGCTATTTTCAAGTATTATTGCTTAATTAGATATGCAAACTTTCCTTCCATTGTCAAAGATATAATACTGCACTAAACAGTCCCTATTCTCATTACGATATCTCTTTAATTAAAATTAATATGTGGCTTTAGCACAACAGGAAAAGCCAGAAGGTATTAAAAATTGTTCCTGAGGAATTTTGGTTCTAGTAATGTACATGTTATTAGACACACTAGAAATGCATGTGACGGAGGCGTGCAGTACGCTGCTGAAAACCAAATACATCTATACATAAATGGCAATGAACCCACATCTAGTGAATCTGGTAAGAGGTTATTATGAATAGCTGCTCCAGGTATGGTAAACAATATTCAAAAAGATGAGACGATGTGAAATTACCAAGGGAACCAGCAGCAAACTCTGGGATTGCTCCTGGAAGGCAAACAGCTCATGCAAAACATGTTTTCCAGTAAGAGTCCGTGCTACAAATTGTCCACGAGACAAATACAATTGGGTGTGACAGCATCAGACAAGCTGAAGCATGAGGAATCCTACTGTTTACAGTAATTCACTTGCCATGCGTGTTTTAATTGCTGGTTAGTAAACAGGTGGCTCTTATCGCCCCAGAATCCTGACATTTTCTCAAACACATACAGCCTGGTTTTCAGCCCAGGATACTAGGGGCTCTTTTTCAGATTTCTTCCTGCATACCTAGTTCTGCTTTATAACCTTCTTCAGTTAAGCCAAATTTCCTTTGTTTTGATGAACTGAAGCATCTGGCACCACCAGCACCTTCCTGCTTCAAACCAATACTCCCCAGCAGCTTTCTGATTATTCCGCATACCCTCAACTATCCTCTTTCATCCAGCCAAAGTACCCTGATACCTCCTGCCACAGTCCATTTCAATGCCCAAAAGCTTTCTACCAGTCAAAGCCACCTGGACACTCTCACACTTGCTGATAGTCATCCTCTTGAGACTTTTTATATATGATTTCTGTCCCCAGATACAATGAATTTGAATGAATATCAGTTACTAGAGAAACATGATGCTTTGCTGTGTTAGACAAACTGCTACTGAAACTGCTATTGGCATCATTAAAGAAAACTGCATTTTTTAAGCCCAAACTTCACCAGGCATTATAAGCAGGTTAATTTTGAACAGTTATTTAAATAATTTTTGTTTTCCTGGGACTTGCGCAAGACAAAGGAAACTGCAAATGGCGAAGTGCTGACATGACACAATTCTGGCTTTTTAGCGAGATGGAAAAACTGGAAAACGCCACAGTTCTGACAACATGAGCTTAACAAACTAAGCAGGGGAAAAAAATCCTTGCATATTTTAGATGTTAAAATGTGAAAAGTTGAAACAATATAATTAATAAATCATTATGACCACAACACACACATTGTTCATGTAACTGCCTTTTCCAGCCCACCAGACCTGGGAAGGTTTTTTTTATTCTTCTCAGGTCCTGAATCTTCTTTTGAATTTGCTTTATTCCAGTGCCCCGTTTAATTGACTACTTTTTTTTTTGTACTGAGCATTGATCAAAGCTGTTGTTTCTTACCTTCCCCACCCCACTCTCCCCTGCCTACAGCTAGATCACCTTATCCACCCTCTCAGAGTAACTTTAACCACGAACAAGAATGTTTAAAATATCTGAAGTAAACCAGCAAGCAAACGCCAATATAATTTTAACAACAGTAGACTAGTCTGTTAGGTGTACATGGCCACCTAAAAAACATTCATATTTTTTTACTGTATTTTTCAAAACTGCTACACATATACATGTCATCCAAGATAAGGTTCCCAAAATTTTCGTCTCAAAAAGAAGTACAAATAAATTACATTTCTTAACATTTCAACTTTTAAGTTTTCTTTTTAAAAAACAGTAACAGGAAAAAAATTTCAAGTTCCAAAACAGTCATGTGTTTTTGCAGGTATGCAGTAGAATTCCAACACCACACACATACACAGTTCTATAGCTAAATGTGTTTCTAGTTGGATACAAAAGAAAACACTTCAACTAATAGGCAAAGGCAAAAGCAAAAGAGAGTAAAGAAATACCAAAAAGTATCAGTCACCACTTAGCCCAAATAAATTAAATTTCATCTTTTCAGAATATCTAGCTTCACTCAGATCAAGACTAGGTTCACAAATACTTTTCTACTAAAATTATATTTAGGAATAATAAAAAAATCACTGAAAAGTAGACTGAAACAGGAAAAAAAAAAGCAATATTTTTTCTATCTAGAATAGATAAGAAATGTCAGGAAAATTATACACTCCGAAGAAAACAAAATACGTAAACACTAAGAAGTAAGATGCAGTAGAGAGATATTTTGCCACACTGCTTGCAGGGAGTCTGTCCCACAGCTTCTGTCCATCCCCCATCACACAGTGAGGCCACTTTTTCATAGGGAGGCTTCAGGCAGAGGCAATGAGACAGTGTGCTCACTCTAAACACACACAGAATTCATGGTGCAAGGGATTACAGACAGGGCAGCAATACCACTGCTCAAACCTGCCCATAACGCCCAAGCATTTCATATTCGACTTAGATCTCTATTGCACACAAACTCATTTCACTTAAAGAGTACTATAAATCTGCTAACAGACCTTCAAAGAGCAAAATGAATCTAAAGATAGCCTTGCTGGCTTCCCACCCCCCTAATTGGTGCCACTTGAGCACCACTTGAGCAAGGTTTTGCAAACTGGCCTTGCAAGAGTCACCAAATCCAGGCTTTTGTGAATCACAGCAGGAAGCACACTAAAATACTCCTAACACTATCCTTCCCAGACACAACATCCTGCCACCCCTTTCCATTTATACAATGGAAATGAAATCTGGTAATAAATAAGCTGTGGTACATATTAGAGTAGGTGAAGAGGATATCTTTTTGGGAAAAGAGTATCCCAACAACACGGAGCTTACTAAATCAATAAAACATCTCAAATTTCATCCAGAAATCAGCTGTTAATGCACATCACAGACCACTGATGCTGTGTCCTGACAAAAAATAACAGCCTGTTCTTCATCCAGTTTTCAGTTAGGTTTCAAGGGTTAGCCTTCTGGAGAACATAGTGCAACAGCCTAACCCAACTTTAATAACTTTGGCAAGATCCTAATTCCCAAAATACGATAACAGAACCTTTTCAACAATTTCCATTGTAAGCCATGCAAGCAATAACAATGACAAACAAAAAAACCCAAACAAACAAAAAGAGCAAAAGTTCTTGTCAACAATGTTTACCAAAGACAAACACAAATCAAAAAAGAAAGAAAACCCCAGATAAATCCCTTCTTCCAACTTCCGCACCAAAAGAGTACAGATTAGAAAGTAAAAAAACCTCAGGATTTACTGCTCATTTCCAAATGTAATAACACAGCAGACATACAGTGAAAAGTATTTTGGAACCTACAGAGCAGGATAAACTTGTCTTCCGCACTCACTTTCTTATTTTTCCACCTATGCCACACTGTGTTTGCTCTTCAATAAATGTGGTAACAAACAAGACACCTCTGCTTTAAATATTCACTCATCACCTGCAGCTTTGAATCAGTCAAGAGATCATTAACCCCTTTTGGACTAAAATAAAAAGAATATCTACATAAGGGAATTACAGTTTTGTAATGTAATCTCAGGTTTTTACATCACAGTAATCTGAGCGGCAGGTGGGATGAATTTAGGATAACCCACAATACAGAATCCATCCAGCAGGGAGGCAAGGCCAAATTTATTTGCAACCTAAATTTGTATTAGATCCTATCTGAAATAAAGAAATTTCACAGGTAGGAGGGCTTTAGGGAAATGTTATTTAAGCAGTTAAAGGAGACACCTGGAGATATTCTAGCTTTCTGAATTTACTTTCATACAAGAAATGTTAATCTGCAGCTGCTAAATCTTTCTTACCAGAATGGATGGCAGTTCCCAGTTTAAAAAAACCTCAAAACTAATGGCCATTTCAAAGGCAGAAACATTGTTCCACAGATTTGGTTTATTATAACACCATTCTAGTATTCAATATGAAATTAATTAACCCGTTGTTAGAATTTGAATTTCCATATGGGGAAAAATAGTTATGAAAGATCGAACAGAATTAAGTGCTTGGAAATACTTAAAAGACATCTCAAGTACTGCAATAAGAATGACTAAATATATAAATAAACAGAAAACTCTGAAATACATTAAGCACCTCAAAACTAGTAGTCTCAGAAAACAGGTCTAATGAATCTAAAAAGAAGTCATACACCATCCAAATGAAAATGTTGGCTTAAAACAAATATTCCAAAAAGCCTAAAGTTGTAATTAAGCTAAATACAGCTTGACGATGCAGAGAGAAACTCTTACAGGGAGTTGCATATCAAATGGACAGAATCACAAGGTATCTTAAGATAGATGGAAGCTTGGTAGGAGGACCTATGCTGAGCCAGAATTGGCACAAGATGGGCTACAGCAATGAAGGCGAGTTCTAGCAATGGGGCCAGAAACTGGCATCACTCCTTGGCTAATCTAATATTGGTGTGAATTTCAGCTGGAGCTCAAACTGACACCTGATTGCAAGTAATTCTAAATCCATGGCTCTAAGCATGTTTCACTCACTGAGCTAAACTCTCTTCCTCCCCAAAACAGGGTGGTTTCATCTGTGCTACCAAGGGAGAAAGACTCTTGCACGGGACCTGCCTGCT
The DNA here is from genome assembly GCA_017639245.1 of Myiopsitta monachus. Taxonomy (NCBI): domain Eukaryota; kingdom Metazoa; phylum Chordata; class Aves; order Psittaciformes; family Psittacidae; genus Myiopsitta; species Myiopsitta monachus. The sequence continues at coordinate 25,124,967 of CM029925.1, forward strand.
GGGAGAGGTTTATCCAGCCAGACCAAACTGTGCCTGGGAGCATGAAGCTATAAAGCAGTGAGAACCATTGTGCTAGTGTTTGCACCCATGTGCTGGCCTTGTTTAGGTAACCAATATGCACTCATTATTTTCTTGCTCCACAATCATCAGCTTATTTCCTAATTGTCATAGAGTTAATGTCTCTGGCTGCAGCACCAAAAATTAGAGTAATAAGCATTTCCCTTAGACAATGATGTTGTCTGTTCCAGCTCAGTGCCTACCTCAATAAAAGTGACATGTAAATTCATCAACAATTTAAGCATAAACATAGCTGTGAATGTTTGACACTCCTGAGTGAAAATAAGCTCTAGAATGAGAAGGAGCTGCCTGTAATTCAGATCTCTATATGGACTGCAGGACCAGACCATCCTCTTCCCTTTCCGGCAGCCTTGCACAGCTCCCTGTGCTTCCACAAGTCTTTCCAGTAGGGGGAATACAGGGCCCAAACCAGGAAGGCCACCAGAGCAGAGCTGTATAGCAGCTGTGACAACAATGCAGGTGGAGGCCTTCACGCTGGAGAAATGTTCCTCTGGTCACTTCATCTCACTCATTTCATGGATTTGGCTCATATCTTTTCAGTCAAGGTTAGTGCAGGGACATCTTAGCAGGACTACCTGTGTAGAAGACCCTAAGCTAGTGTAGTAAATGGATGAGGTGAAGAAATAATTGACATAAAGGAGTAAGAAGAGTCGATATGAACAGAAGGTACATGTGAAGGCCAACTAAGAAAAAAAACTGGCAAGAAAACCACCTTAAAACAGGATAGGTCTCAGTTCAGGAAAAAAAGATAAGTGATCAAAGAGACATTTAAGAAAAAAAGAAAATAAATATGAAAATTATATGAAAATTATATGAAAGTTGAATAATAAAATAATCTTAACATATTAACAGTATTTCATAAAGTATCAGAAAATGTATTTTATAGTCAGAAGATTGGAATGTTTTCTTTAGAACTAGAATAAAATACACTTTTATTTGGTAACTAAAGTAAAATAACTCAGAAAAATAACTCAGTATTGGCCAAGAAATGGTAGTGTTGAGGACAGGCTCTGTCAACACAAAACCAAAAGCATATCTTCTTAGGTCACCAAACTTTCTTATTCAACATGAAATTAGACATTTCCTTTGGCATTAGTTTTATCATCTTCCTTCAACCTTAACTCTGATTCATTTTAAAATGAGTGATTGAAATACTATGTTTCGATATGCCAAAACAAAACCATGCCATGTGTGAAGAAAAATCTCCCCTAGAGCTATTCACTGAAGTCAGTATAAATTCTCACATCCTTTCAGTCCCATAAGTCTTCATTTTTGACAATTTAAATTTTTTTTCCTTCAGATTTGTCACGAATATTGAAGTCTAGAGAGGTGTATCTATTTACAGTCACTGTGTGGTCTGTAGCATCTTCAGCCACATTTCCTGAAGGTTCTATTGATGGGAAAGGAAGGGAGCCCAGGCTCCTTGTTGGCATGCTTAATACTTGAATTTGGACATTTTCAATATTTCCCTCTCCCATACTTCCAATCCTGGGATTGTTTACCCATGGTTTCAAATGTGATCTGATCATTTTGCAGCTGGTCCCCTTGACTGCATAGAAGTTAACCCAGGTTTTGAAAAATGCGGAAGTTTTTCTTGGGGATGGCAGGGAGATGGGGAGTGGGTTTAAAAGAGGAAAGAGCTCAAACTATTTGTCAGTTCAAAAGGTCTGAAATTTCAATTCATACAAAAAAACCCTTTTGAATAAATACTGAGAAATTGGTTCTGTTACATTCTATTTCTCACTACTGTTTCTCGCAATCTGAACTACAACTCACAGTCATTTGCATTACTTTAAGTGAGGAGTGGTGATGTCAGTGTGCATCACAGAGTAGCCCAGAATTCAGTCCTTTCTGACGCAATGGAAATATTCTGTTTGGCTTTTTGTTCTTTTTCCCTTATGCATAAAAGGTTAATAATTTCTTTCTGTACATAAGGTGAATGTAGAAACACCCGCACAGATGCTTTATATGAATACACATTAAAAAAGATTAAGATTTTAAATACAGCACGTGGCTGAACTGCACCTTGCAAACACAGCTGCAACCTTCATTTATCTCTTCTGTGTGTATGTATCTTTAATTATATGACCATACTTTTCACAGGGTAACAGCTCATCAGTGCACCCAAAAAAAAAAATAATATATATATATATATATAAAAAAAAAAAAAAGAGCAGCTACTCTGTCTTTGGGAGTTTTGTTTTGTTGGTTTTTTTTTATTCCTGACTATTAAGTGTCTGGTACCTTACTCTCAGCACACTATATAAATTCAGCTATAACATCAGAAATAATTTCCTTTCAGTATTTGCATGCCACTAGATCATGGTTGACAGGTGTTAATGAATGTATTTTCCAATACTCTTGTGAGCTGAAAGGATAAAAAATGAGGCTGAGAGAGACTGAGGTCAAAAGTATATATTGAGTTATGTGCAACCTGAGTTTTTTAAGTGCCCACCATTAAATAACATTTTGAATGTTCAGAGTGCTACTTCCCTTGTCTACAATTGCAAGGGTAAATGTTCGACACTTACATAAATTATTCTGTAGGACTTCCATTCAGCACAAAGAAAATTACAATACAACATGAGAATACTTGTGAGGAGTTTGATTTAAATTATTTTCAAACTTCACAGCAGCATTTGTGTCAGAATTCGACAGAGAACATAGTTCTTCAGGCCAGCAATCAGCCGCCTTCACACAATACTTCTTGAGATCTTTGCCTTATTCCTCTTTTTAACTTTTAGTCTCTGTAAGAAATGAGAATTTACAAACAGTAACATATTTCACTATATGAAATGGCACATTTCATAGTTGATCCTTTTATAATATTGAAAGAGCAGCCCACTTCTGATTAACTTACAATTATGAAAATAATTATTCATATAATTACAAATGCGGAAAGGGACCAAACAAGATTTGCACAGATCACCTTAATTTGGGCTTATAGAAAATAGAAGTTTGCAAATAATTTTTTTTCTTCCAAAGAAGACATCTAAAAAACCAAAAGTGTTATCTTTCTGCCTCATATTTATAGTCACAGAGAGCAGGGGCTGGGACACATTGGTGTACCTCTTATTCACCTTAACACAGCAGGAGATGTCAGGAGATAACTCTCACCCCTAAGCAGCAGAAGTAGGATGTCAATGATACCTGCTAACAGCTGTAAACAGGGACACTATGAGTCCTTTATTCTATTCTGGTTTATGAGAAGAAGCAAAAGCTAGTAATTACACAGAGGCTGCTACCACTGCTCTCAGTGGGAATGTCTGCTCTGTCCTCCCCCAGCTATTGTCAAGTGCTCTTGCTTGACCCACCCACCTCCTCTTGTCCCATTTATACCCTCGCTTCCACCTTTGGGCTTTTCCTTCCAGTCTCAGTCTCCTCTATCCAGAAAGGACAAACTCCTGTCCTCTGATGCCTGATTTCTTAGCTCCTGTTTATCTTGATATACCATCCTACTTTCCTGTGACTTGCCCCACCATTTCCACAAGCACATTTGTAACTAAAGGAGGATTGAGGGACCTTAGTATTGCCATTTGTTGATCACATATAACTTATTAATCATTAAAAGACAAAATTATATATTCTTTACCAAGGCTGAACTTAAAATTTCTGAAATTCTCTGGTAAGCATCTCATTATAGTCTATGAACTATCAATCAGCAAACCTATGATGTTTCAAGTCAGTCCAAACAGATTTAAAAAACATAAAGTTAAAAAAAAAAAAGAAAAAAAAACCCGAGAAACAACACAAATATTTCTTTATAATGCTTTTAAAGGTATAAAATTTCATTTACGTGTTGCTTTATATGATTTGTATTTATATTTTTTCTCTTCTGGGACTGCACCTCTTATAAGGCAAGATTTCACCACAGGAACCACTCCCATTGGAGTCCTGAGGTTCTATGTGCCAGGACACTTTGCCCATGGGGGTCATGAGCACATCTTTGAAAAACTAACTGAGAGATGCCATGCAAGCCATAACATGAGACAAATGCAAAAATATTTCTTACCAGAATTTCACTTCTAAAGTAAGAAAAAACATTGTCCTCTTATTAACATTATAAAATATTATAAAAATTAGCATAGAAATCTAGTTTCTGCATAGTAAAAGTTCAGGTAAGAAAGTTTCTCTTTTAAAATTTTCAAGAAAAAATATTTCCTGTAGGATATTCGTTTTGCAAAAATCCCGAGATTTAAAAGTTTTGACAGACAGATATTCAAACATTAAAACACTTATTTTTATGCAATATACATTTACAAAGAAACAAATATGTATATAATAAGCAAACAGAATCTATGGATACATCCACAGGTACAGTTCTGCAGTGTTAAGAAGGAGCAGAACTTTCTGCTCTTCCAGTAGTCAACCTGCCCTGCAGTCTCAATGTGAGTGATGTAAACAGACCTACAGAAACACATACTCTACAATCACTAGCATCTAGTAAAGCAGGGACAGAGTATTGCTCAAAAGACTATTTATCTAGACCTGCCCACCTGGAACTTGCTTTAACTTTCGCTTATAACACTTGCAATGATTGTTTCAGTGGACTGTTTGCTGCTTCAGTACCTAATGTCCAGCCTAAGTATTCTCTACTGGAAATTAAGCTTATTTGTCCTCAGCTATTTCCAGTTAGTCCAGAGAACAATTCATCCCTTGTCCTCCTAGTACAAATTTTCCCTTTGTAAGGTTCCTTCTACACCACCTTTCAGCCTTCAGCCTTCCTTTCAGTCTCCTCTCTAATTCTCCCATCTTCTTGCTGCTCTCATACTTTGCTTGCCCCTTAGGGGGCACAAATCTCTGAAAGAGGCCTTACCAGTCTGTTCTATACCAGCATATTGACCTGCTCATCTCATCACAGAATAAAATTTGCCTTCTCTGCAAAAGATTACTCTGTTGACTTATATTTAGCTTATGATCTTCTCTACCCCTTAGAATTTTTTTCATTCTGTAGTCCTTTTCCCTGTTCAGTAATTCCACAATTATTTTACTTGTGCATTAGATTTTTTTCTTTCCAAAGGCTGGGCGCTGCACTGACCCTAAGTGAATTTGAGAAATATTTAATGTTTCAGACTCTGTTCTGCTAAGCAGCACCTCTCACGTACTTACATTTCAAGTGGCCCATTTACAGCTCTCTCAGTTATTGTTTTGATGCATCTTTTGACTCTCTGATCACTGAATGATCCTCTTACTCTTTAAGGAACAATATCAGCGAAGTAAATATTTTGATCCATTTCCCCAGGATCCAAACTAATGACCAGCCAACTTGCTCAAGGTTTCTCTGCTCATTTCTACCTAGTGCCAGGCACAGTTTTGCCTGTACACTACCTGTCTCTGACACTCTCTCTCTCACTCAGTTAGGCAATCCCACAGACTCTGGTGCGTGAAGAGTCATACAACCTGAGGAAAAACCTTAATCCACTGTCTAAAAGCATGCCAAAATTGATGAAAAAGCTGCTGACAGACAAAGTGCCTTTAGGCACTACATAGATGTGATTTTCTGGCAGTAATACCAAGTTGGTGTGTGGTGCGTGGCTCTGAAACAGGCGCCTGAGTGTGGAAATCAGCTGTGCCCACACGGGTGTTAAAGTTGAAGGCCTGGTGGCAAACATTCTGAGACCATGGACACAGGACATGTCACTTTAGTGTAAACAACCTGAAGAATACAATATGTTTGAAAAGCTGGAAGCATGAAAAGAAAAACGAAACGCCAGCTTCAGTTGACAATCTCTGATGTATATCTATCTTCTACAGCTTCTACACTTTTAGGAATATCCAGTTACACCTGTCTCCATCAAAGTTTTTCTAAGTCTCCAAAACTAAGCCGAAAAATTGTGCAATTGCATTTCTTATATGAGTCTGAGAACTAAAATATGGCTTTTTCGAAAGGGCTTAAGTTCAGCCTTTCATATGAGAATATAACACATCCAAAAGTCCTTTTCTCATGGTATCACTGTTCCTACTGAACTTTCTTCAGAATTACTCAGTCACTGGGCATTTTTATTTCTTTTCTAACTTCAGAATAACTAGCACAATCCTACCATCTGAAAGGAAAAGGTTACATGCACTCAATAGGTTGGAAAAGGGTGTTTCAGGAAGTTTTGTCAATTCTTACTCTTACCTCCGTACTATTTTAAAGGTCATTGCCAGCAAAAACACATGAATCTGTCATAATCTTCCTTCATCATGCCTTTGCACGACTTTTATGGGCTCATGACTTCCTTTTAATCTTGGGCAAGCCCTCTTTCCAGGATATTTCAGATGCACACATTAAGACTGCAGTTTAGCCAATTACCCAATGATTCATTAAATTCCTAGTGAAATATTTTAATGACCGACACTAAACAAGACATTCTTAAAGAAAAGCACTTGAAAGATATAAATCTTCTCCTTCACACCAACCTAAATGTTACGTTAAATAGAAATGCAGATTGTATAACACAAAATTATACTTTACATAACATTGTTTCAGAAATTCCAATCTATCATTTCAAATGACTATTTTTCTTTAAAATTACATTTAAAACTAAAAATGTAACTTTAAGAGGTATACTGCATTTGAAAATAAACTTTCGAAACAAAACAGTGCTACAGCCACATACGGTCCCAACAAAGAAATCAGAGGGTTCTAGCCACAAGAATATAAACCCTGGTGACTACTTAAAGTAGTGTTTTAAGTTCAAAGTGCATGCAGACCTCTTGAACCAATTGATATAAAGCACAAAGAGACAAAAATGTTTTCCCAAAGAGTTTACCACCCAGACCACATACAAGCCATTCTACGCTAGCTGCTGGCAGGAATACAGGAAAAAAGTTAGGCAGAGTTTCAAGCCCAAAGACACAATATGGTCAGCAGGGAAGGAGCTAGGCACTTGGGAAAATCTGACACCTGCATGTAAGAATGCTTTTGTACTTCCCCAAGGAGCTGTGGTTTATCCACAGCCCCTTGTTCTTACACCATAACAGTAAACCCGAGAATCAGAGCCTCTGTAGTCCTTGGACTGAGTGCACAATCTAGGGCCCAGTGAAAGGAAAAAAGTTTCTAAACATACAGACCCATTTTTGCTTAAGCCAGTTTCATTAAACCAAGCTAGTACGTGGGACATGTACAATCCCAGTAATACAAGCAGATTAATTTCCTTGCAAGCCTGAAGCATTAGCAGCAGACAAAAGCCAGGCTAAGACTGGTACACTGCGTGTTGTGGTGCAACACTTGAGTGACAGCTGAAAAGACAAAGGCACCAGTCCTAGCTGGTAGATGGACAAAGGAATATGCATCCCAGAAATTCAGATATGACTTGAGAGTCATATGTTCAGAAGCATGAATGTTACAGATGAGACAAAAGCACATGTCTGAGTGTTACCAAACTATGGAAAGGTGACAAAAGCATGACAGAATGCACACAAACAACCAGTCTGAAAACATGTCATACTGACCAGTCACTGCAGTACAAGATGGGCTGCATATCACCTGCAGAGCTGGAAAGTGCTGAATTCAACTCTGCATGCCAGTTCATTCTTTTAATATTAATGAACAGTAAACCATGTGATAAACATATTGGAAGTTGAAACAGAGCAGTGACAGTGTAAGAAGTAGAAAATAAAAGTAATAAGAAATAGAACCTGGAAATATTGTTCCTTAAAGGATACCATTTAAGACACCACTGCCAAACTGATTTTCAAAGTTTTAGATTTCTTAGCTCCTACAGCTGTCCTTCCCTTCAAGGACAGCTGCAAATGTTCAGCACCTCTATAAGTAATCCCGAGACATCACTTCTGAAAATTTAGTGTTAAAGATTGTAAAGGCTGTAATTTTTCTTTATGTCAAAGAAGTAGTAACTGCAAACTGCTGCCAGACCAGGCAGTATTCCTCTGCCTTCATTTCTGGCCATGGACACTGAGGCCCAGAGTAGCAAATTAATGCTGTTCAACACATAGTCACAAGACTTGAGGCAAGGGAGGAGGCCAGATAATGCAGGGTAAAGAAGGAAGGATCCCAGCTGCGTGGTCACATTGCCTTACTAATGCAGCCACAGGAACTGTGACCAGAAATGTGACAGGGGAAAAAACTTTTTCAGTGGCATCTTTCAGTTGTTCAGACTAATGATTATATTGCAACAGTATAAAGCATTAAAATAGATTAAAAACTGGACTGTGATCTTTTCCGCATTCCTCTGTATCTTCTTTCTGTCTTTATTCACGTGCTGGTGTCTCAATCACCAGTAGTAACCAAATAGTAAACACTAAGTTTTACATGTCTACATTATCTAAATTATGTCACAGTATGTAAATTATTCATTCTGATAATATCCATAAATAATTTTGCATATGCTCACTACGCACTCAGTAGTAAGCAAAGAGAATACAGCTCATGAATGGACATCCAGCCAATTGCATATAATATGTGTTTGCAAAACTGTTTGTTGACATATTTGGGGGAACTTATACAGTAATGTGTGAGAAATTAGGTCTGTGAGAAATCTACACACTTGCCTTTTGTGTTGGTAATAACTTTGCTTCAAGACCTTAAGAAGTTGCCCTTTGTTTTGACAAATCCACCTTATCTATTTGTGTAATTTCTTATTCCTCACAGCAACAGAGAATAAGCTCACATACTTCAAAGGTGCCACAATATAGGACCTCATTAGTCTTCTTACTTTTTATTGTCGGTAGGCAGCAATTCTTCCCTGTCCTATAAATTCCAAAGGAAAGAAAAAGTCTATTAAATAGACAAAATCATGCAGAATTAAATGTACAGCAGTATGGACACAGCAGCTGCGCTTGTCATTAAAACATGGCATTTAAAAACATATTATTACCTGTTCATACTGGAGCATATATAATAACAGTGTACTAGACAAAAGGAAGCCCTCCTGAATCTTACATTTTTTTCTTTTCCAGATATGCACACTTCTTATAAATGAAGTTAAAAAAAAAAAAAAAACACCCAGGCTTCAACTTCTGTGTTTTGCCTAATATTCTTTAATGGCTATCGATGGTAAAAAAAAACCATCTATTTACTCATTTCTATCCAAAGCATTCTCTGTTGTATATAGCTGAATGTGGAAAGTGGATGTTGCACAAAGCTGAGTACAACAACCTTACCATAGTCCAGCCCAAGCCTCAACAGGAAAGAAGCAGCTCAGTAGAGCTGAGGCTGGTGGCTGACTGCAACACAACCCTCCTCACCCCGCTCCAGGAAGCTGGCAGGATCTGATCACACACACTTAGACCCCATGCATTAGCACTGAGCAGGAGCCAGCAGCTATGTTTCACCTTTCTTCAAAACAATTTAAGAGGTTTTGCATTTCCTCACACCAAAATAGTCCCAAAAGTTTCTGACACTCTACTTCAGACATAACTCTTCCAGAACATTATCTGAATGAGCAGCAGGTTACAATACAGTACCAGGCTCTTGTTTAGGCTTACTGTGGTATAAATATGACCAAATTAATGCCTGATTTTCAAACAAACCATGTATCAAAAGTATATCAAAAGTATTCTGTAAGACAAATAGGTCAATATTTAAATTATTATTCAAAGGCCTCTGTTCTTTGATCTTTCTAATTTTAACAAAAGTATTTTAAAATATCAATAACAGTTTTAAAATTGTACTTTCTCCATATAGCTCCATCTAGCATCTCGGGTACTTATTTCTTGACTCAAGCATGTAGCACTAGATAGCCAAGCTTGAAACCATAGTCACTTAATTTCACATACGTATTTATATAGATTTACAGATCACAGAGCTAAATAATTCTAAGCAAAATCAGTCTGTTGTGAAATGAAGAATCCAGTTTCAATCAGGTTATCTTGCAATGTATAGAATGTAAAATAGACATTCTGCTGAAGATGTCATAATTGTGTCATCACTCTTCAGCCTCACCATTGCTCCACAAATCCCAGTGCAAACTGCCACATGAGACACAGTCTCAGTTCCTGTCTTCACTTGCTACTAAAATGTGGAAAATGTTTTGCATTCCTACCCAAAAGCTCAGCTCTTCTCCAGGCCCACACTCTGGAACTCACATCCTGCAGTAATTGAACAACGGTGTAAGCATACAGACAGCAAGCTCCAAAACAGTAAGTACATGCAACTTTGCATCATGGTGCACAAGAGAAAGGTTACTGCTGCACATACTAATGACTTAGCAGATGAGAAAAAGATATAGGAAAGAGAGAGAAAGAGCATCCAACCTCTGATATGGTGCAATTTTGCAGACACACAAATATCCACCAAACACAACAGACATCAACTCTTAGTTGAACTTACAACTTTGAAAAGGTATCTGCAAGTAGGTTTTGGTTTAGATTTGATTCCTGTTCAAAGTACCTTCTAAGATATGGTTTGGGTTCTGTTTTGTTTAGGGAGACAGGAGATATTTTTCTGAACTTCTCCGATGGAATTCAACTAAGCCCTTGATAAATACGTGTGCAGATGCAAAAAACAAAAGGAGACAGACCTTATTTTTTTTTAAATTCACCCTTGATGTCATCAGAAAAGGACCAAGTAGCCAGAAGACACAGACCTGAGAATTTCTCTAGGAAAAGGAGATGTTCTGGTATCAAATCTGCTCCATTCATTTTAGACTGTTATGTGACTTAAACATGGCTCCCATCAGAAGTCATGAAGTGGAGTGTTGGAGACTTGCTCTCACTTATTTCTTACCATATCTCCCCTGTAATAAGCAAGACAACTTCTTTTGCTCTGGTCCTCTGGGTGTTAGTTCTGGTACAACCTGGAGGGACAATGCAGAAGCAGGGCCAGTCTCAGGCAATGCAGTTTTCAGGTTGCTTGCCATTTCCAGGCAGATCCACATTTGTTGACAATAAAGTGAATTAGAGATGCAACAAGGCATGTATGAGTCACAAAATGGGTCATACATGAAAACAGCTTGAAGCTATTAATAAATAAAGTTGCCATTTATTAAATAATAAAGAAGCTGGTCGTAGCCATACAGTGACATTTAAGAACTTCTGGGAAAGGCAGTCTTGGCCTGGGTAATTTTCTTAAGTATTATTGATAGAAAAGGGGTACAGACAGCATTTAATATTTGCTTATGTAGATTTTTATACTGAAACACGTCTGACTCTGAAGATTAAGATCTTGGGTGCTTTGCTGAAATGAAAACAGCAAAATCCTTCATCTTAAGTAAGGAGTACAGTGAACTGAGGGTCCTGTCTCAGAGTTAATGTCAGAAGCATTTGAAAATACATGAAAAACTGGCACATTAACTCCTTGCTTCTGTGCAGTTATCCTTTATCTACCTATGAAATAAATAAATGCAAGGCAGCTGAACATAGAATTCCATGAAAGGACTGAAATAAAAATATATTTATGCTGCATTTTTTTCTGAAATAAAAATGTGTGTTTTACAAGGCTGTAAACCATTTTTTTCCATTTCAGATACTCTGTTTATTAATACCAGTGTCAGTTTCCAAAATCATACTCACTGACTGAGCACCTACTCAATATTTTGGATGTTTTCACCCTTGCTCATATGTAGCCTCATGTCTTCTTTCTTATTCAAGCCTGCTCTGAAAATCAATCTATTTTCCACATGTGATTTTCAGTAGAATTCTTCATTATAACAGCTGGACGCTTCACAGACACCAATGAATGCTTATTCATAGGGGTCCTGTGTGGTAAAGCAGTAGTATCTTCATTTCACATGCTAGGACACTAAGCAGAAAAAGATATATGCACATAAATTAATTCTGGCATGTTTCAGCTTTGGCAAGGCTGATGTTATGATCTTATTGATGAAATGCTAAATTTTCTCTATATGCATTAGAAATAGGAAGGCCTTAATGAAGTTAAACGAACACCCAAAACAGGATCTCACTGAGCCCTTCAGAGTGGCAGTTAGTGTTTCAGAAGAGCTGGGAGCTCATATCTACACTACCAACCTCTTCCACTGTGGAATGAACCAACATCTGGGGCTAATCCATTACCTTTTGGGTAAATCTGTAATAGACAGGAATAAAATGTAGGAGTTACATACATCTACTGGAAGGAAGCTTGTTCTACATAGGCCCAGCTCCATATTCCCTCCTTCTCCCTGTCAGCCTTCTTTTTTCCCTGTGCTCTGCAATATGCACTTGCTCTTTTTCAGTCCTGTTCATAGCCCTTGCCCCAGTCTCAAAGTCTCAGTCTCTGAGTACCTATAAATTCCACTTTTATCTCCAATTCAAACTTCTGAAGTTTCTCCTTAATCTTTACCTTTTTGGTCCACCCCAAAATCTTCCAGGTCTTATACAATATCTATTTTCTCCTACTAGATCACTCCCTCTTCATCCTTGTTTTGTCTACCAGTTCACAAAAGCCTGCTACAGCACCTTCACCAGAGATTTAAAGTATCTGCCTTATCAGACTCACCAGATTTCTTCACTGGCCCCAGTTCTGTTCTTCAACAAGAACACCTCTATTTACTCCTAGTTCCATATTCCCATTCTGCCAGCTTAGTTTTTAACAAAGTTTTGCTGGTGTGACTTCTGCCAAACTCTTTAGAACTAACACAGATGAAGCAGGATCCTAGAAGCAGAAGAGAGACCATTTTTTCTCATTCCCGGTGTAGTGTGATATGGGTTGTACAGGCAAGCTATAACATGAATGGAAAATGACTGGGCTGCTAGTTTCAATGGGTTTTTATTAGCATTTCAAATTTGCCTAGGTACTAGTAGCACTCCTGCGCAATCAATACCAAGGTGACTATTTAATTATCAAAGGGGATGAAGGGAGAAATTGCACCCCTCTTAAGTTAATGAACAATGCCAAATTGAGAAGGGATGGGAATATGCATAATGGTAGATATGCTGCAAAGCAAAACTGCCAATCAGAGGGACCTCCTCAGGCTGGAGAAGTGACCCAATAGGAATCTCATGAAGTTCAACACTGGAAAATGCAGAACCATGACCTGGGATGGAATAGCTCCCTGCAGAAATACGGAAGGGGCTGGACAGCAGCTCTGCAGAGGAAGACCTGTGGGTGCTGGTGGACAGTTGAACAGAAGTCAGTAGTGTGCTGTGGCAGCAACGAAAGCTAAACACATCCTGGGTTGTACTAATAAAAACATAGACAGGAGGTTGAGCGCAGGACTTGTTCTCCTTTCCTTGTAAGACTGCTTACAGTCTGGGGCTTCCAAGCTAAAGGGAGTCTTTGACAAACTGGAGCAAGTCCAGTGGACAGCCACCAAGATTAGAAGAGGGCTGGAACAAATGACAAGAGGACATGCTGGAAGAGCTGAAATTGTTTATTTGTCTGAAGAGAAGACTAAGGCAGGATTTTATTTCTGTCTTCAACTACATAATTGGAGACTTTGAAGACACAGAGGTAGGTGCTTCTTGGAGACATGCAGTGAAAGGACAAGAGACATCTGTCCTGGGTTCAGCAATAACAGTCTTTTTTTTTTTTTTCCTCCTTCTTGGTAGCTGGTGCAGCGCTGTGTTTTTGATTTTGGGCCTGGGAGCAGCACTGATAACACCAGTGTTTTCAGTTACTGCTTGGTACTGTTTTGATCTGACCACGGACTTTCTGAGCCTCATGCTATGCCAGGGAGGAGGGGAAGACGGGAGGAAGCAGAGACAGGACACCTGACCCAAACTGACCAAAGAGGTTATTCCACAGCACAGCACGTCATGTCCAGGATGTAAAAATGGAGAGAAGAGACCCGAAAGGGTGTGGTGGTGCAGTGGGAGGTTCGCTGCTGGGGGGTGCACTGGCTGGGTCAGGCTTGGTGAGCAGTTGTATTCTCTTTCTTTGTATTTCTCTTGTATTATTACTGGTGGTAGCAGTAGTGATTTGTGTTATACCTTAGTTACTAAACTGTTCTTATCTCAAGCTGTGGAAGTTTCATTCTTTCGATCCTCCTCCCCATCCCCCTGGGACAGGGGGAAGAAAGAGAAGGGAGTGAGTGAGTGAGCAAACTTCATGGTTGACTGGGCTTAAATCACGACACATCTGACACACTTTGGACAAAGAATGTTGTGATTATACATTAGGAAAAAGTTTTTAACAGTGAGAGTGGCTCAGTACTGTAGCAGATTGTCCTCTGTGGATGTGAAGTCTCCACTCCTTGGTATCTACAAAACACAACTAGATAGGAGTCTGAGCAACCTGATCTAACTTTGAAGTTAGGCCTGCTTTGATAAGGATGTTGACCAGATAATTTACAGAGGCCCCTTCAAACTTGCATCACTCTGTGATTCTCATCTCTCAGTGACTTGGCTCAGCCCACAGTAATAATTGCAGAGAAAGTCTTTTTGAAAAGCTGTGCAGCTGTACAATAAAGAAACATCACACATTTTGTCAGAGAGGGATGCTTTTACAATCAAATCAATATATGGTTTAGTGGGAGGTGCCCCTGCCCATGGCAGGGGGGCTGGAACTAGATGATCTTAAGGTCCTTTCCAACCCTAACTATTCTATGATTCTATATAATCATTAGGAGAGGATGGAACATGCATGACACATGAAATTTTATATAATTTAGCTATCAAATGCAACAAAATATCCCACCATGAATAGCAAGACGCTACAAGAATATGTAGGTTAAATTTGAGGTTTAAATATGATAATATCCCCATCTACCAAGTATCAGTGCTATATCTCTAATAAAAAGGTGTTTGGGCTGTCCTATGGAAAAGGTGGTTGCAAGGGTTTGTTGTTGGGGGTTTTTTTTGCTTGGGTATAGCAAAATTTTCTTTTCCCTTCCAGACACTTAGAAAGTCGTGGCCTCTTTTGTCAAAATGTTGTCAAAAAAGTTTACCTGAGACAATCACCTAACATTGAAAATGTGAGCCAAAGCTGGACAATGCAAGTAGCTAAAAAAGAGAGGAAACTAGGCAGACTTAGCAATAAGCAGTGTTGCTAGAACTGTGTGTAAATAAAGTGGAGTTTTGCTGCAAGGTGTTAAAAATTTCTCTGTAGAAACAGATTTATTTCCATTTTTTGTTTGTGTTTTGCTTTTATTTTTATTTTTATTTTTATTATTGCTTGAACTGAGAAGAAATAGCAACTTATCGATGTGCAACCTGCTTCAGCAAGTTTGACTCAAGCTGCAATATGCCTGGTAGGCATTCTTAATACATGCGTTTTACAATTGTACTGGTACTGATATTTTTCCATTAAAACTTTCAGCTGTGTCATTTTATACAGATTACTATTTTACCACCTTTCTCCATGAACCTAATTAGGATGCTCTCAGATATTTAATATTATGCTAAACCACCGTTTCCAGTATTGTCATGCTTTTTCTCTTATTATAGAATCATAGAATAGTTAGGGTTGGAAAGGACCTTAAGATCATCTAGTTCCAACACCCCTGCCATGGGCAGGGACACCTCCCACTAAACCATGCCACCCAAGGCTCTGTCCAACCTGGCCTTGAACACCGCCAGCCATGGAGCATTCACAGCTTCCTTGGGCAACCCATTCCAGTGCCTCACCACCCTTACAGCGAAGAATTTCTTCCTTATACCCAATCTAAACTTCCCCAGTTTAAGTTTGAACCCGTTACCCCTTGTCCTATCACTACAGCCCCTATTAACACTTTTGTAGATGAAAATTAGGATTATATTTCTCATAGTATGGCAACACAAAGCTATAAATACTTTTCAACCTTTAAATTTGAAATAATCCAAACCATGCAAAATTATTTCACGGTAATAAATGTGCTACCATGGCTCATATGTGGGTAACATACACATCTTTTCTTGCTTGTGTTTATCAATATGGCTGAAGGAGGAGTATCGTTTTACTGCAAAATGGAAGCAAACAAAGCTCCTCTTTGAAATATTAACTCTCCAAAGATATCTAGATTTGGTGCACATGCTCAGCCATGCTGTGCTTTGCACAGCTGCAGCTTCCAGGACATGAGGATTCTGTGATACGTAATTTGAATCAGGGACCTTGCTGTCAAGTCCAAGTTGTAACTAATAGCAAAAGCAGGGAACAGTTATTTAAATTTTCTTTAGACACTAGCTGACACACATCATTAAAAAAGATGTTGCTTGATCAAGATAGCTCAGCAAAATAAACATTCTAAGAATGTTCACCAGCTTTATAAACTGAAAACACAGATGACAAAGTATTTTGTGACATTTTATTTTTGCCAAAGATCCAATTTTATAGTACTTGTCTTCAACAGTGAAATTAAATGATGATTTTTAGAGTTAGCACCTCCGAATCTTCCATCTGTTTACAGATCAACTTGAAGAGAAAAAAGTAAGCTTCTAAAAACTGGAATATTTCATGGATTTATGAATGAACAGATCTTGTCTTATAAACCTCAACTACACTTAAAGTGAAAAAAAAAAAAAAGAAAAAGTGAAATAGAAAGAAAGCAGCAGGTATTATATATTCCAATTTTAACAGGGCTATATGTAGAAACCACAGTAGAGGCTATCTCAAAAGCATATTACAAGTCTTGTGGTTTAAGATTTGCGTCCTAAATTTTATCCTTCATCTTCTTCTGCAGCTTCTACTTTATGCACAGCATCTTTCTAACACTTTTTATTTGGCATGAGCTGAGACTTTTCCTGTGTTGCAGTAAACTTCACTACCTCTACCTAGGATGCCCCTTTGTAGCATCCTAGAAAGTTTTCCATAGTCACGTCTTGCAGAGCAAATCGGCACTGAAGTATGCTGCAGTGACCAAAGCAGTGTTTCTGCATGAGAGCAAGTAATAAAATACGAGGAAGGGAACACTAGAAGTAGCAATCAAATTGGACATTTGCACCACAGCTTGATGAGACTCTGAAAAAGAATCTAAGCAGAAATAAAGCTTTTCCCTAGGAAATTGCTTAAAAGCAGCTTCCTTATTTGCGTGGGTCCTGAGAAGGTAGGTTTTGACAGTTGGCAGCGCTGTGAGAGAGCAGCACATGGAAACAGAATGCAACAAATTCCACCCATGTTGTCTCGTTCAAGAGAGACTGCACTCTTGAACTGTTGTAGACTGAATATTTGTGGACTGAAATTCCACTCACTGGATGTGAAGTGTTTACATGCATCACTGGTCACAGTTAGTCACCAATTGCTTGTTTAAGAAGTCCTCTTAGTTAATTCTAGATTTTCAACATTTACTGTTAATTTTTACTTTTAAAAATGGCTTCCATGCACTGAGGAAAAGGAAGTCATCTTTTCTTCTTTACACAGATGTTGGCTATTGTGTCAGTAGTTAACACTGTCGCTGCAATAATTGGAAGACCACTGCAATTGTTATGTATATCTATCGAATAGGTTTTATATTTAGACAGCCATATTTAAGCTCTGTGTTTTCTGAGGACTAGAAAAAGGTTAAAATAAAATCCCCAAATCACTCCTGAATCCAATATTGTTATCAATATCTTCTCAAGGAAGATTAGCATACAAATTGATGATCTTCTTGTCTCTAACAGGTACTGCTGTGTGTGGTAAGCTATATTTGGCAAGCAGTACCTCAGACATTCCTAGATGCGTACCAGAAGTAATGTCTTGAGCCAGAGGATGTAGGAACCCTCCAAGCAACTGTAGTCTGAGTTTGGCAGAAAAGCAGAAGTGCCTTGCCCTGCCGTGCCCAGTGTTGTATTGGTTAGGGTTCCTAATGAAATGTGGTAAATTATGACCTTTTGTAATTCACAGAAAAGGCCACCCAAATACACAGAGAAAACGCACAACCTCGGATGTGACTTCTCTCTGTACAGGGAAGTTGACAAACAACCCCATAATGAATGCAATGAAATCAGCAGTTTAAATGAGAATGGTGAAGGACAGCATCTCCACTCTGATCTTAGTTCTGATGCCTGAAGAGATAACAGAAAACTCCCTGCAGACAGACTAGGGTGCTCATGATTAGTTTCAGTGTTTCACTGTCAACAATATCAAATTACCAATATTACCTAAATCTCCATTTGTTAGAAGAACTGGATGCACTTCATTTGCAGGACCCTTCTCCCCTGCGCTTGTTTGGAGCTATGCCTTAGCTCTGATCAGCCTTTCTTGTTGATTTAATAAAAATGCTGGCATTTGATGTTCACTTTGCAGTTACTGAAGGAACTGATGCCAACAACTAATGCTTTATCAGAGCAGATACGGCCAGCAGTGTTTGTTGTTTCAATAGCCTTAGAGCAAGAGTGATCAAGGCCAATGAAACAGAGTCAATTCCACATCTTCCTCTAAAGAGACATACTGCAGTGTCTGATTGAAGGAAGATTACAGATGGTGACTACTTGACTCTTTAGAAACAGGAGATGCAAGGATGGGATCAATTTCACGGAACTCTGGACATCACTGGGCATCCATCTTCATCCAGTAGATATCTATACCAGAACGAGTCGCTTTAGCCATCTTTTGTAGTATAGAAAGAGAAACTTTTACTTTTAGAGTCTAATGCACCTGATCTATTTAAATTGGCTACCTTAAAAAGAGATAATGTGTGTGTTTCTTTTTGTGCCTCCACAGACTATAAAGGGTGTTCCTGTGAAGATTTGATGTCATTGTCCATGCCGCAGGCCAGTTGAGGTGTTCTAGGTGATGACCTTGACTGACATCCAACTCCTACTCCAAAATGGTATAGCTACACACTAAGTCCTTTGTCAATATCCGCTTTACCCATCTGACCTGATGGCCTTCAAATAGCACCAGATGCCTAAGGAGTAGAAAACTGAATAAAGACCTAGGTGTCTAGATTAAATTAAACAAACCTTATCCACATGGGCTATCTGAACAAACATGGGGTTTAGCCACAGGCTTCAAATCCATATGGCAAGGGCTTGGTATATGAAGCATTTCCTTGATCTGTGATTTATGCAAAAAATCATCAGTTAAAGAAGTGAAGAAAGTTTTCTTCAATAAAAAGGAAACATTGAAAAGGAAGCTCAGAGAGAGCAGGTGAGAACCATCTCCCTGCCTTGGAAGAAAGAAGAATAATGAGAAAGCATAACAGTTCCTCTGCCCCTTTCCAGTGGTGCCTGGCCTTATTCAGGGTCACAAGGAGGCACAGAAAATGTGCTCCTCAACAATATGAGTTGATGACTTTATGGTGCAAGCGCACCTGCAGCAGGATCCATCCACATCAGCACATTCTCTAAGAAGAGCTGCAGAAACAGAAAAAATTGTACTGTACAAGTCCCTCATAATTGTAATGTTTGAGTGTCTCAGAACTTTTAACAGGTTTATCTTTTCAACATTTCCATGAGATAGTGTAACTCTGTGTTTCCCTGTCTCTTTCATTACAGTCAGCGATTGCTATAAAATTGTCAGATATCAGCACAGCCTCTGAAAACAGGAACACTCCGAGTGCTTAAGAAACTGCCTGAACACTCTAACCGTCCAAAAGAGGATCTCAGAACAGATTGACGCTTTAGAGAAAAAAAAAATAAAAAAAAAGAAAAGTTTAAAAAACCCCATAAAACAAAGCCAGAAAACCTCCCTGGAACACTACATTACACAATACTTCATCATCTTATGGAATAACTCATACTACATAAAAAAAGAAAACTTATCTTCCAACTTCGCATTCATTGTAACAGTCTTTTCATTTTAACATTCGTCAATATCCTCTTTGTTTAGAACTCAACATGAACAGCTAGAAAGGTTCATAATGAATCAGACAAGGTAAAAAACTACATGTTGGTTTATGTAACTGGGCTTTGGACTGTCAGATTTATGAATTACAGCAGCAGAAGAAATCAATCTACATTTGCAATATATCTGAACTTTAACAAGCATTAAACATTAAATCTGTGATCGCATTCATTGGAACAGCAGGTTTGAAATTATTAGTCAGTTTCAGTATGACAATTGGGACTAAAGCTAAATAAATACTTTAATATATTGATCTAAACCTATAACCTGAGGTACTAGGAGAGTCTTACAAACCAGCCACTAAAACTCAGGGAGCAATGAATGATTTTCATGCAGTATTTCTGCTTATACACTGATTTGCTCTGCCTCTGACACTCACTACAGACTGACAGACAACTCCCTCATCAGGTAACTGGTAGGTGCTAACCCATTTTGACCTTTTTCTGGCCAAATTTGGAAACAGCAGCAAACACAGGCTACAAAGACCCTGAAGTACAGGCATGATTTTGCTTTAGATCTGAGAAGTGCAAACTCAATGGTATGACACAGGAATATCACACACTGGCAGAATAAAGAGGATTAATCTTTGCTGTTGCTTGTAGGAATACACTGAGATAGATTATCCTACTGAAAGGCCTATTGGTTTTTCTCAAAGAATCACAAGAAAATAACCAGAAATGACCAGAACTCAAATGTAATAGTTAAAAACAGAAGAAACCTTTCCATTGATTTTCTGTAATATCCATGAGTACAAGATTTCCTGTAATAATAATCATTAGTTAGCATTTAATAAAACAAACAAAAAGTACTATAAAAATAATCAAGAAAAAATACAAGTGAAATTTGAAGAGAATTAAAAACATAACTAGTACTATGTCTTCTCTCTTTCACTGGAAGATACAGACATCATAAGACAAGAGAAACGTATTTTAGTTTGGCTCTCTATAAAAACAGCCACAAGGTCAGACATAAAAGGGGTCAAATTAAAGACAGCACAATTTGAATTAAACAGGCCCCTTCTTTTTTCTCAAATTCTGATGCCTCATGATTTAGAGACTCCAGAAAGGAGCAGATTGGGAGGGTAAGGGGCAGTTAATTCTTTACAAAATCATTCTTTTCTTTATATATTGTTATGTTTTCCAGCTAGATATAGAAGCCTGTCATCACACTGCAATAAGAGACAAAGCCTTTTGGAAAAGGAAACACTATTTGAATGACATAAAATATAACTTCAGAATTAATACATATGTGCCTAGAGTGAGCATGATTTTCAATACTTATTAACAAAATCAAGTGATGCTAAAAGTTTTATCACATACAGTAAATTTTGAGGTTTGTGACTGAAAATTTTTAACAAGCTTTTATCCAAATATTAACGTACTGTAATTTAGGCTCCAACCTACAATGATAATTTAATGTCCCAGCCACTTATATCACTGAGTGCAGCATTTGCATCTCAAATCCAGAGTATAACAGGATGATGCAACACAAATACTTCAGTCTTACTAGCCACAGCACCATTCTGTTACACAGAAAGGTAAATAAGAGTTGCAGAGGAGGCTTTCTGGGTCTTAGGTTACATTACTTATTATATAGGAGCAGGGAGCCGTATAATAAACTGACCATGATCCACTTTAAATTTTATTAGGGCTTTTAAGTTTGAGAATTTTTGTCTTTACCACTCCTACTGGTAGGTTGTTCCAGTAACTCAACATTTTTGTACTTAGAGATCTTCCAATCTCCTTCATCAATCTATTCATTGCCAGGCTACACTGCCCCCTCTTTTGTCCCATAATCCAACTGATACCAATGAGATTAGCCAAATAAATAAAGCAAATTGGGAATCTATGCATTACACTATTTTTAGAATAACATATTCTTAAACCCCCTTATTAGATATTTAAATATTTTCCAGACACTGAACACATATTCAGGTTGTTTTTAACAGACTATCGGTGATTGAATTTGTGCCAAAATACAAGAATAAAGTCCTAATATTTAACACTGTGAGAGTAATAACTTTATAAATACAACCTTTGAAAACTGAAAATTAGAAAACAAATCAAAGCTTTTATCAATATAATTACAACAGTACTATGCCTGCTAGCAAAAGATAATCACAGGAATTGCTTTGATACACTATTCATACTGCCACATCAGATGTGGTTTACAGAACTATGGCTGGAAGGGGTCATTAAATCATTTCTATAACGCTCTATGCGGATAAGCAACCTGCATATCCAAGATCATAAACTCCCTTAATTACTGCTGCATTAAGCCTCATCAGTTGCATATGGTTAAAACACATCTTCAAGGGAGACACCCATCCTTCATTAGAAATGTCAGAAAATGGGGAATCCAGCACTGGCCTTACATATTTGCCCCAGTAGTTGAACTTTAAAAGTATGTTAATTGCATTTTTAAGTGTCTCCCTCAACTGACTGTTTAAAAATAAAATTACATTAATTCTATAGTTCAACTTCTAGTTCCAGGTGATTCTTGCTTTTATTCCTCCTAAAGTAAAATACCCAGACTATAGTGCATTTTCTACCTGTGCATTTCAGCTTCACAAACTCACTACTCCACTGTTTATGCACCAAAGGTCAGTTACACACTTTTCCCCACAGGTTTACACTGGACATTTGTGTAAAAAAATCCCTTTAATCTAGCACAAAGTCAGTCTCACTCTTAAGTCACCAGTTATCATTCAGGATCTTTATACTCTGACATGTATTCATTTTTCCTAGAGGTTTTGTATTTGGTTGCACTAAAATGCATTTTGTTTGAACCAATTCAGTTAACACTGTACTGGACAGTCTGACATAACTGTTACCCAGCATTTCACCAGTGTTTATTCCATCTGCTCCCCAAAACTGATTAATCATTTGCAAAAAAGTGCAGTCATCATCTGGTTTTTTGGACCAGATTCTGCAACCAGATTCTTAGCCTGATTTAGCCTGTCTTTGAGAACATACGCTGCTGCGCACAGTAGCACATTATATTTTGCAAATAAGTCTGGTAGAGTCTGGCTGTCAAGAGGGAAAAAATAACTTGCTTTCATTTTTCAGATTCACTCCATTTCTAGCAAACTCACCTATATCTCTCAAATAAAAAGCCAGACACAGAGTTTAGGAAAAAAATAAAATGACATCTAACTGTTCACTTTGATTCGCTGAAGCCCAGTGTAATAAACTGACACAAAACTATGCTATTAAAACTGCATGAACATTAACAATGTGGGTATTGGTGTGCATGACTACGTTTTCTTGGAAGCTACAGTTCTATCCATTTCTACCACTGCCTTCAAAAAACAGTAAAGGTTTTAACAACTAACAATGAATACTTAGAGAAAATTATTCCCCCCTCCCAAGATACTTCAATCATTCTATTCGAGACAAATTAAGAAGTAAAAAAAAATAAAATAAAAAATATAAAAACAAAACAAAACAACACAAGCAAACAAAAAAACACACAAAAACCCAACCAAAACCCACCACCCTCTGCTGAGGGACAAAACCTCCCAAAATCTTATCTGTTTAAATGCAGCATGCCAAGTTTATGGTTAATATATATCACTCTCCAATGAAAAGTGTGGGTTAATACGTACACAGCTCTTAGAACAGATAGCTTATAAAGGTGATTACTGACAAATACTGACACAGTCTCAACTCTAACCATTTGATTAGGAAAGATAGTTGTGCTTCTGAACTACTTCCTACACAAGCCACTTCTCACACTGCAAAGGAAGCCAGAGGAGAAAAATACTCATACCATCAGCTAAGAGCTGAACAAACACCCACTCACACCCAGAAACGTGTGATGGTGGAAGTCTTTTTTACTATACTTCAGACAGCAATTCGACTATATTGCAACAGGGAGGTCATTTGCCATTCTTGAATCAATTCTGATTTCATGTTTTTCCCAGGGAACCTTTGCACTCATTATTCAATTTGTTTCTCATCTCTGTACAGTTTTCAAAATTTACAGCTTACTGTCACAGTGAGTTGTGAAGTACAGTTTTGCTTTGCTCTACGATATTTTTTACCATCTAGATATCATAGATGTTTCAATTAAATCACATGGTACTGTACACAAAAGGAAAAGATTAGCGCATGCAGATTACCACATTCTAATTCTCCCAGTTCATCTGCTTAAAGTATCAAAAAAATTATCTGCCTGTAACATTTACCTGTAGAAGGCTGGAGCAGCAGCTTCCCTCATCCCAAAGCTGCCCTGTTCATTTTCAAGGTAATAGGGTACCTGCTGACTGTGATGATGGATGAAGGGTGAGAGCTGGGGCGCCGTTTGCAAGAACACCACTGGGCTTGGTTGAACACTGTTCAGTGAGTGAAATCCTGCCAGACTGCTGGACCCAAAAGATTCAGAAGTAGGGGCATAGCTGAGAGTAGTAGAGCTGTACACAGGAGCCGTAGTACCGAAATCATAAGTGGCACCCTCTGGGTAGTTAAAAACTCCTGTCTTGCTGGTCTCCACGTACATTTCGCCAAGCGATCTTTCCAGGGGAATCTTCAGCTGAGGTCTGCTCAGTGTCTCCAGTTCAGTGCCTTGAATCTGGTGCAGCAGGGTAACTCCAGAGGTTTTGGTGTGAAGGGTCATGGTCAGTGTTAATGGCAGTGAGCAAGGAACATATCTGCTTTTACTCTCAACAGCAAGATCGGCAGCTGGCAGTCCACCTAAAAAAAATACCAGAACCTAATCTGAGGCTCAGCAGAAATCATGATAAAGCAGCATTACACAGGTATTCCTCTAATCTCAGCAAGGAGGAGGATACAAACAGATGCAGAGGGAGCACTGAAAACACACATTCTCTCTCTCTTCCTCCCTCCCTCTCTCTCTCTCTCTCTCTAACTTTTAGGAACTCCTCATCTGGGCTAATATGTGTTAGAAGTGGCTGGCCGCAAGCCAGGAGCTCTTGCCTTGTACTGACATTGGTTTAAACATCACTTCAGAAACAATTACATTTGGAGTTATACCAAATAATTGTCCCTCTAAATGTTACTTCATTCTTACTAGTTGTTTAATTTTTCACTTCAGATTAGCAACGCTCTGCTGCGACTAACGGGAAAGAACACTTAAATCCAACCAGGAAGAGTAGTCTAGCAGTCAGGAGTATTACTGCCTTTTATTTCCTCAGCAGGCTCCAATCCATCTGTACTTATGTCTCCTCTTGTTTGATTCATTTTTATGTTTGCTAGAAATATGTAATGTGTACATTGTAATGACCCTGGGTAGGACTATGCTGAAACTGAGATAAGGCAAAGCAGAATGTGTGCGTGCAAGCACATGTGTCTGTGTGTGTGCAACAAGCCTCAGTCAATAAAACTAACTACAAAAATTACAGGATGTACAATATATATGTAGAAGAAAAGGTTTATAATATACTTTGGACAGTAAGAGCAACTTGACGTTAGACTGTAATAACATTAAAAAGTGAGAAAAAGCTTTAGATTAGCCTAGAAATTTCTGTCTACTTCATTTTAGGGTTTAAAAGCATGAAAAAAAGGCATCATTCAGGCTTTGCTACAGGAAGATCCTAAAAGTCAGGAAAAAATTATTTGATTGCGTGATGCAGTAATTGAATACAGGAAATTCTTTTCCCTAGTCCTCTGAACAAAAGCTCAGCAAACTTAGAATTTGAAATAAGACTCGAAAATAAATTAATCTAAAATAATCAAATGGAATCATCCTTAAAATAAATTGAAATGCCTCTCAAAGTTATATTTAGAACAAAAAAAAAAGGAGAGAACATAATGAAAAGGCGTGGCATGCATGCTTCATCTTGCAATCTCATTCCATATAATTTTAACTTTGCACAAACCAGTTCTCCTGAACCAGCTAAATGAAAACCTCCAGAAACTGTTTCAAGATCTCTAGCTTTATTGCTGTGGTCTGTGGTCCAGTCAGCGAAATAAGTTAGTGCCAACTCTAAACACATTAATATATGGGCTCCAGTTAGTATGCTTCAAATGCTAGCAAAGTCTATGCTTAAGCAACTCTACAGTTATTCAGCTCAACCTTCATAAACCCCAAGAAACCAAAAACCTGAATATGCAGGTTACTAACAGCTTCAAGAAACATTTACTAGAAATGGTTTTATTTTAGTAACAATAATATTTTTTCAGAACTTCCACTACAACAGACAAAGTTATTTATACTTGCAGGATTATTCTGAAGCAATATACATTCCTACCTCCTCAGGCACACAGCTCAGACAAAAGCACACACATAAACATGTACTTGATAGATTTCCTCACCCACCCAGCCACCCTCCCTACTCTGTTCAAATTTCAGATTGTAGACTTTGATCAAAAAGATAAGCTTGTTTAAATAACACCGGACTAAACATGTCCCCAGTTAAAAAAATAATAATCAGACTATCATACCCAGCAGTTCAGAAAGTCTTCGAAGAGTTATTCTGAAAATATGCCAGACAGTGTGAGAGAAAAAAAAGAGTGTGCATGTTTGCATAGAGTGGGCGAACGTGCGTCTGCGGAGGCTCACAAAACGGCAAGCAAGCATAGCTCTCAGCAGCCAGCCTGCTGGGCTACGCACACTGAAATGAGTGGCAGGTACGAGTTTAAGTCAGTCACTCTTATAGATTTCATTCCGTGCTTCAGTAATACATAGAAAAAGCATCATCTTGTATTAAACTGCATAATCCTAGACATAATGGATCTCCTTGACATAAGAAGTATCCCCTTCTACAGTGTGCTACAAGATAGACTTTATTTTTTTATTTAAAGCATTATCCAATACACATGCTATGTTAGAATTACTATATTGACACGTGACAAAATGCTCCAGAATAACAGCTATGTGGAAAGTGGATGATATAAGTGTGCATAGAATTAACTTCTGAGTGTGTCCTGTGCTCCTTGCATGCAGTTTTTTAAAACCTCATTCATTATTTTGGGAGGGCAGTGTGTTTTCAGGGTAACAAATATTTAAAATTTCCACCATGTGCAAACAGCATTAAAACACAGTGTAGGGTTAAGTAAAAGCACCATCAATTCTGCTCCATATGGTTTAACTAGGGACCCTATGAGCAGCTTTCCACAAGCCAGTGTGGAAAGTTACAGTCCTGCCCCCTAAAGGGGCTCAGCAGTAGATAGCCGCACTATCCCTGCAGCATACATTCTGGTATATGCCAGAAGGAAAAATCTGAATGCCACCAAGAATTTAGGGGCTGACAGTGCATCCCTGTGACATCATCCTAGAATATTTGGCTTACTTTTTTTGTAGAACAGCCAGAGAGCAAGAAAGAGCAAGGGTGAGGCAAGGGGTTAGTCAAGCCAAATTCCAGGAAAAAGTTGGATTTTATTTGTGTATACTGCAAAAATCAATTTCTGATTCTGCATACTATATGTGGGTTGTTTAGATATTAAAAAAAGCTACTAAATGCAACAAAATATCAGAAGGGTGTTTTTCTTGTCCTGCATGGTGGTAACTATTCTGCTTCCTCCAAGTTAACACACGCTGGCAATTTACCCTGCCTTAGAGATGGCATTACATGCGTCCGCTTCTGGGCTCACCCCCCCCCCCCCCCAGAAAAATTAGACCTAAATCCTGCTTTTTGTGCTTAAAGATCAGGACTTACTCCACCAGCCCATCACTCATCTACTAGATGTCAGGTTTTACATGTTATGAGCACAATATGGAAACATGTACAGGCTAAAACAATAATATTTGGTACTTTTCATCAGTGGACACAAAGTCTGCACAAAAATTTGGCTTCACTAAATCCCATTTCATGCATGCCTTTAAAAATATGCAGATCTCATACAAGGGCTTGCCCCATTCATTGTGTATTTTTTTTTAAATCACATGTAGTACTGACAGAGAGTAACCAGAAACACGAATTGGCTGCAGCATCTTTATTTCCAGTGCAAGACAGAAGTGTTCCACAAATACTTGTAAATGGAAAATCTACCTTAGAAGTTTAGGAATCTATAAATAATTATAAAGTTGGCCTTGATCCATCCAGATTTATGCAAACATGATATGTATGCATATGTTAAAATACAGAAGAAATAGGAAAGAAAGAGAAAATGGCTATTCATTAATACTTAAAAAACAGGAAAGGACAGTCCACTGTGCCTGAGGAGCACAACAGGCATGTTGGCAAGGAAGGTCAAAGCAGAAATTGCATCTTCAGACATAGTGATTTTTAGTGAGACTGAATCAAGAGATGAGTTTCTGAAACAGTGATGATTCAGACACTATCCTCACAGAAATGAGAAATGAATTGATTAAATGAACAGAAGTGACTGATTAAATCCTGTGTTCTCCTATATAAAACGGCAACCTTTCTATTTTCCTTTTCTAGATCGGACAGAGTTCCAGTGCTCCACTCAGATTTTCCAGAGTGATGAATTTACTCTGACTTACACTAATAAAATACCAAATGCAGTAACTTAAAACTAAATCAAATTTCTGTGGCTCTGTGGTTAAATTAGCATCATTTACAGCTGAAGAATATTAAGAGACATTTCTAACAGCAAATTCTGTTCATTTCAATTCATTGATGAACGGTTTCTAGTTATTTACATTTCTGTCTTTTTCTTTTTTTCTTGCTTGACAAACAACTGGAGAGATCAGCTCAAGCAAGCAGAGTCATGCATAGTGCGGCTTGGTCCACCTGGACCATCAGTCCAACACCCCTACCAGCTACAAGCAGGAGGATACTGAGACAAATTCAGGATGCTTACCATAACAGACAACATGAACGTGTTTTCACTTCAAAACTAGAACACAGCATAATAGAAATAATAATAATTAAAAAAAGCCTCCTTCCTCTGATTGCAGATAATGTGGCACCAGCAAAATGGGCACAGAAACAAAAATATTAAAAGGATAGATAAAAAAAAATATAAAAAATATTCCTCTAACTTATCTAAAAAACCCAAAGAAGTTTTGGGGGTTGAGAGTGCCATCAGCAATTTTCTATTAACTAAAAGTCCCGAAAGCCAGTCAGAGAATGATATAACAAAACAAGTTCTGTTTATGGGGATAAAAAAAAAAAAAAACCAGAAAGGAAAAAGAAGAGGAGGAAGAAACAGCCTGAGCAGAGTCTTGATTCTGGCCAAGATAAAACAGCAGTTTGAGGGAAAAAGAGATGAAAGTAAAAAGCACTCCACAAAGACTATTCAAATTATAAGAATCTTTAAAGGCAGCAAAACTCCTAATCCCATTATGGGCTTTTTTCAGCAGTAGTTTTAGTAAGCATTCCAACAAAAAATGGTAAACTCAGAACACATACTATAAATTTTCTATAAACCTGCTGACAGTGAGAGACCATAAACTTCGTCGCTTTGGTTCCACAGCTATAAAGATAGAAGCTTTTTTTAGCTGCTGCAATTAAAGAAGTATCTATTGCACATAACAGGAGGAACATTATGTTTTTCCAAGATTCCGCTGTAACATTACAGACAAATTATATTGTGTTTAGTCCAGTGAGGAAGCTCGTCAAGATAGACAGCTGGAGAACAGCACCATCTACCCCACTGCTTTATAAATCTTCTCTGTAAAAAAAACCCCCTTGATACCATTATGCAAACCAAGGTGTATGCCTAAAAATTCCTTAGGTCTCTGTGAAGATAAGTGCTTTACCCTGTTATTGGGAGTTTTAACATTTTATAAGTTGATACAAAGATGGATACCCTTTTCTTTTCTCCTATGCCAAATAACTTACCAAAACCAGCCACAGCACCTAAAGGCTGGACCCAGGATTTTTAAGTTAAAATTTATATTTTATGTTGGTTTTACTGTTAAAAGCAGAAGCTTTCACATGTCAAATGGAAGAGAAGAATTAGAGAATATTTCCTCAAAATAGTTCTTATTCCAAACAAGGATCTGTGGAATAGAATTTCTCTGCACATATGTATATTAATCTACAACGTTTAAACATACTTTGTTTTACCTATACTCTGTGTGAAAAGATCTAAGACATACCTTGAAATTATCTGTGTAATCATAAGAAAAATCATGCTAGAATGTCAGCACAGGTTTTTTTTGTAAAGTATTCTGATGCTTTAATACTTTGTTTAGAGTTATTTATGATATTATCAGATTCTAGCCACTCAGGTGGAAATTTCCGTCAGTGATGAGCTCAGAGCAATTTGGAAGTATATGAATCAATTGGAAATAAATGTTTTGCTTTTTTCCTTTGCTTCAAGAAACCCATTTTTGAAATTAGAAACACTCTTGCTGCAGCAAATGAGGGGCTTGGAGCAGGAGCTATGAATCTTGCAAGGAGCTGAAACTGTGTGTCACAGAACTGCCTTTTGCTATTCTTCTGAAATTCCTTCCACATTTGGCTTCTTTTTTCAGCCCTTGAAAAGTTGCAGGGTTTTAAGAGTTAAGATTTCTAAAAGCCCTCTCCTATCTGAGACTGCTCTCTCCTCTCACAAATTTTAGCCCTGACTAGACCGGGCACAAAATTTCCCAATGGAATGCTGCTGTCCAGATTAGTATAGATGCAAAAAGTTTTTCCCTTTCATTACTTTTCTGTGGCAGAGTAAGAGTAATGGGCTTAAATGCAGACCATTGTGTCAGTTATAATACTGAATTTCAGTTCCCAGATGTACAGAATGAATTTCCTTCACCAAAATGGAGCACCATCTGCCTTTTCAATTCAGCATTAGAAAACAACATGTAGAAATGTACCTTTTCCTAAAGGTGTAGAAGACATGCTGGAATATAACTAGCTTGTGCATTTCTTCATTTTTTGTACCTAAGAAAGATGAGAGAGGATAAGACTAAATAATTGTGCCCAACTCATACAGAATAAATTACTTACTACATACATAAAATGGGCCAAAATACCTGAGTACTCTGGACAAACTCAAAAGATATTAGCAAATGCTGATGATTCAAAGTTAGCAGATGTTTTCACAGAGGCAGAAAGAGAGAGAAAAAAGACATTTCTCTCATACATAGAATGTTAACCCCTTATAAACAAAGATGCTCACTGGCAGAAAAACAACCATAGCGTGATTTAAAATCAAGAAACATTTTCTTCTTAATCAGAATACCTTAACAGACCATTCCTCATGGATCTAGCATCATCTAAACCCAAGAATGAACACTGAAATGCAAAACTGGAGCTTCATATCCCATGTTCATATTCATTTATGTTGTTTGTGTCAAAGACAAATTGAATTGAGTGACAGATACCAATGAGTTAGCATTCTGAAAACAGCCTGACAAGAAACCTTTGAAAATCTTAAGAAGACAGTTTTATATCTATTGACATTCACTTAAAGCTGATGCATCTTCAAAATGATTAAATATTATGAAGTCTGGGCTCCCAAAAATAGTCAGAAATTAGCCACATGCTTAATCCCATTTATGAGGTGATTTTAACAGAACTTGTCAGTTTTGTTTACAAGATTTGAGGTGTGAAAACCTGTCCAGATTCCCCTGTAGAGTCTTCCAACCCTCAAGTTGAAAAAGGTCCTGGTGCTTCAGCATCCTGTTCTTGTTACCAGCTACCGGCAGCAGAAGCGCCTCATTTTCTGAGCATCTTCAGAGAACTGCATTTGCTTTAGTTATTTCACTATTCATCATCAATAAATCTTTTCTGCTATTGCAAGAGTGGTTACATGTACCTGTGAATAATCTGCAGCCAGCACATCAAGTTCTCTTCTGTACCTTAACTTCTCTCTATCAGATTAGAGATTATCATAGAGCCACTGGACTGTTGCCAGTGCCACACAAGGAAGGTGTGTCAATTTACCTCTAGGCCTATTTCTCACAAACCTCAGTTCCAAAAGGAAAAGTCCACAAGGGGTATCAGTTCTGGAACTAATCAGTGTTGCTATACATTTATTGGTATTCTCTCGCTGAAGTCAAGAATTCACTTATTATTGCCACCACTGGTGCAGCAACAACTACAGCCACATCTGAATGGCTCACTGCTACCACTGGTCATCTGTCTGGTATACATTCTAGAAAGGACGGTCAGATAGCAAATGTGCATTAAAATTATGTCCAGGGAAAATACTGGCTGCAGTCACCCTGTGCAGACCTGAAGTGAAAGAGCAAATTCAATATTCTAGATAGAAAAAGTGTGGTAGACGGTATAGGGTCATTAACGTAATTCATCAGGCCTTTATAAGTGGCAGCTGTTTTTTCTGTTCTTGCTTACTTTTTAAAGTTCTTAATCACCAATTAACAATACATTTCTTAACTCTAAAAACAATTCAGCACTTCTAGGAAAGAAGTCTCAGTAAAAGGCTCCTTCAGAATATATAATTCCAATTAAATTGCAGAAATGTACTGTATATATATTAGAAGGTGCATTTTGGTGCTAGTTAGCTGCTTCTCCCATAACAGTCACAGTGAACACACGTGGGACCCGGAAGATTTTGAAATGAATCCATATAAAACATTTTCTGATACATTTACATTTTTTATTTGAAAGAAAATCATATGAATTGTATTAAATATATAGTTCTAAATAACATCTTCTATGACAAGATGAATCTGTCACTGTCTTCAGTGGAACTGATCATGATGAGCTAAGTCAAAAATGAGTTTAAGTGCTTTGCTGGATGACGGCCTCGGTCTCTGATCCTCACACACACATCATCTCCAGCCATCAGAGAAGTCCAAAATTAACAGCCACAGGGGTTATATCTCATTCTTTGGGAATAACTTGCAAGCTTTCCAAAATTCTGTTTCTGTGATATAATGTGTACTCCTTACTCCAGAGAAGAAATCCAAATTTAAAACTGACTTAAGAAGCCTTAAAGCATGGCCAATGGAATCCGAACCAAAATGCAATGCAAAACACTCAGTTCTGTAGTGATTGTTTGTACTCAGGAGCACCTAAAAGCACCATCAGAAATTAGTTCTTGTGCTAAGTACAATGTATACTTAGAACAAAGAATGTTTACTTACTAGCCCAGATTTAAATATCCAGGCTTATACTACTGACTGAAAATAGCATCCTTAAAGGAAGGGTTTCTCTATTTCTTCACAAAATCAAAAAAGGCCTGATAAGGTTGTCTTCTGCTTCCATGATGAAGTTGTATTGTTTAATAGAAATAAAGTCTTCTTTCTAAACTCTAAATATAAAATCTTTTGATCAAGCTATCAAACCATTCAACAACTGCAAACACAAGAAACCTGTACAGAATTAAAGAATTAGCACTAATAGCAACTGCTCGAAAAAGATCAGGTAGTTACAAGGTAAGCAACTGCAAAATAACACTTACAAAAAAACCCATAATGTATACTGAAGCATCAACATACATTACAGCTGCCGAAGACTTTGTTTCTTGACAGAATGATCATAAGCAACAACAAAATAATACAATTTCAGTTTTGTCTAACCAGCATCAAATAGAAAATGGAAAAAAATAGGCTTCTGGTTGGTGAAAGCTTTTAAAAGTCACTTCTATGCTTCTGCAGAAAGACAAAAATGCATTGTCATCTGTCAAGCGGAACAAATAGGACCTTAGTGATTCAGTAACAGTTGTACTCTCTTGGCAGATATTAGCTTGTTTAAGGCAGGGAAGATCAAAGAAAGTAACTGGATGCCAACAAACCAAAAAAAAATGAAAAAAGGTCAAAGTTATTTATTATTTCAGCATTCCCCTATCTTTATTTGTTCTTCTACCATTTTCATTGTTTTGTGCAACAAGATGGAGGTCTTCCTGAAACAGAGCAGTCAATAATTTAATGCAATGGTTCTTTTGCAATACAGACTTTCCTATAAGTTCAGAAACCCATCAGAGCAACAGGTTTCCTATTTCTAAGGGTATGTGAAACACACAGTTCCACACGCTCATTTAGCACAATGTTCTAAAAGCCACAAAAGTTATTAGCTACTAGTAATAAATTAGAAAACCAGAAAGAATGAACATCAATCACTCGTGTTAGAGACGTCCAATAAAAGACTATTGATACTGAAATTTGATAAGAATACTGAAACTGTAGGAAAAACATAGTTGATATTAACTAGATGCCATTTTTCCAAGGAAGTAAGTTTAGAGCTGCAAATCATTTAAAAGCTGCAAACACTGCTACTGCAGACTTCTTACACTTGTGATAATTTAATTTTTTTAAGTTTTTTTTGTTTGGTTTTTTCTTTTTTTCCTGGAGAAATATAGAGAAATTTAAATTCTGACTGTGTAACTAAGGGATGGGGTTATTCCTAAAAATTCCTAACTGAGATCTTGCCATAATCAAAGCCTCAGCAATACATCATTTGTGCAACATAACAGAGAGAATGGGCAGATATGTACTATGAAGAGAATGCTGCTAGCATGATGCTATGCTCTGGGTGATTAACCCCTGTTTCACAGTGTAACACTAATATGGTTATGTTGCTTTGTATACCAAGTTACTACCTCTCTACTGTGCAATATATGAACTAATTCAGGCACTAAGACTGCATGACTCTTTCTACCACACTTCTTCAAATAGGATAAGTATACTTAGAAAAGCCTCTTGACAGGAATAAAAATGCACAGTAGTGTAGACTCTCCATTGTATTGATTCTCTTCCCCTGAGTACAAATAGTCCTGGCATCATCAGATTTATATGGACTTCTGACACATTACAGCCCAGAGCCAATGTGGTGACATTGCGAATGGCACCAGGAAGGCTGGAGCTCCTATAGAGATTAGCATGCAGAGACCAGTGTCAGCCACCCTTATCAGAGGTGGCTGAGCAATGAAGAGGTGACAATAAAGATGCTGAAAGCATCCTTCTCAGGGAAATACTGCCTTTAGTAAGTCACAGGTAGATGAAACTCTAGGCTGCTTCCATTCTAGTGAAAAAATGACACATACCACCAGACTCTCTGCAATTGTACTTTTAACTGTTGCAATATTTCCTAGGATAAGTTTAGCACGTGGTACACAGCAGTACCTCAAGCTATTCCTAAGCCTGTTTGAGCCATTAGAAAAATTACAGGACTACTCTTATTATTTAGCTTGCATCCATCCACCATTTCATGGATACTGTTAGCACAGATGTAAGCTATTCCAGGGCAATTGGTCCCAGTGCCTGGAAATAATCTTGGCTGTATTTGATATACCTTTGATCCAAAAGACTGGCTTGCAATCTGCTTGTTAGGTGTCAAAGTTCAAGAGAAATCTAGATTGGTAAAGCCTGAGCATATCTCACTCCCAGCAGTTTAAGCATGAGGAGCATGCACAGTGAGTAGCTGGGCATTTCTGACCTTGAAATGGTCAAGGGAGAATTCACAAGAAACAGCGGAAAGACATCACTGTTTCAGTGTTCAGGGAGTTCAAATTCCTGAAAACCACTCTGAAAAGTCAAATCTTTTACACTTGTCAGGATTTAAAAAAAAATTGTTTTCTGGTTCAGCTCAAGTGAGTTACCAGCGAACTGTGGACAGAAGTGGTGACATCCCACCTCCCATATTTGCATTACACCTCTTTCCATGTTTCCAGTCTGGAGACTGACATTAGCAAAATTGTTTTCAGAAAGGTAAGTATCATACTAGTGCAGCTCTTGAGCCAGCTCAGGAATAGCTGCAGGAGCACATGGCCAGAGTGAAGAGGGAGACCACCTTATTCAGAAACAGCTAGCCCTTAGATTAATAGTGCAGTCAAGAACTAGCCAAAACAGAAAGGATACAAATGGCTCAAAGGACATTTGTCCACCACACATTCACATTGGACCTAATAAAATTCAATCAAACACACCAATGATTGCATATACCTATTACATGGTTTATTAACCAAAAGAATTCCAAAGCTGTAGCATGAACTCCAGTCTGTAAAATCTGCACCACCAGAAAGCGCATGCATAACAACCATGACTTCTCACTTCCATACCCTTACCAGCAATCCCTGCAATTTTAGTATTCCAAATAACAGAATGAGTTTTATATAGCATTCTACCTAAATAACAGCTTGGACTCTGAAATATACTCCAATAAAAATCCCCACGTTTCAGTCTTCAGACATTCAAAAAGTCTTTATCTTTTCTTATGTGGTGTGGGTCCTGAAACATAGTATATCAATAAATCATTTTGAAGCAGATGCAAAAACAACTATTTCCATTCAAAAATTTATCCTTTAATATTCACAGTCCTAGTTTGGATGAAAATCAATTTGTATTCTTTTACAAATGTTTCACAGAACCAGTTGAGAGACTGATCCCATTGAATGTCTCTGTCTGGTTTTGAAATACATTTGCTGTGATAAAGATTTTAGGCCATGTACCTAGAGATAACTTGAACAGGTGTTTTTCTTGAGCTTATACAATAAATCCATTTAATCAGTTTTAGAAATGAGACATGACTTAAATTTGTTCATATTATGTCATTTGACTAGGCTTAACAATATTACAGCAGTTTCAAGTCAAGTGTAGTGCCCAGAGACCACAATGGTTGTCAGGTTGTATGTTGGGCAATATACAAAAACTGTTGCTTATCAGTACACAAAATATATTGAACACTGATGACTTGCAAACATATCTCCAACTTCACTGTGTGGGATTCATGCTCCAAAAATTTCCAGCATATAATTTTACCAATGAAAATTTATGTTTCATGACTTCAGACACAGCTTAATAGCCCAGTTCAACCCACTTCTCCCCAAGTAGTGTTCTTAACTTAGCCTTCATTGTTCATGATCAAATAACATAATTTTATACAAAAAAAAAAAAAAGCACTATCATAAATATGCATCTGGTCTGTGACAAAACAAATGTATGCTGAATGCAGGTTGCTACATATTTTACCTGAGGTACCCAGTCCACATAAAACTGCCCTTGATAGAATTGAATGGACTTGATAAAAACGTAAAAAGCAACTGGCTAATTTGCATGATGAGCATGACTTGTCCTAAATTAAATCAGTGAATAAATATTCCGTGTAAAATTAATAGGATTATCCACAAGTAAATTTTCAACAATGATACATTAAAATAATATGGTCCTTCTTATGAAAAGAAAAAAAAAAATCCACTGCTTGGTAATACTACTTTACTAAATTTCTGCTTTGAGATGTTAGTTTTGAGGAAATACAGGGGCAAATATTGTTACAGTAAGATAATTAGCAGTTGATTTTGTGACAAGAATCTCTCACTGATTCTTTACATTCCATAAATATGAGAAAAAAAAACAAAACAAACAAAACACCATAAAAGATACTGCACCACCGGTGTCTGAACTCCAGCAAAGTTGAATGATTTTTATTTTTTCAAGCCCTCAGTTTTTCTTCTTTAAAGGAATAAACTGACATTTCTTTTACCCCCCCCCCCCCATACATTGTCAGTATTGGTCAGGGATATGCTGTAACACCTCTATCCAAGAGCATTTTACTTTTATTCTCATGGACAGAAGTTCATGAAGGAAAACAGAATAACCTTACTATTTTAAACACATTCTAGATAAACTTGTTGATTTTACAGAGCAGCAATAAAATGTATCCATTTGCACTTCATGCTCTTTAACAGATACAGTAAGATTAGAATCGTAATTGGCAAAAATAAAATGGGCTTTCTATCAAAATCCATCATATGCTAAGAGAAGATTTAGAGACAATAAATACCTATCCTATAGCTTTTCATTTTTACCTAAATATGTTAGATATCACCAACATGGAGTTGAGTACTTTAAAAGATTTATAGCTACAGACATTGTAATAAAAAAACAGAGCCTAAAGGCCTGTTAGCACTCTACAAAAATGGTGAAAATAGCCAAAGCCTTCTAACATACTATTTTTTCAGCCTTTCTAAAAACCCTCAAAACATGCTGATGTTGAAATAGTGTTTGTAAGTCAATACATCTGGCCTACACAGGACAGATATGACAAATGGGATCCAAGCAGTTGAGCTATTTCATATTTTAGGTAAGTTACTGAATAGCTTCATGCCACCAGCTGCCTTTCTCCTAAGCCAAAGCAGCTCCATTAACATGCCCTTCCTGATTGAAAAGTACAGCACAATCAACTTGAAGTACTTTCTCAAGTAAAGTTTCATAGGCTCACATTGCTTAAAAACAACTCAAAAGAAGCAATCAGAAGAGAATAGTGTGAGCAAGCAATCCTGGTGTGAAACTTTAGATATTATAATCTTGAAGAGAGGTATGCACATGTAGCATCACAGAAACCAGCTTTCAGAAAAAGAGGTTACTGCCTTCAAGATAGAAACAGAAGGAATATTAATTTTGATCAAAATTGAGGCCTGATTATCTCCTGGAAGCTGAAGGTTTGAAAACACTACCAAAGTTACCACCTCTTCAAATGAACGGAAAGATATATATCTGCAGTTACGTGGTTACTAATGCCTGTCACTGCATCATCTTATTTTCTTTCCACAATATTTGAATTCCACATGAATTCCTTTTTTAATTCTAGCTGTGTACTCAGATCTTGTTTCATTTACAGACTGTCAGTAGGTAATTACAAATATGTGGATAGAAAATTCAATCGATTGAGTAACCCACATTTTAAAGGAAATCAGAAGTCAGAACTTTTAGATGTGAACAGTTACAAAACATCACAAAACTTCTGTGATGAACATCTAGAGCACTTTGAACATGTTAAAATGTTATTCAATAGTCTTATATTTCCATATCTGTTTACAAATAAAATATTTATTTTCTGCAAAATTTGACAACAGCTTGTGATACCAAAGATTGACTTCTGCATCTACAAATTTTTTGACTCTGTTACATCAGTGTCTTGTACTGATGAGAAGTCTGAAGAAATAAGCAAGGAGACCCAGTTGCACAGGTAGCTGCAACAACATTGCTTAGAGTTACAGTTATGCCAATTTGTAAACTTTCTTTACTGAGTTACAAATATTTGGATGCCAGAGAGGGACACTTCATCAGGGACAGCAGCGATAGGACAAGGGTAATGCGCTTAAACCCAAACAGGAAAAGTTTAGGTTGGATATAAGGAAGAAGTTCTTACTGTGAGGGTGGTGAGGCACTGGAACAGGTTGCCCAAGGAATTAGTGAATGCTTCATTCCTTGCAATGTACAAGTCAGATTGGACAGAGCCTCGGGCGATATGGTCTACTGTCAGGTGTCCGTGCCGATGGCAAGGGGGTTGGAACTAGGTGATCTTAAGGTCCTTTCCAACCAAACCATTCTATGATTCTAGGATTCTGTTTTTACAAAAACTTCAAAATTGTTCCTTCCTTGGGTCTAATACCAGGTCAAATTAGTAACCCTTGCTTTTGGGATTACAGAAGTTCCTTCAGACCCATGAAAAAATACCATTCAGTCAGTATAGTTAACAATATGTTATACATAACACTTAACAACAGTCCTTTTGAGTGCAAGTCTATAGCCTGAATATAGTAATTTCACATGATT
Source organism: Myiopsitta monachus (assembly GCA_017639245.1). NCBI lineage: Eukaryota > Metazoa > Chordata > Aves > Psittaciformes > Psittacidae > Myiopsitta > Myiopsitta monachus. The sequence goes on from CM029925.1 coordinate 25,163,941, forward strand.
TGGGTCACTCTAGGATCCCCAAATACTACATGAGGCTGGCATTTACAACCAAGTAGAGAAGACCTATGATCTCTGGAGCAGCTATGTGTGAGCGACTGACAGTTACATCTCATGGGCTGCTGGGCTTATATTGGTTTGCATAATCACACATACATGTATAATATGTATATGAATATATACTATAATATGGGTATGTGCATATCAATAGTAGCACTCAGTTCTGATTTGGAGGACAAAGGCTATAAATACTACTTGTGCCCTTTTCATACTTTTAAAACTTCAAACTTCTGTTTTCTGCTTACAGGATTTTCTGAGCATAATCTAGTTATCTGGTCAACAATCCTCAATGGAACCGTCTTCCAAGTTATCTTTATTCTTCCTTCAACCTGTACAAGCTATCTGCATCCATAACAACCTTTATCATGGAATCTCACTATTCCTTGCTATGTGAGAAATTCCCTCCTTTTGCTTGTTCTGAACCTTGTGTCTTGAAGCTTCACTGCATGATCTAGGGGTCATACTCTTTACACAAAAACTACTTAACACCTATCCATTCTCTTCATTAAATCCAAATCATGAGTCAGAAAGACCAATCAAATCAATTCTGAAGACTTCTGGAAGAACTTAAAGTCATTAATCATTTCCCTGCTTTATTCAGAAGTCCTGGGTATGATTGCTTTTCTGCTTTGGTACAGAACTGAAGCAGACTTTCCATAGCAGCTGGGTGCCCAGTTTCGTGGCTAAGTCAGGCTGAGATATGCAAAAAGAGACAGAATGGCACTAAAATCCTCTATGGACAATTTGGAAGGAGCACTCTGAGCATGTCTAACACAGCAATACATTGAAAGAAAGCTTAACAAAAGTTAGATACTTACTTGATTTTATTTTAAGAGATGAAAGTATGAGTAGAAGCAAGACTGTAGCCTGGTGGTTAGAAATTTCACTAGGGAAAATGAAAATGTACATTTTAATCCTGCTCCCAGAACTCTTTGTGCTTTATTCAAAGTCTGCTTTCATGTAAAACTCACAAAATAAGGTTTAGATGAATACTGCAACGTGCAACCTCAAAAAAGCAAGAATAATAATTTCTCCTGGGGTTTATTTAAGCTCAAACAGCTTTATGCAACGTACACATGCAATGGAGAGCCCACTGCACCAGGAGAGAAAAGTAGGCTCAGAAACCTACTGAGGACATGGTACATAGTCATCTCTTGCTATAATTAAGGCAAAGTTTCTTCCTGTGAAACAAACAGAATCTGGGAAAATGCTCATTAGATCACTAGATCAAATCTTTTAGGTAGAAAACAAGATTTATACTTCTGATAACCCTATACTCATCCTTCTTTGAATACATATCTAAGTGTGAGATCAAAGAAACAAAGAGTTTCCACATTCTCATTACGGTCCTAGATGACAATGGTAACTAACACATGCAACTCTTCCATTCAAAACATAGGAAGGTGATCACAAAGTGTTCTCATATGTTTTGGCCAGAGGGGTTAGGGTATTACATTTTCATGAATTAGAGTTTCCTGACTGAAAAAACAGAAATAATTTTTCCCTAGAATATTTATCCTCACTAATGACTGACTTCCTGCCAGATTTTCAACTAATGGTTATTTTCATGCCTAAACTACAAGGATAACTTCAATATTTTGGGGTGTGATAAAAAAAAAAAAAAGGAAATCCAAGTGAATCTATCACGTCACTCAGAGCTTAGTTTAGTTTTACGTTTGTACATTCTAATTGCAGACTTTGGTTGGTTGATACATCATAAAAGCAGTACTCCAAAGCTGTAATGCCAAGAAAAACAACTGTTATCTTGCTGCTAGTTTGTTTACTTGTCCTCACTAAACTAGGCTGCAATAATTTACAAAAAGCATTCATCCATGACCATTTTCCACCTGACACATGCAAAACATTTCAGTTCCCCACGTCCCGATCTCATATACATCCTGTATGTGCGTAATATTCCACTCAATCTCACAGTAGAATTCATACAGTAGCACTAAACAGTGTTCTCAGGACTATTTATAAACGTTAAACAGGAATATTTTCTTTTATACAACGTAAGGAAGTTACAGAGTTTGTCCAACACACAGCCATTTAGTAATAGAGGAGGCTGAAGCCTAGAAAAGAGATAATGGTTTCTAGTTTCTTGATCTATGTGCATTTCCTCATCAGCTATTACCCATTAATAAAGTGTATGACTCAAACGCCACTGCAACATACAACATTGCTTTGCAGGATCCAAAATTCTAACAAAATAAGAAATCTGGAGCTGAAATAACGCAACTTTTGAAACCCAAAACCTATTGAATTTATATTCCTGCCAGCTGACTATGCAACCTTATCCTCAAAGGTGGTAAATATCAATGGAAATACTTCTTGTTAAACAGAGATGAAAGCATTAAGAGTGGATAACACTGTACTATAATCCATTCATCTGTGTCAGCATTTCACTTGAGGTTCTGCAGCTGAACCATACGAAACTGCGCTAAGAAGTGGTAGGATTAGTCAAAATAGTCTAAGAGCCACTCTAAGTGGTTTAATAAATAAAAAATATTTTACCCTAAGACATATTTTCCAATTGTGCAATTTTGTCCTTGTAGCTACTTAGCAACAGCAGTTATTTTCCATACAGAAATCCTCCTGATACATTGAAAAAGCCGCAGGCAAGCTACTGTATACAATATTCATTATTCTGAATACACAAGTGGAAAAAAGAAAAAAGAAAAACATTTACTCAGTTCAAAATAACACTTTATTTTTTTGGCAATTGTTACAAAATATCTTTTGTCTATATTCCAGACACAATTTTAATCATAATTGGCTTTTATCAATATTAATAAATAAATAAACAAACCTGAAAATCTGCAAAAAGCCCATTGCCACAGCATTTAGCCACACTGGGAGCCAGCATGCAGTTCAATACCTCTGCAACCATTTCAGATAACATTTTTCTACAATCCTAGTTGGAATAAGCAATTAGACTTAAAAAAAATACTGGGCACTTGCCTTCCCTAGTGTGTCTAAGGATACCAGCAGCATTAGTACTTTGGGAACAAATATTGACTGTTTAGAAAACTTAATGCAGACAGAGCCATACCACTTCAACATCAAAATGCACCTGTAGTGAGGTCAAATCCATTTTTATTTCATTATCATATAGTAGCATTGTGGTTACTCAAAAGTGCTAATTAAAATCTGGCTGTACTGTTTAAGCTCCATCTGCTCTCTCTTCCTCTCTTATCCTGCTGGGAGATTGGTTGGAATATTCATAGCCACAAGAGTAAGTCATGTCCTGTGAAGATGGGTATCTGATTAATAAAAGAATGGGTGTAGGAAAAAAGAAAGATGCATTGCTACTGTGTGATGACTATGAACACAGTTCAGAAGATCTTTAAGCATGTGTATAAGCTTCTGTGAATATTCTTTAAAGGTGTTATGAAAGTTTGAAATTTTGATAAAACAGAGATCCTGCACTCTTTTAGACTTTGCAGATTTCAAATAATTTTTGTCTTTGTTTTTCAAATTTTAATATTTTTTTAAAATCATAGACAAATGAAACAGTATTTTCGCTGCTGGTATACTTTGAGCACTCTACTCAATCCTTCATGCTTTTTCTCTGTTTCAACGTCCAAGAATTACATTAGCTGTTTTTGTCACAATATGGCACAGGCAGATCACAGTTGCTTGGTTCTCTCAATACTCTTTCCAGAACTATTGTTTCCTGAGACATAGAATAAGATTACGATAAATGTGCAAATACAACACGCTTGACTCATTCTATGATTCACGCTCAGCACTCAGGTCTGAGTGGCTACACTGCCATACTTTTAACTTCATTCCTGGGATCACTGCCGTAGTGATTCAACCAGCTCAGAGCAAGCACTGTATTTTTTGCTGAATTCCAGGAAACACAAGCACAACTGACAGTCCCATTTGTTGTAAGGTTCTCTTTGGATAGACAATATGTATACATACACAGTTGAGCTATCCCCTTCCAGAGCTCTTCTATCTCCCTGAACCCAGAAGACTTGCATCATCTCCACCTGCAACCAGGCATAAATATGCATGTCTTATCACTTAGGTATACTAATACAAAACTTTCATTATCCAGGACATTAAATATATTTAGACCGTGCCTCATTGCCACATGGGTGGCCTGAGCCCCAGCACTATGTGCTATGAATGCAACCAGTAACTCTAGAGAGGGCTAACTTTGGGTTGTGTTCGCTATGGGTCTGTTATGGGAGGGGTTAAGTGATAGACAACCACTTACGAATCACAAGTCTGGTTTGTAAAAGGAACTTCTTACTTAATGAATAAAACTTCTAAGAATATTGGTCTGAAGCATCAACAAATTTGAAGGGAAAAAGCCCTTAGTGAATATGCTACACAATGTACCCTTTTCCAGTGCTTCAAAAACGAGAAAGCAAATATTAACAAGCATAAAAACATAGACTTCATAGAAGAGGGTAGTCAGCAAAAGCATTTGGATATGTGCCAGGGGACTGAAACAGGAAAAGGAATGAAGAGTAAGAATTTGTACAGATTCAGAGCTGTTGAGCGAGCAATGAAATGAGAGAGTTTTGTTTTCTGCATTATGTGACCATTGGTTCAAAATTGACTGAAGCCTAAACCTTTTTCTCACTCAACACTCAGTGGATTTTAGCAAATACTTCTGCTCAATGACCATGTTGAATAACATCACGTATAATAGCACTTGGAATCTGCTCTTTACCAGTGAACACCATTTTGAAACTGCCTCTTTAGTGGAAATAAATGTCTGAATTGTGGAGCACAGTAGTAACAACAGCTGTTACCAGAAATGTCAACCTTATGGGTTAGAGGAAAACAGGGCAGCCATCTATGTCTCTTAAGAGAAAGATAACTGGCACAAATGCACTAGCCTAACTGGCCTTTGACAAAAAAAGTCACTCAGGTACAAATTGTCATGGGAAACACTAGAACTTACCTCCTCTGAAATGAGGTGCTACCTTCATTCTCGCAATTCAAAAGTGGTTTGATTAAGGTAGGAGAATAAATAAATAAATAAATAATCATGCTCTCCACTCACACATAACACACTTTCAACAACAACACTGTTATTCTGATACGCAAAGATCTAGCATTTCAGAGTGTTTTAAGAATGGCATTACACAATGAGGGTTCTAGCCTGGCAGCACAAAATGTTTCTCTTGCAACCTGTGTTTTGGGCAGCAGAGAGTACTGGCATCTTTTCCTTCAGTTCAAAATCAGACAGTTCTATTATCTTCTACTTTCCTTGACTACTAGTCACTAAAATTTGGCACCTGGCTTTTCATTAACCTATCTGTCTTCCAGGCCACCCATTACTCATGCTGCTAGTAAGACATTGGAGAAGAAAGGTACTGCCACTAACTTAGGAAGGCTCTGAGCTGCAAAGTTCCTGGATACTGGAGGAGTGTTCTCGGGAAAATAGTCATTGATTTTATTCTTATACCCTTAAAAATGCATCCAGTTTTACCACTGCTGAAGACAGGACATTGTGATACATCAACATTTGGTCTGACCCAGTGTAGCCATTCTTTTGTTCTTTGAGTTCATTTGTAACAAACTGTTTGCTTAGGTTAACAAACTACTTCTGTTTCCAGGATGAAATTATATGTCTTTGATCTCGCAGATTATAGGACAGAAAGGTATAAGCAGACTGCATCTTACATATTTGAGAAAAGTATAGAAAAGTTCTATGCCCACTGATTAAAACACATCATAGAATAGCAAGAATTAGCAAGCCTATATGATGTATTTTTAACTAGCTTATCAAAACCAGAGAAAAGTCAGACTAGAGGGAAGCATTCCAGAAAGTCTCTGTATCATCCACAGAATTCAGTCTTGCAGATACAGGCTTATAACCATTGTTCTTGGAGTATAGGAAGAATATTTCCTCCAGTTTCTTATTCTATAAAAACCAGAGAAACTTGCACAAGGCCCTCAGCCATTTCTTAGAAAGAATCTTCTCTAAAGATAGCGCAAATAAATTATTCTGGAAATCTTTAAAAGCTGCAAACTACTTCCAAACGATCATTACCAGTAGCTACAACATATGTGCAATTATAAAAGGCAGAAACAATGTCACAAAAGCAAGAGTATTGCTCAATACAGACTTGATTTCTGAGGGCCGATCTAACCCTAGTCTTGATTACAGTAAGTCATTTCCACAGCTACAGGTGACAGGCAGCCCAAAGCGACCCACGGTCAAAATGACATTCTCACATTTAAGAGGACAGAAGACATAGCTGCTTCATGTTTGCAAACAGTGCTGAACACTATGAGTAAAATTTAACAAGGGCAAGTGCTAACTTAAGAGAAATCAGGAGCACAACAATACATAGGTATATGTGCCTTCAAGCACAGAAAAGTGAAATGGCAACCCATTGTAAGAGTTCCCTTTAAACAGCTAACAGGACAGACACAGATCTAAACTGGGGTCTGATCATCCATTAATATACCACATGACAGAAGTACAAATGTCTCACTACTTAAAGGGCTGATCTAGCCAAAAAAAGCTCCTACAAAATCCACACCTTGTATTTTTGGACTTATTTAAAGTTTTTATATTATATTCACTATCTTGATATCTGGACCTCTCTTTAAATGTCAGTGCTGGCCCAAGCCATATTTTTACTTCTCTGTCACCTAGTCTTTGTCCTAAATTTTTCTTCCTGTGTCTCATAACTCTGTCTTCCACATTACTTTTCTTCCAAGCATTCAGCAGTATGTTCATTACCCAAAATAAAAAAAAAAAAAAAAAAAAAAAAAAGGGTAAGAAAGTAAAGGATAAGAGTTAGCAGCAACCTTATACCTTCTTCCTGGAAAATGGGAACTAACTGTAATTGTTTAAATGAAAGTAAAGAAGAGGGACTGGATTGAGAAAAATTATATACCACAGATATACCTTCTGGGGGACAACTTCTTGGGACACCCAGCAGCACATAGTAAAGTTTCCATTATCCCACCAGTTTTCACAGGGTGAACCCACGTGAATTCCTACCCATTACTCAGGGAATCCTACAGATTAGCTAAAATCCCAGAATGAACACGTTATTTGCATGAGTAAAACACATGGGTGGAAATGAAGCTAAAAATATATCCACCCTTCCGTCTATCAATACATAACATCTAGTTGTATAATTGGTTGGAATTCAGAAAGAATCTTGTGCAAATAATTTTCACATGTGACATCTAAGAGTCACGAAAAAAGAAGCCAGACACTGTGCATCAGGAAGTATTGAAGAGTTAAGATTAACAGGTTGCAGGCAGCACTGGTAATTTTGGAAAGAGTCTTGATAGAATTACAGTCACTATTTGGTTACTAAAGCTTACTAAAGCAAAGAGAGTTGTACTTTTATTTCAGTATTGTAAATGGATCAAGATTATTTAAAGAAGAAAGTCAAATAGGAATCAAGTTAGTGATGCAATTCTATTTTATCTCCATAGTTTCTGACCTCATCTGCCTAGTAGCAAGCTTTCCGTTTATATTTCAGACCCTTTGCCAGCTTCTTCTCTTTCCTTAGATACCATAATCCTTTGTGAAATGTAGTAAAATCTCAGAAATTCATGTTATGAATTTATGACATCAGAATGCAATGAAACATCAGTAACATCAGAATGACAGTAACGTCAGAATGATGTTACTGACAAGAAGTTTCTGAAATTATTCATGTAGAAAAAGAAGAGATCATTTAAGAATGAGAAGACCCATGTTGAATAGAATGTTACCACTTTTCTGCAAGATACAAGAAGGTGACTGGAGATTTGCCTTCCCTGCATGTCAGAAAAGTATACAGGGAAAGGGGAAAAAAAGGTTGGGTTTGTTTTGTGTATTTTTTTGTTAAAATGAAGAAGCCTTCCAAGGTGCCTGTAGGGTCAACAGAAGATTAGGGCACCAAAAATGCAAGAAGAGTAATCCTTTGCACAAGTACACAGAAGTAACTGGAGGGCTTTTAAAGGAAACCTGAACTTGCTTTGCAAGGAACTCTGAAAACGATCTGTCTGAAATCAGGCGAGTGTAGAGTAACCTATAGAAAGGTTTGACAAAGTGAATATGAACAAATTGTGAGAACGGGGTTTGATTCATCCAGAATATCTAACAGGATTCAAGAATGAAATAACTAAGTTGCAATAATTAGTGGTACACTCTCAAGTCTGACTTTGTATGTTATGATTGGAGAATGGAAAATATGATAACTTTTTAAAAACATTGCAGGATAGGTCTGTGAAGTTGCAGGCTGCACTTCCAGTCTAACAGAACGTATGAGAACAAAATTAAGAGAGACACCTACATAAATGTGATTTCATCAGGAAAAGTCAACATGCTTTTGCTAAAGACCCACCTTAGTACCTTCGTGGTATTCTGAGATGCAGTTGTCACAATATAGTTCAGTTTTCCAAAGCCTTTATTGAAGTCGCTTGCCAAAACTATGAGAAACTGCTGTAGACTTCTACAAAACTGTATGAGTAGCCACAGATTAGCAAATGAAGTTCAGAGTAAGTAAAGGTGAATGAACTGAGAAAAAATGAGACAGCTTATATGTACATCTGTCCATCATATTTGAAAAATCATGCAAGTCAGGTGAAGTTCCAGACAATTGGAAAAAGGGAAATATAACCCCCATTTTCAAGAAGGGGAAAATGGATGACTCAGGGAACTACAGACCAACAGTCTCACCTCTGTGCCTGGCAAAATCTTGGAGCAGATTCTCCTGGAAGGCATGCTGAGGCACATGAAAAACAAGGGGCTTGGTGACAGCCAGCATGGCTTCACTAAGGGGAAATCCTGCCTGACCAATCTGGTGGCCTTCTATGATGGAGCTACGGAACTGATGGACAGGGGTAGAGCAGTTGATGTCATCTACCTGGACTTGTGCAAAGCGTTCAACACTGTCCCACATGACATTCTTGTCTCTTAATTGGAGAGACATCAATTTGATAGGTGGACCATTTGGTGGATAAAGAACTGGCTGGATGGCCGCATGCAAAGAGTTGTGGTCAATGGCTCAGTGTCCAGCTGGAGATCAGTAATAAGTGGTGTGCCTCAGGGATAGGTGTTGGGACTGGTCATTGTTCAACACCTTTTCGGTGACACAGACAGTGGGATTGAGTGTGCCCTCAGCAAGTTTGCCAATGACATCAAGTTGCGTGGATCAGTTGAATTGCTGGAGAGAAGAGATGCCATCCAGAGGGACCTTGACACGCTTGTGTAGTGGGCTGATGCCAACCTGATGAAGTTTAACCATGACAAGTGCAAGGTCCTACACCTGGGCTGGAGCAATCCCAGGCACAGCTACAGGTTGAGCAGAGAAGAGATTCAGAGCAGCCCCATGAAGACGGACCTGGAGGTGTTGGTTGATGAGAAAATGAACATGAGCCAGCAGTGTGCGCTTGCAGCCGAGAAAGCCAACCGTATCCTGGGCTGCATCAAAAGGAGCGTGACCAGCAGGTTGAGGGAGGTGATTCTGCCGCTCTACTTTGCTCTCGTGAGATCCTCACTTAAGAGTATTGTGTGCAGTTCTGGTGTCCTCAACATAAAAAGGACATGGAACTGTTGGAACAAGTCCAGAGGAGGGATAGGGGAGGTCTGGAGCACCTCCCACTATGAAGATAGGATAAGAAAGTTTGGGCTGTTGAGTCCTGGAGAAGAGAAGGCTGTGTGGAGACCTCATTGCAGCCTTCCAGTATCTGAAGGGGGCCTATAGGGATGCTGGGGAGGGACTCTTTATGAGGGACTGTAGTGATAGGACAAGGGGTAGCGGGTTCAAACTTAAACAGGGGAAGTTTAGATTGGATATGAGGAAGAAATTCTTTAGTGTAAGGGTAGTGAGGCACTGAAATGGGTTGCCCCGGGAAGTTGTGAATGCTCCATGGCTGGCGGCATTCAAGGCCATGCTGGACAGAGCCTTGAGTGGCATGGTTTAGTGGGAGGTGTCCATGCCCCCCATGGCAGGGGTGTTGGAACTAGATGATCTTAAGATCCTTTCCAACCGTAACTATTCTATAATTCTATGATTATATGATTATATGATTTTGTGTACAATGCCACAATGATATACACTCAGCGTATCATTACCATGAGTCATGATGGATGTTCCATGAAAACATCAACCCAGTGCTCAGTTTAGGTCAAAAAAAGGCAAATCAAATGTTGTGAATTCTTAGAGAAGGGTCAGAGAACAAAACAGAGAACTTTGCCATAAATCTATGTATAAATCTATGGTTTGTCTATACCTGGAATACCAGTGCAGTCTTGGTCCCTTCCTCCAAGATAATCAAGAATGACCAGAGGTCTGGAATACATGCAGAATGCTTCCTTTGTATGAGGGATGAAAGGCAGAGCAACTAGGACTGCTCTCTGACACAGAGGTAATTTAGAGGAAGAATGATAGAGGTCAATCACATCATAAACAACATGGAAAAAATGGGTGGGCTTTGTCTGTTTACCAATACAAGTACCACAGGGCAACCAATGAAGCCACTAGGAGGCCAGGTTTAAAACAGGCAGAGGCAATTCTTTATATGATAGGCAGCTCATTGCTAAAGGATTTTTCCAGATACTGTAAACTCACTTTGATTCAAAAGGACACAGAGCAAACTTAGATCAATCCCCTGAAGTTCACTAAATACTCAAAGGCTCCACCTAGTTCAAGAAATCCTTGAACTAAATGAAGGAAGGGAGAATATCAGACTGAGCAAATGCTTTTACTTTTCACTCTTGCATGGTTCTTATCTTTCTCCCTGCTAGCAATAGAGTTGGGCTAAAGGGAAGTGGACGTCCATTCTCATCATCAGCCTTTGAGCTTTTCCTGAGTTATAACCTTCCCACAGTACTTGAAGCAGGGGTTCTAGCACATGTGTAGAAAAAAGGTGCCACAGCACACCTTTCACCTATTCAGTTTCATCCCATAGGCTTCCAATTATTGCTGTGTGCCCTAATTAGGCTGTGCTGTTGGTTATGTGCAAATAGCCAAGGTCTGTCTGGATGCTACACAATTTCAGTACAAAATGAGAAAGGCAAAAGAGGGTAGAAGAGCCTTTTTCAGCAGCACTTGATTAGAGTGCACCAGAACTGGACCTTAGATTGGCACATTGTCTGGGAGCATTAACATGCAAACACTATCAGTATACAGAGAACAGTTCTAAATCCATATCTGTCAATGCAAATCCTGTTGAGCACAAGGGTTTAGATAATCAGAAGTCCTTCTAAAAAAACTGATTATTTTCCTTAAGTGCTCTGAATAGCAGTGATATACATGAAATAGTTCTATCCTGCTGAATACTGTAATTCTTACCACTTCATATATTTATGCATCTTGCTCTAACAAAACATTATTATTTGATTTAAGAAACATTATATAACTGCACTATGGGAAGTCCAGTGACACTGCCAGAAATTAAGGTTGTGCAGCAGTTCTTTTTGTATTTTCAGCTTCTTTTAACAGTTTGGACTGGAATTTATTGCAGCGATTTGTTGTGCTATACACAGGTTATTTTTCTCCAGGGGATAATCTGTGACATTCCCAAGGAAAGTGCTAAGGAAAGTACATCATTCTGCCTGAATTAAAAAATTCATTGTCACTTTCTTGTGACACACTTCTATACTTTGAAGCAGAGATCAAAAACGTGACAGAGGCTGACTTACATGTTAGGATGCTCTTCAGCTTCTCTGTGTAATTCTACTTGAATCTGGCCAAATTAAATAGTTCTTATCAGCTAAAATCTCCCAGTCTAGGAGGAAAATTATTCTTGATTCTCATTCCACAACTTTTAAGAACATCATCAACTTTCATATCAACTTTTGGCTCAGTTATTCTAGCACTGCCTTTTACCTAAATAACACTATCCATTACCTGAAGATTACAGTCCTTGACTTACAGAGTTCTGTCACATCCCTCAGACCAGTTCCAGACCTCTTCCTTTCAAATTACAGTTCATACGTTTTTGCTCATCTTCTAGTTCAAACCAGTTTTCTAGCACACATGTGACCTGAACAAGGTTAACTAGGATTATATAAAATATAATATAGAATCCTTTTACAACTTCATAGATATTTCCCTAGATTAAGGGGTATAAGAATCACTGAGATGTTAAAGGACCTCCAGAGGTTGCTTAGCCCAACCACCCCACTCAAACAGGGTCAGCCAGAGCATGTTGCTTAGGATCATGGCCAGACAGATTTTGAATATCTCCACAGTTGGAGACTCCACAACCTCCCTGGAAGCCTGTTTCGATGTTTGACCACTCTCACAATACAATATGTTTTTTCTATGTTTATGTAGAATTCCCTGTGTTTCTGTTTGTGCCTATTGCCTCGTTCTGTCACTGACACCACTGAGTCTGACTCTGTCTTCTTTAATTCCTCCCATCAGGTATTTATACATATCAGTAAGATCCCCATGAGACCTCTCCTCCAGACCCAACAGACACAGCTCTTTCTGCCCCTTAGATGCTCCAGTCCCTTAGTCATCTTTTTGGTCCTCTGCTGAACCAACACCTGTATATTCATACCTTATTTTGTACTCTGAAACATCCACTGAAACACCTGAGCATCTCACCTTGATTACAGCTGCATTAATAGTGTCAGTTCATAACCATCCAATTAACAACTAACATATTGATGTGTGCTTACATATCTAAACGTACTGAAGTATACTCGAACTGAAGAATACTTGAGCTGCTTTCAGGCAGGGAGATCTCAGTTTATTAGGGACAACTGACAATATTTCTTGCTATGTATAGTGATCTTTCAGTTTATACCATTATAATTCAGTTGTACAGTTTGGTAATCCTATGGTTCAGTTATTATACTTTGTGCTTGGGAGAATTTAATCTTCTCCAATTTAGTTAATAGTTTTTCCTGTGTTTTTTCCCCAAATGCTTCAATTAGTGTTGATCAAGGTGATTGGGTTTTCTGTATCTGGAAAATCTATTATCAAACAAATCAGATTACTGTGGCACAATCAGCTTTTGGTAGATAAGTGTTTTATTTTAGTTCGTTTTCTCTTTACCATCTAGAATTGAATCCCTATTTCTTTCAAAATGCTGTCTAAAGCTTACAATATAACTGAAGTCAGACTGTACTTAACCACTCGCCATTTTCTTTTTCAAATAACAGATACTGTCTTTGCCAGTATACAATCAAAATACTTACAACTTGAGAGGTGATAAAAATATCCGTTCTGAAATATTAAGAATAACTTCTCTCAAATTATTTCATCATGCTAATTTAAATACACTCAACTAACTTTTAATTTCACATTTATTTGGTCACTTCCAAATCCATACATTCATTGTTTGGCTCCCCTGTCTGTCTCATAAATCAATACTAAAAACACAGGAAAAGAAGGGTTTTGTAATTATATCTAGATTATTCCTAGCAACATCACCACCTTCAGAATCTTAAGAAACCATGTCTGATTTACAGAGAAAGTGAAAACTTAAAACTGCTATTTATGCCTCAGGTTTAGATATGAGTATTTAAAGAAGTCCTTTATAATGTTAAGTGCTCAGAAAAATAAGGTCTCAAAAGGCTCTAAATTCTACTAGTCAAATTTTTATCTCATCCATGCTCCCCAAAATACAAAAAATACTGCCCTCTTGGCCTCAGCGATTTTGAAATGCTGTCTTAAAATAAGCCACCAAAGAGAAATAAGGAAATTAATTAAGTCTCCGTAATATTTTCATAGCAACTTTTAAAATAAGAACTTTACCAGACACTACACAACAATGATGAAACATGGAATAGTTGTTCACCACTTACACATCTTGTATTTTATGCCGGAAGAGAAATCTTATGAGAAACATAATGCAATTGTGTAATTAGTATCTTATCATATAATATGCACACAGACTAATGCTGAATTAAGAATGAAATAACAGTTCTTTCAAATTTTGCATTCTTCATATTTTTGCTTTGATGTTCTGTATTTATCTGGTGAACACACCACTGAAAACTAAAAACATTATCAGTAAGGCATAAAATATAAGCATCTATGCATACTTTGCTTTTTATTTCCTAAAACAGTTTCACAGCTGGGAGAATACTTAATGTCAATGGAGAAAACACATTGTTTCCCAGGCAACATGCTGGAACATGTGCCAACAGACATTGTCTGACACACTAAGGAGTGTTGTGATGTCTGCCATTAAATAACAAATTTGATGACAAAAAAAAAAAAAAATCTTTCTTTATTCTCATACAAAACAGCATTCCAGAAATAAATGGAAAGAGGAAAAAGCAACATTTAGAGAATAACAACACACTATACCTTCAAAAATGTCTTTACATCTTCCTCTTGAGTTTCAGTTGAAAAAACTACAACACCAAGAATTTATTTCAAACTGCCTTGTGAGTTTCCCTCTTCTCTTCCTGGGTCAAGCCAGGAATTAAGAAAGAAATGCCTCCAAAACAAGATACTCAGATGATGCAGTTCATGTCTCCAGGAAAGTATAGTATCTCTACTGTGTTCAGATACGTACAGTAACTAGTAACATAAGACAGCTTTCAGAGAAGCGGATGGTGCCTTAAAGTTGACCTTCAAAGAAAAATAATATTGGATATATCAACAAAAATACATTTTGTCTAATGAAGGGTCTATAAGAAGCAACTTGCATTCCAACTAAAGACACTTCAGTTGTGTCACTGAATGTAGCTAATAGTGATTGTCTTCCGGGAAAAAGGACATGCAGTCATCACAGGTCAGAGTTTGCATACTAGAACCCCCTTTTATGCCAATATGACCAGCCAAATCAGACACAAACCATTTATACCCACATCAGCAGAGAAAAGTCTCCCTGGTATTAGGTAGTGTCTTAATAGCAAAACCCTTCCAAAACCTTTTCTCCATTCATTGCTAGAGTTATCAGCCTAGGACTCTACTCACAGAAATATCACACCTTTGTTTTTCCTTTGAAAAGGTTAAAAAAAGGAAAAAAAAGACACTAAAGGTTTAGTCTCACAAGTCCAGCATGCACTATTGACATATTTTTAACCTGCAATGCTGTGGCCAGCACTTTCTAATGCACTGAGAGGCCCACTGTCTTCATTGGGACTTCATGTTACCCATCTGTCACAGAGCACAAGGTGGGATTTTGACAGTGTGTTGCCTTTCCATAATGCTTATTTTCTGATTAACAAGGTTCTTGGCCTTCAGTTCTTGTGGCTTCTTCCTAAACCTAAACCACTACTTCAGTGGGACCAGAAGAACTGTTGGGAGGTTGTATGGTTTTCTTATTCAAGTTTAAAACAAACACATGCACATACTTGACACACTTTAACTCAGTATTTTTTAGATCTGTTGCCTGGTCTGGATTACAGTACAGTTCAGCAGACAGTGTGGTCTGTGGTCTGCTCTACAGAAGGGGTGACACAGTAACCTTGTGTTGTTGTGGAGTGTCAGAATATCTCAAGACAGCTTTACTAACTGTTTATAATGTGAAACCACTCCCTTATTTTTGTGCAATGTCAACATTCATGTACCGTACTCATAGCCTTTTTGGGTGTAGTCCATTTTTAAACAGGTAAATCAGTTTTAGTATGTGAAAGGATATTATTATTAGTCAACTCCAAACCCCTCCACACCTGCAATGACTTTCAAATGCATATGAAAGATACGCAAGTCTGTTAAGATCCCCTGGAGAAAAAAAAAAACAAATGCAAAACAATGCAAACACCTCTGTATAAATACAAGCATAAACTGTATGTACACACAAAGCTAGAAGACATTATACATGCCTGAAGAACATGCTCATGTGCTACCCTGAAGACAGAAATGATATAGGCATTTAATCATGAACTGTTGGTAGTGGGAAATGAATTCTTATTTTAACACCACCTTTTCAAATCAGATGTTATGCTTTCCAACATCCAGTAAAATAATGTAGTGCATTAGAACCAGAAATCAGAAATCATGGTAAAAGGCAATTAAAACCTAGAGGCACAGGATTTAATTAGGGCAGTGTCAAATAACCACTTCTGGGAAAATGTGGGGTTGAAAAAACTTGGCCCAAGTCTTACTACCTACAGACCATCTATCTGATTTACTGATGTCTCCTTTGCACTCAGGCTGTATGAACATTCATGCATGCTATAATACCACTTTCTGAAAAACTCATACACTTCCTTGCTGTTTAGGCATGTCTGAATGATTAGAGCAAGAGAAAAGGAGTAACAGGTGTTTGATTCACAAAACTGCTTTCAAAAATTCGCAATTCAAATAATTTAGTTTTGCCTAATGTTTAAATGTACTGAAAAATATTTTTCACATAGTAAATATTTGATAAAGTAATTATTTTCTTGAAATCTCCCCACTGTGAAAACCATGTAACACACAAATAAGTATACATTTTTTTATTTACACTTATCTATACACGTGGGGTTTATCTAGGAAATAAAATATTGCTCTCCCATTTCACTCCATGCTGTAAGTTCTCTTCCCTTAAAAAAGAGAAGTAATATCACTATAAGGGTCATCATTTCCCAGGGCTGAACTCCCAGGCCTGAGCACCTTTTATCTATTCCCTCACTCAGATAAGATTCATATACATACAAATTGTATTAGAAATCTAAGGATCTGCCTAAAACCAAATCAGGGCATGCACACACACACCCCATTCTGAAATAATTTCTTCAATAAATAAGACTCAGAATTCAGGACAGCAAGAAACTAAAAAGATATAACATTACCCCTTTATATTTATTACTAATCCTACATAGATTCTAATGCATATACCTATAGCACCCCCTGGCCTCCAAAATTAAGGGAGCTGATGCAAAAATTGAGACTGCAGTTCATACAGAGAATTCCTCAGGAATTAAATGAAATAACAGTGAATTTTCATTGTGTGACCATTTTACCTCTATACAGGAACTCTGCAAAGTGATTTCTCTGGAGACAGCAATCCATAGTACACCATTATACAAATAATAAGAGGGAAGACTTTCTTCATCCAATCCAGAGATCCTATCATGCAGAGTTGACTATATTTCCACTTTGTAATTCCAGATATGGATGTAATAACAACTATGAAAAAGACAAATTAAGCATCTGTAGATCTCCGTGCTAATATATTAAATGTTCAGGATAACAGAAGGAAATGTGGGACTGAGAACCTCATTGCTTTCTCAAGTAAATTGATTCAATCACAGTAAGACTACAGAAAGCATTGCTATTTTTCCATTAGTAAAAGATGTTGCTAAGGGGACCCAGACAAACAAGCAAGCAAGAGAAGAGAGGAAGATTAAAAAAAAAATCAAAGCAAGGATGGCTGGAAATAATAAAATAAATAAATAAATAAAAATAATGTTGCAAGGTGCATAGAGGATGCTTTCATCTGAAGAGGAATTTGATACGGAAGCTGTTTTCCAAGCTACTAAAAATCTTCTAAAAGTAGATGGACTTTTAAAGATGAACAGAAGACACAATGTTAAAACACTTGAGGATGTGTCAGTGAGCAGAACAGCTGTGCCCACTAACACTCAGACAGGTTTCTCGTAACTATAGCATTACTAGCATGAAGTTTTCAAGAAATCTAGTGATATTAATTAATTAAAGGCATATCACAGCCATCTAGCACTACATCTGCCTAAGTAAGAAATAGCAAAAGGGAAGGCTCCAGCGTCAGACAAGGAATTATTAGCAGAGCCAGAATTAGAGCGAAGGGACAAGAGGCCAGGTGTAGTAAAGACTACTACCTAGGCAAAACCTGTGCATGTGAAATGCACCCAGGAATATTCACTTCCAAGCCCTGCACTGCAGTCAGACAATTTATCTTCTTCCCATACACTGCTCACTTTCACAAATTATAATAAAGTACAATGACTTGTGTATCTGAATGGATTTTCTAAAAGATAATCTCTGCCTCAAAAATTACTTGGAGATCTACATCTTTTTCCAATGGTTAATTACTCTCTTCTTAAACACACATTTTTTCCAAGATTTTGACCTAAGTATATTTTTACCTGCTATCTCAAGGAGATTTTTATCATGAAACTATTATTCATGTACAGAAGTTAGTAAACCACCACAACATTTAAAGGCTGATTTGGTTGAAACTAAGCCAGATAGAGCTCTCCTACATCTTAAGGATCAGTTTACTCCACAGCACCAGACTATAGTTTTGCTAAGGGCAAATCCCCGGAAGCACATGTAGCGTAGAGGTGAGATTCCTCGGGGCCAGATGTCTTGTTTTCTGAGCCTGTTGCGATCCTGCTGCATTACTTCCTAGTGTGGGCACATCCACAATACATCAGACAGTCTTTACTTTCAGACCAATCACTCTATACGTGTCATAAATAAAACATGAATTGTTTATTTGAACTAAAGTAATCAAACTGTCCATAGCACCCTAGACCAAGCTCCCCCTTTCTACCAGTATTTTGTCATCTTTAAACTTTGAGCAATGCTTTGGTATTCCTTCCCAAATTTTATTTTGTTCCCTTGTTGCAGTACTTCCTCTACTCTCCATAGTGAAATGGTGCTTATTCAATTTCTTCATTTTTGTATTCTTGCTATTTACAATTTTCCAGCTGTGGCAGGCTAACATAGAAGTAGGAAATACATGAAGACAGTGTGCGTCTCAGTTGCCAGTTTTTATAAATACTTCAGCTATTTATTCCTAACAGAATTCAGCCAGCAACTACCTTCACAAGAAACAACTTACTATGGAATTTTAAAAAATAATTCAGATAAAGTACAAAAACCTCTTATTTGCCCATATAAAATGATTACCTGAAAAAGCTCCCATGTGCGTAAATCCAACTATCTTTACTGTTTGCTTAAATCATATGCTTTTTCAGTACAAGCTCTATTCAAATGTCCCAGCGCAACCCTTTAATAACCTAAGTAAAACATACAGAAATCTACATTGAATGCACATTTGAGAAATGTGATAATTTGAATATAGCAACACTTTTCAGAGCAATACTTTTCAGAGCAAAAGCAAAATATCCTGTCTAGTCTGAAAATAAAGATATTGGAGAGACAGCAGGGCAGGAAGAGCCAAGCAACATCTCTTCAAAATGAATGTCTTGATATGTAACATTAACTCTGTGCTAGTGGCATATTCATTAGAGAGAGGAATATGTAAATATATGCATGTACTTTTACACACACCTGTACACAACACATTCATTATAGAATGAAGCTTAAGTCTTTCACAATACTTGTTCAGACCCAGAGAAGGAAGCAGCAGTTTCCCAAAGAAAAAAAAAAGAAAAAGTTTCAAAAGTAATTACAAAAACTGCAGCTTTGTGACTCAGTTCTTTCACACAGATTTTGTGGCAGTTTGACTTCCTCTGAAGTGAGAGTAAGCTGCAGAAATCAAAGGCTGTTAAGCTGAATTTTCCTTTCTACTTCTTTGTACTGTCTGAAAAACTTTTGCGAACAAACCAGTCTTTGAACCATGGAATTTTTCCATTTCCTAATCCATTCAAGACTAAAAAAAAGTTCGAAACCTCTTCCACATCTGAACCATTTGAACATCTCACTGTTTTGGCTATGCCACTCCTCCCTACTCAAGATAACATGTGCAGACCTTCCTGCCACTCACATCAGTTTCAGATGTGATGAAGCTGGTAGCTGCAGGCTCTAGGGAGACTTCAGCAGACTCTGTCATTGAGAGCGAGGACCATCCATGAAGGAATCAGGGACCAGCAAGCATGATGCAGGGAGCTACCACACAGGGCAGACAGTGAAGTCTTGGTCAGCCATGTCACCAGCTGAGAATGTGCAGGGAGAATGGAGGGACAGTGCAGAGGCTACAGCCTGGAGGAAAGAAGAAAGACAGCAAAAGATAAAAGAGAGAGTGACAAAGGGAAATAAGCAAAAGGAAAGAAGCGGTAACAGTCAGTAGAAAGCTCATTAGCAAAGAGACTAAGAGTTTCCTCTCGAAACAAGCATCAAGTGATGACTGCAACCTTATGTCAGAGGAAAATGCCATGGAAACATACAGCTAAGTGGATTAGCCTGAATGTTACACGTTGCAACGACAAAGCTGAATACACCTTCCAGCCTAAGCCAAGCCAGAGTGTGTACCACTGGGGGACCCTTAGAGCAGCATTAGGAGCAGTGCAGCTGGGCCAGTGGTAGATTATTCCTTCACTTTCCCCTGCTTACAGGACATAGGCTGCTACAAAGACAATATTACTTCAAGTTTTCATTACAAGCATTTGTTATGTAACATTCTGCAGAAAGGATGGTCTTGCCAGCAGACTGCAAGAAATCCTTCACCAGGATGGAGGAGGCCTATGTGTCTCCTTTAAGCTATGCATCACATTGTCTTATAAAGTGACCTACAGGTCAAAACCAAAACAAAACATAACAGACGGGGGAGGTTTTTCTACCTCACAGGCTGAAACAGCTGGATCAACTTAGACAACAAAGTTGTTGGTTCAAATTCATACCATCAACAGAATGGAAAATCAACTTTCCTGTTCTCGTTGTCAGACAAAAATGAAGAAAATTGCTGAAACCAAGCCACCGTGTTCTTTTATAACTATTTTACTTTCATTAAGACTCCCAGAACAGGCTAACATCCTCCAAAGTTAGCAAACAACTTAGGCAACCTATTTCGTTATTTCAGTTTAACAGCCATCCTATGAAGAGTGTAGCTCACGTGCAAGAAAAGGAAAAAAAAAAGGGATTGGGGAGTAAGAGGAAAGGGAGGAAGAAGAGAAGGAGAAATAGAAAGAAAAGAAACACTCATCAAGCGGCAAATAATGTCATTTACCAAACAGGAGTAAGGTTCACAGCTTAAAGTTCATAAGTCTCAATGATTTTGCAAGAATCTATGAACTCTGGCAATGCAGAGCAGTGAATGCATTTTTTTGTCATCTCATTTCACCCATAGTATTTCTTCATCTCCCCACTGACTGCTTTTTTAGGATAGCACCATCAACAGTTCCATGAAGGGAAAGGGAACAAGTCGCAAAAACTATCAATCACTGTATCTGCAGTTTTCTTAATTCCAATACAATAATTCAGAACTTATACTAGAAATAAGAGCAAGAAAGAAAAAAACTTGGGTGTTACTGACTGCATTCCTAATATTTCTAGAGGTACATATCACTTCAGAAGTACAGATATTTTCTCAAGGTAGTCTGTTTTAATACTAATGAGACAGTGTAAATAAATACGGTGCCAAGAATACTAATTTTGATAGTGTAAGTCATTCTTCAGAGCCATGAACTGTGGGGAGAAATGTTAAAGACTGAAAAAGGAGGGCGGAGTAGAAGAGAAGCCAAGAAAGGAAATTGTATGAGAGATGTGAGATGCCTTGACAAGGTAAGGAAATAATACAAAAAAGAAGAATGAGTGATAAGAAATCGAAAAGCCAGATAAAAGTGGTCATAAAAAAAAGAAAGCAACAGAGACTAGGGCCTAGATCCAGAAAAGCTCTTATGTTCTTAACTTCAAGCATGTTATTAAATATATGAAGCACACTACAAATAAAGTTAATGATATATTTTACAAGACAGAGGAATTAACGACCAAGGAAAGAAAAGTAACAAATCAAAGAGCAATGATATTTGAAGAAATAAGAAAAAAGTTCAGAAAAAGACTAGAGTCAAACTAAACACAGAATGTGAGCCATCCTTGTCATATGGGCTTTCTTTTGAGTTTTCAAGTTTAAAGAAACATTGGATAGCCTAAAATATCACACACAGTAATTTCTCAAATCAAGAATTGCTGCATCCAACATAGGGAAATTATATATCACTTGACAAGAGATAATCATTTAACAAAATTAGTTTATAATTACATAGATGCAACTGGTAGCAATCTGACTGTAACAAGGTGTAAATAGCATCAAGTCCCAATCAGAGACTTAATTAATAAGTAGATAGGTAGATGTCCCTTCTAATTTTAAAGGGGCAGTTTCACAGACTTAAAAGCAACATGGATTAAAGTCATTTGAGAGCAAACATTTGCCTAGAAAATATGAATGGTATTTGAAAACTTTTCAAGCAAACTTAACTGGCCGTTGGGAAAAGCTACAATTCACCAAAATGCTACTAGGAAAATAGATTTTGATTCACCTTTGGTTTCGAAGATGAACAAGTGAAAAATTATAAATGTAATAGCAGTCAAACTTTAGATTCTCAAACGTAGTGCAACCTTAAATATGTGCAGAGAATTTATTCACGAAGTGAAAAAGATAAAAGACAGCATTTCAGGAATTCTAGAATATTAATAACAAAGGGAGACAAAAATAAGGCAGAAACTCAGGCAAGAAAGGCAGTTTTCTAAAGTATTTAGGCAACAAAGAGGAATCCTAATATTGGAATCAGTCAATTCTTAAAATGAAAGATTCATATTCTTAATAACAGTAACAAAAAAAAAATAAAAAATAAAAAATAAGAAAAACCCCACAGCAGCATTGAGTTAGCCTGTTCTGGTTTGGGAAACCATGGTTTTAATTAAGAATTAGGGACTAATATAGTAATACCAACAACTAAGGAATAAGGTCATATAGGTATACTATGTATAAGTATACGGTGATTTCTCTCAAATTAACTGAGTAACTATTAATTCAAGCTATTTGGCCAATGAGAACAATAGCATTGTGTAATCTATTTTGTCTTTTGTAAGACATTTGATAGTCTGACAATTTGATTAGAGTATGAAACAAATCAAATTATCATTTATTAAAATTAAAGAAAACTTTATTAGACTTCAAAAACTGCAGTGGTGAATGGGAAAACATCAACAGCTTAGCATGTCCTACTGCAATTCACAGGTTGTGTCTGGCAGCTGTATTACTTTGTATTTTCCTCAGGGTCATGAATGCAACAATAACAGTATTTCTAACTGGATGTGCAGAAAAATACAGTATTTTTAAAAATAATTATAAGTTCCATGCTCCTTTTAAGTAAGAGGTACAACATGGAATGTGCATAACTCTCCTTCAGGGAAACAATGCACTTCAAATTATCATGGAAATGCTTCCATTATAGCTAAACATAAAAGCATGTATACAGGAGAGGGAGGGGTGGGTCAACGGTCAGACACAGGAAGCAAGCCATTTCCTAGAAATAGTACTCTGTCCTGAGGAGAAGCAACTGACAAACATTTGGAGTACTAGCAGAGATCTGAACAGGAGCTGCCAATATTACCCTGTGCCCATAGGATTAGACTAATCCTCATGTAATACATAGCTCAGTAGGGAGAAATCAGATAGCGACAGTCACATTCTCTATTTGCCACTGATATAACATCTGCTGGGCTAACACATATAAAGGCCAGAAATAAACAGCACTTTTTAACAGTACAGATAGTTACCCACTGGAAAACTACTCTATGCTTGTCCAGGCTGATTTAAAGTAATCCTATAATGAAGCAAAGAGTTGCCTTCCTAAACTATCTAAAATTTAAAAAAGAAAATAATTTGTAAAGCTCCTATAGGTTGGTGCTACACAGCAAGTCAGCCAGGATGGTCAGAGCAGATCTTTTCAGCCACGTGAGCTCTGAAAATAGGACTGTAAAGCCACTGCGCTCATACTGAGAGAATTATCCATAAGGGAAACACTACAGAAGAAAGGTGTGTTCCCCAAGGCCTCCTCGCAAATCCTCACAGCATCCAGATACCAAGAGCAATCAGAACCAAGAGAACAATGTGATGGACTGAAAGACAGTGATGTGAAAAACCTAGAGTAGCAGCACTGCCCCTCAGAGCTACCTACATCAGCTGAGGCTTTTTCAGTTCCTTCAGATGGCTGCAAGTGCAAGAAGGTGACTTTATTTCGACTACACTTTCCTCAAATATGCAGAATCCTGATCCCAGCAAATCAAATTCATTAACTTGGTCACCACATAAATCAGAAAGATACGGTCAGATTTGAGGGTTTTCAGAAAAGAAGACAGCTGAGCTAGTACCTTATCAGCAATAATAATGTTTATAGGGTATGTTTAGCTGTTATATTTTAGAACATAACATACTAAAAAGAAGAGATCACAGAAGATGCATGATACAGCACAATTTATGAAGACACATTTAGAATGAATAGCAAGAAACAAGATGTAGCTATCAAAAAACATCCTCAGTTCAGATGCACAACTGCAAAGGGAGGAGAGGGAAAAACTCACTGATGGTACTCTTATAAAAGCTAGGAGATTCAAACAAATCTACAATAAGGGAACAAGAAAGAAAACACCCAGTATGCTTTTACCATGCCTGACTGCTGCAACAACGCTGTAGCTGGTGACTGGCTGTTCACTCTACAAACCTCAGAGACGAAACAAACTATGTTGGTAGAAAATGGTCCCATAAAATCAAGTAAATATCAAGGTTGTGAATGACACAAAACAAAACCTTTAGATATTCTTAATGAATGCTTCCAGAAGCGGATAAACACATAACCCACAAGATAAGTAAATATTAATTTGACAAGGCCACATATGTAGGAATTTTGCTATCAAAAAGCTACTGTAATAAGCCCTTAAATTAAACATCTGTGTATGAGCAAGCAAAGCCAACAAACCCTCTTAAAATACTGCTTGATTGGAAAATAGGAATTGCATAGAAATAAAGAAGCTGCTATAAAGGCACTAACAAGTGGACAGAATATACTGATGTATGGCAAACATATGGAAAACCAGCGTATCTATCTATCTATCTATCTATCTATCTATCTATCTATCTATCTATCTATCTATCCACGTAAGAGGTTATTTGAAGCAGCTCTTCAAAAACAAGTTGGTGTCTTAATGAGGACAATGATACAGAAAATGAAACTCTGGCAGACTGAATGCAAAAATGCAATAGGTCAAGCCAAAAAAGGTTTGAGATAAAACTTTCAAGTTTTTGCATCCATGCTCATAACAAGGACCTTAGGAGAAACTCTAACAACAGAACCTTTCTTGGGGGAGGACGGGGAAGAGAAGTGGGGGAGGCAGGGGGGGGGTGGTGTCGTTGAAGGGTCTGTCTGAAAGTTAAAGTGCCAGTAAAAGAAGCTACAGAAAAATCCACAAAGAGAAAAATAAGAAGTCACCAGGTTCCACTGGTGAATTTTAAAGGAATTCAAAGGTGAATTGCTTGAATTCCTCAGTATCAAAGGACAGAAAAAATACAAAATGCGACATCAAATCTGAAAAGGACTTGGGAAAGGAGGAAGAGAGAGGTAAACCTAATGTAGTTGAGAGCAAGTGGCCAGATATACCTACCAGGTAAATTATCTGAAACTGCTACAAAGGAACACAATTAGCGCATAAATACAATATTTGCAGAAGCATCATCATGGGAACTTCCTTATAAGGATTTTTATTCTGGACTCAATACAAAAGTGAAATTATATCAAATTAAGGAATTCAACAACTCTGTCTTCAAGAACTCTCAGAGAAACAGAGATGCTGCAGACTGCCTTGTGGGGATAAACAATTGCCTTAAAGTTTGGGCACAAAAAAAAACCCACTATTTTTTTCAATGGAAGATCACAAAGGAAGTTTTCCATTAGTGCCTCTGTTATCTAATATTTTAATAAGAGACCTGGAAAAGAGGGTGAACAGTGATATAACTAAGTCTGCTGATGTTACTACATCAGGGTAGTAAGGCTGAAGGGGTGAGGGCCAACTGCGACAATTTGGAAGAGAATTTCACAAAATAAAGTAAGTGATGTAACAGCAGCTGGAGTAAAGCTTTAATAAAGATCTGAAGGCTGAAGGGTATATTAAACAAAAGGATCTGGTTCAAGACCATCTTAGGAACCTGAATGTATACAAATCTGTGGGACCTGACGAAATCCATCTGCAAGTCCTGAAGGAGCTGGCAAATGAAGTTGCTAAGCCACTGTCCATCATATTTGAAAAATCATGGCAGTCAGGTGAAGTTCCAGACAATTGGAAAAGAGAAATATAACCCCCATTTTCAAGAAGGGGAAAATGGATGACTCGGGGAACTACAGACCAGTCAGTCTCACCTCTGTGCCTGGCAAAATCCTGGAGCAGATTCTCCTGGAAGGCATGCTGAGGCACATGAAAAACAACAAGGTGGTTGGTGACAGCCAGCATGGCTTCACTAAGGGGAAATCCTGCCTGACCAATCTGGTGGCCTTCTATGACGGGGCTACGGAACTGATGGACAGGGGTAGAGCAGCTGATGTCATCTCCCTGGACTTGTGCAAAGCCTTTGACACTGTCCCACATGACATCCTTGTCTCTAAGTTGGAGAGACATCAATGTGATAGGTGGACCACTCGGTGGACAAAGAACTGGCTGGATGGCCGCACACAAAGAGTTGTCGTCAACGGCTCAGTGTCCAGCTGGAGATCAGTAACGAGTGGTGACCCTCAGGGACTGGTGTTGGAACCGGTCTTGTTCAACATCTTTGCCGGTGACATGGACAGTGGGATTGAGTGCGCCCTCAGCAACTTTGCCAATGACACCAAGCTGTGTAGTTTGGTTGATATGTTGGAGGGAAGGAATGCCATCCAGAGGCCTGCAGAAAAGGACCTGGGGGTGTTGGTTGATGAAAAAATGAACATGAGCCGGCTGCAGTGTGCGCTCACAGCCCAGAAAGACAACCGTATCCTGGGCTGCATCAAAAGGAGCATGACCAGCAGGTCGAGGGAGGTGATCCTGACCCTCTACTCTGCTCTCGTGAGACCTCACTTGGAGTATTATGTGCAGTTCTGGTGTCCTCAACATCAAAAGGACATGGAACTGTTGGAACAAGTCCAGAGGAGGGCCACGGGGATGATCAGGGGACTGGAGCACCTCCCGTATGAAGAGAGGATGAGAAAGTTGGGGCTGTTCTGCCTGGAGAAGAGAAGGCTGTGTGGAGACCTCATAGCAGCCTTCCAGTATCTGAAGAGGGCCTATAGGGATGGTGGGGAGGTATTCTTCGTGAGGGACTGTAGTGAGAGGACAAGGGGTAAGGGGTTGAAACTTAAACAGGGGAAGTTTAGATTGGATATGAGGAAGAAATTCTTGACTGTAAGGGTGGTGAGGCACTGGATTGGGCTGCCCAGGGAAGCTGTGAATGCTCCATTGCTGGTGGTGTTCAAGGCCGGGCCGGACAGAGTCTTGTGTGGCATGTTTTAGTGGGAGGTGTCCCTGCCCCTGGCAGGGGTGTTGAAACTAGATGATCTTAAGGTCCTTTCCAACCCTAACTATTCTATGATTCTATGATTGCTAAAAATTTGGCTCCTTTAGACTGAATAAAAAGCAAAGATGAGACTAAATCTGACTACTCTCTATAAATACACCATAAGGCATAAACATCAAGACATAAAAAGTATTTAGGCCAAAGAAAGGAAGTTGGCACTGCAAACAAATTTAGTATGGAAATTACAAGCTTCTCAGCTGCCAGAGGGGTGAAGCTCTAGATCAGCCTGTCCAAAAGAGGAAAAACAGCCTAACTGCGCTTTAAGATAAATGTGAATAAGCACTGTGAACAAATTACACAATCTGGTTTCTATGACAGCTCAGTACTGGGTTAGCTATCCAACTTAGGCTGGATTCAGTAAATGAAACTAAGGCAAAAACTTACCAGCATGTAGCAGATGCACTATGACTTGTGCCTATGCAGAAGTATTAGTGCATTACCTATGCAGAAATACATATCTGCTTACTGCCATTCTATGTTTCTGCTCCTCTTTAGATCAAGAGAGAAGTGTTGCTTGGCATGCAGGAAGCCTTGGAAGTAACTAACAGTAATTCAGTCATGTGCACAAGCATTCTGTCACTAGAGACATAATTAAAGTATTTTTGAGAGAGAAGTAATTTATCCAAAATATCTGCTTTTTCCATTGGTTAAGTTTCTATGACAGCAGAGGTAGCTTTAAGTTTGAAGGTCCAGTCTTCTGCAAGCAGTTATTTGATTTTCTGTAGGAGATCCAGTGCCGAGTGATAGCATAGGGAAGGCAATTAGTTAATAAAAATAAGCTCTGTTTACGTTACTGGTTTTGTTCACAGCAATAATGATGTTTTGAAGCAATTTCCCCAAACCTCGCATTGCCTTCATTTGCAGAGCAGCTGGGGTGTCCAAAAAAAAAAAAAAAACACAAACAGATCCCTTTCAGGGAAAACTAAAAGTCTCTGCCCCAGAAGCATGCCAAATGCACCGCAGCCCCTCGTGGGGACATTAGGTTCTGAACACAAGACTGGTTCTTTGGGCACTCTCAAGCCATGTGTCTGGCATTATATGCCACCAGTGACATCAGAATCTCACTGCCCTACCACAGCACTGCCAGACATTCACAGGGATGGACACCAATGGCTGGAAACCCAACAGGAAGGCCATGCCAGGAGAGCACAGCATGCAGGCATGCCCCTGCCCCAACCCTGACACCCTAGGGGGAGAACCTAAACCAGCCCAGTATTCAGGAGAACTAGAAAGACCCTAGGGTTTTTACAATAGCAAATACAGGTTGGGTTGAAGGGTTTTATAACACCAGGCAGCTGTTTTGGGCTCATTTCATATATATTTCCCAAGCACAAAAATTTTGCCTTGAAATGAGATGTCCAATGATTCGTCCAGTTTTCAATCACTTAAGTTGCCAAAAATCAAATTTGCTAAATGGTTTCTTTCTTGCTTCAGTTTAATCTGAGAGAAGAAAGATTAGCTGCTTGTGCCTATTCCTTCTTAAGAAAAAAAAATCATAACTGACTCACCATCTAATTCATAAAGTCTCTCTTGACTCTGCTTTCTCTAGCTTGTCCTGCTTTATTTTGAAAGGCATTTCTACAAGTACATGCTTCATGTTGCTAGGTTTCAAGAGAAAAGAAATAAAGGAAGAAAACAAATCAATGTTTTTTAAAAAGAACTCTCAGAAGTTCAAAAGGAAGTATGAAACAACCTTTTGTTATGTATGTGCCAACATCCCTTTTTCCCAAAATTTACATTTTCATTGTTTATGATGGACACTTAGCACACAAAACTGTGCCAGTGAGCAACAGTCGATGTTTCGTTAAGAGGAAGACTACCCAAGAAAATAAGGTGCAACGGAAATAATTATGAACTTATATGATTCATATGTCATAAAATTACAAAATTTCATTTAAGTGGTGCCTTTGATGTCCTCCTGCTTTAAAGAGTGTGCACACGTATGGATGTGCAAGCTCTTTTGTGTTTAGTACCCCAATGTATACAGAAACATCATTGAAATGCAGCAATTTTTCATGCAAAACAGCTGCTCAACAGGATATAGCAACATATATGACAGAGCAAGAAGCAAATCCACAAGAAATGTGCCAAATTTAAATTCCAGGAAGAGTTTGGGCTGACAAAACAGAACAATCATATTGCCTGGGACAGAAATATTATCGCTCCTTACTCTTTGATATGTGCCATCAGCTCTATAATGACCACATGAAATCAACGGTTCAGGGTTGTTTTCACATCCAGAAGTGGCCAGGCAAAATATCAATGCCTGTACAGAAAGTGCCTTTCAGACAAAGCCAGAAGACGTCAATACAAGCAGAAATTGAATGATTTCTTCGGATTGTGGGGACACAGCTTGGCATCAGTTGTGAATATACTTGCATACTGGGCAGCAGCACAGTCTCAGATTAATGATATTTTGGAATGAATAAGCAGGTTGTTGATTTATAACAATATAGCAAGATAAGCCCACAAATAACATTCAGGTCCATTACCTCAAAATTGGTGATGCAAATAAAATGAGACCCTGCTATGAAATCTATGAAATGCTTTCTAATGTATCACTGCAAAACAAAATCTCAGTGATCTTGTTTGTAGATACACAGCTAGTTTATCTCCACTTGAAGAACATCCAAGGCAAAACTACAAGCAGTTACACTGAAGTTACCCACAGACTTCTAGAGAACAAAAAAAAAATCTAAAGCATATTTTAGTTCTCTGTCTGTCTGGATTTCAAACCAAGTGCTTTGAAAAAAAATGCCAATATTCAAATCTGACCAATTCTGGTTTCACAGTGTTTATGATTAGCTGCCACACATGATATAATGACTGAATAGACAGTTACAGTCCACAGGCTATCTTGGCAGATCTAACCTGCAACTGTTGTGATATTGAAAACCATTAAAACTGTAAATTAAAGCTATTTAGAACTGAATAGATCCAAAACCAGTAGCTCTATACAGAAATGCAATTGGACTTCTAAAAAACAAAATATTTGAAACATATCCGCATAATTGCAAACTTATTTCTTTGTAGATTACTCTCCTTTAACACTTACAGGTTTTAAGACATACACAAGACCAATGGTATTTTAATAATCTGTAGGACTTTACACTAAAACAATTGGTTTCACCTGCACAACAATAAAAGTATAGAAAAGTCTGACAAAAGCACATTTTCAAACCCAAAGACTGCTTTCACTTCTAAAAAAGCAACAAAACTTTATCATTTAGACTCTAGAACATACTAAAATGCTGAACTGACACCATTCTGTCCTTTTAATCTACCTTATCTCAAATCCACCTACAAGAAAGCATTGCACAAATTTTTTCCACATACATCTGCAGTGCATGTATGCAGAACATGTATTTCTTCCCCAAAAAGAAAAGAATTAAAAAGAAAAAAAAATAATAATTTGATAAGAAAATATATGGTCATATTTTTAAACTGTGTCTTCTTCAGGAAAAATACTGTGATTAAATTCCAGTTACACTATTTAGCCAGAAATGGAAATAGCCTCTGAGTCACCGACTGTAATCCTTTGAACCAAGACTCCTCCAGCAGGCAACCAACCGTCTGCGCCTCTTACAAACAGGGGCATGTCTTAGCCTACCATTCCCCTGGACAGCTGAACCCATCTGTATTTCCAGCACTGGTC
Organism: Myiopsitta monachus; assembly: GCA_017639245.1. Taxonomy (NCBI): domain Eukaryota; kingdom Metazoa; phylum Chordata; class Aves; order Psittaciformes; family Psittacidae; genus Myiopsitta; species Myiopsitta monachus. The sequence goes on from CM029925.1 coordinate 25,194,737, forward strand.
TCAATTTATTCACAGTTCTACCTGTCTGGTTTTGTGTCAGTAATAGCTTTCAGCACAAGTAGTAATGCTTCATCAAGAGAAACAATATTTAAGCAAAATCATCACCTACAGCATTATGCCAGAGAGATTTCAGATCATCTTTCCTAACACAAGCTGAGTTATTACCTTTTGCAATTTTTATTTAAAATTTATATCATGTGTTAGTGTGAAAGGCATTAAATTAACTCTCTACATTTTAATGTTTGGCAAGTGCATTGTGTGTACATATTTATATGTATATATAAAATTATTTTTTTTTTTTCACTTTTGACTGGTTTTGTACTTTCATTTACTACCAAGTGATTTCGTGTTTCCTTGCACCACTCACCAGGCCTCTAGAGTACAACTCAATGTACAGTGTTTGGGACCGTGCTTCCTTTTTAATGTAGCCTCCAATGACCCCCATGAGCTTGCTTCCTCCTCTCTTCCTTCCTTCCGCACAACCTGGCACAGCCTTTGCAAGCTTCTGTACCATGCCCTCAACTTCTGAAGATTCTACAATAAGATTCAAGTAGAGTAGCAAGATGTGTCAGACACCAGTCCACGTTGGCTTTGTCCCTTCTATTTACACTTTTCCCACGGCCCTCTCATTAATTTTAGTCTTAATTTTCTCATTCTCTTTCAATCCGTGTGTCCCCCACTATTGTGCTCACTGTGGTGCCTGAGGAGGCAGTGCAAAATAAAGATGGGATCAGAAACTGCTGCCAGAGGTAACATTGAATAGGTGTGAGAAAGAGGTGAAAAAGAAACCCTGCTCACTGTCTGCAGTGACATTCAGGTGGCATGCATCAGGCAGTGCCAGCAAGACATGCACAGCCATGACTCCAAACGAATGATTAATGACTGAACCGAGGCAGTGAAATGGCAAGGTCTAAAATATGAGATTGACCGTCTAAGATTAAAATCCACATGTGACTTCTGATCTCCCCCCAAAGTAACAGTGCCATCTACTTCCCCGAATTGTCAGGGGGGAAATTCTCAGAGATGCACAGGATCACTGTGGCTGAGAGGGACCTCAAGGTCCCTGTCATCTAGCAGAGACAACTGCTCAGGCAGTCAACCACAGCAGGTGGCTCAGGACTGTGTTCTGTTGGGTTCTGAATGCCTCTGAGGACAGGGACTCCACAACCTCTCTAGGCAACCTGTGCCACTGTTCGACTGTGCTCACAGTGAAGAAAGCTTCCTTCCTTACCCCTACTCCTTCCTTCCTACCCCTTACCCCTTTTTTTCTTTTATTTTTCATATTCTCTTACATTCGTTTTCAGAAACAAAGACAACAGCCGAGTGCAGATGAAGTTAAATAAATAAACCAGTAGGAGAAAAAAAAGAGAAAATAAGTACTAACACAGATCCTTTCATTTAACTCATAGTATTTTACCAATTGCAATTCCTCTGGTTACCACAGAGACTGCACATTTCTTAAGTTGGGGACTGATGCTCACGAGCTGTAGCATTAAGTTGTGCAAAGTGCCTGTGAATCTGACTCTGAGAGGTCTCAAAATTCCCGTTATGCGCATGTTGGTATTGTGCAAACTCATGAAACAAAGGCAAATAGGCAATGCTGGGTTAGTATTTCCTGTATCATCTAATGAACAAGCATTTTTTTTAAATGACTACAAAAAATACCTCCTGCACATGCTTCACTTTATCAACAAACCCAACAATGCAAACTGGTTTTAAAGTCTGTAAGATTGGCTCCTAATATTCACCTAGTTTGCATGATGAGGATGGCTTTTTCTAATTGTTTTCAGCTTGTGAGTCATGTATTTACACATAGATGCTGTTGTGCTTCTGACACTGCACCAGCTCAACACAGAATTTGGGACATAATCTTTTTTCAGTGTCTATGATGACGAGAGGCACTGCGCTGAAGAACTGACACACTGCTCTTTGCATCTCACTGCAGTCATTAAGTGAAATTTCTCTGTTCAAAATGTGTGTGGGGGGGGAGAGATAGGAGAGGAGGAGGAGAACAAAGATTTCAAACAGTCCTTCATCTAATGCCTGGTCATTAGGGTATAGATCAGCAACACAGAGAAAATAAAGAACTGCACGGTAATGGCCTCTTGCACCTCCAAATGATGCCATACAGGGTCCAGGCTACAAGCCATGTAGGGAAATAAGGAGAATCTGTTCTCATATTTTTTTATGATATCAAGGCATATCACTTAGAGATCCAAATTTAAAATAAACATTGAAACTTAAAAGTAAACTCCAAAGAAAGCACATGCAATCTGAAAGAAAGAAAAATAAAACCAAACCAAATCAAACCAAAACCAAACAAAAAAAATTAAATAGAAGTGAAACATACCTACACCTTACTATGGGGGGAAAGGATTTTTGTAAGATCATATTTTTTCCAAGGAAAAAACAAAGTATAGTAAATTAGACAAAGCCAGTACTCAGGAGTAATTACCACGTACACATTACCTACAGAGTTTAAAGCCTGTCTTAAAAAAAAAAAAAAAAGACTTTCATTTTGTACCAGGAAGAGCCTCTACAATAAAAGAACAAATATCACCAAACGCTATTTCAATATAATATAGTAAAAGCATTGCTCAGCATCAGCTAAGATCAAAATACTGCATATCATTTCATTCACACAGAAAAATGATATACTGCCTCGGGTACATGACTACCCTTTAATTGAATTAAGTCCTTTCACCGCTGTGTCTCAGTCAATCGGCCAAGGCATCAGCATGGGATTTCAGTAATTTTGTTTACTATTGTCCTTCTTCCTATATGATCAATTCTGCCTGAGGGGCGGGGGGGGGAGGGGAGGGGGGACGGGAATGGGGGGAGTGTCACATCATTCTTCCTCAAATACAGCATATGATTTTTGACACTGTTTATAGCACATGTTAAACAAAGTAATACGACAGCTGAAATATTCCTTATTAAACTTAAAACATATTTAAGGCAACACTTGGAATGCTTTTGGTTTGTTTTCTGTTTCTTTTTTCAGCTTCTCAACTACACTGCGGGACACAGGAAAAAAGGAACATAGTAAGAAAAGTAATGTTAGAGTAAAAAAATAAATCAAACCAAAAAACCCTAACTTCTAAGCATTGCCACAGGTATTACTATGTGCACTCAGCAAAGTTTTGGGGTAAAAGCGGCATTTCAAACTGAGTGCGAGGGACAGAAACTGCAAAAAATGAGAGCTTTTTCTGACTTACTTAGATCCCAGCAGGCTGTTGCTATTCCCTCTGTGGGGCTCTCACTGGCCAGGGGAATCACATGACTCAGGGAACCAAAATAGAAAAGTCTCGGGAGCAAGGAAGCTGAAGCAGGGGCACATTTGCAAGAAAAGACGTAGTGCAGGCACAATAACATGCCCTTAGAAGCAAAACGTGATAAATTCAGATGATAACCTAGACTGTACTGAAAAACAAGCAACGTCTTGAACCTTGCAGCCCAGCGTCAGCCACCTTTTCAACACATACATAGGAAATGCTCTCAGCTATAAATCTCAGTCTATGTCTGTATGTAACTAAACCTCGTAACTGAGCGAACAAATCTCAACAAATCACCAGGAATACAATCCATTAAATGTAAAAATAAATCTAGTACAGTTGAGAAGTAAACTGCCACCACTGGAACCATTTTCATGTCCAGGCTCAGGTTTTTAGTAGTTTGTTTCTAAAGATGAACCAATTTTTTTAAAAGCATATGCTCTTAAGATAATTGGGAGAGCTGGAAACACATTTCCAAGATTGCTTTCAGTTTTTTCACAGGTAAAATTATGGTTGCAAATCTGTACACTAGTAAAACATGCACTGTAAATCTGCAATTATAAATAAAGAGAAGGCTCAAAGATTCTGAGGCAGAAGCTGAACAGATGAATTAGTGTCAAAATGCAAGCTCGATACAACAATCAAATACAGTCTGATTTTGATGTCACTGTTAAATATCACTGTTAGTAAGGCAGCCCTTCCAGTTTCTTAAAACTTGTAGAAAATAAGTTCCAGCAAAATATTTTTGTTAGGATTCCAGGATACAGGTTACCTTTTGTACAAATTAGATTTTCACCTTCTACTAGTTTATTTGAAACAGATTATTACAGTTTTATGTTCTATAAAATGTCAAGCCTTTCCTTGTTTAGAAACAAATGTCAGGACAGTTTTTGTAGAAGACTTAAATGAAAGATGTAAATGGCAGTATGAAAAAGACCATGATCAAGGAAAAGAGAAATGTGCTGTATATGTTAACAGGGCAAGGGCAGGAAATAATTTCCTGTTCTAAACCTTCAATGCAGTCACCCTCCCTCATCTTGCAGTTATAAGGAAAAATACTGAAATACCCACCCTTTCAGTGCAGATGGTTCACAAGGGCTTTTGGGTAAACGTAGGTGTAGAGAATGCAGTGCAAATTCCTGCACAGCAGATTCACAGTGTGAAAGCAAAATGAAAATAATGTGAAGAGAAGTCATAAAACCAAATTATTCTCCTTTCATTAAAAAGGAACCTACAAAGGTGATTTGTAATAGTAAAATCTCAAATTTCCTCCCCCCCCAAATTCACATACGTATCAAAAGATATATATAACTAGAAAATATATTTCATCTCCCCCCCAAAAAAGTGGACACATATATCAAAAGATATACGTAATTAGAAAAGATATTTAATCCAATAAAGACAGATACTTTGATATTACACAACCAAAGTCTGTTTTATTCTACAGGATAGCCCAGTACTTACACTGAATTTTTCACAAAGTGAGGTACTAGTCCACATAAGCATGGTAACATAGGAAGGCTCTTCATATTTTCCCTGTTCTTATTAACAGTTTTGAAGGAAACATGATTGTTGACTGCAAGTAGTAGTAGAAAATACACCAGAGATGTTGCCACTGATTATTTAAATATAAAGGCAATCTTTCCAAAACTACTAGATCTGAAATACTTGCAGCTTACTTTTGTCCCAGGGGAAAAAAAAAAAAATACATTTTGAGATCCATAGTTTGTATGACTGTGTATATGCTTCCAAGTATTCTACCAGGTACAGGATTTTTATCACTGTGTTCTTAGGAAAAGCTTTGCATTACTTGTATTATGCCATTTTGCAAATAATGTGGCAGAACTGAAGCCAATGGAAGCTTACCATTGATCATTACGGGAGACGTACTCAGGCACTGATATAAGTACACAAAACAGTGGATTCTGCCCTAAAATTACTGAAGAAAATTGGCTTCAGCTATACTGTTTATTGATATAAGAAGCCAGGGGGAAAAACTATCTCTTGGATCAATTTTAAATGTAACAATGGCATGCTTCATCATATTTTAGAGAAGGCCAAGGGCTAATACCTTTCTCACAGTATTCTCACTGTACTTCCCAAATAAATTGCAGATCATCCCAGCAACCTGTCTGTGGCCAAACATATACCTTATTTTGTATGTTCTGTGTCATATTGTACCACATTTTGGTTTTCAGTTTGAAATTATGAAACCTACAAGACACACAAGGGGGGGGCTATGCTAGAATATTCCACCACACATAACTCAGTGGGGTGTAAATGTAATCATATGACAAACAAACCTACCGGCAAAGACGATAAATCAAGTGGCTAAAGGAATGCCACAGTAGGGAAAGAAACGTACACTTGTAGGGGAAAAGCATGGTGAAGAGGAAGTACACCATCTACCAGACAGAGTAAAGAGCCTAAGGTAAAAACAGAAAGTGTGAGCACCCATGATGTCTGTCTTGCAGTGAGGGTCCCAAAACTTGAACACCGGATTTGAGATGGATGTCACCAGTGGCGAGTACAGGGGGACGATCACTTCTCTGGTCCTTCTGGCCACATTGTTTCTGATACAAGCCAGGATGTACTTGGCCTTCTTGGCCACCTGTGCGCAAGCTGGATCATGCTCAGTCAGTTGTTGATCAACACCTCCAGTGTTGTCAGTTTTCCAGTCACTCTTCCCCAAGCCTGTATCATTGCATGGGGTTGTTGTGACCCAAGTGCAGGACCCAGCAGTTGGAAGTGGGCTGCTTAAATAAGAATTCATCCAATGAGCAATTTGATAAGTCCTGCATTTCAATACTCAACCTATTTACTCAAATACTGTCCAATATACATCTATTATTTTATAAAATATTTACTGAGAGTATAATAGTGACATTCATATGTTTTCTTACCCTGTACGTATTTTCCCACAAATCAATTCATAGATAAAGAACACTATTAAAAGTATTGTGCAGAACAGTTTTACCTGTTTAAATAGGTAGGAGCAAGCATCCCTATTTTACCTTTTTGGTAGTAGTTTAATTCCTGAGTCAGAAGAAACCAATTCTTTTTCTTTCATGCTGTGGGCTCACTATGTCCCATGAGTATGACTGCATTAAACCAATTTTCTGAGAGTCTCTTCATAAATCAGTAGAATACTTAAGAAGCAAAATAGCAGGTCCAGCAGGTTATTCCACATCTGTTGTCAAACACAGTATTTGGACCCCTTTCTATTCACAATACTAATACACACTAAAAAAAATTTTCTTCACCACCTCCAAAAAATCTCAATTTTACTGCTATCAAGTTCCCATATGTCCTAAAGGGAAATCAAGTGGGAAATTTCAGTACAAGTACACAAAAATTAGATTAATAACATGTTCAGCCTTCCTTATGCACTTAGTTTATAGCTGTTCATTAAAAAGAAAAAAAATCTACAATGCATTTTAGTCTTAACTAATGTACAAACTGAAGTAAATTATATCACATTTTTAATCTCTCCTGTGTATAACTAATCCACAGCCATTTAAACAAACTGTAGTAATCCTGGTTCTAAAATTGGCCTCTAAGAGTCTAAAGTTAATCCTCTGTAACAGATGGCCCCCTAATTATTTAAATTCACCATACACATCTATGTGAATTTACTAGTATTTGACAATATATCTGATTTAAACACCAACATGCATATGTGACTCACAAACTCCTGGAAAACACCATCCTCATGTAACACATTTAAACCCATTTAGTGACCTTCTATGATTAAAGACACCAAAGAGCAATACAAAACTTAAAGATCATATCTCTTCCCTCTAGAAAAAAATTATCTAACCTGTTCTAATGAAATAATAAAACCCATCCCTCCTATTCTAGGGATGACTGTTTCTACAATGCCTCTTTTCTCCTTGATAAAAATTCATTCTGAATTTCCATCCCTACCAGATAAAACAATCCCTAATAGAAACACAAATGCTAATTGAGTAATTCTGTGCTGTGAGAATGGAAATAAGAGCATTTTTTAATCTGTTTACATACGTAATAATGTTTCACATAGCAAACAATAGCTTTGCCACCACTTTTCAGTTACTGTTCTCAATTGATAAGCCATTTTTATCCATTCCTTATTTCTGCTAAAAGAAATAGTAAAAAGCTGGGAAACATCAGATTATATAGTATTGTCCTCTGTCTGCTATGTCACCACTACATTCTATTCCATCAAATTGTTGAAAAAACTAGAGCTCTACGATTCATATTATTTTTGAAGATTGGTACCAGGTTATTTTTCAATTCAAATAAACTTAAAGTAATAATATGCATATGCCATATGTATTTTAAATGTAACTGAGACTAACTTAGGTTTATTTTGGCACACTGCAGCTCCATGAGATTATTATGTTGTAGTAAATCCTGTAAATTCAGTCTTTTTAATAAGGAAGCTCCTCACCCACTTCTTTTCTATCGCCTAATATTGCTAGCCCATTTAGACTCTGTACAACTGGAATTCAGCCTTTAATACAACACTAAAAACCTTCATTCAGGGAAATATTCTGAAAAGAGTATGCACTAAGCAACTACATACCTAAGAGTCTAGCTGCGGTCAAGAGCATTGAAACTTTTACAGAGAACTTCAGGCCGTAATAGATCTATTCATATAAGACATCCTTGCAGTTAAATTAGGTTCTTGCTTGATCGCCAGCAATCAAATATATTTTTGGGTCTCACATTTCCCATATGCCATTCAATAACAATCCCATTGTCATCATTATCACCATCTGTTCAAGAAAGGTCAGGATTTATATGAACAAATTAATTCCTAGAAACATAATATTAGAAATGGTTTAAATCAAAAGGTTAAACAAATTAATTTCCTTGTTACAGCTGTTGAGCATTAAGAGAGGCAAGGTCCATTCAAGTCAGTGGGCAGATTCTCTTTCAATGGGCTTTATAACAGCCTCAAGAGTACCCAGAAGCTCTTTACATTTTCTGTCCCCTAATGCTAAGATGGTGAGTGCCTAACAGCAAATCAGAAAAACAGGTGTGTGAAGGGGGTGAATCAACACGATTTAGATTGCATGGGTTTCACTTCTGAAGTGTCCAGCTACAGGATCTCTCTTTTTCTTTAGTGCCAAGACTTTAGCTCAAACCAGAATCAATTTCATTGTCTTCCATAGAAACTTGATTAGGTACAAACCGAAAACATTTCTTAGCATTAAACTAATGTTCCAGGAAATGCAGTCCTGTTTGACTTATCAAATCTGGAAATTGCTTTACCACCAATGGAAAAATTCCAGAGGTCTACCTAGTTAGACACTAGATACTTGTGATGTTTTAATTTTTCAAAACCTGAGTGCACAATCAGGCACAGATTAAACAGATCTTGTTTTCATACAGTTATAAACATGCAATCTTTGGAAGGGATATAGGAAGGAATGTCTACAAAGCTGAGCAAGATACTACACTGGAAATGCACATTACAGAGCAGAGTTATGGTTTCATTAATATTCACAAAATACGTGATTTAACTGGGAATTCCTCAATTTCTAAAAGATAATTAAAAAAAATATAAAAAGAGGTAATGTGTTAATAAAAACTTGTGTACCATTGCAGAAAAAAAGACCAGTTTAAAATTTCAGACAAAGATGATCCACCTTCTTGAAATTCTTTGTGTGCATCTATCTTTCTAATATTAGGAGCTATCTGTAGTTATGAACTTCAAACCGGCATTGTTGACCTCCTGCTAAAGCCAGCTGTTGTTATGAGTGACAGACTGGTAACCAGTTAAGGTCTTTTCAGCTGTTTCAATACCTCCATGTTACTACAGGCCACCTCTAATCAAAAGGTGGCTTTCGAGATATGCACTGGTAGATACAATGAAAGAATTATCAGACATTAAAGAACACAGATATTACAGGTGTATGTGTATAGCTGAAGAAAGTGTGGAAGCAAAAAATTCTACTTACATTTGTAAGTAGAGAAACAAATTAATATGTAAAAGTTCACAGGGATGTATTAAAAAGCCACTACTTTCTGGTAGTCTTTATGTTTCCTATATTATTACCCACGCAATGAATACTTCTTCAATACACAAGCCAAAAACATTGCTCAAATCTTGTGCCCTAAGTGGTCATTGCTGATGGAAGAGAAATCCTTGTTCTTCATTCTTGCTTCTGTGTGTGAAATAAAGGTGAATTGGACAGGGAAAAAGAGTGTATTATAGTTATTAAATACTAAAAGGTTCATTCAAACTATATGGACATAATAGCCATCCTGCTCCGAGTTTGTTACACCTCTCTGTCCAAGCAGCAATCCCACCAGGCTTCTGAGTGATAAACTGATACAGTGAAGCACAACTTGGGCAAATTTACTCAAACAGCAACACTGATATACTTATTTTTACACAAGGATCTATCAGAGGTAGTGAATCCTTTGATGTATGCCACTTCAACCATAACATTGCCCCTTTCATTTAAATCATTTCTCTCAAATCCAGTTGCCTGCTTTTCACACCTAACCCTGGGACAAAATTGCCTGCAGGAGTCTCGGAAAGGAAGGCAAGTGAGCTCTGTGAGAGGGAGGATAAGTGTGTGGACAGAAGCGCAGGGAGAGAGAGGGGAAAGGAAAGGATAAGGTGAAGAGAGAGAGACCAACTTAGGGCCCTAAACAACCAGCTTTGCTGCTCCTTGGCTGCTAAAACAGTCCAGGGAGCCTGATCAGCACCAGCTGCAAGATCTTCCTCCAGCAGCAGCTTCTGCCCACTTGGGTATTCCCTCTCTTGTGGGTGGGTGACTGCAGCAGCAGCAGGAGCTGCTCTGGCACTGGCAAAACAAATAGTGTGATTCACTTCTGCCCTTGCAAGTCTGTGCTGCAATCTGTGGCTAAATTTTACCTAAAAGGCAGGAAGGAAAGGCCTGAAAATTAAACTCATGGGGAACCATAAAAAAGAGAGCAAGAAATTGCTAGGCCAGCCCTAATGTGGTTTTGTCTTCAGTGTGACCTTATAGGTTAAAGTCAGGTACAGAGTTCAGGCAAGCTGCAGTTACTGCTGCATAAGCTCGGAGAACCCGACATTTATCTAAACAAGCCATTACTCTACAGATCAGCAAGCTGCCCAGCCTCATGACCTGACATACAGAATTCAGAACTACTGCCTTTGAAATCTTAATTAGTAGTAGCAATAGGTTCTTTCTCCAATGTTACCATAGTTTATATGTCACACAGGCCAATGAACTTAACAAATAGCAAGATGCATGCACAGTTAGATGATTTAACTTGGTCCTTACGCCATGTTTCCTTCCCTTCAAGCATATTTCTCAGCTTCAAACAAGCTCCTCATTTTTCCTTGTTCTCAGTCTTTGGGTGTTTTTCCCCCAGAACTGTTATTATTCCATCTGACTGCCAATCCTAAATATCCAAAAGTCATGTTCTATTTCAGAGAAAGCTATGGCTAGGTTTCGGGATGTTGGGGTTTTTTTAACTTAACTTATTTTACATTTTGGGCAAAAATTTCTAACTCTGCATTTGCAAAGAATAGAAGTTCATCTTAAGCAAATGAGGAATATAATGTAATCACATGACTTTTTTTAGTTAACAAAGTTCCCATATTCTGTAACCTGCAATAAAAGCCTGAGGCGGCTCACCCCATGGCATGTCTGCCGCTTGCCAGAAGTCCCATCTTCCTTCCAGTCCCTCCACATCCCATTTCAAACTTACACCCAAACCATACTCCTCAAGCCCCATGGCTGCTTGCTTTCACCTTCTTCACCTTGTCAATACTGTCTCTTTGTTTTGCTGCAACACATACCCTTGCTCAATTTTTCTCCAGAATCAGCAGCCTGATATATCATTGAATTGCAATTCAATTATAGTTAAAGGATTGAATTTTAGTTAGTGATGCAGATTTAGACTGTACAGCAGCAGGGATAGCTGCCACCCAGGCCTGAGCAGTATGAATGAGAGTTTTCTCCACTGTGATAAAAAAAAACAGTAAGGGTGAGGCAGGGATCAGGAAGAGGAAGAATGAAAAGGATGAAAAGAATTCTGTTTACTTTAAACTAACGGTTGACTATCAGTGAGAAACGTGCCAGGATTTTAGATGAAGTGGAAAGGAGGAAGTACTGAAGGAGGGAAAAAGAAAAAATAATCCCTCAGTGCTTGTTCTTTGCTCTTCCCCTTCCTTCCACTCCTCCCAGGAGCATTAGAAAACAGTGACAAAGAGGAAAGAATTAATTGCATGGAGAGGAAAGAGCAGAGAAGCGCTAAAAAAAAGTTGAAGACTTCAGGGGAAAACCTTTGGGTTATTGCCAGATTTTTTGTTCACCTTCCAAATGTATCTGGAGATGATGGAAAGTGATAATCAGGAAGAAAAGAACAGTTTAGGAGAAAAAGCAGAATTATGTGCTTGCATAACTGGTTACAACAAAGAATTTTCAAATCCATTAGTCACTGAGGATAGCATTAAACAACAACTATCAGAGAAAAACGCTTGATAGATTGTACCGTAGGGCACCGTTTGAGCCAGACAAGCAATCTTTGGCTTCCTAATGTAGCAGCAAAGCAGTTCTAAAAGACACTTGGCACTTCTTGGCACTTCTTAGCAGATTTCCACAGTGACCTGATCACACCTGTTCATCAGAGATGGGAAAGTAAAACTCTCAGAGGACAACATCTGCAGAGGATTTAAAGATTGGCCATTATACACAGATTTGGATCACATCACAGATGTTATTACTTCAGGCTTATTGAAAGCCAATGCAAAGTATCTAGGAATGTAGGTCAGCTGTGGTTGAAGAGAGGGCTTTATCCCATAATGACTCTGAAAATGTTTAAGCCACTCTATAACTTCTGTCACCAGCCATACTTAAGCACCTGATATAAAAGCATCCACTACCATAGCCAAGGTTGTTCTTCAACTCACCGTGTCTCAACAGCATGAATACACTACATGTGTTTCTGGGTTTTAGCTACAACCTCGGGGATAATGACTCTCTACCCAGTACCCAGCAAAGCATCTGAGACTGCTGTTATCGGCTGTGTCAATCCTAAAACTCACATTGGATCTCCTCTTCCCCAGGAGCTCAGGACCACATTTCTCCTAAGGCTGCAGGCTCTTTGGTTCTCTTCCTGCACAATCAGAAAGAAAGGCCTGCGGGAAAGTAGGAGGTGAGTGGAAATATTATAACATCTGTACTTGAGTGAGACAATGAACTCCACAACAAATTCTGAGAATTATCTTGTAGAGAAGAGCTGCCAATCTTTAAAAGAGAATTAATATCTGGGGAGATAGTGGAAGAAAGGATAAAAAGAAGTTAAGTACTCCTTTCCAAAAAAGGAAAAAAGGCAAGACAGTGTTTCTTCCTGTAAATTTATCTTTAGTGTTAAACAACAAATGGAACAAGTACTAAAAAAATGTATTTACTGGCTAGCAATAGGTTTGCATGAATCAAACAGTATAAATCATCAAAGAAAGAGCTCACCAGAAAGAGTCACCAGTCCATGACTCTTTCCACAAAATCAATTATAAAATTAGTGAAAGAAATGAATTACTATGTGACAGTAAGAACAGCATCTGATGCATTATAAAAATCATAACTGAAAGATTAATTCCAGGCAACCTGGATAGCAACATTGCCAAATGTGACTATAAGAGTTATCTATAGTTACGTTTAACATTTGGAAAGAGCAAAGAATGCAATCTGTAATAGGGTAAGTTTCAAGACATGTCTTACTTAACATCCACAGGACAGAGAAAACAGCATTCCTGGACAATTATTGCATTAATTCCCTTTCAACCTTATCAAAGAAACATTTTTCTTTAAATCCTGTGTGAATGGACATAATTCAATTGCACGCCTCAGTTTTCCCGCTACATAGCGATGTTCCTCCTTGAACCCATGAGCCATGCAATAACCTCTTGACCTTATTCAGAGATCTGATCTTTTGGACCAGCTGAGGAATGTCCACTGAAAGTCTATGTGACACCTATAAGAAATCAGCTAACCCAAGAATTGCTAAATCAAGAGGCAGATAGTAAAGAGATTATTTCATTGCATGGTCTAAGCTGCCTTCCATTCAGCTCAAGCGTTTCTCCTCTGATGAACTGTGAGCTTGCAGGGAGAAGGATTTGGTATTTTGAAACATGCAGCGACAAACTGAAGAAATGCTGCATTATATTGCAGACATCTGCCATGAGACAGTATTCTCTTAAGGACTTTGGGACATTGAGACATTATATCCATTGGGGGGAACCCTTTTCACTGGCATGGGTTACCTTCAAGGAAAGATATAAAAAATCACATAAGCTATTTTGGCTAAGTGATGTCTAAGACCACATTGGTGGTCTTCAGAAATTTAAGATACCAAGAAAGAAGAAAACGTATTTAACAAAGAAAAAGGCATCTGTATAAAGGGTGGGGTGAAAGTAAGAGGAAAAGGTAGGAATAATCCTATGAATTAATGAAATATTCCTGACTCTGAAGAAGTCTTTCAAAGCAGTCATCAGCTAGTGTCCTGGGATTTCCCACTCTTGAGCAGGTCAGACATTTAAAAATAATCAAACCTACGAAAAATATGCCTGCAGATACTTTAAATATCACCTGAAATAGCTTTTAATCTCTTAACTTTTTGTTTTGTTTAAAATAGTACTGTGTTACTCCTTAACAAAACAGTGGCCCAGGTACAACATTTTATTACGAATTTAAATAGTTTGAGTTCAGTTATAGGCAGGATTGATATATAACATACACAGAAGCTCTGTAGAAGAGCTTTGCTATTTCTGGGACCTAGAGTTCTAAATTTGAAAGGTCCCACAACCTCTGTATAACCATGAACAGCCTTTCACTTATCTGATTGCTGAGAAATAGCCATTCTGAGCTCTGCCTGCTGCTGTTCTGAATTTAAAAATACACCCTTTTCCACAAGTTCTATCCAAATATTCTGCTTTGTGCTGTATGGCAGGCCTAATCTGTTAGTCCTTTATTCCAGACTGCTTCTTTGAATGATTTACTCCCTCTCCGAGTTTTCACTGACACAGAAATTACTTCCTCTGGTTTTTTTTATAGAATCTTTGAATGCAACTCCTCCATACCCATGAACAAGCTTAACCAGTGCAGACAAATGCTTTAGAGAGCTATGTGTTTTCCAAGGTCTGAAACACAGATGTCTCTTTTTGGTAATGCTCTGTGCTATTGACCTCACTGTAAATTTGATGTCTCCCACTGGTGCACTCTCCAGACATGATTTGCTAGGTAAGGGTTGCATTTCTTTTTGTCAGGTTTTGGGTTTTTTTTCAGAAGCTAGTTTCAGTTTTCATCCTTCATTTAAAGAATTGATCTTAATATTGTTTCACTTTTCAACACGCAATTTATACATGATGATACAGCCAATTGTCAGATTATAAAGGATCTTAACTAGTGATGAAGGAAACATTGATTTTATTTTTCTTTTCAGTTTTGAATCTTTCTAAGTTTTCTAAATTAAGCAGAATCTCCTTTCCCTTGCATTTTCTTCTTTCCCTTCTCTTCCTGTGTCATTGTATCTATGTCTTAAAGAGAAAATTTGAGAAAACAGACTTGGACCTCCATGTACAATATGTATATCAGTTACATCCAACTCTGAAATACTGTCCTTTGAATAATGCTTGCACAGAATAAATTGCTATGTTTGGGATTCTATCCTCTTCAGTTTTTCTTGATTTTTAGTGTATACTTCTTGTTAGCCTCTCTAACTCTATTTCTGAAGGAGGGACCATCTTCTTTCCTCTTCCACTGAATCATAATGTCATTTAATATACTTGATTTCATTCTATGCCACTCAGTTTGCCCAAACACTTCACCCTGGAATATCTCCTGAAAGAATATCAAAAGAGAGCCTCATGAAATAACTTATGCAGAAGTATCACAGTAAGGGAGATGGTATTTCTCCTCTTCTGGGTAGAGGTGGGGGGAGACACATGAAACCTGCTTTCTGAGGACAAACAATGCTCTTAGTAAATTGTATCGGTTTCTGGTAGCATGACAGCATTGGAATTTGTCTGTTGGTTCAGATGGAGGGTCCATTTCTTCTAGTGTCTCATCCCCAGCACTGATCAGAAGCAGATGCTCAGGGAACAAGTACATAGGATATTTCTGAGTACATTACTACCCTCTGGCTATTGTCATCTTGGGGTATTTCCTGAAATGGATCTGGTTTATCTATTTATTGACCTTGGTTTGTCCACTTACCATGTACATAATCTTTTCGACATACTTAGAATGGTTTGGGTTGGAAGGAACCTTAAAGATCCTCTACTACCACTTAAATACTTGTCCTTGAATATTTGTTAACTATCGTACATGTGAATTACCCATAAGATGCTTTGACATGAGCTTCTAAAATCTATTGACTGCTGCATTTGAAAAATAATAATAATTAAAAAATCTGTTTGCTTTGAACCTGTCTTCTGTTAGCTTTGGTGTAGTGAAAGAAACGATAAACAGTCAATGACACTCACAGCTTTGCAGATTTCTGTCAAGTGCCTCCTAATTAATCTGTTTGCAGGTTGATGAGTCTTAACCTACACAGCGCATGAACAGAAACTGAGAAATCTCACACTTAAGAGGCACTGCTAACAAAGATCCTCCCTGCAGGTGCATAATTCTGGTTTTTAAACAAAAGGTGATTCTTTCAATACTCAGACCTGCTTGTTTTACAGTTCATTTTGTTTAGACTGTAGCCAAGAGGTAGATATTAATTTACATGTTCTATATTATTTTTTTAAGGGAAACTAGACTATGAAATACTAAAGAATATAATAAAATCAAACGCACAAACATAAAACAAGAAGATTTGAGTAGGCAGTCAGAGCATCCTGCCTATCCATAGAAGCCATTAATTTGCTAATTTATCATTGATGGATCCTCCAATGAAGAATTAATTTCAATTTCAAGAAAAATATAAGCAATTCAGAATCCAGAGGACTCTAACAGTCTTAGAGGGTTTAAACGGAGAAGATGGTGAAAAGATAAAAGAGACTGTACTAACTGGGTTTCTTCTCCCTGAAGCAGAGGCTGGGAACAGTTATGACAGTGATCTTCTGATAAGTAATAGAGTATTATAAAAGGACAGTAATCAATAGTTTACAGTGTCCACCATGAGGAAGAAAATTTGCAGAATAACTTAGAGTGGATATTACAAAGAGCTGTCTAACAGTCAGGGAAGGGAAATGCCAAAATAATCTAAAGAGATCTGTAATCTCCTGCTCTGACTGTTTTTAATATCTTCCAGGGTGGCACACTTGATACTTTCGCATTCTATGGAGATAAGTAAGTGATAGTCTAAAATCCCTGTAGTCTAAAATCCCTGTAAGCTCTGCACTTCCATGGTTTCTTATTGATGTAACATGTGGCGTTAATGGGACACAGCTGCCTAAAAGCATTTTATGAGCTTTGGTAGCTAGCCAAAGAGCCAATATATGGACCTTCTAATAGCAGGAATAGGACACAAGAGCTATTGTTTGTAGTCATATGGTTTTATTTGTATGTTACTTGGTTTGAAAAAATAAATCTTGCCTATTCACTTTTTGCCAATCATGTGTAAGGCATACAAAGTGGGGAAATAACATAATTGAACCTCCTATTCTGAATTCAAAATTTCCATATTGCTAAGTGCATCGGGGGCTCTCAGCACAGTGCAAACAGAATTTGCTCTTAGGAATAGGGATAATCACAACTTTGTTCCAATTAGAACATATTTCTCGGTTGTTGTTTCTCTTTGCTTACCATTACAATTAGCATGACCTAATGGGAACTCAGGCTTCAGCATATTCCCCAGAATTATAAACGTTCCAGTTCTTCATGGACTATAAAAGTCACACACCTTCCATTTGCTTGTGGCAGAATTTCCTATGATATCACAAGCAGAAGCACATGAGCGCTGGCTGCTGCATCTAATGAAAACAAGTCTCCACATTATGGCCTCATGACAGCTCTGCAGTGATAAGTGTGAACAATACTGTCCCACTAGATACTAAGAGATGACTACTGAAAGCTATCACACTGGTGAACTTTAATTTGACAATCTAACTTCATTCTTGATATGTGTGTCTCATTTTAGCTTCCTATATAATTAGTGAAAAAAGGCAAGTCCTAAACTATGAACTAAACCCTCAACCAGATGCGATGCCTAACAGGCAAAGCATGAATCTTCTCCTTTTGGTGCAAGCTGCCAGCATCAGGTAAAGAATATTGTAGTACGTGAGGGTTTTGTTCTACCAAGGAGCTCATTTTCTCTCATTAAGAAGGCAAAATCTTCTAAGTGAAACAGACGCAAATTACCCAGTAAGAAACATTAAGAATAAATATCTGGGTAAATACTTGTAAAAAATTAGATACACAAAACATTTCATTCTTCCAAGCAAATTCAAGAGGTAAAATAAAACCACATACACACCTGCCAATATTGTGAGGGAGAAAAAAAACCACCATGTTTAAATATCCTTCAATTAATTACTGATCTTATTATTAAAAAGTACTCAGACATCATGGTAGTAATTCAAATTCATATGGTAGCTATACACAGCTTTTACACACCTTTAAGTGGTGTCTAAAGTGACAGTTTAAGTGACTGCCAGTTTCACTCCTGTGTACTGATCCACTGTCGTACAATCTGCATGCATACTATAATATTGCTGGACTGCCTTGTGGGGAAAACCAACTAATTTTTTCCAAGACAAGAATTAAAAGAACATTATCAGAGTTGCAAAGTCAGGCATTCAAAGTAAGGGAACATCAAAGCTAAAACCTGTTGTCTTTGTTTTCATTTTTACATTTGCATTGTCAATTTGTTGTATACATCTTAACATCAATTTCATTTTCCTCTTAGTTCCAACTGAATAACTCAGTCTTTCATAATTTGTTCTAAAAATCTGACCTACTGTTAAGGTCAGTACAATAGGGTTTTTGACACCTTCTCCCCTCCACGTGTTTTAAATATAGGTGTACTCTTCAGTAACCCTAGTGAAAGTGCCAGCCGGTGCAACATAATTACTAAAATCCTTTGCTGTTGGCCTTACAATAACATTAAAACAACTGTGACATGAAATTTCAGGTTGTTCAATCCCCCTGTTTTGTGCATGTGTTAGGCAAAGAGAAACGTTTTCAGGGTGTAAACAAGCAAGGCCAAAATTAAGTCTGCATGGGATACTTTGTCTCTGGAATCTACTCATTCTGAGTTCCTGACACTGCAGAATTGCTAAGGCATTTAAAATAGGTGCTGCGCACAGGTTTAAAAAATAAGCTAATACCCTTCCTCTAGCAAAAGTTCAATTACGTGCTGCTGTCTGATACCCTCAATTCAAGTGAGGGACTAAGAACTATGGATCCACCACAAAACTACATGCTGTCCCTTTTCTTACAGACTTTCTCGAGCTGCTGCTTCCTCTCATATAACTCTTCCCATTTTGTCTTTCTTAGCCAGTTTTGGTCTTTTCTGCTTGGCCTTCTGATGCTAGTTCATCTTCTGATAGACACTAGAGTGAAATGGCTTTTTCACCTCTCCAGTCCCTCCCTCAGGAAACACCTGCTTAGCCTATGTAACCTGCAAGTCCCAGCTCTCTTCAAGCCTTATAAATAGCCTTTTGCCTTGGTCCCTGCCCAAGCTCAGGCTCCCCTCTTATTCTTTTCAGGTTTATAATCTTATAGTTTTATAAAGCGTAAATAAAGAGACAGAGCCCCTGGTCTTCATAGTGATGTCTAGAGCCAGCATAGCAGCAACACTCCAGGAACTTCAGTTACAGGCAAGATCTGCTCAACCCTGCACTTTCCCAGCTTGGACATGCAGAGATAAACTTCAGGGAATAAGGCTGAAAACATCTAGCCAGCATGAGCATTTTTGAATTACATGTTCTTTAAGCAGTTTACAACTTTGTCAGATTTGGGCTGATTTCAGAGAGATAAAAGCTGTCCTTTAGCCAATGGCCACTTCTCTTCCAAGTGTGAAGTCTCCACTCAGAAAGCGCAGATGCACTCAGGCAAGAAAGTTTCCTTTAATGAGGGCCAAGAAGGAACTAAAAAAACCTTGGGCAGCCCACACAGAATACATGAAAAGTCCATTAAGGTCCACATTTTCTATATTAATACAAAGCCTACACTGACTCTCCTCCCACTAATGAGATCATGAAATGATGACCTGCAGATCAAAGATCCCACAGCTATATTTAGAGTTCCACAAACAAGAGATTATCTTTATTGTGCAAAGCAATTTCTCTAGTCTTGTTAAAACAAAATAAGATAGGGACTGATTTCAATTCTTTCCTACATGAAGTATTTCAGCCAGAATTTTTCCAACAGACCTGCATCAGTTATGCACCCCAGAATAAGAGGAAGTCAGATTTCAACTCAGTTATAGTTTGACTACATGGTAAACATCTGAAAACAGTCTGTAATGGGAAGTGTCAGACAACTTTAATAATAGGTGGAGCTGATATAACCACATTATCATGGGGAAACACACTACATATGCAAGGAGATCAGCTCTAAAACAACCTTCTTCCCGTTATTGCCCTGCAGATCCAGTAGCTACCACACTTGAAGCCACTTGAATTTTGGCAGCCCAGTGACTAACAGCCAGAGGCACATAATTTCAAGCTGATGATAAAACGTGAACCTCTCAAAACAACTCATAACGGCTTTTCCAGCTTGTAATTTTCAATGGGTGAAATTAACAGTAGTTGTGCACTTGCTGCTACATTAAATGTTGTAAGTTATCAGTAATTTCTGGAAATTTCTCCAAACCTGAACCAGTAGCTGGTAGGTATTTTCTGATACACTCAATAAACAGACTTCGAATGGAGACAATAGTAATTATGTATTACTAAGGGTAAGGTTATCTCATAGGTACTTCCATAACCTAGTGCACAATGTAAAAGGACATTTTGATGCCAATGGGTATTTCTGCAACATGGAACTCCACAGGCAGCTGTACACAATGGATTTTACTTGGAGTACAGTAGGCAAGCTGTCATTGCTGCTTTGGTAAAAGGGCACCCTACATCTTACTGATTAATGCTCCAGAAGCCAATTCCCCCAAAAGCAGGCTGAGACAGAGTCCTGCTGTCATAGTTAGAACATGAATGCACAATGGGTACAGCACAGACAAAACATACATTGACTTACTCTATATATATAGACATGTAATTAAGTCACAACATGAATCAAAACAGAAACAAACAAAAAAATTACCTACTTTGACAGATTCATACCTGCAGTCTTCTTATTTTAAAGCAAAAAGCCAGGAGAGGGAATATTCAAATTTCTTTCCCATTTGGGTGGTTTCTTTGCACATGTTCCTGAATTTTCAGCTATGATGAGATCCGCTCATTGGCAGTCACCAAGAAGCTGATATGACCATGAAATGAGGAAACACAGTGAATGAAAAATGAAGTACTAGCACCACCGTTTGCTGAGGGCTGGAAAAACTAGCAGAAACTTTAAGAGACCACGTAGACCTATTTCTATAGTGATAGCTGCTTTTAACTCACTTGCTATTGCTGCTATTGGAGATGCTTGATAAAAACAAGTATTAATTACTTGCCAGGAAAATCTTAATGACATCCAGATGATGATTTTTATTCCCAGTGCTATAAATCTTCATGAGTAGAAGCAGTTTCATACAAGGGTGGGGTTTTTTAGTTATCTGAGCTAAACAAAAATATTACTAACATCTAAGCAGTAAATCAGCGAACATAAAATGGCTGGCAAAGGTGGTCTGAAACAGTTCAAGACAATCACTATGCCCCTGGAAAACACATATCTTTTAGTAGCCTCTTGCCATCCCAACACTAAGAAATTTAGGGTTTCTGCAAATTAACCCTGTACAGGGTGAGCTCTCCCTCTGCCAGTGGGGCCTTTCCCAATGTCACATGTTGATTCCATTTTTGCCTCCTGTATCCTGAAGCAATTTAAGTTTGCTTCTAAGAAAGAGGTGGCCTGTGAAACAGAAGAGCAGCATAAATCTTATTTAAGCAATTTAAAGGAGCACTGTCTGATTTTAAAAGATACTTCAGAAACAGATTTAAAAACCTTTATTGCAAAGTGCAAATGAGGTCAGAATTGATGTAGACTTTTAAAATCTAATTTGCTTCTACCTTCTCTGCTGCCTGCTAGTGTCATTTTGCTCCTCTTGAGCAACAGATGTAACTGTTATAGATGGCAGCTATCAATGTAACTGTTATAGATGACAGCTATTGAATCAGTTCATAAAAATGCATGCATTAAACCTTTCACTGTTTCAAGGAAAAACAACCGTGCAGAGGTAATGCTTTAATGTGGCACAAAAATAGCTCTACAGTTTTATTTATTTATTTATGGGGTTTTTTTCAGAATTAATAGAAACATTTCTACTGCACTAATACATTGATAAACTTTTCTGTTATCGAGACATTACTGTTGGTCCAAATGACCTAGTGAATGTCCCTTTTACAAAGTTCTTAAGGTTACATTGATCGATGCAAGGTGAGTTCAGAAGGGAGTGAGGAACAAAAACTAAAGGATATCTTCCTCCACTTTTTAACTGTTTCCTGGACAGTATTTAGACTAGGCTCACCACCCGAGATTACAGTTGCAAATCTGTAGTTTAATTTCTTCTTCTGCCAAAGTATTTCCACAAAAGGCACACTTTTATCATCCGAACGCTTCATAAAGCAGATACATGAAGCTACCAAGCAGGCTAAGGCTCACACACCAGTGTGGATTCTGGTTCCCCAGCATCTCAAGATCCCCAAGAAATCTCTCACCGTTATAGCCTCAACTTACTTGGGTTAAGAAAGCATTATCGACATTTATTTCCAAGATTTATGTCTGAATTTCAGAATTGAGAAATAAGTGCACATTAGGCAATGCAGAATAAAGATGAGGAAAGAGTTTTTTAAAGAGAACTATTGATTATGGCCTCCTATTTAGCTGGTGTTACCCAGAAAAACCCTGTGGAAAAATCCCAAAGTGGAAACAGCTTTGACATGCACAAGTTGAGGCCTTTACATTAGATACACAAAAGGACACAGACAAATATTTATATTGTCTATATAGAGATACAATGGAAAAAAAAGCAGGCAAGCACTGGCCTTTTTATTTTTAACTGATCTTTTGGATCAGAGGGTTTCAAATATTTCGTGCCTTTTACCTAGCTTGTGCAGTTCCATGGCATCAAAATGGATTTAAAGATATTGCCTTCTCCAGGAATTTTCTCCATCTCAGATTTCTCTCTATTGTGCAATCATTTCTAAAGCCACCTTAAAAACCATCCATTTCTTGGAGAAGTACTGTCAGCACTTGTCAGAGTCCACATTGTCATGAAGTGTTTCAATATACAAAGCACATTTTCCAGTCTTTGCATAATTCCATTTCTCCTGGTCCTGTTGTCTGAGCAGTTATTCTTTTAGATCCTTTTGACTAAGAAACTGTATTCACACAGTTCAAACCAACTTAAATCAAAAAATCACTGCATGCTTTCAGTTATATGTCGACATACATCCTCACCATGAGTGGCCTTCATTTCTCTTATAGTGCAGGAAAATCCTTAAACCACATTTCTCAAATGTCTCCAAAATTTTCATCCCCTGCCCCAAGTCACAGCTGACAACCACATTGGCCAAACTCTTTGCTTTGGAAGATTTGGTAGTCTTTCCAAATCTGACTGGTTTTTTACATCATTGCTAAGTATTTTCAGACTCAACTTACTTCAAATGTGACTACACCATGCACGCAGCATATGATCAATCTCCCTGCTCCATTCCTTCACGCATACACATATATATTCTCTATATAGGCAAGACACATACAAACATGGTATAGTGGTATATATTTTCTGTTTCTTCTTTCTAACTTCTTGTTTCTGTAGTTCTCCCTTCTCTTCAACCACTGCACACTGACTTTAGAGTAACATATCTAACTATCCTGAGGTATAAGTCAGCTGTGGAAAGCACATTTTGAAACTACTCAGTGTATATGCACAAAAGATACAGGGGCACAAAACAGAAAACCAGGAGTTATGTCTGGGATTTGTAAATGACCAGACACCACACCATAAGCAGGCAGTAAGATTTTCTGATGCCAGGCCAGAATTGTTTGTGTCTTTCCCCTTTCCAGGTTGAGGAAAGTTTGCAACAGTCATCATCACTCATACACATGCATTCAGAAGGAAACCAGGTTAAAAAAAATTAGATGTATCATTAGGAGCTTCTGCACTGTTGCTGTTTTTTCTTTCTTGTTTCAGGGTTGTGGGGGTAGGCCACATGTTCCACATCCCTGAGCCTCTGGGGCTGGCGGGGGAGGCACAATTGCAATCGGAAGGATGTGTTAGTCCAAGAAAACAACTTCTTGGTGGATCTGGGGAGCAAAGCCCTTCCTTTACAGCTGCATGAGGCAAGTCCTAATGGGACAACTATCAGGGTACAAACATTCAGCTATTCTCCCCACATCTCTTTGGTGATGCTAAGGACAAATATGGGAAAGAAAGGATCAAAGATGGCACAAAACCCCAATGGTCTAGCAGACAGTGGAAAGCCAAGGGTAGAGCAAGCTACCAAACATCCTCTGTAAGCCCAAGTGTCACTGAAAGTGGTTGATGATACCTAAAACTGCAGTCTTCAGGCCCCGAAAACCTGCCAGCTTGACTCCCGTCAAACCCCTTTAGAGAACTTAGGTAAAAATCTGGCTTCACACACGCTATTCCCTCAGAGCCACACATGTGTATACAAGTACTACTAATATGTGTGTGTATACTCCTGTATGCATTCATAGCACCATGTCACTATATAAACTGAAGAAAACTACCACCTTGCTTGTTTGGCAGCCTACAGGTATTAACATCTTCTTTACAGTAACGCTGAAGTGAAGATTCTGCTCACAAACAAGCACACAAACCAGAAACACTTCTGTTTTTCTTCAGCTTAATAATAGAACAGAAGTAGAAAATAAAGCAAACTAATCAGGATTTAACAAATGACATTAAACTTGTATTTTGAAACTGCTGAAGCTGGCACCATTTGAGCAATGGAAGAATTAGCAGGCATTTTCAGTAATCAGGTATTTACAAGAATCATGCAAGCAGATATATTCAGCATTATTACTGAGGATTTTTGTGCAGTGTTTTCACACTGGATTTATGTAATTTATTCTGTGAAGCTACACATTAAGCTCCCATCTCTGTAAGAAAAAAATTACATCCTATCTTAAAGGCAGGGTAAATCTTCAGTCCTTTAAGATCTTTGTAAAATCATGACAGTGGTTTTCACCTTTATTTGAAGGGGAGAGCATGGATATAAAAAACATTGTCCTTACAAAAAAAGTGACTCATAAGGGATGCCAAAACTGTGGAAAGGAAGGACAAAAGACATGGCTAAAGACACCCACAGCTTAGCAGTGGAAGCAGCTTCACTCTTTCAAACAAAGAATGTACATTCCTGGTACTTTTTAGAAGAAAAATAGGTGTTAAAAGAATAAACACATAATTTACCTATTGGCAGGACATCTAGTTTGTGAGATAGCTTTATCTGGGAGCTCTGGGCTCCCAAAACTTCCACAAAAAGAAGAACTACATACATCTTGAAATACTACTTGCTCCCTGGCAAGAGGAATGCTGCAACAGGCAAAATACTCCCTCAGGGCAGACATGACATGGGGAGATGTAGATAACTGTGGTGATGCAACCATTCACTGGAGTTAAACATGTGTCCAGCTGACGGTATCACAGGCAATTGCACTTAGAGGATGACTTTTTAAAATTCTTTTCTTAAAAGGAAACTCCTAACCACGAGCATGAGGGAATTTC
This sequence comes from Myiopsitta monachus, assembly GCA_017639245.1. Taxonomy (NCBI): domain Eukaryota; kingdom Metazoa; phylum Chordata; class Aves; order Psittaciformes; family Psittacidae; genus Myiopsitta; species Myiopsitta monachus. Next base: position 25,219,801 of record CM029925.1, read on the forward strand.
TTTGTACTGATAAGTTATTCCTGTGCAAAATTCCTAGAGTAGGAAAGTTATTCTACAACTGTCCGCCATCTGTGGGGCCCAGCGTGGCCCTTTCCTTCGGTCAGCACCAGCCATGAGCAGCTATCAATCAGCTCTGCTGCTGCAGGTCCCACAGTTACGTTTGCTGGTCCAGCTCTACAGAGTTAAACCAGTTCAAAACCTTTTCAGATTTAGGTAAACGTAAAGCAGTTAAAATTTTATTCCACAATCTGAAATGAATCTCCACATAAAATAATTGCCTATTTTAGGAATAGTCTCCATATTCCTCTTTTCCACCCCTGTCAGTTTTATTCAGCCAGTTTAAATGTTAGGAAGAGTTGTTTGACTAAATCAAAAGTAAACAACATTTTAAACGTGTCATTTTATTTAAACCAAGCTTGTGCTGTCAAGATACCTACAGGACTGCCAATGAAAAAAATGATCACTTTGAAGGTTGATATTAATATTTTCACATGAGATTTCATTAAAGGTCTTGTAATTTATGCACAGCAGATGCATTTATGCAAATAGTGTGTATTTTCCTTTCAAATCAACAAATGAACTTATGACTACTTAGGTCACTTAGTTTGTGTATTAACAATGGTACGCAAACTTTCAGTAGTCTTTCAGTAGTTGACCTTTATCAGATTGGCTGACTGACAGCAATTTGGTCGGTCATTCTGTTAAAGGCAAATGTGTATTTCTTGGCCCCAGAAAAAGAGTAATGTTAATTGGTTAACAGCATATCAGAACCTGTTTCAGTTCAATACCCTTTTGTTGTTACTGTTGTTAAAATCAAGTTTCTTGATCTCAGCATTTAGTTAAATTTCTAGTGATAAAATTAAAGTAGATTTAAATCAGAAGATTTATAACAAAGCTATGAATAGAGCCCAGTCCTATAGGCATCTGTTTTCCTATTTCCAGAAGGGACTAAAGAATGCAGGCTACCCAAAGAAAATCTCTAGTCCACTAATATCTGCATTATTCTTACTCTATTCTTATTAATGCCCACATTTTTTAGCACACAGAATGAGACTCCACAAATTAATTCTTTTTGATGCCTACATAGTTTAACGTTTTCATCAGGTTAAACTCACCTGGCCTTAACAGAGCAACTTCTGGTACCCTTGGGATTTAATCCCTTCAGCTCTTCAGGATGTTGCTCTTTCCAGATACATGCACTAAGTGTCCAGACACTGCTGGCTAATGATGCTGGGCTCAGTTCTTTGCACCTGATATGCAATCTAAACCTAATGATAGTGGGAAAAGCAACTAGTTGATATATCATGTAGTGTATGTTGATCCTGTAGTTCTTTGATAGTGACCAACTGATTGAATTAGTTCAGCAACCTTTTGAAGCACCAACTGAGCATCCTTGAAAGTATTGACATGAGACTGTTAGGCAACGGCCTCCAACCCTCTCTGCATGATAGAGAGCACTGTCATTTTGTCTCCTGGTTCTTCTGGCTATTCTTTATGCAGTCAGTATTTTCCTGACACTTGTTTTGAACTTGCATTGGGTCACTGACAGCTGCTGCCTGCTTCCCAAATAATAGCATCGTGTTGACTTTGTACCTGTTAGTTGGTTTATTTGGGTTGAAAACTCCCACAAATGTATTCATCACCCCGAAATCATTTCAGGTAAAAGAGTTCTCAGGCTTTTTCCTACACAGCCAACTCCTAAATCGCATTATGCACTGCATTTATCTTCCTACATTATTTCTTACATTAGTAATGTTTCCCTGTTCCACAACAGCACTTTACACTAGCCTAGTCAGTAAAATATGACATCTGCAGTAAGCACTGATTTTAGATTCCTGCTAGTATTTAGTACTGCCTAAAACATACAAGTACACATATAATGTAATCTGTTAAAGAAGCCACACTTGAAAATCTAAGGGATTTTGTATTCCACTTATTTTGGACTACCTAGACTGTTAGCAAAGGAAAGAACATTCAGAAGCAGTTAAATAAGAAATTCCACAACAGCCGAACAATTCAACTTATTGCTAGAATATAATTTCCTTCACTTATTTTGACAGCTTGTTTTGTGGCTTTTTAAAAAGCTGAATTGTTACTCTGTTATGGTTTCGACCTTAAAAATAACTACAAATAAAACAATAAACTATAGCTTCTAACTGCAAAACTGAGGATAAAAACATATGGCAAAACCACTGCTGTGGCTATTTATGTTGTTGAAAATATTACCAACCTTAGACAGATCTCTAATACATAATTATGTGCGTTTGGATGGAAAAAAAAACCTGAAATCCATCTACTTCAGTCCCTTTCTTGTGACAGGAATGATCAGATCCTCTCCAGGCATGTACACATCTGTCCCACTGAAGGTCCTATCACATCTTGATCACAGCTACTATGACTAGTTCATGTGACAGATTTTCCCAGCCTGATGACCATCTCAGTAAATAAGTCCCTCCTCTTCTGCCTGTTTGCCACTGGCCTACCAGTATGTTCTTTGCCAATTTTTCTGCAAGCTGTTACCATTCCTCTACCCCTAGCCTTTTAAAGAGGAACAAGAATTGACCATTCCTAAATGAATTTGCTTTAGCATTTTAAGGCACCACAGATAACTGAAAAGTGTAATTTGTTTCAAGCAGGCAATTTGTCTGGATTTCAGGAGTAATGTAACACCATCTAATTGATTTTACATGTGAAGTGACTATAAAAAAGTTCAATATGGCAAACATCCCATTACCCTATTCAATAAGCACACACCACAGTCTTATGACTGGGAATCATAACTTATAGAAGAGAATGATCATCACATGACTGGATATATATAAGGAATATACACTATATCCATGTGGAGTCTTCAGTAATTCAGGTGGGTATTCTACACCAGCATCAATTTATCACTCTGCAGTCTGATCCGATTCCATCACCACGCACCTCTATGGCACCAACACCCTGATTCCTCAGGCCAACCATTCTCCCCACCACACAGTATTTATTAAAGGAACCAGTATTCACTTACCTCCTGCTTGCTGATACTTCAGGGATTTTGCAACTCTTCTTTTTTTTTTTCTTTCTATAGTCATATTTTGTGGTGAGCGACATAACCCTTTCTTTAAATTGAAGTTGTTGGGCCATTTGCATTTTTTTTTTCTTTTCAGTGTTCATATACTAAAATTATGTTGGCTTTCACGTGGAACTGTGAAAGCCGACATGCCCAGCTGGAAAATTATGGTAAGCTTCTGAGAGAGACAAACCCAAATATACACTGAGGCAATCAGGCGATCTCAGAATTTAATATTTTGACTACTCTTAATTATAAATTCAAAGACCCTCAAAAACATAGGTCATAAGCAGGTGGCTCCAGCTAAGACCATTCCATACAAGGAAAGTTTTCTCTTCTCTGCCAGGGTGCCATGCAGCAGCACCGGCTGTCAGAGTGGCCGCTGCCTGGCATGGGAGCAAGGTTCACCTGCGTTGCACTTCTTATATCCCGGAGCATCTTCCCCTTCCCACCAAAGATCAGGTCCCCTTGCCTTTCATTTCTCTTAATGCATTTGGCTTTTACTTCTTCACTCTCCTCTTCTGATCCTCTTATACACAGCTGCTTGGCCCATTATCATCTCATCATTAACTGCTGCCTGAATTAACCCCTTCTTTGCCAGACAGGGCCTGTAAACTCCTCTTTGAGATGTTAGTTGCTTCTGCTTCTTTCAAAGGCACTTCTGTATATAAATATGAAGCTTTCAAAAATTTAGTAATTTAAAAATTAAATCACAAATTTAAAAATATTTTTTCATTATATTCATCTGCAAGTCCCTTATACAATCTTGTACCAATTTCAGATGTATTGCAGACTCTTTACACTTATCAGTACTTCCCGAGTCACACAGTATCTAATTCACCAATACATATTTGCTTTTTTAGAAATTATATTTCGCTCTCTCTGACTTCTTGCTTGTGGCAAAAAATCTCTTTTTCAGGAAACTGTGAATCCTGTTTCAGTTTTCTTCTCTTAGAAGCTTACACACTTTTTTCTTTTTTTTTTAATCAACTGAATTTTATCATAGCCTGTTCTTACTTCTAATTCTTCTGAGCCTACTGAGGTCAGTAAACGCCCCCTATTTAGGATTATTTACAAATATTTGTGGTAATGATATTCAGATATTTTACAAGGGATAATTAAAACGATATTAATTTGCTAAACGCAATACCTGTGTAATTCCAATCCCTTACTACGTGGTCTACCACGTGCTCAGCAGCACAGAATCAGAGGATACAGAGATCCATCTGCCTTGAGCTTTACTGCATTTTTCAGCACGTTACTTCACTTTGTTCTGGTTTCTCTGTCTGTAAAAGCAGAAACAATGGGCCAGCAGTCCTTTATTAAGCACTATGAGATCCTGCCACAGAAAGTACTATGTCAGAGCATAGTCTTATTATTAATAATTAATACATCTCAAGTAAATATTAATGATTTATTTTATTGGCATTTAATATAGTCTCATTATATTTGCAGCTATTAGAAAGCTATTAAAACTTTTGCAAAGAAATGTGTTTATTGGAAATAAGTCAGTATTATTGTTTAGTGTTATTATTATCATTACTATTATTTGGTGGACAACATGGGGTATATTTTCTGTTCATCACATCATAGTATTTTTGTATTCTAATACTTTTCTTTACAATGTTAATTTAATTTATATATGGGCAATGGTGCTAAACCTGCACTTTAAGGTCTACAGGATAGGCACTGATTAACAGAGTGCATTACCATGGTGTTCATTAGTTAGAGAGTTGCTCTCACAGTAGGTACTCAAAAAGTAATCAAGATGGTTAAGAGAAACGTATTAGCTAGTGTCACATCTCAGTTCCTTGTAAACCTTTATTCTTCTCCGGGAACACTATTCCAGCTTCCCAAAGGGCAAGACAGAATAGCAGAGGTTTGGGCAGTTGCACTGCTGCTGCAATTTTTCATTCACAAATGTCATGAACACGTTATCATGTATTTCACTCTTATGATCAAGTATGAAGGTTATTGTGAGAGTGCTTTTTCTGTTTAATATCGAGTAACAATGTCACTAACCCATACCCAGCTGAGGAATGTCAAACTGGTAAAACAAAGAAAGTGTTAATTCTGAGTGCAACTGTAAAGGCAAGCATTGTCTCATTTGTAGAATATTTATTTAAAGTGTATTGTGTTGAGAAATTTATTCTTCAGAGTAGCTCAACTTTCCACTGAAAGTGGTTGTCTATAACAGACATTTTAGAACAGCTTAAACAAAGGTACTTTTAACATTAAAAGGCTGCAATGTGGGGGATGCGAAAATTACAGTCTTATCCTAGAAATAAATGTAATATAGTTTATTGTAAACTAAAAGCAAAGCTAGAAGCAAATAACATAAAATATTTCCATTTTTTCTAAAGAAAAAACACAGCAGATTATAGGGAGTCTTTTATGTAACCAAATATAAAATTATAATACACTGGTGCTTAATTTATGAACATTTTAACGAATTTTCTCAAGGTGGGTTGGCAACTTTGATTACTTTCCTTTCAAACAGAGAATAAAAACTTTGGTGCTTAACCTTTCCAGAACTGGAGCCTTGGGCCATGGAGCAGAAAGGAATGTTCTATTATAAACAAAATACATTTTTGTCTAGGGAAAAAAAAAATTTACAAATGTATTTTGGGGGTTTAGCTATGACAGCGATAAAGGCCAAAGTACATGAAACCCCATGTTCTTACACATTCCAAAATGTAAAATACCTCTGATATTCACAGAGTTTTGCAACATCTGATTTATTAAAGCGTTAAGTCATAAAACATGTTTGTAACTAAACAGCTGTCAAACTTGCAGGATGGCAAAGGGAACATATATAGTTAATAGAGCACTGGGAATCGTAAAATGAACAATAAAATACTTGACATTCATGAAATTTCCCTTTTCAAAACAGTAGCGCAAACAGTAATTCTACACTTGGTGAACTGCACCATGGATGCTTTTCAGGATGTGTGGTAATCACCAGTAATTTTAAATTCTTCCCTTCATTAATTTATTAAATTGAGGAGATTCAGAGCAGCCCTGCGGAGAAGGACTCAGGGGTGTTGGTCGGTGAGAAAATGAACATGAGCCGGCAGTGTGCGCTCACAGCCCAGAAAGCCAACCGTATCCTGGGATGCATAAAAAGCAGCGTGACCAGCAGGTCGAGGGAGGTGATCCTGCCCCTCTACTCTGCTCTCGTGAGACCTCACTTGGAGTATTGTGGGCAGTTCTGGTGTCCTCAACATCAAAAGGACATGGAACTGTTGGAACAAGTCCAGAGGAGGGCCACGAGGATGATCAGGGCACTGGAGCACCTCCTGTATGAAGATAGGCTGAGAAAGTTGGGGCTGTTCAGCCTGGAGAAGAGAAGGCTGTATGGAGACCTCATAGCAGCCTTCCAGTATCTGAAGGGGGCCTATAAGGATGCTGGGGAGGGACTCTTCATTAGGGACTGTAAGTGAGAGGACAAGGGGTAATGGGTTCAAACTTAAACAGGGCAAGTTTAGATTGGGTATGAGGAAGAAATTCTTTTGTGTAAGTGTGGTGAGGCACTGGAATGGGTTGCCCAGGGAAGCTGTGAATGCTCCATGGCTGGCGGTGTTCAAGGCCGGGTTGGACAGAGCCTTGGGTGGTATGGTTTAGTGGGAGGTGTCCCTGCCCCTGGCAGGGGGGTTGGAACGAGATGATCTTAAGGTCCTTTCCAACCCTAACTATTCTATGATTCTATGATTCTGTGAGTATTTTTCTCTTGAGTAAAGTCTTGGTGATAGTATAACCATAATTATCCTTTACTGAACACACATGGAAAAGACTTTTAAAATCCTGCTTCATTCAGAAACTATAAGCCAGATTTCTCTATCATATGGAGGAGACACAGGATTCACAGCTGCTATCCAAAGCTGTGGTTCCTCCGATCTTCTGAGTTTAACAATGTACTGAGCAGAGACCCTTTGGTGAACTGTTTCATCCAGCTGAAACAGGGCAAACTCATTGAGACACTGGCCACGAGTCAAAAGTGTCATCCTTCTGCTCTTGCTTTTCTCCACATTCTCCTGCCACTGGAACAGGGAAGGGTCAGGAACTCTACCAGGGGACTTTTCCTCATTATACCTCTTTTTCATGGAAAAGTCCATCTGCCGAATATTTTGCATCTCTCCAAATAGATTCATTAATATTTCAGCTGTGTCCTTGGGAGGCTCATGTCCTGCAAGGGCCAAGCAGCGGAGGACAGACAAGGACCAGACCTTGCTAGGGAGAGTCAAACCACTGTGCCCTGCCAGCAGGAGGTGAGACTGCTGAGCATTAATGGAGGAAAGGATCTGACAGTGTCAGTGAGAAATAGGAGGAGTTGCCCACTGATTTCTCTCTTTCTCAAAATGAAGCAGCAGTTGCCATTGCAGTAGTCAAGAAACTGAAAAGTGCTAAGTGGGAGAAATAGAATTATTTCTGTCTTGGAATTCCCACATTTCAAAACCTAATTTTTCACCTTTGCATTTAGACCATTTGCAAACCAACATTTTGTTCATACTTTTTACTCTTTTCCTCCCTCATTTTTCATTCATTTAATTCAGTATTCACATTTCATTCAGTATTGTTAAATTCTGCCAGTGTCAGGAAGCAGATTATTTTAGTTCTGGTCATATCTGTTTTTCAAACTCACTTCCCTGAGTTTCAGAGAACATTCACCATCATAAATCCAGCTGATTTTTAGCAGCCATTCTGGGTTCCCTGCACCTCCAAAACCCAGATGTTAAAGCCCTTCCAATATGCAGAATGCATGTATATAAACACAGTGGAAGAGCTTCACAAAGACTTCATGTCCAGTCTCCTGCTGGTGCGAAAAGCTGGAAGTAGTGCTGTTTGAACAGATTTGATTCAAGACAGTCCTTCTGAGAGGTGGATAAGGAAGCAAAAAGCACTTGCCAAACAGCAGTCCAGCAGCATGCCTCTATAATAAAGGCACATGTAGCAACCACAGTGATGCACATGGAACAAGAGAGTCCCTGCACAACAAAACACTGTTTTCTATAGATAATTCCATCCTATGTTGCCTTACTTCCTCCCACTCTTCCTCCTTCACTCGGAGAGATGAGTGCTGATTTTCTCACACTCTTTCCCACATCCCTACCCAGCTACTCACAACTCTCCCTTTTTTTTTTAACATCACAGTTTACCTTTCCTCTGTCTCTCCCATGAAACTTCCTTTCTCTTCCCTTCCCTGTGAAACCTGCCATAACAAGCTTCTTCCTGAGACTGTCTTCTCCCTGTGGCTTTAAGCTGGGCCACTCCTTCTACTCCCATTTGTTTCTAGTGAAAAAAGCACCGAGCAGAGACTTTTGCTCCATCCCACAGCAGCCACGAACACTCATTATAGAGAAGGTAATTTTTTATTCCAACATGAATTACTCCAAATTGCCAGATTTTTATTTATGGGTATAGGCAAATTATGGTTTTTCCATTAGTCTTGTTTTTGGGAAGGACTGAACCATTTTGGCTTGGATTTTTAAATGAATAAATTCTGTCAGCTGGCATGGAAGACTTCACTCCTATAAATAAAAGCAAAGCATCACATTGCATTACAGGCAATGAATGATACTAGTTCTAGACACATATATAAACTGAACTTCCAAACCAGTCAACAATTTCTCAGGAAAACCACAGAGGGAACTTTTTCTCAGAAATACAACCTTTTCTTTGACTTTCAGGCCAGGAAGCTGCTTTAAAGAACGGTATTAGAAGTATTTTAAAGCACACTACTTAAGAATAAAATAAAAAGCTGCTATAAAAAAAATGTGATCCTAACTGGGGAGATTTTGGATCTCTGTCACTTGCTGGCACAGCAACTGCTGCCACTTGTGGAGCTTCATGAGACTGAAAGGAAGCTTACCTACTGTGATTGAAAAACCAGCTGGGCAGCAGTCCCCAGGCACTTCGTCGGCCCCTCCTCATGCTCCAGCTTCCTTTTTCCCCCTCGAAGTCATGGGCAGATTTCCAAGTGCAACTACCTCCTCTTGTTTCTATCCTGAAGCTCATCCACAAGTCAGGAGAAGTTTATAAAGCCTTACAGTTAAGATTTATCACTAGAGAATGATTCTGCACAGCGCTGAACCCATTACAGTATTTTTTGTTTAGGTCATTAGTCTGAATCCATCTCTGTTTACTGATTGCTTTTTCAAATATTTATTCTTTTTTGATTCCTGTGCTCTCCATGGCCCACTGTCTTGAACTGTTGAAATGAATAGTTGCTAATAGTTGCAGTCTAAAAGACTCTGCAGTCTTACAGAAGGGGAACTGTATCTTGGTGCCTGCTGAACTCCACACAATGCTGTAAAGGTCTGATGCCACCCTGGCTAGAGGTGAGGCGCATAGCGCAGGAAGAGCTGCAAGTGCTGAGGGACAGCAAGTGACAGGAGAGCAAGAGCATGGATAGGTTTCTCCAGCAGCCCTATACAACCTACAACGGGGCTTCCTGCAAGGGATGGACTTGAAACCTCACTGGATAAAGAACAGGGCTGGCTGCAGAGCTTTCACTGCAGATAAATGATCTGTGAAAGATATTGATCTGTCAGAATGATATGTCATTCTAATTGATTAATCCTTCTAATGATCTGTCAGAAAGATATTGTTAATGACAGCAAATTTAACAAAGCATGTGGAGGCTAATAAAAACCAACAAATGACTTCGAAGAAAAGACTGAGAGCTGTCTGCCAGTACTGTATTTCTGCTTGTCATTTGGAATGCCTGTTGAGTAAATTGTCTCTGACCAACCCCTAAGGGCAAGAAGGCAGTGAAAGTGGTTGCTCATATCAATCGATGCTGCTACTTTATAATTTATACTGCATAGTTTTACCCTGTTACTGCAGTAGGAAGGATATACAGGAGAAATGCTTTGAAACACTCTTCTTCTTACTTCTCCACTGTCCCAGCTTGACCCAAGAGGTGTCTGGCCATCAATCAAAGCACAGGTTACAAGACTGGAGACACTCCCTGGGACCACAGGTGGCTATTCAATCTGCCCGGATTTACAGCCCTATTTGCAAGGTTCTCCTTGATGCCCCATGACAGCTGTGTGGTTGTGCTCTTCCTCACAGTATGAAAACATGACCAGAAAGGGAAAGGGCTGAGTCACTTCTCCTGGTGTGTTGCTGCCTTCCTAGCAATACTGGGGAAGGCCTTCCAGCATCCTGCAGCTACCACCCTGTATTTGTTTTGTAGTCTGAGCTCCCAGTGCACAGCCTGAAAAGCAGCACAGCATCCCAGTCAGCCAGGGTCATGGCTGAGGAAGGACATGGCAGCTGATGGGGAGACAGGCAGCATGTAGCAGCACAAAGACACCCAGTGCCAGGCAGTCCTTGGTGGTCAGCTTTGCTGCTTGCAGGGCTGCTCCCACGGCATGGGCAGAGGTTGGCTGTACTGCCTGGCAGGAGAGATTGCCCCCAGCAGGCAACATCCTGATTTTGGAAGGGGAAACTAAGCTTAACATTTTTAGAATGAATTCAGGCCTCTTAATCCAAGCCCAAAGAGCTCTTTTCACTACCAAAATGTGGTAGTAGGAATATTTTGTAGATTAAGGTTCTTTTCAAGATTAAGTTGCATTCAGTGGCCTATTTTAAAGTAATATTAACAATAAATTGAATATTTGGTTTAAAACCAAGCATACGTCTTCCCTGCCCAACACACTATCGTGCCATTTCCAATAAAAAAGGAGCCCAAATCACCATTTTATAAAAACACCCGTGTACACATACATATCCAGGGGCCTGATCCTATTCAGCTTCCCTTGGACTTGGTTAGACTTCCTGCTCTCCAGTCCCATCCCCAGCATTACCAAAAGGCATCTGAGAGGTGGTTTCTCCACTTGGGAACTCCTGGAAATTAACATTTGCTCACATTGCAGTCTTCTTGTTTCTCCTACTTAATGAAAGTATAAGTAATCACAGGGACAAAAAAATAAGAAAACATAACTGCTTTACTTATTTCCTTCTAAAAAGATGTGTTCTTCTTTGGCTCAGGGCTCATTAGCTGACATTAAAACTGTCAGAAAAGTAATCTATTTCATTCAAGCCAATTGTTGTTTTGTAGTTCTTTCATTTCTGACTCAGTTATTCCTGACTAATTATGAGTACAGTCTAATAAACTAATCTTTTTCTACCAGAAAAAAAAGAAAACACTGTCATAGAGGATTCTTACTAGTTCTGACAGAAGAACAAGCCAAACTGAAATCTTCCATTTGAAAAGGATCATGTATGAACATTCTTTACAATTTCTACTCTGGCAAGCTATCATGTATTTTTTTTAATTTTCCATACAGTTAACTACTTGTTTTCTGTGCTTCACTAATATCGAAGATACATTTTCTCCAACTTCATACAGAATTTCACTTCATTTTATTTCACCCCTCCCCCTTTTTCTCTTTGATGGTCAAGAAAAATGGTCAGCACCTGTAGTCTTAAAAAATACACCTATTTCATATGAAAAACTTTGAGAGAATACATGATGCAGTCTAGTCTCTTTCTCTAGAAATGTGCCTGATTCCTCACCTGCTTTGGTTTGTCTTAATTAAGTTAAAATCTATTATGACTTGGGTCATCCATATTTCCCCTCCCCTGCACCATCATAATGCACAAAACAATCCATTAACTGAACAGTCCTAGGAAAATGTGGACGATTCACACGTCACCCACAGAAAGAACATGTGGCAAAGAAACAAAACTGCTTAATGCAGTAATAATAGACTCTAGAGCAACATAAAATTAAGAATAATCTATGTGATCTGCCTTTATGCTTCCTAATTCTAATTCAGCAAAACATTTAGATGCTTTTGCACTTAATTTCTTTGAGGAATCATGGTTCTACTGTGTTTCACAGACTGTATTATCAGCAATACACTGTACAGGCAAAAATTCAGTTGCATATATTTTAGTATAATGGTATAACATTCATTTTTCTGTTTGCATTATTATTATTGCAGTGTTTAAGGCATGCAAATTAATTCATTTCAATATCTATAATCACATTTTAATTTGTTGAGTTTTGCTTTTTTTAACTCTGAAATTAATGAAATATCTAAAATAATGAAGTTTTCTTCATTAAAGTAGGTTCAGCTTTTATTTAGAGAATAATCTAGCCCTGCATCTGTACCATTCTGTGATTTCACACACATCACCTTTTTAATATAAATATTTTACCACAGTAAAAGAGTAATTATGAACAGATAACAAACTCTTCATTCCATACCTTTTATTAAAACAAATAAACCTAGTAAAAACAAACTGCTGAAGGTGGGATGTCTGCTGACACAGCCTTAATACACATTTTCAGGTTTCTATCATACCTGTATTGTGTTGAATTCAACTTGGTTTAAGAAAGAAGAAAGTATTTGAAACAAACTTTGAAAACGTTCATAATCCTGTTCTATTTTGGGTTTGTTTGGGTTGGTTTTTTTCCATAAGGAAAAAGTTATGTTCAATGCTGCATGAAACAAACCTTAAAGAAAGATTGCAAGTCAGTGGGTCAAAAATCACCTGAGATTTGTTCATGTCAAATTACTTCTTTACATTTTTGTTTATTTATTTGCTTTGGCTAAATGGACAAAGATATCAGTACTCCTCCAAAAGTAAAGCAGATACAGGGAATATTAATAGTGAGCTAGGAGGTCATATTCCTTGAAGAACATTATTAGAAACCCCTTATTCTAGTCCCTGTTGTCTCTGTTGGCTTAACATGCAAAACAGTAATTAGGCTTTGATAGCTACCAACTTCATGTGAAAACCTTCTTCCTCAGAAATAATTTGGAGAACTTTGTTGATGGCTTCTGCTGTGGAACTGGAACTTCACTGTTGGTGCAGCGGCTAGTCATAGGCAGCAAGATACAGGACTGACAAGCACAGAGGGAGATTTTAAGTGTCCTGGCAGACACTAAGAAATTGCCTCACAACCATAAAATACAGCCGAATATGCAAACTTACTTTATGACTGCCACTCTCAGAGACTATATCTTAAAATTACGAATGTACTGTCTGGGTTTAGCGGACCTAATTTTGCAATGCAATATATTTAACTTGCAAAATAAGGTAAAATATGCTTTTTATAATAATTATTAATTTAGACCAAAAAAATAGGTTTTTCTTATTTAGTAATAACTCAAGCAGGAAAGAAGTGCCCACAGAGCCAGCAAAACACAAACTGAAACTACTTGTACTCTCATAAAGAATTAGAAAATTATTACATCCTTTTCTACCCTCTAAACTCCCAACCAACTTATCATGCCTAAAAATATTTACATTTCAATCTTGACTTCAAAATTGTGGTGCTTTCTTAAGTTTACATATGTTAATCATAGAATCATAGAATAACTAGGGTTGGAAAGAATCTTAAGACCATAGGTTCCAACCCCCCTGCCAGGGGCAGGGACACCTCCCACTAAACCATGCAACCCCCCCTCCCACTAAACCATGCCACTCAAGGCTCTGTCCAACCTGACCTTGAACACTGCCAGAGATGGAGCATTCACAACTTCCCTGGGCAACCCATTCCAGTGTTTCACTACCCTTACACTAAAGAACTTCTTCCTCATACCCAATCTAAACTTCCCCTGTTTAAGTTTGAACCCGTTACCCCTTGTCCTCTCACTACAGTCCCTAACGAAGAGTCCCTCCCCAGCATCCTTATAGGCCCCTTTCAGATACTGGAAGGCTGCTATGAGGTCTCCATGCAGCCTTCTCTTCTCCAGGCTGAAAAGCCCCAACTTTCTCATCCTCTCTTCATATGGGAGGTGCTCCAGTCCCTTGATCATTCTTGCGGCCCACCTTTGGACTTGTTCCAACAGTTCCATATTAGCTTTTCCCCTTAATTCTATTTATTAATTTTTATCCCAAAAGAACAACATTACATTCTAAAACAAGTAAGGAAATTGATTTTAATCCAAGTGTCCACAGGAGCATAAGTACATATGATTTGCTATATGTCCTCAATAACTTATTTTGCAAAAGCTTAGGTGTTTTTTGATCTTTTACTACCAAGTCACTGGGAAATGATTCTTCAGAAGCAAGTGAAATAAAAGCAACCTATAACCCTTTGAATCCCTAGCCAGATACCCAAATTACCACACTTACTTGAAAAAGTCTCATTTTTCTTAAAATAGTGTGCTCAGTTTTTGTGAGTTTGCTATCATTTGCTGAGATACTGTAGAAAGTCCACAAATGGTCAGACATAAATAGGTACATCTTTACACATCCATACAAAATATAAAATGGGAAGAGACAACTAAAACCACAGAACTATGTTTGTGTGTGCTGTTAAAACAGATTTAATGTTCAAGTTTCTTTTTAAAAAAATCATTAATTTAATAACACTTAGAAAGGGTGATAGACAAGAAGCTTTTATGATTAAGATTAGTTCTGGACACCTCATCATTGTTTTTTCTGAAAACAAACACTTTAGTAATTCTACTATTTTCTGTAGGAGGTAAGGATTCTAAAATGACTTTTCATTAACTTGGAAGAGCTGCCACTTATTTGGAGTATGGATTAAGGCCCAAGGAACATAGCAGCCAGAAGAAAACTTGTCAAGGCATCATGACCAGGGACAACATGCAATTTTACCAAATGTATTTACATCAGGTGCATTACTGGGACCTGCGCAAGACCCTTTGCTGAAGAAGCATAATTTTTTGTTTTGGCACAAGAGCAGACTAAGGAGACAACAGAATAAAGAGTTAAAAACAAAATACCCTTGCTCCAAAATGGTGATAGTCTTCTGTCTAACTTCCAGCTAACTGTCTTGAAGCTTAAGTCCCTTATGAGTAAAAATGCAGAGACATCCCATTTTGCAAAAGGAGCAACAGCAGGACAACCCCCACTTCATTTCATTCCTGTCACCCAAAGATAAAGCACTGAAGCTGCCATTCATTAGCAAGCACCTCCTAAAACTGACCTCGAGTGTCCCATGCCTTCAACACCTCTGCAATGAAACTGGAGGGCTATACTTATTCACATATTACCTATCATTTTTATAACTTCAGTATTATGCTGCCCAGGGACTTTCTGTTTGCTATCTCTTGGCTGCTGGGTTTATTCTATCCATTCAACTAAGTCTCCCTATTGAAACACTAAAAATCAGCCCAAATTAGTGTTTGTAGCATACGGAACAGAAATAAATATCTGCTTTCTACACATGTTTAGCAGGTAGGGAGGTATAGAAGAAAATTTTACTTTGTTCTGTCTCTTTACAAAATGTGTGCGTCAGTGAAGAAGCTGTATGTTTCTTTGGGAGTTTTCCTCTGGTGTCCTTGCCATTTCTTTGTGGCAGACACAGGAGAAGTAGTGGTGCTGATGAGAGTGAATCAACCCTTTGAGACGTGTAATGATTTCATAGTCAGGAAGAGCCAAGCTGGCAATGTTGAGGCCCAGCATCCGCGAGACCACCTCTCGGAAATCTGCCAGCTGCAAGATCAAACAGAAAGGAATTACTAATACATTAAATACCAAGCAAAGGGGATGCCTAGAAGAACATATGCATATATGCATAAATATAAACACAAGCATTTGTATTAGCAGGAATAGCAGGAATTACAGGAACTTCTGCTGTTGCTCAATACAGAGAGCTGAAGAGGGTGGATACAGCCTTTTAGGACATATGTCGAGTAACAAAACAAGTAAACAGCTGAGGTGCTAAGGAACTATACAGACAACTAAAAAATCCAGCGGGCACATCCCACAGCACAGGCTGAAGTGCTGGTCCTGATCTCAAGCTCCTGACTACAGCCTGTCACCATTCCCCTCCACTCTGCACTTTTTTGTGAAAACCACAGCAGAAAGAAGGAAGTTAGAAGAAAGGTGGAGGTTTGGCACATCCTTTGGTCTAACTCTGACTTGTAACCAGGATGCAGACAAAATTGAAGATGCAGGCTGGGAAATGCTCATTTTTCTTCTGCGCATAGCTGCTGAAAATATGTCATAGGAAGGGTGTTTGGCAAAGTAATTAAAGAAACCAGCTTTTTCTCCAGTTCCAAATGGGCAGATATTCACAAGTAATTGCCATCAGACTCATTTAGCAACTAGATTAAAAGCTTGAGGTTCAATGAACATGAATGCTGATTTACTCATTTCAACTCACAATATGGATCATAATAAATCAAACTTCAGTGTCTCTTCAATGCACAATGCCTTAATGCTGCATGTCATCGATACACAAAAGAGGAAAATGTTCCTATTTGAGGAAATATGCTTGTCTTGCTGTCTATTTGAATGTCAAGATCCCCATTCCCAAGCATGAGAGAGACTCGACATGTCACAGAAACATCAAAAACACCAAGAAACAAGGCTAGAGCTCTGGTATGGCAGCACCCTCACTCCACCAATCATGCTGACAGTTAATGGTAAGGAGGAGATACATACACTCCTGAAAGAGAGATAAAAGTACTCCTGAAATATGTGCCCAACCTCAAGAATACCATGCAGAACTCTAAAGCGGTTGTAACATCTGTGAGGCAACTCCCTGAAAACAAGGTCTCAGTTTCAAGACTTTGACAAAGACTTTTTCAATCCCAGTACAAACCCTGAGGAGCTATCATCAGTTCATAAAAACATATGGAAACCAAGACAGGACAGAAGGATTTGAGAATTCAGAACCAGCTATCTGGCTTACCAAAGCAGTGCAATGTCTTGGATGAACTGCTGGACCAATGTAACACCAGAAACCCCCAAGTTCCCATATACTCTCTTCAAAACACAGTCAGGAGAACATGGATGTGGGACTCTGCAGTGTGCTAGGTAAGTACAATTTGGCAGAAGCTAGATTTTTTTACACATCTGGATCGCAGACAGAATGAGCAGGCAGCAAAGCTGGAATTTGTTTCCATAGAGACGTATTGTTAGAAGATCAAGGCAGCCCTCTGCAAAGAACCAGTCTTTGGATGAATTAGAACCCTACAAGACATTTATACAGCAAATCTAACTGATCCCCTGGGAGCACACTAGGGCCTGTGCTTTGCACCAAATTTCTTGCTCTAGTGTCTTTGCTATTGCAAGCTGTTCAACTTAATTATGGGAACTGTGAGCAAACCAAACTGCACTACAACCATGTATCAAATGTAGTCAAATTAAACTTGATGCACTGACACAGTTCACTGATCTGACAGGATTTTGCCAGAGGGAACAGATACAAATTAAAGCCTACACACAATCATAGAATCATAGAATCATAGAATAGTTAGGGTTGGAAAGGACCTTAAGATCATCTCGTTCCAAACCCCCCTGCCAGGGGCAGGGACACCTCCCACTAAACCATGCCACTCAAGGCTCTGTCCAACCCGGCCTTGAACACCACCAGCAATGGAGCATTCACAACTTCCTGGGCAACCCATTCCAGTGCCTCACCACACTTACACTAAAGAACTTCCTCCTTATACCTAATCTAAACTTCCCCTGTTTCAGTTTGAACCCATTACCCCTTGTCCTCTCACTACAGTCCCTCATGAAGAGTCCCTCCCCAGCATCCTTATAGGCCCCTTTCAGATACTGTAAGGATGCTATGAGGTCTCCACACAGCCTTCTCTTCTCCAGGCTCAACAGCCCCAACTTTCTCAGCCTCTCTTCATACGGGAGGCGCTCCAGTCCCTTGATCATTCTTGTGACCTACTCTGGACTTGTTCCAACAGTTCCATGTCCTTTTTACGTTGAGGACACCAGAACTGCACACAATACTCCAGGTGAGGTCTCACGAGAGCAGAGTAGAGGGGCAAGATCACCTCCCTCGACCTGCTGGTCGCGCTCCTTTTGATGCAATCATCTCACACTTTATTTCTGATGCGAAAAGCAGGTCATTCCTGTGCTGAATGAACAATATATATGTTAAGAATTCAATAACTTTTATCAGCAAATAGCCTAAAATGGAAAACACAAAGAGCCTTTAAAGAAATCCTTTAAACAACTAATTTATTTCAGTTTTAAATTGTGGGTTTTTTTCCCATTTTAGTGGAAAAAGACTTAGGCAAAAAACTTTTCTGTTATATTGTGGCATATAAAGTCCAGTACAGGCAATGCTGTATTTCAGTGAAAATGCAGATAAAGGATTTGCAACAAAGAGAAATTCTTCCACATAAACTGAAAAAGAGAACCATCACTCCTGGATGCAAAAAATGCCCCACTAGCAGGCATCAAACTGAACTTTAAAACTCCAAACAAAAGCAACAGACAATTCACACTGCAAGACACCTTTGCATGTCTCACATGGAGCAAGATGCTCCATACATGATTAGACTCTTAAGTGTGGATATAGTAGTGTAAGCACATAGAGTCATTGGATCATAGAATAGTTAGGGTTGGAAAGGGCCTTAAGATTGTCTAGTTCCACCCCCTCTGCCATGGGCAGGGACACCTCCCACTAAACCATGCCACTCAAGGCTCTGCCCAACCTGACCTTGAACACTGCCAGAGATGGAGCATTCACAACTTCCCTGGGCAACCCATACCAGTGCTTCACCACAACTTTTTAAAATCTTGCACTAAAACATATAAGATGTAGGAAAAAAATAGATGAAAAATGTATTTCAGCTTTGAAAACAATGCAACATAGGTATTAAGAACACAACAGTTCTGCCGAAATACTAGAAGCTAACACAAATACCACCTAACTCTCTGTATAAGACTTTCTTCAATAACAGTTAATACTTCCCAAGATAGGCATAACTTGAAGCAAGTGAGAAAAATAATAAAAGATAAACATCACTAAAGACTCAAAACCAGAGGTTTGCTGTGGCAGTATGCACTCCATTTTCTTTGCACCTTCCATCCATTGAGCAAAATTATCTGAAGTAAAACCGGAAATTAATGCAATTTAAAGCATTAACCCAAGAAATTAGGACGAGGAGCAGAAGCCAAAAACAAACACTACATTTTGTTTTCATGCTGCACCTGTAGAAAAATAGAAGGGGTCTCATTCCAATAGAAAGAAATAAAAAATAAGGGAGGGTGGGGGTTAGGAATGGAAAAAATCCTCATAACCAAACCATTAAAACTCAACCAAAACATTAATATTCATATTCCAAGTACTACTGAAAATAAGGACTTGAGTTAATTTCATACAAACAAAATATATTCAGATTTTAATCAGTAGTTGACTGCGGATGTCATATACTGATGTTACCAGTCTCCGTGAACATTCGTTTGTCGTAAGTCATATATATACTCTTTATCTAGGCTTATTAAAATGAATGCTGGTTATGCTGATATTTATTTATATCCAGAAATATGCAACAAGCACATATGAAGTCAGGAAAGTTTTCTGTTCACCCCACAGACAGAGGAAATCCAGTATGAATATCTGTAAACTTGGTTACTCTTGCAAAATTTCAATATATCCAAATATTTCCCCACCATATATCCCTTCTAGCAATCTCTACTTTTTTGACTCTTCACATATAGCTTCACTTCTCTATGTTTTTTACTCTGTAGTATGATTTAATAATGCTTTGAACACAGGCTTTTTTATTGGTTTTATAGGTCTACTCGAGAATATGCACACTTTGCTGTTATTCACTACAGCCACCAGAGCTGACCATTAATCCTAAAGCAGGCTGTCATTCTGGCTCATAAGTATGAGCTAAAATTTCCTTCACAAAAGTTTTCAGCACAGCTGGATAGCCACTCCACGTACACCACCACATTCTTATATTCTATGAGAGCTAGCACTTGTCAAATTCTTATACACCTACCTGTCTCTCCCTTTTTGCTAATTCAGCAAGGGTTGTTTTAAGCACCTTCATCTCACTGGTAACTGCTTCTAACATATTTTTGTTTTTTTCTTTATCTTCAGTAGCTTTATGCTCCTTTAAAAGAAGTTCTGATTTGAGAGAGGCGAGTTGTTTCTCAGCCTTTTCTTTCATTCTTTCCAATTTGCCTTGAGATTTATTGAGTTCTTCTATTGTTCTGTTCTGTTCCAAAGTTTTAATCTGCAGTAACATAAAGTATTGTTAAATTTGTCAAACTTTTCCACCAAACACAAGTATATAATAAAAACATCAGGAATAGTTATGAATAAGCATTTTAATGTAGTTTCTTATGGGTTTTTGCTGAAATCACATGTATGTGTGCACTGAAAATCTGTTAAAGGAGACTGGCCAATTTTAACTCAATTAACAAAAAGATTTTCAATTCAAAGACAGTTAATTCTCTGAAGGTTTTGTGAAAAGCTGTAACTAGATAGACAGTAACCCACAGTGACAGTTCACACTCTGCTAGTATGAAAAAGAATTGCCAAATGTTTTGCTGGTAAAAACTGTTGGAACGTGCGCCTAATTATCTATTTCGTTCCATCAGCCACAAGACACAAATTCACAAAAAATCAATATTCCTTTCTTCCAGCAGTGACAAGCTACCAATGACTGCAAACTACTTGTTCTCACCTGAACACAGGAACAATGAAAATTTAGCACTCTGTTTTATGCAAGAAAATCTCTTCCCCCTTCTCTCCATACCTATCAGAATAAATCTTCTGTGAGCAATGTATAGGAAAATGTGGGATTATAGTCATATCAACAGGAAAGGAAGGGATGCATGTAATGTATTTTTCTTATGCAATCCCAAAAATTGACATTGTGCTTTATAGATTCTACTTAGTATACCAAGACAAATTGCAAAAGAAAAACCAAAAAATATTAGAAATATTAATATTTAATATTATATTTGCTTTATCCACCTACATGGATTAGAGCAGTCTTCCATGAACATATGTACTTTAAATGAAGTACAGCTGTATCCAACTGGAATAGAAAAATTAATAGAAGCACAAAAGTAATCTTTTAACTCACCTTAAGTTCATTGGTTTCAGACAGCTTAGCTTTGAGATCAGTGTTCATTTCCCTTGCCACATCAAGCTGCTTCTGTAACTTCTCTATCATCTTATGTAACTTTTTGACAGTGAGATTGGCCTCATCCCGTTCTACAGCTAGGGCGGTCCTTAATTTCTTCTCCTCTTCCAACTGGGTTATTTTCTGCCGCAGAATGTTAATGTGCAGCTCTTTGCTTTCAAGTTTTTCTTTCTGAGTCTTCAACTAATTTTCCAAACACAAGGATATTTAAAAAGATAGATGTGAAAGACTATGGTACTACATAGATCGCTTTGTAAATTTAATCCCCATCTTGTGTATTTAACTTGAACTCCTATTCCTCCCTTGAAAACTCTGTAAAGCAGCATAAACATACATACAAAACTTGATACCTTTTATATTACCCATTCATTGTGCTTCTCCATCCCTGAATTTGTGCACTAACTTTTAGAATGAATTTATCTATGGACTGTACCCTATTCGACCATTGTACATCATTTGTAACATCTGAGATGGCCTGAAGTATAATATGCTAGTAAAATGAAAGAGGTAAGAGAAATTGAATAAGGAAATAGTGGTTTCAGTGGTGGTAGTTTAAGATATTTCCATCTTTAATCACTTAATTAATGCCAGTGAGCAAGAAGGAGAATCAACATACAGAAATAGAAAAGCTCTAATCCACTGCTCTCATCCACTGCTGGATCAAACACAAGATCCAGCAGCTTAATTTTGTAATTATGGTGCTCAGGGAGCTACCCATTTTCAAAAAAGCCTGAGCTGAGCTGTCAGGCTTTGCTCTAGAACTTCTGAGGAGTATTAACATACATATTATACCCCCTTCTAAAGAGGGAGCTGCATCCAGAGAAAACACAGTGTCGTTTTAAACCTTAAACAGACCTAATTCTAAGCTATAAACCATTCTGATAAGCCTAAAACCTGGAGTTCACTCTCATAACAAGATGACAGAGGGGTATCTGTACCCCTAAGGGGCACAGTCTTGTTGAAAATGTTGAAATTCCTGGTGAAGTACAACCTACTATTTTCTAGAGAAGTTTCTATAAGATGCCCCCATTCCTAGATAATCCTTTTAGATTTAAATATCAATAGTAGTTGTTTAAAGAAATATATTATAAATGTGTATTAAAAAGTAGACATATATATACATATAAACATGCATAAATTCATACATTTATTTAAGAAGTTGTGAAAAACAGTATTATGTATTTAACTGACTTGTGCTTTTAGTTGGTTTAATATACTGTCTGCACAGTTTGAAAATGTTTTTGGGTTTTTTTTATGTAATGGACACCTCTGAAATTCCTTGTACACGCATGAAGCTCCAACCTGCTGCCTCTAGCAAGCCACCATAAAAATATAACCATAACAATGATTATCTTTGAAACAAACAGTAATATCATGTCTTTTTTGCTTACCTTCCTTCTTAGGCTATATGCCATAGTCTTGTTTTCAATCACTGCATCACCTTCCAGTTTCACTAGCTGTTCTACCCTGGCTAGAATTGTATCCACATTCATATCAAATCCAACTTCTGCTGCTAGGCTATCCAGCTTCATCTTCTCGTTAAGTTGCTCCAGAAATTTCAGGTACTAAGATAAGATGTGGAAAAGTGGGTAAAAGAATAACTTCATTATAAGTCCTGACGTACAATTTAAAAGCAATTCCCCTTGCACCAGCAACCAATTACACATATCCAAGTCTACTATCCACAAGAAACAGGGTACTGAAATGGTATGTTTATAGTACACCCTCCCAAACAACTTCAAATTCTCCATTTTTCCTTTTTAGCCAACAATTATTTTGTTCACGAATCCCTGGACCTACTGTATTTATCTTGTTAGCAAAACCAGATTTTTTTTTTTTTGCTCCTTTGCAGTAAGAAGAGCACTAGGTATGTGTGTCTGCTTTTGACTCCAGTTCCTGTCTGTGGCTCTGCTGCTGTACACGGCCATGCATTGGCAGGGAGAAGTTTATAAGGAGAGGTACCTCCCCACCAATCGCAAGTGCTGCGACTGCTCACTGCTGCAAGCATTAAAACAGATAAAACTGGTACCAGGGATGCCATGGATGAGATACAGTGTAGTCTGAGGAGACGCAGGAATGTCAACATGGTCAGTCTTTTGCCCTTCTCTGGAACACCAAGTTTTAAAGATAACAGTTAATGGTTTACAAATTGCTTTAGAGATTATTTTAATTGCATCTCCATTTGGTTATTGATGTGAACACATACAGATATAAAATATTATTTAATCTGTTTTTTCCTTATTTTGTCCTGCCCTACTAGCTCTTTAAAAACTGTATTACTTCCCTGGTCTCAATTAGCCTCTTTTGCAAAACCCAAAGCTGTCTTTCTCACTAAGAATTATGTTTGCCTTTGTTTTCTCCTACTTCTGTTGCAGCCCATAGCCAAAACAACACCACAACAAACCATTTCCATAATTGTTCCTAGAGCCTAAGACAATAAAACATAACAAGAATCTCTTTCTGTTTCATTATGCTTATGGTTCAAAAAGATAAAAACAGCAGCAGAAGAAGAAAGCACTGAGGTTGTTCATTAACAGAAAAAAAAAAAAAAAAGACAAAAATTTCTCTATTTCAGCAAAATCTGGTGAGAAAATAAGCCAGGACCACACTTTCTTTACAGAGGAAGCAGAGGGGAAGGAGCTGCTCCATTTTCTGCTTTGCTTCCAATGTGGTGGATGTTTCATTCATAAAAGTAATAGTATCACAGACAAATGCAAAACAGCCAGCACCAAATTGTTGATTCTTTGCAAATTCAACTTTCTAAGCATTGATCTTGGCCTGGTAACATGCTACAACTTTGTCTTTCTTCACTATACGGGATTGCTGGTTTAGCTTTCCAGGTATTGTGTCATTTTCACAGTCTTAGTATGTGGATGTGTTACAGGCTAACAGTAGTGTATTCATTCTTACAATTAATAAAAAAATCATGGTAGTCTTGATGGTCTAAGGATATAAAAGACTCAAGGATTGAAAGGTCTTGAAAGACTGCAGGCCAGATGATATGTTAGACAAAAACTGAGAGATCAGAAAAAGCTTTGAGATCAGAGGATCTTTGAAGGACCTCTGATATCTTTACAGAAACTTCTTTTAATCCGGTTGGGATTTTTTTCACATTAAATGAACTTTGAACTCAAAAGCTTAGCTGCTTTTCTAACTAAAACTGTTGGTAAAAATAAAGATATCATACTCCCTATATGATGCCTGACTTTGCTAATTCATATTACTTGCAGTACTTTGAGTAATATTCTGTCAGATCAATGCAATGTAATCAGCTGTATCTCTGTCTTTAGCGACTTTTGTGCCAAAGAAAATAATGCATGTAACTACTTTTTGTTTCTCAAGCTTCAAGCCATCCTGCATCAGATCTACAGAGATTAATTCCTCTTCCAAGTGTTTCAGTTGATCCTGGAAAGTCTCAGAACATTTTTCAGCTTTCTGGCTCTGCTCCATAGCTTCTTGGTACAATCTGGTCTGATGTTCCAAAGCTTCAGTCAATTTAGCTATTTGGGTTTCAAGCTGAGATACCATCTAGGGAGCAAGAAAACCAACAAAATATATGCAGCTAGGTGAGTATGGAAAGGTTAGAAAGACATGAAAGATGCATCTTCAAATTAGTAAAAAGAGAGTAAAATACCTATTTTTAAAATACAAGCATTTAAATCTGCCGTAACAAGGAGAAAATGGCAGAAGTGATAACATGTGAGACACCCAAAAGTGAACCTCAAAAAACATACTTAAGTCAACTGACTAAAAGGGTCTAATATCCATAAAAAGATAATACAAGCTAATTTATACACAAACTTTCCAAAGATGTTAGCAAAACAGATACACCTGGCAGTCAACTAACACTCTTCAAAATAAGCCAATAAAATCACTAGTCTGTCTAAGAGCTGAGTGGAAAAAACAGTTAAATGATTTAGAAAATATATGCAGTATGTAGGTAGACTGTAGATATGGATAACTAAGTCTCAGAGGAGTCATTAACTGTTAAAGGGTGTTTAACTAAAAGATTTTGCCAGAAAAAAAAGATACATGAATTTCTGTAATCTAGCCAGAGCCCAAGGCTAAAGGATAAAATCCCACAACACAAAATTAGATTCACAACTAGTGTCTGAAAACACTTCTAGCTCTACACTGTTAACTTTGCAACACCTACACATAATGCCATGATTTTTAAATTGTAAACTATTTCTAAATTAAATGCTTGAAAGCATATGATTAGTGCCAAATACTGAAAGACAATTCTATCAACAAAGTTGCTTGCTTCTTTCCTTCTTTCCCCTTTCTCGTCTTCTTACTGTCACATAATTATTTGGTTATGCAATTAATTATGCTGCATTTGTAACTCAGTGTTCAGACACTCATCTCCACACAGTATCTTCATTTTACACATCTGTTTGCCTTCTGTTAATGAAATAAACAATAAGCACGTGAAACTCCCATTAATTTTAATGGCACAAAAAAAGTTTCCCACTTAGACTGCAATTAAATATGAACAATAGTTTGCACCCAGCCTGCCTAAAAAAACACTGAGAGATTACTGCTGCTCACACAGTGGTAGAAAACACTGAACAATAATAATACTGCAAAAACACACATATTATGCTTTTCTGCATCCCACATCTCTCAGCAGGGGAAAAAAAAAAAAAAAAAAAAAAAACAACCAAAAAAAAAAAAAAACTTGCCCATAAGTATTGTGCTGCTGCCAGAGAACCCAGTGTCCCTTTACCAGGCTGCAAAGCAGCTCTGGGAACAGCCCAGCTGCATGGGTCTTTGACAGGCTTTAAACGTCCACAAACATGAGAAGGTGAGGTGTCATACCACAGGAGGTGAGACCGCAAAACCACCAGACTGTCAGTTTATCTTCCAGAGCATCCTGGAGTAACCTTCATCCTTTGCTAAGGGACAATCAACAGCTTATGGATTTCCTAAAACAGAGTTGCACCCTTATTATCCATCCATACCTGTATCCAAACATTTACAAAGGCTGCATTTTTGGTCCTGCAGTACTCACTCCATGATTTTCTGTGCCTATGACTTGTGCAGTTTGATCAGCCAGCCTGCAAACAAACATTGCCTGCTTTTTGTTTTAATATGGCTAGCAGATGAACTAACACCTTTTATTTCTTCTGTTATAAAAAGTTGCAAATGCTCTTTTCCAAAGGCAGGCCCTCCCTTTGACACCAGCCTGCTGCAACTAAGTAACCCTCACTAAAATCTTGCTGAACTTTTTCTCTCACAATAAGCTTTTAGTATAGCCTAGTCAATTTTGCATTTAAAAATTCCCAGAAGACATGCAGTGATGATTTAAAAATTATAAACCAAAACCTGCTTAGAGAAGACATCAAAACACTCAGAGAGGATCCTCTTTCTTCCATACTCTTGCATTGTCTTTTCCGGATCCCACATACCTAGATCGCAAAGGCAAGCAGCCTGCAGAATGTCCTGACAGAAATGATGCAGTCTTTACTCAGGGAAAAAGAAGACCTAATTGTAAGCCTCTTCCTATTGCACATTAGCACATTCATTAGCACATATTTAATTTCCAACAGCGTGGCAGCCAGCTGCTGGATTCATAACCCTAGCTGTCCTGGCATTCCTGCTGGATTTTAGCCACAAAGGTACTGTTTTGAAACAAGCTGGCCTGGGCACCAGCAACACTACAGGCTAATTGACCCTGCCAAGATGTTTCATGACTCACTTGTGCACGTTTTTTACTTAAGGTTGCTCAGTTTACTGAAAGGTCTGTCTAAGAAAGAAATCCTATCTGAAGATAATTAGTCTTTTTCTTGACTGACTGATAGTAAAGCATACATATCCTAACACTGATGTTGCATCCAAATCTGGGGGGGGGGGAAATCACCCAGAGATACAATAGGAATCTGATTTACAAATATATACCAGCATGTATATTCCCTACAAATAGAACCTTAGAAAATGTTGATGTGTTTTTTTTTCTTTAGTTCTGATTAGCAGAAAGAAAAGCAGCTCAATGTAAAACAGCTTTTTGATGACAAAGTCTATACTAGAAACGGATTCACAGATGCATAAGACTGGCATTTTAGCTTAGTTATTTCAAAGCCCCTAATCTTAATGCAGAAACTCTTCTGAGAATAGATGCCAACACTGCTTTTGTAACAAAGTTCCCTTTGGAGCCATACAAATAAGTTTTTCCAAATGAGACAGAGCACTAAAACATTAAAACTTCACCACTTAACACACTTGGCAAATACAGTGATCAACAAAGTTTCACCATTCAGCTTCAATGAACAAAATCACTGAACAATATTAAGTTTAAAGCTAACGTTTATCATTCAGGAAACTGAGCTACAATTTTTTTATTTAAAGGAAGAATTAGCATTTTGGGTTAGCATTGCTAGAAGCATAGCAGGTGATTGCTGTACTTGCTAGCAGAGGCAGAATGCTACTATAGACCTACCTGACATAGCTCCTCTATTATATAAAAATAAACCAACAAAATGTGGCAACTGTTAGACCAGCATCTTTGTTCCAAAGCACAGATTTAGCAGCAGCAGATTGGAGTTGATAATTGCTCTGTGTTAGTAATAAAGGCTTTCTTTCAGACATATATTTAATTTTGATCACAATAATACTGAAAACTAAATCTATCCTCATCCTCAGACACACACACTCACACCCAAAAAAACCGCTTTATTTTCCATTGCAAAAGTTAACAGGTCTTTCAGTGGAAGGGGAAGGAGTTTATAGCAAATGAATGAATTTTAATACTGCTATGGAGGAATACCTGGTTTTCTGAACACCAGTTTCTTTACCTCTAAAATAAGAATAATTACAGCTGTTTAGAAAAAGATACATTGATTATTGTATATTTTACAGTAGCTCTCTCACAGAACACAACTTTTCAAATCAATGCTATTACTTGGAGAATCAGGCATGTTCCTCTCAAGCAGCTGAAAAAGTCCATAACTGCAACAAAATAAAGACCAAGTTTAAGTCCTCCCAATACTATCAGTCTGCAGGACGGACAACCCAGAATATAAAGCCAATATTAAGGAATAAAATCAGAAACAATATGAACTGAAATAAGTAGCACACACTATGCATGTACTGCAGTATATACACAAAAAGACAAACAGCTGCTCAATGCGGTACGTAAACAGACTTAGCTGCAACTGAATCTTACAAAAGCAGCAGGTCACCTGAAAGTATTCCCAGAAGCAAAACCTTTTTAGTCAATAGCTACTTAAATTTCCCCTTCTCAGCAGTCCTCAGCAGTCTTCAACATAATTAACTTCTCGACAGAGTGTACTGTATGCCAAAACACCAAATAGTGCAAACACACATGCACATAAAATTCTTATCAGATTTCAATTTAAAGTATTTTGCTTATGGAAACAACGTCCATGACGTATAGCAAAACCATATGTAAAGAGCTTCTGTGTTAAAAAGTTCCTGCCACACTTCTACTTCAGTGGAGCTCTTTCAAATATCAAGACTTTTCACAAAGCTTGCTTTCATTGAAATTTAGCATACTGACTCTCAAACTAAGGTATAGGGGAGCTAGTTTGTATTTTTTAATAAAACATCTAATCAAATTGCACAGGGATATTTTTCAAGAGTTATTTCCAGTCTTGGACAGAAAACAAATATATTTGCTAACACAAAAAACTATCACATCAGCAGGAGATGCTAGAATCCTAAAATCTGTTAAGGACACAGAAATTGTTTTTCAGTGACTCAGTGAAAACAACTTTTGATTTAGTGGGTGACTTTCATTTATATAATAGGTTTTACTGATAAATTTAATATATACCCATTTGAGAAAGTGCAGTGCAGTGTTAGAATTCTGACACTGGTCAGGCTGCATTTTGGCTTGCCTTCCTCCTGAGCTGTCCCATCTCTCCCTGTACATGCAAACACATCTTTGCAAGTACTATAAGCCCAAATGCCTCGAGCAAAGCATTAAAATACCCAGTTGCCTTCCTTTTGCCTTTCTCCTGTATGGTGAACGGTTACGATTTCAACAATGTTTAACTATAAGTGTGAAAGTACTTTTTTCTTTTTAGGTGCAGGTTTTATGGATTGAAGGGAAAGAAGTTGCCTGGGGCAACTCATCAGTTATGTCCGCTTTGAGAAACAAGTCGGTCCTTGTAGTCACTACTGTCTTTTCTTGTTAGCAGCATCTATCATTCATTTAATTTCATTTCTGACCCCTTTCTGCTTAATAAAACATAGATGTTTTTCACCTATCAAATTAATAGACAACAAAATTTAAAGATATCTGTAATTTCAAAACCTGCAGTGAAGGAACCAACACTTTAACAGGATCCAAAGAGAATAAATACACACATTGGGTGAATACAGCAGTTGCCAACTTACTATTTCTTTGCTCTCCTCTTTGCAATTTATTTCTTGGATTCTCTCCAAAATGGACTTCTCTGAAGGTTTAACTGTTGCAGATCCATCACTAAGTAAGGTAGCAATTTGCTCTTTAAAAGACATTAAAGAGCTCTGAGCAGTCCTGGCCTCTTCTCTGCTGCTCTTCAAGCTTCCATCCAGCTCACTGGAAGATTTCTTCAGATTGTGCAATTCCAACTTTGAGACATCTAAAGCTTTCTGGTTAGCAGTCAGTTTATCTTGGAGGTTTCTGATCTCCATCTCCAAACTCTGTCTCCTTGCTATAGCACTGTCAAGATCCTAAAATACATGAAAGGTTAAACCAGTGTTTTAAAATTTTTTATAACCCCTTGCACACACAAAGCAGGGAATAACTCAGAAGCAGGTACTGTAGATAGAGAAATTAGGACCCATACTGGTCATATGGGTGAGCATCAGGGCTTCATAGGGGAGCTCCCACTGAAACTGATGAAAGCACAAAGCCTGCTGTAATCACACGATAGAATAACTGTGACCCTGTGACACTATAGACTAACTACAGACCCTTGCTGTGGCCTGCAAGAATTAATACAAGAGTAAAATTTTCAGGTAAACACAAAAGAAGTTTTTAGTGTAAAACTACTGCTATCTTATTTTTTCATTCCGATAATATGACTTAGAAAACAAATGATGAACAAGATGTAATGCAAATAAAGACAAAGTACTACAACTCAGAGGGGATAGGATAGGTTTGGATTTTTCAGTTGGAATGGGGATATAATGATAACCTAGTCCAACTGCCTGTCCAGTTCAGGGCTGACCAAAAGAACACACATGAACTCACTGAATACAGTGTTAAGAGCAGAATTAGAAGTGATTTCAGAGATCAGTTTATCTGAACATGACAAAAACTCCTGAGATTATTTATACACAGAAATGGACAGTGAGAGGCCAAACAAAAAACAATCATGATGTTAAAAACAGCATATAAGAGGGTTCAAATGATCAAATACCAATTTCACCTGAAAGAAGAAATCCTTAAATAGTGAAACACTTGGAAAAATTTTCAAAAAGGGAATTATTCAGAGCTATGTCATCTTCTGAAGAAAGCAAAATCCCTATTACCATAAGGTTGAATTCGCCTGAGTTGAATAGAAGAAAGTGAAGAGCTACGGGTCCTCCTACAGAGCCTACAACATCCCCCATCTGCTGGTCAGCTGGGCTGTCAGTGTGCAGAAGCACAACTGAGAAAGGACTACTGGGATGGTGTCTCTACCTAGTATCCTTGTAAGTTGGTGGGGTTTTTAAGTCAGTTTCTTGCATTTCATAATTAACACACTCAAAGACAATATTGTCCTCAGCAGGGAAACACCTGACACCCATGATTCTTCTTTCTTAAGCCCAGAGGTTTTAAAACCTTCTGATGAATCAAGACTCAGCTTGGAAAGAAAAAAAAATAGCCAGCACATATGCATCTACATCAGTTGTATATGAAATAATGACCAAACAGGGCAGAGCAGACAGACAGAACTGTGTATCCTAGCACATGACAATAAAGCAAATGATGGTAGAAAAATTAAAGAAAAATAACTCATGTAAACATAAAAAAAAATATCTCTCATTCAGTCAACTTGTGAACTTCTTTCCTTTCCCCACAAAACCAACATTAAGAGTGCTTACACGTCATAAGCAAGAATAAAATTTGCAGTGAAAGCAACTAATACTACAGCAAAGACTGTCTTAATTCCTCAGGCTACTACCTGATTGTTAGGAACAAATGGGAAAGAATATTACCTCACAAAAGACACAAAATTATGCCAGAGGAACTCATATTTATAAAGAGAGATTGAATTTCTCTGAAAGTTTCAGCTGTTTAGCAGTGGTTCAGTAAGTGGATTGATGAGAAATAAGATTGGGTACATTGGAGTTAAAGAATTGTTCCCGGTGCGATTGTGAATATGGTGACCAATCAGGGATCTCTCAGGGTCTATATGAGCTTGCTGTGTAGAACAGCGAGTCATTTGTATTGATGGCATAGGTGGCAATCAAGTAGTAAATCTAGGAGTACTTATGTAGATCAACAGTGAGGGTGGACGAAAAAGGAGTTTGGGTGGAACCCTTGGAAATGAAATACAAATATATGATACTAAAAATACTAGATTTTTAAAATAGCTTCAAAAAGACAAACATGCAAACACATAAATGAAAACAAACCAAAACAAACCCTGCCATTTAGGAAATTATTTGTTACTAACCATTTCTAAAGTAATTGTAGAACTCTCTTGGAAACAAATTTTGGCATGATTCCGTGCCATTTTCTCCTTTTTAATTCTAAACAGGTCTCATTAATAGCAATTTCCCACCTGTGCTCAGAATTACATTATGGTAATTACAGCAAAGAATGCAGAGTTATTTATTCCAATTACAGTTTTCAGCAGCGTGTATTTTTCCTTTCAGAAAGGCAGCACAAAAGTAGTTGCAAGTACCAGGGAGTTTACCTAATTATACAATCTTGTTTCAAATTATGAACATCTGCAAACAAACACAGTTGAATCAAAAGATCGAGGTATAAAATAAGGAACTGCAAGCTTGTTGTTGCCCAAACATTAAAAGAAAAAAAAAAAACAACAAAACAAAACAAACAAAAAAAGCAATTTACAGAACTAAAAGCTGTAAAACTCAAAACATTAGAATTCTGAACAATCCTTAAAATCTCTCTTGAATAGAGAGCATTTATTCTGGCTAGCTTCAAAGAGCTAGACCTGCATCACTGAACAGTTCCCAGAAATTTAGAGACTGTGGCATGTAAAGATGGTATCCCAACAAGAAGCAAACCCCCAAGAGCCTAAGTGATCAGTGCAGGCAAATAAACAACTTCCACCACAGAAGGCTGACAGGGTGAAACCATGACAGTGCGTGGTTTCTCCTTGATTCCTCAACATTTATGGCAAAAGTCCCATGGCTCTGAATTACATGAAGGTTTTGGTATGCATCTTGTAGGAACAAAAAAGCTACCCAATACTGACACACACAGATCTTGAAAACAGGAAGAATTATGGAAATGGTTGCTCAAAGAAAACAGAATTAGACATTTGGTGGATTTACCCAGGGTAGACTGTATCAATGATTGTTTGTTAGATACCAGAGATGCAGCAAATCTGCCATGGACATACTCACCTGTGGATGTAGAAAGTAGCACCAAAGGTTCTTCAACTATATGATACTGATGCAAAAGGGCTCATACAATATAGTGCTGCACTTAAAGTTACCCACAGAGGCTGAAACACACTCTGGAACCTACAGTCACCTGCTGGCACCCTACCTGCTCTAGACTAGAGAAGATGTAAAAGTAACCAGAACATTACACAGGATGTTGGCAAGGCCTCCTTCATGAGAAATTATGTGTTCAATATTAGGTCAGCTGTGCTAACAGAAAATGTGTTTAAGCTGTAACAGGTGAGGAAAATCACTTCTGTCTTTTAAGCAGAGAGAAGTCTTTTATAAGGGATGGCTAAGAGAGCTGTACTTAACACTGCAAAACAAAATGAGAGAGATGATCACATTAAAGAGACAAGCAAATGAAAGAGAGGAAAAAAGAAGGGATAAGGTCTTTTATATAATAATACATAGAATCATAGAATGGTTTGGGTCGGAAGGGACATTAGAGATCATCTAGTTTCAACCCCCCTGCCATGGGCAGGGACATCTTCCAATAGACCAGGTTGCTCAAAGCCCCATTCAGCCTGGCCTTGAACACTGCCAGGGATGGGGTATCCACAGCTTCTCTTGGACAAACTGTTCCAGTGTCTCAACATCCTCATAGGGAAGAATTTTTTCCTAATATCTAATCTAAATCTACTTGCTTTTAGGTTAAAGCCATTCCCCCTTATCCCATCCCTACATTCCCTTGTAAAAAGTCCCTCTCCAGATTTCTTGTAGGCCCCCCTTTAGGTACTAGGAGGCTGCTCTAAGGTCTCCCTGGAGTCTTCTCCAGGCTGAAAAACCCCAGCTCTCTCAGCCTATCTCCAGAGCAGAGGTGCTCCAGCCCTCTGAGCATCTGTGGCTCTCCTCTGCACTCTCTCCAGCAGGTCCAGGTCTCACTTCCGTTGGGGGCCCCAGAGCTGGAGGTACTCCAGGTGGGGTCTCATGAGAGCAGAGTAGAAGAGGAAAATCATCTCCCTTGAATTTCTGGATATGCTTCTTTCAATGCAGCCCAAGATACAGTTGGCTTTCTGGGACGCAAGTGCATATGCTGGGTCATGTTGAGCTTCTCCTCAACCAGAAGTAGTGTGTCTATTCAGCACTAGAGAAGTGATTCTCCTCCTGTGCTCAGTACTGGTGAGGCCGCACCTCAAATACTATGCTGTTTTGGGCCCCTCACTACAAGACACTGAGGTGCTGGAACACATCCAAAGAAGAGTAATGAAGTGGTCTTGAAGTGAAGGGTCTTGAAGTGAAGGGTCTTGAGCACAAGTCTTATGAGGAGTAGCTGGGGAAACTGGGTTGTTTAGCCTGGAGAAAAGGAGGCTCAGGGGAGACCCTACCACTCTCTACCACTACCTGAAAGGAGGTTGTAGTGAGGTGGGGATCAGTCTCTTCTCCCAAGTAACAAGCAATAAGAAGAGGAAATGGCCTCAAGTTGCACCTCAAGAGGTTTAGACTGGCTATTAGAAAAATGTCTTCACCAAAAAAGTTATGAAGCACTGGAACTGGCTGCCCAGGGAAGTGGTTGAATCACCATCTCTGGAGGTATTTAAAAAAAAGATGTGTAGATGTGGTACTTACGGACATGGTTTAGTGGTGGACTTGGCAGTGTTCAGTTAAAGGTTGGAATCAATGATCTTAAAGGTCTTTTCCTACATAATGACTCTATGATTCTATTAATACTGGCACCTCCATCAGCATCAGGGCCTCAATATACTAAACCAAGCACACATACATATACAAAAACCCCACATTACATTTACGGTAATAATAAGGTATAAAAGAGAATGCAGGTATCTTCCAGATGAATTCATACACCAGGCCCACCTCCAGTTACCTTGTGTTCTATCACAAGGACTGCAAATCAGCTTGCTCTTATCTCTTGTCTTCTCCGATGATTCAACCTGGAAATACTTGTGATGCCTGCTGAGGCCTGTCCCTAATGTATTTTCTTTCTGACATCTTAGAACTGAAAAAAAAGAAAAGTTCTGAGAAACTCATTACCTACTGGGACAAGAAAAACCTCAAATCATTTGGTTGTGCCTCCTACAATCAAAGTATTTGGGTATATTCAAAATGTAGGCATGATTCTCAAGTTTAATCAATTTCCTTAAATAATTTTATATTTTAATTAACTGTTTTCATACAATCAATTAATTTTAATCAATTCATACTTACTTGATGCTACCTAAATATTCTGTTCATAACATAATTTAATACAAGTCAGTATTGAATACTGAAGAGTATTTTCCTGTTGAATTTTGCATCAGTAGTTCATGCAGATATATTTGTATTAATTAAAATTAATTTGTACATTTGTATTAATTAAAATTTCTTAACTGCATTTCAAACATGTTCTTTAAATACATTGCATGGTGCATACCTTTGCAAAACAGGTTTTTAAATTAACACACACACACAAAAAAAATCACTTAAAGAGGGAATCACAAATATTTCCAGGCTGAATCATCAGCAAAGACATGAAACAGAACAAGCCAGTTTACTAGTTTTGTGGTTCATCAATGGCAATGCTGTACAAAAGGCAAATTCATCTGGAAGAAAAATATATGCACCTTCTTCTATACCTTCAACAAATACCATATAGGAATTGGCTAAATAATAGAAAGAAATTTGGTTAGAGCAAATAAATACAATGTTTTTTAAGGATCTGCTTTCTCAAAGGTGGCAGGGAATGTTACGGTGGCTGAGGCTTGCTGAAGAAGGCTGACAGAACAGTGTGATGGCCTCTACACACTTAAAGAATGTTATAGTTCTGAAACTATGATTATCATAGTAATCACTGTCTGGACATACAGAAAGAACAGGTATTCTGATTCTCAGTCTAGAAATCTGAGCAGCATTCAAAAGTTATTTTACATCAAATGCAATTTTGATACCCAGCACTGCCAGAATAAAGGTATGCAAAATATTTGCAGAATTCCAGGAGCAAGCTCTTGCAATATTTAGTCAGAAAGCTGAGAAGTTTAGAATTCTAAAAGAAAATATATTACAATGAAAGAGCTTGGTGTCTTTCTTTTGATACTTATATTAGTTTCGACGCTGCACTGGTTTCTGTTCTTTGCTGTTTGCTACTGTGATGCAGTGAGGCTGAGAGGGGAACAGGTAAAACTGTCATTCACTTGTGAGTGTTCTTCAAATGAAAACCAGATAACTGCAACAAATACTCGAGCATCAAATACACTAAACGACACTGAATTACCCTCACTTACTAACCTTAAAACATAACCAATTTGCTTTAATTTTCTTCATCAAGAATTTCAGAATCTACAATCTGTTTAAGAGACCATTAGACAGCTGCCTCCACCTTAGACATAAAGAAAGGCATGTATTCAAGAAAGAGTTCACAGAAATCCCAAGGAGCAGCAGTGAAGAGCTACCTGGCCAGAAAAAATGATTCAGAGAGGTAGCAGGGAACAGTGTAGTGGCTGAGTCTTGCTGGAGAAGACTGACAGAACAGTGTGATGGCCTCTATACTTAGTAAAAATTTTGAGAGAAAACTAGGGAAACAGGCTACCGTCTCAATCTGTGATACAGAAGATGGCCAACATGTTTGGCCCTGGAAGCTTCAGGCAAATGCAGGCAAGAGTAGCTTGTACTCAGTCTGTGCTGGGTAAACTCCGCTAGAGGCAATTCCACTAATTAAAGCTCAGAAAACAGTCCAGAAACACACCTCTGCGACTGTTTCTTCTGCTACAGGAATAGTATGGATCTCTGCCTTTTACCTCCACAGGTGAACATGTCACAACAGTTCATGTGCTTAAACTGTTCAGCAAAGTATATGACAAAGTCAAACTGACTTTATACCACTGATGCCATTCCTGTAACCTAATAATAAACCCATCAGGTTAACAGGGGATGCCATATATCCTCTTTTACACATGTGGATTTAAAGCATTTTTTGGTTCTTTACTTACTTTTACAATACTAAATTTCTTCATATGCTTCTGTGAATACAAAATCTTCACAACAGATATACTCAGTATCTTTAAATTCAAGTAGCTGAAACAGCAACAGAGAAATCTACAGCCTCTAGATAGGCACTGATGGCACCCACTTCATTTGAAAGCCAGTGCTAATAATTTAGTAAGACATTTTGTAAAATGGGTTAAATAAATTATGCATTTGGCATATGCACAACAATGATAGGAAAATATTTTTCATAAAACTAGCTCAGGTTTGGAAATGTTTCAGCAGTCAGAGCAAACTTGCAAAACAAGTTGAAGCCCTCGTCTTGGTTTAAAACATCTCCTGATTCCGGCTTACTTAGTGAGCACAATACTCTCTGTTCTTACTCACACACCTGTGTCTGATGTGAAGCATGAGAAGAAAATGTTCTCAAAAATAATTTGTTTCATTTCTTGGTGCAGGTTCTCACTTAGTCCCCTTTGAATCTCGGAAATTTTTACACAGCTTGGTAAGAAGTATTTTCAGCAGTAAGTAAAATTTATGACCCCTGTGGTGCTTAACATTTATCATCTCCACAACAAATTCTTTCTTCTCCAGAGCACACTCTCAGCTATTCCTCATCTCTTAAGTATTTTGCTTACGACTAAATCAGAACACTGCATCCCAAGTGTATGGTGGTAGTGGTCTGTTCAGGAAAAAAGGAATGCCAGGGGGGTGGGGAAAATGTCGCATTACATTTGAAAACTTACTTGCACAAGGTTGCCTTTATGTTAAAAAATTCTACAAACTCAGTCACACACAACTCAGCTACATATATGGCAGTCTAAGTTTCTTATTTTCTTGAAGTTCTGACCATCAGATTTAACCACCCTGGCTCTAGTACCTGTGGGAAATTTTCATTATGTTTTTATTAAACTGCTCACTTCCCACAGTTATCACTCAAAGTACAACGTTATAAGGAAAACTGCAACAAAACTTTGTTCATCCATCCTTTGCAATATACAAAAACCTTTAATGACGAGCATTCCTGGAGCAATTAAATCCTCAAATCATATCCTTTACCTTTCCAAATCGTACCTATGTGAATTTGGTG
This sequence comes from Myiopsitta monachus, assembly GCA_017639245.1. Classification (NCBI taxonomy): domain Eukaryota; kingdom Metazoa; phylum Chordata; class Aves; order Psittaciformes; family Psittacidae; genus Myiopsitta; species Myiopsitta monachus. The sequence continues at coordinate 25,257,290 of CM029925.1, forward strand.
AATACTTGACTTACAATTTAACTTAGACTTCTAATTTCAGCATCATTCCTGCTGCACAGATTTCCTCTATGGATACCCCACAGAAAAACAGTGCTTACCTGCAAGAGCCGTGCTACTGCCTGCAACATTTTGGGTACAAGCCAACTGAGTATTTACAGTTCTGAAATACAACTTCATAATAATGTAAAGATAATCTAGGGTGTCTGAAAGTCAAGACACTTTACTTCCCGTTCCTTAAGAGAAAGAATAAAATTGTGTCCTAGCAATTCCTTTCAATTTGTCATTAGAATCTTTTAGATAAACTGAATAAAAGAATCCTCAGAAAACTTGAAATATGATATAAATATATTTAAAGGAGCATATTTTTATTGTTCCATGCTCATGACTCAGATATACTCACTCATTAACTCTATAAACATGTGCTTATGTACATGCTTGTGCAAGCACAGAAAAGGTTACAGTAATACGAAGGAAGAAAAACAGAAATTTGCAGGCAACGTCGGATGACATCAAATCTACAACAGATCTATTTTACACATTGTTCTTGCTTAATCTCCATATATTTTGAAGCTTTAAAAAAGTTGAGAATAACTGTTGAAAAATGTCCTTTTTAGGAAAGACCCTAATCACCAGAAGTCTCTTAGAAGCCTTTTTTCTCGTACAACGCTTACTGAAAATTAATTTGAAATTTTGAGAAAACATTTGAAAACCAAACATACAAATCATGTAATTATGTACCTTACTAAGTTTTTCCATGTCTTGATAGCATCCTGCTGCCTTTTTCTGTTCCTTAGTCACTTCTGAAACAAGCCTCATGATAGTTTCTCTACTAGCTTTGGACTCCATCTCATGGACATTGATAGCTTCTTGAAGAGTAGCAACCTGGTCTTTTAGGGTCAGATTTTCTTTACATATTTCAGAGACCTAGAGAAATAATTCAAACATTAGTAAGTTTTTTAAAGGACCTAAAACCACATATATTCATCCCAGTACATGTGCTCCTAATCATCCCAATAAAGGCATGGTGTTACTGGTGACCCCTAGGTCAGATTTATAATTGTGCTCTATTATGCCTTTCTAAAAAGAGTAGAAAGACATTTATAAAGAGAAATATAGTTCCACCAGAAACCCACAGCTTAGTGTAATGTAGTTCAGATTTACTCCCACACAACCTGCATGATCTATTAAACAGGTGGAAAGTTACTGTCATTACATATCTGCACTTGACGTGAAGCAGATCAGAAAATGAAAACAGATCATGTAGCTAACTTCACGCAAAAAGCAGACCATTTCAGTTTGGATTGTTAAGATTTATGCCTCTCATTTAGAATGAGGAACTGAAAGCTGCATTTTATGCTTGGAACATTTTAGGCATGGGGAGATTTGAGTTAGTAACAGCTATCTCATAAGCATATTCAAGGACAGGGACAAATACATGGTGGGTTGCTGATCTAAGCAGCTGGCCCCTTGGAAAAAGTAGTCATTTCCAGGAGGATTCTAGGGCTGTTTTGATACATTACACTATTTCTAAGTGGAATAAATGAATGTGGGCATTATGAGAGTGTATAAGGTAAAAAATGTACCCTGACTCCTACAGGCAGGATTAAGACTAAGACAGACCTATTTAGTCTTAACCAAAACTGTGATGTGGAAAAAATAGAAGTGCCATGACCCCAAACAAAAAAGTGGCTAAGGTTTCCTAATGAACAGAGCTTTCAGCACAAATTAGATTTCCCAACTAGATTTATTATTATGTTGTTAAAGCAAGACATCAACATATACTTTTCTCTTTTAAACTCCAGTTATTTCCTTAACTTAAAGCATATAAGAGTTACAGCTTACAAACATTTTGGCTTCTAATGACAACTAGCCAAGTTTTATTAGAGCATCTAATACAATTTCAATGTGCCTGTAATATTATAAGGACAAGTACTCAAAGAAATAGCTATGATATGTACTTAGAAAATCTTGGTATATTAAGGAATTCCTTATAGCCAGAACTCTTATAATAATATGAATATAATGAAACAGAATTTCCCAAAATACCTAGTATGCTCTCAAATGCAGAAAAATAGGGACAGCAAAGACTAGCAGAACATGAGGGGGGAAAAAAAGCATAAAATTAGGATAAATTACCCTTCAGCAGCATTGATAAATGTTAAAAGAGCATACAAATAATTTTCCATTTGTTTCTGGAAACAGTTTTTGGAACTTCAGAAGTATTCTGAAGATAAGTAATAAAGTTTTATGATTAAGTCTCAAAACCACCACACAGTAATCCACAGCTTTTTGTTACAGGGCATAGTTAACATTGTTTAGGTTATGCCATTTCAGATGTTTCTATTTATGGTATGTTGGCTTGAGGCAAGTGTTAAGATCTAGTGGTGCAGTTTGCACATCACCTAGTGACTCCCAGTGTTAATGTTTTCAGGAAAGCTTTCAAACAAGTATCTAATCACGGTTGTACTTCAGAACTACAGGCTGATAAAATATTTATACAAATAAGAGCAGACTGAGTTCATTGAGGTCTATTAGTGTTCAGCACCTTTGAAAATCAGCCCAGTGTGAAAAAAAGATGTCTTAAATGATAGCACTGTTTGAGGATCATTATTTAATACAAAGATTCCTGTCTTCATCACTTCATTTCTTTGACAACCAAATATTCTTCTATTAAATTGCTATACTGAAACCCTTGCCTACACATAATCACCTTTGACACTAAATGTTCCTGTGGTTTCTCTTTTTCTTTGATGTCTGTGTCTAATAATCCAGAAAGCTCTGTAAGAAGGTCTCCATACTTTCTGCTGATTTTAGAAGCTTGAGTCATGCTTTCTTCACACTCTTTCAAATATTTACTGGAGAGGAAAAAAAAATACTGACATAGTATGAATGTTCTCTGAAACAAAATTCCAGGCAAAAGATATTATCCCAAGTTTGTTGCTAGCTTCTGCATACCACAAAGTGAATTCTAAAAGTTTAATATAATTCTCTATATCTGTTATTTAAAGACATATAACTTTATTTGTTATCTTATGTGCAAACATTTCTTCATTTTGGATTTTGATTAACATTTTAAAGAATCTTCTGTTATCCCAACCTAATTCTCAGCACAGGATTTCAATAAAACACAAGAACCAGGAGACATCAATAAAAAGTGCTTTCAATATACAACAAAATGGGGGCTACAAGCGAATGCTTAGGAAAAAGTAAGGGAGAAAAAGGTGATGAAATTATAATAAAACCATGCTAACAGCACTTCTCATCCCCTCTCTAAAGAAGCTGATAGTGCTGATCAACAAACTCTGGGGAAGAAGAAGTCCCTCTAACTACACTAATGGAATTGTAGGACATCCACAGTACCTGCTAAGGGAAGTTTACCAGCAGAAGCAAACAGAGATGGGGGAGATTATTTCACTGTACATACAAACTTTTGCAGTGTAACACTGCCCATGAAAGGGATAGATCAAAGCAGAAAATATCAAGGGACTATTACAAAAGTATGAAGAAAAGGCAGCTCTTTGTCATCAATTTCATCACTCTTTAAAAGTTGCCTATCATGGGGATATACATCCCACATGAAATATGTTATCCTTAATCACAGATATCAGACTATAGAGGCTCTATAAGAATGAACAACCAATAACAGAGCAGTCAGTTTCACTCATTGGCAAAATGTGGTTACACCCCTCCTGTTACCAAAGACAAGCCCAGCAAACAAGCATTGCCACAGTCTGCATGAGTAGCAAACGTACAAAGTAAAATTTTGCTCATGATGCTGCAACACTGAGCATCATTTCAAGCTGCATCGGGAGAGGTTTAGACTGGATATTAGGAAAAATTTCTTCACTGAAAGGGTAATCAGGCATTGGAACAGGCTGCCCAGGGAAGTGGTGAGATCGCTATCCCTGGAAGTGTTCAAACACCATGTAGATGAGGTTCTCAGTGACATGGTTTAGGGGTGGACTTGGCAATCCTGGGGTAAAGGTTGGATTGATGATCTTAAAGGTCTTTTCCAATGTAGTTGACTCTGAATCTCTGATTCTGAAAAACTACAAAGAAACAGATTGATGAAAAAGGCCAAACAAAGCTCAAAGTGACTATTAGGATAATCCAGATATCAACTCCAATACCTCTCAGATAACACCCATGGGAGAGGTTATCAGTGGTAGAGTGCAAGAGACAGAACTACTGAGCTTCTAGTTAAGAAACAAGGTACTTTCTAAAGCAAGTTCTTCACAAAAATTTGACCACTAGAATAAAAAGAGATGTGAGATATTACCAAACACATGAAGCAAATATTTCATTGAAACTCATCTGCTTATCAAGAACATAGCACTATTCTCAGTTTTCAAGGTGGGTATGCTTGTCATTTCTGTACGAATTATTTTCCATTTCTGATTTTTTCCTCTCTAAGTTGGCAATCAAACAGGCAACAGGGCATCACGCCATAATCAAAAAGCAGCATGAGACCCCTATAGAAAACGAACATTGAGTGTATACATAGTACTTTAAATAGTTGTAAAACAGTGAGTAAAAGAGATGGCCCATGAAAAAATTTAAGATATTGCCTTAGGAGGGAGATCAGCACAATTGTTGCCAATGCTGCCAAGTGGAAGAAGGTAGAATAATAACAGGGAGGAATGGAAAACATCAAGTTCTGCTCTTGACAGGACAAAGATAGTTCCATGTGCTACTGCACAGCACACATGGTGAACCAAAAGAGCTCTGCCTTTTGTGGCAGGCACTGGCCCTCAGAAAACAAGAGCCTTACAGCTTCCTCACCTCTGAGCACCTTTCTCTCCTGTGTAGTCCCAGCCAAACTACGCTGTGACATGCCACTTAACTGCTGCCCTGAGGAGGAATATGTCAGAAGTGAAAAGCTATAAGGTTCCAAGCACACCCAACACGCATGCCTGTATGTTAGAATATTGTACAAGATTGACCACCAACCCTGCAAGCTGTTATGTGGCTCTGAAAAATTGAGGCACACCACACACAGAACCATGCCTGCTTCTAAAAATAAACAATCTGAAGTACAAAGGACACACTTGACAACTCTACAAATAACCTAATTATCTCCAGTAGGGCCATAAAGATGTGAGCACCTAGAAAATAGGGAATCAGGTACAAAAAAGTAGAAAGGCAGGTCTTTCACAGTTTTGCTAGCTCTTCAGAACTAATGAGCACAGACAAAGGGAGGAAAGGGAGAAAAACAGAAAAAGCTTTTCACAGTTCAGGTTCTAAAAATACCTTGGCAATAGACCTTTTGAGTAGAAAAGCACCATTTTCAACAGGAGAGGTGTACCTCCTGGAAACCAATCACAGAATTCATTAAACATTTTTTTTTGCCATGTCTCCAGGTATAGGATGTAAACGTGCATTTCATGCCTACTGGCTTGCTCTTCCCTTTTATTAATGGTTTTCAGTGAAAGTCTTTCTTGAATACCTAATCAGGACTAGGCATGTGCTAAGTTTGCCAGACCAAGCGACGAAAGCTCATTAAGTCATACATTGACTAGCATTAAGTGGCACATGTAACCATCAGCTGATGATGAGAAAAACCTTTGAAAGCATACACTGTGGATTTACAGCCAGTGCAACATGTTTGTCCCTTCCAACAGAGTGGATTTACCCTCACTTTCCCTTTTGCCAGCACTCTTTGCCAGGTGCACAGTGAATTGGACCTGGGATTTGTAGAGCTGGAAATTAAGCTATTTATTTTACTCCAAGAAGTAGCACTTTAAAGAATCTTAACCATATGTCAGAGACTGTGATATTCTCTATGTTGCTAGGATGCATAATACACTTCTTGGCTTAACTATCTCCTCACTTCTATTTGGGTCATACCTAAAATCTTTGGTGATCAACATCAGCACTCTCCATGCTTTTGTCAAATCAACTGGTAATAGACAAGTGCACTGCAATGGATTTCTCTAGATTTTAAAATAACTTAATTATCCACTTCTAATGTACAAAGCCTGGAAGAGCTGTGTGGAGTACTGAGTTGGGAAATGCAGACATCTGGTAAACACTCACCTCGCTGTTAAATAGTATTGAGAGAGAAATGGATATTAGCCTTGTAATGGTGGAAAAAAATCCACTATAGAAGTCTACAAGATATCAATATAATATGACTGACACTGATTTTGGAATTTTAGAGCTCAGAATATTTTTATACCAGTCAGTTTTCTTTGTGACTAACATTGCTATCAGTATCCATCCCACAGACCTGAAATATTAGTATTTATACAGAACTGACATATCAGTGCTCTGACACGCTATGCTAACAACAGCACAGTTAAGGATACTATCTTTTATTAAAAGTTTTATGCGATCAGTATACATGTTTTAAAAAATAAAAAATGCACACAATGTCCAGAAGTAGAAGTCAGAGAAAGCTAACATTACTGAAAGCTGCACAGCCATTAAACAAACATTAACATGCTCCCTTCAGGATGCTAACAACTAGGAATTACACCATATTTTCCTTATTACTCTGCTGCTAATGGACAGGTTTACATTAAGGAAGAAATACACTCAACATTGTTCTGGCTCCAGCTGTGACACAGAAGAGAGGAAAATAGTCCAGAGCGATGCAGCAGCACAGTCACTCACCACTGCACATCCCATGCAGCATGTCAAGTGACAAGTAAACACCTGCAAGAGAAGCCATACGATAAAGCTGGACCAGGGCACTAGACAATATTTCCAGGTACTGCTCATCACGAGTGTGCTATGAAAGGCACAAGATTTGCCTCAATGCAAAACCCCATTTATGGGCTAACAGCTCAAACCAAAATTCAAGTTCCAATACCTTCCACACTTTCAGGTACAATGGTTGTGCAAGACATTGTAACTGAATTCAGATCTGCAGTAAAGCCTGTCCACCAACATATTTTTCTGTCCTGACAACAGCACCATTCTGTCATCCCAAACAAAAATTTTTTCTTATCTCACATGAATCTTACTTAAGTTTGGCATTTTGCTCATGAAGCTCCTCCTTCAGCTCCAAGTTTTCCTTTAATGCCACCTGAGCTTTCAGCTCAGCCTGGTTTTTAGAACTGGCAAGTACATACACTTCTTCTTCCATCTCCTGAATTCGGGCTTGCAAAGACAGGAGGTGAGACATCTGCCTAGCATTGTTTTCCTTGTAGCTTTCAGCTTCAGATTTCAGCTCTTGAAAAGAGGCTTCTTTAGAGACCATTCTGGACCTGAGTTTAAGAAGCTACAGATAGAAAAGAATTAATTCATTAAAAAAAAGAAGGAAAGAATAATTTTGCCCAGGTTGAAATACATGACTGAACTACAAGCTTAATAATATGACGAGAAGCACATTTTGGAACAAAAGACTGAGAGTCTTCTCTCACTACAGGATTGAGTAGAGGTACACAACTTTATTCTCATATACCTAGGAAAAAAGCAATAGGAGAGGTTTGTATAAGCAAGTACTGCTGTTGTGTAATACAAATTTTCAAGGTAATCTCTTGCAGATAAATTTATTCACAAATTCAAAATTTAAAACAGTCCACCTTAACTCACCCCCCTTATGCATCTACATTAATTACTGACACCACTATTCCCTCTTTTCTGCCTGCCTCCTCCCAGTTCTGGTGCACAATTCCACAGATAATCTATACCTGGAGGGAGCTGTAACAGCACAGTATCCTGTTGTATGAGGGTGGAGCCTATTGATGACTTGCAGCATATTCAAACAAATTTTTGGAGAGCTGTGCTGTAGACATATGGTAGGCTTATTTTTGGCATATGGTTATTTTTTGATCTAATATCTAATCAAATGCAGCTGGATTTACACAGAAACAGGAAGAGAGCCTTTTAAGGAAGGGTAGGAGGAGGGACATCACCACCAAATGTCAAGGACTCTTGCAGAGATGATGCTAGAACTTCCCAACAGTTTGTGGAGTTTCTTTGCTTTCCTCTCTTTTAGCTAAAAATACCATTTTTTCTGCCTTATTTCTGCTATAAGCTTTTCTAAAAGACTGAGCTTGAGGCAGACACACCAGGGACACAAAATTTCAGTGTGTTTTATTTTGCTTAAAGGAACAAGTCATTTAAAATGGATTTTTTTTTTTGTCACAAGAAGAGTTAATGCATGTTTCAGCTTTCCTGAATGCTTTGGATTGCAGATAAAAGCAGCAAGATGCAATACGAAACATTAATCACTAGGTAAAATTTATAGACAAATACTTAAGCCACATTAACTGTTCTTTAAGACGTGTGCTAGGGCTTTTAACTCATGGCAAATATTTTAAGGCAATAAATATTTAAGATATTAAGCTGCAATTCAGGATGTCAGGAAATTCATGTCTCTGCCAGAGGCTTCCAGGGTGACCAAACCAAATATACTTAGAGAAATTCCATGAAGCCAGTGAGCCAAGTGCCTTGAAAAAGAGAATTCCTGCTCCTCCTGCTCCCAGCCCACACGCCTGTCCTCTCCCTCGCACCAGATCTGGTATTTGTCTGACTCCTTTACAAACAGCTAACACAGCTGACAGAAAAGGATTCATTTTCTACAGAGGAAGAAGAGGAAGGGGAGCTGGACAAGTCACAGGGAAAAGGCTAGCACCAAGGAATCAGGCAGGAGGACCACTCTTGCAGCAACAACATAGTCTCCAAAAAGCTTCACCTGCAACATTGGTTTAAGAGACACTTTGGAGCTGACATAAAGGAGCACTGACTTCAAGAAAAGCAGCTCTGCCTTTTCCCAGGTTCATGAGCTTTGTTTCTATACTTCACCCTCTTTGTGCTAGCAGAGGTATTTATATGACTATAAGGTGAAATAAGATTGGGAAACTGGTCTAGATAAAAATCAACTCATAAAGAAGCCTGTTTTTCAGTTGCATCAGTTCCTCAACAAAACAGTGAACTGTAAAACTACACATATATCTGTGCCAGCACTAGGGATGGGGCAGTGTAGGGAAGGAAATGGGCAGCTAAAGGAACAAAACGATTGCTTTGCTTGGCAGCTGGACCAAGCTATGATAGCTTAAAGTGTCCATAACCTTAAAATTTCTCTGCGGTTCAACTCCCCATCTGCAAAATGTGATATTTTTTCCTCTGTCCATTGTTCTTGTGGTCAGTTCCAACTGCAGAAAAAGCAAGAATAATCCCATATCATGAGTTTTACAGAGCACTCAGCAGAACAAGGCTCTGACCTCAGCTGGGTCACAAAGGTCTTTATTAACAAGAGTATGAAGCTGCTTTCTTAACTATCCTTTTGCTTTTGCAAGCACAGTGCTGGAAGAATCTATAAATCAATCAGTCATGCTGGCAAAAAAGCCATTCAGCATTTCCAGTAATACATTCTTTCTATGAGAACACAAGATTCTGTATGGCTTTATAAAATTAAAATTTAAAGTACTGGTCCTGTATAACCATTCAATGGAGGGGAACTCTGCAGTAATTTCAGGATCCTCTGGTCAAATTCAAGCTCAGCCAATGGACACTTATCCTTATAGTCCTGGCTGAATACTGCAGTAACAATTCATTCTCCTACAATATTACATGTTCTTGCTGTTTCCTATATTCAGCTACCCAAAATTAAAGAAATTTTATTTCATTGATAGAGCCTTTTTTAATTTTGAACATGAACTCATAATCAGTTCGTTAAAACAGAAGCCAGGAGAGTGAAAATCACACTGAAATTCTAAAAAGAATGTTATGAGAAACAAGACATTCTGTATCCAAACAAAGGCTTCTATTCTTTGAAGAAAGTGACCATAAAGAATCCTTAGGTTTGGAGAAGAATTTGGAAGTACCTCTGACTGGGCACAACCATACTTCACTGAAAGTGCTGCAAGTTCACTTTGAGCATTTTCAGCTGCAGCTCGATAGCGATTCATCTGCTCTCCAGTGGCAGGAATATCCAATAGAGCATGATCATGAGATTCCTGGGAAGGCAGCATAAAAACAAAACCATTAGACATTTTATTTTTTTTGAACATTTTTCCTTCGGTGCTTTTTCGCTTGATTAAGATGCTCATGGGCACTTGTTCCAAAACTGTTATTCCCAGAGTAACTTTCTCTCAGATCCTTACTGAAAAATAGGATAAACAGACACTTTCATACCAGTCACCACTTTTATCTGCATGTTCAGCCACCAACACCAGTGCTAAAGTATAGCAGCAACACTAGTGCTAAAGTGTATCAGCACATAAGGTACACCCTTCTCAACAACCTCTTGGCCTCCCAGTATTTTCAGCTCAGGTTATTTCCAGTAATTTCTATGTATTTAGCAAAATTCAAAAGACCCCTCTTCTACAAACTTATCCTGTCATTCCTTCAACTGATGTAAATTTTAAGCAAAAGAAAGTGCACAGGCATTCTTTATGCAAACAACCTCTTTGGCTTTTAGACTTTGTAGAATGGTTTGTGTTGAAGGTACCTTAAAGATCATCTAGTTCCAACCCCCCTGCCATGGGCAGAGACACCTTCCACTACACCAGGTTACTCAAAGCCCCATCGAACCTGGCCTTGAACCTGGCCTTCAGTTACATTTGCATGCCTCCTCATTTTCATTTTGGAAGAAATGGCTATCAATCTTCTCCGTGCCACTTGTGCTTTTGCAGATTTCTATCATATCTCATCTCCACAGTCTCTACCAGATCAAAGAGTCCATGCCTACTCCACTCCTACCCACTCCAGAAGTAGCTTTCTGGTTTGCCCATTTGCACTTTTACTTATAACCTGCCAAGGCTAAAGGTCCTTTTAAACTCCTTCACTTAGACATAACTTCAGCTTTCTGAATGACGATTCCTCATCCCCAGCAATCACCATACTGACTCTTTTCACCCTTTCTCAATCCCTTCTGAACGACGGCAAGCACTGGCTCTATGCTTCTAGCACAGTCTCTTTCACACTACTTGTACAACTCTCTAGCTGTGCCTTTTAGACTCTTTATAGTGAGCTTTCTCTTTTTGTGTTTGGTTTTGCTCTTCTATAGTAGAGCAGAAATGCATTGAATTTCCTGGTCTTTGTTACTTATATCTTTCAGCGTGGAAATTCAGATCTCAGGTCTTCATAGGAGTTTTATTAAAACCTTTTTTTCCCCAACCAATAGTGGCTACGGAATGATGAAATTTAACATCTTCAGAACAGAATTGTGTTCAGGTGATGCTGGATGCACACACTGCAGCAGACAGAACATGAGATTTATATTCCATCAGCTCCCACACAGCACTGAAACAAAACCTCAATCATTTAGGTGTGTATTACAAAACACAAATCTCCCCCCACTAATGACTGCTGTTGAAACAGACAGAGACAAGATATCTTCACTTCATACTATTCTACATCAGCGTTGGTTTCCAGGCTGAGATGAATTAGAAGTTCAGCTCCTATCCATTCTAAATATAAAACAAACAAACAAACAAACAAACAAAAAACCCAAAAAACCAAACACACACACACAAAAAAACACAAAAAAAACCACAAAGACCTCTCTAAATAAGTGAACATCCAGTAAAATAAGCCTCTACAAAGAAACACACACAGAAATCCCTGGGGAATAAGGCAAAACTACTATTTTGGACAGCACATTGTAGCACAAGACAGATTACCTTGGATTAGTTTCTATAACACTGTCAACACTTTTCTTTAATCTTTCTTCAAGTACACACTGGATTAGACCCATCAAGTATAATCACATTCATCTCCCTCAATGACACTCAGTTTTGCTCCTTCACAAAGGAGTTGCCATTCATCAAGCCAGACTGATATATGTAGTACAGCTCACAGCCACATGCAATATAGCACACAATCTCACAGATAAAAGAGCTGCTAATTTTTTCAACACTTTATCACCATTCTGAGGGAGTGAGGGAAGCCATGTGCCATCTCTTTGCTACTTTGTCTTCCTTTTTGCTTTATCCCATTTTTTTCACATTGTACAACCACATGAAATTCTTTGACAGGTTTGGGGTTTTTTTCATTCTGGAATACACCAGGGCTCCAAAGCCATGGATAGAGCTTGCAAAGTTAACACTGTGAATATTAGTTAAGTATATTGTTATATTTATATTACTGTATTGATGTATGCTTTCTTCCCTAAACAAATGCAGCCACTTATGACTTTACAGAAAGAAGGAATAGATCTCAAAAATTGATGAAATAAAAATACTTCAGATCATAGCTGAAGAAAAAAGCTGGAACTTCCAAAACCTAAATTTGTATAACAAATTTAGATTTTAAAATTATGAGCACTTAAAAAATGCAGAAACATACCTAGAAGCATTTAAAAGAGGTTAAAATGAAGCCAGGTTCAAAAGTCAATGGGAATTACCACGTCACTCATTTACTTAGTGAGATTTACAGAAGCAGATACAAGGGAAGTTGGTATGATTATCATACTTTTGTCAGGGAATGTGCATGATTTAATATTTAAGTAAATAGTTTTCTACGTTTTGCCGCAGTCATTTACAAGTCTGATCATTAATTGTACTTATAGCAATGCAATTAATTTGGCATAACGCTGCTATAGGGTTAAAATTTGTAATGCAGATGTGGCACTTTTGTATCTCCAGCAAAATTCAGGTTTGTAATGTTTCATGAGTACTATGTAGTTCATAAGAGGCAGTACACAGGAGAAGCCTTAATATATTATCACTCGATCAGCTATAAATAATTAAGGTTTTGAGTGTTTCTCCCATTGACGTTGGTAACTTTATGATCCCTTTCCACTTCCAAGAAAATGAAGTTTTCATTTCACTTTGAATGCATTTAGCTAAAATCCAAAGAAGCTAAATCTATATTTTAGCTATAAAGAAGCTAAATTTATATTTTCAATACTTAAGAGTAATATCTATTTGGACCTTTGGCTTTATTAGCAATAGGGGTTCTTTAGAAGATTAACAACATAAGGTCTATGCCATTATTGGGGGGGGGGTGTTCTGAGCTTTTACCAAGTAACTACTTTCATCTCCCTGTAATCTGACCTATAGTTGGCAAACTTCACCTGATTTGGAAACAACAGTACTTCAACAACCTTCAGTAGTTTTATACCTCACCATGTACTTGGAAATTGACCAACTGTTAAGTCACTCACTCCCATTCTGGTTTCGAGAGCTTTACTTTTATTTCCTGCCTGCATGTCTTATTTCAACCCTGACAAATGCTGCTACCACTGCATCCCTTTCCCAAAATATGTATTAAAAAAAAATCTCTAATGAAACAGAAAGATGTCAATAAGCATTTAAGCACTGAGCACTACCCTGAGTAACTTGCCAATGTATTGCCTCTTGTCCATAGCAGACGGACACTACTTCATTCCATTTCCAATATGTCTAAGCACATTAAGGTTGGCGTGCCAAAAATAATGACTCACGAACCTTTGTAGACTCCATTCTTCCTTTGCTTCTACAAAACAAATGGGGGAAGAGGGAAAGAGAGGCATAAAATTAAACAGTATGATGCAGTATGATGACACATGACAGTAATTTTTCACAGAACTGTTTTACTAAACTATGTCATAGGTTACCATCAGCAAAGAAAGGCATAAAAGCAGAATACTATGCCTTTCAGGACATCAGTGATGAAGATGAATTTGTGTATGGGCTGAACTGCTGAAAAAGGGAGTTTAAACATAATGTTTTGTTTGTAACTATTCTAACTAGGGCTAGAAATTTTATATTAAAAGTCTGTTGTCATCCACAACCTAACTAGCTTAATCTGCTTAAACAATCACAACATGTTCTTACAAGGCCATTTGAAAAACTACCTTGTGCAAATAGATTTTAAAAGGAAATTCTATTCAGCATGCAGAGGATATTAAATTTTTATTTTATTTTGCAAAATAATCTATCCTAGTATAACAAAATACAACTTTTAGAATGTATTTCTTTTCATAAAATCAACAGGTTAAAAACAAATATTATAAAAATAACTATAAGTTACATGAAAATCAGGCACTAAACAGTTTTTAGAGATACTTTCTGAGTCAAACAGAGGGAAGGCAGGTAGCACTTGGCTACTGCAGATTTTTCTTGGTAGCAGCAGCTAGCCAGCCAGTGTGCACATCACTTTCAGAATAGCCACAGCAGCTACACGCACCAATGATTGTGAGGAAGGTGAGCCACTATTACACAGTAAGTCAGGTTTTGTTAAATATGTGAAAGCAGACTAAAGTGAACCAGAGTCACTTTGGAGGGAAAAAACCTGTTCACATATTAGCCATCCTGCACGTATATTTTTGGTAAAGTTGTCTCCTTTCTACATAATACTTTGCCTAGTTTGCCTGTCAGAGATCTCAAAATGTATTGGCAATGCTTTAACATAAATCAAAATTTGCAAGCAGCATTTCAAAACCATTTCAGTTCTGTCAGTTCCCTTTTACATTTTAAAAAGCCAGAAATACCCAATTGCTTTTGATAACTTCTCACTCACTGAATTCCTCTTTCCCAATACCCAATTACTTTTGATCACTTCTTGCCCAGTGAATTCCTCTTTCCCCTCTCTGATTTCTGCTGCTTACTATGCCCAACTCATTGCTTGCAGCTACTGCGTGTAACTCTGAAGTTATTTTTCTGTTGTTGTTATATGACTGTGGAGGTTTTTATGCATTAGTATTTCTGGAACAGTGCACCAAGTGCTCCAGACAGCTCAAATAAATCACCAAAAAGCTTTTCTAAATTCCTTTCAGAAGAGCACTGCTTAGCTCTACCCTCCCTCCTTTTGCAGTAATCATTGAAAGGTATTACTGGAAGATAAAAATCACTCTCTGGTGCTGTTTGTCTACTGAAGAAGCCAATTTCAAGCTTGATTAATAGGCCCAAATGAAAGTTTCATGACAATCAAACTGTTAGTCTTGCCCTCTACTACTACAAGCTGCATTTTCATCTTTCATTTTCCTCTCTGTTATAATGAGGTGACTTTGCATCTAAATACAACGAATGCATTTAATATGATGAAAGACAGCAGTCATCTCAAGGCAATTATGGAGATACATCACCTACTGTAAATATTACTTAGCATGCCTTTTATTTTACTTCATCCTTTGGCTGAATGGCTAAATTATGGAACTTGGATCTCCCCTGACATTTTGTCTCACAGCTTTTCCAAAATGAATAACAAGCAAGTGCTGCTGTGTTTAATCTCAAAATAATAACGAGGCTAAGGCAAAATTTAGGGGGAAAATGTAACAAAATCAAGTGCTTATGCAGCGATTTTTGCAAACTACTTGTTGTTCTACTGATTTTATCAGTGCTGAATAGAGTTAAATAACTTTTGTAAGAGAATAGATTAAATGAGAGGCTTAAAAAACAACCAACAAAGCAATGCCAATACTCTCGCAATTTGCCTACAATGCCTACTATACTACAGTCAGTGAAAGGTAAATATTTTAGATATATTTAAGTCTGTTGGCGTACAGATAATTCAAACTGACCACTGCTGTAGCTTGATTTACCATTTGTAACCAACATTTTATAAATACATAGTTTCTAATGTGATTCTGAGTCCAAAAGTGACATTTATGTACTGTTTGACTTTAGGTCACTAGGACAAGGAACAGGTTGCTGTCAACTCTGTAACTAAGCACTACTAACAAACATTTTAATGGGCAAAAGAAGTTGTATTGAATATAATGGTATTGATTTTGCCATGACAAACTACCAAAATTCTGTGGTAACTACAAATTAGCATAACGACAAAATTGATGTTCAGCTGTTAGATACCGAGCTGTTCACACATTAATAAATTATTTATCCTTGGGAATACAAAACCGCTACAAGTTTTCTACCATATCTATAGTGCAAAATAGTTTGATCCTTCTGAGCAATATTGTCAAGCACCTCCTTTAAATTCCTATCAAAGCCAGCAAACCAGTTTCAAAGGAAGAAGTGCAAAGAAGAAATTCTTAGATAACGATAAATTCCTACTCCATGAAAGATAACTCCCTTCTGCAGCACTTAAGTAAAAACTTTTGTCCTTGAATTTGTACAGATAAGCTATAATGATCAGCCAAAGCTCACTGAGCTGCAACTGAAGCACATGCCCACCGTCAGGTACAGCTCTGCAGCTGCAGGAGGTGGGGGGTGTTTTAAAAAAGTGAAATTAAAAATGGAAAAGATAACTTGCAAGGGGGGGTTACCGCCAGCCTCAATGGCAGTAAGCCTCCACAGAAACACCCTACAGGCAACTACTGAAGGCCAAGAGGAGGGATGGGGGTATTTTTGCAAAATCAGGGCTTTATTCCCTAGCAACAGAACGGAAAAAAAAAAAAAAAAAAAAAAAACAAACAAAAAACCACGAAAAAGCATAAACAAAAAAAAAAAGAAAAACAAACAAACAAACAAAACCAGAACAAAGCAAAACTCTAGACACTTTCTGTCTCCTGCGCCGCCCCCCGTAAGTGCCCAGGTCTGCCCTATGCCGGGCAGCGGGGGACGCAAGCCCCGCGGCCACCCCCTTCTCTTTGTCCGAGCTGTTCTTCCCCGGGGACGCGGTGCCGGGGCTGCAGCCTCCCGCCCGCAAAAACCTTCGCTGTCTCCACAGCCGCGGTACCTCTGCCGCAGCCGCTGTCCTCTTCAGCCGAAGAGGCCGCGCTGGGGCCGCCGCTGCCGGCCTGCCCTGGCACCGCTCGCGGCAGCGGCCACGGCGCCGCCGTTTCCCTGGCAACGAGAAGCGGGCAGCGCGGCCCACGGCCTTCTCAGCCCGGGGCTCGTCAGTGGGGAGCCTCGTTATGGGTGGAGGAGCAGTGCTTAGAGCCCAAAGGTGAACTGTCTTTACAAGAATCAAAACAGAATCAAGCAGAGCACATGAAGTTTGGACAGCAGCATGCTGTGACCCCTGCAGGGTTTTCTTCTCTCCTCACAGAACTTGTGAAACCAGCGCCTCCCACAGCCCGGAAAAGCAGCTTGCCTTGATTGCTGCTAAAACACCTCCAGCTGAGCCCGGACTGCTTGCTTCTGTGTGCTGAAAAGGGATGAGAGGAACTAGCAGTAAAAGAAAATTAAACCTTCATGTGTTCCGGTGCTGCACATCACTTGCTTTGAAAACCTCATGAGCTGTTTAATCAGGCCATGCCCAAGGCCTCTGGGGATGGTACAATCTTGCACCATTTCTGTACTCACTCACAAGTCAAGAAGTATCCTGCCTTTCCCAGGAACACTGACTTATTCATGCTTTCCAGTAAAGAAAATGGAAAAGCTAGGGATACTACTAACTGTCTGGGGGGACTTTGTCCTCCTCTCTGTGTACATGATGCCGTGTCACTGCTGCTGCCACAGACAGAGAAGACCTCTGCCCAAGCAGAGGGGCTCCAGTGTGGATCATCACTCATTTTAACATGCTGCATCGCTTAAAGCACAGAGCTAGAGAATGCCATGCCACAGCTGGAATCTGCCACAAAACTCATACAGAAGAGGTGAAAATGTCTTGACATGCAGAAGCAGTACTAGGAACAGATCAGATGAAATGGAGACCAGCATGGGCCTGAGGCTGTGCAGTGCAGGTGGCAGCAGTGGTGGGAGCCAGTGGCCTCCATCTCGTGGAGTGACTGGAGAAAGACACAACTGCCATAGGAGTGTGAGGCTCTGCAGTTCAAATCTGTTAAGTACTCTTGGCAGGTTAAATTTGTACTGGCGGTCTTATGTAAAATCAGTTCAGATCTGGCACAAGTTTTAATTTCCTTTGCAAACTGGGACAAAAATATCATCCTGCATTTGCCCAGCATCTGACTACAGCCTAATCTGTCCTGCTACCAAAAGAGTGTGCAGATGCAAAGTTAAATGCTTGTGAAACTTTATCCTAGCTTTCTTCAGCAAATGCTTGAGCGCACCTACCCATCACTAGTCCTGCAGTGCCACAGCTGGTTCAAGAGCTATAGTTCAGCCACTTATAAACCCGTGGTGATGGGGAAAGAATGTTTATACAGCTGTTTCTTACAGTTGATCTATAAAGTTATTTGGCCTTAGAAAAATAAAAAACCCTGAAAGAATCCACTGAATCTGATGAACTGTAGTGAGAGTAACAACAAGAGAGGCGAGAAAAAAGGAGATGAAGGAAAGCAGTATAACATATAGCACTGATGTATGTCTTATACCACTGATACATGTCATATAACACTGAAAAAGAATGGGGCAGTTTGAGGGGGTGCAATACCCACTCTTCAAACCATTTGCTGAAGAAAAAAAGTATCTTATTGCAGGATGCTCGCCCTTTAAATTGCTTTTAGCTTGTTCCATAAATGCTACAGGTAAAGTTCTCAAAAGGACTCCATTGTTCTTTTTATATAACAGGGACAGGAAACAAGAACTTAGGCAGGGTTACGTCGGGATTTTCAGTTAAAAATAATTTCAGGGAGTCATTTTTTTGAATAAGAATTTCATGCTGTGTTACGGAAAATACACGAACAGCTCAGCCTTTCTGAGCAAAGAATGATGTGGAATGTCTTGAATGTATGTACCAAATTAAGTCACTCTAATTTTTAGAACAATTACTACAGCCTTTCCCTTCTGTGACAGAGCTCAGTGCTGAGGAAAGATGCTAAAACTGACCCAGGATGTAAAACCCCAATTCCGAAACACTCAAATATCTAACAACTGAGATAGCTCTGAAGGTTCCTAAATATCTGCTCCAAACTGAGTTTTCTGTAACTAAATGAGAACAGAGATATCAGGATAATTTCAAAGCTAAAAGTCACATAATTACATAGATAGCTCACCCCTTGTTTGATGGAAGACACATCCTTTGCATCTTGTGGGACATGGAAGGATAGAGAACAATTGTTCCAACTACCCCAAACAATTCCATGTTTCTGGACACCTGAACCAGAGATTCCTTAGCAAGTGACGCAAATTAGTTTAGATTGCCTTTCAAAGTGCTTGGTATGCCACAGGCTGAAATGACATTTCTGTACTAATATCTGTATTTCGCTAGCAAAGCAGTCTGCAAACTTCTGAGAATTTACTAAAAAGAAAACTGAAACAAGTAACAACACATATATGCAAAAAAAAAAGGCCAAGAAATAAAAAAAGAGGCAGCTTACTGGGGCCAGCAGAACACTGCAAGAGTGACATGTACAGATGTACGAGCATAGTAACAGACCTGATCAGGAAAGCGGTTCCTAAAATACTATTTCTTCAAGAAAGCATTGACAAAGTCCTTACAGCTAAACCATTCTTAAGAATGGAATTATTAACTCCTTAGTGAGAGGTGAGATCTTTTTTTTATTATTTGAATTGCTTTTAAATATTTTCACTAATTAAAAAACCCCAACCAAAAGCACTAAGGAAAAATGCATCTTTTGGTTTTGTATTTTTGAACTGATTCCAAAAAGAACCAAGTGCAGCGACAGTCTTTAAGCATGCAAGGCACATACTTCTTTAAGAATTTTTTTCCCAAGTCCCTGACAAATCTCAAGCAGAGATTAAGCCAGAATGATGCTTAATTTCCTGCAATTATTGTGAAACACAGAGAACCAAGCACAGAATGAACACTGAAGTGCCCTAACTGTACAGAAAGCCTGAAATACCCTTCTGTCTATTATTACAAACTCTCCTGAGGTTTGTCTGTTGGTTTCGGGTTTTGTTTTGGTTTTTCAAATGCTCCATGAGGAAATGAGGTAAACTACCAGGTCTTCAGGTACCCATGGGACAGAACCTAAGGTCGGGGGGAAAGTTTTGCTTCCTTAATACTACTGTTCACAGATCTCATAATTTAAATACATCATAACAAGTGATTAAAAGACTGAATCAAAATATTTAATATTAGTTTTGAAAACAAAGTTTCTTTCTTTACTAATACTATTAAAAAAAAAAAGCTTTGCTATTAACCTCAAGCCATTGACATCAACACCATATTGAGAAGGAAGCATTTGTGTCTTATCATGCACATGAATTCCAAATGGTTTCCTGAATGCATATACACATTTCAGATACTCATTACCTAAAACCAGCTGTAGCTGAGGTAGAATAGCACAGTAGCAACATTAAATAAATATTAAATGTATATACCCAAAAGGGATTCAGGGGGAATTTAGTCTACAGGACTTCATTATGTACAAATTTAGCTAAAGCAACTAAACCAGTCACATTCCTAAAAATATTTGGCATGACAGTCATGGGCACAACTTGCCAAGGTTCTCATCTGCTTGCCTTCCAAAAGGTATCAACTCCAAAAGCACAGTATGTCCAACACCAAGCTGTGCTCCTCCTCTACCCTGTCAATGCACAAGTATCACATCCTGCAGTAAAGTTTTCTTGACAGGTGCCTTACTCAGCTTTGACCTCCTTCAAAAAATGATGAATAAAAAAGGATGGAACTTTAATCCCATTTCTTTTTAGCCAACTGATGCAGAGGTCTAGCTCATGACCAGTGGCAGATGATTCGATGTAGAGATCCTGAACATATATTTGAAAATACAGCTTCAGCTAACAAAGGGAGATACTGCCTTCCTGAAAGTAATTCCCTGACACATTTACAGATTTCTAGGTGGAAAAGGTATTAATGCAATTATCAGGCTCGTATGGGAAAGTGAGAGACAATATCACTAAGTAATATCATTAAGATGTACGTGTGAGTTGTGTCTAAGTTTCTCCTCCTCTACTCAGCTTTCATGAGACCCTGTCTGCAGTACTGTATTCAGCTCTGAACTGTAACCCTAACCCAAGAGAGATGTGGACCTGTTGGAGTGAGTGCAGAGGAGGGCCACAAAGATGATCAGAGGGCTGCAGCACGTCTCCTGTGTAAACAGTTGAGAGAGCTGGGCTTGTTCACCCTGGAGAACAAAAGGCTCCAGGGAGACCTTAGAGCAACCTTTCAGTACCTGCAGGGGGCCTGCAAGAAATCTGGAGAGGGACTTTTTACAAGGGCATGTAGAGACAGGACAAGGGGCATGGCTTTAAACTGAAAGAAGGTAGAATCATAGAATAGTTAGAGTTCGAAAGGACCTTAAGATCATCTCGTTCCAACCTCCCTGCCATGGGCAGGGACACCTCCCACTAAACCATGCCACCCAAGGCTCTGTCCAACCTGGCCTTGAACACTGCCAGCAATGGAGCATTCACAACTTCCCTGGGCAACCCATTCCAGTGCCTCACCACCCTTACAGTAAAGAATTTCTTCCTCATATCCAGTATAAACTTCCCCTGTTTAAGTTTGAACCCATTACCCCTTGTCCTATCACTACAGTCCCTCAGGAAGTCTCCCCCCAGCATCCCTATAGGCCCCCTTCAGATACAGGAAGGCTGCTATGATTTAGATTAAAGAAAAGAATCTTTACTACGAGGACAGTGAGGCACTGGCGCAGGCTGCCCAGAGAAGCTGTGGCTGCCTCATTCCCTGAAAGTGTTAAAGGCTAAGTTGGACGGGGCTTTGAGCAACCTGGTCTAGTGGAAGGTGTTCCTGTCCATGGCAGTGAGGTTGAAAATAAATGATCTTTAAAGTTCCTTCCAATGCAAACCATTCAGTGATTCTATAAAATTGTGTCTGATACCAGTTACTATTGTAAATTCGACAGTGGATAAGCTTGAGAAAGATTAGGTGGTCCGATTAAGTCTAGCTGTTCCTTTGCCTAAACAAAATGGGAGTCCTTGTTTTTCCCAAAAACGTTTCCCCAAAAAATTTAGTTTAACACTGTCTTCATCCCATGTGAATTTGCATGGCTCAGATAAACTGATGGAGACACCTTCTGAAGGAAATAAGCCAGCTGGTTTCACAACCCTGGACTCTCCCACTGGAGCAAAGCCTGGTGGTAAAAATGCATTATGCTCATGAAGGAACTAAAAAGGCTTGGGAAAGAAGTGAGATTTTAACACCGAAAGTGTTTAAGCATGACCTCCCCTCAAACCTCCTCAGGTTTGTGCAAGTATTCCCAGAACCATCAGGTAAAAAGAAATCACTTCTGGGGAGGTTTTCCTGAAGATCTCCTATGTGGCAGTAAAACAGTTTAGCCTGCCCATAAGCAAATAGTAAGTATCTTTGGATGATAAGACAGTAACTAAACATCTTTTATGCTAGCATTACTAGATGCCTTCTTATCTTGCAAGGGCAGAACAACCATGGACTGAAAACAAAAAGTTAATTCTGAAACACAAGGCAAACAGTAATGATGAAGACACAAAGCTTTGTGGTATGACAAACACTGTGCTTATTTACAATTATTTACACTTCCCAAAGAATATACTCTGAAGTTCTGGAAATGACAGTTGAACTTTTCTACTTGCAAATCCAAGCATTATATCAAAAATACATGCTGGTTTAGTGAGGCAGAAACAAGAGGAGTACTAAGATAATGTCCATGTAAGCAAATATGGTTAAAAACTGGTTAAAATTAAAATTGGTTTAAACTAAAATATGGTTAAATTTGGTTAGAAATACTTTTTGCGCAGACTAACGTATCTCTCACTACACATGGAGACATCAGAGAGAGGACTCAGAACAACACTTTGCACAGCTGCTTTCTAGCTCAGAACATCAGCATAAAGTGTACAATGTTAAATGAAAGCAAAGATAAAGAATTCATTAAATGACCCCCGCAGCTGTTGAAAAAAAAAAGTATGGTAAAAACCCTAAAAAGTCAGACAATTTATTTGGAATTATTTTCCTTGAAAATCTCGGAGTTTCTTTCCTGAAAGTTGCTGCTGACATATTAGGTCATTTTCAGTTTGGGGAACTTAAACCAGATATAAAATCTTGGAAATTATCTATATTATCTTGGAAATTCTCTATACATGAATGCTGATTTAAATGCTAATTAAAATTACACATCCTAGTTTCACTAGTTTGGTCTGGGATAGAGTTAATTTTCTTCCCAGTAGCTGATATGGGGCTATGTTTTGGATTCGTGCTGGAAATAGTGCTGATAGCACAGGGATGTTTTAATTACTGCTGAGCAGAGCTCACACAGAGCTGAAGCATTTTGTGCCTCTCATACCACCCCAACAGTGAGCAGACTGAGGGTGCACAAGAAGTTGGAGGTGACACAGCCAGGACAGCTGACCCTAACTGACCAAAGGGATGTCCGACACCACATGGTGTCATGCTCAGCATTTAAAAGCTGGGAGAAGGAGGAACAGAGGAAGTTCAGAGTGATGGCATCTGCCTTCCCAAGTAACCACTGCACATGAAGGAACCCTGCTGTCCTGGAGATGGCTGAACACCTAACTGACAATGGGAAATGGTGAATGAATTCCTGGTTTTGCTTCGCTGGTGGGTGCATTTTTTTCTTTACCTATGAAACTGTCTTTACCTCAACCCATGAGTTCTCTCACTTTCACTCTTCTGATTCTCTGCCCCACCCCACTGAAGGGGAGTGAGCGAGCAGCCGGGTGGGGCTTGTTGCAGGCTGGGTTAAAACCCTGATACTGATAGTATTCATGAAATCACCATCCTGCTTCCTCACAGACATCAATGCAACAGTCTCCAATGGGATGGTTTGGTAATACCAAGTGAACACTGCTGCATCTCCTAGGTGATTTAGCATTTTGTAGGATTCTACTTATCGTAACTTCATAATATTTATTTTCACTGATCTGCATTGTGAGTTCCCAAAATTAACAGCCTGAAAGCAACCTGGGCACAGACTAATAGCCAATGAAAAATGAAACAAAGTTTCTTTGCATGTATAAGGATTGTACAAGAGGCAAATATATTTTTCATGGGTGGCCTCAACAGTGAAACAATGCTTTCTCTTCTTGTCCATTACACACTTCTAAACCTCTCCAGCAATTTAAGACAGCACCTACAAACAATCTGTTCACAGGCAAAGCAGATTTGTTCCCCTAATTGTTTTGTCTCTATGACCAAGGCAGGAAGCTTTCAACTGCACATATTATACAACTTCCACCCCTCTGCTCTTGACCCAAAGCTGTTGCTTCAAAATGCATTTGAAACAAGTTAACAGCATTTTCACAGATGGAAAACTGAGGCTCTGGTGCCCCAGTTCATCATGTCATTTATGTATTTGAGCGAAGCTCCAAAGCTTTGAGTCCCCGTGAGCTCTCTCCAGTCAGAGAGACCTTCAGCTGTCTGCCTTTCAGCTCTCTTGGCTGGATTTCTAATTATTGCGGTTTAATCAAGTACCTAAGGACAAGCATGATTTCATTCTTTAGGAGTACTAAGCCAGAGATACGAAGGAGATAAGAACCTGGGTCTCAAAAGTAGAACCCCACCTACAATACAACATTGCCTCCTGAAATTCCTAGCATCTTAGATTTTGAATACTTGATCTTGCAACTTTTCAGATGTAAGAACACAAAGTTATCAGAAGCTGGAGGATATTTACCACTGTATAGATCTTCACTGTATGAACACAAGAAGCAGCAGCAAATTCTCTCCACTTCAGATGTGCTTTGCCAACGATTTCACTGACCAGAAAGGGAATCCAACTTCATTTTCAATGCCAAATAGGAACAAAATACTGCCCCACCCTCCCATGCACACTTCTTTAGGCCCGCCAAGTTGCCCTCATTTTTGAGTAACCATTAAGTGCAAAAATCTCTAAATCCACTTTCTACTACACAGTCATCCCAACTCCTTTGCCACAGCACCACTTCCAGAACATACTCAATTAAGGCCACTTCCGTGCCACCCTCCTCACTGTGTAAGACACATGTAAAACGGTAGTCTCTCTACTCTTGTTCCCTATGCCATAGCCACCTTGGCCACCAGGGGCAAGTTACCTCATTTCCGCAGTTCTAGACAAGAGCATAAGCCAGTCAGACTCCATGAGTAATTCTGCCACCATTTTGTAACAAAGTGGTTATCACAGGCATTTCCTCAGTCCCCTATTTCAAACCACAGAAGTACTTCAAGACTTAACAGAACTTACTTTTATTTTTTCACTAAGCTACCTCTGTCTTAAAAAAAAATCTGAGTTATTTGAGACCAGGCTAGAAGAGAAGAAATGGACATCTAACAACTCCAACTAGCAGCAAACATCTCAACAAACCTGTATGCTTTTCTAGCATATACTTCTCAGTGCAAATGGAATTGTAGTACCCCCATGAAAATTATGGCATCCTTCTTAAAAACAAAACATTTGACAAATAAAGAGAATTATCACAACAGAAGAACACTGCTGACAGGCCATCTTTAATTCAAATCTTTATTAAACCTAAAATTAATGTAACTGGTTGGGTATGTTGGTTGGTTTGGGAGGTGAGGGATTGTGTGCTTTTCCTGCTGGAAGTTCTTAGATGAACAGTATCTTCCATATGCTTAAAACAAGATGGTAGTTTCTTCCACTCATCTGCCTACCAGATGGGACAACTCCCCTCCTGGCAACATCCACTTGTATTTCAAAATTAAAATTCAAGCTTCAAATTCTAAATCAATATTTACAAGGCATCATCCAAGGACTCTTCTCTTAATGTACAGCAAATTAGACTGAAAACATCAAAAGTTGTTTGTCCACGGACACAAGCAGCAAGTAAAACTTATGTAATAAAAACTTGACAGAAGTCAACTCAGTTCTCAATTTTAAAACATGGCTTGCACAGAGTCCAGCTGGAATTAATTTGTGCATTCTCCAGAATATTAATTTGCATGCAATGCATGGCATGTGGACCACAAATTATCCTGAAATAAGTACAAACATGCCAATGTGGGATTGCAGAAATGGTTTCTGAAGCAGATTTTTCATTTCTTAGCCATAAACTCTCACACTCACTGATGAAGAAAAAAGTATTATGGCAACTAAATGTTCATCTTAAACATCTGATGACACAGGACACTAGGAAAGCAAAATACATTGAAATGCAGATTTATTTATGTCTAAAAGACAGGTTGTAAATTTCTGCATCACATTAAAGTCTTGCGGAACAAAAACAAATCACTTGGGAGGAAAAAAGGCTAGCAAAAAAGAATCTTTGCTGAACTCAAGCATGGAACAAAGCAGTTAAAACTCAGACTGAATCTCTCTTTCAGAACGTTAGGAACCATTTAACTAGAGAACAGCATCAATCTGAACTATCCCATATTTTCCACTTACCATCCATTCAGGTTCAGAAGCCTGAATTTCTTCCCCTTGGCCAGGTTTTAGGCCAACCTGAGTATCAGATTTCAGTGTTCTCAAACTACAGAGAGGCGCAGGATGAAACTTGTTCAAGGCTTGATGGAACGGAACAGTATACTCCCATTTTCTATCTCCTGTTAATTTTCTATAGTTTAGATCACCTTTGAAAAAAATCAAGTTTGACTTCTGTAGATCAGCATACAAATCAGGAGCAACTCCAGCCATACTTGAAAAGTCATGTGGCAAAGTCCAAAACATGTGATCATGGTAAACCCAAACTCCCTTTTTCAAATTGCCCTCCCAGTTTATCCCACATCTAGACATCCACATATGATTAGCTGACTGCAGTTGTTTAACAGTCCAGTTAAAATCATGCTCTGTGGTATCTGAAACATACCATGGAATACTTTTTCCATGAAAATGGACTTCATCAGCTAGCTTTGATGACAACAGGAAGTCAGCCAACACAAAATCACTCACAAGTTCAAATCCAGCATTATCCAGGACTATGTCAACTCTAACATTACTTTTTTCTGTATTTCTTTTTTTGGCTTGTACAAGTAGTGACCAAATTTTTTCCATATCATTCACCACAATGTAAGGTAACAGGTTTTCCAGGGATTGTAAAGGACTAGATTTCTGAGAACTGTCTTCACCAGCTGAAAAAGAAAGGTCGCACTTATTGCCCCACAATGACACCTGGAAGGAGGAAAACCAAAAAACATTTGCTAAGTCTCGCTATAGTTACATTCTAAACTACACGTACACCAAAGATTTTGTTTGCTTGTTTTCATTTTAGGGTCATAAAGGCTCTGACTCTGCATTTTCCTTCAAGCTTTAATAAAATGCAACTTCTGGTACTGAAATCATACTATAGACAAGATTATGTGGGAGAAACCAAACAAGGCACTGCATTTATGCAGGCATCAGAAACATGCATCAGCAACGACATCCTCAATAGGGAGATCATAAAGCTTAAAACATAAATATTCTCCATACTGTAATTCCAGAAAATATCAGTGAGAATACAGAAAAAGGAGTAATAAAAGCAGGGCTGTTTCTTTATTGCATGCTGCCAAGTATTTTAAGTACACACTAATAAGGTCTTAATAAAGATTCACCAAATACTTGTTGCGCACTGTTGTCAGCTAATGGACTTATTTGTAACCCCACACTATGTCATATTCCACCCAAAGGCATTATTTTCCAAGAATAATGCAGTTACAAAGCTTTTACCCCACTTCTGGCCCTGACTGACTTCTAACTTTATTTTCCAAAGAACTTTAAAAGTTTTTAGTGTCAATAAAATGAAATGGTTTAAAATTTTACAGTTAAATAACAAATAAGTGACCTGGAACTTGATTTAAAGCATTTTTGAGAGAGTGTTAAGAACAACAATCTGGGTTTTCAAATACATAATGAAGAACAGCAGTATAAGGAAAATGTCACAGTTAATAAAAGTAACTAAAATTTCAAAATTTCCAGAGTAGCAGCAATACAGTATGGCTGCCAGGATTTCACCACATTTTACACACAAAAGAGTCGTATTTTAATTGCCCTATGACATTCAGATTCTTTACAGCCTCAAGTTTTTGTTTGATACATAAAAGAGATACTTTAAATTCTTAGGTTAAACACTGCTACTTTACCTGCAATAGCTTTAAAAGTTCCTCCTGAAGTTGTTTTTCATCTAGATCCTTGATGCTTTTAAGAAGTTCCTGAAAGTAAGTGCATAAGGCAATAATAGCCTCTTGGGATTCGAAGAAATTTTGAGCCTTTCCTTCCTTAAAAACATCAAAGTTCTCAATAGGTGGGCTAAAAAAAGAAGAATAAATATATTAACATACTTGCCACATTTTCCAATAGCACACGAAACACACTTGAAAATGCAAGCCTGAAGCTCAGCTTTTTCAGGCTGTACTATGAGCTTTAGCTAGATTTTCCACATCTAATTTGTCATACTAGATTTTCACACATCTCAATTACAGCCTGATATGTCTCACTGAAACAGATAGTATATGAGACATCTTTATATTTCTAGCAGTATATTCTGAAAGTGAACAAGTGTTCAGTCACAACAATTCCGGGCACTGCACATATACAGGGACAATTTTTAACTCTAGCGTTCAGACACAGTGAATTGCTGGCCCAACTTTAGGGTGTGCTGAAATATACTTCCCATACCAAGGTCTCTTACAGTGATATGAAGTTACTCTTACAGCAGTTTTTAACTAGGACTAGAAAATTAACATGACAAAGATGACAAAACAATTCAATTCTTATATATTACAAGAAATAAGCTCATTAACTGTGAGACATATTTGCACATACACCTTTTGACACTTGACTGAACTTCCTTCCAAGCACATGCTTAAGAGAAGCTAAGTAATGGAGATGAAGCAACTTAAAGCTTACTAATGAAAAGTATCTGCCAAGTTCTTCAATTGCAATCCAGAAGATCCATCTCATATTTGAAGCTTTTGTTATAAGAGTTCAAATTACGCAACACACCAGTGGAAACAGGATCCCATAACTGTGTTTGCAACTCTGTAATACTAAGGGCAAATACAGTACACATGGAGCTTTCATTTTTTTTCTTGACAGCCATGGGAACTTAAAACTGCTCATTCCTCCCCCATTACATTGCACTGGCACCTCTCCACAGTACCAGCACAGCAAGTATCTCCTGCCAAGTTATTTTTAACCAGGATCAGCTCCCAAAGTTCAATGCAACACATGGTCTGCAAATACTGCTGTAATTAAGATGGTGTAGGATGAACAGGAGCTGCTTAAGGTGGGGCTACTGCTATAAGAGACAGTTCTCAAACAGTAATTTCAGATTTTGAGCAGCAAAACAAATAAGAATTGCCAGCAGATGAATGGCTCTCACATTCTGTGTTTCAGGCTAACATGTCTTAAGAAACAATTCTAGACTAACAAACCTTTTAGAAATGCTAAGTAACTTTCATATGTCAATGCACATTAATCTGCAAGAAGGTCCAGCTATATAGTTAAGCTTAAGTTTTCATGTAGACCAAGTCACAGATGATGAAGCACAAAAAAACCCAACTAGTAAGCTTCAAATTCTGCTGCATGGAAGAAAAAGTATTCATTTTAGATCTGAGGTGCAAGATAAGGGACAAGGAATACTGTAAAAGCTTAAGATTTTCTTTTATCTTATTCCCAGCTGTCTTCTTTTCTCCTCAAATAAAAATGAGAAAGAATACTTTTTTTTTTTGCAGAGTAATATACCAAGCTAGTAAATACTTACTTCTGTGCTAATGCTGCCTGAATCCTTCGATACATGTAACACTCTACAAATAACCAAGGGGACTGAAACCAACTCAGTTCTCCACTCCCATTTGCTAAATTTCGTTGGTAGTCTAGGTACTGGTTCCACAGAGCAGCATCAGGCAGCTCATCTTCTAAAGGAGTCACTGGTTTGTCTGTTTGCAGTTCATTCCGCAGCTTGGAGAGGAAAGATATAGCTCTCTTCTCTGCTTCCACACCCTTCTGAAATAAGTGGAGAACAAAAATTCCTATTCTGAATATTTATTCCTGTAGAGACACAGATCATTTTTGCCTGAAAGACATAAGTGATAAGTTTTAATTGCCAAATACAAACACATTTTGGTGAATGAAGCTCATTTTACACCCAATATCCTAAAATGAATCGCATACGGGACTTCTTTTTAGAGTTAGCTTTTGGCTTATCAGAGGGGAAGAGAGAATTGAAACACTGCCATATTCAGAAGATGCTACTGTCCATTAACACTGCATCAACACAATAACCTGAGAAAGTGAAGCAGAGCAGAACAGATACATCAGAAAAAGGTTAGACAGAAAGTTCAGTTACAAAATTAATGAAAAATGGCATAAGAAAGAGACAAAAAATAAAAAAAAAAAAAACAGAAAAACATTAAGACAGGTAAGTAATGACTATAGTAAGAAACCAGTAAAAAAAAGGCAGAGGCGCCTCAAGAGTTAGTAAAGAAAAAAAAATCCCACATAAAAGAAAAAGACCTTATTCTTACCTCACCATGTTCTTCAAAAAATTCATTTTTATGTCGATGCAGAGTATCAATAACTTTTGTGAGGATCTGGGGCAGTCTGTCTTTAATTGTAAAATATGCAAAGGATCTAAAGAGCAGATGATCAAAATGTTATTATAGAGAAGAAATGATGAAATATCTTCTATTTTTTTTAAAGAAATGCAAGGTCTTTCTGCTGGGTTCAGCTGGGATAGAGTTAATTTTCCTCACAGCAACTGATATGGGGCTAAGTTTTGGATTTGTGTGGAAAACAGTGCTGATAATACAGGGATGATTTAAGTTATTTCTGAGCACAGCTTGCACAGGCAAGGGATTTTCTGCTTCTCACCACCCTGCCAGTGAGCAGGCTGGGGGTACACATGAAGACAGCACAGTTGGCCCCAGCTGACTCCAGGGATATCCCACACCACATGGCATTGCGCTCCGCAATAAACTAGGGGGGAGGTTGGCCAGGGGACCCGCTGCTGGAGGACTGGCTGGGCATTGGTCAGTTGGTGGTGAGCAACTGTTGATTTATTGGCATCACTTGTTTCTCTTAGGCTTTATTTCTGTTATTTCCCTTTTCATTAAAATTAGTATTCTATTTCAATTATGAAACAAACTGTCATCTCAACCCACGAGCTTTCTCACTTCTACCCAATTCTCTTCCCCCCATTCCCGCCGCAGGGGGGAAGCAGTGAGCAGCTGTGTTTAGCTGTCGGCTAAGGTTAAACCGCGATAGTTTTAAGATAAACTTATGCGCCTTTAAAGCAGCAGACACCAATAAAAAACAACCAAACTGCTCAGGGTCTTAGATCTACTTCTGAAGAAATAAACGCAAGTGTTTTCAGCTAAGGAAATGCTAAATGACTGGCTGTGTAAAAGACTGAATATTACACTTAATTCTAGGATAAAATATATTCTCTAATTGCTCAGTTACCTAGATATGAAGTAAAGGAAACTTAAAATCAAAAGCACAGATGCTTGTTCAAAGTTTAAGTGTATCAGCAACTAAATCCACATTACTTGCTCTCCACTATATACGTGACTTAGCATTCCCCAAACATTGCTCACACGTGAGGATCATAGCGAGCAAAACGTGACCAGCCGAACCGACAGCGGCAACCCCACCAGAAGAGTAACGTTTGTACTTGAAAATTTCTGCTCCAGTACCCGTATCCCGGCCGCAAGGGCTCGGGCCAGGCAGAGACCCGCAGCTAAACAGCGTACCCAGAGGAACGTGACACAAGCGCAGACACCGCCAGCGCCCTCCCGGCCGCCAACACAGGGAAGCCGCGGCGCTGAATGGGGCAGGCACCGAGGCCAAGCCGGCAGAGAAGGCGATGCCCCTGCACCACGGCGCCACCTACCGCCCGCACAAGCAGGCTGAGAACCAGCACCCACCGCTAGGCCAGAGGCCCCAGCCGACGGGCCCGGGAACCTGCGCCCGGAGGGAGTAGCTGCTCCGCTCGACCAGGGGAGCATCAGCCGGTCCCTCAGGTCCCTCCTGCCCCGCCACCCCGCAGACCATAACGGACCCCTTAAACCTGGCCGAGAGGGAGACCGGTAACACCGTTACCGCCGCCATCTTGCTCCGCCCCCGCTTACGGCCGGGCCGCCCCCCGGAAGTGGGGCGAGGCAGCCGGACGTTATTGGTGAGCCAGCCGCGCCTGCCGCGCGGCACGGCGACGGACGGGCGGGCGGGGCCTGGCGGCCCGCGCGCCCTGGCGGAGCTCGGCGGGCGGTGGGCGGGGCCGCGGGCTCGCGCGGCGGAGAGCGGCTCGCCCCCTCCCCCAGGTCAGTGCTGGCGCGCGGCGGGAACCGCCTCGCCCCTCCCGCGGCGGCGGCGGCGGGCGGGAGCGCGCCGCGTGGAGGGAGACAGGGGGAGGGGGAAGGGCGGGACGGCGGCGGCGCGGCTGCCTTTGGCGGATGGCCGCCGCCGGTCCCAGCCGCCACGGGGCCCTGCGCAGGGGGAGCGGCGCTCTGTGGCCCCTAGTGAGATACCACTCCCCCCGCCCCGGCCGGCGACGGCGGCACGGCCGCCCGAGGCTAGGCCTGCCGCAGCGCTTGCGAGAGAATGTGGGCCACAAGGCCCGGCTTCAGCCGCCCTCACCGCAGCCCCGATCCTGCCGCGACTGGGGGGCTCTGCGTCCCCTTACGGGCACGGTCGTGGGCGGCAGGAGGGGAGGCAGGTCCAGGGGCGAGAAAGAGCCCGGCCCGTGGTAGCAGTGGTGGTGGTGGGAGATTTCCTGCCCCGTCCCTTCTTCCGCTCCGGCTGCTCCTGCCAGCGTAGGCAGGCTGCCTGGCCGCTCATTGCCCCCCACACCCCATAGTTTGGTACTGCGGGGCAACATCGCTGAGCGCCTCTCGGCGATGGCGCAGATGCGGCGGCAGGCGAGTGTACGGAACAGAGGGCCCCCCCCTGGCGACGCTCGGCCTGGCTGCGGTATCTCCCCGCGACCGCTAGGGGCGCCCGTCAGCCGCCCAGGGGCCTCGCTGCCGCCTTGGGCGGGGGCGGTGCCCGCCTCGCTCTTCCTGCGGAGGCGGGGCGTCTCCTCTTCCTGCCGATTGGCTTCCTGGGGCAGCCAACGGGAGCGCGCCGCTCCCCTCCCCCCGCGCATCCCGGAGGGGGCGTTGCCGGCGGCGGGGGCAGGGCGGCCGTTGTTCCCCGGGATCATGGGGGCTGGGGAGGAGTAGGGCGCGCTGGCAGCGAGGTGCGGGCGTACCGCCGCTGCGGGGGAGCTGCGCCGCGCCGCGCCGGGCCGCGCCTTACAGTCAGCGGAGCAGGCCCAGCTGCTCCATACGTCTTGCGGACTTCCGGCTGGCAAGGCAACGGGCATGAATAAAGTGTGTTCTGTGTAAGAGAGACGCTGGAAAATAAAGTGCGGGTTTGTTCCTGCTGCTTAGAAACAGCTGTCTTGCTCTGGTAGCTCTTTGTCCCGCATATCTCATGGATTGCTTTATCCTGTGCTTCCCGGCTAGGTTACCTCAGCTGCTACAAATCTGGTGGTCAGGCTCCCCAGTGGAATCTTACACATGATCAGTGCTTTCCTGTAACGTATCATAAGCTTGTGCAGTTGAAAAGTTACCCTTGGGATCACTGTGATTCAGCCCAAGGTGGTGTTGGCTAGGAAAGCACAGGTTCACCTGGTATTTGTGAGTCTCCATTAGGTACTCCCTTGACATCTCCCCTTTTCCTGGCTCTCCACCACCCTGGGTTGCAGTTGCTTAGTGTTTCAGCTCTCCTGGTTATCTGGAGGTAACAGGCCTATAGAAACAACAGAGTACCTTCTGCTGGGCAGAGTCTTCTGGGTCCCCTTTTCAATACAGGATAAGTTTAAAGTAAAATCATTATCAGTTTATTCTAGTAAATATGCAAATAATAGGTTCAGTAATCGGATGAAAAGCTGTTACTTATTCTGTGGTAACCTAAAGGTGTTTTCTGTGGTCTCTCACCGCTTTGTTTGTTTTTTTTCTTGTAAGTATTGTGCCTAGTTTCACCTTAACTCGTGTACTCTCATTAAGTCATGTCAGGGTGGGGTTTGGTTTTGGTTTTTTTCATGCTGTGTGTGTATTTTGCTAGTATCTAGGTATCCTTGTCAGGATGGAAGGTGTGTTGGAGTCAGCACACAGTGATTTATTCTTAAAAGAAAATGCTTGATTGAACTATTATGGTAAATATATTGGTGGTATTAAAGATTCTTCGTTACACAGTTTTTGAAAAATATTCTGAAATTGGCATTTTCTTCAAACTATACAACTTAATTTCTTATATAAATTGCTAAAGATGGATTTTGTGTCGCAAGGGAAATGGTTAGTAAAAGCAGACGGGGCAGGGACTTGATGCTGCAATTTTTTCAGCAAGTGAGACACACTCGCTGGGGTGAATACTGAAGTTTATTTGTTCAGCTCTTGCAATGTACAGTGTAACTATAATAAGCTTTCTCTTAGTCTGGAATAACAGAATAAGGACTCTGTCTTGTTTCCATCAGCATGGGTAGAGCTGCAAGCCCTCCTTGCATGCCCTGTGGCACCAGTGAATACAAGCAGGATCAAACTGTAACCTCTCACTGTAATCGAGAGAGATGAACAGAGCTGGATCCGTGTTTGGCTGTTTGTGATACAGCAGATTGAGCTGGTGCAGATCAGTGTGTGGGTGTTCACGGGTGACATTCCCATGCAACTGCATAGTAATCTAATTGGTTTTATTATGTGTAAAATCATGATTCACAGAGTCTGATGCCCTCTTTAAGGTGTATGCTTGCTCATGAGTAATTTCATCAATGGGGCTACTGAGAGTACAGACTGCTACATAGGATGAGCAACAGAAGGAAAAGACGCCTGCTTATGTACTGACATAGCAACCTATTCTACTTTTTCACCACGTGTTGGGAGCACACAGATCAGTAATGTGTTTTGGTCTTAATTACGCTGTTTCCATAGCATTGAAAAAAAAGGATGTTTAATCCCAGCAGTGTTTATGTGCTTCTGAATACTAACACATACAGTATGGGTGGAGGGGTGTTACCTTTTAGGTAAGGGGAAAATAGTATTATTTCTTTACAAAGCACTGATGGATTATTCTGTTTCTTTGTTTTAAATACAGTTCTGAGGGAAGCAATGAGACTGAAAATTCCAAATCTTCAAACTAGATCTTTCCACACTTTAACAACAATACACCAGTGCCAAAGCTTTAATAAAGCTGGACGTCTGCTGTTAAAGCTGAATAATGAAGTTGACAGAACATTTGACAGAAGAGCAAAGTCTTGGGATTTGTATGCTCTGAAAACTGCATTCCCTTGTTTGACAAGTCGATACGTGCAAGTCAAGGATTGGCAGCTGCTCCAGGGAAATGTATCGGCTTTGGGAAAAAATGCTTGCTTTTGGAGTGGGGAGGTGTTTTTTCCATGCTGGAAACATTTTGGTGTGGCAATGATGGAAAACTACAAGCTCAATACAGAGCATATTACAAAGCTAAGGAGCATATCATCAAGATTTTACACAGTTGTCTCAGCTGGCAAAATTATTCCAAAACACAGTAGCCAGCCAGTTAAGAGGCCACCAAAGGCACCAAGGACTAAGCAGCCATCCAGAACTAACCAGCCACTGTCAGACATGCAGGTAAGAGATAAAGTTTACAGTCTGTATAACATGAAGGGAACTTCATCACTTTAATTTAGATTCAGATTTGGGTTTAGATAAACATGTTAATGAAATGAACATGTTTGTCCAGGAGGAGGATTTCATTATTTACCCTGTCTTCAAAAAGAAACAAGCTTGGTACAAGCTAATGTGTCTGGTATTTTGAAGATAAAATGGGGATTATTAGCAATGTGTAAACAAAAGTGGAGGGAAGATAAGTGGTTATTAATGTGAAAATATGAAATCCATTAAAAATAATTTTAACCAGTGCTCTCGCATTACATTCAATATTGAGAAACAAAGTCTGACTTTCAGAATAATTTAACTTTCCCTAGGTATCCTTGCTTGTCCAATTCTACCCAGTTTTAAGGCCTCACTCAAACAGAATGCAAGATGAAAGTGAATAGTATAAGGTTTATGTTCAGATTAAGTTTCAGATAGGAAATGGAATGGCAAATGTAACCAGTGTTACTTGAGGAAGATTATTCCATGTGGAGAAATAGCACCTTGATCTCCAGGCTCCAAGGTCTGTAGAGTAACTGAAGCAGCAAATTGTTTTGGATAAAATGAGATATGGTTAAGTGGAGTAGTGCATACTTGTGGCTGGTTTTCCTTAAGATAGTTCTTTACAAGCCTCAATATTAGCCAAGGCAGGCCTTAAGCGTACTTGAGTATAAAATGTCCTAGGAACATCCTGGTATCAGAAGTGTTACTGTTCTCCTCAAGCTACAACAACAACTGAGTTCCAGGATATTGTTAGTAAAATTTTGTTACAGATGAAACTGAAACAAGTCTTGTGCTTTCAGAAGTAGCTTCAGCAATGCAAATGTGTCCATTACGTGATCCACTGAATGTGAGCACAGGGAGTTTTAATGCTTGCCTTCTTGTCATCTAAGCTTCTGTTTAATATTTTGTATGGTGAGCAGGAGTATGCTTTAATGTAAGATAAAGACTCCGTTCGAGACAAGTTAGCTCCTGTTTGTATTTTCCCATTGCTTTAAAAAAAGCTGAAGAGTATTAGTCCTGAAATACCATGTAACGTTTCAAGCTTGCTGTTCATGCTATGATGCTACATTCAGACATTGCTGCTTTCTGTTGTTGGGTGAAGTGACCTTTTTTTGTTAGATTCGTGAGGCTTTTAAATGGCAGCACAGAATGCAAACAGTTCTTTGTTTGACGTTTTCATACATAGGTATGCAAGTAATATACACTGCTATTTTTACTTTCTTCCAAAGTGAAGAAATGGAGAAAATACTGCTTGACATACTGAAATAATAATATATATTCTAAGAAAGCTTCCACATGGCAAAATGCTGTGCCAGAAATGACATAAACTCAGACCTAACAAAAACATTTGCTGTTTTGAATAAACCCTGTGTGGTTTTGTTAGACATACAGCCCCATCTACAAGGGTCCAGGCTGTCACCTCGACTGCAGGCTGACAGTACTTTGGAAAAAGCATGGGTTTTTACCTGCTTGTGTATAGAAAAATAACTGAAAGATGTGGCTGGTTTCTGCAAGATGACTGATAGAAGTAGTGCATATGGAGAATCCTTAAGGGATTTTCAATGCACTGTCAGTTTTCTATAAGTTCTGGTGTCAAAAAACATTCTGCTGTCTTCCTGCATCTGTGTGGAGGCAACCAAGGGTCCGTGGGTAACACAGGCCATTTTACCAATGCTGTTACCTCAGGGCAAGCTGCTGCCTCTTCTCTTTCCTGCTCTGCCTCTTGAGACACTAGCTCTGGGCCTGCCCCTAAGGTTCTCAGTTAGTTGAACCCCGAGGATCTCTTGTGATTTTTGTCTGTGAGAGCGTTGCAGTTGACACCTTTCTTTTGCAGAACACTCTGTGAATGAGCTCCTTCCCACCTCTCCCAGCACTGGTCTTCCGGAGGTGTTTACAGGCAGAGTGCTGAGCAACAGCAATTACAAATGGTTGTAAGACCAGTTTTTCAGGATAGATGGAGGAGTTACTTGAAAGCAGTTAAGTGATTTAGTCAGTCCATCAGTGAGTGGTACCACTACTCAGTTTAGTTAATCTCTTAAAGTCTGATGGCGTGAAAAGCCTCTGAGCTGATTTTGAATGCTATAGCCACTGTAGTATAGAGAAGGCTTGGAATTCAACTAAAGATGTAGTTTTTACTGTACTTAGGATAAGGATTGATTCCTGTGGTGATAGGAAGATTTCTTTTCATCGTACAGGTTTTCTTTCTTAAAAATTTCTGTATGCTTCAAGTGGAAGGGGGGGCTAGGGAGAATGATTGCAGTTGTTGGTGATACAGAAAATGAGTTGTTGAGGTTCTTAAGTATGGCTGTTCCTAGGGGTAGCTGTTGTGGTGCTCTGAATAGAATCTCAGTGAAGCCCCAGCTATTGGCAGAATGGAGGAGGGTGGGGAGCAGCTGGAGTTTTTTTCTAGCGCCAGTACAGGTCTTGTGCTCTGGGCTTGTTTTGGTTGTTTGATTTGGTTTTTTTAAGTTTGCAGGTGAGAGTGACATAGCAGAGGGCATGGCATTGATTGGCCAGTTAACATGTCTGGTTTAGAAGTAGCTGAATCACTCATTGTAGACTTTTTGGCTCTATCTCCACCAGCTGTCATGGGAATTTAGACATTTAGAATGCCTGTGGACACATGTATTTTAGGCATCTTAATCCCAGATTGCACTCAGTCCAAATATTCTCCATCAAACAAGATTTTAGTAAAAACTTAGTGAGACAGTACGGTGTTAAAAGAACCAAACTCTAGTGCACATCCAAAATGCTATTTCAGGTATGTAGTCTTTGCAGGAAACTTCTGGTTCTAACTAAATGTAAAGTCTTTACATTGAAACTAAATTGCAGCAGTAAGGCAGAAAGCCTGTGCTATAGTGCATCTGCCCTGAAATGAACAGTAGCACAAGTAGTAAACTGTGGGAAGCATGGAACAGGATAGAGGTTTTCAGATGATATCTTAGCTAGAAGAGTTTGCTCCCCTAACTCCTGAGTTTCATGG
Source organism: Myiopsitta monachus (assembly GCA_017639245.1). NCBI lineage: Eukaryota > Metazoa > Chordata > Aves > Psittaciformes > Psittacidae > Myiopsitta > Myiopsitta monachus. The sequence continues at coordinate 25,295,421 of CM029925.1, forward strand.
CAGAGCATGTGTACTTCTAATAACCAGAGCTTTCTGGAAGAATTTGAAATGTATCATTTGCCTTGCCAGTTTAAGGATCGAGAATGGATTTATACAGATGAAATTGTGATTATGCAACTTTAAGAGGTACAGCAGCAAAGGAACTGAAAATGGAATTCTGTTAACTCAGCCTCATAGCACAGTCACAGAAATAGGCCTGCAAAATTGCTCACTGAAAATTGAAATTACTTTTAAAGTTTATTTTCTATTAGCTATCAGTGAATTAGGATGATGTGTAAGGAAAACTTTGGAAGTGATAACAGGATGTTAACATTGAAGAGCAGAAGGTAAACTGTGTGGTCATGACTCTGATGACTGGTAATAGGCCCTCCAAGGAGGGCCTTGCTGTTTGATAATGTATGATTGCTGTGAGAATGTAATTTGGATTTTAAGTTGAAGTGTATTGTGGTCATAAATGCTTGCAGATGGGTACAGTTCTTTTGTTCATTTGTTGTTAGTTACATTCTGATTTGTATTAGTTACAAAAAGCTAGGAAATGACTGATCCGCAATGAGACACACTGCTTTCTGGATATCTTATACTGCATTGTACTAAAAAACATTATCATGGGACCTACATGCTATCAGAACAAAGGAATCCACTTAAAATGAGTAGTAGAATTTGTCAGTCAGTTTATTGTGACCTGTTTGATGAATCAAGAAAATCTGTACACAGCTGACTTTCTTATTCTTCACCATGCGTGAGTCAGTATCATTGCAAGTCATTTTTCCAGTCATTGTTTTGAACACGACATTTTAGTTGTTTAAGATTGTGGATATTGAGACAAACTCTGGCTGTTGTGTCTGGTTTGACTGTGGTGTCAGTTGAAACCATGTTGGTAGCGCAGGATTCAGCTTGGGGTGACACTGTAGATCTGCAGCACCTACAACTGGCTCAGAAGATCTCTTACTTTCTGTGCTATAGTGTTGTGGTAGCTCATTATCTCGACAGTAAGCTTTGTGCCTAGAATCATAGAATAGTTAGGGTTGGAAAGGACCTTAAGATCATCTAGTTCCAACCCCCCTGCTATGGGTAGGGACACCTCCCACTAAAACATGCCAGCCAAGGCTCTGTCCAACCTGGCCTTGAACACCTCCAGGGACGGAGCATTCACAGCTTCCCTGGGCAACCCATTCCAGTGCTTCACCACCCTTACAGTAAAGGACATGTTGTTTGCTTGATAAGCAGGCTGGGATGGTTAGCTCCATTTATCTTTAAAATATAGATGCTAAAGCTGGTATTGGGGATGTCTTGCTTTTGATTTCAGTGGTGAGAGGAGTAGTGTCATAAACTGTAGGATTGGAGAACAGTAGCAAGTGTATCTTTACTGTTGAAGCATTTGATTGGCATTCAGGGAGGAAGGGTTCACATTGTGGCTCTATCACAAAGTTCTTTGGTGCTACTTCCTTATGTCACCTGGTTTGATCTCAGTCTGTGATTTGCTTTTCCACTTAACAGGGAGTGAGTAATCTCGTTAGTGCTTGTACACCAGATGGACAACATGGCGATGACTTTGTAGAAAAGAGTGAATGAATGAAAAATGTCACTCTCATGATAAATTTGAGGCAAACAGTTGTCTTTATGAACACTTTGCTTCAGCCTTGCCCTAACTCAAATCTCTGTTCCTTTGGCACAGAATCTGATGCAGTGTACAGCCTTTGCAACAGCAGATGAATATCATCTTGGTAATCTGTGTCATGACCTGACTTCACATGGATATGTTGAAATAACAAGTTTGCCTAGAGGTAGATTTTTGAAGCATATTAAAGCAATGTTTTACCTTGGGAAATTAAATACGGGTGAGGTATATAATTTTTATAACTTGATGTATACTTATTCTGGTAGTACCTTGGAATATATCATACTGCCTATAAAATACTGCTTTACTTAAATATTCCATTTGCCTAAAAAAAAGGCCCTGCAACTAAACCTTTCAGAATACAATATAACAAGCACTTGCTGTTGCCCTATGATAAATTTACACTAAAAGTACTGAAAAATCATATGCATGCAGGAAAAATAAATCTGGAAATGTTCTGATACAAAGAATTTCTATATAAATTCAGTAACTGAAAAAATTCTGAAAGTTTTCTGTATTTTAATTAATATTTCACTAATGTGATACCATAGTGCCTCGGCTGTCAAAGTGACTTTGTGATTTGAAGTGTTGCATCTTCTTTCCATACTCACACTTCTATTAATGTAAAAATCACTGAGGGTTGGAGAGGAAGGCATGCAAGAGAGAATTTTGCTGACTTAAGTGAAATGAAAAAGATACGTACATGAATGCGTAATTCTGGTAAAGATAACACAGTTGATAACCTTTTTAGTTATTATTATTTGGCAAAATATATCCTAGCAATTGTTGAATGCTGCTTCACTTAGCTGGGTTTCAGCAAAACAATTGGCTCTGGTTTCCATACAGAGTATCTCTGAAGACTTGGGAAAGTATGGCTTAGAAATAGCTGAAGTATATTACAAGAGAAAAACAAATGGAAAAACAAATGGAGCTTTTTATAGCTGAAGGAACCTTATGCCCTAGAGCAGCTGTGGTTTTCATACGATGGCAGTAGAATGCCTTTTTTTTTTTTTCCTTAGAATGAACAAAGTGTGTGAAGCTAAGAGAATGACAGTATTTGTGGGCATTTTGGTAGAGGTTATCAAATATCTGGCCGCCTCTCAAACACTTAATAATCCAAGTGCAGTACTTCTCCAGTGGGTCTTGCTCAAACACAAGATTTACTCATGATCATCTTGCTCAGAAAGACAAGGTGCTTTAGATTCTGGGCTTTGTCTTTCTTTGTAGTTTCATTGTATTAAAACCAGCACTAGTTTCACGGCTTTAGGATAGAAACTCTGTATGATCCCAGCAAGACTGGGAATTAGCCATAAGGCTTTTGCTGGTATTTTTACCCTGAGAGTGTGGGGTTTGCCAGTTCTTCGATTTTTTTATGGTGTGTTTCTGACTCCTTACAATAGATACTTCATTTATCAAGAGTTTGGAGGAAGTAATGATGACTGAATGGTGGATAGTGCCAGCAGATTGGTTGTGTTGCGGTGGTTAGCTTGTGCATGTGGCAGTGGTTGGTTACCAACTCAAGCACTGAATCGTGGAAAGTCAAAAAAACTAGCACATAGAAATCTAAATCAGGTATTACGGTGTGGATTTGTTGCTTTGCATTGTTCTTCCTAAGCATTAGTATTGTTTTTAAGCTCTTTAAATATATTTTAGAGGCAAGTCCTCTACCTCCACTTGCAAAGGACCAAATTGTCTTCAATTGTGTATGTTTTGTCTGGGGTGGATAAAGAAAGATAAGAGTGCTGTCTGAAAAGTCAAATAAGAAAATGCAGAGAAATGTTTTTTCCATGGTGCACGCAGACTTCACAGCCAAAAGTTGCCCTAGTGATTCATCAAATCACGTGTTTCTGAACTGGAATAGCAAGTGAAAGGAAAGTTACAGAGTTCATACAGACCAATTGTGTGATCTCAATTCAGGTATTAGCAAAAGTATATCCGATATGTAGTCATCTATCTCTGCTGCCTTAATCTACCTGGCCTCTGTGGCAGTAAGTCAGAATGTGAAATTTGTATACAGGTTGAACTTAATGCCTTGTTGCTTGTCTTGTGGTCTTTCTGCAGAGGAGTTAAATTTAACTAAGGCTTAGGTGTTAGGCCCTGCAAATTTCTCTTTGCAGAGTCTCACTTTATAACAGAGGTAGGGGGTTTTGCTGGTCTTGCTCCCAGTAGTTCTGCAACAAGGTCAGTCATGCTGAAAAGTAACTTTTTTTGTCAAAACAACATCAGGATTTTCTAAAATGTTATCTCTATAAGCAAGCGGAGCAGATATATAGAGGGGAAAAAAAGAAGACCCTGTTTTGAGAACCGAGCATCCACATTTTGTAAGTTTTGGGGCATTCTACTTACACTAGCTCAAGTCTAGTCCTTTGTAACGAATGCCCATTGCCAGTTGTAGTACCACATTCTTGGAGCTCCTTTTTCAGTTTAATGCAACAAAAAAAAATCCAGTTTTGTACTCTGTCACTGTTCTGCAATGCACGTCAGAAGTGTGGTAAATGAGGGTGGCTGGGAGGTTTGTTTCAAAAGCATGCTTCTGATCTGAAGGAAGATGCAGATGTACCCTCTCCTGGCCTCGGGGTATGTTCTTTCAAGTTTCCGACTGTCAAAGCAAAGTCAGCACAGTTTGAGTACAGATTAGTCCCTTACTGTATAGAAAAAAGAAAGATCTTCCGGGTAAGCAGATTTGAGTGGTAATTTCTCTGCAGCTGTGGGCAACTTCTACAGTTGCATGTCCACTTCTGTGTTCTGTTACTGGTTATTTACTATGCCCTGCATCAGTTTTCCCTTAAGTCTTGTTCTTCAGAACTGTTGCATTTCAGTAACTAAAGATTCCAGTAAAGTACAGCACAGCAGCTGAGTCTTTCTGGAGCATGGCACTTCAGAGCAGCAGTGTAGTTTGCTACTGTAGTTTGCTGGCAAGCACTTCGATCAGAAAAATAAAATATGGGACCAACTGACTGACTGATGTGTTGGCATGTAGCTGTTAAACTGGAATTACATGCTTATAGCTATCGTGTTTGGAAGTTTGACCAGTTCTTCACCTCTTTTTCCATTTATTTCAAACTAGATGCTGCAAATGTTTTGGTGATGGGTACTGAGAAATCTGCGAAAGAAGATGATCCTGGCATGATTTTTTTCTTCAGGTAAGCTATAAATCACACCCAAAACTTTATTCTATTAATAACAATGATGTGAAAGAAGTAGTGTAGCTTGCTAGATCATTGCATAATAGTACCTTATGAAACTCAAGGAATAACTGTCCAATCAGAATGATTAAAAAAGAAATCAGAATTATCCAACTGGTTGAAATGTGACTTATCTCCTCATGGGTTTTGTTAAAGTGTGGTTCAAAAGCAACTCCTAGGTAGTTTTTGTGAAGGTAGTATTAAGTTCCTTGATTCACAGTGTCAAAAATTGCCACTGTGCAGCTTGAGTGTTGCACTGAAATACATTTAAAACAGCATATAATTACAGCTCAGTTTTTCCTTGAATTCACAGGGAAGGGGCTGTTGTGTTTTGGAATGTGGAAGAGAAAAGTGTAAGTAAAGCAGAACTGTTTGTTAAAACCTCATAAGCAGGTGTTTTGTCAGTCCCACCAAGCTCAGCAAGGTTGGGCTTTGTTTGAGGGCTTGGATCTCTCCATGAAGGACACTCTCCTCCTGTTGAGTGCAGGTACTTGCCTGCTGCTGCCCTCCTCTTGCCTGCTGCTGATACATCACTTTTGAAACTTGACTTTTTGCACAAAATAAGTAAATATATGTGTAACATAGAAAGTGGGTAACATTTTCTACTTAATGCAAAAAATCTGAAACTTTAATCTGGTGAGACTGACAAAAAGAAAATTCTTGCAGATGGACACCTCGAACCAGTTGATGAGAAAAGTCGACCTGTGAATAGTTGTTTGAGATGCACTGATGTAACAGAAAATGTCTTAGAAGAAAAGGATCATTATATTTTGTTCCATTTAACTCAAAAGTATTCAAAACTTATGTTTGGATAACTTTGAAATAGAATTTGTAAGCAACTTCTTAATATTGTTTCTACCAGTTAGCAGTTTTCCTGAAGGAGGATTTGTATTGGTTGATGTAGTTGTTAAAATACGTTGATACTGAAATGACATACACTTTACGATAATCTGGCACTCTTTGCTGAGCAAGGGGGGTATGCCACAGGCATATCTATTTTTATGAGTATATTTATAGTCAGTTGCTTTTTTTTAATACATTGATTTTTATTACTGTGGTTAAATAAAACTGGGTTCTAGATACAGAGTATGTGAAATTAAATGGTGTATTAAATCGATGATACTGAGTTGCACAGAAGTTCACAGGAGGATTTTCATTAAGGTAAATGAAAACACAGAGCAGTTGTTTCCAGATGTGAACAATTTCTGGATTCAAGTTCGCTTTTTCTGTTTCAGACTTGAAATGTTCCTGGTTGCCTGTCTGGTTTGGGGGGTTTCAGTGTATCAGCTGGCCTACCAAAACCACTAGTTCTCCCTTCAAACCTTACCTGTAGCACGCTTAGGATGCTATGGCTGTAACTATGCTACTGATTCACAGGTATTACTGAAGACTAGCTGACTAACTCCTGTCGTTTTTATGACTTGGGCACCTCTACCCACAGAGTACTCTAAAATCTGTTTGCTGTACATGCTTAAGTACCTTTGAAAATTTGATACTATGTTTTTCTTGTCAGTACTAGTAACTTTAGTTGGTCCTTTCCTAGCTTTGTTTATGAAAGAACTGCCTCTCTCTGCTTGTGAAATCCTAGTCAAAACCTGAACTTCCAAACAGCTTGCTCACATAGAGGAGGTATTTTTATCTATGTCTTCTAATGAACTGAGACAAAGAAAAAAAACCCCACCAGCACCAAACCAAACTGGTCTGATCTGGAGCACAGAAACAGAAAGTAATTTGGTAAAACAGGACGTAAAGAATCGCTGTGAATGGACAAAACTGCTTTTTAAAAAATACTCTAGAATTGCTATTAAGAGAAGAAAAATTTTGAAACTAACAGACACTGAACAGAAGGAGTGGTAAATACGGACTGATCATGAATAGGAATTTAAAATGTAAACCACTGTTTTCACATACCTGAGTAGGGAGGCTGTGCAACAGCTTCCCCACCAAAAATAGCAAGGGCAAAAGCAAGACTAGCTTTGAGCTGCAGTTTCGTCTGGTGTTTTTTAACAGGAAATTGTGTGATGTGATTGCCTGTAATAGCAAAAGTTTGCATTTAGTGAGTCCAGAACTTCTCTTCTCATTAAATGTGCTGTGTCATAGGTAATCCCTTCTATAACATAAGGCTGGGCCTCACATCACTTGATGGAAGCTTTTGTATTACTCCATCTAGCTAAAAGAAAGCTGCCACTGAAATACAGTTTCTCATTATCCAGAGCAATGGAAGAACTTTGGCAGTGTGCATGTTACAAGACATATGAATTTCAGAGAGTCAGTTATGGTCTGAAAACCTTTGTTAAATCTTGTTGTGTACTGGCCTTGGGAAGCCTGAGCTGGTTGTAGTTCTGAAGTCTATTAGTAGCATAATTATTACTGTATTAGTAATGACTTCACAAACCTGTATCCAAGTGAATGCACTCGTGGAGCCTGGCGTGCTGCATCATGGATTGGCTGTTAACTCTGGCATTGTTTCAGTGGGGTTTGCATTGCTGAACTGCCCCTGGACACAGCATAGCTGGTTGGCGGAGCTGACTGGCCAAGCAGCACACACTTCTTGCTTTAAAAATGACAGTAATTTTTCATTCCCTTTTTTACCACAAGATTTGGAATAAATGGCAGTACTGGTCATGCTAATGCTAAATTCAGGATTATGGAACAAACAGTTGGAGCTGTAGGGTTGGAGGTTTTTAGTGAAAAATGTTATGTGTTACATAGGTTAAGAAAAAAAGAAAATCCCTCTTAGAGGTGCTCCAACAGATTTTTTTAGAGTTTTTAGCCTGAAGACTAGGCTTCATGAACAGTTTACTAGCATACAGTTCTGCACTAACAGATTAACTATTACCTATTATTTTGAAGAGTGATTAAAGTATGATTTAGTAGAAGATTCACCTCTTTAAACTACTTAGACAGCAAAAGTTTGTGGTGGTGTTGTTTGGGGTTTGTGGGGTTTTTGTTGGCTGTTGTGTAGCTAAATGTCTTTTAAGGTGAGTGCTTTTTTTAGTTCAGAATTTGTTCCAATTGCAGAATGATTTTTATGAGGGGTAGCCTTGTAGCTCATAAAAGGAACACGGATGAGGGATCCTAAGATACTGGAGAAGAAAACTTTGTGAGAGAAAAGGGCTCTTTCTTTCTGCATCAGGTTTTAGTGTGCTTGAGAATAAAATGACAGTGAGATTATTTACGCAAGTAAAGCTGTGTATTTAACTGTTTGCAGGGTAAAATGTGGGCAGCTGAAACAATTCTTAGAGATTTCTGTAGGGGTAAAGGATGTCTGTAATCTTCCTGTTGTTTCAGCAACCTCTGGTAGTTGAAACGAAACTGTTGACTTTAGCAGCAAACTAGTAATTTTGGCAGAAACAGCCACCTGAAGTACTTACCCTAAAGATTCATTCCCACGCTCAGACACATGCCAGAATCTTGTACAGCTCATTGTTACAATACACACATTGTCCTTACTGCTGGTGTGGTTAATGCTTACCCCATTTTATATATGTGGACATTAAGTGCCATTTTAATCTTCACAGATTCCTTGCAGTTGTTCACAGCCACAAATTCTTCCATGTGGCTACTGACAGCTTTAGAGGGGAATGGTGTTAATAATCACTTTGTTACTTAGCAAACCTATTCATTATTATTTAAATAACTTCAGCATGAAAGTTGTATTCCTGAACCTATTATATGCAAGATCTTTGCAGAGTGATAGTATCCTACATGGTGACTGTTCCTCTGTGTGTACAACTGTCTTTTCCTTAGATGAAGAGTGTCATGCAAGTGCTAGAACAGCATGAAATTCAGCCATATGAAGTTGCACTGGTCCACTGGGAGAATGAAGAGCTCAACTATAGAATAGGAGAGTGAGTATCTTCAGGCACTATGTAGAAGCTGATAGGCACCTGAAACAAAATCAAATGGAAGCAGCTGGTAAAAATATACTTGTCCTTACTCTTTTTTCTAATCAGTGAAATAAGGAAAGGAGAAAACAGTAAATCTAAATTGACATTTTTTCTGTGCTACTAAAATCGCAGTAGCGAGCGTGTTCTTCAGCAATCCCAAACAGAAACTGTGTACTTCACATCAAAAAACAGATACTCATTATTGAGACAAGTCTGATTTTAAGGAGGATTCCCTACGTAAGTTTCCTTAATGCCCTGTAGGTTCCTATACAAAAATGTAATTATGCACATATGTCACTTCCTAGGAAAGCTGTAACTTGAATACTGTGGAACGATAACCTGGCGAGTTGTCTTGCCTTGTTAAATAGTGTTTTTTCATCTTAGGGAGCAAATGATCTCTACAGAAATATTTCTCAATGTAGGTTATTATACAAATCATCTGTAACTTTCCAACAGCACCAAAACCAACTCCTAGACAGGACACTGTAACACTAGGAGCCGAGCTAATGAGGTTGAGCTTATTTAAGGTAACCTGATCAGAGGACAAGTTTTTGTTTGGTTTGCTTTTTCTTTTTCCTGGCCATTCAAAACCTGCAGGTACTACCCAGCTGTGTAATTTGTGATTCCTGACATATCCCGTTGTGGTTTTGCAAGTTTCATAGTGAGATTGACATGATAAATTGAATGACTCCTACACTCTTTTCCTTGCTCCTGACCCCACTGTACAATAAAGGCTTCAGGGAAAGTAACAACATAGCAGGGAGGGAGGGAGGTTGGTAAAAGTGACAGAAGAAAAGGAAAACAGAAGCACAGAGATAATACAGGAGATGGAGAGCAAGAGAGAGGCCAGAATCTTGCTTACTCTGAATGATCTGTGTGTAGGTAGTAATATTGTAATCATAGCTTGCTGCAGTTTCATTTGAACCTAGAAAATATGGTCATAATGTTAGTCTTAGAGGAACTAATTTTCAGTGATTTGTTTCTGTTATTGTCTGGTTGAACATGAGTAAAATGCAAGGATGGGGGTGATATACATATAGAAATGGCATGCTTTGTATAAATAAACAACCAAACTTTCTTGTATTGATTGTTCTTAAAATGCGCCTTTGCTGGTGGCTTAGTCAGTAAAGGTGCTTCAATCCTGTTTTAACAGAGGCCAGTCAAAGCTTCATAAAGGAGAAATCTTGTTAAATTCTGAGCTGGATAGTGATGAAGTTGTTCTGCAGAAATTTGCTTTTTCAAATGCCCTTTGTCTTTCTGGTAAGTTAATGCTGTTTGTTGTACCAGCCTATGCTATGGATTTTGTGAAATGTTGTCATAAGTGGGACTTGTACAGTGGCTGGTGTCTGGTTTAGGCAAACTGTAAAGGCTGATTGTGCTTCAGTGAGAGGTTTCATTTTCAAAGCCTTTTTTTCAAAGCTTTACCTTGTTTTCTGTAAATTGGAATGCATTAATTCAGTGTTAATTATCTTCAAGTTGAACAAAGCACGTTAAGAAGCATATGCTGCAAAAGAGACACATTCTACTGAGCAGCCTGTTCCCCACCCTTGACAGCTATTCCAGGACAGCAATAAGTGCAGAGTCCAGTATTAGAAAGCTGTCAGTAAACTTAGGTAATTCATCCTGACATCATTTCCTCTAGCAGAAAAAGATAGACGCCAGCTAAAGAAGTCATGTAGAGCAGTGATTCCCAGCTGGGAGGTGTACCAGTATCAGGGCTACAGACCAGGGTCACAGATGTTTTCCAGGCGTACTGGCCATGGCAGGAGGCAGTGGGAGGCACTGGGAAGGTCAGGCTCAGCAGTGGGCCTGCTGCTTGAGGAAGTACACCTCTCTGCTGCTTCAGACCTCAGATGAGGTAGGATGTCAGAGTAGAAGCTGACAGCAGGAAACCTGTCCTCAAAAAGACCTTTTCAGGAAGCCTGGTCTGTCTACCTCTACTTTTAGGGTCAGTTACAGGATTCCTATAGTATTCAGGTAAGTTCACCTTTAAACTGAAGAGATATCAAGAAAGAGAATGTGTGTTTTTGAAGTGATACCCGTTTGATCAAGGAGTACAGCATAACTGCATAGTTCTTGACTGTCAAAGGAAGAGCTATTGAGAAAAAAAGCCTTTTGTTCGCTATAATTTTCCTGTTCATAAAGCACTGCATGGAACAGTAGTGCCACATATAATGGAGCAAGCAATTTATTCCCAGGAGGTATTTGGTACCGATTTATGTTAGAGACATGTACATCATAAAGGAAAACAGCTCAATAATGTTCAGTAAAGGGAAGGATGTAAGTAGAGTCCAGGTCAGATTTATGACACAGCAGGAATCAACCTCTGTCAGATAACCAGTGATAGCTGAAATGCCTGTTGGCTTTTTTCAGGGGCTAAATTAAATGTCATTTAAGTCACTGACTTGGATTAGGCCTCTGTATTCAGAAGGTGAGTGTAAAAAATGTTTGGCATTGGATTTACTGTCAGTGTCCTGACTAGATGACACCATTGATTACTACCATGAAAGAGTTCATTTTGACAATTAAATCTTCCCTAATTTCTGCTGAATGAGTAGGGTTAATTTTTTATCTGTTTCCACTTCATTCTTGTTGGGAAATCTGCAGACTAAAGAACAAAGGCCTGAGTTATATCATCTTCCTGTAGAAACATCTTTCCGGGCTCAAGCTGGGGCTTGAGGCAGAATTTGTGTTGCTATTGCCTGTGCTGAACAGCTTCCACAGAAGAGAAGTTGCATCTTCACTGAACAATATATTCACCTAAAACCAAAATGAGAGATTGCTTAAGTTGGAATTCAGCTTCAACAAGTACAGGTGGTGTGTCTGTACAAGCTAACTGTGGTTTGAGCATGCTGCACAAAGTACTGGACACATGGAGCATGAGAGTTCTGAAGGACACTAGAAAAGCAGTGCTTTTGCATTTCTGCAAATCAGAAACTTGCAGACTATGGAGTGGCACCACATCAAGTCAGCTGGGCTCCGGCGTGACTCATTATCTCGAATCTCCTTTGAATGTAGTTTGCAAAGGCTTCCTACATACAGTGGAGCGCTGAAACACACAACTTTTGAGCTGGAGAGGAAACTCCCCAGGATCTGAACTGATGGTTTGGAGAAGAGACTTGCCCTCACAGTGGTTCCATGTGCAGAGCTATGTCAGTGCCCAGCCCAGACTTGTCCATAGGCTTATGAACATTGATCATATACTACTAATGGTAACTGTCCTGGGTTCAGCAGTAGCAATAATTTTTCTCCTTCTTGGTAGCTGGTGCAGCGCTGTGGTTTTGATTTTGGGCCTGGGAGCAGCGCAATTCTTTTTGTTGCAAATGCATTGATACATATAAACAGTGCCTGGAAGCAGCAGGTTGGCAGATTTAAGGGTATGATTATTTGAAGGCATATATACCATTCACAGTGTTATTTGTCACCTCTGTGTTGCAGTAAAGCTGGCTATTTGGGAATCATTATTGGATAACTTTGTGGAATCCATCCAGTCAATTCCTGAGGTGAGGTCTTGTTTGTACCCCTCCCCTCCTTCTCTCCTATGCTTTTTAAAAGATCAATCCAGATGCAGCTGAGGATATGGAAAAAGCAACTGAATGCTGAACATGTTTGATGGTAAAGCCATCAACGTGGAGAAGCTCAGAACACCTCCAAAGTGGTGGGACAAGAAACCGTCAGTCTCTGAAGGGCTGGGAGTGGGGTTCTGCACTGGAATAATATTTCCCTTATTGTGCCACTGTTGAATGTGTACATGTAACAGGACAAGTGGCATTTAAAAACCTGGCCAAACACCATGTGTGGCAGCTTGGGCTAAAAGTAACATGCTAAACTGGAATATAATAGCGAGTTTGAGTGTATTACTTAAATCACAGCTTTTCATGAGAACAGCTGAAGTACAACGCATGTAGAAATGAGATTTTTAGGGTTCAACAGAGAAAACAGCATCTTTTTTATTATTTGAAGGAAATAAATGGTAATACATTGTTTGTTGTACAGGAAAATGTCTATTAAAAATGCTGAAGGTGAAAGAATGCTGTCATTACTTAAAAAAAATAGTAGTAGGAAGAAAAACAAATGATCTCTTGTTCAGGAAATCATTCATAGAAAATGCTTCAGGATTTTGTATAGATACTGATGACACACTCAGTGATTTATTGGAAAACCTGGATGAACAGTTGCATGGTGATATGCTTACACAGCTAGGTAAGCAATGCACAAAGCAAACTTAGATGTCAATAAGCACAACATACATTCAGATTCTAACTCATATGCATACTTCAGGCTGTAAAACACCAGACCAAGTAACTACTAGTACATGCTACTTGATCAAGCAGTGAAAAACTTGTTACTTTGCAGATACTGAAGTCACGACGGAAGGTAAAACTGTCTCATGCAGATGTAATGCAGAAAATTGGAGAACTTTTTGCTTTAAGGTAACTTTTTTTGTTACCCTCAAGACATTGTCTTACACAGAACTTAATTTTTAACTTGTGCATGATACAAAGATCAGAATACACACTAAACACGGGGTGTGGGAGTGGATTCCTTCAACCCTGTTTTGGCTGGAGACGTGTGTGCTGTTCGTGTTAGAGGACCCACTACACTACAGCATCTCAGCTTTAGATGGGCAGTACTAAGTGTATTGTAAATGGCCAAGTTCTACACCCTTTTCCCTCCCTGGGTCCAGCAGCACCTGTCTCATCACCAGTAACTTTAGTGGATACTAGAGTATGCAAAGGATACCAGGAGGTAGAACTGTTAACTACAGCCTAGAGTTAGTAAAACTCTTCTGTGAGTTCTGTTCTTCCTTTTACTTAATCAGAAACCACTGCTACACTGTAAGAATTTAAAGGTTGAGATTCCCCCTCCCCTCAAGTGACATTTGGCCATTGAGAATACAGAGCATTACATGCTGTTTTACAAAAAAAACTCAGACTTGATGAAGAAATATTACCTATTAAAAAAGCAATTCCTATTTTAAACATTGGGGTTTACATCCTTACTTGAAGGATTAATGAAGTAATAAGCAATGATGTTCAATGTGTCCAAAGACTTACGTGAGCAGTAGGTTGAGGGTGGGAGACTTTAGCTCTTGGCCTTTATAATGTTGAGACAATAGCCTGATTCTGAAGGGTGAGCCATGCCCACATGTCCAGCATGCAGTACCAGTCACACTTAGAGTTCTGAGGTACAAATAAGCTGTTAAGGAGCACACCAGTAACTCATTCATATACTGCCTCAGCTTCAACACAGTCAAGGACTTCTTCACAGATATCAAAAGTTAAGGAAGGTAACCAGCTGAGGATGCAGTGTTGCCATTAGGCAAGTCATTTGTGCTCAGAACTGTTACCCAGTACAGTGTTCTCAGATGTTTCAGGAGATGAAACTAATTTTAGACAATGACTACAATTGTATTTTTTATTATGAGATTCTTTTCACAATTTACTTAAAATTACAGGAAATTTTTCCTGTTTCTTTTAATTGCTATGTGAATATTTGCTCCTGTACTTACCAAAGGGAAGTTTGAACTACTGTTGTACCCATTTTTTTTAGGCACCGTATAAATCTGAGTTCAGACCTACTAATAACACCCGACTTCTACTGGGACAGAGAAAAACTTGAAGAGCTTTATGACAAGACGTGCCAGTTCCTCAACATTAATCGCAGAGTTAAGGTAGGTGTCTTCCTGGTATAAGAATTTTCCGTGCTCAGGTCAGCTGTCTTTGGCTCAGCAGGGCTCCTTACTGCTCCTGAATGTCTGCTTTCATTGTAGAAACTGGATAAAGAAAAATAGGATCCTGTGTACTGTCCCCTTTTCCATGTGTTCATAACCCACTCATATCTTTTACCCGCTTTAGGTTAACAGTACTGCCTCATGTGACTTGATTGCCTATTTCCTGAGCCACTAAATTAGGCTTTAAATAGCTATGAAAAGAGATATAATTCCTCTTCTGAAATGTGTGCAAGAAAACAAGTAAAAAAAACTTGAGATGTGTTCTTCTTACTGACATGATCGTCCAGGTCAGTTTGACAGGTGACAAGATGCTTGCTACTGAACCAGAATAAGCAACACAAAAAACCTACCACTTCTGGTTAAGTAGTTTTTAAATATTTAGTTACTTTTGAGGCATGCCAATAGCTGCATCTTCTTTTGCTTGTGCCTGTTCTCTGAGCAGGTATCATCTAGAAGCAGTTTAATTCCTGCAGACGCATACCTAAATTTCTGTTATTTTTGTGAACCTATAGAAACAGACTTGTTCATGTTGAAACCTTTGTTGCTTGTGCACGTTACCTTCAGGACTTTCTCTTATTTCACAGAAGAGTGTCAACATCCTTTTAGTTCTGTTCAGTAAGCCCTTCCTGTGGACTGTTGCTCTATTTAGTGATCTTATTCCAGTTACAGAATCGAGGTTTGCCATGTCTTTGCAATCTCTTGCTGCAGGTAATGAATGAGAAGCTTCAGCACTGCATGGAGCTGACAGACCTCATGCGAAATCACCTGAATGAAAAGCATGCTCTGCGCCTCGAGTGGATGATAGTGATACTCATCACCATAGAGGTTGGTGGGGCTCTTTCCACTATCACACTGAATACGTAATAACAAGTGCAATTTGTGTACTTTGAGAATCAAGATTATTTTATTGATGTAATGCACTGTACTGTACAACAGGATTGGTCTTCAGATCTTTGCAAGGCACTTTTGAATTGCAGTTATAGTTGTTTTTCAGATTATGTTGTTTCCTGTGTAAGCTGTTTTAAGAACTATTAAATAAAACCTCATATTCATGTGTTTGCTATTCCACAGGTTCTGTTTGAACTCGCAAGGGTAGTTTTCTGATGACAGAAGAAACTCAGGAAGAAGAAAACTGACAAATTTGTATGGCCCAGAAAATTACTGTCTATGATATGCTTCTGGAAAACAGTGGAATCATGGCTCTTGAAAGACATGTACATCTACTGAAATAAAAAAGACCATAATAAATCAGTTTGTGAACGTTATTCCCAGCTGCTGTACTAGCACTGTTAGAGAAGTCTGAATCTGTGACTAGGCCCAGATGCATGCATGGCTGGTGCAGGGAGAGGTTTAGCTTCGTCTTCTTAATAAGCAAGGACAGAAGGATGGATCCCTTCTGTGCTGACTGTACTGATCTGGTAAAGGACTCTACTGCCTTGTCCCTGGACTGTTAAAAAGATGCTCAGTACTTGGCTACTTCGTGCATTTCTGACTAAGTTTTCCCCATCTCCTTCTTCAGTAGCCATGACTGCCCCAAGCTTGTTCTCCTTAAGTTATGTGGCATGATTTTAATGTACCTAAGCAGCTGTATATAATGTTATATTCTACCCATCACAACAAGGTATTTACATACTTGTATACCTTCTAAATAAATGTAGTCCCATACTGTCGTGGTTTAAGCTGTAAATCACACAGCCCACTCACTCACTCCCCCTTCTTTCTTTCCCCCTACTCTGTGGGGGGGAATGGGGAGAAGAATCAAAAGAATGTAACTCCCATGGGTTGAGATAAGAGCAGTCCAGTAACTAAGGTATAACACAAACCACTGCTGCTACCACCAATAATAATAAGGGAAATACAAGGAAAGAGAATATAACTGCTCACCACTCAACCGAGCCGTGAACTGAACTCTTCGGGTTCCTGCCCCCAGTTTTTTACATCCTGGGCATGACATGCAGTGGTATGGAATACCTCTTTGGTCAGTTTGGGTCAGGTGTCCTGTCTGCTTCCTCCCGGCTTCCCCTCCTCCCTGGCAGAGCATGAGGCTCAGAAAGTCCTTGGTCTGACCAAAACATTACCAATCAGTAACTGAAAACACTGGTGTTATCAGCGCTGTTCCCAGGCTGAAAGTCAAAAACACAGCGCTGCACCAGCTACCAAGAAGGAGAAAAATGACTGCTGCTGCTGAACCCAGGACACATACTCAGTTGAACTTTCATCTCATGTCCCAGGAAGCTGTAGCAAAATGATAAAATTCACAAAATTTCTCAGGTCTACCTGATCACATTTCCTGATTCTTACCAGTACAAGCTGCAAGGAAGTGACGAGGCATACAGTGGGACTGAGTGCACCCTCTGCAAGTCTGTTTGCAACACCCAGCTGTGTGGTCTGGTTGACATGCTTAGAGGGGATGGCATCCACAGGGCCCCAGACAGGGTTGGGAAGTGGGCCAGCGCAAACCTCATGAAGTTCAACGAAGCCAAGTGCAAGGTCCTACACGTGGGTCAGGGCAATCCCAGGCACAGCTACAGTGGGCAGAGAATGGAGTGAGAACAGCCCTGAGGAGAAGGACTTCGGGGTGTTGGCTGACTCAGCAGTGTGCGCTTGCAGCCCAGAAAGCCAACCACGTCCTGGGCTGCATCAAAAGGAGTGTGACCAGCAGGCCGAAGGAGGTGATCCTGCCCCTCCTGAGACCCCTCTCACAGTACTGCGTTCAGCTCTGGAGCCCACAAGACAAAAGAGACATGGACCTGCTTGACAGAGTCCAGAGAAGGGCCACGAAGATACTCAGAGGGCTGGAGCATCTCTCCTGTGAAGACAGGCTGAGAGCATTGAGCTTGTTCAGCCTGCAGAAGAGAAAGCTCAGGGGAGACCTCATAGCAGCCTTCCAGTACATAAAGGGGCCCGCAACAAATCCAGAGAGGGGCTTTTTACAAGGGCGTGTAGTGACTGAATAAAGGGGAAAGGCTTTAAGCTGAAAGAGGGTAGATTAAATTAAATATTAGGAAAAATTCTTCCCTATGGAAGTGGTGAGACACTGGCACAGGTTGCCCAGAGCAGATGTGGCTGTTTCATCTCTGGCAATATTCAAGGCCAGACTGGACGGGGCTTTGAGCAACCTGGTCTAGTGGAAGGTGCCCCTTCCCGTGGCAGGGGGTTGGAACTTGATGAGCTTTAAGGTCCCTTCCAACCCAAACTGTTCTATGAAAATGTCATTTAATTATCCTGTAAGGTAGATCTTGTTTGGGTTGGGTTTTTTTAATCTCTTCCCAGTTTACAGGTCTGCAGATTGACATCTCCAGGATGTCACCACTCAGAAGAGGATGAGGGGACTTTTTTCCCCAGCAACTTCTTTCTAGACACATTTTCAGGAATTGCTACACAATTGCTATTCTATCAGCCCTTTCAAAATCAGGTTAGTGCACAGTGCATTGCTTCAGCAACATAAGCTAGGAAGTTTGTTAAAAGCTCCTGAAGCCATGATCGGTAAATTCAGGCTAGAAGTGCAACCACATTTGCCATAGCTTACTGTCCTATCTTCACCTGGAAACATTTCTGAAAGTGATAGTAGATTGCTGAATACATCAAACACATTAACCTCTTAAGAAGCATCAGCTCCTCTTAGAAGTAGGCTTTCTCCTCAGAGCCAGAACAGGTCACACCCAGAGATGTTGCTTCTGGAACAGGTCACCCACCACTTCCCCGCACTGCTGAGAAGGCCAGAACAGTCAGCCCCACTCACAGAAGTGAACTGGTCAGCAGAACAGCCTGGTGACACGGTCTTGGAGTACGGTGTAGAACAGCTCCTCAGCGATGGGCTGACCTAGGGCTATTGCAGAAACAGTATGTTACATCCTTTATGCAGCAGAAAACCTTACCAAGCACCACTTGATTTCAGTAACAATTAGGTTACATTTTAATTGTAACTTTCCTAGCAAACATTTTTCACTTCTTTAGACAAATAGGGAGGTTTTCCCTCCATTTGAGTGTAACACTTAAAAGCATCAACTTCCTATCCATTTCACATTTAATGTTTCAGTATTTCAGCTAAATTGCTAAAATGTAAATTTACAGGCCAACTGCATCCATCAGCAAAAGTGGTTTTAACAAAGTCATTTGAGGACTCCTGGATGCTCTTCAAAAGCATGAAGTGTCAGTGTGATCACCTCAAATGTTGTGTCTTGGGACTGTATTTAAGAAATACCAGCCAAACACCTCAAAACAGGAAAAACATGGTTACTTTTCAAATCTTAGGTCGATTTACATTGGCATATAAACTGTAGCCATAAAACCATGCTCTCTTCCTCCCATCAAACCTCCAGCGCCATTTACAGTGTCCAGTGGCTATTAGAGCTCTGCAGCTTCAGTTAAGCCTTAACTGTGCATTAGAACTCTGTATCCATCTTTTTCACAATGTATCCATGGGCCCCTGCATCAAAGTACGAGGGGTTTGTTTCAGCAATAACTGTACAGTCTCGTACAAAGTGAGAGTGTTCTCACTGCAGATCCGATGGTGACCCTGTGCAAATGTATTGTGGCCTGACCAGGAGGAGGTTTTATGGCAAAGGCAAGATGAGACTCCAGTTCCAGAGCAACACAGAACAGCCTTAGCTGCTGAACACACCCATCTTTCATTTGCCTCGTCCACCATGTGCCTTCACAGTGTGACCGAAAAGAACCATCTCTGTCACTACACAGTTTGCACAGTCCAAGTCTTCAAAATGTGTCTGTTTTAAGCAGTAAGGGTCACCTGGGGAGAGAAACAGAAAATGCCACAGCAATAAATACATAATATAGAAGGAAAACCAGAGAGGAATCCTGGTATATCCAGAACTCCAAAACTGTAACCTTTTTAACAACATGAGGACTGACTGGTAAAATTCTGTTCACACAGGACTTCGTCAGACTATGCTTTATGAGGATCCCAACTGTGCAGACTGCTTCTACCTGTGTTTTTTTCCATTAGATGAGGTAAAGGAGAGCTTAGAAATGATTTCTGGCAGATCTGTTAGGAAGTGCTCGTGAGACTGGCTACAGCAGAATGCTCAGAGCTGGGACTACTGACTTCCAGTCCCACTTCGTGGGGTAACAGCTCTCCTGGCTGCAGAGCCTGTCCCTGCTCAGCACATCAGCTCTGCTGGCTGGATGAGCAACGGCATATACATGACACCTCCCTAGAGCTCTCTGCAAACGTAACGCGTGTTCAATTCAGCCAGCACACACCAACTGCAAGTGCCGGCCTGAAACAAAACACAGAACACTAAAACATGTAAGGAAGGGTCTGTCCTTCCCCATCCTACCTCAGTCCTAGGAACTGAACAAGCTTCAGCTCAGTTTCAAAAGGAGGAGAAAAGCCAGACTGTGTGTGCCCATCTGCATGAGTTTATTTACTGATACAGGAGTGCACCAGACATTTAGACGAGACACAGATGAATGTCCTTGGTCCTCGTAACAGTTGCAGTGAACCTTTCCCGATTTATGGGCCCTTCATGTGCAGACCGATTCAGAAACGCACTGAGTTTGTCAGCTTACTTCTCTCAGTCGCTCTCCCTGGACCATCAAGATTCTGTCCAAGTCTACAGGGTAGAAACTACCGATCTGCGATGTACTAACCTTCCTTCACTGGATGGCATTTAACATCTGCCAAGAGTCTCACTATCATCGAATCATATAGCGATTAGTGTTGGAAAGGACCTTAAGATCCTCTAGTTCCAACCCCCCTGCCTTGTGTACCCACTGGTTTATGATACTAGTGCGGCAACTACCAAAAAGAAATGCAGAATCTGAGGTAGCCACATACAGTAAGTGATACGCAGGGGGTTAAAAGCCAAAACCACTGCCCAAAGCGTTTGTTGTCTGAGGGGAAGAAAGCCTGTCTTAGCTATCCAGGAGGGGGAAAGTGTCTGGAAATGTCTATAGCTGCAGCTGATAAAAGGATTTCTAAGGGACTGTAATTCTTTACAGTCAGCAGGAAAGCAAAGATCTGCCAGCCTTAGAGAATCATTTTGCCATAGCTAAACAGTGTCGGAGGTAGCCTGTTCCTCCTGATCCCTCATGTGCCTCCCAGTGACATACTTCTGGATGCCACCCGTGTTCTCTGCACCACACAAACCCCAGGTGGCTGATCTCAGAAAACCAAGCAATTCCAACAGTCCGGGGTGCTCCTCAGTGCACACAGCGGGAGTTGAGCAGACCCAGTCACACTGGGGAACAGGACAAAAATTCTCCTCTCCTCGCACACACAGCATGACAGCCACCCCGTTTCTGGTTCTTTAAACAACCTTTATTAAACAAACTCAAAACACGGATGAGCATGTTTTCTCCTTCACTCTATTTGAGCTGCTGAAAGCATTGCAGCTATGGCTGGTATCACCGTTTCTTGGTTAGTGCTCATTCATTCGCCTATTTGTGTCAGTCTTCAAGCTCCAGCCATTCAAGAAACACATTTGCCAAACTGGTGAAATGACGATTAAATGATGGTAACCACCAATTCTATTGCCCCCTAAATACTTAACACTTTCCTAACTGAGTCAATGCTGACAAACTCTCTATTTAGTTATAACTGTTTATTAAGTATCTCATGAGCTCAAAATCACCATTTAGATATTACTCAGCAATGTGAACATAGTATCAACTAATATTTCACTTCCACCTTCCTCCCGTACAGAATACCTCACCTGCATGGGCTTTAAAAACGCACTCATAACAGTTGCAGTTTGAATCCCTTTCTCTAACAAAAACAAAACACACAAGAACATACACTGCTGTAATTTTATAGTCATGCTCCACTAAAAATGCCATTCCAGACAAGAATGCAGTTTGAATTTTTCCATTTAAAAGCGGGCAGGGCCCATGGCTAATCTGGGACTTAGGCAAAGACAGAAAGCAGAGGGCTAATCTACACTGAAGAAGCTGTGTCACTTCGGCCACACTAACAATTCCTGACAGAGATGAGGCTCCTAACCAGAAAAATGCTGCACATGCTATTAAACCATTTCCTCGGATTACATACCTTGCACTAACATGAGGACAAATTATTATTGCTGTTAGTGTTACTTGTTCCGCTACTGTAAATTGCAGCTAATCTCTAGCTATTGATAAAGCTTTGTTCGCTAGCAATTCCCAGTTACCATACTGACACGGCAAAGACCTTTTTCTTCATTTCTTCATCTCATATAGCCTACATGAACACGGTTCGCACACCATGGCTCTCCTGCACCTCCAGGACAGCCAGGCCTACTCACAGCAAGAATATGAGGGCTCAGTTCCCCTCGGCGGCTGACCACTCACTATCACAAGTGTACCCCAGCAGCCTCCCCATGGCAGGGAGGCCAAGGTGAGAAAAGCAGAGCCCTTCCACAACAGCTGCTCTACCCTCACATCCGCAGTTTTCCTGTGGTCACTTTTAAGTGCTGCTAGAGCAGTGTGAAACACAAGCAAGATTCAGACTGTGTGTGTGAGAAACCCTAACAGGGAGGGAGGACACAGCCCTGGATGGCAAGGCTGGAGACTACCAGAGGTACAACAGTAACTGCTCAAGCAAGGAGCTACTGCAGCTGTTGCACTTCACCAACATAAATCAGAAGTGGAAGTGTTAGAAATGGCAGCTGAGCTAATAAAGCAGATTTACAGCACTGACACAAACTCACGTTCTATGACAGTTGCACCGAGGTGGAAGCAGCTCCTACTCCTTGCCTGGCACATTCAACTCCCAGATCCCCACAGCTCCGGCAGAGGCAGCAATGGTCCCACAGGAGCAGGTCAGCAGTGCTGCAAAGAGCTCTTCAGAGCAGGGACTCTGCTCTCTTCTCTTTGAAAATGTGAGGAATTTGAAAACTCACTGAATTCTCAGCATTTTCAGCCTAATTATCATCACTAGAGCTGTCAAGGTTTTGACTATAATGATACAAGCATCTGCTGTACCAGTCCAAATTTCCACTGAACTCTACCATTGAAAGCCATGCTTACAGGACCTGAGCATGGCCCAAGTCCCTTCCATTGCTCAAGTGAATTTTTACTCAGATTAGCAGACACTTTCATCATCCTATTAACACTTAAATCATCAGCAGTGTGCTCATTTACAATGCAAAACATGATCTTACCAGACAAAACTCTGCCTTTAATCTGGGTACGCGCAGACCAAAGCAGAACAGAAAACTAAAGGACTGATCCTATCATCAACAACGACACAACTGGGAATACTCTCAGGTACACAGCGCTATCTGAATCAGCCTGAACAGTCCTTTCAAGAAGTCATAAAGGTAGGAAGGAAATCCTACACTAGTACTTGGGAGAAAAAATGAGTATATGAAAACTAAAAGCACAATAATACCACTTAATAAGGATAAATTTTGAATGCAATTTCAGTTGCAGGGATTGTAACTGTTTAAAATATACCTGAAAAGACAAAATGGAAGCAAAATTCTAGATTCATGTCTTGAGCTGAGTGTCGAAAAGGAGCTTCACTATCAACACTGATGACATCTCTCAGCTGTAGGCCAGTACTGAAGGTGTGAAGTTCAGCAGCAATAAACTCAACAGAGAAATCTTCCTACAGTTTCCAGTGGGCCTTGTTTCAGAGAGGATAATTCTAAATTAAGAAACGCATTACTGCTGGATTAAGGTATTGTGGTCCAAATGAAGTTGCTTTAAAGCTGAATTATGAGCAATTAATTAAAAAAACATACCGAAGTTGATTTTCCTCCAGTTTCAGAGGCATCACAGAGGAGAATCCCGCATAAATGCCAACACAGAAGTACTTGAGTGCAGCACAGAAGAGAAAAAACAGACCACAAAGCCTGGTAGGTACCTGCCAGAAACACACTGGTTTTCCTAAGTATCCCACTCAATGTAATTAAAAATTATATCGCTTTCACCATCTTCCACAAGAATGAGACAAATCATCTGCTACTGACTTGAGTTCAAGCGTCCATCTACTCTCTTCACTTTGCATTTAATCTGCAGGGCTGAAACACAAGGGATATGTACAGAGAAAAAGTCTGCCAAGTAGGCTGGCTAAATACACTCCATCAATTTTGGCCATGTGCTCACATAGCAGGAGACCTGCTAAGAACGCAGCCCTTGTACTTCAGCACATCCATCACAGGTACTCGAGGCGGGTTCTACAGTTGCAGGTCTGTACAGCTGCTTCATTCAAAGTACTGCAACAGCTACAAACAATCAGCTTTCAGCTCCACCAGAATTAAAGTAACTCACTGGGTCTTGGGGTTGGTGGTTTCTTTAGGACCCAAGTAGTTAAGTTTTCAAGTGCAGCTTAACTTGGATAAATAAATTAACATTCATGGGATATATAATCCAAACAGACTCAAGCTGTGTCTGTCCAACCTTCCATTAACATCAGTGCGAGATGGCAGAGTCAGACTCACATAAACTGGTCTAGTCTTTGATCAATTTAAATCCTGAACAAATAATACTTAGCCTGGGATGGCTGCAACCCTCTGTTGATCTACGAACCAGACAAGAAACCAGACCCATCCTCCTCCTGTCAGCATGCTTGCTGTCAAGGCACTAAATTACAGGAATTTGAGCCTTTTTTTTCCATAGAACATCTTATTTAATGACTGTGAAAACATCATCCCAGCTACAGCTAGCAACCTCAAATCTTGCTTAGATAAGGACCTTTGCAAAGGTAATAACCATCTGAGCCTAATTCAAGTCATTGGCACTGTAGCATATGCTGTTCCTAAGGAAGCACAGAAAGCATACTTAAGGACAGCAGGAGTATGCCCCCAGGGCAGCGGTACAATAGATCCCTTTTTATTCCCAGCCAAGTATCTCTAAAGCACAGTTTCTCTCTGAAAACAGTTTGGTCCACTCCACCACTCCAGTTAGTGGATGTCACCTTACAAAGAGGCACAGATCCAGGCCATACCCAGACTGATTCTGTGACTTAGAGGAATCACCTCAAGCCCAACGCAGAGCTCACAGTTCCACTTCTGGGACTTCCCTGCCGGCCTCTCACAGAAGACAGCCTCCCTGCTCCACGCCAACAACTGACTTTTGCAAGACTGACAATTTGTCATGTATCACGGTGCCCACTGGCACACAGGCACCCATGAATTCCACAGCACGCCTTAACTTTTGGTCCTTGAAGCCTGGCTACAGCCACATTCCCGAACTGTGCCCAAAGCCAACACTGCAGATGTGATTTTTACAGAAGGCTTCTACACCCCTGCAAGAGTCGAGCTAAAAACACTCATTTCAAATCACTAGTCCACCTGAACAGATAAAAGCAATCCCAACCTTCCCACTTTTGCACTCAGAGTCTCTCTTTTGACAAGCGAACTTGTAACCAACCTCTCATCTGACAGCTCAACCACAACACCTGAGGCAGCTTTATCGGGCCCAGGCCCTGAAGCCTCCACCTCCCCTTGGCCCAAGCACCCACCGAGGACCTGTACTTGAAATGACACCAAGGAGAAGCCGCGGATAAAAACGGAGTAGAGTTCATGCCCGAGAGCCCCCGGACATCGCACCCCCAGCTCCACTCCCTCAGCCGATCCGTCCCCGGTAGCTCCGGGGAGGGAGGGGACACACCTGCGCCCGTCACTCTTCACCGGGACAGCGAGGGGAGAACCGGGGAACACACACTACCGCCGCCCCGTCCGGCAGGAACCACCCGGTGCCCACCGGCGTCGCGGTCAGGTGCCCCCGGGCACGCCGGCGGCAAGCCGCCTTTACCGCCGCTGCGAGGCCGGCAGAGCGCCGGGAAGGCATCGGCGGCGGCAGCGAGCGCAACACAGCGCCGCCCCGGCCCCGCACGCTGCCGCGGTGCCGGCCCGGCCCGGCCCGTTATTCCGTAGCCTGAGCAGCAGAGGGGCGCTGGCAGCGGCAGGGCCGCCTCCGCCGCACTCGAGCGGCGCAGAGCAAGGGAAGCCGCACCGGCCCCCACCGCCGGGAGTTTTAAAGGGGCAGCGCCCCGGAGCGGCGGCAGGCCCGGGGGTGCCCGGCATGGGAGGCGGCGACGGGGCCGGTCCCGCCGGTGCGGCCCGCGCGGCGGTTGGGGGAGGGAGGGGCGGGCGGGGGCTGGGTGTCTCCTGCTGCTGCTGCTGCTGCTGCCGCCACAGCGCTCGCCGCCTCCCCTCCCCCCCGGCGGGGGCTCCTCGCTGCAGCCTCTGTGCTCCGCTCTCGGTCATGTGACCCTAACGTAACCGGACAGGAAAAGCCGCCGCCGCCGCCGCCGCGCTGACTCCGTCGTTGCTGCTGCTGCTGGGCGCGGAGACGGCGGCGGCCCGCGCGACACCAGGCGCCTCGGCGGCCCGCGCCCCTCAGGTGAGCACCGGCCGCGCCGCGCCTCGCCTCGCCTCGCGGGGGGATCCCGGCGCCGCCCGCACGTGCGCCCGGCCCCGCCGCACCGGCCGCGGCCCGCGCTGAGGCGGCGGCGGGCGCCGCGGGGCCTGCCCGGCCCTACCTCCTCATTGTGTGCGAGGGGCGGCGGGTGCGGGGTCCGGCCGCGCCGCGGCGGGCCGAGGGGGGAGCGGAGGCGGCGGAAGGCCGCGCCTGGCGCCACCGGGGCTGCCTGGCCTCCTGACAAACCCCCGCCGGGCCGAGCCGAGCGGCTCCATCCGGGACACAGCCCGGGAGGGGTGGATATGGGCCCGCGCTGAGGGAAGAGGAGGGCCAGGGAGTTGGGGGGGGGGGGGGAAGGAAAGACAGAAGGGATGGGGTAGGAAAGGAGGGGGTGTCGCCCGGCCCGGCAGGTTGGGGCCCGCGCGGCCTCCCGCCCGCAGCGGGGCGGCCCCCCCGTCCGGCGGCATCCGGCGCAGGAGCGGGCGGGGCGGCGCGGAGGGGGCGGCCCCGCCTGTCTGTCCCCGGCAGGCTGGGCGGCCCTCCCGGCGGCGGCGGCAGCAGCGGCGGTTCCCGTCTCGCGCGCCCTGGCGGCTTCGCTCGCGCTGCGTCTCGCGCTGTCTCCGTCCGTCCGTGCGCGCGTGGCGTGCGCGGGGGGTGGAGGGGGGGAGGGGGAAAAGGCGGGCAGAGAGTGAGGGGAGGAGGGGCGGGGCGCAGCCAGTGAGAGCGGCGCGCGGACACCCGGCCTTCCGCCCCGGCGGCCAATGGGAGGGCGCCGTCACCTCTGCCACTGAGGCCGAGCGTGACTCCGGGGACGAGAGGGGCGGGGGAGCGGGCGGGCTCACTGGCCACGCCCCCGGCGCTACGGCGCCGGCAGGCGGCGGGAGCTCCCGAGCGTCGCGCTGGCCTCCCGTTCCCCGCAGCCGGCGCGCGCGCGCGGGGCCCGCCGTGGCGGGCGCGGCCGGTTTAGGGCCCCAGCGCTGGTCTCCGCCTGGGGCTCGTAGCGCAGCTCGCCAGGTACCGAGCGGCTGCTGTTGTCCCGGAGGAGCAGGCATTGCCAGGCGGTGGGGAGCGTTCGTGAGCGGCCGGGGCTGCTGCCCTCCGCCGCTGAAGCGGAAGGGACGCCGGGCGCTCGGTGGGAGGTTTGGTGTCCGTGAGGCGTGCGAGTGGGTATCGGGAAGCGGCGGGCCCGGTAGCACCGGGCCAGCAGCTGTTTGCTGCGCTCCGGTCCCGGTGTTCCTCTCTTTTCCTGGCGGCCGCAGCTCTGTTCTCCCGGGCCTGCCTCGCCCCCACTGCGGGGCGGCACCGGCGCTTTCTCGGTCTCGTCCTTGAACCATGCCCACCGCTTTTTCCCCCCGTGTCTCCGAAATAAACGATCGCGTTCAGACAGAGCTCGGCCTCGCGTGGTTTTTCACCCACCGTCGAGCGAGCTGGGTGATGTGAAAAGTTGTGACAAGGCTGAGCCGGCCCACCTGTCAGCCGTGTGGCGGAAGGGCTGTCCCCAAGCCGTTTCGGGGCACAAGAAGAATGTTAGGCAACTGTTGAACCTATCAACACTAAAGCAGGCCGGGCTGGTGTTGATCACTGGTTTTTTTTTTTAGTTAAGGCTAAAACTGAATACACACATACCTATAATCACAGAATTGGTTGAGTTGGAAGGGACCTTAAAGATCATCTAGTTCTGACCCCATCTTGTTCCAATGGGCAGGACACCTTCCACTAGAGCAGGTTGCTCCAAGCCCCTGTGTCCAACCTGGCCTTGAACACTGCCAGGTATGGGGCAGCCACAGCTTCTCTGGGCAACCTGTGCCAGCACCTCACCACCTTCATAGGGAAGAACTTTTTCCTAAAGTCTAATCTAAATCTCCCCTCTGAGAGTTCAAAGCCATTACCTTTTGTCTTGCCCCTCCAAGCCCTTGTATAAAGTCCCTCTCCAGATTTATGTAGGCCCCCTTCAGGCATTAGAAGACTGCTATATAATGTAAAGAGTGCTTTCCTTACTCTTTTCCTCTGCTGTGTAATTCTTCTATTGCTTTCAGTTCAAAAGCATTTAAATATCTTTTGAATATACACAAGAACTTAGTGTTGTGCCTGTGTATGAACCATGTCATTTCACGCAGAGATTAATTCAGGTCTCTGACAAAAGACAACAGTTCCGAGTGCCTCAGTGACTGCTGTCACTAGGTGCAAGACAAACTCAAGGTGATAGTAACTAGAAAAAACACCTTTGTGGCTTGGAGTTCCCTCCCATTGATGGTTTGCTCTGCCTGACAAATTTTGCTGTCCAAGTACAAACTGGACTTAGCACTGATGAATTAAAACATGCGGCAAGCTGAATAATATAAATTAAAGCTAAAAAGAAAAAAAAAAAGGAGAGAAAAAGGTGTGTTTTCTGTAGCATGGCAAAGTCTACCTTCCTGGAGCATTTTGCAGGATTAAATAACGATTAATAGGGTTTTAGCTACTGCTGATAGCGAGTGTTACCCCTTTTGGAAAGGAGAGGATTATTGTCTGTACAAACATGCAGTAACTTAGGGAGGAGAGGATGGACCTGAAGAGAATTGAAACTTGATTTTTTTTTTTAGTGTACGAAAGTAATCAATTGTATCTTAAATTGTATTTCTTTGCCCTTTCACCCCTGACTTAACTTAGAGTTCTGGTCTCTTGTGAATACAAAGGAATGCACTTGGTCAGCCTGGTTGCTGGTCTAAATAAGAGTGCATTCTTTGCTGTCCAGTAAGTAGAAATACTTGTTTTTTCAACTACTAAATGTATTGGCACACATGGAATACACTTTTACTCCCTTTCCCAAAATAGCCACACTCTGGGTTTCACTGAATTTATACTGTATGTATGTTCTATTATATAAATATTTACTGTGTTTCTTACTGAAATGAGTTCTTTGTACCTCACCTAAAATTTCAATAACTTCCTATTACATGGGGGGGGGGAGCAACAAACAAGACTGTTCCATTCTTGGCAGTGTTCCAGGCTGGACAGAGCCTTGGGTGATACGGTGTAGTGGAAAGTGTCCCTGCCCATGGCAGGGGCTTGGAACTAGATGATCTTAAGGTCCTTTCCAACCCAAACCATTCTGTGATAAATTTACTTCTTCTGAGCCACTTCCCATAGTTTTACCTTCTCTTTCTTTTCTGTTCATAGAGCATCTGTACTGCTGTGGGCAGTGCAGATGCTCTATGAACAGAAAAGAAAGAGAAGATAAAAGATATACAGAGACACTGAAAATTCAGGTTAAAAGTATCTAGCTTGTCTTTTAATGGATTCTGTGCTTGTCTCTTCCATGGTTAGGTGAACATAGCTGATACCAGAAGGGAGATTTATTTTTCCTGTTGGAAGAGTCAAGTAGTAATCAAAATACTTTGTCCTTCCCATTACAAGTAGTTGGTTTTACTACTTAACAACATTTATTCCTCTCTTAGCTATTTGTATTTCTGTATCGAAGCCCCTGTGTACCTTTTCAGCACTGTTTAGTCCTGGCTCTTCTTTGCTCTTTAAGCATCGGCAAACTCCTTGCACCTTTGTGAATCGCATTGGTCAGCGTGAAACCTGCCTGTGTGTACAATATCATTTATACAGCAGCTAGGGATTAAGAGGTGTTACTAGAGCATGACATATGGATATTAGAGGCAAATACCTGTTAAAAGACACCTACTGTTGCATCTGTGCATCTACTGTTTTTTACATGGAAGCCATTTGCTTTTCAGAGTGCAAAAAAATGGATTTGGCCAACCATGGACTTATTCTGCTGCAGCAGCTAAACGCTCAGAGAGAGTTTGGTTTCCTGTGTGACTGCACAGTGGCCATTGGTGATGTCTACTTCAAGGCACACAAATCAGTCCTTGCCTCTTTCTCCAACTACTTCAAGATGTTGTTTGTTCATCAAACCAGGTAACTGTAAAAAGGTTCACTGTTCAAGGAGTGTTAAGTTAGCTAAGCTAAGGAGGTCTAACAACATTTTGAAACCTGAAAATGTTATTTTTGCTTCTTGCAATGAGATGAGGAATATGGAATACAGACTTGTCTGCAAAATAGAATCTGACTTTAAAATGTGTTAAACTGTGATACATTAACACTACTGTTACAATTTAGCACAAGTTCTTTATCCTTACAAAAAAGCACAGAATTCCTAGAATTGAATAAAGGATCTTGTCTTTACTCTTATGCTTTCATTCCCCCACTCTCTATCCTGTAGTCTGTCTTGGCACTATTCTTGGCATTTCTGTAACGAAAGCATAAGACTGTTTTAAAGATGATCTGTTCTTTTTCCCAAATATCTGAACTATCTCAAAAGGTTTGTTCAGGGAGTAAAACTTAACTCTTTGGCTTGGTAACCTCCTGTGATTAACAGATTCAGACCAGAGCGTGGGGTCATGACCATTCCTGAATTTCTGTCCTTTCCTTAATGTTTGTTTAATACAAGACCTGCAAATAACTCTGAAAACCAGCAAGAATCCCAGCTCCTCTTCTGTTAACCAAGTGGCGTAACCAAGGTGTTCCTGATTTTCTTTCTCCTGTGAACCTTGCCTCTCTTTCTGCAGAGATACGGCTTCAGCTGGAGGAGTGGTGGGTGTTTCAAAAGGTTGATGCGCAGGGAACGCTCTCAGCTGGAGGATGGTGGTGCTTTCAGTTCTGTTAGGCTGCCAATCCTGTTAGGTGCTTTCAGTCCTGTTAGATGCCAAAGCATCTCCCTTTGCTGAGCACTGTAACCAAGAGACTGTAACCTGACCAGGTGTACTGCTGGTGCTGCCATTTCTTCTTCCCTGATCAAGGGAAGAAGCTACCATTCTGCTTTGCAAGGAGCCAGGCCTGCACAGATTGGATGTGCTCAGGCTGTACCTATTGCACCAGATCCTCAGGGATTCACATCCTGTCCTGTGCAGTTTCTGGATCATAATGCAGTTGAGACAAGGTGACACACGCATTTGCAGAACCCTAACTGTAAACACTTAGTAAGACATAGAAGCCAAACAGGCAAGTTTTAGGTGTTTCCAGGGCTAAGTACTGAGAAAAGCTTAGTAGATTGTGAATTGAGAGTCCAGTGCTAGCAGATTTTAATTTATCTACTGATGTGTTTGAATCCAATCAAAATAAGGGGAAAAATATCATCACAATTTACAAAATATATTAACGTGTGACAACAAATCTGTAATATAACAGAAATTTAGAAAGAAGCAAACTGCAATGGGGCAGCTTTATCTTCCAAGCCAATTGCTCTTCTGAGGAAAAAAAAAAAGTCACCTTTCAAGTGGCCAGTAAGATGAGTTTTTTTACATTAAAGCATTTCTCTGAATTTTCTGCAGATTCTGCCTTTTGAATCTAAGTAGATGTCTCCAATTTTTACCAATGCCGGAATAACCTAGATCTGGTTAAAAAGAAAAGTTTTCCTTATCTCTTATTGATCATTCTGTTTCTCCTTTCAGTGAATGTGTCCGCTTGAAAGCGACTGACATACAGCCAGATATCTTCAGTTATCTCTTGCATTTGATGTACACGGGGAAGATGGCACCACAACTTATTGACCCAGTTCGACTAGAACAGGGAATAAAGTTTCTGCATGCATATCCACTAATTCAAGAGGCCAGCCTTGCAAGTCAGGGAACTTTTTCTCACCCAGATCAAGTTTTTCCATTAGCATCTTCATTATATGGCATTCAGATCGCAGATCACCAGATAAGACATCCCACTAAGGTCTCATCAGCAACTGACAAACTCGGGCGAGAACCAAGGCCGCAGACATCGCGAATGAACCAGGATCAGGTTTCTGAAGGCTCGCAGCTCTCGCAGTTAGCTACAAATCTGCCACAAGTGAGCCGGACGAATATGTCTGCTTCCGACCCGTTGCCATCTTCTTTATCTCCAGAACTGGTATCTGCTGCTGGTAATAATTCACCTTCGGGAGAAGAGGCCAACATGGAAGCATCTTCTTCAGATGAGCAGCCTGCCTCACTCACAATAGCACACGTCAAGCCAAGCATTATGAAAAGGAATGGAAGTTTCCCGAAATACTATGCCTGCCACCTCTGTGGTCGCCGGTTTAATCTGCGAAGTAGTTTGCGTGAGCACCTGCAGATTCACACAGGAGTTCCCTTCACGTCTAACCAGCAGGGAGAAAGTAATATATCTTTGTCTCTCTGTAATAACACAGGTGATAAAGATGCTGTGGAAGTGCCTGAAGCAGGGATGATCAGTGACAGCGAGCTGCAGCAGATCTCAGACTCCCCAATAATTGATGGGCAGCAGCAGTCAGAGACACCGCCCCCCTCTGACATTGCAGACATAGACAACTTGGAGCAGGCAGATCAAGAAAGGGAAGTAAAAAGACGGAAATACGAATGTTCCATCTGTGGTCGCAAATTTATTCAGAAAAGCCACTGGAGGGAGCACATGTACATACACACTGGCAAGCCCTTCAAATGCAGCACTTGTGACAAAAGCTTTTGTAGAGCTAACCAGGCTGCCAGACACGTGTGCCTAAACCAGAGCATGGACACATACACCATGGTGGACAAACAGACTCTGGAACTCTGTACTTTTGAGGAAGGCAGTCAAATGGACAACATGCTAGTACAGACCAACAAGCCCTACAAATGTAACTTGTGTGACAAAACATTTTCCACTCCCAATGAAGTAGTCAAACATTCGTGCCAAAATCAAAACTCTGTCTTTACACTAGAAGAAGATCGCTCTATTCTGCTAGGTGGTGGGGACACAGAAGCCACAGAGACTGATAATGCAGTGTTAGCCTCCATCAAAAAGGAGCAGGAAGCAGTGTTGTTAGACTGAATGTGAAACCTATATCAATTTTTTAAAGTTTCTTTACTTATTTTTTATTAAATCAATCTTTTTCTCCCCCCACCTCTTACCTCACATACCCCTGCCATCTTTTCCACCAGCTTCCTTCCCACCCTTTGTCTTCAGCAACGAGAACTGTACTGGCACGTTAGGAAATTGGACTTTGCCTCTCCCACCAAAACAAACAAAAAGCTATTGCATCAAACCACAACATAATTGATTTTAATACAAAGGAACATGTGAAAAAATAATCCAGCTAACTATGTTGATAGTATTAGTTAATCCAAATTTAATAGATTTTAAACAAAATTTAGATTGCTTAAAAGTGTATTTAGATACAATCATGAGCATAATGAGAAACAAGTATCAGTTTGGTAAGCAAAGAAAAAAATATATATATTAGTTTCCCTGGTAAAAGGCATTTTGAGAAGATCTGGCAGATTAAAACACCATGCTTTTTAGAAGACCATGTGAAAGTTGGTTACGGTTATAAGTTAAAACCCTCAGAACTTTTCTCAGTGAATGTGAAAATCTCTGTTCATCGAGTCAAAAAGAGCTGAGGGTGTTGGGTTTCTATTAGTCATATGTTTTCCCTCAAGTATGCTTTGGATATCTGTTTCAGATAGCATCATTGAGTGAAGCAAAGTAGTTACTTGGTCAAATTTTGACTTAAGTAGCTGTAGTAATAATGTGATGGCAATCTTTATATATGTATATATATATAAAAGACTGTATAGGTATAAAGATTTTTTATATATATATATATATATATATAAAGCGTTTGTGCATATATTGGGTACAGGCAAATAAATGCACATGTCCTTTTTAAGTAACTGGCCGTCTACTCTCAGATTCAGCCCAGAAAGTCTTTTAGTTGTTTGTCAAAACTAGTCATGGCACGGTTATTTTTAATCAAATGTAAAGCATCCCAAGCTGTGTGCATTTTTATTGGCCTGTTGAGGAGAAACTAATAGGTAAGTGAGGTCACCCAAACTACAAAGGAAACTAGAGAATTCCATGCTGGTGAGCATAGTGCCATTGTTAGTGCAGCACAAGTATGGATTGTTAGCTGTAGGTTTCAGTCATTCTGGATGGAAGGAGAGACAAGCTTTTTACCCAGGCAAGGAATGTCCACAATTTCATTTGGTTTAATGGCATGAGTTAAAAGTGGTGCAGAGACATTGTAGTAATAGGGGATCATGGTTGTTTTAAAGTGAATCTTGTAGGGCTGGCAAATTTTGCTCTGTGAGCGTCCCATTATTTTCAAAGCCAAGACAAAGTCTGCAGAACCTGAAAGGGTGAATTCTGTAGTTTTAGTTACTGCTGATGGTAGCACTGCATCTTTGTGTTCAAAATCAAGTTGTTGATTCTTATTTTATATAGATGCCCAGACTTCTTGCTGGTAGTCTAAAACCCTAAACTGACAGCAGCAATGAAGCCCATGGAGCAATTACTGGGCCAACAGAAGACGTAAGCAGACAGAATAAGTGCCCCATCGTAAATGGAGACGGTGTGTGTTTTTGGGGAGGGGCGGGAGAGGGCAAGTCACAAACTACAGCTCTTCTCTGCATATACATTTAAACTGAGTATCATCTTTTTGTGTATAGTTAAGTTCTCAGATTTGTAAGGTTTTATACATCATTTCATTGAATAAAAACTGAATTAAATGGGATATGATTTATTCAGTTGAAGGTGAAAGGTTGTTGGCTTTCAATCTTCCTGAAAGAGCTCCTACTGAACTTGTTTAAAAGCTAAGCAATATATTCTATTTATCAGACTGAAACCTCCATCATACCTATGAACAAATAGCTTACAAAAGGTTAAAGCAGTGGATTTTGGGGAAAAAAAAAAATTACTGCATACTCATTTCTTTCCCAGTTTATTATGTGACAATTTTTGTAAGTGGTGGTGAGTTTATTATTTGTTGTATCACAGTAATAATTTAAAATCAATTTATTTTAAAGTATAAAAGTGTTTTGAGGTAAAAAGAAATTACATCTTACACAATTATTTTAGTGTTGCCCATTTTAAAACTGGTTTAGGATCTTCATCTGCCAGTATAATTTCTTTAGAAGTTTTTTATTTCATCTCACTTAGCCTGAAATTCTTTCATAGTAGGAAAACAAAAGAATACATCTTTCCTGATTCAGAGTAAGGTTGGCTTTTGAGGTAGCTGTGGCTTAGGGGGTAGTCACAAGTTCATTTCCAAAATGACTACAGCTGCCAAATATGCTGCTGCCTCATCTGTCAGCTACTGCTTAGTCAGATGCTTGTGTTTTTGCAGAGTGCAACAGCTCAACGCCCCAGGTAGCTGGCTGTATCAGAAGGGTACACATGGATGGCCACACCATTTCTCGCGAGACATTCAGCAGCACCATGTTCTTACCTTATTCATACTCTCTCCTCTCCTTCTCCACTGTTTGGAGAACATGCTAAATGGGCTCAAGTGTTGAAAAACAACCAGCGTTTAAAAGTGCTATTTTGCTGTAAAATCTGTTCCCTGTTTCAGCTCTGCAGAGGCTTTTAGGCAACTCATGGATTGTGCAAGGGCAGAAACAAGCAGGGAGGAGGCTTACTGAAGCCAGTGCTGCTGCTGGCAACATCCAGGCTGAAGAGGGTGGGAAACAGTGACTCCCACATGGACAGACCTTCCTCTGCTGGGCAGCATGGCCTCCCAGCTGCTGAAAGAATGGGCAGTGTAGGGCAGGAAACGAGCAGATAGGGAAGAAGTTAGTTAATGCAGCACTGCTACAGCCAGAAGCATGAAACTGCAGGCCCAGAAAAGATACTTTCAACTATTATATATTTATTCTTAAAAAATAACACTGTTAGGTAAAAAAAAAAAAAGTCATAATAAAGACATTATTTTTATATGTGTTCAGCTATGATAATGGTTTATTTTAAATACCTGTTATTGTCTGATGCTCCATAGTGATGTTTAAGTCATTGCCTCTCCCTGCTTGAGCAGTTCTGTTCCTCTACAATGAATTAGGAACAGTATGCTATGGTTATTAACAGTTGCATCAAGAATTTGGGTAATTACAATTAGAGTTTTGTTCAAGATTCTTCATTAAATCCTGCCTGAATTATTGCAGTTAAAGATAACTTTAGGTTTTAACTTCAAACTTCTGACACAGAAATTTGTGACCCTGTTGCTCATTACTCAGTCAATATGCTCACCTGCCGAAGTGGTGAATTTTCAGCCAAAGAAGACAGCTTTGCAGGAACTGCTGACTAACCAGTGAAAATCAGCCATTGTTCAAGGCTGACACACTACCAGTGGTGATAAATCCTGGCTGTTTAAAAAGCCCAGCTGTGGTCCTACCTGAGCTTGTATGTTTCCATTTCTACAGTTCTTATTCTTTAATATGCATTTTAAATCTGCATTCTTGCACAGATTTAAAAAAAAAAAAAAGTCATTTTGAGGCATACAGAAGACATCTTTGGCCATACCGATAATGGGAAGAGACCCAGGACAAGTCCTGATTTGCATACAAGAACTGCAAAAGAACCTTCAGAGAAACCTCACCCCTGTTCACTGAGTTTATTGAAGTTCAGTTTCCCTGCCCTACTTAACTATTTTCCAGCAAAGCTGCGGTACCATCTGCATTTACAAAACCGCTACCGCAGGTATGCCCTGAAGGGTCACCGCTCTCCTCTCACACACGAGGCCTGTGTAACAAACTCGTTCCCTTCTCCCTACAACAGCCCTCAGAAGCACCAACCGGCGCAATGACGCAGCCCTCCAGGTTCACCACAAGTCAAGGGGCACTAAGGCGGCGCGTCCCACCGCCAGGCACTGCCCTCCCGCAGGCAGGGCAGGGAGAACCGCTACCGAGGAGCTGCGGGCGAGGCGTGCCGGGCGGCGGCAGGACCGCGGGGCGGAAAGGAGGAGGTTAACACTCACGGCTCGCCGGCGCTTGGTCCCTGACAAGGCGGAAGGGGCGTAGAGCCACCGCTGTAACTGTAGAGACTGGGTTGGGGGTGTCTGTGGGAAGCATTAACGGCCGGCAGTGCGCATGCGGGGGGCGGTAGCTGGCCGGCGGCCGTTACCCTGTCCTCCTCAGGCGGGTTTATGCTCCTCCCCCGTTCCCCCCCCCCCTTGGCCGGGTTACAGCTGGTGAGCGCAGGCGGACGTGGCGTCCCGTCACGGGGTGCCTGGGGACGGAGGGACGTGGTGTCCAGGTGCTGGGTGCCTGAGGAGCTGAGTGGGCTCGTCCCACCCGCTGCCGGCGTGGGCAGCAAGAATTCGATCCTCGCAGTTGGTTTAGTCCTGAAAACTCACAGACTGGGGCAGTGTGTTATTGAGGCTTGGGGAGTCTCCCTGAGTACAAGTGTATGTCGGAGCAAAGGCCCATCGTGTCACCAGTGTCTGGCTGAAATCTGTAATAAGTTCGTGGCTGTGTGCAGAGCTGTGCTACGGGAGCTGACCTGCGATGAAAGCAGCTCATCCTAAGCAGGCAATCCAAACGACAGCTAAGCAGTTACTCAGGAAGCAGCCACCTAAACTGTGAAGTTGTGACCATGCCTCTAAGGACACGACCCTTCCTGTTCTGGGGTGGAGTCTGGGGCTGTTTTGAGTTGATTTGTTTAGTTTTAGGATTCTATTAACTGTTTCCTCTTAAGAGAGTGGGAACATTAAAGGCACAGAAGTAGCACTGAGGTGTTTTATATTTCATAGCAGAGTTTGGGTTGGAAGGGACCTCCAAAACTCATCTGATCCAACCCCCATGCAATGAGCAGGGACATCAACTAGATCAGGTTGCTCAGAACTGCATGCAGCCTGTCTGTAAATGTCTCCAGGGATGGTGCATATACCACCTCTCTGGGCAGCCTGCTGCAGCATTTTACCATGAGAAGTCACCTACTGTTGCAACACCATTGTCTCTGATACTCCTGCAAGTGAGTGTGAGATGACGGCTTCCCCTGCGCCTGGCCATGCCCTGCTGATGGTCCCCTCCAGAGTGCATACAGGAGCTGAGGTTTTGCATAGTGAGAGGGAGCAACTGCAGCTGCTGCTGCCAAGAGGATTTATTTGCTTTGGCATGTAGCTGCTGGTAGCAGTACTCGCTTGCAGTGGCACTCCTCAGTGGTGGATGTTATGTGGGAAATGAGCACATTTTTTTCCTATTGCTGTCAAAGAATTATATTAAACATGGTTATAAGAAACAAGAAATAGAGATATGATAAAACTGGCGCTTAGCACTGATGTCTCTGCCACTGAGCATAAGGGGGAGAGGTTATTTGCAAAAAAGTAGCGCTTCACGCTTTACGTGGTCTTCTGGGTAGCATTGAATTGCTCTGACTAAAGTAAAGCTGGTAGGTTTGAAGACATGCCAGCTTGCAAGCACTGTAGAAGACGGCAGTTCCTCAGTTTGTCTTTGAGACCTACTAGCTAAGTGGCAAAATCATTCTTCAGTGTCTGCTCTCCAAGGGAGTTTCTTGGTATTATCCTGCAGTGACAAATCATAGAATCATAGAATAGTTAGGGTTGGAAAGGATCTTAAGATCATCTCATTCCAAACCCCCTTCCATGGGCAGAGACACCTCCCACTAAACCATGCCACCCAAGGCTATGTCCAACCCGGCCTTGAACACCTCCAGCAATGGAGCATTCACAACTTCCCTAGGTACCCATTCCAGTGCCTCACCACCCTTAGAGGAAAGAATTTCTTCCTCATATCCAATCTAAACTTGCCCTGTTTAAGTTTGAACTCGTTACCCCTTGTTCCTCTCACTACAGTCCCTCATGAAGAGTCCCTCCCCAGCATCCCTATAGGCCCCCTTCAGATATTGGAAGGCTGCTATGAGGTCTCCATGCAGGCTTCTCTTCTCCAGGCTGAACAGACCCAACTTTCTCAGCCTAGTCTTCATACGGGAGGTGCTCCAGTGCCCTGATCATCCTCGTGGCCCTCCTCTGGACTTGTTCCAACAGTTCCATGTCCTTTTGATGTTGAGGACACCAGAACTGCATACAATACTCCAGGTGAGGTCTCACGAGAGCACAGTAGAGGGTCAGGATCAGCTCCCTCAACCTGCTGGTCACGCTGCTTTTGATGCAGCCCAGGATACGGTTGGCTTTCTAGGCTGTAAGTGCACACTGCCGGCTCATGCTCATCGACCAACACCCCCAAGTCCTTCTCCACAGGGCTGCTCTGAATCTCTTCTCTGCCCAACCTGTAACTGTGCCTGGGATTGCTCCGATGAAGGTGTAGGACCTTGCACTTGGCATGGTTAAACTTCATCAGGTTGGCATCATCCCACCTCACAAGAGTGTCACAAGCTGGATGGCATTCCTTCCGTCCAGCATATCAACAGAACCACACAGCTTGGTGTCATCGGCAAACTTCCTGAGGGCGCACTCAATCCCATCGTCCCTGTCACTGACAAAGATGTTGAACAAGACCGGTCCCAACACCGATCCCTGAGGGACACCACTCATTACTGGTCTCCAGCTAGGACATTGAGCCATTGACCACAACTCATTGCGTACGGCCATCCAGCCAGTTCTTTATCCGCCAAGTGGTCCACCTATCAAATTGATGTTTCTCCAACTTAGAGACAAGGATGTCATGTTAAGATTACACAGCTGAGTTGCTCCAGCTACTCAGAAACCCAGGAGAAACTCCAGGGTATAACAAGAGCAATTCAAGCACTTGCTGAAGAGACAGTTCAGTGTAGGAATGGCACAGCTTCTGCAGGTGAGAGGGACATGTGTAGCAATGGCTTATGCTGTAGCCAGCCACACTGGCCCTGTCAAGAAGGCACAACCCCAGCGCTCCCTGAGACTGCTGTCTTGTAGGCCATGCCACAATCCAGAACAAGTCATCTACACGTGACTGAGGGGCCACACTCTACACACCCAAAGGGTTTTCCACCTTGCACTAGGGCTGGGGATTTTGGACAAAGCTCCACTCACAACCAGGCTGTAGGTGTAGGATGAGGATTAGGATTGGGAGAGAAGCAGAATGGGAGCCTCTCACTGGGGTAGGGCTGCAAAGGATCTGCATCAGGAAGGGGAAGGCTGCAAAAAGTCTGTGTAACAACTGGTGGAGAGTGTGAGCAGAGGATACTGTTCATCTGGAATGACACCAAACAAGTGTTTCAAGCATGGAAGCACTAAAGAGAATGTGGTTTTCTCCCCTTCTTTCTTGGTCTTGCCTTTCCTAATCTCAGCTTCAGTTTTCCCTTTCACCTGAGAGCATGTGCAGGAGATGCTCCCGTTTCTGTCCCTATCTCTTTATAGGAAGGGGGAGAAGGAGGCAGGGGACCCCATGCCACCCCAGGTGAGGGGAGTGGGTTGAGATATCTGCTGGTACCTTGGATCAGTTGTGCATACCTTTGCATGGAGCACACGTGTAGCCACACTGAGCATTAAAGGCGTTGCTTTTTAATGACCATGACAAAAAGGTGAAGTCTTTCAGAAGACTATAAAAGAGCAAGACTCATTGATAAAGCTCCTGGCTCTGCCACAGCCTTATCTGTTGTTCTCCAAGACTGGCATATCTCCAAATCACATGTGAATGCTTCACACATCTGACAGAAGACAATTAGAAATGCTTTATTAATGACAACTCACTCACTCAAGACCACCTTATTTTGCCAAGCAGTTTTCAGAGGTAGAGATAAAGAAGGTCTCAGTTAAGAGGGACAGTAAAATAGTCTAGGGAGAGACTTTACCTGTCATCTTTTCAGATTCAGGTTTCACCAAAGTGCAAAATGCTTTGGGAGCAAGACACTCCATGCTTACCATGAAAAAAACACTCCTGCTCTTATGGATTTTCAGAGCTTCACTAGAGGGGGAAGTGTATTTGACCACATGATGACCCACTTCCCAGTCTCTCACTCTTCCTGGAAAGGCATAATCTCTGGTTCCCTGTTCAAAACCAGTTGGGTTTTTTAATAATTTTGTAATAGTAGTCTTATTGTTATGTATGGCTGCACTCTTACACAAACTTCTGCTGTTATTTGGAGCCCAAAGCGATGCAATGTTGCGTGGATCCAGGCAGCCCCTGTTGCTCATTAACACCCCTTCTCTCCACCTGGATGTGTGGTGAGATGAGACACGTAGGGTAGATGAGTCCCAGTGACTGATAAACATTTATGGTTTTCTTTAACAGCTCTGGGGGCCTCGTTATTTTGTAGGGTCCATTCCCAGATGGCATTTTTCTGTAGTAAGTTATGGATTGGTCAGGCTATTATACTAAATCCTGGAATATGTGCTCTCCAAGATCCTAGCATCTCTAGCACAGCACATAATTCCATTCTTACTCTGAGGCAGAGGTAACCATTGGATTTCTTGGAGCACTCCATCGAGGGCTGGTTTTCTCCCACCTATCCATCTGACTCCCCAAAAGACGAATTCGTGACACCACCAGTGTTCTTCTTGTTCCGGTGCCTCTACCCCAGCTGACCTATACGATGTAGCGAGTGCCCATGGCCTGTTCATTGGTTCCGCGAAGCCGCCACCTCTTAAGACATCACCGATGTGCTGCCCCACAGTGACCTCTTGTGGAAATAGTAACGTTTCCAGCTTTTCAGCCGATGGAGCGTGCGCTTCACGGGTGCTGGTACTGTGGTTTAAGACTTCAGATAGGAGAGAAAACGTATACTGGAGTCCCTGTCAGATGAAAGCAAACTTCATCCTATCTGCCTCCGGTGCTGGGATCATAAAAGCTAAAGGCACTACTGTGACAACCTAAGAGTAATGTCAGGTAAAGTGCTGGTACGTTAGACAGAAATGATACAGCTGGGGCCAGTGGGTGGGTAGTGACTTGCCCATTAACACCTAGAGTTGTGACTACTTTTTTGCTAAGTGAAGGCTGTCCTTGGCAAGTGCCCTTATCTACCAACTATATTTGGGTTTCTGTGTCAATGTTGTAAAGCAGTAGTCATTTACTGCCACCATCACTTTGGTACTTCAGTCCCCAGGAGGGCAAGCAGCAGCTGCTTGGACTGGCACAGGATTAAGCTCCTACCTTCGTTTCCTGCATATTCATGGTGTAGGGTCAGTGCTGATAGATGTGGGTCTCCCAGACCTCACATGGTCTGTGACTTTGCCTTAGTCACTACTTCATTAAGTCATACTGTGGCACTATCACCCCCTGATATGGATCCCAGAGGACTATAATGCAGACTCGATAAGGCAAACTCAGCCTGTTGCTGTAAATCAGGCTCTTTTATAAATCAAATGTATTGTCAGTACATTTAAGTGACTTGGAGATTGCTCTGTATCTAAATGTATTTTCCATGTTGACTTATGCTCAGTATTAATGCATGTGCTCCTCTATTTCGCCATTTTGCTTTCTCCTTTTTTGCGTAGAGACAGGGTAGCTCTTTTCCATTACATTCACTTTAGCTGAGGTTCTCTGTTTTTTATCGTTTGTGCTATATACCGGTATATCTGCAAACATACACTGGCGTACCTTTTAGAAGATTTTACCATCTAACCCTGGCTAAAGCTAAGGATGCCAGTGCTTGCTTTGCTTCCTTTCCATCATGCTGAAGGTGTCCCCTATACCACCCCAGGAAGCAGGAGCACATCAGCAGCCCAGCTCCTGGTGGATACACTTCTGAAAGCTTTTTGGGATAAGCTGGTGTATTCCTGTCTTCCAGCTTAGAAGTCTGGTCTATAACTTCCATTTGCCTTGCTGCAAGTAGTTCTGGAGACTTCCATGCCTATCAGAAACTACCAGATACTTCTGCACGGGTGTAGAGGCAGCAGGCCTTCCCTCTTTCTGGTCTCTGTACCCAGTGTATATGCTCTTCCTTCTGCACCTGAAAGGCACTGCTCCCAGCTCACATCAGGCCCTTGCAGAAGCTCTGCCTCAGGGCAGTGCCTGGACAGGAGTTGAGCAAGCCACCTCTGTGAGTCTGGGCCCCATTTCTGCTGCTGTCTTACTGTTTCCTGACTTGATTCAGCCTGGCACCGATTACAGGTAGCAATCTAGAACTCAATCTGCATTTCCCAGCAGAAGCCCACTGATTCAGCTCATTATTTCACATGTGTATCTTGTGCTCAGATAACACTGATGCAAGCTAGTGCTGGGTCATGCTTTTTCCTCTTTAACGGCTGTTCAAGCTGGATGGAAGCTTACCTATATGGGAAGACAACAGCTGGAAGTTGCTAACTTTGCCATACCAATAATCTCTCCAGCTTTTGGGGTGCTATGAAACAGGGAGTCTCGTCCTACATGCATTTGGAGTGCAATCCACTTCGACTGGTGAGAAACCAACGACCTGTGGCTCCTTTTGTGTGGAAGGCGAGCTGTGAGTATGCAGCAGGCAGCGCTAGATGGTGCAGTCACACCAGCACAATCACCCGGGAATCCTGGCTGGCTATCCAACCGCCCTTCTCAGGGGCCAGCGCTGCGCACCCCAAGGAGCATTTATTTCTGTGACAGCATTGCTATACGGAGAGGCTGCACTGGGAAGCCAAAGAAAGCAGAAAGCACTTCGGCAGCAGGCCTGCCCCAGAGAGCAGAGCCCTTTCCACGGTGAGCTGCAGAGATCCAAAAGCACAAAGTCCTGAGGCTTGCAGCAGCAGGTGCACCAGGGGGACCTTTTCACATCTTCAGTGATGAGAAAAAGTTTCTTATACCATCACACCTGCCATGCAGGGCTGACCAGGACCAGACCAGTGCCCTGTCACCACTCAACGATTCAGAAGGCAGAAGATGACACTTTCACGGCCACTGACCTGCCCTTGTTCAGCAACATGGTGAGAACACTTTGCTATGGAAAGATCTGTGGGAGGGCCTTGGATGATTGTCTGTCTTTCCCACTGTAAACACCTTGAGGTAATGATAGACATAGATATGCAGATACATATGTACATTTGTACATATGAATATATGTGGGAATAGATGTTCTGAAAGGTGGGAGACAGAGCAAGATAGTTTCCTGAACTCCAGGATGCATCACTGTTCTTGAAATTTTTCGCTTCTGTGGCGAAACAGAAACCTTTTTCTGGATCTGAGCATCCAGTTTCTGCAGGAAGAGGTGCTGGAGTCAGGAGAAGGTGTTGAAACAGGAAAGACCAGCATTCTCAGTGAGCAGCCCCTAAAATACACAGACATGACAGGTCCCACAGCCCTGAGTAAGGCAAACAGGACGGGAAGGGAAAATGAGCCTCAAGAGGGTGTTTTGTGTCCCCCACACTCTGTTGGCAGTGATCCAGAGAGAGCCATGATCTGACAAGCCGGTGGCAGAGAAACCTCAGCAGGGTGGAAATACCAGCA
This sequence comes from Myiopsitta monachus, assembly GCA_017639245.1. Taxonomy (NCBI): domain Eukaryota; kingdom Metazoa; phylum Chordata; class Aves; order Psittaciformes; family Psittacidae; genus Myiopsitta; species Myiopsitta monachus. The sequence continues at coordinate 25,339,208 of CM029925.1, forward strand.
TTTCCCTGCACGCTGTGTTCCAGCTACAGCAGAGAAGTGAAAGGCCAAGGGGAAGTAACTCTAAGCTTCAGTGTGGCTGCGACAGTTCCCTATCCCCAGGTCCAGAGAGGAGACAGAGCCTGAGAATGTCCTGCCAGTGGGAGTGTACATGGATGCACACATACATGCTGAGTATACAAATGCTCCTCCAGCCTGGAGCACCACCTTATGAGAGGGGTAAGAAACATTAATTCTCCAAGCATCAGCACTATACTCCCTCTATTTAATTTTCTCTGCTTAAAAAACAGAATATCTTCTCCCTTTATGACACTCTGCTCCCATCGTTTAGTTACTATTTCAGCTCACAACAGAATCAGAAAGAAGTGTAGATTTTTCCACGGAACATTAAGACGGGCTAACTTCAGCACTTTTTTGACAGTCTATTTTAAGCTCTTCTGAGCTAAAGAATCATTAATATTTCAGTCTAGCTCATTTAAAATTCAAACATAACCTTCTAAACTTTGATCTGTGTCCTGTATCTAGAGTAGGAGCCAGTTAGATGGTTTTGGAGTCTTCCTTTCTATTAGTTAGTTAAATAGGTAATTAGAGGGAAAACTGAGCACTCAACTTTACACTTCACACCACATAATTAGTACAACTAATTAGTTGTAATTAGTAATAATAATTAATAATTAGTAATAATGTAATAATTAGTTGTACTAATTATGTACTAATAGATATTTTTGTATTTCTTGCTTTCAGCAAATTTTAAAAACTATTCTCCCTTTCCCTCAGCAGAAAGGGAAAGCACTAGCCTCATAGCATCTTTGTTTCCTTGCTAAGTGTTACTTTAAAAATACTAACTTTAAATTGAAGATATTCTTACTTCAAGTTTTGACATGTATGTATTAACATATTCTTTGAAAAGGACTCCACCATAGAGATGCCACTGTGGCCAGAAAGCCTTTATCTGCCACAGTTAAGTATTTATTGATGACTTAATTTGTTATCAAGATAGTTTTCTCCATATTACGTGTAAAGGGAACTCCACTTTGGGGCTTTTTTGTTTGTTTTTATTGTGATTTCCTCATTTTGTTTTGTCTAGGATTTTGGGGGAGGTGGGTGCAGGTTTTTCAATTATGAGGGTTTGCACATAGCAGTTCAGAACATTCCTGCCTGGAAGAGCAGCCCATGGTCACAGCAGGGCCAAGTTCTGGAAAAGCATATGGGGCTAAAATGCAGTTGGCTTGAGGACAGAGAGTATAAAAACCCAGTACATAGAATGGAAGCTGCATAGGCAGTACAGTGTATTTCCTGGCTACAGCAAAAACGGTGGAAAATAAAGTATCAAGATCCTACCTTTCCCGTTCTATTTCTCACCCATCTGTGCAGAGTGGGATATGCAGCCCCAAGGAAGCTCTTGCTTGTGGCCTGCCATCCTGCTTCCCCCAGCTGCTCTGGATAACCTGTTTTACTTTGTGTTGCTGCAAACAAGTCACAAATTAATGTTCAATAAAAGCACTCTCTTTTTTTATAACTCATTTCAACCTTTTTCTGGTTTTGCAACAGATTGTGGAGCCTCTCAGATTTTCTTCTAGAGCCAAGTTGGTCATAACAACAGTTTTGTTCCCAGTAACAGAAATCTTACATCACTAGCATGAATGTTTGTCTCTGCTCCTACAGTCCTCCTCCAGCTGTGCTCTTCTGCTTTCCTGCATGTTGTCAGCACCACTCACTGCCACTTCCCTGCTAGTTGTACCTAGCCACTCAGTGGGAGCAATAAGTCAATACTTCGCATAATTTACAACTCAAAATTCAAGCCGGATTACATTATTTTTCAGTGATGTGCCAAGGTTCATGGTTTCTATATTATGATACAGCAGCGTAACAGGTTGGTTTGCCTTAGCACATCACCACTGCGCTCCTGTACATTAAGCCACAACCGAAAATAGAAAGTTTTGAAGTCTTAAGCAAAATTATCTCTGCTGCTTAGATTGTAAGGTTAAGTGCTCCCCAGTGACCCAAGCTCTTAATAAGAAAGCAAAGCCAAGGTGTGATGTCTCTTTTATTGAAAAAATAAGTAATAAATAACAGGATGTCCAGAGCCTCGAAACACATCAAGAAGTGATTACAGAAAGAAGTATTGCATCTGTTCTTTCCATGAATAACTATTGGTTATGAGTGAAAGAAAACAAAATAGCAATTTTGACATAGTCAATATGCTGCCATAGTGAACATGAGCCTACTTCTACCAATTGTTACCAATGCTAGCTAAAAGGATTGGTCAGTTTGCTGGGGTTTCTTTTTTAAATATACTTTTGTATGAAGAACTGCAAGCAATATGCCCAGCCTTTGCCAAACAATTCTTACAGAGGCAAGTTCCTCCTCTGCATCTGTGAGACATTAACAGGCTCTCTGGGAGGAGAGAGGATGTATAAGCCTGAACCCAATTGCAGGGTCAAGACAGATTATGCAAAAATCCAATAAAGGCATTTTCCCAGCAGGAATATCCTATACCAAAGAGAATAATGCTATTTTGAAGATTGTTCAGCAAATATTCTAGCTTAGAAGAGTTTGTGTCAGCACTAAAATAATGGGCAGGTGTCCTGGTTTAAGCCCAGCTGGTAACTTAGAACCATGCAGCCGCTGGCTCACTCCCCTCCCCCTTCCTCGGGGGGATGGAGAGGAGAATCAAAATAATGTAACTCCCACGGATTGAGATAAGAACAGTCCAGTAACTAAGGTATAACACAAACCACTGCTGCTGCCACCAGTAATAATAGTGATAAGGGAAATATTAAGGGAAGAGAATACAACCGCTCACCACCCGCTGACTGATGCCCAGCCCGACCGAGCAGTGAACTAACCGTTCTGGGTAACTGCCCCCAGTTTATATACTGGGCATGATGTGCTGTGGTATGGAATATGTCTCTGGCTAGTTTGGGTCAGGTGTCCTATCTCTGCTTCCTCCCGGCTTCCCCTCCTCCCTGGCAGAACATGAGACTCAGAAAGTCCTTGGTCAGACTGAACATTACTGAGCAGTAACTGAAAACACTGGTGTTATCAGCGCTGTTCCCAGGCTGAAAGTCAAAACCACAGCACTGCAACAGCTACTAAGAAGGAGAAAAATGACTGCTACTGCTGAACCAAGGACAGCAGGTCATGTTTGTAGTTCTTAATTGCTCACATGAAACGATAGTGAAAACTCCATCTGGCAGTAAAACAAACAAAGAACAAACCCAAAACAAATGTGTTTGGGCTAAGAAAAGTTTTCTCTAAACACTCACGTTGCTGCTAGGGACTGTGGGAAGACTGCCTTTCCAGTCAGCATCTCAGTTTGGCCGACATTTCCCCCTCAGAGCTGTATATAACCTTCCATCAGCTTCACTTTAGTGAGACAGCCTCGAAACCTTCACTTTTTTCAGCCACCTCTTTAACTACAAAAGCAAGGGGATTTGAAATCCTGTGGTCAGCTTCCTCCCGTGTTTGCCTTCCTGCCTTGATGTCATGCCAGGGGGTCTTGGCATGCACAAGAGGTGATCCTAGTGCTGGTGGCTGGGGCTAGATGCATGAGTGTGCGAACTCATATTTCTACCTAATGCTCTATGGGGCAGAGGTAGCTTGGGACCCTCGGGTGCATTGGGTCTGGGTACCCTGGAGCCCTGGGCATACACTATCCAGGTATGTTCTCAGATATTGGCTGAGCATCACCTCTCTCTGTCCTGAAGTTTGTGAGCCTCAGGAAAAAGTGTTAGTACAGGTGGTTGTGTGTCAGGTTTTCTGCTTCATACAGTTGTTCCTATGAGAAATGACAGGCACCACTGACGATGTCTTGCTGACCCTGGGACTGTGTGCTGATATTCTCCTAGAAATGAGTTTAAAAGTTCACAAGGAACCTGCTTACTGAGCAGGGAGACAGATAGCTCAAGCAAGAGACAGAAGTCCATAGTGCTGCAAAACCAAGGGGCCACAGAAAATGGTGACAGGGGGACAGTTGCACTGGGGAGGAGGCAGGGATTGCTGTCAGGCTGCTTCCTGAAGGCTTCTTGGGATGCCTGACTTCTAGGACAGCAGCTGGCTTGTAAATGCCTTGCAGTTTTTTTACAATTCTGTCTTGTCTAGCTGCTTAGACAAAAAGGCATGTTGCTGGTTTTTCTTTCTAGTCTGGTGCCTTTGTTGGAGGGACACAGACATATCTGTGGTCTAGGTCATGCTGACACAGTCAAGCTGCCACAGGACTTTTCAGAGACCGTGCCCAGGAAGCAGCTCCATGGCATATTGGGCTTCTTCTCTAATTTAGTTTCATCACCAGTCCTTGCACTTGGGACAGAGATGTGTGAGCTTTTCCAGCTCTGGGAATGGATGCCATTTTCAAGGAGGAATAGGAGACATTTTTTAAAACTGTTCTTACTATTTTAAAGGGTCAATATTATTTTTCCAAGAGGATGTTGGAGCAGAACAGATACAGGACTTTACTACACCCTTATCCCTTATCTTTCATTCTTACTTTTGTAAAGAGTAAATTGATGTCCAACTAGAAATGACATGAGCCCTAATTAGGTATTAGTATTGTGGTGGCTAGGCTTCAAACTTTGCAGCATCTTAAAATGTTCATAGAGTCATCCTCTTTCACCACATTTCATCCATCTTCCCAAAATCAGACCTCCAAACCCTGTGCTGTAAATCTCACTGGCCATTTGATCCTCATTGCTCCTCATTCCAAACCACATCCTTCCTTGCAGGGCCATCAGCCTTCTCAGGCTTGCTCCCCTCCCATATGGCAGTGTGAATGACAAATGTCCAGCACCCAGATATGACCATCTCAGGAATCCTCTATGCTTTTGGCAAACTGCCTGCCCATCCCTAGGCACTTGCTGTATCCAAGTTGTGCAGGTTCCTCAACAAGCGCAGCTGCCTCCCATATGCTCTGGATCTGAATGGGAGAGTGAGACCCACTTCTATAGCTTGAATTCATAGGCAGGATACTTGAGCTATTGCCAATAAAACAGCCTTACAGAAGAGAAAACAGCACACAAGCCTTCCTGGGATGCAAGAGGCTTGGCCTCCAATTCCTGTTTTGATGCCTGTTTAGGGACTTCATGTTAACCAGCAATAGTATAAATGCATAAGCCTTGCAGAAGACTGGCATAGGTTGTGTGCCTTGAGCACAAAGGCTGATAGGAGATGCTGGTTGGATCTGTACCTGCAGATGCCAGAGCTGGACAGTGAGATAAGTTGATTGCAGCATGAGTGCCTTGACACAATATAAAAGCAAGGGACAAGGCATCCTGCAGTGTTTCAATATCCCTGCATTTGCTGTGACCAGTGCAGGTGTTTGCAGACACACGTAGCTTTATAAAATGAGTTCAGGTGCGAATCTATGAAAGTCTATTGAGGTACAAATGCTGCTAAACATCCTTAGCCACAGAGTATAGATGCCTGGAAAAATCTCAGTCCAAGGTCTGTAAACATAAATCACAAGCACCTCTGGGTTTTTGGTGCCATGAGGAGTATATGCTGGCTAAGCCGAAGTGGGGGAGCCTAGAAGATACCAGTTATGGGCCTAAGGTCCTTAATCTACTACTCTAAGACGATTTTTTTGTGACATGTATGTTCTTGCTTTTCTGGTTCTTTTTATACCTCAGTTGTACCAGCAAGGCATATGATTTACACATTTTTCATTCTGTCTCACTGAATACTGTGATCTATCTTGAATGTAAAGTTTTTTTTTTCTTAACAGACTTCTGAAGTACCTTACTCTTATTACTTCTTGTGAAGTATGCATATTTCATAGAAATCTGTAAGCAGTTTAATTCACATCAAAAGCTGAACATCAGTCCACAATGAATGAAGTGTCAGGAGCAAATCTAACTCTCTGAAGATGAAGCAACCATCAGAAAATAATTTACAGTAAGCAAGCCGAAGAAACACCACATCTACACGTTAGAACAAATTTGTAGCTGTATTTTATTTAATCAATGAAAATCTACCTTAAAAACACAAAATAAAATTTGGTAACCCAATACATTGGATTAGAGAAAGCTTCAAGCTTTTAAGCACAAGCCAGAAGTCACAGTCTCAAATGAGAGTTTCAGAGGCCAAAGCAATATGCTGAAACAAGGTAGTATATTTATGTGGAGGCATGCTCCCTGCACCACTAGTGTAGTTTCAGGTGCAGTATTTATTTAGCTGTCAGTTATAAGAAGCAGCTTTTGTATTTGTTTTATAGTTAAGTTTGTTTCATTGCTTACCTAGGCCCTGGATTAATAGAGAAAACAGGCAAGTTAAAGCACTCACCTATCCAATTACTACCAACAGACAATTTACACTGTGGTAACGCTAGCTTTATTTAAATGAGGTTAAGACAGGAATTAACTTTACATATTATTAACAGCTTTGGAGCTACAAACTTAAGAATCAGGATTACACAGGTCATGCTACTGTTATGTTGTTTTACCTGCTGCAGTTATTGCAATATGGCTTAACATCCATAGGTATACAATTTGTACAAATTCAGGCAAGTTTGCACTTGTAAGGTGTTATTAAGGGTGTGATTAACTTGCAAGCCAACTTGAACCTGTGGAAACCAACCGAGGTTGTTGGAATTGTCCAAAGCTAAAGGGGAAAGCTGCCACTAATGATGGACAGAGATAGACTGGATTGCTTGAAACCACATTGTTTGGCTTTAAATATTTATATAATTTGCTCTGAGGTAAGGAAAAATCTTTTGATGCTTCCACAAAGGGCAGCACCAGATGGTGCAATCACACCAGTGCAATCAGTCACATTGAGTGCTGTATGTGCAGCCTGAGGAGAGGCAAGCACCTGCCATAAGAGCATTTGTACACTAAAAGTTAATTTTAAAATAAATTACTATACAGGTAGGATAGTGAGCTATTGTTAAAATTGATGGGCATCAGTTTCACAAAGTGCGATTTGTAATCTTCACTTTAGAAATCAGAGCTGAAAGTACTGACTTGTACCCCTTATTTGATTTAAATGTAAACAAAAAAAGAGAGGACCAGCTCCTGTTGGGGACAGACATCCCACAGCTCTTGGTCTTGGGGCGCCTTTCCATCTTTAAATTTACCTGTTCATTCTGGGCTCCAGCTGTTGTCAGTCCAAACCACTGACATGAAGGTTTTCAAGATCCCAGCACACCTACGGTCTCATAACCTTTTTTGCAATCCAAGGCAGAATTCATCACCAAGCCCTTAGCCTCCTTCCTACTCTCCCCTCATTGAAGACAAGGAATTGACAGGAGCATGAAGGATCTCAGGTAATGCTGTGGTGGGAAAGAGGTTCAGGCAGGACTTGGGCAAGAAAGAAGGAAGGATGTTAGATGGTTTAAGTGTAGGGAAACGCTTGGGGTTCGATGGGGCACTGGACCAGAAATGAGCAGACCCTGGAATGAGAGGGCTGCAATTTGAGGGTTGTAATACATGAGCAAGGTGACAGGGAAATGGTCAGTCAGGAGGGTTCTCAGAAACAAGAGAGGACTGCAAGTAGAAGTGATTGGTGGATCTGACACAGGTCAGGGCTCTCTTTTTGTCTTTAGAAATAGCATAGTTCTACGCTAAAATCAGAACTGGGTTTAGGATATGCATATAAATACTCAAAGCAAGACAGCCAAGTTTTTGAGAGATTTTACAAGGGGAAGAACCTGGAACAATAAATAGGAAACTATATGTTATCAATTTCCACTCCAATGGCATCAATTTCCTCTCCAGGCTACTCTACAAAATTCATTTAAGGGCACACCTAAATAATACAGAAGTAGCGTAGCTCTACATTAAAATTAGAACTGGGTTTAAGGCATACATATAAATACTCAACACATCACAGTCCAGTCCTGAGACCTGAAGTCTGGAACAACAGAAGAAGGGTATTCTCAATCTCCTTTCAAGCTACACTGTAGAAGTAATCTCTGACTGAATCAGGCCTGCACAAATACAGACGAAGGATGGACAGAGATACCTGAATGGGACTGAAAGGCAGCAATCTTGAGCATCTTGTTCAAGAATTTGTGCGTGATCCAGTTCCTGCTGTTTGATAGACACGTCTGCTACTTGGCCAGAAGTCTCATGTGTTCTCATCAGGCAGCCCTCCTCTTTCCCCTCACACACAAGGCAAGCAGCATCTACAGTCACTCACTGGTCAAATCAAGGCAGCTATGGAACACGTGGGGGGCAAGGGAGACTGCAGAAAGAAAGAAGGGGGATTCAGGGATGAGTGAAGGGATTCAAGGAGATGCGACAGACAGGACACACATTAAGTGAGGGGACAGTAACAGCTGTGGCACAAAGTTCAGTGGTCTGTCCATTCACTCAGCTGTGTATCTGGTCCAAATGGTATATTTTGGGTAGAGGCAAATGACCTTTGAATGGAACACATATGTGGATATAGCCAACAGAAATGTCATTGTTATTTTAATAGAAATGACAAAGAAGGTGATGTCTTTGAAAGAGCGGATGTTAACATCCAAGAATAAGGGTAGTGAATAAAGCTCCTGGTTTTGTCACAGGATTGTCAGCTGTTCTCATCTCTCCAAATGCCACGTGGATGTCTAGCACATCTGAAAGAAAGATGACAATAAAAAAGGCTTTGTTAATGACATCTTACTCTCCCGAGAAACTCTTATTTTTCCAAGCAGTTCTCAAAGATAAAGATCTCATGACTTAGTGAAGCAAGTGCAGTAAATAACCTCAGAAGAGAATGCACCTTGCATTTCTGATTCAGATTTTACTGAAGTGCAAAGAGCTTTGGTACATGAGGCACTCCAGGTTTACCACGGAAGGCAATACTCACATCCTTTGGATCTTAAAAAGAGCATTGATAAGAGAGGAAGCAGTTTGTGGTTTAAATCCCACACATTAAACATGTGCCATATAAGAGTATGTATCTAGGAAAATTGAAACCACATTTTCAACCTCCCAGAAATATCACCCCAAACGACAGGCCAAGTCAAAGGCCATTAAGATGTGGGTAGCTGTACAGAAAAGAAACAAAGTGCTGAGTAGCCAGAGAGAGGCAGTAAAATGAGAAGAGAAGGAACGTGGCCTGCTGGTTACACTGGGGAGCAGCTGCCTTTTACCACAATGAAAAAGACACACAAGCAGTTTTTTAGATACCCCCCAAAACAATCTTGGAAAAAGAAAGAAACTGCTGTCTAAAAAATACTACTTACATTCAGTGCATCAGCAACCGCTGAGTTCTGACTTTGTGGACTATCACAGGATGTTCCTTCCTGGCAGCTGACATCTTCCCATGTCTGTCTTTTTCCATCTTCCACTGGTGAGTGATGGTGGTCTTCCTCACTTTCTCTGCATGTTTGCTGACGTGTATGTTGGTCTGGGATTCCCATAATCTGTCCAGCCTCTTTTTCCCTTAATTTTGGTAGGTGTGTGTCTAGGAGGTCTTTGGTTGAATCTTGTGAAGTACTTAGTTCTAGTGTTGACTTCTGAAGTCTCACACTTTCCCTTGAAACATCTTCAGGACTAGTCACAAATGTTAAAGAATTCTGACTTTGTCCATCTTTCAGCATCTCAGAAGTTAACAGCATGTCTTTTGTTTTTTCTACAGTTGCATGACTTTCTGCAGACTCTGTCAAGGTAGCAGTTTTCACTGTTCCTGACTGCTGGAGCTCTTGTTCTTTACTGCATCTCTCTTCCTCTTTCACTGGAAGTTGACGATCCACCTGCATACTTTCCAGACATTCAGATATATTTGTGTCCAATGGGCTTTTCCCTGTGGACTCCATGTACTGCTCTGGCTCAAAGGCAGCTGACTCTTCTGCTTCTGAGAGTTTGTGAACAGCCGTCTGGATGGCGTTCAATACAATTTTTGTACTCTGGGACTCTATAGTCACAGACTGGACAACATCCTGCTCAAATTCCATGGGGGTGAGAGACAGACTGTCACTTAGAATACCATTTTGTTCAGGTCGCCTCGTACTCTGGAGCCTCTCTTGCTCCTCTGATATTCCATTCATGGAAGCAGGACTTACTTGAGGCTCAGCTGTTTCCGCATTACCAAGAGCTATGGTCCCCTGGCCTGAATACTCAACAGCGCTAATTTGGACCTCCTCAGAAGCCATTTGCTCTGATGTGGTTGCCAAGGGCTGTACAGTTTCGGCTGGCACATCTGTGGGTGTTAGGTCTTCTGCCATGACACGCTCTTCAACTGCTGCAGCTCCTGCAGGCACAGGCGCTTCCAGAGCCTCCATGCTTTCGGCTTGTAGGAAGGCTGAGTCAGAGCCTTTGTCTTGAGCAGTTAAAACCTCTTGCTGGACAGCAGCTGAACTTGCATCAGCTCTCACAGCCTCCACTTTTCCAGATTCAAATACTTCTTCGGCTCTTTCCACCGATTGCTCACGTTCACCAAGGAGTGCAGTACCATCTTCCTCTTCCTCTCTCTGAGCAAGCGCCCTGCCAGGCACTCCTTTGGTACAAGCTTGGTCTCCTGAGCCTAAGGCAGGAATGTTATCTTGTCTTTCAGGCTTAACAGGGACCACACTGACAATTACTCCTGTGCACTCTGGTCCCACAGGAAGGGTTTTGTCCTGTCCTTCAAGATGCAGAGGCTCTTCGGCTTTAAACTTCAAGGAAGCAATTTCATCATCTGTCTTGTCCTGCACCTGTGGAGAATTGCAACAGACTTGTGGAAAAGGGTACCAGGAATGTTCTGGGTGAAAAAGCGCAAGCAATGGCCAAAAGGAGGAGGGCTATGGGAAGAGCATGAGGTGATGACACTGAGATTAGTGGGTCACCAAGATCCCAGTTTCTCAGGACACACAGCTCATTAAACAAAGGGCAGCCTAAAGCAAGGGACAGCTGAGAGCCCTTGAAACCAAGACTAAGCCAGGAAGATGGTGGGGAGGTAAGGGAGAAGGTAGGAACACATCAGCCACAATAACTCCTGTTCATTTCAAGCTGGAGATAGTGCTGTCATTTAATTTCCTCCCTTTGCAGAAGTACCTCAGCTACAGTTGTACCTCTGCCTACAACTGAAAATACCATCCACTATGTATGGTACCATATGGATCACATACGAATCTCAAGCGTTCATGCACCTTCAGTCATGCTGTGCTGTGCTGTGCAGGAACCTTAATGGCACTTTTTTTATCACCTTCGGGTCCAGCACACAATCTCCCACTATTTCTGCAGGAATCACTCTGCACACAAGACTCAGTGGACATATCTGTGTGTGGCTCACTGGGAATGATCTTCAGTTGCCTAGGCTGCACAAGGAAGGTCTGTGACACTAACACTGCTGCAACCTGGTTCTAAATTAGGCAGAGTACCTAACACTTGCTGATTGTTTTCTTTTACAAACCAACCTTTGTGTTACATATAATACTCACTGCAGTCTGTACTTTGGGAATATATTCATCTCTTGTCTCATCTACTGTCAACTCTGTTATGGGCAGTTTTTCTTGTTCTGAAGGCTCCTGCTTTGCAATTGGCTCTTCCTGGGGAGTGACTGCTTTGACGCTGTGAAACTCTCTGTCCTCTGATGAAGGTTCCTCTATTGTCCTCTCTACTTCAGATATTTCTTCATGGTCTTCTACAACTGCTTCTTTGCATGCCTGCCACTGGCTTCCATCTCTCACTACATCTCCATTTTCATACCCTTCTGTGCCTTCCTTCATTGCACCAGATAGTTCCCTTCTCTCTGAACCTTCATGTAGAACACTCTCGTCAACTCCGCTTTGGCTCTGAATGCTCCCTGCACTTCCCTGGGGCTGGAGGCCATCCTCCTCATGATCTCCTTTTTCCAAGGACTGTTCAAGCAAAGGAGTTTCCTGGGCTACAACGTTCCCATCTTTAGGATCATCTTTCACTTCTGGCTCGATTCCTTGTACTGTTGCTGTCACAGGTCTTTCACTAACCAGCTGTGCTACATCTGCTGACTTTACTCTTTCAGCAACTTCGTGAAGAACTTTTTGCGTCTGTTTGTCCAGTTCTGTCAGATTTTGTTCAGTGGCCTCTACTTCTTGTACAGGTGTAACTTCCTCTGTAGTATCTGGGGTTTCTAACAACTGTGAAACAGCAGAAACCATCTCAGTTGTCTCCTCAGCAAGGGACATTTCCATTGTTTCTTCAGTGCATAAAGCTTCTGCTGTCTCCTCCAGAGCTGTCACTGCTTCTGCGGTTAGCTCTAGCTCACTTGCTGTGGTGTCATCACTGACATACTTTCTTACTTCTGGCACTGTCTTAGCAGCTATAACTGCTTCTTCCACAGTAACATCTGAGTCAAGTGTTTTCTCAGTTTCTTCCTCATCTTCTGCCTGCTCAATGCATTCTGTCAGAGCAGCAGATACCCAAGACGGTGACCTTTCTTCAATACTGGTAACTGCCCTTTTCCCTTCCACAACGGTAACAGTAACTGCATGTACCAAGCCTTCATGTGCTTGCTCAATTCGTAGGGTCTCCTCTGATTCTTCTGCTCTCCCTTCCTTTGATGCTTGTTCTCTCCTTGCTTCAGCATCTTTTACTTTTTGGGCTTCCATCTTCTCCTGCTCTGCTGCTTCGTATTCAGATAAAGGAACAACAGCTGGAATATCGGAATCTTCTTCGGTCCTTTCTGCCAGGTCTTCTTTTGCTTGTTTAAGATGAGCTGGTTCTGGCTTTCCATCTGACCTTTTCTTCCTACGCCCAGGCATCAGTTTTCTAAATGGTACCCACGATTCATCTTTTCCAGGCTCACCATCCGATGTTGAATGCTCCAAGCTAGATGCCACAACAGAGTCTTCAGTTTTCTCTTCCACTTTGGTTTTGGATCTCCTTCTTGGAGTGACTAACCTTTTAAATGACTCCCATGTTGAAATGCCTTCACCTTCGGGTGGGCTTCCAGCTTGTTCTGGAGAAGAATTCCCTTGTCCTTGATCGCTCTCCTGAGAACTAGCAAGAACTGCGGCTGTTGCTGTTTCTTTGCTCTCTCCAGACTCTTCTACTTTTTGGCTTTCTTGACCAAGCTTACGTTCAGTTTCTTCATCAGATGATGATGATTTCCTTGCTCTTTTCTTTGAAGAACCTCCACATATAAAAGGTTCCCAGGACACAGAGGTCTCAACCTTTCTTTTAGGCTCTTCTGTGGTTTTCTCTGGCTTCTGGTCCACCCCATTTTCTTTTATTTCTCCTTGGCTTTCATCAACAGTGTTTTCAGTTGCAGATGCTGCAATGCTCTTTGTCTTATCAGTTTCTTCTTCTTTATCACTTTCAGAAGGTCTTCTGACACGTTTCTTGGGAGTCACCATCTTTTTGAATGATGCCCAGGGTGTAACACTTTCTCTTTTTCGCTCCACATCTGAAACTGCAGCATCCTCATTTTCAGTGACCTGCATTCCATCTACAGGTTTTTCCAAAGAAGGAATTTCATTCATCTCCTCAGGAGAAGAGGCAGAACTCTCCCCCTTTTGTTCCTCTGGGCTATCTGAGGAATCTGATAAGTGTTGAATTGGTTCACCCTGTTCCCCTAACTTAGAGTCTTTTCTTTTGCCTTTACGCTTCTTTCCAGACAGTTTTTTTAAGCCGGTACCTGTAAAGAGCTTCTTTAAAGGGCTGCCTTGCAGTTTATTTTTTTTCTGAGAAGACAGCAGATCAGCTTCATTTGTGATACCTTCTGGGGGCTTCTTTCCAGCTGCCTCTTCAGGAGTTATTTCATCTGGTTTGATAGTATTAGTCGTAACTAGGCCAGTTTTTCCCTGTAGGCCTTCAGCAGTGGCTTTGATTGACTGTTGATCATCCTCTGTGCCAACTGAACGTTCAGAAATAGAAAAGGACTTTGATCCAGGAGCATCTGGAGTCAGTTTTGTCTCACGTTCTTTGCTTTCTTTCTTCTCTGTGGTTCTATCTTGGGCGTCTCCTTTTGTGATGACTTCTGCTGTGGGTGACAATTCTGCTTCCTCTGTTTCTTCATCATGTGTTTCTTTCCGCAGCAAGGCAGGTATATTTCCTCCTCTTCCTTCAGTTGTTTTAAGCTGGTCACTGGAAATTTCAATTGCCAAAGAGCCTTCTTCAAGTTTCTCTTCAGAGGATATTTCAGTTCTGTCATCTATTTCACACTTCTGCACTGGCTCCAGTTTTTCTCCCACAGGTAGGACTTTCGAGGATATTTCCAATTCTCCGTTCACACTGTCAGCAACGGGAGGTACCACTGATGCTGTTTCTTGTGGTTTCCCTGTCACCTCACACTCTCTCTCTCCTTCTTCAGTTTTTTCTTCGGTTTTACCAAGATCTTCTGAGATTTCCACCAGTTTCCTTTCCTGATCTTCTTCAGCTTTTTTCTCCTTCACGCTTTCTTTAACAGGTGCTGCTGCTATATCCTCTTTTTGACCCTGCTCATCAAGCTCAGTTGGCTCTTCTTTCTCACTTGCTTTGACTCCTGTGGCTGCCACAGTCTTTTCTAACTCCTGCTTTTCACCTTCAGTTTGCTCTTTCTCATGTGCTTCAATGGTCACTGCTGTCACATTCTTCTCTTCATCTTGCTTCTTCAGCTCAGAGTTCTCCTCCTTTTCAGTGGTTTCAGTTGTTAATGTTGCCCCCTCTTTTTCGTGCTCCTCTTCTTTTGTAGGAGACTGTAGTTCATCCTGCTTTAGGCTTCCTGAAACTCTTCTTTTTTCTAAATCCAGTCCATCCCTGACTAAAAAGTTTTCTTAGGGGTGATGCAGTATTGGTGGCTAAGGCAGCTGACTGAGAACAAATCTCATTTGCTTCTGGTGTTTTAGGAGATTCATCTTCTGGTTTGTAATTTTTCAGTGCGTCTTTGGTGGTGTCTTCTGCAGAGAGCGCATCCTCAGGCACCACTGTTTCTTCTGAGCTGACTTCTTTTTGATCATCAGCTGCTTCAGGGGCTTGGGTTTCCTTTTTCACAGTAAGCAGTTGAACTGGTTCCGATTTTCTAGTCTTTTCCTTCTTCACTGTGAATCTGAACCCAACAAATTGAAAAACCTTTTTAAAACCCAGATCATAAGACTGTGGCTCAGATGCGTGGTCTTCTGCATCTTCTTCCGAAGACGGCAACTGTTCGACTGCATGAGCATCCTCTTTCTCAGCATCTACACCATCCCTGGTGCTTGAGTCAGATGGACTTGTCTCCATAGTTCCAGTGTCTTCCTTCAAAGTTACACTGGAATGTTCTTTTTGTCCAACTGTTTAAGAAAGGACAAAGAAAACCCCAGTCAGTCTCCTTCTCATTTAATGTTATATTATACCTTTATAAAAGTTTATCTTTCATTTTTATCAAACTTTTCTAAACACACTGTTCTATTATCTGTGTGCCTCTTCTCTGTGCTAATTTTTTAAGGATTAGTTTTATTCTAAGGTGACAGTAATTCCATTTCTTCCTCCTATCATTGGATGGGTCTTTTCAAACTTTATTTGTAAAAGCACCTTTCAAACTTATAGTCTCTCATTCTCTTGCCTTCTTTTGCAGTTTGGTGGTTTTGTTTTGGTTGTTTTTCTGTTGTTTTTCTATTCTATTATTTCTCCGTTCCATGCAGAGAGACACCTCTGAGGGAAAAGGGGAAACAAACAAGCAAACAAACAAACACCCCTTGCTGAACTAAAATTAGGACAAGAAAAATCAAAGCTATTTTACAGATCTGTCCCAAAAGAATAGCAAGATGTGAAAAAGCCCATGGGAAGTCTGTTTTTCTGAGAACCTGTAACCCCAAAACCAGTTACATTACAATGTACTTGTTTTAAAGATCCTGAATCTTGGAATCCTCCCATACATCACATCACCCTTATAGGCAAAAAGGGATTCTCCAAAGTAGTGATTTGGCCCACTTTAAGCTGGACTCAACCCTGCCGGTGGTCCTGCTTTGCTCAGGGGCTGGACCACCTGGTCTCCAGAGAGAGAGGCCTATCCTATCCAGCCTAGAGGCTTCCTCCATTCTGCTTGCCTTTGTATGTCTCCGTTGTGAAGAACTGCATCTTCATAAGCGCATAGACAATGCAGAATAGGTAAGGCTGACACATAACTAAATAATAAGCAAAACTAAATCTACAAGTCTACTGGCTCTGTAGAGGGCAAATAATGTTTACAGTCACTATCAGCAGCATACTGGTTGCTGCTTGTTGTTTCACAGTGACATAAGGAAAGCTTTTTGTTTTCCCCTGTATCTAACAGTTTAAAATTGTTTACTTCAATGATTAACTCCTAATTCACTTAGAAGTCTGACCTCCAATAACACCCTAACTCCCTGCATGTCTTAAAAGAGATGTTCAAACCTAGTCACTTGCAAGGGAGCGGAGTAAGAAGAAATGGGTGTTTTTCTGAAGAAGATAGGATTATTACTCTATTGATAGTATACCTCTTGCAAACACCAGAACACTCCACAAGGAAAAATAACTCTGAGAACACTTCAGGCAGTGGCAGGGTGGGGAAGGGAAATAAGATTGTAGGCACAGCTAGAAGCAGCAATAACGCATTGAACTCACTTTTCATTTTAAGATAGTTGCCAAAGAAAAACCCATGTGTTTATTTTATTAATTTTTGGACTCTTATAAATTAAACATTATATAAGTTGTATGCTGAGACTACACAAGGATAAAGCCAAGGAACTGCTTTTGTACTAGTGTTCATTTACTCTGAGGTCCAGAAAGAAAATCCTTGTCATTTCCAACAAACTATGTAATTTAACAGAATACTTCTCAAGGCTTCGTCCTGTCCTGCTCAGTGGATGTACAGGGACGTGATCTTACAACACTGTGTGGTTCGTAAGGGAAACTACAGGCTCTCTGGAGGTTGAAACCCTGTGGCTCACACAACAGAAGATGCAGGAACATCTTCCTCGGTTTTGGTGGTGATCCTCACATAACGCACAGAGGCAGAAAGAGAGAAGAAAACCAGGAAAGTATGCGAGAACTCATGCATCTTGCAATTCCAATTCCTATCATTAAAAATACAAACCCAATTATAACAGCAATTCCAGGGACCACCCTGTGAGTCCCAGGGGCACAGCACAGATTGACAGCCTTGAAGTGGGGATCCATCCCTTAAACCAATTACGAGGTTGTAGGGATGGAAACAGCAGCTGTTTGATCAGCTTTCCAAGTAAAGGTAAATTCTTCCCGGTCATTTTCTTGGATAGGTATCGTAAAAACCATAGCTTTTACATCTATGATAGCTCATATTGAATGACACTGCTCCTGTATGGTAAATATCAATTCTGCTATATTGATTACAGCAGCAGTGTAGGGGCTGGTGTTTGCATTCAGGCAACGGCAGTCAACTGTCAGTTGCCATTTTTCATTCGGTTTATGAACTGGCATAGCAGAGAATTGTGAGTGGGTTTGGATGACAATCCCCATCTCTTTTAACTCCTGAATGACTGGGGTGATCCCCCCTCTTGCACCCAGTGGTAAGGGGCAGGGTTTTACATTTACAGTCTTGGATGGGGAAGTTTTGGGAGTGAATTGTAAAAGACATCTGGAGGTCACGGGAAGTCCAAATGACCATTTGCTCCCCTTTGAGTGATCCAAGATTTTCCTTTAAACAGATATACCCCCAAGATACCAGAAGGGAACGTGCCCAGTACCATGACAATCTCTGTCAGAGTGGAGTCAACAGGTAATCAACATTTTACCCAAGCTGTGGGCTGGGGTTTAGAGTCTCCAAACACATCAGAAACTTGTACTTGTCTTTTCGTCAGGCACAACCCCACTCTGCTTTGCTATCTCAGAATTTAGAGCTGACCTTTGGGCTCCCGCAGCTGCTAGAAAGGTAACCGGTGTTTAAAAGAGCCAAAGGGACATGTAATTAACGAATCCGCATTTTTGTTCTCATTGAGCCTTCTTATATACCTAAATTTATGCTTGGAAAGCAAATCAGTCCTAGCTTTTTCCGCTGTTTCCAGGGCTAACAGGAGATGACTTCCTGATCGAGGAGTTCAGCCTCCATAGTGAGGCTAGAAAACCCAGCTTAGCTATCTTGGTCTCCTCCTCATCAGTGGGCTATTTCTAACCTCAATTCCCTCTCCCTCTGGAAAACGTCCTGCAAGCTATTTCGCAGGTTTCCTGTAATTCTTTGCTCATCGGCCAATGCTTCTTCAGTCTCTCCCCATACCCAGCATTCAGTTTCCAATTCACTTTGTAAGCTCTTAATCCTAGTAGAGATTCATCAGTTTCTTTTTCAGTTTGCTTATTAACATCTTTCTGGGTGGCCATCAGGGCTGCCCCTAACACATCACTTTTCCCTTTCCAGGTTTTGTTTTATTTTCCTTTGCCGAGTCCTTTATCCTTCCTGCCACAGTTGCTAGGAGCTGTCAATATTCCTCAGCCGAACTTACTCTACTCAGGGTCGGGCAAACCTTACAACTCTTTAACAAATCCAACACTGGGCAGCAAAGTCAGGCATTTCCCAGGTTGCAGCTGTAGCTGCCCCATCCCTGGCACTGGTCAAAGCCAGGTTGGATGGGTCTTTGAGCAACCTGGTGTAGTGGAAGGTGTCCTGCCCATGGCAGGGGGGTTGGAACTAGAGGATGTTTGAGGCTCCTTCTAACCCTAACCAACCTATGATATCACGTCTCTTACAATTATTTAGTAACAGGTACTTCATATGCTCTTCAGTTTGTCTACACAGAAAGTAATTTTCCTTGTTGAACCACATATGACATTAAACACTGATCATTTAGCAAATAAAAATTTGTTCATAAGCCAGGCCTCTTATCTCTGGTGGAAACAAGGTCTATAGTCTCCCTTCTGCTCTTCCGCAGTCCTGCCTTAATGCCAATGTGTTTGCCTTTAGCCACCTGGAAATCTTTAGCTCCATCTGACACGACTTAGAGGAAGGTAGGACGAAAAAATGAGGCTGAGAACCAGTGGGAAATGCTGGGTCTAAGTGGGAAAGACCAGAAGCAGGGAGGCAGTAGGAGTGAGGGAGAGGTCAAAAGGCACTCGTGACTCAGTTCAGGCAATTGGTAGGCAGCTAGAGACACAGCTTTCGAGGAGGGTCCCCTTCCTCTTGCAAACATGCCCCAGGAATGCATGCCTACCATTTTGAAAATCTTGATATTCAAAACAATCATAAAACATCTGCATCTCTTTTATTTATTCCTAGAACAAAAAAATACTGTTTAAGGGAAGTTTCAAGGTTTTACAGGTAAACAAGATTATTATAGAAGTGGAATAAAACAGAATATAAATGAACAAGGTATTCCATTTCCAAAGTGTGTAAAGGCACCCCTTCGTGTTCATGATAAGCATTCAAAGGATTTTGGCTTCTTCTATTTATAAGATGTGTTCATAACACCTTAAGATAATGTCTCTGTGAAATGCTTTGCAGGTGAAAAGAGCTGAATAGCTATTAGAAAATCTGCAGGTATGGGTACGTATTGAGAGAGCAAATGCAATCATAACAATAGAGAACACAGTATGGAGGCACAGTGATACGCTTTCAAAACAGTTAAATCAGGCTGATAGCAATTAGGTCTTGCTTGTGAGTCCAGCAAACTTGCTACCTGGCAATACTTCGCTGAATAAACTTCAAAAGGAAAAACTAACAGAAATGTTGACTGACTGAACATGTGCTTCCAATACCACTCTGAAGAGCTGCAACTATGCTGCACACATCACACATCCATTGTTCCCACAATAGCACACAGTGCATACACTTGCAGACTTAGTCCAAGCACCACCCCTTCAGTTCCAAACAAAAAGCATTTAACCTGTCCAGAAGGCATTTCATCCTCAAGGTAACACAGAGCTTGGATGTCAGCTGTTAAATGACCTTCTCCTGTGGCTCCCAGTCTCTTCTTTGTCTACTTCTTTCACATTTAAATCCCTGGAAGAGTCTTTCAAACTGAACTTCTGGTGCCCTTCTCCAGCATTTGAAGAGAGATATGCCATTCAGGAACTTTGCCAGCATGCTGCCAGCTGCCAGGAGGCTGCCACTGCTGTGTGACCAGCCCACAGGGCTCTCACAAGACACACCCCAAAGAGCATTTTCATATTCAGTGGAGCACAATAGAAGCAGAAGACCCACGAAGTCAACTGTACACACTGAAATTTATATTTAACAGTCAGATTCTTTAGAGACATTTTTATTAATGGCTTTCTTAGTGCCCCAACTTCGTTAGTGCACTCCTGAACACAAAGTAAACCATGAGTAACTCCACTTGGAAAGGTTTAGAAGTTATTTACACAAGGTATTGTTGTTCAGAGTACTGTAGAGTGTCAGTACCACAGGTATTTTGGCAAGATAACTAGCACTTTCTGAATTAATTCACTGCATTTGAAAGCAGCTGTAAGACAAAAAAAAATAAACAAAAATAAATCTAGTAAAACACAAACCAATTTCTCTAGGTGTGTCCTGAGCACAGCTGCAATTCACCAGCTATGTGCTAGTCAAGGAAAACAATACAATAAAAACATATCCAGAGGCAGCGATAAAAATTAAAGGTGATATAATAAAATTGATCCACTTTGCCATTTAAATCCACTGTGGTAAGAACTAACACTGAAATTCTGGTTTAACTGCTCATGTACCAGTTCAGCTCTCAAACGTTTTCAATCGAGTTAAGGTGCTCCTTGTGTTTTAATACCTGCGAGTGGTTTGTTTTATTCTGAAAGAAATACATGCGATTGACAGCCTTTTGGAATCAGAAGTGCTTAATCACACAATTTCATAGGTAGCTTAGTCCATGGTAGGAATTCATTTCTGTTTTATTGGAAGTATACTGATCAGATATTAGAAAAATCAGTATTTCCAAAATGACTGAATTCCTGTCTCCTCCCATTAAAAATGGAATTGATAAATAACACTGCGCTCTTAGGAGGCTGATGGATCCTGCTGGCAGAGCAATTTAACTGCTCTCTCATCTCATCTGTCTCTAGAAGTGAAAATGTCTTTTTCTCCTGGGAGTCACCACAGTTTAAAAAACAAAAAAGCACTCTGACTGCAAGAGTTAAACCCACAGCACTTCATGTGCTCACAGTCAACCATGTCAACATCTGGAGCTGGTTGACTTTTCCCCCCAAGGATTTGCAGCACGGTCGCTGGATTTCTTCCACAAATTCCCTACATTCTCAATCTCTCAGATGGATGCCACACACACCCAGCACCCGCCTTCCAAACTCCTCTGGCCACTGAAAGGCTCCAGAGGACTTTGTACGGTTTTCATTTATTCAGCGTTTTAAGTATTTAGAGCCAAACCGTGCTTGCAGTCACATACACAATATTATCAGTAGGTTTGCATGAGTGTAAACGAATGCCAGGGCTGAAGGGGTGTTTTACAGTTCTCTCTCATCCGTATCTGTATTTGCCATGACTATGACTTGTACAAAACACCTACTGCTCTACAACTCACATGGCACTAAACAGAAGGCAATTAAAACAGATAATTTGAGCCAAGTGTCCACGATATACCAAGTTTTTGTTAAATGCAGTTTGCCCTTAACTGCACAATTCTTCTAATTATTATTAGAAACATTTAAAGACAAGGTCAAGGAAAGGTAAAAACTGATAAGGATGAAGAAGCACTAATTAAAGCAAAACCAAAACCCCACAGATTGAAATGACAATAGCTATGAAAAACCTGCCCTGAACAGACTTATTCAGTATACAGCAGATATTTGGAATCATCAGCAGAATTGAATACTTTTAGCAATTAAAAAAAAAAAAGGCCAGCTGTGCTTTTAGGTTTTCATTGCAGCGTATAAAAACTGGACATTGTGCCGCAAGTCCCGATTCTTTCAACAAGTTTCAGTAGATTGGGTTTAATAAATCAAACACACCGCCCACTTTGCAGTAACAAAATAACAGGGAGATATGTCCAGGTGTTACACTTCTACCTTTTTTTAACTACAAGGCTTAACTTCTGCGACACTGCTGTTTCTTGACAATAAATTTCACCAGCTCCTCCTTCCTTTCCCTACCATTCGCAATATTTGTTTCCAATGTACAGAAACTTCTTTCCTGGAAAGCACAATCTACTTCCTTCCCTGCTCTATTGGCTCAATTAGTTCTAAAGACTGACTTGCCATGTTAATTGTGGGGGGAATTCTGTCAGGATAATTAAACAATGAGGGATTCACAGAGATTTTTGCACACTATATTGCACAGTGCATACACGCAATTCATGAGCTTTCCAACCATGTTGTTCTTTCAAAGCTTGAGGAAAAAATACCACTACGTTCAGTCTTCAGTTCTCCGGTACTTGGGTGGCAACTGCAGAGTTCAGTTTTAAAATCTCACATACTTTTGTATGTCCATTTTTAAAAGTGGAAAAGAGGAAAAAGTTGCAAAATAGCCGTGATTTTCCATGGCTTTGAACTTCAGAAAGCAAAAGCAACGTCCCCAGAAAAAAACATCGTACGTGAAATAACTTACAAGAAAGCAGAATCATTTCCGCTGTGATGCTGTAACATTCCTCAGAAACTCTGTTTTGGTAAGAAGATTTTGCTTTAGCTTTGCTTGTCTGCTCCAACCTAGACACCAACTGCTCAAATTCCAGCAAGGGAACTGATGTATTTCATTCATTCGAGACTTCAAAATACTTCTGCTTTCATTTTAATGTTTCAAGAAACATTGAAATGAATTAAAAATTAAAAATAAAACCAAACCATTACATTTACTTTCAAATGGGTTTGTTTGTTTTTAAACTGGAATGATCATTAGCTATGGCTTGGTTATACAGTTACTGGAGTTATGGATTCTTCATGAAATGAACTCGTACTAATAAACGGCTCTCAACTAGTCCAGCTGTTCTGCTTGGGAACCAAACCAGCATGCTACAAATATTCACGACATTTCATAGATACCCATGCTGCCCATGTCTCACATTCAGTAACTTGGTTCCACTTTAAAATGTACTCACCAAGCATAAGACCGATGCAACACTAGCACTAGGGGATTTGAGCAGGGGAAAAGGAAAAAAAGAAAGAAACCTGCTCTGCCAGGAACGAGGAATACAGCGATAAGCGATACAGCTCAGTAAATGCTCAAACATTTTTAAGGACCCCTAATGGTTAATAGAAATGTACTATGAAAAACAGACTGAATATTTTCTTTATCAAAATGACTGCAGAAAGGTTAACACAAATATCACAGACCAACTCACTACAAAGGAGATACAGCTGCATCTGCATGAATTAGACATATGACAGCTTAAGACACTCCCGCATACCAGCAACGAGAGGTACTCTGTCCCTTCAAAGAAGCAATAAATTGTACCACGAGCCAGATGCAGTTTTTGCTAAACATACTTTAGGAGCAGCTGTGCTGTAGTGAAAATCTCAAGTTTCCACAAGAATTATTAAATAAGGAAAACCTCAAACGATCAAACTGTGCAACCCTATAAAGAGATCGCTCTTGAAAAACAGTTTAACCTTTAATTACTAACAATAAAAGGAAATAAAAAACATAGAGAACCCTTGAGGAAAAAGACTCAGCATGTGATAAGCTCATTAAACATCGAGTTTAATGAAAACCCTATTGTAAACAGCAGTAGGATATCTCCTCCCGTACTAACTGATTCAAATCACGTACAGTCCCCTCCAGGGTCAGCTCCAAACGGGGCCAGACTTCTACAGGCTTTATTGTCAATACATATTGTCAAGCTAAAGTATTTTGCATGAAAAAAGCCCCACTATCCGCTGAATTCATTCGCTAGCTCCAGCTAATACAATATTAGCAAGTAAATACTTATTAATACAGTGAAATAAGAAAGATTTCCTAGATTGCTTAAGACATGTATCACCAATCTGAGAAAACTTCAAATGCGTTAGGGGAAAAAAGAGTGAGGTCTGTTCATTTAAACTTTGCAATGCCGCTTTTCTTTCCCAGAGGAAGACACAAGTTTGTGCAAAACCAGAAAAAAAGAAAGAAAAGAAGATCTTCTTTCCCTTTTAACTCTTTGCTCCTCCAAACACTATGATGTTTGCAGAAAGCCCACTCAGTTTATGGCGCTAGCTCTCGCACTTCAGTGGATCACACGCTACTTTGTCTAATAAGGCGTCCAGAGTTCAGTGAATATAGCAGGGAGTTTTTCCTACCCCAGGCTGAGACCCTGCCACGGGTCTCATGTACATGTACACGGGTCTCATGTACATGTACACGGGTCATGCATGTACACACACGCAGACACCTCCACCCTGCCACGGTGTGGTCTCCTCTGGATTTTCATCCATTCAAATTAAAATAACTCTATAGAGTAACAGCTTCACTTCAACACCGGTATTTTTAGAGGACATAAATGATACTAACTTATACATTTCATTCATTTTTGCCAAGTCTGGCTCTCAAGATACTGCACTACCTCATTACTTGACTAACATAACCTCATCAACGCGGTCATGTCTCTTTCTGTTTCTTAATTCTACGTCGTATTCTGGGACAGCAGAAAAAAAAAAACCAAACCAAAACGTTTCGCCTCAGGCATCCTGACTGGGGAGACACGAGAGTTTTAAATTTCAGCAACCTCTCAGCCTGAAAACGGTTCTCATTGGGATAAAAGTATTTAAGCCAGACCTCTCTCACACAGAGAAAGCAAACCCAAACGAGCGTGCTTGCCCCCCAGCAGCGCCACACCGCCTTACCCGTCATCGCCGCGGCCCCAGCACCGCCGGAGCTGCTCCGACCGTGAGACGCTCCCTCCTCTCCGCCCGATGCCCCCCCCCGGCGCAGCGCGGAGCGCGGGGCGGAGTGGGGACCCGACCGACGCACCGCCTACAGCGCCGGGCCGAAACCGCCCGCACCGCCCATCGCCTCGCCCCAGGGGCAGCGCTTGGTCCGGTCACGCCCCTCACCCCGCAGAGGGGGCGCTGCTGGCGCGCGGTATCGTTACGTAGAGCCGCAGAATCGTTCGGGTTGGAAAAGACCTTTAAAATCATCAGGTCCGCCCTTCAGCTGAGCGCTGCCAAGTCCACCGCTAAACCGTGTCCCCAGGTGCCACATCTACACATCTTTCGAGTTTCTCCAGGGGTGGTGACTCCACCACTCTCCTGGGCAGCCTGTTCCAACGCTTGACAACCCTTCCAGGGAAGACATTTTTCCTAATATCCAATCTAAACCTCCCCTGGCACAACTTGAGGCTGTTACCTCTTGTACCATCCCCTGTTACCTGGGAGGAGAGGCCAGCACCCACCTCACTACAACCTCCTTTCAGGCAGTTGCAGAGAGCCATAAGGTCCCCAAGCCTCTTGCTCTCCAGACTAAACAACCCCAGTTCCCTCAGCCCTTCCTCATCAGACTTACGCGCCAGACCCTTCACCAGCTGTGGTGCCCTTTCCTGGACCTGCTCCAGCCCCTCGAGCTCTGTCTTGTAGTGAGAGGCTCAGAGCTGAACACAGTATTCAATGTGCAGCCTCACCAGTACCAAGTACAAGGGATGATCACTGCCCTGGCCCTGCTGGCCACGCTATTTCTGACACAGGCCAGGATGCTCTTGGCCTTCTTGGCTGCCTGGGGACAAGCTGGCCCACGTTCAGCTCCATCAATCAGCACCTCCAGGTCCTTTTCCACTGGAAAGCTTTTCCACCCATATCATTACACCCCAAAGTCCCCGACTTGAAACTTTCAGGTACCTCTTGGTTGCGTGGTGTTGCCCCAAAGAGAGGGGATGCCAGCTCCACAGTAAGAAATTGCCACTCTCGAAGCAGCAGACTGCTTCGGTTCCCATTTCTGCAACACCTCCTTGATGTCCTTGATGCCACAAAGTATCCGGACCAAATCTAATGAGACCATAGCTAGAAGCCCTAAGTCGTTTACCCCTCATAAACAAAAGACATATGAAACACAAATGTTCCTCCATACCCATACATTTGCTCCTTTGCTGATTAACAGTCACTTAGGGTGTTGCAGTTTTTCATGCTGCTGGGTTTTTGTTCTTGTTTTTTAGGGGTGTTGGTTTGTTTGTTTGGGGGTTTTTCCTTTGGGCGGTTTTTTACCTTTTTGTTTTTTGAGTTGGAATTCTCTACAGCCATAATTACATTCATAATTACATTATGAATTGTCTCAAATTCTGCTCTCCAGGGTTGCAGACAGGTATTACTCCGGATACTTGTATAGTAATGTAACTAGCAGCTCTTAGTGCTGGTAAAATGGAGGCAATATGATTAAATAAAACACAAAGGATCAGTATCGCATATAGGTGACTTCCTATTGTATTTCTGCGGGGTACGTTGGATACCTCCACAGTTCTGATGAAACACAGCTGCCTGGACCAGCCATTCACCGCCTTTGGCTGTGGCTTCGATTACCAGCACCACCTTCCCAGTTGATTCACCTGACTTCCCAGGTAATTTGACTTCCCAGGTAATTTAATCTGTTAGTGGCAGCTTTGATGAGTCTGCACCATCTCTCAAATGGTTTCGTGAATGTGAGATTCAAACAATGACAACAAGAACAAACCAGCCAACAGAAAACTCCTTCAATCATAACCATCCCTTGACTGCAGGCCGTTACCTCAGTGCTCAGTGCCATGATGCTTTATTTCTGATTTTATAGACATTGAAAACAAGATGAAGTAAAGAATGAGTGGGGAAACGTGAAGAACTCTAGAGCTAAAATAATACGTTACTCTATGTGCAGAGATTTCTTTGCATAGAGTATTTAAGAGATACCTTTTCCCTACCTTTACTCATCTGCACCAGACTCTAAGGTCCAGAGGGGTGGATATAAAGTTAGAAATATCTTAATGCAGTCTTAACTTGAAGAACCATCTTTCCAATGCTTTACCAGACACATTTTATTTGTGTCTATGGACAATGTCGGTTTCAGCTTTGTTACCAGAAAATAAATGCTGCATCGTCCCCATTAATGGGCTTTTTTACTTTGTGAGCAAACCCATAGAAGCGTTTTTCCCTTCACAGAAATTATGCTCCCATGTAGGCTTGGTTCCACTGAGAGCAGTGAAATAAATCCCAATTAAAACAGCAGTGTCACATGATCACATGAAAAAATATTATCAAAGTGAAGAATTTTCAGGCAATCTACTCATAAACAAACTCCTAACGCTACCTACTTGATGACCTTACAGGTCTTTTCCAGCACATCATGCATTTAGTCTCACGTAACTGCATGTCTGCGTTAAGGAGAACTTCTCACCTCTTTTTCATTACATGTCCTAGGAACACAATTTCTGTACAACTAAAGCTACAACCAAGAATTATTCAACAAGAACTATAATTTTCAACTTGACACTCATGCCCTTTTAAAGGTGTTGACTGTTGCATGATCCAGAAGATGAACATCAACATGAAATCTTCTGACACTGCTTCAAATCATCACGTATTTTCCTTTCCTTCCTGACTGTTAATGAGTATCCTCTCTCCATCCCTATCCACTTAAGAGTGGAATTCTCCAGAGAATCAGTGTTCATCACGAGTAAGAGATAACACATGTTGCCTCCCATTTTTACAGCACCCAAAACCTCCACCGGTATGGTTAAAAGAAGAAAGCACAAACTCTCAGCATAAAACGTGGCAACCTTCTATTGGGACAATAGCACTATGGCAACTATTCTCAACATGCGGCAAAGAATTGCCTTGATTAGAATCCAAACCCCAAAGTACACCAAGGGCTACACAAACGCCTTGAGCTGCTCTACAGGCTGACACTGAAGAATGTGCTCCCTCTTACTCCTTCCCCATGCCACCCTCTCACACCAGTATTAGTGCCTGCTCTGACTGAAAACTATCCCACCCTCTTGCCATCCCTGCCAAAAAGGTCAGGATGCAGCAGAATCACAGAAGCAGGTCTCTTGCCATGCTGCTGTGAATGGGAGCAGAGGAAAAGGGGCAGCCACAAGATGCTGATGAGGGCAGGAGGGGTGGGCAGCACAGGAAAAAGAGCAGCACATCTCCGATTGTGCTGCAAGGGGAGAAAGAGATGCCTAGGACAGAGCAGACAGGGGTGCCTCAAGTGAGAAAGGTTTTGTGGTCGAAATGTGTATCTGATTAAAAGGAGTAGGAAAAGGAATTTTAATCAAGGTAGAGCCAATGGATCAGCAGCCTGTCACCTCCTGAGTTCAAAACAGTTTATCGTCATCGGTATCACCAATGAATGAACATAAATAGATTTCTACCCTATGAGGGAAGACAGAGGGCTGTGCAGTGAAAACTCTCAACGTAAGAAGTGGAAACTTGCAGGTGACTGGTTGAAGGACGGGCAGCAGGCAAGCAGAGGCCCTGCAGGGTGTACTGAGAGCAGGGAACCACCCCTGCAGGGGAATGAGTACCATCCCATGCCACTGAGACTGACAGCTGCAATCCACAACCCATTTGATATTCAAAGTCTGCTACAGGGAAAACATGTCTCAGCAAAACAATACCCTGGAAGAAGCACCTGAGCAACCAAGAGATCACTTGAGTAACACCGGATCCCTAGGAGTTGGCTAGTTGAGCCCCATTTCCACTTCTCATTCCATTTAGCATCCAGGCCTCTACAGTCAGTGCATCAAACACAGGTTTTGACTTACCATTTGTTCCAGCAGCCTCTGCTTGCTCTCTGGATGGTCCTTCGAGGGGTGAAGCCCCCTCTGTCTGCTGCCCATCCAGCTCCTGGGGTGCTGTAATAGCCCCTGGCTGCTGTAGCTCCTGGGATGGGGCATCATGCTCCAAACCGTCTTCATTAACAGCAGGTACTGCTGAACCTGCATCGAAAACCTGCACATCCAAGGTTGAAGGATGGCAGGGAAGGAGAAAGAAAGAAGGGGAAAGAAAAGAGAGAGGAAAAATAAAACAAGAAATAAAAAGAACATCAGTTTCAGGCAAGGTTTTCCTCCACACAGCATATTGTTTTTTCATTCTTATTTGCATATATACATGCAAGCATTTTGAGAAAGATATACTTCTGTGCAGCATTCCTCCTTTTTAAAATAATTAACCTTAATCAATCAAAGTACTTCTGTGAGGAAAAGAAAAAAGAAAAGACAGCCTGGGACTATTTCCTTTACTGTTCTCCCACGTGAAGTATCTGGAAGAACCAAGTCTGAGAGACAACGGCCTATAACCTTGCATAGACATTGGTTTCTGCCATGAAGGAAAACTGCAGGATAACATGAGTCTAGCTGATGGAAAGATATTTTCCATTCTTCAACATGTCTGGCATAATTGCTCTGATATATGCATGAATCCTGTCTGTGTAACAGCCACTGGCATTGCTCCTCTGCTCAGGTGCTTATCTGATCACCGCAAACAATGCAATTACAAAGAAACTGAACTACTCAGGACAGAAAGCACAAAATATACGTATACATAAATCCCATGAAGGCGTTTAATGAAACTGGGATTAAAACTACATTTTGGGGGGCTCAGTTATTGGGCAGAAAATGTTATCATGGGGGGGAATGCTTTGCAATTCTGTGACTCTGCACTGTAATGTTTGAAATCTTTTCTCTGGATTTGCTAATATATGTGAAGACAAAAAAAAAATCTCTTTTTCGGCTTCCACATTCGATAGATTTTAATTCTTTTCAGAATTTGTATTGGCTTGCCATACAACAAGGAAGCTCCTTCCAGAAGCATATTTTTCTTTAAAAGGTATGAAATGTGTTGTGGTCATTAAAAAATGCTTCCTTACCCTTTAATTATTTAATTAACTAGCTTTCCAACCAAGTGTATTGCCTTCCAACATAATTCATTTCAATCCAACAGAAGCCATTTCAACTAATTAACCATGACTTACATCTCTATTCCTGAAGCATAGGTTTCAAGTTCCTCTGGTAGAACAGCGAACCTTAATTACATATCATTGTCTTATTACTCAGCTGTACTCCCAAAATACTGCCACTGAGGCCCTGTTAATTACGTGAAGGAAGCCACAGATAATCCCATCTTTCACTGTCATGTAACGTCCAAATGCTTGCAGCGCCAAACTGGGATCAGAAAGATGCCACATTCCTGACAATTCTCTTCCAAAACCCACTAAACCAAGCATCTGAATGGGGAGATCCATGTACTTATTTTCATTAGGAACTAGTCTGCTGCAACAGCATTTCAGATCAGCATGCAAACAACATTCCTCTCATCGTCCCCTTTCCACGTGCTGGGCAGGATCCGAGAAGTGCCGTACCCCTGCTTCTACAGGCAACGCAGTGCGCGTTAGGGCTCCCAGTTCTCAGTTCAGAAGCCCTTAATTAAGCCAAATTGTTTCCACCTGGCACTTGCTGCACTCCTCAAAGCTGCCTTTCACAGCCACATAATCCACCTCACGAAAAAGGACCCCATTCTGCTCTACTGCCAATACCACAGATGGAATAATTTGGCTTCAGAGTTTTCACATGCTGAGACCAGATATTAACTAGAAGAAATACGGAATGGCTCAACACTCAGATTACATTCCCGAGTCTCACATCATCCTTCTCATAAATCTAAAACACAGGAACTCAGGAGGAATAAAAACGCCACACCACTGAACAAAGGCATGTACACTCTGGGGACCTCTTCCGCAGTTGCATACAGCATGAACTGAGCGGTAGCAACGGATTGAAGACTTGCAAGAAATAGACACAGAAAGTAACAATCTAATTCTTAAAGGGCTTTGAGATTCTGCAACACACATTTATTAAAGACTTCTTTTTTTAAATAATAACAAATTTTACTCATTCATTCTTGTAAGACAACTGCTAGTCCTGCAAACACAGAACAACCTTAACTTTACCGGCTCTAAGGGCACTTGGCTATCTGGAGATAATCCACAGGCGGGCGGCTATTTCCAGATGACACCCTCAATTAGCACCAACAATTCTTTGAAGTCACAAGAAAGGCAGTAGCACTGAATACCTCAGCACTCCTCACTTCATTCAAAGATTTCCTTGCCTTTCTTTCCAAACCTCACCCAGTCAGCAAACCATTTTAAGGCCCGATGTATGCATATACCTGTATAGGCACATAAAGCCTACCATCTGCAGACTCTGCAAGGAACTAGGGTGCAAAGGGACGGGCGACTCGAAAGAAGTACAACTTGTCTCCTTTTTAAATTGAGCTCTGAGTGCTATGACAAAATATTAACTGTGGCAAAACTAAATATTCCTCCAGCTCTGAGTTTATTTCACAGTCATGATGCATTCAGGAAAACAGCCACTATACATCACCCCGAAGATTCAGGACGAAAATTCAGAAGTCATTGGATCTGGCAGATAACCCTTTGGATCTGTAAAATGCTGTGACAGGTTCCAGTATGAAGAGCAAAATTAAATGTAAAAACATTATTAAATCTAAGACTAGAAGCACTTTTACTAGCAGCTAGCATAATTATAATCCCTGGTCACCCGGTACCTAAATTCAGTTTTGAAAGCAGGAGCAGTGACAACTGAGTAAAAACGGAAATACATTAAACCCCTCATATTCTCAAATTTGACCAGAGCTGCAGCATAACCTCCCTCTTCCAGGGAGCAGAAACCTTTTTGCCCCAGTCTCTTGGGAAAAAGTTTGATGTGATTCTTGGCAAATTTAGGCTTTCAAATCAAGTGTCCTGCTTTAAATAACTGACTAATCAAAACTAATAGAACAATAGTATTTTTTTGCAAATCAAAATGCATGCAAAGGAGAAGAAAATATGCATCTTTGGGGCAAGGAGGTCGCAATGTGAAGGGAAACGCAACAGCATCATTAGGTTAAAAACAAAAACCTCGTCTGTGCTGAGGAAAGACGCTCAGGCTCTTTATGAGGGCCAGTTCAGTCTGTCCCACCGCATTAGTCCTCAAAAGAAACTAACTTCCATTTTCACTCACATTAACTGCTTCATTTCTCTGAAGGGATCTGAACCCCAGTTGAGTCCAATTATGTCTAATTTAGTGAGCTGTGTTCTTAGTTCCATTGAGAATAGTTGTAAGGCTTAGACAAATTCAAACTCAAAGTTTAGAGAAACGGGAGAAAACCTTAAAGACAAAATTAATGGTATTAGGAAACTCTTTATTCAGCTCTGTGTAGTTATCTGCAGGTAATGAGACATTACCACCAATTATAAATATTGGCAGGCTTATCAGCGTTTATCAGGTTTCTGCAGCTCACATTCATCACTCTCCTCTGATCATTAATTAATTTATGGATGTGTTGTCACATAAATGCAGGAGCAACTGAAGAGAACTTGTTACCTAGTTCACTCATCCTTCAGTTTCTTCCTTCCCAAAACAAAGGGCCATCAGTGAAGCAACACTTCAGCTTCTGTCATGCCACTGCTATACATCATGCATGTATTTTTCAAGAATCCCCCTCATATCCACCAGAAAGGTGGAAGCAAAGGGCAGATGCACAGCTAATGAGACTAGAAAGCACAGGGCTTGCTGCTCACATCACTCTAACCAGCAGCAGCTTCTGCTCCATTTTGCATATAGCACTGGGTCCAGCTGTTGGACCGCATTAAATGCATACAAAATGTAAAATGTATGAAGAAAACACGAAGAATTAGATGAGATACGGATGAACAGCAGGTCCCTGATCTCTCACTGTACATTAGTGCATGCCTAATTCATGCGCTGTTTTCAAGGGGTCAGCAGCACCCAGCTTCTTCCCCTACCAGCAATCACCACCATTCCCAACATTCCTTGCACCAGACCCAAATCACTCCAGGGATTCCTCACACCAGGCCCAAATGCACCCGAGTTAATTTTGCCTCATCCTGTTAATCCTGCTACACTGATTCTACATTAGATTACTAAAATAGCCAGATCCAGCTGTCTGAACGACTGAGCAAACTAACACAGTGGTCTCTAATATTGTTCTTGAAGTCTGATTTTGAAACTCTGGGAAAGCTTGCAGCACTGCTGGTCTGCTCAGGGGGCCTGCTCTTATCACACGCTGCTTCATGGAAAAGAGCTTCACACACCAACATTCATGAGGAAAAAAATCTGAATCTAGGTGGTTCCAGCTCTTTGTGCACGACAGTTTGCCTTGCCTTGCATTAGCTAAGGCATTAGAGGTTCATGGGACAATGCAAATTCCAGGTGGAGAAAACATAAGGCCCCTTACTTTCTAAGGCACGTAACAGCATACTTAATTTCAGTGCCTTCTTTCTGGGTAACATTTCCTGCGGACAAAGCCAAGAGCCTTCTCGTTACTTTTCATTCCCTCAGATCTATCCTCTTCTGTCCTAACTCTCAGCCTGACTTTGTTGTGACACCTCCCCATGGATGACTACCCTCGAAATCCTTGCGGCTAAACCAAAACCAACAGGTTTTGTTCCCAAATCATCTTTTTTATCTCCTTCTGCAACCTGCAAAGGAAGCATTACTCCCAATCTGTCATTCCGGTCCACACTTTAAGCCTGAGCCAACCTGAGCTCCTTCCCAGGTCTCTCACCTTTCAGCTCTTCCTGCATAGCAGTCCTCACACACCACCTTGACTACGCATTCACAGGGGTGCAACTCATCAGGAGATGCTAAGGATGGGTCAGAACAAGGACTGAGCTCAAAGCAAGTTACTCTCCTTTTAGTAACTACAACCAGGGCTTGCATTTCCAACCAGAAGGCCTTTCAAGGATCAGACGCTCCTCTTTGCATCTCCTTAGCCCCCACCACATCAAACACAAGCTAATTGCCTCGGCTTTCAAAGTGCCCATACACTCCCTCTTCCCTCTTATCTCCTACATGATGAGGGGGTTATTTCACGCTTTTGGTGGACCCACCACACCAATTTCCATTGTGCATTTTTCCAATTAAACATTTTTATGCTTTCTCCCCAGCCACCCCACAGGCACGGGCAAGCCTCCAAACCTTACCAACAAACTACATCAGCCTCTTCCTTCTCATTCAAAAGAAAAGTACTTAAAGGCAATCAGACCCCCTTGCACCAGAAGAACCCTGCAGCCTCATCATGCAGATCAAGTGCCTCAAAGTGGGCCTCTTAGAAACACAGTCTGAGGACTTTGATACTTGATCAAGTTTGGTTTTACCATTGCTAAC
This sequence comes from Myiopsitta monachus, assembly GCA_017639245.1. Taxonomy (NCBI): domain Eukaryota; kingdom Metazoa; phylum Chordata; class Aves; order Psittaciformes; family Psittacidae; genus Myiopsitta; species Myiopsitta monachus. Next base: position 25,373,034 of record CM029925.1, read on the forward strand.
GCAGTATTTTCAGGCTGACGCAGCTCCCTCACCAGAACACAGTTGTTTAAACAGCAGATGTAAGTCTGTCCCAGCTGTTATTTGCCAGGCGCTCAGACAACAAGACACCCTGACGTCTCAGCTGGTAACCTCTTTAGAAGGGACAGCTCCAAATATTTACTGGTCTAGCAGACACTCGCTCTCATTACAACGCAGGTAGCATAATCAAGCTCCTACTCAGAAATGGGAGCCATCCCGAAAACACCATTTGAACAACTCACTGCTCAAGTGGGGGCCCTCGCATGTGAGCGAGCCAGGAATTCACCACCTGACCTTTTAAAGCCATCAATTCCCATAAAACGTTATCTCTGCCAAAGCCAGGTTTTGCTGCAAGAACAGCCTATTAGCACACTGGTATTTTTCCAGATTCTCTCTTTAGGATTTCCCCTACGCTGGTTCAGGTAGCTGTTCCAACAGCCCCTCAGCAGGGCCGCAAGAAAAAACCCATACTAAAAATGGTACCTTGAGCTCCTAAATAAAATAAAAGCAGGGGGAGGGGTGATCGTAATTGCTTTAGCTGAGATGTGGGTTGAATGACGCAGCTCTCCTCGCATCACCCACGTGGCTCATAGCTGCTTTCCACCCCGTGGGACCTTGGAGGGCACCGCTGCGGCAAGCAGCGCACTGACGTCTCTTTCCAGCTCTCCCCAGTGCTCAGCATCCAAATGAGAGATCGGGCAAGAGGCGTGTCACTGCTATGAACAGAGAGGGAGCTCACAAGATGGAAGGTGCCCAAACCAACCCAGCCATGTGCTGCCAGCAACAGAAGTGTCACTTTGCCCAGACGCAGTCAGAAAGGCCTGACCGCCCCCCTGCAGTTGCTGCTTCTGCTGTCCAAGTCCCAGAAGCCAATGCATCTTGCTGAATCAGAAAAGAATGACCTTACCAACGAGGCTGAACAGCTTTCTAGCTCCTTGAACAAGCTTGCCCAGTGCTGGAAGGAGCAAAGGGGGTGCTGCAGGTGCCGCGCGGAGGAGGCAAGAGCACAGGACCCATTCCGCTGGACACCTCAAAGCTCTTAAAACCTTCTCAGGCCAAGCTTCAGGTCTCTGTGCTGCTCAGGGCAGTATGTCAGGGGAGGCTTCACAAGCAGACAAGGGTCTACCAGTTCACTGCCACCAACAGAGGTTTTCCATTTCCCCTCCTGCCCCGTAGCAGCTACTTGCCTTCTCCTGGCTCTGGGTCTCACCTGGGCATCACAGGAGTCAAATGAATTCACTAACACATCAGGGAATAAAAAAAGAAAATAAAATCTTAAAACTCCACTGTTTCCTGAAGGCACAGTGAGTTTAATCTGCCTATGGAAAGGCAAGGCGATGAACAGACACGGTGTGAGGTGGGCCTGCATTGTCTGGGGCCACACAGAGCACAGCGATAGGGAAGGAAGAAAAGGAGAAGGAAAAGAGTATTGCTGCTCAAACAGCAAGGAGGTAACTCCATCAGACAGATCAGCCTCTGTGAGCCACACCCTGTCCCATGATTTCAGTAGGACTCTGGGTGTTGATTCACAAATCCCATGCATTCAGTTCAGGCATGTGAATGGATTAGTACCTCCAGGATCTGTCACGCTCCCCTGCAGAGCGGCTTCCTGCAGAGGGTGGCTATGCGAGATAAGGCGCAGCTCTTCCACTGCCAGAGTTTAAGCCTTGTCTGCTACAGTGAAAAATCCCACCAGCTCCATGTCCCGTAACATACGGGGCTAGAAACTCTGAAGCTGCTTTATGTGCAAGTCACTAGCAACTTGTGAAAGGATGGGGTGAACAGCTGAGGTCCCAACCGGCTGAGCACACATTTAACCCCCAGTGCTTGTGAGACAACACCAAAAGACTCCTAAATATCTTTCACGCTGTAGTCTAAGTGTTTTACGAGGTCTCTCACGTCTCCTGAGCTGTGGGAGTGAGATACACCAAAATACACACTTCCGCTTCCAGTAACTAGGACACTCCAAAAGCTGGTATCTAGCCAGAGACACATGTGAATAGCAAAACAGATTAATGATTATAATGGTATCCCTTTCTAGAAGAAAAGGCAAAGAGGCTTTTCATCATGTGCAAAATACAACTATGCATGAAATAAACTTCGTTAAATATTTGGAGGAACTTCAAGTGACAAAAAAGCACAACTGCTGTGAGATGTTATAACTTGTATTAGACTGCTTGCCTAGACAATTCATTTGTGGTTGACCTGCCAAAGCTCAACCAAGCTGGATCCCATTAAAGTCAGTTTTCCAAGTTTTTCTTCTAAAAGAGGGGGGTGTGATAAGTGTTTTAGTTTGGAAAGCGCAAGAAAGAAAACCATCTTTCAAAATGTCCCCATTGCATCGTCTGCAAACAAATTAGCTCTTTGACAGATTTCTCCGGGGGCAGTGCGGGATCTGGTAATTTTCAAATTCAAAGGGCTGGAAGGAATAAGCTGCATGAAATTACCCTACTGTAGTAAGTACAGACTAAATGAGATACAAAAAAAAGTATGATCAAACTTCATTAAAACTTATTTTGCTTTTTATTTAATGTAATGGAGGGCAAAAATTGCTGTTTCAGAAGAACAGTAGTAATACAACTTCTTACAGCGGTGAACTGATAAAAGAACTTCCCCCCCTTTAAGTAGTTCTACTTAAATAACAAGGTAAAAATCTATCAGAAAGCATTTTTCCTAAAGTGTCAAAGACATAAACCACTGTATTCATAATAATAATCTGTATGTGACGAGAGCATCAATGGTATTATCTTTGACTGGGGGGCCCCTGTTCCTATAACTGGATAAAGATGGCTACTAATGTTATGTCCCAAGTTCAAAGTCACATTACCTTCATTTTTAAACAAACGCAGTAGCCAAATGCTGGCCCTCAATAATTCACTCACGTCTAAAACTCAGCACCTGAATTACAGAATCGTTCAATGCAACCGCTAAATATTTTGGTCACCAACACCAGCCCCTAACACTTGGAAAGGAAACTAGAATCAACCTCGGTTAATTGAAAGCTCGGTCTCAATGTGGCTTTCAAATCTGTCAAAACAAGCACACGGAGGTCTGAGCGACGGCCAGGAACTATGGGAAATACAACTTGAAAGTTAAATCTGAACCACAAGGTCAAAGAAACAAAGTCATCACCCGTTCCCAAGCTCCAACGCACCCACGCGCCAGCCACAGAAACTTTGGAGTAACCCAGCTCGGAGGGCCCGAACTCCGAGGCGCCTGAAGAAGGAAGGGGATGTCCGTGGAACGTGGTGTGATTTCGCTCCTCACCATCCAGCGCCTAACCCCGAAGCAACGCTGTGTGAAGGCGCGGATGCACATAGCCTCCCTTTCAGTCCCAGAATCCCCTAACGCGCCTATTCCAGAGGGATAAATGGGTTCATTCATAGTCTATTTTTAAACGCCAGACATGTTTAAAAAAAAAAAATTATTTCAATTCTTCAACGTCCTTCATAAAAATAACACATACCAAGAGCTCCTTCGCTCCCCACTGGCTGAGAGTTGGCGAGTCACTCCCCCTTTCCCGCCCATGCGGTACGACACCAGGGACCGCGAAAGCCGTGCACGGCCACGCCGCGGCCACCGCCGCCCCTTCCCCGCCCGCCCGCCCGCAGCGGGGTCTGCGGCTCCGGTGACCCAAGGAATAGGGGGAAAGAGGCGGGGGTCGGGGGGCACAGCGATGCTGGCGCGCCGCCGTAGACACGGCAAAGCGCCGGGCTGGCCGCGCCCCGCCGCGCCTCCCACCTGCATCCCCTGGAGGGGAGAGAGGGGGGAGGCTGCGGAGAGCGGCGGGAGCGCTGGGTACCGCGGCGGTGGCTGCGGGACCGCAGTCCGGAGCTTCCCTGGCGCAGACCCCGCCGAGGGTGGGCGCGGCCGTTCTTCCGCCACCACCGCCACCGCCACCCCCGGGGCCGCACACAAAAGCGGCGGCGCCCCGCGGCCGCGCTCGCCCCCCGCCCTGCCGCTGCCACCGCCGCCGGCGGCGGGAGTTTTACGACTGCGGCGCGGGCCGTGGCGCAGCCCCAGCCCCGCGCCCGGCCCGGAGAGTGCCCGGCGGCAGCGGCAGGTGCCCGCCGCGGCGGCGGGAAAGTTTCCCCGGGCCGGGGCAGCGGCGGCAGCCGCCGCTCCGCGTTTTCCCCCCGCTCCCCGCCGCCCCTGCCTTACCTTGGCGGGCTCCGCTGGAGCCTGGGGCGCAGCCGCTGCTTCTGCCGGCAGCGGCTCCGGAGGGGGGCGGGGGGGCTCGGCGGCGGCCCCAGCCCCGTCCTGCGGCGCAGGCGGCTCGGAGGAGCTGCCGGCGCCCATGGCGCTGTCCCGCAGCCGTGCGGGGCCGCGGGTGGCGGCTGGCGGAGGGCGGCGGCAGAGCCGCCGGAACGAAGGAGCTCCGTTCTCCGCAAACTCCTTTAGGGAGCGAGAGGAGGGGAGAGAAAACAAGGGGGAAAAAAAAGCGAGGCAGAGCCAGGGAGGAGGATGACCTCCTCCCCCGGTCTCCCCGCCCGTCTGCCTCTTGCTCCGTCACACAAGCAGAACCCCAGGCACGCCTTGCAGCATCATAAACGGGCTGATAAGGAGCGGCCAAGGGGGGCAGCGCTCTGCCCTCCGCCACCGCCCCGCCGCCTGGGGCCACACCCCTCTCGGGACCGCCGGGAGGTGCCGCCGGGGTGGGGGCATCGCGCGGTCCCGGTCCCGGTCCCGGCCCCGGCCCTCGGCGGCGGCGCTGCCGCGCTGACTCAGCGTTTCAGCCCCCTCCCCGCCCTCGCCGGGGCGGGGGCCGGGACCGGGACCGAGACGAGCCGGCGCCCGTCAGCGCCCTCCGGGGGCTCCGGCCCTGACCTGCGGGGTTCAGGACCCCTGACCACGGGGCTCGGCTCCGGAGCGACCAGCCTCCCGCGCCGTGGGCTTGAAGACCTCGGCCCTGCTGGGCCTGACTGCGAGGGGGACATCCTCATTTAGCTGATGCACAAGAGCAGGGTCCTATGTCTTGGGCGACTTTGGAGGAAAATAAAGCAAAACCTTTTCCTTTTGTTTTTGTCATGCAGGACAGGTTCCCGTCTATTAATTCACGCCAGATTCCATGGCATAACAAGCAAGGCAAAGAACGTGGTGGTTTCTCTCCTAGCCCAGAATACACAAAGATTCTTTACCCCTATCACAGAAGGACCAGTGCATACACAGCCATGCTTTTACCTGGTACTTTCCAAAAGTATCAGAGGGGAAATAGCGCGTACACGAAAATAAACCAGCCACAATATTCTGGAAGAGTAGCAAACCAGTCCATTCACTGTTCTCTACCATGAACATAACATCTTTTTTTCTAAACACATACATCTCTCCATCCTCCATGGAATTCATAGTTAAAATCAGGTATGATCCGAAAAGTTCTTATTACCTACAATTGAGCCACGTACAATTTCCTTTAAAACATTTCAACCAGTCCTCGCTCACCAAAACCGGTTTCTGAAAAACCCATTCTACAAACTGCCCGATTTATTCACAAAGATCAGGTTTTTCCACTAAAAAATCAAGACGTATCACATCAATGACTGAAAAAGCCCCTGCACCACCACCCCTGAGCTACTATGAGAATCTATCAGAGTTGTTGGTATTCAGCACCACAAAACTCATGTCATGGATCACACAGGTGGAGTCAACATCTCCCCCTTTGTGCTTAGTCTCACTCATTTTCAGATCAACCTTTTTTCTTCTATACACGTGTCACAGTGGGAGCACATTGTTCTAAAGCCATTTACCTCCCCAGCTGTTTTCTTAGTATTTCATTATTGTTCCTCATCTCCAGGAAGTTAGTATTGGGGCGTCTCTTTTATGAGAGAGCAACAAAAGGCAGTGAAAATCAATTGTGCTGTCACCTCGTTCTGGGAGGTAGAAACAAAACCCAGCAAAAATGGTGGTTAATCTTCGGCTAAAGCTGCTGGGGAGCTTCACACCGAAGGGCAGAGTCCTCACTGCAAGAGCAGTATCTAATACATTCTGGCCTCCAGGCAGCCTTTGAGGCAGCAGAGACAGAGCATTTGAGGTTTAAGCTTCCAATAGTGTCTAACCAAGACTGTGTATAAGAACATCCTCCCAGCCACCTCATGCTGCTGGATCACCCATCAGCCAGCACCCTCAACAGGGGAGTGAGGAGCCCTTTCACAGCCTTTTCTGACTCATCCTTCAATGCCCGTATGCCCACGTCTCTAGTGGAGGAAGAGCTGGCACCACCTCCATTCTGCCTACAAACCTACCTTTCTCCCTGCCTTCAGCTGCTCCTTTCCAGGCACCTGTGAGCACTGAGGCCAGTCCGGCTCCTGCAGGGCTATCTTGGGTTCCCCTTCAGCCACGGACCTTGGGCACAGCACAGGGGTCTCCTAGGTTTTGGAGAGGGGAGGGCCAGCCATGGGGCTCCGCAGCACATGTTGCAGCTGGGAACAGCACATGCAAGGGATGGAGAGAGGAGAGATATGCCAACAACTTTCTCAAGAAGTGGAATATGACATAATTCAAGGTCTGTGCCATGTAATTTCTCTTTGCACTGCTCATTGACCACAAAATGCTTTGTTTGCGAGGAGCGAGAACACAGCCTCCCACCTAAACTTGCTCCTCAGCCCTTTTGCTGGTGCCTGGCACCGCATGGCTCTGTGCCCAGAAGCCTCAGAGCACAGCTGCTGCAAAGACCACAGCTGAGTGAGACCCTCCTCAACGCCCATCCACTGGTCATTTTCTGAATGCAGGTAACTTTCTTTCTGCTGGAGCCCTTTGCCTACGTATATATGGTGAAATGAAATGTGATGGGGTCTGCTTTCTGGTTTGAAGGTGGAGCAGCGCAGCATGGCTTGTATGTGCACACCTAACTTCTGCCCCCTCTGAACCGTCTCTGCAGACTTGGGGCATGGGCAGCCCTGGGCCAGTGTTCCAGCCCTCTCTAATCTCTCACGTGAGCATAGTTTCTGTCTCCTTTCCCTTCCCATTTACCTATTTATTTGCTTTTATTGCCTTTCTTGGAGTCAATATAGCATTTTCCTGGAGATATCCAACATCTCCACTCTCGCCCAGAGACCGGTCAGTTCTGGTTTAGCCCTTCACAGTGCTCTGCATGCTGGCAGTACAGAAGGAATCACAATGAATGACGGGCCCTACTCTGGCATATGTCGGCCCTTGTTTCTCTACCTTCTGCATGTGTGCTACAGCAGTTATTGTCCAGACCTTTGCCCTGAACACTGCAACTGCCTTTTGCTATATCAAAGTGTTTTTCAGGCATGAGGTCTGTTTCTCTTGACAGCTTTTCCAGTGAAGTGGAGTCACGTATGCTTCAGACGATCCTCTTCCAAAGTCACCAAGTGTTGGTGCTGAGGCAAGAATATTCAGGCTATCAACACAAGCATGCATGCACACTTTTCAGGTTGAAACCAAAGAAGCCGAGAACATAATATAAAAGCACTACTGGCATGCTATCTAGACCACTGAAGCATATTTGAGGAAACTCTTGCTAAGAGGTCCAAGCACAGACCTTCCAAACGCCAGGACAGTCTTTTAACATTGCAGCTAGCATATGACTGCTGAAATCTGGATAACTTCCATAGTCAGATTAAAAACCACAGAGCCAGTGGACAGAGCTTAAGATTCTTACTTTTAAAAATTGCTACTCTTCCAAAAGCATTTGTAATTGATGTAAGCGGTGCGGATGCATTTGTAAAGAAGAGATGCCTTCTTTACAAAGAACCATGTCTCAGTCTGTGTTGGTGAACTATTTTCCTGCTGTCTTCTGCTCCATTCATGACTTTCCCCATCCTCTCCTTGCAGCCTTGTCTCTGTTGGTCCCTGCAAGTGACGAGGACGGTGCGCATTGCTGCTGCCTGAGGAGCAGCAGAGTGTCCAGCAATCCAGCAGCAAGGTGGGGATGGGAGGCCTTGTCCCCAGCACCTGGAGGGGCGCTGCCTCCCCAGCTTGCGTACCAGGGGCTCCCCGTATCTGATCCAGGTCGGCTGTTCACGGGTTCAGTGCGTGATGGGAGCACTGGCAGCTGCCTGGAGCCCTGCTTACACAAACACTCCTGCTGCCTTTATCAGCGGTGGAGCCGCACTGGGATATTTTTGGCACAAAAGCTAAGTGGAAACATATCATATAAGTGTTCTTAAAATGGGAAGCACTTGAGAACGTACCTTAGATCTGGATAGAGAATATCGTGCTCTGACTTCACCTCAGCTGCATTTACCAACTATCTTCAGCTTTTTCTCCCCCTCTTTTGTCCAGTTGTGATAGGAAATCCCAGGGCACTGCTAGAAATAAATGCATATGCCTAAGGAGCCAATGTGTATCAGCCCAACAAAACACTGACGAGTGTATAAAGAGGAAAATGACCAAAATAACCCTGTAAAAATAGTCTGCTTTCAAGAGGATTGATAAGGCCGTAGGAAGAAACAACAAGAAGGGAATACATTTTGCAAATTTAGCTGGGAGAAGACCTTTTCTTTACTTCCCAGGAGCTAATATACCCCCCAAAAATCAGATCCATCAAACAAACAGAACCTCTGCATCTAATATCACAGAGGTGACCTGGATCAGAAGACACCTATTCATAGATAAAGACACACGTCCATGCAATTTAAAATAGAGTGCTAGTAGCAGGAATTGAATTTCAGTCTTGAATTTGACAATCATTTCACTAAAGGATAAACCTTTGAATAGCAAGTGTGTTGTACAGTCTGTAGCTGCACTGTGTTCCTGCAGGACCCAGAGACGACTGTTGGACATCCAGAAGCCATTTCAGGAAAGGCAGACCCAGCCTTAGTATAGTTTCTCTCCTCACCAGTTCCTCACTGTCCTGGGTTCAGCAGTAGCAGTCATTTTCCTCCTTCTTGGTAGCTGGTGCAGTGCTGTGGTTTTGACTTTCAGCCTGGGAACCGCGCTGATAACACCGACGCTTCCAGTTGCTGCTCAGTAATGTTTTCCCTGACCAAGGACTTTCTGAGTCTCATGTTCTGCCAGGGAGGAGGGGAAGCCGGGAGGAAGCAGAGATAGGACACCTGACCCAAACTAGCCAGAGACGTATTCCATACCACAGCACGTCATGCCCAGTATATAAACTGGGGGCAGTTACCCGGAAGGGTGTGATCACTGCTGGGGCTGAGCTGGGTATCGGTCAGCGGGTGGTGAGTGGTTTTATTCTCTTCCCTTGTTATTTCCCTTATCACTATTATTATTGGTGGTAGCAGCAGTGATTTGTGCTATACCTCAGTTACTGGACTGTTCTTATCTCAACCCGTGGGAGTTACACTCTTCTGATTCTCCTTCCCATCCCTCCAGGAGCAGGGGGGGGAGGAAGGTGTGTGTGTGGGGGGGTGGGGAGTGAGAGAGAGACTACGTGGTTTTCTGAGTTACGGCTGGGCTCAAACCATGACACTCACTTACCCTGCCCTTTGCAGGAGGTGTTAGGCAAATACTTTGAGCTTCAGTAGTCCTACTGTCATCACCGGCCCACAGGGAGCTCTTCACAGGAGCATATAAGTATGTTATATGAGGTTTCAAAGAAGGAAGAGACTCAAAGGACTCCGTTTCGTCATTCCCCTATAATGCTGAGTAGTCTGCTTTCCTGATAAGGAGGGGAAAACTACACCCAGGCTGAAGATCAGTTTCACATTATTAGTTTGATAGTCACACAGTATAGCAGCAAAGTAAATAAAGTGCTGTGCAGGTGCAAGGACAGCAGGTCACCAGTGTGGACACCAGCTTAGAGGCAAGCTTAGTGACAGTGGCAAAGATGGAAGAATGTGACCTCTGCTGCAGTGTGTTATCTGCTATACAGATAAATGCATCTCCCCAAAAAGCCTTTCAGGCAGTGCTCTGAGGGAATTCCTCATCAAGGGAGCAATGCCCAGAGGAGAGATATAAAGAGGCACAGAAGGTCCCTGCAACACCATCACCCCATTGTCCCAGCAGCAGTTGAGTGAGGCTCTTTTGTCTTCAGAAGGAAATCCCCTAGCTTGGGATCAAGCATACTGACGGTTTAGAAATGCCTTGGCACTCCTGCTGTCATCAAGAGTGGAGGGTTTGGAGGCAGTGGGTGCTAAAACACCGATCTGAAAGTTGAATTTGCATCTAGAGTGGGCTCAGAATAATTTGGGTTGGAGGGGACCTCCGCAGGTCATCTAGTGAAGTTCTGTCTCGAACCAGGGTGAGCTTCAACCGTAGATGAAGTTGCTCAGGGCTTTGATCAAGTAAGTTCTTATTCCTCCTTGACAGCTGCCAGAGCCTGCTCCATACGTGCCCATCAGTAGGTGAGGGAAACACCTTCCTTCACAAGTCTGGGAGTCGCCCAAGGATGCCCACCTTTGCCGGTCACCCCAGCAGTGTCTGCCAAGCCTGTGTATCCCTATCTCCCCTCCCAAAGGCTCAGTGCCACATACGTACCATACCCTTCCCCCGAAGGGAGACCACTGCCGCTGCCCCAGCAGGCACCTGGCTCTGCCCACCACCCGGACAGCCTCATCCCTTCTCAAGAGCCTGGTACAGCAAGCGGTAAGCAGATTGTGAAACTGCTCTGCGCACCTCTCCTACCCCTCAGGAATACTTGCCCCTCTCTCCCCCTCCCCCAGGCAGTTTCTCATCATGTTTTGTGGCTCTTGGCCGAGCCAGGAGACATTTCCAGTGTAGAAGCTGCGACGGCCATCTAATCATTCCTCCGGCGATGCGCTCCCCAGGCAGGGTCTATCAACCTGGGAACCCTCTATAGCTGCAGGTAGGAAACGACAAAATGTTTTCTGGGAAGGAAACACAGGCACCACCAGGATCATATCTTAGTACAGTCGCATACTTCCCCTGGCCTGAGCAAGCACCGGCCTGCTCTGCTGGTGCCCACCCAGAATGATGCTGCAAGGATAATTTCCCTAGTCGGTTACCTTTACCTGTCTCTTTGAAGCATTCCTCTGGCTCTCCATTAAGGAAGACTCACTTGTCTTTGGCTTCCTCATCTGACCCCACCTTATTTATAGTCTGCCTCTCAGTATTGGTGATGATCACAGCTACCCACCTCCTTCATTTTCCTTTGAGATTTTCAAACGGGAGCCTCTGTGCTGTGCCTTATGCCACTCCTGATGCCTGGAGGCAATGTCCTTCAAAGCCATCATTAAATCATGCCTTTGACATGTCATCTTCAGAAAAAGGGACAGCAGTTAGGTAGTGATGTGGCTGACCTATGATTACTGATTGCTCAGCAACATTATTTCCTTATTTCCCTGTATCCTTCCATCAGCCCACCACATCTATTGCAGACACATCAGGTTTTGCCTATGAGAGTCACCCCTTTGCACTGACCCCTATCTGCATGGTTACAGGCTGGGCAGGAGAGGGTCTGGGCACAGAGGGTTCCTGTGTCCCATCAGTGGCTGAGTTTGGCTGGTGAGCCCCTGTGCCTAGGGCTGCAAAGCTGCCAGTGATGCCCAGGTGGGCAATGCCTCCTCCCTTTCCCGACTGATGCATGCCGCCCCTGATCTGGGGGAAGCTGCTACATCTGCTGTTTCTGCTGCTTTGTGATGGAATTGTGAATTCTCCAATGCAAGGAAAATGCTTTTTTTCTGCCCAGTCTGACACCAAATACAGGGGGAGTCTGTCTATGACTTGATGTGCCTGTACCTACAGTAATACAAACAGTAAATAGGCCATTCATAACTCATCATTTTTGCTGTGAGCAATCAATAGAAATTCTAGGCTGGTCATACTTTGACTGACAAAGTATAAAGCAGCATCCAAACTTTTAACCAGAAGCTTTTAACTTTCTGTCAGCATGATCAAAAATAAGATCACTTCCAGAAAATAAGCAGAAGAAAGATAGCCAGAAAGATAACCATCACCTTTCAGACTTCTAAATAATTCCCAAACTGGGACTTGAACTCAACGCATTTTAGCCTTTTTGTTGTCAAGGCACATAAGGAAGTTTACTGATGCAGGAAGGAAGCAAGAAGCATAGTGAGCATAGATCATGTCTATAATCCAGGTTTTGTCTTACTCATTGCAAAAGAGGGCACTAACACACCTGACAAGGAGGAAACCTTCAGCAATAGTGAAGACTACAACCTTTGTGTGGGTCTGTCTGTTAGTCTTGGAAAACAATAAATAGCCTCTGGCATGGAGACGGAAGTCTTTCTAGAAGTCATCACGAACAGATGTAAAATTGAGATCAACTGCTGCAGTTTTAACTCATGAAAAGGTAAAATGATGGGTCTCCACCCTTAAGAACATATAACAAAAGCAGCATGTAGTCAGTAGGTCCAGCTCTCTGCGCCTCCACTGTAACAGCAGGGACAATTACACAGCTGGTGTCATTTCCATGGCCGGCCAGGCTGCCCCTGCACTTGAAGTGATCTTTGATAAGATTTCAAGTGAAAGAAGGAGAGAAAGACAGAAAGAAAGAAAGAAGGGAAGGAAGCCTCCCCCACTTCAAATTCTTCAGGCTGACCTGTCAGCTTCTATGTTACTGCATTTGGACTTGAATTTCTCACCAAGGTCAGAGTAGATTAGAAGCCGCTTTCATATCCGACAGAAATACTACTCCCCGGTGAACAGGGGGGTGTAGCTCCAGCATCTTTAAGCAGAAGCAAAGTTCGGTCTTCTCCAACCAGCAGCATGGAGTGCGTAGGGGCCTCCCCGTATTAACTCTGATAGGCACCATCAGGTCATCTTCTCTCCATAATCCCAGCATCCTCCCCCTCTCCGCTTGGATCTGAGACTCAAAAAGCACGACTGCAAATACCAGAAAAACGTAGCGAGGTTTGAAAGATCAGATGATGATGGTCCCATGATCACCAGCATTCCTTTCTTTTTGTGCTGTTTGTGGGCAACATATAATATTTGTTCCTAAGTCACCCTTAAAACACAACCGCAGAATTATGTGCAGCCAGGCGAGAGCTTAATTTCAGGAGTGACCTCAGGACTCACATTTCCTCTTGCCTGAGGCTCAATTCACATTTGTAGGGAACTTGCTCAGTGGGAGACATGTTTTTCTTTAATGCTCAGCAGCTGCATGGGAGCTGGGCAGCAGGAAAGACAGAGGGGCAGGCAAAGGATAAAACCAATCATACTGTATCCTCCCCCCCCCCCCCCCCGTCTTTTAAAACTCCAGTTCCCTCAAAGAAAAAGTAAGAAAAGAAAGTCTGAAAATCCTGATGTGATGAGACCAAGACACATGGGATGAGCGGCACACCAGGGGCCGTAAGGGAGCCTGAACAAAGCCCAACGTCTATAGTGCAGCCGTGTTTGCAAAAATGTCTCGCTCCACCAGAATTAGTGACTGGATGCTGGAATGCAGAACAGCTATAGGGTTTTTTTTCCAGTATAGATCTAAATAACACAGTGCTGTGGAAATGCAATGTGAAAGCAAAAGGAAGAAGATTTTATCAGAAGTCTTTAATTTCAAGCAGACTGGCAAAGTGGGAAGGTTTGCTGGGGAAGATGTTCGGGGAAGACGTGTAGTACCAGAAAAGGAAGGAGGCTGTACTAGTCAACAGGAGACTACAAAGAGCTGAAGGTCAATGTTAACCAGAGTTTTCCATTGGGACACTTGAATTCCCATATGTCCTGTATCTATGGGAAATTAAGAAGGGGAAGCTAAAGGGAAAGCGAGGAGGAAAGAGAGGCAAAGAAGTCAGGGGTGGCAGAAATCGGCAGAGACATAGGGACGATGGTTAAGCACTCCAAAGACAGAGGAAGCAAAGGGCAGGTGTGAGGGGGGAAGCAGAAATCAGTGGGAGCTCAGAAGTAGCAATAAGGATAAAGGAATGAGGGGAAGGGAGTAGATCTTTTTCAGGAATATAGTGTTTGGTTTTAAAAATGAATGCAACACAGTCACAGGAAGATTCACATATGCTGATGTTGTCATATCAATGAGCACTTTCCAGCTGAAATCAGGAGCTGTTGCCTCACCTGTGGCAACCCACAGCCCTTCATCAGGTTGGCGGGCTGACTCCTTGCTCAGTGTATGCTTACGTGGGCTGGTGGGGAGAGTATGGAGGTAGTGCTGACAGAAGATAGTCACTCTTTGTCTGGCCTGACTCTGCTACAAGACTGGGCAAGGTGAAGATACTTGGTCTTCCAAAAACGCAATCAACAACTTCAAGATGTCCATCCAGGGACCAGCAACTTGAATTGGAGCATGCAGGGAGCATCCTAGAAGAAGTCAAGGTTTCTCAAAACACAGGCTCAGGAGCAAGTATGTCTGTCAGGCTGGAGAGAAGGGAATTGGCCGTGTTTCTCTGGCCCCAAGGGGAAGCAGGTACCGGCAAAAGCCTAGACTGGAGGCCGAGGTGGGCTTTGTTGTTCGAATGGTTCTTAGATAAGTTCCATTTAATGCTGCGGAGGAGGGTGACTTAAGGACCAGAGATGTCTCAGAGCAATAGTTCTACAGAGAAGTGCTACATGCTCCAGGCACTGCAGCAGCCCTCTAAGGAAAGCAAGGCTTTGTACCAGCATGGGTGCTACCCTGTGGCTTATTTCTCATTGAATTAGAAGTTGTAAATCGCTGCTGTATTTGTCAGCACAAGTTTGAGACTCATCCTGTGACAGTGGCATGAAAAGATCTTTCCAGCACAATGTGAACCCTCTGGCAAAGCTTTAAACGAGTTGTTTTGCATCATTCTCCTGATTTTAAGACCTGTACTCATATTTAAGTGTCATAATGCAGAAGTTCAGTTAATCCCTTTGGCCACTGCACCTGAAAACCTGCAGATCGCTTGGGTAAGGGTACAAGCAGTTAACACGGCCACTAAGCGATAACAAAACTCAAGTGGAATTTTGCTTTCAAAGGTACTGACCTAAACCTGCTACCAGAAAAGCCGATGGCGGGACAGGAGCGTTCCCAGAGGACTCTGAGCTGATGCTGAAGATGTGGTCTCTGCGCAGCAGGCATTTCTCGGCACCAACTCTTCACCATGTAGCATGCAAGCCCACTGGTGGAGCAGAGGGTCTCCGATGCCTGTTCCCTGGTTGGGCATAGCTGCCCGTGCCGGTGCCAGTGGAGAAGGGACCTTACTGGGTCCATTTTGCCCTTCTAGCCAGAGGCTGAAAGCTTAGTGCTTCATTTATTCACCAGCGGTCTCTTCTCAGTGTCAAAGTTATCCAACACGTACTGAAATAGTTAGTTTTTGAGAAGAGCTGCTTTTTAAAAGCGTGTTACTCTTCTCAAGTCTGAAGTGCTAGGCACACTCGAAAGTCAGAGGCGATAAGTTATGCTTTGCGTGGGCTTTTGCTTTTCGTACATCTTTCAAATGACAAGCTGGGACCCCTCACTGGTTTGCAAGGGCTGAGCCCTGCAAATGGCGGTGAGCCTCTGTGCAACCTCGTGCCACCCAGAGAGCTACAGACAGGGATCAACTGGTGTGATGAAAATGATAGGTTAAGCCAGCTTCTCTGTCAGCTTGTGACTCAGAGGTCAGAAGTGATGAGAGCAGAGGTACTGTCCCTGACAGATGAGGCTCAAGTCCATTTAGCTCAGCGGTGTGACATTGATACTGCTCGATAGAGGATTATTAGAGGAGAAAAGATCTCTTGATGAATGCTTATGAAATCACTTTTTATTTCATAGCTTCTGTTTTTGCTAAGCGCTGTTATGTAGTGGCTGACAGATTTCTTGAGGAATAAAGTGTTGCTTTTATTTTTTATCTCCCTTATTGCATATTTTAAATCTGATTTCCAGAAACAATAAATACACTTGGAAACTACCCCAGACTGTGTTTTTGTGGTGTCAGGAAATAAACCTGGCAATGGGAAAAGTGATAACATCTTCTTAGCATTTTAACCACCCTCCATCTAATGCTATGGTTTTGTCATTTTAATATCTATTTCAGTGAGCACTAAATCTGATTTAACTACTTTGCACATTACTTTAATTTCAAATCCATTGGCCACTTATCCAAAGCATATAATAATGCGACTACCTTCCATATCCCAAAAGGAATGTGAGATGGGAGTGTCAGAGAGATGATTAGGGCTTTTTTTTCTGTCTAGACATCCACACTGCCGTATCAAACAGACAGATTAGTCAGATTACTCCTCTGTCCCAAGGGGGTTTTCACATGATTATCTGATCCCTTCAAACAAATGGAGTGTGTGCATCAGTCCAAGAGGCAACGTAAGGCTGCCGAGAGTCATATTTCTGCAGATTCCCCTAAAGGCACGGGCAAGAGTTCTCCTCCCTTCTTAGGGTCAGAAATGCTGCGGGAGTTAATTGCCTTTACATAGTTGCTGTGGGGTTCCCATCCATCAGCTCTAAGAATATTTTTTCCAGGAAAGGATGGTGGTGCAGGGGCAGAAATTCCCTGCAAGTGGGGTGGTGCTGGCAGAAGGATTCCTCTCCCTCGTGTTCCCATTCTCCGGCATAGAACTAAATACAGCATCAGTGGCACTTTCAGTAGTAAAGTATTCTCACTGCAGCAGGGGTTGGTCTAGATGACCTTTAAAGGCCCTTTCCAACCCAAATGATTCTATGATTCTATGATTCTTTCCTCATAGGAATGTGTTTATTGTCTTGTGTTGTCCTTGTAAGTCTTGGGAGGTTCATTTTTTAGCTTTGGGAAAATTTATGGGGAGAAGCAGTGCCCCTGGTTTTTACAGGAACAGATATTTTGTGATACAAGGGAAGTTTAGTTCTCTATCTGGTAACTTTGTAGATGTAGGATAACACTGCATGAGAGAGTAAATGCAAACTATGGGCTAAGAGATGCGTATGACGGTTAACCTATATGCACAGTGTTACTTAATGAGGATGTGATCTACGGCCCCAGTTGGACCATGGCCCTGCTTAAACCACAGAATCATAGGAGTGGAAAAAAGCATATAAAATCATCAATTTTGCCTTTTTGGCCCAAGGGAGGATCAGCTGTAGTTGAGCTCTTCTTGACTGCTGGTCATCTGTCCTGTTCTCAAAGACCTCCAGTGATGGAAGCATTTCGGCTTCCTAAAACGATCCCTCGCAGCCCCTGATGCCTGTGCACACCATGTCCTCTCCTGTGTGAGGCCAGGAGTCTGCCCTGGAGCCTGCGTTAGAGAGCTTTAGAGAAGGGCTGAGGAAAGGTTTACTGCTCTCCGGCTCTGCTTGGAAGATACACTTCTCTGCAGCACCGCTCCCATGCACAACATTGACTCTCCCCCTTCCCCTGGTCTCTTCTGCCTGCCTCTCCCCCTCACCATATGGTCTACTGCTCCCCCTCAGATGGTGGGACTGTGATGTGAAGTGGATCTCTTAATTGGGATTTTCCAGAGATACTGTTACACTTAATCCCAGTCTTTCCCAAATCACCCAACTCTTACACTTCATGGACTCTTCTTAAGCACATGCACAAAGACCTGCCTGAGCCTCAGCCTCAATAAAACCATTTCAGGCACTTTTTACAAGAGATACCGGCCCATGTCTTGAAGCAACCCATGGTTAATTTTACTTTAAATTCACTTTGATCATAGCAACTCAAAATCACTGAGGTACTTTTGAGTACCTGAATTTGCTATGTTTTCCCTTTCTATTGAACTTTGCACAACCTTAGAAAAAGCTGAATTGGCTCAGTTTTAGGAAAGAGGGAAAGAGGACCGGCTTCCAGCCCTGCCTGTGGTGCTTCTTGGTGATGTTTTGTTCTGCAGCAGCAGAGATGCGATCCTCAGCATCACTGTTTACAGTGGAAGAGTTGACAGATCCGTAAATACAGAGACTGAAGAGCGCAGCCTCTGCTCAAAGTGTTTCCTTGAGAATCACACACAGCTTTCTTATCCTAACTGAGGGAACATCACGTTGCTAACACAGTACACAAGGTCACGTCAAATCGTGAAGTGAAAATTATTTTCTCTTTGCTGATGTTACTTTCAACGCCATCATGTTCCAGGTCCAAACATCGTTTTACAATGTCGCCCTTGCCAGTTTTCCGGGTATCCTGTAACAGAAACATTTGTCTATCCTTGACCAGCAACAAATGGGTTAAGGAGGAGGTTTTTTGAAAGAATAAAGCTTTTTTGAATTATTTTTTTTTTCACCACAAGATTTTCTGCTTAAAAGCAGACATTGCAAGAACCTAACTATTAGGCACACTCTGCTCCTCTGACTAACAACTGTATAGCTAGAGAAGTTGCTCAGGTGAGACAAGCTAATGGATGGGTTAATGTAAATGTTTATTTTTAAATCCCGTCATGGGATGAATGCCACTGTTAGATTCAGTGATCTTCAGGTCTTTTCCATCCTAAATGGTTCTATGGTTCTTCAGCCACTGGGTTATATGAGATGGGAAAGAGGGTGGATTCAGCAAATGTTTACCCAGTTTGTACCAGTTTTCCAGCACATCTAGACTCAGTAGAAGAAATCCACGGCTCTGCACTTGAGCACATGAAGCAGATGAATAATTTAGTCATTGCTTATTGAAACCTGATACGATATCTGAGTAAAATGGAGAAAGAACAAACAGCTAAAAGTACCGTTTTTCACGGGGCATGCTTGGTTACAGCGTAATGTCCCAGTGTAATGTCCCGTGGTATCTATCCAGAGAGGAAATACTTTGGAGCATTCCATTAGATGAAAATACGCAGCCAAGAGGAATTCCTGCAAATGATAATGCTCTGCTACAAATGTGTAATATGAGTAGAAGGCATCATTCAGTAAGATCTCTGCAAAAGCAATCTTAATCCTCTTAAATTGTTGGGCTTCTGATACTTATCCTCCCTGGTCGCTATAAACATCATCAATATCTTTTCTTTAGTATTTCCAGTGACGTAGGGTAGGACCTCTGGAGACAGTAGAGACATGAGATAATGTGGGGTTACCAAAGATGCAGCGTGTTTTCAATGCAAGGATTTGGTTAGTGTCTGGAAGAGCTCTGATTTTATAATGCCACCCATTTTTCAGAGAAAAAAACCTTTCATAAGCTCTGATCCAATTGCTACAGAAGCCAAAGTGAAAAATGAATGCACAGCATAAATATTGCTCTGCATATTTTTTCTTGAGTGCCCATTAGTTTCTGGTGGTTTTCTTACTAATCGGACTGTCTTGTGTAATCAAACGGGGTAAGGAAGTGCCACGGAAAATTTAGAATCAGTATGAGCTTTTGGAAAAAATTGTGGAGGTGAATTTGAAAGAAAAGAAATTCCTTTTCTTTGTTTGGGATTTCTGTGGGGTTTGCTGTTTGTGGGCTCTTTTTTCGTTTGATTTTATCCAATTCTGTTTGTTTAGGTTTTAACAAGCTTTATTGTGCTTGCAAATGCTCACACTGAAACACTGTGTTGTGGCATGGGAGCCAGAGCTGGCGCTGACTGCACAAAGTTCAGATAACAAAAATTAACCTGATGTCTGTTTACATGATCTCTGCAAAACACAAAAAGTAAGCACAAAGCATTATGAAATAGCAGTTAAGCTGTCAGATTCATTCACTTTTAATGGTCTAATAATATAAAGTGTTTTTAAAAGGGGGCTTTTTAATCTGGCACCTTCTGTACTCAAGAATGTTCTTCTGCAATCCAGAAATGCAGAGAAGCATTACGTATGTCAATAGCTTAACCAAAGCAGGGGAGATGCTTGAAGATGCTGAAATATGAATTACATGAGATAAATCTGGCATTTCAGGCAAAGTGTCACCATCTTGTGAAGCTGGAAATGTTAGACTTTACATTGTGGTCTGAGTTACCTTTTCTTTTGTACAAACTTTGATTAATCACATATAGTTCACTAAAAAAATACATATAATTATAGAATCATCGAATAGTTAGGGTTGCAAAGGACCTTAAGATCATCTCGTTCCAACCCCCCTGCCATGGGCTGGGACACCTCCCACTAAACCATGCCACCCAAGGCTCTGTCCAACCCGGCCTTGAACACCGCCAGCCATGAAGCATTCACAACTTCCCTGGGCAACCCATTCCAGTGCCTCACCACCCTTACACTAAAGAACTTCCTCCTCATACCCAATCTAAACTTCTCCTCTTTAAGTTTGAACCCATTACCCCTTGTCCTCTCACTACAGTCCCTAACGAAGAGTCCCTCCCCAGCATCCCTATAGGCCCTCTTCAGATACTGGAAAGCTGCTATGAGGTCTCCACGCAGCCTTCTCTTCTCCAGGCTCAACAGCCCCAACTTTCTCATCCTCTCTTCCTACGGGAGGTGCTCCAGTGCCCTGATCATCCTCGTGGCCCTCCTCTGCACTTGTTCCAACAGTTCCATGTCCTTTTGATGCTGAGGACACCAGAACTGCACACAATACTCCAAGTGAGGTCTCACAAGAGCAGAGTAGAGGGTCAGGATCACCTCCCTCGACCTGCTGGTCATGCTGCTTTTGATGCAGCCCAGGATACGGTTGGCTTCCTGGGCTCCAAGTGCAGACATAATTAATTCTCTTCAGAAAAGATGAACAGAGTTTGTCTGAAACAGTATCAGAGACTGGGAGACAGAAAAAAAAAAGGAAAAGTCTAAAGGAAAATGCCTGCACCTTGCAACCTTGCAGGGGAATAGAAATCTGGTACAGTGAGAGAAAGGGTAAAATATCTCGTCTGTATAGTAGGGTATCTATAATTCAGATCACCGGCACTTAATGACACCTTTAAACAGCCGGATTTCACCGCTTTTAAAATACGGTCTGAAAGAAGGAATTTCAGGATGGCCTTTCCCAATTAAATGCTAGAAGAATTTTTTCCTCCGAGAAAGTCCTATGGGGTTTCTGCCTTCTTCAGGATGTCTGGACCTTCTTGAAAAGCTTGCCTGGTTCTGGAGGAGGGTGGGAAGAGGCCATCAGGTGGCAAAGCTGATGGGATAGCAACTCATGGAGGGGCAACTACAGGGGGAGAAGGAGACGGGAATCTTCGTACAGCTAGTTTCAGGCAACACTTTGAGAGGTCTGAGGAGAATTATTATCTCTTTCTGTAGATATCTTTCAGTCCTGTCTTTCTACATCATAAATATCTGTCTACAGGTCAGTTTAATTTAATTAGCTTGTCCAGATAAATATTAACTCTCATACTATTATTCCACATCCTCTGTTATACTCGTGTGCTGCGTAGTAGCTGCTATGTCTTCAGAATTCAACCGAACTGCGGGTTGTAGGGAGAAAGCACATTTTCATTAGACTAACAAATATTATTGGAGGAAAAAATAAGCAAGTTTTTAATCCTACAAGCTCCTCTTCAGAACTACATGATTTTTAAAATGAAAATACCTTGCAAGGCACTGTTTCTCTTCAGCTCTAATGATTGCTTTTCTTTGTAATATAGCCTATCACATGGCCCATGCTCACTAGCTAAAAGATTTACTTCTGTTTCTTACATGTATATGATTATAATATTCTCATGCCCACCTGACATCTTGCACTGATTTAACTGTCAGTTTGACCTGAAACCACTACTCAAGCTAGTGCAAAAACGCTGTGGCTGCTCATCTGAACCAGCCTTATTTGATTTGTCCAGACTCAGGTAGGCATTGGTTTAAACTTAACTGGAATTAGGCATTCTCATCTGGTTTAATGCAGGCCTCATAATTATATGACTGCTTTGGTTAGTTAGAATTTTTCTAGAACACCTCTTTTAATACGAGCTTCTTTTTGCAGACATACGCACGCCCATGGTCTGTTTGTAATGGCAGCTGCGCTGATCAAACGCTCCTCTGCACCTGCAAACACTGCCCCTGGCAGAGGTTTTGACCTACTCCCACAGTGCCAGTACCGTGGCCAGATCTGGATTTACCGCAGCAAGAAGGGAACGCTAAGGGAGTTGCCACTGCCCCCAGCTCTCTTACCCCGTGTTTTGTCTCTGTAAACTGATAAAGGAGCAGTCTCATCCCCAGCATTCACGTTCAGTTGTGTCTGGCCCTGCAAGCGCTACGTCTGCTCTCCAGACTTTGAGGGTGATGGCTGCAGCAGCCGGGGATGTGAGGAGCTGTGAACCCACATCAGCGTCCCTGTGTCCACAGAAGCATCTCAGACAGACAAGCCTCACTGCCAGGCTGATGTATTTACTGGGCAATTTCTTCACCTTGGGGAGGGGTGGTTCTTTTATCCATAATGTACTGTATGACTTTTGAAAAAAGCATTCAAACCTAAGTCAGCTCTGGGAGTGAAGCTGCCAAGGGTTTAAAATATTCCTGTGCTGGCAAAGCTCCCCTATGGGAAACACGTCAGTAGATAGAGATGTCCTAAGCATGTGCTCACACAAGTTAGCCTTGATCTACTTAAACTGATTTAGCATATGATTTTAGCTCGCTCATAACTGTGTCACCCCTGAGGCACAGGACCCAGAATCACTCCCCTCTTAAGAGCATTATTGGCCGCATAAACTCTTAAGGAGGAGGAGTCAGATCTCTCAAGGTTGGATGCAGTTCAATCCTAAAGTGAGAGAGATTCACATTCGTTAGCCTAGGCTGCTATGTGATGCTGCTCCTGTTATTGGTATGTTGCTTTTGAAGCCATCACAGTACCTGGGACAAAAGATGTCCAGGCTCAGAGGAGCAGTGTCTCACCCAGAAGAGGCCACTGCTTTGCTGGGAGCTGCCTGCTGCATTAAATAAAGGAAGTCTCACTGTTTATCAAGCAAACAAGCAAGGTTAAGTCTCTACCACAGACAAAACATGAAATCCCTGTGTGACATCCCCTTCTGCCACCACTTCTCACTGCAACCAGTGGAGAAGGATGGTCCATCTGGCACAGTGCCTGGGAGGAGGGGGGAAGGAAGGCAGGCCCCTGTTCTTCCATGGGAGATGTCCTTTGGGCTGCCTCCCTCCTGGCAGCATCCCAGAGACCCACATGACACCCAAGCACTGTGGCTCAAAGCATCTGCCTGTGGTCTCTCCATATTAAACCCAGAGCAGCACTGTGGCTGCACCAGCCAATGCTCACCACTGGAAATAAGAAAAAGAAGAAGGAGGTTTATAAAACATTTCTTCAGCTGCATTTTTTTTCATCCATTTTATGGATGAAAATTCATTCTTTTTTTTTTTCACAGGCAGAAAAGTTATTGCATCCTGAGGAAGCGGTACTAATAAACCCATTTCGTATCTTGTTCACGTCTTCAACAGGTTTCACAAATATTAGCTACACTGAAACATTTCTACCTGCTACGCTATGGGAGCCAATGTGATGTCCAAATCCAAATACCTCCATTTTTTCTCATTTTACATTCATCATGGGGACTAAATTAGGATATATAAATCAGTGGCAAACACTCCTGACCTCCCCCCACCCACACTGCGGCTGCGGCTGTGGCTGTGGCTCTGCTGGGCGCCAGCAGCCCGGATCACTCATCCCTCCTGACATTTCCAATTTCTCTCTCTCGACTAAACTGTACATGAAATGGTGGCACTTAATGGTTTTCTGCGCAACCTGCTTGGCGTTGACATGATACTGCTTTTTAATACATGTAGTGCAGATGTCTGGCATTTCTACATAAAAGCATTACACTTCCATAGCGTTTCAAAGTGTCACACTCTTATATATCAACACAAATCCACACAGCTATAGTTCTGAAGGAAAACAATTTGAATTTAAGCCATAATCACTGTTGTCAGAGGCAGATTTTGGTCTGCAAGGGTAGTGGGCATGCACCTGCATACTGGTGGCACGTCAGTGGCTGCAGCAGCTTTTGGGCGCACCCCTTCCTGGGCAGATCCAGGGTGTCACCCTGTGCTAGCAATGGTGGCAGCCAGAATTTTAAGGCATGTGCGCGTGTGTTAGAGAGACCAATCTGAGGTGAGGAGTCACCTTTCTGTTTCTGGATCAGCCTAAACCCTTTGGAGAAAGTAATCACTAGGTGAGCTGCAAAGATAGGGGGCAATTAGCTTGATGGTGAAACACAAAGCTGGAAAGATAAGAGGTAAAGACAGTGCTTACTCATTATTCAGGCCATCTGGATTTGGTTTATGGTACACATTCCTCAGCATCTGTACTGGAGAGCAAAGGATTTCCTTGTTTTCCTCGGCTTTCATTCCCTCAGCCTGCATCACAGCCACCCACCACTGCAGGCGCAGCATGCTGTGTAAAAGCTTTCTTCAAACTCTGTGTCAAGGGCTGCTGCAAGCACTCAACCGCTTCCAAGAGCTGGTGGAGGAGGAGTCATCTAAAGGCTGAACATCATTCTGCCTTCCTCTCTGCTGTTGCAGCGCCTTTTCTGCCTTTATTCACATGCACATGCACACACATACACATAGAGGGGGCATCACCCAGTCTGTGTCCTCCCTCGCACCCTTCTGCCTGCTTGTCAAGGCTTCATCAGGTGGCTAATCTAGTCTCAGGACACCTAGTGCTGGGCCAAAATCCAGGCAGTCCCTTGGTGCAGAGCACTGAAGCATTGTCCATCAGCGCTGCCAGCTCAGCTTTCTCAAAGGGTGGGCGGTCAGGCTTTGTGCCGGATGGCACATCACCTCCAGAAGCTGACTGAGAGCCAAACCCTTCACTTGGAGTACTGTGTGCAGTTCTGGTGTCCTCAGCATCAAAAGGACATGGAACTGTTGGAACAAGTGCAGAGGAGGGCCACGAGGATGATCAGGGCACTGGAGCACCTCCCGTAGGAAGAGAGGATGAGAAAGTTGGGGCTGTTGAGCCTGGAGAAGAGAAGGCTGTGTGGAGACCTCATAGCAGCCTTCCAGTATCTGAAGGGGGCCT
Organism: Myiopsitta monachus; assembly: GCA_017639245.1. NCBI lineage: Eukaryota > Metazoa > Chordata > Aves > Psittaciformes > Psittacidae > Myiopsitta > Myiopsitta monachus. The sequence continues at coordinate 25,397,642 of CM029925.1, forward strand.
ATAGGGATGCTGGGGAGGGACTCTTCGTTAGGGACTGTAGTGATAGAACAAGGGGTAACGGTTCAAACTTAAAGAGGGGAAGTTTAGTTTGGATATGAGGAAGAAGTTCTTTAGTGTAAGGGTGGTGAGGCACTGGAATGGGTTGCCCAGGGAAGTTGTGAATGCTCCATGGCTGGCGGTGTTCAAGGCCGGGTTGAACAGAGCCTTGGGTGGCATGGTTTAGTGGGAGGTGTCCCAGCCCATGGCAGGGGGGTTGGAACGAGATGATCTTAAGGTCCTTTGCAACCCTAACTATTCTATGATTCTATAAACGCAGTCTGCTCTGACTAATGTGACAGAAACATGATATGAATAAAATGTGCAGTTCCAGGTGACTCGATGGTGCAGGGAGGTAATGAGTGAACCACTGTGGATCCATGGTCTACACAGCTTCATGAACACAGGACAAGGTTGTCTCCAATTAGGGACCACATCAAAGCCCCGGGGCAGGGGAGAGGCAGCAATTTCTTCCTTCATTCAGCTATTGCCAAAGGAAGTATTGCCAAAGGAGCTATTGCCAAAGGAGCTATTGCCAGCCTCTCTGGCAACTTTTACCCCGGGTCTGCAATATGCAGATATAATATAAAGAGGTGATAGCCGTTATATGGAATCCTTCACCTCTTGTGAATACTCTGAAGCAGTGAGTCACATACCCACTCCCTCTTACAGCCTATCAGTGTGTAGCACTCTTATCAGCCAGATCCACAGCTTGTGTTGTTTACAACAATTTGAGGTTTGAAATTGTCCTCTTAAATGAAGTAGAAATCCAAGCTGTGAAAATGCTAAATAGAGTCCTATCTATCTTGTAGTTGGCTGCATTTCTGTGGAAATATGGATCATTATCCAAACCAAAAGCTTTTTCAGTATTGAGAAAAACATGTTTATTTTGACTTTTTGTCTTTAAAGGCAAGCACAAATTAATGACAAAGGGTGTACAAAAAGAATGTGAACAAACATATCTGTATCTCTGGACAGAAATGAACGGAGGGAAGGCATCACAAAAGCAACTACCATTCCTGCAGTCCTAAGGCCACTCTTACTCTGACCTACAGACCTGCAACGCCCCCGTTCATCTTCATGCCTCTAGCTATACCCGTACCCATGCAAGGGGGTCAAACTCAAGGACTGTGAGGCAAGGCAGGCTCTCTAGGAGCTGTAGGCACCAAGTGTGTGGGGGTGGCTTGTCCCTGTGGAATAGCAAAAGGTGATCAGAATACGGCTCATGACCAGCAGCCAAAGTGATAATCACATCTACACTTATTTACAAATAGCCAAGTCTGAGGTCACTCTGCAGAAAACGGTGTTAGAAATGCCAGAAAGAATAATAAAGATTGGTGAGATTGGGTATAAAAAGAGCAATGGGAGGAAAGAAGGCAGCAGAAAGGTGGAGATTTATGAGGACTACTTTCTTATAAGGAGTATGGAGAGAGCAGGGAGAAGAAACAGAAATATATAGAGAGACTCCAGGGGACATGTTCTAATCTCATATCTGAAGACGCATGTGCGATTACAGACAAGCAATTACTCTAGTGTATTGGCAAAGGCATATGCAAACAGGTATACACATATGCAAGCATCCATTTACATAGAGTGGTATGAATTATGCATGTACATTTTCCTGTAAATGCAGTGTCTGGGGCTTTTATTGATATAAATAAAGATTCCTGCACTTTGAAAATACGGTCCTTTGTGCCTACTTACACCTGTGCCTGTGTTTTATTAGGCTATTGTGTGTGTTTTACAGAGGCTATGTTGCGAAGATCTATACCACTAACAGCAGTAGATGGGGATGCTGTCAGTCTGCATGGATGGCGTAGCTACCTTAGACAACAGAGCACTAAAGTAACCATCTTTTTCACGTCCAGAGACGATGTAGAACAGGCTCACTCACAACTCCACACAATGCAAGAAGCAAGCAAACACTGCTGGCTTGGAAAGGAAGAAAAGAGCTGACATGGTTGCAGCTTTGTTCTCACCAAAGGGAGGGAGATGGTTACCTACCTACATTTGCTGTGTCAAGGTAAGAGATTCAGTTATAAAGCTAAAGGGGAGGAGATTGATTCTCAGCTGGTGATGGAGTCACTGCACAACCCTAAGCAAAGCACTTACCCTTTTGTTCTTGCTTGCTGCCACAGCGAAAAGGGAGTATGGGTGTTTTCATCTTCGGTATACTGTTAAACTAAACACTGTTTGTGAGGTGCTCTGAGAGGATGAGGTTTAAACTGCCTGAGAAATGCTCCTGTTGTTAAAGGATTGCCCAAGGCCGGTGTCCTGCCTGCTGGCAGGATTTGAAATTTTATTGTGAAGGCTTCAGTGGAAATTAAGTGCTGTTCCAGCATTTGGGGCTCATCCCCTCTGCCTAAAGGGTGACCCTGCAGATGTGCAGAGCATTAAAGCACGCTGGGATTGGTGCCTAAAGCCCAAATATAGCAGGAGATAGAGCTGCTGCCCACTGGCAGATCCCCTGCCTGGCACAAAGTAATACCGGGACACTCAGTTTTGGAGCAGCTGGCCTGGAGGGAAATGGGGGGGGAAACTCTACTTGTTTCTGTCTTTTTTGAGGCAGGATGTGAGAGTGCTGCCCATGCTTTGTTCTCCTCCTTCCCTGACCATGAATCTTTGCATAAAGTCCCAGCAATTAATACTGATTGACTGTCTTCAGAAAAAAAGGTCCTTCCCTCCTTTGTTTCTTGCAAGATAAGAAGTGATCTGCCAGCTCCCCTAGGGGGATTGTTAGATACTTTGCAGCCCATAAAAACAAATGAGAGCTTGGACAGTGTACAGCTGAGGTGCCTTAGTCATGAGCAAGGTTTGTTTTTCCAGCTGATACAGCTGAGGAAGAGTCCAAGTTACTGACCTGAGGATCCTTTTATTTCCAGATGTGACAGCTGAAGAGGTTAAACACCTGTCCTGCAAGCCTGGCTTTTCTTATGGCTTTAGTCTTCCTGTTTAAAAGCAGTAGCATCCCTAGGATTAGTTAGCAATATGTAATTTAAATGGAAAGAGAAATAAAAGGAGGGTCACAAAGTATGATTCTACTGCACAAATCTCTTTCAGTGGCACAGTAGTTGTGAAAATTAAGCTAGCCACCCATGCAGGAGCAGTTAAATGGTAAGGGATGGAGCTGGATGAAAACGAATCTATTCCAGACCTTTGGCCAGGAGGTGTTCAGTCCAGGGGTGACTTCATCTAAGCTTCAGTGAGCAGATTTATCTCACTATCCCACAGAACGCTAATCGTGGAGGAAAAAACCCAATACTTTTTCTTTCTTCTGGCTGACTCAGTAGCAGTGGCTTACAGAAGACAAGTGCACCAGGCAGACTGCGGCTAGGGATGAAGCAAGAGAAAAGGGGAAATACTATGTGATAAAGAGCAGGGAGGCGGAGGCAGAACCACCCACTCCAGCAGGAGTGAGCAGTCAGCTCCACTCAGCTACCCTGCCCCTGAACTGCCCTTTGACAAAAGGCCTCCCCTGAAAACATGAAAACATGCCTATTCATCCCTTCCCCTGCCGCCTTTATTTGGCTTGTGTGGAAGGGATGAATCGGGCTGTGCTTCCAGATGTGGAGCCAATGGGCAGCCCCGGCAGCATGGCAGCAGTGCTGCCTGGCCCCTGCCTGCTCTGCCCCTTCCTCCACTCATGGTCCTGGGGACTACACGTGTTCCTGCAGCTGGGAGACAGCATGATGTAGGTTAAATTTAACACACCACGAACACTGCTTCTGGTCAGAGGGCTGTGGGGAAGTAGAACTGGAATGGGTGATCTCTCTTTGTCACATCTCTTCGGCGTGCCACTGCTCTTGCATGCACACAGCTATCAGCACTAGCAAGGTTTTAATCTTAAGCAGTTTGATTTTTGAACCCAAATTGTTCCTTATGGCCTGTAATAATTTTTCATATGGGCCTGTACTTCATCTTATCTTTAAACACCGGCTTTATTTGATTGACCAAAATGGGTCTTCAAGTTAAACTGCGTTCTTTTATGTATTTGCTGGGGATTTTTATTACTACACATAGAATGGGTAGCTATAACGGGCCCTTTGTGAATCTCATGGATGTTAAACCAGAGGCATTCTTTCCCAGTCTAAATGATACTGTAGCATCTTGTCATGTTTGGAGGCCAGGCAGAGTGGCAACATGACGAAAACTCCTGTTAAATGAATTGTTTGTATTTTTGTAGTGGGCTGCTTGGCACATCTTACTGAGGAAGTGAATTATTTCAGCCCTGCAAAACTCAAGTCCACAACGTTCACCCAAGTATCAAATTAGTATCAGTGCAGAAGGAGAACCAGCATTTGTGATGCTAGAGACAGCTGAGATCTTCCTTTTGTCAGCCTTCTTCCTTCCCCTGCAGCAATGTGCTGCTCTCTGTTATCTGAGTAGGACAGAATGAATGGGCAAAAAATCCTCAATAGATCTTACCAAAACTTGCAAAAAAGGCTCAAAGCAATAGCACTGAACTGTCTTCGTTTATTTGTGAGTCTTTGCACTTTGGAAATTTGGACCAGATTTAAGAGAGTTCAATGTGAGAGGTTGCTCGCGTGATACTTCCGACATAAAGAAAAACTAGCATGCGCTTAGAGCCCTCTACTTTCAGAAGAGGTCTGCATGGCTGTCTAAAATTCCATGTACTCAGGCAACTTGCTAGGCCTTTAGGAAGTTCCCAGCACTAGGATATGGGCTATCCCTCCATCAGAGGAAATGAAGCTAAAATGTAAGCTTCCCTCCTCTGGGTGACCTTTAAATTTGCTCATTCATGACACTATAGCACCTTTTCTTACTTATGTTTTGGGAAGCCACAGACAGATCTAAACCTTGGATCTCCTACTGCAGATACAGGTCACATAGCGTTAGTGCAGCTCATTGGGCAAATAATTATGTGACCATAGTTCTGTATTACGTTAAACTAAAGCCATAATTGCCTCTAATTCAGTATGACGAAGGAAAAGAGACATCATACTGAGCAAATTAGGCTTCATATGACGCATTATTTATGAAATTCACAGTTAGTAAAGGACTTGTAGGGGCAATAAATAGAGGAAATTTGTAAGTTCAGAACGGACTTTTTACTAACAGAGAACAGAAGCATTGCAGCTAGCAGCTATTGACAGGAGAAGGGAAAAAGCCCTTCTGTGGCCTTCAGGGCTGATGGGCGGAATAGGTGGATCACATTCATTAAGTGCTCCGAGCGGTGGGCTTTTCCAAGATTTTCTGCACTTCTGATCAGTGAGCAGCAATGTGTCGGGAGTCACCAGGATATTCTCTTTGATTAAAGTCCTGGACAACTTCTGTGGGTGAAATCTCACCTGCCCTGAAAGCAGCAGGAGTTTTGCTATTGATTTGGCTGGGGATAAGATGTCACCAAGCATGGCAGAAGGAGGGAGAATCTGTTCAACTTTGCTTTCTATACACTTTGATTGTATAAAGAGGGTAGAACAGGCCTGCACTGAGACCCTTCCTCAGCCTGCACGGCTCAGCACAAACTGCCTTGCCTGTGTTCGCGTTGCATGTGTTGAGGGCTCACTGGGTACCTGGAGGTAGTAACACAGCAGAATTTAGAGTCACCTGAGTCACTGTTCTCAGCTGTCCCCCCAAAAGAGCCACCCTCATCCCCATGTTATGCTGCCCTCAGCTGTGGATGGGAACCTTCATCTTGCCCTTTCTGAGAAGAGCCATGTTTTGCTGCACCCCAGAGATTTCAGTCCTTCCTGATTCTGATGGAAATATTAAAATCAAAGCGCTCGAGCCTAACAGAAAAATTGGCCTAATTGTGAATTTTAGTTTCATCTCTATTTTGTTGATTTATTTGTCCATCGATGTCAGGAAGTGAAATGTTTTTAAGTATTCAAAAAGTGATAGAAATACAACCATTTCTTATCATTTTCCTGTGGAAATCGTAAGAAACTGAGAAAATAATTCCTTCCCCTGTTCTGAAATGGACACTTGAAGATGTATTTAATTCCATTGTTCATCTTGAAAAACAAATTTCTGAAGGTTTTGCCTTCTCTGCCACGTGCTTTTGCTTGAGTCACCCTTTTCCTCTAAATAAAAACCCCTCAAACGCTTGATACTGCCTGTGTAAGCACAAATGCTCTTATGTACCTCCAATAATTAAGACCTCACACCTACCAGTGGTGACTGATGTATCTGTTGGGAAGGAATCGTTCCCACTTTTCAGCAACAGCATCTTTTATCTTATCCTAGAGCATTGGTTCAACAGGATAAAACCAACAGAAGTCTTTTATCAAGTCCACACATTTTATCAAAGCACTGATCAAGAACTCAGAAGGGATTTGGGTCAAAATCTAAGCAGAGGGATGAAAGAGCAAGGGTTGGTGCCACTTCGATCCCCGCCAACAGTATCTACTTTCAAACAAAAGATCTCATTCCTGGTAACCTTGCCTTTGATTTTATCTTTACACACCTTCTCTGAAGTCCCACCTTCCTTTCTTCCCCTGGTCCCAGCAGGGCTAGGTGGGTGTCAGGGGAAGGTCTCATAGTGGATCAATAGACTGAATCAGCTACGAGTGAGTCTGAGGCAGTAGTAAAAGATTTTAGGTAACATCTAGGGTGTATTCAAGTCAGCTTGCTTACAGACACTAAGCAAATAGGGAAATGATCCACATATTTTACCCTTTCACATTTCTTATTTCTCTCTGAAAATGTCAGCCAAAACTCCAATTTACCTTTACCTGTCAGGGTTTTATGATATTGAAATAGAACCGTGTTTTCATCCAAGAGAGTATGGGTACCAGAAATACTGCTTAACTGCTCATCTTTTGAACTGAAAAATCAGATGTGGAAAATTCTGCAATGCCAAATGCCTCTACTTCAACTGACAACAGCACACATGCCACCAAATGTGTACACACCAACTCTTTTCCTGTTGTCCTCCATCCACACAGTGTTGGGTACAAAATAAAACCCCACACCTCCTGAAGGACTTTGCAGTTCGTGCCATTATTTTAGTTCTTCTCTCATCTCTTAAACTGCTGTCCAACAACCATGCACCAAACCTCAAGAAGGTGATTTACAAACTTCTCTTACTTCCAGCTGTTTCAACAGGCAACTGAAATAATCCGCATCTCTGCCTGATATTGCTTTGTACACACTCATACACAGGGACACAAACCTGCCTCTGCTGCACCTCTCACTGCTCATAGGACAAAGCACGATTTCTCCAGCATTGTTCCCAGCTCCTCCTGTGCAGCTCTGTGGTCCCCAGGGACAGACAGGCACAGCCTCCCACCATCCCTTGGGGAGGGCTGCAGGGGTAGCTGCACTCATGGCAGCACAGCGACCTTCTTTTCCCTCTCCCCGCCTCCGTTAGGGAGGCTTTATAACTGTATTCAAAGAAAAAGTCCCTGCCCTACTGCCGTTGCTGTTGTTCTGCAGACAAGGGTTAAGCAGCGTGCTTGCTGTTGCAGTGGGACCAAGAGACAAACAGCAAGACCTGCTGGACACAGCACTTCTGGCAAATGAGGTGTTCGTCAAGCCCCAGCCTTGGTGTTATTAATCAGCTTTCTAGTCTAAAACTCGGCATCCAGACTGAGCCTTACATAGGGCTGAAGGTCATGGATAGCGTGAGGGAGCAACTCTCAGGGCCAAGAGAAAATATAAGACATGAGCCATGGCAGGGGAGTTGGAATTAGATGATCTTAAGGTCCTTTCCAACCCTAACTATTCTATGATTCTATGATTCTATGACAGTAAAAACACTGGGCCTTTTCACCACCTAGAAATGATGTGTTTTGTCTCCTCCAGAAAGTCTCCTGGGCCTAATTCTTTGCTCTTCTGTCTCCTCAGTCCCTCAGCCCTGCGAACAGTAATTGTTTGGTACGTTGGTTTTCACAGTTGCTAAAGGGTTCTGCAATAAGCATCAGGAGCATAATTAAGATGAAAATATTTTCTCCCTGTGTGTCCTCATTTTAACAGCTAGTAAACTAATGGCAATGCTCTAGCTCAATGCAGAGCTACAGCGTACACCTGAAGCAACAACACAAGCAGTGTTTTCCAAACTGAAAGTTACGTGATGGATCTGCCTTTTCCTACTCTGCGTGTGGCTTGACTATGGCAGTGGTTTTTTGCAGCAGTAGCAGTAGTAACACAGATCTCGGAGGGTTTAAAGAAGAGACAAGCATGGCCTTAAGAGCTGCATACATTTGCACACCTATGGGCGCCGAGGCAGTCTGGCCTCTCTTTAAAAAAAACACTTCAGAGACTTTTACCAGAGGCAGCCAAGGAGTTTCCACTTCAGCTCTTGAAATGCCAGGCAGCATTTACCCAGAGCCCGAAGAAGCTATTGCATTATGCCCTAATGGTGTCCATGTATTGATCACGGCAGAAGATTTCTAATTGCACACGTTTCCATGATTAAAAGTTCAAACTGCAATGCTGTTTATAAATTATTCTTACACATCCGAAGCATTTTCCTGTTTCATCTGGCCCAGGTGCTCCCTCCTTAGAAAGATGGATCCATGGGCGATGCAGGGGTACGTGCCCCAGAGCCACTCAGCTGCTTCAGGCGCACGGGGAATGCACAGGGCATAGCTGCGGGCGCTGCAAAGCAGCAGAGGCCAGTGAGCAAAAATACCAGTGTCGCTTTCCCACCCACCACAGAACGGATAAGCATGGATGGATCCTCTCCCACATGCAAAGAAAAGTGATTTAATTATTAATCTAATTTCCTTGGCGAGATCAAGGAGTGATTTATTTGGTATTTTGCTCCTGTAACACATTCGGCGCATGGTTATCCCTTTGATTTCGCTCCTTCCTCGCTGTAGCTTCTGAAGTGTTGCAAGCATCTTTTCCTGGCCACGGAGAAGTGAGTGACTGGGTGTGAGAGCTTGGGTCTGTCAATCAGGTCCCATGAGTAAAGCATGTCCCAGCGGCCATGTGCTCCTGAGGTGGCAGAAGAAGCCACAGGGGCACAGGGAGCTCCTGCCAACAAGGGATGCTGGAGGAGCGAGCCCTGGAGGAAAGCACAGGGGGCTACGGGTCTGGGAAGGTGAGGGTGTCGTATCTCTGCAGCTGGGCTTTGGGAGGCTCCTGCTGAGTGCAGGGAAACACAGGCATCTGAAAAATGATGCCAAGATTCATTTTTCTTACTGGCCCATGAAGCTGCAGTGTCTTTTTGTCTCTCCAAGGTCTTGCGATAGAGGTCCTCAACTTCTCCTGACGGTATGGTCAATGAACAGTTGGAAACTGAGACTACTTCTATATGATGTTGAAACTTTGATGGAGAACTTTACATGTTGTTGCACCCATATCACCAAAATGAAGTCGTTGGGATTTAAGTATCAGAGCAGCACTGGTGTCCTGAGCTTAAGTTTCTCCTCTGAACTGCATTTTTGCAGTCTCTCAGTCTGTACAGGTTGAAAAATGATCAGTGAAGTCAGTTTGCCCTGTTGTGAGCATTTTCTATCAGTGAGATGCCATAAGGACCAGCTGGTTTATCTCCTATTTCATTGGCTCTGGCCCATTTTCAGGGCTGAGTAAAGGCCCTGACATACGGGACTGTAGCAATTTAGGATTTCATGAACATTATCTTGTCCCACAAAAGACTTACAAGCTTAAGTCAGTAAGATTCCTGGTTCTAAAATATAACAACTGAATTACAAGCAGAAATGTGTAATAATGAAAATATTCTATGGAATGAAAGCATAGCCTTGTGAGAAATGGAACTGGGGAGAGTTTGTTTCTTATAAATTTCTCTATCGCCATGGAAAAGATCTTCTCTTCTCTGTCCCCATTTAATTCCTTCCTCGCCCACTCAGTCCCTGCTTTCATTAAATCTATAGTAATTTGCTTGTCTGTTAATTTACTGCTTAGGGATAGGTTCAATATTAGGGGATGGACAAACATGCGACACATCATGGTCACATAAAACCAATTGTCTTCAGAAAGAACAAGAATAAAGCTGACGAGCTCCCTTCTCTTCACTACTCGGTAATTCTTAGGATAATTTAATATATACAAATGTATACAAGGTGCCATGAAGGGGTTTAAATTTTACTTAACACTATTTTGCAGGTGATCTGTGCTGTCACATATTGGTTTCAGTAAGATGGCCATTTCCAGTTCATATTTGCATATGTGAAAGGGGTATGTGTGTGTGTGCTTATACAGATGCACGCGTATGTACAAACCCACCCGGCAGTGATTACCAGCGGCAAACCCAACCACATGCTGCAGCTGACAAGTCAAAGGTCAAGTAGAAAGTTTTCTGTAGACCTGGGGAAATCCTGCTTTGAATAACCAATGACCTTGGTCAGCCATTAGTGTGGTCGGTAGTAATTATCCACAGGAGATTAAATTATGAGACTCTCAAGGCGACGTATTTTGCATACGGAATGAGGTCAGGGCTTAAACACAGGCACTTTCTGAGTGCCAAGGGAGTTTGCAGCGGGATAACGACTTCAGAGGAATAGTACACAACTGGGAGTAAATTAGAGTTTTCTTGCCACTCTTTGCTCCCCTCCCTGAGCTTGTGAGCCCTGAGCAATGTTTATTACAGGCTGGTGTCTGTGCACTGCTGGCTTATCAAATGGGCTGCAAGTGGTACCAAAATAACAGCACTCACTGTGTTTGCAAACCAGGAAGGTGGTGCATAGGTCCTACTATGGGAGTACCTGTATGCCAGGTCAGAGTATTTTGGGTTGGATGCTAGACTCCTAAGGCCTGATGCCCATTCTCAAAACGCCATCCGGGCTCCCGAGGTACCATTCACCTTCTCAGGCGCCTGTGAGCCACTTCCCCAGCGGCACAGAGGACAGCCCTGTCTGGGCTGGGCTGAGGGGCAGCTGGCCTTGGGATAAGTCCAGGTGCATGTGGTGCAGCAGCTTGTGGCACCACAGTGCCGGTGAGTGCCAGGACGGCTGACGCAGCAGGCAGAGCTGGCTGGAAGGCAGGATTCGGTCACACTGGCTATCCCAACCATCCTTTCTGATGCAGTACTTCCTGCAGCTGCTGTCCCAGGCAGGGCTGCAGGATGCTTTGGTAACTGCAGGGCTGCAGGAGGCTCCAGCACCAGCATGAGGTCCTCGCACAGTTCAGGACCTGAAGCAACAGCCAGCTGAGGAGTCGCAAAGGGGACTACCATGGGACCAACAGCCACTCAGAGAAAGTAGCATTTCAGATAAGAGACTTGTTGCAAGTATGGCTCGAGCCCTGGACTGTGTGGAAAGTTGTAGGAAAGGAGAGCAAGCAAGTTAACAAGGTCAATCCAAGGCATATGGCAAAAATGGAAGGAGAAAGCTCCGCAAAAGGAGAATTCAGAGTATGTCAGAAAAAGGAATAATGCAAACATCTGAGGGTAAAAAGCATGTTATCAGGCAAGGGCAAAGCTAAGGTAGTGTAAAAAGATGGCACCACCACCTTCACCACCCTCATGGGGAGCAGACAAGCTTAGGGCACCCAGCAGCCACCCACCCCCCATTGTGTAGGGTGGGCTGCGCCTCCAGCTTTGTGCTCGGCTGACCCCCTGGGGAGGAAAGGGCTGCAGAAGGAGCCGGATCCCTGGGTGGCTGCAGGCTCAAGCTGAAAAACCATTTGAAATGTCAGAGGGAGGTGAACTGTTGCTAGGCACATCAGTAAGGGGGATTGCTGCTGCTCCTGCTGCTGTGACACATCAGAGGTGCCCCTGAGGCTCTGACTGCCGATTGGCACTGAAGCATTGGCATTCGGTTATCAATCAGTTGCACGTGATTTACTGCACGCCTCAGAAGGAGCAAATCAATCTTCCATCAGCCCTGTGCGAAGCAAACCCTGAGGAGCTGTGGGCAGGGGTGAGGACTTGTGTGGGGTAGGCAATACCTGCCCCTTGTCAGACTGCTGTGGTCCTAGAGAAACCTAAAACACCCGAGGGCTCGGGGGGTGGAGTGAGAGCTGGTTTCTTCACCCGTTTAGGCCTTTCTCTGTTTCTCCCCTCCGGGGGTTTGAAATAAGACACTAGGCAAGTGCTCTTAAAGTCTGCAGGGCGGTGCTTGGGCTGTGGCAACCCAGGTAAAGGAGCGAGCAGGTTGGTGGTCTTATGTTTTCTCTTTGAGAGGTAACAGGGAAACAGCCGTAATGACTTTGCGGTCCAGGGCACAGGAGCAGCTAGACCACTTGCTGATGTTGATTCCGGCCATCAAATCTTTGCAGCAAGCTTTTGTTTGTTCAGCACTATGAAGGAGAAAGCCCTCCCATTTAGAGCTGTTAAGTGACCTCAGAACGTGTGTCTTGCCTTTGTCACATTTGTTCCTAAGTCTGTACCTGAAAGTCCTTTCCATCCTGAGTGGTTCTGCAGCAGCAGCATGGTTAGAGGCAGCATCTGCACCAGATATGAGTGGATGGTACAGGTGAAGATTCAGAAAAATTCTATAATACTTTTATTGGATCAAACATAGACTTTGAACTGCTGACTCTGCCTCTACACGGGATGCCTCACTTGTATTGAGACCATTTTGGTGAAAATGCTTTTCATTTCTCTGGAGCTATCTGAATGATAGCATGCTCGATAATAAATCTGCAACACTGCATAGGCATCCAAAAGAAGAGATGGAGGCCATCGCTAATAGCTGGCAGTTTTGTGTTACATGTTCTGTTTACTTTGATAAAAACCGTGTTTTGACAGAAACACCTTGGGAAAATGCGTCCTTTATGTGGATTTTTGAAACATTTGTGTCTCTTTTGTGACGGTAAAAGAGTGTTCTGCTTATTCACAATTGTATAACAATTGTTGAATCTATGCTCTGCTGAAGAGGGAAAGCAACTAATTTTGTAGTAGTGAAATAGCTGATGTTAGCTTACTAATGTCTTTATATTGCTTCATTCACACACTAAGTATATTGCAGGGATATGCGCAGGGGCTTATGTGAACCTTGGCTTTATTCACAACAGATATATTGGTACACAAAGCCAGCTGCTCCTTGGTGACTGTTAGTGAACAAACTGCCATGCTCAGGGTTTACCCCTGCCCACCTTCTCCACCTGCCAGCTTAACAACTACAGGTTTCTGGTACAACTTCACTGTTTCTACTTAGACATGAATAAAAGCTCAAGTGTAAATCTGATAACAGCTGGTGTGGGGCTTACCAAAACAGAACTGCTGAGCCAGATCATATTGGGGCTTGCATGTTACAAATTCTGGTTGTCATCTATTTGACTGCTGGGCACTGACATTCAAACAAAGCACATAGAATTTTAGATAGGTTTGATTTTTTTTTCTTTTCCTTTTTTGAGCCCAGCATTTAAATTTCTAAATCTTGGGAGAGGGTTTTAAATTTGCCATGTACACCTCTCCACACAGTAGGCATCTGACGTCTTCACCTGGTGGTGGGCTGGCAGGAGCAGGATTTGCCATGTTTGTGGGGTGGGATGGTGAGGAGGGTGCCCTGGCCAGTCCTGGGGGTTGCAGTGAGGAAACTCCAGTCGAAGTGGTTTCAGTGCCGATTGCTTCTGAACGGTCCCCAGGCACTGGTTTCAAGATCCAGACGAGCCTTTCTTTAATCTTGCTGCAGCAAAGGGCTGTAAACATTTCTGTAGCTGTTCAGGCTCAAGTCAGGCTGGTTAAGGCAATGTGAAGTTCAAGGTCAAAAGGTGAAATGCTGCTAAATTTAAGATTCAAGTTTATGTACAGGAGTAAACGGTTACTTGGATCATTTCCATTTCAGACGCGCTAAGTAAGGTATGGCTCTTCCAGAGTCTGTCTCCCCCCTCAGCTGGGTACTGTAGTAATTTCACCGGAGTTATGGACTGAAAAGGTCCTCCCTAAACGTGTTTTCCCAAGTATGCAAACTTAATTGCTTTTGTGCAGCCAGGCTTGTATGTATAGAAGTTTGGATATGGCTCTGCAGGTTCACTTCTTCATCCCTTATACAGGAATGTTTAGTCAGTGTGTTCTCCTGTCAGTGTGCTCTTACCAGTTGTCTTTACACAGTGGAAAAGCTCAAGCACTAGAGATGCTTCAGGTGGGAATCCATTCACAGGCACAGAAACGTATTTGATGGGATCCTCTCACTAGTGATGTTTGAAGGTTTTGGACTTTTTCTTCTTTTGTGTGTGTGTGCTTAAAGGGACAGAACTAGAGTACCAGCAGAAAAGTTGTACTTCAGGGAACCTTATTCCACACAGGTACACTACCTTTTCTTTTTCCCCCAGCACAGTGTTGGGATAACAATATCTGACGGGTTTGAAAACCAGATCATCTGTCTTTTAAATGGCTCTTGACACTCTCAGTTTGAGAATTGCAGGTTGCCTATACAGCTCCCAGACGTGTTTAAATCATATGGTCAGAGCCAGTATAACTCTTCCATTGCTGCTTCCAAGGTGTCCTGTGGTTTATTTGTTGCTGAGTAAACACAGTCATGGGATTGAGATGCGGTGGTGTGAGTCTGCGATAATCAGAGGACTGTCGTATATATTGTTATAGCAATTGTAGTAAATTCTATTGACTCACTTTATAAGATCCACCTTAAAACTGTGACTTGCTGCTAAATGACACTTGTAACGCTTTAGGTGTGTACCTTTGACCAAGCCTGAGACTAAGAGCAGTTTCAGCTGCACTTAGGCTCCATCAGGGGCTTATAAAGCAAAGGGGTTTATTCTGAACCTTGTGACTCAATGGAAGGGTCTCCCTGTCCGTGCCTTCAGTCTCCGTATCAATCATCTTTAGCTTGATTTTTCACCTCCATTCTCCTTTGCACACTTCATCCAGGTAATAAGTAATAGGGTGCACCTTGTCATCGGATTCTTTGAAGTTGTGCCTTCATAAATCATATTAAAACTGCTCTTGCTAATACCTTTAATGGTCTTTCTTGGAGTGACCCTAACCCACTCATTTCATAACAGATGTCCAAGTTTAGCAGAAGGTGAGGTTATCTGTGCAGTGGCCCACTGCAGAGGAGGTATGTACAAGGCGAATTCAATAAGTGCAGGAGTCCAAGACTGGTGGCTCCTCCCTGGCCCCATGGTAATTGTTGTCACCGTGTTGATTCCCGGCAGCTACTATAGGTGATGCCAGGCACAAGCTCAGTGTAAGCTGCTCCTCCCATCTCTGGGGACATGGTAGCCAACACCATGAGGAAGAATTGATGGGGAACAGCATGCTGGCTGTGAAGGAAAGCATTGGTTCTGGGTCTTCTAAAGTAGTGTTATCTTTCCAAGTATATCCTTCTCTCAGAAGATATTTTAGAGTCCTTTTTCTTTCTTTCTTGGGGGGTGTGTGGTTTTTTGTGGGGTTTGTTTTTAGTTGATGACATCTTTCACTTGCTGCTCATCTCCGTTTCTATTATTTCTTACCACCATTTGATTACATAGTGCTGATTTAGTGTCTCTCTTTAAAACCAAATTAATATCGAAAGTAAGCTTTGATGCTTCTGTAAGAGTATCATTTCCTTCTTCAGTAGGACTTTGCGATAAACATAATTTGCGGGGGGGGGGGGGTTTATATCGGCTTCTTCAAAACTGTTGTTAGTAAGTTATAGACCACTCAATTTAAAGGAACTTTTCAGCTGAGATTTAGTGAAATAACTTCAGATTTACCTTGGTTTACATCTGTTGCTTTCATAAAATTCTGTCCCAAAAGAGCCACTCTGTCTGCTGTGCTTTGTTGCTTCATTTGCCGTGTCTATTCCTTTTCTTCTTGTATTTGTTCTTTTCTTACTAATAAGAATTAATGAACTTACGTACTTGGTTAATACTGACAAACTGGGAACTGAAGTCTGTCTGACTTCTTGTAGTTCCAGGGGCAGAATTAGATCTGGGTTTCATCCTGGATGAGCAAGGTTTCACTAGGCTCCAATATCTGATGCTGAATGACAGTAGTGAATTCACTAGACATAGAAAAAACATTTAAAAATCAACAGCTGTACGGAACTGATGCAAAAGGCTTAGTTCATTTATCTGCTAACTTAGGCTAATATCATAAAGAGCAGATTAGAGTTATGAGATGTTGGTTTTGTTGCTTTCCTCAGAAACCTTCCTCAGGGGCTATTCACTTATATCAAACACCTGAAAAAAAACCCAGGTTGGCAAATGCAGCTTTCTCTGAGTGCAACAGAGACACCAAAGTGATACATGGTCCAGATGAGCTGGAGCATGGTGGGAATGTGTAACATGCAAGCCATGGAACCAGCAAATACAGGGATGTTGTCTCCTTGCAGAGACTTGCCGATGACACCAAGCTGTGTGGTACAGTTGATACGTTGGAGGGAAGGAATGCCATCCAGAGGGACCTCGACACGCTTGTGAAGTGGGCTGATGCCAACCTGATGAAGTTTAACCATGCCAAGTGCAAGGTCCTACACCTTCATCGGAGCAATCCCAGGCACAGCTCCAGGCTGGGCAGAGAAGAGATTCAGAGCAGCCTGTGGAAGGACTTGGGGGTGTTGGTCGATGAGAAAATGAACATGAGCCAGCAGTGTGCGCTTGCAGCCCAGAAAGCCAACCGTATCCTGGGCTGCATCAAAAGGAGCGTGACCAAGCTCGAAGGAGCTGATCCTGCCCCTCTACTGTGCTCTCGTGAGACCTCACCTGGAGTATTGTGTGCAGTTCTGGTGTCCTCAACATAAAAAAGACATGGAACTGTTGGAACAAGTCCCGAGGAGGGCCACGAGGATGATCAGGGCACTGGAGCACCTCCCACATGAAGACAGGCTGAGAAAGTTGGGGCTGTTGAGCCTGGAGAAGGCTGCGTGGAGACCTCATAGCAGCCTTCCAGTATCTGAAGAGGGCCTATAGGGATGCTGGGGAGGGACTCTTCATGAGGGACTGTAGTGAGAGGACAAGGGGTAACGGGTTCAAACTTAAAGAGGGGAAGTTTAGACTGGATATGAGGAAGAAATTCTTTTGTGTAAGGGTGGTGAGGCACTGGACTGGGTTGCCCAGGGAAGTTGTGAATGCACCATCGCTGGTGGTGTTCAAGGCCAGGTAGGACATAGCCTTGGGTGGCATGGTTTAGTGGGAGGTGTCCCAGCCCATGGCAGGGGGGTTGGAACGAGATGATCTTAAGGTCCTTTCCAACCCTAACTATTCTATGATTCTATGAGTTTGGCTTCTACAGAAAAGAGTAGAAGCTGATCTGCTGCCAAAAGTCAGACATGAGGCTTTCTTCTCTTCATCAGATTTCTCCTTGATCCTTTTCGCAACAGTGAAACTGGAACAAAACATGCTAAAATTCATACAGGGGCATAGTTACATGGCATGTATATAATACACATTTGGTGCAAATACAGCAGTCATTATTTTTTTCTGGAGGATAAATTCAAACTGTACATGTGATGAGAGCATGCAAATGCTGTGTTATATGGGCAACTAACAGGCTGTGTCCTGAAAACCTGAAATTAGGAATCCAACTTGGACCAGATGTTGATGGTAATAATAATTGTTGAGTTCCAATACCATGATGGGAACTGCCCAGTGGCAAACAGCTTTTAAAATGTCGTAACGTCAACCTTGATTTAGTGTATTGCATGAAAGTGAGCATGACTTGTATTTGATAACATCCTTTTTACTAGCACTCTGCAAAGAAAAGTTCTTACGGCCCCTATAGTGTGTGTTGTATTTCAGCTTGGTCCTTCACCTTGGAAGGGACCTGCAGATCACCTAATATGGGATTAATCTAAGAAGGCTCTTCTGGGTCTTGTCCAGTTGAACCTATGCTGGCGTGTAGCAGTCTAGCTCTTCCCAGCCATTACCCAAAGGTTTAAGTGAAAAAGTTTACTTGGGAAGCAAATACTGAAGAGTTGTACGTAAAAAACCTGCACGCACAAATACATACTCCCCATGCCTGTGTACATGGAATACGTTATACTCAAGTGCATGGAGCAGGGAAGTGCTATGACCAGACTTGTGGAAATATTTGAATTGAGGTTACTTTACACAAACACTCTGGCCTTGAACCCACAGTGTATGGTAACACGTTTAACACAGCAGTCCTGTTCTTGGGATGAATGCTTGAAGGGGTTCAGTATTTCCATTTCAAAATGAATAGTCTATGAAAAACTGCATGTTAAAGGGTGAGACTGGCTACCCTTCCTTGCCACCCCAGAAAATTCAGTGGAGTGGAGTGTGCATGTCTCCCATGCTCGCTCTGGCTGTTGGGTGGCCATCAGCAGGGCAGACCCAGGTACCACTGAAGCACAAACTTAGTGCTTGAGCCCTGCTACATATGGGTAAATTCCTCGCTGAAACATTTTAGGGAAGCTGAAAAGCTGCTTGGGAATCTAGCTGTGAGAAGCATGTTAAAAACCCAGCACTAATCCAAATCATATGGTTAAGACTTCATTTAGCTATTTAGAAAACTGA